>OX419755.1:36942637-39461690 GCA_948567375.1 Lunularia cruciata | reverse complement strand
AAGAGAGAAATTTTGAAGGAGAAGAGGGTCTATGGTGTGATAGGAGGAGAAAATTCTTGAAGAGAAAGGCTTTGTTAAAGGAGTGAAGAGAGAAATTTTCAAGAATGAAGGTTTTGCCAAAACCGAAGTGAAGAGAGAAATTCCAAAGGAGAGGGATTGTTGCATGACTATAGGCTAGACAAAGGAATTTTTGAGAAAAGGATGTTGCTAGGACTAAAGTGAGGATAGAGTATCAAAGGTGAGGAAGGGAATTAACAAGAAGGAAGGGTTTTGGGAGCTTTGACAAGATAGGGACAGGTCTCAAAGGGCTGCATGACAAGGAGGTCTTGGAGCTTTGTAGGAGTAAACTCTTAAAGAAGCATTGAGAAGGAGCCTTGATAGGGAAGAGGAAGAGGAAAATGAGAACATGAAAGGAATCTGCAGGTAGAAAGAACTCTCAAAGAGGTTGCAGGGCAAATCAATGAATGGAGGAAGGTCAAAAGGGAGCTTTGGCAAAATAGAGTGTTATAGTGCTCGGAAGTGGGATTAGAACAAGGTTGTATTTGGTTCTTTCCTTTTCCTATTTGAATAGTTGTAGGAACTTAGGAGAAATCATTATTATAGTCTGGAATTGTTTGGTTTCTCCAAGTGGACATATAATTGTGAGGCTTGATATTGTGTTGAATTTTATGAGGCTCTTTGTGAGTGAATGTATTTATTCTATTTTTGTGAAGAATGACAAGGAAAGGGAGCTCCATTTCTGTGCTTCTAGTCCAGTTTGTGTAGACATATCATGTCACTGATCTGGCTCCACTGATTCATATCTGGCCATATAGCTTGTGACCTATTAGACAAAACCCCACCACCTTCCAAAAAAATACAAACCCAATATTAATAGAACTTGAACATTAGCTAGTGAAACATGAAGATCAACAGTATTCCAAGAACACTCAACACGTAGAACCATTAGTAGGAGCCTACATCCAAGAGCAGTAGCAAACAAGTTGCTCTAACAAAAGGTACTTACCATCAAGACAAAGAGCAAAGACCACATCATATTGTGGGCAAGCTTTGAGTCATTGACAAATAGAATAGTCTAAGTGCAACCAGCCAGGTGCCTGGTGCATTCTTGAGAGTATATGATCTCCACGACAATGATAAGGATGTATTATACCAATGGAGGTTTTTACCATTTGGGTTAAAGAATGCCCCTACTGAGTTCTAAAGATCATGGATAGGATTCCGGTAGGACTTGATTTTGCTTGGTGCTATATTAATGACATTTTGGTCTATAGCACTATTGAGGAAGAGCATAAGAGGCATTTGTTAGAGGTGTTTGAGAGATTGATATCTCCTAGACTCAAATTACATCTTGGGAAGTGTAGATTCTTCCATGAGCAAGTTGGGTATTTGGGTCACATTATCTACCCTAGAGTACTTGGTGTTCAACAGACCAAGATGGAGGCTATTGCACATATTACTTGACCTACGGATGTAAGTAGAGTGCAAGCATTCCTTGGGTTGGCAAACTTCTATCACTGCTATGTTGGAGGATTTAGTGCCATTGCCAAGGCTTTGACAAAGTTGACCAAGCTTATATAGGAGTGGTGTTGGGAAGATGAGCAAGAGAGAACTTTTATAGAGCTCAAGGAGAGATTGACATCTACTCTTATTCTTAGGAGACTGATTAGAGGATAACCATTCTAGGTTCACATTGATTGGAGTACTTTTGGGCTTGGAGCAATGCTTGCCAAACATGATGATGAGAGAAAGGAGTTTGTGGTGGTCTTTGCTAGTCACTCCACCAATTCAGCGGAGGCAAAGTACAGTTCATATGAGGAAGAGTGCTTGGCAATTGTAAAAGACCAAAAGCAAGGAGAGAAATAGGAGAATGGAAACTCACATTGGGACACTTGAATGAGGGAAAACTCTAAATGCCTAGCATGAGCTCCGGCCTTGGTATTTATAGGTAGCATACAAGACTCTTGAAGCTTCTCAAGAAGCTTCCTTGAGCCGCTTTCTTGGAGTGCAAGCCAAGTTAACTAGGAAGCTTCTCAAGAAGCTTCCTTCTAGAAGCCGCCTACTTGGCGTGCAAGCTAAGCTAGTTAGAAGCTTCTATAAGCTTCCTTCTAAAAGCTTCCTTCTAAAAGCTTCCTTCTAGAAGCTACCTGCTTAGGGCACAAGTTAACTAGTTGAGAAGCTTCCCAAGAAGCTTCTTAGATGCTTCTAGAATATTCTAGGCTATTTTGTCTTATTCTCTACTTCGTAAGCCCGACTAACTTTGTCTCTAAACTCCATATTGTTACAGCAATAGTATGGGCAATAGCACATTTCTAATATTACTTATTAGGTAACTCCTTCATTCTCATCATTGATCATCAACCATTGAAGTGGTTGATGGAGTCCAAAAAGCTTTCAAGAAAGCTTGCATGATGGGCTCTAATTTTATAGGAGTATGATTTCATGGTTATTCACAAACTTGGAATGGTGATCCGTGATGCAAATAGGTTGAGTAGAAACCCATGTCCTAGCTAGAAGGATCAAACTAGAGCACATTGGTATGGTAAGACAGATGAGGAGATAATGTTAGGTTGATACCTTTCGATGCATATTTTTTGAGGCTTTGGTGGTATCTTTCTCAATGCATATAGGAGGAGTTATTGAGATCATAAATCTAAAGGGTGGAGATAATGGTACAATTCAACTAGACATTCATGATGATATCTTAGTGATGAATTATCTGTGCATTGGTGTTATGGGGGACACAATTTGGGCCAAGGAGAGAGACCATGTTCTTCAACAAGCCAAGTGGTTCAAATTGGAGAGCAAACACATTTTACGTGTATGAGAGTGATGATATCTTAGTGATGGATTATCTTTGCATTGGTGTTATGGGTGACACAATTTAGGCCAAGGAGAGAGACCATGTTCTTCAACAAGCCAAGCAGTTCAAATTGGAGAGCAAACACCTTTTATGTGTATGAGAGGATGGTAGAGTGCAAGTAGTACCACTTCTATCTTATAGACCATAGTTAGTATGTCATGCTCATGAGGAGCTAGGACATTTTGGAGTTAAGCATACATATAGCTTACTCCATAGTCATTATTGGTGGTGTGGTATGTAGACAAATCTATAGTAGTTTGTTGCTAGATGTGTCATTTGTGACCAAGTTAGAGTATCATTAATGCTCATATGCTACATTTACATCTTGTTACCTATCATGGGATTGGGTACCATTACAGTTTGGACTTTGTTGGACCTTTATCATTGATTTTGAGACATCATTGGTACATTTTGGTGATGGTGGAGCACTTCTCCAAATATATTGAGTTGGTGGCACTTCCTAATAGTCTAGTGAAGAGAGAGCTTACTCATTCCTAGATTAAGTTCTTAATTATTTTGGTCTACCAATTGAGGTTTTGACTAATCAAGGTATACGGTTCTTGGAGGAGTTTTAGGTCTTGTGTGACAAGGCTCTAATTGATCATTGTACTACCTTTCAAGATCATCTTGAGGTAGATAGCTTAGCAAAGAGAGTGGTTGAGATAATGAAGAGAGGATTGTGGAAGTATGGTTTGTAGAGAGGTCACTTGGGAGATTAGGATCTCCAATTACCTTGGTTGGCCATGGGCTATTGGTTCAACCGGCAAGTCTCCTTAGCATTCTTGTAAAAGACCAAAACCGAGGAGAGAAATAGGAGAATGGAAGCTCACATTGGGACACTTGAATGAGGGAAAACTCTAAATGCCTAGCATGAGCTTCGGCCTTGGTATTTATAGGTAGCATACAAGACCCTTGAAGCTTTCTCAAGAAGTTTCCTTGAGCTGCTTTCTTGGAGTGCAAGCCAAGTTAACTAGGAAGCTTCTCAAGAAGCTTCCTTCTAGAAGCCGCCTACTTGGCGTGCAAGCTAAGCTAGTTAGAAGCTTCTAGAAGCTTCCTTCTAGAAGCTACCTGCTTAGGGCGCAAGTTAACTAGTTGGGAAGCTTCCTAAGAAGCTTCTTAGATGCTTCTAGAATATTCTAGGCTATTTTGTCTTATTCTCTACTTCGTAAGCCCGACTAACTTCGTCACTAAACTCCATATTGTTACAATTCTTCTCTCCTTAATTTCTACTCTATAGACAAGATCTAGATCTACCTATAGCCATTTTGGGATGTTATTGTAGTTTTGGGTTTAGATGATCCATACATATGGATGCATGTTCTCAACGGGTAGAGATCTTTCAAAGAGTGATGCCAATGGCCTTTGAGAACATGCAATTGCTCAGCATAGGGATACCTTACACAATGCTACCATTCAAGGAAGAGTTTCTAGACCCTTGTTCCATCAATTTCATCCATGTGACAATGTATATCTATAGTAGACAACATCGATGACACTTGATGTTATAACAGGCCACACTATCTTGAGAGTGCATGAGGTTTGCCTTTTGGAGTCCTTGTGTTGGAAGGACATATGGTATTGTTTAGGAAGATCATGTGCACAATTGTGCTCCATGCCACCTCCCAAACATTCATGGAACTATGGACCTAAGCTTGGCACTTGTACGTGCAAGCTTGCGGTGTACATTATGCGGCCCTTCTGGTGGAGTTACTACTATGTTAGTGTGTGATAGTTGTTTAAAAGGATGGCATATGACATGTTTGACTCCTCCCACTATTTTTGTTCCTCAAGGACAATGGTTACGTCTTAGGTGTACTTGATCTATAGCTAATTCACCATTTATATGATATAGATTGCATACAAATGACTAACAATGAGGCTCAATAGCACACGGCCTCCTCTTTGCCTACCATAGGGTATACCATATACTTGGAGTAGATGGTTATATGGAGTTAGAGGGACCTAACCGCTAGCTAGGGAGGCAATTGTGTCACTTTAGAGTTCATGTATGATCTATGTGTAAGTTGTGCTTCCATAGTTATAATGTTGACAATGATGTATGTTGTGTAGTGATGTATATACGCACCACAGATGTCATACCATTTTTAGCATCACACCTAAATTGCTTGGATGCTATAGTAGTAGTGTTGGTAGTCATATGTATTTTGCTACTTAGTTATAGATTACTTGTTGGAGGTCCAATTTCATGTTAAGGCTATTGATCACATGGTGGGCCCTACCAATTTCATGGGGATTGTATGGTCTTGAGAATGTGCCAAGCACCTAGCTGCTTGCACCTAGACCTCAAAAATTGAGAGGGTACAAGTGGCTTGCATTGACTCTATTTGATGGGAATGTGAATTGTCAACAACTATCAAACTTGTACAAAGAATTTATTGTTGAGTTTTCTTCCTTTCTTCTTAACTATGGCAATTGATGCCATGTGCTCCAGCTTCATTATCAAAGCTATTGTTTGTATTGAGATCCACCTATTGAAGGCTTCCAATTCTTCCTTCTTACAATTATGCTCCACCTTAACCAGAGTTTTGTCATAGGACACAACGTTCTATACTATAGACATACCAGACTTGCAGCGGTTGTGTTCTACAAGACCCTTAATTCAAGTTGTGATCAAAACTTTTTGTCTCAATGAAATATCATGCACATGCAATCCGTCTGGATTACTCCATAGATTTCTTGAGCACGGCTTGTGTACACTTCATTGCAACATAAAAAAGGAGAGCAATATTGAATAGCCAAGAATGGACCAAAAAGGTTTTGATTATCAATAAGAGCATGCCCTCCGGTTTCTCTTAAACATTGGTCCAGATCAAAATTCACTCACGCCATCTTTGCACTTCTCAACCATTTAGTTTTAAGCTCAAAGCCTTCTAATGTCTAATAGCAATGTAAGTAGACCAACTTGTGCATGATACAAAATTCTAGTTTTCTATACAAGTTGTGCAATCATCATCAGAATCTGCTTAGACTAATACCAACCTTTCAGCTTCTCTCTATATATGTACTTGAACTGAAATTTGTTCTTGAATTGGTTTATACCTTTGACTCTATATAAATCCCTCCTTTGATCCTTCCCTATCTATGTTCCATATCACACCATTTTTATATTTCCTGTCACTCTAGAGGATTCCTTTGATATTTCTCTATGTTTCCAAACCATTTGAGATTTCTCGATCCTATCAAACCTTTTGAGATTTTTTTGTCTTGTCTAACTCTTTTGAGACTTTCTTTAGATTCATGCCAAAACCCTTCAACATTTTTATGTAAATGGAAAAACCTCCTTCAAAATTTCTCTCTATAATTGCAAAAACCTCTTTTGGAACTCACTCTTGCAAAACCTCAAAACCCTTCAAGGTCACAATCTCTTTGTTTTGCAAAAACTATTTTTTAGAGTTATCTTTATCCTGGAAAACCTCTTTTGAGACTGCACTATCCTAGCAAAACCTTCTTGAGAATTCACTCCTGGAAAAACCCTCTCTTGAGATCCCTTCCTGCCCTATCAAAACCCTCCGTCAAGAATTCATTGTCTTGACCAAACCCTCTTCACTAATCTCCCCTACCAAAGCTCTTGATATTTCTTCTCTTCTCTCCTCTGCACAAAACCTTTCTACACCCCTTCCTGTCTTGACCCTTTTTCCTCAAAAAGTCTTTCTTCCTGGCTGACCTTCTCTTCCTCAAAAATTCTTCCTTCTTGGTTGACCTCTTCTTGTCTTTCAATATTTTCTTTCCTTCCTTTTTTGTCACAAAACCTCACACTCTCATTTGATATTTCACTCTCTTGGTTTCCTGTTGATTTCTTCCTTCCTATACAACAAACTATGTACTTTGATCCTCTCGTGTCCAACCAAGAGCCCTTGATCCTTCCTCTCTTCTCTTGTTTGCCACAAAAACCCTTCTTGAAAATCCCTTCCTTTCAAAATCTCCTCCTCTCTCCAAACCCTTCTTCTCAAAAAATCCTCTCTTTGTCTAACAAATACTTCTCCTCTCAAAAATTCCTGTCCTCTGTCCAACAAATACTACTTCTCTCAAAACCCTCTCTCTTCCTCTGTCCATGCCCTCTTCTCTCTCGGATTCTCTATCCTCTCAGATTCCTTCTTGTTCAAAAAACTCCTTCAATATTTTCTCCTTCCCAAATCCCTCCTTTTGACTTCAGCTGACTTTCCTTCTTATCTTGTTCCAATTGCAAACACCAACCTCCCAAAGGCCTTGTTCCTATAGTTGTTAAAATCTTTGTCCCTTGCTTCCGAGTTCTTTTTCTTTCTCCTTCCTTACAATAACATAACAAACTCCCAAGTTTGAAGAAACATTACAGCTCTTGCCTTGGATTCTCTCCAAGCTTCATACCCAAATCCATTGCTCTTCTGTCAACTCTCAAAATTCCTACTATAGCCCAATAGAAGTGGCCCCACTATTTTGGCATTTATCAAGTTTCTATTGCTTGCAACTAGCATTTTTAAATACATCTACATACTATTCTCTTGGTTTCACTATTACACCAAATAGAACTAATGAAACCCGTAGATTATTTTTTGATGACACTATCACTTGCACCTTTTGCACCGTGGGATGTGTCATGAATGGTACCGTTGGGGTTGGAGAGCTAGGTCAAGATCAAGGGTATACTTTTGAAATGCAGCTCCAAAGAGCTTACTTCTCTAATGTTGAGCCTTTTGAGTTCTTGGCAACAGTGGACCGAGGCCGGCAAGCATCATCTCGAGTCTCTTAGCTAGAGTGAGTGTGGCTTGATTGTAATCATTGCCTACTTTTTAACAGAATGTTGAGTGAAAGATCGAGTACCAATCTGATTAGTGTGATTTGAGTTGATGAAGAGCTTATTATTGTGGCACTTTAGAGTTCATGTATGACTTATTTGTGAGTTGTGTTTTTATAGTACATGATATTGACAACAATGTATGTCATGTAGAGATGTATATACGCATAATATATTACCTTTAGTAGCACTCTACTTAAACAAGTAATATTTGAAGTAAATTATTACATTAAATTATTAAGACAATTTTATATATCATTTTAAATAACTGTCTTGAAATTTTAAACTCTCATTATTAACAAAAAACATTACTATACTAATAACACAAATGACTAACCAAATAGTTCGAACAATATGAAATATAAAACCATTATGTATATTTTTTCAAAGAGTACATAAATCACCATTGTCTTTATATTAATCATAATTTTTTTACAACACAACAAACTATTAAATAAGAGAATACATATCAACATCACAAAGAAAATGAAAATAGAACATTCTTAGTTAAACATATTTGAGAACTTGAGACAAAGACCATACAATATTAAATATGTGTGAGATTTTTATTGAGTATATAAAATATATAAATTGGATTTCTATATTTATAACAAAGGAATTATAAAGAAAATTTTGTATTTATTTAATATTGCAAAGGTTGTAGTGTACTTATGTTGCATATCTATAGTATTATTATTGATTTTTAAAGAAATGTCTCTAGAAGGAGTTACTTTTTAAAGTTGGTAATATTTCATTTGGTTTTATTTAATATTTCATTCAAAAGAAAATCTTATTATTATATTTATTTCACTATTAAAGGAATTCTTCCTAAGTATGTATCAATTCATGAGCAATCATCTAATTTGTGAAATAAAATTTTCCATAAAAAATTAATGAATTTTCTATACTTGTTGAATATATTGAAACCCAATTGATTTTTAGTAAAGCTTTTGTTATCCAAAATATTGAGATTTGTAATCAAATTTCCAGTATCTTTCTATATTTTATACGCCCTTTAATAGAACTTCATATTACATTTATTAAAGCATAATGGAATAATATTTGTAATACCACCGCTTATTAGAACATTTTCTAACTCATGAGTAACATCTACTAAAGGAAAAATCATGCTCTCAAAGCTGAGTACTTGAAGGACTCCGCAAATTTATGCGATATGTACAATATCTACACGTATGTTGTGAGTCAATTCCTGTCCATGCTCCTTTCAAGCCAAGAGGAGTTGATTGAACGTTCCTTATGAGTACAAACACTCTCTTTCATATTCCTCATGTAATCATGAGGAATATGCTCATTCGGTGATCATGCGATCACCAAATGATGTGATCTATATATATATAATATGACCATTTTTGGATTTTCTAAATATGAGAAGCTTGCAATATAAATAAAGAGGCATTTTCTCTATAACCTGAAATATAACCTATCTAATTCTTTACAATGTTGTATATTTTACCATTTTATATATGTTTTATTTAAGATATCTTTCTAGAGAACATAATTTTAAAATTAATGTTCTTATGCAAATAATCATTCAAATTTGGTACATTTATTAAATTATAATTTTAAATTAATATTTAAAAATAATAATTGTTTTTAAATAATATGAATTCACTATAGTTAATTAGCTATGAGTTGATATTATGAATTATGCTAGAAAAAATCAACCAAACTTCACCTCATGTACCTAAGTATCAAATTATCCAACAACAAAAGAATCAATATTTGAAACAAACAACTAGAAAGGTACACAGTATTTGCAAGACTAAAACTAGAATATATGATTTTAACCAATTATATACATATCATTCATACTTATGAAAATTGATAAAAGAAATTAATATTTAGTTACAAGATATAGCAAACAAAAACATTTAAGTGTTTTAACAAGTGATAATTATGGTCATCCATCAGCCAAAAGAATACTAACAAATAATAAATACTTAAGATAACTACAAATTTTTCTTTGTTGCATATCTTTATATTTGTTCTTAAAATTGATATCCAAAATCTGATCTGATATATATCAATAATAGTATAGGAAATCACTACTCAAATATGATGATCACTACAATCTTCTTTACCATTGAACACAAACTTTACAAATAAAAAAGTCAACATTCCATCTATAAAGTTCATAAACTTCTATTCAAGAGCACGTGCCATCTAACCTCCACCTTGACAATCATTGTTATAATGGAGAATGGATGAGATAGTGGCTAACACCAAATATGCAATGCATACTAGTGCATTTCAAGAATAGCTTTATTGTCATATTTACAAGCATTAGAAGGATACCCATAAAAATTTATCACAATATGCATAAAATAATGCACATAAATAAGGAAACATCCATAAAAAAGTATCTAGGTATCTACCAATCTTATGGGCCCATCTCCACTCTCTTTGCAAATGTACAAAAATCAAAAGTTACAAGGAAAAATTATGAACAAGGCTATGTCTAATCATAACTAACAAAGTTAATGTCATTAGAGTTAAGACGAATATGTGCTATGTGGCAAGGGAGAACCCCTTCTATAATTTGAATTAACTCCTTGCTCCTTTTGCAATTGATTTGAATTGATCCCTTAACCTTTGTGCACCACAATTTGAATTGAGTTTGAATTGAATCAAATCTAAGCATTCCATCTCATCCCATGTCCTCTCCCTATGTTAATTTTGTGATTTTCTTAATACTTCTTTTGGGTCCATTCTATAGTTTTGAAGGCAAAATGTGCTCTTCTTTTTGAACGAGAATAAATTTGTGAATGAAGAAGAATAGAATCAAGAAATGAAAAAAATAGAATCTAGTTGGAGTCAAATTTCAAGTGATACTTTTGGGCACAAGAAGTAGACATGAGAAAAATGCTTTAGTTCACAATGCATCAACATTTTGGGGAGTAGCATATTGGGGAGGAGTAGAGAATGTAATTGAGCTAACTTTGCAAGAAAATCAAGAATTAAAGAGTTGGTCAAGTAGAAAATATGAAGGACACCTTCAGACAAAAGTTAGGAGTTCTTTTTTTAAAGCAAAGTGAAAATTGTGTAGAAGCAAGTATAGCTCTCTTGAGCAATTTGGGTGATGTGTTCACCACTTTACCTTAAAAGTTTTAAGACTTATTAAACATGGTGGCTATAAAACTTATCCATTGGATCCAAACCAAAAGTAGGGAATGAAGATAGGTTTAGAATGGTCTTCCACCATTATTGTTAGATTATTGATTATCTTGATGACCATTAACATTTAAAACAAGTACATAGAGGTAGTTGCAACAAACCAGTGTAGAAGAGTACAACTTTCTATCATATGACCACCTATCCAGTGAGAATTGGAAAGGGTTGTCTTGAATCCATGAATGGAGAGAGGTTATACAAAAAAGGCTTGTTACATGGCCTCATATAGACAAAAGCTCAATCTTGGAAAGACAAGTAAGACATGGTAAGACTTAGTAAAAGGAGTTGAAACAAAGATGTAGAACAATCAAGGATAAGTGGAATCATCTATGTTCCCATTATGCAAGAATGGATCTTCTATTTGGCACTATGCTAATATCTCTCCTCTAGTCTTGGTAAATTTAGATGTTGATTTTTTTTCTTCAAATATGGTCATAAATGAAGAAATGGGATGTCAAGTTACATTTGAGTAATAGATGAAGACTTTATTGGGTTAGGAATCCAAAAAAAACAAGCATGGTACTCATTGCATTCACTTGGGTTTAATGTTCATAGTACTCAATATTCATTTCCTTATGCTTGTTTTCTCAAGGGACACATGAGTCCACTTTGCATGTGCATGACAAAAGTGAAACCCCATAATTTCATCTAGTCAAGAACATAATGTGAGGACATTCTGCTTGAACCAACTACACCTGCCAAAGAAGAACTTTGTCATGACATTTGCAATGCCAAAGCTAGTTTGCTTGGACACTCAAATGTTAGTCTCGATAATTAGAGTTATGTGTATAGTTGCTCAAAGACTACTTAATGGTGGCCAAATTTTGTGTTTGGCTTATTAATCACAGCGTTGGAGTTATGGTTAGTTACACCATTTGCACCATCAGATATGCCATCAATGGCATTGGTGGGGTTGGAGTTCTAGGGTGAGCTAGAGGGATATACTTTCAAAGTGCAACTCCAAAGAGCTCACTTGATGTTGAGCTTTTGGTCTCTTGGTTATGGTGGACAAAGGCTGATGAGTGTCACATGGCATCTCCATGCTAGAGTAGGTATGGCATGACATTGTTATCAATGCCTATTGATGGTAGTTTCTTGAGTTGAGAGTTGTATTTCTAATTTCAGTTGAGTGTAAACTAAATTGATTACATAGAAGAAATGAGAATTAGGGGGAAATTGTATGTAGGAACTAAGGGAGTTAGTGATATCTCCAAGCCTAGCAGATTGTTGGTACTCTAGATCATGGTCCTCGATTTCTTAGGGAGTGAATATGTAGGGAAGTGTTGCTTGATTTGCTATAGACTTTGATAGTAGGGCAGAAGGTGTGTAGAAGCACTACCCAAATTCTATAAAATTGCAGTCAAATTGAGGAAAAGATGTTAAATTTTATTTGTCAAAGAAGCTAATTTGAGAATAAGAGGTTAAATTGGTAGTTGGGTGTTGCATATTACAAGATTAGAGGTGGATTTGAGAACCCATCTCCTCAAATTAGGGATTTGGAGATTCTTATCTCCTTAATTTTTTTAATTTGGCATTTTGGTGAATGATCTGGAGTTCAACTATATGGTTGAGTTAGTCAAGTTTAGCTCATTTAGAGAGCTTTTGGACTGGCAAGAAGAAAGGCCTTATTTTTTTCAAATTTGGCATTTAGAGGCTTTGAGGCATAGGACTATGGGCTAAAGAGGTTGCAAAGGACCAACAAGCTAGGTGAAGTTAATTAGTTTAGATGGTTTTCTAGTAATTATTTGGCAAATTTTTCCCACTCTTTAATGTGCAATAAGGTTTAAACCTTGGATCTCTAGTTCTTAGATTAGTACCCTAGCCAACTAGTCCATCTCCACTTATTGTCCTAGAAATTGGTGGATTCATAGTTATACCCATGTAGCTTTGGCTAGGAGAGGATGTTTGATTCCATCCTTGGTGATCTTGATAGTATAGGAATAAATAGATGTTCATGTTATGTCAAATGCCAAATGATGGCAAAGTCAATCTGATTTTGATTTGTAAGATAAATGATTATAATTTAGATTTTTTGTCATTGGACCCCCTCCATTCTTTGCTTTATATTTGTACACCATGTTTATATGAAGTGCTTTGATATTTAGAGCATTGGTGTTCTAGTTTTCTCTTGGTAGTGAAGCTAGAGTGATGACCATTCAAACTACTTATGTTTCTCTCTAATGAGGCAAGAAGTGATGAATTGGAGACCGTGATAATTGCTTGTTGTGATAGCAAGTTCCAAGTTGTTGTTTTCCTTAGTGTAGTTGGCACAATTAGAGTTTCACTAGTGGGTGGTATTTGGTTGGTGGTGGCACTTGATGGTGGCTCTTGATGGGAATACTTAGTGGTTAAAATTATGGTTTAGAGTACATCATCACAATGGAGTTCTCCAAGGATTTTGAAGGAGATTTGGCTACAATACACAATGTTTTTACACAAAGTGGCACTTGATATCTGCCCATATTTTATGTCCCACTAAGAGAGGAGATTGATTTTGGTTTGGAGTCTAACACAAGAGCTAATTCAATTAAGAGTGCACATTGTGTGTCCACATCATTGTTGTGAGACATGGATGAGACTTGTGGGGTCTCCAAAGGCCCAAGTGCTACTTTGGTACAATTGGTACCATTGAGTTGGATGATCTTATCCAAGAGTTTGATAGTTGGTGTAATCAATAATTGATGTAGTATTTGACTTTGTTTACACTTTCATTGCATCGAAAAGGTTGTTCTAACACCTCAAGTGTCCATCAATAGATGACTACCATGAGTTCAAGAGAGCTCACTTGGAGGAGATTGAGCTATGGAGACCATATTGGTCTTTGAACGACATCTTTATCACTTCAAGCTTAATTTCTAAGGATGGACCGACAATACCCATGATTTCTAGCTTTGGTAGCATTTGTGTATCTAGTGAAGGTGCACTAGTTGATGATGGTACTACTACAAGTGGAAGTACTACTATAGGAGGTAGTGGAGTATTGAGGTTTAGCCCATGGTGGAGTTATTTCAATGTTTGAGGCAAAACTACCAAAGAGCACGAATTGATAAGCTAAAGAACTTGCAAGATTTCTAATGGAAGCATGGATAGAGCCCATGTGAGGCATAAAATTGCATAAGACAACTTATCACTTTCACTAAAGGAGTTATTGAGCCCAATCAATCCAATTTTGGTATGGAATATTGCACAAGAAATTAGAACAAAGAGTACATGATGCTATGTTGTTGCAAGCTACCTCACCAACTTTGATTGTGGTCTTTGGTTTGGTTGAGTGAATTAAGCTCAACATGGTAGAGGAGAGAGTGGTGATATCTAGATTTGGTAGAGAGATCTCATCCACAACTTTTTCTTCTTCTAGAGTGAAGTAGAGCACACCACACCATGTTTGATTTTGAGGGCAAAGTGGAAAACCTCAATCTTATGGAGTGAGTGGAGGGCCTAGTGCACCTAGACTCCCAGCCTCATTGTCTAGTCAATAGAAGCTAGTGGGTGGTGGTGTTGCTTGTTGGAATTGTGGGAGAATTCACCACAAGAGAGAGTGCACCCAAGGTAGTAGACATGATACCTCTAAAGTACCATAACCAGCTTAAAGACAATGTGACCATTGCCATAAACTTGGTCATAGTAGTGATTGATGTTTTGACCTCCACTGGGAGTGGTAGGACTACTATAGCATATGTTAGGAGAGCACTAGGTCATGGAGGACAAGGTGGTAGAAGACCCACACTTGGTAGAGGTATAGTACTTGCCCTTGCTTTTAATACAACCATGGATACTTGGATTGAGAAATTATAGTAAAGATTGACTAGCACAGCCATAACTCAAAGGAGATCAGATTTATATGTTGAGGCTTTTACCTCTTATGTTAGTGATGGAGATATCCTTGATTTTATGTGTAGAGCAAAACAAGTAGATTCATTTGCCACAATTACTAAGAGTGCAATACATGCTCTTGAGGCTAGAAGAGCATCATTGGACTTGGCCCATAGATGTAGGTGTAGTTTAGTTTTGTAGTGTGGAATATGGGATACTACAAGAGAAAGGAGAGTGACAGTACAATCCTTGCATGGACGGCCAATTACTTGGCTTGAGGAGGAATTGTAGTCAAGATTTTTGTAGTTGGTTGCAATTTTACTAAGGGACAAGAATCTCCCATAGACACTTACTTGGGGATGGCTTGAGGGTTTGTCATCCCTATGAACCCTTTGGCCTCCATAGTATATCACTTAGTAATTAAGGTACCAAGCTTTGTGGGTAGGTTCCAAATACAACTTATTCATTTGCATCATACATAGAGTTAGGAGAGGTTTATGGTTTTATGGTTTTGATATTAAGCCTGGCCACATTGACCTTGAGGCAAAGATTAAAGTTAAAATCCCATTGGGAAGAGGACAACTAATTCCCATAGTTACACCAGTCAAACCTCTCCCATAGGTAAAAGAGGGTTACAACTCAATTAGGTCCCTCTTCTTCTTGAGGAGTCCTCCACTATCATAAATTCAAGCCGGAAGATTACCCTTTTAAGAGGTTTCAATTAAAAAACCCTCTAAATAGCTACTCTAACCCTAAAACTAATTTCCTATCTACCCTAATTACTATACTACTTATGGTCACTGCCTTCTTTGCAGCTTGTGCTTTAAATGTTAAGTGGCTCTCTTACCTTATATGCCTCTCCTCTAGATGTACATACCATACTCTATTAGTGCAATGTTGAAGTCTTAATTGCTATTTTCTTCTAACTACTATACATTCTCATAGTCTCTCTTCCCAAATCTTTGTGTTAAATATTGTCATGTACTTGGTTCTTGTTTGTAAATATTTCTTTCTTGCACATGATTCTTGCTTGCAATTGGTATTCCCATAGAAGATCTTTTTGCCTCACAATAATAAAGAGGAGAGGCTAGTAGACATGTCAAACTTTTATAATCTTTCACACTTTTTGAGGCACTATAGGTGATATCCATGGCTCCTAGATGTCCTAGCACAAGTTTGGAATGTCGTGATGAAATGCATGATAGACTAGATATTATTCAGCCACCTACTTTTATAGTGAATTAGTCCAGTATGATATTGAGGCAACTCAATGATTATGTGCTACCCTTTTCTCTCAACCAACAACATGTTTACATTGGGAGTTGATCCAACTCTGTGTTCCGGTTGGCTATCACACTTTGTGAGAGTAGGAATAGTGTGGTCTTACTTCTAGAGCAAAGGTGGTATTTGGTGAAGATACCTTGGGTGAGGAGCATGGCATCTATTTGGCTATCAGTGGCTTGTGGTAGGTAGAAACGATTATGTTGTAGGGGTTACCAACTAGACCTGCATTTGAGCAAGCTCAATTTACACTCAAAGTTGTTCTATTGGACAATGAAAGTGGGATTTTTAGTTTGGTGGGACCTTCAAGGAAGGTTTATACACCATCTTATTAAAACTTAGTGTATATACCCTTATGTTGTGGAAGGCTGTAGTTTTTCATCTTGGGCTACAAAAGATCAATGTGGAGAGGTGTCAATTTCAAATCCAAACATCTCTTGGGGTGGTTCTACTAGTACACCAAATGTGTGGAGCTTATTGTCCAAATTTAGCATGGTAATCCAATTGATAATTCTATGGTGAGAGCTCAAGTCATCATTATAATGGTATAGTTGTATGATGTACTAATTGGTGGAGCAATGCTATATTCCATGGGTTTCAATATTGACGATTGGGAGGAGACAACTTCCTATAGGCCAAGTTAGCAATCAGGTGAGGGATAAGTATGGTGCTTATCAGTGCACTTTAGTTATGGTGATCTTGTCTCACTTTAATCAAGGACCATGATATCAATCTCTACCTTCAATAGTTTTGTTACTTAGCTTGGTGAGTTACTAAAAAGGAACACCTATGTAGAGGATACTCCAATACTAAAGGAAATTTCTTGGATGTGAAGTACAAGTAGAGTTGTTTATCCACCTTGGATCCTCCATTGTAGAGTTTTGATTAAGCATTGCAACAACATGTGGATCAGTTGGTACAATAGGCATGGAGTGGAGCATTGTACCACTCGTGGACCAATTTGAGGATGAGACTCCATAGTTTGTTACCTTGTCACCATTGGATACCACACCTATTGCTTGGTAATAGGACGGAATATGCCTATTGGATTTGCTTAGTGGAATCAACATTGGAATAGTTGTAGTACTGCAGGCATAAATACATGTTCAAAGGTACTTGTACATGGAGAGACAAGATTGTTAGACAAGTCTTTCTACATCATGTGGCACACTTGGACTATTGATATCCAAAGTTATTACCAATGTCAATACTTAGGGGTTACCAAAAGACCCTACCATAAGATATTTTCTTGTTGAGATGTAGGATTTGGAGAGATATGGTACCATTCATTTGGTGATTTTTGGATAGCCATGTCAAAGACATACACATATTTGACAAGGTCAAGGTCTATAGGATCCCCATTTTGGGGATCCTATTTTGGGAATGTTTAAGGATATGCTATGTACATTATGACATCTCTAGGTTCATCCGGCAATTTCTACCATATATTTGGAGAATGTATCTTTGATGGGTGATTCTTGCACACATGTGGTAGGAAGTACACATAAGCTTTGGTTTTGGATTGGACTTACCATGTTGTTAGATGTAGCCAAAGTTTGATCATGGGCTCATCATCTTCATTTTTGGTGGTTGAAACTCTTACCTAAAGAGCTTTTAGAATATATCTATGATGGGATTCATGACTAACCCACCTTATTGTTGATGAGATTCCTGATTTTTGGCACTAGTCTTAAATGTGGAGATGGTTGATAGATCACCTATGGTAGTGGTGAACTTTGCAGGTCAACCCATAGCTACTTTACCTATACTCAAGAGTTCCCAATGTCTTATGCTCATAGGAAGAGAGGTCTTGGACTAGTCTAGGATTCACAATTAAAGCAATTGGTGAAGCCCAATGCCAATGAGAGAGAGCATGTGATGAGTTTCTGTATCAATATTACCATTGTTTCAATAGTGTCAAAGGTATCCAATTGCCATGTGTTAGATCAAACTATAGACCTAAACTATTTGACTTTGATTATAAGCCTTAAATTGCCTAAGCAACATAGGATATGCTTGATAGGCATCAACACTTGGACTCTTATGCCCATCAAGACAATTCAAACACATGCTAGGGGTGATGGACCAAGTGGGCATAGTATTCTTGGGCCACAGCCAATGACTAATAATGAAAGTGGTCTACTTGGAGGTACATTTAGATGAGCAATGTCTACTTAGGATACACCCTTGGTCTACATGGGATGCAACTAGAGGATGGGTTGAGCTTGCAACTAGAGCAAAGGGAGTTTTACTCTAAGGTTGGGGACTTTAGTGGTTGCAAGTAAGAGAATATTGCTCCTAAGGCCTTGGTGTAGTAGCCAATTAGTATGTCTTTCACTTCTACATTAGTTACAAAGGATACTTGGGAGCCAAAAATTGGACCCAAGTTTACAAGAGAGGAAAGATAGAGACTTTGTAGCTTTTTGAAGGTTATATGAGTTTTTTTTCCTTTAGTATGAAAGATTTAGGTGCTCTAAAAAGAATTAATATTTGGATTGAGCTCATCAATGACATGGACAATGCCTTGATTTACAGCCAAAGTAGAGATCTTTTTGAGGCTTTTTTGGTGGAGATTTCACATGGAGGGTATGCTTTAACTACAATGATGTTAGAAAGAAGGATATGGATGGCAACTATACAAGTAAGTAGATATGTGTAGATTACCATCCTATCAACCAATAAATTAGGGCTAATTGGTATGTTATACCTACATTGGAGGAGATATTTGATGCAATTGTGCATCTTTGATACTTTGGATGTTTGAGCAAGATATCATTAATTGACAATCATAGATGAAGACAAGTTCAAGATAATTTTTTGGGCTATTGATCCTCATGATAAAGATGTATAGTATTAGTGTAGGCTCTTACTATTTGGGTTAAAAAACTATCTTACCAAGTTCTAGAGGATCATGGACAAGATTCTATTGGGATTGGATTTTTCTCAATGTTATATTGATAACATTTTGGTCTTTAGCATTATTATGGAGGAGCATGAGAGATATTTGTTGGAAATGTTTGAGAGATTGAGATCTCATGGACTCAAATTACATCTTGGGAAGTGCAGATTCTTCTACGAGGAGGTTTAGTATTTGAATCACACTATCTACCCTAGTGGACTTGGTTTTTAACATGCCAAGGTGGAGGCCATTGCACATATTCCTTGGCCTATGGTTGTGTGCAGAGTGTGAGCATTCCTTGGATCGGTGAACTTCTATCATTGATATGTTAGAGAATTTAGTGCCATTTTCAAGACCTTCACAAAGTTGGCCAAGCTTACACATGAGTGGTGTTGGGAAGATGAGCAAGAGACAGTTTTTATAGAGCTCAAGGAGAACTTAACATTTGCCCTTGTTCTTAGAAGACCAATCATTGGACAACCATTCTAAGTTCATATTGATTGGAGTACATTGGAGCTTTGAGTAATGTTCACACAACAAGATGATGAGGGGAAGAAGTTTATGGTGGCCTATGCTAGTTGCTTTAAATATTCAATGGAGGCAAATTATAATTCATATGAGAGGGAGAGTACTTGGAAATAGTGTATGTAATAACACATTTTTGATGTTACCTAATTAGTAATCTCTTCACTCTCATCAATGATCATCAACCATTGAAGTGGTTGATGGGGTCCAACAAGCTTTGAAGGAAGCTTAGATGATGGGATTTGATTTTACAAGAGTATGATTTCATGATTATTCACAGACTTGGAGTGGTGAAAAATGATGTAGATATGTTGAGTAGAAATCTATGTACTAGTTAATAAGATCAGACTAGAGCATGTTGGCATGGTAAGATAGATGATAAGATACTGCCAAGATGACATGCATCTACCTTTCTAAGGCTTCAATGGTATCTCTCCAATATAGACAAAAGGAGTTGTTGAGGTCTTAGATCCAAAAGGTAGAATATTGGTATAGGTCATCAAGACATTTATGATGATATCTTATTGATTTACTATCTTTGTATTGGTGTTGTGGGTGGCCTAATTGATGCTAGGGAGAGAGATGTTGTCCTTCAATAATCCAAAGGGTTTAGATTGGAGGGAAAATATCTTCTTTGGGTATGGGAGGATTGTAAGTAGTACCCCTTCTATCTTAGAGATCACAATTGGTATGATATGCTCATGAAGCGTTAGGAAATTTGGAGTAAAGCATACATATAGCTTACTTCAAAGTAATTATTGGTGGCATGGTATATAGACCAATTTATAGTAGTTTGTTGTTAGATAGGAGGTTTATGACTTAGTTATAGCATCATTTAATGCTCATATGCCATCGTTACACCTACTACTTATCATGGAAGTTGGGTTACTATTAGAGTTTGGATTTTGATAGATCTTTAATATTGATAGTGAGACATCATCAATATTTTTTTGTTATGGCAGAGTAATTCTTCAAGTGGACTGAGTTGGTGGCACCTCCTAACAAGTCCAATGAAGGGATAGCTTACTTTTTCTTGGATTGAGTTCTTATTCATTTTGGTGCACTAATTGAGGTCTTGATTAATCAAGGTAAAGAGTTCTTGGGGAGAGTTTTGGGTCTTTTGTGATAGCCTTGATTGATCCTCACACTACTATGCAAGATCACCTTGAGGCAGATGGCTTAGCAAAGAAAATGGTTCCAACAATGAAAGAGAGATTGCATAAATATGGTTTGTGGTGAGATCACTTGGGAGATTGAGACCTTCAATCACCTTGGTTGGCTATGGGCTATTGATTCAGCCCTCAAGCCTCATTTTCTCCTTACTTTCTACTCTATGGATGAGATTCAAATTTATATGTAACTATTCATCATGATGCTACTAAAGTGTTTGACTTGGATGATCCAAAGATATGAGCGAGCACACGTTCTTGATAGGAAAGGATCTTTTGGAGAGTGATACCAATGGCCTTTGAAAACTCAATAATTGCTAAGCATAGGGATACCTTGAACTTTGCTACTATTTGAGGATGAGATTATAGACCCTTGATTTGTCTATTTCCTTCAAGTGATTATGTATATATTTAATAAACTACACCAACAATACTTGATGTGACTACATGCCATAATTTCTTGAGAGTGCATGAGGTTTTACCTTTTGGTGTCCTCATGTTAGAAGGATGTGATGGTGTTATTTTGAAGGATTATATGCACAATTGTGCACCATGCCATCTCTCACACATTGATGGCATTATGGACCCAAGCTTTGTAGTTGTACTTGCAAGCTTGCAGTGTATGTTATGCGATTCTTTTGGTGGAGTTGCTACTAAGTTGGTGTGTGATAAGTATTTAAGAAAATGGCATATGGCATGTTTGGCTCCTCCCTTCATGATGGTTCCTCAAGGAAAATGTCTATATCTTTGATATATTTGACATAAAGCAAGTTCATTCTTTATGTGATATAGATTGCAAACAAGTGACTAACAATAGAGCTTGATAGCACTTGAGCTCTTGATCTTTTCCCACCATAATGCATATCATATACTTGGCATAGATGGCTATTTGGAGCTAGAGGGACCTAATTGCTAGCTAGGATGGCAATTGTATCACTTTAGAGTTCATGTATGACTTCTATATGAGTTGTGCTTCTATATTATATCATGTTGATAATGATGTATGTTGTGTAGCAATATATATAAGCACAAAAATTATCACAAAATTTTCAATGCCAAAGCTAGTTTGCTCAAACATTTGAGCGTTAGTCTTAGTAGATAGAGTTATACCCATAGTTGCTCAAAGACTACTTAGTGATTGCCACATTTTGTGTTAGGGCTAGTGATCACACCATTTGGGCTACCATCAATTACACCATTTGCATCATCACATAGGCCATCAATAGCATCATTTGGAGTTGTAGGTCAAGCCAAAAGGGTATACTTTCAAAGTATAGCTCTAGAGAGCTCACTTCTTTGATATTGAGCCTTTGAGCTCTTGGTTATGGTGGACACATGCAAACATATTTCACATGGAGTCTCTTAGCAAAGGTATGGCATGACCATGTAATCAATGCTTGTTGATTGCAATTTCTTGAGTTAAGAGTTATATTTCTGATTTGGGTTGAGTGTCAATTGAACTAATTATTATGGCACTTTAGAATTCAT
Organism: Lunularia cruciata; assembly: GCA_948567375.1. Taxonomy (NCBI): domain Eukaryota; kingdom Viridiplantae; phylum Streptophyta; class Marchantiopsida; order Lunulariales; family Lunulariaceae; genus Lunularia; species Lunularia cruciata. The sequence goes on along the minus strand of OX419755.1, from coordinate 39,439,668 downwards.
GTATGACTTTTATATGAATTTTTCTTCTATAGTATATATTGTTGAAAATGATGTATGTTGTGTAGTGATATACATACACACAAAAACCTTGAGCATGAAAAGGAGATTGAGAAAAGGAAGGAGAGCATGAGGGTGATAATGATGGAGAGAGGGAAAGTGAATCAAGGAAAAGAATAAAAGTTTCCCAAGGCAAAGCACCTTCTTCTATGCTACAATGTTACTCAAGATCTTTTCAAATATTTGAAATTGAGCATCAAATAAGTGGATGCAAGAGAGAGACATGAGGTGGCTAAAATTGAAGCACAAAGGTTGCAAAGGTAGAAATTATTGGTATGAAAAGAAAATTAGAAATGAATGGTTTAAGTTCAAAGTTAGAGAAGAGTAGAATCAAAGAGAGAAATGCTAAATCAAAACAATTTCATTCCATGATTTTAGAATTAGCAAAAACTAGAAAGACATAAAAAGAAATAAAGAGTATGATGAGTATACTCTATGCAATAGATGCTATATCTATCAAGAGCTATAGTATCAATCCTAAATTTTTCGTGCTTGAATTATTCCTTGCAAATCAAGTGAGAGCAATTAGTGAGAAAAGTGGAACAAGAGAACTCAAAATGTACGTGATAAGTGATATAATGAAGTAGTTCAAGTGAAATTTGGGGTAGAGCAAATGACCAAGTGTGGAGTAGTAGTAGAGTGGAGTATATTTAAGCTTCATCTTGGCTCTTTTTGGAACGGCATGATATTTCATTATTTTGTAGTGATATGCAATTTTTTTATATGTTTTAATGTGCCTCTTGGCAAGATACCTCCATCTTTCATACAAGAGGAAAATTCCTATTTTCCATATATCCATTTTTCACATTTAATGACAAGGTACTTGTATCATTACAAAGTTATCTCATATATGCTTAAAAGTGTATAATGCAATTTTGGAGATATGTATCATGAGATCTAAATCTTGTTCTCCCAATATTTTACATCTCCCAAGTTTATCAAAAGAACTCTTCTTGTGATTTTTTATAAAAGAATTACAAAATAACTCTTCTTGTGGTGTTTTTTATAAAAGAATTGAGAATGAAATAGAAGCCTCCAAGATCACAAGGGTTTTGTTGCATATTCATCATAGTTCCACTGGTGTTGTGAGGGTTTTGCTATTGGTTTGTCAACATTCCACTATAATCATTGGGGTTCTGCTACATGTTTGTCATAGTTCCATCAATGTCATGAAGGTTTGCTATGGGTTTGTCAAGGTTTTGCCATGGTCATGAGAGTTTTGCTATGGTTTTGTCAAAGTTTTTCCATGGTTGTGAGGGTCTTGTTGCAGGTTTGTCAAAGTTTTGCCATGGTGTGAGTGTTCTATGTAGGTTTTTTAGAGTTTCACCAAGGTCATGAAGGTTTCATTATAGGTTTGTTGGAGTTTCACCAAGGTAATGAGGATTTTGCTATGGTTCCGCCAAAGGATTACTAGGGTTCCAATTCATCAAAGGTCATTAGTTAAACACCAAAGATGCACACTAAAGAGTAAAGGATAAGGCATAATAGAAGAAAAAAAAGGTATAACCATGAGACACAATAAAGTAATATGTATAACCATAGAAGAAACAATAATAATATGTATAATTATGAATCACCAAGTAAAGAAGTGACAAGTAAACAAGTAACCAACCGGGTTGTACACAAAATGGTAATGCACAATAAAGAAATGCAATGTAAATAAGTAAAAAGCAAGTTTTCCACAATATATATATATAAATGCATAAAGATAGAATATAAATATATAAGAAATACAAAGTGAAAATCTCTAACTCCTCATGATATAAGAAGAAGAGGGTCAAAGGGTACTCCTATATCCATGTCCTCATTGGGAGCCTCAATTGGAAGACACTCTTGTCTAATATGCTTTAATGTTGCATCAGCGTGCCTAACAAGTGGGTCTCCCAATCAACAATAAACTATATCTCCAAAGGAAATCCCATTCCCCATCATGCATAAGGAAGTCTTGAAAGGTGGATGCCAAACCTTGGTAACCTTTAACACTCATTTGTGCATCTATGCGCTATGGGGATACTTAGTTTGGTTTTGCAAGTAGTTGTGACATATTATCTATATGGAGTTTAGCAAAGATTCAACATTAGCTATGGTTAACTAGAGGTAATTATAGCCAAGATGCAAGTGACTCCACTTTAGGGAAAGAAGGGAGAATGAACATCACTATTTTGGATTTTAGTGTATTGACTTTATATTTTCCTAGGTGTTTGGCTTTGAGGAAAGTGTTGAGAGTTCTTGGGTCCACATGCCTTTTTGTTGTGAATTTTTCTATAGTCCAAAGATAACCCATATGAAGAAATCCTTGACTTGATTGTTGGGTCAAAATAAGACCACCTACTCATAAGATTATTCCCATATGTATGGATATTCAATTAGAGTTTATATGAATTTTAACCTTGTAACTTGAGTTACTTTGGTAATGAGTAATTGTTATGTGTAACTATTTCACAAGTATATAAGCTAAGGGTGAGAAGGTAATCATCATTCTTTCATGTGCAATTATCTTCCTCTCTCCCTCACATTGAGTTCTCTATTGAGCAATATCTTGAGTCTTGGAGGTGCCTTGGAGTTCTAGCCTTGAAGGAATGTGATGGAGTTTAGTTCTTTGCTTTCTTAGTCCATGGTGTGCTACTCTAAAAGCCATCAAAGGTTCATCATGAGTGAGAGATAGGCCAAGTCACATCAAATGCCATTACTATTGACCCAAGATGTGATGGAGTATAGCCAAAGTGGCCTCAATATCAGCAAAATAAACCCCTAACCAAGCTCTTGCATGTCTCCTTCAACCCCTTCCTACCCCTACACAACATTGTGAATAGATCAGCATGGATCTACTTTGTGAATTGCACAAGAAAACCTTAGGTTTTGACTCCATGGTAGTCTTTGTGGACCAATTGAGCAAAATGATTCATTTGTGTCTTACAACCAAGGATATGATGGCATTGCAATTGGCTGAATTGTACTTAACTAAGATCTTTCTCAACATGGCTTGTCTTGAGTGCTCATCACATATTGTGACACTCAATTCACTAGTTTGTTTAGAAGAACACTCTTTGGAGTCCTCAAAACCAAACTTGCAATGTCCATGGCCTTACCACCACAAACCAATGGAAAAATATAGTAGGCCAATTGTACTATCAAGGATATACTATGAGGCTTTGCCTTAGAGGAGCAAGAAAGGTAGGACATATTCCTTCCTCTGGTGGAATTTTCCTACTACAATTGGTGAATGCATCTACAAAACTCACACCATTCTTCCGCATGTATGGAGAACACACTTTCACACCTTTGAGCATGATAAAGGTCATGCTAGTGTCTACCAAAGTTGATGCTATTAACGCTTTTGGGTTTTGAATCCATCATGGTGTGGAGAATGCCAAGAATAGGCTATGGATAGCCCAAAGTTTCCAGACACAATATGGATATGCATATTGTTGGCACATGGAGTTCAAATTTGGGGATCATGTTTGGTTGCCTACCACCAAAATTCTGTTGGTTGGCCTTTGTAAGCTCAAATGCTGCTTCATTGGTCCTTTTTCCATCATCCAATGAATTGGAGTAATGGCATATCATCTCAAGCTACCTTCACACATGCTGGTCTATAATGTGTCTCACATTTATTTTCTACTATATTATGCACCCTTACCTCCACAATTTCCTTCCATACAAGAAGCTCTACCTTGTCCAACATTAATTGATAGAATGGAGGAATACAAAATTGAGTGCATTCTACATAAATGCATCCAAGGTACCCACCATTGGTGTGTGGAATATCTTCTACATTAGAAATGATACCTATTTTATGAGGCCACTTAGGAACCTACACTTAACTTGACCAACACACCAATAGTAGTGCAGTCTTTTGAGCACAAGCTTCACAATGAAAACATTGCATCTTAAATGGGAAGAGGTTTGTAATACCATGAGCTAGATGAATTACATACATGTGAAAGTTGGCTTGGTAATATCTTAAGAGATATACATAGAGGTCTAAGTAGATCAGATAAAGGAATCACTAAAAGAGGACTTCCAATAATAGAGTAGAAGCTAAAAACACATTGAAAACTTTAAAGTCAATTTTAAAGCCTTAAATAAAAGAATTGGGCTTTGAAAAATAAAATCATACTTCTCTTCTAATGAAAAAAACATTGCCTACTCCCTGCCTTATTTGTCTCATCAAGATCTCACCCATGTTTTGAGCTTCCTACTAGAAGATTCCCCAAAGATTCCCTTTGGTCAAACTTGTTTGACCAACAAAATTGGACAATAATCAACATGTCACCAATCCATGCAACTAATCTAAAGGTATATCTTGCTGACATGTCACCAATCCATGTATATAATCTAAGGATGTAGGTGCACTTGAGTAGATCTTATTTGCTATACAATAAAAACAAGGTGTTATTTTGGGGCATTGGAGTTTTTTGAGAGTTCCAAATCTTGTGTGCTTTTGGGGCTATTACACCCACTCATATGTGCAAGGAGTGACCATGCACCAAAAGGAACACCTACCAAACATTTGTAATGATTGGGTTGTCACCTCACATACCCATATTGTGCTTAGATCCTTTCTAATTTTGGTTGCATAGTTAACTAGCATGAGACCAATTAGGATTTCCTCACCCTTGACAAGAAGTTTTAGAACTTAGGAATTCCAATTAGGAGCATGTGCAATTGTGTAAGGAGGATTGAGAGGTGTGAGAGGGATTAGGAAGAATGAGAGGAATAAAAGGAAAAGAATAACAACCCCTCAAGTGCATAGGAAGATGACAAGAACGCCCAAGTTCATAATCAAATCTCCAATATTGGTTAAGTAGGTATTACATTGTATAGAAGAATTGAGCTAAAGCAAGAAGATATAATTCTTGTTGTGGAATTGGGAGTTAAGTGACCATGAAATGTTGCATGAGATCAAGGATAATTGGAATTTAGAGAATGGGATTTGGGGATGAAGATCTTGAAAAGGAACTCCTTTGCAAGGATAGAGAAACATTGGTGGAAGGTGATGGAGCTTAGAAATTCTCCCCCTAATGCCATAATCTTGGATAGTACTTGGATCAATCTTATTCTAGAGGCCAAATTCAAGGTGACATTCAAGGATGACAAGACCAATAATAGTTGGTCTCTCCAAAGAATCAAAGATCATGCTAGGAGGGTCTTGGTGAAGTTGGTAATGAAATATTTCAAATTCAAACAAAAAACTTACTTGAACAATAGCAAATAAATCTTCTATAATTTCCTTATACCAAGGAAGGCCTATCAATTGGGAACAATTTTCTAAGCAAGGGCTAGTAAGCAAGCAAGGAACATGAACAAAGAAGGTAGGACAACTCTATATATCCCTTTGTTGTTCATTTTTACTTTGGGATGGATTTGTCAACCCTAGCCAAGAAGGGGAAGTATCCTAATCACTTCCTCCCCACAAGTCATTTTGAAGAGCCATGAGAATGAGAAATGATGGTAAGGAAGTATATAGAGATAAATGCAGAATTTGCCTACGCAAGAAAATATGTTGTAGTGAAGGAAGCCTACAACATGTTGGGCTTTAATAAGTAAAGGCAATAGAAATTAGCAGCAAAAACCTTGGTTAGGGAAATGAAGAGGCTTGCAATGCTTTCCAAGCCAAAGATGATGGCCACAAAAATAACAAGGATGATCCCATGGAAGAAGAGATGGCACTAGACCACAATCAAACCACACACTCATTGCCAACAAGCAATCATTCACTCAAATTGAGATTTTGTTGGATAAGGAGGTGGCCAAGGATTATGAAGGAGAAGTAATTGACCCAACCTAAACTCTTCCAAGGACAAAGAATGATCTTTTGGCAAGAAAATGAATTGATGAAGAGGTTGAGCCTTCAAGCTCCATGAAGAATGTAGCCAAGAGCTTGAGGATAGCAAATTCCCCTTGTTTCTACCTATAAGAGAAGTAGAGTTACAAGAAGGATTACTAGACAAGGAAGAAGTGGCAAAAGATATGAGCTCTTGCTAGGCCAAGGAAGAACTTCAAGCCAAAGGTGGTCTTTAAGATGAAGGATCATCCAAGACCAAAACACCCCAATGACAAGAAAATAACCCAAGCAAGAAGATCACACACTCTTTGTTGAGACAAAAAAGGAGTAGAGTAGACCTTCATCCTCAATTAAATCATTGAAGGAAGCTAGCTCAAGTAGGAGAGTCTCTTCACCAATCTTGTTGGTGCCACTCTCCAAGTTAGTTCTACACACAATGGGCCTTATGCTAGAATTAATAGAGCAACTTCTTCCTATGTACAAGGAGTGCCATGGGAAGGTTTCTTACTATGGTATCTTTAAGCCACTTCTATCAATTACCACAAGGGGTTGTGTAGGAATGAACAAATGCACATGATGAGTTGGGAGAAGTTTGTACCGAATACTTGGATTTGGGAAAACATAGCAAAAACTTAGCACAAGAGGTGACAAACCTCAGGGAAGAAGGAGTAGCCCTAGAGAAGAAGTTTCAGGAAAAAAGAAGTCACAAAGAAGAAGAAGCGTGCTGCAAAACCTAACTTAAGGAGTAGGCAAAGGCTGAGGTTGAAGAAATTGATGCACTAAAAGGAGAAGTGGAGAGAGTAAAGTGGCCCTTGTTGTAGAAAAATTGCAACATGAGGAGGAGGTTTGAGTGACTGATGTATAAGTAAAGAAGCTCACCAAGAATATCAAGGAGAAGGAAGAAGAGAGCAAGAAAGATTGATTGACCATTTGGTAGGAGATCTTGGTTGAGATGCAAGAAATTCAAATGCAACTCAACCTTGAGAGATTGCAATCTTGGCAAAGATAGAGATGGCATGGGACCAAGTGGAAGTAATTGTGGAAGAGGTAGCAAAGTCTTCCTTGGAGAAATTGCAGTATTGAGATTCAAGATCCCATGAACATGCTTTGATGGTGAAGGTCTATATGGATAAATGCATGTAGAAATTGTCCAATTGACTACATGAGCACAAATCAAAGAAAATCAAGGATTCCATGAAGATGTTGTTAGACAAGATCACGGAATACCAAGAAAGAATTGATTGCTGATCAAGGTCTATAAGGGCAAAGGTAGTTCTTTGCAATAGATTTTAGGACAAAGGTATTTTAGCCAAAAAGAAATACAAAGAAGTATGTTAAGTGTAGAATGCACCTTTGGCCCAAAACTATCTTTGGCGTTAAAAAGCTCTTTGTCATAGAATGACTTTGGCATGAAATGATTTATACAATTAGGACAATTTTCTAGCCAAAGATTGTAAGACTATAATTACACCTATGGTAAATGAAAAGTGAGTAGTTGTGTTGGTGGTAGACATACAATCACCTCTTAATTGCACATATGATAAAATCAATAGGTAGAATTAGTGATGAGTGAAATAGGTGTAATTAGAAGATTTCCAATACACCTTAGCCATTGGTAATCTTCATCAAGAAGTAGGAAAGTTGTATATATGGTTACAACAAAAAGAAGATATGTTCACTCCTTCCATATTTGAAGTATTGAGCTCAAAAATTTCTCTAGTCTTTGTGTCTAGTTGCTTGCACTTATATCTTTGGTTGTATGCTTGGTTGAGTAAAGGTGAGGAATCTTGTGGTAGGAGTGTGTATTTGGGTCTCTACTTAGGAATTTTGCACTATATCAAGAAAATTACCCTTCATATTTGCTAGAGGTGAGTGCTTGAGTACATGCTTAGGAAATTTTCACAAATCAAGGACGTTACCATTGACATTTTGAATAGGCAAGTCAATGTAAGGAAACATTATGGGAACAATGTAGCATTGAAAGTACCACAAAATAGAAAAGCCAAGTAGATAGTAGCTGGAGTTGTGCCTTCTAAGAAAGGATAGGCATAGTTAGCAATAGTGTGAGGATGAAAGAACCTTTGGCCTAAAAATTGACCTTTGGGGTGAAATACCCTTGAGAAAGGGACTAAAGTTCAAGGTAAAGAGGCTCTTTAGGAGGAAGAGGTAAACCATCACTATCAAAGGCTTATTTAGATTAGATCTTTTGTGGGAATGGTTCTTAATTTCTTTTTTCTATAGGATGTCATTTTTGGTGTCTCTACATCCTTTGGGAGTGGTTTTTGCACTAGGTTAAACATACAAGAATAAACCACTTGTTACACTTTGGCTTCACTTTTAGACATTTCAAACTTGTATTCGTGAGGGAACAACCTGTTCTTACTGTTAATACTATTAAGACATCAATATTTGGTTATCATAACTAGTATCAATAAGTCTATCTTTCCCTAGTATTCAATGATCTAATCTAATAGCATGTTGTTAGTGGAATCTTCAAAATTTTGTGAGCTATGCTTGTGAAGTCAATCAAACAACTACTACATGTGCTCATTTATATAAACCTTTTTTTGTGAGAGCATGTGCTTGAGACCTCAAATCCTAAGACTTTAGTTTCTCCAAGCAGGACTTTACTACCTCTTCTACCACTTGTTGGTCTCATGCCATCTCTATCCTTGCAAGGATCACGGTCTTCTCCAAATTGAGTTGCATTTGAATATCTTGCAACTTAGCCAAGATCTCCTCTTGAATGGCCAATCAATCTTGCTTGCACTCTTCTTCCTTCTCCTTGATGTTCTTGGTAAGCTTCTTCACTTTTACATCTACATTGCAACTCTTCTTGATGTTGCACTTCTGCTGCAATAAGGATCACTTGTGTTTTGTCCACTTCTTTTTTCAACACATTGATTTCTTCAACTTGAGCCTTTACCTACTCCTCAAGTCAGATTTTTCAGCATGCTTCTTCTTCTTTGTGAATTTTCTCCTCTTGCATCTTCTTCAAGCTACCTTGTGTGCCAAGTCATTGCTACATCTTCCCATCTCTAAGTGCTAAGCATGAACTTCTGCCAATTTTTCCTACACCTTCATCCTTTCTTGTACAACTTCTTGCGCTAATTGATGAAGGTGGCTTAAAAGAATAACAAAATCAATAACCTTCCCATGACATTCCCTATATATGGGAAGGAGCTGCTCCATTAATTATAGTGTAGAGCCTACTACATATACAACTAATTTGGAGAGTGGCACCACAACGATTGGTGAAGGATTTCTCTTGCTTGAGCTAACTTCCTTCATCATTCTAATTAAGGCCAAAGGTCCACTTTCCTCCTTCTTGATCTTGACAAAGAGCATGGGATCCTCTTGCTCATGTTCTACTTTCATCATCGTTGAGATTTTGGTCTTAGTCAATCCTTCATAATGAAGACACTTTTCTGGCTGAATTTCCCCTCCGGCTGAAGTTCACCTTTGGTAAAGTTCTCCCTTGGCATGATAGGAGCCCGTATCTTTTGCCAATTCTTTCACATTGATCACTTCTTCCTCCTTGAGTACTCCTTCTTCTTGCAGCTTTGCTTCTCCTATAGATAGTTTCAAGGAGAATCGTGTTATCCCTTGGCTCTTGGTTACATTCTTTGTGGGCCTTGAAGGCTAGCTTCTCTGTCATATGTTATTGAGGTAGGCCAAAATATTATTCTTTGTCCTTGGAGGGGTTTGGGCTGAGGTTGATTATACTTCCCCACCTTGGTCCTTGGCCACCTCCTTGTTTGATGAAATCATGATTTAGGTCAACAATCGCTCACTTGTGGTTAATGTGTGTTTTGGTTGTAGTCCAGCTCTATCTTTGTCCTCTACAAGGGTCCTCCTTGTCCTTTTCATGGCCATTAACTTTGGCTTAGAAGGCATTGCATATCTCTCCCTTTCCCTAACCAAGGGTATGTTGCTACTTCTTGCTGCCTTTGCTTCTTGAAGCCCAAAATGTTGTAGGCTTCCTTTACTACAACATATTTCCCTATGTGGGAAAATTCTGCATCCACCTTTGCATACTTCCTTACCATCATTGCTTGTTCAGAAGGCTCTTCAAAATTTCCTACAGGGAAGAAGTGATCGGGATACTTCTCCTTCTTGGTTGGAGTTAATAGATCCATTCTAAGGTAAAAATGAACAACAAAGGAGGATACAAGAATCATCATGCCTTCTTCATTCATGTTTCTTGCAAGCTCTCTCACCCTCACCTAAAACATTGCTGCCCAATTTGTAGGGCTTCATTGGTACAAGTACTCAAAGAAGATTGCTTTACTATTAGTGAGGTAAGTTGTTTGTTTTGATTTGAGAAACTTTAAAATTGACTCTACCAAGACCCTTTTAGTAAGATCTTTGATTCCAAGGATTGGACAAACATTTTTGGTCTTGACATCCTTGCATTTTGCCTTAAATTCGGCTTCAAGAGTAAGGTTGGAGTGAGTCTAAATGTTATCTAAGGTTATGGTGTGTAGGGGAGAATTTCTAGGCCCTAGCACTCTATGTTCTTGTATCCAAGCAAAGAAATTCCTTCTCAAGGCCTCCGTCCCTAAGTCTCAATTATCTCTTATCTCTTGCAACATTGCATGGGCACTTAACTCCAAATTCCACAACAAAAATTCCATCATCTTAGTACGGACCAACTCTTGTCTATAATGTAGTGCCCATTAACTAACCCTACTTGATTATGAAATTAGATGCTCTTCTTGTGGGCCTAGGTGCTTGAAGGGTTGCTACTTCTTTTCCTTACATTCCTCTCATTTTTCTCAACCCTTCTCACACCTTCTTACACAATGTAATACAAGCAGCTAGACATATTATCTAGAGGTGAAAATTGGTTTGGTAATATCTAGAATGATGTTGTGTACAATGGGCTAGGTAGATCAAATAGGGGTGTCACCAAAAGAATACTCCTACTAATAGAGCAGAAGTAAAAAATAGCCTTAAAACTTTAGAGCCAATTTTGGAGGCCTAAACGGATGAATTAGACCTTGAAAATGGGAGAATCCTCTCGTAAGGACAAACACCTTGCCTTCTCCTCCCTATGATTTGTCTCATTGAGAGATTTCCAACAGTACCTCACCCATGTGATTCCCTAAAGATTCCCTTTGGTCAAACTAGTTTGATCAACTAGATAGGACAAGGACTTACATGTCACCCATCCAAAAAACTAATCCAAGGATGGAGCTCACTGACAGGTCACCAATCCATGTATCTGATCCAAGGGTGGAGTTTCCTTTGAGGGGATCCTCTTTGCTATATAATAAAAAGAAGGTGCTTCCTTGGGGCATCAAAGGATTGAGTGTGAAACCTATGTTTTCTCTCTTGTGTCTCTCTTGGAGAGTTCTCTTGTCCTTAGAGTATTACACATAACCACACTTGCTACAATTCAAATTCATAAGATCTAGAACTTCTTGCCAAGGGTAAGGAAATCCTAACTCGTCTTGCTCTGGTTAACTCTTAGAAAAGTAGAAAGAATCTAAGTTTAATGTGGGTATTTAAGGTGATGCTCCAACCATTAAAATTATTTGGTAGGTGTACCCTTTGGTGAGCAATCACTCCTCACACATGTGAGTAATTAGTATGATCAAATGGTCATCAATTGTAGTTCTTGATCTGTTAGTGCCACATTTAAGTTCTCAAGATTCTTGCAAACTCTACTTTCAAGCCAAGGAGCTTTTAGGACAAATGGTCTCTTAGCCCAAGTTTGTCCAATGCCAAAGGTCTCTTTTCAAGATGAAGGTCTAATAGGGCAAGGGTTCCTTGACTAAAGCCTTTTTTGTAAAAGAGCCAATTCTTGGGCTCGTCATTCAGGTCCACTACTACTGGTCTTCTTGTGGAACATTTCTTGTATATCATCTCCTCCTTAAGGGTTTAATTTCCCTTAGGGTGGAGGCCAAACAAGAATAAGCCTCCCCTCTTCCCTAATGAACAACTATTTCTTCACCTTCTTGAGTAAACTAAGCAATTTGAAAGAAAAAGGTGTACTATGGAAAGAGTTGAGTTGTCATACCTTGCCTTTCTCTTTGCCTCCTAATTCTCTCCTTTGAGTTCTCCCGATGGTTCAAAACTCTTCTCTCTTACTCTATCTTCTCAAAACCTGTCTTGATTTTCTCTTTCTTTGAGAATTGAACTCTTGGTCCTTGTCTTTCTTTTCTACTTTTAATAATGACCATTTTTGTTAAGCTCTTCTTGACCTCCCAAGATTCTCCTTAAACTTCACACTCAATTTACAAATTTTGAACTTCCCTATGCCTACATTTCTCCTTCTCAGATATCACCTTCCTCAAAAATGCACAACATGTGTTATCATTCCTCCTTGATATCACCCTTGCCCTACCTTTCCTTCCTATCTACTTAAAAGCTCTCTCTTCCTTGACATCTATCTTCTTGGAAATGAAAATTTGTCAGTTAAAAATTTTAGATATGAAATTGAAACCCTTCTCAAGTCTTCTCAAGTCTTCAACTATGTACATCTCAAAGCTTAAACCATGTTATAGACAAAAAGAGTTGCTTCAAAGGTAACTCCTCACCTTCCATTGAGCAACCACCTTTCTCTACAACAAAAACACCCCCTCCATAAGACAACAACCTTTCTATAGAAGATGACATCCCCTTCATATGACCGCCTCCTTTCTATAATGACAACCCCTACCAAAAATTTTCTTCCTTGTCTAAATTCACATATTCAAATATTACAAACAAAATATGAGTTCTTGCAACAACATAAAAAACAATACTTGTCATCTCATCTAAGTTCATATATTGCAAAGAGAATATGCATTATTGTATTGAAAGTCCAACCCCTCCAAATTTTTATCAAGTAGACCCCATTTCCATCAAGCCAATTACATTCCATCAAGAATGACACCACACCTTAAAAAACTAAATTCAACACACTCCCCCAAAAAAGAAATTTATTGAAAGGTCATTTATTGCAAGAGGAATATGTATACTAAACAAAACTCATATATTTCAAGGGGAATATGAGTTTTGTTAATTTTTATTTTGGATTCTTTCTCCTACTCCCTACCACTAGCTAGCAAAAAATAGAGCAGAGAAACGCACATTCTCTATTTCCTTAAGCCTTCAACCTTGAATGACCCAAGTAACAAGGACACTTCACAACACCAAAACACTTGACACCATTGCATAATAGAAGGTGATATTATTGAAAGCTCTTATTAAAACAACCACCACAAACACTAATGGCCTAGCTAAACAACCATGCTCTATCTATGACAGCCAAAAGAATAAGCATATGGTATATTTGAAAACCTATGCCAAATCTTTGATGGCCTCAAGAATAAGCAGAGAAGGTAAGAAATAAGCTCCAAATGAGTGATCATTTTATTCAGATATCTTCATGAACATTGCAAGGTAGTTAAATGCAAGCATGTGTTCACTAGTAGATACTTTGTTTTTCTTCCTATTGTGATTTTTTGCAAGAGACTAATGTGTTATATCTCCATCCACTCCTTCATCTGAAAACTCTTCTACTTCTTCCTAAATATCCTTTCTATTGATAAAAAAATTATGCAAAATAAGACATGCATTGATCCATCACAAAAGATATTAATTTCTATTTACATTGTTTTTCAATTGAACACTCACTTCTAGTAATGAATGCCATCTACAATTCAAAATTCCTATACAATGCTCATTGATGACATGAATCCTAGGTGCATATTTGCTAAAATCTATTTTATCTTGAGTTTTTTGTATTTTAAATGAGTGTACCAAATGGATCAATTGGACATAACCCAAATCAATGAACAGATATTGGTGGTGTTTGGAAGAATTGTTGTCTCATCATTGATTCAAGGCCTTTCATAATGAGACTTCTCTTAGACAAGTCATGTCATGGCAAGAGCTTGACATCCATGTACAATGACAAAAAAATCCATAAATGATGAGAAATAAACCCAAATTTGCAAAAAAAAAACAATAAAAAGTTCCTTCTAATTCAACAACACATTGCATACAACAACTCATAATATCTTTGATAAGGCACTTGAGAAATACAACCTCATGACCTTGAAAAATAAAACCTAATGATAATTCTTATAAGCCCCTTGGGGAACCTTGGGAAAACAACTACTCGCATTCCCAACTTATAGCACCTTGGTCAATAACTCCATGTAAATACTAAGTTCAAAATGTTCTCTTACCACATGCAAAATGGATTATTCTTCTCACATTGTCAAAGATAACTTGTCTATTGAGAGAATAGGAGCTTTTCATGCTAGAGTATGTTTGATTGTTGATCTTGTCTTTGGGTCTTCTAGCAAGAGGAGAGTCCTATACACTAATTCCACACACTTGAGAGGAAAAATTTTAATCCAAAAACCTTTGAAATCTTCTCTCACTCCTCATGGTCTGGTCAAACCACCTCCTTTGCAAGAATTGTTAAAATGGCAGTGATAACTCTATCAATAAATCTTGTAGTGGGAAAGAAATTCACATATATTCAGTCTTCCAAATAACACATGGGATGTGTAAAGTCCGACCAACTTAAGAATAAATTTCCTTCTTCAATGCATGCATCATCTAAATCCTCCTCCTTATCATCCATCAACTCATCTACTTCACAAAACTCATTTTCTCTATTGATATCAAGCTCAAGTTGTTTGTTATCAAACTCACCTTGTTGGAGTGCCAAATGATCCCACATACACCTCACTTATCAACTCAATGCATGAACTGATGCGGTGCATGGTAATAATGAATCTTTTCTTCTCAAAACTCTCTTGAAGCATCATGTTAAAATGTATAGATTGTCTCTTGTGTATTTGCAATCTCATGGATATTGATATTTATATGCAAATCCCTCCCCTACATTCATTTGACCTCTCTTGCGTTACTATACAAATCTATCCCCACAAATCTATCTCCCTGCACTGGACTTCCCTCTTGGCAACCCTTTTTGCACCCAATTGTTATTCTTGGTACCCCTTTTCACATTCTATTGTTTCTTTCACTTCTTTCACTTTTTTCACTTGTTACATGCTATGAGTGCGTGCAGGAGAGTGTGGAGACAGGAGAGAAGAGAGAGAGAGACAAACGTGAGAAGACATATCTATAATTTATGAGGGATCTCTAGTATATAGCACTTGAGTGAATAGTGGATTCTCTTTGTTTTTCAATTTTGGTTCCATTGGTACCTAGATTGAAGACTATGGAGAATTGAGTAAAAAGTTATGAGGACTTTTAGCTTTTTTAGGGTTTAGAGTGATCATTACACATTGAGAGTGATGGGTCAAGAATTTTCATTTCTAATCTCTTTGTTTTATTGATTAAGTTCCATGGGAATTTAGTTTGAAAATTTTAGAGATGGAAACTGAAAGTTATGAGAGTTTATAGTTTTTACGTTTTGGAGAGATTGTTTTCTTATTGTGAGTTGGGATGTGAGGGGTTGTGGTTTTGCAAATATAGGGAGATATGGAGAGGAGCAGCATGTGTTACTATCATTATTCTTGTGTTAGCCATGGCTACACTTTCCCATGTGGGGTCGCCTAAAGCGGCTCGGTGTGTCATCGACGCTTTACCTTGCAAGGAGTAAAGACTCATGTGAGAAGGATGCAAAAGGACTATGATTGGACCACTTGGGATGCCCATGTGAGATGAGCAACCACATCCACAATAATGAAACTTGGGATTATGCATGCTTCTTTTATCCCTTTGTTGATCGTCCCAAGGATACCGATCGAGTCGTGAGAGTGGTTAGCTTCTTAGGTGGGTTGCATTTTGGGGTTATTTAAGACTAGTTTTCCATGTCCACATCTATTTTATAGGCTACCCCACACACTCCATGATGAGGCTAGACAAGATTTTTGCCTACCACTTGATCATTTGGCACGTGATCCCTTGGACGAGTTAGCATGGTTCCTATTCCTCTTACTCCCTCAATGATGTCTTTGTTATGCTAGAGGGGGACGTGCGGGGCATAGAGAGGTGACTGCTAGATTTATCAATTCCAAATGGGAATTTTGGTGGCCCTTCAAGAGGAGTCTATTAGGCCTATATGATTTAGGAAACAAGCATTGCCATAGGATACCACAAAGTCCACTTGATTACGACGGTGTAGGACATTGGGTAAGGCGGGAGAGTTTAGTAGAGTAGCACAATTGCTACACCTTTTGTCTATGGCAAGTCCTATTGATGAGACTATCTCTTCCATATGCTCACTACATCATCCTATAGTAGTAGAGGGACTAACACTAGAGGATTTTAGATTATAAGGTTGAGTAGCTTTTATGTCTTGATAGGTTATTGTTTGCACAAGCATTGTGCATTGCTCCTTGCCTTTCCTCATGAGCTTGTCAAGGATGATTTATGAGCACCTTAGAGATTTCTTTTAGGTAGATGATCCTTCTAGTGGTTTTATCGAGTTGTTTCAGGTGGTTGCAGTAGTAGCAAGAGGAGATATTCCTATGTTTGTTAGTTGGGTGTTAGGTGCTAGTCGACTTCTTGTGATGGAGAAGGACACGTGAAGCATTAGACCAATTGCTATTGGAGAGATCTTTTTGCATTTGGTCAATTGTACCATTGTCCTTCAACATCATTTTCACTTTTGACAGCACCTCAGTCCACATCTATTTGGAGTAGCTATATCTGGACGGTGTGAGGCTATATCTCTAAGCATTAGGGCAGTCTTAACATCCATTTGGAGTGGGTCGTCCTACAAGTGGATATTGAGAATGCTTTCAATAGCATCTCATGGGCATCCATCTTTAGAGAGCTTAGGGAGGCTGGTGGATCCTTGGCGAGTCTCATTCCTTTTGTGTGCTCTTTTTATGGCTCTCTTGCTTCTCTTTACTACCAGCATGGTGGTTCACAAGAGGGAGTCACCGTCTTGGAGTCAATTGTTGGTACATGTCGGAGAGATCCTTTTGGGGGACCCTTATTTGCCATGGCTCACTTTAGAGCTCTCCTATCTACTACTTTGGCCATGCCAGGTTGTGTATTTCCCTCCTTGGCAGATGATACACACATTGTAGGCCTTGTAGATCAGATTAGGTAGGCCTTTGACTACTTGAATATTGAGCTACATCTAGTAGGCTTGAGAGTCAAAGTGTCAAAGTGTAGGGCATGGTCCCCTTTAGGTATCCCTCCCCACCTTGAGCTTCCAGAGGGGTATATCACATCCATAGATGGACTTCATGTTCTTGGAGTGCCAATAGGATCAGAGGATTTTGACACATGCTTCTTAGATGCTGCCCTTGTAGAAGATGTTCTCCATATTGATGACCTTCTACTACTACAAAATCCATAGGGGGCATTTAGTATACTTTCTTCCAGTATTGCACATCAACCATCCTACCTCATCTATATAGTTCCTCCCTCACCATCCTTCCTATCTAGTTTGAGAGCTTTTGATAGGAGGATTATAGGAGTCTTTGGTGATATTATTGGACCAAGGACATTTGAGTGTGTGATAGGGGATTTGGCACGTAGACAGATGACTCTACCAATCTCATGTGGAGGGGTTGGCTTGCTATCTATAGAGGAGATAACATCTATAGCATTTTTGGGTAGTTTGGCTCTCTCTACACCCCTACTTTCCTCTCATTTTGTGGTTGTAGATAAGCCGGTTTTGGAGACTTATGTGACAAAGGTGGAGTGAGGATACTTTTCTCTCTAGATGTTTTGCGGCAGACAAGAGCTAGTCTATTTCCACGGGCACGAGAGGATTTTCCACCTTTTGCTTTGCTATCATCAGATTGGACTAGAGGTTTACAGTCTTCCTTGATGGAGCGATAGTGTGAACATATGCTACATTCTCTCTTAGTCGACTTGTCCATTCCTTAGGTTACTAGAGCACATCTTTGCTCTTGCTCCAACAAGGATGTAGGCTCTTGGATCCTAGCTCGACCGTGCATTAGGGCATTCCAACTCGCCATCTACTTCCTCTACAACAATGAGGTTTTGCCTAAGTTTGGTCCACCCATCTGGATCTTCATTACTCACTTGTGAGTGTGGTTCTACACTAAATGCAACAATGGTCCACATGACACAATGTCCTTTTAGAGGACAGAGGATAGCTACCCATGATGCTATTAGGGATATAGTGTTTGCTATGGCACGAGAGAGTGTATACTTGGCTTGGAGGGAGCGTTTGTATAATTTAAAGACGTCACATGTCAAGGCAAACTTATACTTGGTCCGAGATGATCAAGTGATGATAGTAGATGTCATGGTTATCGACCTTACTCAAGATACAATTAGGAGGGAGTGATTACCCATCCCCCTGGATGGGCAGCGAGTGCAGCAGGTTGTAAGGTCTCCAAGTATAAGGGAATGCATCGAGGTCACCTCTTTGTTCCTCTAGCCTTGGAGTTATATGGAGCGATGGACACGATTTTTGACACATTTTCAAGGAGTGCACGAGAGCCTATCATGTTAGGCGCCAAAGGGTACCATTCTCACTCTCCTACTTTGTAGCATATTTTAGACATCTTGTGTCCATTACTCTATAGAGTGCAGTAGCTGGTGCAATCCATAGAAGAGCAATCACATTAGGTGATGTTTCTTTGGATGCTCCAGTTGTGTGTAGACCGTACGACTTGCATAGCTCGGATATCTTAGGTCTTGTGTCCATTACTCTATAGAGTGCAGTAGCTGGTGCAATCCATAGAAGAGCAATCACATTAGGTGATGTTTCTTTGGATGCTCCAGTTGTGTGTAGACCGTACGACTTGCATAGCTCGGATATCTTAGGTGCGGGTAGGGCAGATTTCTCATATATAGTCTATTGGGGCTTAGCCCCATTTTACCTTTTTTGTCTCTCCCTTGTATGGCTTGATGGGGTCTTCCCATCCTTTGTTTTTCCTACGTGCCTTCTTCTCTTAAATAAAGCTTTTGCACAAAATAATCAAATCTCTCCTTTTGATAGTTTCTGATCAAGCAAGCTCGATCATTTTTCAAATTCCTTCCATTTCCTTCACTCACTAAAAGAGACTTTTCTCTTCAACTCAACTTGCGCTTTTCACATGGATTCAAATATTTTTCCCTTCAATTGAACTCCAGCTTTGTGGAATTCAAATGGTAGGCAAAGAAAATTTTAATATCCTTCACTAAAAGAGTTTTTCCTTCAATTTAACTTGCACTTGTCGTAGAGATTCAAATGGTAGGTAGAAAATCGCATTAAACAACCTGATTGATTAAAGTGATTGATTAGTAGTACAGATGACACGTAGTGTGATCAATGTTTAAGAGAACCCCATTTCCAGTAAAATTTACGGGTCATGATTTCTAATACCCTTAAATATTTTAAGGTTACGGGCCTTTGCCCATAGCCATAAAATTTGACATGCAAAGTCCTATAAAACCGTCCCACCCACTACCCATAGAAAATTCAATTGCCAAGTCATCCGATTAAGGTGAATAAAAGAATCTGCAATACTTAATCAAAAGCATCACGAAAGAAAAGGTAAGGTGTCCAAAATAGAACACACACATCCTGCAATAATAAGTAAGTAGAGTTTCTAATCTATGTCCGGCGAGAAATATCTCAAGAACAACCACAACGCAGATGCTACCGCCTAATTGGTTACTAGACGACAAGCGACGAATGGCAAAGTCCGTCTTCAGAGAATCGGTTTTCCTACGCGGTCGCCTACTCCTTCAGAGAATCTGGTTCTCTTGGGAGCAGCAGCAGAGATGGATGAATAGCCGGCCTCGGGTTCTGTCTGTCAATTTCTTTCGCCAATCGTGTGATTTGCGTAAGTGATTGATACTTGGAGAAGCGCAGTTGGAGTGGAGTGCAGAAAAGTGCAGGCCTGGAGTCTCTCTCCGGCATCCTTTCCTGCTCTGGAGTGTTGGACAGGTAATAGGAAAGGGCAGAGGGGAGGAAGTGTAGGTGGGGGTGGGGGTGAGGGTGATGGTGTAGGGGGGACAAAGAGACATCAGGTGCGTGTTTGGGACAGGGGATGATGGGATCATGACAGTCTCATAGGCAGAGTCTCTGTAGGTGCTTTGAAGTCGGACAATTTTGCAGACTGTCCGACTGAGGTATCTCTGGTTATGTGCTGAAAAAGAGAAGGACGATTCTTCTCACGGGATTGAGGGACATTCCGGTGTATATTGCGTTGGTGTTGGTGGTGGTGATGGCTTTGGAGGGGGTTACTTTGTAGATGATTTCGTTGAAGCCGTGCAGTTTAGACTGGCCGGGAAGTCCGAAGGCGAGAGTGTGCAGGAGTTGGTAGATTCTGCAGTTGCTTTGAATCCTCGTCCTTGCCTGGTTATGCGGGTTAGGGCACAAAGCGAGTTGGCTGAAGGACGGATGTTCTTGAAGTGATTATTACTGCTGCTGGTTCTCACCTCCTTCGGGCGACATCCGTATATCAGTAAAGTGCTGAAATATCTATGACATTGTGTTTCTTTCAAGATCGATGTGGGAGCACTTTGCTCCCAGGACGTCTGGATCAAAGAACTTGGTATTATTTGGTTCACACCGTGCAGATGAAGTGAGGGCAATCATGTGTATAGAATTCGTGAAATCGGCTGAATTGACCCGGAGAGTAGCAGTTACCAGCAGTTGATATGATCTGAAATTTGATGATCAGGTTCACGGTCAGCATAATATGCTGGCGTGTACATAGACTGCGTGGTGAATACTAAGGAAAGCAATCAATTGAATTGTTTGCCAGTGCATTCAGCTTCTATTGCATTATATGAGACGCTGAAATCTTCGCCGGGGCTCTAAACCGCACATATTTGACGAATTGGGAGCTCCTGTGGATTATACCGATATGGTTGAGATGGTCTAAGTTGCGATTCTTTGAATTGGTGAAAAACGTATATGGTTGAAAATTGCTGCAAGGAAGAATTATGTCAGGCCGAGGAGTTGCCAGCAACGGAGGACCGTTAGGACCTCTTGTACTCAACGCAGTCTCTGCTGAAGAGCGAGCTGCCAGAGCTACTTTTGAGAAAGCTGAAGCAGAGAAACGGCTACTGGAAGCTGAGGTTCGGTTACGTGAAGCTATTGCAGAGCTTCACAAAAACCAGAAAAAGAAGGCCCCATATAGTACGCTATTTAGCGGTAGGCATCCTCTCTGTCAGCATGGAGATTCATGCGTGGCGAACTCTGTGGGGAGTCTGTGCCAGAGCTTCATGCTGGCTTATGGAGTGCGCGTCGGAGTTGGAGTTCTTTTGAGGGCCTTCAAGCTTGCTAAAAATCGTCCATATTTTTCCTTTCTGGACTTAAAGGTGAGGTCCGATTATCTGTATGAGCTCTTGGCTCGGGTTAACTTATTCCAAATTTCTTCTGCCTCGTATCGACATTGTTAATGTTTAGATTTGAGGTCTCGACAACCTGGACCATCTCCGTACTTCAAATATTATGGAATCGATAACGCATCCTGTTCACCTTTTATCCAACTATTATGAAGATCCATTTTAATGTGTATATCTTGGATTATTGATGATGCCAAACAATGTGATGATGCAACACGCTGCTACTCTCGAGGCTACACTTGCTGGCACTTACCCTTGCCTGCAGGTACATTTGCATCACACCATTCTAGGCTTATGTAACCATTAAAGTTACCGTGGTACTAAACCCCTGCCTGCAGACCAAGGCATGTTTATCCCTCTATCAAACTGACAGTCATCAAGAATTTACCTCATTACTCTTGAATATCAGATTTAAAGTCAAGCTTGGGTATGGAACCGGTTTGTTTACAACGGGTTCTGTATTCCATTACTGAGTATCTTGGATCAGTTTCCAATGTACTGGTGCTGTTTTGAAGTAAAACTCTTAATTTAGTTTCAATACATTGTGAACATGTCAGGTAGCAAGTACCCTAGAGTTTATCGTAGTATATGGATTTGGTATTTGATTTGAGACAATAACTTGGACTTAGGTGACGTGTGAATCTAGGCTGTGTAAATGGCCTTCAGTCTGTCTGCTGGATAATTTGTCTTCAAGACTTCTTTATCCTAAAATGAGCTAAGCTGCGGGCTAAATGCCCTTAATGTTTTTTCAGCTGCTTTTGGGTGAGAACAATCTGATCGTGAGGGAGGAGGCTTGTCGTACAGGCTTGTTGTTTGGTGGCTTCACCGGTTGCTTTCATGCTATTCGATGCTTTCTGAGGAGAAGAAGTGAAACGGACTCGCCGCTGCATGTGTAAGATTCACAGCTTATCTTGAATGTATGATCAGTTTACGGTAAATTTCAGGTGGTCAATAGCTAGAGTATAATCTGCCTAAATTCCGATGTGGTTGTGATCAGACCTGTAATTGAAGAATGCGTGTATCTGTTGTCTCTATGCAGATTTCTTGCGGGTTCTATAGCAGGGTTGTCAGTACTTGCGCTGGACGATTCGCAGAGAAGGCGCACATTTGCTCTTTATCTTTTGGCCAGAGTAGCCCAGGTATATAGTCTTGTGCACCTTCAGCTATGCCATGTTAAGCAAGTAGAGGGTTGTTTGATTGCCTCTGACAGTAACAAGCAGCCACAAGTTTTGTGTTTGACGATTCAGTTATTCAGTTTAGAGGTTTGAAAGACTATTCATGCATAACAAAAGATCTTTTCCTGTGGACCTATATCCTTTCATTTTTAATGCAGTGTGCCTACAATTCTGCAAAGACGAAAAACAAGTTCCACTTTTGGGGTAGTGCATGGCAACACGGGGACACCTTACTTTTCGCATTAGCCTGCGCTCAAGTTTGTTACTTAACTCTTTACCCTTCTAATCGAAGTAGCAGTAGCGGCCTTCTTTATAAAAGTAGATTAATCCATTTAAACTTGTTTTGATTTCTGAAGAATCATTAAAACTTGGTAGCTTCCTCGAAGCATCAGTTTATGGGACGATTGCTTGCACTAGATCTATGCGTGCAAACACACATTGTCAAAGACATAATAGCTTGTTCTGTTGTGTTTTGTAACCCTCTCAGATCATGTACGCCTATGTTATGCGACCAGAGACATTGCCAGATTCTTACAATGAGTTTATTGTAAAGACTGGGCCTATAGCAAGGCCCGTGTTGAAAGCTGTACGTGAGAGCTGCAGGGGTGGAGGTATAGATGTGGAGTCTCTTGCAGCGTTTGTCACCAGAAAGACTGGACGACCCATGTTCGGGGTCCATACTCATTCTCCAATCATTCCTTGCTCAGCAGTGCATCCTGATATGGCTTCCTGCATGGCCCAGAACAGCAAGGCCACGCGGGCTACATTTAAGAAAACATTCCCACTCTATTTGTCTCTCACTTTTGTCCCATTTGTCGTTCTCAATATCCAAAAGGTACACAGAAAGATCGGGTTTTTCGCAGTTTCACTGTTTGTATTGTGGTAGAAGGCATCAATGTTAGATTTGAGAGTTGATATCTTTCAAGAATCGGTGTGAATTTCAAGAATACCATTCTTTACTTGCCTCATTTGTAGATAGACACTCCAAAGATTAGAGGTCCCAATGCTTTCTCAATGTGACAGTCCTTTGTTTCTACAGTTTATGGAGGCTCCTCTGCATACGTTTTGGAATGCTTTGAAGAGTGCTGTCCGGTCAACAACTTTCATATCTGCCTTTGTGGGTATCTATCAGGTATCTTCAGCAACCTCTCATTATATACGGGTTTATTCTATCGGTAGCCATTTCTCTCAATGGTGACTGACATAATCTCTTTTGGGTTGTGGACAGGGTGTCATTTGTATGCAAAGAAAAGTTGTGACGAAGGATCATAAGAGTGTTTACTTCTTTGCTGGAGCCATCGCTGCGTTGTCAGCTTTACTCGAAAAGAAGAGCCGACGTTCAGAACTTGCTTTATATACCCTTCCTCGTGCTGGAGATGCTCTCTGGTACACGCTGGTGAACAGACATCTGCTTCCAGATATCAAACATGCTGAGGTACAGTTCTTTCAACACTGTATACAGATCACTATGTCGTTCTGCTCAAGGTGGGCTTGCATGAATTTAGTCTGAGAGCCTATGGTGGTAGGTAGAGTACTGGCGAAGAATTGTAATTGGATAGTGGCGAACTGGCAGGTACTACTATTGTTTTTGGTGTCATTTCTTAATTTCCCATGCATAGAAACAAGTAAAACGGGCCAAGCTTTATCTAACTACGATTTTGCTGCATAACAGGTGGCTCTCTTTTGCTTGTGTATGGGTGGAGTGATGTACTATCATGAATATGAGCCGGACACTATGGCTCCATTCTTGAGAGGTCTTATCAGGCGATTCTTGAACAGGACAGGAACCCCAGACCAAACCCCTAGTCTTGATCCTTCCATAAGACTTCAATCATCTGTAATTGCCGGGGAATCACTAGACAATGGTCCCCATCCCTCGCCCCAATCCTTGAAGCAGGATCATGGATCGTCAGTCTCCTCACAGGGTTCCAGAAACCTCAATTCATCCTCAGATCCCGCAGATGCTGCAACGAAGTTCCAAGCGGAAGCTTTTGAAGGTCTTTAAATACCGAGCTTGTCATCTGCTGTGATTTCAGGAAGCTGCTTCTGCTTGCAATTCTTTCCAGGCATTAAAAGTGAAGGGGGAGCAGTTTTTGGCCGAGGCACAAGGCGTTGTTCAATCTCCAACCCGTTGTACCTCGCAGTTCAGATTGCGAGTACACACCTCTCATTGGTTTGGACACGATTTGTGTAAACCTTCTATGTAACAATTTTGTATAGGTGACTACCCTTGGACATGTAGCTACTGGGGAACCTTATACTGCCTAAAAGTATGACGAGGAGGGAGGACTGGGAGTAGTAGAGCTGTGCATTGCTCAAAAGTTCAGATGTCATCAGATTCTTTCTTTGAAGCCCTTTGAACATAGTCAAGATTATCAAGTTTGTATCTGTTCACAATTGTGAGGATACAAACGTCTTCCTAACCACTACGGTCCATACTCTAGAAGGTGTAGAAAGCTCTCGTCAGGCATAACATTAATTTGATATAATCCGCCTGGGCCTATAATTGGTGATGGGCAAGTCTCTTTGAAGCCGCTTCGACAGTTTAAGATCAATAAAGAGATGGAAGAAATCCTATCATCACACCTGCAATGAGGCAGTCTAATAAAACAAATCTTGTTCAATAACGCAAAAACTAATTCCATGGCCCGCTGACAATTGTCGCGTACGTAAGAAATGGATCCAGGCTTTTCACGAGACGATCTTGCCCACTGCGATATTGAATGAACTTCATACTTGGGTCATACCACTTCTTTGTTTTTCCATGTATTATTGAGTACCCTACCACGAAGCATCAGGGGTCCAGCAATCTCCTGCTTCTAGGATGTTGAGACTAGAGACACTTTGGTTTTCTTGCGTGGTGAGGAGTCAACTAGACTATTGAAATATTTAAGCATTTCGTTGTCGAGGTAAGAACGAAAGAGCCAATTATTTGACAGTTCACTGCGAAACACATGGGCCGTCACACTTTTTGTTGATAAGGATAAAGGAGATCAGTTTTGGGCTATAACATGATTTTCATATTTCTTGTGTTGCAATGTCAGGTTGACAGTACAGTTTCGAAATTTGAGTTTCAAATTCATAGCTAACTAACGACAACCATTATCTGCAGACTTATGAAGATAATATAAGGTTGACAAGTATATTTCCGAAACTTGAGTTTCAATTTATTAGTAACCAACGGCAACCATTACATACAGATTTATGCTATTATCATGCCCACTTAGAGGTAGTCATAACCAAGATAGATGTCATATTTTAGAGGATTTTAAAAGAATGAGCACCATTGATTTGGATTCTTGTATATGGAATATTTACTTTTCTTAGATATCTGGTTTTGATAAAGAGTTGATAACTCTTGGATCCATAAACCTTTTTGGTGTGGATTTTCTTTTAGTCCAATGATAGCTCATATGAAGGAATCTTTGACTTAGTTATTGCATCAAGATAAAACCACATGCTTACGAGGATTATTCTCATGGATCAAGATATTCCCTTGGGCTTTTGACTTTAGATGACATTTTGCTTAGTAACTTGAGTAACCCTAGTCATTAGTAGCTTTCAAGTGTAAAAATTTTAAAATTATATAAACTAGAGATAAGGAGGTACTACTTATTATTTTATTTGCAACTATCTACCTCTCATTGAGTTCTCTAGAGCAATGTCTTGAGTCTTGGAGGTGCCTTGGAGGAGTATCAAAAAGTTTCATTTCTTGCCTTCTTAGTCCATGGTGCGTTAGTACCCATAAAAGGTTTATCCTTAGATAGAAATAACTAGATTCACAAGTCACTCTTCCTCTTTTATATACTCACTACCACAAAGGTATCACTTATATTAATAATAGAACATACAAGACGAACATGACTAACAAATCACTCAAAGACTTCTCTTGCATGTCTTGAAAACTATGCTCAAATTCTCTCACATGTTATTCTTTACTTCATCTAAAAGGGTACATTTAAATTCACTTACAAGCTACTCTTGACTTCATCTAGAATTCTATGTTTAACTTTGATCATAAGTTTACAGTAACTATTTTACTAGCCAACACACTTGACTAGATGAGACTTCTAACTTTTGTTTTAACTAACAAACTAATGTATTAGCTAAATGAGTGCAAGGTTCCATTTCTTCATACAATTGGATATCCTTTTTTATTAGATTAAGTACTCAATATTTTGATGTTGAAAACCACACATTTGCTTCTGTGTAATGAACAACTTCTCTCTTGCATGTTGAATTACTTGATAGATCTTGGCCACAAAATTTGCAACTATGGTAACTTTGGTGGTAGTATGTGCATGCTTCACTATAGTTAAGAAGAATTGTAGAAGGATGTTCATCATATATCAAGTAAAAGTGCATGACCTCATTTTATGCATTAAAAAACTTATTGTATGAAAACTTAATAAGAGATAGGAGAGTATCATATGGTTCTTTTTATATAAGATAAATGCCTGCAATATATTTTTGATTGTTATGTTAGCTCTCTTTGTTTGAAAATCACTTTCTTTCACTTTGATTTTGATAACAATGTATATGGTTTACTTTGTTTTGAAAATTCCAAACAACATTCTCCAAAATATACTTGTGAATTGAGTTCATCTACTGATGATGAGTACTCTAGAAAGGAGATGTGACAAATGATATCTTTTTAACTAAAAACCAAATGTAGGATGGTAACATCCTTGGTTATAGGCCAAAATAAATTATCTTACTAAGCTTATCTACAAAGACAACTATGGAATCAAAGCCAATGGATGTAAAAGGTAACTTATAAACTAAGTATATAGTTTTATGCTAATCATTTTTGTTGAGAAGTAGAGGTTGTAATAAACTTGTAGACATCCAATCCTAGCTTTATTTTATTGAAATGAAAACAAACCTCTCACAAATATGATTTTCACTTCTTATAACTTTGGTTAAAAGTATATCCACTATAGTACTTCTAGTGTATTCTCAACCCCAACAAGACCAACAAGAACTAAGTCTTAATAATCACTCCATATAACTATGTATAGCTTTGGATATTAGGATTCAAAGTTATTCGTCCATAAAAAAAGCCATGCATTTTAGTTACTTAGTTGGATTATAATGCCTCATTAATTCTTCACACTCTTTTATTGCTTGTGCTAATATCTCTAATTATGTTCAATAAAATTTCACTTTGTTGATAATATTTACTTTTGGCATGTGTGTCAAGCTATCTATAAGTTGTTTTTTCCTCTTCTTATATAAAATCTTGATTTTTTTGCAAACACTTAGGCTATTGATGTTTTTATTTGAATAATCTTATTATCTATCCAAATATACCAAAGGTTTATGGTCTATCTCAACCACAACCTCCATGTCTCTCCAATAATGCTTCTAATTAGGTAACCAATACAATGGCCAACTTCTCCATCTCAATTGTGATTCAATTTTACTCCTTTGATAGCTAGTTTTAAGAAAAATAAATTGGGTGCCATTGATATTCCTACTCCTTAAAATAACCCCATCAATTTTTGATCTAGATGCATTCATAGCAAACTTGATTGGTTTACTCAAAACATACCACTAAAAGATAGGTGCCTTCAATTATGCATCCTTTAAAGTTTGGAATGTGAACTCTCATGGTGTAACCTATTTACAATGTTTATCTTTGTTTAAGAGGGATGTTAGGGATTAGAAATCTGCTTCAGCAGCTCTAAGATAGGCCCTACCAAATTTATCACAAACTTTGATCCTTTACGTATTGGGGTATTGCTCTCTTGGAATTTGAAGAGGGGTACAATCTCCATTGCTATCAATGATTTTGAAGGCTCTTCTCCTTTGCTTTCAATGTCAACCTTTGGTTTGCATGGTTCTTCTCTTTGTGATCCCTCTCTCCTTAGGTCTTGTGTTCATCTTTGGTCTGGCTATATTTTTTGCCTTTGTGTCTTTGGAGCCATTGGGCACAAAGGCAAAAAGGGCTCCACTTCTTGATTTTGGGTACCCTTTGGGATGAATGTCTTCTTCGAGGTGAGAACCTTCTTGATCTTCCTACACTTGCACTGAATTCTCCTTCTATGCCTCATGATCTTGTTCTTCTACTGTAGTAGATTATGTGTCTATGTATTGATCTACTCTTCTTTGGACCTTGATTCTTGAGACCCTTGTAGAATGTGGGAATTCTCTTCTTCTTCTTATTCATTATCTATGCCTTTGGCTTTTTCCTCCAAAGATACCTCCACTACCTATAGGTTCTACTTCTACCTTGTTGCTAGTTTTGGTGATCTTGTAGGCACTAGCCTCTTCTTCTTCTTCTTATTCTTCTTCTTCATGGTTGCTCACTCTTTTTCCACCTTCATGAAATTCCCTATCTTCTTGTACTATACATATGCAAGTTGGTAATTTCTAATGAGTGCTTTACCTTCAGGCTATCTAGTGAAATGGCACATCAGATGCCAATGACTAGGAAATTTCTCCCTCTCTACTTTGGTTAGGAGGTTTAACTCCATATAGAAGTGAATGGCAAAGGGTAAAAGATAAGTTATTCCATTGTACTTCTCCAATTCCCTCAAGTAGGCTCCTTACTTACAAGTAGCCTAGTTCACCAATTCTCCTTGCCATATGTATTTGATGAAGATGCTTTGTTTTTGTTCAGATTGGTTTTCCTCTTTGGCTTGAACAGATTCATAACTATCTCCACCATTGCCCTTGTAAGTGCTCACTTCCATCCAATGCTGGTTCTGGGATCTTCAAAAGAGGCTATGATAGTCTTCTCCATCTTTGCATTGGATCAATTCTATTGAGTGTCAATTATCATAACTATTGGCTGTGAATTCTATAGGCCAAGGAAGTTACTCTAGTACTCTCCTTGCCATGCAAAAAGACTACCCCAAAGGTTTCTTAGCTCTTTATTGCCTCAACATCTCAACTCTTGAATAATTGCTACATTGCTCAATTCTCAATTTCAAAGCAAGAAATCAAGGATTGCCCTAGATGACTTTGGACCTGACAAACACTACCTAACTACTTAATATTGGGGCACAAAGGATAACCTCAAGAACCTTTCTCCTCTACTTGGATGCAAATACCATGTTTCATATCAAAGGAAGTTTAAGTACAAAGGAAACAATGAAAGTTGGAGCTCAACCAAAGGTGAAGGCATAGACAACCACAAAGGCTTCTTGCAACATGGAAATTCTAAGTTTGCTTGAATTTTGAAGTGAAATTGCTCTACAAAAAGTGAAATTGAACAATGGGAACTTGGTTTTATAGCCATATTCTTCAATCATTCTTCTTCAATGATTGAGTACTTGGTGAGCACTTGCTTTCCATACATGTGAAGCCCTATGTGTGGAATGCTTCTTTTCACATACAAAGCTCTCACTAAATGAGAACAATCCTTCTTAAATGTGAATGGTCTTTGGTGGAAATTTCTTGTCTAAGTGGTGGTGCATCCAAATTGATACATGTCCTTTGGATGCAATGATGTCCAAGCCAAAGGTCTTTGTAGAAAAAGATGTTTGGGTACAAAGATCTTTGGGAACGAAGGCCTTTGCACTCATACCCTTTGTAGTTTGTTCACCCTTGAGATCCAATGCCTTAGCATTCTTCCTTTAGTGTGCCTTTGGCTTTGTACTTGTTAATTTCATACTATGCATGTACAAACATATCTTAGAAGGAAGCTCAACTAAGAAGTTTTCTTCAATAAACAAGATATTACTCCATCCAATTTTTGCAAAAAAGTGTGAAATTAATAAAAAGGGAAAACCTTGTAAAAATTGAGCACCATAGAACCAAGCTAGATATACAAATTGGATAGCCTTGAATTTGAACAAACAAGTCATTAATCTTAGGTAAAGGATATTGTTCCTCATTGGTTTGTTGATTTAGTCCATAGTAGTTGTGGTGCACAACTTTTTTTAATTGTTTATTTTAATTAATTTTAACTTTGTTGTGAGGAAGTACTAGTCTATTCTACCATTATGGTAGGAAAAGCAATAGATAGTGATTCTTTGGACTTGTAACTCCTTGGCCAACAACAAATTACAAAGTTTGGGTTGGAGGAGCATCTAAAGGAAGAATGCAAAAAAATAATTTGGGTTGGGGGAGCATCTAAAGGAAGAATGCAAGAAATAGACTTGGGATTGAAGGGTGCTTAAAGGCAAATGATTTGAAGGAGAAGGACTTTGGCCCAAAGATTTCTATACAAAATCACATTTAGCTTTGAAGCACTTTGCTTGACAATTGAAACTCAGCCAAATGAGCTTTCCCCAATTGACTTCTTTTTGGACCCAACATGGTAAGCAATGTACACTAATTTGAATGCACTGCAAACAAATTCAAGGACAATCTTTCCAATTCAAGAAGAGTGGTTTGAATTCTAAGGAGGACTATGGGTAGTTAGCCTAATGCCCGCATTAGAACCTAGACCATTGAAGAAAATTGATAGTTTGGATGCATGAGAAATACTTAGCATTGAATGAGTGACAAGGAAGAAAGGAAAACATAACCACTTTTTGGCTAAAGAAGGACTGAAGACTTTGCCTATACAAAAGTGAGGAATGGCCATTTCCACTTTTTGTATTGAAAGTCATTGATTAAGCATAACCAATATTAAATTTAATTTGTTGCTATTGTGTTTTTTTAATATTTGAAGTTGATGAAACCTTCATTTTTTTCCTTAGCTTTTCAGAGAATGGATTTCATTCAAAAACCTATAAGAAAGGCCCTCAAAACCATCCTCCAAAGCCTAGCAATGAATGCTTGCACGGTGTACTATAGAAGAGAACTGATTCATAGCAAGCATATAGGATTCTTGCTATGGGATTGAGATGCAATAGATTTGAGATCATCCATGAGACAATGAGCCAAAAGGAGAAGAGTAGTGAGGACATGAGAAAGAACCACATGGGCAGAGAAGAATTGTAGGAATATCCTTACATGAGCAATAACAATAGACATTAACTCCTATGATTTGGAGCTGACCCAAGAGATCAAGGATATCTTCACAAAACCTTGCAGCCGTAATAATGGTTAGCAAGTTCTCAAGTATAAGGACCTAGCTCAATAGGCAATTGTAGAAGCAATTATGAAGTTGTTCTTCCACAAATAGACAACTTTCTTCACAAATATCAAATCCATCTTCTTCCACAAGATGTACAAAGGCACCGTTGTGAATTGGGCTTGCATTCTCTATGTATTGGCCCAAACACTTCATTGAGACTTCTTGGATGAGAGAGGAGCTACTTACCTAGCCCCATTTGTGATCCATTTCTACATGGGCCTCAATTTGTTAAACAAGGAAGAGCGCAAGAGATTTTCAAGCAATTATCCTATTGCAGATTACTTTGCTTCCTAGCCCAAAGGGAAGTCAATCATCAAGAAATATTGGGAGGTGGATGCGGAATTCACCTAGATAAGCAAGTTTGTGCATGTGGACAAAGAAGTGGTGATACCAAGCCAAAGAAGAAACAAGCACCACCAACCCAAGCTACCACACCAACCAAGAAGCAGGCAAAGAAGAAACTTTCTGGTCACTGAAGTGACCTCCAATACCAAGGAAGAAGAAGAAGTTGGTTTAGAGAAAAAGACTGAAGAAGAGTACCACAAAGAAGAATAAAAATTCAAGGATGCTTAGTCTTCTCCCAAACTTCCAATGACAAAAGAAGCCAAAGAAGTAAGAGATGATTGTGATGAGGTAGAGGAAGTGACAAACAAGGTGAAATCTTTAGTACAAGAGTTGCTTGAGGAGAAGAAGTAGAAGGTCTCTCTTGTTTCCACTCACCAAAGTCAAAATAGGAATTGTGCAAGGTACAATTGGAGTTGAGAATGGAGAAGAAGGAGAAGGAGCTCAACTATGAAGATCAACTTTGAGCTCAAGATAAGGAGGTGCATAGCTTGCACCAAGTGCTGAATGATATCAACATCAGAAATGTGACTTTGGACCTCCAAATGCTTGAGTATTGGAAGGAGGTGGCCACATAGTTGGAAGCCAAGCAAAGGAGTTGGCTTTGGCCTTGAAGAAGGGAGTAGAACTTGAGCAAAGGCATAAGACAACCAAAGAGACTTTTAGGTGAAATTGCATGCACAATGAAACAAAGAAGGAGGAACAATGGTAGGTAGAAGAAGTCCATGTGCAGCTCATGGAAATGCTCTAGCTCCAAAGGGAGAGCTAAAAATTGTCAAAATCATGAACTACGGTTTTAGGTGTAGAAGTTGAAAGGGAGAGCCTACAAGGAAGTACATATGGACCGGCTTGCTCTTTGGCTCCAAGGCCATGTGGATCAAAATTTCAACAACATAAAGAACTTGTACATATTGAAGATTGCTGATTACAAGGAGCGGACAAAAGAAATCTGTTGACAACTCAAGGATGAAGGATGTTCTTCCCAATAGAGTGTGGAAGCCAAGATAACCAAAGTAACAAAGGAACTATAGTGCTAGATTAGTGTACATTTTTGTATCTTTTCTAGTTATTGCACAAGAGACTCTATTAGTTACTTGCAAGAACTTCCAACCCATCCTCTTAGATGTGGAAGTTCTTTGTAAATTAGGAACTAGACCAAAGGTTTTGGCATGGTACAATTTTTGGGACAAATGACATTCAAATGAGCTTTTGGACAAAGAACCATTTAGTGTGTCAACTTAGGTAAACATTCATTTCTTATAGCACATGTGCTAGGGAAGGATTAGCACCTTCCCTCACACATTTTTCAAAAGCTTAATTAAGCTATTAAAGTAGATAAGATTGGAGTTAAGACTATAATTGGATGTGGCAGAGTAGTTAGGTTTGGTAAGGAAACCACTTGGCCATCCAAGACCCTTCAAGACAAAGTGGAATAGCAATAAGAACAACCTTGTATATCACCAATAATGGACAAGTCTAAATTTCCATACAACTTTGTATCACACCAAAGTCTTGTCTGATCAATCTATATTCATCTAATGTCTGGCTTCAAATGCCCTTGCTAGTGTAGACGTATGAATCTTGCTGAAAGATTGTAGTTGTTGAATCTAGGAAGAAGGGTTGAAAATTTGAGTTTGAATGTGTGGAGTGGCACAATGATAGATTTGATCAATTTTAAGTACCTTCAATAACATAAAATCAAAACTTAGGGACATTGCTTGCCAATTAAGCCCCTTTGGTGGCATGCCTTTGGGGAAGGGTAGAACATGCTATCAAGGTTGGAAGCTTTGGAGAAAAGTGCACATCACCTTTAGGGTAACTGTAATACTACAAGGATAAGAGAAGGAAGAAAACACAGATTTCACACTCAATCATCCGATGCTCCAAAGGAGCACCTTCTCTTTATTATATAGACAAAGAGGATCTCTTCCAAGGAAGCTCCACCATAGGATTAGGCACATAGATAGGTGCCATGTCAACAAGCTCCACCCTTGGATATACTTACTTGGATAGATGACATGTCGGTCTTGGTCCTATCTAGTTGGTCAAAGAAGCTTTGACTAGAAGGAATCTTTTAGGGAATCTTCCTATAAGAATCTCAAAATCACATGGGTGAGGTACTGTTGGAAAGCTCTTGATGAGACAAAGTAGGGGGTAAGGAAGGCCAGCCTTTCCTCTATTGGGGGGGGGGGAGGGAGGGGAATGTGCACATTTTTAAGGCCTAATTCATCCGTTTAGGCCTCCTAAATTGCCTTCAAAGATTTCAAGCATATTTTGACTCCTACTCTATTTGTAGAATTTCTCTTTTGGTGATACCTCTTTCTAATCTGTTTAGTCCATCATGTATAATATCCATCCAGATGTTACCAAACCAAATCTCACCTTTAAATCATATGTCTAGCTATTGGTTCTAAGCTTTTCAAGTCTATTTGGTTTTTTCCCTATTAGTAAAAGTACTCTTTTGGTTATAATTCTATCTGATCTATTTTGACCATCATGTATAAAATCATTCCAGTTGTTACTAAACCAAATTTCACATCTAGATCATATGGCTAGCTCTTGGTATTGCAGATCTCCCTCCTTTTAAGATGCAACTTCCTCATTGTGCAATTGTTGCTCAAACGCTTGCACCAAAATCGCTGCATGTGTCAAATTGGCAGTAGGCTCCCAAGTTGCTTCATAGAGGGGGTAAATTTTCTACTATTCTAGATAGTCCACCCACGGATGGCGAGCACCAAGCATGCATTTTGGGAGAATACGCTCCACTTCATATTCCTCCATGCTATTAATGAGTGTTGGACAAGGTTGAATGTCTTGTATGGAATGACACTGGCCTGATCGGAGGGCATATATGTGTAGTAGGGAAACATGGAACACTAGATGGATCTTCATGTGTGGTGGTAGCTTGAGGTGATAGGCCATAGCGCCGACTGGACAAAGAATCAAGAAAGGCCCAATAAAATGAGGTCTGAGCTTACAAGGTCCAACTAATGTGAGGTTGGTTGTTGATAACCACACCTGATCCCCAACATTGAACTCCATGAGCCTACAATGTGCATCAGCATACTGCTTTTGTTGATTTTGTGCAATCTTTAATCTGTGCTTGGCGCTCTCCGCACCTTGTTGGATTCTAGAAACAAGTGTGTTGACTGCATCGACCTTGGTAGCCACCGGACTGATCTTCATCAAGCTAGAAGGTGTGAAAAGATGCTCACCATACATGAGGAAGAACAAAGTGACCTAAGTGGATGCATTCACTGAATTGTTGTAAGCAAATTCCACCAATGGGAGTAGGGTGTCCCACCTCTCTTGCTATTCTAAAGTGAAACTACATAACATGTCTTCAATAGTGCAATTAGCCCACTCTATTTGTCCATCTATTTATGGGTGGTAAGCTGTGGACATGGCCAACTTGGTTTTGAAGAAACCGAAAAGTGTTTGCCAAAACAAACTAGTGAATTGAGTGCCTCTGTTGGTGATGAGTACTCAAGACAAGCCATGGTGAGAGAAGACTTCATCTAAGTATAACTGAGCTAGTTGTGGGGCAGTCACATCCTTGGTAGTAGGGCGTACATGAATCATTTTGCTGAGCCGGTCTACAAAGACCACAATGGAGTCAAACCTTGAGGTGGTCTTGGGTAATTCACAGACGAGATCCATACTCACCTATTCCCAATGTTGTGTAGGAGTGGAGAGAGGTTGAAGGAGCCTTGCAGGAGCTTGATTAGAAGCTTTTTTTTGTTGACAAAGTAAGCAGCTACGCATGTAGTCCATCATGTCGTTGCTCATCTTGGGCCAATAGTAATGGTGCTAGACTGCATCCAAGGTCTTGTCTACTCCTACATGACCTGCAATGGTAGAATCATGACATTCCGCTAGAATGGTGGTATGTAATTCTAGGACATTTGGGATCCATAGTCTGCCATCACAAAAGGTGAGTCCTTGGGGTTTGGTGATGCCTTTGGATGATCGCGCCTCTACAATATGTAGATCAGTTTTTGTAGCAGCCAAAATCTCTTGCTAGAATTCAGGGTTAATCTTAACCTCTACCACCAAGTTGTTTGCCATTGGCATGCGGGTGAATGCATCTGCAAGTTGCTTCTTACCTTCCATGTAGCTGATTATCATGTTGAAGCATTGTCACCACTCTGCCTACCAAATTTGGCGACAAGATATATCCTTTTGCATCTTAAGATAGACTGAGGTTTATGGTCTATCTTTACTACAAATGCCTTCTCGCCTAGATAGTGCTTCCAATGCTTGGTTGCAAGAATGATGGCCAACTCTTCTTGTTTTGTGGTGTGGTAGTTGCGCTCTACTGGTAATAAATTTCAAGAGAAATATACACTTGGATGCCATCCGTCATGCCACTCTTGTTGTAAGACTGCTCCTATTGTTACGCCTGATGCATTTGCCAACTTGATTGGATGTTTTAGGTCATACTACTTCAATATTGGTGCATGTAGCTAGGCGGCTTTCAGTTCTTGAAAGGCCAACTCTTGTGCGGTTCTCCATGTCCACTTCTTCCCCTTGCCAAGTAGTGCCGTTAAAAGCTATGCAACCTTGGAGAAGTCCTTGACAAATCTATCGTCAACCCCAAGAAACTCTTGAGTTGAGTTTGATCTTTTGGGGCACTCTATTTTTGAATGACCTCCATTTTATCTGTCAATACTTGAATGCCTCTGCACTTACTCTATGCCCCAAGTAGTCTACTCTTGACTTGCTAAATTTGCACTTTGAGATTTTGGCATACAATTGATTCTATCTTAGAATTTGGAGGACTTCTCGTAGATGTTGTTTGTGTTTTGTCATCATGCTACTATATACTAAGATGTTGTCCAAGAAGACAAGAATAGACTTATCCAAGTATGGACAAAATATGTCATTCATTAGACTCATGAAAGTGGCATGTGCATTGGTGAGGCCAAAAAGCATCACCAGATACTTGGTTCAAAAGGCAATTTTATACCCACACTCCTTTTCAATTTGGATTTGATTGTAACCACTCTACAAGTCCAATTTGGTGAAGTATCTGCTCCATGGAGTTGATCAAATAGGTCATTCATGCAAGGTAAGGGGTATTTTTTATTCATTGTTTGCTGATTGAGACCTTGAGAGTCAATGCACATGCGCATTGTACCGTCTTTCTTCTTCACAAACAAAACAAGAGCCCCATATAGTGATACACTAGGTTGGATGAACCCTTTCTGTAGCATCTCCTCAATTTGAGTCTTACACTCCTCCAACTCATGAGGTGATAGGCAATATGGGGCCTTACAAGGAGGTGTCTTCCCCAAGAGTGTCTCAATTTTATGATCTACTCTCTTTTTTGGTGGTAATCTTGAGGGTAGATCATCAAGAAAGACATCTTGAAACTCATCCACCATATCTTTCAATTTCTTTGGAATTTGTCTATCAAGTTGTGCACTCTCGACTTCTCTTATTAGACCCATGAAATATCTATTGATCTTACAGGCAGTTGCCATCCTTATGGCATACAGAGGTAGTTCTTGCTTGTGTGATTTTTCTTTAACCCCAATGATTGACCATTGGTGGGTTCTCACTACTTTCTTCCTCCAATCTACCAAAGGGTTGTAATGCTCCATCCATGACATGCCTAAGATTGCATCATAATGGGCTAATTGTATCACTTGCCACTCAATTGCTTCTTGATATTCTCCTACTAAGAGTGTTACTCGTCTAGGTGATGATTCAATCTTCTTTGTTTGCCCATTAGGTAACTCTACTTCTCAACTCTCATCTCTCTCTAGATCCATTCCCAATCTTATTGCAACAGAGCAAGACAAGAAATTCTCTATTCTTCTTGGATCTATTATGGTACCCACATTTTTCACTTTGGATGAGTTTTAAAGAAGAAATGCATTATTGAAACCAAATTGAACCCAAATAGAGAATAAAAAATGAGAATTTTGTATTTTGATTTGACCCAAAGAAGTCTACTTTGTGTTGGAGGAGGAAAAACTCGGATTAGATGCCAAAGGAGGGTAGACCCAAAGGAGGAATAGAAATTGTAGGTCAGGATTCTTGCGGGGGCTATATTTCAATGACAACATGTCCAAATCATGCATGCTATATCTTGTTGGAAGTGTCTCGTTCAGGGCTTTCCATTGCTACAAAAATCATAGAGTTTAGAGGTTTGTTGCAAAAGTTACAAGCATTTGAAGTTTTGGGAGTAGATGTACAAAGTAGTTTAGTGTCTTTGGGTTGGTGTCTTCGGGTCTATACGACTTTGGAATTTGGACTTTGGACTACGGGTTAACATGACTTTGGGTTTAAGGACTTTGCCTCAAGACAAATATGATTCAACACGTGGTAGTCGGACCTCGGAGTGCAATGAATGTGACTTTGAGAATCTTGCCAGAGGCATTAAAGGAAGTTAAAGTAAGGAAAGAAGATATTTAGGATACTCATGACTTCAATTTAAATTTTGAGTGAAGATAGGATAGAATAAGAAGAGAAATAACAGTAGTGAATGAACCCAAAGTGCAAGATCAGATAGTAAATGTCTTTGGGTCAGTTACATGAGTGATTAGGGGAAAGTGGGTTGCAAATTGAATGCGTAGATAGTGTACCCATGCTTTCAGTTACAACTCTTGATGAGGACATAGTAGAATTAGTAAAGAAATTAATAGTAGTTAGACCCAAAGTAAGAGAGATAAGAGTGCAAGTGTCTTTGGATTTCACATTTGACACTTTAGAGAAGAGTGGGTCGGGAGATAAGGAGTTAGAAAGAATACCTATGATGTGAATTGTAAATCAGGAAAGAGAAGTGTTAGAATTGGTAGAAGATTTAGTAGTTGTGAAACCCAAGGACAGAGTAGTAAATGAAGTTACTTCAGGATCAGAAGCCGAGGAAGAAGTAGATATCGGATTGGAGTAGTAACAATTTTGAGATTTGAAGAGGCAGATATGAAGAGGTGCATTGTCATTTCAGATCTACATGTTAGAAGAGTTGCTAGGAAACAATA
This sequence comes from Lunularia cruciata, assembly GCA_948567375.1. Classification (NCBI taxonomy): domain Eukaryota; kingdom Viridiplantae; phylum Streptophyta; class Marchantiopsida; order Lunulariales; family Lunulariaceae; genus Lunularia; species Lunularia cruciata. The sequence continues at coordinate 39,401,034 of OX419755.1, read as the reverse complement.
TAGTTGTTAGTAATTGCTGAAGTGCTTCACTATTTAAAGGTGGCATTCACATTCTTATGTTGTTTAGTGCTCATAATGTCTGAGAATAGATAAAGCAAAGGGCTAATAAGCAATGCTCGTTGCTTGAGCTTGATTCCAAGTGTCAAATTTGTGTGTGTGTGGAGAAATTTGAAGTGCAAATCATTATGTTTGTTGGATGTTGGATTCTGTAGCCTTGATTTTTGTTCTATGTGTTTGATCATGAGTGAAGTGCAATTGGAGTAATGCCTTGACAGATCTGAGAGGAATTGTAGTATTGGTAGTATTCCACATTTGTGAGTGCAGCGTAGTATTGATGTGAAGCAATTTTGATTGAGGAAGTTGTGCCTTCAGTGGAGGAATGGAACACAATTCTGAGGCAAAGTCATTTTGTAGTGAAGTGCCATTTTTGGGAAAGCCTGAATCATCACAATCAAGATTGTTTGGAAAGATTTGATGGATTTGTGATTAAGGAGTGCTAATTTGTGACGAGAATGAGAGTCAATGCTTATTACTCTCTTTTGTAGTTGCTACCTAAGAGATTAAAGAGGAACCCAAGAAGAATTGAGATTGTTACTTTGCTTTGTATTTGGACATTTTTGACCAATATCTCTACGGGAACGAACTTTACTTACTTGATTACCACAAAAGTGATATTTGCCAGGTTGTCACATCTATTAATACTCTCACTTGATTGCCTTCTAGGACTCCATTCACAACAATCAATTGTGAGGTTGCCTTTCAAGACCTTTGCGCATTCGTCTTCTTCCTTCCCTTGCTTCTTTGCTTCCTTATTGAGCTAGTAAGGCCGTGAGGTACATTTACATTTCATTTTCTAAAGTGATTTCCACCTCCTCCACTTTAGTGGGCCTCTCCATGTTCTTCAAAGATTGCCTATATGAAGGCCAAGGGCCTCTAAGGAAATGAGCATGACAGTTGGTAGATATGTGCCTAATACGGCCACAATTGTAACAACGGCGTTGTTCTCCTCAAGTTCCTTCTCCTTGTGGGACTCCATCTCTTTGTTCTTCTACCGTCCACGCTCTTCTTGAAGCAGTCATGCTCCTTGATCTTGAAATCAAAGGTTACCTAATTCCATTGGTACTGGTCCACCCATGTGTGGCATTTCTACCCGATAATGTTGAGGTGGAATACTCCTTCACCTCCACCCAATGCTCATGCTATTCTATGCGCACAAGCAATGGCTTCAAATACCATACGAGGATTTTGCACCATGACTTCTTGGCAAATCCGCTCCTTCAACCTTCATTTGAAATTGTTGAGAGCCTCTGCTGGACTCATGTTGGTTATTGCAACTTGTAGATCCAAAAATGCCTCCACATACTCGTGTACGCTGTTCTTCTATCTCAATCTCCATAGTCGGATTCGGGCCACTTGCACGGAATCCACCGATTGGAAATTCTTCAACAATCCTTCTTGCATTGCTGTCCACGTGACCTCCCTTCTCTCGGCCAACATGGATTGTTCCCAAGCATCATACCATGTGAGTGATTTATTGGTCAAGTACCCAAATGCAAACATGCCTGCAACATGCTCCGTGATCTTTGTTGAGAACAATCAAAAATATTGATTCATTCTTAAGATCCAATTTTCCACTACTCCTATCTTACGCTGCCCCTAGTAAGGCTTGATGTTGTAGGTCTTCTTCATCTGGAGTAGCAATGTGGCTTCATTGTTGATAAGGTTTGTAGACACGAGTGCGTCTCCAAGTACTTCAGTCGCAGGTACTAGGTTTTGAGACGGCTCTTCTTCTTGCATTGCTTGATCATTCCTGAGGATCTGCACTTGACTTTATAATGTCTCCATGGTCATCTTAATCTCTCAAAATTCATTCAACATTCCTTGCATTCCTTGCACCAGCTCTTGCAATTGCCAATCCATGGTTCTTGCAACACTCAATTGCTAATGTCTACTTCAATACAAAGTCAATATGATCACTCTAGGAGGTGCACAAACTAGTGGAACTACCATTGGGACCTCAGAAGCTATCACTTGTTGATAATACTCCTCACCAAAATTCCTAACCACAAAATCTCTAAACATCACTTTTGGTCTCACTACATAACAAATTTCTACTTGAGTGTTGAACGAGAGAGGATTTGGGACATTCACCTCCATAACATCATAATAGAATGTAGATTGTCAAATCCCACTCTTTGTTGTATACCACCATAGGTAGAATCACCGGGTTTGGTGAGTTCATCACACTGTCCATGAATTCTGCTCCAAAGTGATAAACTAGTGATACTTTCATTTGCTCACGTTGGATGTACATAACCTTGATGTGAAATGGATTCAAGAATGGAAAGCTAGGTGCGGGAAATTGTCCTCTTGGTGCATCCATCCCATCCGTTCTCTAAAGTCCTTCTTAAGTCTAGCAATTACTCAATGTTCCCCACCTCAAAGTACTTAGTTTCAGTAGTTCGTGTTCTTCCAAGAGAGGTGATCTACTCTCTTGGACTAAAACACTCGCTTTGATACCATTGTAATACTATGAGGATAAGAGAAGAGAGAAAACACAGATTTCACACTCAATCATCCAATGCCCCAAAGGAGCACCTTCTCTTTATTATATAGACAAAAAGGATCTCCTCCAAGGAAGCTCCACCATAGGATTAGGCACACGGATAGGTGACATGTCAGCAAGCTCCACCTTTGGATTACTTACTTGGATGGATGACATGTCAGTCCAAGTCCTATCTGGTTGGTCAAACAAGCTTTGACCGGAGGGAATATTTTAGGGAATATTTTTATAGGAATCTCAAAATCACATGGGTGAGGTACTATTGGAACGCTCTCGACGAGACAAAGAAGGGGGAGGGAAGTCCAGCCTTCCTTTTTGGGGGGGGGGGGGGGGGGGAATTTGCACATTTTCAAGGTCTAATTCATCCGTTTAGGTCTCCTAAATTACCTTCAAAGATTTCAAGTATATTTTGGTTCCTAATCTATTTGTAGAAGTTCCCTTTTGGTGATACCTCTTTCTAATCTGTTTAGTCCATCATGTATAACATCCATCCAGATGTTACCAAACCAATTCTCACCTTTAAATCATATGTCTAGCTATTGGTTCTAAGCTTTTCAAGTCTATTTGGTTTTTTCCCTATTAGTAAAAGTACTCTTTTGGTTATAATTCTATCTGATCTATTTTGACCATCATGTATAACATCATTCCAGTTGTTACTAAACCAAATTTCACATCTAGATCATATGGCTAGCTCTTGGTATTACAGTAACTTTGGTTACCATTAAGTTTTGAGAGTTATTTAGGAGATTTTTAGGTTTCTATAAAGTGCCATAGTGGGTTCCTCTACCCTCATACTTGGAGTGGTTTTTGCCCAAAAAGTTAAACAATAAAATATAAATGAATTGCAACTTGTGACACTTTCTTTTCACCTTTAGCTATTTCCAATCTGTATCCTCATGGGATCTACTTCTTCTTACCATTTTACTATTAGTACATCAACATTGGATTGTTATATGTACTTTTTGGTGCCACTATCAAGAATACACTTCTTAGAGGAGCCAAAAGTGAAGTTTTGGCAATGAATATCATTGGGGAATTCTAGGGGGCACTCAAACACCTTGTGATCAATGAGCTTACTAGAGAAATTAGAAGCGCTAAGTTAAAGGAGGAAAAGCTCAAGAACATTATTTTCATCTTGAGAGAAACGTAAGAACAGACAATTAATTGACCCATTGTGGCTGACCCTATAGGAAGGTGATATTGGAATCATGAACATGTCCAAACCATCATCATAAATAACAATTCCCTTTGTTTGTCTCACAAAACTTGAAGGCACTATGGAGGATTATGCCTCATTTGATGAAGAGGAAGAATTTTGGAAAAGCTTGTAAAATGTGCGTAGCATGAAGGTTGACATGAAATGGACACCAAGAAGGTCATCAATGCCCTAAGGATCTACCACCAAAGATCCAAAATACAGAATTCTATTAGAGGTTTTGCTTACAATTCATAGCTTGGACAAAGCCAAAGAGTTTTATCCCATCACAATGCATTCTTTGTCATTCACAAGAGAGGAATTTCTTTGTCTATTTTTGGCCTGGATTTTGTTCTATTACTCATCCAAGAGAGTCAACACTCATCTTTTTTTGGCCTTCATTTCTACAAAATGACAAACCATGCACCCCTCATGAGACAAAATTACCAAAAATTTAAGGAGCAAGATGAGGATAAAGATCCGCATCTTCACCAAGGAATTTGAGACCATCATGGTAGCAAATATGGAGGATGCCAATGCTGACCAACTTTGGATTTTCCTAAGTTTGCTAAGAAAGAGAGCCAAGAATTGGTACATGTATGCCAATCAAAACCCTACCAACATCAAAGACTGGCAGATTGTGAGAAATAAGTTCTTGGAATGCTTCCAAGAACTAGACTATGAAGCAGATTTCTTTGCCACCCTCAAAAATCTAGAAAAGAAGAAGAACAAGAAGTTGCAAGATGACACTAAATGATTCTAGAGTTTGTTGAAATGAGTTCTCACGCATGGTGCCACCTTAGGATACTTTGACACTCAAGCACTAGTGTGGTTCATGGGAGGACTCCTTATTGAACTTTTCATCTTTGCTAAGGAGCATGATCACGATCATGAAGAATTGAATTAGGTGATCAAATCAGCCACACTATACAAGTCTGCCTGGATAAATCCCGTGAGGAAGGTGAAACCAAGCCAAACTCCAAGAAAATAAGCATGAAGGTATATGATGGCCACCATCTTCTTCCTCAAAGTCCTTTGCTACAAGTTCTTCTTTGGAGTCCTCCTTGTCAAAAGATGAGAATGTTTTCCATAAGGAGAAGAAGAAGTTTCATCAACCTTGAACCAACCCGGCTCCAAAGAACTCTTTGCAATTGAGAACTAAGCTGGAAGAACTTATCAAGGACTTTGCTGACTTTAAGGTTCAGCTAGTTGGAGCTGAAGAAAGGAGGAGACCCCATCATATGTATGACCTAATATTTGGTGCACCACTTGCAGAAAGCTAAGACATGCTAATATGGAATGTTTCTCTAACCGTCCCTCTTCCTTGGTACATCAAATGGAATGTGTGCCTAAAGGAGAAATGCCTAAGTACTATGTGGAGGAAGAAGATCAGGTCTTTGTAGTGCAATAAGTATCTAAAATTCCACTCCCCTTGTCCTTCCTTCCTGCCTATTCCCTAATATGTGCCACCTAGGGATCCACAACAACAAATCATATCACAACAACCACAACAAGGTGATGCTCCAAGAACTTGCTATAACTATGGAGCCATTGGGTATCAAGCTGTCCAAAACCTTAAAAACCATACCTCTATGCATTGTGCTAATTGTAATTGTATCCAAGGCTTGTGCAAGCCAATTTTCTCAACCTTTGGTCATGTATGTCTCTATACCTTCCTCCCCCAACTCCTCCTCCTCCTCCGCCTCCTACTCCCTTCATGCTAAGGTAGATGCAAACATTCACTATGTAACTTGGAAGAGCTGGGATTTGATGAAGCCTTGATTTTAGATGAAGAAGGATGGTCAAATCTAGAAGTTAATTGAGTGGTTACCAGCTTGAATTGTAAGAAGGCAAATGATTCTTCTTCCTTGGAGTCCTTTGATTCTCCCAAGACCCGACAAAGGATGGTTCATCCTTGAGAGGAGTTTTTCAAACCCGAACTGCAATTGCTAGAGAAGGCAAAGTACAAAGCTTGTGAGTTTGATACTCAATGAGAGGCACCTACCTCCACAAAGGCAACCACTTGTTCCAAGAACCATTCTTCCAATTACTCCACCCCAAGGACCTATTTCCAAATTTCCAGCTTACATTCATAACAAATACATAAACTCTTGGAAGAGGAGATCAATACACATCAAGACCCCTCCACAACCCCTGCAGATGGTGAGAAGAAGGCTCCAAAGCTCATCCTACTTCAACGGGAAACAGATGTAGACAAGAAGCCAAATGACAAACTTACCCCTACTTTGACTGCCTTTGGTTAGGAAGCAAAAACAAAAAATAAGGCCAAAAAGGAAAAAAGAAAGAAGAAGGCCATTACCATCTTGAAAATTACTCAATACAATATGGTAGTTGACCTAGCTTCCTCCAAAGCAAACATAATTTTCAAAAAATTGTGGGAGGATAGCAAGTTTGTGCACTTTGTTAAACCCAAAACCACAAAGTGTTAGACCTACCTGCGGTATCAAATTGAGCTTTAAGATTTGGATCTCTTGAGGTGGAATAAAGAGCAATGGCTATATGATCTAGCATGTCCCAATAGATTCATGATTAGATGTCAATGTAGTGACTAAGTAGGCCGCACAAAAGTTGGGGTATACTTTGTTCAAGTCTACTTTGTGAATCCTTCATTTTTCCAACCAGATTTGTAGGAGACCTTTAAGGATATTATCCAAGGTTTTGACCACAATAAGGGGTGTGGCATTTTTCCTAGATTACATTATTATCTAGCTTGTAACCAAGATGGGATATCCTACACTTATTAGAAGACCTTGGTTATATGGAGCTCATGTCAATGTAGATTGGAATGAGCATATGCTTATGTTCATAGATCCAAGACCCTCTTCCACTCCTATAACTGTCAATGTTTTTTGGAAGAAGGTTCTCCATGTGTGGGAGATTATGTTATCAGATGAAGGATATACTGACATCATAATGGACTACTCTGATATTACTTTAGAAGAAGAAGACAAAGTCAACTACTTAGAGTGTTACAAAATTGGAGATGAAGCTGAAGACAACACTTGGGCAAAAACCAAAAAACATAGCACTACTTAGAACAAGTCATGTGGAAGGAATTGTGAATTGGATGATTTTCAAGTGGTATTGTAGTTGAGGGAAGAATACTAAAGATATCTAAAAAGTATCCTTGGAGGAACTCAACCAGTATGCAATCTTATTTTGGGAGTACCAATACATCTTTGCTTGGATAATTGAGCAAATGCTTGGTATTCCAAGCCAATTGGCTGAACATTGCATTGATCTAGAAGGAGTAGTACCAATGTGGCAATGATAGTACATACTAAACTCCAAGTACTCATTGTTGGTGAAGGAGGAAATTGTTAAGTACCTTTGGGCTAGTAGGATATTTTTGGTACTCAACATTGAATGAGTCTCTCCAATTGTAATTGTACCAAAGAAGGAGATAAGGAAGATCCAAGTTTGCTAAGATTTGTTGCAAATTGAATGTTTCTATGAGGAAGGATCATCATCCATTACCATTTGTTGATACTATCTTGGATGGATCAAGTTGTAGGATGTGAGTGCTACAATTTCCTAGATAGCCTTTTGGGATATAACCAAGTTTCCCTTTGAGAAGAAGACATGGAAAAGACTACCTTCACCACTAATTGGGGTATTATGCTTATAACCAAATACCATTTGGCCTGTATAATGCACATGCCACATTCCAATGCATGATGACTGTCATCTTCAAGGACTACTTGCAGAAGTTCATGGAAATATTCATTAATAACTTTTGTGCCTTTGGACAAAGGATGGGCCATCTCCTATTTTTGAAGAAGATATTTGCAAGGTGCAGAGAAACACAATTATTGCTACACCTAGAGAAATCTTTCTTTGCAATGAGAGAAGGAATTCTCCTTGGTCACCAAGGTTTGGAATGAGGAGTGGAAGTGGATGTTGAAATGATCAAGGTGATCCAAGCTTTAGAGTCACCAAAGAACTTGAAGGAGCTTTGAGCCTTTTTGGGCATGTAGGGTATTACATATGGTTCATATCAAACTATGAAATCCTTTCTACACCCCTCACCAAATTGCCAAAGTAGGCCAAAGGACACGATGTCATGTTGTGGTTTGTGTAGCCCATGAAAAAGTAAACTAGTGTGGTTTATCTATATAAAGATGGAGTAGGTTGTGTGACAAATCCCACGGTTGAGCTATTGCCATGTGAGCAATCTATGTGCATTTAAGTGGCTAGCCATGAGGAGTATGATCTTATCCTTTTCAAGGGCTCTTATGTATATCGGTGGTGGAGAGTCGAGAGAAAGGAGGTGTTTGAATTTTAGGAGTCTCAAGTGGGATGAGGACATTGAGAGTGAGAGTTTTAGTAGAACATGGACACTAAATCATTGGAGGAAGCATTTGAGCAAGAGATATCCCATGCTCCAAATCTGCCACTCTTGAATCCTTTTTTCATCAAGCTTCAAATTCTACACCATGATGGGTTACAAGACTAGGTGTTGGCACATTTTAGGGCAACATTTGTGGAGTTGATGATGGAAAACCCAGATCATGTCATCCTTCCAATGCTTACTTATGAGCAAGTCTAGGATTCAAAAATTTATGTGCTATTATAGGAGAATAAGGATTTAAGTTTATTGATGAGCTTCAAAGTGAAGTTGTGGGGTCCATTTGTCAAAAAGTGAAGAGGCTAAATGATAAATTTGCAAAGTTTGGGTCCCAACAAGGGAAGCTTAGACTTGTTTGAGCATTGAAGGAGCTAGAGGAGGGCATTTAGGGAAAAAGACCAGAGTTGAAGAGAGGAGCTAACATGCTATAATTTAAAGATAAAAAACAAGTGATTTGAGCAAACTCATAGGGTGGTATGATCAATTGAATAGAGTGGGATAGAATTCATAGCCATGTGCACAAATTGGAAAATTTGAGGAGCCTTGTGAGACATTTTCATAATATGTCAAGGGGGTTGGAGAGTAAACAAAGTGCTTATAGTGCTAAGCACAAATCATCTCAATTTTGATCAATCTCAAAGCAGATTTGGTTGATTGAAGTTGGATCTTTTGGGAAGTAAGGTGTTGGAGATGATCTGGTGATCAAGTTTGGAGTTTTGGTCACTTCTCAAGTTGTAGTTTGAATCATCTTATGGAAATTTCCAATATTTTGGTGGTTAGGTCTTGCACCTCTATGCAAAGGTTCCATATGAATTCTCCAATTAGAGAATTTAGAGTCATGGATCAAGTATACCTAGGTGTGTAAAAGTCTTGGATCAAGTATACCAGCTACTATGACAGCTTTGGTTGGCTTTGGGTCCTTGGAAAGTAAGAGTTAATACAACAAGTTCTACTGAAAATACTATTATAAGCTTGGTAGAGCATTTCTATCTTTAATCATGATTGAATATGAATTCTCCTATTTTTGTGACTATGATTGAGGATTTTAGATTATTGGAGTGTTTGTAAGGATTAAGTGTACCTCTGATCTAGAAATCTGGAGAAAGTTGCCAAGAACTAGAAGCAAACCCTCAGTTAGAGATTTTGAAATTAGGGTGGAAACTACAAAAAACAAGCCAAGTTTGAGAGCTTGTCATAAGAGCTGTAGTGATCAGATTATGGCTTGCTTAATACCATGGAAAAATTATTTCATAGGCTTTCCATTGAGTTCTAGATCATTTAAATCCTAGCAACAAAAATTATAATTTCATCTAAGTTACATAGAGTTTTGTTAGGTTTTGACTCATATGCCTTAGGGTTCCAGGTATTTTGGTAAGGGTTGCTCTCTTGCAGGTGGTGGGAAGTATGGACTGTGAAACGGTTGTAGGACTAGACTGGTAAAAGGACAGGACTCTGAGTCAGTAAAGTCTTCTTGATGCTTATAGTGGATGTAGCTTCACACAGAGGTGAACCACATATTCCAGTCTAAAGTGTGTATTGCTTGGAATAAGCATGGTTTATGTGGCACTAATCAATTTTATCAATCAAATGGTATCAAAGCAGTATGAATTTGAGATCTTCCCATCATTTTGAGATTTGATTGTCTCATGTGTGTGCTCCGGGGTGCTTCCCATGGACTATGCTGGACCTCATCTTCCTAGTGCTAGAGTCAATATAGTTAGAAGCCCATCGTGAAAACTATCGAAGCAATTAGATCCTCAGGTCCAAAGGATTCAGGTTCTTAAGGTCAATGGAAAGTGAGATTGAAGAGTTTTCTGATGTATCGAGGATAGAGAAAAAGATTTTCCAAAGAGGCAACGGAGAGAGATCTCACATATACGAATGACTAACTGTCCCATGGTTCAGACATTATGCTAGAGGGCTCAGAACAATGCATTTCAAATTTGACTCAGATGGGATTTGGTGTACAATCAAGAGAAAAAAGGATAGGAAGTATTTGTTTGGAATAAGGAGCATTGCGGGCAGAATGGTATCAAGGAATATCTAGGGCTGACAATATATAGATTAGAGAATTCCACTCACAGTCTAAGTCAGTTGTGCCCGAGTGTTTTTATAATTGGATTTGATGTGACTGGATCAAAGGGAAGCACGGATAGGAATGTTGTGTGAACGGTGACTAATGGAGGCCTGTTAGTTTTGAGTGGAGATGGTATAGTGAGTCACTCTTGCCACACTGGTGTTGTGGTAGTTTGACTGCTATCCTCTTGAGGTAGTGGAATGATGCAACAACGAACAAAGAGAGCATTGTGGTGTGTGTCTGAAATACCTGAGGACCGCATGAGATTGCACAAGGTAGAATAAGATATCCGATGTTGGGAAAAGAGAGTTGATACACACCCTTTGGTTTATCTTGAAATTTACTCACCACTAGCAAGCAGGTCTACTTTTCTAGCCTCGTTCATTGGTCTTTGGGTTAAGTGACAAAGACTTTATCTAGACAGGTTTACGGTGTTGTACTTTCCTTTTCTCTCTTTGGGAACACATAGGGTGCCTAGCTATGGAGACTACAGATCAGAGGCTAGAGGTAAACTGTAATGACTTGACAAAACACACATATGACCCTTATTGCCGGAACCCTCCTTTCTCAGGACTAATATTCTTGCTATCGGGAAGGATAGTACCGGGCAACCTGACCTGTCATCACAACATGCACTCCTAGTTTGCTGGTCATCTTTCTAACATAAACAAGGAGAAATACACAGCACTCCTAGAAGGAAATAATCTGAACTTAACGGCCGCACACCAATCCAAGCCAATTGGGCGTACAAACAGGCATACAAGTATAGAGAGGATCCAATCACAAGAAAAAGGCGACAACTCTTTGTACTTTTTGTCAAGAAAGAGCTTCAGAGCCTTTGTGCTCTATCATTAAGCTCATTTCAACCTGTACTCCAAGCCTCTTCCAATCTGTACTTCAAATCTCAACAAATTCCTACTTCATGTGGGGATTTTCTATGTCTTTTTGATGGGGAAAAGTCTGCGCAGCTCATATGCAAGTAACTATATCTACATAGCTTGGATTCAAGTGATCTAGGATTCAATGGAAATCCTGTAAAATAAGCTTTCCAATGATATAAAATACACTTCAATCGGATCACTAAAACTCTCCTGAAAATCTTTCAAAGTTGGCAAGGTTTTTTCTTGGACTTCACCCTAATTTCGAAATCTTCTTTTTAGGGTTTGCTCCTGGCTCTTGGCAAATTTCCCCCAAATTTCTGATTCAGAAATACACTTGATCCTCACAAACACTCTGGCAACCTGAAACTCTCAGTCATAGTCACAGGAGATGAGACTTGATATCCAATCAAGATGAAAGGAAAATTTGCTCTACCGAGCTTATGACAGTATTTTCAGCAGGATGTTTTGCATCAGATCTCACTCTTCACAGATCTAGAACCACCCAAATTTTCCACAATATCTGGTTGTGTTTTTCTCTAACCTCCTGCAAATTTTCGTAGCCTAATCCAACTCCAGTCTTTAGATGTGGATCAATCCCTGAGCTGGGCTAACTTGTGAGCTCTACAGACCCAGGTATACTTGATCCAAGATCCTGATTTCTATGTTTCAAGAATTCACATGAAAGTTTCACACAGAGGAGCTAAACCTATCCACCAACTCCTCTGGAAATTTTCATGAGAAAATTCTAACTGCAACTTGGGGAGTGACCAAAACTTCAAACCTGATCATTAGCTCTTCTCCAACACCTTACATCCCATAAGCTTCAACTTCAATCAATTGGATCTGATTTGAGATTGATCCAAAACTGGAATTTATTGCACTCAGTACTGTAAAAACATTGTCTTCTCTCCAATTGCACTGACAGATAGTGAAAAGGTCTTAAGAACCTCCCTCAATTGACTACTTTGTGCTCCTGGGTATCAATTCAATCCCCCTTCACTCAATTGATCATATCCCTCTCATACTCCGCTCAAATCGAGTGATTTCTGTCTGCAAATTGTAGCCTGTCATCTTCTCTTTCCAACCATATACTCCATTCTTTGAATGGCCGCCCCAAACTCCCCCGATGGTCGTAAAACTCCCAACTTCCCCCTTGAGACCCAAGCTCTTGCACATTTGTCCTTTACTCTTTTTACTTTTTGACAAATGGACCCCACAACTCCACCTTGAAGCTTATGAGCAAAATTTTAGGCATTCCCCAACTATAGAAGGACATAAATTGTCAAGTTCTAGACATTATCATAAGTAAGCACCGGAAGGACGATAGGATCTAGGTTTCCCATCACCGACTCCATAAACACCACCCCAAAACGTGCTACCAACCAATCCTGTAAGTCGTCACGGTGTAAAATCTGAAGCTTGATGAGAAAAGGATTCGGGAGTGGCAGATTGGGAGCATGGGACATCTCATGCTTGAATGCTTCCTCCGATGCTCTAACACTCGCTCTTTGCTACAACTCTCTCTCAACTTCCTTCTCTCCTCGAGATGCCCCAAACTAAAACACACCTGTCTCTCTACTTGCCCTCATCTTTATTCATCAGAGCCCTCAAACATGAAAAGATTGTAACCTATGTGGCCAATCACATACATGTACATAGATAACTCACATGGCAACATCTTGTCCGTTGGATCCAACATGCAACCTACCCCACTAACATGGACATAAACTATGATAAGTCACTTTTTACGGGCTGCACAAACCACAACACGACAACGGGCCATCATTTCTGCAATGATAGGCATTCTTGCTGCTAAGGAGGAAGAAGCTTTTGGGTGGATGAAGTGCAAGCATTATGTCTCTTTAGGATAGGAAATTGTGAACAATCAAGGCGAGAATTAAGTGAGGTTGTCTGGAGTTTCCATATCCAATGCTTGTGTCTGGCATCGGTCGTGGTGCTAGGAATTTTTGACAAAGAGTAGCAGATTGTCAAATTGAGGGAAGTCAAGATCGGCATCAAAAAATAAATCGGGACTTCACGGATACAGGAAGGTGGAAACAGCTGAGCAGGAACAAGTAAGATGATCAAGAATTGGTGTGGTGAATAGCTTCCTTGCCAACCTTGGTAGGATTCCTTTTATCATACCCATGGGAGGGCTTGACTGTAAATTCATATGAGTTTGAGCTCTCCCAACGTGCCCGTTGACGTTCCAAAATTTTTTTTTATGAAGTACTTGGGTAGTCCAACGCAAGAAAAAAACTAAAAAGTGAATGAGACCTCCTTCACAACAGTTTCAAAGTCACTCTTTTCCCTTTGGCTCCTAGTAGTGTAGCTTGTGTCCACAAGAGATGGACAGACTTTAGGACTTCTAGCATCACTTTTATTAATCTCTATTCATTGGAATCTTTTGGGTTCTGTCAAAGAGGAAGCCTGTGGTTCAAGATTCTCTTTCAGACTTGGATCTAAGGTCAAAGCTCTTATAATAGGAGATGTTACTGGAGTTAAAATCATAGTCTTCTTCCAAAAGAACGTCATTTAGGGATAACGTATCTTCCCCCTTCTGGATCTCCCTTTTGGAATTCAATTCATAACTTTTGACTCAAGACTCGGATGAATAGTATGTTTAGTGCATTGGAAGGCTTATCCTCAGGGTTACAAGTTGATGCAATTAGATGTTGACTTTGAGTTAAAGGAGCTGCTGTAAAAAAGATTTCTGTCTTATGACCCACTCCCTTGAGTATTGGAGTTTTAAGGTTGAAGGTTCAAGGACTCAAGAAGAGTCTTTAAGTGCACCAATAGCCTCAGTAGTACTTGTGGAGCAAAAGAAAGAATATGGGTACCTTGAAGCTTGGTGGACCCAAGTTTGATATGGCAAAGTTTGATGGCCGTATGGATTACTTGCTATGGGAATGGTAGGTGAAAGGAGTGTTGAGGGCAACTGGTTTGGGTAAACTCTTGAGGGAGAAGCTTGAAGATGTGAGACAAAGTGATTGGGATGATATGCAAGAGCAAGCTGTGAATATTGTTTTGCTTCACCTTCAGCCCCATGTGATCAAGCAAGTGGGGGAGCATTCTGATTGTACCTCCTTGTTTATTGCACTTCAGAGCAAGTATCATCAGAATGAATTGTCAAATAGATTGTACACCAATCTCAAACTAATCACATTCAAGATGAAACCAGGGACCAACATCAAAGACCATGTGGATGCATTTTGTGACCTAGTAGTAGACTTGACAAACTTGGGAGAGAACTTGAATGAGAAGCAAAAGGTGATGCACTTATTAGGCTCCTTGCCGCCGTCCTATCAGTCACTTTCATGAGTGTTGTTGCACCATGAGAAAAAGACCATTACCTTTGAAGAGGTGACTGTAGCTCTACTTATAGATGACTTGCAACATAAACTTGTTGCAACCTCAATGTCATCTTCTACTCAAGGCAATGCCTTGGTTATCCAACATGGGAGACCTCAATGGAGGACTAGTGATGGTGATAAGAGGAAAAGCAAGGCCAGGTCCAAGTCTAAGTCAAGAGGCAAGTCCAAGGAAAGGAAACAAGTGACTTGTTGGGGATGCAGAAAAGTAGGCCATATGAAGAAGGAGTGCAAAGCTAAGGGCAAAGGAAAGGTAGATGAAGGCTCTTTAGCAAACATAGCTTATGTTGAGGAGGATACTGATCTGTTGGATGATCAGTATGATTTGTGACATTGTGGTATGCCCTTTGTGCCCCATCTCATAGTATGGATGATGAGTGGATTCTAGATTGTGCTTTCTTGTACCATATATGCTACATCAAGGAGTTCTTCTATTCACTTTCAACATCAAATGGTTCAAATCTGATGGGGAATGATCAACCTTGTTGGATTGAGGGTATTGGATCCATAAGGATGTGAATGTTTGATGGAGCTATGTGGAATTTTAGTGATGTTTGGTTCATACTGGACATGAAGAAGAACCTGATTTCCCTTGGAGTGTTGCATGCCAAAGGTCATCAATGGAGTGTTGATGATGGGGTACTTCGAGTCACTTCAGGTGGAAAGGTTATCTTGCAAGGTAACTTTTGGAAGAATCTATTTGTATTGGAGTGCACTACAGTGTGTGGAGAAGCCAATGTAACCAGGTCTCAGGATGGGATGATGATTGTGTGGCATTCATGGCTAGGTCATTTGAGTGAGAAGGGTTTGGTTGTCTTGAAAAGAAATGGCTTGTTATCTAGCTTGAAGACTATGAAGTTGGAATTTTGTGAGCATTGCATCTTTGGAAAATAGAACAAATCTGTTTTTGGAGTGGGGACCCATAGTTGCAAGGGTCTACTTGAGTATGTACATAGTGATATGTGGGGACCATCCCCTACACCCTCACACTCTGGAAAAATTTACCATGTAACATTTATTGATGATTACTTGAGGTTTGTGTGGATTTATTTCATGCACCACAAGTCTGAAGTCTTTGCCACTTTCAAGAAGTGGAAGACCCAAGTGGAGACTCAGATTGGGGAAAAGGTGAGGTGTTTAAGATCAGACAACGGCAGGGAGTATGTCTCTAGAGAGTTTCAAGCATGCTGCACAGAACAGGAGATAACTCGCCACCTTACCACAATTTACACTCCATAGCAAAACGGTGTTGCTGAGCGGCTCAACCGGACATTGTTGGAACATGCATGGAGTATGTTGAGTGAAGCAAAGTTGCCACATGAGTTTTGGGCAGAAGTTATCAACATAGTGACATATGTGGTAAATATTTCTCCATCCAGTGCAATCAACTTCAAGATGCCATATGAGTTGAGGCATCAACAACCAGCTGATTATGGTAGATTGAAGATACTTGGTTGTGATGCATATTCACTCACACCTAGAGAGGATAGGTCCAAGTTGGATGCTAAGTCAAAGAAATATGTTTTTCTTGGCTATGCAAGTGGAGTGAAAGCTTATAGGTTATGGGATCCAATAGTGTGTAAGGTTGTGGTCAGTAGGGATGTTTCTTTTAATGAATCCAGATCATTCAAGGAAGGGGAGATTGCTCAGGCTCCCTACACTGACAAAGGCAAGTTTCCCACCTTGGATCTAGTTGAGGGGGAGATTGATCACTTAAGTGATGAAGAGGAAGGAGGGGCTCCTATAGCAGAGCAAGTTCTTGAGGAGCAAGAACAAATGGAGCAAGTAGTTGCTGATGAGCAACAAAATGTGCTAGGTCAGTCTCACATTGGACCTACACATGGAGATCAAGCAGAGAGTTCATCCAGGAGGTCATCAAGGCATGCTAGTTGAGCTCCAAACAGATATGGTACATGGATTGATTCAACAAAGTTGTTGGATGATGACTTGACTTTTGGGGATGATGCTCATGCTTTGGTCTTTGAAGAGGATGAACCCTCATCCTACAAGGAGGCATGTTCTTCTAGTGAAAGTGATGAGTGGTTTGGTTCTATGGAGAGGGAGATGGAATCCTTGAGAGATAACAAGACTTGGGAGCTAGTTAGGTTACCTAAGGATCAACAAGTGATAGATTGCAAGTGGATCTACAAGTTGGAAGAGGGTCCTAAGGAGGGATCAAAGATCTACAAGGCTAGACTGGTAGCAAAGCGGTTCAATCAAGAGAAAGGGGTGGACTGCAATAAGGTCTTTTCTCCTCTTGCAAAGTATTCAACAATCCGTATGTTATGTACGCTTGTTGCATTATTTGGTCTTACTTTAGATCAAATGGATGTTGTCACGGCGTATCTCTATGGAACCTTGGATAAGAGGATCTTCATGAGACAACCTGTGGGATTTGTGAAGAATGGCCAAGAGGACAAGGTATGCAGATTGCTGAAGTCCTTGTATGGATTGAAGCAAGCACCTCGCCAATGGAACAAGAGGTTTGATGTGTTTATGCACGCTCAAGGTTTTAATAGGAGTTTATTTGATCCTTGTGTGTACATGAAACCAATGAGTAATAAGACTTTTGGTTTTATTATTCTTGTGCTATATGTGGATGACATGTTGATAGCTGAGGTGAACAAGCTCAAGGCACTCTTGAGTTCAGAGTTCAAGATGAAGGATCTAGGGTTGGCCACAAGGATATTAGGCATGGAGATCAAGAGGAACTTGGGCATTGGTCAGTTGTGGTTGACACAAGGTAAGTATGTTAGGAAGGTACTTGCTAGGTTCAACATGGAGAACTGTAAACCAGCAAGTACTCCTCTAGCTTCTCATTTCAAGCTTTCAGTGACATGTTGTCCTATAGATGATGTGGAGAAGGGTTTGATGGCTAACATTCCTTATGAGAAGGCTGTTGGGAGTCTCATGTACTTGATGACTTGCACTAGACCTGATCTTGCCCTAGCAATGGGTAAGGTGTGCAGGTATATGTCAAATCCAGGAAGGACACATTGAGAAGCAGTTAAGTGGATTCTTAGGTATTTGAGAGGTACACTAGACTATGGGCTCTTATTTGATAGAAGATCAATGAATGCCGCATCACTAGATGGCTATGTAGATGCTGATTATGGACAAGATCTGGACAAGCAGAGGTCAACAACAAAGTATGTATTCACACTTGGTGGTGGGTGCATTAGTTGGAAATCTATCTTGCAGAAGTGTGTTGCACAATCTACTACAAAAGCGGAGTATGTGGCAGCAGCGGAAGCAACAAAGGAAGCAGTTTGGTTGGACAAACTTGTTGCTGAGATGGAGCTAACACATGGTAATGTAATGCTTCATTGTGACAGTCAAAGTGCTTTATACCTAGCTGAAAATCAGGTGATGGACAGTAGGGTTAAGCATATAGATATCAAGTATCACTTTCTTAGGCAAGCTGTGTTTGAGAAAATGCTTGATCTAGTCAAGATTGATGGTAAGCTCAACCCGGCTGATGCCTTTACCAAAGTCATACCTTTAGAAATTTTCTCTAAGCATTGTGCTACCCTACAGGTTGTCCATGTGGAGCATAAGTAAGATGATCTTACATTGGTGATGACCTTGGCTGTTTTGGTTACTCTATCCCTATATGGGCTATGGTTATAAGTTCTAGTTTATCCTAGTTTAAAGGAGTGGTCAAGTAATTGGTTGTCTGTCTAGAACTTCCCGCTGAGTGATTAATTGTTGCAAGGTTACTAACCCCAATACAAGAGTCAAGGGAGAGATTGTTAGGTTTTGACTCATATGCCTTAGGGTTCTGGGTATTTTGGTAAGGGTTGCTCTCTTGCAGGTGGTGGGAAGTATGGATTGTGAAACAGTCATAGGACTAGACTGGTAAAAAGGATAGGACCCTGAGTCAGTAAAGTCTTCTTGATGCTTACAATGGACGCGGACAGTAGCCTCACATAGAGGTGAACCACATATTCCAGTCTAAAGTGTGAATTTGCTTAGAATCATCATGGTTTATGTGGCACTTATCAATTTTATCAATCAAGTTTCCCCTATCAAAAAGACATAGAATTACTCCACTTGGAGTACAAATTGGTTTGGTAGTTGGAGTAAAGCTTGGAGAAAAAAAATGAAATCAGCTTTAGGATAGGGCAAGAGGCAACAAAGCTGATTTCTACCAAAAGCATGGAGACTTCTTGTTAAATTCTTGTGGTTGGATCCTCTCCATGCTTGTTTGTATGCCCAGTTGGCTTGGATTGGTATGCAAACATTATGCTTAGTTTCTATTTTTTTCTAGGAGTGCTGTTTATTTCTCCTTGGTGGTGTTGGAAATGATTCCCAACAAACCAAGACTGCTCATTATGATGACAAGTAAGGCTGTTTATTGCTACCCTACCCAATAGAAGGAACACTAGAAACAAGAGTGGAGGGTTTTGATGGTTAGGTAACATGCATGCTCAAACTAAAAGTGACAAATTTACTTACAACCTCTGATCCATAAGCTCCATAGCTAGGCACCCTATGTGTACCCAAAGAGAAAAAGGCAATATATGCTAGTGATTGGACAAAGAAGTAGGAATAGCTATTATACACCCTAAAGACTAGTTTAGTAGAGGCTCTAGTGATGCACTCTCCTCACTATGATCAGAATTTCAATGTGTATCTAGATACTTCATCCATAGCCATAGGAGTAGTACTTAGTCTGAAAGATGATGGGAAGAAGGACTACCTGATATACTTTGCAATTAGGCAACTCTCAAAGGTTGAGAGGAAGTATACCACTATAGAGAGGAAAGCATAAGCAATGGTTTATGCTTGCAAGAACTTTTACCACTACTTGCTTGGTTATGAATTTGTATTTCATGTAGACCACTATGCGCTGCAATACCTAGTGAAGAAGGCAGATTTATCAAGAAGAATTACATGATGGATCCTACTTTTGTAGGAATTCACATACATAACGCAAGTTTGGAAAGGAGCATTCACAAGAATGCAAATTTCTTGTCTCAACTCAAGACCAAAGACTAGGATAAGGACTTGGTGAATGTCTTTCTAGACAAAGCCCTATTCCACATTACAACCACAAAGGGGATCCATTAATTGGTGGAGTACTAGTATCTTCAAACAATATGCATCCCTGAAGAGATGAACCTAGAACAAAAATGGTATTTATTCATAAAATGGGTTCCTACTAACTCAAGGAGAACATTTTGTTCATATTAAAAAGCAATGACAATTCTGCAACATTGTTTGAAAAAACATAAAATAGGAAGAGTGGTATAGTCCTTGTATAGAGCAACAATTAGTGGACACTTTGCCCTCAAAAATATATTGAAAAAATATTGACAATAAATTATTGGTAGCCTACCATGTACAAGGATGTATTATCAAGAAGTGTGATGCCTATCAACACTATCGGGAAGACCTAAACATAGCACATAATGGCCCTTGCAACCTATCTTTCCTTTGGCATGATTCAAGAAATGGGGCATAGATTTTGTTGGACAAATATAATGTGCTACAAAAGGAACACACCAAAGATACATCTTGGTCTACACCGATTATGTAACAAAGATGGTAGAAGCCAAAGCCACTCATCGGGATAACATTGATGCCATAGCCAAATTCTTCTTTTTCAACATCATCTTGAGGTATGGATGTTCCCTCAAACTAGTAAATGATAAGGGAGTACATTTTTTGAATGGCTTGGTGGCATTCTTCACAAAATACTTTTAGATCAAGCATCACAAATCTTTCCCTACAACCCCAAGGCAAATGTCTTGATTGAGAAGGCAAGTGGACTCCTATGAAAAATTATGAACAACATAACCATCAACTATGCCTACCATTAGGATAAAAAATTACCAATAGCCGTATAGGCTTACCATACCATTAAAAATTCCACTACCAAACAAACCCCTTACTTTTTGACTTTGGTCTACACCCAATCCTTCCAGTGGAATTCAAAGTGCCAACATACATGATCATGTCAAAGGAGAGGAATGTTGGAAGAAGAGAGCCAATGCGTTTGATTCCAACAATTGATGTTTCTGAAAAAGAAGTAGAATGACTCCAACAAATGCACAAGGCTGCTAAGATACAAAGGAATGAAACACAAAACAAGAAGATCAAGCAAGTGCAAATGGTTAAAGGAGAATTGGTATTGTTGTATGATAGTTGACAAAAACACTTTGTCTAAAGTTACACCTTAGGTGGATTGGACCAAACCAAATTTAGACAATTTATGATAATAGTTCTATATAGCTAGCCAACCTAGAAGGTAACCTATTTGATACTAGAAGCAATGAATAATGAGTACAAAAATATCATGCTAAACCCCAAGTAACCAAAAAAGGTGACCATATGTTTGTGTGTGTGCTCACATTTGAAGAAGGGAGTATTTGGTGCTCACCTTTTTGTGTCAATCATTTTTTCTATTTAATTTCAACTTTGTTAGTGAGGAAGTACCAGTCTATTCTATCATTTGGTAGGAAAATGTATAGATAGTGCATTCTTTGGAATTATAACTCTTGGGCCAACAACCCAAATGATAGAGTTTGGGTCAAGGGAGCATCTAAAGGAAGAATGCAAGAAACCAATTTGAGAGCAAAGCTTTGTGAGCCAAAGCTATATCTCACTCAAGATGAAACTCTCATGGATATTAGAGTAGTGCACCATGGACTAAGAAGGTAAAGGACTAAACTCCATTACTTGTCTCCAAGGCTAAAACTCCAAGACACCTCCAAGACTTAAGACTTTACTCACTAGAGAACTCAATGAGAGAGATAATTGCAAAAGAAAGGATGATGAGTACCTCCTAGCTTATATACTCGTGAAATAGTTACACACCAATTTTACTAATTACTATATTACTAATTTTACTATATTAATTACTATATTACTATATTTCTAATTACCATAGTAACTCAAGTTACTAGGCAAAAATTCATACATAAAGTGAAGAGTCTAAAGGAATATCAAAACTCATGGGAATAATCCCCTAAGCATGTGGTTCTATCTTTACCCAACTACTAAGTCAAGGATTCCTTCACATGGGCTATCCATAAACTATAGAAGAATTTTAACCAAAAAGGCTCGTGGGTCCAAGAGTTCTCAACTCTTTCCTCAATGCCAAACACTTAGGAATAATACCAAGTCAAAACACTAGAATCCAAAATAGTGGTGCTCACTCTTTCACCTTCTTCTAAAGTAGAGTCACCTTTATCTTGGCTATGACTAACTCTAGCTAATCATGGCTAATTTTGAATCTTAATTTAACTTGATATAAATAATATCTCTCAACTATTTGGAATATCAAACTAAATATCATAATAGAGAAAACATGCATCAATGAGTGTTACAACTCAAAGATGAACGTTTCAAGGTGAAGGACTTTTGGCCCAAAGATTCTATAAAGAATGACATTTGGCTTAGAAGCACTTTGCTTGACAATTGAAACTGAACCAAATGAGTTCACTCCAATTGCAATTCTGTCCAGACCTGACACATGGCATGCACTATACTCCAATTTGAATGTGCTGCCAACAAATTCAAGGATGACCATTCCAATTCAAGAAAGGTGGTTTCCATTCTAAAGAGGACTATTGCCATTTGGCCCAATGCTTGTATCAAAACTCAAACCGTTGGAAGAAGTGATGGTTTGCATGCATGATCAATATTCAACATTGAATGAGTGATAAGGAAGGACAGCCCAACCACTTTTTGGCTGAAGAATGATTGAAGACTTTGACTATAAAACAAAGTGAAGAATGGTCATTTCCACTTTTTGCATTGGAAGTGATTGATTAAGCACATCCAATCTTGAATTTGATCCTTTGTTGTTGAAGTTTTCTAATCTTTGAAGCCAACCAACCTTTGCTTTTATTTCTTAGCTTTTGCAAGAATGGTTTTCATTTAGAGACCCATGAGGAAGGTCCTTAGCCATCTTCCAAAGCCTAGTAGAGAATGCTTGGATTTGTGTATTGTAGGAGAAAGTTGATTCATAGTAAGCATATGGGATTCTCTCTAGGATGAGGATGCAACAAATTTTGAAATCATCCATGAGATGATTAGTCAAAAGGAGAAGAGTAATGAGAACCTAAGAGGGAACCCATGGGTTGAATAGAGGAGAATTGGAGGAATTTCTTTGTCCACATGCAAGCCCAACAAGATCAATAATAATTGACACCAAGTTCTATGATTGAGAGCTGACCCAAGGGATCAAGGACACCTTTGAGTAACCTTGCAACCACAAAAATGGTTGGTGAGTTCTCAACTATAAGGGCTTAGCTCATTGGGAAATTGTAAAAGTATTTATGAAGTTTTTCTATCACAAACGGACAACTTATTTAACAAATACCCAAGCTATCATCTTCCACAAATGTACACACACAAACATGTGAATTGGGCTTGCATGTTCTACTTACAAGCTGAACTGTTCATTGAGACTTCTTGGATGAGAGAGGAGCTACTTACCTAGACTTATTTGTGTACCATTTCAACATGGGTCTCAATTTGTTAAATGAGGAGTAGTGCAAGAGATTTCCAGGCCATTACCCTACTATGGATCAATTTTCTTCCCATCCCAAGATGATCAAGAAATAGCAGGAGGTGGATGCGGAATTTTCTTAGACAAGCAAGTTTGTGCTTATGGATAAAGAAGTGGTGATTACCAAGCCAAAGAAGAAACATACTTCACTAACCTAAGCCACCTTACCAACCAAGAAGCAGACAAAGAAGAACCTTCTAGCCATCAAAGTGACCTCCAACAGTGAGGAAGAAGAAGAAGAATCTGGTTTGGAGGAAGAGACTAAGGAAGAGGAAGAAGGTCCTTCACTTTGTAGTTCAATGAGGAGGACCACAAAGAAGAAGAAAAATTCAAGGATGCTTAGTCTTCCCTCAAACTTCCAATGATAAAAGAAGCCAAAGAACCAAGAGATGATGGTGATGAGGTAGATGAAGTGCAAAAGGAGGTGATTGGACTAGAGCCTAAACCTCCAAGCCCCACTCCTTGATCCATATCTTTACATGAGAAGGAGAAGTACTTGAAGGAATGAGAGGAACTTTGGCCCAAAGTTCAAGATGTCATTTGGCCTAAAGATATGAACATGAAGAAGAGATTGATGTCAAGGAAAAAGAGACTTTATTGCATATCATAGATCAAGAAAAAGTCCCTATCTCAAAAGAGAAGGTGGAAGGAGTGGGCCAAACCACCACCAATTGAGTTTTGGAGGGGGCCACTTTGTCATTCATTTGGTAGGGGCGGCTTTGTTGTTGTACTCCTACTACCATAGTACCAGCATGAGTGTCTAGGGATCATGTATTATACAACCTTGGTATGAAGGATGCACAAGGAAACTTACACAAGGAAGAGAAAGCTCTATGATGAAGTGAGCCAAAGCCAAGATTGCTACAAGGAGGAAGCAAAGAAGGTGAACTCCTTGGCACAAGAGTTGTTAAGGAGAAGAAGCAAAAGTCTTCTCTTGTCTCCACTAACCAAAGTCAAGAGAAGGAATTGTGAAAGGTGCAGCTGGAGTTGGGCAAGCTAAGAATGGAGAAGAAGGAGAATGAACTCAACTATGAAGATTAGCTCTGAGCTTGGGATGAGGAAATGAAGAGCTTGCACCAAGAACTAAATGATACTAAGGTCAAAAATGTGACTTTGGATCTCTAAATGCTTGAGTATTGGGAGGAGGTAGATACAAAAGTGGATGTGCAAGCAAAGGAGTTGGCTTTGGCCTTGGAGAAGGGAGTAGAACTTGAGCAAAGGCATAAGATGGCTGAAGAAGACTTTCAAGTGAACTGCATGCACATTGAGGCAAAGAAGAAGAGGAACAATAGTGGGTGGAAGAAGTTCATGTGCAGATTGTGAAAATGCTCCAAGAAGAAGCCAAAGGGAGAGCTACAAATTTTTAGATTCATGAACTGCGGTTTTAGGTGCAGAAGCTGAAAAGAAGAACCTAAAAGGAAGAACAAATGGACCAGCTTGCTCTCTAGCTCCAAGGCCATGTGGATCAGAAGTTCCACATAGTAAAGAGCTTGTACTTGTTGAAGGTTTCTGATTACAAGGAGCAGACCAAAGAAGTGCTTTGACAACTCAAAGGCCAAGGATGTTCTTCCCAATGGAGTGTGGAGCCAAAGACAACCAAAGTACTAGAAGCAACCACAATGTTAGATTAGTGTACATTCTTTTTACTTTCTAGTAATTATTGATAAATTGTGTTAGGTACTTGCAAGACACCCAATCTATCCTCTCAGATGTGGAATTTTTTTGTAAATTTGTAAATTAGGAACAAGACCAAAGGCTTGGCCCAATACAATTTTTGGGATGAGTGACATTTGGCCAAGTTTTTGGACAAAGAACCATTCAATGCGATAGCGTAAGTAAACATTCATTTCTTATAGTGCATGCATTGGGGAAGAACTAGCACCTCCCCTCGGACAGTTTTCAAAAGCTTAATTAAGTTCTTAGAGTAGATAAGATAGGAATTAAGACCATAATTGGTGGTGGTGGTGGAGTAGTTAGGTTTAGTGAGGAACCAACTTAGCCATTTGAGACCCTTTAGAGAAAAGTGGAGTAGTAGTAGGAAATTTTATATAAGAATTTGGCCCAATAATGAACAATTTTACTTTTCCATACAACTTTATATCACACCAAAGTCTAGTTTGATCAATTTGTATTCACCTAATGTTTGGCTTTGAATGCACTTTCCAATGTAGAGTGTGAATCTTATTGAGAGACTGCAATTTTTGAATCATGAGGAAGGATTGGAAATTGGAGTCTAAATGTGTAGAGTGGCCCCATGGTAGATTTGATCAGTACTAAGTGCCATAAGTAACACATAATCAAAACTCATGGACATTTGCTTGCTAATTAAGCCCATTTGGTAGCATAACCTTTGCAAAAGAGTAGAGCATGCTATTGAGTTGGAAGCTTTGGGGCAAAGTGCATCATCACCTTCAAGGTAACTTTGGTTATAATTAGTTTTGAGAGTGATTTAGGAGATTTTTAGGTTTTGTAGAGTGCCGCAATAGGTTCTTCTACCCTCATATTGGTAATGGTTTCTGCCCAAGAATTTTAACAACAACAAGTAAAAAAGCTTCAACTTGTGACACTTTCCCTTCACTTTCACTTTCACTTTCCCTTCACTTTCCCTTCTAGCCATTTTGATCCTCATCCTTGTGGGATCAACTCACTCTACCATTTCATTATTAGTACATAGACTTAGGGTTGTTACAAAAGTCAATACATATCCCTATACTTCCATCCTTCTTCACAAACACGAGTAGAGCTCCATTTAGAAACACACTTTGGATTGATCCTTTCTCTAATAATTCATCCACTTGGGCTTTGCATTCATTTACCTCATTGGGTGCCAACACATTTGGAGCTTTCTAGGGTAACATATTTCTACAAAGATCTTAGTCTTATGGTCCCACTCTTAGTCCATAGCAATAGACCAACTAGTATATCATTTGTGGATACATCTTTAAATTCTTTTATCACATCTCTCAAGTATTTAGGAGCCTTAACCTTGTCCTTGGTGGTAATAAATTTTGTATTAACCTTTATCATAAAGATAAACATAAATATATTTTATTTTATTTTAGTTTTCTCAGTCACAAATAGGGGTAAGTTTTGACTACAAGACCTCACTTTATCTCCATATATTTTTCCATATAATTGTCTCTATATTTTTTTCTAACCACCACCTCGGTATTCTGATAATCCATCCAAGGCATCCCAAAGATTACATCACAACAAACTAATTTGATTACTTGCCATTTGATTGCCTCTTTGTATTTTTTTTAGTCAACAATTTCTAGGTAAGGTCTCAATTGTTTTGGCTTGTACTTTTTGCATTTCTACCTCCTATTATTCTCCTTCTTTAGTGCCAATCCTAAAATTTTAACAATTGATTATGGTTGATTATTTTCAGTTGCTCTTGGATCAATTAGGACTCTCACCTTCCTGATAATTCTCCATCCATGATCATGGGCAATGCTTCTTTTCACTCTTTTGGTAGAGCCAATGATATTACAAAGCTATGTTATTTGTAAAATTTGTTTCTCTAATCTTCACTTTCATTCCATATTGTACTCATCATTCTTTCCTTCATATTCATGTATACTATTGAGGGGTTGGTGATGTAGGTGCTATTGTGGCCAATGTAGCATTGTTTGGCCAAATGCCCAATTCTCTTTTAATAATTGCAGCATCTACTAGTTTTTATTACTATTGGTTTTATGTGACCTTATGCAATATATTACTCCTTTTTAGGTATCATATTTACATTACATTGGAATTGAACATCTCCCAACTCTATAGGTGTAAGGTCTTTTGACATTTCTTGTATAATTAATCCCTAAAGGCAAGAAACTATATATTCTTTAGGCTAATAAAATAGCTCCATTGATAGTCCTTTTTTCTCTCATGTGCAAGCCTCCTTAATTGGTTTGGGATCCAAAACCTTGTAAGTACCACAAATATACTTGGCTTGGCCTGGAAAAAAATGCAAAGGTCACATACAACATTTCTTTGGTTCCCTTGAGCTCCTACAACTCACACTAAATACTATTCTGTACACCTACTATACCCATTTTGTATTTTTTGCCTGTATGCCCACTATGAAAAAGGCTAATGCTTTGATTGCTTGGGTGTACTTTTTGCCCTATGCTCACTATATCAAAGGCTAAGGCTTTGATGGCTTTGTGATGTGGATGATTTGTGTCTTTGAAAGTAGATAACATTTGCAACTTGATGAGCTTCATCAAGAAACTCTTTATTGAGCTGGCTAGTTGAATCTCTTGCATGCTCTATGAGCACTAGTCATTCCATTGCAATTTTATGTTGTAGCATTTCAAAGATTTAAGCATTGAGCTTATCAACAAATAGTTCTCCACGTTCCTTTGAGCTATTCAAGAAGGCCATAATTCAAAGAAGCAACGGTGAATAATGCCAATACTTCAAAAGGTTTCAAAGAGTGATGTGCACCAAGGCAAGGTTTTTATTCCACTACTTGAATAATTCTACAAAGGTGTTGCCTTTTCTTTTCACAACACTAAGATGGTTGAGTTTAATTGTTTCTATCCATTGGATGCAAGAAGGATGACAATAGAGTTGACCTTTATGACTTGCTCTTGAAGAAATAATGTATGGGAAGGAGTTAAGATATTGCAAAAGATGTTCCTTGACCTTTGTGTGCACAAAGAATATGGTTCTGATTGATACACATATATTGCAAATAAAATTTGAATCATCTTGCAAATAACTTGTTTGCAATATATGCAAGAAAGCCCATAATTGAGGAGGTATGCTCATGGGTCTTTCCTCTTGGATCTTGTTCTTTAAGCCCTTCTAAAATAAAATACTGAGTGTTTTGGCTTCAATCATAGCTACAATTTGGATTTGGATTTGGATTTGGATTTGAAGATTAAAAAAATTCGTCAATTTTGTCATAGATCAATTTCTTTTGAAACAAGAATTATTAAGCATCAATATTCAAGAAGTGTAGTGGATACAAAAAGTGACCTTATACCAAACCTTCATCAAAATAAAAACAAGAAAATAATACAAGAACCAAGGGGAGAAAGAGCACAAAGGGAGAAAGGTAGGAAAGGAAGTGTAATAACATTAGCTAGACAAATTATCTAGAGGTGGTAATTGGTTTGGTAATATCTTCAGGGATGTTATATATGATGGTTTAAGTAGATCAGATAGAGGTGTCACTAAAAGAGTACCTCCACTAATAGGTAGAGGTTGAAAACACCTTGAAACTTCAAAGCCAATTTCAGAGGCCTAAACAAATGAATTAGGCTTCAAAAAATAGTCAAGAGGAATGAAACCTTGTGTTTCTTCTCTTGTGTTTCTCTAGGGGTTTCTCGTGTCCTTGGAACATTATAGGAAGAAAGAGGTTAACATACAATAGATATCTTAGAACTATGAGATAACTAGATCAAAAGTAAAAAATCCATAGTTTTATTTACTCTTTGGTTCCACTCACCTTTCTTCTATTATTTAGTTGAAACAAAATGAATTATAAATGAACTTTTTGAAAAGGGATTTCATTTTTCGTTGATATTTAGACTTGTAGGATATAGGAATAACTTGTTTTACATCCAAATTTAATCATGTATTATATGCATCGTAAAGAATGAAAATGATGGTGATACTCTGGCTTGCTACTGTAATTACCCTAGTTAATTTCCTCAGAAAAGTCTTCAGGTCTGCATGGCTTCAAGCTGTCAGCACCATGAAGGTTTTGCTTCTCAGCTTATTTGGTTTGACATGAAACTTTTGCTACCGTGCTTTGTTTTGGTTTGACATGCTTGTGTCACTTCTCTGATTTCAGTTGGTGCGCATATATCCAAAAGATATAGTCAACATCTGATCGTCATCGACTGGTTCTGTGATCAATTAGATTGGTGGGATACCAGATTCTTAACTTCTGGGATTAAACCCATAAGATAAGGGAGATATGACTGCACGGGAACTCTGGTATATAGCTAAGGCGGGACCTCTTGCCCTCCTGACGCTGGCCTGAAGGTGGAAAGAGACTAGCCCTTTTTCTAAGTTAACTATTCCGCAAAGGCATGTACACCTTAAGTGACATCCATACTCACATGATGCTAATTTTCTGATAAGTGACCTCCATACGTTTTCTGCACCTGATGTTATCTTCCTGCCCTATGTTTCACTGCTTTGTGTGCGACTTGTCCATGCATGTCTTATTTCACTTCTTGCCTCAACGCAGTAGTCACTTTCACTGCTTTGTTATCATGGTCAGTGTAGCTCAGGTTATCAGGCTTGCAGTCTTGAGCAGAGTAGATTGTTTATCCTCGTGTGCACGTCATAGAGTAGAACCTTATTCGAGTTCATGCAATCCAGTTCAACTGATCAGTGAGAATAGTCTTCTCTCTACCCCTCCGCATGACCTGCAATATGGTATCAAAGCGGATGTTCGATTGACTTAGGTCTGTGTCTTGTGTACATGCTCTCCTCTTGAGTTATGCACTTTCCAGAATCTCTTCTTTTTATTTGATTTCAGATAGCTTTGAGATAGCCTTGCCCAGTTTTCTCATTTTTCTCAAGTTTTTCTCATTCATATGAGAGTGTTAGATTTGTTGTCCATGAGCTCAAGCTCGGCTGATCGGCTAATTGACTGCTTAGACCGCGATGAGAAGAACTACATTACCTGGTCTTTTGTCATGAAATACTTGATGAATTCAGGACAACCCTACAAGTACGTAGATGGGACATTGGCACGTACACCTTCTGATGATAAGGAAGCAAGATCAAAATGGGATGAAGGAGAGATGGAAGCATGCACACCCATTGTCTTGAACGTTAAACCCTCTCAACAAGTTCACATACAAAATGTGCGACTGTGGGAGACATGTGGGAAAAGCTAAAGAAGGTCCACAAGCCAATAGGGGTCATCATAGAGCTCTTCTTGCAGCTTCAATGGAAGCTTTGAGAAATCTTTGATATTCAAGACCAATACATAGAGTCCGAAGGCGAGATGAGTAAAATAAGCATGGCATTCTTGGTACTCAATGCACTGCCAGAGTCATAGGATCCATTGGTTCTTGAAGAAAGGAGGAGATGATTGAGGAGGTCATGGAGGTGATACTCCTTGAAGAGGAGTTAAGGAGAAAGAAGAGAGGGACTTTCTTATCCTCTGCCTTGACAATCAAAACAATGACCAAGCAGCATCCAAAACTCCAGAGGTGCACAACTCAAGAGGTGTGCATAATCCAAAAGGGATGAAGAAAAGGTTTGACAAGTCAAGAAGTCCGTACAAGGCATGTGGATGCCATGGACACTAGTCAGGTGATGCTAAATGCTCGATGTCGAATATTGGTGGTTCAACGAGTGCAAACATTGCAGTAGTGCTTGTAGCACATGAGGTAATCTCTGAGTCACAGTCCATGATTGCAGCCTATAATTAGCCATGCCATTACATTTGAAATGATAGTGTAGCAAATGTGCATATGCAAGGTGATAGAAGTAAAATTCACAATTTTGATGAGAATGATTACACCCAACTTCAAGGATATGATAGAGGTATCAATTGATCCCATGTTTCAAGAAAATAACACCCAACCATTCTTAGTCCCAAGGGAGAAAGTGTACTAGTCTTTATCTAGAATGTGCATTACATTCCTAGAGCTCCCGATATGCTATTATCTGCAACAACTTTGTGTAGGAAAGGCTGCAAGTTTATCTTTGATGGTATGTTGATTGGATTCTTCGTTCAATAACCTCCTTGCACGAGGTATACTAAATGGCAAGGCTGACCTAACACCATGTAGGATTGAGGAAATTGCTATTGTAGCTAGTTCAAGTACTTCAAGCTGAACACCCATGGAATGGCACCAAGCACTTGCACATGTCTTGATGCATTCCATCACTAAAGTTGAAAGATTACATGAATCACAATCTTGATTCATATTTCAAGGCCAAAGATATTTGGCACATGGTAACCTCTTCATATGCCCACAAAATTGTTTGAATGGTAGAGTGGATGAATTGCACAATATTTGAAGCAGTATATACACTCCTTGATGATGCTAAGTTGGATCATTGGTGTTGGGTGTTTGTGGCTAAATATTTCATGTTGACTCACAATTGGATACCACTTCCAAGACTTCATGGCAAAATTCCTTACAAAGCATTCTATGGTGAGAAACCATCTTTCACCTTAGCTTGTCATTTTAGATGTGCGGTGTGGTATCACATACCAAAAGAGAAGTATAGAAACTAGATCCAAAGCAAAGTTGGATCATTGGTGCCAGGTGTTTGTGGCTAAATATTTCATGTGGACTCACAATTGGATACCACTTCCAAGACTTCATGGCAAAAATCCATACAAAGCATTCTATGGTGAGAAACCATCTTTCACCTTAGCTTGTCATTTTAGATATGAGGTGTGGTATCACATACCAAAGGCAAAGAAAGGGATTTTTGTTGGTTACACTCACAACGGATACAAGGTCTTCCAACTTGAGTCCAGGTCAATTGAGATTAGTAGATATGTTAGACTTGTAGATGTAGACATGAGTCACATATCTATTGTTTCCCCAAATACTCATGTGAGTGATGGAGAAACAAAATGATCAGTTAATTGACTTAAACATTACAACATTCTCATGTACTAGTGACTCAAGTATACTTGATTCACAAGAATCAAAGGTCCAAGTGCAAATGGACTCTCAAGAAGAGTGAAACATAGCAAGTGGAGCCGGGACTACTGCAAGTCAAGACCAAGTAGCTGGCATTGCCAACAAATAACTTCAACCAACCAAACATCAACAACGAAGAGGAGGTGGATAAGATATGGATCTTACAAACATTTTGTAGGGTAAAAGAAATCAACAATCACCATGGAAGGTGGATGATGATTTTGTGAGAAGATTTTGTGACCTTTCTATTGATTTAACATGTCTTGCCCATGCAAGACAACATGTTGATGAAGACCCAAGGATATGTTAATGAACACTCAAGGACCTAGTCCATTAGGAAATGGCCTCACCGTTCATCATGCTATGGAAGAAGAGATCACCTCATTGATAAACATGGCATGTGGGAGTTTACAACACTCTTGGATGGGAAAAAAGTTATGGATCCTAAGTGGATTTTTCAAAGGAAAATTGCTACAAATGGTTCTATTGAGCGCTTCAAGGCCCAATTGGTGGTGCAAGGCTACTCCCAAGTGGAAGAAATATCATGACACTTTTTCACAAGTAGCTTGCCTTGCTACAATAAGATACTTTGTTGCAATGGTTGCAACTCTAGGTTGGATAGCATGGCAACTTGATGTTATATCAACTTACTTGAATGGTGAACTTAAGGAGGAGAGAACATATTCATGAAGGTCCTTGATGGCCTTGACATTCCACCACAACAGAAGGGCACGATGTTGAGACTATTGAAAACATTGTGTGGTCTAAAACAAGCTTCAAAGAGGTTTGAATGAAAACTTGGATGCATCGCTTTGTGAGCTTGCTTGGAAATGCTCAGATTCTAATCCTTGCTTATATGTTGCTCAAGTCAACGACCTTGTTCTTGCACTTGTTATGTATGTTGATGACTTATTGATTGGTGGGAAGAACTTTGAGATACTATAGGTATGCAAGGAGTAGTTACAAGAATACTACAAGATGAACAATCTTGAGGAGCTAAATCAGATTCTTGGAATAAAGTTATTTTAGAACAAAGCAACAAGAACCATTAGCCTAAGCCAATAATGGTATATTTCCCAAAACTTGAAAGAATTTGGCTTGGAGGATGCAAAAGCAATGGCAACTCCAATGGAACCAAGTAATCTCACCAAGCATAAGAATGATTAGCATCTTTGCATTGAGGAAGTAATATTACTAAAGTTCCAGGTGTTCACTCATTTGAGTAGCACACTATATGAGATAAGACATCACATTCCATTTCAGCATTTTGTACAATTCTAGTCATGTCCCTATGTTTCTCATTTGCAAGGAATCAAACAAATATGGAGATACAAAATTGGACAAAAGACTTGGTGTTGCAATACGGTGACAAGAACACAAGTTTGCAACTTGCTGGTTATAGCAATGCAAATTGGGGTAGTTGTACCAATACATGTTGTTTTATGGGTGGTTATGCTTTTACGTTGGGAGGTGCATTAGTCACCTGGTCAAGCAAGAAGCACTCTACAGTTTTGACATCATCAACTAAGTCTGAGTATGTGGTTATCAAGATAGATGCAAAGGAGGTGATTTGGCTTCAGAGATTGTTGAAGGATTCCAGGATAATGCAATCTGATCTAACCCTCATTTATGAGGACAATCAATTGTGTATTGCCATAGCAAAGAATCATGCACATCATGGTCATACCAAACATTATGATGTGCAACATCACTTTATTAAGTAGTGTGTTGAGCAAGGAATGGTCGAGTTAGAGTACTATCCTACCAAAAGCATGGCATAGACATATTCACTAAGGCACTTCTTGAGTCTTAGTTTATAGCATGTAGAGATATGCTTGGTCTCATCATGAGAAAGAAAATGCTCCTCCTAGTGAAGGAGGAGTATTAATTGGAAGATATCACTACATGGGAACTCCTATATATACCTAAGGCAAGGGATTCATTTTTTCCATCTCTGGTTTTAGCAATCTTATTGCACAAGGTTGAAGCTAGAAAAGGAATAACCATTTTTTCTAAGACAAATTTTTGGCATAAGGCAGTAACATCTTCTTAAGTAACATCCATATATTTTCTCCATCTAATGTTTTCTTCTTATGTTAAGTTTACTACTTTGTATGCAACTTGTCCATGATTGTCTTATTTCATTTTTTGCCTCAACATAGAAGTCAATTTCATTGTTTCCTTATCATGCTCATGTACCTTAGGTACCAAGCTTGAAATCTTGAACAGAGTGGATTTATTATCCTTGTGTGCAGATTGTAGCGTAGAACCTTATTTGAGTTCATGCTCATGTATAGCGATCCAACTAATCAATGATAATTGTCTTCACTCTACTCCCCTACATGACCTGCAATAAAAATCAATACTCCTCTTGCACTCACACTCCAATGCCAATAAAATCACAGAGTCCCACAACCTCTCCCAAGAGATTTATTACTCTTGCTTCTTGCACTTATCGTACAATTTGTGAATCAACTTATCTACATGAAAATTTACCTCATGGATGTTGTACTGTTTCATTTTGGGTGACTCTAGGGTCTTCTTCTTAGGAGTCTTTACATAGTACAACAGGCCAAGCAATGGAAAAATGCTGCAATTACTACTCCCTTTGAGATCCCAGATCTACAATCAGAAGTGCCAAGGCTTTCTAAGCTAAATGATTTTATTTTTTTTGAATATCTACTTGCTTTCAAGTGAATCTCTAACTCGAATAGAAAAAAAAATTTCTTGTCTATAGTTTACATTTGAGTGAGTATCTAACTCAATTGAAAAGAAGAAGATTTGACCGAGTAAGTAACTATGTGTTTGGTCCAATCAATAATGATTCTTAAATATCCTAAACCAAGGATCAAAAAAGAAATATAAATTGTTCTAAAGAATGTAAAACAATTTTTTTGAAATATATACATAATAGAATCACGGTCCAAAATGAGTATAGCAATTATTGGAAAAAAATTTTGCAAGACGTTTGTAATTCCTTATCAAAGGCAAGTGAGGGGTACACAAGAAGGCACTATCGGAGGTGGTTCATTAACGGTTTTTAGAAATGAAGATATGGAGCTTCTTATTTTTTCTTAACCCTATTTATGAATTTTGTTAAAAGTATTCATATTTTTATGGATACAACTTTCTGAAAAATTACGAAGTTCATTCCAAGTTCTTTATTTTTAGCAAACAACATAAAAATGAATATATGAAGTCATACCCTAATACCCCATAGAGCATTAATTATAGTAGAGTTATTAATGGATCATCAGATGTGAAATTTATTCTAATCGGCTCAAGAGAAAATCCAAAGAGCACCAAGAGGCGAGTGCCCTTCATTTTAGAGAGAAAGAAGCATTGGTAGATGCCCGTTGGTGTGGATATGCCTAAATATCCATAGTTGAGCACTTAATATTTTTAAATGAGTGTAAGTTATGCTTATTCTCTTGTAATGGAAATTACAAAGGGTTTAGTTATTAGCTCATCAATGGGATACAAAGTTCACTAAAAAGTACTATAAAATTTGTTATTTTTCCAATAGACATCCATGAAATCCATTTTTGAAACCCCCTATTGTTATAAAAGTATTTATAGATTTTGAAAAAGGTGACCCATAGAATTTTCCATTAATGGTGTACCTATAGAAATTAATTGATAGTAATTAATGTTAGTCCATTTGGATTAAATGATATGACAATCTCAAAGTCAATTTGAAATTTTAAATCAATGATAGTGATATCCACTCGCAGTGAGATTGAGAAAACTTTGCGTGCATATTCTCAAATGAAAGCATAGTGATATTACATTGGCAAATTTGAAGCTAGTCTAGATGCTTCATAAATAGAGGCAATTTTTCATGGTGTCACATTTGGGTGTTAATTGATACATGAGCAATCTCATGGGAGTAGAAGGATTCACCATTAAAAAATAGGAAGAGAATCTGATTTGATAAGAAGTCAAGAAGGAAAGAAAGTGATTTGAAGGCTCTAATTTTTGAGAAGAGAAAGGTTTCATTTGAAGTTGTGCCATGGTTAAGTACTCAAAACTACTTCAAATAGAAAATATACATAAGAATCCAAATTTTACATGTGGAGGGGAATTCCCAAGACAAGTGGGGAGACTATTGAAAATCATTAGGTTTAGAGGAGTCAAGTGAGGGTGAGTTTAATGACATGAAAAGATTGTTGATGTGGTGGGAAGGGTTTTCATTTGAAGTTGCATATCACTATGCCTTGGTTGAGTACTCACAAACTATTTTGCATAGAAATAAAAATCCATATGCCTAAGACTCCAACTTTCACATGTGGAGGGAAGTTCATATAATGAGTGGGGAAACCTTTATGAATCATTGGGTTTAGAGGAGTGGAGTGAGTGTGAGGATGATAACATGTAGAGATTGTTAGTGTAGTGTGAATTGTCCATAGATTTAGGGTTCTAAAGGAAGAATTGTAGCATCTCATAGTGCATAATTTATTATGCAATATTTTGAAGTGCTTGATCCTTTTGCATTGAAAAAATTTATGAGGATAGACATGGAATAATTTAGTGTAATAGTGGATCTGCTTAAAGAGCATGCTGTTTTTAGAAGAAGTTGATGCAAGAAGAAAGAAAACCTCTACATGGCTTCAATTGGCATATGCATTGGATAGATTTGGACATAATAGGAATGGAGCCTCAGTGGCATGAAGGTAAATTTTCTGAGGTATCAATGCCAAATTTACAACCAAATTCATAGATGGAGTAATCACAATTATTTTTTCTTCTATGGTGAACCAAGTACAATGGTTGGGGTTGGAAGAGAGTGCTAGAATTTCTTCCATGTTTGCAAGGAAAGGATTTGAGGAGTGTGTTGGATTAGTAGATTGTACTCTTTCCCCTCTAGCTCAGAGACCTGCAATAGATGGGGAAATTTATTTCAGCAAAAAAGGGTTGTACTCCATCAACGGAAAAGTCATCCATGATAATAAAACATAGAATGATCCATTTTTGCAAGAGGCAATAAAAGAAATTTTGTTGTGATTATTAACTCACTTGTGGTCTTTAAGTTTGCATTTGATGTGCCTTTATGTGTATATTGTTGATTGGACAAGTATGCTAAACTTGTATCACAACATGACCTATTTGAAGAGTTGAGATCTTTGGTAAAATACAATAAAATACGATAAAATTAAACACAAAGGAGCATGTGATAGTTTTGAATGCCATCAATATCTATAAGGAGATTCAGGTTATATGCCCATGAGCCATGTTACAAGGATTGTAAAGTAAATAAGTCCATTTGAATTGAGGTAAGATTTGGTAAAAATAATATCTTGGAGATGTGGCTAAGTATTTAGCTCTCTTGAACATAAGGAAACAAAAGGTGAGCTAGCTAAAATAATAAAAGGGATAAGAGAAATTTTCAATCCATACAACAATAAAACACAAGAGAGGTTGATGGGGGCTAAGCTAGCGTAGTATTGGTTTGAAAAATTATCCTACTACATCTAGGGAGATTTGAGCTATATGAATCATATGATCTACATATTACTGAAGATTTAAAGGAAGCATCAATTAATGTGATTAAGTTCTTGTAGATTGTACAAACTATAGCTTTCTATAGAGCAATAGACACATGCTATCTAAAGCATGTTAGGAAGGAGAGAGTAGTATTCCCTAATATTTGAATATGATGGCCTCTTATGCACAAAAGTATTACAAACATGTCAAACAATGTATCCGTTGCTCCACATAATTCTAAAGCTAGAGGAACAAAGATGTGACCTTGCTATATAACTCTATACTTGGAAACCTTATCTATTGCTACTTTGTTTGCTGCATATCTAGGAAAATGGGTAATCATCCCCAACAAAATTTAATTGAATGTGGATCATGATTACACTAAATACAAGTATGATCATATTAGACTAAATACAAGTATGCACTAACTCGTGTAATGTGCAAAGTATATCAATGCTTCTTCCAAGTGAAGTAACCACTCTCATACTCTGGAAAATACTATCTTAGATGGCATAAAAAATGGCTACACTCTAATGCTCCAAAAAGGCAACAACTCATGTGAACATCTACTACATCTAAGGTAGTACTACACTCACAATTGAATATTGAAGATGCAGACAGGTAGACCAAACCTAGGCAAAACCTCATCGTTATAGAGAAAGTAGTTAGTGCAATTCAAAATGCCTTATTGTAAGGTCAAGCTAGGATCCAAAAGCCTACATCCTTACTAGAGCAAGAGACATACCTTAGTAGCACAAGGAATATATATGTCACCTAAGCAAGAATGTAGTGCCTTTTCAAATTGTCAATCCATCAAGGAAGACTACAAACCTCTACACAATCAAAAGGTAAAGAGGCAAAAGATAGAAGGTCATCTTGTGCTTATAAGGACAAACCATTCCTTTTTTATTGCAATTGTACATGGAGAGAAAAATATCTCTCCTCCACCTTGATCATATACATCTCTAAGACTTGCCTATCAACAACCAAAAAACAAGAAGAAAGTAGAAGTGCCTCTGTATTTTTAGGTAGTTGGGTCACAAGAAGAAAGTAGAAGTGACTCTCCCTTTTTAGGTATATGTGATACACCCCTCTTGAATTTCGAGGTGATGAGAGATATCTAAAAGGAACCATACCTTAAACTTTGATACCTTCACATTCAGCTTACAAGATGCAACTTGGTAGTCAAGTAGTCAATACTTGCCTATCTGATCTATACTCACAATGTGTATATTGTTTACCAAGGACAAAAGATACAATCTAACATGGCCAAAGTAGTAGACAAGAAAGCTTAAATATAAGACATGGCAAATAAAGATCCTCCTAAAGGATCTTCTTATTGGGAACCAATTGATATTAAGATTGCGATCCCTTCATATGACAAACCATGCTAGTAGTTAAGAGAAGAAGGAAATTATAAAAGGGACTATACAAGATTCACCAAAGATCCACCAAACTCTCCAAGCTCTCCAAAGATAGATGCATATAAGATGCTATTACATGCATGCTTAACATTTACTTATAAACAATCCAATCTAGGTGGTTAAAAAAAGAAAAGGTAACCACAAAGGATAATAAGAAAGATAAGAAGACCACATCAAGCTATACAAGGATCAAACATAAGAGGTAAATTGAAGCTTAGTCCCAAAACTATAGGTATGAGAAATCTGGCCTACTGGAACTAAGATGTTTGAACTTTGCAAGTTTTTTGGTCTACAAACTACAAGAGCCTCCAAAGATGCATCAACTAATGTGATTATTCTCTTATGGATTGCACAAACTAGTGCTTTCTTGGTAGATATTTAGGAGTACTTTGATGCCTAGAGATATAGTCTGTATATAGATATGCCAAGAAGAGATAATAGGAGAATTGAAGACTAGAGTGGAAGATCATATTGGGACTCTCAAATGAGGGATACTTTGAATTCTTAGCATGAGCTTGGGCTTTGGTATTTATAGAAGATATACAAGGCTCTTGGGAAGTTCTCAAGGAAGTTTCCTACTAGAAACGACCTTCTTGGAGTGCAAGCTAAGCTAGTTGAGAAGCTTCCAAAGAAGCTTACTCCTAGGAGCCACCTACTTGGTGTGCAAGGCAAGCTAGCCAAGAAGCTTTCTCTTAGAAGTTGCCTACTTGGCATACATGATACTCAATACTTGGGAGGTACCAAGAAGTTCCTTAGATGCTTCTAGAACATTCTTAGACTACTTGGCTAATTTTTTCTATTTGCTAACTTGTTAGTCTCTACTAACTTGTTTGCTAATTCCATATTGTTACATATTCCTCCATCGCTAGTTGCTAACATCATCATTGCCATGGAATCTTCATACTCTTGGATGGTTATATATGCATAATAGAGATGAGAAAGAGATTCCCATGTGACATTATGAAGGGGATACCCTTTCCAAAGGACTTTGTATTCAATGTGTAGTTGGCGGCCGTGTTGGATGTTACAACGTGCAAAGGATACAATCAACTTCATAATCCTCATGATCATTCATAGAGATGTGGAGAAGAGGGAGTTGGACATGAGTGGAAAAGGAAGATGGATTAGAAACAAGGGGTTTCAACTTTGAAATATAAAAAGATAGGGTGTATTCACATATAACTCAGCAAGGCAAGTTGATAAGCAACAAGAGAAAGGATTTGGGTAATATCAAATGGACCTATTTAATTAGAAGCAAGTTATGAATTGAGGTATCAAGTAGGAGGAGCATGTTACTAAAAGAAAGCATGACTTTATCACCTAGTTGAAAAGTGAGATCATAATAATGTTGATCAATGTATTGCTTTTGCCAATTTTGAGCAACAAAGAGATGAGATTTGGCTTGTTGTAAGGACTTAGATATTATGTACAAGAAGGTGGAAGTATGAGGAATGTGAAATGGAAAGGGAGCAAGAAGTGAACCTAGAACAAGTGGATCTTGGCCAAAATTAAGGAAGAAGAGTGAGAATCCAATGCTTGTCTACTTGGAGTTATTATAGGTAAATTCAATAACCACAAGGTAAACATCCCAATTGGTATGGTGAAAATTGACAAAGGAACAAAATATATCCTCCAAGGTATGATTTTCATGTTTAGTTTGCCCATTATTTTGCTGATGATAGGCCATAATGAAACAAGCTTGGTGTTGAGTAGCTTGAAGAGTGCTTGCCAAAATTTACCTATGAATCAAGAGTCACGGTCAAACATGAGAACCATTTGGCATCCCATCATGCTTGAAGGTAGTGTCAAAGTAAAACTTGGCTATCATGGGGGCATCTATGGTATCCATGGTAGGTGCCAAATGAATCTTCTTATTAAATTTATCAAAAAACACCACAATGGTGATATGATCATGATCCGTTTTGAATAAAGATGTGCTGAGGTTGAGACTTACCTATTCCTATCAAGAAATTAGGATAGGAAGTGGTCCAAGGGATCCACCAAGTTTCTAGTTGTTAAGTTTGTTGTGTTTGCAACTCTCACAAGATTGAACAAACTTTTGAACTTCTTGTGCCATGTTTGGCTGGCACCATTGATGTTGGAGGGTATTCAAGGTTTACCCACACCCAAATGACCAACTATTGATAAGTCATTGGCTTCTTAAAGCTGTATAAGTTGGATGTCATCCATAGCCGGAACATAGATCCAATTCTTACAAAATAAAAGGCCCTCCTTGAAGGAAAAGTGTTGTATTCCTTGTCATGCACTACAAGACAACTTGGCACCAAATAAAAGAAGGGGTCCTATTGTAAAGAAATCTTGAATGTTATGGTACTTTTGAGTTGGATGACATCATAGTGATTGCTAATACCATGGACGATTCAGAGCCCTTAAGTTGGTTGACATTGTGGTGATTGCTATTACCATGGGAGATTTGAGAAGAAGTTTCAAATCAAGACACAATGATAGAGCATCAAGAATGATATAGAATCTACTAGGTTTGTACTCAAGCTTGATGTCAAACAATTGAAGTTGTTCCACCAATGATGTTTGCAACAAAGGTTTGTGATTGGTTTGCATGATCACTTGTTTCCCCAGGAGATAAGGTCTCCATACTTTTGTGGTATATACCATTGCTTGTTGTTTTTGATCTTGAGTAGAATAATTCCTTTTTGTGGTATTTAATTGGTGAGACATAAAGGCAATGAGATGTAGCCCATCTGAAACTTCATACTACAACATAGCTCTAATGGTAAAGTTAGAAGTATCAAAATCCACCACACAAGGTAGTTGAGGATCATATGATTAGAAGACAGGTGATGAAGAAATCATATGCTTCAGTTTCTTGAATGCTTCTTTGTGCTTGGTTGTCCACTAAACTCTTGAGGTCTTTCCCAAGAGATCAGTCAATGGTGCGGCCATATGTGCATAGTAATGGAAAAACCGTTTGTAAGACTTGCCAATCCATTAAATACCCCCACTTTTATGGCATCCTTTGGAGTAGGCCAATTGGTAACGGCCTTGATCTTTTGTTCTTCCATCTTGATCCCTTCTAACAATACTATATGACTAAAGAAGGTAACTTGCTTCTACTAAAAGGTACAATTTGACTTTTTTAAGTAAAAATTCCATTGGCATGATTTTCTTGGGACTTCTTGTCCATCGTTCTTATGTTCTATGTTTGTCTTGTCGTAGGTTAAAATATCATCCAACAACACCACCACATATTGATCCAAAAGCCCATCCAACATCCAATGCATTTGATCCATAAAAATGGCCAGAGCATTAGTGGGCCCAAAAGGTAAGGCTCTCCATTCATAATGCCCATACCTTGTGCAAAAGGTAATCTTTTGCACATCTTCCTTATCAATGGGAATTTTCCAATAATTTTTTTGAAGATCCAACTTGGAGAGGTATTGTACCCCACTCAATTGATACAACAAGTCATCAATTTGAGGCAAAAGATACTCATTCCTCACAATTTGTTTATTAAAGCCATGGTGATAAATATAGAATTGAAGTCCTCCATCTTTTTTTAGTACAAAAGAATATTGGTGCTCTCCATGGAGATATATTATATCATATAAAATCTTTCTCCAACAACTTTATCAACATTATTATAAGCTCTTATAACTCCTTTGGTGAGAGTCTTTAGACTGGTCATAAGAGTCTTACCTTGCAATAGTTTGATCTTGAAGTTCATACTTCAATTAGAGTGTAACACCTTTGGTAGATCATCAAAATATACATCTAAAAACTCTCTAACTATCTAATCAACCATTTTTTATTAAGCTTTGGCCCTCATCAGCCTCTCCTTGCACAATTGGATTGATCCACACCATAAAAATAGAAATACCTTATTCTAAAGCTTACTCTATGGTTGTTATACTAACAAACTTCCCATCTTGGGATTGGTTATTCTTAGATGTCTTACTCAAAGGTGCCAAACAACCTAATGGATAATTCTTATCTTGGTGTGATACTTGAATTTATCATTGGGTCCAATAAAATTGAACTTTATAATGTTCAAATCAAGGCAGATCTAGAATGATATCATAGTGTAAAGATGTTATAATAACCTTATACACTCCAAATACTCCTTCCTAACCTTAAATGTAATAGGATGTGTGTAAGGACAGAATCTAGAACTCTTTCTACCATCCACCATCCTCAATTTACTTCCAAATATTGGTTTGACAAGAATATATAAAACTTTTGCTAATTGTATGGACATGCAATTCTTTGAACTCCTAAAATCAACCAAAATCTTGTAACCACAATCAAATATCATACTTTGCAAGTGAAGTAAAGTTGCATAGATCAAGCCTTCAATCCCATTGGAAATAATCAATTTCTCAATAGGTGACTCAATATCTCATACTTGAATCTTTGTTTCCTTGATCAT
Organism: Lunularia cruciata; assembly: GCA_948567375.1. Lineage (NCBI taxonomy): Eukaryota > Viridiplantae > Streptophyta > Marchantiopsida > Lunulariales > Lunulariaceae > Lunularia > Lunularia cruciata. The sequence continues at coordinate 39,358,108 of OX419755.1, read as the reverse complement.
CATGCTCCATGAACTCCATTTGGGTTATTTTTCAAGGTCATCCATTCATGGATGGACATTCAGCAATGCAATGTCTAATTTGGCAAAAATAAAAAAAACTATTATTTTGTCTTTTTTTATTTATTTATAGTGCTAAGTGGTCTTTTTTGAACAGCATCAATCTCCATTGGTGTTGGTGTTTCCACCCGTATGTATTGTGTTGGTAGGTTTTGTGAAAGTCAAGCTCAAGACTAAATTGTGGCAACCAAGGAATCAAAGCCCTCAACCAATTTCATGGTTTCTCCCAAGTGTTTGGGCTCTTGCATGGTCACCTCCAATTTGGTGCATGACTTCAAGCCTCTTACAAATCAATCTAGAGCTTCACCTTTTAGTATCCTTGCAATTTGCATTATGGTATTTTAGAATTGAGTGATATAGCTCCTCATAAAACCAATCTATTTCAATTTTGGCAATCTATATCATGTACCTCATAAAATATTTACAACTTGGAATTTCTCAATTATTGTGCTCTTGAATTGTTCATATGTTGAGATTAGTGCAACAAACTATTTTTGAGCTTGCTCCACTCAAAATTGCCATTGTACTTTTGCCATTCCATCCAATTGGCTTGAAGCCAAGAGAATTAATCTTTGTTCATCTTGAAGATTTGTAGCTTCAAAATAACATTTGCAATCAAACAACATTGTCTATTATACCCAAGAGATTCTTGCCTTCAAATGGCTTGGGCTTTGGAAATTTTATTTGCTCTTCTCCTTCTCAAAATAATGCTCTCTTTATATGCTTTTGTCATTGATAATCTTTCTCTTCCAACAATGAAGTAAGGTGCTCAATTTGTTGTTGCATAGAAGTGATAACTTTGAGCATCACGGCCATGGCTATTACTCTATAAAATTACCTGAAATTATTTTTGTTAACACATAAATACAACACATCCATTGCTCTTCATAAGCTACAAGTAGAAGTATCAATGGTTCATCGGACAAGGTGATTGCATTCAAAAAGATTTACCCAAAGTGTGAAATGATGTAATATATGAAATGATGTTGGGTAGTACATAGACATAAAAATTGCAATGGTTTGGGGGAAATGATTTGGTGGTCCATAAATTCTATCCATCCCGTTCATGCTTCGATACCAATGTTAAAGACCAAGAAGAGAAATAAGAGAATGGAAGAGTAGTTGGAAGATGACATTGGGACTCTCAAATAAGGGAAACTATGAATGCTTAGCATGAGCTTGGGCTTTGGTATTTATAGGAAATATACAAGGCTCTTAGGAAGTTCACAAAAAATCTTCTTAATAAAAGCCATCTTCTTGGAGTGCAAGCTAAGCCAATTGGGAAGTTAAGAAGCTTTGTGCTAGAAATTACCTCCTTGGAATACATGTTTCTCAATACTTAGAATGTACAAAGAATTTTTTTGTGATGTTTCTAGAACATTCTTAGATTGCTTGGCTAATTTGGCTCAATTTCTACTTGGCATACATGTTACTCAATACTTGGAATGTACCAAGAAATTTTTTTGATGTTTCTAGAACATTCTTAGATTGCTTGGCTGGTTTGGATCATTTGCTAACTTGTAAGTCTCAACTAACTTGTCTATTAACTCCATATTGTTACATAGCTTGACAAACTCTTGATGTAGCAACTCCAATTTGATGTAGACTTATGTACTATTAGAAGTAAGAATAATGCTAAAGAAAAATACTGCAATTAACAAGATGCAATAATGCCTCCCTAATAACAATTGTTCTAATGTTTACTTTATCTTTCTCCATTGCAAGAAGTCAACTAGTACTTAGTACTTGGCTTATTGCTATAAGAATCTCTCCCAACTATTGATGCAACCATTTGAGAAAAAATTTTAGATCAATAAATGGATCATGTACTTAGAAGAAATCTCTAAAATGATCATAAACAATACTTGACAAGGCTCTTGAGGAGAGACAAGAAGTTATGCATAATACATATGCACAAAGCAATTTATCAAGACATAATAGCTACTCATGATCATACTCCAAGACACGTAGTATTACTCCCTCTCTTGCTAGAGGATATAGTAAGCTTAAGGATCTCATCAATGGGACTAGCCATAGAAAAAGAGTGTATGGCTTGTGCTATCATATTATACTATCTTAATGGTCTAGACTTTGCAGCATCTTATGGTTGAATTTTTTCCTTTTAAAATGCAACCCAGATAGACTCATATTGTAGGATACCCTTATCCTCAACTTGGAATCTGCTCAATCTAGTAGCCATGTCTCTTTGCCTCATGTATCCTTCTCCAATATAATAAAGATACCATTGTGGAAGTAAAAGAAATAAGAACCATGCAAACTTATCTAATAGATCATATGTCAATTGATCTAGTGGTAAGCCAAAAACTCTATTTAGCCTCATCATGAAGTTGGAAAATAAGCTATGGAATAATCATATGTATGGAAAACTAGCCTCACATTACCAAAAAATACAAACCACTTGGGATGCTAATTACAACTTGATCGCTATCCCAAGAATTGTCAATAAAAGAATCAACATAACATGTGTAATCCCAAGTTGATGCAATTCTATACTTCAAGTGAGCATCCAATAGTCTTCAAGTAGTCCGATGGTCCTTGTGCATTTTTCCCACTCAAGGTCTTTATTTCCTTGTGAGGTAAGGAATACGACATACCAGGCATGGCTTATCTTTGGCTACTCTAAATGACACAACATGAAGAAGTGAAGCCATAGCTAGCACAAAAATAATGATAGTGACATGAAATGCTCCATCTTGTATTTCCCTATAGTTACAAACCACACTCATCTAAGTAAATCTTAACTCTCTAAACTATACAATGATAAATACTCATAACTTCTATTTCATATCTCTATAATTTTCTAACTAAGTTCCAATAGAGATAAAGTATGAAAAAATAAGATTAGAAATTTCCAGTTTCTTTCAAACTAAAGTACTCACCTAGACCCTAAAAACATCTAAATGTCTCAACATTTTTCTACTAATCCTCCATAGTATTCAATTAATATGAGTATCAATGGACAACCCAATATTGGACACTAAGAGAATTGCCTATTCACTCTTCAACTAAAACTCTAGAATTTTTGTATCATGATCTTTCTCTTCGTTTTTTGCTCTTCACTCACATCACTATGAAAATAAAGTATATATATTATTTGAGTGTATCAAATTTCACTAATTTATCATGTGTTCTTATATTTTGGGAATACTTGCTAGTGCACTATATAGTACTATAGATCTAAGAGATATATATTGAATTTCCAATCATATTATAGTGACATCTGGGTATGAAATATGTGTTGTTAAAGATTCAAATGCACATAAAGACATCATGACCATAAAAGACCACTCTTTTTTATTACATGAAGAATTAAGCATACAAATAGGTGCTTTGCTTCTATTTGAAAAATATCAAGTATACTTAAGAGAGGCAAGATACAAACCTATGTAGAAAAACCTTCAATAGAATTCTTTCATTTTGGGGTTTCAATTCTCAATTTTAAAACATAATTATGTAAAAAACCTTCAATATGATTCTTTCATTTGGGGGTTTCAATTCTCAATTTTACAACATAACTATGTAGAAAACCTTAAATATTTTCTTTCATTTGGGGGTTTCAATTCCTAATTTTACAACATAACTATGTCCAAAGGGTGATATCTATAAAATAATTTAGGGTACCTTTAAAGCAAAATGATCCAAAATTGAAAGCAAAATGATCCAAAATCTTTTATGGATAAAGAAAATTGTAAAAGCCATTCCATTTCTAGTTGATTAGATGAGTTAGATGAGAGTCATGACTTGAGTAATATTGATGAAAAATATGAATGCTTGGAGCAAGGATTATCCAAACATGTCACATGTATAGACTCTTGAAATTTAAATCTCCTTTTGTTTAAATAGGTGCAAATCTCTCAACAACTTTAGGCAACAATTATTCCCTTCTTAATTTTTTCAATTATATAATTTTCTCCACTTGGAAAAACATCTATGATTTCCTTTGCTTGTCAATTAGTTTCATGTGGTTCAATTCTATGGTTCTCTTCCATCACAAATTGATTTCTATGTTTTCTCCCTGTAGAGAGTAAGATTTTGTGGTCTAGTGTTCTTATTACCAATTGATTTCCTTTTGTTCAATTCAATGGTTTCTCTTGGTTGCATGTAGATATTGAAAATTTAAGGTGAGGTGTTGTTGAAACTATAGAGCCCCTGCCTTTACTCTTAGAGTCATTCTTCCCTTCCCATTTCTTTCTACTTCCATGCCCTCTTCTCCTTATCTTTTTTCCACTCCATTATAAATTGGTTACGACATTGTGAATTTGTATGTGCTAGAATGCATTGGGTTGGAATTGTTTGTAAAGTGTGTGTTCTCAAATTAACTTGCATTATGCTTGAAATGGATGTAACTTGAATACAAATCAAAACATTTTTCTTCTTTTTGCTCCTTGTATTTGCCAACCTACAAGAAGATCCATTGGACTCCTTTTGAATCTAAAATTTGGATTTGATGTACTTGTTACTACTTATTCCACCCAAGCTTCATATCTATACTTGTATACATTACAATTTAGAATAATTTAGTTCAACTCAAATCTATTGTAAAGACTTGATTCATATGACAATAAATATCAATGACCAAGTTTTTGTATCTCCCATTTCATTGACATATTGTTCCAAAACTTGAACTCTTGGTTCACTTGGTTAAGAAAAGGTTGTGGATGTCTCATTCTATACGACAACAAAGTGATAGAAGATACACAATTGTATTAGTGGTCTCATCACATTGACAAACTTCTTGTAGGCAACTTTTAACACTATCTTCTCATGGAAATGACTAATAGTAGAGGTGAATAGTACTTACATTTTCATTTGAAAGGCCTTAAAAATCAAATTTAGATTCTTATACTCTTCTATTCATAGATGGATAGCATATACACAATTTATTTGGAAATAAAGGTTTAATTAAATATAAAATAAAATAAAATAAGAAATTTATTTGGCTAGCTTTTAAAATGAAGAATATCTAGAAAGATAGATTCTAAAGATGACTAGCTATAGATTGCATATCCATCTTATGCTTTTGACCTATCATCATGAAAAAATTGCATTCAAAAGGAACTAACCAAGGTATTGGTATGTGCAACTCAAGAGTTTAGAAGGATCTTGTGCTTTCTACAAGAAGAAATAACTGCCTTGACTCCTAGATCCATATGCCATTAGGAAATAGACCAACTCTTTGATATAATAGAACATCTTCTAATTACTTAATTCACAATCCCTTAGGGAATGATGAAGTGTGCAAATTGATTATTTAAATAATCAGTTGCAAGGTTGTTAACCAAAGAATTTTGATAAACCATAGCTAGTTTAGGAAGCGGTTATGCTGGCATGCCATGTATATAATAGGCTCTATCAAAGAGATCAAGCAAAGTTAAAGCCATTTATATACATGGCATGCCAACATCATTATTTTATTTGGACCAAGTGCTTAAATCATTTAAGACTGATTTTATGGATCAATACAAACAAACTGCTTTTATGTGTAGAACTTCAAACTTCTTATTATATACATTTCAGCTAATCACTAAAATTTGGTGGGACTAATGGTGGGAATGGTTTTTCAATCTCTAGCATCAATTTTTAATAATTTTCATTAATGTTTTGATTGGCTTTGATTGTATCTCCTATGGTCCAAGTTCAAGTTCTACATAGTAAATAAAAAAGTGGCTATTCATGCCTTGCAATAAATATGTCATGATAAGTGAAGTTTCATTTATTTGTATGTATTCAATTTCATTTTTGAAATACTAAATATTCATAGTTCTATTTCTTGAACTTTATTTCCTTTGTTAGCCATTGTATTGTTAGATTATACAAATCATGTCCCCAATAAGCCTGCTACTTCTCCATGGATTGGCCAAGTAGCAAATACTAGAAAGGACTGTCTAATTAACATACTCATGCCAAAAGGAAGGTTGCATGTTAAATCAACTTGCAATGGCTAAGTTTTGCTTTTGTACCATTTCATTGTAGTAGTATTTTATTGCTTTTGTCCCATTTCATTGACATAGTGTTTTGATGCTCAAGCTCATAATTCACTCCGAAATTATGCTTTGTGTAGTTGTTTTAATTCTGTCTGATATGTGCTTTGTGTAGTTGTTTTGGGAACTTCAAGGCCATTTCTGAGTAGTGTGAACTATACAAATATCAAATCTCTGCTTTTGGCTTTGGTTGTCTTGATGGGTCAAACATCTAGCAAAAACATTAAAAAGCTAAGACCAGCTTTTGATAGTTAAAATGGGACCTCTTTAAAATACATGTGTGTGACAGATTAAAGATAACAAATCTTCCATAGTTCTCATTGCAAGTACAATTCATGAAATTTCATTTGAAACTCATCCCACCTTATTAGAGGTACTTGAAATGACCCGGAGTACCCCAATGTAGCCCAAAGCACCCAATATACTCCAATTGATCCTAGAGCACACTAGATGACCTAAGAAAGTACCCAAGTAATTCCCTAGTATACTTGGTCCACCCCGATATACTTCCACAAGGACAAATCATTGAACACAAGCACATGCAATCATATACTATTATTGCGAAAATATCAGAGATTGCACTTTTGAGTCAATCAGCATGCACAAGTGCATATAAGCAAGTATACACACTTCTCTCGCAAAAATAAATTGTATCTCTACCCCATTCATCTAAACTACCACTCATTAGTCCACCCTTCATCTTCAATTGCTTCCTCCGTTGGTATTCTTGTGCTCCTCTATATTTATCTCTATATATACCTTGCAATTTTGTTAATCTCTATCAAAAAACACAAGTATATAAAAGTACATATAAGGAAGCACTTATAAAATATTTTTTGTCTCCACTTCACTCATCTAAATGGTACTACAAGATATTTCAATTCTCTCTTGCAGAAACATGAACAGGGAATTTGAAATCTATCATAGGTAATGAACTCCTACCACCTTGATAAGTGAATCCTAGTATCCTTGTTGTTTTTGGTCTCCAATGAACTAATCTAAACTCCACTCATCGGTCCACCCTATGCACTAATTTGCTTCCTCCTTTGGTATTCTTGTGTTCTTTCTTATGCATTTCTATGTGTACTTTGTAATTTTGTTCATGAGTTGGTGGTGAGCAAAATACATGGTATCTTGACACAAAAATATGGAATATACTAATTTCACAACGAAATGGTGTGATTGAGAAATATGAGCATTCAGAAATATAAGAAATATTTGGAATTGAGAAATATAGAGGGATCGTCTAATCGAAAGGTGAGGGAGTGAAATTCTGCAATTTTCTCAAAAATCACATAGATCAAAGATGAGAAAATAAGGAATATCAAAATGAGATGTTTGTCATGTTTAAAATTCAAACTCAACACCCAATGATTGATTTTTCTAATTAAAGCTTATGGCTTACCCATGACCCGTAATAAGCTAGACAACTATTTTCACCCATAAAAGTACCTCCCCTTGCACTACTATAAAAATTTTATAATCTTCCATTAGAAAATTTTACGGATTCTCTAGATTACAATACCCGTATTGAAACCCCTATTGTCATCCTCAACGAAGGCCCTCTTTAATTTTCTTACAGAATCAGCTTGTTTTCCGTCCATTGAGTGCCAAATCCGTAACAGGGTGCTATTCCCGTCCTATCCGAGGATAGCCTCCGTAGCACGTTTGGCGTGCACCATTTAGGGCACTGCACCGTAAAGCGTGGGACACGCTTCTCTCGTCGTCGCGGGAGATTCCCTCCATACCGAGTTCGGGTTCGGGTTCGGGTTCCCCGGAGTTGGATGTCCGACTCCGACGAGGAGGACGTGGTGGTGACACAGACAGTAGTCCCCGCCAGTGGGGAACGAAAAGGTCGAGAAGAAGCAGGGGATTGAGATCGCGCGAGAATTTGGTGGCTTGAAGGAGCAGAATGTTGCTGCTTCTTCGAGTTTTTCGGCAGATTTTGTAAAGATAGGTGCGGGGAATTAAGGCTGATTGAGGAAGGGACGGATATGGATGAACGGGCCGCTCGCGCGTCGCGAGGAGTTGTCACACCTATACAGCTTCTGGACGAAGGAATTCTTGCACATATCTTCAGTTTTCTGAAGCCGATGCCCGGTTGGTTTCGAGTTCTTGTCTTTGTATGGAAATTTGATCGAATTTATGGAATTACCGGCTCCGAGAACTGCTGTTGCCTAGGAATGTAGGGCGTTAGGTTTCTTGGTGTACAACGCTTTTTGTTAGATTAGAAAATTAAGGGCACGTTAATGTTCCTGTGAGAATCTAATTTTCACCACAAGAAAGATGAAGAAAATGTTGAATTTGGTTAGTTTGTCAACACCATCAGGACCTCAATGTCCATAATTTTTAATGAGGATAAACGGGAGGAGATAGAAGTTAAAAAATTCTATTAACTTTTCGATTTTAATATGCTATTGAACGGCGAAAGCTATATTGTAGCAGTGCAGTAGTGGGAAGGTTCGAGTGAGGGGCTAACCTATGTTTCGTTACGTGCAGATAGATTCAATGCATCTCGTGTTTGTGGAAGATGGCGGACAATTGCATCAGATCCGTGCATGTGGCTGCACGTCGATTCCGTGAGGAGTTTGTCGGCTGTCCCGGGTGTCTTTATTACTGTACAGGATGCTGTCACTGCAGCCAGGTACTTAAGTCAGATCTCATATTCTGCCCTCATCGGTGTTTCTTGTATGTGGCTGCTGGTCCGCTACAGAAAGCTGGTCCTCTACTTTCAGCCATTTTTACACCGCTGTTCTTGACTTCAGAAGTTTAGGCTTCCCATTTCGCTGGAAAAACTAACAGATGTGTTTCATCTCGCAGACCTGGAGATACCATTATCCTCTCTCCCGGAGAACATGTAGCTTGCAATATCCAAATTGACAAGCCCCTCTGCCTGGTATTGAAACTCGAAGCTTTCTGCATCCTGATGGAATTTATTCTGGAGGATGTTCGTACTATCACCTAAGGGGCATAGATACTGAATACACCTCCGTTAAGGGGATTCCCGTTTAGTTACAAGAGCGTTTAATCACGAGTATGACAACTTCATGATTCGGCTTGATGTCGAGCGTTTTACGTTGACTAAATTTTCCATTGGAATATCCTCTTTCATTGTAGATTGGAGCTGGAGACACTGCTGACGACACTCTGCTGTACTGTCCACGAGGGTTTGAGAGGTAGAGTTTGAGAATTGAAGCTACATGTTATCAATATTTGGCTTAGACATTCTCTGCAGATCGTTCACAAGGCTTTGGGAGGTACAGATTGAGCATCAAACGCGAGTCTTTTTTACTCAGGCTTCTTTATTTATGAGCTTATCAGCCCTCGTGTTTGATGTTACAGTGCATTCATATTTTCGGAAAACGGAAGGTTGTCTAACCTCACGGTAAAGGCAGAGCTTGGGACCTGTTTACTGCACAAGAAAGGAAGGTTGACGGTAGAAGGATGTGCGCTCAAATGTGGAGAGCATCCACTGGAACATTTGTCATTCCCAATAGTGAGCATAGCTGATGCTTTGCCTTGCCCGCTTACCAAACGCTGCAGTGGGGTAAGTGTCGTCGAGACACAGATTCAAGGCGGTGCCAAGGCTGTAAAGACAAGTGGCAGCCTTGTACTTCAACAAGTGAGAGTGATGTATGCTCGTGCCGCACTTACGTTTTGGTTCAATGTCTCTCAAAAGCGTCTGAAGGATGTACCAGATGCATCTTTGGTTGCTTGTAAGGCATGATGATCGCCTTCTCAGTAGCGCAGTCCAGTAGTATATCACTCAGCTCTTCATGTGAGAGGTGACCTTGGTTTCGGCTACTAGTGCCACAGTTGGCTGAGAAATGTATACTAGCAGTGTAAAAAATGTCCTGTTCTCTAGTGGGTGCGCCACCGCAATCAAGATACCATTGTAAAGGTGAGGTTTTTAGTACGACTGGCCCGCCGTATTCATCAATGTTGTTCTGTAATATTCTTAGGCATTCATATCCCTTGGGTGCTGGCCGCATTTCTAAAGTCTCAAAATGCATACTCCACAAGTGAAGCTTGAACCGCACTTCTTTGGAACTTAGGGAGTATGTGGAGAATGGTGATGTCAATAGCGGCATCAGAGGCAACTGATGGATTGGGTGTCGTTGGTCCAATTAGGTTTCCGCCCTGCGCTCATCGCAATGCAAGAGTGCTCGGAAATCTTATATAAAGAAGCTAGTGAAATCTTCAATCAGGTTTCATCTTCCAAACGATACCGGCGATTGGTCTTGTAAAAAAGATTTAGATAAACTTTTAAATTCCAATTTCTAGCTTTACATCGTGGTTGGCACCCAAGCGGCAGCTGTGTATTCAGGAGAGAAATTTGGGAAGTACCCGAGAACCGAAATGTTGACAATGATGTCAGAGGTAATGGTGGTCCGAGTGTACAACTACTATCTTTGGGCTCTGTTTTACAGTTTTGTTTTAAAATTCGTTTGAGGTCTTGTTGCAAATCGAGTAGGATCTACTAACCAAGTCCAACTAAAAGCATGAGGTGGGCTACTTTGTATTTAGATCCAGCACGCAGTCCAATTTGGAGACCGAGTAACACTTTCTTTTCTATATAACGCAATCATTCCTTTACATTCCCTTGAAAGACAGGCTCAGGATCTGACTGGCAACTAATCCTTAGCTATCATACTCAGATCCATAACTGACTGCGATAAACTGTCACCAGTTAAAGAACACTAATTCGAAACTCAGCATCCCCCTCGCAGGAGAAACACACATAAACCAACAAGAACGATTAGGAAACCATTAATTCGAACTGAGCATTTCCCCTTCGTAACAGAAACACACGTAGAATAAGAAGAAAGACAAGGAAACCATCAAGCTAAGCTTCGATATTTTTGGAATGAAAAATCTATTTTGTTGTACTTAGAAGTTCAGAACAATTAAATTAAATGAAGTGTATACCATTGGAATATCTAGACAAGCAACAATTATTATGATTGTTTCCTTATTGATTGTACCATCCAATGCTCTTGGTAAGCGTAGTGAAAGTGATACCTTCATTTATCTAGTGATGTAGTTCTCCCGCAAATTTATAACAAATATGTGAAGTGCCATATTCATAGCTCCATATGACTCCAATGTTAAAGGAAGAGAGATACTATCTTGCCTTATATCTCCAATTTGGAAACCTTTGCTCCACTCAACTTTTATCCAAAATGATAGTTAAATCATCCTCTCCAAAATTATATCATGTACAATTGGTAACCAGAATATCTGCTAGTACCACTTGATCATCTTGGACTAGAGATAAGTTTGTACTAACTCATGTTATCTGCAATACATACCAACTCTCTCTCCAAGTGAAGTATCCACTTTCTCGTGCTATTGTTTTATTTCTAATTACATCATGAGTAGCTATCCTCTATCTTTTAAAAGGCCAACAAGTCATATATATCCCTTCTACATGTAAGGCAGTATAACACTCAAATGCAAGTAATGAAGATGCAAGTGGGTAAATCAAACCTATATAGCACCTCATTGTTATAGAGAAACTAGTTGATGTAAATTAGTATATACTAATGTAAGGGTCAAGCTAGGATCCAAAAGCATACATCTTTGCTAAAGCAAGAGCAAAGATGTGCTCTAAAAGTATAAAGAATGGATATATCAACTGAAGAAAGCATAGAGCATGTTGAGACTATTAATCCATCAAGGAAGACCACAAACCTTTGGTCTAAATGAAATGCAAAGAGGCAAAGGTGGAAGACCACATTATGCTCATGGAATCAAACCATCTTATGTCTACAACAATAGTACTTGTAGAGAAAAGGATCTCTCTCTATCTCAATCACAGAGGTCTCCAAGACTAGCATATCAACAACCATAAAACAAGAGGAAAGTAAAGATGCAAAGAGTACTTAACTACCAAAAACATTATAGATGCTACATCCTCCATAAATAGTAAGCTTGTCTTTCTATATGAAATCAATATAGATGTTTGTCTACTCATCAAGTCCCTTGTTACAAATTTAAAAATCCATGATCAAATGATATTTCTAAAGACTCCAATAATCTTCATAATCAAAGGATCTAAACATGATAAGAAGGTCACGGTATGGTAAACCATATAAAGTAGGTAGGTTGATAAGTTATATTAGAATAGAGCATACCAATAGCCACTAACGGATAACTTAAAAGCAAACCTCATCCATATAAAGATATTCTTTGCAAAAGCAATATCTAAAAAGTATGTGATAAAATACTCTGACTTAATTTACACTCCAAAAATATGAAAGCTATCTAAATATGTATAATACTCTAAGGAGAACTCTCCAAGAGAGAAAACAAAAGTTTCACACTCAATCCTCCGATGCCCCAAAGGAGCACCTTCTCTTTATTATATAGCAAAGAGCATCCCTCAAAGGAAGCTCCACCCTTGGATCAAATACATGGATTGGTAACCTACCAACGAGCTCTATCTTTGGATTAGTTATTTGAATGGGTGACATGTTAGTCCTTGACCTATCTAGTTGATCAAATAAGTTTGACCAAAAGGAATCTTTAGGGAATCTTCCTGTAAGGAGCTCAAAATTGTGTGGGTGAGGTACCATTGGAAAGCTCTTGACGAGACAAATCATAGGGGAGAGAAGGCAAGCCTTTTATTCTTGAGGGGAGGGAAGTCTTTATTTTTGAGGCCTAATTCATCCGTTTAGGCCTCTAAAATTGGCTCTAAAGTTCAGGCTATTTTTTGGCTTTTTCCCTAGTAGTAGAAGTACTCTTTTGGTGACACCTTTGTCTGATCTACCTAGCCCATTGTACACAACATCGTTCTAGATGTTACCAAGCCAATTTTCACCTCTAGATAATATGTTTTGGCTGCTTGTATTATATCCCTTTGCTTGTATCCCCTTTTAAGTCACAACGTCCTTGTTGTGAAGTTGTTGCTCAAAAGATTGAACTAACATTGGTGCGTTGGTCAAGTTGGCTACTGGCTCCAATGTTAACTCGTACAATGGGCAACCCACTTTCCAATGGACTAGATATTCCACATGCAAATGGCAAGTACCACGGATGCATTTATGGAGAATGCGTTTGACCTCATACTCCTCCGCCTCATCAACCAAGGTTGGACAAGGTTGACTCTCTTGGATAGAAGAGAAGTGGAGTGGTAAAGAAGCATATCAGTGTAATAAGGAAACATGAAACATTGGGTGGATCTTCATATGTGGCAGTAGCTTGAGGTGATAGGCCACAACGCCAATGCAACAAAGGATGGAGAAAGGTCCAATAAAACAAGGTTTGAGCTTATGAGGACCAACTAACTTCAGGTTGGTGGTTGACAACTAGACTTGATATCCCATATTGAACTCCATGTGTTGGCGGTGTGCATTTGCATATTGCTTTTGCCCATTTTAGGTGATCTGCAACCTGTGCTTGGCATGGTCCACCCCCTGTTGGATTCTTGAAACAAAAGTGTTGACAACATCATCCTTGGTAGCCACCGGATGGACCTTCATCAAGCTTGAAGGTGTGAAAGGATGCTCTCAATACATGAGGAAGAATAGTGTGACTTGTGTGGAGGCTTCACTAAATTGTTGTTAGAAAATTCCACCAATGGGAGTAAGGTGCCCCAACTCTCTTGCTCATCCAAAGTAAAGCCTCAAAGCATGTCCTCAATAGTGCATTTTCCTCTCTCTATTTATCCATCAGTTTGTGGATATAGCCAATTTGGTTTTGAAGAACCCAAAAAGTGTTCTCCAAAACAAACTAGTGAAGTGAGTGCCTCTATCTATGATGAGCACTTGAGACAAGCCATGATGGGAAAATATTGCATCTAAGTATAATTGAGCTAGTTGCGGGTAGTCACATCTTTGATAGTAGGACGTACATGAATCATTTTGCTAAGTTGGTTGACAAAGACTACAATGGAATCAAACCCAAAGGTAGTCTTGGGCAATTCACAAACCAGATCTATGCTTACATGTTCCCAATGTTGTGTAGGAGTGGGGAGAGGTTAGAGGAGTCCTATAGGAGGTTGATTAGAAGCCTTATTTTGTTGACAAAGTAGGCAGTTCCAAACATATTCCATCACATTGTTGATCATCTTGGGCAAATAGTAATGGCGTTTGATTGCATCCAAGATCTTGTCCATTCCAATGTGACTTGCAATGGCAGAATCATGATATTCCACTAGGATGGTGGTTCTTAGATCCATATCATTTGGGATCCACAAACTACCATCATAGTGAACAACTAGTGCAGAGAAATAATATACAATATATCTAGATAGGCAACGTATGGAGGTGAGACAAGCAAGAAATATAAATACATGGAGAAATAGTAAGTCAAAAAATATAGTGCATTGGACAATAGACCACCTATAACTAACAACTCATAAAGATATAAATTGAAACATTTCATGAGTGACTAGTGCAGAGAACTAGTAAACTAGGGTATCTAGATAGGCAATAACTAACAACGTTTAAAGATATAATCTGAAACATTTCATAAGCAACTAGTGCAGAGAACTATATACAGTATATCTAGATAGGCAACGTACAGAGATGAGACAAGCAAGAAATATAAACTACATCAACAAATAAAAAGTCAATAAATATAACACATTGGACAATTGACCACCTATCAGTATCGCACGAATGAAGAAAGTAAACTACATGAATGAAGAAAGTAAACTACAGTCTGGAGTCGTGCATGAACATCGAGATCAAAAGTCAAATAAGAACTATAAATTAAGAAAACAATGAGTGAATAATAATAGTGAATGAATGAATTAGAGATCAAAAGTCAAATATGAACCATGAATTAGGCAAACAATCGGTGAAAGAATGAATTAGTTCAGGCAAACAATGAATGAATCATAATTGGGAAGGAATTAGTTGAGGTAAAGAATGAATATTAATAGTGAAAGAATTAATTGAGGACGGGAGGAGCGGACTGGATGGTATTTTTCCTAAAGAAGATAGAAGCACAAGGATATTAGGAGATAAGAGCGAAGCAAAAGAGGACTAGATAGAATATTTTGCAACATGCACAATGAACATATGAGTCCTAGAATGCTAAACAACTGGTGGAAGAAGCAGTCTCAATAAAATTCTCCAAAAGCACGTGTGAATTTGTTAATGCCAAATAAACGTCACATAGCGGGGCTGCGGGGAGCTGCGGGAGAGTGTGGAGACGAGAGAGGAGAGGAGAGGGAGAGACGTGAGACAATTTCTATAATTTCTGAGGTCTCTCTAGCATGTAGCATTCAAGTGAATAGTCGATTCTCTTTGTTTTTCAATTTCGGTTCCATTGGCTCCTAGATTGAAGACTATGGAGAATGGAGTAGAAAGTTATGAAGATTTTTAGTTTTTTTAGGGTTTAGAGTGATCATTATACATTGAGAGTGATGGGTCGGGAATTCTCATTTCCAATATCTTGGTATTCATGATCAAGTTCCATAGGAATTTAGTTTGAAAATTTTGGAGATGGAAATTGAAAGTTATGAGAGCTTATAGATTTTAGGGTTTGGAGAGATTGTTTTCTTATGTGAGTTGGGATGTGAGGGGTTGTGGTTTTGCAGATATGGAGAGGAGCAGCATGTGTTACTATCACTATTCTTGTGCTAGCCATGGCTACACCTTCCCATGTGGGGTTGCCTAGAGCGGGACTGGATACACCATGCACGGTGTGTCACCGATGCTTTACTTTGCAAGGGGTAAAGACCCATGTGGGAAGGATACACAAGGACTATGATTGGACCACTTGGGATGCCCACGTGAGACGAGCAACCACATCGACAACAGTGACACTTGGGATTGCGCACGCTTCTTCTATACCTTTGTTGATCGTTCCAAGGATACCGATCGAGTCGTGGGAGTGGTTAGCTTCTCAGGCGGGTTGTATTTTGGGGTTATTTGAGACTAGTTTTCCATATCCACGTTTATTCCATAGGCTACTCCACACACTCCATGATGAGGCTAGACAGGCTTTTTGCCTACCACTGGATTGTTTGGCATGTGATCCCTTGGACGAGTTAGCATGGTTCCTATTCCTCCTACTCCCTCGATGGTGTCTTCATTATGCTAGAGGGGGACATGCGGGGCATAGAGAGGTGGCGGCTAGATTTCGTCGATTCCGAGCCGGGGATTGGGCAGCCCTTCAAGAGGAGTCAGTTAGGGCTACACAATTTAGGAGACAGGCATCACCATAGGTTACCACAAATTCCACTCGATTACGACGATGTAGGACATTGGGTCAAGCGGGAGAGTTTAGTAGAGCAGCACGAGCGCTACATCCTTTGTCTATAGCAAGTCCTACTGATGAGACCATCTCTTCCCTACGCTCATTGCATCCTATAGTAGTAGAGGGACTACCACTAGAGGTCTTAGATTATCAGCCTGAGTAGCCTTTATGTCTTGATAGGTCGCTATTTGCACAAGCATTGTGCATTATCCCTCGCCTTTCCTCAAGAGGCTTGTTAGGGATGGTTTATGTGCACCTTGGAGATTGCTTCCAGACAGATGATCCTTCTAGTGGTTTTAGCGAGTTGTTTCAGGTGATTGCAGTAGTAGCAAGTGGAGACATTCATATGTCTGTTAGTTGGGTGTTAGGTGCTAGTCGACTTCTCGTGATGGAGAAGGACACGGGAGGCATAAGACCGATTGCTATAGGAGAGATCTTTTTGCATTTGGTCAGTTGTACCATTGTCCTTCAGCATCGTTCTCACTTTTGACAACACCTTAGTCCACATCAGTTTGGAGTAGCTACACCTAGAGGATGTGAGGCTATATCTCTAGGCATTAGAGCACTCCTAGATATCCATCTGGAGTAGGTCGTCCTACAAGTGGATGTTGAGAATGCTTTTAATAGCGTCTCATGTGCATCCATCTTTAGAGAGCTTAGGGAGGCTGGTGGATCCTTGGTGAGTCTCATTCCTTTTGTGCAGTCTTTTTATGGCTCTCTTGCTTCCCTTTACTACTAGCATGGTGGTTCATGGGAGAGTCACCGTCTTGGAGTCAGCTGTTAGTACAGGTTAGGGAGGTCCTTTGAGGGGAGGCCTTATTTGCCATGGCTCACTTTAGAGCTCTCCTATCTACTACTTTGGTCATGCCAGGTTGTGTATTTCCCTCCTTGGTAGATGATACACACATCGTAGGCCCTGTAGATCAGATTAGGCAGGCCTTTGACTACTTGACTACCGAGCTACATCTAGTAGGTTTAAGAGTCAAGGTGTCAAAGTGTAGTGCATGGTCCCCTTTAGGTATCCCTCCCCACCTTGAGCTCCCAGAGGAGTGTATCACATCCACATATGGACTTCGTGTTCTTGGAGTGCCAGTAGGATCGGAGGATTTTGTCACACGCTTCTTGGACGCTGCCCTTGCAGAGGATGTTCTCCATGTGGATGACCTTCCATTACTAGGAGATCCGCATGTGGCATTTGGTATACTCTCTTCCAGTATTGCTCATTGACCATCCTACCTCATCCGTATAGTTCCCTCCTGACCGTCCTTCCTATCAAGTCTAAGAGCATTTGATAGGAGGATTATGGGAGTCTTTGGTGATATTATTGGACCAGGGACTTTTGAGTGTGTGACAAGGGATTTGGCACGTAGATAGACGGCTCTACCAATCTCATGTGGTGGGGTTGGCTTGCTTTCTATGGAGGAGATGGCACTTATAGCATTTTTGGGTAGTTGGGCTCTCTCGGCACCCCTACTTTCCTCTCGTTTTGTGGTTGTTGATAGGCCGGTTTTGGAGACTTATGTGACAGAGGTGGAAGGAGGATCCTTTTCTCTCCAGGTGTTATTGCGGAAGATGAGAGATAGTCTATCCCCACGAGCACAAGAGGGTTTTCCACCATTTGCTTCACTATCGTCAGATTGGACTAGAGGTTTACAATCTTCCTTGATGGAGCGATAGTGTGAGCATATGCTACATTCTCTCTTAGTTGACTCATCCATTCCTCAGGCTACTAGAGCACGTCTACGCTCTTGCTCCGGCAAGGGTGCAAGCTCGTGGATCCTAGCTCGACCGTGCATTAGGGCTTTCCGACTTGCACCAGCTACTTTCTCTACAGCAATGAGGTTTCGCCTAGGTTTGGTCCACCCATCTGCATCCTCAATACTCACTTGTGAGTGTGGTTCTACACTAGATGCAGCGGTGGTCCACATGACATGGTGTCCTTTTGGAGGACAAAGGATAGCTACCCATGATGCAATTAGAGACATAGTGTTTGTTATGGCATGAGAGAGTGGATACTTGGCTTGGAGGGAGCGTTTGTATGCTTTGCAAACGACACGTGTTTGGGCAGACTTATACTTGGTCCAAGATGATCAGGTGACAATAGCGGATGTCATGGTCACGCATCCTACACGGGATACAATTTTGGAGGGAGTAATTACCCATCCCCCTGGATGGGCGGCGAGTGCAGCAGTAGGTCGCAAGGTCTCCAAGTATTGGGGCATGCAGCGAGGTCACCTCTTTGTTCCTCTAGCCTTGGAGTTATATGGAGCGATGGACACGGCATTTGACACATTTGTTAGGGAGTGCGCGAGAGCTTATCATGTTAGGCATCAGGGGGTACCACTCTCACTCTCATACTTTGTAGCATATTTTAGACAGTGTGTGTCCATTGCTCTATAGAGAGCAGTGACTGGTGCAATCCATAGGAGAGCAATCACATTAGGTGATGTTTCTTCGGATGCTCCAGTTGTATGTAGATCGTATGACTTGCATAGCTCGAATATCTTAGGTGCGGTAGGGCAGATTTCTCATACAGACTCTATTGGGGCTTAGCCCCATGTTACCTTTTTTGTCTCTCCCTTGCACGGCTTGATGGGGTCTTCCCATCCTTCATTTTTCCTAAGCAGTTGCCTTTTATCATACAATAAACTTCTTCAAAGCACATGTGAATTTGTTAATGCCAAACTTAGGGCCAAGAGACTTCATCAGTTCCAAATGCAGTGCCGAAGTAGTTGAGGGAATGTCAATGCCTCTCAAACCAAATTTATATTAGATAGCTCATGAGTGCAAAGGCAAACTTGTTACTCGCTCAAGTGCCATTACAAAGGAGTTGAGCGAATGTCAATACCTCTCAAACCGAATTTATATTAGATAGCTCATGATTGCACAATGCAGCGCCAAAGTAGTTGAGGGAATGTCAATGCCTCTCAAACCGAATTTATATTAGATAGCTCATGGGTGTAGAGGCAAACTAGTTACTCCCTCAAGTGCCACTACAAAGAAGTTGAGCAAATGTCAATACCTCTCAAACCAAATTTATATTAGATAGCTCATGAGTGCCAAGACAAACTCAGTTACTCCCTCAAATGCCACTGCAAAGGAGTAAGAATGTTGAAGAAAGAATTCGGGTACAAAGGAGTAAGAAGGGTGAAGAAAGAACATGCTAAAATTTATTTGGGTACAAAGGAGTAAGAATGTCTAAGAAAGAACATGCTAAAATTTATTCGGGTACAAAGGAGTAAGAATGTTGAAGAAAGAACATGCTAAAATTTAATTGGTGAAATGTAAACCAGAAATGTCATGTAGAACATATTGTAAAATACTAACAACGAGAAAGAAAGAAGTACATTCATAAAATACTAATGACTAGAAAGAAGGAGCAACACGAGCGTTGGGAAAGGAGTGATTGAAAAAATACAGACAGCGGAATGAGAATGAGCAAAGACAATTTGAATAACAATGGACAAGAGAAAGGAAATAATCGAGATGTATTTTGTGGATCTCTAACAAAAATATTGATCAGTAAAGACACACCCAGAATAGTACAATTATTAATGATTCAATTCTAAAGAAAAGCTTATCATTAATAATATGAAAGGTGAGATATAATCAGCATGGATAGAAGAGAGGAGGCAGGCCAACTAAAACGGGCAAAAAGCAAGAAAGAAAGAACAAAATGAAGAAACTAAAGGGAAATGTGAGAGAAAGAGAGACAATGTGAGTCTTGGGTGAACTGAAGAATGTAGTAGGGTGAACCCAAGTGTTAATAAGTAGGCAGTCTATGACCATGTGTCAATACATGTATAGTATTTCACATGACACAAAATGTGAAAGAGTGTTGAATCTAGAAAGCCGATCTCATAGAACACAAGAAGGATGGGAAAGACCCACATCAAGCCGGACAAGAGAGAGAGAAAAGAGCTAGAATGGGGCTACGCCTCAATAGTATCAATATGAGAAATCTGCCCTACCGCACCTAAGATATCTGAGCTATACAAGTTGTAAGGTCTACAAACTATTGGAGCATTCGAAGAAGCATCACCTAGAGTGATTGCTCCCATGGATTACACCAACCAATGCTCTGTGTAAGGCAATAGACACACGGTGTCTAAAGTATACTACAAAGTATGAGAGTGAGAGTGGTACCCCTAGCATCTAGTATGATAAGCTATTGCACACTCCCCGAAAAATGTGTCAAACGCCATGTCCATCGCTCCATATAACTCCAAGGCTACAGGAACAAACAAGTGACCTCGCTACATACCCCTATACTTGGAGACCTCACGTGTTGCAGTATTGCTTGCCGCTCATCCAAGAGGATGAGTAATCACTCCCTCCAAAACTACATCATGCGTAAAGTTCGTAACCACAACATCCGCACTTGTCACTTGATCATCTTGGACCAAGTATAAGTCTATTTTGACACGTGTCATCTGCAAAGAATATGAACGCTCACTCCAAGCAAGGTATCCACTCTCTCATACCATAAGCAAACACTAAATCCTTGATGGCATCATGGGTCATTATCCTTTGTCCTCCATAAGGACATTGTGTCATATGAACTATTGTTGCATCTAGTGTAGAACCACACTCACAATTGAGTACTGACGGGTAAACCAAACCTAGGCAAAACCTCCTCATTGTAGAGAAAGTGGTTTGTGCAAGTCAGAATGCTCTAATGCATGGTCAAGCTAGGATCCAAGCACCCTTGCTGGAGCAAGATCAAAGATGTGCTCTAGGAATGGAATGGACGGGTCAACTAAGAGAGAATGTAGCTTATGTTGACACTATCACTCCATCAAGGAAGATTGCAAACCTCTAGTCCAATCTGACGGTAGTGAAGCAAAGGATGGAAGGTCCTCACATGCACGTGGAGATCAACCATATCTCATCTGCCATAATAACACCTCGGGAGAAAAGGATATCTCATCCACCTCGATCACATAAGTCTCCAAAATTGACCTATCAACAATCACAAAATGGGAGGAAAGTAGGGGTGTAGAGAGAACCCAACTACCCAAAAATGTTATAGTTGCCATCTCCCCCATAGATAATATAGACCCCTCCACACGAGATTGGTAGAGATGTCTGTCTATGTACCAAATCTCATGTCACACACTAAAATGTCCTTGGTCCAATGATATCACCAAAGACTCCCATGATCCTCCTATCAAAAGCTCTCAAACGTGATAGGAAAGTCAAGGAGGTGGAATTGTGCAGAGAAGGTAAGTCGGTTGACGGGCAATACTAGAGAAGAGTATACCAAAAGCCACTTGTGGATCTCCTAGTAGAAAAGGGTCATCCACATGGAGAATATCCTCTACAAGTGTAGCATCTAAGAAGCATATGGCAAAATCCTCAAACCCTATTGGCACTCCAAGTGTACATAGTCCATATGTAGATATGATACACCCCTCTAGAAGCTCAAGGTGGGAAGTGATACCTCAAGGAGACCATGCTCTGCACGTTGATACCTTGACTCTCAAGCCTACAAGATGTAGCTCTGGAGTCAAATGATCAAAGGCCTACCTAATCTGATCTACGGGGCACACAATATGTGTATCGTATGCTAAGGAGAGAAATACACAACATGGCATGGCCAAATTAGTAGATAAGAGAGCTCTAAAGTGAGCCATGGCAAACAAAGGTCCCCCTAAAGGATCTATGTTTCATGTACTGATAGTTGACTCCAAAGTGGTGACTCCCTCCTATGACCACCCATGATGGTAGTAAAGGGAAATATGAGAGCCATAGAACAACCACACAAAGAGAATAAGACTCACCAAGGATCCACCGGCCTCCCTAAGCTCTCTAAAGATGGATGTCCAAGAGACGCTTTTAAAAGCATTCTCAACATCCACCTATAGGACAACCCACTCTTGATGGATATCCAGGAGTGCCTTGATGCCTAGGGAAATAGCCTCGCAACCTCCAAGTGTAGCTACTCCAAACTGATGTGGAATTAGGTGCTCTCAAAAGTGAGATCGATGTTGAAGGACAATGGTGCGGCTAACCAAGATCTCTCTTGTAGCAATCGATCTAATGCCCCTTGTGCCCTTCTCCATCACGAAAAGTCGACTAGCCCCAACCACCCTACTAATTGACATAGGAATATCTCCACTTGCTACAATTGCAACCACCTAAAACCACTTGGTAAACTAGAAGGATCATATGCCTAAAAGCAATCTCTAAGATGCTCCCATACCATCTATGACAAGCCTCCCTAAGGAGAGGAGAGAGGCAATGCACAAAGCTTATGCAAAAGTGACCTATCAAGACATAAAAGCTACTCAAGCTAATAATTTAAGACCTCTAATGGTAAGACCTAAGGATGTAATGAACGACGGACGATATAATATCATCAATGGGACTAGCCATAGACACAGGGTGTAATGCTCGTGTTGCTCTACTAAACTCTCTTGCCTGACCCAACATTCTACACCATCGTAATCGAACACACCATCATAATCGATCAGACTCTATGATATGCTTTGGCAAAATCTATCTATGAAACTGTACAGCCGAATTTTAACTGAAAATCGGAATTGAATCCAAATGTCTATATGTGAAGTGGGTGGATCGAGAAACTATTGGGGGAGAGAACCGAGGCTCTCTCCCCCATTCGTTGATATAATTGAACTTCATATTTTCGGTAGCATTCAAGTTGTTCCCTTAAATAGATGTAGTACCAAATAGAGTCGTTTCGTAAGACAGGAAATCACGATCACTTTCAATGCCATAAAATAAATTTATCTTAAAATACTAACGTCTTACTAGCGCATAGTGTTTTGCAATAAGATCGTTGTTCTAGATAGATTAAAAAAAATGATCGTTTGTGATAATGAGACTTGAGAAGATTTTCTCGTGTTTCTGAGTCTCGCCTGTCGTATAATTTCAATTAAAAACAATTTATATGATGATATATCTTGAGTTCTTGAGAAAGATCTTGACATGACGATGGCAACGAAAAGAACGAAAATTGCAACTTGATAGAATGAAACGCTACGATTGTGGAGATGCTCAAAATGATGTCCGCGTTTAATAGTGAGATGTCTTCGACCAGACATGATAATGGAGAGATAAATTGCAAGCTGACTAGTTGATCTATGGCTGCAATGAAAATAACCTGAACCAATATCGTGGCGGAGTGTATAAATGGAACTTTTATGACACCGGTGTTGATATTTACAATAGAAATTTGTTTCTTACAGGTGTAAGCTTCGAGGGTATTCATACTCCAGCCTCTTGTCGCTGTCTCCACATCTGTTTCAACCAAATCTTAGATGTCGCTGAAACAGATGGTCAGGAAACCACCCCTTCCAGACAATACAAACAGACACTGGTGAGATTTCAGGGTCTACAGCTTTCAACTTGACTCTCGTCCTTAGTCACTTTGGCGATTTTACAGCACAGAAATGAACTGGCAAATTCCTGAAGTATAGGGCTCTGAAAGTTGCATGAAAGAGATTGCTCCAGTAACCTGGAGACAATAGAGCCTTAGAAATACTTGAGGCCAGTTCCCATCAGATAAGGGAGATCTCACATCAGGTTAGAATCTAGACAATAAATCCCTGAATCTTTGTACATAACAATGAATAAATTGCGTTTTGGAAGTATCAGCAGGGCAACTTCCTTGCCCCTGTCAATACAACACCTCCCATCTATCGGTCAAAATTGTGTGGAAAGAAGGCTCTAATGAGATGACCCTAACTATGTATTCAACCCGAGCCTCTGTTTAAAAGGCTCTGAGTGATAGGAATATTTTCGCAGTGACTTGGATCAACTAAGAGAAAGCAGGTCGAGAAAGAAAGTCAGTGCACACAATCCCTTCTACATCAGATGGAGGAAGCCTTCTCCAATAAACCTTCGTACAGTACCAGTATGAAGGAATAGTTCGTGTCCACTAAATCGCGTCCGTTATGTGTGGATGCAGCAGACTGACAGAATAGACTCCTCACAACCAAGGTCGTATCCTGTGGTAACTTTGGCGACTCGTACGATTTCAACTATCACTAGGATAGCTTAGGGGTGACTGGAGGGTAACTTTCACTACGGCGAATCAACCGGTTCCTTGGCGACGCTTCCTGAAGATAAACAAGCTGTTTGGTCATGATCCCAGATCTTCAAGATCGCGCACCCTTTCAGCTCGTCAAGCGTTTCTACTAAACCGAGTTGAGTAACGAAACCCTTCAGAAAGACGGGCATAGCCACATGAGAACTGAAGGGACGAATGTCGAAGGAGGATGAAGCACACATGCTTTAGATGTCGCAGATATTGAACGTGCGCTAAAATTCCAAAAAGTGAGAAATCATAATACCTCATGAAGAGATCCTCTTCTTCTGAGATTTCTTCTTCTTTTTCCTTCCATCCATTGAGACCTTTTCCACCTGAATTTTTGCTTTAGAGAGTACTTTCTTTGGAGATAATTTGCTCTTCTTAGATGGCTTCAACGAAGCTGATCCGTTTCCGGCTCGTTTCTTCTTCAGCAGTTTGGTGTCTGCAGCTTCTTCGCCCCGTTCCTTAAATGCTTTCGCTTCCCCTGGACTAGCAAGGATGGCAGTACCAGCCTCTGCAAAGCAACAACCAAATATTGAGCCGCTGGCTTCATCCCTATCGTATCATGAATGCAAGCATACAAGGATTAAGAAGCTTACTTCTCATGGAACCACAACCAACGAGACATGTAAGCCGTGACTTGGTCGACGTCTCGTAAACAGGCTGAGGCGGGGCACCATCTTCTAGGCTCTGAACTATTCTGGTGTCCCAAACTCGCACCGACCCGTCTGAAGAAGCTGAGGCAACGTACTGAGGTACTTCTCCCGATTCCAAAGCTCCATGTCCAGAATTCAAAAGAGAAACTCCTCTGATCCGGTTGGAATGAGCCTTGGGCACCTTCATTACAATATCCCCACTCCTTGAATCCCAAATCCTAATTATGCTATCTTCCCCGCCAGTAAAAATCAGATCATCCTGAAGGCAGTTATTACAATTCAAGTCAGGTAGCCCACAAAATCATCCTCTGCAGATGACTGCCAAATACATACGGAAACAAAAAAATATGCCAGGTGTTTGTACATTGTAAAATCCGATCAAAAGAAGAAGAAAACGCATATCACTAGATTATTACGACCAGGGGAGTACTTGTTCAGTGGAAACCTCTACATAACAGGGTCCTTGAGAGTATCGACGATGCTTTATGATAATAAAGCATCAACTAAAACTAGAGCATCCACAACCGACGGATCAAACCGACCCCTCGGCAAGAAGTCAAGAAGTTCGCAACTGACTATGAGGTAGTTCTAGAAAAGTTTAGGTCAAGCGCAACTCTGATATAACTACCTCAACTACTCTTTTGAGTTTCTACAAGGCACGAATATTATGAGGACTCAAACGACAACAATCAACAAAATCTGCGGTGAGCAAGAATCACAGAGAAATTGATTGGATGAATTGCTAAACCCCTACGCCAGTACTTCAACTTCACCTTCAACACTTGCACCCTATTCATTTCGCAAATGTCAAATAACAACCGAAATTCGAAACCGAATAAAGCAAGACGTACCTGGGTTTGAGCCATACAAAGTACACGCTTCTCGTTGTCACAACTATGCAGCAGCTTCCCTGTCTCCACATTGTAAATTTCCAACTTATCTCCCCTAATCAAAGAATACGCAGCCCCAGACTGTGGGGCAAATTTGATCCAAGTAGCCTCTGATGGCAACCTTGTAGTAAAAGTACAGCGTCCGTTTAGTAAGTTCCACATCTTCAAGTGGCCATCCTTTTCCACTGAAAGAGCAACTTTACCGGAGTGGTGCACAGACAAACTGTTCACAGCAGTTTTGTGGCTCTTCATAGTTTTCAAATGAATCCACGAATCAGTGTCCCAGATACATATTGTTCCATCCTCAGACCCACTAAACATATGAGTGGGACGATTTAGGTTTGAAACCTCCGGTTTCAGAAAATCTAAACAAGTTACAGCTCCCTGATGTTGGTACAGAGACCCCATATCCTTCTGCGAGCTAACATCATACACCTTGATTGTATCATCAGAACCCCCGGTCGCCACGATCGAACCGCACGCCGCAATGCACTTAACTGGCCCTAAATGGGCAGGATAAGAGAATGACAATTCCAATTTCTTCTCCTTCGTTTGCACCTTCCATCCCCACAGGAAACGCTCGTACGACCCTGCGACTAGCTTCATGATTCTACAACCCCTTGAATCAAATTGAAATTCAATTGAGCGCTGAATACTTATCTGACTCTAGATATGTTTGTTTATGCTTCTCATTCCCAAACCCAGTGTGGATTAGAACACTCCAGCTGCGAGTGAAGATCCACTTCGTCAGACATTTCCACAGCTGAGGGAACTGCTTTCTCTGCTTCAAAGCCCCCCTCTGCAACAACCAAAGGGAACATGAGAGCTTAGGGTACAAGGAGGGTTTTGGGTGCGCGGGTGGGTCCGGCATCCCGCTCATGACTTCTGGGCAGAATGCGGATCCTCACGGGCCTGTGTATCCATTCACAGGTCCACCTTCCAGCCCGTCATATTACGCTGCTTTTCCATCGAGGACCGCAGAAGACACGAAATATCCTCGGTGGGGTGCGTTGGCCTTTATTTATTTATTTATTTCGCACCCCCTATTTTCGCTTAAGTGATGAGGTATCGTCTAGATTTGGTACACCCATCCGTATCTTCATTATTCACTTGAGAGAACGGCTCTACACTAGATGCAACCGAGATCCACATGACATGGTGTCCTTTTGGAGGACAGAGTATAGCTACCCAGGATGCCATTAGAAACATAGTGTTTACTATGGCACGAGAAAGTGAACACTTGGCTTGGAGAGAGCATTAGTATGCCTCGCAGATTACAAGTGTTAGGGCAGATCTATACTTGGTCCAAGATGATCAGGTGATAGTAGCGGATGTCGTGGTTACGGCCCCTACACGAGATACAATTTCGGAGGGAGTGATTACCCATCCCCCTGGATGGGCGGCGAGTGCAGCAGCACGTCGTAAGGTCTCCAAGTATATAGGGGCATGCAGCGAGGTCACCTCTTTGTTCCTTTAGCCTTGGAGTTATATGGAGCGATGGACACGGCATTTGACACATTTGTCAAGGAGTGTGCAAGAGCTTATCATGTTAGGCATCAAGGGGTACCACTCTCACTCTCATACTTTGTAGTATATTTTAGATAGCATGTGTTCATTGCTCTACATAGTGCAGTGGTTGGTGCAATCCATAGGAGAGCAATCACATTAGGTGATGTTTCTTCGGATGCTCCAGTTGTGTGTAGACCGTACTACTTGCATAGCTCGGATATCTTAGGTGCGGTAGGGCAAATTTCTCATATAGACTCTATTGGGGCTTAGCCCCATGTTACCTTTTTTGTCTCTCCCTTGTACGGCTTGATGGGGTCTTCCCATCCTTTGTTTTTCCTACGCGGTCGCTTTTTTTCTTCTTTATTTTGAGTCCTTAGTAATCTATTTATGGTCCCACCATATTTTTAACTTTTTATGAACCCACAAGGTAAGGCAATTCACTTTCTTGCCAAGAACATGGAATTTCATTGCGATGAATCTACTAAGAAGAATTTACATCCCGGAAATTCACAAAATTCATTGGAAATTCTAAATTGTTGAGCTGGTCTATAATTTTTTGATTACCAATATTAATTCTTGAATATAAATAGAATCCTCAAAAATAATATGAGGTATTCCCTACACGTCCTTTAACATGCTAACTAACCACTTTAATGTTCTACTCAAGGATCACATCGTACACTTAACCAATAAGGTATCATATGAAAATGCATCAAAAGAGCTATCAATCTATACTTAATTTTAATTATATATTACTATGAAAATTGTAAAATTATGGATGTTAGTTATAAAGATTTGTCTCCTTGGTTTATCTCAAAAAAGTTTGTATAAGCACCTAAATAGAAACAAAACTATTTTATAACGTTCTTAATTTTTATCAATTTAATATGAAGTGTTATCAATTTAATATGAAAGAGGTTCTACCAATCGAGCACAAGAGCACTAATTACCTAAATCAGACCGCACAAGAAGCAAAAGCTCCGATCATAAACATAGGCTATATGCCATAGGAACATTTGCGGTATGACAAGATGAGAATATTCTATTATATTTTATGGAGGATATATAGTAAAAGAGGATAACCAATTCAACTAATTTCAAAAGAAACCCAACCAAGTAAGAAGATCACTTCCGTCATGAAAGTTACTACCTTCCAACTTGTCCTTTAGATTGAGACTCGTAAAGATGTTTAAATTAAAGTATAAGTATGTTGAGACCCTAGAATCATATTCAAAGAGATGTGTCTAAGATAATGAAATTTTAATTTTAATTTGTGCTTTTCTTCCTGAAAATCAAAAAGATATATAACTTATTATGAAAAAAAATTGATAATATTATTTACAATACAAATTTTAAGAAATTATAAAGACTATATAAGTAAACAATACAATTTGTAACTAATTTACAAACATATCATTTAAAATGACTGAATCAAGCTAAGAACACCTACTAACACCATAGAATATAAATGAACTTTAAACTAGTGAAATACAACTAAAAAAAGTGTTAAATATTATTATATACATCATATTCACTTTTTATGTATTATAATATCCATATATCCACATCCATTTTCTACACAAGATGCAATAGCCATCCATATGATACGGTGTCCTTTTGGAGGACAAAAATAGCTACCCATGATGCCCACAGAAATATAGTGTTTGTTATGGCACTAGAGAATAGATACATTGTTGGGAGGGAGTGTTTGTATGTTTTTGTAATACCATTAGCTAGATAGAAATTGACTTGGTATCATCTTTAGAGATGTTATATATGATGGTCTAAGTAGATCAGATAGAGGTATCATCAAAAGAGTACTTCTACTACTAGGGTAGAGCCAAAAACACACTAAAACTTTAGAACCAATTTTGGAAGCCTAAACAAATAAATTAGACCTCAAAACATAAAATGTTATTCCCCAAACTTAGGGTGGGTAATATTTTGAGGATAAGAGACCTGAAGAGAAACACAAAAAAGAAACACATAATTTCACACTCAACTTGTGATCCCCCAAAGGAGCACCTTGATTGTATTATATAGCAAAGTGTACTCTTCCAAGGGAAGCTCCACCCTTGGATCAGATACATGGACTGGTGACATGTAAGCAAGTCCTACTCTTAGATTGGTTGCATGCATGGGTGACATGTCAATTCTGATCCTATCTAGTTGGTCAAACCATCTTTGACCAGAGGGAATCTTTAGAGAATCTTCCTATAAGAATCTCCAAATTGAGTGGGTGAGTTATCGTTGGAAAGCTCCCAATGAAACAAACCTGGGGAGGGAATACACTTTTCTCAATTAAGAAAAGGAGGGACTTTGCACATTTTTAGGCCTAATTCATCTGTTTAGGCCTCCAAAATTGACTCTAAAGTTTCCAAACTATTTTTGGCTCCTGCATTATTAGTAGAAGTCGTATTTTGGTGACATCTCTATCTGAACTACCTAGTCCATCATGCATAACATCTTTCCAAATGTTGCCAAGCCAATTTCAATCTCTAGATAATATGTCTAGCTTTTGGTATTTCAAGGCTAGAGGAATAAAGAGTTGACCTTGTTGCATATCCTTATATTTGGAGACCTTGCATGTTGCCACTCTGCTTGCCGCCCATCCATGGGGAAGAGTAATCAATCCTTCTAAAACTGCAACATGCATAGGATCCTTAATCACAAAAACCTCTATTGCCACTTGATCATCTTGGACCAAGTATAAATTTGCCTTGACACATATCGTCTACAAAGCTATAATGTTCCAAGGATAGGAGAAACCTCAAGAGAAGAAACACAAGAGAAATATAAGGTTACATTACAAATTCAAGTTTTTTTTTTTACTCTTACCCTATTAGTAGAAGTACTCTTTTGATGATACCTCTATCTGATCTACCTAACCCATCATACATAACATCCTTTGAGATGTCGCCAAGCCAATTTTCAACTCTAGATGATATATCTAGCTATTGGTATTATAGGGTGGAAAGGCTTTGCCTTCTCTCCTCCTCATTTGTCTTGTTGAGAGCTTTCCAATGGTATTTCACCCATGCTATTTTGAGCTTCTTACAAGAAGATTTCTCAAAGATTCCCTTTTGTCAAACTTGTTAACCAACCAAATAGAACAAGGATCAACATGTCACCAATCCTTGTAGCTAATCTAAAGATTGAGCTCATTGACATGCCACCAATCCATGTATTTGATCCAAGGGGGTAGCTCCCTTTGAGTGGATACTCTTTGTTATATAAAAAAGACAAGGTGCTCCTTTGGAGCATTGGAGTATTGAGGAATGAAACCTTGTGTTTCTTCTCTTGGGTTTCTCCTATCTTTGGAACATAATAGCTTTGTAGATGATATGTGTCAAGGCAAAATTTTACTTGGTCCAAGATGATCAAGTGATAATAGAGGTTGTTGGGATTATGGATCTTAAGCGTGTTGCAATTTTAGAGAGAGTGATTACTCTTCCCTATGGATGGGGGACAAGTGGAGTGGCAACATGCAAAGTCTCCAAATATAAGGATATGCAACAAGGTCAACTCTTTATTCCTCTAGCCTTGGAGTTATATGGAGCAATGAGTATGGTGTTCATACACATTTGTTCATGAGGTTACAAACTCTGCTCATGATGCAATTTTGGAGGGAGTGATTACTCATCCTCCTAGATGGGTGGCAAGTAGAGCGGCAATATGCAAGGTCTCCAAGTATAGAGTATGCAACATGGTTACCTTTTTATTCCTCTAGCCTTGGAGTTATATGGAACGATGAGTATGATGATAGACACATATGTCCGGTAGTGTGAGAGCATATCATATTAGACATCAAGGGATATCAATCTCATACTTTATAATATATTTTAGACAGCATGTTTCCATTGCTCTATAGAGAGCATTGTCTAGTGCAATCCATAGGAGAGCAATCACATTGGTGATGCTTCTTTGGATGCACATTAGTTTGTAGATAAACCTTACGACTTGCATAGCTAAAATATCTTAAGTATAATAATGCAGATAACATGAAATTTGGATTTAATAGAAGATATGATTATAATTACAAATTCAAGATTACATATCATATTTTTCATATAATTAAATGAAGAATTTCTCATAGAGTTTGTCTACACAATCAATTAAATATATCTCACTATTTTTTTGAGTTTATAGATACTAGTTCAAAACATAATGTAGATATAATTTTTATTTACCAATTGGAGAATAATACATGAGGTAAGTTAAATTATTTTGGAAAAAATGTATTCCAATCATATAATCAAAATTGATATGTTTAATCAAAATAGTAATAAAAAGACTAAATAAATATCCATAAAGGAGGAAACTGATGATTAGTGATACTATTTCTTGGTATCATTTTTAAGACTAAATGCTTTTTTGTCAATTGTTTTAGTATACTAAAAAAATCATGGTAAAATTTCTCTCTTATTTATTGTACTAAAATTACTTTCTTTTCATCAATATGAGCAAATTGCTTAGTGCATGAAGATAATGTCTTCCTTGTTGAACTACTTAAAAAGTAGAAGAAAAATGAAGTAAGAATAAAATGATTAAATTAGAATGATAAATTGCATGAAATTTACTTTTATAAGGTCTAATCATAATCTTCCAATCCTTCATCCTATCACATCATAATCTTCCCATCCTTCATCCTTCATGTGTTCTATGTGGCTGCTTTTTACTTCTTCTTTTTATCATAACCATACCATGGACCACACTATATAGACAACTTTTTCACTAGTAGATCATTGGGATTCTAGTTTATTATTAAAGATCATTAAATCATCATCTAATATTTAATTATAATAATTAATTTCATGAAATTTACTTTTAACTTTACTTTTTATAATTTACTTTTATTCTTTTGAAATTACTTTTATATACTTTTATTTACTGAAATTTACCATTAACCAAACTATATAGACAAACTTTTCACTAAAAGATCATTGGGATTCTATTTTATTATTAAAGATCATTAAAATGATAATATAATATTTA
Organism: Lunularia cruciata; assembly: GCA_948567375.1. Taxonomy (NCBI): domain Eukaryota; kingdom Viridiplantae; phylum Streptophyta; class Marchantiopsida; order Lunulariales; family Lunulariaceae; genus Lunularia; species Lunularia cruciata. Next base: position 39,325,731 of record OX419755.1, on the reverse strand, counting down.
TTTAAGTAATAAAATAAATAAAATATCACCAAATACTACAAAATTCAGAAAATTATATGAGTCTTCCATACAATATTTGTTAAAGTTTATTAAAAGTCAAGAAGTCTATTCAAAAACCATTTATTAAGTATTCAAGTGATGGATTTAAATAAATATATATTAAAAGCCAAAATCTTTAATGTACTATCTTATTATAAATACTTTCTAGGTTAGAGGATTGATTGTTAGACCTTTGTTTAGTAGTGAAACTACCCTACTTTGTTCAATCTAGCTTAGTATAAATAGAAGAACAGGAGAACTAGATAGATGGTATATATATGGAGAAAAAAAGACCACATGAAGGATACTTTTAGGTGTCACGCCATTTATAGTGTTGCATCTAGATTGCTTGGACACTGGAGTTGCAGTGATAGTAGTTAGAGTTATTTCAGCAGTTTCTCAAAGACTACTTTCTGACAGTCAAATTTTGTGTTCAGGCTACTGACTTCACAGTGAGGCACATTGTCACTTTGCACCGTTTGCACCGTCGAGTGTGCCATCAGTGGGACCGTTAAGGTTTTAAACTTAGCTCGAGTCCAAGGGTATGCTTTCAAAGTGCAACTCAAGTGAGCTCACTTCTTTGATGTTGAGCCTTTGAGTTCCCGACTATGGTGGATAGAGGCCGGCGAGCGTCACCTGGATTCTCTTAGCTAGAATGGGTGTGGCTTGATTGTAATCAGTGTCTAGATGTTGGCAGTTTATAGAGTGACAAATCAAGTACTGATCTGAGTTGAGTGGATTCAAGAGTTGTAAACAATATCAGAGAAGTCAAATCAAGGGGAAATTGGTTGCAAGAACTTTGAGTGTTAGTGGTATCTCCAAGCTTGGTGGATCGTTGGTAGCTCGATTGAAGTTCAGTTTTTCCTTGGTGTGCAAAAGCTTGTTGTTTGATGGAGATTTGGTAGTAAGGCAGACAGTGTGCGGAAGCACTGGCTAATTTTTAGCACAAAAGGAGCAAATTTTGAGCAGTGGTTGTGATTTTGAGCTCAAGAGGTGAAGGCAGGACCAATTTGTTGCGAGTTGTGCTCAGAAAGTAAAATTGAAGGTGGAGTTGTGAAGCTATTCTTGTGGATTTGTGATTTGGAAAAACCCTTGTTTTCAATTTGGCTCAAGTGAAGAGTTAGCAAGGGATTTGGCGGTCAGTTAACTTTAGGGTTTACGTCAAATTTTGGCTAGATTTTATGTCAAATTTTGGCCAGATTTGGAGAAGTTTTTCCAAGTTGGAGGACTTTCGTAAGTTTGGAGTAGTTTTGCCAGATTTTGGAGGAGGTTTGAAGTGGCAAGAAGAAAGGTCTCATTTGGCATTTAGAGGCTTTGAGGCATAGGGTTGTGGGCTATGAGAGGCTACGAAGGGCCAGCAAGCCAACTTGCTGGCGTGAAGCTAGCTAGTTTAGAGTAGATATTGTTCATTGGTTGGCAAAATCTGCCCATCCTGCTAGATTGGGCGCAATAGGGTTTGACCCCTAGATCTCTTGTTCATAAATTGGTGCCCTAGCCAACAAGTCCATCCTCACTTGTTGTCCTAGTGAATGTGCCACTGTTATCTATACACTTGTAGCTTTGGCTAGGAGAGGAAGTTTGATCCCATTCTTGGTGATCCTGGTAGCTTAAGATTTAGATACAAACTTCTTTTATGTCAAATGCCAAATGGTGGCAGAGTCAGTCCCGTGTTGTTTAATGAAATGGAGGGTTTTTGTTTAGATTTCTTGTGATTGGACCTCCTCCATTCTCTACTTCTTGGTTGTGCACCATGTTTGTATGAAAATCCTTGACTTTTGAGCATTGGTGTTTTGGTGTGCTCTCGATAGTGAGGCTGGAATGATGACCAGTCAGACTATCTTTGTTTCTCTTTGGTGAAGCAAGAAGTGATGACTTGTAGACCGTGAGAGTGCATGTTATGATGGCAGGTTATAGGTTGTTCTTTCCCCTAGTGTAGTTATCTCAGTTAGAGTTACATTAGTGGGTGGTGCTTAGTTGATATTGGCATTTGGTGGGGTACATGTGGTTGTGACTTGCTGTTGTAGTTTGTGGTTTTGGTTTGCAGTTGCAGTTACTTTGTCACAATTGAGTTCTTTGAGGATTCCAGAGGAGATAGCCTTGTAGTATGTAGTGGGTTTATTTGGAGTGGTACTCGGTATTAGCATGTATCTCATGTCCCAATGAGGAGGGAGATTGACTTTGAGTTGTAGTTTGATACAGGAGTTGATTCAGTTGAGAGAGCACTTGGTGTGTCCGCACCATTGTTGTGGGACATGGACAAGATTTATGGGGCCTCCAAAGGCCCTAGGCGTTACTCTTGTATAGTGGGTACCATTGAGTTGGATGACTTCATCTAGGATTTCAATAGTTGGTGTGATCTACAGCATATGCGGAACCCAACTTTGTTTACACCCTTCATGGCATGGAAGGGGTTGTTTTAGCATCTAGAGGGTCCGCCGATGGATGACTACCATGAGTTCAAGAGAGCTCATTTGGAGGAGATCGAGTTATAGAGACAATATTGGTCTCCAAACTATATCTCTATCACTTTAGATTTGATGGCCAAGAGTAGATTGGTTGTACCGATGAGTTCTAGCTCAAGCAATGTTAGTGGAGCTAGTGGAGGTGCACTAGCTGGAGATAGTGCTACTACGAGTGGAGGTACCGCTGAAAGAGGTGGTGTGGTACTGGGGTTTAACCCCATGGTGGAGTTCTTCTTGTGTTTAAGGCAGAACTACCAAGGAGTGTTGATTGACAAGCTAAGGAGCTTGCATGAGTTCCAATAGAAGGCTGGAGAGAGCCTATGTAAGGCATACACTTGGATGAAGCGGCTGATCAGTTTCACTCAAGGAGTTATTGAGGCCCAAGCAGTCTAGTTTTGGTATGGGATACTGGACACGGAGTTGCGACGTAGAGTTTGTGATGCTACGTTGTTATATGCTACTTTGCCTACTTTGGCAATGGTCTTTGGTTTGGCTGAGCGTATTGAGCTCAACATGGTGGAGGAGAGAGTGGTGACATCTGAATTTTGTAGGGAGACCTCATCCACGGTTGTGACTTCTTCTAGAGTGCAACAAAGTGCACCACTCCCAGTTCGTTTTTGAGGATAGAGTGGACAGCCCAAATCCTACTTAGCAAGTGGAGGGCCTAGTGGAGGGCCTAGTGGAGTTAGACCCTTACCTTCATTTTTGGCTCAACAGTAGCCAATGAGTGGTGGTGTTGCTTGTTGGACTTGTGGTGGACCTCACCATTGGAGAGAGTGTACTCAAGGCAATGGACTTGATACCTCAGGTGCATCACAACCAACACAGAGGCAGTGTGAGCATTGCCATAGATTTGGTCACACTAGTGACTGATGTTTTGACCTACACCCGGAGTTATGGAGTAGTAGGGCTGCTATGGCAAGTAGTAGAGGAGCTCTAGTTCATGGAGGATGAGGTGGTAGAGGTGGTGGTAGATGATCTACACCTAGTAGGAGTACAGTACCTGCCCTTACTTCTGATGCAACTATGGCTACTCAGATTGAGCAGTTGGAGTAGAGATTGGCTAGTATGGCTATTGCTCAGAGGTGATCAGATTTGGGTGTTGAGGCTTCCACCTCATATGATGGTGATAGAGATGCTTTGGATTTCATGTGCGGAGCAGCATAGGTGGATGCATTTGCAGCAGTGACTAGGAGTGCAATATATGCTCCAGAGCCTAGAAGAGCATCAATGGAGTTGGACCCACAAAGAGGAGAGGTTGGGAGACAGGTCAGACTTCCCCAGTCTTTCATACTATCTAAGGCATTGCAAAAAACATCCATGGCTCCTAGACGTCCCAGTGCAAGTGTGGTAGGTGGTGATGGAGTGCATGATGGACTACCTGCTAGTTAACCACCTACTACTACACAGATTGAGTCTAGCATGATGTTGGGAGCGGCTCAATTGATTATGCAGTGTCCTTTAATTTTGGCCAATGACATGTTTACACTGGGAGTTGACCCCGCCCCAATGTTCCATTTGGCTGCCACATTGTGTGAGAGTAGGGATGATGTGGTTCCTACTACTAGAGTAGAGGTGGTTGATAGTAGAGTTGATGTAATACCAAGAGCTAGTCATATGATCTGTGAGCCGGCCTGTTCTCACTCAGGATGAACCTCTGATGGCTATTATGGCAGCGCACCATGGATTAAGAAGGCAAGGACCCAAACTCCATCATATTCCTCCAAGGCTAACACTCCAAGACTCAAGACATTGCTCACTAGAGAACTCAATGAGAGAGAGATAGTTGCAAATGAAAGGATGATGAGGACCTCCTCACCCCTTGTTTATATACTTGTGAAATAGTTACGAACCAAAGTTACTAATTACCATAGTAACTCAAGTTACTAGACTAAAAGTCACGTAAAGTCAAAAAGTAGAAAGGAATATCCATTCACATGGGCATGTTCTCCTAAGCATGTGGTCTTATCTTGACCCAACCATTAAGTCAAGGATTCCTTCACATGGGCTATCCTTGGACTAAAGAAGAATCCAAAACAAAAAGGCTTGTGGGTCCAAGAGTTCTCAACTCTTTCCTCAAAGCCAAACACCTAGGAATAATACCAAGTCAACACACTAAAATCCAAAATAGTGGTGCTCATCTTTTCTACTTCCTCTAAAGTAAGGTCCCTCTATCTTAGCTATGACTAACTTTAGCTAACCATGACTAATATAGAACCATCCTTTATCTCTATATAAATAATATTTCTTAAATACTTGTAATACCAAGCTAAATATCACAATACCACACACATGCATAAATGGGTGTTACATTTACCCGCGGACTAAGTTTTCACTTTGTCCTCAAAGTGAAGGTCTCTCTACCTTCTATGGTACATCTTCAACTTATCATGGTTAATCCTATCAAAGTGTCTTCCTCCCAACTCCTTGATATCATAGGTGTAATTGCCCCACACCTTCTCTACTATGAAAGGTCCAAAGTACTTAGGCAAAAACTTCTTTTGCACTCTCTTGAATCGAATGGAATCAAACAACATTACCCAATCACCTTCTTTGAAAGTCTCCACCTTCTTCTTGCCTTGCCTCTTGTCATAGCTCTCCTTTTGTTTCCTTTGGGCTTGCTCCACTCGAACCATAGCAACTGCTCTTGCCTCTTCCAACTCCATGAGTTGATCTTTCCTTGACTTCTTTGCATCACCTCCTTGTGCTTTCTTCAATCTCCTATGAATGCTTTGGAAGGTAGGAAGATCAAAGTGAATAGGTAAGGTAGACTCAATACCATACACCAATTGAAATGGAGAATATCCGGTGGAAGTCTTCATGGTTGTCCTATACTCCCACAAAACTGCATGAATCCTCTTGTCCCAATGATGTTTAGCCCCCTCCATTTCTGCATCTTTGGCCAACATCATGCACAAGGTCTGATTGGTTCTCTCTGCCAAGCCATTGGAATTTGGCTTATAGGATGTAGTTACTCTATGTGTGATAGAGAAATGTTGTAGCATGGCTGTAGTAATGCTTCTTGTAAACTCTCCTCCTCTATCAAAAACCAACTCCAAAGGGCATCCAAACCTAGTGATAATGCGTTCATAAGGAAATCTACCCACTTCATCTTCATTCTTGTCCCTCAATGGTCTAGCTTCAACCCACTTGGTAAGGTTATCAATAACTACCACAATGTACCTATTGTTCCTTGGGGTTCTATTGAGAGGACCTACAAAATCAATTTGCCACGTCTCAAAAGGTCCTAGCAATGGAATTGATCTAAGTGGTGGAGTGGATGTAGACTTCCTAGCAAAAGCTTGACAAACATGACAAGTTTTGCAATAATCAAGACAATCCTTGAAAATCCCTCTCCAATGGTAACCTGCATCTAGAATCTTGAAAGCAATCACCTTTCTTGCAAAGTGTCCTCCACATATTAAACCTTCATGAAACTCCTTTATAAGTAGGATAGACTCTTCCTTATCCACTGCTCCTCGGAGTAGACTATCTGCTCCTTGGTGAAAAAGAATATCCTCCACCATTGTGTAAGGTCTAGATCTTGTTGTAAGGGCCTTCCTCTCCCTAGCATGCATCCCTTCTGGATAGTTACCTCTTGTCACAAAATCCACAATCTCCTTGTACTCCATTGGAACCTCTTGAGTGACTGAGATTGTCATGAGCTCCTCATCCGGGAAGGAATCATCCATTGACTCATCTCCATCATGATCATAGGCTCTAGATAACAAATCAGCATTTGCATGTTTCTTTCCTGGCCTATCCTCAATGGTGTAGTCATACTCAGACAAGAGTATCATCCACCTTGCTAGTCTCCCTTCAACATTAGGCTTGTTGAAGATGTACTTCAAAGCCTTGTGATCCGTGACAATGGTGGCTTTCCCTCCAATCAAGTAGTGTCTAAACTTCTTGAGACCAAAGATCACTGCCAACCCTTCTCTCTCCGTGACAGAGTAGTTCTTCTCTGCTGAAACCATCTGCCTACTAGCATAAGCTATTGGATGATCATGCCCATCTTGGTCTAATTGACTAAGAGTGCATCCTATAGCTACATTAGAAGCATTAGTGTAGAGGATGAAAGGCTTACTCCAATCAGGTTTAGCAAGAATTGGAGCTACAACAATGGATTGCTTGAGCTCCTCAAAAGCTTTGAGAGCCTCCTTGTCTTCCAAAATCACCATGTAATCTACACCCTTCTTCATGTAGATGGTCAATGCATAAGCCTTGTTGGAAAATGAGAAGATGAACCTCCTATAGTACCCAACCATTCCCAAGAATTGGCGTAACTTTGTCAAGCTTGAAGGGAATGGAAGGTTTGAGATTTTCCTCACCTTCTCAGGATCAACTGCTATTCCATCCTTGGAGATGATGTGCCTCAAAAGTAGACCTTCTTCACATCCAAAAATGCACTTCTCTAGGTTGAGTGATGCATTTGCTTCATCCAAGCATTGCAAGACTTTGATTAGGTGCTCAAAGTGCTCCTCCTTGCTCCCATAGACACAAAAGTCATCAATGAAGTCTCACAAATTTCCCAATGAAAGGTTCAAATACCTTGTTCATGAATCGTTGGAATGTGGCTGGAGCATTGCAAAGCCCAAAAGGCATGACCTTGAAAGCATAAGTTCCCCAAGGTGTGGTGAATGTGGTGAGTTGTTGATGCTTTGGTGCAATCTTGATTTGGTTATATCCACTATAACCATCTCCAAAACTGTACCTCTCATGACCTGCAACCTCCTCCAAGATCTCATCAATGAATGGCAATGGGTAGTAGTCCTTCTTGGTAACAACATTGAGCTTCTTGTAATCCACACATACCCGAAGCTTGCCATTCTTTTTCTTCACAATGACAATTGGAGACACCCATTCTGAATTCTCTGCCTCAAAGATAAATCCAGCCTCCTTGAGCTTATCAATCTCCTCCTTCACAACCAAAGATATTGGTGGGCTAATGCGACGTTGTTTTTGGCGGATTGGTCTTGCATGTGACTCCACCTCTATCTTGTGCTCCTCCAAGGTGACTTCCTTCAAATCCTTGTAACTAAAACCAAACACATGGATGAACTTGCGGAAAATCTCCTCAAATCTCACCTTCTCCTCCTTGGTAACATTTGGGCCATACTTGAGGGTAGATAACCTTCTCTCTACCTCAAGTGTCAATGGTGATTTTTCTGGGTCCTTCAAAACCTCAAGCTTAGGTGCAAAATCCATAGCACACAAAGGATACACATTTGAATCCGTGGAAGTCTCCTCTTCCATGCTTGTGTCCACACCTGAAGCTCCTTCTTCATAATTTGATTCCCAATAATCAGAAGATGGTGTATCTGAATGTGAAGTGTTGGTGGTGTTAGTCACAAGAATTGTGACTCTATGGTTTGATGGCCCAATCCTCAAGTACCCTTTGTTCCATCGATCAGTTGTGCGTGCTACTCTCAACCATGGCCTCCCAAGAAGTAAGTCATAGCTTGAATCCTTCAAGACTTGGAAAGTCATGAGATTTTGAACTCCCATAACTGAAACTACCACTTTATCTATCACCCCTACTGGTCAAACTTGTTGCTTGTTTGCCATACTCACCACAAATGTTGAAAGTCTTGAGGGTATCATACCCAACTTCTTCATCAACCTTTCTGACATGGCATTTACTGCTGATTCTCCATCAACCAATGCATCCTTGATGTTGTGACCATTCACTCTCACATCAATCTTGGAGGCATATTCACAAGCCTCCCATGGTGCTGGCTTGGCATCCACCACTCCCATTGATATTGGAACTTTTGCCTTCTTCTTCCTCTTGCTCCTTGTAGAACTCAAACCACCTCTAAGCTCCTTTGTCAAGGTAGGGTTCAAAGCAATCAATTGGCCCACTGTGATGTTAGCCTTGTGACTACCAACATCCTCCAACACATTGTAGTTCCATTGTGGCTTTGAGATCAAGAAGTCCTCCATCCCCAACTTCTTCCTTGGAGTCTTTGTTGTTGATGGTGTTGAGGTGAGAGTGCTCCTAGTAAACATAAGAGTATCCTTGCTTGGAGTGAATCTTTGAGAAGAGTGAACATCCTCTGCAAAACGAGCTCTCTTCTTCTCTTGTGCCAAAAGCTCCAAATTAAGACCCTTGGAGTTTGAGCACTCTCCCTTCTCATACTTGCTCTCAACCACATCTATGGATGCTATTCCCTTACCTTTGTTGGGATTAGGAGCCACTTGGGTTTCCCTACCTCCCTCTTTCCTTCTATTGGCTCCCTCATAACCCCTTCCTCCATGGTAAGTGGAATTTGGGCAATTCCTTTGGATATGGCCTCTTCCTCCACAACCAAAACAATTTCTATCATTGAAATTGTTGGCTGGTTGGCCTCCTCTATATGGATAGTTTCCATAACTCCTAGACCCTCTCCCTACATTCTGATCCACCTCTCTCTTGTCCCATAGTTGCACCACATTGATCTTGAGATCCGCAAGTTGTTTTGTGATGGTTTGAAGTGGATCCTTTGGTGGAGTTGCAAGAATTGGAGCAACTACTACTTGTGGTGCAACCCTTGTCACCAAAGTATCAGAAGTTCCACCATACTTGTAGCCTTGAGGAGGATGCACAACCTCCTTCACCACCAAATCACTCTCATCCTCTTCCAAACTCTCCTCCATACGAATTGCGATCTTGATAGCTTCAACCTTGGAAGAAGGTTTCTCATATCTCACCTTGCTTCTAATTTGTGGTCTCAACCCTCCCACAAAATTCTTGGTGAGCATGGCCCCCATGCCAATCATTGTAGTCTCCACATCATCCCCACCCTTCCTCAACACTATGCAAAATTTGGACTCTAACTTTTCCACTCTTTCCACATAGACTCTCACTTTCTCTCCTTCTCCTTGCTTGAGAAATGTAACCTCACTCATCAATCTCTCATAACTCTCATCAGGAAGAAAGTTCTCAATGAGTGCTGAAGTCAAAGTCTCCCAAGACTCCTCTTCCCCATCTCTACTCTCTCTCTTTTGGTATTCTGACTCATACCATGTAAGTGCTACATCCTCAAAGAAATCTGGTAATAATGAGGCACACTCATTCTTCCTTCTCTCATTGTTTCCTATGCAAGCTCTTTTGAAGTCTCTCACAAAGACCTCCACATCTTCTCCATCCTTGCCAAAGAAAACCGGAAGTTTCCCCATCTTAACCTCTCACTATCTTTCTCTTCTCTCAATTTTTCTCTTTTCTTTTCTCTCACTCTATAACTAATAGAGTATATACATGACTAACACCATTTGAGAGTAATCCACCCTAGGGAACACAAAAGGTTCAGGTTGCTCCAAGATTTCTATAGCAACATCAAATCCTAGAGTGCATATTAATCGAACCCTCATGGATAGTTTATCCATAAGTTTAAAGATTATCTCCATCACTAATCTTGAGAACTAGCTGATGAAGGTGGTAGTATTTCAGTAGTTGTACTAAGACTCTCTCCAAGATCCTTCATCAAAGTCTCCAAAAGTGATTTTACTCCACTATACTCATATCCTTTTGGAAGTCCTTCAACTCCACAAACCTCACACAACTCCTTGGTCTTAGATCTTCTCCCTCCCAACCTTGGTGAAGAAGGTCCAACATGCAAACCCAAGTCAAGTGAGCCTCTCCTTTCCCTCAATCTCTTGCTCTCAAAGGTCAATGGACATGAACTTGCCTTATGTTCCTTCTCTCCACATAGAAAGCACTTAGACTCACTCTTTCCTCCAAGTAGTGTAGGTTTTTGGATCCTCTCAAAACTCTCTTCAAATTCTATTGTTAACTCTCTTTTTCTCAAATCACCCCTACAATCACCTTAAACACTTGGGGAACCTTGCTTAATCTCAATTTCCACTCTTGATGACCCTCTATGTTCCCAAGATGAATCTAAACACTCAAACATGCTTTTTGTTGATCTCAAACTCCTCATGCATGAGATCTCCACTCTGCAGAATTGACCTTTCCTCACAATGTCACTCAAATCTCCCAACCTGTATGTCACAGTCCTCTGAAATTTTTCACACTTGATCACAACTCTAGGGTGTCCCTCCCTGCAAAATTTCAAATCTTTTCATTGAGCCATTTGGCCTAGACACCTTTCTATTCAGCACACATATTTCAGATTTGGTCTCAAAACCACCCCTTCACTTCAAAAACTCATAACGCCCTGCGAAAAAACGATCTCTCTCTAATTTTTGTGGCAACAGGTAAGATACAATGCACTGAGTTTTCTTGGAAATTTTCAGGACAATTTACTAAAAATTGAAGAAATGACACACTTTGTAAAATTTTCCAAAGAGCATGCAGTTGCAGGAGCACTTTACCCTATCAACTTTCAAAAATTCTACCCAAGTGCGCATAGTAGCTCTCACAATAATTTCAAGTGTTCTAACTGAAAGATAACCCAAGCTATTATGTGTAGAAATTTCAAATCTAGATCTCAAACTTGAAATTTTGCCCAAAATCACTTTAATCCCCAAAATCTACAATCCACCTCACACAATCTCTCCAATTCCTCTCATGTGTACAAGATGTACAAAATCACTTCAAAGACATCATAATGAACTACAGGGTATACAAATGGATCTTGGTTCTCTAACATAAGTTCAGCCCTCTCCTCTCCTAATGTTCTCTCCAAGTGACCTCTCATAGCCTCCTTCTGCCAAATGTAGAATTGAACGCGGAACATTATCTTGCCTTCTAGAGAGGTCCCGGCAACGGAACCAAAAATGTGAGCCGGCCTGTCTCTCACTCAGGATGAACCTCTGATGGCTATTATGGTAGCGCACCATGGACTAAGAAGGCAAGGAACCCAAACTCCAGCATACTCCTCCAAGGCTAACACTCCAAGACTCAAGACATTGCTCACTAGAGAACTCAATGAGAGAGAGATAGTTGCAAATGAAAGGATGATGAGTACCTCCTCACCCCTTGTTTATATACTTGTGAAATAGTTACAAACCAAAGTTACTAATGACCGTAGTAACTCAAGTTACTAGACTAAAAGTCACGTAAAATCAAAAAGTAGAAAGGAATATCCATTCACATGAGCATATTCCCCTAAGCATGTGGTCTTATCTTGACCTAACCACTAAGTCAAGGATTCCTTCACATGGGCTATCCTTGGACTAAAAAAGAATCTAAAACAAAAAGGCTTGCGGGCCCAAGAGTTCTCAACTCTTTCCTCAAAGCCAAACACCTAGGAATAATATCAAGTCAACACACTAAAATCCAAAATAGTGGTGCTCATCTTTTCTACTTCCTCTAAAGTAAGGTCTCCTCTATCTTAGCTAGGACTAAATTTAGCTAACCATGACTAATATAGAACCATCCTTTATCTCTATATAAATAATATCTCTTAAATACTAATACCAAGCTAAATATCACAATATCACACACATGCACAAATGGGTGTTATAGATCTAGATGTGAAATTTGGTTTAGTAGCATCTAGAATGAAATAATGTTATACATGATGGTCAAAATAGATCATATAGAAGTATCACCAAAAGAGTACTTCTACTAATAGAGCAGAAACCAAAATAGACTTGAGAACCTTAGAACCAATAGCTAGACATATGATTTAAAGGTGAGAATTGGTTTGGTAACATCTAGAAGGATGTAACACATGATGGACTAAACAGATCAGAAAAAGGTATCACCAAAAAGGGACTTCTACTAATAGAGTAGGAACCAAAATATGCCTGAAATCTTTAAAGGCAATTTCGGAGACCTAAACGGATGAATTAGGCCTCAAAAATGTGCAAAATCCTCCCTCCTCCCACCTTCGGATGGAAGAAAGTTTGGCCTTCCCTCCCCTCAGTTTGTCTCGTCTAGAGCTTTCCAATGGTACCTTACTCACGTGATTCTGAGACTCTTACAAGAAGATTCCCTAAAAGATTCCCTCCGGTCAAAGCTTGTTTGACCAACCAGATAGGACCTAGACCGACATGTCACCCATCCAAGTAAGTAATCCAAGGGTGGAATTTTTTGACATGTCACCTATCTGTGTGTCTAATCCTATGGTGTAGCTTCCTTGGAGTAGATCCTCTTTGTCTATATAATAAAGAGAAGGTGCTCCTTTTGGGCACCGAATGTTGAGTGTGTAATTTGTGTTTTCTCTCTTCTCTTGTCCTTTGAGTATTACAATGGTATCAGAGAAAGTGTCTTAGTCCAAGAGAGTGGATCACTCCTCTTGGAAGAGCACGAACTACTGAAATTGAGTAACTTGAGGTGGAGAACATAGAGTAATTGCTAGACTTAGGAAAGACTTTAGAGAGCGGACGGGATGGATGCACCGGAAGGACAATTTCACGCACCTAGCTTTCCATTCCCAAATCCATTCCACATCAAGGTTATGTACATCCAGCATGAGCAAATGAGTTTATTGCTAGTTTATCACTTTGGCGTAGAATACATGGATAGGGTGATGAACTCACCGAACTCGGTGATTCTACCTGTGGTGATATATGACAAAGAGTGGGATTTGACAGTCTACATTCTATTATGATAATATGGATGTGAATGTCCCAAATCCTCTCCCTTTCAACACTCAAGTAGAAATCCATTATGTAGTGAGACCAAAAGTGATGTTTGGAGATTTTGTGGTTAGGAATTTTGGCAAGGAGTATTATCAACGAGTGATAGCTTCTGAGGTCCCAATGGTAGTTTTGATAGTTTGTGTGCCTTCCAGAGTGATCATATTGACTCTGTATTGAAGTAGACATTAGCAATTGAGTATTGCAGGAACCATGGATCCGCAATTGCAAGAGCTGGTGCAAGGAGTGCAAGGGATGTTGAATGAATTTTGAGAGATTAAGATGACCATGGAGACATTACAAAGTCAAGTGCAAATCCTCAAGAACAATCAAGCCATGCAAGAAGAAGAGCCATCTCAAAACGTAGTACCTGCAACTGAAGTACTTGGAGAGGCACTTGTGCCTACAAACCCTATCAAAGATGAAGCAACATTGCTACTCCGGATGAAGAAGACCTGCAACATCGAGCCTTACAAGGGGCAGCATATGATGGAGTAGTGGACAATTGGATCTTGAGAATGAATCGATATTTCCTATTGTTCTCAATAGAGATCATGGAGCATGTTGTAGGTGTGTTTGCATGTGGGTACTTGACCAATAAAGCCCTCACATGGTATGATACTTGGGAACAATCTATGTTGGTAGAGAGAAGGGAGGTCACGTGGACAGCAATGCAAGAAGGATTACTAAAGAATTTCCAATTGGTGGATACTCTTCAGATGACTCAAACCCAACTATGGGGATTGAGACAAAACAATAGCATACAAGAGTATGTGGAGGCATCTACAAGTTGCAATAATTGACATGAGTCCAGCAGAGGCTCTCGACAATTTCAAACAAGGGTTAAAGGAGTAGATTTGTCAAGAAGTCATGGTGCAAAATCCTCGCATGATATTTGAAGCCATTGCTTGTGTGCAAAGAATACCAGGAGCATTGGGTGGAGGTGAAGGAGTAGTTCCACCTCAACATTATTAGGCAAAAATTCCACACATGTGTGGACTAGTACCAATGGAATTGGGTGACTTTGGATTTTGAGATCGAGGAGCACGACCGCTTCAAAGGGAGCATGGATGGGTAGAAGAGCAAAGAGATGGAGACCAACAAGGAGAAGGAACTCAAGGAGAACAATATTATTGTTCCAATTGTGGCCATATTGGGCACATATCTATAACACTCGTTTCCCTAGAGACCCTCGGCCTTCGTAAAGGTAATCTTTGAACAACATGGAGAGGCGCATTGAAGAGGAGGAGGTAGAAATCACATCAAAAAACAAAGATTGCCAATAAATATACCTTGCGGCCTTACTAGCTCAATAAGGAAGAAGAGAATCGAAGGAAGGAAGAAGACCAATGTGTAAAGATCCCGAAAGGCAACCTCACAATTGATTGTCGTGAATGGAGTCCTAGAAGGCAATCAAGTGAGAGTATTGATCAATCCGGGAGCAAAAGAGAATTTCTTATCTTGCTTTGTTGCAATAAGATTGGGATGGATGTAGAGAGAGATAAGAGTGAAGAAGTAGAGTTGCCTAACAGGCAAACAAAGAAGATTGAATTGTTACCTAAATGGGTAACACTCTCTATAGGAGAATATTAAGAAGCAATTGAGTGGCGAGTGATACAATTAGCTCATAATGATGAAATCTTAGGCATGCCATGGATGGAGCATTACAACCCTATGGTAGATTGGAGGAAGAAAGTAGTGAGAACCCATCAATGGTCAATCATTGGGGTTAAAGAAAAATCACCCAAGTAGGATTTGCCTCTATATGTCATAGGGACGGCAATTGTCTATAAGACCAATAGATTTTTCATGGGTCTAATAAGAGAAGTCTAGAGTGCACAACTCAATGGACAAGTTCCTAAGAAATTGAAGGCTGTGGTGGATGAATTTCAAGATGTCTTTCTTGATGATCTACTCTCAAGATTACCACCAAAAAGGAGAGTAGATCATAAAATTGAAACACTCACGGGGAAGACACCTCCTTGTAAGGCCCCATATTGCCTATCACCTCATGAGTTGGAGGAGTGAAAGACTCAAATTGAGGAGATGCTGCAGAAGTGGTTCATCCAACCTAGCATATCACCATATGGGGCTCTTGTCTTGTTTGTGAAGAAGAAGGATGGTACAATGAGCATGTGCATTGACTATCAAGGTCTCAATCAGCAAACCGTGAAGAAAAAATACCCCTTACCTTGCATGGATGACCTGTTTGATCAACTCCATGGAGTGAGATACTTCACCAAATTGGACTTGTGGAGCGGTTACAATCAAATCCAAATTGAAGAGAAGGATGTGTACAAAATTGCCTTTTGAACCAAGTATGGCCACTTTGAGTATCTTGTGATGCCTTTTGGCCTCACCAATGCACCTGTCACTTTCATGAGTCTAATGAATGACATATTTTGTCCATACTTGGATAAGTTTGTTATTGTCTTCTTGGATGATATCTTAGTATACAATAGCATGATGACAAAACACAAACAACATCTACGAGAGGTCCTCTAGATTCTAAGACAATATTGATTGTATGCCAAAATCTCAAAGTGCAAGTTTGGCAAGTCTGAAGTAGACTACTTGGTGCATATATTAAGTGTAGAGGGCATTCAAGTATTGATAGATAAAATAGAGGTCATTCAAAAATAGCATGCTCCAGAAGATCAGACTCAACTCAAGAGCTTCTTGGGGTTGACGGGATTCTATCGTAGATTTGTCAAGGACTTCTCCAAGGTTGCATAGCCTTTGACGGCACTACTTGGCAAAGGGAAGAAGTGGACATGGGGAACCGCACAAGAGTTGGCCTTTCAAGAATTGAAAGCCGCCTTGCTACATGCACCAATCTTGAAGTGGTATGACCCAAAATGACCAATCAAGTTGGCTATAGATGCATCAGGCGTAGCAATAGGAGTAGTCCTACAACAAAAGTAGCATGACGGATGGCATCCAATTTCATATTTCTCTTAAAAGTTGTTACCGGCAGAGGGCAACTACTACAACATAGAACAAAAAGAGCTGGTCATTGTTCTGGCAACTAAGCATTTGAAGCACTATTTGGGTGAGAAGGCATTTGTAGTAGAGACAGACCACAAACCTCTAGTCTACCTTGAGACGTAGAAGGATCTATCTTGTTGCCAGATTTGGTGTGCAGAGTGGTGACAACACTTCAACATGTCAATCACCTATGTGGAAGGTAAGAAGCAACTTGCAGATGCGTTCATTCGTATGCCACTAGCAAATGACTTGGTGGCAGACGTTAAGATTAACCCTAAATTCTGGCCAGAGATTTTGGCTACTACAAAAATTGATCTATAGATTGTAGAAGCGCAATCATCCAAAGGCATCACCAGCACCCAAGGACTCACCTTTTGTGATGGCAGATTAAGGATCCCAAATGTCCCAAAATTACACACCACCATTCTAGCAGAATGTCATGATTTGGCTATTGCAGGTCATGTCGGGGTGGACAAGACCTTAGATGCAATCCAACGTCATTACTATTGGCCCAAGATGAGCAACAACGTGATGGACTACATGCGCAAATGCCTACTTTGTCAACATAACAAAGCTTCTAATCAAGCTCCTGCAGGGCTCCTTCAACCTCTCCCCACGCCTACCCAACGTTAGGAACAAGTGAGTATGGATCTTGTCTGTGAATTACCCAAGACTATCTCAAGGTTTGACTCCATCGTGGTCTTTGTGGACCGGCTCAGCAAAATGATTCATGTACGCCCTATCACCAAGGATGTGATCGCTCCACAACTAGCTCAATTATACTTAGATGTAGTCTTCTCTCACCATGGCTTGTCTAGAATACTTATCACCAATAGAGGCACTCAATTCACCAGTTTGTTTTGGCAAACACTCTTTGGTTTCTTCAAAACCAAGTTGGCCATGTCCACAGCTTACCACCCACAATAGATGTTCAAACAGAGCGGGCTAATTGCACGATTGAAGACATGTTACGTGGCTTCACCTTAGAAGAGCAAGAGAGGTGGGACACCTACTCCTATTGGTGGAATTCACTTATAACAATTCAATGAATGCATCCACCCTGGTCACTCTGTTCTTCATCATGTATGGTGAGTATCCCTTCACACCTTCTAGCTTGATGAAGATCCGTCCATTGGCTACCAAGGTTGATGCAGTCAACACATTTGTTTCTAGAATCCAACATGGTGTGGAGAGCGCCAAGCATAGATTACAGATTGCACAAAATTGATAGAAGTAGTATGTTGATGCATATTGTAGGCACATGGAGTTCAATGTCGGGGATCAAGTGTAGCTATCGACAACCAACCTCACATTAGTTGGACCTCATAAGCTCAAACCTCATTTTATTGGGCCTTTCTTGATTCTTTGTTGCATCAGCACTGTGGCCTATCACCTTGAGCTACCACCACACATGAAGATCCCTCCAATGTTCCATATTTCCCTACTACGTAGATATGCTTCCCAATCAGGCTAGGGTCATTCCACACAAGACATTTGACCTTGTCCGACACTCATTGATGGCACAGAGCAATATGAAGTGGAGCGTATTCTCCAAAAATGCATGCGTGGTACTCGCCATCCGTGGATGGACTATCTAGTACAGTGGAAAGATTACCCCCTCTATAAAGCAACATAGGAGCACGCTGCCAATTTGACACATGCACAGGTGTTGGTGCAAGCATTTGAGCAACAATTGCACAACAAGGACGTTGCGTCTTACAAGGAGAGAGGTCTATAATACCAAGAGGTAGCCATATGATCTAGATGTGAAATTTGGTTTGATAACATCTAGAATGATGTTATACATGATAGTCAAAATAGATCATATAGAAGTATCACCAAAAGAGTACTTCTACTAATAGAGCAGAAACCAAAATAGACTTGCTAACCTTAGAACCAATAACTAGACATATGATTTAAAGGTGAGAATTGGTTTGGTAACATTTAGAAGAATGTAACACATGATGGACTACACAGATCAGAAAGAGGTATCACCAAAAGGGGACTTCTACTAATAGTGTAGGAACCCAAATATTCTTGAAATCTTTGAAGGTAATTTTGGCGGCCTAAATGGATGAATTAGGCCTTGAAAATGTGTAGTGTCTCCCCCCCCCTCCAACTGGAGGAAAGGTTGGCCTCCCCTCCCCATGGTTTTTCTCATTGAGAGCTTTCCAATGGTACCTTACATGATTCTGAGACCCCTACAAGACAATTCCCTAAAAGATTTCCTCCGATCAAAGCTTGTTTAACCAACCAGATAGGACCTAGAATGACATATCACCCATCCAAGTAAGTAATCCAATGGTGGAGCTTGCTGATATGTCACCTATCTATGTGCCTAATCCTATGGTGGAGCTTCCTTGGAGGAGATCCTTTGTCTATATAATAAAGAGAAGGTGCTCCTTTGGGGCACCAAATGTTGAGTGTGTAATTTGTGTTTTCTCTCTTCTCTTGTCCTTGGAGTATTACAGCTGACTTGGTTGAGGAGCATGGGATCCGTTCAACGACCAATGGTTTATGGCAAGCAACAGCGGCTAGACTGGAGGAGTTGCCAGCTAGACCGGCCTTTGAGAGAGCACGGTTCACACCTAGTGTTGTCCTATTGGATAACCAGAGGAGGATTTTCTGTTTGGTGGGACCTTCAGGGAAGGTCTATACACCACAAAGAGTCTGGTTAGACTCTAGTGTGTAGCTCCTTATGTTGGGGAAGGCTGCAATTGTCAGTCTGGAGTTACGGAAGACCAATGTGGAGAGGTGTCCATTTAAGATCCAAACATCTCTAGGTGGTGGTTTGACATAGTACATCACATGTGGGGAGCTCAATGTCCAGGTTTAGCCTGGTCATCTGAATGATAGCTCGGTGGTGAGAGCTTAGGCTATTACAAAAATAGTTGAGTCATATGATGTGCTAGTTGGAGGAGCAGTGTTATACCCCCATGGGTTTCAATATTGACTATTGGGAGGAGACAACCTCCTATAGACCAGGTTGGCAGTCTGGTGAGGGACGGGTATGTTGCCTACCAATACTCTTTAGTAGTGGCAGTCTTGGCTCACTACAGTCCATGACCATGGCAACATCAGTTTTATCTTTCAATGGTGCAGTTACTTGGCCTGGTGACTTGTTGGGGAGGGGGGGGGATGCCCATGTAGAAGATACTCCAATACCATAGGAGATCACTCAGATTTGGAGTACGAGTAAGATTGTTCCATCCACCTTGGATGTTCCATTGTGGAGTTCAGAGGAGGCGTTGTAGTAGCATGCAGATCAGTTGGTGCAACGAGCTTGGAGTGGAGCCTTCGTACCATCAAGAGATGAGTGTGAGGATGAGCCTCTAGAGTCAATTACTTTGACACCTCTTAATACCACACTCATTGCTTGGTAGTATCCAGTAGAGGGGATATGTCTATTGGAGTTGTTTGGCAAGATTAGCACCACAATAGTTTTGGTTTTACAAGCGGGTATACAAGTACAAAGGTACTTGTATGTAGAGAGAAATGAGACTGCTAGGTGAGTCTCTCTACATCATGTGGCACACTTGACCTCTCAATATCCGTATTTATTATCGATGTCAATAGTCAAAGGTTACCAAAAGGCCCAGTAGACATTTCCTTACTGGGGGCGCATGATATGGAGAGACATGGGCCTATTCACTTGGTGATTTTTGGATGGCCATGTCAGGGACATACATGTGCTTTAGAGGTTTGGGTATTCAAGATCCTTGTTCTGGTGTGTTTTGGGAGATGTTACAAATACTATGACATCTCCAAGTTCATCAGTCCGTTTCTCCAACTTACCTTTTGGAGAACATTCCTTTGATGGGTGATTCTCGCACCAGAGTGGTGGCGAGTACACATCAGGTCCATTCTTGGATTGGACCTGCTATATTGTTAGATGCAGCTAGAGTGGGATCACGGACTCATTGTCTTTGTCTTTGGTGGACAAACCTCTTACCCAGAGAGGTTCTACATTGTGCTTATGATGGGATTCAGTAACTTGACCACATCCTTGTTGATGATATCTTGGATGTTGGGCGTCTGTCTCAGACAGTGGTGGTAGCTGATAGGTCACCTATGGCAATGGTGAACCTAGTTGGACAGCCTAGAGCCGTATTTCCCACACTCATGAGTTTTCCAGGCTCTCATGCTTTTTGAGAAGGAGGACTTGGACTTATTTGGGACTCATAGTTATAGCAATTGGTGGAGCCCAACACCAAGGAGAGAGAGCGGGCAATGGGTTTTTGCACTGGTATTACCACTATTCTAGTAGTGTTAGAGGCATCGAAGCGTCAAGTGTTAGGTCAGGCTATGGACCTGAACTATTTGACCTCGATTGTGAGCCTTGGCTTGGCAGAGCAGTGTAGGATGCGCTTGATAGGCATCACCACTCTACACTTGTGAGCCTTGTGCCTATCGAGACGATTCAAGCACATGTTGGGGGCGATGGACCGAGTGGACATGGTATTCTTGGGACACAACCAATAGCTACTAGGGAGAGTGGTCTACTTGGAGTCCATCCAAGTGAGCATGGGCTACTTGGATTACACCCTTGGTCCACTTGGGATGCAGCTAGAGGACATGTGGAGCTTGCATCCAAAATGAAGGAGTTTTTCACACAAAGTTTGGGACCTCTAGTGGTCGGGAGCATGACACTATTGCTCCCAAGGGCCCAGTGTAGCAGCCAGTCAGTACATCTTCCACTCCTACTATAGTTATAGAGGATACTTGGGAGCCAGATCTTGGACCCAAGCTTACTAGAGAGGAAAGACGAAGGGTTTGGAGGTTCTTGAGGAGCCAAACGAGTTGTTTTGCCTTCAGTATGAAGGATTTGGGTGCTCTAAAGGGACCTGGTATATGGATTGAGCTGACTAGCAATACACCAGTTTTCTAACATCCTTATCAATATAGTGAGATGGAGAAGACATTGATTCAGAGCCAGAGTAGTGACTTTTTTGAGGCTAGTTTGGTAGAGATTTCACATGAAGAGTATGCATCAACAACAGTGATGCCAGCCAAGAAAGATATGCATGGCAACTACATAGATAGGCGGATGTGTGGAGATTATTGTCCTATCAACTGACCAAAATAGGGCTAATTGGTATGCCATGCCTACACGAGAGGAGATTTTTGATGCGATTGGGCATGCAAAGGTCTTTAGTACTTTGGATCTTCAAGCGGGATATCATTAGTTGCCGATCAGGGAGGAAGATAAGTCCAAGACAGCATTTTGGGCTATTGATCCTCACGGCAAGGATGTGTTATATTTGTGGAGGTTCTTACCATTTGGGTTGAAGAATGCTCCTGCTGAGTTTTAGAGCGTCATGGATAGGATCCTAGCTGGATTGGATTTTGCTCGGTGTTATATTGCTAACATTTTGGTCTATAGCACTACTATGGAGGAGCATGAGAGACAGTTATTGGAGGTGTTTGAGAGGTTGAGATCTCATGGACTCAAATTACATCCTGGGAAGTGTAGGTTCTTCCACAAGCAGGTTGAGTATTTGAGTCACACTATCTACCCCTGAGGACTTGCTGTTCAGCAGACCAAGGTGGAGGTTATTGCACGTATTCCTCAGCTTATAGATGTGATCAGAGTGCAAGCATTCCTTGGGTTAGCAAACTTCTATCACCACTATGTTAGAGGATTTAGTGCCATTGCCAAGGCCTTGACAAAGCTGACCAAGCTTACACATGAGTGGTGTTGGGGAGATGAGCAAGAGAGAGCTTTTGTAGAGCTCAAGGAGAGGTTGACATCTGCTCCTATTTTGAGGAGACCAATCAAAGGACAACCATTTCATGTTCATACTAATTGGAGTATGTTGGGGCTTGGGGCTGTAACACCCATTTGTGCATGTGTGTGGTATTGTGATATTTAGCTTGGTATTACAAGTACTTAAGAGATATTATTTATATAGAGATAAAGGATGGTTCTATATTAGTCATGGTTAGCTAAAGTTAGTCATAACTAAGATAGATGGGACCTTACTTTAGAGGAATTAGAAAAGATGAGCACCATTATTTTGGATTTTAGTGTGTTGACTTGGTATTATTCCTAGGTGTTTGGCTTTGAGGAAAGAGTTGAGAACTCTTGGGCATGCAAGCCTTTTTGTTTTGGATTCTTCTTTAGTCCAAGGATAGCCCATGTGAAGGAATCCTTGACTTAGTGGTTGGGTCAAGATAAGACCACATGCTTAGGGGAATATGCCCATGTGAATGGATATTCCTTTCTACTTTTTGACTTTACTTGACTTTTAGTCTAGTAACTTGAGTTACTACGGTAATTAGTAACTTTGGTACGTAACTATTTCACAAGTATATAAACAAGGGGTGAGGAGGTACTCATCATCCTTTCATTTGCAACTATCTCTCTCTCATTGAGTTCTCTAGTGAGCAATGTCTTGAGTCTTGGAGTGTTAGCCTTGGAGGAGTATGATGGAGTTGGGGTTCCTTGCCTTCTTAGTCCATAGTGCGCTACCATAATAGCCATCAGAGGTTCATCTTGAGTAAGAGACATGCCGGCTCACAGGGCGGTGCTCACCCAACATGATGATGAGGGGAAGGAGTTTGTGGTGGCCTATGCTAGTTGCTCCAACAATTCAGCGGAGGCAAAGTATAGTTCATATGAGGGAGAGTGCTTGGTTGTAGTTTGGGCAGTAGCACATTTTTTATGTTACCTATTTGGTAACCCCTTCACTCTCATGACTGATCATTAGCCATTGAAGTGGTTGATGGAGTCCGACAAGCTTTTAGGGAAGCTTGCACAATGTGCTCTAATTTTATAGAAGTATGATTTCACGGTTGTTCACAGACCTTGAGTGGTGAACCATGATGCAGATAGGTTGAGTAGAAACCCATGTCCCAGCCAGTAGGATCAGACCGGAGCACATTAGCATGGTAAGACAGATGAGGAGATGGTGCTAGGTTGGCATGCATCTACCTTTTGGTGTATATTTTCTGAGGCTTTAGTGGTATCTCTCTCAGCACATATAGGAGGAATTATTGAGGTTATAGATCCGAAGAGTGAAGATATTGGTACAGTTCAGCGAGACATTCATGATGATGTCTTAGTGATGGACTATCTTCCCACTGGTGTTGTGGGTGGCATAGTTGGGGCCAAGGAGAGAGACCATGTTCTTCAGCAAGCCAGACGGTTCAGATTGGAGGGCAGAAATCTTTTGTGTGTATGGGAGGATGGTAGAGTGCGAGTAGTACCACTTCCATCTCAGAGACCACAGTTGGTCCATCATGCTCATGAGGAGCTAGGACATTTTGGACTCAAGCGTACATATAGCTTACTCCAGAGTCATTATTGGTGGCACGGTATGCAAACCAAGGTATAGCAATTTGTTGCTAGATGTGTGGTTTGTGACCGAGTTAGAGCATCATTCAATGCTCCTACGCCATAGTTACACCCATTACCTATCATGGATTAGGTTACCGTTGGACTTTGGACTTTGCTGGACCTTTACCGCTGACCGTGAGATATCATTGGTATGTTTTGGTGATGGTGGAGCACTTCTCCAAGTGGATTGAGTTGGTGGCACTTCCTGACAAGTCTAGTGAAAGGACAGCTTACTTGTTCTTGGATCAAGTTCTTAGTCATTTTGGTGCACCAATTGAGGTTTTGACTGATTAGGGTATAGAGTTCTTGGGGGAGTTTAAGGTCTTGTGTGACAACGCTTTGATTGATCATTGTACTACATCCCGAGATCACCCTAAGGCAAATGGCTTAGCAGAGAAAGTAGTTCAGACGGTGAAGAGAGGATTGCAAAAATATAGTTTGCAGAGAGGCCACTTGGGAGATTGAGGTCTCTAGTTACCTTGGTTGGCCATGGGCTATCGATTCAGCCGGCAAGCCTCCTTAACATCATTCTCTCCGTACTTTCTACTCTATGGACGAGATCCAAATTTACCTTTAGCCACTTGTCGAGATGCTACTGTAGTTTTGGACTTGGATGACCCAGATATATGGATGAGTGCATGTTCTCAGCGGGTAGAAATCTTTTGGAGAGTGATGCCAATGGCCTTTGAGAACTTGGCAATTGCTCAGCATAAAGATACTTTACGCTATACTACCATTCAAGGAGGAGTTTATAGACCCTTGATCCGTCGATTTCATCTAGGCGACTATGTATATCTATAGCAGATAGCACCAACGACACTTGATGTTTCAATAGGCCGCACTAACTTGAGAGTGCGTGAGGTTTTGCCAACTGGAGTCCTTGTGTTAGAAGGACATGATGGTGTTTTTTGGAAGGATCATGTGCGCAATTGTGCGCCATGCCACCTCCCAAACATTGAGGGTACTATGGACCCAAGCTTGGCACTTGTACATATAGGCTTGAGGTGTATGTTATGTGGCTCTTTTGGTAGAGCTACTATTATGTTAGTGTGTGATAGTTGTTTGAGAGGATGGAATATGGCATGTATGACTCCTCCCCTCACGGTGGTTCTCAAGGACAATGGTTATGTCCTAGATGTACTTGACCTATAGCTAGTTTATTCTTTATATGGTATAGATTGCAGACAGTTGACTAACGATGGGGCTCCATAGCACCCGGCCTCCTTATCTTTGCCAATCATAGCGTATACCATATACTTGGAATAGATGGCTATTTGGAGTTAGAGGGACCTAACCGCCAACTAGGGGGCAATTGTGGCACTTTAGAGCCTATGTATGACTTATGTGTGAGTTGTGCTTCTATAGTGTATGATGTTGACAGCGATGTATGTTGTGTAGCGATGTATATATGCACGATAGATGTTACGCCATTTGTAGTATCGCATCTAGATTGCTTGGACATTGGATTTGCAGTGATAGTAGTTAGAGTTATTTCAGTAGTTTCTCATAGACTACTTTCTGATAGTCAAATTTTTTGTTTGGGGTACTAACTTCATGGTGGGGCCCACCGTCACTTTGCACCATTTGCACCATTGAGTGTGCCATCAATGGGACCATTAGGGTTTCACACCTAGCTCAAGTCCAGGGGTATACTTTCAAAGTGCAGCTCCAGAGACCTCACTTCTTTGATGTTGAGTCTTCGAGTTCCTGGCTATGGTGGACAGAGGCCGGTGAGTGTCACTTGGATTCTCTTAGCTAGAGTGTGTATGGCTTGACTGTAATCATTGCCTAGTTGTTGGCAGTTTATAGAGTGACAGATCAAGCACTAATCTGAGTTGAGTGGATTCAAGAGTTATAAACGATCTGATTATTGTGATACTTTAGAGCCTATGTATGCCTTATGTGTGAGTTGTGCTTCTATAGTGTATGATGTTGACAGCGATGTATGTTGTGTAGCGATGTATATACACACGACATAGGTTAGAGGATTGATTGTTAGACCTTTGTTTAGTAATGAAGTTACCTTACTTCGTTCAATCTAGCTTGGTAGAAATAGAAAAACAGTAGAACTAGATAGATGTATAGTATATATATGGAGAAAAAAAGACCACATGAAGGATAATTCTAGGTTAGAGCATTGATTGTTAGACCTTTATTTAGTAGTAAAACTACCTTACTTTGTTCAATCTAGCTTGGTAGAAATAGAAGAACAGCGGAACCAGATAGATGGTATAGTATATACATGGAGAAAAAATTGACCAATAGAACTCGCAGGATAGGATAGTATATATATTAGACATAAGCTCTTTATATTTTCAAGTTTCATAATAACTACAAGGTTCCACAATAAGCCAAGTCTAAATATGGCATGAGATGTATGTTGTTATTGTATCTTCCGCACAATTCTAGTAGTGGTTAGTTCCGAGATATACTTAATGCAAATGTTAATGAGAACATATTACATAGCATTACAAAGGTTTGGGACTCCCAAGTGCAAGCTACTGAAATTTGATAATATAAGACCACATACATGCAATTTGATCGGTATTCCACTCTATAAGTATCAAATTGTTCATTGTGGATTGGATGATTATATTATTGTTTGAATGTGTTTGTCAATTTTACTATATAAGATTAATATGAAAATTAAGATAATACATTTTCATTACACTTGTTAAATTATTATAGCACAATTACTATTTGATACATTTAAAACCATTATAAAATAAAATTTGAGCAAATCAAATCTGAACATTAATTTACTTTCAGAAATTGACTTTTTTTTTCCTACTTGGGCTTCGTCTTTTCTTTATTCTCAAAGTTGCTTTCTTATCCCTTCTCAACTTGATCCCTACCACATTGATATGTATCTTGTCTTTCACATTTCCTAATGGAAACCTTTCATTTCTGACATGTTCTCTTTTCTTGATCAAGGTCTACTTACCTCATTTGCAATAATGGTGAGGACTATGAAGAGTATGGAACTGATCAAATCCATACCATATATTTAATCTTAGCTTTCACCAATATATGGAATACAAGCTTTTTGGAAGCATTGCCTAGTTTAGAATGCTAACATGAAAGGCCGGTTATCATTGTCATGTCATTTGTAATGCTAGAGCGAGTTTCTTTCTCTCAAATTCACTTCGCCAAACATCATGTCATTTGTAATGCTAGAGCGAGTTTCTTTCTCTCAAATTCACTTCGCCAAACAGGCAATTAACAACAAACCAAATCTAGAAGATTGGCAGCCGACTCTTTCTACTCCAGTATATATTTTTCCAAATTCAATATTCTCAGAAAAATCATTAATTTACTAATAATTTTAGAATGTATTAGTCTCCAATTACTATTAAAGTATTAATTAAATTAACATATAAAAATTTATAGTTTCATAATATTTAACTTCTCTAAGAATACAGTAACTTAAACACTAATCTTTGGTAAAAAATATTAATTGCTAAAAATTCTAGTTATAATCAAGTGGATAAATTTAAATCCTTTATAATTGTTCACCTTTGAGCTTGGAGCATATCAATTTGTTTCTATATGTAGTGCAAATTGCACTTCAGGAATATATATATATATATATATATATATATATATATATATATATATATATATATATATATATATATATATATATATATATATATATATATATATTTTATTTTATTTTATTTTATTTTATTTTATTTTATTTTATTTTATTTTATTTATTTTACTTTACTTTTTACTTTTTACTTTTTTATTATTTTTTATTATTTTTCCAGCTGAAGTATTTTAAAATAATACATGAAAAGTTTCAAATTGTGTAACTTTTCTAAGAATTGAGTAATTCACATACTCTAATCTTTGATAAGTGTAGTTGCTAAGAAGTTTATTTATAAATAAGCGTAATTGTTAAAACACTTATCTTTGCTAAGTTGAATTGCTGAGAAGTTGTGGTTT
Organism: Lunularia cruciata; assembly: GCA_948567375.1. Lineage (NCBI taxonomy): Eukaryota > Viridiplantae > Streptophyta > Marchantiopsida > Lunulariales > Lunulariaceae > Lunularia > Lunularia cruciata. The sequence continues at coordinate 39,298,422 of OX419755.1, read as the reverse complement.
TAAGTAAATGGATAAATTTAAATCTTTATATTGCTCACCTAAGAGCCCGGATGAATTTAAATCTTTTATAGTTGTTCACCTATGAGCCCGAAAGCATTTCAATTTGTTTACACATGTAAAGCAAATTGCAATTCAGGACTACTACACGGCAGCGGTAATGATCCACTGCCATGTAGATTTGTCCATAATTACAACACAATGGTTAAGAGTATTACATGAAGTTGTGTTTCCCATGTATGAGTTCAGGCTTGGTTCGAATTCAATTCTGTTGGTATTCAATCTAGTGTTTCTTAAGGTACCGAATATATAATAGTGAGTATTGTTGTTAGAGAAATCTGACTAAGGGTTCAAAATCTGAACATCCATTGCGCTTATATACGAAGGGCACAATTGGTCCAAACATCAAACAAGGAATGAAGCTATTCAATGCATGACTATCCGTCCATCAGTGAAACAAATTTTAGGAACATTTGCATATAAAAGTGAACCGTGCGAAACCGTGCATTGTGAAATATCTGATTTTATAGTTCCTAGAGTGAACAGGTCCGTCTATTTGGTTATTGAAATGGCATCATCAGAACATACGTATTCTAGCACAAGTGCTGAGTTCCTCGAGACTCTTGTCTACACAACCTGCTCACAGCCTTCTGTAATGCTCTGGTATCCCGTTTCAAATTGGCATTGAGACAACGAGAAGTGATCCGCTGAGACGGTTTCTTGGTGGCACTGTTTGCAGGAGATGTAGAAGAGAGCAGACGACATTACGTTCAAGTGCAGAAGAAGTGACAACAGATTGGTCAAGACTCCAAGGACGAAAAATTTAGCCCATGCTCCAGTACACGACCACGTTGCGGCTCCGATAACGAAAGCCAGAAGCGTCTCTGGGATGATGTAAACGAGGGCCAGAATCAAAGCAACGCACCACCTGGTCTTGAGTAGCACCAGGGCCTTGGAGAAAGCCGGTAAACCACAGATCTGATCAAAAACAGTGACGCCATTGGCCACTTGCACGCTTGTCCCCACGAAGAAAAGAAATATCATCGCCACTGAGAATATGAGGAGGCAGACAATGGGTTCAGGCAAGAACGAAATGCAGGCAAATGTCATCAGGACAGTTCTGAACAAGAACATTGTGACGACAACAATCCCGAAGAAGACATATGCCCACAGACAGGTGACGATGAGCCCGCTCCATAAGTTGGGCAGACATGCAAGGACATCCTTGAATGTTATGGTCTTGCCAGAGTAAATGCTTCCCACTGAGAAGAACAGGGCTCCGATTACGTTAATAGAGAATGCAAATCCCAACAAGTGAAGGACGACAAATGCAACCAGTGTCGCCCACTGATCTGGAGTAGGATCATCGTTCAATCCAAATTCCGCGTCTGAAGGTGGAGATGGAGTTGGGACTGGCCAGATATCATGAGCCAACTTTTTGATGTAGTACTGATTCAGTAACATGAGGATCGTACACGGGAGGACGATTACAATGTGAATCCAGGTGTATGTGCAAGCATGACCTCGGGAAATCTCGAACGACTTCCGAATAATATCGGTAGGACCCCACTTTCCGTCATCCTTTAGCTTCAGCTTCTCCTGATTGTCGAAAGCGGCCGTGTCATTCACTGCCTTCCTATCCATGTCCATCGCTTCCGACGTCTAGCTCCTTGCTAGCTGATCTTCCCTTTCAGGAGTGATGTCAATGTCAACTACACACCTATTCCTCCCCACTAGATCTCACTGAAGGGATGGGAGAAGTCGATTGTGGAGGAGATCGAGAACTATTGTTCCCCGCTAGATATTTCTGAAAGGGATAGGAGTAGTTCTCGACTGCTGAGGAGATCGAGAACTGAAACATCTATACTTTGAGCTCTCGATGAAATACAGTTTTTAATGAGCTGGTGATTCGAAGCCCGGCCCCATCCCACCCTCACCGGAGATCTCGGACATTCGCCAAGATCCGACACTACCGAGAACTCTCTATTCCGTGCTGGCAAACGCGAGCGGGTAAGATGTCTGCCACATTCCTTGCTATGCTACAGTAGTGGAATCTCGTATTCATGTGATCTAGTACGGAATCAAGCTAAGCGGCGACGACGGCGTAGGATAACAAGAAGGGGAGTGCGACCGCTAGGAAACACGAAGGATGGAAAGACCCCATCAAGCTGTACAAGGGTGAGGTAAAGTAGGTAAAATGGGGCAAGCCCAAAAGGAGGACGGGAAGATAAAACATAAGAAGTAAAATGGGCGGGGGCTTAGCGCCATTTTACCTTTTTTGTTTCTCCTTTATACGGGCATGATGAGGTCTTCTCATCTTTCGTTTTTTCTACACGGTCGCCTGCTTTATTCTAGAAATGAAATAAAACTAAATCCCAATTTTGCGGAATATACATGAAATTTACTATTCATCGTACCAAAGCATCCGTACAAAGATAAACCATACGAGGAGAAGTGGGGCTAAACCCTACTTTACGGAATATATGCATGTATGGAATCTGGTATCAGTGTATATGTAGGTATTCGTATTCTGGCATTCAAGAATCTTTGTAAGATATATACGTAACCACATCCGTAGAGGAAGGCGACCGCGGGTGATAACAAGGAGGATATGGAAGACTTTGTCCACCCCGTACATAGGAGCTAAAATGGGGCTAAGCCCCATTGTAGCCATCATCATCATCCTTCTACTCAACCGCACCTGACGATGTCAAGTTCACTTAACCCACGCACCCGGTTAGCTCTGAAGAGTCCTAGTTGGCTCTGAATACTAGGGACAAGTGGACTACGTTTCTCTAAATGGTCATTTGTCAAATGGATAATATGAAAGTAGTTTATGATTGCCGGTTTCCACTCAACTATAATATGTCTGTGTAAAGTCTAAATATCATGTCATTTCTCAAGAATGGTGGTGAACGAAATGATTGGATGTCAAAATGGACATGGATTCCTTATAGCGAAGACGGAAGGATGTGATTCTCGAAGAGCAAAGGTACTTTATATCTTTACTTTTATTACTACTTACTTTGGGCATAGGCAAAGTTCAAAGAGCACTCCGCGTATAGTTGTAGTTCAAGGCTTGGGCCAAAAGGCTGGATACTTAACCTTGAGTCCTAGAAATTAGTTCTCAATTAAAGAATTTTGAGTCTAAGTAATCTTTCTATTACTAATACGTTGACTTTGGATCTTGAAAACAAAACTCCTCCAAAACTACCCATTCGTCATCACTTCCATCGTCATCTCATTCTAAAGCGGTTATGGGTCTAGATGTGCATAGCAAAAGTTCAGCTCGCAATAATTTCCTCAAAGCCAGGAGGCACCCGTGAAATTCCTTGGTTAACTCTCAGAAATACGTTACGATCAAAATGTTATATTTTTATATTACTAATACGCTAACTTTGGATCTCGTGGTAGTTTCTTGGCGCCGACTAGTTACTATACGCCGTTCAATCTTTTCCCTCTCTAGAATAGAACACGAGATCCACAAAGATCATAACAAGTTAGTTTTTCCGTTAGTTATTCCACTGGCCGTGCTTGTCTCACTCAATCCCCTAAACAGCCGCAATCTTAGGGCTAGATTAGACAAGAAGAATCTAATTGGGTGATTGCCAATTGCAGATAAGCACAAGTGCTTTCAGGTGGTACAAGGCGACCGTGTGGTCTGGAAACAACAAGGATGGGGTAAACCTAAACCCCATCAAGCCCAACAAGGAAAAGACATAGTGGGGTAACTTTCAGGTTAGTTCGACACTTTTTTAACTTACGAAAATGCTTTCATCTATACTTCTTGTGTTTGGAAACATGCGTTTCTTATTAAATTGATTATTCACATTATCATTATAAATTCACCATAATCCATTAATAGGATAAAATATACATTTTGGTTATATTAATTAACAGTCAATATTTCAAAATTTTCAAACTGAAATTACATAACATTATATGATTTGTCTTTTCGGAATAAAATTGAGCATTTTTAATACTAATATCCATAATGATTTCTACTACAATCAATTTTTCTTAGGTTTCTCATTTTGCTGGAAAAAATCTCAAATGAAATGAAAGATATGAAACTGTAGATGTGCAATATTTTTTTTAATTTTGATATCATAATTCTTATTTATATTAAACCCTAAACTAAACTCTAGGTTACAATCAAGTTTAGGAGGTTAATCAACTTCTCTTAAGTTTCTCATCTAATTTCATTGCAAAAAAATTCAAATGAAATGAAAGATATGAAACGGTAGATGTACAATATGAGTTTGTTTTTAATTCTGACATAATAAATTTTTATATTACACCCTAACCTTAAACTAAACTCTAGATTACAGTCAGGTTTAGGAGATTTGATTACAAGAGAAGATGAGGCCTTTGTATCATTTTCGATTTTCATAGCATGAACATACGCTTAAACCCAAGGGATTTATCTTGGTCACGAGAATAAATCAGGATAGAATCCAAAGGAGTACAAACATTTAAATAGCATTTATCACTGTCAATTCTAAGCTGTATTTTTCACGTTTAGAGCTATACTAATGAGAAGAAGTAACTGTTGAGGATCACTAACTGTAGTTTAGACTTGAGTCCGTTTAACTCTTATCTTTAATATTACCATTTTGGTATTCTTTTCTTAGATCTTCCATAAAAAATGTTGTTTCCAAAACTAATTCTACAAAGCTATTGCCAAAGAGTGTTTTCATCTTTCCAATAAAAAATTTATTTACTTGAATATAATATCTTTTTTAAAATATTGGATCTTTTCAAGTTGTATTGTAATGTTAAGACTAACTAATCTTTTAGGTTAACTTAATTATATTATTAATATTTTCATATTAATAGTTTCAAAGGAGTTATATATTTATAAATAAAATATTTTATAAGAAACTATGACAGTCCGTAAAAGTAACTGACCATGCATCACATGGGCACCCAGCTAGTCTTATTATAATTTATAAAAAGTGAGTATTTTATTCGTTTGTCGATGGATAAGCATTACTCCGAGAACTTGTCTTTTAAGGCAACCTTAAAATTGGTATACAAATATGTCTTTAAAATAAGAACATGATTGAGGAATACTCTTCTTAACCTTAGAATCAAGATGGTACGTGAGGTTTGAAAGCAGTATTGGAGCATAAAAATTTAAAAATAAACAACAATCTCCCACCATTTCTATTACACCAATGATTGTTATTGAGGTTCTGAAAAGCCACGCTTATTTCTTTTCCAAACTACCTTACACAATATCTTGACTTTCTATATTTCTATCCAAGCAGATTAGTTTCACTATTCAAGGATGTGTAGCTTCACCATTTGAAATTTTATTTTGAGCTTCTTTTGGTTTGGTAGATGTATCACTTGCTATCCCTTCAAAATCTAGTATGTAGTTTAACTTTCACATCTGCATAAGATTATATGATTGAGTACAATTTTTTAAATTGCTATTATTAAAAGGTTAGAGGATTTCTTTCAGAAATTAATACCCATATGTAAGGGTATTTTGATACAAGATCTTTACACTCAGCATTATTTTCATAAGAGTGATCATTCTTATACCACAATATTTATATGCAAAGAAGGGACCATAATTTTAATGTAAATATGTGAGATCAGTTCTTATATCCTGGTGTTTTATATTCCCCATCACTATTGATTTTATTTGTTTGGATTTTAAGTCAATGAAAGATACTCAGATTTATAGTTGATATGTGATATGTGCACACTATAAAACGTTGTAATAAATTGCTTCTTACAAAGTGGCAATGACAATAGTCCCGGCGTTGCATTTATGAACAAAAGCTCCTGGGCTCATTTCTTTGAATCTTTTATTATCTTAGAATTACAAGGATCAATTAGAAGATCAAACAAAATTTCCTTTGCAATCCATGGTTTCTTAGATTCATGGCTACTTTCTGCACAAAAGTTAGTTTTTATATAAACTTATTATGAGTTTCCGAATCGACTCTAATATGGCTAGCCTTAGTGATTAATTTCTGATAATTAAATTTGGATAATACTTTGCTTTCGGGACATCCATGTACTTTTGAAAGCTTGAGTGTGGGTCACACTGTTCTATTTCAGCTCTGAGCGCTCAAGCATCTTGTGGAAATCGTATCGAACATCCACGCAAATTCGATAGGGGGAAGAGAATTTTCTACACTTTCTCATACCAATATTTGGCATCCGTTTAGCCGGAGCTTTCACGGTATGAGATTCTAAACTACACATTCCTTTTTCCCGTCTCCTCGTTCGTCTTTTTCTTTCAATCATCGACTGCAAAAAAGGAGCCCCACCAGTCGAACGAGATACAAATTCAACCATTGACCGCCGTAGAAGAGTCACCACATTCGGACCACGTGAACAGTCATATACTGCATGTTCCTGTTACTGCGTCTAGCGAGAAAGTGGAACGCTCCAATGGACCACTTCCAATGGTGGATACTGTTTTCTCTCCATCTTCACAAGATCTACACAAGATTCCTGATTCTAATGGTCGTTCAACGATACGGGGAAAGGTACAAGTGATCACTGCATTATAGGGCGTGGATATACCTGCAGCTTCTTGTTGATTTTACTCCATTAGGTGCAAAACAATATACGCTCTCCGTGTAATAAAGATCAGTGCAGTGAAAGCTATTCCAGAAGAGAAGAGATTACACGTCGTAACTGCAATCCCCATACGGTTGGATTCACACCGTAATCTTACGACCAGAAGAGCATAATTTCAGGAATAAGCCGGCTCTTACCGACTTCCTTGTGTGCAGTACCTGCTGACAGACAATATTTCTATCATTTGAAATTGCAACGGAACTTCGAAAAAAGAAAGTCAAACTCACAATCACTGGAAGAGTGAAATTCCAGGCAACAGCTGAAAGCCTTACGTAAGAGGCATGAACATAGAATTTCAGTTAGCCACCGACGTTAAGCGTATCAAGTTTAGAAAGTGTTTTCTAGCATCTTATCTCAACATCACTAATCGTGTCGAGCGCAGTCCATCAAAGCGACTATCTACTTAGCGGGTAAGCTCAAGTTCAGAAGTTCTAAGTTGACCCCACGTCTAAGGTGAACCAAACTTCCCCGAGCTGAAGACCATCAAGTACAAGGATGGCAATGCGAGCCAACCTAATCGGAGAAAGTGACACTATGGTGCAAGGCCACATTCCGCTTCAAGAGCTCTCTGTTTCTACCGCAGAACACGATCATGACTCCGTCATCTAGGACACGTAGAGATGAGCATGCTGATGGTGAAAATTCAGACTATAGATTACAATCGCTTGGCTGTCCCTGCCAAACGGGCCAAAAACAGTAGATGCAGTTGACTTCTTCATTTTTTGGTTAGTGGGTGTAGACCGTATCATTCCTTCTGGGCGGTCGATCGGGTATGCTGCCTGCAGACACAGGGAAACAAGTCTGAATACCCTTTGGCCTTATACAACCAGCGGTTGATATCTTAGATTGGCCTTGACGGGATCAACTTGAAGACATCTTGAGATACAATCCCTACCGTCAGATCGAGGGATATCACACAAGAAGAGCATAATTTCACGTGTCCACGTCTCGGTGCCTTCCAATTTCATTGAGATGCCCACGAAAAAGTACAAGAATGGAAATGGAAATCCCGACATTCAACTTCGAGTAAACATTGCTACAGGAATTTGAATTTGAGAGCATAATTGATTGAAAGCACAAATGAGGAAAACCCAAAAAGTTAAACAATCACCAGCAATATCCAGAAAGCTCACCAAAATGATCATCAAAATTTTGATCATCAAAGATGGCGAACCGAACCTGGTTTGAACTTGGAAGCTTCGTGTCTTGACAGCTCAGGGGGAACTGGACTATTGCTTTGTATAAGCATCTGAAGGCACCAGTCAACAAGAACGTGCATCAGTACAGTCCATTCTAAAGGCCTAGAAAACTGCAGCGTTTGAACCACCCAAAGAGAGAATGCCCTTTACGTACCTGTTTTAAGTCATAGAACACCTCAGTGTCACCCACTGTCAAGAACGTTGTAGCTATTCCTGTCTTCCCCGCACGACCCGTACGACCTGGATAACATAATGGAAGTTGGATTGAACGACTCCCGTAAGAAGTAAATTTGGATTACTCAAAAGTAACGCTGTTACAGGCAACGGCTAACGAAAACAAAAAAGAATCCGTTAGAAGAGAACTACAGGTTATGAGACTCATACCGATACGATGAGTATATTGCTCGATGTTGTTAGGCATGTCGTAGTTCAACACATGCGCCACATCCTTCAAAAGTTATCCGATTAACAGATCAGTCTCTATGGTGAAAATTTGCAACCAACATTAAAAGAAGTGCTTCACTTTGCTGATTCTCCTGCTTCATCTATTGTATCCGAAAAATCTCGAAAATCTGTCTTTAGAGTCATTACAAAGACCTTTCATATAGTTCTGTGGGCATAACACTCGGGTCGAGTCAACTCGTCTATACTTTAATTATGACGGTTGTGTTTCTGGTAGGTGCCACTCAACGCTCTGGAAACACAACCCAGCAATTACTCCAACTTCCATGCTACCCTTAATGGTCTTGTGTATGTAGGAAATGCATATCATCGTACAACCTCAAACACTACCTACATCAAGATAATGATCTACACCGGTCTTAAAGGCGTTTTATTACTTACAGGAATATCTATACCACGTCCAGCAACATCAGTAGCCACCAAACAGTTGTAACGTTTGTTTCGGAAACCCTCGAGGCTAATCTGCATAGGAGTATATATGCCAACGCAAATAAAACATGATATACGTGCGAGTCAAGAAATAACATGTCTCCGGGTAACACAACAGCTAACAACAAATGAACAGGACCGGAGAAACTAGCTCAAGGATCCTACCATACAAGGACATGGAACAAGGGCAAGAAGAATCGTGAAGGTACGACCAATCGAAAAAGACAGTAAAAGCAACGGAAAAAGAAGGAAGTTAAAATTGTCGGTACCTCTCTTTGCTCCTGAGTCTTTCCACCATGGAGAGTAGTAACTCGGTAACCCAGTCTATCTAGTTGCCTCGACAATGAATCTGCTGACTTTTTAGTGTTAACAAATATAATAGCTGTCTTGTCTCCCATGTCATTGAGGACACGCTGCAACCTGGAGACACACAGGATTTCCTCGAGTTAGTGAAACCGTAGATGAGGTGTTCAAAGTTGACTCAACCTGTGACCTCCACATGCGCATCTTCCGTCACTCAAGATTTAACACAAGGGATATTTGCCAGATCTTGTGGTCGTGGGTATTAATACAAGCCAATATACTCAAAGATACTTCAAGCTTGATCACAATACATTTAAACTAGCATCTTCGGAACTCGTCTAAACCACAAAGAGAAGGAAGGAAGACCCATTCTCGACACAATTAAGATTGCGTCCCAAATTGTTAGGAGTGGAGACGTACCTGTCCAGTTTCTCTCCATCTTTCAGCATCATCACATGCTGTGTGATCAGATCTGTTGCCTTTCCAGCTGTTCCAATCGTTACCTGTAACCAGAGGAAAGATGATTGAATAATTAAGCTACTGAGACATTACAATACTCAACACAAAATAATTTGCATAATTGACCAGCTAAGCTTGGATTTTTGTCCGTACACGTCCATTATCCGTTGAGCACGAGCTTTTAACAAATCTAGACAAGGAATAGTTTCTTACCACCACTGGGTTCCGGAGATACTTGCGCGCTAATCGTTCGACAGCTGGAGGCATGGTGGCACTAAACATATAAGTAGTTCGATATATTCTTTTCTCATCTAGCTCCTGGAAGGTAGAGAAGAAGTAGCTGAGTTAGTGGCTTAGACAGGGGAAAACCCAAGTAGCAGCTGCAAAATTCCAGGGATATTGGAAGGCTGGATAACATACTGCGTCTTCATTATCCGGTTTCAAGTTGCTTGACGGCATCGCATCCAGGACACCAACCACCTGACGATATGTACCACACAAGGAGTGGACGATTAGTTTATTCCTGCAAATCTTGCTTAGTAAGATATCCTCACGCATCCCCCAGTGAGATAGGATTATGCAGCCTGTGTTCAAATTTCATGAACACCGTGTCATGTTATATGCGAAATGAGAGTAGAGACCGTTCGTAGAGAGAAATCCACACACTGATGCAAACTAAGCACATGCGAATCTAAGCAATGCGGAGGTGGATCAAGAAGATGTTGAGACGCTCATACGTTCCATAAAAGATGAATATTACAGTCAATAGCAAGACCACCATGAAGTGCTTCCCGAAACGAGAATTCATCTCATAGCAATCCGAATCTATAGAGTAGGAAGGGAAGTTAGTGTTACTTTCTGGCAGTCTTCTACTGTACCCAACAGCAGAAAAGCGAGAAGTCTATGGTGGAATAAAAGTGAGCAACAAAGAACGAGGGTACAAAGGAGAAAGAACGAAGTGTGACAGGACCGAATAGTGCACATCACACCAGAGTCATATTAGAGCAAAATCTGGGATAAACAGGACAGACACAGCAAGCACGAACCGTGTCAGCGCGTACATGTATAGGTATGTGAGAGCAGAAGCCGTTCTGGGAACGGGTTATCCAGAACTCATGAAATGCAAATGATCGATAAGCAATATGTACATGATTCATACTGCTAGAGTAGTGTTAAATCCCGAAGGTAGAATGCATCGAATGTAACCTGCAGCAAAGGCATAATTGAAACAAATTGAGAATCACAGATGGCCAACGGACTATGTGAAATGAGAGCAGAAGCCGTTCCTAGAACGGGAAATCCACACCCAGTGAATAATGGACTTACTTGTGGCTCGAAACCCATGTCAATCATACGATCAGCTTCATCAAGAACAACGTAATTACATTGATTCAAAACCGCATATCTGCACCAATCACCAGTTAACGTAACTGCACTTTAGCTTAATTTCAGTGACAATTTCTTCCATCAAATTCAGTATACTAGAACTTGACACGTTTCGGATTGAGCTTACCTTCTCTCCAGACAATCCAGAAGTCGTCCAGGAGTAGCTATAACAATTTCACATCCCTTCAAACATCAAAGACATAAGTTATAGCGAGGTGATACTGTTTCGAGAAAGGGTGACGATAAACTCTTGAAACAGCTAGAACTTATCCCACTCATATCCAAGAAAAAGAATAAGAGCCCAAAGTTATGGAGTAGATGCTACATGCAGATGATGATTAGAACAACAAGGGATGATGGCCTGAATGTGCTGAGATGGTAGTCCAACCTGGCGCAGTTTGAAGCCTTGCTCCTCAATGGATTGACCTCCGACTATAGATACCACCCGAATGTCCTGAGAAGGAACGAAATGTCAATTTCGCTTGCTCACGGACAGTACCCAATATCTTCAATCCTCTACGACCTACTATCTGCTTTTAATTTTCGCCATACTTCAAGGCTCGATAGCGTTTCGAGATCAGACATCGAGATACGAAAAGATGGATCCAGCAAAATGTATTCGTCACAGTGAGAAGTGAGTAAACTTACGAGATAATGAGCAAATTTAACAGTCTCTTCCTCGATTTGTTGGGCTAATTCTCTTGTAGGAGCCATAACCACCGCGTAAGGACCTAGACAGCACAGTTCACAATTATTTCAAATTCCCAAAAGACGGCTTAAGCACAGATTTCTTACGTTTTTTACGCAAGGAGTACTGACAAAGACTCACGTTTCAATAGCCATGCCGCATCCATTGATCACACAATATCACGAGCAACCTACACATTACATGTCACTAGATGGACAAATTACTCCTTACCTTCTGCTTCAATCTCTTCTGTCATTGGTGGTAGCTTCGATATATAGGTAAGCATTGGCAACACAAATGCAGCTGTTTTCCCCGAACCTGTAGCAAAAGAAGTGCAAATCTGAAGTTAGACCACAGGTCAAAGAGGATAAGCAGCCAACCAAGCCAATGTACTTATGGACCTGGACATCTCAGACACATTTACCAGCAGTATGTCGGAAAGCTAAAAACACAATCCTGTACTTTGACACATAAGACCAGGCTTCGAAACTTCATTTATCTAGAAACCACAACCATCACGGATATACCAGAGTACTCTACAACATCTTGGGAGTCTCTAGAGACTTCCTTACAGATCTCCCTATGAATTCGTAGGAACGAGAAATAAGTCCCTGCAGCAAACACAACTAATATTGCCACACCATGAAGGCACCACAAGTACATACTATGCAACTTATAGCAAAAGCAAGATGGGCAACCGAGATACGTGCAGGAGGGTCTGTACCTGTCTCTGCTATTCCAATAACATCTCTTTGCTGAAGACCAATGGGTATCGCGGCCATTTGAATAGGAGACGGTTTCTTGTATCCAGCTTTGGCAACTGCTTTCAAGAGCTCTGGACTCAAGGTTCCCTCCTCCCAGTTGCGCATAGGACGGGGAATTCTAGATCCCTGCAATCGATTCATTAGTTGGTGACGAGCACCTAAAAAGCCATTCTTACATACAAGCAGAAACATTGCACTCGCTTTTGGTTCAAACACACCAACAAGAAGAACGCACAAAGATAAAGTACAAGCCCACAAAGTTATGATGAAAACATAGAGCTATACATGTTTGGCAGGGATCAATGCAACTACCCACAACGGGCGGTATGGTGACAAGCAATGAGCGGAACCTGAGCGGTAATCAGGTAAATTTCCTTGAAATCAGTGAACTTATAGTTAAAGTGAGTGTTTATCTGCAATACCTTAGAAATGACCAAACACTGAGCTACATGAGAGCCCTAAGTGGAAAATCCAGAGGTAGATCGCGTGTATCACCTTGTAAGATATGTTAAAATCTTCTCGGAATATACGCCAGTCCCTCTCTGTCATCTCCTCAATCTATCAAACGAAAGCAAGACGATAGAATGTGAGACCTGATCACTACACCCTTTATGTACAAATTTGGAGAAATTCTCGCAAAACCAGAGAGTATTCTGTGTTGCAAAACTGTTCAAAAGGTGATCAAACAAGTCAGGACTTTCCCTGGGCAACAGCCGAACATCCCGCCTACTGATTGCCTCATAGCAACAGATAAAGAGAAAACCGTATAGAAAGCCACCTTCTTTTCGGACCAGTGTCGATCCACACGCATATCAAAAGTATCATAAACGTTGGCAGCTTCCTCTTTCTGCTTTTGAGCTTCTGCCTCCTCTGGCCTTTCCTCCACTCCGTCTTTAGCCTGAATAAATATTGGAATCCGAAATGAGACTTCAGAACAGTACCAAAGCACGTCCATAACTGAGAAGATAATTAGTTAATTTGAACACTAGGTATCGATAAAACAAATTAAACCAAGATAGTTTTTGTTGATTGCATCAACATATAAGTTGCCAAGAGGATCATACCCTGATTTCAGCGCGCAAATCCTTCTCATTTTTGGCTGCAAGCTGCATGTGGAAAGACAGTCCAACATGAGATTAACATAGAGAAAGCAGCCACCTCTTGCAAGCAACTTTGTTCCTAGCTTGAGGAATGTGCGTACCTGAGTGATATGGTTAACGACTGTGTGAGAGTGTAACAACTCAGAACAGAAAGGGGCTGGATTCAGTTGACCCTTTGATAACCAAGGAGGAAGGAAACAACTGGACATAAGGTCACGGGAGTACCGGGGAAGAACTGTGGATCGACATATCGTCTTTCCAGGAGTAGATGGACAACATTCAACATATGGCCCGTGCATGGTCCATGGTACATTGACTAGAAGCAAACTAAACTGGAGGACTTGTCACACATACAAACAAGTAGCTCTTACAGCTAAGCTTGAGTAATAAACAGGGGATGCTTCTTCTGAAGTTGGCAGGCTCTGGACCGCATGCACCGTAATGTTAAGCCATCCAAATTGTCCACACGAATGAGCACAAAGATGTGAGAGCAATACCCACCTTCTTTTGCTCCCTGCGATCCATACCTGCGCGGAAACCGCGGCCAAAAAGGAGCTGGGCTTCATGAGGATTCTGGTAGCTGTGTCAAAGAACAAGTCAGCATACCAAACATTAAAAATTTGTCAAAAACACCATGATATTTGAGGAAAATGGGAGCAGAAACCGTTTGAAAACCGGATCCAGGACCCACTAAGTAGGGAGGCGAGAACGTGCATGTGAAGTGCATATGAAATGCAAGTACGACCATATGCAAATGGAATTGACTGAACCTAAGCAAGGGAATCCATAACTAGATAAGCGGAATTGATAGAAAGCAAGAACGGAAATGCCATGACATGTTTACAAACAACTTGACGACAAAGAAAGGCAATTTGATTTTTTGAAGCCCGTACAACTTCCATATGAAAAAGAAACTTAAGTTTTAGCCAACGATTCGCCACGGTTTGAGGATCTAGCAGTGGACGTTAATGCAATATATACTAGTCTAGCTAGTGCTAATGTTAGCTCATGTTAGTTTTTACTATCCAGGGTGACTAGTCTATTGAAATAACCATTTATGACCTCTGCGTTAACAGTAAACCTTTTGTATACATAACAGAAGTCAAAAGCTTTACAAGCAGAACGGTTACAATTGAGATGTCCTTTGAGTTTAAATCATCCGCAGAAACGTCTAACATGACAAACATACTGAGTGGAAATCGCAAAGGTGGTGCAGAGTGTATGTAAAAAACATTACATTGGATTCATGTCTCTTGAAGTATCTTCTGTATTCTCCCAATCGAAAGAGAAACGAAACTTCTCACTTGGTTTGACCACTCGCTTTTTCAGCTTCTTTGCACCAAGGTACTGAACACGAGAAACACACAGTATGAGTATTGAGCCGATTCCTCATGTAGAAATCTTGAACCTTCTTGTAAAACATAGATAAACAACTTCTTCATCTTAGCAGTGCCTAACAGCACGTACCTGTTCCTTGATGGCCTCCAGCTCCTTCTCTCTTTCCCGTGTCATTTGTTTCTCAATTCGTTCTTTCTCTCGACTCTTTGCCTCCTCTTCTCGCTCACGTTCCCGTTCTCTGCGCTCACGATCCCGCTCCCTGTCGTGCTCCCGCTCCCTTTGACGTGACCGATCTCGGTCTGCACCAGCCAGTTCTCTATTAGCATATCGGCTAAGGCTATTACTCAACACAAATTTCGTATAAACTTCATGAAAAACCCTCTTCGGACGCATTTACAGAAGTTCCCTTAGCTGAGTGAAAGATCTATCAATGGTTGAATGAGGTACCTACCACCGTCTTGGTCCCTCCGTGAACTATCCCCTGGATTATTCATGAGCTTGCGCAGTTCATCTGCCCTGAAAAGAGTAAAGGCCATGTCAGGTTAGTCTCGAGAAGTATAGCTCAACCTCGCTTGTATGGACTTCTTATCGGCTGCTTGGGTTCGGCGGAAAAAGAAAGCCAGAACACTGTTTTGGACCCAATACCAGCGGCTTTCACGTAAACGTAGTTGTTCCCAAAATTTGCATAAAAGGAGCACGTGGGTCCAAGGTGGTAACATGCAGACTAATTCATCTAATTGCTGCCGGGGTAAATTACATGCTAACTCAAGGATATGTAGGTATCCGAGAACAGATGCCGTTCTGGGAACGGGTTATCCAGAACTCATGAAGTGCAAATGATCGATAAACAATATGTACATGATACGCAACGCTAGGAGTATTAAATCCCGAGGGTAGAATGCATGGAAGGTAAGCTACACGCAATGCTAGAGTGGTATTAAATCCCTAAGTTAGAATGCATCGAAGGTAACCTGCAGCAATGGCATAATCGAAACAAACATATTGAAACACCGGCTAACTCAAGGATCTATTGGTATAGGAGAGCAGAAGCCGTTCTGGGAACGGGTTACTTAGAACTCATGAATTGTAAATGATCGGTAAGCAAGATGTACATGGTTCACAATGCTAGAATAGTGAGAAATCCATAATGTAGAATGCATCGAATGTAACTTGAAGCAAAGGCATAAGTGAAACAAATTGAGTGAAACAAATTGAGAATAACATATGGCTAACAGACTAGTAAACACCGTGATATTGAGAACTCTATGCAAACGACTGCGAGAAATAGGTAATGCTATGTAAAAGACTGCCAGTAAGCAGTGCGTGAACGATAAAAATAAAAAGTGAGCTGGAGTCAGGTAGGAACACTGTATACACCAGAGGTCCCATGAATCAGGCAAAGGGCGAAGGAAAAATAATAGGGAGGGAATTAGCTGGGGAATGGAGGAGTGGAACAATGCGAGAGCTATAGGATGGTGTGGCTGCAGAAACCTGTCGAAGTGTAACAGGGAAACGAGAGCGAAGGGAAAAAGGACAGGATATAAGGTATATCACAACAAGCGCTATGGACGCTTGAGTCCTGAGACACTAAACAATAAAGGGAAGCAGAAGGCGGCCATAGTAGACCTTCACGAAAACACCTGCGACTTCATCAGTGCCTCACGCAGTGCTGAAGTAGCTGAGCAATTGCCAGTACCCCTCATACCGACTTTCTGCTCGAAAACTCAATAGTGCCAAGGCAAACTCGGTTGCTCCCCTAAAGTGCCGCTCAAAAGTAATGGGAATGTCAAAAAGAACAGAGGTGGAAGTGTGGAAAGCAAGGGCAAGCAAAAGTGCAGGCACACACTTAAGCGCTGGAGTCTTAACTGCATAATGAGGATCAGTCCAGAAAGAAAAGAATCCACATGAGTAAGATGAGGGAAGAAATCGAGACATACCTGATGGATCCCTGGAATCACAAACATTCATTAGTAGAGAGAAAGTCCAGGACACAACAATGAGAAAGAGTCAAGCAGAGGTTCGCTAGTGATACGAGAGTGGAGCAAGAAAACTTCAGCGCGGCACGGGAAGGGGACGAGTCAACTGAAACAGGAAAAGCAGAGGTGAAGTGAATTAAGGTGAAGGTGAAGTATACAGTATATATATGAATTCAGAGTCAAGGACTCCCAAACAACAGTGTGGTATACAGGCCTCCGGGAACTCAAGGAATATGGTGATCTCCGCTTCAGTTCAAGATGTTGGACGAACTGACATAACTTTTACTACTTTGTTGCGTAAAGAATACTGCTAAAAGAAGAGAAACGTTTAAGGATATACGCAAGATTGGATATGGACTTTTCCGGCTATTTTCTCATCCACTTGATCACCTATAGCTGGTTCTGCTATGTGTGCTTCAATATTCACGAGCTCCAAGTAACGAGCTGCCCTCCTCAAGTAGAAATAATTTCCCCAGTCGAGGTGCCCACCGACCAGCGAGTGAATTTCAAGGCCCTGGATTGACTTCTATGGTTTCAAACTTAGATCTCTAGAATAGGTGAAAGCACTTCACCTCTTTCGCTGCTCCATAACTTCTTCCTGTCTGCGCTTTAGAGCAAGTTCCGCTCGCTGACTCTTGGTTAAGAACACGGGCTGTCACAAACAAGCAATTCAAGAGTTAGAAGCTCGTATTTTTGGTGAAACTGGACACAACAAGCCAAATGCCTTCGTTCCTTTTGCTTTGTTGCTAAGTTTCTAGCTCAGAGAGAACTGTCTCACCTTGTTGACTGGATTTCATACAGTAATAAAAGAAACACACACCTACACACCTGCAGAATTCAACCACCGAGCTTTCGGCTCCTGGTACTTGCAAAGACCTGTAGTAAAGCCGACCAAGTTTGCTTTCTTGTCATACCCACATACACCGGTCCCACTCCACTCTAAAGTAGTGCACTCTATGAGGACTGATCTACCAGATATGGTTTCTTTCCCTCGATACTTCCCAATGATAATGAAATATTCCACCGACCCGATATGGGAAGGAGATTGATAACTTAGGCTCCACCAGTGACAGTGCTACAGCTTGATGGTGATAAAGTGGTGAAGGGAGTAGGTAGCCTTGATGCACGTGAGAACGAATTGCTGACACCCGCAACAGAAAAGGGGCAGCGATTCTCAAACAAAAGGTGTTGAGATTACGATTCAGGACCTAGGTATTGGTAACAAAAGCGTGCACCGTAACAGCAAGGAACACCACAAACACCTACACCTCATACTTGCTTCTTGATTACTTAACTCAACAACCATCGTCTTGTTCATTCCAGCCTTACGAGCTTAATCAAGCGAACGTATCTCAAACTGAATTTACTCATTCATCTACTTTGACACGAGACAAGTTGGGAACTAGCCTAAACTCAGAGCAGGGTTTCCCGGTTTTAAAAGGCTGAGTGACTAGAGAGGCTGGTTTAGCCCATGAGGGAGACCACTTCCAGTGCTTTTCCTTTCAGAATTATTGGACAATCCCGGAGTCAAGGTTTCGAGTTTCCTAAAGTCAATGCAGGATTGACTTGAGCAGTAGCAGAATGTTCAGTAATGGATAAAAGTTGTTGATTTGAACGGCAGAAAAAGATGATGGATCCTGAAGATGGAGATACCATAACTTTCGGGACAACAACGAGTCAGGAAACAGGTGACTGACAAAATAGTTTTAGTGCCCAATGCTTTATGATCGATCCTCTGTAGGGAGATCATCTGATGGCCCTAAGACTAGCAACACAAGGAGATGATCAAGTACCTTAGCTTGCTGCAGCGCCTCCTCTTTTTTTTTCTTGAGAATTTCTTCTAGAGAAAGAGGCTGAGAGGAAGACAAGGAAGCCAAGAGTTATACACAAGGATTGTCAAAGATCTACAATGGAAAAAACTCAATACAGCAAAAGTTTTACCTCAGTTTTCTTCATCTCTCCTATCTGAGGACTAGTTTCTTCCTCACGCTTCTCCTGGTGAAAGTCCGGCTTCACTTCATCATGAATCTCTCCCTCCTCAGCGTCAATATCAAGTTTGGACCTCTCCACACTTCTTTCAATCTCAAGTCCTGCATCCCTTTCTCTGTCTCTCTTCTTCTCTTTCTCGTGTACGTCCTCCAGTCGCTCTTCTGCCTTGAAGAACTTCATTTCTCCATCTTCTCCATTCCTTCCTTTGAACTCTCTCCTGTCACGGCTGTGGCTTCTATGACTTCGATCTGCGCTCCTGCTTCGGCTCCTGTGAGAATTCCTCCTATCACGACTCCGGCTCCTGCTGATATGGCTCTCTTTGACATCATGACTGCGGCTCCGACTTCTGTTTCTTGGAGAACTGCGCCTATCTTTCCTCTCCCTTTCTCGGCTTCTACTCCTATGCGAAACTTTCCTATCCCTGTCCCGGCTGAACCTTTCTGGCGATCGACTCCTAGTGCGTCTTGACCTCTTCCGATCAGACTTTTCTCCGCGCTCCATGCTCCGAGTGGGCGAGTGATTTTCAGTACGATCACCGTCTCGCTTATGCTTGGAAGAGTGATGATCATGACGCTCACGTTCGGTCTTGTGCGATGTACCACGGTGTGAATGAGAGTGAGCATGGTGATTTTCTGATGGTGATGATGGTACATGATCGTGGTTCTCTCTCCTACCGTCCCTCGAAGGAGCCATTTCTTTTTCTCACAAACGTTCTTCTCCCTCCTTTTATACCTGTTTATACCAGGTAAGATGAACAAAGAACATAAAATAAGTTTATACTCCTCTGAAAGGCGAAATGTTATGCAGCTGCTGTAGATTATGGAAGTTACCATGCGATGCAATCCTGGTACATTAATCTGAAGCTAATACATTCCTCTGAGTAAGATTTAGAATAATTTTGAGAAACTTTGAGATGCATCGACAGATAACGTTAAGCTAAGAGTGGATGGAAGTATGGAAACCAGAAACAAAAAATCAAGAAATTCAACGGGGAAGTAATGGAAAGAAAAAGGAAACTGGCGATAAGGTCTAATCGCAAAATCTTATGGAATGGGAAAATGCAGTATGGATACGCTCCCGCTGTCTTTAAGGGTATCTTCCGAGCTTTCTCACATAGCTTATCACTCCGATGAGCAGCTAAAATTAGGTACTCGTTCGGCGAATCTTGAGTGTGAAGCACAGTGGTCTATCAAATGCAGGATGAAAGAAATAATCACTGACAGTGCCCTAGTTGCGCACAAATAGAACCAACAGACTGCTTAGTTCCTCGAAAAAATATCTGCTCTGTATATTTCTGCGTCATAAACCAGCATTAATAAACTGACGCAATGTTCAATAAGATGGCCAGGCGAAGAAATGAGCGGCCGTAAAACCTGTCAATGAAAATTGAACAAACCACCGTCGAGAGATAGACATACCTTCACTACTCTCTCAGCTCTACCAATTCAATTCAATTCGTGGTTGAAAATTCGACAATTTGACTCAAATTTCACCTCCCCTCCGGAGCAAAACTAAGTTCACTCTCCTGCTTCCAGTCACACGTCCTCCCTTGCAGCAAAACTCGAATCCCTACCGGACCAAATCAGGAAAGGCGACCGCATTGGATAACAAGAGGAGGGGAAGACCCCATCAAGCCGTACAAGGAAAAGACATAGAGGTAAAATGGGGCTGAGTGCCAATCGGACCAAATCCGACAAGTTTGCGAAACAAAACTATCCTTGATGTTTCTAAAACTTCCTCCGTCTCAAGAAAGTTCAAGGTGACAACACTTCTCAATTGTCCGGTAATAATACCTGGAATCCAGTGACAATTGAAGAGGAATTGAATGGTTGTTCACCGAGAACCTGACTTCATATGTCCCATCGAAACAAAGCCTCTTTTAGGTCTTTGTTAAATACTGCAGAAGAATTATATGCAGATTCAAGGACATTTTGAATATCATATCGCCAGCATAAAGCTTTCTTTTTCGTCAACCGGAAAACCGTGTCCATCGGAAGAGTTTAGATTGGGCTTTTCGTATTTTTTCCAGGTCTTGATTTAATTAAAACAATGTATTTCTCCATCATTTCTTCTTCTTTTCTTTCTTCGATGCATGCTGTGGCATTATTAATAATGCGCCTTGAATGAATTCATTATTCGAAGAACTATTTTCACTTCTAAAATAGTATTACAGTGTAAGTGTCTCCATCACAATCAAAGGGATAGATAACTAAACTAGTGTTATATATATTTTTGATTTGTAATACTATCTATTTGTTGATGAAACCAGAAATGTAACCAAAAATAAATCGTACATAATTCATATAATATAAAAACTTCATGTAAGTTTATAATTAAAAAAATCAGTAGAAGAACCGAACGAGGTCCTTGATTTATAAGTACAAGATTATCATGAAGGTCCATGACAAATAAATATGTAAAGAAAAATATAAATTGCAAGAAATCTATAGATATTTTGATGCTAATCAACTTTAAATAATAATAAACATAAACATCTAGAAGTTTGCACTAGAAAGAAAAGAAAACGCAAGATCAAAGTAGATAAAAACCCGCTAAATTAGGATACGACTAATGTGGGAGATATTCTTGACAAACTTTCATGATGTATCCTATTCACTGTTAATTTTTAACTATTGATGTGCATGTTTCTATGTTTTGTGGACCAATATAGTCACACAATATTTTATATTTCTCGAGGTCGTGTATTAAGATCGAATTACTCAAGTTTAAGTATAAAGTTCTGAATCACAAGGTAATATAGCTCATATTCCTAAGATTTTGTACGATTTGAATCTTTCATACTGGATTATCTTTTCTACATAAGTTCACAAACTCAATTGTTAGATGAACTATCATTTCTAATAAAGTCTTTGTTTTTTTGTTGATAATCGATATTTTAATCTTAATATTTAGATTGATCATGATACATTAGATAACCTTAAGATAAGTTAAACTTCCTAGTAAATAAAAAAACTTACTATTACACATGTATAATATATAAATCAAAATGACAAAATTTGAGTATAGTGAATATTCACTTTCCAATATTGTGAGTTAGTTTTAGTTTTTAGAGAGGTTAGATTTCATCAATTCCGAGCAAGGGATTGTGCGGCCCTTTAGGAGGAGTCTGTTAGGGCTACACGATTTAGGAGACAGGCATCGCCACAGGATACCACAAAGTCCACTCTATTACAACGGTGTAAGACATTGAGTAAGGTGGGAGAGTTTAGTAGAGCAGCAGGAGCACTACACCCTTTGTCTATGGCGAGTCCTACTGATGAGATTATCTCTTCCCTACACTCACTACATCCTATAGCAATAGAGAGACTACCACTACAGGTCTTAGATTATCAACCTGAGCAGCCTTTATGTCTTGATAGGTCATTATTTGCACAAGCATTGTGCACTACCCCTCGCCTTTCCTCATGAGGCTTGTTAGGGATGGTTTATGAGCACTTTAGAGATTACTTTCAGGCAAATGATCCTTCTAGTGGTTTTATCAAGTTGTTCTAGGTGGTTGCAGCAATAGCGAGAGAAGACATTCCTTTGTCTGTTAGTTAGGTATTAGGTGCTAGTCAACTTCTCACGATGGAGAAGGACACGGAGGCATTAGACTGATTGCTATTGGAGAGATCTTTTTGCATTTGGTCAGTCTTACCATTGTCCTTCAACATCATTCTCAATTTTGACAACACTTCAATCTACATCAATTTGGAGTAACTACACCTAGAGGATGTGAGGCTATATCTCTAGGCATTAAGGCACTCTTAAATATCCATCTAAAGTGAGTCATCCTATAGGTCAATGTTGAGAACACTTTTAATAACGTCTCACGGGCATCCATATTTAGAGAGCTTAGGGAAGCTGGTGGATCCTTGGCAAGTCTCATTCCTTTTGTGTGGTCTTTTTATGGCTCTCTTGCTTCCCTTTACTACCAGCAGGATGGTTCACAAGACGGAATCCTCGTCTTGGAGTTAAATGTTAGTACATGTCGGGGAGATCCTTTGGAGGGGACCCTTATTTACCATGGCTCACTTCAGAGCTCTCCTATCTACTACTTTGGCCATGCCAAGTTGTGTATTTCTGTCCTTGGTAGATGATACCACATTGTAGGCCTTGTAGATCAGATTAGGCAGGCCTTTGACTACTTGACTAACGTGTTACATCTAGTAGACTTGAGAGTCAAGGTGTCAAAGTGAAGGGCATGGTCCCTTTAGGTATCCCTCCCCACCTTGAGCTTCCAAAGGGGTGTGTCATGTCCATAGATGGACTTTGTGTTCTTGGAGTGCTAGTAGGATTGGAGGATTTTGTCAGTTGGTTCTTAAACGTTGCCCTTACGGAGAATGTTCTCCATGTGGATGACCTTCCATTACTAGGAGATCCACATGTGGCATTTGGTATACTCTCATCCAGTATTGCTCGTCAACCATCCTACCTCATCTATATAGTTCACTTCTCACCGTCCTTCTTATCTGAGAGCATTTGATAGGAGGATTATGGCAGTCTTTGGTGATATTATTGGACCAAAGACATTTGAGTGTGTGATAGTGGATTTGGCACGTAGACAGACGGCTTTGCCAATCTTATGTGGAGGGGTTGGCTTGCTATCCATGGAGGAGACAACACCTATGGCATTTTTGGGTAGTTGGGCTCTCTTGGCACTCCTACTTTCCTCTCATTTTGTGATTGTTGATAGGCCAGTTTTGGAGACTTATGTGACAGAGGTGGAGGGAGGATCCTTTTATCTCCATATGTTATTGTGGCAGATGAGAGATAGTCTATCCCTACAGGCACAAGAGTATTTTCTACCTTTTGCTTCACTATTGTCAGATTGGACTAGAGCTTTACAATCTTCCTTGATGGAGTAATAGTGTGAGTATATGCTACATTCTTTCTTAGTTCACGTGTCCATTACTCAAGCTACTAGAGCACATCTTTGCTCTTGCTCCGGCAAGGGTGCAGGCTCTTGGATCCTAGCTCAACCGTGCATTAGGGCATTCTAACTCGCACCAATTACTGTCTTTATAGCAATGAATTTTGCCTATGTTTGGTCCACCCATGTGCATCTTCATTACTCACTTGTAAGTGTGATTCAACACTAGATGCAGCAGCGGTGTACATGACACGATGTCCTTTTGGAGGACAGAGGATAGCTACCCATGATGTTATTAGGGACATAGTGTTTGCTATGGCACAAGAGACTGGATACTTGGCTTGGAGGGAGCGTTTGTATACTTTGCAACTGACACATATTAGGGCATACCTATACTTGGTTCAAGATGTTCAGGTGATAGTAGCGGATGTTGTGGTTATGGACCCTCCGTGGGATACAATTTAGGAGGGAGTGATTACCCATTCCCCTAGATGGGCGGCAAGTGCAACAGTAGGTAATAAGGTCTCCAAGTATAAGGGTATGCAACGAGGTCAACCTCTTTGTTCCTCTAGCCTTGGAGTTATGTGGAGCAATGGACACGGCGTTTGACACATTTGTCAAGGAGTGCGTGAGAGCTTATCATGTTAGGCGCCAAGGAGTACCACTCTCACTCTCATACTTTGTAGCATATTTTAGACAGCGTGTCTCCATTGCTCTACAGAGAGCAATGGCTAGTGCAATTCATAGGAGAGCAATCACATTAGGTGATGTTTCTTTGGATGCTCGAGTTGTGTGTAGACCGTACAATTGACATAGCTTGGATATCTTAGGTGCGGTAGGGCAGATTTCTCATATAGACTATATTGGGGCTTAGCCCAATTTACCTTTTTTGTCTCTCCCTTGTATGGCTTGATATGGTCTTCCCATCCTTCATTTTTTTCTATGCGGTTGCATTCTTCCTCTTGTTTTTATATATATATAATAACCATATAAGAAGTATTATAGTCCTCAAGATGTAACATCATATTTGGTCATGTAGATATATAGATGGAAGAGAGAACTATTGTCCTATTATTTGACTTTGACTTTAACTTTATTTATATTTTTGTGATTAAAATATATTTTATATAAAGACCAAATTTACTAACATTTGAAATTTTATCTACCTGGAATAATAATAATGAATAAATATTCATAGTGTCTTGTGGTAACAATAATAGTAATTATTCATATTATTTACTTTTTTATGAATTTATACAAGTAAATTTTTGGTTGATTATCTCCTAAAATAAATAAAATTAAATCATAATTTTGAAATAAATTTTATCAAGGAAGGAATGTATTCTCCTTTTTATAAGTCAACTCCTCTCAACTATCCTATACAATAATAACCTTTTTATGTTTCTCTGGGATATATCACATAACAAGCGGATAATAATTCATGTGTAAAGTTCTTTTTATTAATTCAAAACTAATGTCCTTCATATCTTATATTTTATTAGTTACACTTTGAAGTAAGAACTTTATTCAATGTTTGCCTTAATTTAGAGTACATAGAGTGATAGTACTATAAAATGGTTAATTTCATGAAATTTCGGAATAAATAAATAATTTTATAGTTAACATTACAAAATAAATATTTACTTAGCTATTTAATATATTTTCAGTATATAATATATATACATCAAGCTTGATCCAAGTGATTTCCATGAGCGATATGAATTCATGTTACTGTATATATTATCATGTAAGGTAACAACTTTGAAATAAAGTATACTATTGACACTTTATATGATTTGAGTAGCAATTTATCTTTCAATTCTTGATTTAAATGGATATTATCCAAAAGAGATATATTTTGTATTATTAAAATCTTAAATAGGTGAGCATTCTTATAAATCTGTAAATGTAAGTAGTTTTTGCATTTTTTTAAATGCAAGCTGGTCTATGTGAAAATAAGTTGTATTCTAATTTTATTATATTTTTAAATTAAAAAATCTAAAATTTGTGAGAATATTTGAACATAATAATTGATAATTTAATTTAAATTTTATAATTAAAATGATTGATTAAAATTCATTTGATACAAAAGTCTAAAATGTTCATACAAAGTGTTTGCTCATTTATTTAAAATTCTAGGAGTTTAGTTTGAAATGAATTTAGAGATATGCTTTCTTCATTTTATATAACTTATAAGTTGAAAAGTAAAATATATAAAGTAAAATATATTAATTAGTATTTTAAATTATTAAATTATTATAAATATTAAAATAGATCAACTCAATTCATCCTTTTCATGTAATAAAATAACTCTATAGCTTGATACTTTATTAGTAATATTACTAGTTAAAGTACACAAAATAGTTTATCACATTGATATTTATTAAATATTATATTTTAGATATTATATGAATTTATTTATTATCCATTATTTACAATATTCCATTTATTGAGTATTTAAAAAATTATATATAATATAATATTAAAATTATATAATTTGAACATTAATAATATATAATGTACATGCCAATAATAAATTTTTATCATTTAAAAACCAAAACACATGCAAGAGTGAGAATAAACCCATTTGATTGTATATTTTATTTTGATGTATTTATATTACATATAAATACTATATATTATATTAATCTAAACACAAAATTGTATAACTATTTTATGCTTAATAATATGAAGAGACAAAAATACATACATGTTATTTTATAATATTTGAATAGAAAACTTATATGTAGGATCATTTGCTTTTTCTCCTTGCAAAACAAAGCAATAACCTAACTTTTATTATGTGATTATGTTGTTATGGTAGGGTGTGAATACTTATACAACATTATTTGATTGAAATTCCATGTTTGTGTACTTGAATTATAGTTATCAATTTTTTATGCCTAAACATGGTCAAAAGATCCTTAGAACAAACTATTAATTACTTTTATCCAAAAAAATTATTTTCACTTTATCAATTTACAAGTGAATTGCAGAAGTATGAATTCATTATGAGAAATTGAAAGGGACAATTTTGGAATTTGCCACTTTGGTTGGTAAAGTGTCCCACAGTTAAGAGTAGGATAAAATTGTAACTTCCAAGATAAATCTATAATCTTATATTTCTCCATCAAATAAAACTTTTTTCCATTTTAAAGAACTTTTATAGTTATGAGTTAGTAAAAGAAGAGATTCTTTTGTATTCTTTAAGAAGATAAATCATAAAATATTTGACTCTCTATGAGTTACACTTCCTCTAGTAAGTCTTGTTAATATCTCATATTTCACAAAGCTAATATTGAAGTAGTTTACTGTTCATGTTATTGCAACAAGATAAAATGATCATTTGAATCCATATGTGCTTTTTTATTAATTATTTGGTTGGTGTTATACAAAATTTGGATTTTTAGAGTTTATTACATTGATGGTAGATTAGTTTACTCTCCATGAGTTACAATTTCACATAATCAGTTTTGTTAATGTCCTAGAACTTCATGGGATCACTTTAGCAAATAGAAATGAAGTTATTAATTAATGCAACATTGCAAGAAATTAGGAAAGTCTACTCTTTATTCTCTTTTTCTTGAGTGAAGTGATTTCTTTGACCATTTAAAATGATTAAATTAAAATTTTATCCATTGTGCATACATACATGCATGCATCTATCATGCATATATTAAATTAAAATTATCTCCAATGTGCACATACATTGTTACACAACGTACATTGTTATCAAAATCATACACCATAGAAGTGCAAGTCACACATGAACTCCAAAGTGCCACAATAAATCAATTTGATCATACATTCAACTCATATCAACAACTCAATTCTCAGCTCAAGAAACTACCATCGATAGCTTTTGATTATACAATCAAGCCACACCCACCATAACTAAGAGAATCCATATGACTTGTTGGCTTTTGTCCACCATAGCTAAGAGCTCAGGGACTCAACATGAAAGAAGTGAGCTCTTTAGAGTTGCACTTTGAAGGTACACCTTTTGGACTCAACCTTGAACCCCAACCATAATGGCACCATTGACGAGTCATCTAGCAGTCCATTTGTTGGTGCAAATGGTAGCTCTAATGATGTGGTGATTAGCTTTGACAGAAAATCTGGCCATCATTAAATAATCTCTAAACAACTACTAATATAACTACAATTGCCAAGACTAGCACTCCTACATCCAAGCAAACTAGCTTTGGCATTGCAATGTTGTGACATCTTGGCCATTCCTTGAGTTGAGTTACTCCTTCAATTGCTTAAAGACTAAGATCACCTCATACATTGAGACAATGACATTGTACATTGTAGGGTTAGAGGTCTTGAATGCATGCACTTTGCAATTTGTATTGTCAAAGAAAACCTTGTTCAAATGTATTAAGGTTGGTGTTCTATTTGGTGAGTCATGACAATGAATCAAGTCTATAGTAAAATCAAACAAGAGAAGCAAGTCTATAATGAAGTGAACAAGAATATAAAATTGGTGTACACTTGGACTTCTTAACCCAAGTAGATGAGTGAAGGAGTGAAGGTTGTACCTTTGTAGGATGTGAACACCATTCCCTCACCAAATGTTCAAAGAGTCATTTCTCCACACTCACATGTCCATATGCAACAATGCTAGTCTTGCTAAACTTGACTTGGCCAGACCTTTCCATAAACACCAAGATTGCAAAGTTTTGATCTCTTTGGTGAAATTAATGAGTATTAGAAATTTCAAGATAGAGGAGCATATTTGGAGAGTCAAATCTTTGACTTCATATATCCACATCAAGTGATTTTGGTTTCATTTAAAACTTCTTGAAGAGCTTTTTGATTGATACAAATCTTGAATTATTTAATGGTGTGTGGTAGAAGCAATGGAGATAAGAAATCTATCACATCTAGTAAATTTTAATGTTGGACCTACACACTTAGGAAGTGTAACTTTTTGTTCACATCTCAAATGCTATAATTCTTTCAATATTTGAAATGTATTCACAATATCTTTCTATCAACACCAATATTGTGGATGTTGGATGTGTGTGGCAAAACTATTGAGCATTTGCATTCTATTAATCTTTCACACCTCATGGAGTCACCTGGAGCAACTTTCAAAGGTTGTAATTTTGCACTCACATCTTCAAATGATGTGATTCTTTAAGCAACATTTCAGAAAGAACAAATTTTCTAAGTGCTTTTTGATTGAGACTATGATTTCAATGTTTGGAGCTGTTTTTTGAAATTTATGAGCATTAAAATTTTGTGAGTCATCACAATATTAGAGTGTGAGAAAAAGTATTATTTATATTTTTGATTCCATACAACTTGTATCTTTAGTACTCATGATTGATTCTAAGATTGTAAAGTTTAGACCTTTGTAGAATAAACCCTTTGAGTTTCTATGTGTGAATTTCATAGACTTTCAATATGGAAAGTGCACATTTGGAGCATAGTTTCTCCAAACTTGCAAGTCCAAATGAGTTTATTGAGTACTCATTAGTCAGAAATTTCCATGAGCTTTTGATCAAGGCTAAAATTATTGAACTTGGAGGTGTGCATTAAAAGTTATGGATGTTTGGAACCTATGAATTTGTGAACCAAGTTCTTAAAGAGCTTGCAAATGAGTTTATAGTTATTGAGTTAGAGTGGAATACACATTTGGAGAGTTGTATCCAAGAGCTTGCATAATAGAGGATTCTAAGGTGATTTATGACATTGCAAATATAACCACAAAATAGCAACAACTAGCTAAAATGTATAGAAAAACCAATAAGTTCACAAAGAGCTCAAAAACTTCTTTGCACCTTTGTCATAATGCATGAGTACTCTCACGGCTGACATGGAAACCATAAGAGTTGAGGTCATAATTATCTAAGAGTCACTGAACTTGGTCACCCAAGAGATCCAAGAACTCAAGAAGAGCATCAATTTGCTGCTAGAGTCCACCAAGGAGATGGTTGATGCTTCAAAGAAGGTTGCTTCTTTGGGAGCACAAGCCACAAACATTGCTACAAAAATGGACTCCAATAGATTATGGACACATTAAAAATGACGACAAAGTCATATGCTCAAGTTACCAAGGTGACTTAGATCTCTTACTTGGAAGAGCATGCGGTTCAAAAGGAGAACCAACTTATTAGAATGAAAAATTTGAGGATTTCAAGTTTAACTAAGATTGAGAAGGAATTTAAAGTTTAACTAAGATTTGTTATGATATGTGAGTTTATGATTAATTCTTTGAGAGTCCATGATCTTCAAATTGTACAAGCATATAGGTTGAGGCAACAAGGTTCAAAACCAAGAAGCATTCTAGTGAAGTTATTCTCACAAACTCACAAAGACTTAGTGAGGAAAACAAGAGTGCACTCAAGAGGATGTGCATCTAGTTGGACCTTGATCTCACTACTCTCCAATTGCAAGCAAAGAAGAGAGAACTAACCAAGATGAAGGAAGCTCAATAAGAAGGTTTTGTTGCCTTCTTGAGAGATAGTAGAGTTGTAACTACCCACATGAGCAAATCCACTATTGTATAGTAGTTCTAGATACTTAGAGAATTTTTTTGGTATGTTCATGGATACCAAGTGCTCAAGTGCTAAGCCTTTGTGGGATGATGATAATCTGATCAATCTTGTAGAGACATAAGAACATGAGGGGAATTGTATTAAAGACATTGATGAAATGAATTTTATTAGTTCAACTTGGAGCAAGAGGAGGCATCATAGAAGAAAGGCATTAGAGATATTGCTACTTATATCAAAATTTGCCTTAAGAATCTAGTTTCTTACATAGGCCAAGACTCAAATAAACAATATTGATGGCAAAAGATTGGAAGAGTTGTCACAATTTGCTTTTGTAATACTCTAAGGACAAGAGAAGAGAGAGAAACACAAATTACACACTCAACATTTGGTGCCCCAAAGGAGCACCTTCTCTTTATTATATAGACAAAGAGGATCTCCTCCAAGGAAGCTCCACCATAGGATTAGGCACAAAAATAGATGACATGTCATAAAGCTCTACCCTAGGATTACTTACTTGGATGGGTGACATATCGGTCTAGGTCCTATTTGGTTGGTCAAACAAGCTTTGACCGGAAGGAATCTTTTAGGGAATATTCATGTAGGAGTCTCGGAATCATGTAAAGTACCGTTGGAACGCTCTCAACGAGACAAACCAGGGGGAGGGAAGGCCAGTCCGTCCTTGGTTTGGGGGAGGGGAATCTGCACATTTTCAAGGCCTAATTCACCGTTTAGGCCTCCGAAATTGCCTTCAAAGATTTCAGGCATATTTTGGTTCCTACTCTATTAGTAGAAGTCCCCTTTTGGTGATACCTCTTTATGATCTGTTTAGTCCATCATGTGTAACATCCTCCCAGATGTTATCGAATCAATTCTCACAATTAAATCATATGTCTAGCTACTGGTTCTAAGGTTCTCCAAGTCTATTTGGTTTCTACTCTATTAGTAGAAGTACTCTTTTGGTGATACTTCTATGTAATCTATTTTGACCATCATATATAAAATCATTCTAGATGTTACTAAAACAAAATTCACATCTAGATCATATGGCTAGCTCTTGGTATTAGAGCTTCATTGCAATTTGCTACTTTGCTCTTTTGACAATACATATTTACTCAAGTGGAGTTCCCAACACCATGTAACATATCCAATACTTGACAAAAGATGTGTTGGAGTTTCAAAGTAAAGATGCATTAATTTTTTTTGTTGATTTCAATGTTAAGATCCAAACCTCCTAATTTCTTGAGCTTAGTGATGTTGATAATGATATATTTTTGCCTCAAAGATGATTATGATGTTTGGTATGTAACACCCATTTGTGCATATGTGTGGTATTGTGATAGTTAGCTTAATATTACAAATACTTGAGAGATATTATTTATATAAAGACAAAGGATGGTTCTACATTAGTCATGATTAGCTAAAGTTAGTCATAGCTAAGATAATGGAGAACTTAATTTAGAGGAAGTGGAAAAGATGAGCACCACTATTTTGGATTCTAGTGTATTTACTTGGTATTATTCCTAGGTGTTTGGATTTGAGGAAAGAGTTGAGAACTCTTGGGCCCGCAAGCCTTTTGTTTTGGATTCTTCTATAATCTAACGATAGCCCATGTGAAGGAATCCTTGACTTAGTGGTTGGATCAAGATAAGATCACATACTTAGTGGCATATGCCAATATGGATGGATGTTCCTTTATTCTTTTTGACTTTACTTGAATCTTAGCATAGTAACTTGAGTTATTATGGTAAATAGTAACTTTAGTGCGGAACTATTTCACAAGTATATAAAAAAGGGGTGAGGAGATACTCATCATCATTTCATTTGCAACTATCTCTCTCTCATTTGTGTTCTCTAGTGAACAATGTCTTGAGTCTTGAAGTGTTAGCCTTGGAGAGGTATGACGGAGTTGGGGTTCCTTGCCTTCTTAGTCCATGGTGCACTACCATGATAGCCATCAAAGGTTCATCTTGAGTGAGAGATAGGCCGGCTCACATTTTTGGTTCCTTTGCCGGGATCTCTCTAGAAGGCAAGATAATATTCCACATACAATTCTATATTAGACAAAAGGAGGCTATGATAACTCACTTGGAGACAACTTTAGGGGAGGAGAGGACTAAACTTATGGTAGAAAAATTGGACCCGTTTGTATACCTTGTAATTCATTATGATATCTTTGAGGTGATTTGTGTATCTTGTACACATGAGAGGATTTAGAGAGATTGTGTGAGGAGGATTGTAGATTTTGGAGATTAAGGTGATTTTGGGCAAAATCTCAAGTTTGAGATCTGGATTTGAAATTTCTATATATGATAGCTAAGATTATCCGTCAGTTAGCACACTTAAAATTATTTTGAGAGCTACTATGCGCATTGAGCTAGAATTTTTGAAAGTTGATAGGGTAAACTATTCCCGCAACTGCATGCTCTCTAGAAAATTGTACAAAGTCTGCCATTTCTTCAATTTTGAGTGGATTGTTCTAAAACTTTCCAAGAAAATTTAGTGCATTATATCTTACCTTTTGACACAAAAAATAGAGAGAGATTACTTAGTTATGAGTTTTTAAAGTGAGGGGTGTGGTTTTCACACCAAATCTCAAATATGTGTGCTGAATA
Organism: Lunularia cruciata; assembly: GCA_948567375.1. NCBI lineage: Eukaryota > Viridiplantae > Streptophyta > Marchantiopsida > Lunulariales > Lunulariaceae > Lunularia > Lunularia cruciata. The sequence goes on along the minus strand of OX419755.1, from coordinate 39,265,732 downwards.
GAAAGGTGCCTAGGCCAAATGGCTCAATGAAAAGATCTGAAATTTTTCAAGGAGGGATTCCCTTGAGTGGTGAGCAAGTGTGCATATTTCAAAGGATTGTGACATACCAATTGAAAGATTTGAGTGACATTGTGAGGTTGGGTCAATTCTACAAAGTTGAGATCTCATGCATGAGGAATGTGAGAGCAACAAGAAACATGTTTGAGTGTTTAGACTCATCTTGGGGACATGGAGGGTCACCAAGAGTTGAAATTGAGACTATACAAGGTTCTCCAAGAGTTTGAGGTGATTTTAGGGGTGGATTTGAGGAAAAGAGAATTTAGAATAGAATTTGAAGAGAGTGTTGAGAGGATCCAAAAACCTACACCACTTGGAGGAAAGGGTGAGTCTAAGTGCTTTCTATGTAGAGAAAAGGGACATAAGGCAAGTTCATGTCCATTGACTTTTGAGAGCAAGAGATTGAGGGAAAGGAGAGGCTTACTTGACTTGGGTTTCCATGTTGGACCTTCTTCACCAAGATTGGGAGGGAGAAGATCTAAGACCAAGGAGTTGTGTGAGGTTTGTGGAGTGGAAGGACTTCCAAAAGGACCTAAGTGTAGTGGAGTAAAATCACGTTTGGAAACTTTGGTGAAGGATCTTGGAGAGAGTCTTAGTACAACTACAAAATTACTACTATCTTCATCAGCTAGTTCTCAAGGTTAGTGATGAAGATAATCTTTTAACTTATGGATAAACTATCCATGAATGTTCGATTAATATGCACTCTATGATTTGATGTTCTATAGAAAATTTGGAGTATCCTAAACCTTGTGTGTTCTATAGGGTGGATTATTCTCAAATGGTGTTAGTCATGTATATACTCTATTAGTTATAGAGAGAGAGAAAAAAAATAAAAAAATAGAGAGAAAATAAAGGTAATGAGGGGTTAAGATGTGGAAACTTCTGGTTTTCTTTGGCAAGGATGGAAACGATGTGGAGGCATTTGTGAGAGACTTCAAGAGAGCTTGCATAGGAAAAAATTGAGAGGAGGAGATTATTACCAGAATGAATGGGCCTCATTATTACTAGATTTCTTTGAGGATGCAACACTTACATGGTATGAGTCAAAATACGAAAAGAGAGAGAGAGAGAGAGGAAAGATGGGCAAGAAGAGTCTTGGGAGAGTTTGACTTCAAAACTCATTGAGAACTTTCTTCTAGACAAGAGTTATGAGAGATTGATGAGTGAGGTTACCTTTTTAAGTGAGAGTCTATGTGGAAAGAGTGGAAAAGTTAGAGTCCAGATTTCACATAGAGTTGAGAAGGGTAGGGATGATGTGGAGACTACTATGATTGGCATAGGAGCTATGCTCACCAAGAATTTTGTGAGAAGGTTGAGACCACAAATCAGAAACAAGGTGAGATATGAGAAACCTTCTTCCAAGGTTTAAGCTATCAAGATCACAATTCATATGGAGGAGAGTTTGGAAGTGGACAAGAGTGATTTGGGGGTGAAGGAGTTTGTGCATCCTCCTCAAGGCTCCAATTATGGTAGAACTTCTGATACTTTGGTGAAAAGGGTTAGTAAAGTAGTACTTTGGTTGCACCACAAGTAATAGTTGTTCCAATTCTTGCACCTCCACCAAAAGATCCACTTCAAACTATCACATAACAACTTTCAGATCTCAAGATCAATGTGGTGCAACTATGAGAGAAGAGAGAGAGTTGGATCAGAATGTAGGCAAAGGACCTTTGAGTTATGGAAACTATCCATACAGAGGAGGCCAACCAACCAATAATTTCAATGATAGAAATTGTTTTGGTTGTGAAGGAAGAGGCCATATCCAAAGGAATTGCCCAAATCCACTTACCATGGAGGAAGGGGTTATGAGGGAGCCAATAGGAGGAAACAGGGAGGTAGTGAAACCCAAGTGGCTCCTAATCCAAATAAAGGTAAGGAATAGCATTTATAGATCTGGTTGAGAGCAAGTATGAGAAGGGGGAGTGGTCAAACTCCAAAGGTCTTCATTTGGATCTTTTGGCACAAGAGACAAAGAGAGCTTGTTTTGCAAAGGATGTGCAATCTTCTCAAGGATATACTCTTTGCCAAGATACTCCTATGCCTACTAGGAGCACTCGCACAAGCACCTCAACACCAACAACAACAAAGACTCCAAGGAAGAAGTTGGGGATGGAGGATATCTTGATTTCAAAGCAACACAATGGAACTTCAATGTGTTGGAGGATGTTGGTAGTCACAAGGCTAACATAACGGTGGGCCAGTTGATTGCTTTGAACCCTACCTGGAGAAAGGAGCTTAGAGGTGGTTTGAGTTCTACAAGGAGCAAGAGGAAAAAGAAAGCAAAAGCTCCAGTATCAATGGGGGTGATGGATGCCAAGCCAACACCATGGGAGGCTTGTGAATAGGCCTCCAAGATTGATGTGAGAGTGAATGGTCATAACATCAAGATGCATTGGTTGATGGAGGATCAACATTGAATGCCATGTCTGAAAGGTTCATGAAGAAGTTGGGTACAATATCCTCTAGACCTTCAACATTTGTGGTGAGCATGGCAAACAAGCAACAAGTTTGACCAGTAGGAGTGATGGATAAGGTGATAGTTTTAGTTATGGGAGTTTAAAATCTCATGACTTTCTAGGTCTTGAAGGATTCAAGCTATGACTTACTTCTTGGGAGGCCATGGTTGAGAGCAACACACACAACTAATCAATGGCACAAAGGGTAATTGAGGATTGGGCCATCAAACCATAGAGTCACAATTCCTATGACTAACATCACCAACACTTCACATTCAGATACACCATCTTTTGATTATTGAGAATCAGATTCTAAAGAAGGAGCTTCAAGTGTGGACACAAGCATGGAAGAGGAGACTTCCACAAAGGAGGATGAATCTGAATCTGATTTAGATGTGTATCCCTTGTGTGCTATGGATTTTGCACCTAAGCTAGAGGTTTTGAAGGACCCAGATAAATCACCATTAACACTTGAGGAGATAAGGAGGAGGTTATGTACTCTCAAGTATGGCCCAAATGTTACCAAGGAGGAGAAGGTGAGATTTGAGGGGATTTATGCAAGTTCATCCATGTGTTTGCTTTTAGTTACAAGGATTTGAAGGAAGTCACCTTGGAGGAGCACAAGATAGAGGTGGAGTCACATGCAAGACCAATCCGCCAAAAGAAACTTTGCATTAGCCCACCAATATCTTTGGTTGTGAAGGAAGAGATTGATAAGCTCAAGGAGGCTAGATTTATCTTTGAGGTGGAGAATTCAGAATGGGTGTCTCCAATTGTTATTTTGAAGAAAAAGAATGGCAAGCTTTGGGTATGTGTGGATTACAAGAAACTCAATGTTGTTACCAAGAAGGACTACTACCCATTGCCATTCATTGATGAGATCTTGGAGGAGGTTGCAAGTCATGTGAAGTATAGTTTTGGAGATGATTAGGTGGATATAACCAAATCAAGATTGCACTAGAGCATCAAAAACTCACCACATTAACCACGCCTTGGGGAACTTATCCTTTCAAGGTCATGCTTTTTGGGCTTTGCAATGCTCTGGCCACATTCCAATGGTTCATGAACAAGGTATTTCAATTTTTCATTGGGAAATTTTTGAGAGACTTCATTGATGAATTTTGTGTCTATGGGAGCAAAGAGGAGCACATTGAGACCTAATCAAGGTCTTGCAACACTTAGATGAGGCAAATGTATCACTCAACCTAGATAAGTGCATTTTTGGATGTGAAGATGGTCTACTTTTGGGACACATCATCTCCAAGGATGGAATAGCAATTGATCTTGAGAAGGTGAGGAAAATCTCAAACCTTCCATTCCCTTCAAGCTTGATAAAGTTATGCCAATTGTTGGGGATGGTTGACTTTAGGAGGTTCATTTTTCATTTGACAACAAGGCTTATGCATTGACCATCTACATGAAGAAGGGTGGTGATTTTGGAGGACAAGGAGGTTCTCAAAGCTTTTGAGGAGCTCAAGCAATCCCTTGTTGTAGCTCCAATTCTTGCTAAACCTGATTGGAGTAAGCCTTTCATCCTCTACTCTAATGCTTCCAATGTTTCTATAGGATGCGCTCTTAGTAAATTAGACCAAGATGGGCATAATCATCCAATAGCTTATGCTAGTCGGAAAATAATTTCAATAGAAAAGAACTACTCTATCATGGAGAGAGAAGGGTTGGTAGTGATCTTTGGTCTCAAGAAGTTTAGACACTACTTGACTGGAGGGAGAGCCATCATTTTCACAAATCACAAGGCCTTGAAGTACATCTTTAACAAGCCTAATGTTGAAGGAAGACTAGCAAAGTGGATGATACTCTTGTCTGAGTATGATTACACCATTGAGGATAGGCCAGGAAAGAAACATGCAAATGTTAATTTGTTATCTAGGGTCTATGATCATGATGGAGATGAGCCAATTGATGGTTCCTTCCCAAATGAGGAGCTCATGATGATCTCAATCACTCAAGAGGTTCCAACGGAGTACAAGGAGGTTGTGGATTTTGTGACAAGAAGTAACTATCCAAAAGGGATGCATGTTAGGGAGAGGAAGGCCCTTGCAGCAAAATCTAGACCTTACACAATGATAGAGGATATTCTTTTTCACCAAGGAGCAGATGGTCTACTTCAAAGAGAAGTGGGTAAGGAAGAGTCTATCTGTAAAAGACCGGAACCGAGGAGAGAAATAGGAGAATGGAAACTCACATTGGGACACTTGAATGAGGGAAAACTCCAAATGCCTAGCATGAGCTTCGGCCTTGGTATTTATAGGTAGCATACAAGACCCTTGAAGCTTCTCAAGAAGTTTCCTTGAGCCGCTTTCTTGGAGTGCAAGCCAAGTTAACTAGGAAGCTTCTCAAGAAGCTTCCTTCTAGAAGCCGCCTACTTGGCGTGCAAGCTAAGCTAGTTAGAAGCTTCTAGAAGTTTCCTTCTAGAAGCTACCTGCTTAGGGCGCAAGTTAACTAGTTGGGAAGCTTCCTAAGAAGCTTCTTAGATGCTGCTAGAATATTCTAGGCTATTTTGTCTTATTCTCTACTTCGTAAGCCCGACTAACTTCGTCACTAAACTCCATATTGTTACATATTCCCCCGCCGCTAGTTGGTGACGTACTCGTTGCCAGTGAAGCTTCGAATTCCTTGATGGCCATCTGTGCATTCTGGAGGTGAGAAAGAGGTTCCCATGTAGCATCATGAAGGGGATACCCTTTCCAAAGGACCTTGTACTCCATATGTTGGTGACGGCCTCGTTGAATATGGCAACGCGCAAGGATACGATCAACTTCGTACTCCTCATGATCATTGATAGGGACAGGAAGAGGGGGAGGTTGGACTCGAGAGGAAAAGGAAGAAGGGTTAGGAACAAAGGGTTTCAACTTGGAAATATGAAAGACAGGATGGATACGCATGTGACAAGGTAAGGCAAGACGATAAGCAACAGGAGAGATAATGTGGGTGATATCAAAGGGTCCTATCCAATTAGGAGCAAGTTTACGAACTTGGGTATCAAGTGGGAGGGGGAGGTTACTAGAGGATAGCATGACTTTATCACCAACTTCAAAGGTGAGATCACGATGATGATGGTCTGCATATTGTTTTTGGCGATTCTGAGCAACAAGGAGGTGAGATTTGGCTTGTTGGAGAGATTGGGATATAGTGGTCAAGAATGTAGAAGTATGAGGAACCTGAGAGGGAGGGGGAGCAAGAAGAGAATCTGGAACAAGCGGATCTTGGCCAAAATTGAGAAAGAAGGGAGAAAATCCAGTGCTTGCTTGTTTGGAATTGTTGTAGGCAAATTCTGCAGCTGCAAGACATTCATCCCAGTTGGTATGGTGGACATTGACAAAGGCCCGCAACATATCCTCCAATGTACGATTGGCGCGTTCAATTTGTCCATCAGTTTGAGGATGATAGGCCGTGGACAAAGCAAGCTTGGTGCCGAGTATTTGAAAGAGTGCTTGCCAAAACTTCCCGGTAAAGCGAGGATCACGGTCGGAGATGAGTACGCGTGGCATGCCATGATGCTTGAAGACATTGTCAAAGTAGATTTGTGCTAAGGTTGGAGCATCCACGGTATCACAAGTTGGTGCCAAGTGGATTTGCTTACTAAGCTTATCCACAAACACCACGATGGCGGTGTGTCCTTGTTTTGTCTTTGGCAAGGATGTGATGAGATCCAAGCTCACATGCTCCCAACGAGCGGATAGAATGGCGAGTGGTTGAAGGAGTCCACTCGGCTTCTGGTTGCTGGCCTTGTTCCGTTGGCAACTCTCACATGATCGGACAAAGTCTCGAACATCTCGTGTCATGTTGGGCCACCACCATTGGCATTGGAGGGTGCCCAAGGTCTTGTCCACTCCCATGTGACCAGCTATTGGTAAATCATGGGCTTCTTGAAGGCACACAAGTCAAAGATCACCTTTGGCTGGAACATAGATCTGGTCTGCATGGAATAAAAGGCCTTCCTTGAAGGAGAAGGTGTTGTACTCCTTGTCGCATGCTGTCAGACAACCGTGTACCATTTGGAAGAAGGGATCTTGTCGTAGAGCTGATTGAAACTCATTGTGGACCTTAAGGTCAATGGACACCGTTGTAATTGCCGCCGTGATGAAAGGAAGATCCTTCAAATCAGGTCGTCGTGATAGAGCATCGGGAATGACATGGAACCGACCTGGTTTGTACTCAAGTTTGATGTCAAACAATTGGAGTTGTTCTTCCCATCGATGATGCCGGCTCTTCATGTGCTCCAAGTGTAAGGTCTGCAACAATGGCTTGTGATCAGTTCGCATGATCACTTGTTTCCCCAAGAGATAATGCCTCCATACCTTGGTGGCATATACCATTGCAAGTTGTTCCCAATCTCGAGCAGAGTAATTTCTTTCCGCTGTATTTAGTCGGCGAGACACAAAGGCAATCGGATGTAGTCCATCTGGAAATTCTTGTTGCAACACAGCTCCAATTGCAAAGTTAGAAGCATCAAAATCAACCACACAAGGTAGTTGAGGATCATATGGTTGAAGAATAGGTCTTGAAGACACCATATGCTTTAACTTTTGGAATGCTTCTTCATGCTTGGTGGTCCATTGGAAGCTCGAGTTCTTTCCCAAGAGGTCAGTCAATGGTGCAGCCACGTGAGCATAATAGTGGATGAACCGTCGGTAAAAACTGGCCAGTCCATTGAATGCTCGTACTTCTGTAGCATCCTTCGGGGTAGGCCAATCAGTAATGGCCTTGATCTTCTCTTCTTCCATCTTGATCCCCTCTGATGAGATCTTATGACCCAAGAAGGTAACCTCCTTCTGCCAAAAAGCACACTTTGACTTCTTGCAATAAAATTTCCACTGTCGTAGTCGTCTTAGGACTTCTTGCACATGATTCACATGTTCTGCCTCTGTCCTGCTATAGATTAAGATATCATCTAAGAACACCACCACGGACCGATCCAATAGTCCCTCCAACACTCGATGCATCTGATCCATGAAGACTGCTGGAGCATTAGTGAGTCCGAAAGGTAGAACTCTCCACTCAAAATGTCCATACCTTGTGCGAAAAGCAGTCTTTTGCACGTCCTCTCCTTCAATAGGAATTTGCCAATAGCTGCTACGAAGATCCAGCTTGGAAAAGTAGCGTGCTCCACTTAGTTGATCAAGCAGGTCATCGATCCGAGGCAAGGGATATGCATTCTTCACGGTTTGCTTATTGAGCCCACGGTAATCAATACAGAAACGAAGTCCTCCATCCTTCTTTGGAACAAATAGTACCGGTGCTCCCCATGGAGAGGTACTATGTCGTATGAAATCCTTCTCCAACAACTCTGTAAGTGTTGTTCGCAACTCCTCCAACTCCTTTGGTGAGAGCCGATAGATTGGTCTACTCACTAGAGTACTCCCTGGCAATAACTCGATCTTGAAGGGCATACCTCGATCGGAGGGTAATCCCTTTGGCAGATCATCCGGAAACACATCTGCAAACTCCTGAACTATCCGATCAACCATTGCTTGATGCGGCACTTGGCCCTCCTCAGATTGTTCTTGTGCAATCGGCTTGATCCACACCGCGAATACAGACTTATCGTCCTCCAAAGCTTGCTCTATGGCTGCTTCATTCACAAACTTCCCTTCTAGGGACTCATCTCTCTTCCAAGCTTGCTCCATGGTTGCCTTCCTGGCAAACTTCCCATCTTGGGACTCATCTCCCTTCCAGATTTGCTCTATGGCTACCTTCTCGACAAACTTCCCATCTTGGGACTGACTATTCTTAGGTGTCTTACTCAGAGGTGCCAGACAACCTAATCGGAAATTCCTACCTTGATGTTGTACTTGAATTTGGTGTCGGGTCCAATCAAATTGAACCTTATGACATTCAAGCCAAGGTAGACCTAGAATGATATCATAATGTAGAGGTGCCACTACAAACCTCATACACTCCAAATACTCCTTCCCAATCTTGAAGGTAACGGGATGCAAGGTGCAGAATGCAGAACCCTTTCTACCATCCGCCATCATCAAACTACTTCCAATCACTGGCTTGATAGGAATACCCAATTCCTTTGCTACTTGCATAGACATGCAATTCTCTGAACTTCCAGAATCAACCAAAATTCTACAACCCCGATTAGATATCATACCTTGCAAGTGAAGCAAACTTGCATTGGTCGAGCCTTCAATCCCATTGGAACTAATCAAGCTCCCAGTAGGTGGCTCGAAATCTCCTACTGGGATTCCTCGTTTCCCAGATCATTCCGCTCCACAACCTCCACTTGGGCAACTTGTCGAGGTCGTCCATTCTTGAGTGGACATTCAGCAATGCGATGCCCCAACTGGCGACAATAAAAACAACCTCCATTTTGTCGTAATCTTTCTCTATCTGCTGTGCCGAGTGGTCTTCGCTGGATAACATCAATCTCCATTGGTACCGGTTCTTCCACTCGTGGTACGGGTAGGTTTTGTGTAGGTCGAGGTCGAGACCAAGTTGTGGCAACTAAGGAATCAAAACGCTCAGCCAATTGCATGGCTTCTTCTACGTTCTGTGGCTCTCGCATGGTCACCTCCAATCTGGTTCGTGACTTCAATCCTCGCACAAATCGATCCAGAACTTCACCTTCTTGGATATCTGGAATTTGCATGATGATATTCTGAACTTGTGTGATGTAGCTTCTCACTGAGCCAATCTACCTCAACTCCGCCAATTTATCTCGTGCAGCTCGGGTGGCATTTATAGTCTGAGATCGACCAAGTATTGCATCCTTGAATTTTGCTTATGTCAAAATCGGTGTAACAATTTGTCGTTCAGCTCTTTCTACTCGGAATCGCCACCAAAGTTTTGCCACGCCATCCAACTGGCTAGAAGCCAAGAGAATTTGTTTCCGCTCGTCTTGAAGATTGGTGGCTTCAAAGTAAAGTTCACAGTCAAACACAAAATTCTCCACTATGCTTGGAAGATTCTTGCCTTCAAACACCTTGGGTTTCGGAAATCGAATGCGATCTTCTCCATCTCGAATTGGCGCTCTTTCTATCTGTTCTCGTCGTTGCTGGTCTCGTTCATCCAACAATCGAGTAAGATGCTCGATTTGTTGTTGCATTGCAAGGATAACATCCGGTATTGCCGCCATCGCTACTACTCTATTCCACTACTCTCAATTTATCTAGTTGATTAACACATAGATACAACACGTCCACCGTTCTCCATAAGTTACAACTGGAAGTATCAAGGGTTCCTCTGACACAGTGATCATATGTAGAAAGTCCTGCCCAAAGCGTGAGGTGATGAATTGTGTGAAACGATGCTTTGGTAATATCTGGACATGAAAGTCCCAATGGTTTGGCGGAAGTGGATTTGGTGGTCCATAAATTACATCCATCCCATTCCTGCTCTGATACCAATGTAAAAGACCGGAACCGAGGAGAGAAATAGGAGAATAGAAACTCACATTGGGACACTTGAATGAGGGAAAACTCCGAATGCCTAGCATGAGCTTTGGCCTTGGTATTTATAGGTAGCATACAAGACCCTTGAAGCTTCTCAAGAAGTTTCCTTGAGCCGCTTTCTTGGAGTGCAAGCCAAGTTAACTAGGAAGCTTCTCAAGAAGCTTCCTTCTAGAAGCCGCCTACTTGGCGTGCAAGCTAAGCTAGTTAGAAGCTTCTAGAAGCTTCCTTCTAGAAGCTACCTGCTTAGGGCGCAAGTTAACTAGTTGGGAAGCTTCCTAAGAAGCTTCTTAGATGCTGCTAGAATATTCTAGGCTATTTTGTCTTATTCTCTACTTCGTAAGCCCGACTAACTTTGTCACTAAACTCCATATTGTTACACTATCCTACTCACAAAGGAGTTTCATGAAGGTTTAGTGTGTGGAGAACACTTTGCAGGAAAGGTGACTCCTTTCAAGATTCTAGATGCAAGTTACCATTGGAGAGGAATTTTCAAGGATTGTCTTGATTATTGCAAAACTTGTCATGTTTATCAAGCTTTTGCTAGAAAATCTACTTCCACTCCACCACTTAGATCAATTCTATTGCTAGGACCTTTTAAGAAGTGTGGAATTGATTTTGTAGGTCCTCTCAATAGAACCCCAAGGAACAATTGGTACATTGTGGTAGTTACTGATACCTTACAAAGTGGGTTGAGGCTAGACCATTGAGGGACAAGAATGAAGATGAAGTTGGTAGATTTCTTTATGAATGCATTATCACTAGGTTTGGATGCCATTTGGAGTTGGTTTCTAATAGAGGAGGAGAGTTTATAGGAAGCATTACTACAACCATGTTATGACATTTCTCTATCACACATAGAGTAACTACATCCTATAAGCCAAATTCCAATGGCTTGGCAGAGGGAACCAATCAGACCTTGTGCATGATGTTGGCCAAAGATGCAGAAATGGAAGGGGCTAAACATCATTAGGACAAGAGGATTCATACAGTTTTGTGGGAGTATATGACAACCATGAAGACTTCCATTGTATATTTTCCATTTCAATTGGTACATGGTATTGAGTCTACCTTACCTATTCACTTTGATCTTCCTACCTTCCAAAGCATTCATAGGAGATTGAAGAAAGTACAAGGAGATGATGTAGAGAAGTCAAGGAAGGATCACTCATGGAATTGGAAGAGGCAAGAGCAGTTGCTATGGTTTGAGTTGAGCAAGCCCAAAGGAAACAAAAGAAGAACTATGACAAGAGGCAAGGCAAGAAGAAGGTGGAGCCTCTCAAAGGAGGTGATTGGTTAATGTAGTTTAATTCCATTTGATTCAAGAGAGTGCAAAAGTAGTTTTTGCCTAAGTACTTTGGACTTTCATAGTGGAGAAGGTGTGGGGCAATTACACCTATGATCTCAAGGAGTTGGGAGGAAGACACTTTGATAAGATTAACCATGATAAGTTGAAGATGTATCATAAAAGGTAGAAAGACCTTCACTTTGAGGACAAAGTGAAAACTTAGTTTGGGGGTAAATATAACACCCATTTGTGCATGTGTATGGTATTATGATATTTAGCTTAGTATTACAAATACTTGAGAGATATTGTTTATATAAAGATAAAGGATGGTTCTACATTAATGCAATACTCCGAGGACAAGAGAAGAGAGAAAACACAGATTGCACACTCAAACATTCGATGCCCCAAGGGAGCACCTTCTCTTTATTATATAGACAAAGAGGATCTCCTCCAAGGAAGCTCCACCATAGGATTATGGACACAGATAGGTAACATGTCAGCAAGCTCCACCTTTGGATTACTTACTTGAATGAGTGACCTGTCTGGTCTAGGTCCTATCTGGTTGGTCAAACAAGCTTTGACCGAAGGGAATCTTTTAGGGAATCTTCCTATAGGAATCTCAAAATCACGTAAGATACCATTGGAAAGCTCTTGACAAGACAAAGCAGGGGAAGGGAAGGCCAGCGATTCTTCCATGGGGGGGGGGGGGAGATTTGCACATTTTCGAGGCCTAATTCATCCGTTTAGGCCTCCAAAATTGTCTTCAAAGATTTCAGGCATATTTTGGTTCCTACTCTATTTGTAGAAGTCCCCTTTTGGTGATACTTTTTTCTGATCTGTTTATTTTATCATGTGTAACATCCTTCCAGATGTTACCAAACCAATTCTCACCTTTAAATCATATGTCTAGCTATTGGTTCTAAGGTTCTCAAGTCTATTTTGGTTTTTGCCCTATTAGTAGAAGTACTCTTTTGGTGATACTTCTATCTGATCTATTTTGACCATCATGTATAACACTATTCTAGAAGTTACCAAACCGAATTTCACATCTAGATCATATGGCTAACCCTTGGTATTAAAATTAGTCATGATTAGCTAAAGTTAGTCATAGCTAATATAGTGGAGACCTTACTTTAGAGGAAGTGGAAAAGTGAGCACTACTATTTTGGATTCTAGTGTGTTGACTTAGTATTATTCCTAAGTTTTTTGCTTTGAGGAAAGAGTTTAGAACTCTTGGGCCCGCAAGCCTTTTTGTTTTGGATTTTTCTATAATCTAACGATAGCCCATGTGAATGAATCCTTGACTTAGTGGTTGGATCAAGATAAGATCACATACTTAGTGGAATATGCCAATGTGGATGGGTATTCCTTTATTCTTTTTGACTTTACTTGACTTTTAGCATAGTAACTTGAGTTGTTGTGGTAAATAGTATTTGGTACATAACTATTTCACAAGTATATAGACAAGGGGTGAGGAGATACTCATCATCCTTTTCATTTGCAACTATCTCTCTCTCATTGAGTTCTCTAGTGAGCAATGTCTTGAGTCTTGAAGTGTTAGCCTTGGAAGAGTATGATGGAGTTGGGGTTCCTTGCCTTCTTAGTCCATGGTGCACTACCATAATAGCCATCAGAGGTTCATCTTGAGTGAGAGACATACCGGCTCACAAAGCAGATGGCTATATGGAGTTAGAGTGATCTAACCACTAGCTAGGATGTGATTGTAACACTTTGGAGTTTATGTATGACTTATGTGTGATTTGTGTTTCTATAGTGTATGATGTTGACAATGATGTATGGTGTGTAGCAATGTATATGCGCACAAGAATTATCATGACATTTGTAGTACCAAAGCTAGGTTGCTTGGACATTGGAGTGGTAGTGTTGGTAGTAAGAGGTATTTTGGTAATTAATTATGGACTACTTGTTGTTGATCCAATTTTATGTTAGGGCTACTGATCATACAATGGGACCCACTATCACTTACACCATGCATATTGTCAAATGTCCCGTCAATGGTGCCATTAGGGCTGGAGATCTAGGTTGAGCAGAGTGGTATACCTTCAAAGTGTAGCTCTAGAGAGCTCACTTCTTTGATGTTGAGCATGATGTTGCTTAACAAAGGATGTGATCCTATGTTAAGCAAAGAGCACAAAATAAAGTTGAGGAAGAAACCGTATTGAAGACATTTGAGACATCAACTTGGACAACCATCTAATCAAGATGGATGTTCAAAGATGCTCTAATATTAAAACTAACCATCTTGTAGCCATTTTGAATAACCACATTAAATTGATGTGGAGAGAGACAAATAAGATAAAAAAAGGAGTGTCAAAGTTATAAACAAATTGTATGTGAAACTAAACAAGGGGAAAAATTCCCAATAGCAATGGAGCAAATACCAAATATCTCCTTTAAAAAAACAAGGAGACAAGATGCACAGAGCAAACCATTTTCTCTAAAGGACACAAGATCAAAAACAATATGTTGAAAAAATGCAAAGAGAAGTGGATTTCCAAAATTTGGAGTTTTTAGAAATAGAGAATCATGTAGATGCTTAAAAACAATCTTTATAGCACACTTTTTTAGAAACTTATAGGAGTAAAAGCATGAGCAAAGAAGGACTCAACTATAACTACACATTTTGTCCGTAATTATGGAGGAAAGGAAAAAGGTACTCAATAGTGTGTAGATGGAGAGTTTGTAAAGCAAATAAAGTATATATGGAGAATAGTGTTTGCAAAGAGTATAGTAATACCTAGGCTACTTATCTATACTCACTTACATGACCTAACATCAAGGAATGACAAAGAAAACAATACTTTGGAGATAGAGCATCCAATGCTAACTCTTTTCTTATCTTACGTAAATAAGTAGGGAGCAAAAGTAACATATGACGATGGTCGGATACATATTCTTTTACATAATTGAGTAAAAAAATTCAAAATGTGATATGATGGTTAGAAGCCACACCTAATTAGTAGGTAAAATATTTTAGTAAAAATCTGATTGTATGTAAAACAGATTTCAATAAATCTAAGCAATTCTAAAACATATCAAAGGCCAATAACAAATGTGAGTGGCCTATCATGAAGAATTTTATATTTGGTGAAATTTGTATTAGGTGGTATGTCTGCTTTAAAGAAACAAGATATTACACTGCTCTCATCCATCATAAGTATAATAGTAAGTCCAACAAAATATTATACAAATAAATCCAACATGTAAAACAGAGTAAGTGAATTGTGTCGATCAGAACTGCAATATTTCTTGTAGCAATAGATCATACACATGAACTCCTCCTTCCGAGTGTGCGAGAGATTAAATTACTATTGGGAGCTCCTCATAAATTTTTGAAAAGAAGTAGTTCTTGTTCGCTCCAAAGAGTGTAGATGTACATAGACGTTAACGGATGCGTAGTATTTCGTTAGCGTAACGTTAATTAAGCTAGAGGTCCGTCGACTACGAGGCGAACAGATCCTATAGGGCACCGCGTTAATGTTACCCGCCTTTAGGGTTTCAGAGAGTGGCGAGGTAGGCTAAGACGCCTGCGCTCGAAAGACCCTCTCTTTCCTTGCTCCATCATACATGAGCGAGCTTCAGAGTAGGGTGTTAGGAGAGATCGAGAAATTTTGACAGGAACAAGTGAGAGGCTTGCAGATCAAATCAGATTGCGAGCTGCTGAGAAGCGGAGCGGGAGGACATGGAGTCTGTGCAGTGTTTTGGCCGTAAAAAAACGGCCGTTGCTGTGACCTACTGTAAGAAGGGTAGAGGTCTCATCAAAATTAATGGATGCCCCATCGAGCTTGTGGAGCCTGAAATTTTGAGGTATAAGGCATTTGAGCCCATCCTTTTATTGGGCCGCCAACGATTTGCAAATGTAGACATGCGTATTCGCGTGAGGGGAGGAGGTCACACTTCACAGATCTACGCTATCAGGCAAAGTATTGCAAAGGCATTGGTCGCGTATTTCCAGAAGTACGTTGACGAGCAGTCGAAGAAGGAGATCAAGGACCTGCTAGTGCGATATGACAGGACTCTTCTGGTAGCCGATCCTCGTCGGTGCGAGCCAAAGAAATTCGGAGGACGGGGTGCCCGTTCCAGATTCCAGAAGTCTTACCGTTGATTTCAGGTTCTTGGCTGCGTTATGTCGCTACGTATCATAGTCATGGTAGTTTTGACCATAGTACTAGATCACTCCGTATAGGATATGTCATTTAAGTCAATTTACAATGACAAGTTTCTGGGAATTCTGTCTGGTGGTGATTTACTGTATCACAACTCTTTTCTTTCACTCGCGGTGGTGGGAATTCTATTTGCACCGGTGATTGCACGATCATGTGAAAGAGTGACAGGTTCAGGGGTTGCACCTTACACCTCTGTGGAAAATTTAACAATCAAATTTCACTGTCCTTGTCTGAGGATTTACGTTCTAGCACCTGTAGATGTGTTGGCTGTGGATAGGCATCTTCACAGTAATCCAGACTGCATAGAACGATTCTCAACTTTGGGCGTCCTCCCCTACACCAGCAAGACTTAAAACAGCTTGTATACCCTCTTTCATTCGTCCTCGTTTTTAGGTTTTGGAGGATGGCAACGGAGTGGTACCCACTTGTCAAGACATAGCCGCACTTGAACTGCCAGGCGTGTTTATCAATTAATTCAGTGGGGCCTCGGCTACTTAACGTAAGATGCTGTCGTTGCGCTTGTATGGCCGAACTCGAGTGGCGAGAACATATGCAATGAGACGATCAATCTCCCCATAGTGTGGTTAGAGTAATACTTTTCAGCGTAGGTTTTGTTAATTAAGTCTTGAAACCCTGCACTTCGCTGTTCACTCTTCCAGGAATCTCATACAGACGCCAACTTTAAGGATCTTGCGGACCAAGTACTGTTTTCTGTGCTGTGAGTTGCCTTCTTCGTTCTGTAGGGAGGAGGTGGGTGCAACGAATTTTCTCCTTGACGTGATACTGCTACTCATTGCCAAGTGCAGCACATAAGCTGCCAAGGAAGTCACTGGCAGATGCGTCTTACTACCACCCCTTCGATACATGAATTCCGGATTCTGGACTTAGAGAGGGGACGCGCAGTGTGAGGACTGCGCACAGCTGGAAATTTTAAAGTTGATGAGGAGGGTTCTTAGGTTAGTGGGTACTTGCATCGAGGTCCTGCGCACTTATCGTTTCACATACTCGCATAGATCGTACTTCTCTTCTAGTCCAAAAAGTTTCATCCGGAAACTCTCAAACGACAAGATTAAGAGTTTAATTTGTTCGAGTTCTCCCTCCATCGTTAAAAGTTTTGATCGTAAATATCCAATCTTGGACAATGCTAAGGATACGCAACTGCAAGCGGCTTGATAGCCTGCCGAGCTGGAGCACAGAAAACTGTCTTGTTACACGGAAACTAAACTTTAACCACCACCCGAAAGCCGAAGAGGTTGGTTGAGTGTAGACATCCAAATGTCTGGTTTCAGCGGGACCAGGACATGTCATGGGCAGCTCGAAGAATTCAGGATTACTAACGTACGGTATACACGTTATTGAGTACAAGCACTTGTAACATCACCAGCATCAACGAAATGGCAGTGCAGTTCCGAGGGTTGGCTCCGTCTAAAGAAAATCAATGATCATTGAATATCCAACTATACAAGCACCAAAACTTGGGAGTCATGATACTTCAGGTCGGGAATACTGTGGACAATGCTCCCACCGCTTTCTAGATACTTGCGTTTGTGGTTTCTAGGCATGTATAAACTCGAAGAAGAGTCGATATAATTCTCACTTAAACTGAAGGACCCGCAAAACTTAGCGTTCTCCGGCGCGGCTCGCTCGATCCATCTTTAATATTTTCTTCCCACCTGCGTCTTTTCCAACTGCATTATACTACAATCTTATCAAGTGATAAGAATGGTACAGATGATCCAAACTATATCCCACAACTTCACTTCCAAACACTCCACTTGAGAAACAAAAGGTACCTCACTGTAAGTTCAACAAGGAGGAAATGTAATCAACCTCACTCTAGAATAAGTGAGAACGACACTGAGAGGATACGAGGAAGCACATTTGAAAAAAGGCGACCGCGTAGGAAAAACGAAGGATGGGAAGACCCCATCAAGCCGTACAAGGGAGAGAAAAAAAGGTAACATGGGGCTAAGCCCATGAAGCACATTTTCTTAAAAAGGAAGGGTCATATCCAAGACACGCCACATGTACCAAGATCCTATTGACCTGTAAGGTTGCCAACGGACTGAAAGTTTCTCCATCTCGGCAGAGGATGGTAGTGCTTTCAACTCATACAACTTCTGGAAACCCTTACGAACACCTAAGTCCCCTATCGGCAGCACATTTGGCCTGTGGAGCGAGAACAGCATGAACATGTGCACGGACCACACTCCTAGTCCCTTCACTGCTGTTAAAGACTTCATTAGCTTGTCATCATCCATATCGTGAATGGACAAATCTGACAGGTTTCCCGACAAGAAATGGGCTGCTAAATCATGAAGGTAACCTGCTTTTCGCTCCGAGATCCCTACAGCTCTTAGTTGGGCCTTTGAAAACTCTGAAACTGTCACCGGTTGAAGATTATCCAGACCCTGCAAGACGACAAACATCTTCAATTTTGTCTCATGACCCGATTACCTGAGTACGTGTCGTCCATCATAATTGTCACTGAAACGTGTTAGTAGGTGTGAAACAGCGAGAAAATGGATTAAAAGGCGAAGTTAGGCAAGTACCCCACAGAGGGCTACCACCCTGCCAAAGATCGCGGAAGCAGCTTTTGTGCCAAGTTGTTGAAACACAATACTCCGAGCCAATGAAGTAAAGGCGCTACTACACTTCTCGAACTTAGGTCCTTCATGCATTTCGATCACAGTTCTTAGTCTCGAGTCCACAATTTTCAGATGCTCGATAGCTGTAAACACTTCTTCGGCAGCAAGCAGGCTTGCAGTCGCCACTCGATCAATTGGCGCACGAGCTACCACTACACATTTGAAACCACTTCAGCACTTCAGAAAGATTTTTGATGATGTTGGCTGACTCGGCATATGATGAATGGTTTTGATTTCCAGTCTCCTCTAATGTCCTATCCTCTCAGGAGACCAACTGAAGCTAGAATGCATCACTTCATAATCCTACGACCATAAGCATTACTCGCACAGATTCATCTTAAACTTCCAAGATTAATATTCTGTTCGAAACACATGTAACTCTCGTAGCTTCTGTACTTAATATATCACCAGACAAGTACCTCCAGTGTCAGAGAGGGAGGAGTGCCAGTAGTCAATCGCAGAATCCTCTAAAATATCTCTCGAAGTGGAAGGCAGCTCTTCTCCTGTCCAGAGCGTCGGTGTCGAGAGAGCGTTCTTTCTCCGAGAAACATTTCGAAACTCAGATCGAGTAAAAGCCACTCCCAAGCCTTGCTCTGACGGAGCACCTCGCCTGGAGCGTCTCCTCTCAGTTGAATATTCTCCATTCGATATGGTCAGACTAGTTGCAGTAATAGACAACGACTCCGAAGAAGTCGCGGAGCCATTAACTTCAAAAAGATTCATCTGTCCCTGTGAAGAGTTTTCATTCTTGCAGGCAACTTCAACCGGTTGCTTTTCAGGTATTGGATGATCCCCTTTACGTACACGAAAGGGTAATTTTCCATCTGTAAGCGTAAACTTTCTGCCTTCTTTACCAGAATTCGACATTGATTGATCTACAGCCTTAGTCACTGCTGTCCGTGAAACCGATTTCGTGCGCGAACTCAAAATCCTCCGAAACACTAACTGCGAAAGATCTGCACCTGCAATTTTCGTTATTCCTGTGATTCCTCCTCCAAACTGATGCATCACTCCATTACATCAAGTTCTCAATTCCCAGCGTCAGCGATGAGAGCATTCCCAACTCTGCCGTCTGCGACAACAGTGCCCTCTTGATAGCCGTCTAAAGACTCCTCTTTTCTCCGAGCAAATCCTGAAATTCAGAAATTTACTCGTCCAAAAATGACTTGTGGCGCCAAACTTCACAGCGTAACTTCCAGCAACCTAAGGTTGAGGGTTCACCCTTCTTTAGAGTTTTAATCCGCTTGCTTCACTCAATATTCACAATTCTGCAGCTTCCACCTTCCTTAGGGTCCTCATTAATCCCCTGATTCAGAGCGTGTGTCTATATCACAAACATACAAGAACCAAGTCTTTATGCCAGTCCTTCCAATAAAGTTTCCAAGTTGAGTAGCAGCAAGAGACCTAATCTCGACCAAACCTCGAACCCGAAACCGCTCGGATCGTCAGCTCGTAGGATCTGGTTTTAGTGACTGCACTTGTCCTGGTTGTTCAAGAGCTTCAAACGTTTCGGCCACGGTTTTGTCCTGCACTACCTCGTCCCTCAGGTCTCCCTCAGTTTCAATCTCTTCAATCCTGCTTACGTGCTCTTCATGATCGAAGAAATTGATAGCATCTTCCCCACCGTCACCTTCGCCAGAATCATCACCCTCATCTCCAACTTGGTCCAGCTCATCTACTTCATTGTTATTCTCTTCACGTTCAATTTCTCTCAACTCTGTTGGGTAAATGCTTGTCCTTCTTATCATATTACGAGTGATAAGTTCATCCCCCAGTTCAGCATCGTCGCCAAAGCTTTCATCTACAAGCTCGTTTGCATCGAGAAACCCTGCACCATCATCATAAACGTCATCGACCTTCATACGCAAGTAAGCAACCTTCACTTTGTGCGAACTATTGAGCTGGTACAACAACCAAGTGAACAACACCGTAAGAGTCACCAGCTGTACCAGATGTTTCACTTTCATCCCCTTAGCCTTGTGATCACATTGGGGATTTGAATACATAGTAGAGCAAAATATCCGATATTGAATTCGCTCTCACAAAAATTGTCCGATACTTCTCCTTCGATCTCTCTGAACGCACCAATCTAACTTTCCCTCAAACCCTAACTCTGGGGTTGCAAGTTGCAATTGAAGCCAAATCCGAATTGCGAAGATGTAAACCTTCTGAGGTACTTCAGATGACACCATGCACAACAACCCCCACCTTCCCTCCCGAAACTGACTCAAACGACCAACAATTCACCGACAGAAGGCTGCCGCAACTGAGTGAAGGTCTATCGACGAGTCAAACGAGAACAAAGTACTGCAACACTCAAACAGCATCTGCACGTACCGAAGTCGTGATTCACTTTGAAATTTCAATCGCTGAGCAAAACTTAAAGACGCGAGTAATCTCAAATTCGAAAAAATCAAGATTGAGACAAGACAAATCCTGACCTACAACGACTCGAACGCACTTTGTTCATGACCATTGACTTCTAACCCTTGGTTCAAGTTCGAAGTTCGAACCATTACGGGTTTCAATCCCCTAGTTTCTAAGAGTGTACCGGTAGTAGGTTTCTACGATTCACGTTTTTCATCCGGGAGAAAGGAAGTCTTCCACTTCCTTCCCGCTACCGTCATGACATTCGCACTCATGACATGGAACAGTTCTGCGCTGCGGTAGGATGTGTGTCACCGAGTTTAGGAATGTATGTACAGCGTTACCTGTACTGCACGTACAGGAGTTTCCTAGCGACTGGTTACGTGGTTGCTATAACGGAGTCAACTCGTGCTTACATGGTTATGTGATGGCGTCGACGAGCTCCGTCGCCATTTAGAAACATGTTCTGTTCCCATATGGGGCTCACATCACCGGTTTAGTTTGAGACCATTTCTTCCCTATGCTCACTACATCCAACAGCAGAGGGATTACCACTAGAGATCTTAGAGGGATTACCACTAGAGGTCTTAGATTATCAACTTGAGCAGTCTTTATGTCTTGATAGGTCGCTATTTGCACAAGCATTTGCATTGCCCCTCGCCTTTCCTCAGGAGGCTTGTCAGGGATGGTTTATGAGCACCTTAGAGATTGCTTCCAGACAGATGCTACAATAGTAGTGAGAGGAAACATTCCTATGTCTGTTAGTCGGGTGTTAGGTGCTAGTCGACTTCTCGCGATGGAGAAGGACACAAGAGACATTAGACCGATCGCTATTGGAGAGATCTTTTTGCGTTTGGTCAGTCGTACCATTGTACTTCAGCATCGTTCTCACTTTCGACAACACTTTAGTCCACATCAGTTTGGAGTAGCTACACCGGGAGGATGCGAGGCTATATCTCTAGGCATTAGAGCACTCCTAGATATCCATCCGGAGTGGGTCGTCCTACAGGTGGATGTTGAGAACGCTTTTAATAGCGTCTCACATGCATCCATCTTTAGAGAGCTTAGGGAGACTGGTGGATCCTTGGCGAGTGTAAAAGACCAAATCCGAGGAGAGAAATAAGAGAATGGAAACTCACATTGGGACACTTGAATGAGTGAAAACTCCGAATGCCTAGCATGAGCTTTGGCTTTGGTATTTATATATAGCATACAAGGCCCTTGAGAAGCTTCTCAAGAAGTTTCCTCAAGCCGCTTTCTTAGAGTGCAAGCCAAGTTAACTAGGAAGCTTCTCAAGAAGTTTCCTTCTAGAAGCCGTTGTAATACTCCGAGGACAAGAGAAGAGAGAAAACACAAATTTCACACTCAAACAATCGATACCCCAAGGGAGCACCTTCTCTTTATTATATAACCAAAGAGGATCTCCGCCAAGGAAGCTCCACCATAGGATTAGGGACACAGATAGGTGATATGTCAGCAAGCTCCACCCTTGGATTAGTTACTTGGATGGGTGACATGTCTGGTCTAGGTACTTTCTGGTTGGTCAAACAAGCTTTGACCGGAGGGAATCTTTTAGGGAATCTTCCTGTAGGAATCTCAAAATCACGTGAGTAAGGTACCGTTGGAAAGCTCTCAATGAGACAAAGAAAGGGGGAGGGAAGGCCAGCCATCCCTTTGTGGGGGGGGGGGGGAATCTGCACATTTTTGAGGCCTAATTCATCCGTTTAGGCCTCCGAAATTGCCTTCAAAGATTTCAAGCATATTTTGATTCCTATTCTATTAGTAGAAGTCCCCTTTTGGTGATACCTCTTTCTAATCTGTTTAGTCCATCATGTGTAACATCCTTCTAGATGTTACCAAACCAATTCTCACCTTTAAATCATATGTCTAGCTATTGGTTCTAAGGTTCTCAAGTCTATTTTGGTTTCTACCCTATTTGTAGAAGTACTCTTTTGGTGATACTTCTATTTGATCTATTTCAATCATCATGTATAACATCATTCTAGATGTTACCAAACCAAGTTTCACATCTAGATCATATGGCTAGCTCTTGGTATTACAGACCTCTCTCCTTTTAAGACGCAACGTCCTCGTTGTGCAATTGTTGCTCAAATGCTTGCACCAACACAGGTGCATGTTCCAAATTGGCAGTGGGATCCCAGGTGGCTTCATAGAGGGGGTAACCTGTCCATTGTACTAGATAGTCCACCCGCGGGTGGTGAGTACCACGCATGCATTTTTGGAGGATCCGCTCCACTTCATATTCCTCTGTGCCATCAATGAGTGTCGGACAAGGTCAAATATCTGGTGTGGAATGACCTTGGCCTGATCGGGGAGCATATCTGCATAGTAGGGAGACATGGAAGATTGGATGGATCTTCATGTGTGGTGGTAGCTCAAGGTGATAGGCCACAATGCCGATGCGACGAAGAATCGAGAAAGGCCCAATAAAACAAGGTCTAAGCTTACGAGGTCCAACTAATGTGAGGTTGGTTGTCGATAGCCACACTTGATCCCCAACATTGAACTCCATGTGTCAATGGTGTGCATCCGCATACTGCTTTTGTCGATTTTGCACAATCTGTAATCTGTGCTTGGCGCTCTCCACACCTTGTTGGATTCTAGAAACAAATGTGTTGATTGCATCAACCTTGGTAGCCACTGGACGGATCTTCATCAAGCTAGAAGGTGTGAAGGGATGCTCACCATACATGAGGAAGAACAGAGTGACATGCGTGGATGCATTCACTGAATTGTTGTAGGTGAATTCCACCAACGGGAGTAGAGTGTCCCACCTCTCTTGCTCTTCTAAGGTGAAGCTGCGTAACATGTCTTCAATTGTGCGATTAGCCTGCTCTGTTTGGCCATCTATTTGGGGGTGGTAAGTTGTGGACATGGCCAACTTGGTTTTGAAGAACCCAAAGAGTGTTCGCCAAAACAAGCGGGTGAATTGGGTGCCTCTATTGGTGATGAGTACTCTAGATAAGCCATGGTGAGCAAAGACTACATCTAAGTATAATTGAGCTAGTTGTGGAGCGGTCACCTCCTTGGTGGTAGGGCGTACATGAATCATTTTGCTAAGCCGGTCCACAAAGACAACAATGGAGTCAAACCCTGAGGTGGTCTTGGGTAAATCATACACGAGATCCATACTCACTTGTTCCCAACGTTGGTAGGAGTGGGGAGAGGTTGAAGGAGCCCTGCAGGAGCTTGATTAGAAGCTTTGTTCTGTTGGCAAAGTAGGCAGCTACGCACATAGTCCATCACGTCATTGCTCATCTTGGGCCAATAGTAATGGCGCTTGACTGCATCCAAGGTCTTGTCCACTCCGACATGAGCTGCAATGGCCGGATCATGACATTTTGCTAGAATGGTGGTGTGTAATTCTGGGACATTTGGGATCCATAATCTGCCATCCCAAAAGGTGAGTCCTTGGGTACTGGTGACACCTTTGGATGATTGTGCTTCTACAATCTGTGGGTCAGTTTTTATAGCCGCCAGAATCTCTTGCCAGAATTCAGGGTTAATCTTAACCTCTGCCACCAAGTTGTTGGCCATTGGCATGCATATGAATGCATTTGCAAGTTGCTTCTTACCTTTCACGTAGGTGATTGTCATGTTGAAGCGTTATTGCCACTTTGCCCACCGAATTTGGCAACGAGATAGATCCTTCTGCGTCTCAAGGTAGACTAGAGGTTTGTGGTCTATCTCCACTACAAATACCTTCTCGCCCAAGTAGTGCTTCCAATGCTTGGTTGCTAGAACGATTGCCAGCTCTTCTTGTTCTGTGGTGTGGTAGTTGTGCTCTGCTGGTAACAACTTTTGAGAGAAATATGCAATTGGATGCCATCCATCATGCCACTCTTGTTGTTGGACTGCTCCTATTGCTACGCCTGATGCATCTGTAGCCAACTTGATTGGACGTTTTGGGTCATACCACTTCAAGATTGGTGCATGTAGCAAGGCGGCCTTGAATTCTTGAAAGGCCAACTCTTGTGTAGTTCCCCATGTCCACTTCTTCCCCTTGCCAAGTAGTGCCGTTAAAGGTTGTGCAACCTTGGAGAAGTCCTTGACAAATCTACGATAGAATCCTATCAACCCCAAGAAGCTCTTAAGTTACGTCTGATCTTCCGGGGCACTCCATTTTTGAATGACCTCTATTTTATCTATCAATACTTGAATGCCCTCTGCACTTACTCTATGCCCCAAGTAGTCTACTTCAGACTTGCCAAACTCACACTTTGAGATTTTGGCGTACAATTGATTCTGTCTTAGAATTTGGAGGACCTCTTGTAGATGTTGTTTGTATTCTGTCATTGTGCTACTGTATACTAAGATATCATCCAAGAAGACGATAACAAACTTATCCAAGTATGGATGAAATATGTCATTCATTAGACTCATGAAAGTGGCAGGTGCATTGGTGAGGCCAAAAGGCATCACAAGATACTCAAAGTGGCCATACTTGGTTCGAAAGGCAGTTTTGTGCACATCCTCCTCTACAATTTGGATTTGATTGTAACCGCTTTGCAAGTCCAGTTTGGTGAAGTATCTTGCTCCATGGAGTTGATCAAACATGTCATCCATGCAAGGTAAGGGGTATTTGTTCTTCACTGTTTGCTGATTGAGACCCCGATAGTCAATGCACATGCGCATTGTACCATCCTTCTTCTTCACAAACAAGACATGGGCTCCATATGGTGATACGCTAGGTTGGATGAACCCTTTCCGCAACATCTCCTAAATTTGAGTCTTACACTCCTCCAACTCATGAGGTGATAGGCGATATGGGGCCTTACAAGGAGGCGTCTTCCCCGGAAGTGTCTCAATTTTGTGATCTACTCGCCTTTTTGGTGGTAATCCTGAGGGTAGATCATCGGGAAAGACATCTTGAAACTCATCCACCACATCCTTCAATTTCTTAGGAATTTTCCCATCGAGTTGTGCACTCTGGACTTCTCTTATTAGACCCATAAAACATCTATCGGTCTTACAGACAATTGCCGTCCCTACAACATATAGAGGCAGTTTCTGCCTGTGTGATTTTTCTTTAACCCCAATGATTGACCATTGGTGGGTTCTCACTACTTTCTTCCTCCAATCCACCATAAGGTTGTACTGCTCCATCCATGGCATGCCTAAAATTGCATCATAATGAGCTAACTGTATCACTTGCCACTCAATTGCTTCCTGATATTCTCCTACAGAGAGGGTTACCCGTCTAGGTAATGATTTGATCCTCTCTGTTTGCCCATTTGGTAACTCTACTTCTTCACTTCCATCTCTCTCTAGATCCATTCCCAATCTTATTGCAACAGAGCGAGACAAGAAATTCTTTGTTGCTCCTGGATCTATTAATACTCTCACTTGATTACCTTTTAGGATTCCATTCACGACAATCAATTGTGAGGTTGCCTTTTGGGATCGTTGTGCATAATTCTTCTTCCTTCTCTCGCTTCTCTGCTTCCTTTTTTGAGCCAATAAGGCCGCGAGGTACATTTACTGGCGATCTTTGTTTTACAAAGTGACTTCTACCTCCTCCTCCTCAATGTGCCTCTCCATGTTGTTCAAAGATTGCATGAACGAAGGCCGAGGGCCTCTAGGGAAACAAGTGCGACAGTTGGTAGATATGTGCCCAATATGGCCACAATTGTAACAACAGCGTTGTTCTCCTTGAGTCCCTTCTCCTCGTGAGACTCTATCTCTTTGTTCTTCTACCCGTCCCCGCTCCCCTTGAAGCGGTCGTGCTCCTCAATCCCGGAATTGAAGGTTGCCCAATTCCATCGGTACTAGTCCACCCATGTGTGGCATTTCTGCCCAATAATGTTGAGGTGGAGCTACTCCTTTACCTCCACCTAATGCTTTAGCTATTCTCTGCGCACAAGCAATGGCTTCAAATATCGTGCGAAGATTTTGCACCATGACTTCTTGGCGAATCCGCTCTTTCAACTCTCATTTGAAATTGTCAAGAGCCTCTGTTGGACTCATGTTGGTAATTGCGACTTGTAGATCCAGAAAAGCCTCCACATACTCTTGAACGCTATTCTTTTGTCTCAATCCCTATAGTCGGGTTCGAGCCATCTGCATAGAATCCACCAATTGAAAATTCTTCAGTAGTCCTTCTTGCATTGCTGTCCATGTGACCCCCCTTCTCTCTGCCAGCATGGATTGTTCCCAAGCATCATACCATGTGAGGGCTTTATCGGTCAAGTACCCACATGCAAACACACATGTATCATGCTCTGTGATCTCTATTGAGAACAATCGGAAATATTGATTCATTCTTGAGATCCAATTTTCCACTACTTCCATCGAACGCTGCCCCTTGTAAGGTTTGATGTTGCAGGTCTTCTTCATCCAGAGTAGCAATGTGGCTTCATCGTTGATAGGGTTTGTAGGCACGGATGCCTCTCCAAGTACTTCAGTTGCAGGTATTGGGTTTTGAGACGGCTCTTCTTCTTGCATGGGTTGATCATTCTTGAGGATCTGCACTTGACTTTGTAATGTCTCCATGGTCATCTTAATCTCTTGAAATTCATTCAACATCCCTTGCATTCCTTGCACCAACTCTTGCAATTGCGGATCCATGGTTTGTACAACACTCAATTGCTAATGTCTACTTCAATACAGAGTCAATATAATCACTCTGGAAGGTGCACGAACTATCAGAACTACCATTGGGACCTCAGAAGCTATCACTAGTTGATAATACTCCTCACCAAAATTCCTAACCAAAAAATCTCTAAACATCAATTTCGGCCTCACTACATAACAAATTTTTACTTGAGTGTTGAAAGGGAGAGGATTTGGGACATTCATATCCATTTTGTCATAATAGAATGTAGATTGTCAAATCCCACTCTCTGTCATATATTACCATAGGTAGAATCACCGGGTTTGGTGAGTTCATCACTCTGTCCATGAATTCTATGCCAAAGTGATAAACTAGCGATACCCTCATCTGCTCACGTTGGATATACATAACCTTGATGTGGAATGGGTTTGAGAATGGAAAGCTAGGTGCGGGAAATTGGCCTCCCGGCGCATCCATCCCATCCGCTCTCTAAAGTCCTTCCTAAGTCTAGCAACTACTCTATGTTCTCCACCTCAAATTACTCAATTTCAGTAGTTCGTGCTATTCCAAGAAGGGTGATCCACTCTCTTGGACTAAAACACTCACTCTGATACCATTGTAATACTCCAAGGACAAGAGAAGAGAGAAAACATAGATTTCACACTCAAACAATCGATGCCCCAAGGGAGCACCTTCTCTTTATTATATAGCCAAAGAGGACTCCGCCAAGGAAGCTCCACCATAGGATTAGGGACACAGATAGGTGATATGTCAGCAAGCTCCACCCTTAGATTACTTACTTGGATGAATGACATGTCTGGTCTAGGTCCTATCTAGTTGGTCAAACAAGCTTTGACCGGAGGGAATCTTTTAGGGAATCTTCCTCTAGGAATCTCAGAGTCACGTGAGTAAGGTACCATTGGAAAGCTCTTGACGAGACAAAGCAAGGGGGAAGGAAAGCCAGCCTTTCCTTTGAGGGGGAGGGGGATATGCACATTTTCGAGGCCTAATTCATCCGTTTAGGCCTCCAAAATTGCCTTCAAAGATTTCAAGCATATTTTGATTCCTACTCTATTAGTAGAAGTCCCCTTTTGGTGATACCTCTTTCTGATCTGTTTAGTCCATCATGTGTAACATCCTTCTAGATGTTACCAAACCAATTCTCACCTTTAAATCATATGTCTAGCTATTGGTTCTAAGGTTCTCAAGTCTATTTTGGTTTCTGCCCTATTTGTAAAAGTACTCTTTTGGTGATACTTCTATCTGATCTATTTCAACCATCATGTATAACATCATTCTAGATGTTACCAAACCAAATTTCACATCTAGATCATATGGCTAGCTCTTGGTATTACAACTGTCTACTTGGCATGCAAGCTAAGCTAGCCGGGAAGCTTCCTAGATACTTTTGGAATATTCTAGGCTACTTTGTCTTATGTGCTACTTTGTAAGCCAGACTAACTTCGTCGCTAAACTCCATATTGTTACATATTCCCCAGCCGCTAGTTGGTGACGTCCTCGTCGCCAGTGAAGCTTCAAATTCCTGGATGGCCGTTTGTGCATTTTGGAGGTGAGAAAGAGGTTCCCAAGTGGCATCATGAAGGGGATACCCTTTCCAAAGGACCTTGTACTCCATATGTTGGCGACGACCTCGTTGAATATGGCAACACGCAAGGATACAATCAACTTTGTACTCCTCATGATCATTGATAGGGACATGAAGAGGGGGAGGTTGGACTCGAGAGGAAAAGGAAGAGGGGTTAGGAACAAAGGGTTTCAACTTGGAAACATGAAAGATAGGATGGATACGCATGTGACAAGGCAAGGAAAGTTGATAAGCAATAGGAGAGACAATGTGGGTGATATCAAAGGGTCCTATCCAATTAGGGGCAAGTTTACGAACTTGGGTATCAAGTGGGAGAGGGAGGTTACTGGAGGATAGCATGACTTTATCACCAACTTCAAAGGTGAGATCACGACGATGGTGGTCCGCATATTTTTTTTGGTGATTCTGAGCAATAAGGAAGTGAGACTTGGCTTGTTGAAGAGATTGATATATAAAGGTCAAGAATGTGGAAGTATGAGGAACTTGAGATGGAGGGGGAGCAAGAAGAGAATCTGGAACAAGCGGATCTTGGCCAAAATTGAGAAAAAAAGGAGAGAATTCGGTGCTTGCATGTTTGGAATTGTTGTAGGCAAATTCTACAACGGCAAGACATTCATCCCAATTGGTATGGTGGACATTGACAAAGGCATGCAACATATCCTCCAATGTATGATTTGCACGTTTGGTTTGTCCATCAATTTGAGGATGATAGGCCGTGGACAAAGCAAGCTTGGTGCCGAGTATCTGAAAGAGTGCTTGCCAAAACTTCATGGTAAATTGAGGATCACGGTTGGAGATGAGTACGCATGGCATCCCATGATTCTTGAAGACATTGTTGAATTAGATTTGCGCTAATGTTGGAGCATCCACGGTATCACAGGTTGGTGCCAAGTGGATTTGCTTACTAAGCTTGTCCACAAACACCACGATGGCGGTGTGTCCTTGTTTTGTCTTTGGCAAGGATGTGATGAGATCCAAGCTCACATGCTCCCAGCAAGCTGATGGAATGGCAAGCGGTTGAAGGAGTCCACTCGGCTTCTGGTTGCTGGCCTTGTTACATTGGCAGCTCTCACACAATCGGAAAAATTCTTGAACATCTTGTTTCATGTTGGGCCACCACCATTGATGTTGGAGTGTACCCAAGGTCTTGTCCACACCCATGTGACTAGCGATGGGTAAATCATGGGCTTCTTGAAGGTGCACAAGTTGAAGATCACCTTTGGCTGGAATATAGATCCGGTCTGCATGGAATAGAAGGCCTTCCTTGAAGGAGAAGGTGTTGTACTCCTTGTCACCTATTGTTAGATGACCATGTACCATTTGGAAGAAGGGATCTTGTTGTAAAGCTAACCGAAACTCGTTATGGATCTTGGGGTCAATTGACAACGTCGTAATTGCTGCCGTGATGAGAGGAAGAGACTTCAAATCAGGTCATTGTGATAGAGCATCAAGGATGACATGGAACCGACCTGGTTTGTACTCAAGTTTGATGTCAAACAATTGGAGTTGCTCTTCCCATTGATGATGTTGACTCTTCATGTGCTCTAGGTGTAAGGTCTGCAACAATGGCTTGTGATCAGTTTGCATGATCACTTGTTTCCCTAAGAGATAATGCTTCCATACCTTGGTGGCATATACTATTGCAAGTTGTTCCTGATCTCGAGCAGAGTAATTTCTTTTAGCTGTATTTAGTTGGCAAGACACAAAGGCAATGGGATGTAGTTCATTTGGGAATTCTTGTTGCAACACAACTCCAATTGCAAAGTTAGAAGCATCAAAATCAACCACACAAGGTAGTTGAGGATCATATGGTTGAAGAATGGGTCTTGAAGACACCATATGTTTCAACTTCTGGAATGCTTCTTCATGCTTGGTGTTCCATTGGAAGCTCAAGTTCTTTTCCAAGAGGTTAGTCAATGGTGCAGCCACATGAGCATAATAGTGGATGAACCGCCAGTATAAACTAGCCAATCCATTGAATGCCCGTACTTTTATAGCATCCTTTGGGGTAGGCCAATCAATAATGGCCTTGATCTTCTCTTCTTCCATCTTGATCCCCTCTGAGGAGATCTTATGACCCAAGAAGGTAACCTCTTTTTGCCAAAAGGCACACTTTGACTTTTTGCAATAAAATGTCTATTGTCATAGTCATCTTAGGACTTCTCACACATGATTCACATGTTCTGCCTCTGTCTTGCTATAGATTAAGATATCATCCAAGATTACCACCACTGACCAATCCAATAGTCCATCCAACACTCGATGCATCTGATCCATGAAGACTGTTGGAGCATTAGTGAGTCCAAAAGGTAAAACTCTTCACTTGAAATGCCCATACCTTGTGCGAAAGGTAGTCTTTTGCACATCCTCTCTATCAATCGGAATTTGCCAATAGCCACTGCAAAGATCCAACTTGGAAAAGTAACGTGCTTCACTTAGTTGATCAAGCAAGTCATCTATCCGAGGCAAGGGATATGCATTCTTCACGGTTTGCTTATTGAGCCCACGATAATCAATATAAAACAAAGTCCTCCATCCTTCTTTGGAACAAATAGTACCGGTGCTCCCCAAGGAGAGGTACTATATTGTATGAAGTCCTTCTCCAACAACTCTATAAGTGTTGTTTGCAACTCCTCCAACTCCCTTGGTGAGAGCCAATAGATTGGTCTACTCACTGAAGTACTCCCTGGCAATAACTCGATCTTGAAGGGCATACCTCAATTGGAGTGTAATCCCTTTGGCAGATCATCCAGAAACACATCCGCAAACTCCTTAACTATCCGATCAACCATTACTTGATGAGGCTCTCAATCCTCCACAGATTGGTCTTGTGCAATCGGCTTGATCCACACCGCAAATACAGACATATCTTTCTCTAAAGCTTGCTCTATGGCTGCTTTACTAACAAACTTCCCTTCTATGGATTCATCTCTCTTCCAAGCCTGCTCCATGGTTGCCTTCTTGGCAAACTTCCCATCTTGGGACTCCACTTCCTTCAAGGTTTGCTCTATGGCTACCTTCTCAACAAACTTCCCATCTTGGGACTGACCATTCTTAGACGTCTTACTCAGAGGTGCCAGAAAACCTAATCGGAAATTCCTACCTTGGTGTTGTACTTGAATTTGGCGTTGGGTCCAATCAAATTGAACCTTATGACGTTCAAGCCAAGGTAGACCCATAATGATATCATAGTATAGAGGTGCCACTACAAACCTCATACACTCCAAATACTCCTTCCTAATCTTGAAGGTAACAGGATGCAAGGTGCGGAGTGCAGGACTCTTTCTACCATCCGCCATCATCAAACTACTTCCAATTGTTGGCTTGATAGGAATACCCAATTCCTTTGCTACTTGCATAGACATGCAATTCTTTGAACTTCCAGAATCAACCAAAATCCTACAACCCCAATTAGATATCATCCCTTGCAAATGAAACAAACTTGCATATGTTGAGCCTTCAATCCCATTGGAACTAATCAAGCTCCCAATAGGCGGCTCGAATTCTCCTACTGGGATTCCTCATTTCCTTGATCATTTTGCTCCACAACCTCCACTTGGGCAACTTGTTGAGGTTGTCCATTCTTGAGTGGAAATTTAGCAATGCGATGCCCCAACTGGCAATAATAAAAACAACCACCATTTTGTTGCAGTTTCTCCCTATTTGCCGTGCCAAGTGGTCTTCGTTAAATTGCATCAATCTCCATTGGTGCTAGCTCCTCCAATTGTGTGTAGTGTATTGGTAGGCTTTGTGGAGGTCAAGGTCAAGACCAAGTTGTTGCCACCAAGGAATCAAAACGTTCGGCCAACCGCATGGCTTCTTCCAAGTGTTGTGGCTCTCACATGGTTACCTCTAATTTGGTTCTTGCCTTCAAGCCCCTCACAAATCAATCCAAAGCTTCACCTTCCAATATATATGGAATTTGCATGATGGTGTTTTGGAATTGAGTGATGTAATTTCTTACAGAGCCAATCTATTTCAACTCTGCCAACTTATCCTGTGCAGCTTGTGTGGCATTTATAGCTTGGAACTGACTAATTATTGCGCTCTTGAATTCTGCCCATGTCAAGATTGGTGTAACCATATGTTGTTTGGCTTGCTCCACTTGGAATCTCCACCATAGTTTTGCTACTCCATCCAATTGGCTAGAAGCCATGAGAATCTGTTTTTGCTCGTCTTGTAGATTGGTAGCTTCAAAATAACGTTCACAATCAAACACAAAATTCTCCACTGCACCCGGGAGATGCTTGCCTTCAAATACCTTGGGTTTAGGAAATCTGATTTGATCTTCTTCTCGAATTGGTACTCTCTCTACCTGCTCTTGTCGTCAAAGATCTCGTTCATCCAACAATTGAGTAAGGTGCTTGATTTGTTGTTGCATAGTAAGGATAACATCAGGTATTGCCGCCATGGTTGCTCCTCTATCACACCACTCCCAATCTATCTAATTTATTAACACATAGAAACAACACTTCTACCGTTCTCCATAAGTTACAACCGGAAGCACCAAGGGTTCCTCAGATATGTTGATCATATGCAAAAAATCTTGTCCAAAGTACAAGGTGATGAATTGTGTGAAACAATGCTTGGGTAGTATTTGGACACAAAAATCCCAATGGTTTGGTGGAAGTGGATTTGGTGGTCCATAATTTCCATCCATCCCATTCCTACTCTAATACCAATGTAAAAGACTGAATCTGAGGAGAGAAATAGGAGAATGGAAACTCACATTGGAACACTTGAATGAGGGAAAACTCCAAATGCCTAGCATGAGCTTTGGCTTTGGTATTTATAGGTAGCATACAAGGCCCTTGAGAAGCTTCTCAAGAAGTTTCCTCAAGCCGCTTTCTTAGAGTGCAAGCCAAGTTAACTAGGAAGCTTCTCAAGAAGCTTCCTTCTAGAAGTCGTCTACTTGGCGTGCAAGCTAAGCTAGTTAGAAGCTTCTAGAAGCTACTTAATTGAGGTGCAAGCTAAGCTAGCCGGGAAGCTTCCTAGATACTTTTGGAATATTCTAGGCTACTTTGTCTTATGTGCTACTTTGTAAGCCTAACTAACTTTGTCGCTAAACTCCATATTGTTACAACGAGTCTCATTCCTTTTGTGCGGTCTTTTTATGGCTCTTTGGCTTCCCTTTACTACCAGCATGGTGGTTCACAGGAGGGAGTCACCATCTTGGAGTAAGCTATTGGTACATGTCAGGGAGATCCTTTGGGGGGGCCCTTCTTTGCCATGGCTCACTTTAGAGCTCTCCTATCTACTACTTTGGCCATGCCTGGTTGTATATTTCCCTCCTTGGCAGATGATACACATATCATAGGCCTTGTAGATCAGATTAGACAGGCTTTTGACTACTTGACTACCAAGCTACATCTAGTAGGCTTGAGAGTCAATCAAAGTGTAGGGCATGGTCCCATTTAGGTATCCTTCCACACCTTGAGCTTCCAGAGGGTTGTATTACATCCACATATGGACTTCATGTTCTTGGAGTGCCAATAGGATCGGAGGATTTTGTCACAAGCTTCTTAGACATTGCTCTTGCAGAGGATGTTCTCCATGTGGATGACCTTCCATTACTAGGAGATCCGCAGGTGGCGTTTGGTATACTCTCTTCCAGTATTGCTTGTCAACCATCCTACCTCATCTGTGTAGTTCCCCCCTCACCGTCCTTCTGATCACATTTGAGAGCATTTGATAGGAGGATTATGGGAATCTTTGGTGATATTATTGGACCAAGGACTTTTGAGTGTGTGATAGTGGATTTGGCATGTAGACAGACGGCTCTATTGATCTTATGTGGTGGGGTTTGCTTGCTTTCTATGGAGGAGACGACACTTATAGCATTTTTGAGTAGTTGGGCTCTCTTGGCACCCCTACTTACCTCTTGTTTTGTGGTTGCTAATAGGCCAGTTTTGGAGACTTATGTGACAAAGGTAGAGGGAGGATCCTTTTCTCTCCAAGTGTTCTTGCAGCAGACAAGAGATAGTCTATCCCCAAGAGCACAAGAGGATTTTCCACCTTTTGCTTCACTATCATCAGATTGGACTAGAGGTTTACAATCTTCCTTGATGGAGCAACAGTGTGAGCATATGCTACATTCTCTCTTAGTCTACTTGTCCATTCCTCAGGCTACTAGAGCACGTCTTCACTCTTGCTCCGGCAAGGGTGCATGCTCTTGGATCCTAGCTCAACCGTGCATTAGGGCTTTCCGACTCGCACCAGCTACTTTCTCTACAGCAATGAGGTTTTGCCTAGGTTTGGTCCACCTATCTGCATCTTCATTACTCACTTGTGAGTGTGGTTCTACACTAGATGCAGCAGCAGTCCACATGACACGGTGTCCTTTTGGAGGACAAAGGATAGCTATCCATGATGCCATTAGAGACATAGTGTTTGCTATGGCACAAGAGAGTGGATACTTGGCTTGGAGGGAGCTTTCGTATGCTTTGCAAACAACACGTGTTAGGGCAGACTTATACTTGGTCCAAGATGATCAGGTGATAGTAGCAGATGTCATGGTTACGGACCCTATGCGGGATACAGTTTTGGAGGGAGTGATTACCCATCCCCCTGGATGGGTGGCAAGTGCAGCAGTAGGTTGCAAGGTCTCCAAGTATAGGGGCATGCAGCAAGGTCACCTCTTTGTTCCTCTAGCCTTGGAGTTATATGGAGCGATGGACACGACATTTGACACATTTGTCAGAGGGCACGAGAGCTTATGATGTGAGGCGTCAAGGGTACCACTTTTACTCTCATACTTTGTAGCATATTTTAGACAGCATGTGTCCATTTCTCTGTAGAGGGCAGTGGCTGGTGCAATCCATAGGAGAGCAATCACATTAGGTGATGTTTCTTCGGATGCTCCAGTTGTGTGTAGACCGTACGACTTGCATAGCTCAGATATCTTAGGTGCGGTAGGGCAGATTTCTCATATAGAATCTATTGGGGCTTAGCCCCATGTTACCTTCTTTGTCTTTCCCTTGTTCGGCTTGATGGGGTCTTCCCATCCTTTGTTTTTCCTACGCGGTCTCCTTTTTATTTTTGTTTAGTTTGGTTATCACCATCCAATATCTTTACCACCTGCCCTAGATCTTTACCACCTGCCCTATATCAGTCCACTATACAAAGGTGTCTTTTCTTTTCTTCTTGGAACTGTTTCCTATCTAATAGAAGCATATTTCCATTGACTACGATAACAAACTTACGGATTACTGTAAAAAGTCAAATAATCTAAATTATCAACGTTCTCAAGTATTCACTTTCGCTTTCCTTTATATACTTTATATACGGTACTTGAACCTCCACCCATCTAAACTGCATAAAATGATAGTTTAGAACACACAAGACTAACTTTTTATATATAAAGATTTATAGAAGGAAACCTAAGAGTCATATTCACCGTCCGATTTAAACTAGAAAATGTCATTCAGATCCCAAACTCGATGGTAAAAATAACACACTAGGGTTTTGCTTAGACCATGGCCAATAGGGTTAAATTGGGCCAATATTGACCAGTGGCCAATATACTTTATATACGGTGCTCGAACCTCCACTCATCTAAACCCGCATAAAATGATAGGTTAAATCACACAAGACTAAAATGTTTCAATATAAAGATTAATAGAAGGAAACATAAGAGTCATATTCACCATCTGATTTAAACTAGAAAATGTCATTCAGATACCAAAGTCGATGGTAAAAGTAACACAATAGGGTTTCACTTAGGCCGTGGACAATCCGCTAAGAAAAGTTATTTGGAGGTCCCATAAAATTTCATGGTGCGTAGGTGTGTGATACTCACTGGTTTTTTACAGGGTATGTCCCATGGCCATAAACCCGCTATAGTTCCTCTTTTCTAGAACCCGCAAATCCTTATGGAATTTTTTGGGATTACGGGTTCTCCTCTAAACAATCATTAACACTCTTTAATGAAATTTGAAATCCTTTGACATGTATCACTTATCACAATGTGAAAATTTGAATGTACTAATTTGAAATTATGACCTTTGTTTCCCTACCCGTCATTACCTATTTCCCTGGTTCCAATGGTATATTTCTCTATTTTGCAAGAAGTTGTGATCCGATGATGCATAATTCTTGGAAGCCATAATTTTTTGATGGAATTTACTCTACTAATTTTTGACTTGTAATCATGCTTCTATACTTCATGTTCCTTTTGATAGTTGTGTGTAATGCAATTTGGAAAGTACCTAGTTGTGAGAATTCACTTGTGAAAGAGTGTGAAATTTGGGAACTTGGGTACCTTGATTCACAATGCACCACCTTAGTACTCACAAATTGTTCAGGAGAGAATGAAAATGTCGTTGTGGTTTCAAATTGCCAAATTCAAAAATAGTTAAGAGGAATGGTCCAAGGATGAGTGGATTGGGATATAGGCAGGCCTCTTTATTTGCAGCATGGACCTCAAATACCGCAAATAAGCTAATTGCCGCCCCCAATGAAAATTAAACATGGTTAAACATGGCAGTCATAGAAAATGACATAGATATTCATTTATTTTTCTAATAAAACCCAATGACCTGCAACTTTTTGAACTGTTTTGAATACCTTCAAGCAAGAAGTCTCTTAAAGAAGCTCAAGCGTCATCTTTCTCCCAGTTGACAATTGAGAAATTGCTCTCAACAATAGATGTGTCGGGAAATGCTATCACAAGCCCACCATAAAACTCACGTAGCTATAGGAACTGATTTTGGGGCAGCTTCCAACCACCTTCAAAAGAGGTTAGATGATCACACTTATCTAGGACATCCTTAAAACCGCTCTCACGGTGGTATGCCACCTGATGGTCTTGGAATTCTTGCTCAATCGCATCAATCTTTGCTCACGATCAACTATGTTGCAAGTGATGGTGTGAACTTTCACAATATCAGCAAATTCTTGACCTTGAAGAGCTACCAATTGATGCGGAAGTACATGAGGCATCTCTTTGGCAGCATCGTTAGACAGGTCATGCTCAACAACAACAACAGAAATCACACCTGCAATAAGATTGATTGTGTAGTTAGCAAGATCTTGTAGAAGTGCCTCCATGTTTTCATTGTCAATCACTTCCAACTTGTTGATCCCAAACTTGCCAAGGTCTTGAGCACTACCGTGACATTGGAAAGTAGCAGTGAATACATGCAATCATTGGAGACAATGACAACTTCTAGATCGACAATGTTTGCCTCTGCAACAAGTAGTGGCCTGTTGCATTGAACCAACATACATAAGTACCATGCAAATGTTGCAATGCTTTACACTACTATTACACTAAGGTCGTAAGCCCTTTCAGGTTGCAAAACATTACCATTGCCTCAAATGAGATTTTCTCAATGAGCATCATCACAATCCACCAAGATGAATCTGGTGCTGTGGCAAGCTTCTTTTCATCCAAATATCCAATTACCTCCATGTGATACTTTTTGAACCTGAACGTAACCTTGCTCATAGACTATGTAATACCAATAGCTAGACACATGATCTAGTGATGAAATTCAGTTTGGTACATGATGGACTAAGTAGATCAGACAGAGGTATCACCAAAAGAGTACTCTTACTAATAGGCCAAGAACCAAAACATGCTTGAAGACTTTAGAATCAATAGCTAAACATGTGATCTAAAGGTAGAATTTGGGTTGGTGACATCTGGAAGGATGGTACACATAATGTACAAAGTAGATCAGGTAGAGGTATCACCAAAAATGCACTTCTACTAATAGGGAAGAAATTAAAATAGGCCTAAAAATGTCAAAGGTAATTTTGGAGGCCTAAACGGATGAATTAGGCCTCAAAAATGTGAAAATTCCCCACTCCCTCCCAAACAAAATAAAGACTAGTCTTCTTTCCTCCTTTGTTTGTCTCACCGAGAGCTTTACACTGGTACCTTACCCACATGATTTTGAGATTCCTATAGGAAGATTCTCTAAAAAATTCACTCTTGTCAAAGTCTGTTTGACCACCCAAATGGGACCAAGATCAACATGTCACCCATTCAAGCAAGTAATCTAAGGGTGGAGCTTGTTGACAGGTCACTGATCCATGTACCTAATCCTATGGTGGAGCATCCTTAGAGGAGATCCTCTTTGGCTATATAATAAGAGAAGGTGCTCTCTTAGAGCATTGAGGTTTGAGTGTGAAACCTGTGTTTTCTCTTATGTGTTTCTCTGCTATTCTTTGGAACATTACAAACTCACAACGAGTTTTAGCAATAGTTGGAGGCTCCAATTTCAATTCCCAAGTAAATTTTTTCTACTTGTGCAAATACATGATAAATGTTATGAGCTTGCAATAAAATTCCTCTCCCATCAAGTGCATAAAGAATCACTAAAGTTGATGGTCAAGTTGGTGCAAACCACACCAAATGTGGCAAAACTAAGTAAAGTAGCCAACTCAAAGCGAGATGCCACACCTTGTATGTACCTTGTCATCTTGCATTTGACATCAATAGAATTGAAACCATCATATTCTTCCAACTAGGTACAATCATGTTTGACAACATATATATATATTCTTTGACGTGTGTTGAGTAAGCATTGGGATCACAAGCAAGTGGTAGTTAAAAATATCACCCTTTCAAAGAAATCTGATGCAAACATCAAGGTATGAGATGGTCATATGAGCAGACATGTCCATCACAACGGAAAATGTCCACGCACGTGTGAGTAGATCTCACATTGATTGAAGGTTTAAGACACACATATATCTTGCATGAGCAATAGATGTTAAGCCAATTTGGTCATTTCTCATCCTCAAAATTTGCACAACCATTTGGAAGGACACTCTTACACTAAGATAATTGGAAATGAGGGTAAAATGGAGCGGTATTCATCAATCTAATCCAGTATCTCAATGCAACAACATCAGCTCCATTACCATCCATGGCTTTTGCTTTGCCTAAGACAATTTCAAAGATACTAAGAGCACGCTCCTTACTAGTTTTTTTACCATTTTCTTACTTGTAAAAATATTCACCAATGATAACATCAATGATATACTTATCCACAAACAAATGAATAGGAGGCTATGAACACCAAAGTGAAATTTGATGGTGTTGTGGAAAAGAACAAGAGAATTCTCCTCAAAAAACTTTATCTTCTGATGATATCCGAGTGCCAAATAGTCCTTCCAATGCTAGGATGTTGGATATCCATGTGTCTACATACAAGTTTACAGGAAACAATTTCTTGAAATACATGACGTTGGTTGTCTAATTGCATTTTGCGCCAATATTCTCCTTACGGCTGAAGTGCATGCAAAACATGCAAGAGATTGATATCACTACCTTTGTCTTAGCATTGTGCTCTCAGATTTTGATGCCAAATTTCAAACAATGTTCCTTCTTGAATGGAGTGGAGCACAACATTACAAAAGAATGATCAACAAGCAAGTGTATTTCTAGCTTTTTTCATAAGAAGAAATTTTGGATTTTTAGGGATGGCTTATAAGAGCAGTATTTTAGTTTTGTGCATTTCATATTTTGGGGTTGTGATTGAAACATATTAGGTCTTGTTACTTTAATTTTCTATGATAGATGTTTTGCAATGTCATAAGAAAAACCGCTTAAATGCGGCATTGCATAAAATTTATATGCGGCTAAATGCAGAATTTCCACATAAAAAACCACAAATAAAGAGGACTGGATATTAGAGATTGGAGCAAAGAAGAGGAAGACATAGATAATACAAATAGTTTTCCAAATGGTGGGGATTTATCCTTGAAAGATGATATTTGATGGGGAAGTTTACTTCAATAGAAATAGCACTTACAAAATCAATGGTCAAGTGATTTATGATGAGAAAAAAATTCCACTTTGTTGCATGTAAAAAGAATTCTATATTTTGAGTCTTCTTTGTGAAATTTTAGGGTAATGAATATTAAAAGTTATTTCTAATGTTGATTGATGAGTGGTTAATGAACTATGTGTCATTTGCTCAAGAATGCCATGATCATGTCATGATATGACATGTTTTAAAATGTTGGAGCTTTGGTTGGACCTAAATCACCAAGGTAATTGTGTATCATTTGAAAGCAATCAATATTTAATAGTAGATGTTGGATATGTTCCCATGAGTCATCTAGTACATTCATTCAAACAAGTTAACTATCAAGAAAGGAAGGATTTCAACTATTGTGTCGCTCAAACAAGATCTCTAAATGAACACTACATTGGTATACTTAAAGCACATTGGCACTCCTTGTAGGAGTTGAGAGTTCAACTAAAAATTAGGAAATGTAACTCCTACCTTTTACATTGGATTTTTGCATGTGTTATATTGCATAAAATTTTAATTAATAGGTGCAATCTATGGGAGGACGAGTAGAAACTAGTTATAGATGGAGCATATTCCACTCAATTCATGGATGTAAGTGCACTAAACCACCACCAAATGGAAAAAAGTGTTGGTAAATTAGCAATATCAAAGAAGAAACTAGGTAATCAATTGTAATAGTTTGCCTTGTGTGAAACCAAGCATATGGTGAATATTCGTACAAGACATAAGTTTGTATGAGATATATGCTATGCTTCAATGAGAAGTCAAATTGACCCAGACTTAAACTTAAGTACTATGTACAAAACTCCAAATTATGATGTCATAATCACAACACATTCATATTCAGTTCACAAACTTCTGACTTGTGTTTCTTGGTTTCCATGTTATCCACATTAACTACATTCTTCATGTGTATAAAGAATTGGCTTTCTTGCCTCTATATATCAAACCATTGTATAATAATCTCTTTGACTATTATAGCTAACATCTGATTGTATTCTCTTTAGCTTCACAATTCTCTCATACATATGTTAGGTCAAGAATTATATTCGTATGTTGAGTTCCACTTGTGGTCTATAGTTTTGTTAACATTAGTCGGTTTCAATTAATATAAAATTAGTAATATGTTTGATGGGAATTTCCTCAAAGATTTTTGAATATACAGCAAATTAGATAATTTTTATCTACATTTTAACTTTTATAAAATTGTAATTATTATATTCTATATTTTTTGGAGGAAATTTTTTAATATCACTATAAATTATTTTAATTTCATTCAGAAAATTTATATAAAATTTATATTTATATTTCAAATTTGGGAGGGGGGGGTTTCAGATTTAAAAGAGATGTATTTATAGTCTATAACACCCCTTTGTGCATGTGTGTGGTATTGTGATATTTAGCTTGGTATTACAAGTACTTAAGAGATATTATTTAGAGATAAAGGATGATTCTATATTAGTCATGGTTAGCTAAAGTTAGTCATAGCTAAGATAGAGGGGACCTTACTTTAGAGGACGTAGAAAAGATGAGCACCACTATTTTGGATTTTAATGTGTTGATTTGGTATTATTCTTAGGTGTTTGGCTTTGAGGAAAGAGTTGAGAACTCTTGGGCCCGCAAGCCTTTTTGTTTTGGATTCTTCTTTAGTCCAAGGATAGCCCATGTGAAGGAATCCTTGACTTAGTGGTTGGGTCAAGATAAGACCACATGCTTAGAGGAATATGCCCATGTGAATGGATATTCCTTTCTACTTTTTGACTTTACTTGACTTTAAGTCTAGTAACTTGAGTTACTACGGTAATTAGTAACTTTGGTATGTAACTATTTCACAAGTATATAAACAAGGGGTGAGGAGGTACTCATCATCCTTTCATTTACAACTATCTCTCTCATTGAGTTCTCTAGTGAGCAATGTCTTGAGTCTTGGAGTGTTAGCCTTGGAGTAGTATGATGGAGTTTGGGTTCCTTGCCTTCTTAGTCCATGGTGCGCTACCATAATAGCCACAAGAGGTTCATCCTGAGTGAGAGACAGGCCGGCTCACATTTTTGGTTCCATTGCCGGGACCTCTCTAAAAGGCAAGATAATGTTCCGCGTTCAATTCTACATTAGGCAGAAGGAGGCTATGAGAGCTCACTTGGAGAGAACATTAGGAGAGGAGAGGGCTAAACTTATGTTAGAGAACCAAGATCCATTTGTATACACTGTAGTTCATTATGATGTCTTTGAGGTGATTTTGTATATCTTGTACACATGAGAGGAATTGGAGAGATTGTGTGAGGTGGATTGCAGATTTTGGGGATTAAGGTGATTTTGGGCAAAATCTCAAGTTTGAGATCTGGACTTGAGATTTCTACATATGATAGCTTGGGTTATCTTTCAGTTAGCACACTTGAAATTATTGTGAGAGCTTCTATGCGCACTAGGCTAGAATTTTTGAAAGTTGATAGGGTAAAGTGCTCCCGCAACTGCATGCTCTCTGGAAAATTGTACAGAGTTTGCCATTTCTTCAATTTTCAGTGAATTTTCTTGAAAATTTTGAAGAAAATTAAATGCATTGTATCCTACCTTCTGCCACAAAAATTAGAGAGAGATCGTTCTTGCACAGGGAGTAATGAGTTTTTGAAGTGAAGGGGGTGGTTTTCAGACCAAATCTGAAATATGGGTGCTAAATAG
Organism: Lunularia cruciata; assembly: GCA_948567375.1. NCBI lineage: Eukaryota > Viridiplantae > Streptophyta > Marchantiopsida > Lunulariales > Lunulariaceae > Lunularia > Lunularia cruciata. Next base: position 39,222,680 of record OX419755.1, on the reverse strand, counting down.
AAAGATGTCTAGGCCAAATGGCTCAATGAAAAGATCTGAAATTTTTAGGGTGGGATGCCCTAGAGTTGTGATGAAGTGTGCCAAATTTCAGAGGACTGTGACAAATTGGTTGGGAGATTTGAGTGATATTGTGAGGAAGGGTCAATTCTGCAGAGTGGAGATCTCATGCATGAGGAGTTTGAGATCAACAAAAAGCATGTTTGAATGTTTAGATTCATCTTGGGAACATGGAGGGTCATCAAGAGTGGAAATTGAGATTATGCAAGGTTCCCCAAGGGTTTGAGGTGATTGTAGGGGTGGATTTGAGGAAAAGAGAGTTTACAATAGAATTTGAAGAGAGTGTTGAGAGGATCCAAAAACCTACACCACTTGGAGGAAAGAGTGAGTCTAAGTGCTTTTTGTGTGGAGAGAAGGGACATAAGGCAAGTTCATGTCCATTGACCTTTGAGAGCAAGAGATTGAGAGAAAGGAAAGGCTTACTGGACTTGGGTTTACATGTTAGACCTTTTTCACCAAGATTGGGAGGAAGAAGATCTAAGACCAAGGAGTTGTGTGAGGTTTGTGGAGTTGAAGGACTTCCAAAAAGACATGAGTGTAGTGGAGTTAAAGCACTTTTGGAGACTTTGGTGAAGGATCTTGGAGAGAGTCTTAGTACAGCTACAGAAATACTACCACCTTCATAAGCTAGTTATCAAGATTAGTGATAGAGATAATCTTTCAACTTATGGATAAACTATCCATGAGAGTTAGATTAATATGCACTCTAGGATTTGATGTTGCTATAGAAATCTTGGAGCAACCTGAAACTTTTGTGTTCCCTAGGGTGGATTACTCTCAAATGGTGTTAGTCATGTATATACTCTATTAGTTATAGAGTGAGAGAAAAGAAAAGAGAAAAAGAAAAATTGAGAGAAGAGATAGATAATGAGAGGTTAAGATGGGGAAACTTCCGGTTTTCTTTGGCAAGGATGGAGAAGATGTGGAAGCCTTTGTGAGAGACTTCAAGAGAGCTTGCATAGGAAACAATGAGAGGAGGAAGAATGAGTGGGCCTCATTATTACCAGATTTCTTTGAGGATGCAACACTTACATGGTATGAGCCAGAATACCAAAAGAGAGAGAGGAGAGATGGAGAAGAAGAGTCTTGGGAGACTTTGACTTCAGCACTCATTGAGAAATTTCTTCCTGATGAGAGTTATGAGAGATTGATGAGTGAGGTTACATTTCTCAAGCAAGGAGATGGAAAGAAAGTGAGAGTCTATGTGGAAAGAGTGGAAAAGTTAGAGTCCAGATTTCGCATAGTGTTGAGGAAGGGTGGGGATGATGTGGAGACTACAATGATTAGCATAGGGGCCATGCTCACCAAGAATTTTGTGGGAGGGTTGAGACCACAAATTAGAAGCAAGGTGAGATATGAGAAACCTTCTTCCAAGGTTGAAGCTATCAAGATCGCAATTCGTATGGAGGGGAGTTTGGAAGGGGATGAGAGTGATTTAGTGGTGAAGGAGGTTATGCATCCTCCTCAAGGCTACAAGTATGGTGGAACTTCTGATACTTTGGTGGCAAGGGTTGCACCACAAGTAGTAGTTGCTCCAGTTCTTGCACATCCACCAAAGGATCCACTTCAAACCATCACAGAACAACTTGCGGATCTCAAGATCAATGTGGTGCAACTATGGGAGAAGAGAGAGGTGGATCAGAATGTAGGGAGAGGGCCTAGAAGTTATGGAAACTATCCATATAGAGGAGGCCAACCAGCCAACAATTTCAATGATAGAAATTGTTTTGGTTGTGGAGGAAGAGGCCATATCCAAAGGAATTGCCCAAATTCCACTTACCATTGAGGAAGGGGTTATGAGGGAGCCAATAGAGGGAAAGAGGGAGGTAGTGAAACCCAAGTGGCTCCTAATCCAAACAAAGGTAAGGGGATAGCATCCATAAATGTGGTGGAGAGCAAGTATGAGAAGGGAGAGTACTCAAACTCCAAGAGTCTTAATTTGGAGCTTTTGGGACAAGAGAAGAAGAGAGCTCGTTTTGCAGAGGATGTTCACTCTTCTCAAGGATTTACTTCAAGCAGGATACTCCTATGTCTACTAGGAGCACTCGCACCTCAACACCATCAACAACAAAGACTCCAAGGAAGAAGTTGGGGATGGAGGACTTCTTGATCTCAAAGCAACAATGGAACTACAATGTGTTGGAGGATGTTGGTAGTCATAAGGCTAACATCACAGTGGGCCAATTAATTGCTTTGAACCCTACCTTGAGAAAGGAGCTTAGAGGTGGTTTGAGTTCTACAAGGAACAAGAGGAAGAAGAAGGCAAAAGTTCCAATATCAATGGGGGTGGTGGATGCCAAGCCAGCACCATAGGAGGCTTGTGAATATGCCTCCAAGATTGATGTGAGAGTGAATGGTCACAACATCAAGGATGCATTGGTTGATGGAGGATCAGCAGTAAATGCCATGTCAGAAAGGTTAATGAAGAAGTTGAGTATGATACCCTCAAGACCTTCAACATTTGTGGTGAGCATGGCAAACAAGCAACAAATTTGACCAGTAGGGATGATGGATAAAGTGGTAGTTTCAGTTATGGGAGTTCAAAATCTCATGACTTTCCAAGTCTTGAAGGATTCAAGCTATGAGTTACTTCTTGGGAGGCCATGGTTGAGACCAGCACGCACAATTGATCGATGGCACAAAGGGTACTTGAGGATTGGGTCATCAAACCATAGAGTCACAGTTCCTATGACTAACACCACCAACACTTCACATTCAGATACACCATCTTCTGATTATTGGGAATCAGATTCTGAAGAAGAAGCTTCAGGTGTGTACACAAGCATGGAGGAGGAGACTTCCATGGAGGAGGATGAATCTGAATCTGATTCAGATGTGTATCCTTTGTGTGCTATGAATTTTGCACCTAAGCCAAAGGTTTTGAAGGACCTAGACAAATCACCATTGACACTTGAGGAGGTAGAGAGAAGGTTAGCTACCCTCAAGTATGGCCCAAATGTTACCAAGGAGGAGAAGGTGAGATTTGAGGAGATTTTCCGCAAGTTCATCCATGTGTTTGCTTTTAGTTACAAGGATTTGAAGGAAGTCACCTTGGAGGAGCACAAGATAGAGGTGGAGTCACATGCAAGACCAATCCGCCAAAAGCAACGTCGCATTAGCCCACCAATATCTTTGGTTGTGAAGGAGGAGACTGATAAGCTCAATGAGGCTGGATTTATCTTTGAGGTGGAGAATTCAGAATGGGTGTCTCCAATTGTCATTGTGAAGAAAAAGAATGGCAAGCTTTGGGTATGTGTGGATTACAAGAAGCTCATTATGTTACCAAGAAGGACTATTATCCATTGCCATTCATTGATGAGATCTTGGAGGAGGTTGCACGTCATGAGAGGTACAGTTTTGGAGATGGTTATAGTAGATATAACCAAATCAAGATTGCACCAGAGCATCAACAACTCACCACGTTCACCACACCTTGGGGAACTTACGCTTTCAAGGTCATGCCTTTTGGGCTTTGCAATGCTCTAGCCACATTCCAACGGTTCATGAACAAGGTATTTGAACCTTTCATTGGGAAATTTGTGAGAGACTTCATTGATGACTTTTGTATCTATGGGAGCAAGGAGGAGCACTTTGAGCACCTAATCAAAGTCTTGCAACGCTTGGATGAGGCAAATGCATCACTCAACCCAGAGAAGTGCATTTTTGGATGTGAAGAAGGTCTACTTTTGGGGCACATCATCTCCAAGGATGGAGTAGCAATTGATCTTGAGAAGGTGAGGAAAATCTCAGACCTTCCATTCCCTTCAAGCTTGACAAAGTTATGCCAATTCTTGGGGATGGTTGGATACTATAGGAGGTTTATCTTCTCTTTTTCCAACAAGGCTTATGCATTGACCATCTACATGAAGAAGGGTGTAGATTACATTGTGATTTTGGAGGACAAGGAGGCTCTCAAAGCTTTTGAGGAGCTCAAGCAATCCCTTGTTGTAGCTCCAATTCTTGCTAAATCTGATTGGAGTAAGCCTTTCATCCTCTACATTGATGCTTCTAATGTAGCTATAGGATGCACTCTTAGTCAATTAGACCAAGATGGGCATGATCATCCAATAGCTTATGCTAGTAGGCAGATGGTTTCAGTAGAGAAGAACTACTCTGTCACAGAGAGAGAAGGGTTGGCAGTGATCTTTGGTCTCAAGAAGTTTAGACACTACTTGATTGGAGGGAAAGCCACCATTGTCACGGATCACAAGGCTTTGAAGTACATCTTCAACAAACCTAATGTTGAAGGGAGACTAGCAAGGTGGATGATACTCTTGTCTGAGTATGACTACACCATTGAGGATAGGCCATGAAAGAAACATGCAAATGATGATTTGTTATCTAGAGCCTATGATCACAATGGAGATGAGCCAGTGGATGATTCCTTCCCGGATGAGGAGCTCATGACAATCTCAGTTACTCAAGAGTTCCAATAGAGTACAAGGAGATTGTGGATTTTGTGACAAGAAGTAACTATCCAGAAGGGATGCATGCTAGGGAGAGGAAGGCCCTTGCAGCAAGATCAAGACCTTACACAATGGTGGAGGATATTATTTTTCACCAAGGAGCAGATGGTCTACTTCAAAGAGCAGTGGATAAGGAAGAGTCTATCCTACTCATAAAGGAGTTTCATGAAGGTTTAGTATGTGGAGGACACTTTGCAGTAAAGGTGACTACTTTCAAGATTCTAGATGCAGGTTACCATTGGAGAGGGATTTTCAAGGATTGTCTTGATTATTGCAAAACTTGTCATGTTTGTCAAGCTTTTGCTAGAAAGTCTACATCCACTCCACCACTTAGATCAATTCCATTGCTAGGACCTTTTGAGAAGTGGGGAATTGATTTTGTAGGTCCTCTCAATAGAACCCCAAGGAACAATCGGTACATTGTGGTAGTTACTGATTACCTTACCAAGTGGGTTGAGGCTAGACCATTGAGGGACAAGAATGAAGATGAAGTGGGTAGATTTCTTGATGAACTCATTATCACTAGGTTTGGATGCCCTTTGGAGTTGGTTTCTGATAGAGGAGTAGAGTTTACAAGAAGCATTACTACAGCCATGCTACGACATTTCTCTATCACACATAGAGTAACTACATCCTATAAGCCAAATTCCAATGGCTTGGCAGAGAGAACCAATCAGACCTTGTGCATGATGTTGGCCAAAGATACAGAAATGGAGGGGGCTAAACATCATTGGGACAAGAGGATTCATGCAGTTTTGTGGGAGTATAGGACAACCATGAAGACTTCCACCGTATATTCTCCATTTCAATTGGTGTATGGTATTGAGTCTACCTTACCTATTCACTTTGATCTTCCTACCTTCCAAAGCATTCATTGGAGATTGAAGAAAGCACAAGGAGGTGATGCAAAGAAGTCAAGGAAGGATCAACTCATGGAGTTGGAAGAGGTAAGAGCAGTTGTTATGGTTTGAGTGGAGCAAGCCCAAAGGAAAAAAAAGGAGAGCTATGACAAGAGGCAAGGCAAGAACAAGGTGGAGACTTTCAAGGAAGGTGATTGGGTAATGTTGTTTGATTCCATTTGATTCAAGAGAGTGCAAAAGAAGTTTTTGCCAAAGTACTTTGGACCTTTCATAGTGGAGAAGGTGTGGGGCAATTACACCTATGATCTCAAGGAGTTGGGAGGAAGACACTTTGATAGGATTAACCATGATAAGTTGAAGATGTACCATAGAAGGTAGAGAGACCTTCACTTTGAGGACAAAGTGAAAACTTAGTCCGGGGGTAAATGTAACACCCATTTGTGCATGTGTGTGGTATTGTGATATTTAGCTTGGTATTACAAGTACTTAAGAGATATTATTTAGAGATAAAAGATGGTTCTATATTAGTCATGGGTAGCTAAAGTTAGTCATAGCTTAGATAGAGGGGACCATACTTTAGAGGACGTAGAAAAGATGAGCACCACTATTTTGGATTTTAGTGTGTTGACTTGGTATTATTCCTAGGTGTTTGGCTTTGAGGAAAGAGTTGAGAACTCTTGGGCCCGCAAGTCTTTTTGTTTTGGATTCTTCTTTAGTCCAAGGATAGCCCATGTGAAGGAATCCTTGACTTAGTGGTTGGGTCAAGATAAGACCACATGCTTAGAGGAATATGCCCATGTGAATGGATATTCCTTTCTACTTTTTGACTTTACTTGACTTTTAGTCTAGTAACTTGAGTTACTACGGTAATTAGTAACTTTGGTATGTAACTATTTCACAAGTATATAAACAAGGGGTGAGGAGGTACTCATCATCCTTTCATTTACAACTATCTCTCTCATTGAGTTCTCTAGTGAGCAATGTCTTGAGTCTTGGAGTGTTAGCCTTGGAGGAGTATGATGGAGTTTGGGTTCCTTGCCTTCTTAGTCCATGGTGCGCTACCATAATAGCCATCAAAGGTTCATCCTAAGTGAGAGACAGGCCGGCTCACAGGCCATGATAGTGACATCCATTAAAAAAAGTTATGGTTAGTCATAATGTTTTTTGCAAATAGCAGAATGCTCACATAAACTGAGATAAAAGTGATCATTAATGTTTTAAGGGGATGCAGGGTTTAAGTTAGCTACATTCACTTACATGTGATCCAAATCAGTCTAAAACACTGATTTCATTAGTGAAATCACAACAAGGATTAGGTGTTAAGTAGGGTTATCAACTCTAAAATTGACATGTATCAAAATGATAATTAAAGAGATGACCAAAAAGTTATAAAATAATAGTAAATTGAAATTTGAATTCCTCCCTACTTCTCCCTTTTGAATCCATCTAGAGGGAAAGGAGAGAGGAATGTCATTTCCAAGCTTGAATTTGTCAAAATCCACTACTGAACCATAAGAGATATTTGCACCACTAGCATTTATGCGGTAAGAGTAGGCAATAGTAGTTAGAATAGAGCACCATCATAACTTGGGGAGACTGCCACACCATGACATTTTCAAGTTAATGAGAGAGTTTTGCCATTGATTGCAATGCATAGTTTTAATTTGAGCCATGAGATCTTAAAAACTCAATCTCATTCTATTTTTATTTCTGTGTCTAGGAGTCAAGCTCAATCATTCCACCTCCAATATCCACCATTCTTCCTCCATATTCAATCAATCCATCTTCTTTGATTCCAAGTCTATTGCTCCACTACAAACACTACAAAGATTTCAAGAGCTATTGAAGATGGTAACAAAGGGAAACAAAGCAAAGGGGGTGAAGTGCAATGAAGATTAGTTCCGGATGATTGGCCATCATTATGCACAAATCCTAAATTACTTAAATGATGAAGAGCATTTTACCAAATTCACAGAGGCAATTGCAAGAAGCCGGTTCAGAAGATGACCGTTTTTAATTATATGACCCTCTATCTAGTGTGATATGGAAGAGGATTTCCTATTTCCTTGAGGGGAGATAAATTATACAACAAGTGGGCTACATATATGAAGTCTTACAAGGAGGCAGAGGTATGGAAAACAAGAGTATGAGTGAAGGACATACTGACAAGGAGTTTAAACAAGGATGGAGAACCATAAGGATACGTTTAAATCATATGTGTCCATTCTTTGTCCGCATAGATTTGATGTTTATAAATAATTCTTATATATCTCCTCTTGTACTAGTTAGTATTGGTGGTGGTTTTGTGGAAAATACTGGAGATAGAGATGATCAAGTGATGCATAAGCCCAAGGAAGCACACTTAGGAGGTATAATTGAGGAGATTGGAGAGGAAGAAGAAATGATGGAAGATTTTCCAAAGTCGGGGATGGAATCAATTCCATTCATAGTTCCAAGTACTCAAGGGCTATATTTTCATGATAGGTTAGAGGAGGAGAGTCAAGCATGAGTAAGAGGAGTTCCATTAGTAACCAAAGTGGAGTGCCTAAGGATTGGAGGAACCAAAGGAAGAAGAAATGATGAAGTGAAAGGTCTATTAGGAACCAAAGTGGAGTGCCAAAGAAGAGACCTAAAGATTGATGGAAGAGGTTGCATCTCAAGAAGGAAACAATGTATCTCACAAGAGAATAAAAATTTATCAAGTAAATACAAAGATTACTCCTACCATGTCTACTTTCTTGCAAGATTTAGCTGATTATAGCAAATGGAATAGTGAATCCTTAGAAGCTAAAGGGATGTAAGATTGCAGAAATAGAAGCTCAAAAGTTTGCAAAAATGGAGAAATATAAATACCTTGTAGAAGCCTAAAAGAAGAAGGTGGAGGTTGAACAAGTATTTTGAATAGAGAAGATTAGATCTAAAGTGGAGAAATTTGAATCAAGGATAGGAATGCAAAGTCAAAAAGATTCTTTCCATGACTCTTTAATTGGCTAGAGCAAGAAAGAGTCAAGATTAGATTATGAGTATAATTACAATGTCGTCTAAGATAGATTTGCATCTATACAAAGTGAGAGCATCCATATCGTTATGTAGTAGATCCAAAATTTCCAATATCAAATTTCAAATTTGAAGATGAAGATGAGATCTATCTCAAGATGTATGCCATTTTTTCCCAATATTATAAACATTTCTATTTTGAGTTGACCTTCTTCAATGTGATTCCTTGTGACAATTAAGAAGTTGAGTTTCTCTCATATGAGTTGAGTTCCTACTGTCCAATATGCCATAGTTTGCATTTGTGTTCATTTTCACTTCTGTTGATGCATACCTTGAGAGAATTGAACTTATAGCCGCCTATAATACTATTGACTAATTTATTTTGAAGTTTGATAGCAAATTTTTATCAAATTTGCATCCTCATATACAGATTTTAATCAAATGCTCACCCCATATGATATCTATGGTTGCATTGTTTATGTAGGTTGCTTGGTCTGCATGGGCTACTTAGATGACATAGGTTATTTATTTTGATTCTTAAATTCTTTTAGTCAATTTCCATGTTTGTTAATTTAGTGTTATATTACTATGTAAATTATATTATATTATTCTAGTTTTGATTTCTATATTTCTTATAGTTAATTTTAAGTTTGAGTGTCTATTATTTTAGTGTTAGATAACTATGATAAATTAGATTAGATTAAATTAAATTAAATTATTCTATTTTAGATTCCCATATTTCTTATAGTAGAATTTCAAGTTTGAGTGTTTGTTATTTTAGTGTTATATTACTATGATAAATTATATTATGTTATTCTACTTTAGCTTTAAATTGAACCTTGTCTTATAATTTTTATTATATATAATATATATATATGATAAAAATAATGATTCTACTTGTACTAGTTGTCAATGTCACCAAGATAAACAAAATTTAAAAAAATAAGAATAATGAGTTGAGATTTTAGGACAAGGAACTGAAATACACATAAAACACTAGTGTTTATATACAAGAGCATGGTTATACTCATGGCTATCCACATGATGTACAACCATGAGATAAAAGTGCATTTTTTAGTCTCTTATTTAGGATATGGCGTAAAAAGAAAGGACTATAGGTCCATATTCATAACCTCTCATTTGGATGCATGATGTGCTCATGAAATTACATTGCTAAATAATCATAAGGATCATCACTATAATCTCTAAATCTCATAGAAGTCCACTCCTCCTCCAAAAACATAATAGTTGGCATCATGTAACATCATGAAACAACGTCGTTGTTACAATTGTGGCCGTTTTGGGCACATATCTACCAACTATAGCATTTGTTTCCCTAGAGGCACTTAGCCTTTATACAAGCAATCTTTGAACAACATGGAGAGGCGCATTGAAGGGGAGGAGGTGGAAATCACTTTGGAAAAGGAAGATTGCCAGTAAATGTACCTTGCGGTCTTACTGGCTCAATAAGGAAGAAGAGAAGCAAGGGAAGGAAGAAGAATAATGCACAAAGATCCCAAAAGGTAACCTCACAATTGATTGTCATGAATGGAGTCCTAGAAGGCAATCAAGTGAGAGTATTAATCAATCTGGGAGCAATAGAGAATTTCTTATCTTGCTCTGTTGCAATAAGATTGGAAATGGATCTATAGAGAGATAAAAATGAAGAAGTAGAGTTGCCTAATGAGCATATAGAGAGGATTGAATCATTACCTAGACGGGTAACAGTCTCTATAGGAGAATGTTAGGAAGCAATTGAGTGGCAAGTGATACAATTAGCTCATTATGATGCAATCTTAGGCATGCCATGGATGGAGCATTACAACCCTATGGTAGATTGGAAGAAGAAAGTAGTGAGACCCACCAATGGTCAATCATTGGGGTTAAGAAAAATCACCCAAGCAAGATCTGCCTCTATATGTCATAGGGACGGCAACTGTCTGTAAGACCAATAGATGTTTCATGGGTCTAATAAGAGAAGTCCAGAGTGCAAAACTTGATGGACAAGTTCTTGAGAAATTGAAGGCCATGGTGGATGAATTTCAAAATGTCTTTCTTGATGATCTACCCTCAAGATTACCACCAAAAAGGAGAGTAGATCATAAAATTGAGACACTCCCCGAGAAGACACCTCCTTGTAAGGCCCCATATCGCCTATCACCTCATGAGTTGGAGGAGTGTAAGACTCAAATTGAGGAGATGTTGCAGAAGAGGTTCATCCAACCTAGCATATCACCATATGGGGCTCCTATCTTGTTTGTGAAGAAGAAGGATGGTACAATGCGCATGTGCATTGACTATCGAGGTCTCAATCAGTAAACATTGAAGAACAAATACCCCTTACCTTGCATGGATGACCTGTTTGATCAACTCTATGGATCAAGATACTTCACCAAATTAGACTTGCAGAGCAATTACAATCAAATCCAAATTGCAAAAGAGGATGTGTACAAAATTGCCTTTCAAACCAAGTATAGTCACTTTGAGTATCTTGTGATGCCTTTTGGCCTCACCAATGCACCTGCCACTTTCATGAGTCTAATGAATGACATATTTCATCCATATTTGGATAAGTCTGTTATTGTCTTCTTGGACAATATCTTAGTATATAGTAGCACAATGACAAAACAAAAACAACATCTACAAGAGGTCCTCCAAATTCTAAGACATAATCAATTGTATGCCAAATCTCAAAGTGTGAGTTTAGCAAGTCTGAAGTAGACTACTTGGGGCATAGATAAGTGTAGAGGGCATTCAAGTATTGACAAATAAAACAAAGGTCATTCAAAAATGGCGTGCTCTAGAAGATCAGACTCAACTCAAGAGTTTCTTGGGGTTGATGAGATTCTATCATAGATTTGTCAAGGAATTTTGCAAGGTTGCTCAACCTTTAATGGCACTACTTGGCAAGGGGAAGAAGTGGACATGGGGAACCGCACAAGAGTTGGCTTTCAAGAATTGAAAGCCACCTTGCTACATGCACCAATCTTGAAGTAGTATGACCCAAAATGACCAATCAAGTTGGCTATAGATGCATCAAGCGTAGCAATAGAAGCAGTCCTACAACAAGAGTGGCATGACGGATGACATCCAATTGCATATTTCTCTCAAAATTTGTTACCGGCAGAGCGCAAATACCACACCACAAAACAAGAAGAGCTGGCCATTGTTCTGGCAACCAAGCATTAGAAGCACTATTTGGGCAAGAAGGCATTTGTAGTAGAGACAGACCACAAACCTCTAGTCTACCTCAAGATGCAGAAGGATATATCTCGTTGCCAGATTTGGTGGGCAGAGTGGCAAAAATGCTTCAACATGTCAATCACCTACGTGGAAGGTAAGAAGCAACTTGCAGATGCATTCACCCACATGCCAATGGCAAACAACTTGGTGGTAGAGGTTAAGATTAACCCTAAATTTTGGCCAGAGATTCTGGCTGCTACAAAAATTGATCCATAGATTGTAGAAACACAATCATCCAAAGGCATTACCAACACCCAAGGACTCACCTTTCATGATGGCTGATTATGGATCCCAAATGTCCCAAAATTACACACCACTATTCTAGCGGAATGTCATGATTTAGCCATTGCAGGTCATGTTGGAGTGGACAAGAACTTGGATGCAATCCAACACCATTACTATTGGCCCAAGATGAGCAATGACGTGATGGACTACATGCACAACTGCCTACTTTGTCAACAAAACAAAGCTTCTAATCAAGCTCCTGTAGGGCTCCTTCAACCTCTTTCCATGCCTACCCAATGTTGGGAACAAGTGAGTATGGATCTCGTATGTGAATTACCCAAGACCACCTTAGGGTTTGATTCCATCATGGTCTTTGTGGACCAGCTCAGCAAAATGATTCATGTATGCCCTACTACCAAGGATGTGACCGCTCCACAACTAGCTCAATTATACATAGATGCAGTCTTCTCTCACCATGTCTTGTCTAGAGTACTTATCACTGATAGAGGTACTCAATTCACCAGTTTGTTTTGGCAAACACTCTTTGGTTTCTTCAAAACCAAGTTAACTATGTCCACAACTTACCACCTACAAACAGATGGCCAAACAAAGCGGGCTAATTGCACAATTGAAGACATGTTACGCGGCTTTACCTTAGGAGAGCAAGAGAGGTGGGACTGTGAGCCGGCCTGTCTCTCACTCAGGATGAACTTTGATGGCTATTATGGTAGCACACCATGGACTAAGAAGGCAAGGAACCCCAACTCCATCATACTCCTCCAAGGCTAACACTCCAAGACTCAAGACATTGCTCACTAGAGAACTCAATGAGAGAGAGATAGTTGCAAGTGAAAGGATGATGAGTACTTCCTCACCCCTTGTTTATATACTTGTGAAATAGTTACATACCAAAGTTACTAATTACCGTAGTAACTCAAGTTACTAGACTAAAAGTCAAGTAAAGTCAAAAAGTAGAAAGGAATATCCATTCACATGGGCATATTCCACTAAGCATGTGGTCTTATCTTGACCCAACCACTAAGTCAAGGATTCCTTCATATGGGCTATCCTTGGACTAAAGAAGAATCCAAAACAAAAAGACTTGCGGGCCCAAGAGTTCTCAACTCTTTCCTCAAAGCCAAACACCTAGGAATAATACCAAGTCAACACACTAAAATCCAAAATAGTGGTGCTCATCTTTTCTACTTCCTCTAAAGTAAGGTCCTCTCTATCTTAGCTATGACTAACTTTAGCTACGCATGACTAATATAGAACCATCCTTTATCTCTAAATAATATCTCTTAAGTACTTGTAATACCAAGCTAAATATCACAATACCACACACATGCACAAATGGGTGTTACATTTACCCCCAGACTAAGGTTTCACTTTGTCCTCAAAGTGAAGGTCTCTCTACCTTCTATGGTACATCTTCAACTTATCATGGTTAATCCTATCAAAGTGTCTTCCTCCCAACTCCTTGAGATCATAGGTGTAATTGCCCGACATCTTCTCCACTATGAAAGGTCCAAAGTCCTTAGGCAAAAACTTCTTTTTCACTCTCTTGAATCAAATGGAATCAAACAACATTACCCTATCACCTTCCTTGAAAGGCTCTACCTTCTTCTTGCCTTGCCTCTTGTCATAACTCTCCTTTTGTTTCCTCTGGGCTTGCTCCACTCAAACCATAGCAATTGCTCTTGCCTCTTTGAACTCCATGAGTTGATCCTTCCTTGACTTCTCTGCATCACCTCCTTGTGCTTTCTTCAATTTCCTATGAATAATTTGGAAGGTAGGAAGATCAAAGTGAACAGGTAAGGTAGACTCAATACCATATACCAAATTGAAATGGAGAATATCCGGTGGAAGTCTTCATGGTTGTCCTATACTCCCACAAAACTGCATGAATCCTCTTGTCCCAATGATGTTTAGCCCCATCCATTTTTGCATCTTTGGCCACCATCATGCACAAGGTCTGATTGGTTCTCTCTGCCAAGCCATTGGAATTTGGCTTATAGGATGTAGTTACTCTATGTGTGATAGAGAAATGTCCTAGCATGGCTGTAGTAATGCTTCTTGTAAACTCTCCTCCTCTATCAAAAACCAACTCCAAAGGGCATCCAAACCTAGTGATAATGAGTTCATCAAGAAATCTACCCACTTCATTTTCATTCTTGTCCCTCAATGGTCTAGCTTCAACCCACTTTGTAAGGTAATTGGTAACTACCACAATGTACCAATTGTTCCTTGGGGTTCTATTGAGAGGACCTACAAAATCAATTCCCCAAAAGGTCCTAGCAATGGAATTGATCTAAGTGGTGGAGTGGATGTAGATTTTCTAGCAAAAGCTTGACAAACATGACAAGTTTTGCAATGCTCAAGACAATCCTTGAAAATCCCTCTCCAATGGTAACCTGCATCTAGAATCTTGAAAGCATTCACCTTTCCTGCAAAGTGTCCTCCACATACTAAACCTTCATGAAACTCCTTTATAAGTAGGATAGACTCTTCCTTACCCACTGCTCTTTGAAGTAGACCATCTGCTCCTTGGTGAAAAAGAATATCCTCCACCATTGTGGAAGGTCTAGATCTTGCTGCAAGGGCCTTCCTCTCCCTAGCATGCATCCCTTCCGGATAGTTACCTCTTGTCACAAAATCCACAATCTCCTTGTACTCCATTGGAACCTCTTGAGTGACTGAGATTTTCATGAGCTCCTCATCCGAGAAGGAATCATCCACTTGATCATCTCCATCATGATCATAGGCTCTAGAGAACAAATCATCATTTGCATGTTTCTTTCCTGGCCTATCCTCAATGTGTAGTCATACTCAGACACGAGTATCATCCACCTTGCTAGTCTCCTTTCAACATTAGGCTTGTTGAAGATGTACTTCAAAGCCTTGTGATCTGTGACAATGGTGGCTTTCCCTCCAATCAAGTAGTGTCTAAACTTCTTGAGACCAAAGATCACTGCCTAATCTTCTCTCTCCGTGACAGAGTAGTTCTTCTTTGCTGAAACCATCTGCCTACTAGCATAAGCTATTGGATGATCATGCCCATCTTGGTCTAATTGACTAAGAGTGCATCCTATAGCTACATTAGAAGCATCAGTGTAGAGGATGAAAGGCTTACTCCAATCAAGTTTAGCAAGAATTGGAGCTACAACAAGGGATTGCTTGAGCTCCTCAAAAGCTTTGAGAGCCTTCTTGTCCTCCAAAATCACCATGTTATCTACACCCTTCTTTATGTAGATGGTCAATGCATAAGCCTTGTTGGAAAATGAGAAGATGAACCCTCTATAGTATCCAACCATCCCCAAGAATTGGCTTAACTTTGTCAAGCTTGAAGGAAATGGAAGGTTTGAGATTTTCCTCACCTTCTAAGGATCAACTGCTATTCCATCCTTGGAGATGATGTGCCCCAAAAGTAGACCTTCTTCACATCCAAAAATGCACTTCTTTGGGTTGAGTGATGCATTTTCCTCATCCAAGCGTTGCAAGACCTTGATTAGGTGCTCAAAGTGCTCCTCCTTGCTCCCATAATCACAAAGGTCATCAATGAAGTCTCTCACAAATTTCCCAATGAAAGGTTCAAATACCTTGTTCATGAACCGTTGGAATGTGGCTGGAGCATTGCAAAGCCCAAAAGGCATTACCTTGAAAGTGTAAGTTTACCAAGGTGTGGTGAGTGTGGTGAGTTGTTGATGCTCTTGTGCAATCTTGATTTGGTTATATCCACTATAACTATCTCCAAAATTGTACCTCTCATGACCTGCAACCTCCTCCAATATCTCATCAATGAATGGCAATAGGTAGTAATCCTTCTTGGTAACAACATTGAGCTTCTTGTAATCCACACATACCCAAAGCTTGCCATTATTTTTCTTCACAATGACAATTGGAGACACCCATTCTGAATTCTCTACCTCAAAGATAAATTGAGCCTCCTTGGGCTTATCAATCTCCTCCTTCACAACCAAAGATATTGGTGGGCTAATGCGACGTTGTTTTTGGCAGATTGGTCTTGCATGTGACTCCACCGCTATCTTGTGCTCCTCCAAGGTGACTTCCTTCAAATCCTTGTAACTGAAAGCAAAAACATGGATGAATTTGCGGAAAATCTCCTCAAATCTCACCTTCTCCTCCTTGGTAATATTTGGGCCATACTTGAGGGTAGCTAACCTTCTCTCTACCTCCTCAAGTGTCAATGGTGATTTATTTGGGTCCTTCAAAACCTTTGGCTTAGGTGCAAAATCCATAGCACACAAAGGATACACATCTGAATCAGATTCAGATTCATCCTCCTCAGTGGAAGTCTCCTCTTCCATGCTTATGTCCACACCTGAAGCTCCTTCTTCAGAATCTGATTCCCAATAATCAGAAGATGGCATATCTGAATGTGAAGTGTTGGTGGTGTTAGCCACAAGAACTATGACTCTATGGTTTGATGGCCCAATCCTCAAGTACCTTTTGTGCCATCTATCAGTTGTGCGTGCTGCTCTCAACCATGGCCTCCCAAGAAGTAAGTCATAGCTAGAATCCTTCAAGACTTGGAAAGTCATGAGCTTTTGAGCTCCCATAACTGAAACTACCACTTTATCCATCACTCCTACTGGTCGAACTTGTTGCTTGTTTGCCATGCTCACCACAAATGTTGAAGATCTTGAGGGTTCTATCATCAACTTATAGATAAGCTCATCCTCTCCCACAAATCTCTAAGCCTAGATACCTCATCCTTTGAAGAAGTACTCCTCTCTTGAAGCCACAATATCTCCATTTTAGTACTCCTCAATCAAGGTCATAATGAAACACCATTTGAATTGCAAGATCTCTACAACACAATCTCTATATCACTCATGCACAAATAAGGCTCCTCCCTTGGCCTATTGATAAGATTCTACACCACTTGTGTACTATAAGTGGATATAAGAATATGAGTCTTGTAGGAATGCATATTTATCACACTAGTATGAGTCCTCTTATGTCAAGGTTTGAGTCCCCATATGCACTAAAAGAGGATATCTCCTCCAAGTACTAGACTCCTCATGAGCTCCTCTAGGGTGATTCTCACCTCATCTAAGTTCCTCTTCATAAAGGCTTACTCTACCTAGGTCCTCCAAAGTCTCCTTAGCACCCCCATGTCTCTAGAAGGATACCTTCACCATGGCCTCTCTCTTTGTAAAAGATTAAGAAGAGAAATAAGAGAATGGAAGGCCAAATTGGAAGATCACATTGGGACCCTTAAGTGATAGAAACTCCAAATGCCTAACATGAGCTTTGGTATTTATAAGGAAGATATAAGAGTCTTGGGAAGCTTCCAAGGAATTGCTTTCTTAGAGTACAAGCTAAGCTAGTCGGGAAATTTCCCAAGAAGTCTCTTCCTAAAAGCCGCCTACTTGGCATACATGTTACCCAATACTTAGAAGTAACCAAGAAGCTTCCTAGATGCTTCTAAAATATCACTAGGAAATCCAATGCATCAACCAACTCCTCACTCTCTCTCAAGCTTGTATCCACCTCCACTATCTTGTACTTTATATCACTCACCTTTAAATACCTCTCTCTCATGACTCTAACTAGCTTTGGCTAACTTATCTACTTTAGTACTCTCCTTGATAGAAAAATGCATCTCTTCATCAGCTAGCCTACTCTTCCTTCTCCAAAAACTTGTGCTCCTCTACTCTTAATTATGTCTCGTTCTCCTCTAGTCTATGCTACTTCTCAATAAAAAGTTGCTCATGAATCATGATCTGCAACTCCTATCTACTAGTAAAGTCTCTCTCTCTCTCTCTATAAGAAGGTGCTCTTCTAAACTCAAGTGTGCTTGAAATGATACTCTTCTCTCACTTTCCACTAATCTTGCTCCTCTACTCTCACTCTCCCTTAAAAGGTGAGGTGTCTCTACCCATCCTAAAGGATGTGGCTCATGTTCATCTTTTATTACTCTCTACACTCCGTCATCAAGACTCACAACTCCACCGCCATATACATGAGGGTCAATATGACATAGGGTGTCAATATCATGAGGGTGACCTATGCACAAACCCTTGAAAAACAAACCAAGAGAACTCTAAATAGATTAACATATTACTAGGGTATGCATAGTACATCATGCATGAGTATAAAAGATTTAAATATATTAGGATATGGGTCAAATATATAAATATATTCAACACCCATTAAGCATCAATCATGCAGAAGAGCTGACTTTCATGGACATGTGAAAGAAAAATCTTAAGTCTGGTTCATTGTTTAAACTTCTCTAATTTTTTGGGCTTTATCTCCTTGCCTTTGCTTCTATAGCTTCACAACATTGGTACAAAAGGACACTTGATTTCAAGTCCCATTGCATGCATCTTTTGAATATGTGGATTCCCCCTTAGAATGTGAAATTCAAACTCAATTTCAACTCAATGATGGATGGAAGATACATATTTGGAAGAAGGAAGCAGTCAGGTAAGTTTAAATTTTCTCAAGCACTTAGATGTATGCACTTGAAACAACACATGAACATTTAGATATGAACTCTTGCACCATCCAAACTAGATGAATTTAAGATATAAAAATATTGTAGATGTTGAGTGTTAAGACTAAGTAGAGTGCCTATTAGTGAATATTGTGTACACATATTAAGTGAAGTTGGTAGGAAATTTTTTCTACTATACTAATATGGACTGTACATTTAGTGTTGCTATGTCCAAAACTTTGCCATAATTAGAGAGTAAATATAGAGAAAGACCTCAACTTTGATAGAAATGCACTTTATCCTTGTAAATTGTAGATGGTTGCTTCAATATCTTCTTCAATATCTTCAATATCTAGATGGCTTCCTCAACAAAGGCTTCTTATTGGTCAATGCTCAAGCTCAAACATGGTAATCAATAAATTTCAAAGGTGTAGGGAAATCTTCTTGATTTAAAGAGCTCTAAGAGCCAAGAGAAGGATAAAATTAAGACCATTGCTATTATAATCTCATATTCCTAGTTATATATAGAATAGACAAACATCTTAAGAAATTCAAACTATGCTAACTATCTTTGAATAACATTACTTGTTTATTATTTTATTATAACAGACAAGTAATGATAGATAATAATAGGAATAGCAAACAAATCCATTGGATTAGGATTTGAATTTTACCTAAAAGGTATTCCATTCTGAATTTCACCACAGGCCATGAAGAAAATGGTCTAAATGCCCAAAAGTTCTATTAAGATCATTGGAGAGTATGTATGTTTCCTAATGTTTTTATCAAGGGTATTGGAGCTTTAGTACATTAAATCTTCTATTGCATAAGACAATCAAGTCAAGCCTAGAAAAGCACTCCTTTGATTCTATCAGCTAACCTACATAATTTAATGAACAAACAAACATAGTAATCAAGTTGTTGTTGAGGTTCAAAAATATAAACCTTCATCAATAATAAACTTCCCCTTCAAAATAGGCTTCATAAACTTTGCATCCCATCCACAATTTAGTGTTTGGATAAATAAGTAACACAATCATCAAATGTTCTTAGATCTTTATAATTAAAAATCCCATGATCAAACTTCTTGCCTTCAAAGTAGTCACATTAATTGCTTGGAAAACCATAAATATTGCACACAACATGTAGTCTACTACAATACTAGCAAGCAAAATTAATTGATTGTGAACCTATCTTAAACTTAATATTTTTATTTTGAACCTATCTTAAACCACCCACTAGAAAATCACATACTCCATTAAATTTATAATAATTTTCAAGATCAATACTCAAAACTCCATGATGGAACAATTTTAGTAATCTAGAATGGCATCTCACTATGGTTTCATCAACCATAGTTATAACCTACCCCTTCATGCACTTATCATTAAAAACCAACTGGAGAATTACATGATCCATATGAAATACAAGAATATGCAAGGTCAACACTCAAACATCTTAAGAAATCTTTAGACTATGCAAACTATCTTTGAATAACATTACTAGTCTATTGGTAATGAAATAGATAATCATAGGAATAGCAAAAAAATCCATTGGATTAGGATTTGCCTTTTTCTCAACCAATATTCTTAGAAGATCTTGATGTAGGACTTGTAAATCATAGATCAATATATAATGGTAATTCATAGGTCATATTAATTTTATCCAAGTAGCTCCGTATCTTGCACCCTATGGATTGGTCATATGTCCAATCAACAACTAATGAATTAGGAAAAATTAATTCTACCATTAAAAGAGCTTTCCCCACAATTACTTGATATATATCATAGCTTGGATAAAATAGCCCAAAAAGTTGTAGCAAAAGAGCTTGTCAACCAAATGAGTTGAAAAAGATGTTTTAACACAAACCATTAGTTCACTCCCATTGGACATTCTAACAATCTTGTTTGGGTTTCCATTGGATGTTTATCCTTCATCAACCACTTTGTTATAGTTTATTTGAACACCAAGAGCACCAACACTAGAAAAAAACTTCAACCTCTTCATAGAGTACAAGTCAACTTTGCAATACCCTATTTGTACAAAATAATTTCAATATTGTGTGCCCAAAATAGAAAAACGTGTTGTGCACAAAGTTGAAGAGGACTAATGATTGGGCTCTTCTATCCAAGCCTAGTAGACAAAATAAGCCACTACACTTATAGATATTGATTACTTGTCTTGCTTGGTACCCAATAATAGCTATCCATCATTGCCAAATGGCATGCTTTAGTTGTTTTCTCTTACCTTTATGGTCACATCAAGATTGAGAGATCTTTTGTGGCTATAAAGGTCCTAAGTGTTAATTCAACTTGGTAGTGTAGGATGATTTCCTCATAAAATTTAATACCGATATTGATAGATGACACCATGCATCTATCAGAGCATATCATTTGTACTCATTATCTTCAATGTTATATGAATGAAAGATCCGGTTTCATGCTCTAAACTATAGGATTTGTAAAATTAGCATAGAAGCAATTCATGATCACTTAGGAAAAAAATAGATATGTAAATCTCATGCTATAAAGTATTACAAACATGTAATTCTATCAGTTGAGTACATTCTAAGTGCAACTTTCTATTTACCTTCTTATTATGTTTCTTCTTAAGAACTCACTACACTTGCAAAAGAGAATTGGAATGGTAGTACCAATGGAAATTGAGATAGAAATTGCTGGTGTACCATCATACTTCTTTAATAACAACCAACATAGAAAATATTCTTGAAGGAAGAAATGCATATGATATTTTAAACAAGCATAAAAGGCCACTCAAGAACACTTGGTAGGTATAAATAATTGGACAAACTTGGCCAAGGAAACATACTTAATGTCCAAGATTATGCTATCTAGGAGATCTAAAGATATAGTTGCATTGATTCATCTTGCTAAAATAGCAACTTGATTTTTTTAGAATTGTGGTATCAAAGATTTAGCCAAATTTAGAAGAAGTCTACCAATCTGCCTTGATGAAGCCAAGTTAAGAGCCAAAGAGAAAGCAATAGCTTGGCACAATGTGTGTAGGAATATGTACAACATTTTAAAATTGGAACCAAGAGAGACCTATATAAATCCTTATTTTAGCAAAATGAACAAATGTAGCATGAAACTTGTTGGTTCTATCATAAAACTCCTTGGTAAAATAGTAAATATCAAAAGAGATAAACAACCAAATCTTTAGACTACATGTCAATAGAGAGATACCACTAAGTCTATAATAAGAAAAAATATGGAAATTTTAGTAAACATAGTGGCAAGGTATACATACCTACACATGATATATCATGTCCTAAAACTTGTACAAAGAAAATTCCAAGAGGTAAATTAAATTCATAAAATCTCCTTGTACACCACATTTTGCATGTATCTACTTGGTCCTTCCACACTTAAGATATTGAGTTTTGAATAACTAATCAATTTTGAGATTGCCATATATAGTTGTCCATGAGAGAAGACTGGACTTGGTAGATAAATAAAGACATTATACATTGTCTATCCTTGGCTTTTGTTGATTATTAGAGCATGCCAACCAGATAGGAAATTGGCAATGATGCAAAAGTAAAGGGCCAATCACTCCCAATGGGTGACATAATAATACAAAGAATAAAAGCATGGGTGCTTATCTTACTCCGTAAAATAACTTTTTCCTCTCTTACATATTGTCCAAATCTGTTATGTTCCGAGAAAAGAGAACCCCCAAGAGAAACACAAGGCTTCAACCCTCAATACTCTGATGCTCCCAAAAGAGAAACTTGTCTTTATTATTGTAATCTTCTGAGGATAGGAGACCTTAAGAGAACACAAGAGAAAACACAAAGCTCTGCACTCAATCTTTGATGTTCCAAAGGAGCACCTTGATTGTATTATATAGCCAAGGGGACTTTCTCAAAGGAAGCTCCACCCTTGGATCAGGTACATGGCTTGATGATATTTCAGCAAGCTCTACCCTTAGAGCATGTATGCATGTACCCTTAGATTAGTTGCATGCATGGGTGACATGTCGGTTTTGATCCTCTGCTTGGTTAAACTATCTTTGACCAAAGGGAATATTTAGAGAATCTTCCTATAAGAATCTCCAAATTGCATGGATGAGGTACCATTGGAAAGCTCTCGATGAGAAAAAATTTTGGGGAGGGGGGGAGAGGGAGGGAAGGCCAAAATATTCTTTGTGGAGAGGGAAGGAAGAGGGGCACTTTGTACATTTTGAGGCCTAATTCATCCATTTAGGCCTCCAAAATTGGCTATGAAGTTTCCAAGCTATTTTAGGCTCTTACACTATTAGTAAAAGTCCTCTTTTGGTGACACCTCTATCTGATCTACCTAGCCCATCACACATAACATCCTTCCAGATATTACCAAGCCATATTACTTGATATGTCACTCTATAAACTGCTAACAATTGAGCATTGATTACAATCAAGCCACACCTACTCTAGCTAAGAGAATCCAACTAACACTCACCGGCCTCTATCCACCATAGCAAAGAACTCAGGCTCAACATCAAAGAAGTAAGCTCTTTGGAGCTGCACTTTGAAAGTATATCCTTGGACTCAAGCTAGGTTTGAAACCCTAATGGTCCCACTAACAGCACACCTAACGGTGCAAATGGTGCAAAGTGACGGTGGAACCACCATGAAGTTAGTACCCCAAACATAAAATTTGACCATAAAAAATTAGTCTATGAGTGATTGCTAAAATACCTCTAACTACTATCATTTCAACTCCAATGTCCAAGCAATCTAGATGTGACACTTTAAATGGTGTGACAGCTATTGTGCATATATACATTGCTACACAACATACATTGTCGTCAACATCATACACTATAGATATATAACTCACACATAAGTTATACATAGACTCTAAAGTGCCACAATTGCCACCCTAGCTAGTGGTCACGTCCTTCTAACTCCAGACAGCCATCTACTCCAAGTTTATGGTATACTCTATGATGGGCAAAGATCAAGAGGCCGGGTTCTATTGAGCCCCATTATTAGTCGCTTGTCTGCAATCTATACCATATAAAGGATGAACTAGCTATAGGTCAAGTACATCTAGGACATAACCACTATCCTTGAGGAACCACCGTGAGGGAAGGAGTCATACATGCCATATGCCATCCTCTCAAACAACTATCACACACCAACATAGTAGCAACTTCACCAAAAGAGCCACATGACATACACCTCAAGCTTGACGTACAAGTGCCAAGCTTGGGTCCATAGTACCATCAATGTTTGGGAGGTGGCATGGCATACAATTGCACACATGATCCTTCCAAACAACTCCATCACGTCCTTCTAACACAAGGACTCCATGGCAAAACCTCATGCACTCTCAAGATAGTATGGCTTGTAGAAACATCAAGTGTCATCGGTGCTATTTGCTATAGATATACATAGTCCCCTAGATGAAATCAACGGATTGAGGGTCTATAACCTCCTCCTCAAATAGTAGCATAACATAAGTTATCTTTATGTTGAGCAATTACCAAGTTCTCAAAGGTCATCAACATCACTCTCCAAAAGATCTTTGCCCATTGAGAACATGCACTCATCCATACATTTGGATCATCCAAGTCCAAAACTACAATAACATCTTGATGAATGGCTATAGGTAAATCTAGATCTTGTCTATAAAGTAAAAAGTAAGGAGAGAAGGATGCTAAGGAGGCTTGACGGCTGAACCGATAGCCCATGGCAAACCAAGGTAACTTGATATCCCAATCTCCCAAGTTGCTTCTCTACAAAACCATACTTCCACAATCCTCTCTTCATTGTCTGAACCACTCTCTCTACTAAGCCATCTGCCTTAGGGTGATCTTGGGAGGTAGTACAATGATCAATCAAGGCCTTGTCATACAAGACCTGAAACTCCCTCAAGAACTCTATACCCTAATCAGCCAAAACCTCAGCTGGTGCACCAAAATGACTAAGAACCCAATCTAGGAATGAATAAGCCGTCCCTTCACTAAACTTGTCAAGAAGTGCCACCAACTCAATCCAATTGGAGAAGTGCTCCACCATCACCAAAACATACCGATGATGTCTCACAATCAACAATAAAGGTCCAGTAAAGTCCAAAGTCCAATAGTAACCCAATCCCATGATAGGTAATGGGTGTAACTATGATATAGGAGCATTGAATGATGCTCTAACTCAATCACAAACCACACATCTGGCAACAAATTGTTGTACATTGATCTGCATACCGCACCACCAATAATGAGTCTGGAGTCAGCCTCAATAACTCCTCTTGTATGTGTTGAGAGAGATACCACCAAAGTCTCAAAAAATATACAAAGAAAAGCAGATGCATGCCAACCTGGCACCATCTCCTCATCTATCACACCATGCCAATGTGTTTTGGTCTGATCCTGCTGGCTAGGACATGGTTTCTATTCAACTCATTTGCATCACGGTTCACCACTCCAGGTCTATGAATAACCGTGAAATCATACTCATGTAAAATCAAAGCCCATCATGCAAGCTTCCCTCAAAGCTTGTCAACTTCATCAACCACTTCAATGGCTGATGATCAATGATGAGAGTAAAGGGGTTACCAAATAGGTAATATCGGAAATGTGTTATTGCCCTAACTGCTACCAAACACTCTCCTTCATATGAACTATACTTTGCCTCTGCTGAATTGTTGGAGCGACTAGCATAGGCCACCACAAACTCCTTCCTCTCATCATCATGTTGGATGAGCATTGCTCCAAGTCCCAATATACTTCAATCAGTATGAACCTGAAATGCTCATCCTCTAATTGGTCTCTTCAAAATAGGAGCAAATGTCAACCTCTCCTTGAGCTCTACAAAGGTCTCTCCTACTCATCTCCCCAACAATACTCATGTGTAAACTTGGTCAGCTTGGTCAAGGCCTTGGCAATGGCACTAAATCCTCTAACATAGTGGCAATAGAAGTTTGCCAACCCAAAGAATGCTTGCACTCTACTCACATCTGTAGGCCAAGGAATATGTGCAATAGCCTCCACCTTGGTCAACTAAACACCAAGTCCTCCAGGGTAGATAGTGTGATCCAAATACTCAACTTGCTCATGGAAGAATCTACACTTCCCATGATGTAATTTGAGTCCATGAGATCTCAACCTCTCAAACACCTCCAATAACTGTCTCTCATGCTCCTCCACCATAGTGCTATAGACCAAAATGTCATCAATATAGCACCAAGTAAAATCCAATCTAGCTAGGATCCTGTCCATGATCCTTTGGAACTCAATAGGAGTGTTCTTTAACCCAAATGGTAAGAACTTCCACTGATATAACACATCCTTGCCGTGAGTTTCAATAGTCCAAAATGTTTTCTTGGACTTACACTCATCCCTGATCTACAACTGATTATATCCTACTTGAAGATCCAAAGTGTTGAAGACCTTTGTATGGCCAATCGCATCAAAGATCTCCTTTGATGTAGGCATGGCATACCAATCAACCCTAGTATGTTGGTTGATAGGACGGTAATCTCCACACATCTGCCTATCTGTGTAGTTTCCATGCATATCCTTCTTAGATGGCATCATTGTAGCTGATGCATACTCTCTATGTGAAATTTCCACCAAACTAGCTTCAAAAAAGTCACTACTACAGCTTTGAATCAATGTTGACTCCATGTCATTATACTAATAGGGACGTCGGAAAATTAGTATATTGCTAGTCAACTCAATTTGTATACCTGGTCCATTCAAAGCACCCAAATCCTTCATATTGAAGGCAAAAGAACTTGTGTAGCTCCTCAAGAACCTCCACACCCTTTGTCTTTCCTCTCTTATAAGCTTGGGTCCAAGATTTGGCTCCCAAATATCCTTTGTAATTGTCATAAGAGTGGAAGACATGGTGGAAGGCTACTACATTGGACCCTTGGGAGCAGTAGTATCATGCTCCCAACCACTAGAAGTCCCAACCTCTATGTGAAAAACTCTCTCTACTTTGATTGCAAGCTCCACACATCCTCTAGCAGTATCCCAAGTAGACCAAGGGTGTAATCCAAGAAGACCACTCTCCCTAGTAGCTATTGGCTATGTCCCAAGAATACCATGTCCAATTGGTCCATCGCCCCTAACATGCACTTGAATCATCTTGATAGGCACAAGGCTCACAAGTGTTCAAGTGGTGATGCCTATCAAGCGGATCCTACTATGCTCTACCAAGGCAGGGCTCACAATCCAGGTCAAACAATTCAAGTGCATAGCCCGATCTAACACCAAAATCCTAGATGCCTCTAACATTGCTAGAACAACGATAATACCAATGGCAAAAACCCATCACCCACTCTCTCTCATTGGTATTAAGCTCCACCAACTGTTGTAATTGTGAGTCCCAAATAAGTCTAGGACCTCCCTCTTGAAAAGCATAGTAGCCTGAGAAACTCATAAGTGTGGGAAAAGTGGCTCTAGGCTGTCCAACCAGGTTCACCACTACCATATGTGACCTATCTACCACTACCACCATCTGAGACTGACGCCTAACATCCAAGATGTCATCAACAATGATGTTGTCTAGTCATTGAATCCCATCATAATCCCACTATAAAACCTCTCTTAGGTAAGAAGTTTGTCCACCAAAGGCAAAGACAGTGAGTGCT
This sequence comes from Lunularia cruciata, assembly GCA_948567375.1. Taxonomy (NCBI): domain Eukaryota; kingdom Viridiplantae; phylum Streptophyta; class Marchantiopsida; order Lunulariales; family Lunulariaceae; genus Lunularia; species Lunularia cruciata. The sequence continues at coordinate 39,195,760 of OX419755.1, read as the reverse complement.
TGATCCCACTCTGGCTGCATCTAAAAAAACAGCAGGTCCCATCCAAGAATAGACTTGATGTGTACTTGCCACCATCCAGGTGTGATATTCTCCCATCAAAAGTACATTCTCCAAAATGTAAGTTGGAGAAATGGACTAATGAACCTAGAGATGTTGTAGTATCCATAACATCTCCCAAAACACACCAAAACAAGGATCTTGAAGACCCAAACCTTGGCCAACACGTGTATATCCTTGACATGGCCATCCAAAAAATCACCAAATGAACATGCCCATATCTCTCCAAATCATGCGCCCCTTGTAAGGAGATGTATGCTAGTAGGGCCTTATGGTAACCCCTGACTATTGACATTGGTAACAACTCAAGATACCAATAGGCCAAGTGTGCGACATGATGGAGAGAGACTCGCCTAGTAGTCTTATCTTTCTCTACATACAAGTACCTTTGTACTCATATACTCGCCTGTAGTACTACAACTAGTCCAATGCTAATCCCACCAAACAACTCCAGTAGATATACTCCTTCTACTAGATACTACCAAGCAATGAGTGTGGAATCCAAAGGTATCAGGTAATTGACTCTAGAGGCTCATCCTCACACTGGTCTCCTAGTGGTACAGAGGTTCCACTCCAAGCCTGCTGCACCAACTGATCTGCATGCTACTAATGCCTCCTCTAAACTCCACAAAGGAATATCCAAGGTGGACGGAACAATCCTACTCGTACTTCAAATCCAAGTGATCTCCTCTAGTACTGAAGTATCCTTTGCATGGGTGTTCTCCTCCAATAAATCACCAGGCCAAGTAACAACACCACTAAAAGCTGAAATTGATGTTGCCATGATCCCAAACTGTAGTGAGCCAAGATTACCACTACTAAAGCATATTGGTAGGCAACATATGCATCCCTCACCTGACTGCCAACTTGGCCTATAGGAGGTTGTCTCCTCTTAATAGTCAATACTGAAACCCATGGAGTATAGCACTGCTCCACTTACTAACACATCATATGAATCAACTATTGTCGCAATAGCTTGAGCTCTCATCATGAGCTATCAGTCGGACGACCAGGCTAAATCTGAAAAACTAGCTCTCCACATGTGATGTACTACGTCAAACCACCTCCTAGAGATGTTTGGATCTGAATGGAAATCTCTCCACATTAGTCTTCTATAACTAGGCCGACAACTACAACCTTCTCCAACATAAGAGGCTGCGCACCTAAGTCTAATAAGACTCTTTGTGGTGTATAGACCTTCCCTTAAAGTCCCACCAAATGGAAAATCCCCCTTTGGTTATCCAGTAGGACAACACTAGGTGTGAACTATGCTCTCTCAAAGGCCGGTCTAGTTGGTAAATCCTCCAATCTAGCAACTATTGCTTGCCGTAAACTATTGGTTGTTGAGCAAATTCCATGCTCCTCAACCAAGTCAATTCCACTATCAACCACCTCCGCTCTAGTAGTAGAAACCACATCATCCCTACTCCCTACTCTTACAAAGCATGGTAGCCAATCTGAATATTGGAGTTGGGTCAACTCCCAATGTACACATGTCACTGGCTGAAAATAAAAGATAGCGCATAATCAGCTGAGCCGCCCCCAACATTGTGCTAGACTCAGTTTGTGTAGTAGCAGGTGGTTGACTAGTAGGCAATCCATCATGCACCCCATCACCACTTACCACACCTACACTAGGATGTGTAGGAGCCATGGATGATGTCTATAGGGCCTTAGAGAGCATGAAAGATTGGGGAGGTCTGACTTGTCTTCCAACCTCTCCTCTATGTGGGTCCAACTCCATTGATGCTCCTTTAGGCTCTGAAGCACATACTGCATTCTTAGTCACTGCTGCAAATGCATCCACGTGTGCTGCTCTGCACATGAAGTCTAGAGCATCTCTATCACTAGCATATTAGGTGGGAGCCTCAACACCCAAATTTGATTTCCTTTGAGCAATGGCCATACTAGCCAATCTCTGCTTCAACTACTCAATCCGAATAGCTATAGATGTATCAAAAGTAAGGGCAGGTATTGCACCTCTACTAGGTGTAGATCATCTACCACCACCTTGTCCTCTATGAACTAGAGCTCCTCTACTACTTGCCATAACAACCCTACCACTCTGTAACTCTGGGTGTAGGTCAAAGCATTGGTCACTAAAGTGACCATATTTGTGACAATGCTCACATTGTATCTATGTTGGCTGTGATGCACCAGAGGTATCAAGTCCGTTGCCCTGAGTACACTCTCCCCTATAGTGAGGTCCACCACAAGTTCAACAAGCAACACCACCTCTCATTTGTGTTGGTTATGATGCACTAGAGGTATCAAGTTCGTTGCCCTGAGTACACTCTCTCCTATAGTGAGGTCCACCACAAGTCCAACAAGCAACACCACCACTCATTGGCTACTATTGACCCAAAAATGAAGGTAAGGGTCTAGCTCCACTAGGCCCTCCACTTGCTGCGTAGGTTGTCCACCTTGTCCTCAAAAACCAACTAGGCATGGTGCACTTTGTTACACTCTAGAAGAAGTCACAATTATGGATGAGATATCCTTACCAAATCCATATGTCACCACTCTCTCCTCCACCATGTTGAGCTCAATACGCTCAGCCAAACCAAAGACCATCTCCAAAGTAGGCAAAGTAGCATGTAACAATGTAGCATCATGAACTCTATGTTGCAACTCCCTGTCCAATATCTCATACCAAAATTGGATTGCATGGGCCTCAATAACTCCCTAAGTGAAACCAATCAGCCACCTCATGCAAGTGTACGCCTCGCGTAGGCTCTCTCCAGCCTTCCGCTGGAACTCCTACAAGCTTCTTAGCTTATCAATCAGCACTCTAGGGTAGTTTTGCCTCAAACATTGGAAGAACTCTACCATGGGGTTAAACCCCTGTACTACACCACCTATTGTAGCAGTACCTCCACTCATAGTAGCACTTTCTCTAGCTAGTGCACCTCCACTAGCTCCCCCAACACTACTCAAGCTAGAACTCATGGGTATAGCCAATCTACCTTTGGCAATCAAGCTTGAAGTGATAGAGACATAATTCAAAGACTAAGACTATCTCCATAACTCAATGTCTTCCAAGTGAGCTCTCCTGAACTCATGGTAAGTGTCCATCAATGGATCCTCCAAGTGCTAAAATAATCCCTTCCATGCCATAAAAGGTATGAACAAAGTTGGGTTCCGCATCTATTGCATTCACACCAACTATCAAACTGATGGATGAAATCATCCAACTCAATGGTACCCACTATACCAGAGTAATGCCTAGGGTCTTTGGAGGCCCCATAAATCTCATCCATATCACACAAGAATGGTGTGGACATGCCAAGTGCACTCTCAACTAAATTAGCTCTTATGTCAAACTCCAACTCAAAGTAAATCTCCTCCCTCACTAGGACCTAAGATACATGTTGATACCTAATACCACTCCAAGTAAGGACCCATTGCATATTATAGGGCTATTTCTTCTAGAATCCCCTAAGAACTCCGTCGTGATAAAGTAACCATAAACCGCCAACCGCAATTGCAAGTACCTATAATACCAAAGCTAGCCATATGATCTAGATGTGAAATTCGGTTTAGTATATCTAAAATGATGTTATACACAATGGTCAAAATAGATTAGATAAAAGTATCACCAAAAGAGTAATTATACTAATAGAGCAGAAACCAAAATAGACTTGAGAACCTTAGAACCAATAGTTAGACATATGATTTGAAGGTGAGAATTGGTTTGATAATATCTGGAAGGATGTTACACATGATGGACTAAACAGATCAGAAAGAGGTATCACCAAAAGGGGACTTCTACTAATAAAGTAGGAACCAAAATATACCTGAAATCTTTGAAGGCAAGTTTGGAGGCCTAAACGGATGAATTAGGCCTCAAAAATATACGATTCCACCCCCCCAATGAAGGGGAGGCTGGCCTTCCCTCCTCCTTGGTTTGTCTTGTCTAAAGCTTTCCAATGTACCTTATTCACGTGATTCTAAGACTCTTACAAGAAGATTCCTTAAAAGATTCACTCTAATCAAAGCTTGTTTGACCTACCAGATAGGACCTAGACCGACATGTCACCCATCCAAGTAAGTAATCCAAGGATGGATCTTTCTGACATGTCACCTATCTATGTGCCTAATCCTATGGTGGAGCTTCCTTGGAGGAGATCCTCTTTGTCTATATAATAAAGAGAAGGTGCTCCTTTGGGGCATTGAATGTTGAGTGTGTAATCTGTGTTTTCTCTCTTCTCTTGTCCTTGAAGTATTACAATGGTATCAAAGTAAGTGTCTTAGTCCAAGAGAGTGGATCACCCTTCTTGGAAGAGCACAAACTACTGAAATTCAGTAATTTGAGGTGGAGAAGATAGAGTAATTGCTAGACTTAGGAAGGACTTTAGAGAGCGGACGGGATGGATGCACCGGGAGGACAATTTCCCGCACCAAGCTTTCCATTCCCAAATCCATTTCACATCAAGGTTATGTACATCCAATGTGAGCAAATGAGGGTATCGCTAGTTTATCACTTTGGCGCAGATTTCATGGATAGGGTGATAAACTCACCAAACCCGGTGATTCTACTTATGGTGATATATGACAAAGAATGGGATTTGACAATCTACATTCTATTATGATAATATGGATGTGAATGTCCTAAATCCTCTCCCTTTCAGCACTCAAGTAGAAATCCAGTATGTAGTGAGACCAGAAGTGATGTTTAGAGATTTTTTGGTTAGGAATTTTGGCAAGGAGTATTATCAACAAGTGGTAGCTTCTAAGTCCCAATGGTAGTTCTGATAGTTTGTGTGCTTTCCAAAGTGATCAAATTTACTCTATATTGAAGTAGACATTAGCAATTGAGTGTTGCAAGAACCATGGATCCGCAATTGCAAGAGCTGGTGCAAGGAATGCAAGGGATGTTGAATGAATTTTGAGAGATTAAGATGACCATGGAGACATTACAAAGTCAAGTGCAAATCTTCAGGAATGATCAAGCCATGCAAGGAGAAGAGCAGTCTCAAAACTCAATACTTGTGACTAAAGTACTTGGAGAAGCACATATGCCTACAAACCCTATCAACAATGAAGCCACATTGCTACTCTGGATGAAGAAGACCTACAACATTGAGCCTTACAATGGGTAGTGTATGATGGGAGTAGTGAAAATTGGATCTCAAGAATGAATCAATATTTCCGATTGTTCTCAACAGAGATCACGGAGCATGCTGTAGGTGTGTTTGCATGTGGGTACTTGACCGATAAAGCACTCACATGGTATGATGCTTGGGAACAATCCATGTTGGCAGAGAGAAGGGAGGTCACGTGGACAACAATGCAAGAAAGATTGCTGAAGATTTTCCAATTGGTGGATTCTAAGTAGATGGCTCAAACCTGACTATGGAGATTGAGAAAAAGAATAGCATACAAGAGTATATGGAGGCATTTATGGATCTACAAGTTGCAATAATTGACATGAGTCCAACAGAGGCTCTTGACAATTTCAAATGAGGGTTAAAGGAGTGGATTCTCCAAGAAGTCATGGTGAAAAATCCTCGCACGGTATTTGAAGCCATTGCTTGTGCGCAAAGAATAGCAAGAGTATTGGGTGGAGGTGAAGGAGTAGTTCCACCTCAACACTATGAGGCAAAAATGTCACACATGGGTGGACCAGTACCGATGGAATTGGGCAACCTTTGATTTTTAGATTGAGGAGCACGACCGCTTCAAAGGGAGCGTGGACGAGTAGAACAACAAAGAGATGAGGTCCCACAAGGAGAAGGAACTCAAGGAGAACAACACAGTTGTTACAATTGTGGCCGTATTGGGCACATATCTACCAACTATCACACTCATTTCCCTAAAGGCCCTTGGCCTTTGTACATGCAATCTTTGAACAACATGGAGAGGCACATTGAAGAGGAGGAGGTGGAAATCACTTCGGAAAACAAAGATTGCTAGTAAATGTACATCACGGCCTTACTAGCTCAATAAGGAAGAAGAGAAGCAAAGGAAGGAAGAAGACAAATGCGCAAATATCTCGAAAGGAAGACTCACAATTGATTGTTGTGAATGGAGTCCTAGAAGGCAATCAAGTGAGAATATTAATCAATTTGAGAGCAACAGAGAATTTTTATCTCATTCTATTGCAATAAGATTAGGAATGGATCTAGAGAGAGATAGGAGTGAAGAAGTAGAGTTTCATAACGAGCAAACAAAGAGGATTGAATCATTACCTAGATGGGTAACACTCTCTGTAGGAGAATATCAGGAAGCAATTGAGTGGCAAGTGATAAAATTAGCTTGTTATGATGCAATCTTAGGCATGCCATGGATGGAGCATTACAACCCTATGGTAGATTGGAGGAAGAAAGTAGTGAGAACCAACAAATGGTCAATCATTGGGATTAAAGAAAAAATCACCCAACCAGGATCTGTCTCTATATGTCATAGGGACGGCAACTGTCTCTAAGACCAATAGATGTTTTATGGGTCTAATAAGAGAAGTCCAGAGTGCACAACTTTATGGACAAGTTCTTGAGAAATTTAAGGCTATGGTGGATGAATTTCAAGATGTCTTTCCTAATGATCCACCCTCAGGATTACCACCAAGAAGGAGAGCAGATCATAAAATTGAGACACCCCTAAAGAATACACCTCTTTGTAAGACCCCATATTGCCTATCACCTCATGAGTTGGAGGAGTGTAAGACTTAAATTGAGGAGATGCTGCAAAAGGGGTTCATCCAACCTAGCATATCACCATATGGGGCTCCTATCTTGTTAATGAAGAAGAAGGATGGTACAATGCGCATGTGCATTGACTATCAAGGTCTCAATCAACAAACAATGAAGAACAAATACCCCTTACCTTGCATGGATGACTTGTTTGATCAACTCCATGGAGCAAGATACCTCACTAAATTGGACTTGTGGAGCGGTTACAATCAAATCTGAATTGCAGAGGAGGATGTGTACAAAACTGCCTTTCAAACCAAGTATGGACACTTCCAATATCTTCTGATGCCCTTTAGCCTCACCAATGCACCTACCACTTTCATGAGTCTAATGAATGACATATTTCATCCATACTTGGATAAGTATATTATTGTCTTCTTGGATGATATCTTAGTATACAATAACACAATGACAGAACACAAACAACATCTACAAGAGGTCTTCCAGATTCTAAGACAGAATTGATTGTATGCCAAAATCTCAAAGTGCAAGTTTGGCAAGTCTGAAGTAGACTACTTGGGGCATAGAGTAAGTGCAGAGTGCATTCAAGTATTGACAAATAAAATAGAAGCCATTCAAAAATGGCATGCCCCAGAAGATTAGACTCAACTCAAGAGCTTCTTGGGGTTGACGAGATTCTATCATAGATTTGTCAAGGACTTCTCCAAGGTTGCACAGCCTTTAACAACACTACTTGGCAAGGGGAAGAAGTGGACATGGGGAACCACACAATAGTTGGCCTTTCAAGAATTGAAAGCCGCCTTGCTACATGCACCAATCTTGAAGTGGTATGACCCAAAACAACCAATCAAGTTTGCTACAAATGCATCAAGTGTAGCAATAGAAGCAGTCCTACAACAAGACTGGCATGATGGATGGCATCTAATTGCATATTTCTCTCAAAAGTTGTTACCAATAGAATGCAACTACCACGCCACAAAATGAGAAGAGCTGGCCATTGTTCTGGCAACAAGCATTGGAAGCACTATTTGGGCAAGAAAGCATTTGTAGTAGAGACAGACCACAAACCTATAGTCTACCTCAAGACACAAAAGGATCTATCTCATCGCCAAATTCGGTGGGCAGAGTGGTAATAATGCTTCAACATGTCAATCACCTACGTGGAAGGTAAGAAGCAACTTGCAGATGCATTCACCCAAATGCCAATGGCAAATAACTTGGTGTTTGAGGTTAAGATTAACCCTAAATTCTGGCCAGAGATTCTGGCTGCTAAAAAAACTGATCCACAAATTGTAGAAGTGCAATCATCCAAAGGTGTTACCAACACCCAAGGACTCACCTTTTGTGATGGCAGATTATGGATCCTAAATGTCCCAGAATTACACACCATTATTCTAGTGGAATGTCATGATTCAGCCATTGCAGGTCATGTCGGAGTGGACAAGACCTTGGATGTAGTCCAACGCCATTACTATTGGCCCAAGATGAGCAATGATGTGATGGACTATGTGCACAACTGCCTACTTTGTCAACAGAACAAAGCTTCTAATCAAGCTCCTGTAGGGCTCCTTCAACCTCTCCCCACGCCTACCCAACGTTGGGAACAAGTGAGTATGGATCTCGTTTGTGAATTACCCAAGACCACCTTAGGGTTTGATTCATCCATGGTCTTTATGGACCGGTGTCACGGGGATTGTAAGGTCTTGAGATTCCACTGGGCACCTGGCTGCATGTGCTTAGGCTGTCTTGTTTGTCATGGACTCGACAATTCTTCCCTAGTCTGGCACTGGTTCTCTTCTCTGGATTTATCACTGGTTCTCTTCTCTGGATTTATGACAATAGCTTCTCTTGGGAGATTGTCTCTCACTATTCCGGGTGCTGATCCTCGTCAATGAATACTTGCATAGGCTTTAGGTTAAATTTTCCTACTTGTTCTTTGGCTATTATTCCTGATCTCCCATTCCAAACTCTTTTCTTAGTCTATCATTCTTAAGTAGGTGGGGTTTTTGCTGTGACAGTAAGGCTTGGCCCAAAGCACCGACTTGGTGGGATTTGTGAACCAGTCCATTGGTCATGCAACCAATTCTACCCCGAGATTTTGTCCAAAGATCATGCAAGGACCAAAGACCATTCATTCACAAGAATGTCACTTCCATCACCGCACCGTGTTCTCCAAAATTCATAAATTCTTCATGATGATCAAAACTCAGACTGAATAGTTTTGCATCAAGCACATTGTATATACAGAACAAGAAACATCTTGGTCTTAACTCCTCTCCCTTACAACATTAAGCTTCATGTCTGCAGGTCTCTCCCCAAGATTGTTGTTTGGCAGATCCCCTTTGGTGATTCTCCCTCTTGTCATTGCAAATTTGTATAGTTGTCACCTCTGGCATTTCTCTCCTCACTCTCTTGCCATGCTCAGCTAGCAGATTTCTTTTGAAACTTCCTTCCTCTCTTGTCATCTCCTCAATAGAGCAACTCCAAACCTTCACTCCAGTTCCTCTCACTACTCAAGGCAAAACCCTTTGAAAATCTCCTTTTACTTCTCATTGCTCAGGGCAAAAGCCCTTGAAGATCCTCTTCTCTCCTTAGCAGGCCAACTCTCCAAACTTCACTCTAGTTCAGTCCTTTCTCTACAAAATTCAACTCCTTCAGCAAAGTCTCATAAGGCTTTACACTCGAGAAAATATCCCTGCCCCTGTATTTTCAAAACCCTACAATCCCTTTGTGAGGACACCTTCCCATGTCCACTGCCGCCTCAACTCACTTCAAAAATTCCTGCACAACCTTGCTTCCCTCTCCCACTGTCCAGCCCAAAGCACTTCTAAATTTCTCTTCTCTTGCACACCCTATCTCATTTCAAAAATTCCTGCATAGCCTTGCTTTCCTCTCCCACTATCCTACACAAAAGCATTTCAAAAATTTTGACTCTCTTGCACACCCTATCTCAATTTGAAAATTCATGTACATTCTTGTTTTCCTCTCCCACTGTCTTGCACAAGAGCACTTCAAAAATTTCCCCTCTCCTGCACACCCTATCTCAATTCAAAAATTCCTTCACAGTCTTGCTTCCCTCTCCCACTGTCCAGCTCAAGCACTTCTAAATTTCTCTTCTCCTACACACCCTATCTCAATTCAAAAATTTATGTACATTCTTGTTTTCCTCTCCCATTATCCTGCCCAAGACAATTTGAAAATTCACCTTTCTGGCCTTCACAATCTCAAGCCATACTTGCTTGCAAAAATTTCCCTTCTGATGTTCACAATCTCAAGCCATACCTATCAAAATCCTCTCTTGCCCTGCAGCTCAAGGCATACCTGCAAAATTCTTCTCTCATAGCGTTTTTTTCTCCAAGTTCCTTCCAATCCAGCCACAAGATCTCTAACTTGAAATCCTCCTTACCCTCAGCTTCAAAACCTTTCTCCCCAGTTCCTATCCAGGCCAACCTTTTTTAACTCAAAAATCTCCTTATTGCACTCTGTCCTCAGCCAGACATCTCCCGAGACCCTTCTCCTAAATTCTTGTCCAAGCCAACCTTCCTAACTCAAAAGTCTCCTTGTTGCGCTCTGTCCTCAGCCAGACATCTCTCAAAACCTTTCTCCTTAGTTCCTGTCCAGGCCAACCTTCCTAACTTGAAATCTCCTTATTGCCCTCTGTCCTCGGCCAGACATCTCCCAAAACCTTTACTATCAGCCTCTATTTTTCACAAAACTTCTCATCGTCAAACCCCATGTCATAAGAAGCATTTTTCCTCAAAAGTTCTCCAAAAGCCTCAAGGTACATGGGGGCTTTTTTCCCAATGACACCGGCTTAGCAAAATGATTCATGTATGCCCTACCACCAAGGATGTGACCACTCCACAACTAGCTCAATTATACTTAGATGCAGTCTTCTCTTACCATGGCTTGTCTAAAATACTTATCACCAATAGAGGCACTCAATTCACAAGTTTGTTTTGGCGAACACTCTTTGGTTTCTTCAAAACCAAGTTGGCCATGTCCACAACTTACCACCTACAAATAGATGGCCAAGCATAGCGGGCTAATCGCACAATTGAAGACGTGTTATGCGGCTTCACCTTAGAAGAGCAAGAGAGGAGGGACACCCTACTCCCATTGGTGGAATTTGCTTATAACAATTCAGTGAATGCATCCACCCAAGTCACTCTGCTCTTCCTCATGTATGGTGAGCATCCCTTCACACCTTCTAGCTTGATGAAGATCAATCCTGTGGCTACCAAGGTAGATGCAATCAACACATTTGTTTCTAGAATCCAACACGGTGTAGAGAGTGCTACACAGATTATAGATTGCACAAAATTGACAAAAGCAATATGCTGATACACACTCTAGGCATATGGAGTTCAATGTTGGGGATCATGTGTGGCTATCAACAACCAATCTCACATTGGTTGGACCTCGTAAGCTCAAACCTCATTTTATTGGGCCTTTCTCGATTCTTTGTTTCGTCGGCGCTATGGCCTATCACCTTGAGCTACCACCACACGTGAGGATCCATCAAGTGTTCCATGTTTCCCTACTACGCAGATATGCTCCCCGATCAAGCTAGGGTCATTCCACACAAGACATTTGACCTTGTCCAACACTCATTGATGGTACAGAGGAATATGAAGTGGAGCGTATTCTCCAAAAATGCATGCGTGGTATTCACCATCCGTGGGTGGACTATCTAGTACAGTGGAAAGGTTACCTCCTCTATGAAGCAACATGGAAGCATGTTGCCAATTTGACATATGCACCGGTGTTGGTGCAAGCATTTGAGCAACAATTGTACAATGAGGACATTGCGTCTTAAAAGGAGGGAGGTCTGTGAGCCGGCCTGTCTCTCACTCAGAATGAACCTCTGATGGCTATTATGGTAGCGCACCATGGACTAAGTAGGCAAGGAACCCAAACTCCATCATACTCCTCCAAGGCTAACACTCCAAGACTCAAGACATTGCTCACTAGAGAACTCAATGAGAGAGAGATAGTTGCAAGTGAAAGGATGATGAGTACTTCCTCACCCCTTGTTTATATACTTGTGAAATAGTTACATACCAAAGTTACTAATTACCGTAGTAACTCAAGTTACTAGACTAAAAGTCAAGTAAAGTCAAAAAGTAGAAAGGAATATCCATTCACATGGGCATATTCCACTAAGCATGTGGTCTTATCTTGACCCAACCACTAAGTCAAGGATTCCTTCACATGGGCTATCCTTGGACTAAAGAAGAATCCAAAACAAAAAGACTTGCGGGCCCAAGAGTTCTCAACTCTTTCCTCAAAGCCAAACACCTAGGAATAATACCAAGTCAACACACTAAAATCCAAAATAGTGGTGCTCATCTTTTCTACTTCCTCTAAAGTAAGGTCCCCTCTATCTAAGCTATGACTAACTTTAGCTACTCATGAATAATATAGAACCATCTTTTATCTCTAAATAATATCTCTTAAGTACTTGTAATACCAAGCTAAATATCACAATACCACACACATGCACAAATGGGTGTTACATTTACCCTTGGACTAAGTTTTCACTTTGTCCTCAAAGTGAAGGTCTCTCTACCTTCTATGGTACATCTTCAACTTATCATGGTTAATCCTATCAAAGTATCTTCTTCCCAACTCCTTGAGATCATAGGTGTAATTGCCCCACACCTTCCACTATGAAAGGTCCAAAGTACTTAGGCAAAAACTTCTTTTGCACTCTCTTGAATCGGATGGAATCAAACAACATTACCCAATCACCTTCTTTGAAAGGCTCCACCTTCTTCTTGCCTTGCCTCTTGTCATAGCTCTCCTTTTGTTTCCTTTGGGCTTGCTCTACTCAAACCATAGCAACTGCTCTTGCCTCTTCCAACTCCATGAGTTGATCCTTCCTTGACTTCTCATCGCCTCCTTGTGCTTTCTTCAATCTCCTATGAATGCTTTGGAAGGTAGGAAGATCAAAGTGAATAGGTAAGGTAGACTCAATACCATACACCAATTGAAATGGAGAAAATCCGGTGGAAGTCTTCATGGTTGTCCTATACTCCCACAAAACTGCATGAATCCTCTTGTCCCAATGATGTTTAGCCCCTCCATTTCTGCATCTTTGGCCAACATCATGCACAAGGTCTGATTGGTTCTCTCTGCCAAGCCATTGGAATTTGGCTTATAGGATGTAGTTACTCTATGTGTGATAGAGAAATGTCGTAGCATGGCTGTAGTAATGCTTCCTGTAAACTCTCCTCCTCTATCAGAAACTAACTCCAAAGGGCATCCAAACCTAGTGATAATGCATTCATAAAGAAATCTACCCACTTCATTTTCATTCTTGTCCCTCAATGGTCTAGCCTCTAGCCTTGGTAAGGTAATCAGTAACTACTACAATGTATTGATTGTTCCTTGGGGTTCTATTGAGAGGACCTACAAAATCAATTCCCTACTTCTCAAAAGGTCATAGCAATGGAATTGATCTAAGTGGTGGAGTGGATGTAGACTTTCTAGCAAAAGCTTGACAAACATGACAAGTTTTGCAATAATCAAGACAATCTTTGAAAATCCCTCTCCAATGGTAACCTGCATCTAGAATCTAAAAGCAGTCACCTTTCCTGCAAAGTGTCCTCCACATACTAAACCTTCATGAAACTCCTTTATGAGTAGGATAGACTCTTCCTTATCCACTGCTCTTCGAAGTAGACCATCTGCTCCTTGGTGAAAAAGAATATCCTCCACCATTGTGTAAGGTCTAGATCTTGCTACAAGGGCCTTCCTCTCCCTAGCATGCATCCCTTCTGGATAGTTACCTCTTGTCACAAAGTCCAAAATCTCCTTGTACTCCATCGGAACCTCTTGAGTGACTGAGATTGTGATGAGCTCCTCATCCGGGAAAGAATCATCCACTGGCTCATCTCCATCATGATCATAGGCTCTAGATAACAAATCAGCATTTGCATGTTTCTTTCCTGGCCTATCCTCAATGGTGTAGTCATACTCAAACAAGAGTATCATCCATCTTGCTAGTCTCCCTTCAACATTAGGCTTGTTGAAGATGTACTTCAAAGCCTTGTGATCCGTGACAATTATGGCTTTCCCTCCAATCAAGTAGTGTCTAAAGTTCTTGAGACCAAAGATCACTACCAACCCTTCTCTCTCCGTGACAGAGTAGTTCTTCTCGACTGAAACCATCTGCCTACTAGCATAAGCTATTGGATGATCATGCCCATCTTGGTCTAATTGACTAAGAGTGCATCTTATAGCTACATTAGAAGCATCAGTGTAGAGAATGAAAGGCTTACTCCAATCAGGTTTAGCAAGAATTGGAGCTACAACAAGGGATTGCTTGAGCTCCTTAAAAGCTTTGAGAGCCTCCTTGTCTTCCAAAATCACCATGTAATCTACACCCTTCTTCATGTAGATGGTCAATGCATAAGCCTTGTTGGAAAATGAGAAGATGAACCTCCTATAGTACCCAACCATTCCCAAGAATTGACATAACTTTGTCAAGCTTGAAGGGAATGGAAGGTCTGAGATTTTCCTCACCTTCTCAGGATCAACTGCTATTCTATCCTTGGAGATGATGTGCCACAAAAGTAGACCTTCTTCAAATCCAAAAATGCACTTCTCTGGGTTGAGTGATGCATTTGCCTCATCCAAGCATTGCAAGACTTTGATTAGGTGCTCAAAGTGCTCTTCCTTGCTCCCATAGACACAAAAGTCATCAATGAAGTCTCTCACAAATTTCCTAATGAAAGGTTCAAATACCTTGTTCATGAACCATTGGAATGTGGCTAGAGCATTGCAAAGCCCAAAAGGCATGACCTTGAAAGCGTAAGTTCCCCAAGGTGTGGTGAATGTGGTGAGTTGTTGATGCTCTGGTGCAATCTTGATTTGATTGTATCCACTATAACCATCTCCAAAACTGTACCTCTCATGACCTGCAACCTCCTCCAAGATCTCATCAATGAATGGAAATGGGTAGTAGTCCTTCTTGGTAACAGCATTAAGCTTCTTGTAATCCACACATACCCGAAGCTTGCCATTCTTTTTCTTCACAATGACAATTGGAGACACCCATTCTGAATTCTCCACCTCAAAGATAAATCCAGCCTCCTTGAGCTTATCAATCTCCTCCTTCACAACCAAAGATATTGGTGGGCTAATGCGACGTTGCTTTTGGCGGATTGGTCTTGCATGTGACTCCACCTCTATCTTGTGCTCCTCCAAGGTGACTTCCTTCAAATCCTTGTAACTAAAAGCAAACACATGGATGAACTTGCGGAAAATCTCCTCAAATCTCACCTTCTCCTCCTTGGTAACATTTGGGCCATACTTGAGGGTAGCTAACCTTCTCTCTACCTCCTCAAGTGTCAATGGTGATTTGTCTGGGTCCTTCAGAACCTCTGGCTTAGGTGAAAAATCCATAGCACATCTGAATCAGATTCAGATTCATCTTCCTCCGTGGAAGTCTCCTCCTCCATGCTTGTGTCCACACCTGAAACTCCTTCTTCAGAATCTGATTCCCAATAATCAGAAGATGGTGTATCTGAATGTGAAGTGTTGGTGGTGTTAGTCACATGAACTATGACTCTATGGTTTGATGGCCCAATCCTCAAGTACCCTTTGTGCCATCGATCAGTTGTGCGTGTTGCTTTCAACCATGGCCTCCCAAGAAGTAAGTCATAGCTTGAATCCTTCAAGACTTGGAAAGTCATGAGATTTTGAACTCCCATAACTGAAACTACCACCTTATCCATCACTCCTACTGGTCGAACTTGTTGCTTGTTTGCCATGCTCACCACAAATGTTGAAGGTCTTGAGGGTATCATACCCAACTTCTTCATCAACCTTTCAGACATGGCATTCACTGCTGATCCTCCATCAACCAATGCATCCTTGATGTTGTGACCATTCACTCTCACATCAATCTTGGAGGCATATTCACAAGCCTCCCATGGTGCTGGCTTGGCATCCACCACCCCCATTGATATTGGAACTTTTGCCTTCTTCTTCTTGTTCCTTGTAGAACTCAAACCACCTCTAAGCTCCTTTCTCAAGGTAAGGTTTAAAGCAATCAATTGGCCCACTGTGATGTTAGCCTTGTGACTACCAACATCCTCCAACACATTGTAGTTCCATTGTTGCTTTGAAATCAAGAAATCCTCCATCCCCAACTTCTTCCTTGGAGTCTTTGTTGTTGATGGTGTTGAGGTGCGAGTGCTCCTAGTAGACATAGGAGTATCCTTGCTTGAAGTAAATCCTTGAGAAGAGTGAATATCCTTTGCAAAACAAGCTCTCTTCTTCTCTTGTGCCAAAAGCTCCAAATTAAGGCCCTTGGAGTTTGAGCACTCTCCCTTCTCGTACTTTCTCTCAACCACATCTATGGATGCTATCCCCTTACCTTTGTTTGGATTAGGAGCCACTTGGGTTTCACTACCTCCCTCTTTCCCTCTATTGGCTCCCTCATAACCCCTTCCTCCATGGTAAGTGGAATTTGGGCAATTCCTTTGGATATGGCTTCTTCCTCCACAACCAAAACAATTTCTATCATTGAAATTGTTGGCTGGTTGGCCTCCTCTATATGGATAGTTTCCATAACTCCTAGGCCCTCTCCCTACATTCTGATCTACCTCTCTCTTCTCCCATAGTTGCACCACATTGATCTTGAGATCTGCAAGTTGTTCTATGATGGTTTGAAGTGGATCTTTTGGTGGAGGTGCAAGAACTAGAGCAATTACTACTTGTGGTGCAACCCTTGCCACCAAAGTATCAGAAGTTCCACCATACTTGTAGCCTTGAGGAGGATGCACAACCTCCTTCACCACCAAATCACTCTCATCTCCTTCCAAACTCTCCTCCATCCGAATTGCGATCTTGATAGCTTCAACCTTGGAAGAAGGTTTCTCATATCTCACCTTGCTTCTAATTTGTAGTCTCAACCCTCCCACAAAATTCTTGGTGAGCATGGCCCCTATGCCAATCATTGTAGTCTTCACATCATCCCCACCCTTCCTCAACACTATGTGAAATCTGGACTCTAACTTTTCCACTCTTTCTACATAGACTCTCACTTTCTCTTGTTCTCCTTGCTTGAGAAATGTAACCTCACTCATCAATATCTCATAATCTCATTAGGAAGAAAGTTCTCAATGAGTGCTGAAGTCAAAGTCTCCCAAGATTCCTCTTCCCCATCTCTCATCTCTCTCTTTTGGTATTCTGACTCATACCATGTAAGTGCTGCATCCTCAAAGAAATCTGGTAATAATGAGACCCACTCATTCTTCCTCCTCTCATTGTTTCCTATGCAAGCTCTCTTGAAGTCTCTCACAAAGGCCTCCACATCTTCTCCATCCTTGCCAAAGAAAACCGGAAGTTTCCTCATCTTAACCTCTCACTATCTTTTTCTCTCAAATTTTTTTTTCTCTTTTCTTTTCTCTCACTCTATAACTAATAGAGTATATACATGACTAACACCATATGAGAATAATCCACTCTAGGGAACACAAAGGTTCAGGTTGCTCCAAGATTTCTATAGCAACATCAAATCCTAGAGTGCATATTAATCTAACTCTCATGGATAGTTTATCCATAAGTTGAAAGATTATCTCCATCACTAATCTTGAGAACTAGCTGATGAAGGTGGTAGTATTTCTGTAGTTGTACTAAGATTCTCTCCAAGATCCTTCACCAAAGTTTCCAAAAGTGCTTTTACTCTACTACACTCATGTCCTTTTGGAAGTCTTTCCACTCCACAAACCTCAGATAACTCCTTAGTCTTAGATCTTCTCCCTCCTAATCTTGGTGAAGAAGGTCCAACATGCAAACCCAAGTCAAGTAAGCCTCTCCTTTCCCTCAATCTTTTGCTCTCAAAGGTCAATGGACATGAACTTGCCTTATGTCCCTTCTCTCCACATAGAAAGCACTTCGACTCACTCTTTCCTCCAAGTGGTGTAGGTTTTTGAATCCTCTAAACACTCTCTTCAAATTCTATTGTAAACTCTCTTTTCCTCAAATCCACCCCTACAATCACCTCAAACCCTTGGGGAACCTTGCATAATCTCAATTTCCACTCTTGATGACCCTCCATGTTCCCAAGATGAATCTAAACACTCAAACATGCTTTTTGTTGATCTCAAACTCCTCATGCATGAGGTCTCCACTTTGCAAAATTGACCCTTCCTCACAATGTCACTCAAATCTCCCAATCACTATGTCACAGTCCTCTGAAATTCTTTCCACTTGATCACAACTCTAGGGCGTCCTTCTCTACAAAATTTCAGATCTTTTCATTGAGCCATTTGGCCTAGACATCTTTCTATTCAGCACCCATATTTCATATTTGGTCTGAAAACCACCCCCTTCACTTCAAAAACTCATTACTCCCTGCGCAAGAACGATCTCTCTCTAATTTTTGTGGCAGCAGGTAGGATACAATGCACTGAATTCTTTTAAAAAGTTTCAGGACAATTCACTGAAAATTGAAGAAATGGCAAACTCTGTACAATTTTCCAGAGAGCATGCAGTTGCGGGAGCACTTTACCCTATCAACTTTCAAAAATTCTAGCCCAGTCCGCATAGAAGCTCTCACAATAATTTCAAGTGTGCTAACTGAAAGATAACCCAAGCTATCATGTGTAGAAATCTCAATTCCACATCTCAAAATTGAGATTTTGCCCAAAATCACCTTAATCACCAAAATCTGCAATCCAGCTCACACAATCTCTCCAATTCCTCTCATGTGTACAAGATGTACAAAATCACATCAAAGACATCATAATGAACTACAGGGTATACAAATGGATCTTGGTTCTCTAATATAAGTTCAACCCTCTCCTCTCCTAATGTTCTCTCCAAGTGAGCTCTCATAGCCTCCTTCTGCCTAATGTAGAATTGAATGCGGAACCTTATCTTGCCTTCTAGAAAGGTCCCGGCAACGGAACCAAAAATGTGAGCCGGCCTGTCTCTCACTCAAGATGAACCTCTGATGGCTATTATGGTAGCGCACCATGGACTAAGTAGGCAAGGAACCCAAACTCCATCATACTCCTCCAAGGCTAACACTCCAAGACTCAAGACATTGCTCACTAGAGAACTCAATGAGAGAGAGATAGTTGCAAGTGAAAGGATGATGAGTACTTCCTCACCCCTTGTTTATATACTTGTGAAATAGTTACATACCAAAGTTACTAATTACCGTAGTAACTCAAGTTACTAGACTAAAAGTCAAGTAAAGTCAAAAAGTAGAAAGGAATATCCATTCACATGGGCATATTCCCCTAAGCATGTGGTCTTATCTTGACCCAACCACTAAGTCAAGGATTCCTTCACATGGGCTATCCTTGGACTAAAGAAGAATCCAAAACAAAAAGACTTGCGGGCCCAAGAGTTCTCAACTCTTTCCTCAAAGCCAAACACCTAGGAATAATACCAAGTCAACACACTAAAATCCAAAATAGTGGTGCTCATCTTTTCTACTTCCTCTAAAGTAAGGTCCCCTCTATCTTAGCTATGACTAACTTTAGCTAACCATGACTAATATAGAACCATCCTTTATCTCTATAAATAATATCTCTTAAGTACTTGTAATACCAAGCTAAATATCACAATACCACACACATGCACAAATGGGTGTTACAGGTCTGTAATACCAAGAGCTAGCCATATGATCTAGATGTGAAATTCAATTTGGTAACATCTAGAATAATATTATACATGATGTTCAAAATAGATCAGATAAAAGTATCACCAAAAGAGTACTTCTACTAATAGAGCAAAAACCAAAATAGATTTGAAAACCTTAGAACCTATAGCTAGACATATGATTTAAAGGTGAGAATTGGTTTGGTAACATCTAGAAGGATGTTTCCCATGATGAACTAAACAGATCAGAAAGAGGAATCACCAAAAGGGGACTTCTACTAATAGATTAGGAACCAAAATATGCTTGAAATCTTTGAAGGCAATTTTGGAGACCTAAACGGATGAATTAGGCCTCAAAAATGTGCAAATTTCCCCTCCCCAATGAGGTAATGGTTTGTCTCATAGAGAGATTTCCAATGGTACCTTACTCACGTGATTTTGAAACTCCTACAAGAAGATTCCCTAAAATATTCCCTCCAATCAAAGCTTGTTTGACCAACCAGATAGGACCTAAACCAACATGTCACCCATCCAAGTAAGTAATCCAAGGATGGAGCTTGCTGATATGTCATCTATCTATGTGCCTAATCCTATGGTGGAGCTTCCTTGGAAGAGATCCTCTTTGTCTATATAATAAAGAGAAGATGCTCCTTTGGGGCACAGAATATTGAGTGTGTAACCTATGTTTTCTCTCTTCTCTTGTCCTTAGAGTATTACAATACCCCACAAAGAACTAACACCACCAACCAAACACCACCAAGTACCAACATCAACTGAGCATCACCAAGTACCAATACCAACGGAACACTACCCACTAATGTAACTCTAATTGAGACAACTACACTAGGAGAAAAGGCGACTTGTAACCTACTATCACAACATGCACTCTCATGGTCTGCAAGTCATCACTTCCTACCTTGCTGGAGAGAAACAAAGGTAATTTGATTGGTCATCACTCCAGCCTCACCACCAAGAGTACACCAAAGCACCAACGCTCTAAATTTAAGGCACCTCATACAAACGTGATGCACAAACAAGAAGTAAGGAATAAAGGGAGTCCAATCACAAGAAATCTAAACAAAAAGCAATATAAAGCAAAACGGGAATGCCTCTACTACCATTTGACATTTGACATAATAGGAGTTCTTATCTACATCCTAAGCTACCAAGATCACCAAGAATATGATCAAATTGCCTCTCCTAGCCAAAGCTATAAGTGTATAGATAATAGTGGACTAGTCACAAGGACAACAAGTGAGGGTGGACCAATTGGCTAGGGCACCTAGGAACCAAAGATCTAAGGGTCAAACCTTGTTGCGCACAATCTAGCAGGGTGGGTAGATTTGCTTAATAATGACCAAGATCTACTATAAACTAGCTAGCCTCATGCAAGCAAGCTGGCTTGTTGGCCTTTCTAGCCCTTCTCGGCCCTCATAGCCCATAGCCTTATGCCTCAAAGCCTTATAAACACCAAAATTTAGCCAAATGAGACATTTCTTCTTGCCACTTTGAACTCTCTCTAGATCTAGCAAAACTCCTCCAAATTTGTGAAACTCCTCCAAATCTAGCAAAACTCCTCCAAATCTAGCTAAAATTTACCATAAACTCTTGCAAAAATCTGATGTAAACCCTAAAGTTGGATGACCGCCAATTCTCCTGCTAACTTTTCACTTTGAGCCAAATTGAAAAAATGAGTTTCTCCAAATCACAAATTCCCAAGGATAGGTTTCCAAGTCCACCTTCAATTTCACTTTCTGAGCCCAACTTGCAACAAATTGGTCATACTTTCATCTCTTGAGTTGAAAATCACAACCATTGCTCAAAAATTACTTCTCTTTGCTTGAAATTTGGCCTGCACTTCCGCACACGGTCTACCTCAGTACCAAATTTGCATCAATCAATGAGCTTTTGCACACCAAGGAAAGCTTGAACTTTGATCAAGCTACCAACGATCCATTGAGCTTGGAGATACCACCAACACTCACAGTTCCTGCACCCAATTTCCCCATGATCTCACTTCTTTGATGTAATTAGTTTGTTAATACCAACAAATCAACTCAACTCAAATCAATACTTGATCTGTCACTCTATAAGTTGCCAACAATTGGGCATTGATTATAGTCAAGCCACACCCACTCTAGCTAAGAGAATCCAAGTGATGCTCACCGGCCTTTGTCCACCATAGCTAGGAACTCGAAAGTTCAACATCATAGAAGTGAGCTCTTTAGAGCTGCACTTTGAAAGTATACCTATGGACTTGAGCTAAGTCTGAAACCCCAATGGTCCCGCTAACGGCACACCCAACGATGCAAACAGTATAAAATGATTGTGATTGCTAAAATACCTCTCACTACTATTACTGCAAATCCAGTGTCCAAGCAATCTAGATGCGACAATACAAATGACATGACATACCTCTATCTAAACTACCTACCCTATCATACATTACATCCTTCCAGATGTTACCAAGCCAATTTTCACCCTTAGATAATATGTCTAATATTGGTATCACAATTATATAGCAAGGAGGATCCCCTCAAAGGGAGCTCCACCTTTGGATCAATTACATGGATTGGTGACCTATCTCCGAGCTCAACCCTTAGATTAGTTGCATGGATGGGTGGCATCTTAGTCCTTGTCCTATTTAGTTGGTCAAACAAGTTTGACCAAAGGGATATTTAGAGAATCTTCTTATAGGAAGCTCAAAATAGCATGGATGGTGTATGGTTGGAAAGCTCTTGATTCAAACAACATGGGGGGAGATAGCATTGCCTTTTCTTCTAAGGGAGGGAGAATATCTCTATTTTGAAGTCTATTTCATCCGTTGAGGCTTCCAAAATTGGCTTTGAAGTTTTTAGGGTGTTTTTGGCCTTTGCCTTATTAGAAGAAGGACTCTTTTGGTGACACCTCAATCTGATCTACTTAGACCATCCTATATCATCCTTCAAAATATTACCAAGCAAATTTCTACCTCTAAATAATATGTCTAGCTAATGGTATTACAAACCTTCTTATTTTAAGATTTAAAGTCCTTGTTGCAAAGTTATTGCTCAAAAGATTGCACTAACATCAATGCATGGATCAAGTTAGCTTTTGGTTCCCATGTTGCCTCATATAATGGGTACACTTTCCAACGTATGAGATATTCTACACATGGATGGCGAGTACGACATATGCTTTTCTAGAAAATGCGATTGACTTCATATTCCTCTATGCCATCAATGTGTGTTGGACTATGTAATCTTCCAAGGATAAGAGATCTTAAGAGACACAAGCTTCATACTCAATCCTTTGATGTCCCAAAAGAGCACCTTGATTGTATTATGTAGCAAGGAGACTTCCTCAAAAGAAGCTCCACCCTTGGATCAAATACATGGATTGGTGACATGTTAATGAGTTTTATCCTTAGATTAGTTGCATGCATGGGTGATATGTAAGTTCTGATCCTATCTAGGTGGTCAAACCATCTTTGACCAGAGAGAATATTTAGGGAATCTTCCTATAAGAATCTCTAAATCTTGTGGGTAAGATACCATTGGAAAGCTCTCAATGACACAAGTATGGAGAATTTGCACATTTTTTAAGCCTAATTCATCCATTTAGGTCTGCAAAATTAACTCTAAAGTGTTCAAGTTATTCTCGGATCTTGCCTTATTAGTATAAGTACTCTCTTGGTGATACCTCATCTTATCTACTTAGTCCATTATCTATAACATCCTCTAAGATATAACCATTCCAATTTTCACCTCTAGATCATATGTCTAGCTATTGGTACACATTTTCAAGCTATTTTTGGCTCTTGCTCTATTAGTAGAAGTGCTCTTTTTATGACATTTCCATCTGATCTGCCTAGCCCATCATACCTAACCTCCTTCTAGATATTACCACGTCAATTTTCACCTCTCGATAATATATCTAGCTATTGGTATTACAAACCTCTTCCCTTTTAAGGATTAACATCCTCATTGTGAAGTTGTTGCTCAAAATATTTGACTAACACCGGTGCATTGGTCAAGTTGGCTATTAGCTCCCATTTTGCCTCATACAATGGGGACCCTTTCCAATGTACAAAAAATTCTACATGTGGGTTGCAAGTACCATGATGCTTTTTTGGAGAATGCGTTTGATTTCATATTCTTTCGTGTCATCAATGAGTGTTGGACAAGGTCAAATTGCTTCTATGGAAGAAAGTGTGGCAGTCAAGGTACATATCTACATAGTGAGGACACATGGAATATTTTATGGATCTTCATATGTGGTGGTAGCTCCAAGAGATAAGCCACTGCTCCAATTCAATGAAGGATGGGAAAAGGCCCAACAAAATGAGGTCTGAGGTTACAAGGGTCAACTAATGTGAGGTTGGTTGTTGAAAATTAGACTTGATCCCCAACATTGAACTCCAAGTGCCGGTGATGTGCATCTGCATACTATTTTTGTCAATTTTGGGTAATTTGCAATGTGTTTTTGGCATTCTCCACTCCTTATTGGATTCTAGAAACAAAATGGTTGACAACATCCACTTTGGTATCCACCAGGCAAAGGTTCATCAAGCTTGAAGGTGTGAAAGGATACTCTCCATATATGAGGAAGAATGGTGTGATCCGTGTGGATGCATTGACTAAATTGTCATACGTAAATTCCACCAATGGGAGTAAGGTGTCCCACTTTTCTTTCTCCTCTAGGGTGAAGCTCCGGAGCATGTCTTCAATAGTGCAATTAGCTTGCTCTATTTGTCCATTGGTCTATAGATGGTAAGCCGTGAACATGGCCAATTTGGTTTTGAAAAACCCAAAGAGTGTTCTCCAAAACAAATTGGTCAATTGAGTGCCTCTATTAGTGATGAGCACTTGGTACAACCCATGGTGAGAAAAGACTACATCTGAGTACAATTGAACTAATTATTGAGTGGTCAAGTCCTTGGTGGTATGATGCACATGAATTATTTTGCTGAGATAATCAACAAAGACTGTGATGGAGTCAAACCTGGAGGGGGTCTTAGGCAATTCACAAACTAGATCCATGCTTACTTGTTCCCATCATTGTGTAGGAGTAGGAAGGAGTTGAAGGGAGCTTGATTAGAAGCTTTATTCTGCCGACAGAGTAGGCAACTTTGAACATACACCATCATATTTTTGCTCATCTTGGGCCAATAGTAATGGCATTTTGCTATATCCAAAGTCTTTTCCATGCCAACGTGACATGTAATCCAGCCTATCTTTCACTCAAGATGAACCTTTAATGGTTATTATGGTAGCGCACCATGGACTAAGAAGGTAAGGAACCCCAACTCCATCATACTCCTCCAAGGCTAACACTCCAAGTCTCAAGACATTGCTCACTAGAGAACCCAATGAGAGAGAGATAGTTGTAAATGAAAGGATGATGAGTACCTCATCACCCCTTGTTTATATACTTGTGAATTAGTTATGCACTAAAGTTACTATTTACCATAGTAACTCAAGCTATTAGGCCAAAAGTCAAGTAAAGTCAAAAAGTATAAAGGAATATTTATCCACATGGCATATTCCATTAAGCATGTGATCTTATCTTGACCCAACCATTAAGTCAAGGATTCCTTCACATGGGTTATCCTTGGACTATAGAAAAATCCAAAACAAAAAGGCTTGCGGGCCCGAGAGTTCTTAACTCTTTCCTCAAAACCAAACACCTAGGAATAATACCAAGTCAACACACTAGAATCCAAAATAGTGGTGCTCATCTTTTCTACTTCCTCTAAAGTAAGTTCCCCACTATCTTAGCTATGACTAACTTTAGCTAATCTTGACTAATTTAGAACTATCCTTTATCTCTATATAACAATATCTCTCAAGTACTTGTAATACCAAGCTAAATATCACAATACCACACACATGAAAAAATGGGTGTTACATTTACCCCTGGACTAAGTTTTCACTTTGTCCTCAAAGTGAAGGTCTCTACCTTCTATGATACATCTTCAACTTATCATGGTTAATCTTATCAAAGTGTCTTCCTCCCAAATCCTTGAGATTGTAGGTGTAATTTCTCTACACCTTCTCCATTATGAAAGGTCCAAAGTACTTAGGCAAAAACTTCTTTTGCACTCTCTTGAATGGAATCAAACAACATTGAATCAAATGGAATCAAAAAATATTACCCAATCACCTTCTTTGAAAGGCTTTATGTTCTTCTTGCCTTGCCTCTTGTCATATCTCTCCTTTTGTTTCTTTTGGGCTTGCTCCACTTGAACCATAGCAACTGCTTTTGCCTCTTCCAACTCCATGAGTTGATTCTTCCTTGACTTCTTTGCATCACCTCCTTGTGCTTTCTTCAATCTCTTATGAATGCTTTGGAAGGTAGGAAGATCAAAGTGAATAGGTAAGGTAGACTCAATACCATATACCAATTGAGATGGAGAATATCCGGTGCAAGTCTTCATGGTTTTCCTATATCTCACAAAACTGCAATGAATTCTCTTGTCCCAATGATGTTTAGCCCCCTCCATGTTTGCATCTTTAGCCAACATCATACACAAAGTCTGATTGGTTCTCTCTGCCAAGCCATTGGAATTTGGCTTATAGGATGTAGTTACTCTATGTGTGATAGATAAATATCATAGCATGGCTGTAGTGATGCTTCTTGCAAACTCTCCTCCTCTATCAAAAACCAACTCCAAAGGGCATCAAACCTAGTGATAATGCTTGATAAAGAAATCTACCCACTTCATCTTCATTCTTGTCACTCAATGGTCTAGCTTCAACCCACTTGGTAAGGTAATCAGTAACTACCACAATGTACCAATTTTTCTTGGGGGTTCTATTGAGAGGACCTACAAAATCAATTCCCCACTTCTCAAAAGGTCCTAACAATGGAATTGATCTAAGTGGTGGAGTGGACGTAGACTTTCTAGCAAAAGCTTGACAAACATGAAAAGTTTGAAATGAAAAGTTTTGCTATAATGAAGACAATCCTTGAAAATCCCTCTCCAATGGTAACCTACATCTAGAATCTTGAAAGCATTCACCTTTCCTACAAATTATCCTCTACACACTAAACCTTCATGAAACTCCTTTATGAGTAGGATAGACTCTTCCTCACCCACTTCTCTTTGAAGTAGACCATCTGCTCCTTGGTGAAAAAGGGTATCATCCACCATTGTGTAAGGTCTAGATCTTGCAGCAAGGGCCTTCCTCTCCCTAGCATGCATCCCTTTTGGATAGTTACCTCTTGTCACAAAATCCAAAATCTCCTTATCCTCCATTGGAACCTCTTGTGTGATTTAGATTTTCATGAGCTCCTCATCCAAGAAGGAATCATCCATTGGCTCATCTCCATCATGATCATAGGCCCTATATAACATATATGCATTTTCATGTTTCTTCCTAGACCTATTCTCAATGGTGTAGTCATACTCAGATAAGAGTATCATCCATCTTGCTAGTCTCTCTTCCACATTAGGCTTGTTGAAGATGTATTTCAAAGCCTTGTGATCTATTAAAATGGTGGCTTTCCCTCCAATCAAGTAGTATCTAAACTTTTTGAGACTAAAGATCACTGCCAATCGTTCTCCCTCTGTGACAAAGTAGTTCTTTTCTATTGAAACCATCTACCTACTAGCATAAGCTATTGGATGATCATGCCCATTTTGGTCTAATTGACTAAGAGTGCATCCTATATCTACATTAGAAGCATGAGTGTAGAAAATGAAAGGCTTATTCCAATCAGGTTTAGCAAGAATTGGAGCTACAATAAGAGATTGCTTGAGCTCCTCAAAAGATTTGAGAGCCACCTTGTCTGTAATACCAAGAGCTAGCCATATGATCTAGATGTGAAATTTGCTTTGGTAACATCTAGATTGATGTTATACATGATGGTTAAAATGGATCATATAGAATTATCACCAAAAGAGTAATTCTTCTAATAGTGTAGAAATTGAAATAGACTTGAAAGCCTTAGAACCAATAGCTAGACATATGTTTTAAAGGTGAGAATTGGTTTGAAAACATTTGGAATGATGTTACACATGATAGACTAAATAGATCAGAAAGAGGTATCACCAAAAGGGGACTTCTACTAATGGAGTAGGAACCAAAATATGCCTAAAATCTTTGAAGGTAATTTTGGAGGCCCAAACGGATGAATTAGGCCTCAAAAATGTGCATATTCCCTTCCCAACAAAAGAAAATATGGCCTTCCTTCCTCCATGGTTTTTCTTGTCAAGAGCTTTCCAACAATACCTCACCCATGTGATTCTAAGATTCCTATAAGACAATTCCTTAAAAGATTCCCTCTAGTCAAAGCTTGTTTGACCAACCAGATAGGACCAGGACCAACATGTCACCCATCCAAGTAAGTAATCCAAGGGTGGAGCTTGATGAAATGTCACCTATTTGTGTACCTAATCCTATGGTGGAGCTTCCTTGGAGTAGATTCTCTTTGTCTATATAATAAAGAGAAGGTGTTCCTTTGGAGTATTGGAGGTTTGAGTGTGAAATTGTGTGTTTCTCATGGTTTATTTTGCTTCAAGTTTCCTATCCTTGGAGTCTTACAATGGTATCAAAGTAGGTGTTGTCATCCAAGAGAGCGGATCACCCTTCTTGGAAGAACATGGGCTATTGACTTAGTAATTTTGAGGAGAGACATCTTGGTGTAATTGGTAGATTAGGAGTGCTAGAGGGAGGATGGAATGGAGGCTCTGGGAGGACAATATCTAGCACCTCACTTTTTGTTCTTGAATCCATTCCACATCAAGATTATGTACATTCAGCGTGAGCAAGTGAGAGTGTATCAAGTTTTTCACTTCAAAGCAGAGTTCATAGATATAATGATGAATTTGCCCAACCCATTGATTCTGCCTGGATTTGAATATCCCAAATCCTTTCCCTTTTAACATTCAAGTAGAAATTTGTTATGTAGTGAGATTGAAAGTGATATTTGGAGATTTTGTTGTCAGGAATTTTGGTGAGGAATATTATCAACAAGCGGTAGCTTTTGAGGTCCCAATGGTAGTTCCAATAGTTTCTGTGCACTCCAAAGTGATCATATTAACTCTCTATTGAAGTAGACAATAGCAATTGAGTGTTACTATAACCATAGATCTACAGTTGCAGGAGTTGGTGCAAGGAATACAAGGGATGTTGAACAAATCTTGAGAGATTAAGATGACCATGGAGGCATTACAAATTCAAGTGCAGACCCTCAAGAATAATCAAGCAATGCAAGAAGAAGAACCATGTCAAAACCCAATATCTATGATTGAAGTACTTGGAGAGGTACCCGTGCCTACAAACCCTATCAACGATGAAGCCACATTACTATTCTGGATGAAGAAGACTTGCAACTTCAAGCCTTACAAGGGGCAATGTATGATGGGAGTAGTGGAGAACTAGATCTTGAGAATGGATCAATATTTCCAATTGTTCTCAACAAAGATCACCAAGCATGTTGCAGGCGTGTTTGCATGTGGGTACTTGACCAACAAAGCCCTCACATAGTACAATGCTTGGGAACAATCCATGTTGGTAGAGAGAAGGGAGGTCACATGGACAACAATGCAAGAAGGATTGCTAAAGAATTTCCAATCAGTGGACTCTATGCAGATGGCCCAGATCTGATTATAGGGATTGAAACAGAAGAACAATGTTCAAGAGTATGTGGAAGCATTTTTGGATTTACAAGTCACAATAACCAACATGAGTCCAGTAGGGTCTCTCGACAATTTCAAACAAGGGTTGAAGGAGTGGATTTGCCAAGAAGTCATGGTACAAAAAATCATCATATGGTATTTGAAGCCATTGCTTGTGCACAAAGAATAGTAGGGGCATTGAGTGGAAGTGAAGGAGTAGTTCCACCTCAACATTATCGGGCAGAAATGCCACCCATGGGTGGACCAGTACTGATGGAACTAGGCAACCTTTGGTTTTGAGATCAAGGAGCACGACCGCTTTAAGGAGAGCGTGGATGGGTAGAAGAACGGAGAGATGGAGTCCCACAAGGAGAAGGAACTCAAGGAGAACAATGTGTTGTTACAATTGTGGTTATATTGGGCATATATCTACCAATTGTCATGCTTATCTCCTTAGAGGCCTTCTTCCTTTATACAAGCAATCTTTGAACAACATGGAGAGACGCACTAAAGAGGAAGAGGTAGAAATCACTTTGGAAAATGAAGATTGCCAATAAATGTACCTTGTGGCTTTATTGGCTCAATAAGGAAGCAAAAAAGCAAAGGAAGGAAGAAGAAGAGCGCACAAAGGTATTGAAAGGTAACCTCACAATTGATTGTAGTGAATGGAGTCCTAGAAGGCAATCAAGGGAGAGTATTAATAGATACGAGAACAACAGAGAATTTCTTGTCTTGCTCTATTGCAATGAGATTGGGAATGGATCTTAAGAGAGATGAGAGTGAAGAAGTAGAGTTACCTAACAAACAAACAAAGAGAATTGAATCATTACCTAGACAGGTAACACTCTCTGTAGGAGAATATCAGGAAGCAATTGAGTGGCAAGTTATCATTTGCCACTCAATTAGCTCGTTATGATGCAATCTTAAGCATGCCATGGATGGAACATATGGTAGATTACAACCCAATGATAGATTGGAGGAAGAAAGTAGTGAGAACTCACCAATGGTCAATCATTGGGGTTAAAGAAAAATCACACAGGCAAGAATTACCTCTCTATGTCATAGGGACAACAACTATCTATAAGACCAATAGATGTTTCATGGGTCTAATAAGAGAAGTCCATAGTGCACAACTTGATGGACAAATTCTTGAGAAATTGAAGGATATGGTAAATGAGTTTCAAGATGTCTTTCTTGATGATCTACCCTCAAGATTACCACCAAAAGGAGAGTAGATCATAAAATTAAGACACTCCCAGAGAAGACACCTCCTTGTAAGGCTTCATATCACCTATCACCTCATGAGTTGGAGGAGTGTAAGAATCAAATTGAGGATATGTTGTAGAAAGGGTTCATCCAACCTAGTGTATCACCATATGGGGCTCTTTTCTTGTTTGTGAAGAAGACGGATGGTACAATGCGCATGTGCATTAACTATTGGCATCTCAATCAACAAATAATGAAGAACAAATACCCCTTACCTCGCATGATGACTTGTTTGATCAGCTCAATGGAGCAAAACACTTCACCAAACTAGATTTGCCAAGTGGTTACAATCAAATCCAAATTGCAAAGGAGGATGTGTACAAAATTGCCTTTTGAACCAAGTATGGCCACTTTAAGTATCTTGTGATGCCTTTTGGTCTCACCAATACACCAACCACTTTCATGAGTCTAATGAATGACATATTTCATCCATATTTGGATAAGTCTATTATCATCTTCTTGGATGACATCTTCCTATACAGTAGCATAGTGATGGAACAAAAATAGTATCTATGAGAAGTCCTCGAGATCCTAAAACAAAATTGATTGTATGCCAAAATCTCAAAGTGTGAGTTTAGCAAGTCTGAAATAGACTACTTGGGGCATAAAGTAACTGCAGAGGGCATTCAAGTATTGACAAATAAAATAGAGGTCACTCAAAAATGGAATGCCCTAGAAGATCAGACTCAACTCAAGAGCTTCTTGGGGTTGACAAGATTCTATCATCGATTTGTCAATGACTTCTCCAAGGTTGCACAACCTTTAATGGCACTCCTTGGCAAGGGAAAGAAGTGGACATGTGGAACCACACAAGAGTTGGCATTTCAAGAATTGAAAGCCGCCTTGCTACATGCACCAATCTTGAAGTGGTATGACCCAAAACTTCCAATCAAGTTGGCTACATATGCATCAGGCGTAGCAATAGAGCAGTCCTACAACAAGAGCGGCATGACGGATGGCATCCAATTGCATATTTCTCTCAAAAGTTGTTATTGGTAGAGCGCAACTACCACACCACAAAACAAGAAGAGCTGGCCATTGTCCTTGCAACCAAGCATTAGAAGCACTATCTAGGAGAGAAGGCATTTGTAGTAGAGACAGACCACAAACCTCTAGTCTACCTTGAGATGTAGAAGGATCTATCTCATCACCATATTTGGTGGGCAAAGTGGCAACAATGCTTCAATATGACAATCACCTATGTGGAAGGTAAGAAGCAACTTGCATATGCATTCACTTGCATGCCAATGGCAAACAACTTGGTAGTAGAGGTTAAGATTAACTTTGAATATCTTGGTGGTAGAGGTTAAAGTTAACCTTGAATTCTGGCCAGCAATTCTGGCTACTACAAAAACTAATCAACAGTTTGTAGGAGTGCAATCATCCAAAGGCATCACCAGCACCCAAGGACTCACCTTTTGTGATGGCAGATTATGGATCCCAAATGTCCCAAAATTACGCACCACCATTCTAGCAAAATATCATAATTTAGCCAGTGCAAGTCATTTTGTAGTGGACAAGACCTTAGATGCAGTCTAGCACCATTACTATTGGCCCAAGATGAGAAATAACGTGATGGACTACATGCGCAGCTGCCTACTCTATCAACCAAACAAAGCTTTCAATCAAGCTCATACATGGCTCCTTCAACCTCTCCCCACTCCTACACAATGTTGGGAACAGGTGAGTATGGATCTCGTGTGTGAATTACCCAAGACCACCTCATGGTTTGACTCTATCGTGGTCTTTGTGGACCGGCTCAGCAAAATGATTCATGTACGCCCTACCACCAAGGATGTGACCACTCCACAACTAGCTCAATTATACTTTGATGCAGTCTTCTTTCACTATGGCTTGTCTCAAGTACTCATCACCAATAGAGGCACTCAATTCACTAGTTTGTTTTAGCAAACACTTTTTGGTTTCTTCAAAACCAAGTTAGTCATGTCCATATCTTACCACCTACAAATAGATGGACAAATAGAGCGAGCTAATTGCACTATTGAAGACATGTTACGTGGCTTTACCTTAGAGGAGCAAGAGAGGTGGGACACCCTACTCCCGTTGGTGGAATTTGCTTACAACAATTTGGTGAATGCATCCACCCATGTCACTCCGTTCTTCCTCATGTATGGTGTGCATCCCTTCACATTTTCTAGATTGATGAAGATCCGTCTGATGGTTACCAAGGTCAACATAGTCAACACATTTGTTTCTAGAATCCAACAAGGTGTGGAGAGCGCCAAACACAGATATCAGATTATGCAAAATAGATAGAATCAATATGCTGATGCACACCGTAGGCACATGGAGTTCAATGTTGGGGATCACGTGTGGCTATCAACAACTAACCTCAAATTAGTTGGATCTTGTAAGCTCAAACCTTGTTTAGTTGGACCTTTTTCTATTCTTTGTTGAGTTGACGTTGTGGCCTATCACCTCAAGCTACCACCACACATGAATATCCATCTAATATTCCATGTTTCCCTACTATGTATATATGTTCCCCAATTGGGCCAGTGTCATTCCACACAAGACATTTGACCTTGTTCGACACTCATTGATGGCACGGCGGAATATGAAGTAGAGCGTATTCTCCAAAAATGCATGTGTGTTACTCGCCATCCATAGGTGGACTATCTCATAATGTGGAAAGGTTAACCCCTCTATGAAGCAACCTAGGAGCCCACTGCCAATTTGACATATGCACCGGTGTTGGTGCAAGCATTTGAGCAACAACTGCACAACAAGGACATTATGTCTTAAAAGGAGGGAGGTTTGTAATACCAAGAGCTAGCCATATGATCTAGATGTGAAATTCAGTTTGGTAACATCTGGAATGATGTTATATAGGATGGTTAAAATAGATCAAAAAGAATTATCACCAAAAGCGTATTTCTACTAATAGGGCAGAAATCAAAATAGACTTGAAAACCTTAGAACCAATAGCTAGACATATGTTTTAAAGGTGGGAATTGGTTTAGTAACATCTAGAAGGATGTTACACGTGATGAACTAAATAGATGAGAAAGAGGTATCACAAAAAGTGGAATTCTACTAATAGAGTAGGAACCAAAATATGCTTGAAATTGTTGAAGGCAATTTTGGAGGCCTAAACGGATGGATTAGGCCTCAAAAATGTGCAAATTCCCCTCCCAAAAAAGAAGAGGAAGGCCTTTCCTACTCCTTGGTTTGTCTTGTTGAGAGCTTTCCAATGGTGCCTCAACCACGTGATTCTAAGATTCCTATAGGAAGATTCCCTCCGATCAAAGCTTGTTTGACCAACCAGATAGGACCAGGACCAACATATCACCCATCCAAGTAAGTACTCCAAGGGTGGAGCTTGCTGACATGTCACCTATCTATAGACCTCATCCTATGGTGGAGCTTCTTTGGAAGAGATTCTCTTTGTCTATATAATATATAGAAGGTGCTCCTTTGGAGCATTAGAGGTTTCAGTGTGAAATTGTGTGTTTCTCTTCAGGTCTCCTATACTTGGAGTATTATATTGTCCTCCAAAATCACCATCTATTCTACACCCTTCTCCATGTAGATGGTTAATACATAAGCCTTGTTGGAAAATGAGAAGATGAACCTCCATAACAAAACATTCGCATGATATGCTAGTATATGTATTAAAAGCTCATTGTTGTGTATTCTCATCGTGACTAAGCATATAATCAACTTCAAAATACCATAATTAATCCATATCATATAAAAAAAGGGATCTTGGTTACCTATGGTTGATATATTTATTCTATAGACCTATATAAGTGAGCAATATTAAGAGCCAAACTTTGTGTTGAGTTATCTTGAGCATCTACTTAGATATTAACCCGGATAAATGGTAGAAACTCATAAAAAACCATTTATTGGAAATTTTAACTTTTACATACGAGGTTTAAATTAATATTTAAAGAAAATAATGTATAGCTTATTAAACCTATGGATTTGTGATAAGAGTATGTTTTTGTAAAACATGCTCTTTAAAACATCCAAGAATGTTGTTGAAGTTATTTTGTAAAGGAATAGTAAATTTATAGCTTTTGCTACCCAGATCTAAATAGAGATCTTAAAAATAATTTTGATAGTTTGCGATGAAATATGTTGAAACCTAGGTCATATTTATAGTTAAAAGAGGTTTGGTAAGTACTTAACGTAACATTGACCATGCATTATAAAAGAGCAACCTTCTCATTCTTAGACTAAACAAGCTAATTGCAATTGCAATACATGGGTAAAAATTCCATCCTTATTCTTATGTAGAGTTGAAACCTTTTCAACCACAAATCAAATAATTTCATAAGTTGGCTTTGAGTGAAGACCTTCAAGTAATTGAAAAACTGATTGAATCATTTTTGTAAGCCTGAAGTCCTTTCAACCATAAAGCAAATCATTTCAAATGTTGGTTTTGAGTAATTGAAAAACTGATTGAATCCTTTTGTAAGGCTGAAGTCCTTTCAACCATAAAGCAAATCATTTCAAACGTTGGGTTTGAGTGAAATATTTAAATAAAATCTGATTTGAAGTGTTTTGTACAAACATGATGCAAAAATTTGAGAATATTATTGATGTACTTCCTTACAATGGTGTATCTAACAATCAAATGAAGATTTTGACATCAAGATTTGTTGAGAAGGAAGATCACAAACAACGACCAACCATCACTTTGGAAACAAGTCATATTATTATTACATCATGGAAGGATATTTTTGTAAATTTTTGTAAAAACAACCTCAAACTTTTCATATGTATATAGTTATTGTTACACAAATATAGAGTAGACTACTTTACTATGCTCTTACCAAATATAATTGATAATATAGAGCAACAAAGATAAGATGTAAAAGAACATATTATTATCTTGATGTAAGTAACTCCAAAGACTCAAGAGTTTCTCAATATATTACAACTCATAAATAATTTAAATATTAGAGTTTCATATCACATTGATGGTATTGTCTATTTTTGTTTTGTAAACTATCTTATTAGATTCATTGAGTGATCAGTTCTTTGATAACATATTGAAATTCCCATGCATTAAATTTTTTTCATAGAAGCTTGCCCATTCGGATCATGCTGCTATAAGTAAATATTCAATAGTGTCTAATTTATCTATGATTGAGTTGAAGTAGATGATATTTACAATAGAGTTTGCTTTGTATTCACTATTCTGCTACACCTTCTAAGAGATCATCAACTTAAAACATTGATGCATTTTCTTTGGAATGAATGTCTCTTCATTACTCTACAGTCATATTATCAAGTCAAGATTAAATTGAGAGTTTTTTTCAAGAAATATTGTTACATAAGGTTGTTTCTTAAGATTATTGTAATAGATCTTTTCATCAAGTTTAGGTCTCTCTCCATAAGATTTGAGCAATTGTTAACTTCTATTGTAAGCACAAAATGGATCTAACAACATGTAAATGTACAACAAAAGGCCTCCAAAAACATGTAGTTGTCTCTCTTGTCACATACTCTCGTCAAGCTCTCTTAAGTCTAATAATACAATCATACAAATCTGTGCTACTTACTACTTTACACTAAAATTCTATAAATAGTATTTTTCAATAGTCTGTTTCCTATATTGTGCTTTGAATGCCTTGATAACATTTACATCTATGGGCTGAAACTTTAAATTGGTCAATTTACAAAGAATACTATCCTTATCACTTTCAGATTGTCTTGTATAACTTTAAACAAATAAGTAGTGTTGGTGGGGTTGTCTTTTCTTGGAGTGGGGAATACAAGATGCTACAAGAGAAGCGGAAGTCAGTATAGTCCTTGCACAGCCAACCATTTACTTGGCTTGGAGAGAAGGTGTAGATAAGATTCCCGTAGGGGTTTCATAACTCCACTCAAGTATGGGAGTCTCCCAAAGATACTTACCCTTGGAGTTAACACACAAGTTTGTAATTCTTGCAAGCTCTTTGGCCTCCTTGGTATGGTCTTTGAGGTGTTTCCTTCTAGAATCATGCTAAGCAAGTCTCTCATGCACCCTTTCTACTGAATCAGATCAAGCAACAACTACATGAGTGACATTATTGCCTAATACAATGGATGACTCAATAGATTCAAATTCTCCCCCTGTCATTGATAGAAATCAGAATAGAGGTATGGCCTGTTTATAATCATTGGATAATTAGATCCTAAAGCCATCATAAATAATATTTTCTTATCAAATGGCAAACTTTGATTCCCATAGTCATAGTCATACCCATTCCTCCAAGCCCATATTCTATCAGAATAGAGGCATGGCCTGTTTATAATCATTGGATAATTAGATCCTAAGGCCATCATACATAATATTTCCTTATCAAATGGAAAAATTTTATTCCCATAGTCATAGTCATACACATTCCTCCAAGCCCATAGGTGAACACGAGGTTGTGAGGGATGAGTAGCTTTGGCAAGAATCCCCAATCATAGGCTTTGGGTGCAAAGATTACCTCTTGTGGAGGAAACCACCCATTTAAATAGTTATTCTAACCTAAAAATAAAACATTTTTCTACCCTAATTACTTCTGTTCCTATAGCCACCACCTTCTTATGTGCTTGACCCAAGAATGCCAATTCACTCTCCTCTCCTAGATGTACCCACTATGAATACCATTAGAAAACCACTTAATTCTTAATTACTAGCTACTTCTTTTGCTATAATACAAGAACATGTAACTTAATTTGCATGTACTCCTTTACTTAGTCAGCTTGTAGAAGGTCCTACATCAATTCTATACTTCTCTCATACTTGGGACTTAGTCTACCCATAAAAATTTTCTCCCATAGCCTTGCACATAGGATCCCACAATCCTTCACTATCCTGCACTTATGTACCATCTCATAGATGGTTTCTCACACTTTTTACTTGGTACCTTTTCCTAGTCAACAAGTAGGAGTATTATCTAAGAAAAGAATAGCCTACTACCTACCATGAGTTTTTAATGGCAAGTCAAAATTTAGGAACCATTTCTACTTGAGATCATCAAAACCTTTTTATTTACCATGCATTGGATTCTCGGATTATTTGTAATTTTGATGTACTTGAAGGTAAAGGCTTGAGGTTTTAGAGCTTGTTGATCAACAATAGAGGAGATTTGATTCTACTATAAATTTGATTCTACTTAATGGTATGCCATTATCCAAGTCTAATTCTAATTAGAAACAACAAACCAATGAAACATGGTGATGTTTCTTATACCCAAACCTTGATCTTTGACCATATATAAGGATACAAGGCAATATGGACCCCAACTCTTAGCTACCCAAAACAACTCAAATTAGCAATGATTGAATCACAATGGCAGTGGCTCTATCAAATGTTGCAATCTCGCTCTTCTCCCGTCTCTCTTCTCTTGCAAACCTCTTCCACAAGCACCTCTCTAACTTTTCACTAGAGTTTATTGCTCCTTGCAAATGTGCAATAAAATTTCTCTCCTTGCAAATGAGCCAAAGAGCTCTTTCTCTTACTCTTGTCTTTAATTTATACCCAAAAGGAATAGTTTTGTGAACTCAAGAGGCCATTGCTAAATTCAATACTGACTCTTCATTAATTTTCACATTGATAGTGAGATCCAATTTCCATAATGATAGTGAGATCTGCTATATAGATAGTACTTGCATAAGATTTTTTGGAATGGATCCATTGAATAGAAAATTTCCTACTTTAGAAATAAAAATTTATTTGGAAAAAAAGGACATTCTAGGCAAGGAGATTAATTAGAGATATTAGATAATTAGAGATATATACACACATTTTTGAATTTTGTTGACAAATTTGATATCATAAATAATGTAAAATTTCATTTATTAGAACACCCAATGAAGCAACATCCATCATCTAAATTTTTTGAGAACACTTCCCAAATAATAGCTTTATTATGGATTCAAAAACCCACTAGCTTGTAGATTGTAGGTAATAAATATTTGTAAAATAGCTTCTCTATTTTCTTTTCTTTCATGAATTCTTATTGAATCAATTACCTCATTTTCTCTATCAAACTCATGTGTAAACTTGTTTTCCTCTTTTTCTTCCTTTTCTTCTACCCACATGTTGAATCTATTTATCAAGTGATGCAAAAAGATACACAAGCTTTGAAAAATAAGATTTCATACTCTTGCTCTTTAATTGAACTCTCATTTATTGCAAAGAATGCCATTTGGCCTTTAAGACTCTTATGAAATGTTTTTTGAGTATGTGAGCTCTAGCAATATATTTATTGAAGTCTAGTTTCTCCTCTATGTGGGGCTATTTGAGTGAGTGCACTAAATGACTCATTAGAACAAAATCCAAATTGCCTAGAAGATACTTGTGGTGGTCAAAAGAATTATTTTCCCTTCTCCAATGCATATTGCTCCACAATGGTGACTTCATTATACATGTCATGTCTTGACAGATCTCAACATCCCTATAAAATGAGCACAAACACCTTGTTGTGCACACAATGAGCGCAAATACCATGTTGAACATATAGGAACTTGGAATTCATTGAATCAAAAGAGCTCACAGAATCACAAATATCCATAACTTATCACAAAATCAAAGACTCCTCAACTCCACTACAGTGAGTAATCATATGCATAGATTACTTGCTTGTTGATAAATAAGAAACCTTTCCTAATGAAATAAATTTCTCTATCAACTTTTAGTCTTTGCACTAAGAAGAAGATGTCATATCCACCAATCCCACACATCCTTGAAATCACTTCAATGCAAAAATGTTTGAAATTTTGGACCTGCCATCTTTGTTAAGCCAAGGTATTTCCTTCCATATTGTAGTCATTACTCATCCCAATTCTAGTCATTACTCAACTGGTGAATTTGGTATTAGATCTTGAGCTAATATCTCACAAATTCATTTCCCTTGCCACACATGCTCCATTGCCATCATGCCCAAATCAGTCCAATACTATAACTAGTTGAACCCACACAAGGATCTTAACCTTTCTAGATTCCTTCTTTCTAAAAACTTAGTAATCTCTAATGAGCTTAAGTAAAGAATGAAAGGACTAAATATCGAGGAAAATGTTAAATAAACATACAAATATCTTGAAAGAACATACAATACCTATAATCCTATTTCTAAAACATGCCACTTTCAATGTGAAATAAGAAGTTCATAGGATGCAAGCTAGCCTTTTGGTGGTGGGAAAGCATAGTGGAAGACATTTCTTGTGTTTGGATGTTTTAAAAAGAGGATTAAAGATCTTGTATGTTCTTTTTAGGAGATTCCTCTTAGGACTTTGCAAGTGAACTAAAACTTCTCTTGGCATATTGCAAGTGGCATGTTTTAGAAAGAGGATTAAAGTTCTTGTATGTTTTTTTAGTAGATTTGTATGTTTATTTCAATATTGCCAAAATATCTATTTGCACTAGTTTTTTTAATGAAGATGATCAATATCTCTAAAAAATTAAAAGAAAAAATTAATAATATGATAGGTGTGACTTATCTCTACCAACTGTCTTGGGGAGTGCACTAAATACAACCACCTTAAAATTATTTGATTATCTCTATTGTGAGTTCTATTATTGCTCCATGCTTTATCCTATTTTCAAAAGCCCACTCACCCATCATGGATGAATGTGCTTTTGAAAATAGAATACACATTTTTCCCTGATCCATTGGGTAATTTTAATGTCACTTGACATTCCATATTCCATCTCTAAAACCTATTTCCACATGCATACTTTTATTTGAAAAAGGTTGTTATCCTATTACACACAAGACTATAAGGAGATCTACTTCACTAGTATCTGATAAACATTACAACACAACATCAATCATGGGATTTTGATAGTTACAAGCAGAAATGTAAATGACAACTCCTAAGAAATGTCAATAAGAATTGACATTGTGCCACTTGGCTCTTCTCTTGCAATTCTAACCACAAGAAACGTTCTAAGAGACTTTAGAAGAGGAATGAAAATTGTTTCTTCCTCTTATTGCTCCTAAATGACATTTTTCTTCAATGTTAAAACTAAAATTTGAAAGCTATTAATGTTCCTAATTAAGGTTTATGGATTAATTACAAGTTATGGGAATTTCTTGTACCCTATAAAAGCTACATAACCCATAACTTTTATAGCTTGCAGATTCTCTTACTCAAAAGTTAGAGTACCTCACACACTACTTGTACATTTTCCTTTATAGATACTTATAATGTTTAAAGGAGACACTTATTAGGAGCTTTAAAATTTATCTTTTTTGAGACTTTGAAGGATTCTATAAAAAAAATTATGGGCTACTCTTAATTTTTTTATAAGTGCCAAATCAATGGTTACCAAATTATTTTATGGATACTCTACTCATGGCCATAAATATTTTATGGGAGATCAAAACCATGACTTTTAGCTTTTTATGGCTACACGTGATCCTTAAGTGCCTCATAAATGTTAATGGAGATAGCTAGA
Organism: Lunularia cruciata; assembly: GCA_948567375.1. Taxonomy (NCBI): domain Eukaryota; kingdom Viridiplantae; phylum Streptophyta; class Marchantiopsida; order Lunulariales; family Lunulariaceae; genus Lunularia; species Lunularia cruciata. The sequence continues at coordinate 39,155,142 of OX419755.1, read as the reverse complement.
CCCAAATTAACTTGAAATTTAAATGTATGTTTGTGCCACATGGACCACTACTAACAAAACAAATTTTGCTCCTCTCCTCTTGAAAAGTAGTTTGTAAGGAAATATAACCACAAACAACATACTCGATCACAAATATACACACCCTCATGATGTTGCAAACAAGTAATCACACTTTGCTTTGCAATCAAATTTCCATATACATCCATGTGATTTGGAGGGACAAATTAAAAGATGGTCTAGAGATTGATCATTAGAATGATGATTGGAATGCAAGAAAGGAAGATAGAGACCTAGTGGAATTGTTGATGAGGTGGTGGAAGTTTGCAGAGGAATCTTGTTATTTGCAAGATAGAATTTAGTGAAATAGGAGCACTTAACTTGTTTTGAAATATTTTAGGATGCTTAATCCCACTACTTTCAAAAATTTAACTATTATGGATGTAAATTCTTTTAATACATTAGTATATGCAATCAAAGATCACTCTAAATTCAAGGATTTGTGTAAAAGAGGCCAAAATCCTATATGGATCCAAGTAGTGCTTGCTTTTGATAGGTTTAGGGATCATGGCAATGGAGTAAGCATTACAAGAGTTTTGAATATATGGGAGATTAGTGCAAACTCTACTATAGAACTACATAAAGAGTACTAACAACAATAGTTTGTGTTTTGGTCAAGGAAGTGAAATGGCTGGAAAAGGAAGAGAGAGCTCAAATCTCTTAAAGTTTTGCGTAGAAAGGGTTCCTTGGGTGCATGGGTTTAGTTGATAGCACTTTTTTTGCTTGCCCTAAAGAATTAATATTGAAAATGAAGTTTATTTCAATCTGAAAGGATATTATTCTATTAATATGCAGGTGGTGTACGACAATCAAAGAAGGATTATACATTTTGCTAGAGGTAACTAGCTCCTGAAGCTTGGTTTTTTGTTTTATTGGATGGTTTGGTTGGAGGAGAGAGAGAAGAAGTATTCATGATTTTTTGATTATTTTTGCAAGGATGCTTGGTTCTTTCTACAATATGGCTTGCCTCAAAAGATCTCCAATCTAATCTCCACTACACAAGGGAGGATAGTAAATATTTTTGATATAAAGTAATATTTGTTGGGAGATTCTAATTACATTCCAATTTCTCATTTAGTTCCTTCATTCAAACAAGCTCGTATGGAGGAGAAATTTGCTTTCAAAAAATGTCTTGCCCAAGCTTGGGTACCAAGGAGAAATACATAGCACTCCTAGAAGGAAATAATCTAAATGCAACACCCGCACACCAATCTAAACCAACGGGGCATACAAAAAAGCATGCCAACACAAAGAGGATCCAACCACAAGAATTCAACAAAAATTCTTTATGCTTTTGGCAGAAATCAGCTTTAGAGCCTCCTGCCCTATCCTCAAATTAATTTCAATTTGTTCTCCAAGTTTCCTCCAAACTGTACTCCAACTTCCAAACCAATTTGTACTCCAAGTGGAGTAATTTTATGTCTTTTTTATGGAGAAAACTCTATGTAACTCAGTTGGCAATAACATTTTTTGTGTTGACTTGGTTCAATGATCTAGAACTCAATGAAAAGCTTGTGAAATAAACTTTCCAATGGTATGAAGCAAGCCATAACCTGACTACTACGGCTCCCTTGATAAGATCCCAAACTTGGCCAAATTTTATGTAGTTTCTACCCTAATTTAAAAATCCCTAATTGAGGGTTTGCTCATGGTTCTTGGCAACTTTCCCCAGATTTCTAGATCAAAGGTATACATAATCCTCAAGAACACTCTATCAACCTAAAATCTTTAATCATAGTCATAAAAATAGTAGAATTGACATTCAATCATGATTGAAGACAAAATTACTCTATTGAGCTAACAATAGTATTTTCAATAGAACTTGTTGCATCATCTCTCACTCTCCATGGTTAACCAAATTTTCCACAATAGCTATTTGTGTCTTTTTCTAACTCGTTGTACAGTTTGATGGCCTAATCCAAGCCCAATCCCTAGACATGGATCAATTCTTGAGTTGGGCTAACTTGTGAGGTCTATAGACCCATGTATACTTGATCCAAGACCCTAAATTCTCTAGTTGAGGAATTCACATAAAACCTTTGCATAAAGGTGTAGATCTAACCAGCAAAAATATTGGAAATTTTCATAAGGTGATTCAAACAACAACTTGAGGAGTGACTAAAATCCAAACCTTATCATCAACTCAGCTCCAACACCTTAAATCCCAAAAGCTCCAACTTCAATCAACCATATCCAATTTGAGATTGATCTAAAATTAGAATTTCTTGCACTCAGTACTATAAATATTGTCTTCTCTCCACCCCATTGACAGATCATGAAAATGTGGCACAATGCTCCCTTGTGCTAAGAACACATAGATTGTCAAGTCCTAGACTTGCTCATAACTAAACACAAAAGAATAATTGGATCCGAGCTTCCAATCAACGACTTTGTGAATGCAAACCCAAATTAAACTACCATCTAACCTTGGAGTTCATCATGATGTAGATTCTAAGGCCTGATGAGAAAATGATTTGGGAGCATGGGACATCTCCTACTCCTTTGATGCTCTAGCATCCACACTCTACTACAACTCTTGTTCTAGCTAAGCGTCTAAATGTACATAGAACATCATTCTGATATTGAGGAGTAAGATAGCTAGATGTACTATGGTGGACTATGATTAGGCCAAGCTCATGTTACTTGCTAATGAAAAAAAAGGTTGTATTCTATAAGTAGCTTCACCACTTGGATGGTAGATGATTTTTTGTGACATATGTAGTGCGGGTTCTCAAGCATTTGTTTCATGGAGAGAAGTTTAGTGAGTGAGGACAAGGTTGTATATGGGCTTGTCCATGGAGAGGATAATTTGATTGTCCACAAGGGAGAGGAGGTTGTATATGTTAAGCAGGATAAAGAGGAGGGAGGAGAGGGAAGAGAGGAGACATGTGATGGTGATGATCAGTGTGAGAGAGTAGACTTGCAAAGACCTTTTGAGCTTATTATTCTCTTAGAAATATACTTACCTACTTCCTTATATATATAATAGAGCATTTTTGTAAGAAGTGTTTGTTATAATCCTAATCTCATTGATAATGGATGCCTCTATATTTCCTATGGATGCTTCTTCTTATTTTTTTAAGCTTGGTTTGTATGCTTTGATTATTAGTTCTTTGTTTGAACTTTTGAATACTTTTGTTAATATAGTTGACTATTTGTGTATTTGATGGGGTTGGGGCTCACCTTTGTGAGACTAGAGCTACATCAGGAGTGACTTCTTTGGTTTGGGTGAGCCAGTCAGACTTTATTGGTGCTCATCACTGGCCCAAGGAAGGAGCCTTATTTGCATGTGGGGGAGGATAGTGTGGCTTGGAGACCTTACTCTTTGGATGATCTTGCACCTTCATAGGGCTTTAGAGGTACTACAAAGGAGATGTTTTGGCCTTAAGAGAGGGAGACATTCCTAAAGGATGAGGTTTCTAGAATCACTTCATTGCAAGATACGATGAGCTTATCTAGAGTGTTCATTTCCCACATCATTTTCCACAATGATTTGAAGAAGAGGATTCTGGCATTAGATGTGAGTTGTTTAGCTTACACAAGAGTTGCAACTCATCTTGTATTCTTTTTTGGCTTACATGAGAGTGACTACTCATCTTGTATTCTTGGATTGGTGTGCGGAAACTATGAGGAGAAGATGGCAATATTATAGAGCGAGTAGTACTTTGTGATATATTCCTTAGCCTTGCCTTAGTGAGTTTATGTAGTATTGTGTCACACACTTTTAGGTTATCATTTGGACTATTGGTCCATAGAAAGAGGCGGAGGTACCATTGCAATCTATGTGGGATCATGCTCCCCTACCAATTGGAGTACACACAGGATCATATCTCATGGTATGCTTGGCTAAGACAGATGTATTGATGAGTATAGAGGTTTCATGCTTAAACCTTACTGTACATTTACATTATTAGGTTTATGCATTAGAGATATTTTGTGCATGGATAGTGATGCTCTACCTTATTGTAGAAACCATCCATATGGAGCTATATATCCTTCTAGATTTTTTCCTTTTGCAACACTTAATACTTCATACACCTCAATATTAGAGCTCCTTGTGGCTCCACTATATAGATTAAGAGCACCACATATCCAACTATTAGTTTTTTTAAAAGAGTAGAATTTAGGTACTATAGCTGCAACCCTTATGAGATTATAGGATGATACTTTTGTGAGCCCATCATGCCTCCTTGTGAGAGGAGACGGATGTGGTGCTATTCTCCTTTCTTTATTTGCACCATTCTATATTGGCAATTTTGTGATGCACTAGAGAGACATGCTATATGAGATGGATGACATGATGTACTTCACTTGTGTACCATACACTCACCTAAAGGTATTTGGTGTGCTCACATTGCATTGCCTATTTTTATAGTTATATTGTTCATACTTCATTCATGGTGTTCATATTTGCTCATATTACTTGTGGTTATATTTGGTTTGAATTATAAAATTTTAACTTTTTGGATAATAGAATCTTCATAATCCATATGAAATGTTCATGGCTAAAATCATGCATCAATTTAATATATGATTTTCTTGTTGACTCAAGAGGGTTTACCACATTTGCATGAGTTCCAATGTTAAAATAATCTCCAAACAAACCCCTTCCCTATATACCCTTTGTCTAATGACTTTATACTACTCTTGCTTGTAGTTATTTATGTAATTTTCCAAGGACAAGAGAACCCCCAAGATAGACACAAGGCTTCATCACTTTATACGCCGATGCCCCAAAGCAGCATCTTGCCTTTATTATAAAGCGAAGATGATCCACTCAAAGGGAACTCCACCCTTGGATCAAATACATGGATTGGTGACAAGCCAACAAGGTCCACCCTTAGATTAGTTGCATGGGTTGGTGAAATGTCTATCCTTGTCTTATCTGGTTGGTCAAATAAGTTTTACTAGAAGGAATCTTCTTAAAGGAAGCTTAGTATAGCATGGGTGGTACCGTTAGAAAACTCTAGATGAGATGAACAAGGGAGGAGAAGGAAATGAAAATTTCCTTGGAGTGAAGGAGTCTTTTATTTTTTGAGGCCTAATTCATTTTTTTAGGCCTCTTAAGTTAGCTTTGAAGTTTTTGAGGTGTTTTTGACCTCTGCCCTATTAGTGAAAGTACTCTTTTGGTGATATCTCTATCTAATCTACTTAGACCATTATGAATAGCATCCTTCTAAATATTACCAAGTCAATTTCCACCTCTAGATAATATGTCTAGCTAATGGTATTAAAATTTACTTACATACTTGATATTTATTTATCACATGATCTACATATCCAAACCCCATCAATTCAACTACCATTTCTAATCTAAATAGCTAAGACTCCATTGAATTACCCTAACTAAGAAGTAGACCAGGAAAATAGTGGAAGTTTGCTTGCATGAATTATGCGGTTTGCATAGAGTGAACTTGCTATGCATGGGGACCTTTACTTGATGACAAGAATTTTATGAGTGTTTCTTGTTTAGAGAGTGTTTCTTGTGTTGGAGTTTTAGACTCTTCACAAGCATGAGTTTTACCAACCAACCATATGAGACCAATTCCTCACAATTGGGCTAAGAAGAGATAAGATAAAATTCAAATTTTCTTTGCTACACATGTCTTGATTACACGTGAGACATATCTCAACTACAAATAAGAACAAGATTGAGCAAAAAACTAGATCTTGCTATGAAGAGATAAGATAGCATTCTAAATCAAGCATATTGATGAAAAATATGTCATTGTTACTTTATACATAAAATGTGTTTACAAAATGAATAACACACATTCACAAGTAACTCATGGATCACTTGTCACTAACCCCCTAATCACTATCAATATCAATATCATTCCAACTTGCACAAGGGTTGTAATCAGGCACTTGAAACTTAAGATCCACATTGTAACTATTACTAGAATCAGAGTGTATAGAGTTTATGTCAGAAAGTGTTGTAATAACGCTCTTGATTTCATTTGAGTCTTTTCCAAACTCTTTTTGATTCAAGTGTTAAGAGTAAAATCTCTTTGATTTTTCCTTCCTCTCTTTGATGCTAAGTTTCTCTACTTTAGATCTGATTTTTTCCATTCTAAATACATGCTTTACCTCAAGTTTCTCTTATTATTTCCCATATTTTCCACCTTCAATGCTTCAATCTTTGTTATTTTACACCTTTCTATAGCTTTTAGCAAGTCAGTCTTCAATTTGCTATGGTTAGCCAAATCCTACAACAAAGCATCAATGGCTGGAGTAATCTTAGTCACTTAAGAAATCCTTCACTTCTTTTGAGTTTCACTTTCCTTTGATGCTTCTTCTCTAGTCTCCTCTATCTATGTGGATGCTTCCCAACTCTCTTCCTCTTGTGTTCTTCTATAGTGATGCTCTTCCTCTCTTCCCAAAGCATACTTGTGCTTGGTATACATACATGAGGATGACAATTGCTCTTGTCAAGAAATTGTCATCCTCATGTTCCAATCCTCCTGATTCACCATACTCATATTTTGGTCCACTAAATTAACATTTCTACCTTTCATTGAACATATTATAAGAAGCTTAAAATTGCCCTTGTGTACAATAAAGGAAATTGGAATTGAATCTAATGGAGAATCTCCTAATTCTTCCTCCTCAATGACAACACATGTTCTGTCCAAGATTCAAACCTATTCTTTGGTATTAACACCAATACTCACCATGGTAGGAGGAGAGATATTTTCTTGGCTACCAAACATTGAATCCATCTTATCAAAATGTGTACAAAGATGATTTAGTTTGTCTTCTTTTGTTCTCCATCTTCTCTTCAACTCCTTTGTGGTAACACTCTCCCTTGTGTGGGTTTACTTCCAATCTCTAGCATCCTTGTAGGATTTCATGTAGCGAGCATATTTCATGTATAGTTTTTTACCATTCATAAAAGATGGAAATCCTTTCCCGTGTTGCACAAGGTAAGTGCACATGTTATAAAATGCGGTGCTCTTTTGCATAGGTTTCTTACTATTCCCCCTATACATTTGGCTGAAATGCTAGGGATCATCTAAATAATCCAATATCTGTGCAAAATGGTAAGGAATCATTCTAAATCTATCTTTGTCACTCTTTGGTGCTTTGTTTGTGATTGTAATGGGAAGGGAAGCCACGGTAGCCTTTGTTCCTTTGCTAGTGATGGTTGAAACGGGAAGGCAAGCAACCATTTTCTCAAGGGGGTCTTGAAATCTGAGAGTGGGAGCAAATGTGGAATGGCTTCTTGGTCTTAGTTACTCAATGACTTGAGGCATGGAGTGGGGGGTTGAAAATGATCCATAATACTTACAATTTGACTGTGGAGAAATCCCGTGATTTCAGTTTGCATGCGAGTATAACTAGCTAGTGTCGGGATTTATCGGGCATTTGCGGCATGTTTATTCATCCCCTCAAAGAAAGCAATCCCATTTAACAAACAGTCTTGACAAGACAATGTGCAATGCAAGGGGGAAGATTTTGGAACCACTTGACGCGCTACAATTTTTTAACATTTCCACATGGCATGATATGTTTAATTGATATTAACATTTAATTAATGATAAGTCGTCCCTCATTACATGCATGTAACAATGAAATTTAAACACCTCCCACTCGTAAAGTACTTTTCAACACCAATAAATCATTTTACGAGGCCGTTCATTTTTCGGAGATATACTTTTATGGGTACCCTTAAAAATTTGTACGGATCTATACAGACTGCCCGGAAAATTTGGAAATTTTAGAGTCTGAAACCCCCCATTACACCATAACATCAGTGGGTTTCAGTTATTTTAACGGGTACTGAGAAACCCCTAACTGAAACCCCATGATGTATGTCTATGTTCATTCTTTTGATATTAGACAAATATGATACTTATTCTTTTGATCGCGGATGAAATGAAACATCCAATGTGAAGTGCATATAAGTTGAGTCATTCGATAGATTCATTGAGTGTAAAATGAATCATCATCATTGTACTAATTATTTTATTTTATTTTTATGTTTATCACTATAGTAAGCTTGTTTAACTGCCTTTTCTTTTTATTCAAATTTTAGTTTTGCCTTTCAAATTGATGATTATGTAAGTCAAGATTCCACCCACTTAACATATTTGGATTGAACGTATTAACTTTGATTTCAGACATTAAGGAATTGCTTATACACTCCGCCGCTTAATGTATTTGGTTATGTTGACTTCCGTTAATTTCAATTATTTCTTTTTAGGGCTGGATGAGATCTTCTACACTTTTCACATCTCATGTTCTCGTATTTCATAAAAGCCTCCTTTTTTTCTTTTTCTTTTTCTGTTCATATTGGCAGTTGTCGTCTAAAGTAGTGCCGGATGACTGCCCCAGTACAAAACTGGAAGATTCTCCAAATTTTACCACCTACACAGCATCATGATAGTTGGGAATGAACGAGCTATATAAACAACTCGTAGGGAAATCTCCACAAGTTCAACTTTCTTTCAACAGTACTATAAATTGAAAAGTTTTTATTGCTATTGGTAGTAGGTCTTAATATTCCTTAAGAATCCTATCCGGTAATATGGCCCAGTTCTCATAAATGAATGTATAATATTTGAAAAGAACTCAGATAATCGACACCACGTCCTATTTACGAGTGTATGCAATTGAGAGGGTGAACGCTCATACTAACAGTTCGCATTTTATAAATTGTTCTGTACATGAAAATCTGACTCTATAACTAATGATATTGTCAGAAGGACACCAAAAATGACCAAAAGGTGAATCTTAAGTATCACGACTAGTTTTTTTTGGTCAAATATCCAGATTACAAAAAAAAACATTGTTACAACTAAAAGATTTGTCTGCACGATATGTTTTGTGTGAACAAATGTCAGAGCTTACAAGACACATAATATCGTGTACTTATTATAACCTCAAGCATGAGCTACTCTCTTCGATTGTATAGACTTGAATGAAAACATTTGGATACAATCTAGCAACTAAATATCTGGCTCGCAAGGGTACTATACGCAATGTTGATCAAAACAATTCTACTCTGAATTTCCACAATCTTCTTTTTCAGGTGACAAATGGATAACTACATCAAGATGTCTTGTAAGTTAGTGAAAGAGTAAATCTCTCATTACTTGTTTTACTTCTATCCCTTTCCATAGCTTCTCATATATATCCTCATAGTGAGTGATCGATGTACATACATTACTTTCGTAACAATCAGAAATTAACTAGATCAAGAATTTTGCTACATTCCACATTGCCGAGATGTCAGATTTAGATAAGTCCACAGTGAAGTCCACACTCGTGGAGTCCAACCAAGATCAAAGACCAATGGTCAGCTACATCACATTCTCATTTGTTAACTCCCGTCCATACACTCAATAATCCCTAAAAAAGTGGGCTACCTCTAGTGTGGTCTTCACATGTGATTGAGTTCGAAGTCCCTTCAAGGTTAAGCCTTGCATTAAATTTAGAAGACTATGGTTCCCTTAATACGTCGCACGGATTAACGTGTAGTGATATATGTTAATTTTTTTCACTGTCTAATGATATAAAACAGTGAGAACTTCCCACTTAAACATATGGAATATAAATTGGATAGCCATTCTGGTCCTCATGCAGATTGCACATGCAATAAAGTTGTTTCGCATAGTCCATAATAAATTTATACGATAAGGTAGGAAAGTCAACTTCTGCACTTTACTGCAAGTTGCTTATTGAACTCCAAAGTTAGCCCCTCATATAAAGGATCATCGACACAAAGAAGAGAGGAGCTTCAGTACCTTTCTACAACTTCAACATCCACGATTACTTAATGAGGCTCAAAAGGAAGCTTTGGGCCTCACAACTCATGACTTACTTGCATTGAGAGAGAAACCTGTCTCCAAATATGATAAGAAGCTCGCCTACAAATAGCTTTTTCCTTTAAAGTTCGAATGGAGAGTTTCGCCGGAGCTGGATTGCTTTTCTAGGCTCAAGTTGTTCGCTCAACGAAATGTCTAAACGTAATATCATCTCTTCATTCTCCCTTTATGATCACATTTGACAACGGCTATCACAGGGCAGAGATTTCTGTATAACCTTAGAGAATATTTATGACTTTTGTATGAACTTTAAATCCAGATGAATCCATAGACTGTGAAAGCGTTTATTTCCAGACGGAACAAGAGTATTTTATGTTCACTTCTACCGAAATCCATTCCTTTTTGTGATATCTAGATAAATATTATAATACATGGTTTCTCTTACTTCTTCCTTCCGCCGTGTGAGTGCCCTCTAGGTATACCTTGCGAGGAGTTTTGCCTATCGTTAAACTCAAGCTGATTTTCTCGTATATGTACACTGTAAAGAGCTTGTCGTGGAAGTTCACTCCGAACATCACGAGAAAGTGTAAACATCGATAGTTCCTTCCTTTGTTGTCGTAGTAGAGGCTTGTGTAGAGTTCTATGTTGGGATCCTTGTCACAAGTGCGAAATGCTACGGAATAGTATTCAATCTTTTGAAGAACCTAGAAGTCCGCCTTTGGTCCATATGAATTGACCATTGAGGAGGAGATTATCATCAATATCGATTGTGCACGAATGTTGTCTACATGAAAGTCTGGTTACGATAGCATCTAGCTGCAACTTACTTATACTTTTGTTACATCTAAATTTGAGCCGTCAGAGTGAGAAAAATGAGAAATCGCTTACCAGTAACCCATTGCAGTGGTTTAGGATGCAAGTATTGAATCGGGGACCAGACAGGCTATCGCTACGAGAAGGATGAGCATCCAACACTGCTGAAGACCGAAAGGTCGTGGATCTCATGCGGTTGTTCGGAATCAATGATCATGTCATCAAACGTTTTTCAAATGTTGATGTGTTCAAATGTTGGTGTTTCAAATGTTGATGTTTTCAAATGTTCTCAAACGTTCTTCAAATGTTGACGTGACCGAGTGTTGAGACCAAGTAATATACGCTGAGGAAAAAGATGAAGAAACACAAAACACTAAGAAAGTACAAAAGGAAAGAACTAGCACAAGACCCAAAGAAGAAGGACAAACTCTACGACGACCGCGAGACTATCCAATGGGGATAACAAAGAAAAATAGCATCCTATTAGTTTTGCACTGGTGATGAGAATGATATGATATTGGGAGGGGGAATATGATGATGAGATGCTGCTTAGCTCTTGCTGCAGGCGATTTCAAACATTGGGTACTCGTAACAACACGCTTCAAAGCGTCGTGAATATATTTTAGACTTTCTATCTGTCAACACGCTTCAAAGCGCCGAGAACATATTTTAGACTTTCTCTCTAACAACACGCCTCAAAGCGTCGTGAACATCTTTTAGACTTTCTATCTAAATACGAGATAGTGAGGATATTTTAGACGTAGAAGGTGACCGCGTAGGAAAAAAGAAGGATGGGAAGACCCCATCAAGCCGTACAAGGGAGAGACAAAAAGGTAACATGGGGCTAAGCCCCATGGCTATTTTAGACGGGGTATCCCCAATATGAAATGGCGTGACAGGTAGAATCAACTAGGTCACAATCATGATCAGATGCAGGCACTCAAAGGTTGCACGGAGAGATCCCTTTCTCAGCTCGTCTTTCTGTCAGTGGCACCGGCCCTGAGGTGAATACTGATACCAACTTACCCTGCATTTGTAATGGCATTTTCGCTGATTATGGACGTAGTAGCACATTATCTAGGGCTGTCATAGCGCCAACAGCAGAGAATCGGCTCAGAAAAAATGACCAATACAGTCAAAATCACTCTAAGAATACACAGCAGTTTCTTGGTCATTTGTGACAGAGATGAAACTAGATATTGACATTCCGACATGGGAGCATACATCTGCAAGCATGTCACCTGGCTTTACACAAGAAGAACGCGTTGTCTATCTTTCTAGGTTGAAGCACGAGCATCTGCCCTTCATCGAGTCTGGAATTCGAGTAACCACAAGCAGACATACTAATAAGTGCCTATCATTGAATTCCGACAATCAAGATACCTGTAGCTATAGTTCGTTGTGTGTTGATATTCAACATGTGTCGCGTACAAAACTGACAGACATGAGACGATTTAAAAACTAAAATTGAGTCGTTTGCAACATTGTCATCATCCGAGAATATGTGCCAGTAATAGCCAGCTCGACGGTTGTGCATCTCCACTGTGGAACCCACATGGAAGGAGCTCCATGAAACTTTGTGCCTGATCAGTGATCAGGGATCACACATTATGATGCAGGAAGTAACAGGTTAATCCTCAGGGTTCAAAGTGACAAAAGATTCACTTGCTGGTCGTCCTGCACTTTAACGTACCGGTATGGAACGAGGAGGTACACGGCATTGCCTCTTCAAATGACAAAGCGGTCAATCTCCAAGCTCCAAGGTTGGCGTGTTCTGGTACTTAGGTCGTGTCTGCTGTATATCACTCTAAAACTTCAGAGTTTGACCTTTAAGCCTCTTGTCCAGCAAATTGACTGCGATCGTAATTTACCAAGCTGCTAAGTTACTAATAGTCGGTGGTTCGTAGCTGCACTTGCATATGCTGTGGAAATCACTAGTAGTAGGGACACCAATAATGTACTCGCGGTTGAAACAAAGCAACGCTCACAACCGTAAGCGTTGCTTTTCTGTCTCATTTCTTCAAGCAGAATGAGGTAGAAATGTTCGCAGTAACAACGTGACAGATTCACGACGGGCCGAGCTATGAAGTAAACATGTGGAGTCAGGCTTTAACGGTGATCACGGATATCAAGGTCTTCTCTGAGAATAATGCTGTCACAGGTACCGGATGACCACATGTCTAGATTCCAGGAGAAATAATCAATACATTTTCTCGTGCCTACTGCGCCTAATCTGCAACGTGAGCGATCGACCACCGCATGAATGGTCCTGACTTGTAGATTAATCACTTGGTCTAGTTTGGCCGCCCCGAGTCTACGGTGTTTATACCTGTCGGGTAGTATCATGTGTTGTCGCTTTCATAAGTGTTTCGCGCTTTGGTTTCCTTTCCAGTGCGAGTAAGAGCGCTCCTCGCTTCTCTACCTTGGGTTGGACATAGAGAGAAAGTGGACGCTACGTAGTAGAGTTAGGCCTATACTGTATGGCTCATAAAAATCTGCGGAGAGTTGCGCTTGGGGGTAAAACACGCCTTTTGTGTTACTGCTGCAGGTGGCAGACAATTACATGAGTTTACAGCTAGTCACGTGTCCGCATAGGCCCCTCTCCTAGATAATCACCACAAATAAGCCAGCAACTGTCGTTTCTCGTTGCTAGAGAGATCGTTGCATCTCTCATCTTTCACACCGATCGTCCCGCTCCATAATCTCCTTTCGTTAAGGCTCCTTTCCCCAAAATCCTGAGATCGTCGAGATTAGAATTCATTGTCTTCACCTTCGTCGTATTTTGCTTACCTTCACTTTCAAATTCTCTCTCCTCGTCTCGAAGACTGGACGTCCGGTCGCTTAGCAGAGGCCAGTGTCTAACTGCAGTCAGCCTTTTTCGAGTTTAGACGTCTTAACTGTGAGGGATAAGCTGTTGGGCCAACCTACCCAATTGTGTATCTCGGCAAAATCTAATGGGAGGTGGAGCAGCTCAGCTGCTTCATTCGCCAATAGTTGCAAATGATTTAAGTGAGGTTATGAAGATAGGCGCAGTACATAGGAGAAGAAGTGCCAGACATCCTGTTAGCGCGTCTAAGCAGTCGTGTAATCAACTTCTTGTGAATTCCTCGCTCAATTCCAGAGGTGCATTACAGAGAGTTCACAATTGCCCTGCCATTGTCTACTCGACGCGGCAGTGCCTTAAGACTTCTCTTAGAGAGTATGGAGGAAGGAAGAACGGTCGAATTTCTTGCTCCGAGTCCGATTTCGTTGAGAGCTCTCCAAATCCTTACAACGACTTTAGGGTAGAAAGTTCAGCTGATACGGCCTTTGACACTTCAACCATTACTTCTCCCGGGTCAGGCAGGGAGGGTTTCTATACTGATTCAGGGATTGAAGTCATACGCAACTTTGAAGACACGGAGCTAGAAATACAGACAAGGAGAAATGCGAAACAGGATTCGTCATTGCCGAGCGCTCAGGAAAGCAGGGCTGGTGAAAACACGTTGTCGTCAGCCAATGGGGTCGGAACAAAGGACTCAACGCCTTCATCACTTCCAGCTCCGAATGTTGAACTTGATCAGGAAATTCTGGACAGCATGCAAAATCGAGAAGCAGCAGCAGCGCTTTTAGGATCGGAGAACGGAAACAAGAGCCTCTTTGACCAGATGAAAGAAATTCTGGTCTTTGCCGGACCCGCACTTGGAATTTGGCTTTCAGGGCCGCTGATGAGTATCATTGACACTGCCGTCGTTGGCCAGAGTAGTTCGCTCGAGCTGGCTGCCCTTGGTAAGGTTCAATATTGCACGGTTTAACTTTCGAGTAGTTCATTGTATTCAAAATATATGCATAGATTTGTACCGTTTAACGATAGACACGGGAACCATGAAGTGTGCGCGTGTCAATTATGTTCATATAGTACAGGTGGTGGCTTATATGGTTCAACAGCGAGGTAGTTGAGAAACATACCTCCCTTGCAAAACTGTTTAGTTGTTCTGGCAAGGGGAATGAGAACGTCAGTGGACTGGAATATGTCACAGCGATACATTGAAAGAAATATGCAGGTTCCTTTGAAGATACGTGATGCAATATTTGCTGTATTCCCCCAGAAATTCTTCAACGCGTCAATTTTGACCTTCTAAGTGATTGCAGGGCCCGGTACAGTTCTTTGCGACCAGCTTACCTACGTCTTCATGTTTCTCTCGATAGCCACATCGAATATGATCGCCACCGCCTTGGCGCAGAAGGTTAGAACACGTTGTCCAACCTTAGTTAAATTCATCATCAGATAGACAAATGCTGCTTTATTTTAATAGGGATACTGCAGTGTAAACACCGTCTAGCACATCGTGAAAGTAGTGTCCCAGGCTGTCCTTTGATCGTATTTAGATAGACTAATCTTCAAGTCATCAATATTTGTGAGCCGCTACGAATTCTGCATTAGTCTGTGCACAGGAGAACGGATGGGAAGTCCTCATTAAACATGTCAAAGCTGTATTTCCTCTAGGACAATCAGCTTGGTGAATTTTATGCATTACCATTGCTAGATGAGGTTGGAAGATAACTGGACCTTCTCCCATGATTAATTGTGTCTAGAAATGGATGTGGAATTATGCTTACATGAGAGAACCTGTATATCTTCAGTTGTTCAATCAGGCCAATGACCCGGTTTTTGTGGCCACCATTCTACCCACTACTGCCACTTACTGTATATAATATTTTATCTGTACTCTCGTAGGACGAAGGAGAAGCAGCAGCGGCAGGACACCTGTCCAGACTTTTATTTATTTCATTATTCTGCGGTGTGGTCATGTTGCTTATTACAGAACTCTTTTCTACTCCTTTACTTCAAGGTATTATAAGTTCTTTTAAATTGTTTTCTTAAGGATCAATAATAAGAGTATAGTCGGCATATGAGTCGTGAATCTGTTACAGTGTGCATGTTAAAAAGGTGCTGATCTCCAAGATATTAATTCTCCACCGTTGGAGGAATCATAATGAACGTTTGTACTACTCATGCAGCATTTGTTGGAGTGAAAAACTACTCAATCATTCCTGCAGCTCGGACTTATGTTCAGGTAAGACAGCTCAAGGCTTGTGACTGTGGGATCAAAATGTTGTAGAGCATAATACTGATTTTTGTTAGTCACTACTGATTGACATTGTCTCTTAATAATCTTCATGCTAGTAGCTGCCAACAGATTACAGTATCCGTTTGATAGGTGCCAATAACCACATTAGTTCCCGGTGAGTATGGAATTATCATTTTCTTCTTCCTTCACTATAATTCCTGACTATGGGTTCGAGTCATGCAGCCAATAACTTCAGGGAGTGTAAGTGGACTCGACAGAAGTCGGCTTGCCAATTCTCAAAGCGAATTGTGCAAGTTATGACTTATCTTTCTCTCCGTGTTACAGATAAGGGCGTTGGCATGGCCGATAGTTCTAGTTGGGATGGTGTCTCAGAGTGCCAGGTAGACTTTCTTCGCTCGGCTTCCTCCTGTAATGCTCAATTCATACAAACCTTAAAATTATAGTGTCTACGTTCACATTGAACGTCTAAGATGTGGTAGAAAATATGGACAATTCTTGTGAAAAAGTCTTAACATATCCGTTCGCTCGTCAGTTTAGGTATGCGGGATTCTTGGGGACCTCTAAAAGTACTGGCTATTGCAAGTGCTGTGAATCTTGTTGGGGACATAGTGCTCTGTAGTTTCCTTGGCTGTGGAATCGCTGGCGCTGCCTGGGCTACAATGGCATCACAGGTAAGTTGCATTTTTTCGTGTTAGGTGTAAGTAAGCGGCGTAGGTTACGATGAATATCACACGATGCTCGCAGCGTGTGCGCTACTATGTTCAAAAGCTTTTGCTTTAGACCTATCTTACTTTGAAGTAGGTAGTCAATTATATAACATACGTACAAAGAATGCTTACTGCATGAGGTAGCTCCTCCCTTGTATTGCTAATAGGAGAAGTAAATATTTATACTGGATGTTAATCTATATTGATTGGTTTGGACTGATCGTTTGTGACTCTGGACAATCAAGCAGTATATTGCAGGTATTCTGATGTTGAAGGCACTTGGTGATAAAGGCTATAATCCACTGGCGATCAATATTCCGTCTTGGAATGATTTTGTGCACATAATCAAATTGGCTGCTCCCATTCTCCTCACAATGCTTTCCAAGGTAGGTTGAACGTACACTTGTGATAGTCATACGAGGCAGGATTGGCATCAGGTGAAGCGGTTGGATTATATACTATTAAAACGCATTTTCGTCGATAAACGTACTAGCGGATCGCTTGTAAGTTTCTTCTTATTTGGAATTTGCACCGATGCTCGTCTTTCTTAATGAAACGGTGCTCTGTCTCAAATGTGTAGGTTTCCTTTTACACTCTGATCACCTACCTTGCCACCTCTCTAGGTGCCGTGACACTTGCAGCTCATCAGGTACTACACGACGTGCCAATGTGCTTAAACTTTTATCTACTGTGAAAGTGGTCGAAGGTTTTGCACACGAAAATTCAATATGAAATTTTTGCTACTTAGATTATGATATAACATAGAGGCGTTCTTGCAATAATTTTAAATATATTCTCATTTTCGCAGGTCATGATTGGGATATTTTCTCTGTGCACGGTCTGGGGAGAGCCTCTAGCTCAAACTGCCCAGTCGTTTATGCCTGCTCTTATCTACGGAAGCAACCGGAACTTAAAACAGGTACCAATAAGAAAACTACAAACTCCATTTTGTTCATGTCAGCTATTCGCCTAATGATAGATTAGAGCTTTACAGCTTCTAGAAATATTACGAAACTCCTCCCATACACCAGAATCTGATGAATATGTGACTGCTATTACACAGGCTCGCGAGTTGCTCCGTACTCTTATCGTAATAGGAGCAATCACTGGGTTGTTCTTGGGGAGTATTGCTGTTTCAGTACCTTGGTTATTCCCTCAACTATTTACACGTGATCCTGCTATAATTAGTCAGGTATGAATTGCGTGCCTTTTAAGAATTATACTTGAGCTCCTCAATTACATGTGTAGAAAATCATGCGTGTAGGAATGGCTCATAATTAATTGGCGCGGCAGAGACTAGTCCAGCCATGACGAACTTCCCTGCTTATCATTGTTGTGGGTGATATCCTTATGATATCATATGTTGTGGGTGATATATCTTCGTGAATGGGAATATTTACATGCGTCTGTTTTGCGGAACAGATGAGAGCTGTTACAGTTCCCTTCTTCCTCAGTCTCGCGATGACACCACCAACTCTATCGTGTGAAGGTACCTTGCTGGTAAGCATTTCTTAGGGCATTGAACGTTCAAATCCAGCCGGTTACAAGAAATACGAACAGAAGTATATCGAGTGAATGGAAGTATCTTATACAACTTCATACAGAACAAATCTGTCATAGTTCTTCATTCTCTTTGACTCAACCAGATGGTAGCTCTTGGTTGCGTTGAGACAATGTAGAATCTCATATTTTTGTATCTACAGGCCGGTAGGGATTTAAAATTCCTTGGGTACAGCATGGCGTCTTGCTTCCTTGGCGGTAGTTTTCTGCTCTTGGTGAGTACCGAAGTTTGTGGAGAGGAAACTTTTGTTCTACTCGTCAGCAGAGAGTATTCATGTTTAGCAAGTAGCCTGGAGCTTTGGCATTGGCTTTAGGATTCTCGATCAATGTGGGAGTTGGATTTCATTGGCGAAAAGTAGGGGCCAGACGCATTAGATAGTCCGTTTGCAGCTCGTGGCTTCACTTATTCTGTTAGCTTTTACTCCCACACACACATGTTCATGATTTCTAATACAAACTTCTCTGACTATTTGTTGTGGCAGTTGTCGAACAGGCTTGGTATCGGTCTAAGCGGAAGTTGGTGGACACTCGTGGCTTTCCAAACGGTAAGATATTTTTGATAAGCTCAATTCTTGTTGGGAAATGCACCTAGATCATTATCGAGGAAATAACTTTCCTTTTGTTTAATATCTTCATCATCCATTGCTAATCAAACAGGAGAGTTTGAATGCTTTCGAATTTATTGTATTAATTTTACTTTCTACTTGCAGTATTCTTTTTATGATCTTGGCTTATGATTTAATTGCCATGTATTTAGCTTTTGAGCTTCAAAGCTTATGTTTTTATGTGATCGCAGCTTCAACAGGAGACTTTGAATTTGCCATGCAAACTTCGTGCTCTTTGACGAGTAGTACTTTCTGCGAACAAACTGTCTCTGACCATGATAATTTTTCTTGTCGTCTCACAGACTCGCTTCATTCAGTCTTATACTCGCCTCGCTGGTAGCAAGAGTGTCCTTGCCGATGAGCCAACGGCGTCAGGACTCCACTTGAAAGCAGCCTGATTATAGGGATCAGGGCTGCGGCACACGCTCAATTTTCACTTGAAGGATCAACAACAAATTGTTTGCTCGCCAGCTATAAGGACGATCGGTCAATTGCAGGGACTCAGACTGATTCCTGAGAAAGAACCAAAACATCAAGACGACTGTACGTATAGGTGTATTGAATGTAACGAAATCCTGGTAGAAATTCTCCCTCTAGTGATTGCGTCTTCACGCAGATCACTGTCGGTATATCAATTGTAATTTACCTTACCAACCATCAAACTCAAAGCCCAGAAGCTGTCAATCTTAGTATCCGTTCTTTCAGATACCTCCCGATCGCCATATTCCTGTCAATTTATTTTTTGCAATGCCCGTTCCATAGGAGCAAATTGAGGGGATTAAAGCTTATTTTCCCAAACCAGTGTTGATGTGGGTAGACATTCATAGAATGAGGATCCAAGTGAAGGAGGAAATGAAATTTTGTCATTGTACTTGTGTATGGTCTCCCGGAAGTTCACGTTGTACCTAGCATTGCAGTCATCAAGCAGTGGAGTTCTTGCGTCGAATAGCTTCCCATGTAGCCTGTTCGAGGGCAAACTTGTAGTCTGCTCATTACGAGTTTGTCAGCTTGTGCATAGCGAATTTGAATAGACTTCGCGAAACCTATTGACTTGGATTTAAATCGCATTGCGGAAGTTCCATTGACCAAGACTCTTGAGGACACGAACCTGAGTTTGATGATTGGTCTACGGATGACTCTTGGTTCTTCATGCGGTCGCCTTTTTACTCTTGGTTCTCCCCAAGTCGTATGTCAGTTTCTAGCATGGATTATACATATGAAGCTAGCTACGGACGGTAGCTGCGACCCCATTGTGTTTATATTTTAGGTGCTGGTGGGCATATTGCTCTTACCAATACTAATGGGTCTCTATGCCTTCTCTTCGTACGGCTTGATGGGTCTTTGCATCCTTCTTGTTATCCATCACTTGTAACACTGTGTTGATCGTAGAGCTTCATCATCGCTATTATCACACATAAAGACAGCCTCGTCGACAATGAATGCTTCTGGTTATGAGTTTGGTGCAAGTCCACCAAATAGAACATTGACAAACCTCTAATGAAAGAGAAAACCACCCAAAACGCGTCCGGACGCATTCC
Organism: Lunularia cruciata; assembly: GCA_948567375.1. Taxonomy (NCBI): domain Eukaryota; kingdom Viridiplantae; phylum Streptophyta; class Marchantiopsida; order Lunulariales; family Lunulariaceae; genus Lunularia; species Lunularia cruciata. The sequence continues at coordinate 39,135,020 of OX419755.1, read as the reverse complement.
GATCCGAGTAAGCGTAAACGCTTCAATTGATTGCATACTTGTGTGAACCTCGACACTGTTTGATGCCCCACACAAGATTTGATGATTAAAGAGCATCCATCACAGAGAGAACAAAGTGTTGTGGGGGGGGGGGGGGGGGGGGGGGGGAGGGTTAGGGTTTAGGGTTAGGCGTGTTAACTAGTGCCAACTGATTCATGTCCAAGTGATTGTTGTCAGTAGGAAAATCTGTAAAACGATATGGCACAAAAGCATGGAGAGAGAGAAAAGTGTTCACTTTGGAATAAAGCCCCGAGAGGGAGAAAAAGGCAACTGCGTGTGATAACCAAGAAGGATGGCAGAATCCATCAAGCCGTACTACGAAAAGCTATAAGATGTAAAATGGGGCTAAGCCTCAATAGTATCTGCGTGTGATAAAAAAGAAGGGTGGAAGACTCCATCAAACCGTACTACGAAAAGCTATAAGAGATAAAACGGGGCTAAGCCTCAATAGTATCGGTACGAGGAATCTGTCCCTCCACCTAAGAGAGGAAAGAGCAAAACCATTCAACGACAAGTTATAAGAGGTAAAATGGGGGTAAGCCTCAATAGCATTGGTAAGTAGGGAGATAAAGGCTACCACGTAGGAAAAATGAAGGATGGGAAGACCCCATCAAGCCGTACAAGGGAGAGACAAAAAAGGTAACATGGGGCTAAGCCCCAATAGAGTCTATATGAGAAATCTGCCCTACCTCACCTTAGATATCCGAGCTATGCAAGTCGTAAAGTCTATACACAACTGGAGCATCCGAAGAAACATCACCTAATGTGATTGCTCTCCCATGGATTGCAACAGCCATTGCACTCTTTAGAGCAATGGACACACGCTGCCTAAAATATGCTACAAAGTATGAGAGTGAGAGTGGTACCCACTAACACCTAACATGATAAGCTCTCGTGCACTCCTTGACAAATGTGTCAAATGTCGTGTCCATTGCTCCATATAACTCCAAGGCTAGAGGAACAAAGAGGTGACCTCGCTGCATGCCCCTATACATGAAGACCTTGCGATCTGCTGTTGCACTCGCCGCCCATCCAAGGGGATGTGTAATCACTCCCTCCGAAACTGTATCCCATGTAGGGTCCGTAACCACGACATCCGCTACTGTCACCTGATCATCTCGGACCAAATATAAGTCTGCCTTGACACGTGTGGTCCGCAAAGCATACGAACGCTCCGTCCAAGCCAAGTATCCACTCTCTCGTGCCATAGCAAACACTATGTCCCTAATGGCATCATGGGTAGCTATCCTCTATCCTCCAAAAGGACACCGTGTCATGTGGACCGCTGCTACATCTAGTGTAGAAGCACACTCACAAGTGAGTAATGAAGATGCAGATGGGTGGACCAAACCTAGGCAAGACCTCATCGCTGTAGAGAAAGTAGCTAGTGCGAGTCAGAATGCCCTATTGCATGGTCGAGCTAGGATCCAAGAGCAAAGACGTGCTCTAGTAGCCTGAGGAATGGATGAGTCGACTAAGAGAGAATGTAGCGTATGCTCACATTGTCGCTCCATCAAAGAAGATTGAAAACCTTTAGTCCAATCTGACAATAGTGAAGCAAAAGGTGGAAAATCCTCTCATGCTCGTGGAGATAGACTATCTATTGTCTCCCACAACAACACCTGGAGAGAAAAGGATCCTCCTTCCACCTCTGTCACACAAGTCTCCAAAACCGGCCTATCAGCAACCACAAAACGAGAAGAAAGTAGGGATACTGAGAGAGCCCAACTACACAAAAATGCTATAGGTGCCGTCTCCTCCATAGATAGCAAGCCAACCCCATCACATGAGATCGGGAGAGTCGTCTGTCTATGTGCCAAATCCCCTATCACACACTCAAAAGTCCCTGGTCCAATAATATCACCAAAGACTCTCATAATCCTCCTATCAAATGCTCTTAGACGTGAAAGGAAGGATGATGAGGGAGGAATTGTGCGGATGAGGTAAGATGGTCGACGAGCAATACTGGAGGAGAGAGGGATCAGTAAGAGGAATCTACCCCTACACCTAAGGGAGGAAAACAAAGTGTAACATAGCCTTTGTTATTTATTTTGTATTTCATAAATTTCTCTTTCTTTCATTATTTCTTGTGATTGACCTGACCTGAAAGTTCCTTTTCTTTCCCTCATTGTCTCCAGTAGCATCCCAGTCCGTCTCTTTTACCTTTTATTCCGGTTATACAATGAATCTAAAAGTACATGAACTAACATTAAAAACAATACATGAACTAAAAGCATTGCAAGAAAGTCTCTAATGATCACTTGAAGATGATCCTATTCACAGAAGAAAAGAAAAGAAGAAAATATAATAATAATAATAATCTCCTGATTCTTTGTTCAGGCAGTAGATGAACATCACACTAAATGCATACTTTTGTATCGTGATGGTGCTTTGGTGGACCACGAAGCTGATGAAAAGTACCATCATTTTCCAAGGAGTGACTTATGTTCATCTAAGGAGCTTCTGCATCAATATGATCAATATGAGTGCTTGTTACCAAATCTGTGTTCAATATAAGGAAAGACACAAGATGAAAATTGAAAATTTAAGTAAAATGTAGAATACACATCCAAGATATCTATCCAAGTTAATCAAACATTGTCAATTACAATTAAAGCAACTAACTCACAAGAAATACATTAATCGTCATTGACTGTCAACTCAAAGGGCAAACTTGTTTACCATTACGAAAGAAGGCCCTATGAAATCAGATTTGTTTTACTGTTAGAAATGTTAATTAATATTAGATTGTTGGTAATACGTATCCTTTTTGGTTTTACAAAATATGCAGGTAAGAATTTACTTCTATGTAATATTTTCATTCTATTAGGGATTGGTCTGAACTTGTTTATAGGTGTTGATTAGGTTAGTTTGGTGATTTTACGGATTAGACATAATTAGAAACTCTCCGCTTCTTTAGTATAAACTTTATCAAAAGCTGTGAGGAGTAGCTAAACTCCGTGTGTTATGCGTTGGGACTGTGGCAAGGTTCTGGCATCTAAATATAAATAGTTAAGTTATGCTAAAATGAGCCTTTTACCTGTGCTAAAACTTAGATCTATATTTAAATATAAATATTAATATTAAATTTTTTTCGAAGCATTCCTCTAAAATGCTTTATAAATCATCTACGGCACTCAGGATTAGTGTACGGAAATCGTAAATCCATTTCCGACATCTCGGACTTCTCTCGTTTACCGCTTTTGTTTCTCTTTCAAACATCGAACAAAAATTGCAGTCGTATGGAGGGTAAAGCCCTCCGTGAGTCTACTTCATCCCAATTTACTCAATTCACGTGCCCGCCACCGGCACATGGCATCCCGACTAATCCCCCTCAAAAGTTCTTCCTATGGGATATTTACTGGGTAGGTGGGATTTACCCGTAACGATTTTGACAATCACCCGTACTAATTATTTACCTTAAAAAATGAAATGGAAGTAAAATACTTTACGGTAACTTTGATAATGTACATGTCGTTTCATTTTCTCTATATCTAATTATGGGGACGAGATTAGGCGGTTATTGGCCCGAGAGATTAGGCAAGATAGGTGAATTTTAAAATGAATATGATTATGTCTAGTAATAAATATATTTTTTGTCTCTCCCTTGTACGGCTTGATGGGGGTCTTCCCATCCTTCATTTTTCCTACGCGGTCTCCTTTTTCCCGTAATAAATATGATTAGAGGTCAAGGACTCATAAAATGTGGATGGCCATGCGAAAATGAAACATGGAGGCTTGTGCGACATGACAATTGCACCGGTGTTTGGGCGGATTCTGAATTTGGAAACTCTACTTTGACCGGAAGAGATGTGTAATTCAATTGCCCGACCCACTCTCTTGCCTGATTAAAACTCCCACCAAAACGAGTGATTTTATCTTATTCCCTCCAAATTCTCACTTTGCAAGCTATGTAGAGATTGATCTGATGTGTGTCTGTTAGTTTTTAGTTCTTGGAGATTGGAAGTTTCAATAAAAAAGTTAAAATTTGGTTAATGTGCGGCAACAATTTTGGTAGAGCGCATTCATCAGTGGGAGTCGATAAGAGAAATAATTGCGCAGATCTAGGAAATGAAAATTTAAGATTTGAGACCAATGGCTATGGAATGCACTCACCTCCAACTGCTTGATATGGGAGTTCAATTCCCATTAGCAAGTTCTTGTCCCCTTGTTGACTTGTAGGATCTTGCTTTGCATGCTATATCTTATATTGAGCATTCTACAATAGTTCTTCCACTCTTGTAGATTTAAATCCTCAACATTCTCCCCAAAGGTCTCACTTTGCTTTGCATTCTCATTCTCATGTATTAAATTTTCAAGCTCTTCTTGCGGTGGTTTACTCTGGTCCATCATTTGGCCTTTAATTCTCATTCTCATGTATTAAATTTTCAAGCTCTTCTTGCCATGGTTTCCTATGGTCCATCATTTGGCCTTTAATTCTCATTCTCATGTATTAAATTTTCAAGCTCTTCTTGCCATGGTTTCCTTTGGTCCATCATTTGGCCTTTCTTTTGAAGGTGTCAAATCAAAAGCTACTAGTGTGAAATCCAAAGGAGGTGAAGATAATAGATTTAGAATGATATCTCACCATTATAGTTAAATCTTGGATTATTTAGAAGTCCTTGACTATTTCAAGCAAATATACAAAGGGAATAGTACAAAACCTATACAAAAGAGCACCATATTTAGTTATATGGCCACTTATATGATGAAGTTTGGGAGACATTTTACAAAATCTATGATGGGAGATAGATTGTAGAAGAAATGGGCTCAATACATGACTTCTTATAAGTCTACATTGACATGGAAAGATAAATGTATATTGAGAAGGCTTATTGAGAAAGAAATCAAGCAAGGATGGAAAACCATTGAAGATAAACTAAATCATCAATGTCCATAGTATTCACAAATGGATCTTATGTTTGGTTCCAAAGCTTAACATTTCTCCCCGCATATTTAATCCTCAAGGGTTGAAAAACAGTTCATTGGAGATGGTCATAGAAGAGGAGATGAGACATTCCCGCATTACATTTGAATTTCCATCTGAGGATTGGATCAATGAAACACACACATATGTGTTTTGTGGTCCTAGCATAAAGGGGTTTTTTGTTCCTAGCACCCAAGAGTCATTTCCCTATGTACCATTATCTCACAGTTTAGAGGAGTATCATGTGCAACGGCAGGAGGATGAGAGTAGATTAAAGAGACAAGATGTAACAATATGGAGTTTAGCGACGAAGTTAGTCGGGCTTACAAAGTAGAGAATAAGACAAAATAGCCTAGAATATTCTACAAGTATCTAAGAAGCTTCTTGGGAAGCTTCCCAACTAGTTAACTTATGCCCTAAGCAGGTAGCTTCTAGAAGGAAGCTTCTAGAAGCTTCTAACTAGCTTAGCTTGCACTCCAAGTAGGCGGTTTCTAGAATGAAGCCTCTTGAGAAGCTTCCTGGTTAACTTGGCTTGCACTCCAAGAAAGCGGCTCAAGGAAGCTTCTTGAGAAGCTTCATGGGTCTTGTATGCTATCTATAAATACCAAAGCCAAAGCTCATGCTAGGCATTTGGAGTTTTCCCTCATTCAAGTATCCCAATGTGAGGTTCCATTCTCCTATTTCTCTCCTCGGTTTCGGTCTTTTACATTGGTATCAAAGCAGGAATAGGATGGATGGAATTTATGGACCACCAAATCCACTTCCACCAAACCATTGGGACTTTCATGTCCAAATATTACCAAAGTATCGTTTCACACAATTCATCACCTCGCGCTTTGGGCAGGATTTTCTACATATGATCACCGTGTCAGAGGAACTCTTGATACTTCCAGTTGTAACTTATGGAGAAAAGTGGACGTGTTGTATCTATGTGTTAATCAATTAGATAAATTGAGAGTAGTAGAATAGAGTAGTAGCGATGGCGGCAATACCGAATGTTATCCTTGCAATGCAATAACAAATCAAGCATCTTACTCGATTGTTGGATGAACGAGACTAGCAACGATGAGAACAGATAGACAGAGCGCCAGTTCGGGATGGAGAAGATCACATTTGATTTTCGAAACCCAAGGTGTTTGAAGGCAAGAATCTTCCAGGCACCATGGAGAATTTTGTATTTGACTGCGAATGTTACTTTGAAGCCACCAATCTTCAAGACGAGCAGAAACAAATTCTCTTGGCTTCTAGCCAATTAGATGGTGCGGCAAAACTTTGGTGGCAATTCTGAGTAGAAAGAGCTGAACGACAAATTGTTACACCGATTTTGACATGGGCAGAATTCAAGGATGCAATACTTGGTCAATTTCAAACTATAAATGCCACCCAAGCCGCACGAGATAAATTGGCGGAGTTGAGGTAGATTGGCTAAGTGAGAAGCTACATCACACAATTTCAAAACATCATCATGCAGATTCCAGATATCCAAGAAGGTGAAGTTCTAGATCAATTTGTGCAAGGATTGAAGTCACGAACCAAATTGGAGGTGACCATGCGGGAGCCACATAACGTAGAAGAAGCCATGCAATTGGCTGAGCATTTTGATTCCTTGGTTGTGACAACTTGGTCTCGACCTCGACCTACACAAAGCCTACTAATACCATGAGTGGAAGAACCAATACCAATGGAGATTGATGCTATCCAACAAAGACCACTTGGCACATCATATAGAGAAAGATTACAACAAAATGGAGGTTGTTTTTATTGTCGCCAGTTGGGGCATCGCATTGCTGAATGTCCACTCAAGAATGTACAACCTCAACAAGTTGCCCAAGTGGAGGTTGTGGAGCGGAATGATAAGAGAAACGAGGAATCCCAGTAGGAGATTTTGAGCCGCCTACTAGGAGCTTGATTCGTTCCAATGGGATTGAAGGCTTGACCTATGCAAGTCTGCTTCACTTGCAAGGTATGATATCTAATCAGGGTTGTAGAATTTTGGTTGATTCTGGAAGTTCAGAGAATTGCATGTCTATGCAAGTAGCAAAGGAATTGGGTATTCTTATCAAGCCAGTGATTGGAAGTAGTTTGATGATAGCGGATGGTAGAAAGGGTTTTGCATTCCGCACCTTGCATCGTGTTACCTTCAAGATTGGGAAGGAGTATTTGGAGTGTATGAGGTTTGTAGTGGCACCTCCACACTATGATATCATTCTGGGTCTACCTTGGCTTGAATGTCATAAGGTTCAATTTGATTGGACCCAATGCCAAATTCAAGTACAAAACCAAGGTAGGAATTTCTGATTAGGTTGTCTGGCATCTCTAAGTAAGACACCTAAGAATAGTCAATCCTAAGATGGGAAGTTTGTCAAGAAGGTAGCCATAGAGCAAAGCTGGAAGGGAGATTAGTCCCAAGATGGGAAGTTTGCCAAGAAGGCAACCATGGAACAAGCTTGGAAGAGAGATGAGTCCCTAGAAGGGAAGTTTGTTAATGAAGCAGCCATAGAGCAAGCTTTGGAGGAAGATAAGTCTGTATTTGTGGTGTGGGTCAAGCCAAGTGCACAAGAACAATATGAGGAAGGCCAAGTGCCGCATCAAGCAATGGTTGATCGGATAGTTCAGGAGTTTGCAGATGTGTTTCCGGATGATCTGCCAAAGGGATTACCCTCCGATCGAGGTATGCCCTTCAAGATCGAGTTATTGCCAGGGAGTACTCCAGTGAGTAGACCAATCTATTGACTCTCACCAAAGGAGTTGGAGGAGTTGCAAACAACACTTACAGAGTTGTTGGAGAAGGATTTCATATGACATAGTACCTCTCCTTGGGGAGCACCGGTACTATTTGTTCCAAAGAAGGATGGAGGACTTTATTTCTATATTGATTACCGTGGACTCAATAAGCAAACCGTGAAGAATGCATATCCCTTGCCTCGGATCGATGACTTGTTTGATCAACTAAGTGGAGCACGCTACTTTTCCAAGCTGGATCTTTGTAGTGGCTATTGGCAAATTCCTATTGAAGGAGAGGACGTGCAAAAGACTGCTTTTTGCACAAGGTATGGACATTTTGAGTGGAGAGTTCTACCTTTTGGACTCACTAATGCTCCAGTAGTCTTCATGGATCAGATGCATCGGGTGTTGGAAGGACTATTGGATCAGTCTGTGGTGGTGTTCTTAGATGATATCTTAATCTATAGCAGGACAGAGGCAGAACACGTGAATCATGTGCGAGAAGTCCTAAGACGACTACGACAGTGGAAATTTTACTGCAAGAAGTCAAAGTGTGCTTTTTGGCAGAAGGAGGTTACCTTCTTGGGTCATAAGATCTCATCAGAGGGGATCAAGATGGAAGAAGAGAAGATCAAGGCCATTACTGATTGGCCTACTTTGAAGGATGCTACAGAAGTACGAGCATTCAATGGATTGGCTAGTTTTTACCAACGGTTCATCCACTATTATGCTCATGTGGCTACACCATTGACTGACCTCTTGGGAAAGAACTCGAGCTTCCAATGGACCACCAAGCATGAAGAAGCATTCCAAAAGTTAAAGCATATGGTGTCTTCAAGACCTATTCTTCAACCATATGATCCTCAACTACCTTGTGTGGTTGATTTTGATGCTTCTAACTTTGCAATTGGAGCTGTGTTGCAACAAGAATTTCCAGATGGACTACATCCTATTGCCTTTGTGTCTCGCCAACTAAATATAGCTGAAAGAAATTACTCTGCTCGAGATTGGGAACAACTTGCAATGGTATATGCCACCAAGGTATGGAGGTATTATCTCTTGGGGAAACAAATGATCATGCAAACTGATCACAAGCCATTGTTGCAGACCTTACCCTTGGAGCACATGAAGAGTCAGCATCCTCGATGGGAAGAGCAACTCCAATTGTTTGACATCAAACTTGAGTACAAACTAGGTCGGTTCCATTTTATCTCCGATGCTCTATCACGACGACCTGATTTGAAGGATCTTCCTCTCATCACGGCGGCAATTACAACGGTGTCCATTGACCCTAAGGTACATAATGAGTTTCAATCAGATCTACAACAAGATCCCTTCTTCCAAATGGTACACCGTCGTTTGACAGCACGCGACAAGGAGTACAACACCTTCTCCTTCAAGGAAGGCGTTTTATTCCATGCAGACCAGATCTATGTTCCAGCCAAAGGTGATCTTCGACTTGTGAGTCTTCAAGAAGCCCATGATTTACCAATAGCTGGCCACATGGGAGTGGACAAGACCTTGGGCACCCTCCAACACCAATGGTGGTGGCCCAACATGACACGAGATGTTCAAGACTTTGTCCGATCATGTGAGAGTTGCCAATGGAACAAGGCCAGCAACCAGAAGCCAAGTGGACTCCTTGAACCACTTGCCATTCCATCCGCTTGTTGGGAGCATGTGAGCTTGGATCTAATCACATCCTTGCCAAAGACAAAACAAGGACACACCGCAATCGTGGTGTTTGTGGATAAGCTTAGTAAGCAAATCCACTTGGCACCAACCTATGATACCGTGGATGCTCCAACCTTAGCGCAAATCCACTTCAACAATGTCTTCAAGCATCATGGGATGCCACGTGTACTCATCTCCAACCGTGATCCTCAATTTATCGGGAAGTTTTGGCAAGCACTCTTCCAAATACTCAGCACCAAGCTTGCTTTGTCCACGGCCTATCATCCTCAAACTGATGGACAAACTGAACGCGCCAATCGTACATTGGAGGATATGTTGCGGGCCTTTGTCAATGTCCACCATACCAATTGGGATGAATGTCTTGCAGCTGCAGAATTTGCCTACAACAATTCCAAACAGGCAAGCACCGGATTTTCTCCCTTCTTTCTTAATTTTGGCCAAGATCCACTTGTTCCAGATTCTCTTCTTGCTCCCCCTCCCTCTCAAGTTCCTCATACTTCCACATTCTTGACCACTATATCCCAATCTCTCCAACAAGCCAAGTCTCACCTTCTTGTTGCTCAGAATTGCCAAAAACAATATGCGGATCACCATCGTCGTGATCTCACCTTTGAAGTTGGCGATGAAGTCATACTCTTCTCTAGTAACCTCCTTCTCCCACTTGATACCCAAGTTTGTAAACTTGCTCCTAATTGGATAGGACCATTTGATATCACCTACATTGTCTCTCCTATTGCTATCGACTTGCCTTGCCTTGCCTTCTCACATGCGTATCCATCCTGTCTTTTATGTTTCCAAGTTGAAACCCTTTGTTCCTAACCCCTCTTCCTTTTCCTCTTGAGTCCAACCTCCTCCTCTGCCTGTCCCTATCAATGTTCATGAGGAGTACAAAGTTGATTGTATCCTTGCACGTTGTCATATTCAACGAGGCCGTTGCCAATATACAGAGTACAAGGTCCTTTGGAAAGGGTATCCCCTTCATGATGCCACATGGGAACCTCTTTCCCACCTCTAAAATGCACATATGGCCATCAAGGAATTTGAAGCTTCACTGGCAACGAGGACATTACCAACTAGCGGCGGGGGAATATGTAACAATATGGAGTTTAGCGACAAAGTTAGTCGGGCTTACAAAGTAGAGAATAAGACAAAATAGCCTAGAATATTCTTCAAGTATCTAAGAAGCTTCTTGGGAAGCTTCCCAACTAGTTAACTTACGCCCTAAACATGTAGCTTCTAGAAGGAAGCTTCTAGAAGCTTCTAACTAGCTTAGCTTGCACGCCAAGTAGGCGGCTTCTAGAACGAAGCTTCTTGAGAAGCTTCCTGGTTAACTTGGCTTGCACTCCAAGAAAGCGGCTCAAGGAAGCTTCTTGAGAAGCTTCATGGGTCTTGTATGCTATCTATAAATACCAAAGCCAAAGCTCATGCTAGGCATTTGGAGTTTTCCCTCATTCAAGTGTCCCAATGTGAGGTTCCATTCTCCTATTTCTCTCTTTGGTTTCGGTTTTTTGCACAAGAAGACAAGAGTAGATCAAAATTAAATTTTGATTACTTTCCATGTCCACCATATACTTTTGAGGTGCAAGCTTACTTACATGAGGTGCAAGCTAAGCTAGCAAGGAAGCTTCCCAAGAAGGTTCCTAGATACTTCTAGTATATTTTAGGCTAATTTGGTCTATTCACTATTTTGCTAGTCCTAACTTACTTTGTTGTTAAACCCCATATTGTTATAAAATCCTTGGATCCTACTGGCACTCTTAGAACACGTAGTCTATCTAGAGATGTGGCACATCCCTTTGAAGCTTGAGGTGGGGAGAGATACTTGAAAGGGAACATGCTCTACACTTTGACACTTTGACTCTCAAGCCTACAAGATGTAGCTTGGTAGTCAAGTGATAAAAGGCCTACCTAATCTGATCTATGGAGCCCACAATGTGTGTATCATCTGCCAAAGAGGGAGCTACACAACCTGACATGGCCAAAGTAGTAGATAGGAGAGATCTAAAGTGAGCCATGGTAAACAAAAGTTCTTAAAGGATCTCCTTGTTGTGTAATGACAATTGACTCCAAGATGATGACTCCCTCTTGTGACCAACCGTGTTGGTAGTAAAGGGAAACAAGAGAGCCATACAATGATTGCACAAAAGGAATGAGACTTGCCAAGGATCCACTGGCCTCCCTAAACTCTCTAAAGATGGATGCTCAAGAGACACTATTAAAAGTGTTCTCAACATCCACCCGTAGGACAATCCACTCTGGATGGATATCTAGGAGTGCCCTGAAGCCTAGAGATATAGCCTCACAACCTCATAACGTAGCTACTCCAAACTAATGTGGATTGAGATGCTCTTGGAAATGAGATTTATTTTCAAGGACAATGGTGCGGATAATCAAGCACAATTTCCAAATTGGCACTTCATATCCAATTACCATATAAAGACATGCGTTGTCCGCACCTTTGAGTTCCTCCTTCATTTCAGCTTTACCTGAATTTCTCTTATAGGTATAGTATAAATTTTCAACTAAACATTGTTTCTGATTTGTAACGATAAATTTCCATAGTTGTCCGGCCCTTTGAGTCCCTCCTTCATTTCAGCTTTACCTGAATTTCTCTTATACGTATAGTATAAATTTTCACTAAGTTGTGTTTCTGATTTGTAGCGATAAATTTCCACTGATCTGCCAGCCGCCCCTAAATAATGGTAATTTTTATAGTAAATATTGTTTAAGTCTCTACCAGCTAAAGAGTTAACAATATTCCATATTTGGCACTTTGAAATGATAACTAAGATAGATCGACATGAATATTTTCCAAATAATTCAATTTTGTGGAGGATGTCGCATTCCGATATCAGGTAAACTGGTTAATCATTGTAATAGACTATGACAAAAAATCTCTTTCCATTTAATATATATGATTCAATAAGATAATCATCACTGTTCTAAAGTGAATGTTTGAATTTCGGTCTAAAAAGATACTCTAAAAATTTTGTTTCTCACTATTACAAGACTATGACGTTTCAAAACGTAACAACTCCTTTGATTGCAAGGTCAAAATGTAGGTTACTGCAATCATAAGCTCCTCCACCCCGTATCTATCTATCATGTGCTCGTTGCTCGTGGATTAGATTAGACTGATGAAGTTGATGTCGTTCTCCCTACTTAGTTGTAGGGAGTAAGACATAGGAGGAGTTTGACAAAGATTCAATCATATAAAATTAGAGGGAACTAGATGCTAAATAAATTATAGTGTGTTTAAAGTTTATCCACTTTATGTTTCTCATCTAATTGTCTCACATTCTAGACAACTGAGGCCACTATCCCATTGAAATGAAGTTTATTATATTCATAAGTTCATTAACTCCATACTTATCATTTAATTATCTCATATCGTAGATAACCAAGGCTGATATTTTCAACGAACTGTACTCTGCTTTAGTTTGAAGTTATTTACTTTAAATTATTGTACAATTGTAAGAATATTAGACAATTGAGCTTGGATGAGAGAAATCATAGCAATAATTCATATAAAAAGATTTGAAAATAATATTTTTAGAAAGAAAGATTCATTTGAGATGAATATAATCATCCTTATCCAACTTATGAAAAGTGTTAAATGAAATTATAAACTCTAATCATAATATTTAACCATGACTTTTGATTAGATTTTAGCTATAAGTAGAAAATTGTATATTTTCACTGAATGAGTAATTCTGCATGAACTCGGACCAAATTGAATTTCAATCACAAGAACTCAACCGATAAGGTAAGATGGGAATTCAACCTAAAATCTCATATGTAGGGAGTAAGATAGGGGAGTTTAATTGAGATTCAATGATATAAAATTAGAGTGCATAACTAGATGACAATTTGGGCCCAAAATTTTGCACCAGCGTTCAACCAACAGAAATTAAACTTCTAGGCAAGGTGAAGTATTTTAACTTTAGTCTGGATTAAATTAAAGTTTAGTGAAAAGAAAAGATCGTCCATAACACGGTGCATTCAGCTAAAGCTTGAGCTCAAAATATAGCCGAAAATAATTAAAACAATATTTTGTTAGTGTGGCCAAAAGTCCCAACCAAAATTTGAACTAGAAAACGTTCATCTTTGTTTGATATTTTAATCCAAATATAATCAGCTTTTTGAGGAGTTCATGCATCCCACATATACTACCGTTTAATTCCTCAGTGGGTAAAGAGCAGGGACTAATATCGTTGTGCGGCTTCTTAAACAGTTAGACTACATATAGGAGCTATATCCTTAATACACTTAAACAGTTAGAGTTATATCCTCAATATCTCTGTTTATGTGTAAAAATAATTTATATAATAATAAATATAAAGATATTAACACCTTAATTATCTACTGTGAATAATTCACAACTACGACAACCAACTGGCCCTTAAATCCACGTCTTGTCAAACAACACTGTTGAGTCCTTCTGACATCTTGAAGTAAAGCAAAGTCGCCATGTCAAGTATGGAGTTCGACTTAACGGTACAACGCTGGACGCTGCGGGAGAGGGTGGAGATGGGAGAGGAGAGGGAGAGATGCGAGACGATATCTATCAGTTCTGAGTGCTCTCTAGCATGTAGCATTCGAGTGAATAGTAGATTCTTCACATTTTTCAATTTCAGTTCCATTGGTACCTAGATTGAAGACTATGGAGAATGGAGTAGAAAGTTATAAAGATTTTTAAAATTTTTAGCGTTTAGAATGATCATTATACATTGAGAGTGATCTGGAATTTTCATTTCCAATCTCTTGATTTTCATAATTAAGTTCCATGGGAATTTAGTTTGAAAATTTTGGAGATGAAAATTGAAAGTTATGAGAGTTTATAGATTTTAGGGTTTGGAGAGATTGTTTTCTTATGTGAGTTGGGATGTGAGGGGTTGTGGTTTTGCAGATATGGGGAGTAAGGAGAGAAGCAACACGTGTCACTATCATTATTCTTGTGCTAGCCATGGCTACACTTTCCTATGTGGGGTTGCCTAGAGCGGGTCGAGATACACCATACTCGGTGTGTCATCGATGCTTTACCTCGCAAGGGGTAAAGACACATGTGGGAAGGATGCACAAGGACTATGATTTGACCACTTGGGATGCCCATGTGAGATGAGCAACCACATCAATAGCAATAACACTTGAGATTACGCACACTTCTTCTATACCTTCGTTGATCGTTCCAAGGATATCGATCGAGTTGTGGGAGTGGTTAGCTTCTCAAGCGGGTTGCATTTTGGGGTTATTTGAGACTAGTTTTCCATGTCCACGTCTATTCCATAGGCTACCCACACACTCCATGATGAGGCTAGACAGGCTTTTTGCCTACCACTAGATCGTTTGGCACGTGATTCCTTGGATGAGTTAGCATGGTTCCTATCCCTCTTACTCCCTCAATGGTGTCTTTGTTATGCTAGAGGGGGACGTGCAGGGCATAGAGAGGTGGTTGCTAGATTTTATCAATTCCGAGCGGGGGATTGGGCAACCCTTTAAGAGGAGTCTATTAGGGCTACACAATCTAGGAGACAAGCATCGCCATAAGATACCACAGATTCCACTTGATCATGACGATGTAGGACATTGGGCCATACTAGAAAGTTTAGTAGAGTAGCACAAGCGCTACACCCTTTGTCTATAGTGAGTCCTACTGATGAGACCATCTCTTCCCTATTCTCATTACATCCTATAGCAATAGAGGGACTACCACTAGAGGTCTTAGATTATCAACCTGAGCAGCCTTTATGTCTCGATAGGTTGCTATTTGCACAAGCATTGTGCACTGCTCCTTGCCTTTCTTCAAGAGGCTTGTCAGGGATGATTTATGAGCACCTTAGGGATTTCTTCCAAGCAGATGATCCTTCTAGTGGTTTTACCAAGTTGTTTCAAGTGGCTGCAGTAGTGGCGAGAGGAGACATTCTTATGTTTGTTAGTCGGGTATTAAGTGCTAGTCGACTTCTCACGATGGAGAAGGACACGAGAGGCATTAGACCGATTGCTATTGGAGAGATCTTTTTGCGTTTGGTCAGTTGTACCATTGTCCTTCAGCATTGTTCTCACTTTTGACAGCACCTTAGTCCACATCAGTTTGGAGTGGCTACACCGGGAGGATGTGAGGCTATATCTCTAGGCATTAGAGCACTCCTAGATATCCGTCCAAAGTAGGTCGTCCTACAAGTGGATGTTGAGAATGCTTTTAAAAGCATCTCACGTGCATCCATCTTTAGAGAGCTTAGGGAGGCCGGTGGATCCTTGGCGAGTCTCATTCCTTTTGTGTGGTATTTGTATGGCTCTCCTACTTCCCTTTACTACCAACATGGTGGTTCACAAGAGGGAGTCACCGTCTTGGAGTCAACTGTTGCTATACGTAAGGGAGATCCTTTGGGAGGGGGGGGGCTTATTTGCCATGGCTCACTTTAGAGCTCTCCTATCTACTACTTTGGCCATGCCAAGTTGTGTATTTCCCTCCTTAGCAGATCATACACACATTGTAGGCCCTATAGATCAGATTAGGCAAGCCTTTGACTACTTGACTACCGAGCTACATCTAGTAGGCTTGAGAGTCAAGATGTCAAAGTGTAGGGCATGGTCCCATTTAGGTATCTCTCCCCACCTTCAGCTTCCAGAGGGATGTATCACATCCAAAAATGGACTTCGTGTTCTTGGAGTGCCAGTAGGATTGGAAGAGTTTATCACACGCTTCTTAGACGCTGCCCTTATAGAAGATGTTCTCCATGTGGATGACCTTCCATTATTAGGAGATCTGCAGGTGGCATTTGGTATACTCTCTTCCAGTATTGCTCGTCAACCATCCTACCTCATCTATACAATTCCTCCCTCATCGTCCTACCTATCACATTTGAGAGCATTTGATAGGAGGATTATGGGAGTCTTTGGTGATATTATTGGACTAGGGACTTTTGAGTGTGTGATTGGGGATTTGGCACATAGATAGACAGCTCTGCTAATCTCATGTGGTGGGGTTGGCTTGCTTTCTATGGAGGAGACGACACCTATAGTGTTTTTGGGTAGTTGGGCTCTCTCGGCACCCCAACTTTCCTCTTGTTTTGTGGTTGCTAATAGGCCAATTTTGGAGACTTATGTGATAGAGATGGAGGGAGGATCCTTTTCTCTCCAGGTGTTATTGCGGCACACAAGAGATAATCTATACCCATGAGCACAAGAGGATTTTCCACCATTTGCTTCATTATCGTCAGATTGGACTAGAGGTTTACAGTCTTCCTTGATGGAGCGATAGTGTGAGCATACGCTACATCCTCTCTTAGTCGACTCGTCCATTCCTCAAGCTACTCGAGCACGTCAAGATTTTGGGAAGAATAAGGACCAAAGAATATCCTAGCTCTGGGATTCCTGTATACTTTCCCTTTCCTCAAGGTCATGACCCTTGGATTCTGTAGTTTTTTACCAGATCTGTCCTTGTGCAGCTCAGCCGAAAGGGTTTGCTGGGATTTGCAATGGAGATTTCCGTTGCAGTCAAGTTCATAGATGTCCTTTTTGTGCTTATCGGCAACAAATTTTGACCATGCCTGTTATTCTTGCTAATTTTGAGGGGAAATTGATAACTTGGGAAAGATTCCTAGGTTTTAAAGGGGGTAACTAATATTTTAAATCATTTACTAGTTTCTAGTGGTTTACCTTCTGCAAAATTAAAGAGAGAATTGAATTGTATCATAGTAGATGATTCCATCAAAGATCCTATGCAAACCTATATAATATTTGAAAAGGTTTCAATACATTCAATATGTTGTTCTTTACATCACAATTATTAGAGAATGCTTGGTTCATTCGTATGCTTTGCAGACAACACTTGTCATGGCAGACTTATACTTGGTCCAAGATGATCATGTGATAGTAGCCAATGTCGTGATTAGAGGACTTATGCAAGACATAGTTTTGAAGGGAGTGATTACCCATTACCTTGGATGGGCGGCGAGTGCAGCAACAGGTTGCAAGGTCTCCAAGTATAGGGGTATGCAACATCATCACCTCTTTGTTCCTCTAGCCTTGGAGTTATATGGAGTGATGGACAAAGCGTTCAACACATTTATCAAGTAGTGTGCAAGAGCTTATCATGTTAGGTGCCAGGGGTACCACTCTCACTCTCATACTTTGTAGCATATTTTAGACAACGAGTGCCCATTGCTCTATAGAGGGCAGTGGCTGGTGCAATCCATAGGAGAGCAATCACACTAGGTGATGCTTCTTTGGATGCTTCTTCGGATGCTCCAATTGTTTGTAGACCACACTACTTGCATAGCTTGGATATCTTAGGTGCAGTAGGGAAAATTTCTCATATAGACTCTATTGGGGTTTAGCCTCATTTTACCTTTTTTTTTTATCTCTCCCTTATACCTTGATGGGTCTTCCCATCCTTCATATTTTCTACGCAGTCCCCCTTGTTCATTCTAATAGAATTGTAGAATATTTCAAAGACTCAAACTACACACTTTGTGAAAATATATGTAAACCATTGAAAAGCGTTGTATGGATAAGACGAAGGAGAGAAGGATCCATCACGCCGGACAAGGATGAAACTTAAGAAGTAAGATAGGATTAAACTCCAATAGCATCCAAATGAGTAATTTGTATGAGATGCAATAGTAAGGTTAAGCTCAATTTGCACCTTGAATGTGAATCAAGATTTGTGTGAAATAAATAATCTAATTTTCAATTGTTTTCCATCAGGAAGGTTGTAGTAGTAAGAAGGTTAAGCTCCAATCGCATATTGAATGTAAATTTATATAGAGCGTAAATTACATAAGTAAGTTTATGTACATGCCAATATCACTACAATATGTAATTTGCAAGGTGGAAATTTCTCCTTTAACCTATTTTCCAACTTTTTGATCAGAAATGTATGTATGTGTTACAGCTCAGTAGAGAAGTATAATTTATGCTTGAACTTCTTAACATTAAAACTCAGAGCGCAAGAGCTAATCTTTTAACTCTAACACTTCGAAGTTTTATCTCCATACTTCCATTATGGATTGGATTCTACATTCTACGGAGTAAAACCTCATAGTTTGAGGATTATTTAGGGTTGGATCCTCATAGCAAGAGCATCTCCTCATCGTGGTTCCATAACAAATTAAAGTTAAATTTGCTACTTCACGCATATTGACTTAACGACATTCTAAACATGTCATCAACACCTAACGGTACTCGAAGTTTGCATGCAGAAAGACTTAACAATATCCTTTAGTGTGATCAGTTATCGCCCACTTTATCACACAACGTGTCATGCTTATATCATAGTTGATAGTCGTTCTGACATCATGTTGGCAAACCATGTTTTTGTCAAATTAGGCTCAAATAGATCAAGGAAAGGGCCATTTCAGATTGGGGTTAAGCGGTTGGGGATAGAGAAGGCGATTTCGGATCGCAATCAAAGCCTTCCGGTTTGGAAAGAGTTTGGAGAGACGGACTTGAGTTTTATCAATATTTTTAAATCATGATATATAATATAACCATTTGATTAAAATTTAATTTAGCTTTAGACATTGCCATGAAGCTCTTTTTCCGGAACTTCAAATAGAAATATATAAATAGAAATAGAAATATTCTCAATGGTAATAATAAATTCTCAAAAGTACTGTTTGTTTCTTTACCAAATTAACCTCTCCTTTGTTTTTGAAAAGAAAGAAACCTTATGTGTTATGGTGAGCAAGAAAAAGAAGAAAACTATGTATGTGTGTAAGGGCTATGTATTGCATTTACGTTCTATGTCAAGTTTACAGCAGGCATTGTTAAATCTTCTGGCCAATACCAACTTGAGTGAAAAACACTACCTTCTCAAGCTGTACAAGGACAAGGTAACAGGGGTAAAATGGGGTTTAACTTCATTTTACCTTCTAGATTCTTCTTATCGATACTAAAGGCTTCTCAAGCTGTACAAGGACAAGGTAACAGGGGTAAAATGGGGTTTAACTTCATTTTATCTTCTAGATTCTTCTTATCGATACTAAAGGGTTAAACCAACGGTATCGATAAGCGAAAAAGGCAACCGCGTAGGAAAAATGAATTCATTTTATCTTCATTTTATTCATTTTATCTTCTAGATTCTTCTTATCGATACTAAAGGGTTAAACCAACGGTATCGATAAGCGAAAAAGGCAACCGCGTAGGAAAAATGAAGGATGGGAAGACCCCATCAAGCCGTACAAGGGAGAGACAAAAAAAGTAACATGGGGCAAAAAAAGGTAAGATGGGACAAAAAAAGGTAACACAGTATCGATAAAAAGAATCTGCCTTACCCCATCTAAGATATTTAAGTTATGCAAATTCAAAGAAGTATCACTTAATATGATTATTTTCTTATGGATTGCATTAATCAATGTTTTTATAGAATAATTGACATGTATTATTTAAAATATACCAAGAAGTATATAATTGACAATGATACCATTGACATCTAAATAATAAGCTTCCGTTTGTCACATTCCATATCCATAGGTCCAAGGCTAAGAAGAACAAAGAAACGATTTGACTACATACTTCTCTACTTAAAATCTAAATATTAAGAACTGCTAAATGTTTCTCTAGAAAATTTACGCTTATTTGTAGTGTTTTGTTAATCCCTGGACAGGCGATTACCTTGTCCTGCATGCCGCGTAACCAAACGGGAAGTATGCCGGAATTTGGCAAGAGCTCGATCTAGCAAACCCGGCCATCCTGATCCAATCTAGTCTTCCAAATCGACGGATGTGGCTGACAGAGTTAAAGAGAAGTCCACAAGAACCGTCCATTGTCGGATCTGGGCATAATTCGTCATAAGTGTTCAATCCACTGTCAAACCTGATGGAAGGTGGAGCTAGACTAGTATGTTTGGAAACCCGGTACTATCTAGACGGGTAAACCTGTACGAAAAGGAGGTGCCATCATGACCCGTACAAATCTGGTCAATGTGCCTTAAATACATTATTACTGAATTGCGGATAGAGCCGTTTCCCTTCAGTCCTTTCTCCGCTGGTGGTCTCCCATCTCTTCTCTGTTTAGCTTTTTGGATAACTCCATGAAGAGTCACTACTTTTTCGACTACCACTTCTCCGACAATAACTCCTCCACCGGCATTCTACAAAGCGGCTGTTACCACCCTCCGTAGAAATCTGTTTGAGCAGCCGGTAATCGAGACACTATTTTGGAATCGTCGCAGAGCACGTCGGCGCAAGTGAATATTGGGAGTTCAAGACCGATTCCGGACACTGTAACGCATGTGCAGATTGAAGACCGTGACTTCACACAGTCTCTCCGATCACGTCGCCTGTAGAATTCACGATGCCGATTGGGTGGAGGTCATGGCTGCGCTCGTGCGATCCTTTTGCTCGTGATCAGCGACGGGGTTTACAGCAAGATGATAAAAGTCTATTAAGCTAGTAATTCTTCCTTATTTGACTACTGAGAAACATTCTTCCTTGTAATTCCATCCTTTTGCAATTGCTCTTCAACTGTAGAGAAAGAGACGATCCGGGGAATTTTCCAAGGCCGAAAGTTGCTCCCCACAACTTGCAGCTCCAAATTTCATTGAAGTAACACGGTGGACGCCCCTACCACAGTGGTAGATGGGGAAGGATCACCTGGTAGAATGCCCTCACGATTCTACGATAGCCATTCATATTTTCGGGTCGAGAGCAGCTCACCGTACGTAGTCAGAAACACAGTTAATACAGTTGGCGTGGTATCAAACTGTATTCAATATTATATCATGTGGACTTTGGACTTCTCTGATGTTTTTTGCAGTTTAGTGCTCGGTAAACATGGTGGGTGGACAGCCTTGTGCAGAACACACTCATTCCTCTACAGTATTTGGTCGACCTCAAGACATGAAGTAGTCAAAGATATAGCTGATCGTACTTTCATCAGGGAAGACTCCTGGGCTGATAATAGTTGAATATTGGAAGCAGCATTTTTGCGTCGCAGCGCTAGTGCGGGGCAAGATGAAGCTTACACAAAAAACTGCTAAACATAAACACTACCATTTGTGGTTATCGTATGGCCCCGGATACGATGTCGTGAGCTGGTCTTTGTATTACTTCAATCGATGAGTTATATTGGTTGTATTTGGCTACAGTGAACGTACACGCAGTGCACATCCTAGAATTCATATTTCATATCGTGTCGCCACAGGTTCTCAAATACTGTACTTAAAGATATTTTCAATGGTTCTGATCTTGAGAATCTTAAAGAGCAGTATGACAATTTAGACGTCGAATTGCTAGATGAACTGCAGGATGAACACCATGTTGAAGATTTGGAGGCGGCTGCTCGTGCTTCTAGACCACCCGTTCAGGAGTGACCGGGTCCTAGAATGGGCAAATTAAGTTTTGCATATCTAGCTCGTGTTCTTATCACCAATTCCTTGCCGGTAGGACCTTCCACTATGGGGGAGATTGAAGTCCTTTAGTCAAGACCTGAACCCATTCTACCTCCTTTGTCTTTCCTTGTGCGGCTTGATGAGGTTTTCCCATCCTTCATTTTTCCTACACAGTCGCCCTTTTCCTCTTTAGGACTTATGTTTCATATTCAAAGTATTCTTCGCAGATATTGTTACGGCGAAGATACTCTGTTTCACAAGTAGCCCATGTGCGCTTATGCTGTCGAGGCGTGCAGAACAGGCACGCCTCGACAGCAGGTGAGGTGAGGTGACTGTCCAACACTGTACTGTACGCTCAGAAATGGGAGCAATTTCAGCAGGGGAGATGGCTATGGTGATGCTCAAGTTAGCGAAACGGAGATGGTCTTTCCTGCTGTGAATATTCTTGCTGCGGTGCTTGGAAACTATTGATCATGAGTAACATAAGATAAAAGTTGAACGTTAGGTCCAATGCTACCGCATCCGACCCAACTTTCAACATTAACATTCAACATGAAATTGAGATCGATATGGCAGCAGAGGGGACTTTCAGATCAATGCGGCTGCAAGGGAATTTCAAAGCAAAGAAGATTTGAGATTAATATGGATGCAAAGGGGAATTAAGATCGTGGATTGACGATTTTTTGTGGACTCACAATAGGTGAAAGCTTGTCCGAAGAATTTGAAGTTTCAAGATTTAAACGGTCGGGAAGCTGAGGATGGTACAAAGGGCAAAGTCTCCAAGGCATAAAGGATAA
Source organism: Lunularia cruciata (assembly GCA_948567375.1). Taxonomy (NCBI): domain Eukaryota; kingdom Viridiplantae; phylum Streptophyta; class Marchantiopsida; order Lunulariales; family Lunulariaceae; genus Lunularia; species Lunularia cruciata. The sequence goes on along the minus strand of OX419755.1, from coordinate 39,112,504 downwards.
TTGGGAGGATGAAAGAACCACAAGATAAAAAACCGGAGAAATCGATCTTTGTTTAAGAGAAAGAAGGCGACCGCGTAGGAAAAATGAAGGATGGGAAGACCCCATCAAGCCGTACAAGGGAGAGACAAAAAAGGTAACATGGGGCTAAGCCCCAATAGAGTCTGTATGAGAAATCTGCCCTACCGCACCTAAGATATCCGAGCTATGCAAGTCGTACGGTCTACACACAACTGGAGCATCCGAAGAAACATCACCTAATGTGATTGCTCTCCTATGGATTGCACCAGCCACTGCCCTCTGTAGAGCAATGGATACACGCTGTCTAAAGTAAGCTACAAAGTATGAGAGTGAGAGTGGTACCCCCTCACGCCTAACATGATAAGCTCTCGCGCACTCCCTGACAAATGTGTGAAATGGCGTGTCCATCGCTCCATATAACTCCAAGGCTAGAGGAACAAAGAGGTGACCTTGCTGCATGCCCCTATACTTGGAGACCTTGCGACTTGCTGCTGCACTCGCCGCCCATCCAGGGGGTAATCACTCCCTCCAAAACTGTATCTCGCGTAGGGTCCGTCACCACGACATCCGCTACTATCACCTGATCATCTCGGACCAAGTATAAGTCTGCACTGACACGTGTCGTCTGCAACGCATACGAACGCTCCCTCCAAGCCAAGTATCCACTCTCTCGTGCCATAACAAACACTATGTCTCTAATGGCATCATGGGTAGCTATGCTCTGTCCTCCAAAAGGACACCGTGTCATGTGGACCGCCGCTGCATCTAGTGTAGAACCACACTCACAAGTGAGTAGTGAAGATGCAGATGGGTGGACCAAACCTAGGCGAAACCTCATCGCTGTAGAGAAAGTAGCCGGTGCGAGTCGGAAAGCCCTAATGCATGGTCGAGCTAGGATCCACGAGCTTGCACCCTTGCCGGAGCAAGAGCGTAGACGTGCTCTAGTAGCCTAAGGAATGGACGAGTCAACTAAGAGAGAATGTAGCGTATGCTCACACTGTCGCTCCATCAAGGAAGACTGTAGACCTCTAGTCCAATATGACGATAGTGAAGCAAACGGTGGAAAACCCTCTCGTGCTTGTGGAGATAGACTATCTCTCGTCTGCCGCAATAACACCTGGAGAGAAAAGGATCCTCCCTCCACCTCTGTCACATAAGTCTCGAAAACCGGCCTATCAGCAACCACAAAACGAGAGGCAAGTAGGGGTGCCGAGAGAGCCCAACTACCCAAAAACGCTATAGGTGCCATCTCCTCCATAGAAAGCAAGCCAACCCCACCACATGAGATTGGTAGAGCCGTCTGTCTATGTGCCAAATCCCTTGTCACACACTCAAAAGTCCCTGGTCCAATAAACCCTCTTTGTATAAGAGGCATTGATAAAGGACACCGCGGCTGTGACATCAGCAAATTCATAATACTATAGAACTTAGCAAAAGACACTGAGGACTTGTACTAAACCATGAGAACGAGACTCAGATTGAAATGGAATTTGAAATCAACTATTTCTTCATCATCCAAGATCAAGTGCTTTCATGGAATTTAGAGTTTAGTATTTAAGTCAAGATTCAGATTCTTGATCGCCATTGGAATTAAAAGTATCTCAAGTGCACAACTGTAACAAACAGACTAGAGAAAGCAATTGGATATGGAGCTAGGTGATAGTAGTCTCTTCCGAGCAGGTGTGGTAGATGACAGTAGACGACGGTGGACATAGTTAGAGAGCACCCAATCAACTTATCATCATTTACTATTTGGGTTCGATACAGTGTTTCAGAAATAGTTATACAATGATTCATAAATTTTCATATAGATAGTTACAAAGCGTTGACTAAATCAGGACGGGGTGTGAACTAGATCGGTTTGGGGTGTGAAGTGGGTAGAAAAGGTTTCGCTACGGTGTTTGGGCCAAGTTCTTTATTATTAGCACACTCCATATTAGGTGGTTTGTAGATAATAAGGGATAAGGAATTTTCCATTATCACTCCATAGTGTATTGATTACGTATTAGGGTTAATAAAATATATCGTGATGGGAGCATCCATGGTAATCAACAGTTGAGAGATTTATGCACTAGATGACCCAGAACGGGATTTTTGACCACTGAGTGAAGATTGGAGGGACCATGAGTTTTGAGATTTGAGTGCATGCAAAAATTGACATAGGAAGAATAGTTGAGATACCCATAGCCAGAGTTGGAAGGGGGAGTGAATTTTGACAATGGAAGAAGATTTGAGAGACCCGTAGCCAGAGTTGGAAGGGGGGAGTAAATTGGTTTCGAGTGGGAAGATTTGAGTGCAGGTTTTGGGAAGGTTAGAAGGAGGAGTGCTTTTGTTTGAAGGGTTCCTCTCCAAAATTCTTGATTTCATTACTAAAACATTTTAATTTATGATAGTTGTCTCTTGGTACGACTATGAAATGTATGCTCTTGTTCCCTCTTGAGTGATGAAATGAAATTCATGAATTTGTTTTCTTGTTACAAAATGAAAATTATTGGATTTTTTTTTTCTGTGCACAAAGAATAGAGATGCACTTTGCTAAAATTTACGAGGTTTTTTTTTTGCATACAAAGAAAAGAGATGAGACTTTGCCTTGATAAGGAGTTATAGGTGTTGAATAAAAATCCAAAGTCAATTCATGCCCAGAGAGAGGTGAGTAAACATAGAGAACAGAAATGCAACTTTGCTCGATAAGGAGTTATATGTGGTGAATAAAAATCCAGAGTCTAGTCATGCCAAGAGGGAGGTGAATAAAAATCCAGAGTAAAGTGTGGATCCAAGTTTCCCTAGCCTTGGATAGATTTGGGCATCACGGCAATGGAGCTTTTGTTGCACATGGTTTAAATATTTGGGGCATTTGTGTTGGTTCAACAATTGCTTTCACTGATAGAGTTATGACAGTTGTATTAGATGTGATGAGGAGTCAAGTTGCTTGGTCCAAGCTCAAGGAGAGAAGGAGGATATCTAATGTTTTTGCACGCAAAGTTTTTCTTGGTTGTGTTGGTTTGGTAGATGGAACATTGTTTCCTCTTGCAGCTTGACCAATAGTGGACAGGAAAATATATTTCAGCCGCAAGGGTTCATAATATATTTCAGCCGCAACGGCCATGTGATTTGTGATGATAAAAGGAGAATTATACATTTTTCCGGAGGTACCTATGTGTTGTTTTGTTAGGTATTTTTTCAATGCATTGTTTATCCTCTTTGTATGGTGTACTAAAAGTATAAGTTGATTTGTTTATTTGCAGGAATGCCAGGATCATGTCATGACATGACTTGTTTGAAAAAATCATCACTATGGAATGATTTGAACTCGAGAGGGAGTTGTTGTACTTTTGATGCAAAGGAGTACCTTTTAGGTGATTCAGGTTATGTACCCATGCATAACCTAGTCCCTGCTTTCAAGCAAGCCTGATTAGAGGACAAGCATGAGTTTAATAAATATTTGGCAAAGGCAAGAGTGATAAATGAGCATTGTATAGGAGTATTGAAAGCTAGATGGCATTTTCTTTGTGAGTTAAGGGTGCAACTCAAAGACAATAGTAGAAATGCTTATTTGTTAGAGTGGGTGTCTGTGTCTATTATTTTACATAATTTTTTAATCAATAGGTCAGACCTTTGGTCAAATGACGATGGCAGATTTACAGAGGAAATAGAAACAGATTCAGAAATGTCTTTTCATGGTATAGAACTTGGTAGAGAAGAAAGTAGATCAAGGGTGATGCAACACTACCTTGATTATCACAATGATGATATACTCAATTGAGTGATTTTCCATATAATAAATTATTTATTTTTCAATTCCTCATCTCATATTCCATACTCTTGTAACTTAAACCATGAGTCTCTAACTTAGACCATGAATGTACCTTTATGTAATATTGGAATAAGAATTTCACGTGATGCAAAAAGAATTCTCAAGAGCTTAACCTATACATTGTAGTGCCCAAGCTAACACTTACACAATGTGGTGTGGTGATGGGCAAGTTTACACTTCAAAGTAGCTATATGTTGTTGGAAAAAAATAATTTCAAGTGGCCCCATGACTCTGGTAGACGCACTATGATTGCACTCATACACGCTTGGGGCAGCTCTCCAGCTTGCAAATTCTTTTTTCTTTGCACCAATTGACGCCCATTGATGCAGCCCTTAAGGTGCCATGCGATGGCGCTCATCGATGCTGGAATACGTTGGGGACCGACCTCTTATTAAAAAGATTATTGCACCCGTCGGCACCAAGTGGCGCTGGAAAGCGCCGTGTGATGGCGCTAGTAGGAACTATGCAATAATTGTAATGCTTGGCTGTGCTTGTTAGCAAAGTAGAGTGTTGCATGTTGCCGCTCAAGATTTCAATTCTTTCATCTAAAAAATTGATTTTTCCACCAAATGTGCACATTTTGGATGTTTGGATATTCAAACTTTCTTTCCAACATTGGGCTATATAAAACTTCAGATTTGAACATAAGTCATTTCATGAGTTTATCATTTCACGAGTGTGTGGGTGTGGCGTGTTTGGGAGTTACTTCAATGTTGATGTGGGAAGGAGTCATTTTGCTATGTGGGGTGTGTTTGAAGGGTGCAAACTCAAAAGAGGTAAACTTGAAAGAGGCAGGCAAACTCAAAGGTGGCAGTCGTTGTTGAATGAGAGAGTTGGCAAAAATCAGAATTTGAGATGAAGAAAGCATTTGACATTCTAGAGAAAGAGCATGAGAGAAAGAGAGCATTCAAGAGATAGAGGAGAGACTTCCCAAGAAAGCAGACTGAATTTGAACATGGCAAAAATCTAGGGATATGAAAAGATAGTTGACGGGCCTGACATGAGAAATACTCAGGAGGGAGATTGGCTTATAACCTTTCATACCATTCAACACCCAACAAATTTCATCAAGTGGTGCTGGTTGGACAAACATCAGATTCAAACTGCTGTCTCTGGAATTCGGGTGGTCAATCTAGACGTAATCGGACTCAAAATTACACTTGGACTTCACTACCCACGTCTAGAGGTATTATTCAAACCTTCTTAATTGTTTTCTTTTCATTTCTCTCTACTTTTTTTGCAAGTCAGGATTGTGATTTATACATGTTAGGCCTCAAAATTGTTAGCACCTCCCAACCCTATCCTACAATGCCTCTCGGCATCCCCTAGCGCCATCCAACGCTGACCCTAAACCTTAAACCCTTTGCGTGAGCACCTTCTAGCAGCTCCAAGCATCACTTAGTGGCATCTGGCGGTCCTTCCCAAAAACCAGTGTCCCATAGTAGCTTCTAGCATTGTTGCATCCTCAGGCGGTGATACGCATCAACACGCAGCATCATGTGACCTCTTGGCACCCTGCGTGGTGGGACTATCCTAGTGCGCCTTTGGGCATCTCCAAGCGCCGCTCCGTGAAAGAGGACTGTCCATGCGCACCTTTGGGCATCCCTGTGGTGGTGACAAGTGGTTCTTAGCGGCATTTGATGCTTTTTTCCTATCCAGGGGCTTCAGGCGGCAACGAGCGGCACCCAATGACTTGAGTCTATGTCATTGAGGTTTAAGTCAATTTTCTTGGTGTGTTTTGCAGGTCCTTCCATGTATGGAGTTTGTGAGTTCATGGGACAAGGTCTCTTGCACAGGTTTGGTAAGAGGGAGACAATTCAATTGACCGCTAATATATAATTAGAGATGCACTTGCCATGCCAAGGGGGAGAACACCAAGATGGATGATAGTTCCTTACACAACTGTTTTAGACTAGTTTCTACCAAGGGATAGGGTTGCAAAAAGATATCTTGCAAGGCAATGTGTGTATCATGTGTTTAGAGCTTTCTTCTAGTTGATGGGTGCACTTGTTGCACCCACTATTAGGCCCAAGATTGTACATGGGCATTTGGTACTCAACACCAAGACCAAGTTGAGGAGATTTGGTGTGGAAGATTATGATTAGGAAGAGTTAGCATTTAGAGCTATCATTGTAAAGATGGGGAGTTTGCAAAGGCAATTGAGTAGTCCTAAGGGGCGCAGGTTCAAGGTCACCTTCCTTGTGAAGATACTCACTCATCTCTTTGTGGAGAGATGTTTCATTCCAGAGGAGGACATGATGTACCTGAGTGATGGAGAGGAGGAGATTATACATGAGGGAAAGCATGATGATGACCATGAGGATGCAGATAGCTTGGATGAGGACGATGATGATGAGGAGACTATTGATGATGGGGAGGATGAGGGAAGATGAGGATGGTGAGTGATTGATTAGGTTTGAGTTTTGTCATAAATATAAATATAAATTTTTATATTTATATATTGGAAAACATATAAAGTTATTTTGTATATACCATTATTGGATTTAATAAATGAGTTGATTTAAGAAGCTTTAATCAATGAACTTGTGAACTTGGTGTATTTTTGAAATTCTAATATGAATTTGTACTTGATTGGATAACGAAATGTACCACTTGTGAACAAGTGTTCAACAGATTCATGTTGAGATACAACCCTTACTTTTTGTTGAGATAGCTCCTTTTCACTCTTCTTCCCCTTCACCACTTTCTCCATTTGTGGAGGGGGTTGGTGATCCCATGCATTTTAGAGTACCTTCACCTCCTTCTTTTTCAGTTGACATTAGTCATATTTTAGATGATTGTGTTTGAGTAGCTGATTGTAGAGAGAGAAATCTCCTAGAGCATGAGAGTAGATTGGAGAGTGTAGAGGAGAGAGAGAGATTAGTGCTTGAGTGCAAGAGTAAATTGGAGAGTGTAGAGGAGAGAGAAAGATTACTGTTGGAGTGAGAGAGACTCCTTTGTGAGCGAGAGGATTTACTTGCTACAAAGGAGGAGAGGCATCAGCCCTTGCTTACTTCTGAGATGGAGAGAGAGTAGAGATTAGCTGACTTGGACTTAGACATACTAGGTGCCACTGCCATGACAGGAGGTTATAGGATCTAGTTACAAAATCAGGCATGAGAGTTAGTATATACTATAGACAATTGCAAGAATTCACATGTTCAAGTAGAGGAGAGTGAGAGTAGTCTAGCTTAGATGAGGGCTAGTGTGGCTTATCTTGGACCAAGACTCTGTACTATTGCTCGCCAGACCCATACTCGTCATGAGATGTAGACCCAGACTAATGCCACCCATGTGTTACCTCATAGTGTGGAGATTTAGTGCACTTAGACTAAGTTTAGAGAGAAGATTCATCTATCAAGAGAGTATTCTACATATCCTCTTCCCAGGCTTCTTATTGAAGAAGATTACTATTGTGAATATTACTTGTTTGACATCATTATGGATTCAAGGTGCTATCGGTCTCCGTGCATGGGAGAGTAAGATGACTAGGCATGGTTAGTGCCCTCACACACAAGTTGGGCCTATAGGGTGGGTAGCTCGTCATGGTGTTAGCCATTTCATCTAGTTTTGTTTGCTACACTTTGAGGTTATCTTGTAGATAGATCTTACTCCGGATGGAGTGGAGTGGTTGCTACAAAGCATGTGGTAGTGGTCCAAACTCCCAAAGGGAGTTCACACTAGGTCTTGCCTCATGGCCTATTTTTGTTTTGTAGATATCTAGCCAGATTTTGAGTTCAAAGGACTTAGAGTTAGATCATATGAGCATCTTACTTCATAAGGTTTACCTCTCCATGATCTTTTGATCATAGATAGTTATGCATTCTCTTATTATAGGAACTATTCACATGGTGCTATCCACCCTACCCACTTTTGTCCTTATAGGGTACAGAGAGCATCATACACTTGGTCATTTGACCCTTTGAATGAGTGTTTTGGACAGAGTTGTCCTGTTGTTAGTTGGGAAGAAGAGGAGTGGACATCAGGTAGACTTAGTTCTTTTAGTAGTGATCCATATTCTCTTCTTGCTAGCTGTATCAAGCACCGAGACTGGGATGAGAGCAAGTGGCCCCTATGGTGGTCATTGAGTCCATTTAGGATTCAACATCATGTATATTGTTGTAGACTTGAGGACACGGTAGTAGCACTTAGACACCAGGGTGCATCTCCCTCTTCTTCTTCACCTCCTCCTCTACCATAGTCACACATTTAGGTTTTATTGGCTCCCTATATATATATATATATTGTTTATTTATCTCCATGTATACATTTATCTTTTACACTCATATATATTTAAGTTTACACTTGTGAAATTCTCATAATTACTTTAACTCTCATATTTTCATGTGCTATATACTCAATTGTGCCTTGTGCATCAAACAAGACATCACTTGCCACCTATATGTGCTACCCTGGCACCTATGTGTGCCACCCACATCATGAGTCACCACACTTAACCCAGTATGGGCATTCCTCAATGCCAACAAGCGTCTACACGCATCAACGAGCACCACCCATTAAACTCAATCACCTACAAGTGCAATTGAGTGCCAAGGAGTGCCTACAAGCACCGGCAAGCGGCTCTGGCCTTAATTTAACAAAATGTAGCATTGAGCGAGGATGAGCAGCAACGAACGGCGACGAGCGGTGGCAGAAAAGAGTTATGGGCGGCACTAGGTGGCATTGAGTGGCAACTTGTGGCATCTTGGGTAAACTAGGTGCAGCAAAGAAAAAACATGGGAGAAAAAACATGGGAGGTAAAGACTAGGGACAAGCAACATTTATCAAGTTTCCATAATTCATCTTTATTATAATCATAATAAAGGTTATATGTTGCTATCGCTATCAATAGAGTAGGATGGACGTTGAACTTGAGTGAGCACTTTGAAATAGTTACTTATCTCCTTGGGAGTTTTCCTACCTATATGAGACTCATTTTTATTTCATGAGTGCGGTTTGATTCCAAACTCTTCTCCTTAAACTTGTGTTTTTCTGCCCTAGCTTTCCTTTTATCTATGCTCATTTTTTCTCAATTTCAATTTTCATCTTCTCTATCTCTAATCTAACCCGCTTTGCTTCCATTCTCATCATTTTTTTTCTCTCTTTTCCTCATGTTGGTGGCTTCTAGTTTAGCTAGTTGTAACCTCTCATTGGATTCTATAGTATCTACCTTCAACATTGTAACTTTTGCTAAATCATGAGACAATGACATACTAGGTTACAACCTGTGTACCTTACTTGCTGATATTCCACCTTTCCTCCTCTTTGGGTCACGTTCCCCTTCTTGGTCGATGAAACCCTCGGATCCATCCCTTGTAGAAGTTAAAGGCGGTGGTGTAATGAAAAGCAAGTCTTCAATTGGTGGAACAAATGGAGACTCATCCTTGGGTGATAGGATTCCATTCTCCATGCTACTTGGTATATATTCCACCCCTTGGGTGTTTGCAACCAACTGGGTACCCGAGTCAGGGAGCACCACCTCTAGAGGAGATGTGAATTGTGAGCACTCTTGTGCACCTTCATGGACCTCCTCCTTGCCACAAATCTTGCTCAAAGTGGGATTAAAATCTCCTAAACTTACCATTGCAGGTGGAATAATGTTTTCTTTGGTCCCAAACATGGCTTCCATTCTTGCAAAATGTAGCCGCATTCAATTCAATTTATCTTCTATAGTTCTACACCTCTTGCCATATTCCTTCTTCGTGAGACCTTCTCCAATAGACTTGTTCTTAAGCTCTTGAGTTTATTTGTATTGTTTCATGTACCGCAACCATTTCTTGTAAAGCCTTTCACTTGTCATAGAAGTAGGAAATCCTTGTCCCTCCCTAATCAAAATTTTGCCATGAAACTAAATGCGGTAGATTTCTGAATGTGCTTTTTCAATTCCCACCATGAATGTGTGCAAAATGCTTGGGATCCTCCAAATAATCCAATATTTGGCTATAATGGTGAGTTGGCGTGCAAAATTGTTCATCCTCCTTTGTTTTGACCGGCGCAGATGAAGCCATTCTCAATAGGTCTCCAAATTTCCCTAATGGTTGTTGAGGTTGCAAATCCAAAGATGACTCTATAGGTCCTAGATCAGCATCAAAATGTGAGTCTCTTGCACTAAAACAAGGTACTTGATCTCCCATTGCAAAAAATTTGTTGCACTCCGGGCATCAAATTCCTCTACCCTAATCAATTTTTTGGTTGCCACACTACATCATTGATCATTTCCCATACCAATGCAAAACTACAAAACCGTTAGTTGCCTGACAAGTTGCACATTTCATCGAGAGGGTGGTGAATTGGAGTTTAGAATTTTGAATTGTTGAGGTGGCGCATTTGGATCTTGAATACTCAAACCAAATCATAAATAATTTTGACTCATCTAATCACGTGTCCATCCTCTTGAGAGAACACGTCACTTTGTCTAAAAATCATCTGATTAGTTATGGCATTCCTAAACATCTGAAACATCAGGCTTGAGTTTTATAAATGAATGCAATTTGGATAAAATATCCCATAACTGAATTTACAGAGCGTTTACTTATTACACTCTAGTTTGAATACATAGTTCACTAAAATATATTACAAATTTTGTTTGAATCCCTTAGACATCTGTCAAATCTATTTCTAAAACCCCCCATGTGTTGGAAGAGTATGAAGGATAGAGTACTATAACTTCTTGATGTTTCTTAAAGTTGCATTAGGGATCACGATTTGGAATCATGGTGAACTCCAGATTTGATCGGAGTAGCAAGCAGAGTAGTGAGAGGCATTGCATTTCATTTCACATCTGTTATTAGACTTGAGTGGGTGGCCAAGTTTGGAGGAGGATGATCTCCATTGCTCAATTTTACATCTTTTTTTTTATTTTTTTACGGTAGGTGTAGTCCTGTGTTTAGTATGTCTTGTCTATATATATATATATATATATTTATTTATTTATTTATTTATTTATATAATATTAGGTATGGGGTTATTTTAAGAAAACATTGATGATATTTTCTTTTTGATCTTTTGTATTAGAATTTCAAAAAACTATTAGAGGGATACTCTTCATCTAGCATATCATATTTTGTACAAATGATCAAAGAGTCAATCTCGTCATCAACTTTTCTAACACATATTTCTAGTTGATCAAGTTTTTCTAGATAGAGTGTCTTTGATCAAATACTCTGCTTATACTAATGAAGAACAACCTTAGTTTGATTTTCCTCTAGAAGATCCCACATTTTATGTTACACTTATTCCATATCTTCATATCAAGGCTCCTCTCTCTACATCTATTGACCCACTCCTCCACAAGATCCTATTGTACACTATCATCTTCTTTATTTCTAGAGCATCATCGTCTTTTTTGTTCTTTGATATTAGGTTAAGTGAGTATAGACTTTGTAATATATCAAGGAAAGAAATAAAGGATAGAAGAGAATAAATAAGCTCATGCTTTGGTATTTATAGGGATAGGTAAACTCAATATGATATTCCATTGGAAATTTCTCAAGAAATTTCTTTCTAGAAGACACATTTCTTGGAGTACAAGCAAAGCTAGCAATTTACTTGGCATATAAGCTACTTAATCCGTTAGAAGGTTCTAGAAGCTTTTTGGATGCTTCTATAATATTCTTCAAATTAGATTCATGCTAGTTTTACCTCCTTTTAGTTATACTTAGCTTTTGCTAACGTGATATTATGATAAATGTGCTATCCAAGCACTATCTCTCTGTATTAGCACCATCCTCTATTGATTCTTTATTTATCTTATAGAGTATCCATCCACCTGCTACTTATGACCTTCATTCTTCCTTCTGTCATTATCACCTAGATGGGGAGTTATAACATAGAGAGTCTCTGGTCATGCTTTATTCCACTCTTTGTGTTTCTTATGAGTCAGCCATTGATATTGGTTTTTGAGCATTTAGATAATTGTCTCTCATTGAGAATGCAACATTTTGGTTTCCACTTTCGCTTAACTTTTTTTCAATGCATTGCCTCAGATCTAGTGCCATATGAAGTTGCTTGTTTGTTTCTTACTTCTTGTCCCCTTGCTCTTTGAAAAGAAATATTTGGTGCTCACATCCTTGCTATTGGGGATGTTTTCCCATGTTTAATCTCATGTATTATTTATTTATAGCTTAGACAATCCTCTTCATTTAATTTTCTCTACATCAATTTTCCTTGACTACTTTGGAGGTTATGAGATGGTTTACATTTGAATTTCCTCCGACATACATCCTTATTGCGTTGTTGTGCAAATTGACGTCTCAAATATTTTCCATACCATTTTCATTGTTTGTGCTCTTTGTTTGATAGAGGTTTAGATTTCCTTCTTGATTCCATTTGTACATACTTTCTTTTGATTGTATAAATATATCTTTGTTGTATAGTCACTATATGGTTTTACCGCAAAATAGTTCACATATTTAGCATATGCCGAGTACATCGGCCAGAATCTTTCCTTCCCATCAAACCAGATATACCATTAAATGAACTATATCAACACAATTCAGCATTAGGTTTCTTTGTTTCTTTCCCTTTGTTTTACTATGGGACTGAGATTCTACGTAGAGTTTAGCCTTTTTTGTCATTGGTCGTAGTGCTCATTCTACCTTTTTGCACTTCTTGTGCAGTGTGTTCCTGTCTTCTTTTTCTTTTTCCTTGGCGGTACGCTACATGAATCCTTTTTCCTTCGGAGTATACTACATGGATCTGTTTTCTTTTCGGAGTATACTACGTGGATCGGCTTTCTTTGCTGCGTTATTTTCAAAACGGGATAGTTAAGAGTTTCAGAGTGCAGTGTTGAGTTCTTCCATACGGAGGTTACTAAAGCAACTTGCACTAATAATCTTCTACTATAAACTAGTAAACAATTCTTCATGATCTCGTAAACACATGTACTCTTTCTGTTGTCCACATTTTACCGGATGGATTCTTACCTCAAGCCTTCCTACTCCAGTTTCATTTCAGTGGCTATGAAATTAACGGATTCCAGGCTTCTGTCACAGACGTAACTTTTCGCATTATGAGTATGAGGGTGCTAAAATATCATGCCAACTGAATCTCTCAAAGAACTAGTACAGTACATCTCAGAGTCTTCTCTCTGCGACTTATTGTGAATCCCGAGAGTGTGTCGTCCAAGTGTGTTTGAGATGCCTCCTTGTTCTCAGTGCTTCCTGAAAATCATACGTCTCTCAGGAACTTCGGAGGTCACTGTGAGCATCATGCTTTAGTTCGGTTATGCAAATGTTACAAGATTGGAAGACAAGAAGGAAGTCAAAAACTGGTCGGTTTAATGTGCATGCAGTTGCGCAACCTGACAAATAACCCCAATAAAGAATATTCTGAACCATACATGTGACATGAGTCCATACTATATCTAAGCTTGGGTAGTCATGGACAGTCAATGGTACAAAGGTGAGCAAGTGAATGAAACCCAGCGAAGAGCATTAGAAGACATTCACAACCCGATGCACATATGACTCGCGGAAGAAACAATCGCGAAGGGGACCAGTTTCAATCCCTTGTCAATCATTACTCCAAAGCAAAAGTTGGAAACGACAAAATATTTACAATGCATTCTCCAGTCACCTGGTCCTTGTTACGGCGCTTCGACAGCAACCATCGAAGCGTCAAACCCTGCCAAATGTCGAGAGCATCTCAGATCAGAACAGGAAGTGAACCACTACTTATCCGCAGTGTAACGAGAAACCGCTTAAACAAATCACAAGTCATCTTAGCTTCGCTGAGCTGTTTCAACTTGTAAAGACCTAGTTTGGCGAAAAAAAGACACTATAAAAGGAATTCCCCTTCACTTCGCTCCCCGAGACTCCTATAGTCTGCTTTAGCACTGTGAGTTCCCTGAACTGAAGCTTTGGTTCTCAAATTGTCGCTTCTGCAACGGATTGGTTGAAACGTTTCTTATCTACATCTTGGGCGAGGGTTGTAGCATCTTTTGGTCTTCATGGCAAGTCATGGAGGTCTCTGACGTGGCGGATGCGAAGGAATCATTTTAACAAGTAGGTGTAAACTGTCTACAGGATTGGTTGAAAAGGAAAAGAAAACGATATGCATAAACGAAGAATGTCTGAAGGAAAGGAAGACCCAATGAAGCCGTACCAAGACAAAACCTGAGGTCGAATGGGGCTAACCCGCAAAATAAGGCAGGTTTATAGAAGGGCAGTTGACTCGATAAGAAGGTGGGGACACTATTCGCAATCTACCTCGCGATCCTCTATCAACAGTCAGGACTAAAATAAGTTGGCGTTCGGAAGGTTGAGCCTTTAGACAAGGAGGCCCTTACCAGTGAGAGCCCCCGTGCCAGATCACATGTTGAAGAGACGAGGACGCGTGGACCTCTTCCGCTTGGCGAAAAGTCGGGCCTTTTGGCCCGCAGTCTCTGAGTTCTACCACGTTACGGTTGCCACTGGTGTGCCAGTGGTCGCCTTCCCACGTGGTGCGTTTTCGGTGCTCGTAAATGAAGACATGAGTCGTCCTCTCTATATTCGACAGTTTTATCACCTGATCACAATGGCTAGAGTATTTCCACAGCGATGATAGCCCTTATGTATTGTTGTGGAGCCAAATCAGTGTTAATCTTCCTGAAGCAACTGTTAATCTTCATTCATGTATAATACTTTCAGGTTTATTCCAACTATTATTGTAGCTATACCAGTGCCACTGTCCTAAATACGTGAGCTAAACTTTTCAACCTATGCTGTTCCAACTGATTATAAACCCCATTAATCTTTAACTCATTTAAATAATTTTTATACATGTGATGTCTAGCGTGATATTGCATGAAAAGGAAATTTTGAATCATCCATTGGTCTGGGTAATCATGAAAGGGAGAATGTTTGGTGGAGATGAACCCCATCTAATCTCAGAATAACACTAGAAGTAGTGACAGTCGGAAGGAAGAAAGAATTATCTTCTTGGTTTAATCGTTTAACCGATGTGTATTACTGCCAGGTCTAAACATTACTGTATTGTAGACAGGACTTGGGGAAAAGCAGGTCCCGCGCCACGAGTTTGCGACTCGAGTCACGCGTCGCGGTCTTGACGCAGCGCACTGGTCCCTGTGGCCCCGGGCATTCCCAGGTTGACAGGAGTCAGCGACTCGCTCTAAGCCTCGAGCTCGATCGAGGTTTGGTAGGCGACATTTCTGTTTATACATCGGATCCAGCAGATATGAAGAAGAGAGACAATGGCGGGAAGTGAGGTGTGGGAACATGAGTATCCCCGCTCGGTGCATGATTGATTTCCAGAAGGGAACCTCTCTGCGGGTCAATCAGTCTTACGGTTGCAGATCATTCATACGATCCATCCACCTTTTCCTTTATTAGTCGGCACCAGCAACTGCCATACATCGCCCCAATCGCCTCCCCCATGCCCACTCCCACTTCTTCCGTTCTGTCCTGGCCCCATGTCACTTATTAGGAAGCTTACGTAGTTGCTATCGTATGTAGTTTACAGTTTCTTCAGTCTGTAGTAAGTCCGCACTCTCTCGTCGTCATTCCGCGATGGAGTCGTTCCGTGTGTCTTCGTGCAGGAGCCCAATCTGGAGTTTTCTTCTTCTCTCTTTGGTCGTAATCTGTCATGCTCGTGTGCCCTCTTCGTCACTTCCCGAAGATGTTTCCAATAGCGAAGGATCGAACCTAGTCTTGCCATCGTCCGAAGACAATATTTTCGCATCGAGATGGGAAACTCTCAAGTCCTATTCTCCATTTCCCACTATCAAAGAGATTCATGATTGCGAAGAAAATTACGGCATCTTTCCCTGCTCGACTACCCTGGGAGGGAATGCATTTTTACTATTAGTTTACGGGTTCTGTCTTCTCAAGGCTGCCCAATGCTTGTCCGAGGGTAGTGAGCTTTTGCTGACAGTGTTGAATCCCGGTATCATTGGAGGTCTTCTCCTCCCTGTCCTGGGTGCCTTGCCGGATGCCCTTCTTATCCTTGGTGAGTAGACATAAGGAGCTCCACTCCACTTTTGTGCTGAGGTCTAGATCGACCAACTACTGCTCAAAATTCTCTGCTGATAACGATTATGTGTACATTCACTGATTCTTTAGTCCCAGTTTCTACAGCCGTTTTATGGCAGAGTTTTCTTCCAAGAGGAGTATTTGGTTACTCCGGCGCTTGCGGATATCAGTCAAATTGCATGTACAGTCTCCTGGCTTGATCTCGATATGCGAGGAAGATACGCTGTCGTTGGCTAGCTGGCGGGAACTTGTGCTGTGATATGATTGTCGTGTGTGAGGTGGCCTACTTCTTCTGAGGATCTCACCAATGTCTAATGTGTTTCTTTGTTGTGCAGTCTCCGGTTTGTCAGCAAGTGAGTCAGAAGCACAAGCTCAAGTTTTGGTTGGTATGGGTCTTCTGGCTGGATCAACCATCATGCTACTCACGCTCCTGTGGGGAACCTCTCTAATTCTTGGTCGGTGTGACCTTGTTGATGGTCGCGTTGGTAAGGTGGCGAAGGACAAACAACTCACCAAGGGCTGGAGTCTTACAGGTGTGTTCTTGATCTCCTTCGTATCGCACTAAAATGTGGTCAGCTCACTGTGATATCTCACAATGGTCTGGAAATGCAACTTGATGGTTTTCTTTCCGATACTTCCTCGGCACTTCTTAGTTTCTATACCCACCTTTTGTTGAGTACTAATTTGCGCTCTTTCATCACGGGGAAGGACCTCCCTATTGTCTTGAGGATTACACTCTTTTAACGGACTTTACCGAAGATCACTTGCCAGATTGGAAATACGTTAAAATGCTTCAACTTTCAAATGATATCTGGATGCAGTATCTTTCAAGTTCTTTAAAGATTTCTTCGAGCAGTCAATGATTTCACAGGTCAGGAGCTGTCTAAGACTTTTGAAATACTAAATCACGATATCAGAAGGATTCGGAGGTCTAATTGGTCTTTGGCAATGCCGCAGAAACTGGAGTGACAACTGACCAGCAGACTAGGGTGTCATCATGGATTATGATGGTTACCGTGCTACCGTACTTGGTTGCACAATCCCCTGTTATATTCGGTTGGTCTCAAAACTCAGGGCACATCGCTGTCCTAATTGGTTGCAGCATGTCCTTGGTCGGACTTGCAAGCTACTGCACCTATCAGGTAATCAGTTTCCTCATGGATGTGGTAATCTTCCACTGAGAGCATATTACCAAGAGAGAAGGAGGAGTGCCTTCAAATTAATCCGTTGCTAGGCTTTTTCGGATAATATCTGTCGCTGATCCACATTTTTGATTTCTCGCTGGGACAGGTAGCTTTCCCCTGGATTCAGGAGCGATGGATCTACAGGGCCAGGCAAAGAGTCCACCGATCTTTCGCCCTACACAGGATGTCATCTTTCTCTCACAAAAACGCTTTTGGCAGTCTGCAGAACCCTGACGGAACAGCCAACAAGGAAGTTTTACGCCAGTAAGTTACAAGATTATCAAAAGAATACTTCCGTGTAATAAGTTATTCCATCGTTGGTAGTCTCTTCTCTTATCGGGTTATGAAACTCTCTGAGTACAAACAGAGTGAAAATTCTTATACCCAGGCATTCATCTTTCATCCTTATTGGGATTGTTATTCGCTTTGGACAATCCAGATTGAGAACATCACGGAAAGTTTTCATGTTCGTCATTCCCGATTAAACCTGATGCATGTGGCTATTCTTGGATTTGATCGCAGATTGTTTGGTGAGTTTGACGCAAACCACGATAATCAGTTGACCAAGGATGAGGTACGAGGATTGATCGTGGGTTTGGGTATCGAGAAACAAGGAGCAATCCCTGACGAGGAGCTTGTGCAAGCTTGGATGACTGAATTGGACGTTAACAAGAATGAATCCATGTCTGAAGATGAGTTTATTCTCGGTATGACGAAATGGATGCACAGTTTTGACCTTCCTAAGAAACCAAAGAACTCAGGACCAAGCAACGGAAGCAATGACAGTGATGCCAATGATGCCCCACATTTATTTTATTCAGCTGAACATCAGGTACGAAATCGCGACCAATGCTTCAAGATATTCAAGCTTCAGACTCTCTACATTATAAGGCCTGGTTTGAATGCAGGTCATCTAAGATTTCATCCGTTTATTTAAAGATGTGCCAATCGTCACGATCGCACATATAATGGTGGCTTTGCTGTTTAGCGTCTCAGGACTCAAGCGTCCATAGCGCTTGTTGCGATATACCTTATATCCTGTCCTTTTTCGCTTCGCTCTCGTTACCCTGTTACACTTCGACAGGTTTCTGCAGCCACACCATCCTATAGTTCTCGCATTGTTCCACTCCTCCATTCCCCAGCTAATTCCGTCCCTATTATTTTTCCTTCGCTCTTTGCCTGATTCATGGGACCTCTTGTGTATACACTCTTCATATCCGACTCCCGCCCACGTTTTTTATTTTTATCGTTCACCTGATTGTCTGGCAGTCTGACTGTAAAAGACTGCTTACTGGCAGTCTTTTACATAGCGTTACCTATTTCTCGCAGTCGTTTGCATAGAGTTCTCGATTTCAAGGTGGTTTACTAGTCTGTTAGCCATAAGTTATTCTCAATCTGTTTCAATTCTGCCTTCGCTTCAAGTTACATTCGATGCATTCTACCTTATGGGTTTCTCACTATTCTAGCATTGTGAATCATGTACATCTTGCTTACCGATCATTTGCACTTTATGAGTTCTGGATAACCCGTTCCCAGAACGGCTTCTGTTCTCATATACCTATATATAATGGTGGCATCCTATTACCTATTTGAACTATTATATAAGAGAATAGAAGTTTGCTTTTCCTGATCTTTCCGTAATTTTGAATTTAGATTGCTTCGACTTTCACTTAAGAATAAAACTTGTTCTCACCTAAAGTAACGTAAAACTTGTTGCCGGTCGCAGAGGGCTGCCGCCAATTTGACAGCCATGCTCAGTGATGTGAGCGGAGAGGACGACGACGACGAAGACAAGGAGGAACATGCACCAACAAGGGGGCAGATTATCTTCCGAGCCGTGCTTTACTTACTCGCGGGTGCACTTATTGCAGCAATTATGGCCGATCCTTTGGTTGGTGCCATAGGAAATTTCTCGGAATGCTCTGGAATTTCTCCTTTCTTCATTTCCTTTGTGGCAACTCCCTTGGCTACAAACTCGAGCGAGGCGATTTCATCTCTTTTGTTTGCCCTGAAGAAGAAGAAAAAGAACATCTCTATGACTTACTCCCAGGTTCGTTCCCCTTCAATGTTCACCATCTCCTTGGCTCTCACATGTTCTTTGTTGTTGTGTTCTTTGTTGCACTGCTATTTGAGATATTAACTCAATCATGCTTGGTTGACAGATCTACGGAGGAGTGACCATGAACAACACCTTGTGCCTTGGGATATTTTTGGCCGTTGTTTACTACAGAGGTTTGACATGGGACTTTTCATCAGAGGTGTTAGTAATTTTGGTAGCTACAGTTGTGATTGGTATGCTGGCATCCGTGCGGGTTACATTCCCCTTCTGGATGGCTCTCATTTCTTTGGCCCTTTATCCTATTTCAGTAGCAATGGTAGCCGTGTTGGACGAAGTCTACGGTTGGCAATGAGAACGCTTGAACGAGGACTGACTTTAAGGCACTAAAAATCCAATTAGAAGCTATGTGTTGGTGCTGTCACTAGTTCACAGCTCAAGTGCCTCTACTTTCACCTTTTAACTCCTTACATCACATACATTTACAGTGAGGTCTGAGCGCAAAGGTCTGATGGACTTAGGTACTGTGTACATAGCTCTGTTTGATGTAACTCAATTTTGAGCCGAAGAAATTTAATGAACATAAACGGGTTTGGCAATTTGGTGGCGCATATCAACCGTGTCATGTTTCAAGTTATCTGTCATGGATGTAATTGGTCAGACTTTGCAACATGTATGTCTTTCCAGGCGGAGATTACGTGTCTATCCTCTTAAGGATCAGTGTGCCCATGGAACTTCGTAGAACTAAGTCCTGTTTGTGTTGACGTCTTCTCCTAAATTTCTCAAATAGTCCTCTCTTGAACCTTTTGAAATCTGCGAAACCTTTCTTGTGGTGGTGTTTACTTACAAACCATCTGAGCACCTTGCAGGTGTTCTCAACCCATTCTTTGTTCAGAGTGTGAGCTCAACAAATGTCTTGATCACCGTGTCGGCCTTTTCTACTGTAGTTGTACATAGTGTGAGCTTATCAAATATTTTGATGCGGGTATGCGTGGCTCAGATTCGTCAGTTAGCGTCGGGTCTGTCCTCAGTGGTTGTGGATTCCCTGTTGTACGAGGAGCTTTTGATCTCACTGTGTACATAACATGCATGCCCTGGTATGACATGTGCCCATTATCACTTTGAGATGGAATTTTTGCCTCGCTTGTATTCATGAATCTCCGTGAATATCGGTCCTAAAGAGGGTTTCATTTACTAGATCATCAGTCGATGTTTGTTACGATCGGCTTCTCCCTCTCTTAGAATCTGAGAGCATGGGTTATCAAGTTAGTCCATGCTTCATCAAGGTGTCCAGATTTTGTCAGTGCCGTTCCTGGGTATTGTCCTAGCACGGATGCTATTCTGAACCACTGTCCGTCTCCTTTCGTAGAACAGATGACTTTCGGTTCAATATTCAGGATGAAACAAGTGTATTGTAACGTGATTGTATTAGAGTTTGCAAAGGGTGACTTGTGTGACGATCATGTCCAGTGCAACGTGCGTGGATTGAGGTCTTCTAGAAGGTATTCAACAAGCAGGATTTATGTGATGATTTTTACTTGTGAAGACGGCAGCCGGGTCAATGCAATTCCGCTCATGTGCGCACGGAATCTAGTACTGAGAAAGACGTTGATGAATAGCATGAAAGGAAGTTGGGAGAGACAAGTAATACTCCCACGCGTTTTTTCCTCGGCTTTGCAATTTGTTCTTTAGTGTCTATATTAAGGATCTTTTGGACTTCATACAGAGTCTTGTAATAGAACTCTTTGGATGATTGCATTACAGTCCGTAGAAGCTGTTAGGTCTTTCCTTGTTAGAGTATTTAGAGAAATTCATTTGAAAGTTCCCTTTCCTTGACCTTGGGTTTCGCTGATAAAGATTTAATATGATTTCCCACAGGCAATCTTTATCGGTGCGATAGCGAAATTTGTAATCTACCGGTTTTCTCTCGGGCTTGATGTTTGGGAATCTTCGCAGGAATACCTTGATGGAACCTCGTCTCTCGAACTTCACGTCATTGGGAAGAGGTGGTTGAGTACCGAGCTTACAACCTTGTCAAAGCATGCACTACGTGTTTGGTTGGAGAGCATTCGATAAAAAGAAACCATCGACTCCGGAGGTGCAGGTTTCATGCAGGTTTCAAATACCTTCTGCATCAGGCTCGACTTCTACATCAATCAAGCCGTGATGAGAAGCAAGTATATGGTGCAGCAGGGAATGAGGCGTAACTCATCATAGAAGATTGGGATGAAAGTAGCAGAGCATTATAGGGTGAAAGTAGCATTATATCCATCAATACCTACAGAGCAGGTATTGATGGATATAATGATGGACACTCGTTAAGAGCCAGTGAAGCAAATGCTGAGGAAGAAGCTGCTCTGTTAGAGAAAGACATTTTGCTCACATCTCTCCGATATCCCAGTTCTTACATCCAATGTTACTGTTAACGGCGTAAGTGTGCATCTTGCGTTTCGTCACTACAACGCCGATGCTTCAGGTTCAAGCAGGAGAAAGAACCTTGTTCAACAAGGTTCTTTCAACAAGGCCGCCCAGATTATCTTCCTGAAACACTGGGTTCTCGAGTTCGTTGGACGAGACCTCCAATGTTTGTGTCTGGAATTAAAGGAAGTAAATATATATTGGAGGTTGAGACTCGGTGCTTGTTCAACGCAACGGATATGAAAGAAGAAATACGATCGTAGCACACGGGTGGGAAAAAGTTGGATTAGGGCTTATTGTATCTAGATGTAGAGAGGATAATCTTCCAAATGGCGAAGATAATCGAGAAATATAATTATCTCTTAATAGAGTTGAATAGTATCATTTGTGATTTTGTCTTTACATCTATCATACATCTTAACACTCAGCTCCCTCATTCTCACTAGAGTAGATACTCACTGCACACAACTGTACTCAACTCACTATCACTCAGGTAATCCTTAGATAGAACACAGCAGTTCACTCATGCGGTCCCAGAACACATCTGAAAGCTAACCAGCACGACACACCTGAACTAACGCTAAGTAACATAGTACACACTTGAAGCAAGGTGTAGGGAATGGTGGTTGTGAGAGAGTTTAATATTCCAAGCCTTGAGGTGCAATTATATACACATGAGCATAAGCAAGGAGGGTGCTCTGCAAAACCCTAAGCATGGCTGTACCCCACTTTGCCCTAAACCAAAGGTTATCTAAACTAGAGATGATAAAAATCCAACATTCACACTTACTGACAGTTTAGGACAAATCCCATATCTGCCACACACTTCCTATATTCTTCCTAGATTGTGCTGTAGTAAACACATGTACTAATCATTTCTTGTGTAGGATAACAAATTAACTCCTTAACATTGATAGATTTTATCCATGCATACAACTATGTAGACATCGTCCTTACAACAGATACTCATCTCAAGACCTGCTCGATTGCAGCCCTACTCTCTCAAGTACAAATCTAATTTCTCATACCAAGCCCTCGGTGCTTACTTAAGGCCATACAAGGCCTTATTGAGCAAACATACTTTCTCTTTACCTTCAATATAGATGGTCTTTTTCAGATCTCCATTCTAAAATGTTCTCTACATCTAACTACTCAACTTCCCAATCTCCATGGGAAGTGCTAGAAACATCTAGATAGATCTATACTTTGGCTATAGATGAAAAAATTTCCATGTAATCCGAAATGCTTTTTGGTTGGAGCCTTTGCAATGAGTCTTGCTTTGTACTTCAAGATCTTGTTCTTAGCTCCAAGTTTAACCCTAAATTCCCATTTACAACTAACTTCTTTTCTTTTTGGTGGTAAATCAGCTAATACCCATGTATTGTTGGTTTAAATGGACTTCTTTTCTTATGCTATAGTTAACTTCCATTGAATCCATCCAATCTGGTTTAAGCATTGCTTGTTGTAAAGTTCTAGGATAACCATCTATCTCATTGTAAATGTAAGTTGCATTTTACATCACTTCCCTCACATGTGATTATTGCTTAAAAGAAAAGCTAAATCTATCAATAGACTTTATCACTCTCTTGGGTCTTCTTGGACCTTCATTCAAAAGTTCCATATTATCTTTTGATCTTTCTAGAACTTCACTTAGAGATTTTATCCAGAAGGTCACCTTTTGAGGTGACCTTATGGATAAAATATTTCTTTTTCTTTTTGTAGCATAAGCATTAGAATCACCACATGCTTTGAGCACCTCCTATACATTTTCAAGGTCTCTATAGATTTTTTCTTAGGTTTACAAAGGAAATACTCTTTTGATTATTGATTTGAAGAAATGACCTTGTAACTTGGAAAGATAGATTGAACAAGTTGATAGTTAGTTTTAGCATTTCCTTTTTTTCTCCCCAAGTCTTGAAGTAATCAAAGAGAAAATCACAACTTTCAATAACACATCGCATCTTAAGATTTAAAAGGAAGTGCCATTTCAAACCATCTTCATAACCTACAAAAATCCTCCTTTTTGCTTTCTTAGTGAACTTTCTCCTTTGCTCCTTAGGTTTATGAGCACAAGGGAGACAACCAAAAACACTCAATGTAGAAAGGTTAGGTTTATTTCCACTCCAACACTCTTCAATAGTTTTCCTTTGTAATGAAGTAGTACAATTGGTATTCTTCAAGGACTTAGAAGTAGTGATATTTGCTTTTCCAAAATTTCCTCTCTATGTTGAATCATTTCTTATGCTTTTTCCATCAGTGTATAATTCAACCTCTTTGTAACTCCATTATGGGCTAGACTATCTCTAGTATTATAATCAATTAGAATTCTTTTCACTCATAAGAAAGACAGAAGTTACTCATTCATATACTCTCTACTTCCATCTATTCTAAGTTGTTTCACTCTACGCCTAGTTTGCAACTCAGCTGAAGCTAAAATTTCTAGAACTTTTGTATCACTTCTTCCTTACTCTTTATCAGCTATACAAAACTCTTCTAATTTTAATGATCCATACATGATATGTAGTATGTTGCTCCACTAAGATACTTCATAATCATGCATCCTCATACATATGAATGTAGGACATGTAGTATGTTGCTCCACTAAGATACTTCATAATCATGCATCCTCATACATATGAATGTAGGACATCTAGAGGACCAAAAGCTCTACTTGAGGATTTCTTGGAGATAGGAACTTGATGCAAAACCATTGCAAAACTCTTGTTTTCCTTTAGAATCTAATTTTAGATTCTCTACCATCTTTCCAAGAGCTTGGATGTTAAGCTTTGATAAATATTCCAATTGTAGATACAAAGGACAAATGTCACTAGGATCCTCTAGACTAATGCAGTATTTGGACAAAAGGTTTCAAAAACTTGATCAACTTATCTTCTACAACTCCATGCCCAAGTACCAATGTTCCCTTCTTCAGGATACATTATTTTCTATTTCTCTAAAACACAACATCCATCCATGTTTAAGTAGGTAATATACTAATTTTAAATTATTTGTATATTTGAGAATGTAGAGAATTTTCTCCTAGTAATTCTTACAAAAATTGTGTCAGGTCTTCCCATGAAGGTAATATGAACCTTACCAATTCCAAACCCTAAATTTAGAATCCAAGATTTGCAACAAACACTCTTGGTAGCCGCTACAATTTGAAGAGATGAGAATAGCTCCCTTTGGTAGCAAATATGAGAAGTAGCTCCAAAATCCAAGAACCATCTTGAACCATTTGAGTACTTTTGCAATTTTACAATTTGCACAATCCAACTATTCTATTGAGTATACTTCCTCATCACTTACTATGTCATTGTAGTCCTCTTTGCATTGCATGTTTAGCTTGCAAGTTTGCATCCCTTTGTCATATGTGATATCTTTCCTTCTTCACCTCTTGTTCTATCCTATAACCTTTCTTAGGATAGTGGGGTGAAACATACCCCCTCTTTCCTTTCTAAGTATAATTGATCTTCTACTTTGTCCTTTTTTGTCTTTGAAGAAGCATTAAATACAGTGGCATATGGCTTCTTCTCTTTGGCCTTTATATCTATGTTGAAATCTATCAGCTTGCCATATAATTCCATGTCACAAATTCAGAGGTAGAACATTCAGAGCTACATGAATGGGTTCATAGCTTGGTGGAAAAGTATATAAGAGATGGTTAATCTCATATTTCTCTTTACATCTTAATGCAACATCTCGTAGCTTATTAAATCCTTTCTAAACTCTTGATAGGCGAGTGGTAAATTCATCACACTCTTGTATTTTCAT
This sequence comes from Lunularia cruciata, assembly GCA_948567375.1. Taxonomy (NCBI): domain Eukaryota; kingdom Viridiplantae; phylum Streptophyta; class Marchantiopsida; order Lunulariales; family Lunulariaceae; genus Lunularia; species Lunularia cruciata. The sequence goes on along the minus strand of OX419755.1, from coordinate 39,087,271 downwards.
GGTCAGCATATCTATCCAATTTTGACCAAATCTCTCTAATCCCTCTTAACAAAAAATATATCCTTGAGTTTCTCCTAAATTTACCAACATCAAAGTAACTACTATGTCTTTGAATGGCTCTTGCAGAGCACATAAGAAAAATCTTCTAGTTGTAAAATTTTTCACTCTCTATATTCTATTAAAATCTCTTTGATTGGTATCTCAAATACCAAGTCCAAAAAACTCATAATTGTCTACAATAGATTTCACATTTGAAAATTAAAATACATAATTATGCTCACCATTTTCTCTAGCTCTCCCATCAATGATAATATCAATTGTAGGCACATAACTTGTGAAATATTGTTGTTTCTAAATAGAATTGAAGTTCTATCATCTATCATTTGACATCCCAAGTATCAAACACCCTAGCACTCAACTCACTCAATCTCACCAAATAGATGCTACCTATTGCATATAACAATTTTCAACTCATTATCACTTAGATCATCTAGAGATAGAACACAATAGTTTTACTATTTTACACCTTGAAAGCTAACCAACATAGTGCACACTTGAACTAAAGCTAAGTAACATTGGAACACACATGAAACAAGGTGCTAGGAATGACTGTTGTATGAGAACTTAAAATTCCAAGCATTGAGAGCATAGTTATATATAGTTTTATATGCATGAGCAAAAGCAAGGAACTGCTTGGTAAAACCCTAAATGTGGTAACACCCACTTTGCACTAAACTAAAATCTACCAAAATTAGAGATTATCTAGCAAACTGACATCTCCAAAGCATGTGCTCTGGAGCTTGTTTAGTTGGTAAGTCACACAAATTAAATGCAGAACTCAAACTTGCTGATTATGCTAAAATTGGTAAAACAAGAAATTACTTAAAGCAAACTTCCTTTACCTTACATTTTGTCATTTTCTTTGAATGAATTTTCTCTATAACTTTAAGGCATGAAGTTACCAACAATTTTGTAGAATTTTAGAGAGTTTAATTTCTCTTTTCCTCACTGTTCACAAGTTCAATGGACTAATTTGCAAATAAATAAGAGACAATTATGAGTCAACCAAACCGTAGGAAGTCCCAAATGAAAGAGGTCAATAAGCAAAAATCTCAAAAACCAAATTTGAGTTGAATACACATTCACAATTAAGAAGAGGTAATTACAACATACATGATGACTAGTACTCTTGTTGTCAACCTGAATACATGTACATATCTAGCTTTCCCAAAGAGCATAAAATCACCATAACTTAACACTCTAATATTATTGTTTTATAACTCAATATATTATTGTCATATTTGCACTTTCCATAATCAAGTAATGTTATTTGATACTCTAATATTTTATGTACATTTGGTAGGGCATTATTTGGTGCACTGTTGCCTTCACTATTAGATTTCATGTCAAGTAGTGCTACTTGACATACTAACCTTACTAATCTACGTTTTTTTTTATAGTTGGATAGACTCGGATCAAGTACATGTTTACAACACTACCACATTCACAATCCAATTGCAATATTGTTAGAGTCAACTAGTATTATGATGTTTTTTTTACCCATAATTACAATTAAGTTCTAAAGTTCTTTCCTTTAAAAGTCTTATGTGATTAAAACAGAACTTGATAGACGTTGAAGGCATATATATATATATATATATATATATATATATATATATATATATATATATATATATATATATATATATATAGGAGTTCTTCCATAATAAGCAAAATTCACTTCTTTTCTACTCTGAATTAAGTTCCAACTAGCAATACACATGAATTAGAAAATACAACATTATCAAGCAATAAACACAACTTTAATTCTAGTGCAGATCAAGAAATACTCATTTTACAATCACATCTAATTGTAGTGACTTATCAACTAAATTGCTTGATAAAATATGTGGATATAGGATATAATAGTCCTTATGGTATTTTAATGGTGTCATCATGGTTATTTGGAAAATAAAGCCTAGTTTAATTTATGAAACCACTACAAATAATGGTGATTTAAAATGAGATGTGGTGGTTCTATGATCAACAACCTCTTGCCAAATTTGGGAGGTATATGGAAATCAGAAATAAGTAATTCAAATAGCATGTTAATTTATAACTCTCCAACTTGATGGGAGACTCAACATTATTGGTGGGATTTTGGAAGTATAGCAAATGGTTGTGGAGATATCAATTCTCATTATCTAAATCCAACATGATGCATCTCCTATTTTCAAGTAAAATGTTGGATAACTTGACCTAAATTGTTCTTGAGGAAAGAGTGAAGTTGCAAAGCTACTATAGCCATCCAAGATCCAACTTGAGCTCTATGATTTACAGAACATATGTTAACTTGCATGCATGTTTCAAATTTGATAGTTTGAAGCTTTGATCCACTTCAGATATGGTTGCTTGATTTCATTAAATGGTACTATTAGTAGAGGATCAATCTAATAGTTCAAATGTTTGCATGAAGAAACACAAGCTTTAGGTATAGGTAAAGGTAATGAGTCAATTGTGTTATCTTGAAGATATTATATTATTAGGATCTTGTGAGATTCTTGATCAAGTGTGGGTTGAGCTTCTCAATAAATCAATCAGGAAATATTTAGGATATATATGCTAGAAACCACATTATAAGTTTAGTTATTAATAAATCACATCCCTCATCAAGTTATGGGTACACCCAATGCCTAGACGTTGTGCTCATAGGAGAAGTATTCAAGGATAAGAGGCAATAAAATCATCAATATATTAGATGTTGACAACTATGCAACATAGGCCATGCATATGAAATTCTTACTAAGAAAGGATAAGAAGCTATGGAAGACAATGTGTGATGATGAGCTCAAGGAGGCGAGGGTTTCTAAGAAGAGAGACTCCACCAAGGATGAAGAGGCAATTGTACTCATTTGGGCTCAATACCAAAGATCATCACCTGAATATACTTCCTTACACCAAGAATAGGCATAGGATGCATTGGAGAAGATTTAAAAACTAAGACTACTACACGCAATTGTAGCTACAAAAGGAATTAAGTGGGTTGAAATTAGGCAAGGCAAAGAGCACACCACCAAGTATATTGTGCATGCAAGAGAAATTGCTACTGATCTATCAATAATAAGGCATAACATTGTTGAAAATGAAGTAGTTCTTGGAGGTCTACTTAAGGAGTATGAGATGATCATATCAATTTTGGAACAATTTGTGGAATTGGAGCTTGAGACAATCCTATTGAAGGTGCTACAAGCAAAACAATAGTTAGACCAAAGTACATCCAAGGACGAAGCCATGGGATTTGTTGCCAAAGCCCATTCCTACAAGAGACCTAAACTTTTAGAGCATGCAAAGGAGGAATGAGCTTTTTTCTATTGCAAGAAGAAGTGGAATATCAAAAGCAATTGTTGCAAGCTCAAGGCTGATTGGGAGCTTAAAGCCAAGTTCGACAAGAATTGACATGTCTTCATGGTGGTGGACAAGTACAAGGATGGTACATGGGTGCTCAACTTTGGTGCTACTCAACACAACTCTCCACACCAAGAGTTGTTGCATAAGTACATAGTCTTGAAGAAGCCTGTATACATCACCATCAACAATTGCTAGCAAGTCAAAGTAGTAGGCATTGAGTAAGTAATGTTCAAAACCAAGAAGAACTCATGCATAACCCTATAGTAGGTATTGTATGTTCTTGAGCTAATAGTTAATTTATTATTGATAACCAAGGCAATTAGGAATGGCATCCAAGCTACCTTTGGCAAAGACATTTGCATTTCGAGAAAGAGATGTGAGGAAGTGGCAATGAAAAAGAAAGCAGGTGGATTGTTTTGGACCATGCTTCTTCAAACCTTCATGCCAAGCAAGATAACACTCTTGGCAACAAAGGAGACCAGTCAATTATGACATAAGCAATATAAACCTTGGCTTTAGAAATTTGGTTAAGCTCCAAGAGAAGAGCATAGTAAAGGGAATCACTATTACAATCCAAGCCTTCAAGTTTGCTAGCAAGGAGATATGCAAACCATGCATGATGAGTAAGTAGTTGAGACTTAAGTTCCCAACATCATAGCACGAGCAAACAAAGGTAATGAACTATTGCATATGGATGTTTGTGGACCATTCAAGGTAACAAGTACATTGCTACCTTCTTAGATGATTAATCCAAGTTGTAGTTGTTGCTTGGGTCAAATTCAAGTATGATATCATAGAGGAGTTCAAGAATGTGATAGAAATGTTGGGGACTCAAAGTTGATGTAAACTCAAGTTTATCAAGACTAATTGTGGAAAATAATACCTAAACCACTATCTAGGAGACTATCTAGAAAAAAGGGAATAAATTATGAGACTATAGCACCCTACACACTTGAGCAAAATGATATACAAAAAGGTTAAACAAGATGATGATGGAATGGTAAGGGTAATGCTTGAAGATGCACAAATGGATACTAGCATGTGTGGAGAGGCAATGATGAATACCAACTACATCTATAACAGATCATTAGTGGCAATTCATAAAGCAAAGACACCGTTGGAGCTATTCTTGAAGAAGAAACCAAATGTAATGCATATGCATGGAAAAGTAGTTTTTGTGCATAACACAAAAACTAGCACAAAAGAAGCAAACTAGAGCCCAAAAATATGCGTGGCATTTTGTTAAATATGAGTCTCATTCTAAGGCTTACCATGAGCTCTTTCCAAATCACAAGATCATCATCAGCAAGGATTTGTTTTTCAAAGAACAAAACAACATGGTAAATAAAGTGGAACTTGAAGTTAGCAATAATTTGAGTATTGATACTAATGAGGAGATGAGGCTACTCCCAAATAGGGAATACACGAGTTCAAGTTGGATAATGTATTTTTCTTAGAGAGGAGAATGATGCATATGATGCTCAGCCAACAAATGTCATTATTGAAGAAAGTTGCAATCCTTCATGAGAGAGACACTCATCTACATGTTACCCATCAAAGGAGTGATACAAGGCAACAACTCAATTGAAATGGGTTATAGAGAGCCACAAACATGCAAGGAGGCATTGGCATCAAATCAATCAAAGCAATAATAACAAGTCATGGATGAGGAGATAACATTGTTGCATGCTAATAGTACATGGACCCCATAAGAATTGTTGGATGGAGTGAAACATGTACCAATCAAATGAGTTTTCAAATGTAAGAGAGATGCTCATGGCAACATCAAGCAGTTCAAAGCAAGGTTGGTGGCCAAGAGATACAAGCAACATGAAGGAGTAGATTTCAATGAGTTCTTTGTTCTATTGAGAAAATATACATCCTTGAGGATGGTGTTATCAAATGTAGCAATAAACAACATGCATCTACATCAATAATATGTGAAGACAAAATTCCAAAATGGAAAGTTGGTGGAAGAGCTTTTCATGTGCCAGCTTGAGAACCATGAGGAAAGTGACTTTAGACTTGCATGTAGTTTGCACAAGCAATCTATGGTCTTCAGCAAGCGCCAAGAGCGTGGCATATAAGGCTAAAGAAGGAGTTGGAAGGACAAGATTTCAAAGCATTAGAAGCTAATATTGGACTCTATATATTGTAGTATGAGGAGGTAAAAATCTTTTTATTGGTATACATTGATGATATTTTGATTGCATCAAAGGACTTGGCTATAGTGGAGTATTGTAATACCAAGAATTATATATATCATCTAGAGGAGAAAATTGGCTTGGTAACATCTAGAAGGATATTATGTATGATGTGCTAGGTAGATTAGATAGAGGTGTCACCAAAAGAGTACTTCTAAGAATAGGACAAGAGCCAAAAATAGCTTGAATTTGTAATGCCAAAAGCTAGACATATTATCCAAAGGTCAAAATTGGCTTAGTAACATCTAGAAGGATGTTGTGTATGATGTGCTAGGTAGATCAGATGGAAGTGTCTCCAAAAGAGGACTTTTACTAATAGGGTAGGAGTCTAAAATAGCCTAGAAACTTGGGAGCCAATTTTGGAGGCCTATAGGGATGAATTCGCACTAAAAAATATATAGTCTCTCCCCCCCTCTCCCAATAGAAGAAAGGCTAGCCTTTCCCTCCCTCTAGGCTTGTCTCATCAAGAGCTTTCAAAAAATACCTCACACACACAATTTGGAGATTCCTACATCATGATTCTCTAAAGATTCCACCCAATCAAAGATGGTTTGACCAACAAAAAAGATCAAAACCGACATGTCACACATGCATACAACTAATTTAAGGGTAGAGCTCATTGACATGTCACTAATCCATGTATCTTATCCAAGGGTGGAGCTTCCTTTGGGGGACCCCCTGCTATATAATACAGTCAAGGTGCTCCTTTGAGGCATCAGAGATTGAGTGCAAAGCTTTGTGTTTTCTCCCATGTTTCTCTTAAGATCTACTATCTTCAAAAGATTACAAGTATGTAATAAAGAAAATCAAAACCATACTCATGAGTACTTTAATCAAGTTGTCGCAAGAGGAAGGTAAGGAGTTGGGCATAGCCCATTACCTTTATAGTAAACTAGTGGGAAGGTTGTTCTACTTGTCAATGTGCACATAACCAAAAATTACTTTTACCAAGGAGCTTTTGCTATGCCTACTACATCTCATTGGGTGGTAGCCAAAGCAATCATACACAAAATCAATAGAACAACTAACTATTGCATCAAATAAGAGAGCAACAACATCAAGATGGGGCTTCAAGGCTTTGTGATGCTGAATATGCTAGAAATTTGGATACGTGCCAATTTTTAATTGGTTATCTATTCAACTTAAATAGGAGAGACATTAGTTGGTCAAGCAATTTGCAACCTACAATCATTGCATCAACTATAAGTGCTGAATACATGGCACTTGCACAAACAATGTAGGAGGCTTGTGGTTGTGCAAGTTACTTCAAGGTATGGGAATGGAGATTGATACTATGGAAATCAAGTATGACAACCAAGAAGCTTTGAAGTTGCTGAATCATTTATTGCCTTGGCCCAATCAAAGCATATTGACATGATTCATCATTTTGCTAGAGAGCGGGTAGCATGAGGATAAGTATACTTCAATTATTGTAAGATTGAGAATATGATTGTTCACATTATGACCAAGGCAATACCAAAAGGCAAACTCAATTATGCAAGGAGTGCATGAACACTATGTGGGAGTGTTAGTAGAGGATCAATCTGATAGTTCAAATGCTAGCATGAATAAATATGAGCTTTAGGAATACGTAAAGTTGATGAGTCAATTGTGTTATTTTGAAGATATTAGATTATTAAGATCTTGTGAGATTCTTGATAAGATGTGGATTGAGCTTCTCAAGAAGTTGATAAGGAAATATTTAGGATATAGATGTTAGAAACCACACTATATGTTGAGCCACTAATAAATCCCATCCTTCATCATCTACTCACATGAGAGTAGTTTGGTGGTTCTTGAAAAGTAATACTTGTATCATCCTCTTGTTTGTCCGATAAGAAAGAGAGTGATACAAATGCCAACAAGAAGATGAAAACCAATAAGGAAGCAATCACTCGTCATACCAAAGGTGTTTAAATTAGGCAATTGGAGGCCGCATTGCATCCTATACCTAAATTTACCTTGGTTGACGTGCCAAAAATAAGGGAGTTAATTGTTGATTTTTGTGAGTTTGCATGGGCTTGCTTAAAAACATCTCAAGCTTATGTTGCAATCTTGCATAAATGTTTGTTTCTTCATTGTCATATGTTAAGGAAAATGATGTCAAATATAGACTAAAGGTTATGTCTTATGAACCTAAGATTGCGGAGGTGCATGGGCTACAATGTTGCTTTTGTATCACTTTCAGTCAAGAGTAGAAGGTCTGCTTGAACAAAAAGCCACTAATAATGTGCAAGGCTGGTGTGCTCCATTTAGCTATAATAACATTGAGAGTTTATATGAGCAACCAACATCCAAAAAAATGGTCACAATATGATGCACTATATTCCAACATTGAGCACTAACAATTCTTTGCAAATGTTCTAGTTGTCTGAAAAATTGATCAAAGCGCATTTTCCTTCCAAATCATTGGGAACCTAGCAATAGATAGTCTTTGACATTGATAAGGATATTTTCAAACTGTCATTGGTGCCTTGATGTACTGCCCTGAAGATGAGAATAGTGATGAAGACATTGAGAGGAATCTTGCTTTTGGAAGTGAGGCTAAACTAAATTGAATATTAATTTGATGTCGGGAAGGATACTTCAACTCCAAGAAATTGGGCGTTATCATTGTTTAAGAAACCAAGTTTGATGGCAATATTGATGGAACAAAATACTCATATACCGTCATGATCTCCAAGACAAAGACTAAGCTATTCGATTTGGTGGTACGCTACATGTCGTGTGTGACTACTTTTTGCATGGCATCAAACATTATCAATTGCATGTACGATGTCATGTGCAATCTTTCATTACATGATTCCTCTTGTTAGATGGTCAACAGCTTTGTCAAGGTCGCATGCATTGTTAATCTACAACATATTGCCGACATTCGTGGGGTTTTTCATTGGTATGGGATTCCACTACTCACCAAAGCACTTCATATCTAGACTTGCATTTATGTGTGCTCATTGAGAAGCATAACACCATTGTCAATCTTCATGGGGGGCACTTCCAATGTTCCAGTACCATATGGGTGAAATAATGGTGGAAATGGTCTCAATGTTCCTAATCGTGCTTTGCCTTGATTGGACTATTTGCTTGGTTGGTTTGGCATCTGATGGAGCTTGCAACTTGACCATTAGTGTCGTTGGCGTTGTCACACAACTTTGCAACGTGGTGCATTACGACTGCTCTCTAGTTCAAATTTAGTGTGGAGCACATCAGCTAGACCTTGTCACGGAGTACATTATGAATGATTTTGTCAACAAATGCTTCTTCTCTATAATGACTCTCTATAATGACTGGCTTCATCGCACACCTCACCCGGCAACAAAAATTAATCTTGGATATGAACTCAAAGTGCTCTCGCATTGTCAACCGCTGGCTTTCAACAGAAAAAGTTACAAAATGGTTTAAGATTCATCATCCAGAATTGCTTACGCACATCGAGTCAAAGCACCCACCATCTGCCCCACCTTGACTATGGTGGGCTTATTTGCTTGCAATGTATCTTTTCAAGAGCTATGTTATCACCTTTCGCTCAATTCAAGGATTGACAACATTAGTGGCATAGCATCAAGCAACGCTTGATGATCTTATCGCCTCTTTCATCGAAGACATTGGAGTAATTGGCCTGCTCATTGCTGAATTGATTCAGAAAATAAATCCATCGACCCATGTCAGCAACCAACGAGTGCTATGCTATTTCTCTATCCAATATTCAAGAATTTCTTGTTGTCTTGGCTACTTGGATGGACAAAATAATCAGCAAAGCCAATGAGATCAACAAAACGAGTTACAGTGCAATATTGAGCTTGTCTTCGTCATGGCCTGTGATCAAATTGACTCAATCCGTTTCTAGCGAGATGCTAACAACAATCCGTTCTCCGATCTATTCGCACTACCGCCAGTATTACCGCACGAGTTGGTCAAGATGTCCGCATCCGATTTCATCCGCAAGATGTATTTCGGTTGCAGTATTATCATTCACCTTCTCACATCGATCCGATCGTGCATGAGCACAAAAGTCTTATCCAGGCGTACCGACAGGAACTAATCTTGGAGCAAGGTACCGATGCGCTCACAGGAAAATCAAGTTTTGCAGAAGGATGGACTTAGCTTAGTGATCGCTTGCCCATTCTGATGGACTACTGCGGCACCGTTGCTATGTTGTTTCCTGGAACAAGCACCGTTTGAGTCAGAGTTTTTGTCTTACTTTGGGAGAAGGACTTGTCCCGTACTACGCTATCGGATTTTGGCCTAGAGGAGGCAATGCAAACGAAACAATATCTATTGATTGAACAACTTCTTACGCGATCAATGATAATTAAACTTGTCCTTCTGCCTACTGCCTAAATTAACCTTCCCAGGTGCGACTAGCATAAGCTAATTTAGGCGGCCGCCGAGATTAAACACCCTGGATGATAACTCTAGGAATTGGAACAGTGTGGATAAAATTTATCCCTGGGTCAACGTCCAATGGAATTTATATTCATTCACATCGGCAGGGAGATCACCAATTTTAGTGAGCACATGTAGAAAGGTGGGTTGGTACTTACTGGAGAAAACGACCAGACTAAGCTTTTGAAGACCTGCCTATATACTGCCTAAAGCACATGGGGCTTAGCCCCATGTTTCTTTTCTTTTTTTTTCTTTTTTTTCTTTTTTTGTTTTTTGTTTTGGCTTGATAAGATCTTCCCATCCTTCGTTTTTCTTACGCGGTCGCCTTCTTCTCTAAAGCACATGGGGCTTAGTTCCATGTTACCTTTTTGTCTCCCTTGTACGGCTTGATGAGGTCTTCCCATCCTTCGTTTTTCCTACGCTGTCGCCTTCTTCCCTAAAGCACTATATATATATATATAAGATCAGTTTCTCTTCGAAAGGCCCCATCCCCTTTGACCCAAAGGTTCTGCGCTTGTTTGCACTGTCGCTGCGCTTGTAAGTTTAAGTGACATTAGGTTGTAACACATCAATCGTTGGTGTGGTGACTATGAACATAGCCTTCGTGCCTTTCATCACAGGCATGAATGTAAATATGCATGATTCTGTGAACGTTACAGAAGGTTCTTGTAGTTGATCCCTCCTTTACCTCTTGTATACTTCGGATATCTTAGGTGCGTAGCGCAGATATCTCATATAGACTCTATTGGGGCTTAACCCCATATTACTTTTGTTTGCCTCTCCCTTGTACGGCTTGATGGGGTCTTCCCATCTTTCGCTTTTCCCACGCGGTAGCCTTTTTCGCTTTACCTCATTTAGCTCAAGATTTAGAGTCATAGTCAAGTCTTTTGGGGACTTTAGTATGTCTTGTTGTTGGTAACTTCAGCCACCATGGCCAAGGTCTGCGGACGATTTTACGTGCTGATTCAAACCGGAATGTAGATGCTGGACTACTGGAGTAGGTATATACGATGGGTGATCCGAGAAGGAATTCAAACTTACTTCTCAGATCACCCCTTCTTAACTCCTCTCTGAGGAGGCTAATTGAAAGGATGGTGTCTTATTTGCTTTTCCACAGACTTGTCTCATGAGTTGTTGATATGAAAGCAAGAATTTGTTGAACTTCCATTGCAGAGAGGATGTCCTTAAAGAAGAGAAACCCGTCTGTTTGGCGCTGTTGAGAGCCTTGTGTCCCTACACAAGGCTGTTCATCGCTCAAGAACCGTATTTTCGCCTTTTGCCCGAACGTGTTTGAACCTACCATGTACGTGTTAGGGAGCAATGTTGCTTGGCGTGCGTATTTATTACTAGCAATTCTCCTTTGTTTAAAAGAAAGTACAACAAAGAACGAGTAAGCTGGAAAGCTAGTACAACAGTCCGCAGAGGAGTGAATGAATATATGGAGTTTAGAAATCGTTGGCCACTTGTTCTAGTGGGCCACCAATGATGACAACGAATTTTCAGCAGGAGACCATCTATACTGCCTTCTCGATATGGATGGATCCTGGATACTGTAAGAGCTGCAGGAGTACCAATCGTGGTAGCTTGAGCGAGTGAGGTTCTCATCTGCTATATACCAAATCCGTAGCTTATAGTTATATGGTAATCCGAGAGCTCTAACTCAGATTAGCCTACTAGTTTAGGTTTGTAGTGTGATTCTTTCGGTCGTGGAAAATCTCACTCATATTCTCATAGAATAGAAGAATGTATCCGGTAGACATACGGGTTATCTCAAACCTGCAATTGCTGAAGTTGACGCGGTCATTGGTTTAACTATAACAAACAAGAAATCTAATTACACGATTCAAAGAATGATTGCTAATAACCAAGGACTACCAATTCTGAGCAAAAAAATTCCAACACCGAACACTCTGTTCTTGCACTATGACCAATACCGAGAAAGAGAGATTCTCTTGTAAAAGGCCATACACGAGTGATGAGGTAAAGACCTCAGGAGAGCTACAGACGTACTGCAAAAAGATCAACAAGTTGGCCACTTTCTGCTCTCAAGGCTGAGTCTTTTCATATGATCCATGGAACTAAGCTGCTACGGCCAAGGAATTTTGCGGAAAGTCTGAAATCTGAATCCGCATCGTTGATCGCGTGAAGATTCAGGAGAATGTTGATGAACGGGATGTTGCTTCCTCTACCTTGTTGATAATTCTCGAAAGCTTGTTCTACGTACAGGACTTTTCGAATTCATTCAGGGCCCTTAAAGGCAAGCTATTCTGGTTGTCGGGTGCAGAGCATAAAAGCCACGTTTAGGGTACAAAAGCCACGATTTCTCCACTTAGGAGTCCTACGTGGAGAACTTCGAAAAGCTCATCTGGGAGCTTCTTTTGCTCGACGTTTGAGTTTCGCTACCAAGGGACTCAGGATGGCGAACAAGAACCCAAACAATGTCTCACTCAATTACCTGTTACGCCTAGTTTCTAATGGAATAAAATCTGTGTGAATCTTCCAGTGCACGCCGACGATCTTCAGAGGTACGCGTAGGTACGACATTATCTCGGCAGCTCATCTTTCTGTCATGGAGACCAGATGTTTGAAGTGTCCAGAGCTTGTATTTGTCCAAGTGTTTTCCCCTCGTTAGCTGTTGGATGGTTGATAGCTGTTGGACGATCAGACAACAGCCCTCCATTATCATCATGGTGGGGAAACTTACACCGTCTCATGCTACAGGCGGTTTTGCCGGTCCCAGCTTTAATTTCCACGTCAAGTTCAACATTTATCTCCGATTTCGACCTACTGTACTTTGGTATCTTTGCCGTGGCGAGAAGCAAATTTCTGGTGCTGAGTCATTGATGGAGTTTCTCCTTGTTAAGGAAGATGGAGACAAAGGTGAGGTCTCGAGTGACAGTTTCAAGCAGCCAGTACTTGACTTTTCGTCGGACGTGCTCAAGCAAAACTCACAGAAAGAAGTCTGTAAAGCGGCTGACTTCGGGAAGCACGTTGTGCCTCCCCTGAACTCGGAAGTTCTCCATCCTTCTCTTTTGTTCACTAGTAAATTCCCTTACTGAATCATCTCCATATCAAATATATGTAGTATGAAAGTCCCACCAAACTTTGTGATATCATCGAATTTTAGAAGCGTACTGGATTGCAACATTGCGAATGACGAGAATTGGGCAGAACGAGAGTTTTAGACTAACTTTAGATCCAGAAACAAACCTACGGGCCTGTTATATCACAGGCATGTTGACTAGTTTAAAACCTGAGCTCCTACTTTTTAACGAGTATGCACGGCCTGATCATGAGCTGTTATGCACAACTGAGTTTGAATCTGGTTGAAAGCTTGATGGGGTCTTCCCATCCTTCGTTTTTTCTACGCGGTCGCCTGCTTCTCACATCCAGTTGAAAGCTAATAAGCTTATAATTTATAGGATGCATGTTTTGAGTCACTAAAGGCACCGTTTTGAGGTTGTATTCCCCATACCAGGTCCGCCTTCTGCCGCATTTCGATCGCAAATGGCAGCTTACGTGTTAAACGCTGCACCCCGTTAAATGGAGGGGAAATGCTAGTCCACCGAACCACAGCTCCTCCACTAACTCTCGCGTAAACTGGAAAGCTGTTGTAACATAGTTAGAATACGTAGAGTGACCGGAAATGTAGAAAGAATGCCCATTGCACATGCGCAATCTATGTATTAGAATCTAGATTTGAAACCCGAGAATGAACAATTTCAACCGGTTATAAACTTGAAAACGATGAGTCATACATCCTCCATGGAAGCTTTTGAGTGAAGGAGTGATGGCAAGGATGACTCGCTATTGCTTCAACTGATAGTGGACTCGAACGGGTTATGGGTTATGGGTATCCAAAGCCTTAGCAAAGTGTCTCCACATTGCGTCACATAAGATCAGCTTAAACTGTGAAATGAGCTTCTGGCCTATTTTGCTCGGAGTTCTGCTTAGAGCATCAAAACGCATGAGGACATCAAAGCGTTGCACAACTGAACATAACCACATACACTAGCTCGTTTGCGTTTTGTCAGTCTCTTTGCAACAATGTAACTGAAACGTGGTGGACACCCGAAGAACATAAGCGCAAAAACAAACGCAGGATTGCAATGGACCTTAATTTAGTTATATCGCTATTGTAGTCCAAACGAATACAACACGCCAAATCTGTGTGATATTCACAGTGTCTGCAGCTAAAACACAATGACTAATTGCAATCAGTCCTAACGAAGTCTAACTACGGACCGCAACGTTGGAAGGTGCACATGAATCAAAGTACCTGCTTTGCCAAACCCCGACTTGACCCACCGGTATCAAACAGATTCTCTTCGACAAATCTCGAGCTTTGTACTGTCTGCTCTGTCTAAGACTTTACTCTCAAACTTCAGGCAGCGAAGCTCACAAAATAAGTGTCTCCCAGAAGGCCATGCAAAGCCCGAACAGGACTGACCGCAGACGTGTTGAACGACATGGTGGAGATAACTATGCACACGCTTAGTAGTCTTCACCATACCAGAAGAGCTGAGAAGTACGCGTTGTTTCTATCAACTCAACACAAATTGGCTGCGCTGTAAGCTTCCGTCATTGTCATGTCAGAGGCACGAATCCAGTTTTCAAATGAGTTTGTAGGAGTTATTGAGCCATGCGTAAGTACAGTACGGCCACGGATATCTGGTGCAGCTCCTGATCAGCAGGAAGGTGAGGAGGGCCCTGGAGATGTGGGATATGGAACGTTGATCAGCGCATGAGAAGGACACATTCAATGAGCGTTCGGGATCGACTGTATTGTACCCTAATGATTCCTCGCGTGATTTACATCGCCATGCTAAATCGTCGTGATGAGACAGATACTCTTGCCAGGAGTTCTACTGGCATCCTCTCTTTCTCCTCGCTATAGCATTTTCGTCATACTACAACCAGCGGTTATAAAGACTGACTGGACAGATTGAATGATCGTTGGAAACTTTCTAGTAGAGGGCCGCCATATTCTTCTCTGGTCCATGCCAATGTGGCCACCTTATAGCCCTCTACCTTGCATTCATATTTTGTGCTTCGTTAGTGAAACGAAAACCACTGATTCAGAATTCTGCTCGGTGATGATGGTTAATATAAGGGCACATTTAGACAGGCAAGGAGGAGACTACAGACCGTTTAGTCAGGAACATACGATTTGATGAATTGCTTCTGTTGTATGCATATACTAAAATCTCTACAGCTCAATCACACTTAGTTACAGGATTCTGCTTTGAGTTCCTGATGGGTTAATCACGACTCTACCAGTCTCTGACTTTCAGCAATATGGAGATCTGAGGCGAGAACAGCAACTGCAAATGCAACTAGTGTATTGCTTGTTAAGATTTGTAACAAAGGAGCTTCCATCGCACTCTTAGATTTTTCTAGTTCCTGTTCCATAATTAATTGTTAGGTTCTTTTACCTCAATGGTGGGAAAGTTGTGTCTGTGAGAGATTATGAACAAGCTCGCAAAGTCGCGTAACCTCTCTTCTGCCACCTCTCTTACTCCAAAATATTGTCCTTGAAGAGATGGAAACTAATCAAAGAATGAGCTAAGCTGATAATGACGTGATAGTAAAGTGCTTGCTCTACGAATATTGACCCGTAGTTGTAGAATGTAGTTGTGCCGGAGAAATGGGTGAATTGGCCACTGAAGTTCTGATTTCGCAATAAAACAATTTTTCTGCGGACGAGTGAACTAAACTCCCGAGTTTTGCTCCGAAACTGAGTTATCAAAAGGCCAATCAATCTTGAGTGGTAAGCTTTTATATCGAAAAGAAATTCGATCAGCCAGAGTAAGAGTAGGCAGCAAATATGGAAATTAGCATGAGGAGTGCCCTGACGCTCAAATTATTTGGCAACTTGCTTGCACTACTCATCTAGGAGCCAGGGAGTGCTACTTTAATGGTGGCTTCTGCCCTTCTTTACTAACTAGTCGAGGAAGTCATGAATTTAAGATGATTCTTGGCTCTCCATCATACGAAAGTGGTGCAATCGAGGCCTCGCTGCCATAAATTCAACCATAGAAGCAGGTTTATGTCCCTTCATCGCAAAAAAAATGATGGTCCCAGTGAAACAAATACCTGAGTGGCCCTACGGGCGAGATCGAGAACACTTCTCAATCTAGTTGCAAGTCGTAGTCGGGAAGGCGTAGTCCCCAAGCCGGCAACTAACGGAAATCGACGCGGCTAGAATTGACTACCGAAACGGCTCCATATGAATTGTAAATTCCTCTGAACTGTTCGTATTATACACTGTTGAGAATCATTACATCGTAATATTTTACACTTTTTATAGATCTACGTAACAAGATCTAAAGCTCTCGTACACCTGCAAAAGCTTGGTAGCAGTATCGGGCTTGCTAAAAGTGGGGGGGCCCCAACCAATCGACCTTTCGGAACGAGTATCCCTTCTCATTCCGGAACGACTACACTTTCTTTCTGGTAGAGTTTCTTGATATCTTTTGGACTCAGTATCTCCTCACCTTTACTGTCAGCCTGTAAAACCAGCTCCGCCTGTCGTACCATAGCCAGAGCCACATCGTGGACTTTGATAGACGGCAACACAGCCTTGAGCACTTTTTCTACCGTGCGTGCTTCCAAACCCCGGTCCAACAGCGGTGGTCTGAAGATGCTGTACTGCTTGAACGACAGCGTTCGTAAGTATTCCTCAATTTCACCTTTGGTCTTTGCATATATAAAGAATGAATACTTGTTCGCTCCAACGCTCGATACCAGCTGCATGTGCTCCACCTGTGTTTTCTTTGCAAGCTTCGCAAAGCTCACCGTGCCATCGAAGTCGATCTTCCGGAAAGCTTCAGCCGATCCAGCGTCTTTGCGTGTGGTTCCTAGGCAGCAGAAGGCAACGTCGTATTGCGAGGGCGTGAGGTCGGAAGCTTCCCACTCATCCATCTCCGATAGATCGCTAACGTTCTTGTAGTTAAGCTTCTTGAGTTGTGACGCAGAAGGTTGCACTTCGTCAGGAAATTTAATTTCCCGACGACCGATCACCGTAACCGCGGCAAATTTCTCATTCCTCAGAACTTCCGCTACGACATACTTCCCAATGGCCCCGGTGCCTCCCACGACCAGGGCGGTCCATCCTCCGCTCCTTGCCATCTGGGATAAAGGGTCCTCCCCTGCCTCACAAAGTTCTCCCGTGGGAAAAGAAGGTCTCGTTCCACAAAATCCTGCGGTGCTGCTGAGTTCAACTGCGGATCGCCCAGGAGCAAGAAAAAGAAGCAGCAGCAGAAGAAAAGTCGACAGATGACGCAAGTAGAGCTGCGTTGTGAAGCACCGGTGAAAGAGATACCTCTGCATCAACTTGCCTTGTCAGAATACATGAATAATTGCTTTTGAATCAAATCTGAACTCTCTTCTCCTCGGCCAAATCTTCAAAACCTCCAATACCCACAGAAACCGTCTTTCTCGGCAGAATTGACGTCTAATCTCGTGCTCTGGAGCTCCTCTATGTGTGAAAATCGCAAAAAGGTGGTGCCAACTGTTAAAGCAAGCGTATCAGTGAGTCAACAATTGCTGTCACTGTAACGTCCTTATGTCAATTCTTGCGAAATGGACACCAGATCCAGGCACAGTATTGCCACGTACCACTACTCTTTAGCTGGAGCCTCGCCAACAGAGCGGCATCGTTTCTTCCCTATTCACCAGCACGTCCATCCCTGAAGCACTTCTCCGACGCCATAACGTGCCAACACCTGATTTACCTCCTTGCCTCCCATTCCATCTCCATTTCCTTCTGATTCAGTCCCCTCCCTCGAATTCGCACATGATGTGCATCTCCAGTTTCTAACCCACTGTCATGTCCCTCTTGTCTCTATCCCGACCGAAGGCCGGGATCCCGTCACCTCGCCATCGCGCCAAGCGCTAGTGTACGCCATATCTACAGCGATAGCCGAACTCCAGACTGCTTCTACGACTTCCATGTGACGTCGCGCCAGTATCGCCGACTTCTGCCGGTTTCGGCCCCTTTCAACCACGACCACATCCATCCATCCATGGAAGCCACGCTACATTCACTTTGTCTTCCGGCGTACATGAAGAAAGTCGCGACAGTATCGGAATTCTTTCGACCGTGTGTACTGTGTACTTTACTGTCGCGCCGGTATTTCAATGGGGAACCATTTCCACGCTGTAATTTCGTTGATGTTACCATTGCTTGGGGGTTGTTTAAGTCATAGTTATTATTTCTGGTTGGCAATTACTATATGTTATATGTTATGTACTTTCACGATTCTCTTTTGTCCAAATCCTCTTGGAGGACAAAAGAGAGCTACCCATGATGCCATTAGAGACATAGTGTTTGCTATGGAGTGAGAGAGTGGATACTTGGCTTGGAGGGAGTGTTCGTATGCTTTGCAAACGACACGTGTCAGGGCAAACTTATACTTGGTCCGAGATGATCAAGTGACAGTAGCGGATGTCGTGGTCACAGACCTTACGCGGGATACAGTTTCGGAGGGAGTGATTACCCATCTCCCTGGATGGGCGGCGAGTGTAGCAACAGGTCGCAAGGTCTCCAAGTATAGGGGCATGCAGCGAGGTCACCTCTTTGTTCCTCTAGCCTTGGAGTTATATGGAGCGATGGACACGGCATTTGATACATTTGTCAAGGAGTGCGCGAGAGCTTATCATGTTAGGCAATAGGGGGTACCACTCTCACTCTCATACTTTGTAGCATATTTTAGACAGCATGTGTCCATTGCTCTACAAAGGGCAGTGGCTGGTGCAATCCATAGGAGAGCAATCACATTAGGTGATGTTTCTTCGGATGCTCCAGTTGTGTGTAGACCGTACGACTTGCATAGCTTGGATATCTTAGGTGCGGTAGGGCAGATTTCTCATACAGACTCTATTGGAGCTTAGCCCCATGTTACCTTTTTTGTCTCTCCCTTGTACGGCTTGATGGGGTCTTCCCATCCTTCTTTTTTCCTACGCGATCGCATTTCTTTCTTTTGTCCAAATCCTCGTATTCATAACTGAAGTTCAAATCCATAACATAATTGTGCAGATTTGAAACAACCAAAGTGAAGGGATCTTCTTCTATGGGTTATTTCCCTTATGCTTTATTTCCACTATTCAAAGGAGGCACAAAAACCTCTTCGATTGTATTTAGGTTAACAGATTACGTTTAAGATTACGTTTACGTTTCATATCTTTTCAAAATGTTTAAATCATAATATATTAATTAATTATGTTAAAATAATATAGCCATTGAATCCCCTGATTGATAATAGTCAAAACTACTAAAGCTAATCACCAGATTCTTGGTCCAAGATATAAGAAAAGAGTTGGAATATCCAACAAAAGACGAATTATAACATGGGAAGACTAAAATTTTATATTGGATATTAAATATGATGATAATAAAAATTATAATTATAAATATTAAAAATAAATATATTGAGCATAAATATTTTTATTTTCTTATGTAGAATATCATGCATATATACATCGTTGCATAACATACACTATAGAAATACAACTCATACATAAGTCATACATAGACTCTAAAGTGCCAACAATAATCAGATTGTTTACCACTCTCAACTCAATTCAACTCAGATCAGTACTTGATCTGTCACTCTATAAACTGCAAACAACTGAGCACTAATAACAATCAAGCCACACCCACTCTAGCATAGAGAATCCAAGTGAAGCTCGCCACCCTCTGTCCACCATAGCCAGGAACTCGAAGGCTCAACATCAAAGAAGTGAGCTCTTTGGAGCTACACTTCAAAATTATACCCCTTGGACTTGAGCTAGGTCTGAACCCTAACGGTCCCGTTGACGGCACACTCAACGGTGCGAACGGTGCAAAGTGACGGTGGGCCCCACCGTGAAGTCAATACCCCAAACACAAAATCTGACCGTCGGAAAGTAGTCTATGAGTAACTGCCAAAATGCTTCTAACTACTATCACTAGAACTCTAGTGTCCAAGCATCTAGATGCAACACTACAAATGGCGTGACAGTTGTTGTGCGTATATACATCGCTACACAACATACATCGTTGTCAACATCATACACTATAGAAGCACAACTCACACATAAGTCATACATGGACTTTAAAGTGCCACAATTGCCCTCCTAGCTGGCAGTTAGGTCCCTCTAACTCCAGATAGCCATCTACTCTGTATATATGGTATACCCTATAATGGGCAAAGATCAAGAGGCCGGGTGCTATGGAACCCCATCGTTAGTTGCCTGTTTGCAATCTATACCATATAAAGAATGAACTAGCTAATGGTCAAGTACATCTAGGACATAAGCACTATCCTTGAGGAATCACCATGAGGGGAGGAATCATACATGCCATATGCCATCCTCTCGAACAACTATCATACACTAACATAGTAGCAGCTCCACCAGAAGAGCCACATAACATACACCTCAAGCCTGCATGTACAAGTGCCAAGCTTGGATCCATAGTACCATCAATGTTTAGGAGGTGGCATGGTGCACATGATCCTTCCAAACAACACCATCACGTCCTTCTAACACAAGGACTCCAAATGGTAAAACCTCACGCACTCTCAAGATAGTGCGGCCTGTCAAAACATCAAGTATCGTCGGTGTTTTCTGCTATAGATATACATAGTCTCCTGGATGAAATCAACGGATCAAGGGTCTATAACTTCCTCCTCAAATGGTAGCATAGCATAAAGTATCTTTATGTTGAGCAATCACCAAGTTCTCAAAGACCATTGGCATCACTCTCCAAAAGATCTCTGCCCGTTGAGAACATGCGCTCATCCATACATTGGGGTCATCCAAGTCCAAAACTACGGTAGCATCTCAACAAATGGCTATAGATAAATCTGGATCTTGTCCATAGAGAAGAGTAGAAAGTACGGAGAGAAGGATGCTAAGGAGGCTTGCCGGTTGAACCGATAGCCCATGGCCAACCAAGGTAACTAAAGATCCCAATCTTCCATGTGGCCTCTCTACAAACCATACTTTTGCAATCCTCTCTTCACTGTCTGAACCACTCTCTCTGGTAAGCCATCTGCCTCAAGGTGATCCCGGGAGGTAATACGGTGATCAATCAAAGCCTTGTCACACAAGACCTGAAACTCCCCCAAGAACTCTGTACCTTGATCAATCAAAACCTCAACTGGTGCACCAAAATGACTAAGAACTTGATCCAAGAACGAGTAAGCTATCCCTTCACTAGACTTGTCAAGAAGTGCCACCAACTCAATCCACTTGGAGAAGTGCTCCACCATCACTAAAACATACCAATGATGTATATACATCGCTACACAATATACATCACTGTCAACATCATACACTATAGAAGTACAACTCACACATAAGTCATACATAGACTCTAAAGTGCCACAATAATCAAATTGCTTACCACTCTCAACTCAACTCAGATCAGTACTTGATCTGTCACTCTATAAACTGCCAACAATTGGGCACTGATTACAATCAAGCTACACCCACTCAAGCATAGAGAATCCAAGTGACGCTCGCCGGCCTCTGTCTACCATAGCCAGAAACTCGAAGGCTCAACATCAGAGAAGTAAGCTCTTTGGAGCTCACTTTGAAACTATACCCCCTGGACTCGAGCTAGCACTGAAACCCTAACGGTCCCGTTGATGGCACACTCAACGGTGCAAACGGTGCAAAGTGACAGTGGGCCTCACCGTGAAGTCAGTACCCCAAACACGAAATCTAACCGTCGGAAAGTAGTCCCTAAGAAACTACTAGAATAACTCTAACTACTATCACTGGAACTCCAGTGTCCGAGCATCTAGATGCAGAACTACAAATGGCATGACACATTGGTCACTAAACGGATCCATGCTCCTCAACCAAGTTAGCTCCACTACCAACCACCTCTGCTCTAGTAGTAGGAACCGCATCATTCCTACTCTCACAAAGCGTGGCAGCCAACCGGAACACTAGGGTTGGGTCAACTCCCAATGTAAACATGTCATTGGTTGAAAACAAAGGGTACCGCATAATCAGCTAAGCCATCTCCAACATCCTGCTAGACTCAATCTGTGTAGTAGTAGGTGGTTGACTAATAGGTAGTCCATCATGCACTCTATCACCACCTACCACACTTGTATTGGGACATCTAAGAACCATGGATGTCGTCTGCATACCTCAGATAGCGTGAAAGATTGGGGAAGTCTGACCTGTCTTCTAACCTCTCCTCCCTATGTGTCCAACTCCATTGATGCTCCTCTAGGCTTTGGAGCATGTATTGCACTCCTAGTCATTGTTGCAGATGCATCCACCTGTGTTGCTCTGCACATGAAATCCAAAGCATCTCTATCACCAACATATGAGGTGGAAGCCTTAGCACCTAAATCTGATCTCCTCTTAGCAATAGCCATACTAGCTTATCTATGCTCCAACTGCTCAATCCGAGTAGCCATAGTTGTATCAAAAGTAAGGGCATGTATTGCACCTCTACTAGGTGTAGATCCTCTACCACCACCTCGTCCTCCATGAATGGGAGCTCCTCTACTACCTACCATAGTAGCCCTACCACTTCGTAACTCCGGGTATAGGTCAAAGCACCAGTCACTAGTGTGACCAAATCTGTGGTAGTGCTCACACTGCCTCTATGATGGTTGTGATGCACCAAAGGTATAAGGTCCGCTGCCCTGAGTACACTCTCTCCTATGGTGAGGTCCACCACAAGTCCAACAAGCAACATTACCACTCATTGGTTGCTACTGACCCAAAAATGAAGGTAAGGATCTAGTTCCGCTAGGCCCTCCACTCGCTCCATAGGATCTGGGCTGTCCACCCTATCCTCAAAAACCAACTGGGCATGGCGCACTTTGCTGCACTCTAGAAGAAGTCACAATTGTGGATGAGGTCTCCCTACCAAATCTAGATGTCACTAAACTCTCCTCCACCATGTTGAGCTAAATACACTCATCCAAACCGAAGACCACTGCCAAAGTGGGCGAAGTAGCCTGCAACAATGTAGTATCACAAATTCTATGTCATAACTCCCTATCCAATATCCCATACCAAAACCTGACTGCTTAGGCCTCAATAACTCCCTAAGTGAAGTTGATCAACCGCCTCATGCGAGTGTATGCCTCGCACAGGCTCTCTCTAGCCTCCCATTGGAACTCTTGCAAGCTCTTCAGCTTGTTAGTCTGCACTCCTTGGTAGTTCTACCTCAAACACAAGAAGAACTCTACCATGGGGTTAAACCCTAGTTCCACACCACCTCCTGCAACGGTACCTCCAATCATGGTAAAACTATCTCCAGCTAGTGCACCTCTACTAGCTCCACCAACACTACTCGAGCTAAAACTTGTAGGTACAGCCAATCTACTCCTGGCCACCAAACCTGAAGTGCTAGAGACATAGTTTGGAGACCAATACTATCTCCATAACTCAATCTCCTCCAAATGAGCTCTCTTGAACTCATGGTAGTTGTCCATTGGCGGACCCTCCCAAGTGCTAAAACAACCCCTTTCCATGCCATGAAGGGTGTGAACAAAGTTGGGTTTTGCATCTACAGATCACACCAACTATCAAACTCCTGGATGAAGTCATCAAACTCAATGGTACCTACTGTACCAGAGTAACGCCTAGGGCCTTTGGAGGCCCCATAAATCTCATCCATGTCCCACAGCAACGGTGCGGACACACCAAGTGCACTCTCAATTGAATCAGCTCTTGTGTCGAACTCCACCTTAGAGTCAATCCCCTCCCTCATTGGGACCTGAGATATAGGCTGATACCGAGCACCACTCCCAGTAAACCCATTGCGTATTGCAGGGCTAACTCCTCTAGAATCTCCAATGAACTCTATCGTGACAAAGTAATCACAACTACAACCGCAAACCGGAACCACAAACTACAACAGCAAGTACCCCACCAAGTGCCAACACCACCAAGTGCCAACACCCACGTAACACCACCCACTAATGTAACTCTAGCTGAGATAACTACACTAGGAGAAAGGGCAACCTATAACTTGCCATCACAACATGCACTCTCATGGTCTGCAGGTCATCACTTCCTGCTTCACCGGAGAGAAACAAAGGTAGTCTGATTGGTCCTCACTCCAGCCTTACTACCAAGAGCCCATCAGAGTGCCAACGCTCAAAAGTTAAGGCACCTCAAACAAACGTGGTGCACAAACATGAAGCAGAGAATGGAGGAGATCCAATCACAAGAAATCTAAATGAAAACCCTCCATCTCATAAAACAATACGGGACTGACTCTGCCACCATTTGGCATTTGACATAAAAGAAGTTTGTATCTAGGTCCTAAGCTATCAAGATCACCAAGAATGGGATCAAACTATCTCTCCTAGCCAAAGCTACAAGTGTATAGATAATAGTGGTACAATCACTAGGACAACAAGTGAGGGTGGACCAGTTGGCTAGGGCACCAGTCTAGGAACAAGAGATCTAGGGGTCAAACCCTATTGTGCAAATCTAGTAGGATGGGCAGATTTTGCAAACCAATGACCAAGATCTACTCTAAACTAGCTAGCATCACGCCAGCAAGCAGGCTTGATGGCCCTTTAAGGCCTTCGTAGCCTCTCATAGCCCTATGTCTATAAACTGCCAACAATTGGGCATTGATTACAGTCAAGCCACAACCACTCTAGCATAGAGAATCCAGGTGACGCTTGCTGGCCTTTGTCCACCATAGCTAGGAACTCAAAGGCTCAACATCAGAGAAGTGAGCTCTCTGGAGTTGCACTTTGAAAGTATACCCCCTGGACTCAAGCTAGGTCTGAACCCTAACGGTCCCATTGACGGTATACTCGATGGTGCAAGCGGTGCAAAGTGACGGTGGGACCCACCATGAAGTCAATACCCCTAACACAAAATCTGACCGTCGGAAAGTAGTCTATGAGTAATTGCCAAAATACCTCTAACTACTATCACTAGAACTCCCGTGTCCGAGCATCTAGATGAGACACTACAAATGGCGTGACAAGAAGTTACCGGGCTAATAAGTTCAAGTCTAACTTACTTATTAAATATGCTTTCTATACACTTCTTTAAGTATAATAAGAATACATCTCTTGCGTTCAAAATAAATTTTGGATATATCTCAAATTAATTTTATTTTTTTAAAATTTGGTATTCCTCTTCTGCTTTATCCTTCTACTTTTTATTGAGACCTAGGTACCTTAATATAGAAATTTATAATTGAACATAAGCTACACCTAAATGCTAAATATTATTGATTTAGTGTTGTTTTAATCATTTAATAGTATTTTGTGGATTCCTTCCTTTATATATTAAAGATATTCAATTTAAAAATTATTTTACAATACATAGGTATAAAATTGTGCATATAGGTTAAAAATGGTATTTGTACCTCTTTATCACAACTATCTAACAAGCTTTTTACTTTATTGATAAGCTAGAGTTTTAAAGTTAATACAAGTTTACCTTATTCTTTAAAAAATAATTGATTCATGAGCTAAAGGTATGATTCAAATAAAGCAATTAATAACTGCATAATCCTAAAAATTAATGAAACCTTCCGAATTATGTGGAAATCAATAGCCATCTAATTTTTTCTCTAAGACATCTCATTTTAAATTCTTGAAGTCTAAGAGAATGACATTCAAGGACAAAGTGTACTAAAAATAATTTAACAAGTCCAAATCAACAAATGATAGTATAATGCAAAGACGCTAGTCTTTGCATTTTGATATTTTGATAGATTTTCATCTAGGTATCAATGCAAAGAATAAAAAAAAATTTATCTTTTGGATAGAATTGTATCAAGTATCTAGTATCCATTTCGTGCACCTAAGGCAATGTTAAAAAGCCTTTCCAAATTTTCATAAAATGAGAGTAAAATTGTAAAATCATAATAAATGCTACATATAAGATTATATGAAAATGAACCAATCTACATAATTCTTACTATTAGGTTCTCATTCCAAAATATTGTAATCAAAAACCATGATGTTGAAGACCAAGTATTACTCAATAACAATTTTGGAGTCCAAATTTGTAGTAAATTACTATAAAATTCTGTTTCTTCATTTTTTTTCTTTTCCCTCTGATATCTAGCACTCATTGTAGAATCTTAATGGATTTCAGACATTATATCTTATAAAAAAATATAA
Organism: Lunularia cruciata; assembly: GCA_948567375.1. Lineage (NCBI taxonomy): Eukaryota > Viridiplantae > Streptophyta > Marchantiopsida > Lunulariales > Lunulariaceae > Lunularia > Lunularia cruciata. The sequence continues at coordinate 39,061,152 of OX419755.1, read as the reverse complement.
AAAGCTTAATTATAAGAGTTATCTAGGAAAGAAAACAAATTTATTTTTTAGTACCTCAATTTATGATTTTGAAGTCCAGATTTAGACACTCAAAATCTAAGGCTCTTAAATGATGATTTTGGTGTGTAAATCTATGAATCAATGAAGAATGCAAAGAATTTACTATTTTTTCATTGAAAATTTTTCCCTCTATTTTCAATGGTTGTGGTGGTAGTGGAAAATAAATTTAATAATTTTATAGGTGATGAATCCAAAATCATAACATTTAAAAATATAATATAATAATTATAGGGAATCAAGATATATCTATTTTTTCTCTTATGTGCCTTATTTTACATTTTATGAGTTCAAAAGCAACACTCAAAAATCAAAATGGACTTCATTTTAGTATTTTACACCTTAACCTTATGGTAGTGATTTGGCCTACATATCAAAAAGTGGTTTTTAACATTTTCTTACCAATACACCTTTAAGTTCCAAATTTGTAAAACCTTTAACTATAATTGTAACATGTATAAATCTACACCTAATGTAATACCAAGAGCTAGCCATATGATCTACATGTGAAATTTGGTTTGGTAACATCTAGAATGATGTTATACAGGATTGTTAAAATAGATCAGGTTGTTTCAAATGAAAATAGAAACTTCCGGCTAGCTCCCACGCTTCAATTGAAGGAGTGCTTGTACAAAAAAGGCACCCATTCATTCAAGGGCAGTAGCACCAAAATAGTACTTCTACTAATAGGGCAGAAACCAAAATAGATTTGAAAACCTTAGAACCAATAGCTAGACATATGATTTAAAGGTGAGAATTGGTTTTGTAACATCAAGAAGGATATTCCACATTTCCAAATGTTACACATGATGGACTAAACAAATCAGAAATAGGTATCACCAAAAAGGGACTTCTACTAATAGAGTAGGAATCAAAATATGTCTGCAATCTTTGAAGGCAATTTTAGAGGCCTAAATGTATGAATTAGGCCTCACAAATGTGCGAATGCCTCCCTCCCCCACATTGGTAAGGCTAGCCTTCCCTCCCCCATGCTTTGTCTCGTCAAGAGATTTCCAACGGTACCTCACCCATGTGATTCTGAGATTCCTACAAGAAGATTCCCTAAAAGATTCCCTCCAGTCAAAGCTTGTTTGACCAACCAGATAGGACCAGGACCTACATGTCACCCATCCAAGTAATTAATCCAAGAGTGGAGCTTGTTGACATGTCACCTATCTATCTGTGTGCCTAATCCTATGGTGGAGCTTCCTTGGAGGAGATCCTCTTTGTCTATATAATAAAGAGAAGGTGCTCCTTTGGGGCATTGGATGATTGAGTGTGAAATTTGTGTTTTTTCTCTTCTCTTGTCCTCGGAGTATTACACATAATCACTACTTAATTTAGGATGTCTTCTAGTTCTTGATATAAGTGCTTTGCTATTTAATTTCTCTTGTATGATTCACAATCTTCTTGAATGGAAGGTAACTTTTAATAAGTTCCATATTTTTTGGTAATCTATTAATCTCTTTTCATTATGAGGTTGGTTCGCCTTCTTATAAAAGGTTCTATAGTTTCTTGGTATATGCATCTATCCATTCACAAACAAAGACTTCTTTGTTGTATTGCACAACAAAGACCTTGTAAGTGAACAAGGTCTTAAATTCATGATTTATATCAAGTAGAGGTAAAATTCATGGATCTATCTCTCTCTTGGTTATTCTTACATCTATTATATATTTACTTGATAAGAAAAGGTTTCATAAACTAAAATTTAGCTTAGATTTTGGACATGTGTCATAACCTTCACATCTCACAATCATAACCGTCACAACTCATAACTTATAGTACGAACAAATACTCTTGGAAATCTAAGCTACTCACTACAAAATAAAAAATTGAAGGTTGGAATCTCAATTTGAATCATATGTTTGAAATGTTTGAATAGACCACAAAATATTTTTTAGTAATATATCTATTGCACTACAAAATTATTTGCCAAGATCTTTACTTTGTTGAAAAGCCTTGATCAAGATAATTAGAAGGAGATCAAGAAAGTTCAAAGCACTTAAGTATTCAAGGAGTTGTAGTAGTTTGCACCAACTAATCAAAAGGAAAAAGGAGAAACTCTGCAAGCTAGGGAGCTTTAGGGTCTCATATTTAGAAATATATGCAATAGAGGAAGAAGTGTGTGCTTGCCTTATCTTGGCATCATTGAAACCTTTCACCAAGATGCTTCCAACAAGACAAAGATCATAACATGTCCATAAGAGTAAATGGAGTTATGTGAGTTGGTGCTAAAACTAGAGCTTGGTGTCTCCAAAATAAGACTCCAACAAATGAAGAAAAGTAAATTTGAGACTATAATAAGAGAATTTGATCATCAAAGTTAGAGCTCTTGATACAGGTAAACAATTCTTGATATGAGCTTTTTAACAAGACTAAATTTGATTCAACCCCATGAGTGTAAGATCTTGAAACATAGAGCTTCTATTTGAGGTGGGTTATAATTTTTAAACCAAAAGAGGAATGGTCTCTATTGTCCAAAATCATATTGAAGAAGGTCGGTTTTTAAGATTGGCTTGGGATTCAAACTCAACCTCAACAATCCCATGAGTTGGTATAAAGGGGTGAGATATATTCTAGCATTAACATTAGTTGTTGTCTACTAATTAAAGGTATAATTAAAGGATCTCAAAGGTACTACCTAGAGTTTATGTCTAAAACCAATGCTAAGTTCTCATACTTCCTGACTTTTGATCTATGTGCATCAATCATAGTCAAAGTAAAACACAAGCTAAACTCCATGGATCTTTGAGCAACTAGATATTTGAAATATCATACCACAACTTGAAATTATAACAAAACTTTTATCTCAAGTCTTAGTTGACTTGCTCATATTGGGCAAGCTATCTCACCACTTCACTCAAACTTAAAAACTATTGCTCTTGGGGCACAATTTGTGCCCAAACCAAATAGTGTTAGTGTTGTTTTTGTGTGTTAAATCTATAAATATGGGTTTGTTTGTGCATTATAGTGATAGGATAGTAAACTACTAAATCTGAGCACTCTAAGATGTAGGAATGCATAGTTTTGAGTTTATCTACTCACTCTCTTGTGAGTATATCATTGGCTTTTATATATATATATTGTGAGATTGGACTATAAGTCTATCTAAAGACTTGTATTTGAGTATGCTATTATTAGATGATTAAATGTGTATAAAAAATATGACTTATGACTTATTGCGTCTAAAAATTATTGATTTGTATTATCTTATAAAGAATTAAAATCATCAAGTAATTTGCTTTCTATGGTAAAAGAGGAAAAGATTTACAAAGAAAGAGCAATAGAATGATTTACATATACCATTTAGCTAGGTAAAGATCATGAATTGTTTAAATTATAGATTTACCATGAGATATAAACTCACGTCAGAAGTTGTTTATTACCTTAAAAAACTGTTCATAATGCTCAAATAGGCAGCAAATGAGGTATTTAGATAGAGACCTGTAACAAAGAAAATGTTAAGAAGATCTGCTTAAATTATCTGGACTTCAACCAGAATGGAATATTTGTAAAAGAAAAAATTTGCTTTGCTGAGGAGCTTCTTATACTACGAATTAAGTTTATCTTTAACTATCTTATATAGTTTTGTATTTTAAAATTAATTTTAAAATAATTATTTCCAATTTATGGTTAAAAGAATTTTACAAGGGATAATCCATATGATGATATAGTTTACGGATGATAACATGATGATATAGTTTTAAAGATGTTATATATAATCTATTTATATCTTTCAACTATGCAGAAGCAGTGTCCGATGGATAAATTTTTAAATTTGGTAAAGATTAAATTTGTGTGTGTGTCCTGAGTCCTCAAGAACACACAAATTTAATATAGTCCTTGATTACATTGTGTAAATTTACAATTTTGAATTAATAATTGAAATTTTCATGTCTTATGGACTATGCTCTTATTTTCCATTGGTTACTGGAGTTCATTCAATCGTAATAGATAGTTCAGACCGCCACAAGACCATAGTTTTGAACATTGGTGGCTAATATTTCTTTGTCATATTCCTGATTTTTAACAATTTTGATCTTCTCTCATAATTTTTTAGAACAGAAAATTTTCATTTTTTATTTTTTTTATTTTCTATATTTATATTATTTATTTACAAGATATTTTATGTTTTAGTGAGCTTTTGAATTCATTGACTGAGTAAACTTTTAATTCTTGAAATAATGAAGATACCATCATGAATAAGGATTTTCCCTTCGCTCCTTTCGGCAACCTCACTACTTAATTAACAAAAAACTGGAGAAGAATACATAGAACCAATCTTAGATTCTTTTCTAACATTTAGCTTATGATCGAAAACCATCAATGGAAGATACTCGTTGACAACATGTGCACATGATAATGAGACCATCTTGTGAATTAATCCGTAACAGATGCAAATACCAAAAAATAGGTTCCTTACGTCCGTGTATGTACATCTGAAAACATCCTGCGTCTCATGCAAAAGATTCTCCTGTTTCAAAAACTTCTGAATATCATCCTTTCATGGTGAAGAAAACAATTGGGAACATGTATCCTCCGCACTGAACCCTGTGTCCTCGTACCTCAAAATTGTGGAAATATGACATTAGCAGCTGATCCACTATACTATTTCAAGCAAGCAATGAGGCTTGATCCTATGAGAATACCACCACCATGGTAGCAATGTGATCCGCAAGTAAATGTAAAACAAAACAAGGAGAAATACTAGAAAAGCTACGCTGCACTACGATGGTTTCACTGCCGTTCTACTTTTACAATGACTTTTGGTACAAATGCCGCAGATTTCTCACGTGGTTCAACTCCTCCTCCGGCGGACTTGCCCGCGTCAACCACGGACCTCTACAGTCAGTAACAAACCAGCAATTGTCAGAACTTTGACACATGAACTGAAGAAAACGAGACCCGTCGGATAGTGAAGGAAAATACGGAATACCAGTGTTTGAAATGGCTACCGGATACCACCACATAGCAACCGTTTATACTGAATTGCAACTTGTGAAGGATCTGAATAAACATCTTACTGGCAGATACTTGAACTTGACCTAGAGAAGTATATAAGGCCAAATGAAGTCAAATACAAACCGAGTTTATTGATATATCCTATGTGCGAGGATCTAGCACCAAAGGTCCATTACTTCATCATCAGAAACAAGGCAAGACCCTAGAGAGGTCAGACACTATTCAAGAATATTCCAGTCCAAGTTTAGTTTGGCCCTCAATATCAGTTCTAAAATCTACACATTCTTCGTTTCGAATATAGAGGACGAGGCGCAACTTCTAGATTATATAAACGCGGAAAATGTGAGCAGAAGCCTCTCGAAGAACTGGGCAATCAGAACGGATGAAATGCACATACCATGCAAACATGATATCATGTTCGGGGAACGGGGGATCCAGAACTCATTAAATGCACATGAAATGTCGATGACATGGCAATAAAATTAAGGCAGAGCTGACTGAAAATTACATGCGAATAGGAGATGACATCTCATTCATAAAAAGCAAGTATTATCAAGCAACGAACATATATAACTACATGTAGAGAATCTGTGACCAATGTGTACTGAGGAAACGAAGAGTCAACTCATATCAAGACATCGCGAAGTAAACGGATGTGAAACAATCGGAAACAAACTGATTGAATTGAATGCAGTAGCTAAACATGATATTTAGGACATGAGAGCAGAAGCCGTTCGAAGAATGGGGGATCCAGAACTCAATAAGTGCATATGAAGTGCGGATGAAATGTAAACATGATATTGAGCATATCGAGATGCGTAATAAAGCCGTAAAGGAGATGAAGTGCATCTAACAGATCAAGTGTAAGGCTACGAACAAATATAAGTATTTCCTGATCAATAGCAGTAGAGAACTGATAAACATCATCTAATTGATAAGCGCTAAGCAAAGCATGCAGTGAAATAGACGACCACCTGTAATTGAAGACCAAAAACCAGCAAAACATGAAAGTTGAGTGAACTGAAATCGGAACATCGGGCAGAAATCATGTGTAGGAACCATGAATATGTGCAAATCGAGATGAGTATTAAATTCGTAAAGGAGATGAAGTGAATCTAATAAATCGAACGTAAGGCGAAGCACGGACATAATATAAATATTTCCTGATTAATACCAGTAGAGAACTGTTATACATCATGTAATCGATAAGCGCTAAGTAAAGCATGTAGTGAAATAGTACACAACATGTAATCGAAGACCAATAAGCAAAACTTGAAAGATCAAGTAATTTGAAATCGAAAGTCTGGGCAGAAATCATGTATAGGAACCATGAAACAGACAAACAAATGTGGGATGGAGCGAAGTGGGAGAAGAGTAGATGGTATCTTGGCTGAGATGAAGTGAAGCGTTAGAGGACTGGATATGAGGAAATGAGAGCAGAAGCCATTCGAGGAACGGGAGATTCGGAACTCATTAAGTGCAAATAAAATGCAGATGAAATGGATACAAGATATATACTAATCGAAATGAATAGTAAATGCGGAAAGGAGATGAAGTGAATCTAACATTTCGAATGTAAGGCGAAGCACGGACATAATATAAATATTCACTGCTCATTACTAGTAGAGAATTATTATACATCAAGTAAACGATAAGTTCGAAGCAAAGTACATAGAGAAATAGACCACAAACTTAAATCAAGTTAAGGACCAACGTAAAATCGAAAGCTGTTAAGCAAGACCCGCAAGATAAAGTAATCTGAAATCGGAAGTCGGGCTGAAATCATGAAGTTGAGAGACACGTACGAACTATGAAACAGACAAGCAATTGAAAGAGCATTAGGTGAGGATGGGTGGGGTGGAAGGAAATGGGAGAGGAGTGGATGGTGTCTTGGCTGAGTCGGAGCGAAGTTAAAACTGGCAAACATCGAAAGAGCATTAGGTGAGAATAGGTGGAGTGTGGCGAAGTGGGAGAGGAGTGGATATCGGTAGATGAGAGCAGAAGCCGTTCTAGGTACGGGTGATCCAGAACTCATTAAATGCATATGAAAGGTAACCAAGATATGTTCAATACGAGAGGAGTGGAGAGTGTCTTGGCTGAGTCTGAGCGAAAGGTTTGAGGACTGAGTACGAGAAAATGAGAGTAGAAGCCGTTCAGGAAACGGGGGATACAGAGCGAAGTAGCACTGGATTGTAGAATCAAGTACAGTCCGGGTAACGGCTTGAATCAGGAAATATGAGATTCAACAAGGTATCGTCTTGGCATTCCGAGGAGATTTCGGTGGCAATGATGTGTTGTTCGGTTCTCTGCACAAAATTTGGACAACCTTCTGCACAAGGGATTTGAGGGGAGCAAGCAGTTGAAGAATCTCAATGTTGGTTTGATTAGTCCCGTTAGAAACGTCCGGGGAAAGAAGTCGGCAGGAAAAAGCGTTTGAGAAAACTCTGTGAACCACATCGTTACACACTTTCATTGCCTTCATTTTGTGCTCAGTTATTCCCCGTTTTCCTTCCTACGATTGAGATTGGTAAGTTGGACTGGGGTCTACTTATGATCTCCCAACCCTCGTGCTGCTTGTCAAAATATGTCAAAACTTGACCCACAACGTCAGCCTCTCTTAATATCTTGTCTATCCTTTTGTATGATCCTATTTCTCCCCTTCGGGGAATAAAGTCGAGATGAAAATGCGAAAAATCTCACATTCCCATTATCTTTTGATGCATCCATATGTTGGTTTGATGATCTCTCTTGAATCTTCATCTGCTCCAACTCCTGCTGCAGTTTCAAGGCCCTCTCCCTCTCCTCAGCAAACTCCCTTTCCATCTTTGTGACCTGCACAATTTACAGCGATCATAAACCCATATTATCCTATCCAGCATGGTATACAGTAACTTGTCAGCTATATAGCACACTGGAAATCGAGTTAGTGGTTTCTACTGATAGGCTTGAACGTTCCTCTAGAGCATGCAATCCCTTCTTTCTTCCAGCATCAAATTGATTTCATCTAGATTATATCAATCACTGAAAAATATACAAAATCCAGACACTGCTATTACAATCAACAGAATCTAGAGTAGATTTCAGGTAATTAATGCAGATTAACCACCTCAAACCATGTATACAGAAGAGTTTCTTTACGATTGGACACCAATGTTTATCTACAGCCGTTCAAGAACTAGCACGCTACCTTAGATTCCAGATCCTTCGCGTGCTGCTCCAACTTCTTAGTATGGTGTTCATAGTCGGCAATTCTGTGAAGAATAATATATCAGTTAGAAAGTAAGACTTTTTGATACCATGTAGATTCTTTCCTCCTAGTTTCCATAAGACTTACTTCTTATCCAGCCGATGCCGACATTCTTTCGATTGTAGCTCTACTGTAAGGATGCCTACCGTGTAATACTCAAGCGAAGAAGAAGTTCTGGTAACTGGTTCCGGTGAACTTACCGTGCTAATAGCTGCGAATTCTCTTCAACAAGTTGAATCATAACTGATTCATCAGCTTGGGTGGAAAATGTGGTGTCCGCTACCACTCTTTGTCCGTCCTGCAAATTAACAGACTATACTTGAGAGCTTGCTTTGCTTTTAATTCAGTGCCATGATACGCACGGGAAGTAACTTTAAACCCTAGCAATCAAAGTGGAAACACTTTCTTTTCACCAAAACTTCATAACAACTAAGGTGAAACTTTATAAGGTCACACATGTTTCATTCAGTCCCTTAAAACACATGACCCAAACCTCAAGAGAACTTAAAAATCAACCCGTAGGTCAATAGAGATCACCTCAGCATTGCTAGCAGGAGAATTATTGACGTTCTCCGTGCGCTGCCGTTTCAATCGATGCAATGCTTCAGATGCGTTTGTATATCCGGGTCTCTTTAATGCATCAGGTGTTAAATCCACCGGCTCAGCTTTCACTTGGGGTCCTACAGCAATTCAAAACATAAGCTGCTAAATAGAGATGGACCACAGCGCTGAAGTAGAAAGGACGCATACTTTGCAAGATCAAGGCTATACCGTCAGATTTACTCCTCTCAGTTGGTACAGGTGATCGGCTGGAAGTAGGGACCGATGACGTTGGTCTGGAGCCAGTAGGAGGTGATAGATTTGCACTACTCGACTCCGGAGTTGAGCCATGAGGAAGGGGAGGATTAATGCTTGCAATTGGCGCAGGATACTCAATTACTGGAGGTGGTGCTGCAGCCTGTTTCCTTGCTTGCTTCCCTGCTTTGGTATTAGGTTGATATCCAATCAAATGGCAATGTAGATTCCTGGACCACAAAGCGAGGTGATAATGTAAGAAGATATGGTAACGAGGACAAAACAAGAGTCAATCTTGATTTCACATAAATGTTTGAGGAGTGCAAAATCGTTGAGAATCAGATTGTTAAAAGCCAACATTTGGTACGAACAAGTTGCAAGGACTGCTTCAGTACTCACGTGTTATTTTCCGCTGTACTTCGGCTTACACTGTCACATATACATCAGGGGAACGCATTATAGAATGATCCATAACTATCTCTAATATCCCGTTAGGATACGTACCAATACTCTACAGTCATTTGTTTTAACCGTGTTTCTAGTCGGAGCAGTACTGCTGTACGTTCGAAGTCTTGCTTGTCATGCGCCGGTTCAACAAAATTCGCCTCCAAAACTCCTGTATCAGAAACTCCGTATTAAAATTAGATATTGAGTTGCGGTGAATATCTCTCGGAGGTGGACGATACTTTTACACATTAGAAAACACACTGGTAGCAGACTCATACAAACCTGTTAAAGATTACTGCTTTAAGAGCAGATTTAGAAGATGGAGAATGTGAAACATATACACATGCTCAGCACGGAACCGCTTTACTCTAGACTTCTCACCTCCAGCGCGACGAAGTGTAGGTAAAGCACGTGGCGCACATATCCAAAAATTCTACTTCGGGATAAAGAAAAATAGCTCCAAACGCTGAAAGTGACAGTATCGAGTCCTTTTACTCTTTTGATACTATTCATCATTCTCGTGATGCTGAGCTAAAGTTGTACACAAAATTTTCAATCTTAGCACCAAATGTAATCATAGTACAATACTCACCCACAACACCTCTTCCTCTACTGCTGTTATCTTGCCAAACTTTCCAAAATGGCTGCACACGTTGTCCAGAGCTTGTTAGTTTAAAACAGGAAATAGTATTATAAGGACTAGATTGCATACATTCCCACATTGAACTTAATAATGCAACTTCAGCTTGATAGAACAATAACCCAGCAATTAGTGAAGCTTCGTCTACTGTAACTAATGTCCATTTATATTTAAGCATTGGAAGCAGAAGTCCGAAGAACGGGGATTCGAAGTGGAACATGCATATAGAAGTAATGGAATGCACGCATGAACGAATGCAAACGTCCACTAGTACCAGCAATGTCCACTTATATTCGTGTAGACTTAAGTCTTTGTTTGAAGAACTTCTAGCACCACCAACATAATCGTCTTGGCGTTTGGCGCTTGCGGACGTACAGCTATCCAAATCCTATTCTTTTACGGATGAGAAAGCGGTTTTAAAGAGAAAGCATGAAAGTGCACTTCTGGTCAAATCAATTTCTGAGATAATCTTGCACGAAGCACCCCTAACCAGCGGGGCTTCTAACATCGTGGGCATCAGAGCAAGTAGACACACATACGAGTCTTAAGTCCAAAACCACCCCCGCCACGACGAGGGCGTATACTCTGGAGTTTCTGTCACTGTCCTGGAGATATATAACCATTATAGAGCTCACTATCTGAAGTCTCTACTTGTCAGAATGCATGAAAGAAGGTGGTTCTTCCAGACCTTGACACAAGATATAATTGAATCATCTGACTAAAATAGACCATATCGACCACTAAAATTCCGCATGAGTGGTGAAATACAAAACTATAACTGAAATTCATCGTAATGTGAGGGTCTGTCTGAATGAGATTAGTATGCTGCAAGTTATTTATCTCAATAGAAGTTGTGAATATACAACGACGTAAATATTTCACGATGAATGTATTTTAGTAACACACTTTAGAAAGACATTTATCCTTAAGAACCATAGACGGATTAAAACAGAATGAAGATGGGAAATTGTATACATACTGAGTATCGAAATGCCGAACGCGATTTTAAAAACCCAAGTTTGACCAGGACTTGACATTGATTTGTCTATATTTGTTGAATTAGTGAGAATACATATAATTGTAATTCGATATTCTAATAATCAGACATATCAATAAAGCAGTAAATAGGCACATTGTCGATCATCTGTCTTGATTCCATGTGCTTAATGATGTGTGCAATCTTAATTTAGAAGTTAATGCAAAAATCTTGCCCTTGCGCAGGTTAATGAAGGGTTCACAACCCTTCGCACAAAGTGTAGACCTCTACCCCTTTGCACGTTCGTGAAGGGTTCAGCCTCCTTCGCACGAAGTGTAGACCTGTACCCCTTTGCAGGTTAGTGACGAGTTCATGCCCCTTCGCACAAAGCGTACTCTCTACCTCTTTGCAGAGGTATAGTTCTTCACCTTTTGGGTCACCCATATACTTATTTTTATCCCTATTACTTGATGGGGCTTCCCATCCTTCTTTGCAGGTCCCTTTTGCTTTTTAATCCTTTATAGGGCTTTCTACCCAAAAGTTAATTGTTTTTCATCTAATTGAAATTTCTCACCATGACATAATATCCATGTTGAAACCCAACTCGACCAGAGAATTTGAGTTCTCTATTCAGACAATGGAAATGAATATAAATCTACGACATTTCATCATCTTTTCTGAAACACTAAGATATCATGCGCCAATTAGCACTTCATACACTCTTCAATAAAATACTGAACAGATAAATTAAAAGTTGACAGTACACTCTATGTTATTTGAATCCGGCCTCTCCAAGTTTTACTGGGAAGAGACAGTACATATGAGACATGAGAGCAAAAGCCGGAGATCTAGAACCCACTAAGTGTCTATAAAGTGCCGATGAAACATAAGCATGAACGTGTGCAAATCAAAATGAGTAGGAACTATAGGAAATGAAAATTAAGAGAAATTAACAATACGAAGGTAAGCCGAAGTAAAGATATAACTGAAACATCTCATGAGTGACACAGAGAACTAGTATACATCGTGTATCCACAAGCAAGACGCGTCCGATTAAGCATCTGAAATGGAAAATTGGGTAGGAACCATAAACCAGAGAAACATCGAGTTAAGAGCAATACGCAAAGCATTAGTTGAGGAAGGGTGGAATGGAGCAAAGTGGGAGAGGAGTGGATCGTGTCTTGGCTGGGTCGGAGCGAAGCGTGAGAGGACTGGATATGAGGAAATGAGAGCAAAAGCGTTCCTCTAAGGGGCGGATCCAAAACTCATTAAATGCATATAAAATGCAGATGAAATGTAAACATGATATTGAGAAATGAGGACAGAAGCCGTTTGAGGAACGGGAGATCCAGAACTCATTGAATGCAAATGAGATACATGATATGTAAGGTATACAAAAAGTCTGCAAGACGAAATTAGTGTAAAACCGGGAAAGGAGATGAAATGAAAACAACTGATCGCATGTAAGCAGAAGTAAACGCCATCCAGAAACAATTAAAGAGCAACACTCGTATACCAATAGACTTAGAGGACTGGATATAGAGAAATGAGGACAGAAGCAGTTCATCAAACGGGAGATCCAGAACTGCTTGAATACAAATGCTATGCACGATATGTAATGAAAACAAGATAACGAAAATTTGGTTGAATTAAAGCATAAGTAAATTTAACCTGGAAACAATGTAATAGCAACCTCTATATCCTAGTTGCATGCATCGAATAAACAGAAACAGGACACCTGCATATATAGAGGACATTTGGTTGAATTAAAGCATAAGTAAACGTAACCTGGAAACAATGTAATAGCAATCTCTATATCTGAAATGCATGCATCGAAGACGCGGAGACAGAACATCCACATAAGTAGAGAAATAAAATCAACAGGAAGAAACGGCGACTTAACAAGCCAAATTAAAAAGATTGAGATAAACAGGAGTCGAGAGGACTGGATAGAGTAGATCGCAGCATGCGCTACGAACGCATGAGTCCTAGAACAACTAAACAACAGAAGGAAGCAGAAGGCTGTCATAGTAAACTTTCACAAAAGCACTACGACTTCATCAGTGCCCAATGCAATGCCGAAGTAGCTGGGCGAATACCCCTCGTACCAAGTTTCTGTTTAAAAGCTCATGAGTGCCAAGGCATGAGGAACGGAATATTAGGAAATCGCAGCATGCGCTATGAATGCATGAGTCCTAAAACACTGAAGGAAGTAGAAAAGCGGTCATAGTAAGCCGCCATGAGAGCACAAACTACTTCATCGTGCCTAACGTAGTGCCAAAGTAGCTGGGGCAGCCAGTAAACCTCGTTTTGTGTTTCTGTTCAAAGGAGACAATAAATACTGCGACGTTTCTGTAGGATAGCAATCTTACTAAGACTATTTCCCCTCATGCTACACCATTCCAGTTCTAGTTTGGTTATTAGGCTTTGGTGCTTATACCATCCCCCTCTTGTTTTGTTATAAGTTTAATGTATTATAACTTTAACCTTTTTACTATACTGCATATGTATATGTAACACTCTCTGACTTGCCCAAATTTGACTCAAAATCTTATAATTTTTTCTTTTGGGGAATGACCAGAGGAGTGTAAAACTTATTGGATATAAAGTTTTAAATACTTATTGGAGGTTTCAATAGATACTGTAAATTTTCTACAGAATTATAGTCCTACCAAGGCTATTTTCTTGATGTTAAATGACTCGGTTTCAGCATTTCTTGGTGTATTTTTCGGTTAAATCAGTCATTGCCTTGAAATTGAAACCAAGAGAAGAACAACAAAATAGAACCGGGATAAGATCAACCTTCCTCATGAACCAAGGCTATTTTCTTCATGTTACATGATTTCAGTTCGACATTTCTTGGTGTATTTTTCGGTTAAATTAGTCCTTGCCTTCAATTGGAAGTTAAACAAAACAGAAGCCAAGAGAAGATCAACCTTTCTCATGAACGTTATTTACGAGATACTGATTCAAGGTTTAACATACAAGATTGCAAATCTGCTTTCTATCCTAAAGAGTCTGGGCCTAGTTCAAGTTTTCAGAAATGCCCTGAAGATGATACTGAGAAACTATTCTTGAAAACAATACTTTATTAATCGACAATGGGAATCTTCATATAGGTTATGGTTAGCACGAGGCCTGATTTAACTTATACTGTTAGTTTAGTTCCAAAATATCTAGCAAATCCTAGCTCCAACCACTAAAAAACTGTTAAGTAAAAACTTTTTATTTGTTCCAAGGATATACTTTCCAGGGGTTTTAGATGCTTAACCTGGGAAAAATTAGTCATCGCCTTTAATTGGTAGTAGACAAAATAGAAGCTAAGAGATCATCAGTTTTTTTTATGTACGGTACTTGAAAGAGATTGTTACTAGATTTAACAGACAGGATTGCAAACCTGTTTTCAACCTTATAAAATCCGTCTTCAAGAGTGTCCTGAAGATGACACTGAGAAACTACTCATGAAAAGAGTACCATATCAATCAACAATCAAAAAAATTGTATAGGCTATGGTTAGCACTAAATTCGATTTAGCTTATATTGTTAGTAGTTGCCAAATATATAGCAAATCCTAGCTCCAACGACTGAAAAACTGTGCAGCAAAATTTCTGATACATTCATGGGATAATTTCCAAGGGCTTAACTTATATGAAGTCAACCACTCCACTTCATGGATACTCTGACTGATTGGGGAGGTGATCAAGATACTAGAAGGTCGAACGGAGGGTACTACTCTGTATTCTTTCTGATGTAACTGAAAGTTGCTTAAATGACGAAATGTTAAGCAAATATAAGTAGATAAATTGGGCTCCTCCCATCTTTCACACTTTATTCATTTCAGACCCCATCCATGATCCATTGCTCTTAGATGTCTTAGTGCAAATGTGTTAGATTGAATTGGAAGACAGGATGTACCAGATACTGATCAAGCATTTACTTCTCCCGAGCACGATGTTGAGGCAGCTCAGGCTCAATTAGTTATGCACTCCTTTTTGTTCTCAACAACCATGTATCTAGTCTTGACTTCCTCTTGTATTCCGTTTGGCTACAACAATTTGTAAGAGTAAGGATGGTGTGATTCCACTTTTTAGTATAGAGGTGATCGATGGTAAGGCAGACCTGGTTGAGATTTATAAATCCACTTTGTAACTAGTAGGGTGTGGCAAGCAGAAGTTGCTAGATTAAAAGAGTTACTTACTAGCTCTAAATTTGAACGACGTAGATTTACACCTAGGGTCCTCTTATTGAATAACCAGAGGGGTACCTTTTCGGGAAAATGCGAATAGATCACAGAGAGTCTTATTAGACTATGTATTCAGCCCCTTACGTTGAGGAAGTTGGTCAAACAGAAAATGGATTTCCGTTTCTTTATCCATCACCAAAGCTACATACATGACCGAATCAAAAACAACCACTAGATTTCTGTTTCTTTATCCAGCACCGAAGCTACATATATGGCCGTATTTCTTTATCCAAAAGCGACGTTAAATATATGCCCCTGTCATTTGGCTAACCATTTGGCTCTACTGTGACATCAACAACCTTCTAAACGACTTAGGTTTTCCCGAAACCAATGACTTGGATTTCCTGTAAAAACAATAACGCTCTACTTCGGGAGCAACACTGACAGCGACCTTGTCACCCCAACAATGCAACATAAAAGAACCAAACACATCGACATTAAATTTCTTCACATTAGAGATAGACATTAAATTTCTTCTTTACATTCGAGAAAAAATTGAGGAAAAAGAAGTTCTACTTCTATCTCCCGTGTTGACAGTAAATAACGTTATTTGGAGTACTCGGAGGAAACAGGTAACTATCGGAAAGCACGGAGTGGACTTTTGTGGGGAGAACTGCGGCTGTCCCACCAGTAAAACTTGCAGAGAAAAAACGGCGTTACGTAGATCTGCAGGGATGGGGGGATCAAGTCTGACACGCATTAATGCGAAATCGGGAACCCGTCATGACGGCGATCGACCGGCTAAATGCGATGGGGGCGCCGTGGCCGGCGCACAGTGGAGAGAGCGCTGGCGACTAAATCTAGCCCCTCGACATGTGTCGTGAGCTGGGTTAACCCCAGAGTATACACACCGGTCAAGCAGAGCGGTCTGTGAACTCGAGAAGGGCGATCGAAGCCGAAAGCGTGTCAATTTTCGCTAGCAGTGGACAGGACAGGACAGGACATCGGGGGTAGGATTACTGTCTAGGGCGTGGTAATAGGCCGTGGTCCGCCCATCAATGCTGTGTACTGATGTCTTCACAAAATGAGTGATTAGGGACTTGCATGAAAAATATACTCATGCACTAGAAGTTAGGAATGAAGAATAAGTTTCCAGCAACTTGCAGAAGAAATTTCTTCAGGCATTAGGAATTAGAGATGAAGGGTAGTTTTCTATATTATTCGTATATTCATGCATTAGGAGTTAAAGATAAAGAGTAGTTTCCCATCTTACATGGATGTCCATTAAGAGAAGTGTTAGACTAATTCGAATAAATCTAATGCTAATGTAACATTTCAATAATCAAACACATCAGAAAAGTAATGAACATTAAGAAGTGTTAGACGAGTGCAAATAAATATAATGCTGATGTAAGTTTTTAATAATCAAACACATCAACAAAGTAATGAACATGCCTATTGTTGATCATGTGTGATCTTAATTTCGAGATTAGCGCAGAGATCTTGCCGCTCCGATCTTGCCCCTTTCACAGGTTAGTGAAGTAGTGAAGGGTTGATGCCCCTTCACAACGACCTAACACTTGACATTTCGGGTCACACCCATGTACCTATTTTTGTCCCTACTCGAGAACTTCTACCAAAAGTCAATATTTTTTCATATACTTGAACCTCCCTATTCAAGGATTTCTAACTCTCTACTCAAGGATTTCTACCCAAAAGTCATTATTTTTTCATTCACCTGAAACTCCCACAGTAATAAAGTAAATTTTCAGAAGTGACAATTGGAATGGGAAATTGAAACTAAAGACGGGAGATCTTAAACATACCATAATGAGGCGGTTCTTGTGATACACATTGAATCCGTGCACATTGATTAGAGGTGCCTCTTTTGTGAAGCCGATAATTGTTATAACTGATGTCTGGAAGTCCATTAGCAGACAGAGACTGTATGAGTAAAAACAAATAGGATTCGTACTCGTAAAGAAAGAAAGGAAACTACTGCAAACTACGAAAAGAACAACTAGGCAGAACCCACAAGATGATATTTCCTTCAGCACAAATGCAATGTTCTAGCAAGAGCCCATACAAATACCCACTACGAGCCGCAAACAACAAGCCATGGACAGAACCAGAACTGTTACCTCCTTATGTGTTGGATCTTTGTTGTTGCCAATCTGTGGTTTATAAATAATTTGCTCAGGAAATTTGAGATCATTCGCTATACTGTGGTGCTCCACTGGTTGTCCCCGAAGAATAATTTGAAAACCGGGAGGAGTTTGCAGATACAATATTGAGGCATATACCTGAATGATCTCCAAAATTATCAGATACAACCAAGAATTCGGGACTCTGTAGGATTTGTCAACCTATGACTTCACCAATTATAGGCGACTTCAAAGAACAGAATCTACGTTGTCCTTCTTACTAAATTACTACTCACCCGTAGAGAATGGTGGTAGCGATTGGCAATATGCTGTTGAGCCAGCTGAGCCTGCACAGGCTTGCCTTTATCTTGTTTGGCACCACCTCTGAGTTGGATATCCTGTGGGTTCAGGAGGAGTTAGGCAAGGTTAAGGCAGTATAAGAACGCTATTCTGGAAATTTCAGGACCTTGGGCACTACAAAGTAATGAAGTTCAAAGAACAGCTGCTCAAGTATCCTTGTCCAGAGAATATAGCTAGGTTTATGGCAACGCTTTAGTAGTACCGTAAGGAGGTTATTGGATGATAAAGCTCAATATGCATGGTTTACCCAAATCATGCACTGTATCTGAATAGTAAAACAGCGATATAACATGACAAGGCAATGCAGTACACCCTCTCTCGATCTAACAGTACATGCCCCTAATGCATGATCTAGGTAGGAGGAACTGCTTGTCATTAAGCAAACAATATTTACTCAGTTCCGACCTTACCTATATCCGCATGTCTGTCTCTCTCTCAGGTACCTACGTTTTATACTTCCATCCAATACTTATGCCACAACCTTCTCTTTCAATAAAAAGGAGACAAACCCCTGGCAGAAGCACTTACATGCTCGTCCGAATCGAAATCCAGTTCTAAGACACCATCATCGTTGAACCACAGGTTGTAGACAATAACTTTAGTACCATGCCAACCCAGATCATTGAACTGCGTCCCGTCGAAGTCCACATGTCAACAACAGAAAGTCATAACAAAGCCTTGATACCATCAGAGATAATTTATTGGAAAACAAGGACGGTCGTTCTTCGTACAGAACTCGGCTCAACAAACTAAGTGATAGCTGTCCACAAGTTTCTTCTATGTTGACTGTGAATCATGGGAGCCGAAGCCGCTCGAAGTTTCTTCAAAATTGTTTACAAGTTTCTTCCATATGCTGTCAGTTAGCTCCTGTGCGTACCGCATACTGAGGATCAGATACAGAACCCGTTACTATAACCCGGTCACACGGGCATGCTTGTCTCTGACATTATAACCTTGATGTTGTGAAGTAAATTCCGTGTAGTTGTCAGTTAGATGAAGTGGTAATCGAGGGTAAGCCCTACATTTGTACTAATCCTGCAGACGAAGATTAGTAAAAGTGTAGCATTGATAATCAGCAAACCCTACAGTCGTGTTATTTAAGTTTACCTGCAAGCAAGAATTAGTGCAACGATTCTATGCTACGCGGCACGAGTCTTTGTCGGCAATTTCAGTACGCATGGGCTTCTGAGATATCCCCAAGAAATCGTACCGCGAAGTTAAGTCATTATTCTACTTGGCCCCTCCCAAGACATCGATTCCAGATTTACTCACCATCCTAAAACTCTTCTCAACTTCCTCCCACTCAAACCTTCACAAGTTGCAGCAAAGAAGAGAGAAGAAAGTGCAAGTTCTTACTTGCGCAAGAATTTCTGGCTCTGATGAATAAGGAGACCATTGTAAGATAGACGACAAGTTGCTGTGCCAGTCTGCAAGAGTTGTTCGCACCGTTTTCTTCAAGTTATCCAAAGATGGGGATGAAGTCTCATCTCGACATGCGATCTCGTAGTCGATCTGCACAAATAGGGAGTTCGAGCATTGTGATAATTGATCCTTCATTGTACAGATCATGACATATTTGTGAAAGGAGAGCAGAAGCTGTTCGATTGAGATCATGACATATCGTGATGAAATATAGAGTTGTAAATAGCCCCGTTCCATACCCACGTCGTTGATCGTAAAGATCATGGCATAAAAAGAAGAGTGAAATTGTTCTCAGATGAGGTGAACGCTCGAAAACTCAACCCGTGAGTACTTTGAGAACATATGTAATAAATTCAGTCACGTCTATAAGGGCCCGCTATGATTAAACTACAAATCCTAAAATTGGTGTTTCGATGATGTCAACGTACCATTGGAACTACAACATCCTCATGTCCAGTCTTCCGTAGAAACGTATATGATAATAGCCCGATGCTCTGAGTAACAACACTGGATCAAATATGTCAGTCTACAACTTGGGACTTACTCAAAACCATTGGTATGACCGTCGACACTTATAAAAATCGCCATGAATGTTCATCAGAAGCCATACGAACACCCAACGCATTACTAGCTAAGTGAGGTAGTCGGACATTGCAGTTTGCAGATAAGTGATCACTCAACGAAGTAGGGGTACGGCCACCATGAAAAAAATCATTGATCTCATACAGCTGCACGTTGTCAAACAATATTGCTACGAAAAGCTGCCACCGCAGGTAATACTTACGATCCAGTTCTGCAGCGACTAAAAACTATCACATCTGCGCCCAAACGCATCGTGCTAGTCTTGAATCCGTTCCCATCTGCAATTCGGTTAAACGATCAGAAGACAGGAACGATAAAGAATCAAGTGTATAGACAAGTGCTTCATGCAATATTGAGTAAATGAATGAGATCCGTTCGTTATAACACAGTTCTATATCCACGTAGAACTGATTAATACATGACAATGTGAACAATGTATGACAAGTAGGAAAGTGATCTATGACATAAGTAGAAGAGTCGGCACAAGTACCAAGTACTTCTTACCACGGTACCAATCACTAACGCTCTGCTAAAACCATTAGAATGTGATTCTGAGAAACTGAACGTATTGAAAAGAACACGTAGATAGCAGTTAACATGTGATGGAATGAAAAACAGATCCACTAACAAGGTTTCGCTCCCACGGGACTGGACTGGACTTCACTGAACTCTCGCATGATAGACTTTCAGGTAACTTGAATACTAAATACAATGCACCCGCAGCACATAATCCGATTCTCATGATAGCAGAAAGAGGACCGGAATAGTGAGTCCAGATAGTACTCGATCCTTCATGGGGTGTGGATGCACAGAAGGTTAAAGAAAAATCCATTATACAGGAACCCATATTAAGTCCGAAAAATACATTGGCCGATAGTGGTATTCGTGTTCTTCCTGGAGTACCCCAAGCTCATACATTGGCGCATACAATCTGGAGTCATTCCTCCTCCATCGTCTGCATATCGCTCAAAACCAGGGTGTCAAACGAAGACGTCGGGTGCCGTTCTACCCATATCTATTGGGGTCTATCTTCCTAAGTGAGTTTAAGCCACCAGAGGCGTACTAGAAATGACAACAAAATGTGTTCACTAAGGGATCGACTACTCGATAGACAATAAAGATGAAAAATGAAATTTTGACCATTTTACATACCCTGAACGAGCAGAGCAGGACTGTTGTCTCGAGGATTAACCATCTTGTCGATGCTCACAAAGGTAGCACCATTCATGACCTGCAAAGGGCTCAATATACGTTGTCACGCAAAAGCAAGCCTTGGATTATTGTTCCAAAACCTCTGTTCGTCGAAAATGTAACGCACACAGATTCCTGTTAAAAAATTTGAATCCGGACTGTACTATATTAACAAAGAACAATTGGGTTACTCATATCAAAATCTCATGAAGTGGTGCAAATTCGAGCAGTGATTACCTCATCGACGGCATTGTCCAATAGTTCTGCAACGGCTGCCGAAACAAGCAATTACGGAAGTCGTTAGAACATATCTGGACACTTGAGTATACATAGGCAGGGTAGGTGTAGGTATAATCTCAGATACTAAGCTTGTGAATAAGAACAATAGCTGGGCTTCTAAATATTTAGATCTAAACTGAGAAATACAGTTGTAGCAGATTTTAATCTATTAGGTTGTAGGCTTTTCAGGAACAACAATGCCCCTATCTTTCGAACGAACATCAACCAGGAAAAATTTTATGTTCTTCAATGTCCTTATCTTCATTTTTTATTTCTTCTTAACAGTTTTTGTCTTGATTTCGGTTCACTTATAATTCCCGCATTGAAGCAACTGCTCCTATTTCCTTTCAATACTCCCTCGCTCGAGCTACAGTTGACCACCAAGGCAAGGAGTATAGTGGGAGGCTTATCACCGCAGAACACATCCCATCAGCCCCTCAAGGATCCAATGTACTAGCAGTAACGACAGAAGATGAGGCTCCAGTCTTTGTAACTACAAGACAAGGATCATATCATTCAGAAAACTTGGAACTCGGATATGGATATCCTGATCCAAGCGACGAAGATGCAAAGTTTCCTCAGGTGCCGATACCAGTAAGGAAACACAAGAGTCCAACCCGGGAACATTCCTCCCACGAGCACCCAGCTCTTCAGATGTTCAAACGGTTTTGGCCCAATACTAGATACGATACTGAGGAATAGGGGCATCTTCGCTACCTCCCTCCACAGGTGCCCACTATCAGATATGAACATCTTTGCTAACTCTGTCCCACAATCTCCTTGTAGATGTGGCGAATACGAAGGCCAATATCTCTTTCAAGAGACTTCTTGTGATATCCCCAAGACTAGAAGAAATTCTAGATTTACATCCCGCCTAAAAAGTCATATTTGAGGCAGTTAAACGTGTCTATTCTCATCAAAAGTGTCCTTTCAGATGATCAAGCACTAAACACTTCTTCTCAAGTTTTCAAATTTAGTAAAACTAAAAGCCAATATCACTTTGAAGCAAATTCTGACGATATCTCCAATGTCGGAAGGAATTGCAGAATAGATGCAAAGTTTACTCAGATGCCGACACCGATAAGGGAACACAAAAGTATACCCGGGACACTCGTCTCACGAGTACCCAGCTCCTCAAATGTTTCAAGAGTCTTCTCTACCTCTCTCCTCAAGTGCCCAATTCTAGATAGAAACAACTTCGTTATCTCTCTCCTATGATCTCCTTGTAGATTTGGCAAATACTAAGGCAAATATCTCTTCCAAGCAACTTCTAACTACATTCCCCAATGCTAGAAGGTATTGCAGAAATACTTCCTGCCTAAAAAGTCAAATTTAAGACAATCAAATCCGTCTTTTTAAATAATCAAACACTAAACACAGGAGCGAATGTATAACAGGAGACAATACTGATATCAGTAAAAACATCAACAAAGTCGCTGAGTTGGTCAGTAAAGCCACAGACCAAGCCGATAACTCTGTTGCCGACCCAAATTATAATCAGTTAAGTTCTCTATCATAAAACCTAAAGCACTTATCTTACTCTAATTTTGGTCTCCGACGCAGTCTCTGGCCTAATCAACGTAGTTTCCGACCTGGTCAAATTAATCTCTGGCCTGATCAGCGAAGTTTCTGGTCTGCTCAACAACTTAGCTGCCATTCTGATATTAGTAAGATCTTCCTGTTTCTCTGGTCTGGTCAACGATTTAGCTGCCGATTTTATTTCTGCTGCTAATATTAGTAAAATTTGGCAAATATAAAATCTTATCTCTGGTTTGGTCAAGATTTAGCTGCAAATCTGCTGCTGTTAACAGCAAAAATTGCCAAATATAATTTCTTACTAATATCAGCAAAAATCTTACTGTTATTTTACTGATACCCTTAATACTTCCTCTCAAATTTTCAGATTTTCCAAATACAAAGACCAGAATCACTTTCAAGCAACTTCTAACTATATCTTCCGGAAGCCAGAAGGAATTGCAGACATAGATGCAAAGTTTCCTCAGGTTTCCGATTTCTTTTGTGCATATGTGTGTCCTCATCTGCAATGGTGACAATACATGTTTTGAGGAAGACGGCTAAACTCAGCAGTAGGCAGGTAATTTATCACCCAAGACCATGGCTACTATTCATGCACTTTGACCCTTGCGCTCATAAGAGCAGACATTCTTGTGACAAACATGTTTTAGTAAAAGAATACGGAACCCGTTATAGAAAACCCACGTCTAACCCGACTTGACTCTGATATTTGTTAGTAATGTACTAAAATTCTTCATAAATGTCAGTTACATATTGTCATAGAGAGGTAAACATGCATTTGCCTACAGAAAGGGTTTAGAACCATGGTAACCTTGAAGATTATGTAAGCCTGGAATTGTGTTATATATACCTCCAAGCAAGGAGGTAGTAACAGCAAGTGTAACCTCGAGAAAGCCAGCGTCTTGCGTCATCACAGTGTTGGAGGTATGGACATAAATTTCTTAACTCGACAAATGGAGAACATTTAGATTTCTGCTGTATGTTGTGACCAACATATAGCAGATATGTCCACTATCAGTAAATCTGTCACCAGCTTGACCTAAGATAGTAGTCCAAATGTGACTGAATTTCAATTGCTTGTTTCTCACAACCGCTGACAGTAACAAACCTGGTTCGCGAAGAAGGTGAGAACTTTTACCACGAACTATTTCCAGCATATATTGGATCATAATGTGCGGAAACCGCTCAGGAACGGAGGTCCATGGATCTACTTCCAGCATAAACATGAGTAATTGAGCAGAAGCCCATCGAAAAGCTTTCAGCGTATATAGCCTCGAGTTGGCAAACAGAGATGAGTTGATTTTGAAAGCCATGTTCTTTCTTACCTCTGGTCGACGATAGACGGTATAGACGGTACAGGCAAGTGTCACCATCCAACACTATAAGGTCAACTCTTGAGCCACTTCTGGTCAAAATATCTGACTACTGATACTAGAATGGGGGTGTTTGGCGGTGATAATGTCTGAATCCAAGAACACATCAACTTAAAACATCGCGTTGTTATAGATTTTGTGTCCAGAGTACAAATAGTGGAACCAGCTGTAGTGTAGATGACATCTTTTCTGATATCGCATCAAGAGGATCATCGGGGTCAATACTTGGTATGGTCACCTATAATCAAGGTCATTACTTGTTAGTGGTGTTGTAATTACATGGCAGGAACTAGAGTGCACTCAGGTAAGATTTCAGCTATGAAACCTAGGAGTCATACTCAGCTGAGCTGAACCCATCAATCTGTAATAGACTGATGCCTGCCGGATAGACTGTGAATGACAAGGCCACAGGTGTACATGGCCGGATATTGAGAAATGAGGACAGAAGCCGGATATTGGAGTTATGAGGACAGAAGCTAGAAGAAGGAGTATGAGGATCCAGAACTCATTAAATGCAAATGAAATGTAGATAAAATGGCAATAAAATGAAAGCAGAATTGACTAAGAAATATGCGCATAGGAGATGAAATCTAAATCATAAAAAGCATGTATTGTCAAGCAACGATCATATATTCAGACATGAGAGCAGAAGCCGTTCGAAGAACGGGGGATCCAGAACTCATTACGTGCAAATGGTCTGCATATGAAATGTCAACATGATATTGGAGTTATGAGAGCAGAAGCCGTTCAAAGAAGAACGGGGGATCCAGAACTCATTGAATGCAAATGAAATGTAGATGAAATGGCAATAAAATAATAATAACAATAAAATGTAAACATGATCGTGCAACGATCATATATAAGTAATGTAGAGAATCTGTGAACCAATATGTACTGAGGGAACGAAGAGTTATCTCATATCAAGAAATGTGAAACAACTGGAAACAAACTGAATGAATTGAGAACAAATTGAATGAAACCAAACCCGGATATAGGTAGATAAGAGCAGAACCCGTTCTAGGAACGGGTGATCCAGAACTCATTAAATGCATATGATCGCTAACCAAGATGTACTTTATGCACAATGCTGGAATAGTGATAAATCCATAAAGTAGAATGCATCGAATGTAATTGCAACAAATCGACAACAACATATATCTAAAGGACTAGGAAACAACTTGAAATCGATAACAGCTATTCAAACAAATATATTCAACTGAACGAACCAAATCCGGATATATTCAGTGTATGCATATGGAACCCGTTGTATGTAGGTATACGAGAACAGATGCCGTTCTGGGAACGGGTTATCCAGAACTCATGAGGTGCAAAATATCGTTAAGCAAGATGTACATGATACCCAACGCTAGAGTAGTATTAAATCCCTAAGTTAGAATGCATCGAAGGTAACCTACAGCAATTGCATGATCGAAGCAAACATATTGAAACACCTGCATATATAGAGAAGAAACAGCATCAAATGAAAGGCGAAGTAAATGTCATTTAGAAACCAGTAGATAGCAACACACATATTAGAGATGCAGCCATCAAAGAAGCGGATGCCGACCTCCCACAGAAGTAGAGAAATAATGTACATGATACCCAACGCTAGAGTAGTATTAAATCCCTAAGTTAGAATGCATCGAAGGTAACCTACAGCAATTGCATGATCGAAGCAAACATATTGAAACACCTGCATATATAGAGAAGAAACAGCATCAAATGAAAGGCGCAGTAAATGTCACTTAGAAACCAGTAGATAGCAACACACATATTAGAGATGCAGCCATCAAAGAAGCGGATGCCGACCTCCACAGAAGTAGAGAAAAAATACATCAGGAAGAAACGGCCGACTGAAACGGATGGAGAAAAACTGGTGTCAAGAGACAAGAAGTAATCTGTAAATATCACGGGTCAAGGATGATCTGAGTCAGGAAACGAAAGTCGTGGAAGGTGTAGGAGAAAGAGCCCTGGAAGGAGAAAATATCGTGGGGCAAGGAAGATCTTAGTCAGGAAACGAAAATCGTGGAAGGTGTAGGAGAAAGAGCACTGGAAGTAGAAATCGCTCAGAGAACGAAGGAAGTCGAGCAAAGCATCCAAGGACTGGATATCAAGATATCACAGCAAGCGCTATGGATGCCTGTGTCCAGAGAAACCAAACAGCTGAGGGAAGCAGAAGACAGCCATAGTACGTCTCCATGAAAACACATGCGACTTCATCAGTGCCTCGCGCAGTGGCGAAGTAACTGAGGTAGAGTCAGTACCCCTCATATCGAGTTTCTGCTCGAGAACTCATGAGTGCCAAAGGCAAACTCGGTTGCTCCCCTAAAGTGCCGCTCAAAAGTATTGGGAATGTCAAAAAGAACAGAGGTGGAAGTGTGGAATATATTGTGCAATATATAGGTATATGAGAACGGAAGCCGTTCTGGGAATGGGTTATCCAGAACTCATGAAGTGTAAATGCTCGGTAAGCAAGATGTACATGATTCACAATGCTAGAATCGTGAGAAATCCATAATGTAGAATGCATCGAATGTAACTTGAAGCAAAGGCATAATTGAAACAAATTGACAACAACATATGGCTAACAGACTAGTAAAACCACCGTGAAATGGAGAACTCTATGCAAACGACTGCGAGAAATAGGTAACACTATGTAAAAGACTGCCAGTAAGCAGTGCGTGAACGATAAAAAATAAAAAACGTGGGCTGGAGTCGGGTAGGAACACTGTATACACCAGAGGTCCCATGAATCAAGCAAAGAGCGAAGGGAAAATAATAGGGAGGGAATTAGCTGGGGAATGGAGGAGTGGAACAATGCGAGAGCTATAGGATGGTGTGCCATTGTGCAATATATAGGTATACAAGAACAGAAGCCGTTCTGGGAACGGGTTATCCAGAACTCATGAAGTGCAAATGATCGATAAACAATATGTACATGATGGGCAACGCTAGTAGTATTAAATCCCGAGGGTAGAATGCATGGAAGGTATGCTACGCGCAATGCTAGAGTAGTATTAAATCCCTAAGTTAGAATGCATCGAAGGTAACCTACAGCAATGGCATAATCGAGACAAACATATTGAAACACCGGCATATATAGGTATACGAGAACAGATGCCGTTCTGGGAACGGGTTATCCAGAACTCATGAGGTGCAAATGATCGATAAGCAAGATGTACATAATTGACAATGCTAGAATAGTGAGAAATCCATAAGGTAGAATGCATCGAATGTAATGTGAAGCAAAGGCATAATTGAAACAAATTGAGAATAACATATGGCTAACAGACTAGTAAACCACCATGAAATTGAGAACTCTATGCAAACAACTGCGAGAAATAGGTAATGCTATGTAAAAGACTGCCAGTAAGCAGTGCGGGACCGATAAAAATAGAAAACATGGGCTGGAGTCGGGTAGGAACACTGCATACACAAGAGGTCCCATGAATCAGGCAAAGAGCGAAGGAAAAATAATAGGAAGGGAAGTAGCTGGGGAATGGAGGAGTGGAACAATGCGAGAGCTATAGGATAGTGTGGCTGCAGAAACCTGTCGAAGTGTAACAGGGTAACGAGAGCTAAGCGAAAAAGGACAGGATATACGGTATATCACAACAAGCGGTATGGACGCTTGAGTCCTGAGACGCTAAACAGCAAAGGGGAACCAGAAGGCTATATCTATACCCGTTGTATCTATACCCGCGTAGGCCTGGACAAGATAGGACATAGGGAATAAGGTATGATCCCCTCACCTGATAGCATCCCCAATTATGTTACTACTCCCAAACGCCGCTGCAAGGAGAGTGGTATATTTTGATAATAACTGCGAGCCGGTTACAAAGATGGAAACAAAACTTGGATGGAGCTCCTTGCCATACCGAATGTACGACAACAACACAGAAGGAGGTATATTGAGAAACGAGGACAGAAGGAGGTATAGCCTAGCCGACCCAACATAAGTCAATGTTTGAAAGACTTTGGATAGCTTGAAGAATATCGGTTTCTTCGAGAAATCACTAGAATTGAATTGGAATAAAACCACCTAGTAGTCAGATCGATTCTCGGTCGTGGAAAACCAGATGAAATCCAATAAGCCTGAGAAGTTTCTCTTTCAGAAAGACGCCTCAGTGCTATAGATGACCACCAGATCAGTGCACTTCTTACTTACTACGTCAGTAACATATCCATGTTCTCATTGTGAGAAATGTGGAGTGATACTAATGCATATCCAAGAACCTTGTTAACCTAACCTATTGAGATTTATGTACTTGTACAGATGGATAAGGATATTTAGGACATGAGAGCAGAAGCCTTTCGAAGACTGGGGGATCCAGAACTCAATAAGTGCATATGAATTGCGGATGAAATGTAAACATGACATAGAGCAAATCTAGATGCATAATAAAGCCATAAAGGAGATGAAGTGCATCTAACAGATCAAGTGTAAGGCTAAGCACAAACGAAATATAAGTATTTCCTGATCAACAGCAGTAAAGAACTCGTATACATCATGTAATTGATGTAAGCAAAGCATGTAGCGAAATAGAGGACCACCTGTAATTGAAGACCAGCCAGCAAAACATGAAAGATTGAGTGAACTGAAATCGGAAGACCGGGCAGATTGATATGAATATTGGTAGATGAGAGCAGAAGCCGTTCTAGGAATGGGTGATCCAGAACTCATTAAATGCATGTGAAGTGGAGATGAAATGAAACTCAGATGGATATCGATATATGAGGACAGAAGCCGTTCAAAGAACAGGGGATCCAGAACTCATTAAATGCATGTGAAGTGCAGATGAAATGTCAATATGATATGAAATGTTAGATGAAATGTAAACACGATATAGGTAGACGAGAGCAGAAGCCGTTCTTGGAACGGGTGATCCAGAACTCATTACAGATGATCGGTGACCAAGATGTACTTTATGCACAATGCTAGAATAGTGATAAATCCATAAAGTAGAATGCATCGGATGTAACCTGAAGCGAATGCATAATTGCAGCAAATTGAGAACAACATATATCTAAAGGACTAGTAAACATCTAGACCAGTAGCTATTCAAACGAATTCGAGATATATAAAACATTATGTAATTGACCGCCAGTAAGCAGTGCATGAACGATGAAATTAAATTCTAGGCTGAAGTCGGGTAGAAACACTGGAGATACTGGAGATCGAACCATGAAGCAGGTAAAGAGCGAGGGAAATAAAATGTAAACAAGATATGTGCAAATCGAGATGAGTACTAAACCCGTAGAGGAGATTAATTAAATATAACAGATGGATATAGAGAAATGAGGACAGAAGCCGTTCGATGAACGGGGGATCCAGAACTCATTGAATGCAAATGAGATGCAAGATATGTAATGCACACAAGGTAACGAACATCTGATGGAATGATAGCATAAGTAAACGTAACCTGGAAACATTTCAAGAGCAGTACCTATGTAGAAGTAGCATGCATCGAAAAAACGGAAACAGAACAACAGCGCATATAGAGAAATAAAATCAACAGGAAAATGACGACTTCACAAGCCAGACGTGAAAGATCAAGATAAAGAGATATCGAGAATCATGTAGAAGCCTGGAAATCGAAATTCGTCGAAGATCTGTGAGTTAGCAGACCGAGAGTATGAAATCGCTCAGAGAACGAGGGAAGTAGAGCGATGCGTTAGAGGACTGGATACAGATTATATCGCAGCATGTGCTATGAACACATGAGTCCTAAAACACCAAAGACACAGAGGGAAGCAGGAAGGCGGTCATAGTAAGCCTCCTCGAAAGCATGTGCGACTTCATCAGTGCCTAAGTAGCTGGGCGAATGCCATTACCCCTCGTACCGAGTTTCTGTTTGAAAGCCAAGGCAAACTTGGTTGCTCCCTTAAGTGGAGATCAAAAGGAGTAAGAATGTTGCGGAAAGACAGGCTTAGAATAATGTGGGGAAATGTGGTCCAGAGATGGCAAGTAGAATCCAACAGATGGATATCGGTAGATGAGAGTAGAAGCCATTCTAGGAACGGATGATCCAGAGTTCAATAAGTGCATATGAAAGGTAACCAAGATACTCAAATCGAGAATAGTGATAAATCCCTGAAGTAGACTGCATCGAATGTAACCTGAACCAAAGGCATAATTGCAACATATCGAGGACAACATATATAACTCTATATATAAAGAACTAGTAAACAACTTGTATTCGGTAACTGCTATGCAACATAATTTAAGAAATATATTACATTGGGCAATTGACCACCTATAAGCACCGCGTGAATGAAGAAAATAAGCTATCGTCTGGAGTCGGGCAGGAACACTGGAGATCGAAAGTCAAGTATGACCCTTGAAGCAGGCAAAGAGCGAGTGAAAAATAATAGCGAGGGAATTAGTTAAGGACGGGAGGAGTGGAGCAATGGCGGAGCGGAGTGGATGGTGCTTTTTCTGAGACGTATCGAAGCGTAACAGTGTAACACAACAGGGTATAAGGATACAAGAGTATCCTAACAGATGGATATTGGTAGATGAGAGCAGAAGCCGTTCTAGGAACGGGTGATCCAGATGGATACTGCACAGTGTAAAACAGATAGATAAAACAGATGCATCCTAACAGATGGATCCTAGCAGATGGATAATGCACAGTGTAAAATCATGACCGAAATATTTGGTATTGACAACTGATTCATCTTGAACGACCTTGTTTGTCCGAGGTACATCTCCAGGTGTAGATCGTCCGAGGTACATCTCCAGGTGTAGATCGTCGTAGCGATCTTAGAAACCTTCCAGCTTCGGATTCCATTATTTCGACAGTCAAGAGAAGCTGAACTTTGTTCGGCAAAAACAACTGTTTCATCTCTCCTTGCACTGCCCTATGGACTCTAATTACATTATATTCTTACAACTTAACTTCTTCGTTCGGCTGTATCATCAACTAACAACTCTTCTTTGTTCGGGTCACAGTTGATGGCAGTCTCCCAACTGCTCTGGACACCATCTCAACCAGAGAATGGTGTCTTCGATCTTTTCTGAATACCAGCCCTGGCATTTGGATCACACGGATCTCTCTGTGTCTCAAAATTTAATCCGTGCTCTATGACGTAAAGGACGTCTTCCTTTCAAAACTATCACTCCTCAATATCTTCTCGAAGGCTGTTATCTTTGTTGATCGTCACATCAACCAACCATGCTGGCAAGTCGTGAACTCCCGAAGAATTCAGGTGAAAACAAATCTTCCATTCTACGTGGATCATAAGGGGAAAAAGATTACTGTACCTCCCAGAGCCCACTTGTGAGAGGTTGCGTTAGAGTGTAGAAACTTGGGATGCACCCGTACGTGATCCATAGCACCTGCAAAGGCCGGTTCCCACTGTTAGATATTTATGTAACATGGATGCAGCTGCCAAATCCTGTAAAGAACGCTCACAATGAATTTAGCTTCTACATACATTCCTATCTATCTCCAAACTTGGCTTTTCTGCAGGATGTGGACTTCAAGGTGGCGTACAAAAGACATTCATCCAAAGGTATCAGAGCTAAATATCATTTCCTCCGCTTCTGGAGTGTCTGGATACTTAGGGTCTTGGGCTTCAACAATTTGTACATATTTGAGCAATCGGAGCAGAACCTATTCCAAGAGCAGGGGATCCAAATCCCACCTAGTAGGGAACCGAGACGTGCATGTGAAGTACATACGAAATCCAAGCATGAACGTATGCAAACTGAGATGAAGTTACTCTTAGCAAAGAAATGCATAACGAAAAATAAGCGGAAGTGATAGACAGCAAGAATTTGCACATGTTTCAGCAACTCGAGGAACGGGGTACCCAGAACCCACTTAGTAGGGAACCGCGAACTTGCATATGACATGCAAGCATGAACGTATGGAAATTAAACTAAAGTTTCTAAGCAAGAAAATAAACACCGAAAGATAAGCGGAAGTGACAGAAAGCAGGAACGGAAATTGATGCATTTTATAAGTAGCACATGCAGTGAACTAGTATACATCATGTAAAGAAAAAGAGAACCTTTTGGAACAGCTACATAGTTAGCATATGAAACTGAAAGCAGAGGAGAATCATCGTGCGAGTAGGAATATCCAGTCGGAAGCAAAGCGAAACACAGAGGGAAGTAGGCAAAAACATAGCTGTAGTGGAGGATGGATGGGATGGAGCGAAGTGGGCAAGGAGTGGATGATATCTTGGCTGAGTTGGAGCGAATCGTGGAAAGACTGGATGGTGTATATTGCAGCATGCTCTATGAGCGCATGAGTCCTAAAACACTGAACACTAGAAGGAAGCAGACAGGCGGTCATAGTAAGCCTGCCCGAAAGCACTAACAACTCACAAGTGCCTAACGAAGTGCCGAAGTAGCTGGGCAAATGCCAGCAACCATCAAACTCAGTTTCTGATCATGAGCTTATAACGCTACAAAAGAAGATCAGCTGCAAGAAGATCATGTGCATCAACTGATGGAGATTTTAAGCTTACCTTGGGTAGTTCTGACTCGACTAGGTTGAGCCTCGTAATCGCCTGCCCTCCAAAAGAGCCGACAAACATCAGAGTCATCTGCAGGCGGTGAGGGAAGTGGGGGAGAACTCGGGCTTTTCACTTTCACCCCAGCAAATCCACGTATTTTCTTCTCAATATCGCCTGATCCGTTACCGTTCTGACCGTGAGAACTTTCAGGAGTTTTACTTCCTCTCTCTCGAGGACTCACTTCGACTGGAGTATGTGTTTCCGGCTCAGGAGGTAAAGGCTCCCCCCAATTGGAAAGACGAGGTGAGGAACTCTCTTCACCAGATGCTCCACTGTTTTTCCCACCTCTAGCTTTCCGCGTCTTTCCTTTGACGGCTCCAACTGGGGCCACCCCTGGAGAAACTGGATCAGACATAACAATATCCCCACCTCCTCCACTTTGGGTGTCAGTCCCTTTCCCTTCCTTCTTTGTAGTCGCTTGAGCAGCAGCAACTGGGATGGATTTCATTTTCGATGTGTCCTCTTCGTCGCTACTTAAGTCAATGATAGGGGAGGGAGCGGCCATGGCATTAACCTTAGCTCAAGTACCTGTTTGACATCGACAATCAACAATTTTTCCTCAAGAGTTTGTTTCTTGAATTACTGAGTGACGCTTCATCGAAACATTACAAACATTTCAACAAAAAAGAGAAGGCGAGAAATGATCCCACTCCGTCAAACTAATGCTTAATTCCTCACATCCAGAATCACCAACTGAGCACCCACTACCAGATTATGAATGTACGAAGATGTAACATCGGTCCCTCGATGCACAGATAACGTGGCACACTGTGGGACAGAATGTGATCATAGAAATAGACCTATAACCTCGGTAGGTTCAATTGCTGAGCACAAAAGTTCCTCCTCCTCCGCAAACGATGAAAGAATAACTCATTTCAACCCAATCAGATAAGTAGCCATGTTCTCCAATGCGAATCTTGCTCCTTTTAACACCTTACATGAGGAGAATTCATTATATACTTCAAAAAAAGTGACGTGGCAGTTGTTAGCAACCCCACTTAACACGCTGGAGGTTATGCGTTCAGTAAACTATCCATACAGCCGGACAATATGAAATCTGGCTCATCGAGAAGATCTAGATGGCTTTCCCAAAACTAAAGCATTCCTTAAACAGCAACAACAGCAAATCCAGAAATCCAGTTTTGGCAGCGTTTGCACATCCGTTCGACGAATATCTTAAGTTCGCTGGAGAATTTTGTTTAGTTGAAGTCCATTTCACCTCTAAACTACCATCTGAAGCAATTTCACTCCACAATTAAGCCTAACGCCTATTTCTGGCGGCCTCCTCTCTAAATCCCGCATTTTCTCCATCTCAAGCCTTCAAATATGCTCCAGCAGTGTGTAGTTCGGTGGACAACTACTGACAGTTCTGCATTACAAGTGGAACTTTTCTCTACTCCAGATATACAGTATAATCACATGATATATCAATCTGTTGGTCTTACTGAGAATCAACATTTGCGATTGTAACTAATTATGCATTTATCAATAGTGACACACTGTCATATGCCTAGACTACGTCGCGCAGTAATGGAGAGAACAGCTTCGTGTCGCAGAGTAGATACAACAAAGAAAATACAGCTCACAATCAAAGCTTTGACCACAGTTACAACAAGCTACCCTCGAGCGATAATTGATCATTGACGCCTTGATCAACGTTCGCATTCCTCGCCCCTCAAGAATGCCGGAACAACATCATTCCTTCTCTACTAAAGAGTCCTGACTCTTGATATAACCACTCCTTGAGAACCGAAATTTCCTTCGTAGGACAAGGGTCGAATACCGAAAGAACTTATCATGAAACGCTCTTGACAGTTCCATGACCCCAGCGAATGTAGCGGAACCCGGTGAAAGACAAGTGGATTCGAGGCACGCGATTAGAGCAAAGGAGTAAAAAACATA
Source organism: Lunularia cruciata (assembly GCA_948567375.1). Taxonomy (NCBI): domain Eukaryota; kingdom Viridiplantae; phylum Streptophyta; class Marchantiopsida; order Lunulariales; family Lunulariaceae; genus Lunularia; species Lunularia cruciata. Next base: position 39,026,524 of record OX419755.1, on the reverse strand, counting down.
AATTCTATGAAATAAATGAAAAGCTCTTGGAGAGCAAGACTCGAGAAAAGAACAAGAACATTGACCACAAGAGCCATTGAGAAGAGAAGAGCATTCGATCAAAGCAGAAACATAGGTGGAAAAAGGTTTGCAGCTATTAACCTACATACAGTCGGAAAAGCGAGATGACAGAAATTAAGTAAACTTCAGAAAGCTCCAAATTGAAGAGCCCGACAAACAAATCTTATCAGAGTCGTGTCGACAGAAATGTCTCCAAACGTGGGACACAAAACTGTTAAGGTGAAGGCTAGATACACGAATCGGTCCAAATAAAATTCCCATGGACAATGCATTCGCTTCCTCACAATGTCTCTTTCTCACTTTTCGCTCAGTTGATCTCTTCTTGCTGTAATAATCCAGCGGCCGGACCAGCGCTTAGAAGAATCAGATATAAACGTCATTGAGAATTTCCAGTCTTCTAAACATACTATTCAAACCTAGTAAGCTTCGCAAACCCTGGAGTCTTCCCGCCGTCCGAACCGGAAGCCAGTCTCGTTCTAAAAAACACCGGCTTTGATAAGTGGAAGCGATGATAATCAAGAACTAGTCGCAAACGTGCGCCCCATCACGCATAAACTGACATCTTAGCGCTCTACAGTCGTCTTTTGTGGTGTCATTCTACGCCCCGAGAAAAATCTCTCTCTCAATCTATGACCAAAGTTGCATCAGTCCAGAAAGCCACAGACAACAACACACCTCACAAGCCTTTTGATACAAATGAAGCCTGTTGCAACCATCGAGATGCAAAGCCAGACACTCTGGAGATTAGAACCTCAGAGTATATGAAAGGACATCCTTACCTGATTTGAGGCAGAAAAGCTGAACAGATAAACCTCTGATCAACCAAATCAGACAGCTGATTTCAGGAATCCTGTCAAAGAAGCACCACACACCCTGCCAGAAGTCATCAGGATTGTGGCAAAAGCAGGTGCAGCTGATATCACTCTCACTGTTTCTGTCTTGCACACACTGGAAGACTGAAGAGACCCTCAGCCTCAACCACACAGCAGACTCAGTTACATGTGCACAGCTAGGGTTGGCCTGACTGGACTTGCCATGCCATACATGCCTCCTCCTACCAGTCATGTTGAATTTTAATGCAAGGCTGCCCTTCATTCCATCCAAGGAAGGAAGGAGAGGTAACAAAAGAGGGAAGGCCATGCAGCAGCTGCTGCAATGATCAGGCAGGCAGGGTAACTCCAAGATGATGATTTGGCATATAGGGCCACCTCCTCCTTCACGTGGGCCCCACTCCAAACCATGTGACGGTGGATTTACGTGTACTCTTCGGTCTCTCGCTTGGGTACGTCCCAAGATTCCTCACTAAGCTACGATCAACAATCCTGTCGATGGATGGAGCGTGAAGAGAAAAGGTTAGAGACTTTCCGACTTACCTCGCCGGATACAGCCTCATCAACTGAGGTTGACTCTTGAATCGCGAGAGCGTATTCTACAGCTCTGTATGTCGGTCAGACCCACCATTGAGCAACGTGCACTGCTCGTGCCCCAAACAAGTAGGCTGGGGTAATTAATTCTGGGCTGTGGCTGTGGAAGGATTGTGATTACATATCTCAAGGTTCATTATGTTCTCACAAAGAGACGAAGCTCCCAGGATCATCCTTTTCACTACAGTATACTTGCAAGTGCAGATCTCAAGGTTCATTATGTTCTTCACAAAGGCCGAAGCTCCCCTCAGTTTTGCTTTCCTGTTTTTTGACACTTTAATAACCTGATGGCTTCATAATCCACATTAATCCAGCACCGTGCTTAATAAAGCAGTAGTTTAATCTTTCCATTCCATGAGAAATCAGTGTACAGCACAGTGCCTGTCGAGCTAACTTCTTTCAAAAAGTTGACACATCTTTCTTCAATACCTCCAAAATTTTCATGTTCCGATCTTCCCTCTCTACACAATCAATCCCCCAGCCGCCGTTCCAAGAGCACAAAGAGGCGGAGCAACGAACCAGTTTCCCCGGCCATTCGGTTTTGATGCCGTTTTGGTTTCGGTAAAGTGCATGACCAAGTCGATTGGTCTTGCGTTGTTATTTTCCTCTCAACACAGTGTTGTTGTTGTAGTTTAGAAGCATTTTCTCCCACCGTTCAATTTGGTGTTGATTCGATTTTGGTAAAATGCATTACCGAATCGATTGGTCTTTGCATTATTTAGGCGCTGGACGCAGTGGTATTGTTGCAGTTTTCATAACGCTCGAGGCCATCGTTTGTTAAGAGTACTCCCACACCACACCAAGTAGTAGCACAATCTTTTGCTCGCCATCTGCAACATAAAGGACATTACAGAAAGTGGAGTATAGAAAGCTGTTTAAGTGGTGAATTGAGCAACCACAAGATCTCTGCTTAGATAGATCTGTATGAAAATGTTTCATTCTCAATAACAACTTGTGTAATGGTTTGCTCTAGAAGAGTGGTATTCAATACACCAATGGGCGATCGATTGGTTCTCCATTTTCCAAATGTTGGTTTCCTCATGGAAAGCCACATTTAACAATCATTTTCAGAAAAGCATCAATATACCAAAGATGTTGGGAACCTTGTGATCTTTCGAAGAATAGAAGAGTAAAGAAGATTCTAAATAGATTGAAGATGGGTTTATCACGACTTTGGTTCTTAAGATTCGAAGTCATGAAAACTTGATGGTTTAGAGGATAAAGGTACGAAAAAGTAAACGAAGATCAGAGAGCAAAGTATACAGATCTACCTTGCGTTTCTCAAGAATCAACGACCACTTTTTCTCAAAAACTGCCGAACACTCATTACTGGAACTGCCCTTGAGAAGCATACATCCTCTTGACATCGTCCTCCCGTTACTTCAAGGCGTTCAATGAGATCTCCAGAAGTTTGTGAAGGATACCAAGGCCATCTTCAATGTATTTTCAATGCCATCTTCAGGATTAATACTTTTCATTGAAGGTTGTACACAGAGTATGAAAGATATGTCAAATATCAAGGAAAGGTCAACACACCCAAACTTCAAAGAAAATTTCAGACTTACAAAGTTTTCTCCTACTTCGTTTCGATTAACTTGTATATATGATTCGAAGAGAATTTTACTAGAATTAACTCCCTTTTTTCATTAGTATCAGATAAAGATCATATTCACATCGTAAATACACATCATTACGATCCAAGTTACTGTACCTTGTCGACAAACGTACTTTGCAGTTCTTTTAAACTAATATTGCTCACCGTACATCGGACAACTACAACTAAAACTTAACTTACTCATCTATACAATTATATTACATGTCAAATCGAAGAGCCTGCAAAAGACTATGAAGATAACGATTCTATCTCAATCACCTAACAAGTAGTAAAGGGTTTGCTTTTACTCACATCATCCTTTTGATGAATATTACAATTTTATAGCAAACATCGATATGTAATAGATAATAAACATGATGTGGCAAGGTGAAATGAAAAATATATTTGTTTCTTTTTCCAAATTTTAGCAGTTAATGAGTCATATACTATAATGTAGTTTTACCTAGTGAGTGATATGATTAAGATAAATTCAATAATATTTGAATTAAAAATATAAATATTGATACAAAATATCTACCATAGTTCCAAATTGCGAGGAAAGTGGACTTTTCAGTGCCTATTGATGTATAAAAAAATTAAAAATTAGATTGAATGTGTATAGACTTTAAGCTCAAAACCCTTTGAACCCTTTGAACCCTTTAAAGCTTTTGACGATTTTAAAATGCAATCTATATGTACTCGTTACATACAAACTCTGCATGATATATATTATCTGGATACAATCAGAAATTCTACAACCTTTGACCCTGAATTTAAAGTAAAAATTACTAGTCTACTACTTGAAATAATTAGCATGGAATTACTAAAGAGTATGATGTAATAAATTACAGGTGTTGATTTTGATGGTGATATAAGATGATTTATTTATTTAGATTTTTGATACCTAATCTCAAAAATAAAATAAATGATTGAGATGTAATATAAAATAAAATCTAAAATAATAGAGTCTTCTTATTATTGAATTTAAAATCTTAACTGGTAATCAAACTTGAATTTGAACTGATTTGTAATTGAATTGAATTGAATCTATTGATATATCTAAAATAATCAATCTTTTATTTTCACTTTTAAACACCAAATCCAGACGAGTTCTATATCGAGAGTCAACCAGATCAAAATAATATATAAGACTCAACATCCAAATTAGATTCATTCAACTATAAAGGTTTTGATAATGGTACTCAACGTTGTGTTTTTTTTTTTGTTCAAATCCCAGATTGAACATAGAGGGCTACTACCGGATCTTTGAAACAGGTAACTAAATTATTATGTAATACTACTTTGGTTTAGATATCATAAATATTAACGTGATATTTGAGAAATAGGAGCAGCAGCGTTCGAAGAACGAGGAATCCACAACTCACTAAGTACGGGATTAAATATGAAATCAAGAACTTGGAATGAAATATAAGCATGAGCGTGTGCAAATATAAATCAAGTTTATTTAAGGAAATAGAATCCATATGAATCTCAAATGTGGATATAAGAAGAAGTAACACGTTTAATTAATCGCACCTATAGAGAACTAGTATACCTCGTAACCAAGACATAAATGATTAAACATATAAAAAATTAGAAGTGAATGAAGACCAAACGGAAAAACTATAGATAACTAATATACATCATATAATAATATATAATCAAGCATCTGAAATTGAAAGCAGAGGAGGTAATACTCCTGAGATTTCAAATAGAGAAACATCAACAAAGGAGTGAAAAGAATAGCTTTAGTTGAGGATGGGTAGAGTGGAGTTCAATAATAGGAAAGGAGTGGAGTGTATCTCGGTTGTGTTTGAGTGAACTGTAAGAAGTAATCTTCTTACACTATATAATAACAGAAGATATATGATTAAGCAAGCATCTGAAATTGAAGCCGAGGAGGTGATCTTCCTCGGCTTTCAGAATGAGAAATATCAGAAAGCTTTAGTTGAGGATAGGTGGAGTGGAGCGCAATCATAGGAATGGACCAATAGTGTGTTGGTTGTATCTCCGCCATGAGTAAGAGTATTGTGGCTTCATTTAGGGGGATTAACTAAATTTACGACCAAAATAGTGATAACCGTAAGACTTTTGATGGGTGACAAACTTGTTACGGAGTGAAAATTACGGGCAAAAACTTTTACTCATGGAATTTTAAGGATTGCCAAGTAATACGTAACAAGCTATGGATCATATCTTTCATAACCCATATGATATTTTGTGCCTGCGGATATTTTCCCCCCATTGCATTTTCACGTACTTCCCTCCCAATTCTTATCGAAAAAGATAATAATTTTCACATAGAAAAATTTATGAATTTTTACGAGAAGTAAAAAGAAGCTAATTGAAACCCCCTGATGTCTACCATCTACCCATAGACCTAACCCCTATAATTCTAGAGGACATGTAAGGATAATAATTGAAACTCTCCAATCTGCCCCGGAAACCTAAACCCTAAATCTCTATAGGTACTTGAAAATTAGAATTGAAACTTTGCTTTGTGAGGTGATAGGAGAGAGAAGGAGGCTATAAAAACAAATGGGTGCCATATGCATGTAAACACCAAACACCTGTATTACAAAAGGTACAAAATATAAATTATATACAAAGACATTTCTATATAAGTAGTGACAGTTTTTTGAGTGCTGTCGATGTAACTATTAACGGGCTTCGACAAAAACTCTCCGCTTAGATGAGATAGCAGAGTTTCGGGTATCTCTATAGTCATTAAGACTTTGATAACCTTAGGGGTCTTTATGGAAAACCGAGCTAAACTTTTTCTGGACGAGGTGACGAGGATGGTTTCTAGAGACACAGCCCTGTCTACAAGTTTCCTACACACAACATGGTATGACTTTTAAGAACTCCGTACAGAACTCTCCTGTATCTCTTGCACTCCGATGTTATCATCCACAGTTTGCTCTTGGAGAAAAAATCCGAGAAAAAATCCGAAGAACGTAGGGCAACGAGATGGTCTTTATATTAGCAAAATGAGACAGCTCTTTCTTATGGTGTGATATATACAGTACCGAATGTAATGATTGAAAAGAGATACAACTTATCTTTAGACTATTAACCATACTACTTTTGACCACTTACCAAAGTACAGTATCAAGAGAAAATTATATTTAAGAGCAAATGATTAGTTGAGATGCATCCCATGAGCTAATTGATTCACCCCTCATAATCTAATCGTTAACAAAAATATCAACGATGATCCTTTTGGGACGTATTTTCTTCGAAGTTATGTGTTGGGAGGAAGAAACCCCTTTTTAGCTTATTTAAACCATGGAAATATATTGATAATGTTATCAAGGTATCTAAACTTTTTACAATCCCACTTTATCATAGAGTTTCGTACGACTAAGATTGATCATACATGACAAACCATATACAAGTAATGTAAACGGTTTAGCGGATTCGAATACTAGAGGTTGCAATTCTCTTGGTGATATTAGGGCGGAGACCAACTTGTGGATGTAGAGGTGCACTTATTTCAATTGGGGCTTAGCCCCATGTTACCTTCTTTGTCTCTCCCTTGTACGGCTTGATGGGGTCTTCCCATCCTTCATTTCTCCTACGCGGTCGCCTTTTCCCCTTATTTCAATGGAATTGTCTAATAGCCGTCCATTGCTTCCCGTCGTCTCAACGTAGCCATCCATCTACCCGTATACGTTCATACTTCACCGAAGAGATCAATTCCGACGTTTACGTCGGAATTGATCTCTTCGGTGGAGTTAACATCCATAATTTTCTGTTTGTATCCATCATCCGCAGTGGGGGGTTTCAGATTTAGTTTCGCGAGTCCCATATATATAAGGATAAAGAATAAGGTAAAGAATTTATGGATTCTTATGGGTGAAATGTTAGAATCACTAATATATTTTATGAGTAATGAAAATTTGGATTAATAAAAATTATTTGATGAACATAAATTGGATATTTTTTAATTAAATTATTTTCTTGTTTATGTGTATCAATAAAAGAAATCCAGTATCAAACCATCAAAAAATTCATTAATATTTTTGGAAATCCTATGTGAAATGTAAGCCATAACATAAACAAGCAATTTTAGGAACTGAATGCTTGTGAGACTTTCATAACCCCACTAAGATTTTTTATGGAAATTTATATCACAAATAGATTTTCAAGTCAAAATCTGAAAAACTCCTGCTTACCACAAATGTGTTGACAGTCCGTCTTACGATTACTGTATGAAACCCCTACCTTTTATTCTGTCAGGAGAATACATGAGTTCCTCTAGTCAATCCATAATGGGGGATTTTGGATCTCGACTTGACTAGTTTATTAGGTGATGTAAATTTTCCCAAAAGAATCTCATACAACCATTTATGGTGAAGAATGTATATAGAGTTTTCAGTTTTTAAAATGACCTGATTTTATTATGGTAAGGACTCCAAAATAATTTCAAGAATTATTAAATAAACCATCTAATGGATTGACATTGAGTCTATGTCAAGGGAAGGAGAAATATCAATGAGAAAATACTTTCGTTCAAAATTTTATCAAAAAATTCATAGATATTTATAGCCCTTCAAATTTTGCATGTCATGATTTAGATTTCATATAAATATTTTATGGATTCCAAAATTGTATCCATAATTTACCCATAAATTCTCCACGAATCTTTCCGGAGTCCATAAAACTTACATTTGAAAACCCTCCATTATCGTTACTTTCGCTTGTTTAATAAAACTAATTTTAGTGACTGTAATTGTGCTCTTTAGAACAATTCTTTCCAACGGGACGTGACGTGACGGGAACTCATTCCTTTCCGTAGATTTACATTTATAAATCATGATTACCTTTCCTGTCACTTGTCAATATTATCATACATCCTCGTTTCATCCCTTTATTGCTTTATAAGGGTCTTAATGGTTCCCTTATGTGAGTGAGATCCAGAATTATCATTGATTACATGTCCATGTCATGTATGTTTATGGGGCTTAGCCCCATGTTACCTTTTTTTCTCTCCCTTGGGGTCTTCCCATCCTTCGTTTTTCATGTTATGTATGGGTTAGAGAGCATTATGAACCTTGAATGAAATTTTTGACATGATTCTTTTTGAGAATTATAATAATTAGAGATATTTTGAGATCAATTTCAAAATCCATATTATCGATTTTATTGAAACTATATTATATTCTGAAGTTTGATATATTTCTAGAATTGTGATTAGAACTATGCATATGACATATTTAAATTTATTATTTACACTGTTTATAAAAATAGCTCAAATGGATTTTATATTATTTATATTATGATGGTTAAAAGTATCTTTATATTCAAAGAAGAAGTTAGAATATTTAAATTCCAAACTATAATTGGTTAGGAACAGAGCAATTTTTATTTAAAACTTAAACTTGCATGAGTATTACATTGCATTCACTTAAAGTACACCTTCTTATATTTCTAAACAAACTATCATTAATAAGTTTTTATGCTCTATACAATGTCTAATAAGAATGATGTGAAATAATTTCAAGAACTTATTTAGCTAGGTCATCAAATTTTAAAGCATAGATAATAATTTCATTTATATTCATCCCAACAAGATGATAAAACATGTATATGTTAGAAAATTTTACTAGCAAAGGTAAGTTTATATAATTCCCTCGAATCTTTATACTATTACTTCACAATTAAATTCTTAAGCCAACTCAAGTTCATGCTAGTAAGGTTTGCAAGCATAAAAATGTTATATATATAACTTCATTGTGTATATAGCTTTTTGGTATATTCAAGTTTAAATTATTGTAAAGAAGCACAACTCATGATTTAAAATTACCATTAACTTTGCAAAGTTGTCAAGGTCAAACATTATGCAATGCTTTTACCCTATACAACCTTTTCTATACCTCAACCAATAACTAAGCATTTCTTCTCTTCCTTCTTATGATTTTTTCTAATTCTATTTATGATATACTTTTTTATTATATAGAGCATCTCATAATATCACTCAGATTTTTCTCTTGTTTAAATCACCATTTTTTATTTATGTTTCATAATTCTCTATTAAAATTTTCATTTTGCTAATTTTGCTCTTATACCTTCATACTCACAATGTCTCAATAAATCAAAAGAGTGTCATGGGTTTCAGATATACACTTAATAAAAGCTCAAAATTTAGAATCAAGTGTACTCAAGAAGTAGTGTATACTTTAGAAAGGTCAATAACAAATCTCTATATTGTCTCTTGATGGTTGCAATGGTTCAAGATACACATCAAGTAGAAGTCAAAGAAGGGAGGATTCTGTAATCTTATAGTATGCATTGACTCTTAGTAGTATTATTGTTGTTTAAAGTTGGTTATAATTAGTTAATTTGTATCTGAACTTAAGTAGACAAATCTCTAACTAAGTTAGTATTGGCTACACAAGAAAGAAAATCTAACATTTAATTGTTGAATTTTAAAAGGAACACTTAATTAGTTTTAATTTTGATTGAATCAGACTTGGACTATAACACACATTGATAAGTATATACTCCATATGGATATTAAGTTTGATATTGCAAGAAGTGTAGAAATATGATATATATGGAGTTCAACTAAGCTTTATATTAGTCATGATTATCTAAAGTTAGTCCTAGCTAAGATAAAGATGACCTAATTTTAGAGGACAAGAAAAGAGTGAATATAACTATTCAGTGTTCTAGTGAATTGACTTCATATTATTCATAGTTATTTGACTTTGAGTAAAGAGTTGAGAACACTTGGGCCACAAGCCTTGTTGGTGCAAATTTTTCTATAGTCCAAGGAATCCTTGACTTAGTTGGTAGGTGAGGATAAGATCAACTACTCATGGGACTATTCGTATGTGCTTGGATATTCCTTTAGAATTTTTTACTTTATTTGACTTCTACCCTAGTAACTTGTTTTACTATGGTAATCAGCAACTTTGGTGTATAAATTTATCACAAGTATATAAGCCAAGGGTGATGAGTTACTCATTATACTTTCATTTGAATCTATCTCTCTCTCATTGAGTTCTCTAGTGAGCAATACTTGATTTTTGGAGATGTTATGGAATTTTAGCCTTGGAGGAGTGTGATGGAGTTTGGGTTCCTTGCATTCTTAGTCCATGGTGCACTAACTTAATAACTATCATAGGTTCATCTTGAGTGAGAGTAAGCTGACTCATATGACCTCATAAATCTTATAATATAATGAGACCTTATAGAGGATATTATATTATATTATATTGGAATGTGATCTGTATCTTGGACTTTGCATGGTCAAATAGACTTTCTATATATGAAGTGTTAACATCTTCTTAACTTTACCAAGTGAGGTGATGTTTCGTTAGTGAAGGTTGGTCATTAGGTAGATTTGACTTGATCTTAGAATGAACTATAATTTTAATAAAGGAAAGGACCCTAGATTCTTAAGAACTATTATAAGAGGATTCAAAGAAGAGGCATTTGAGGACAAAAACACATGTAATTATTATAACATACAAAGGAAGAAAAAATTAAAATAGAATATCAATCTTAAACTCTAATTCTATGAAACTCCATATGCTTAAATTTAGCTCATGCTTTGATCTTTTAGGGATAGGTAAGCTCACTACAAGATAACACAAGAAGCTTCTCAAGAAGATTCATTCTAGAAGCATCTTTACTTGGCATTCAATCTATGCCAATTATTTTACTTGGTATGTAAGCCAAGCTAGCCATTTACTTTGCATACAAGCTGCTCAATCTTTTGGAATGTTCTAAAAGTTGATTACCTATAAGCTTCCTAGATGCTTCTAGACATTCTTAGAATTCTTATATAAATGCTATTCCTACCTCTTGGTAGCCAAATTTTTGTCATGCTAACTTGATATTAATTACATATTATACCACCACTAGTTGTTGATGTCTTTGTTACTTGAAATCTTTGAACTCTTGTATAGCAGCTTGAGAAATTTGGAGACGGGAGATATGCTCTGATGTGACATCATGAAGAGGATACACTTTCTAGAGGACCTTATATTTCACTTGTTTTTGGGAGCTATGTTGGATGTCCTTTTGTGCAAGAATGCAATTTACTTCATATTCTTCATTATAATTAATAGAGATCGGGAAGGAATATGTTGTATAAAACTAGGGAAAGAAGATTGGTTAGGAACAAAGTGCTTTAACTTTGAGATATGGAAGATATGATGGATCTTCATGTCACTAAGAAGTGCAAGTTTGTATGAAATACAAGAAATAATCTAATTTATATCAAATAGGCTTATCCAACTAGGAGCAAGTTTACAAACGTGAGTGTCAAGAGTGAGAGCAAGGTAACTAGACGAGAGCATGACTTTATCACTACTCGAAAGATGACATTGCAACAATATTAACTAGCTTGTTTCTTTTGTCTATTTTGAGTAATGAGAAAACGAGGGGAGAGAGGAGCATCCTTGAGAACCAGAACAAAATGCTTGTATTGCAGTGATGCTACAAGCTCACTTGATGTGATAGGTAAGACAAGCCATTCTGTGCAATTTAGTGATGATGGTGGAAAGGGTAGGGCCGGTTCACGCCCTAGGATGAGTTGTAAATCCCATGCCAATGGATTTGGGTTGGTGTAAAAATGTAGATAACATGGACAAGAAGGTTGAAGTATAGGAAAAATGACATAGTGGTGGAGTAAAAATTGAAATTGAAATAGTGGATCTTACACATAATTAAGATAGAATTGAGAGAATCCTAAACTTGCATACTTTCAATTATTATTTTCCAAATTAGCAATTGTAAGAAGTTTCCCATTTGATGTGTTGAATGTAATTGAAGGGCTGTAACATATCTTCCAAGGTGAAATTTACTTTTTCAATTTTCCTTTCAATTTATGGTAATTAGAAATAGAAAATGAAATATTGTGCTAAGGATTTAAAAACCATGTGCTCAAATTAACAAAGGAATTAAGGATTATGATGAAAGGTGAGAAACCATTGTATCTCATGGTATTTAAAGATTGTATCAAAGAATATTTGGGCCAATGTTTGAGAATCCATTGTATTTATAATGACTGCCAAGTTAATATCAACAAATATCATAATTATTGTATAGAATTTGCAGTGGTTGAAGTAGTACATCTTGTTTCTTGTTGTTGATCTTGTGGCATTGATAGCTCTCACTAGACCAAACAACCTAAAAAACCTCTCTTGTCATGTTTTTCCACCATTATTAATATTGTAGGGTACTCAAATATCTTATCACACTCATGTGACCAAAAATTGGTAAGTCATGCATCTCATTAACTTGCATAATTTGTCAGTCTCCCATAGTTGGAACAAACACTTGTTTTAAAAAAAACACCCTTGAAAGAGAAGTTGTTGTGCTCTTTATCTTATACTACAAGGCAACCTTGCACAAGATGAAAGAAAATATATTATTGTAAATTAGTCATCAATTATATTTGGACCTTTGAGTTAGTCAACATTATGGTAATTTCCATTGTTCTAAGAGATTCAAGAAGAATATTCAAATTAGATTATTGTGACAAGGCATCAAATGAAACTTTCCTTGTTTTTATTCAGGCTTGATATCAAATAGTTGCACTCTACTCTCAATTTCAACTCTTCATGTGCTCCATGTGCTCCAAATTTAAGGGCTACAACAAGGGTTTATGATTGGTATACATTACCACTTTTTTCCCTAAAAAAATGTATCCATACCTTTGTTACATATATCATTGCAAGTTTCTTTCAATCTCAAGCATAATAATTATTTTTCTTATGTTTATTCATCAAGATAAATGCAATGAGATGCAATTTCTTTATAAATTCTTATGAGTAACATAACTTTTATTGTAAAGTTGCAAGCAACAAAGTCAACCACACAAGGTAACTAAGAATCATATGGTTGGAAGATGGAATGTGAAGACACCATATCCTTAATTTTATTGAATGCTTCTTCTTGCTTGGTGGTCCACTCAAAGCTTACTACCTTCCTTAATAAATAAATTAACATTATAATAACATGAGCATAATAGTGGACAAACCATAGGTAAAAACTCATTAATCCATTAAATCACCAAACTTCCATGCCATCCTTAATAGTAAAAATATTGGTAATAGGCTTGATTTTCTCTTCTTCCATCTTGATTAGCTTTGCTAACACCTTATGGCCTAAGAAGGTAACTTACTTCTACCAAAAGGCACACTTGGACTTCTTGTAGTAGAACTTCTATTATATAGTCATCTTAAGACTTCTCTTATATGGTTCATGTGTTTTTAGGCACACTTGGACTTCTTGTAGTAGAACTTCTATTATTATAGTCATCTTAAGACTTCTCTTGTATGGTTCATGTGTTTTTCATCTATCTTATTGTAAAATAAAATATCTGGCTCTTATATTTTCCATCTATCTTATTTTAAACTAAAATATCATCAAAAAACACTAATATGTTGTGGAATTTAACTTCCAACTATCAAAGTGTATGAGTCCTTACTAAATAGAAATTAGGTATTTTTGAGTATAGTTGTTAAGTATTATCAAGACTGCTAGATTTAATCCAACTACCTCTCAAATATCACTTAATCCAAACACAATGTCTGAAATGTCATAGAACTCACACAATTCAAGCAATTTATTGCACTTGCTTTTTCTACTCAAAGAGGTTTTGGAGAAGTACAATGCTACAATTGTCAAGATCACCTTCCTATCAATCCAAACTCCTTTCTAGCTATCAAGACTTCTTTGCAATCAAGCAAAGCTTTTTTCTTGATTTTTTCAAGATTTCCTCTTTGTCAACTCCAAACCCTTCTTCATGGTAAAAATAAGATCCTTACTCTTACGAATTCTTCAAAAACCTCCTTATTTTTTATTTTCAACCATCTTTTCTTCTTGTCAATCAAGAAAACTTTATGGCAACCACACTCATTTGCTTGATAGAACTAAGACTTCTTTCTCTTAATTTCAAGTCCTTCTTCTTGGCTCCTCTTCATTAACAAGAATTGTTGAAGAATCTCCTTCTTGTTAATCCAAATGACCCTTCTTTCAATAAAGCAAGAATCACTCTTTGCAAATAAAATTTTGCCTTTGAACAAGCAATAAATTCCTCCTCACAAAATAAAACCATTCTCTTTGACCAAGCAAGAACATTCTCTTAGAAAAGCAAAACCCTTCTCTTTCATCAAGCAAGAACCTTTTTGAAAATGAACCTTTCTCTTCAATCTTGCAAGAACTTCCTTGCAAATGAACCCTTCCCTTTAGTCCTACAAGAATTTTCCTAGCAAATGAACTCTAGCCTTCAATCTCACAAGAACTTTCAAGTAGATCAAGTATATTCTTCTTGATCAAGCAAGAATATATTCTTGAAAAAAAATTCATCCTCTTAGATCAAGCAAAAAATTCCTCCTGAAAAATAAAACCCTCATGTTTTGTCATGCTTAAACCTCATTTGATCAAGCTCTTTGCAAATGAACTCTTCTCTTTGATCATGCAACAACTATTTTGAAAATGAACCCTTTCCTATGATTAACAAATCCTCCTCTTAATTGTTCCTTGAAACCCTTTTTCCCTTTTCTCCTATTTATCATTTCTTGGTAAATGAAACCTTGTTTGGTCAAGAAACCCTATTGTTGACTATCCTTTTAACCTTCACTTGGCAGAACGAAGACATTTCCTCTTGATCTCTACCATCTTCTTGGCTAAATTTAAACCTTTATTTTCTTTCCTAGTTAGATCCTTCTTATCAACTTAGAATATCCTCGTGACTGTCCTTTCAACTGTTCTCATGTTAATCATTTCTTGGTAAATGAAAACCCTTCTTTGATCAAGAAACCCTTTTCTTTACTATCCTTCTAACCTTCACTTGAAAAAATGAAGACTCTTTCCTCTTGATGTCTACCATCTTCTTGGCTAAATTGAAACCTTTCTTTACTATCCTTCTAAAATTCACTTGGCAAAATGAGGACTTTTTACTCTTGATCTCTACCATCTTCTTAGATAAAGTGAAACCTTTCTTTTCTTTCCTACTTAAATTCCTTCTTTTCAATAAAGAATATCCTCTTGATTTTCCCTTTAGACTTTTCTTCCCTTTTTCCTATCAAACCTTTTTGGGCAAAATGAAACACTTCTTTGATCAAAAAATCTTCCTCCCAACTCCTCCAACCATTCTCTTGGCAGAATCAATACCTTTCTCTCTCTCTCTCTCTCAATTTCCACTCTTTTCTTGGCTAAACTAAAACACTTCTCTTCTTTCCCATTTCTCTTCTTTCCTACCCTTCCTATTGATCAAAAAAATCCTACTCACTTGGAACCTTCCTTCCTCTTTTCCACATTGATCACTTCTTGGAAAATGAAAACCAATCTTTGATCAAGAAATCCAAATGAATACTCTTGTGTGAAGAGTTGTTCCTCTTTCTTGTAAGTTCACTAAAGACCACTTTTTCTTTCTTTGCTCTCCAAAAGCTTCTTATGAATCCCAATGTTCCTCCTTTCTACCCTACCAAGCAGTCCATGTCAATCAAATCTCCTTCTTGTCTTTTCCAAAACTTCCATGTCAAGAAAGCTTCTTCTCCCTTGGTGGCAAGTATGCAAAAATTGAAACAAAAAAATGTAATAGACAATAAAGAGGCTTGTAGAAATTTCAAGCAAACATAATCAAATTTATTTTACAATAAGTAATCAATCTACTTCACAACAATGTATAGATTTAATAAACTCTTGATTGCCCAATACATTTGATCCATGAAATTTTTTGGAGCATTAGTAAGCCCAAAATGTGAAAATCTCCATTCAAAATGCCCATACCTTAACATTTGTTGTCAAGTAATAGCAAGATTTTCTCAAACTCTCAAATAATTGGTGTGATGTAAATTACAATGAGATAATTAAATTAGTGTTAAACTTGCAAATGCAATGTGTATGTTTAAGGGATTGTGATATTATTGGCATATTACAAGGTATAGATCATTTTGCTCCCATTTGGGAATTCCTTCTAGCAATAAAAAGTTTCATATGCAAACTCACTATAAACTTATGAGAGTGTCATTTTATGTGTGTTTGAAGATTCATGAAACTTGCAAGATAACCACCTTACACGTGTTGAATATTCACCTCCTTTAATCAACTTTAAGGTGTATTTTGGGATTTTATGGACAAATTTTGTGTATTAAAAGTACTCTTTCTAGTCAATTAGAATTTGCCAAGAGCTACTTTGAAAATCCAACTTTGAGAAGTATTGTGCACCACTTAGTTGATAAAGCAATTCATCAATCCAAAGTAAGAAATATGTATTATTTATGGTTTTTTTATTAAGGCTATGGTTATCAATAAATAATCAAAGTCTTTCATCCTTCTTTGGTAAAATAATGTAGTTGCTTCCCAAGGAGATGTGTTAAGTCATTTGATAACATAGTCTTCACACATAATAACATAGTTGGAGATGAGTAGGATTAGTATTCAAGGCTTAAGCCCAATGCATTTGATAACATAGTCTTCACACATAATAACATAGTTGGAGATGAGTAGGAGTAGTATTCAAGGCTTAAGCCCAATGCATATCATGTTCATTCTTCTCTAATCAAAGTTAAGCAAAAGAGCTTTAAGTTCTATGTTGATTGCTTATATCTTGAGTATTAGTGAGGAACTTTGTAATAGAAACACAAGTGCTAGAGTGCAAAGAGACATTAAAGCTTGATTAGCATATGAGATTTCAAAGGGTTTTGAAGGAATACAACAACACCTTGACAAATTTAGATTGAGATGTAATGTTGAAGGTGGCATGTTATTCTCTAAAGAACAATGAACCCCATAGCCAAGCTTGGCTCAATCATGGCAAGTTATATAATTGAAATTTGTATTTAGCATAAATACATTTGAGTAGATGCACTACTAATTGAATTTAATAGAACCCATCTACTGCTTTTGGTATTAATTTATGAAGGATCTTGTTTCTATATAAGTGGCATAATAAATCTTATATGGATATAACTTAATTTGTTGATTCATAAAGATTTGATTGCAAGGTATTACTAGTGAAGTAGTTCAAAAGTCTTGTTAATGAGGAGAAACCATGTGAATTTAAAATATATCTTCTTCAACCACAAAAAAAGTAAATCACAATATTATGCTGACTTCCTTTTTAATATTTTTTATATCAATAGGTTTGTGATAACTCCCTTAATCAGGATGTCACTTGTAGTGGAGCCATAATAGGAAGAAGTCCAAATGGAAGGAGTAGAAAGCCAAAGGCATTTGGAGGGAATGATAGAGAGTAAGATAGATCCAAAGGATGGTAGGAAGCAAAGAACACAAGTACAAGAGCCTTTAAGTCCAAGTGCCATTATACTCAAAGGCCTTTGTACCAAGAGAAAATACAAAAAATTATATGTGCCACCACCTAGACAAAAAATTATTGGCTATGATTTTTAGCATTCAAAAGACTTTTTACATTTGGAAAATGTTTTGCATAGGTGAGAGACTACTCAAGGAATGTTTTGCATGTGCTGAGAAGTACAACTTGTCATATCATGACATGTGCATGATAGGACAAGTTGTTGTCCACCAAAGGTTCCATATATATAGACAATAAGTGCACACCAACCTCTCAACCACCACATGAATGAAGAATGATATTTGGAATTTGACTATAACACCCAGTGCAGATCGAAATTTTTCACTTTCCCTAAAAGAAAATTTTCTTAATAGTAGATTACATGAAATTCCATGGGTCCAAGTAGACATTCATAGTATTCATAGTCTTTGGAGTGGTCCAATACTTGGAGTCATCCTAGCCTTTGTACTCGCCTCCGTCCATACCTTATAGGCAACATTGTATTCACTCTCAAAAGTTATAGGAATGTCTTCAAAGTTATTTGTTGGGCATCAAGAATCAACACATGGGTCATTCATTGTGGGCCCAAATAATCCAGAATAAGCATTTGGGGTTTTGCTTTGAAATTGAGAATTGTGTAATAATAATATAGAATTATTACACACAAGTAAATATCACACAAGTAAATAGAAGCTAGTAAGTTACCATAATCAAATGAATATACCTAGAAGGATAGAATTAGCATACACATAGGAAGAGTCTATGATATTTCTTCATAGAATTTTCTAAAAGTCTAGGAAGCTTTTTGGTGAGAAGCTTCTATTAAGTTCTAAAGATTGAGTAACTTGGATGCCAAGTTGATGGCTAAGTTAGCTTGCATGAAAACTAAACAACTAGCTTAGCTTGCACTCCAAGTAAGGTGCTTCTAGAAGGAACTTTACTTGGAAGTTTATGGCTAACTTAGCTTGCATGAAAAGTAAACAACTAGCTTAGCTTGCACTCCAAGTAAGGTGCTTCTAGAAGGAACTTTACTTGGAAGTTTATTGGGAGCATCTACTTTGTTTCCTCGCAAATACCAAAACTAAAGTTGATGTTAATTATTAAGAGTTTCTATTTTTAGGTTAGGTTAGGCTCTATAAGGTTTTAAGACCTTCTATTTTCTTATTTTTCTCCTTGGTCTTTTACATTGGCATTAGTGCAAGAATGAGATAAATGGACTTTATGGACCATTGAATTAGCCTCTTTCAAACCATTAAGACTTTTTTATCTGAGTGCTATGAAATTTCCATTTCCAAAAATTCATCAATTCATGTTCTTGCTAATTTTTTTTGAATACAACCACCTTATCTAATGAACCAATGTTCCTTCTAATTATAAATTACAAAGAATGGTAGACATGTTGCATCTTTTTGTTAGCCTAGATAATTGAAAATAGGTGGTTGACAAAGTGGAGGTCATAGTAAAAATGCTTCAAGTTATCATTGCAATACAACAATAGATTGAGCATCTTACTTGATTGTTGGACAAGAGATTGTAACATTATATGACAAGAAAAATTAGAAAGAGAAGAATTTTGAGAGGGAGAAAATCAAGTTTGATTTCCAAAACCAAAGGTTTTTGAAAGAAAGAATCTACCAGGTGAAATAGATAACTTTGTGTTTGATTATGAATGACTTTGAAGTGAAATAAAATTGTGTTACAAATGATCCAAGATGAATCCTCTTGCTTCAAGTCAAATAGGTGGAGTGGAAAAACTATGGTGGAACTTTTGGGTAGAGCAAATTGAATGGAAATTTTTTGTGCCATTTTTTACTTAGGAAGACTTCAAGAGCACCCCCTACAAAGCTCTCCTAATAGCTGTAAAGAAAGTGGACAAAATATCCACCATCAGCAAATTCCAAGCCATGAATGTTGCACAAGTTGCATAAGATCAACAAGAAAAATTGAGGCAAGTTGATTTGGTAAGAAGTTACATTTCTCAATTCCAAAAAAATCTGATGTTTACTCTATGCATACAAAAGGTGATGCTTTGGATTGGTTCGTGAGAGGTTTGAAATTGTACACCAAATTACAAGTACACATGCATGAACTCAAACATCTTGACAAAGCCATGCAAATGGCTAATTGCTTTGACTCCTTTGTTGCCACAAATTGGTCTTGACCTAGAATTCCATAAAATCTGCAAACACACCAAGCACAACTAGATGAGTTGGCACCAATTGAGATTGATTGCATCCAATAAAGTTCACTTGGTGCAGTAGATAAAAAGTGGTTGCAACAAAATGGTGGTTAATTTTATCTCACAAAATTATATATTATATCACATTGAATGTCCAATCAAAATGAATGACCTCAACCAATCACCCAAATAGATTTCTTTGAATATAATGATCAAGGAAACAAAGAGTCTCAATAGGAGAGTTGCAATGAAACAAAGAGTCACAAAAGGCTTGGCCTATACAAGTTGTATTCCCTTGCAAGGGATGGTATTTGATTGTGGTTTTAGAATTTTTGGTTGATTACGGGAACTCTTTAAATTGGAGAGAAAAAAATTGGTGATGGAGGATGATCAAAGGAGTTATCTATTCCAAACCTCACAACCTATTGCATTGAAAATTGGAAAAGAGTATTTTGAGTGCATGAGATTTGCATTTAAGATATGGAAGCAATATTTTGAGTGCATGAGATTTTTAGAAAACCCCTTACACTATGATATCATTCTATATCTTTCCATAGCTTGAACATCATAAGATTCAAATTGATAAGGCATGACAACAAATTCAGGTACAACACCATGGTAAGAATTATTGATTAAGTTGACTTGAACATCCTAGGTTTCAAATTGGATAAGGCATGATAAAAAATTCAGGTACAACACCATGGTAAGAATTATTTATTAGGTTGAGTTCCACCTTTGAAAAAGACACTTGAGAATATTCAATCCAAAGATGCAAAGTTTTTCAAGATAATAGTTATAGAGTAAGCTTTGAAAGAAGATCATTTTGTTTTTATGGTGTAGGACAATCCTATGACACAAGGAGACAGTGATGAGGATAAAAAGCCTAAAAATGTTATTTTTTATTATGTAGTAAAATTTTTTGAAAATGAGTGATGAGATGATTTTTCAAAAGGGCTACTCTCAAATATTACTATAACATAAGCTACTTTCTATGCCCATCAAGGTTCAGCTATTTTCAAGTAGTACTCCAATGTGTAGACCAATGTATTTTCTCTCATCAAAAGAGTTACAAGAACTTCAAATAAGATTAACCAAGTCATTGAAGAAGGATTTCATAAAGCATAGCATATTTGATTATGCATTCATTATTGTGATTGGAATTAAACCCCTTAACGAATGTGTATTTCTTGCTTCAAATTGATGACATGTTGGATCAGTTAAGTAAAGAATGGTATTTCTCAAAGTTGGATCTTGAAAGAAAATATTGGAAAATTGCATTTAATACAATAGTGCAAACAAATACCTTTTGCACAAGGCACGGGTAGTTTGAATGGTGAGATTTACCATTTGGATTCATTAGTGCCCCAAAAATGCTCATGAATTAATGAATTGAGTGTTGTATTGGCTATTAGAATGACACATGATATATTTTTTTATGACATTTTAATTTACAAGAAGATAGAGGTAGAACAGAAAACAGAGTACAAGAAGTCTTACCACAATTATGGTTATGGAAGTTTTACTACAAGAAGTCCAAGTGTGCCTCTTGGCATAAAGTAGTGATGTTCTTGAGCCATGTGGTTTTGTTCAAAGGATAAAGATGGAAGAGTAAAAAAACCAAGGCCGTAACCAATTGATTGGCTCTCAAGGATGCCATGAAAGTTTGAGGATTTAATGGATTGGTAATTTTTTACTAACAGATTCATCCATTATTATGCTCACATGAATGCACCATTAATTGATATCCTTGGAAAGGCAGCAAGCTTAAAGTGGGCATCCAAACAAGAGGAAGGACTCAAAAAATTTAATGAGATATTTTCTTCATGATCCATCCTCCAACCATATGATCCTCAATTACCTTTTTTGGTTAATTTTTATGCTTTTAACTTTATGATTGGACTTGTATTACAACACAAATTCCTAAATGGTTTGTGTTCTTTTGCCTTTTAATCTCAATGACTAAATATATTTTAAAGAACTTATTTTGCTTGAGATCAAAAACAATTTGCAGTTATCTACTAATGAAGGTATAAAGATATTATCTTTTGTAAAACAAGTGATATTGCAAACCAATCACAAAATCTTATTTTAGACCTAAAATTTGGAGCACATTAAGAGTTATCATCATCAATGGAAAGAACACCTACAATTTTTGCTATGAAGTTTGAATAGAAACCAAGAAAATTTGATGTCCTTCTTGATGAAAGGGAACTTCAAAAAAAAAAGGTGTGGTTTGAAGGATTTTTTTTGAATCTCCCATCACTGCAAAAATTAACATGGTGCCAATAGACTCAAATGTAGAAATGAATTTCAAGTCTACTTTACAACAAGATTCCTTCTTTCATCTTGTGTAAAGTTTCCTTTCCAATAGGTGGTAGGAGTAGGAGCAAGAATGACCTTCTATTTTGTGACAATCAAATCTACATTCCAACAATAAGAAGAGGTCTATGACTTATGCAACTTCAAGAAGCACATGTTTTACCAATCACTAGGCACATTGGACAAAAAGAGACACTAAGTACACTAAAACACTAATGATTGTGTGCAAACATTGCACAAGAGGTTTGAGAGTTTATCCAATCTTGTGCAAGTTGCATTGCAAAACAATAATCAACCAAAAGCCAAGTGGACTACCTCAAACTCTACCAATTCTATTTGCTCAATTGGAAAATGTGAGCTTAGATCTCATGACATCCTTTTTAATTAGACCAAGGCCATGTAGCAATCATGGTTTTTGTTGATAAGCTCAATAAGCATATTAATTTGGCACCTACCATGGACATAAAAGATGCTCCCGTATTGGTCAATTTATTTTGAAATTATCTTAAATACCATGGGATGCCAAGGATTCTCATTTATGATCATAATCCTTGATTTACTTCTAAATTTTGGAAATGATTTTCAAACTATTTATCATCAAACTTGCCTTGTCTACGGCCTATCATTCTCAAATTGATTGGCAAATCATTCTCTAGAAGTAACTTTTGGTGCCCTTTCAATTTTGACCACACCACATATGATACTTATCTTATGGTTATTAGGTTTGCCTACAATAATTATATTAGGTAAGTATTGGATTTTCTTCCTTATTCCTTTATTTTGGAAGGATCTATTTGCTCTCAATTCTCTCTTGCTCCACCACCATCTCATGTCTCTCATACTTCTACCTTCTTATCCATGTTACGTGATTCCATTCACCAAGCCAAGTCTCACCTTTATGTTGCTCAAAAGCAATATGTTTGAAACAGTTTGTCATGATTTCAGTTTCCACTTATGCAATAAGGTCATGCTTCCATCTTATAACCATCTACTCATGCTTGACATTCAAGTTTAGAAACTTACTCTCAATTGGATGGGTCCATTTCATATTCCTCAAATGATTTCTCCTCTTGCCTATAAAATTTCACTTCCTAGTCACATAAGGATCCATCTTTCCTTCCATTTTTTGAAATTAGAACCTTTATTTCTAGTTCTTCATCCTTCTCTACTTATGCTCAACCTCCTCCTCCTCCAATCCTTATTGATGTATCATGAAGAATAAAAAGTCAACTTTATTTTTGAACAAAGAGACATCCAACATGATTCCCAATAATAAATGGAGTATAACATCCATGTGAAAGGATATCCCCTTCCCAATGCCACATGGAACATCTTTCTTATTTTGAAAGTGTCCAAATAGCCATACAAGAGTTTGAAGACTCCATGGTGACAAGGATGTCACCAACCAAAAATAGGGGAATATTAAATAATATGGAATTAATTTTTTTTATAGAAGCTAAGAAGTTATGAACATCAACTTAATATCCCTAAAAGGATAGAACTAGCTTACACCTAAGAAGCATTTAAGAAGTTTGTTTTTAGATGTTCTAGAAGCATCTATGAAGCTTTTAAGACTTTCTGAAGGTTGACTAACTTGGATGCCAAGTTCATTGCTAGTTTAGCTAAGTAAATAGTTAGTTTACCTTACACTCCAAGTAAATAGTTTCTAGAAGGAATCTTCCTTGGAAGTTTCTTGGGAGCATGTACTTAGTTTCTCTATAGATACCCAAGGCTAAATTTGATGCTTTTCATTTAGAGTTTCCCACAATTGAGAGCTTTCGTTGTGACCTTTTGTTCTCCTTTTTGTCTCCTTGATCTTTTACAAATTGAGTGCCTTCACCATAATCCATGAGACAAAGTAGAAGAAGGAGAAGACTTTGCAAGAATTGAAAGAATGATGCTCAATCCAAATGCAAGACCAACATAAGAAATAATACAAGATACCAAGTTTTTGTTATCAAAAGCTAACCAATGAGATTAGGGTAACCTTAATTAATAAAAGATCAAAGAATAACAAGAGCAGAGTTAGTGGCTATAACAATGTAGATGGAAATGAGATTGTGGAGGCAATTAGGAAATTATTTAAGCCATATTAAAATACATACCTAACTAACAACCAAAGTATCTTCTTGAAATAAATGTATCAAGCAGAGGTAGTAAATTGGGCATAGATGTTTTATTTGCAAGCAACAATGCCACATAAAAACTTTAAGCTAGAGGCAATAGCTACCTATTTGGCACCATTTGCTGTCAATTTTTATATGGGGAAAAATTTACTCACCAAAGAGGAGTTCAAGATGTTCACAAGCCAATTTCATCCTGCATGCTACTTTGCATGACAACCCAAAGGGAAATCACTTATCAAGAAGTATTGGATAGAAGATGCTAAGTATGCAAAAATCAGTAATTTTGTACTAATGAGGGAAGAAGACATAGTACCAAAGGTAAACAAGAGGAATAGAGGTTCTCTTTGAAAACCACAAAGGCTAGCAAAGAGGCAACTATTGAGTATTGACTTGATGAAGCATCCTTGTTGGAAGGAGAGTCCAATGATACTCAAGAAGCAGAGGACAAAGAAGATAGACAAAACTCGTTTACCTTGTAGAGATCCACTTTTGGAGAAGAGGAGGAAGAACAATATGAAGATATGTAGTCAACTCCAAACCCATGTCATGGTATCTCCAACAACCAAAAGACTGGTATCCTTGTTTAATAGGCCCAAATCTATTTGGATATAACTACTAGTTTGATCCAATTACTTCTTAAAGCTCATTCTTTTCCAAATACAATGAGCAAACTGAATTGGAATATCTATATTACATGAAATTTATTAGATGCAAAATATTTACTCATATATTTATAGAGTATAGTTCTCTTTCTAATTTTATGAAGGACAAATTCTTTGATCTTACTTCTTAATAATCCTAAACTCCTTCCAATATCTATTCTTGAGAACCTTGATTTGGAAGAAAAATTCTTATCAAAATCCACTCTCTCTAAACATCATATTTGATCAATCACAACCTTCTTGTCTCTCAAATCTTTTCCTGACATTCCTAAATCATGAATCCTTCTTTCAATCAATCCATTTCAATCAATTCAAAATATCTTCCACTCATATGATCCTCAAGCTAAGTTCATAATTTCACATCCTAAAAGCATGATCACTATAATCACAACCTTCTCCATTGTGAGAATCCCAATACTTCAGCAACCAAAATAATTATCACCAACCATATTGCTTAATAATACTCACTTCTTGAGTTGCACTACCACAAGAAATTAAAGAACCACCACCAAGTAGGCATGTAGACACAAAATGACATGCAAGTATTTATGTAGATGCAAAGTGACAAGCAGCAAAAAACTGAGTATGGGAATAACAAAGGATTAGAGTCAAGGAAAATCAAATGATTGTAACTTCTTCAAAATACCTTTGTTTTCTACAATTTTGATGTTTATAAAAAGCACTCTAGAAGGTGCTTCTAGTGACATGAAACATGCTTTATTAAGACTATTCTCCATAGTGAAATAAGCCCTAATGTGAAATTCTTCTTTTGAATTTTGTACATTTAAGTATGGTAAGTCCAAGTATGAGAAATAAACTACTTGAAGTCCAAGTACTTGAATCTAGGTACATGAAATCAAGTATGTGAAACATGGAGAATCAAATGGTCATAACTTGTTTTCCAAACCTTTTCTAACCATGATCTTGGTTTCTATGGAAAGCTCTTTAGAATTTTTTCAAATAAAAAATGCCTTGTTGAGACAAGTATCCACAGAGAAATCAATCCCAATTTAAATTGCTTGTTCTTATCTTTTTGTGGGAATTAGTTCCAAGAATCCAAGTATAGGAAGTTCACATATGGAAATGATGCTCAATATGGAAAAATCAAGTCCATGAAACACACATAAATCAAATGATCATAAAATTTTCCCCAAACCTCCTTTGGCTATGATCTTGGTGTTTGTGGAATTTTTTTGAGAGACACTTCCAACTAGATGAAGCATGCACTATTTGAACTTGTATGCAAGGATAAATCAGCTCTTACATGAACTATTTCTTCCAACCTCTATATTGGAATGAATAACATGAAATCAAGAACAACAAGTCCAAGTGTGGGAAATGAGGTATGGGGAGCCCAAGTACAAGAATGATGCTAGGTATGGGAAAAATGGTCGTAACTTCTTCTCTAAACTTCTAATGACAATGATCTTGGACTGTACAAAAAGCTCTTGAGAAGGTGCTTCCAATGAAATAAAGCATGCACTATTTGGACTTACATCCTCCAAGAATTAGCATATGCAATTAGAATATGCACTATTTGGACTTAGATGTGAATTACCCTAGATCAACTTGTGGATCAACCCATAGATCAGCATTTTGTAGATCAGCACATAGTTGAGGGTTAAGTCAAAAATATGAGTTCACCTTAACATACCATGCATTATAGACATTTAGGAAAAACATATTTAAATATATTTCAATTGGTCTTTTAATGAATAAGTAGTCCACTTCACAACACTAGATTGGCAAGTGGAGCACAAGGAAGGAGCATAGAAAGAAGGAGAAGTGGAGGTGCACAAGGAGGTAGCACCTAATGTTGAAGGACCTCCGAGTCCAAATCAAGAAGTGGGTGTCCAGGAAGAAGAATAAGAGCATCCTCAGTACATACAAGGAGAAGAATTTTGACCCAAAGTTCAATACAAAGCAAAAGACCTTTGGCATTACTATTTGCTTCATTTGAAGGTGTAAATGAGAAAAACTTGATGTGTAAGGTGAAGCCAAAGACCTTTTACTAGAATTTGGAAAAAGATCTCTTCAATCAACCAAAGTGCCATTGAAGAAAGTGGCACACTTTGTGATTCATGTGGTGGTAGCAACACAACATCTCATAGAACTCCTACTTCCATAGTATCGGTACTTTCATAAAGATCATATGGTCTTAAAAATGCACCGGGCACCTAACAACTCAAACTTAGACATTTAATTGTTGCTTCTCAACCCAAATTTGTGGCTCTTTTTAGGCCCATAAATACATCTTCAACATAATCACCTCCACATTTTAGCTTAATGATGTGAAGAGTTGTTGTGAACTCAATGTTAGCTCTTTTGTAGTTGTTAGTGAAGTCACACCTAGGGTCACCAATTGTTGGATCTCCATAGTCTATATAAGTTGTGTAGCCAAATCATAGCTTGTAGTGCGGGTAGGACTAATTGATATCTGATGCCTTGGCCATTATCTCATGCTTGACCATCTGAATCAATGGATACAAAACACAATACAATTGCAAATAATGAATGTTAACCGTTATGGATACTAATACTATTAGGGCTTGGCTCCAATTTTTACTTGTCTTATTTTATCCTTGTACGGCTTGATGTGTTCTTCCACTCCTTCTAATTACCCAATTACCTAATTTTCTCCCAATCCAATAGACCTTCTCAAGAATTTGAAGCTTAGTGGAATTGGTTGCTCTAAGGAGTTAGCATAACCATTTTAAACCTTCAACAGATGCACTTGAAGAGAATTGAAACTTGTGATCTAAAGTTGAGTGAAGTAGAGAAGAGAACAGCTAGGGGAAATTTTATTCTATTGTAATCCCATAGGATCCAATGTCCACATATTAGATGCACAAATCATGTTAAATGAGTTTCTTCATTCAACAATTTCAAACTCTTGGAATTCATCCTTGCCAATAGCTAGAGAGCATCAATGAGAATTTAGAGAGAAGAAAATGATTCTCCCACCTTCAAGCTTGTTATATCCAAGAGAAATGCTACCTCCAATCATTGAGCTTGACAAATGGTGCTGCACACTCTTTCTTACTAAACCAGGCCTAATAATACTCAGATTCCCTCCCTTCCAACAATATGAAGTTATCAAGGCTCATTGCCCACAAATTGCATCCCTAGGAGTAGATTGTTGTCTTTCCACTTCCCTTTACTTCAATAGATGCATTTCCATCTCAAAACCATGTGGCTCCATAATTTCAAGATTCCATTCAAAGACTTAGAATAGGTAATTTAATTACTGCCTTTCAAATGATCCAAAGCTGAATAAAGCAATTGCAACCATTATTATGTTCAAGTCAACAACAACAACAATTTTCAACATAAAGTTCCACCGACCAATTTTCTCTAAAGATAAAGATGTTTCTCAATAATTACCTCAAAACTCCTTCATTTTTGTCCCTCTTTCTCCCAGCCTTTTGATTCCTCTCTCTCTTGAGTTTCTCTTTTTTTGTTTCCTCTCTATGTTTTTTTGGTTCCTTTCTCCTAATTTCCTTTTTCTCCTCTCTATGCCTTTCAATTCCTTTTCTCTTGATTCTCTCTACCCTTAATTCCTTTCACCTATTTTCATGTTTTTGCCTCTCTT
Organism: Lunularia cruciata; assembly: GCA_948567375.1. Taxonomy (NCBI): domain Eukaryota; kingdom Viridiplantae; phylum Streptophyta; class Marchantiopsida; order Lunulariales; family Lunulariaceae; genus Lunularia; species Lunularia cruciata. Next base: position 38,998,290 of record OX419755.1, on the reverse strand, counting down.
TGCCTTGCAATTCCTTTCTCTTATGTTTCTTTTGATTTCTTGAAAACCTCCTTTTTCTCTATTCCTTCCTTTGATTCCTCTACCAGCCTTCCTTTTTTTCTTCTCCTTGGCTTCCTTTGTTTCTTCTCCCTATCTCCCTTCAATTCCTCAAAAAAATTATTTCTTGTTTCATGTCTTCTCTCTTGATGGTTCCCTCTCTCTGCTTCACTTTTGATTCCTCAAAACCCCTTTCCTTTGTTCCTTCCTTTGATTCCTCAAAAACTTCCTTTCTTGTTTCATGTCCTCTCTCACTTGATGGTTTCCTCCCTTTGCTACAATTTTTTTTCCTCAAAACCCCTTCCATATGCTCCTTCCTTTGATTCCTCCAAAACCTAATTTCTTGGTTCTTGTTCTCTCTCTTGTTGGTTTATTCTCTCTACTGCACTTTTGATTCCTCAAAAAACCCCTTTCCTCTATTCTTTCCTTTGATTCCTCAAAATAAACCTCCTTTCTCATTTCTTGTCTTGTCTCTTGATGGCTTTCTCTTTATACTGCACTTTCAATTCCTCAAAAACCTCCTTTACTCTATTCCTTCCTTCAATTCTCTCTCTTCCTTTTGATTCCTTCTCTTGCTTTCTTGTACTCTTTCTTCTCAAAAAATGCCGATCTACTCTCTACATAATTTGGATTTGGTTGTCTATTCAGCTGAATTTTTTTGTCCCTATTAAGAGTAGTCTCTCCTTCCCTTGATCACTCACAAGCTCTAAATTCTGTAAAAAATTTGATCCCCCAAAATTGTCATTTTTGGAATCCCTCTATTCCTCCCATGGAAACTCATGGGGCGCACTTTCCTTCTTGTCCTTTTTGAAATAGGATTCATAGCATCCATCGTGCCTTCACTTGATCCATGTTGTTTTAACTGCTGCTTGGTATTCCAGATCAGCCTCTTTATAGAGGCCTCCGCTAGGAAGTCCCTATGATTGACAATGAAAAATAATTATTTGCTCATTGTACACCCATACAACTCATATTCTAATAACAAGAGAATATCATACAAGATCATAAACCCCTCCACCCACCATGGTAGCATTGTTAGATTCCTTGATATGGTACTCTAGATCATATCAACATAGCAAACTAACGAGTTCTAGTTTCAGCAAATACTTAAGTTCACTATTAGAATCCAAAATTTATTACCTACAACTAGCATTTTAACTAAATCTACATAATTTTCTACTAGTTTACCTACCACAATAAATAGCACTAATGTAACATGTAGATTCTTTTCCCAATGACATCGAAAGAAGTGCCCAAAGATCATGGATTGCACTAGCTTGGTGTATAGCATGCATATAGAAATTCTATACTCAAAAGGCAAAAGAATACCGCACCAAGAAGGAAGCGGTCAAAGCTAAGAGCTTTTATAAAGAAAAATCCAAGAATATATTGGTTTAGAAGAACCACAAAATAAAAAGTAGAATATCTTCCTTGTAGTGCATAGAAGTTAGAGTGAAGGAGAGGCCAAAAGATTGCAAGGGGAGTTGAAAGCACTCTGATTGGAGCAAATGCAAAGGGAACTTAGGGAGAAAGACACACTACAAACCAAGGATGAAGAAATGTAAAGAATTTGGAGTTAAATGGAGAACTCCAAGATCATGACCTTAGATTTGCAAATGGTTGTAATATTCCAAGGACAAGAGAACCCTTAGAGAAACACAAGAGAAGAAACAAAAAGCTACAACACTCAATTCTTTGATGCCCCAAAGAAGAACCTTGTGCTTATTATTTAGTAAAGAGGATCCACTCAAAGGAACCTCCACTCTTAGATCAGATATATGGACTGGTGTGATGTCCAAGCTCCACTCTTGGATTAGTTGCATGGATGGGTGATATGTTGATTCTTGTACTATTTGATTGGTCAAACAAGTTTGATTGGAGGGACCATTTAGCAAATCTTCTTGTAGAAAGCTCAAAATTATATGGATGAGGTACCATAAGAAAGCTCTCAATGAGATGAAAAAGGGGGAGAGAAGGCAAGTTTTTTTCCCAAAAGACAAGAATATTTCTATTTTTGGGCTTAATTCATCCATTTAGACCTCCAAAATTGACTCTAAAGTTTCAATTCTTTCCCTATTAGTAGAAGTAATCTTTTGGTGACACCTCTATCTGATCTACTTAGTCCAATATACATAAAGTTCTTTGAGATTTTACCAAGCCAATTTCCATCTCTTGATAATATGTCTAGCTATAAGATTATAAACCTCATTCCTTTTAAGACACAATGTTCTCATTGCAAAGCTGTTGCTTAAGAGATTGCACTAACATTGATGCATGAGTCAAGTTGGCTTTTGGCTCCCATGTTGCTCAAACAATAGGTACCCTTTCTAATGTATAAGATATTCCACACACGGATGGTAGGTATCATGGATGTGTTTTTGGAGAATACATTTGACTTCATATTCCTTTGTGCCATCAATGAGTGTTGAACAAGGTCTTACTTCTTGTATGGAAGAAAAGTGGAGCAGTTAGAATGCATATATGCATAGTAAGGAAACATGGGACATTGGCTAGATCTACATGTGTGGTGGTAGCTCAAGGTGATAGGTTATTGTGCCAATTTGACAAAGGATGGGAAAAGGCCTAATAAAACAAGGTTTAAGCTTATGAAGGCCAACTCAAGTGAGGTTGGTTGTGGACAACTAGACTTGATCTCCAACTTTTAATTCCATGTGCAAATGATGTGCATTTGCATAGTATTTCTATCAATTTTGGGCAATCTATAACTTGTGCTTGGTGTTCTCCACACCTTGTTGGATTCAAAAAACAAAAGTGTTGATAATGTTAACCTTGGTAGCCACCAAGTAGATCAAGGTCAAAGGCATGGAAGGACACTCTCCATACATGAGGAAGCATATTGTGACTTGTGTGGATGCATGCATTAAATTATTGTAAGCAAATTTCACTAGTGGAAGTATATTGTGCGTATATACATTGCTACACAACATACATCATTTTCAACATCTCACACATAAGTCATACATTGACTCTAAAGTGCCACAATAATCAGTTTGTTTGCACAACTCAAATTCCACTCAATCAGATCAACACTTGATCTATCATTCAATAATTTGCCACTAACTGGGCACTAATTACAATCAAGCCACACCCACCCTAGCTAAGAGAATCCAAGTGATGCTTGTTGGCCTCTGTCCACCATAGCCAAGAATTCAGAGGCTCAATATTAGAGAAATGAGCTCTTTGGAATTGCACTTTGAAAGTACATTCCTTGGTTTACAACCCTAAAGGTCTTGTTGATGGCACCTCAAAGGTGCAAATGGTGCAAGTGACGATTGGCCATACCATGTAGTCAATACCCCAAACATTAAATTGACCATCAACAAGTAGTCTATGAGTAACTACCAAAATACTTTTGACTACCAACACTACTACTCCAGAGTCTGAGAAATCTAGGTGTGATGCTACAAATGGTATAACAATTATTGTATGTATATACATAGTTACAAAACATACATCATTATCAACATCACACACTATAAAAGCACAATTCACACATAAGTCATACATCAACTCTAAAGTAGTACAATTTCCCCTCTAGCTGGCAGTTAGGTTCCTCTAGCTCTTGATAGCCATCTACTCTAGTATATGGTATACCCTATGGTAGGCCAAATATAAGGAAGCCGTGTGCTATCAAGCCCCATTGTTAGTCGTCTAGTTACAATCTATACCATATAGCGGATGAACTAGATGTAGGTCAAGTACATCTAGGAATAACCATTATCCTTGAGGAACCATCATGAGGGGAAGAGTCATACATGTCATATGCTATCCTCTCAAACAACTCTCACAAACTTACATGGTAGCAACTCCACTAGAAGAGCCGCATAACATTCACCTCAAGCCTACAAGTACAAGTGCCAAGCTTGGGTCCATAGTACCATCAATTTTTGGGAGGTGGCATTATACATATGATCTTTCCAAGAAACACCATCATGTCCTTCTAACACGAGGACTCCAGATGGCAAAACCTCACATACTCTCAAGATAGTGCAGCATGTAGAACCATCAAGTATCATCGGTGTAGTCTACTATAGATATACATAATCAATTGGATGAAATCAATGGATTGAGGGTCTATAACCTCCTCCGCAAATGGTAGCATAGCACAAGGTATCCCTATGCTGAGCAATTGAAAAATTCTCAAAGGCCATCGGCATCACTCTCCAAAAGATCTTTGCATGTTGAGAACATGCACTCATCGATACATTTGGATTATCCAAGTCCAAAACTACAACAACATCTCAATGAATGGTTGCAAGTAAATCTAGATCTTGTCCATAGAGTAGAAATCAAGGAGAGAAGGATGCTAAGGAGGCTTACTGGTTGAATGAATAGCCCATGGCCAACCAAGGTAACTTGAGATCCCAATCTCCTAAGTGGCATCTTTGTGAACCATACTTTTGCAATCCTCTCTTCATCATTTACACCACTCTCTTTTTTAAGCCATCTGCCTTAAGGTGATCTCAAGAGGTAGTACAATGATCAATCAAAGCTTTGTCACACAAGACCTAAAACTCCCCCAAGAATTATGTCCCTTGATCAGTCAAAACCTCAACTAGTGCACCAAAATGACTAATAATCCAATCCAAGAATGAGTAAGCCGTCCATTCATTGGACTTGTTAAAAGGTGCCGCCAACTCAATCTAATTAGAGAAGTGCTCCACCATCACAAAAATGTACCAAGGATGTCTCAAAATCAATGGTAAAGGTCAAACAAAGTCCAAATTCCAATGGTAGCCCAACCCCATGATAGTAATGGGTGTAACTATGGCATATGAGCATTAAATGATCCTCTAACTTGGTCACAAACCACAAATCTAGCAACAAACTACTATATATTGGTCTACATACCGCACTACCAATAATGAATCAAGAGTAAGCTATACGTATGGTTTACTCCAAAATGTCCTAGCTTCTCATGAGCATGACGGACCAACTGTGATCTTTGAGATGGAAGTGGTACTACTCGTGCTGTACTATCCTCCTATACACAAATAAGGTGTCTACCTTCCAACTGAACCATTTGGCTCACTGACCAACACAGTCTCTTTCCTTGGTCGCAATTATGTCACCCAAAACACTAGTACAAAAATAGTCCATCATTGAGACATCGTGATGAATGTCTTGTTGAACTATACCACTCTCTCCACTCTTTGGATTTGTGACCTCAATAACTCCTCATGTATATGTTGAGAGCAATACCACCAAAGCCTTAGAAAATATACAAAGAAAGGTAGATGCATTCCAACTTAGCACTATCTCCTCATTTGTCTCACCATGCCAACGTGCTTGGGTATGATCCTGCTAGCTAGGACATGGGTTTCTACACAACCCATCTGCATTGTGGTACATCACTCCAGGTCTGTGAATAACTTTGAAATCATACTCCTTTAAATCAAAGCCCATTGTGCAAGCTTCCTTGAAAGCTTATTGGACTCCATCAACCAGCTCAATTGCTGATGATCAGTGATGAGAGTAAAGGGTTACCAAATAGATAACATAAAAAATGTGCTTCTACCCATATTACTACCAAGCACTCTCCTACATATGAAATATACTTCACCTCCGCTGAATTGTTGGAGCAACTAACATAGGCCACCAAAAACTCCTTCCACTCAAAGTCATGCTTGGTGAGCATTGCTCCAAGCCCCAACATACTCCAATCCGTGTGAACCTGAAATGGCTATCCTTTGATTGGTCTTCTTAGAATGGGGCAAATGTCAACCTCTCCCTATGCTCTACAAAAGCTCTCTTGTGCTCATCTCCACAGCATCACTCTTATGTAAGCTTGGTCAGCTTTGTCAAGGCCTTGGGAAATGGTACTAAATTCTCTAATATATTGGCAATAGAAGTTTACCAACCTAAGGAATGCTTGCACTTTGCTCACATTCGTAGGCTAAGGAATACATGCAATACCCTCCACCTTGGTCTACTAAACACCAAGTCCTCTAGGGTAGATAGTATGAGCCAAATACTCAACCTACTTGTGGAAGAATCTACATATCCTAAGATATAATTTGAGACCATGAGATCTCAACCTCTCAAACACCTCCAACAAATGTCTCTCTTGCTCCTCCATAGTAGTGCTACAAAAAAAAATGTCATCAATATTTCACCAAGCAAAATCCAATCCAACTAGGGTCTTGTCCATGACTTCTTTGGAACTTAGCAAGAGCATTCTTTAACCCAAATGGTAAGAACCTCCATTAATATAACACATCCTTACCATGAGGATAGATAGCTCCAAATGTTATCTTGGACTTATCCTCCTCCTTGATTGGCAATTGATGATATCTTGCTTGTTGATCCAAAGTACTAAAGACCTTTGCATGCCCAATTGCATCAAATATCTCCTCTAGTGTAGGCATGGCATACCGATCAGCCCTAGTTTATCAATTGATAGGACAATAATCTCCACACATTTACCTATCTATGTAGTTGCTATGCATATCATTCTTGGTTGGAATCACTATAGCTGATGCGTACTCTCCATGTGAAATCCACACCAAACTAGCTTCAAAAAAGTCTATACTTTGGCTCTAAATCAATGCTCTCTCCATGTCACTATATCACTAGGGACATATGAAAATTGGTGTATCACTACTCAGATCAATCCAAAAACTAGGTCCTTTAAGATCACCCTATCCTTCATACTAAAAGCAATCAACTTGTGTAGCTCCTCAAGAACCTCCAAACCCTCCGTCTTTCCCCTCTTGTAAGCTTAGGTCCAAGATTTGGATCCCAAGTATCCTTTGTAACTTTTGTAGGAGTGGATGATATACTGATTGGTTGCTACATTGGGCCCTTGGGAGCAATAGTGTCATTTTCTAACCACTAGAGGTCCCAACCTTAGTGTGGAAAACTCCTTCCGATCTGGCTACAAGCTCCTACGTCCTCTAGTTGCATCCAAAGTAGACCAAAGGTGTAATCTAAGTAGACCATGCTCGCCTTGATGGACTCCAAGTAAACCACTCTCCCTGGTAGCCATTGGTTGTGTCCCAAGAGTACCCTATCCACTTGGTCCATTGCCCCCAGCATGTGCTTGAATCATCTCAATAGGCACAAAGCCGACAAGTGTCTGAGTCTGAGTGGTGATGCCTATCAAGGACATCTTATGTTGCTCTACCAAGCCAAGGCTCATAATCCAAGTCAATCAATTCAGGTCCATAGCTTGACCTAATACCTAGATGCCTCTAACACTATTGGAGAAGTGGTAATACTAGTGAAATAACCCATCACCCGCTCTCTCTCATTGGTGTTGGGCTCCATCAACTATTGTAACTATGAGTCCCAAACAAGTCCAAGACCTCCCTCTCAAAAAGCATAGAAGCTTAGGAAACTCATAAGTGTAAGAAAAGCAGCTTGGGGGTTATCCAACTAGGTTCACCATTGCCACAGGTGATCTATTAGCCACTACTACCGTCTAAGACTAATTCCCAACATCCAAGATGTCATCAACAATGATGTGGTCTAGTTGTTGAATCTTGTAATAAGCACATTGTAGAACCTCTATGGGTAAGAGGTTTGTCTACCAAAGACAAAGAAAATGAGCTTGTGATCCCACTTTGGCTACATCCAACAACATGGTAGGTCCTATCCAAGAATGGACCTGATGTGTACTTGCCATTACTTGGGTGCAAGAATCAAAGAGATGTTTTCTAAAATGTAAGCTAGAGAAATGGACTTATGAATGTAGAGATGTCATAATATATATAACATCTCCCAAAACACACCAAAATGAGAATCCCAAAGACCCAAACCTTGGTTACATAGGTCCCTAACATGACCATCCAGAAATGCATCCCCAACAAGGAAATATCTATAAGTACGGTCTTCTAGTAACCCTTGACTATTGACATCGGTAATAACCTAAGATACCAATAGGCCAAGTGTTCTACATGATGTAGAGTGACTCACCTAGCAGTCTTACCTTTCTCCACATACAATTATCTTTGTACTCGTATACTTGCATATAGTACCATAGCTAGTTTAGTGCTAATCACACCAAACAACTCCAATAGACATACTCCCTCTACTAGATACTACCAAGCAATGAGTGTGGTATCCAAAGGTATCAAGGTAATCAACGTTGGAGGCTCATCCTTACATTGGTCTCCTGGTGGTACAAAGGCTCCACTCCAAGCCTATTGCACCAAATGATATGCATGTTGTTGCAATGCCTCCTTTGGACTAAAAAATGGAACATCAAAGGTGGATGGAACAATCTCCCTTATACTCCAAATCCGAGTGATATCCTCTTGTACTATAGTATCCTTTGTATGAGCATTTCCCTCCAATAAGTCACCAGGCCAAGTAACAAAACCACTAAAAGCTGAAGCTGATGTTGCCATGGTCCCTAACTATAGTGAGCCAAGACTGCCACTACTAAAGTATACTAGTAGGCGACATACTTGTCCCTCACCTGACTGTCAACCTAGTCTATAGGAGGTTGTCTCTTCCCAATAGTCAATGTTGAAACCCATGTTACAACACTACTTCCCCAACTAACACATCATATGACTCAACTACAATTGCAATGCCCTGAACTCTCACCACAAAGTTATCAATTGGATGATTGGGTTGAATCTAAACAACAAGCTCTCCATATGTGATGCATAGTGTATAACTACTCCCTAGTGATGTCTGGATTTCAAATGGACACCTCTCCACATTGGTCTTCTACAACTCCATACCAATAATTGTAACCTTCTGTAACATAAGGGCCTATGCACTAGAGTCTAGTGAGACCCTTCTATGGTGTATAGAGCTTCCTTGAAGGTCCAACCAAAAAAATTACTCCTTTGGTTATCCAATAGGATAATTCTTGGTGTAAACTGTGCTCACTCAAAGGCCGGTCTAGTTGGTAACTCCTCCAATCTAGCCATTGTTACCTACCATAAACCATTAGATGTTGAGTGGATCCCATGCTCCTCAACCAAGTCAGTAGCACTATCAACCACCTTTTCTCTAATAGTAGGGACCTGATTATCACTACTCTCACAAAGTGTGGTAGCCAATCACAACATTGTGGTTTTGTCAACTCCTATGTAAACATGTCATTGGTTGAGAATAATGGAAGCGTATAATCAATTGAGCTGCCTCTAACATCCTACTAGACTCAATTTATGTAGTAGCAGGTGGCTGACCAGTAGGTTGTCCATCATGCACCCCATCACCACCTACCACACCTGCACTAGGACATTTATGAGGTATGGATGTCGTCTGTAGTACCTTAAAGAGTGTAAAAATTGGGGAAGTCTAACTTGCAAACCAGTCTCTCCTCTCTGTGGATCCAACTCCACTAATGCTGCTCTAGGCTTTGGAGCACATACTACATTCCTAGCCATTACGGCAATGCATCCACTTGTGTTGCTCCGCACATGAAGTCTAAGATGTCTCTATCACCCACATATAAGGTGAAAGCCTCAACACCCAAATTTGATCTCCTTTGAGCTATGGCCATGCTAGCCAATCTCTGCTCCAATTGCTCAATCCAAGTAGCGATGGTTATATCAAAGTAAGGGCAGGTACTATAACACCCATTTGTGCATGTGTGGTATTGTGATATTTAGCTTGGTATTACAAGTACTAGAGAGATATTATTTATATAGAGATAAAGGATGGTTCTACATTAGTCATGATTAGCTAAAGTTAGTCATAGCTAAGATAGTGGAGGACCTTACTTTAGAGTAAGTAGAAAAGATGAGCACCATTATTGTGGATTCTAGTGTGTTGACTTGGTATTATTCCTAGGTGTTTGGCTTTGAGGAAAGAGTTGAGAACTCTTGGGCCTGCAAGCCTTTTTGTTTTGGATTCTTCTATAGTCCAAGGATAACCCATGTGAAGGAATCCTTGACTTAGTGGTTGGGTCAAGATAAGACCACAAGCACAAGAATATGCCTATGTGAATGGATATTCCTTTCTACTTTTTGACTTTACTTGACTTTTAGTCTAGTAACTTGAGTTACTATTGTAATTAGTAACTTTGGTACGCAACTATTTCACAAGTATATAAACAAGGGGTGAAGAGGTACTCATCATCCTTTCATTTGCAAATATCTCTCTCTCATTGAGTTCTCTAGTGAGCAATGTCTTGAGTCTTGGAGTGTTAGCCTTGAAGGAGTATGATGGAGTTGGGGTTCCTTGCCTTCTTAGTCCATGGTGTGCTACCATAATAGCCATCAGAGGTTCATCCTTAGTGAGAGACAGGCCGCCTCACATTTTTGGTTCCGTTGTCGGGACCTCTCTAAAAGGCAAGATAATGTTCCACGTTCAATTCTACATTAGGCAGAAGGAGGCTATGAGAGATCACATGGAGAGAACATTAGGAGAGGAGAGGGTTGAACTTATGTTAGAGAACCAAAATCCATTTGTATACCCTATAGTTCATTTTGATGTCTTTGAGGTGATTTTGTACATCTTGTACACATGAGGAATTGGAGAGATTGTGTGAGATGGATTGTAGATTTTGGAGATTAAGGTGATTTTGGGCAAAATCTCAAGTTTGAGATCTAGATTTGAAATTTCTACACATGATAGCTTGGGTTATCTTTCAGTTATTACACTTGAAATTATTTTGAGAGCTATTATGCGCACTAGGCTAGAAAATTTGAAAGTTGATAGGGTAAAGTGCTCCCGCAACTACATGCTCTTTGGAAAATTGTATAGAGTTTGCCATTTCTTCAATTTTAAGTGAATTGTCCTCAAAATTTCAAAAAAAATTCAATGCATTTTATCTTACCTGCTGCCCCAAAAATTAGAGAGAGATTGTTCTTGCGGAGGGAGTTATGAGTTTTTAAAGTGAGGGGGTGTGGTTTTCAGACCAAATCTGAAATATGTGTGCTGAATAGAAAGGTGTCGAGGCCAAATGGCTAGATGAAAAAATCTGCAATTTTGCAAGGAGGGACGCTCTAGAGTTATGATCAAGTGGGAAAAATTTCAGAGGGTTGTCACATACTGGTTGGGAGATTTGAGTGACATATGAGGCAGGGTCAATTTTGCAGAGTGGAGATCTCATGCATGAGGAGTTTGAGATCAACAAAAAGCATGTTTGAGTGTTTAGATTCATCTTGGAGTGGAAATTGAAATTACTCAAAGTTCTCCAAGGGTTTAAGGTGATTGTAGGGGTGGATTTGAGGAAAAGGGAGTTTACAATAGAATTTGAAGAGAGTGTTGAGAGGATCCAAAAACCTACACCACTTGGAGGAAAGAGTGAGTCTAAGTGCTTTCTATGTAAAGAGAAGGGACATAAGGCAATTTCATGTCCATTGACCTTTGAGAGCAAGAGATTGAGGGAAAGGAGAGGCTTACTTGACTTGGGTTTGCATGTTGGACCTTCTTCACCAAGATTGGGAGGGAGAAGATCTAAGACCAAGGAGTTGTGTGAGGTTTGTGGAGTGGAAGGACTTCCAAAAGGACATGAGTGTAGTGGATTAAAAGCATTTTTTGAGACTTTGGTGAAGGATCTTGGAAAGAGTCTTAGTATATCTACAGAAATACTACCACCTTCATCAGCTAGTTCTCATGATTAGTGAGGGAGATAATCTTTCAACTTATGGATAAACTATCCATGAGAGTTAGATTAATATGCACTCTAGGATTTGATGTTGCTATAGAAATCTTGGAGCAACATGAACCTTTTGTGTTCCCTAGAGTGGATGATTCTCAAATGGTGTAAGTCATGTATATACTCTATTAGTTATAGAGTGAGAGAAAAGAAAAGAAAAAAAAAAAAATTGACAAAAAAGAAAGATAGTGAGGGGTTAAGATGGGGAAACTTCCGATTTTCTTTAGCAAGAATTGAAAAGATGTGGAGACTTTTGTAAGAGACTTCAAGAGAGCTTGCATAGGAAAGAATGAGAGGAGAAAGAATGGGTGGGCCTCATTATTACCAGATTTCTTTGAGGATGTAGCACTTACATGGTATGAATCAGAATACCAAAAGAGAGAGTAGAGTGGGGAAGAGGAGTCTTGGGAGACTTTGACTTTAGCACTCATCAAGAACTTTCTTCCTGATGATAGTTATGAGAGATTGATGAGTGAGGTTACATTTCTCAAGCAAGGAGATGGAGAGAAAGTGAGGGTCTATGTGGAAAGAGTGGAAAGGTTAGAGTCCAAATTTTGCATAGTATTGAGGAAGGGTGGGGATGATGTGGAGACTACAATGATTGGCATAGGGGCCATGCTCACCAAGAATTTTGTGGGAGGGTTGAGACCACAAATAAGAAGCAAGGTGAGATATGAGACACCTTCTTCCAAGGTTGAAGCTACCAAGATCGCAATTCGTATGGAGGAGAGTTTGGAAGGAGATGAGAGTGATTTGGTGGTGAAGGAGGTTGTGCATCCTCCTCAAGGCTACAAGTATGTTGGAACTTCTGACACTTTGGTGGCAAGGGTTGCACCACAAGTAGTAGTTGCTCCAATTCTTGCACCTCCACCAAAGGATCCACTTCAAACCATCATAGAACAACTTGCGGATCTCAAGATCAATGTGGTGCAACTATGGGAGAAGAGAGAGGTGGATCAGAATGTAGGGAGAGAGCCTAAGAATTATGGAAACTATCCATATAGATGAGGCCAACCAACCAACAATTTCAATGATAGAAATTTTTTTGGTTGTGGAAGAAGAGGCCATATCCAAAGGAATTGCCCAAATTCCATTTAACATGGAGGAAGGGGTTATGAGGGAGCCAATACAGGGAAAGAGGGAGGTAGTGAAACCCAAGTGGCTCCTAATCCCAACGAAGGTAAGGAGATAGCATCCATAGATGTGGTTGAGAGCAAGGGAGAGTGCTCAAACTCCAAGGGTCTTAATTTGGAGCTTTTGGCACAAGAGAAGAAGAGAGCCTATTTTGCAGAGGATTTTCACTCTTCTCAAGGATTTACTCCAAGCAAGGATACTCTTATGTCTACTAGGAGCACTCGCACCTCAACACCATTAACAACAAAGACTCCAAGGAAAAAGTTGGGGATGGAGGATTTCTTGATTTCAAAGCAACAATGGAACTTCAATGTGTTGGAGGATGTTGGTAGTCACAAGGCTAACATCACAATGGGCCAATTGATTGCTTTGAACCCTACCTTGAGATAAGAGCTTAGAAGTGGTTTGAGTTCTACAAGGAGCAAGAGGAAGAAGAAGGCAAGAACTCCAGTATCAATGGGGGTGGTGGATGCCAAGCCAACACCATGGGAGGCTTGTGAATATGCCTCCAAGATTGATGTGAGGGTGAATGGTCACAACATCAAGGATGCATTGGTTGATGTAGGATCCTATGTCAAGACCTTCAACATTTGTGGTGAGCATGGCAAACAAGCAACGAGTTAGATCAGTAGGGGTGATGGATAAAGTGGTGGTTTCAGTTATGGGAGTTCAAAATCTCATGACTTTCCAAGTCTTGAAGGATTCAAGCTATGATTTACTTCTTGGGAGGCCATGGTTGAGAGCAGCACGCATAACTGATCAATGGCACAAAGGGTACTTGAAGATTGGACCATCCAACCATAGAGTCCCAATTCTTATGACTAACACCACTAACACTTCACATTTGGATACACCATCTTCTTTTTATTGGGAATTAGATTCTGAAGGAGGAGCTTCAGGTGTGGACACAAGCATGGAAGAGGAGACTTCCACCAAAGAGGATGAATTTGAATTTGATTCAGATATGTATCCTTTGTGTGCTATGGATTTTTCACCTAAGCTAGAGGTTTTGAAGGACCCAGATAATTCACCATTGACACTTGAGGAGATAGAGAGAAGGTTATCTACACTCAAGTATGGTCCAAATGTTACCTAGGAGGAGAAGGTGAGATTTGAGGAGATTTTCCGCAAGTTCATCCATGTGTTTGCTTTTAGTTATAGTGATTTGAAGGAAGTCACCTTGGAGGAGCACAAGATAGAGGTGGAGTCACATGCAAGACCAATCCGCCAAAAGCAACGTCGCATTAGCCCACCAATATCTTTGGTTGTGAAAGAGGAGATTGATAAGCTCAAGGAGGCTAGATTTATCTTTGAGGTAGAGAATTCAAAATGGGTGTCTCCAATTGTCATTGTGAAGAAAAATAATGGCAAGCTTCCAATATGTGTGGATTACAAGAAGCTCAATGTTGTTACCAAGAAGGACTACTACCCATTACCATTCATTGATGAGATCTTGGAGGAGGTTGCAGGTCATGAGAGGTACAGTTTTGGAGATGGTTATAGTGGATATAACCAAATCAAGATTGCACCAGAGCATCAACAACTCACCACATTCACCACACCTTGGGGAACTTACACTTTCAAGGTCATGCTTTTTGGGCTTTGTAATGCTCCAGCCACATTCCAACGGTTCATGAACAAGGTATTTGAACCTTTCATTGGGAAATTTGTGAGAGACTTCATTGATGACTTTTGTGTCTATGGGAGCAAGGAGGAGCAGTTTGAGCATCTAATCAAAGTCTTGCAACGCTTGGATGAGGCAAATGCATCATTCAGCCCATAGAAGTGCATTTTTGGATGCGAAGAAGTTCTACTTTTGGGGCACATCATCTCTAAAGATGGAATAGCAGTTGATCTTGAGAAGATGAGGAAAATCTCAGACCTTCCATTCCCTTCAAGCTTGACAAAGTTACGCCAATTCTTGGGGATGGTTGGATACTATAGGAGGTTCATCTTCTCATTTTACAACAAGGCTTATGCATTGACCACCTACATGAAGAAGGGTATAGATTACATGGTGATTTTAGAGGACAAGGAGGCTCCCAAAGCTTCTGAGGAGCTCAAGCAATCCCTTTTTGTAGCTCCAATTCTTGCTAAACCTGATTGGAGTAAGCCTTTCATCCTCTATAGTGATTTTTCTAATGTAACTATAAGATGCACTCTTAGTCAAGTAGGCCAAGATGGGCATGATCATCCAATAGCTTATGCTAGTAGGCAGATGGTTTTTGCAAAGAAGAACTAGTCTATCATAGAGAGAGAAGGGTTGCACTGATCTTTGGTCTCAAGAAGTTTAGACACTACTTGATTGGAGGGAAAGCCACCATTTTCACGGATCAAAAGGCTTTGAAGTACATCTTCAACAAGCCTAATGTTGAAGGGAGACTAGCAAGGTGGATGATACTCTTGTCTGAGTATGACTACACCATTGAAGATAGGCCAGGAAAGAAACATGCAAATGTTGATTTGTTATCTCGAGCCTATTATCATGATGGAGATGAGCAAGTGGGTGATTCCTTCCCAAATGAGGAGCTCATGATAATCTCAATCACTCAAGATGTTCCAATGGAGTACAAGGATATTGTGGATTTTGTGACAAGAGGTAACTATCCAGAAGGGATGCATGCTAGGAAGAGGGAGGCCCTTGTAGCAAGATCTAGACCTTACACAATGGTGGAGGATATTATTTTTCACCAAAGAGCAGATGGTCTACTTTGAAGAGCAGTGGGTAAGGAAGAGTCTATCCTACTCATAAAGGAGTTTCATGAAGGTTTAGTGTGTGGAGGACACTTTGTAGGAAAGGTGATTGCTTTCAAGATTCTAGATGCAGGTTACCATTGGAGAGGGATTTTCAAGGATTGTCTTGATTGTTGCAAAACTTGTCATGTTTGTCAAGCTTTTGCTAGAAAGTCTACATCCACTCTACCACTTAGATCAATTCCATTACTATGACCTTTTGAGAAATGGGGAATTGATTTTGTAGGTCCTCTTAATAGAACCCCAAGGAAGAATTGGTACATTGTGGTAGTTACCAATTACCTTGCCAAGTGGGTTGAGGTTAGACCATTGAGGGACAAGAATGAAGATGAAGTGGGTAGATTTCTTTATGAACGCATTATCACTAGGTTTGGATGCCCTTTGGAGTTGGTTTCTGATAAAAAAAAGAGTTTACATGAAGCATTACTACAGCCATGCTACAACATTTCTCTATCACACATAGAGTAACTACATCCTATAAGCCAAATTCCAATGGCTTGGCAGAGAGAACCAATCAGACCTTGTGCATGATTTTGGCCAAAGATGTAGAAATGGAGGGGGCTAAACATCATTGGGACAAGAGGATTCATGCAGTTTTGTGGGAGTACAGGACAACCATGAAGACTTCCACTGGGTATTCTCCATTTCAATTGGTATATGGTATTGAGTCTACTCTACCTATTCACTTTGATCTTCCTACCTTCCAAAGCATTCATAGGAGATTGAAGAAAGCACAAGGAGGTGATGCAGAGAAGTCAAGGAAGGATCAACTCATGGAGTTTGAAGAGGCAAGAGCAGTTGCTATGGTTTGAGTGGACCAAGCCGAAAGGAAACAAAAGGAGAGCTATGACAAGAAACAAGGCAAGAAGAAGGTGGAGCCTTTCAAAGAAGGTTATTGGGTAATGTTGTTTGATTCCATTCAATTCAAGAGAGTGCAAAAGAAGTTTTTGCCTTAGTACTTTGGACCTTTCATAGTGGAGAAGGTGTGGGGATTCTTCTTTAGTCCAAGGATAGCCCATGTGAAGGAATCCTTGACTTAGTGGTTGGGTCAAGATAAGACCACAGGCTTAGAGGAATATGCCCATGTGAATGGATATTCCTTTCTACTTTTTGACTTTACTTGACTTTTAGTCTAGTAACTTGAGTTACTACAGTAATTAGTAACTTTGGTACGTAACTATTTCACAAGTATATAAACAAGGGGTGAAGAGGTACTCATCATCCTTTCATTTGCAATATCTCTCTCTCATTGAGTTCTATAGTGAGCAATGTCTTGAGTCTTGGAGTGTTAGCCTTGAAGGAGTATGATGGAGTTGGGGTTCCTTACCTTCTTAGTCCATGGTACGCTACCATAATAGCCATCAGAGGTTCATCTTGAGTGAGAGACAGCCCCACACACTCTGTAAATTTGGGTGTAGTCAAAGTATTGATCACTAGTATGGTGAAATCTGTAACAATGCTCATAGTCTTTATGTTGGTTGTGATGCACTAGTGGTATCAAGTCTGTTGCGTTGAGTGCACTCTCTCTTATGGTGAGGTCCACCTCAAGTCCAACAAGCAAAGACACCACTCATTGGCTATTATTAACCAAAAATGAAGGTAAGGGTCTAGTTACACTAGGCACTCCACTCGTTCCATAGGATCTGGGTTTTCCACCATATCCTTAGACACCAACATGGGGTGGTGCACTTAGTTGCATTCAAGAAGAAGTTATAGTTGTAGATGAGGTCTCTCTACTAAATCCTAATGTCACCACTCTCTCTTCTACCATGTTGAGCTCAATATGCTCAACCAAACCAATAATAGTGTAGCATCACAGACTCTATGTTGCCACTCCTTATCCAATATCCCATACTAGAATTGGATTCCTTGGGCCCTAGTAACTCCTTGAGAAAACTGATCAACCATCTTATATGAGTGTATGCCTTGCGTAAGCTCTCTCCATCTTTTCGCTAGAACCCTTACAAGCTCCTTAGTTTGTCAATCCACACTCCTTGGTAGTTCTGCCTCAAACACTAAAAGAAATCTACCATGGGATTAAACCCTAGTACTACACCTCTTGTAGTAGAACCTCCACTTGTAGTAGCACCATCTCCAAGAGATCCACCAAATGCTACAAGAGCTAGAACTCGTGGGTACAATTGATCTACCACTAGAAACGGAGCCTGAAGTGATGGAGACATAGTTTGAAGACCAATATTGTCTCCATAGCTCAATCTACTCCGAGTGAGCTCTATTGAACTCTTGGTAGTTGTCCATCGGTGGACTCTCCAAGTGCTAAAATAACGCCTTCCATGCCATAAAGGGTGTGAACAAAGTTGGGCTCTACATCTATTGCAAATCACACCAACTATAAAACTCCTCAATGACAAGTCCTCCAACTCAATGGTACCCACCGTACTAGACTAACACCTAGGGCCTTTGGAGGCCCCATAAATGTCATCCATGTCCTACAACAATGGTGCAAACACACCAAGTGCACTCTCAATTGAATCTGCTCTTGTGTCAAACTCAAATTAAGAGTCAATTTCCTCCCTCACTATGACCTAAGATATAGGCTTATACATAGCACCACTCCAAGTAAACACATTTTATACTATAGTGTTACCTCTTCTAGAATCCCCAAATAACTCCTACATGATAAAGTAACCAGAAATTGTAACCCGCAACTGCAACTACCACAAGTACCCCACCAAAAAATCACCACCAAGTGCCACTACCACCGACTAATTGTAATACCAATAGCTAGAAAGATGATCTAGAGATGAAATTTGGTTTGGTAACATCTAGAAAGATGTTATACAAGTTAAACTAAGTAGATAAGATAGAGATATCACCAAAAGAATACTTCTACTAATAGACCAAAATTCAAAACATGCTTGGAAACTTTAGAATCAATGGCTATGCATATGATCTAAAGGTGAAACTTGGGGTGTTGACATTTAGAAAGATGTTACACATGATGGAGAACATAGATTTGATATAAGTATCACCAAAAGAGCACTTCTTCTAATAGAGTAAAAGCCAAAATAGGCCTGAAAACTTTGGAGGTAATTTTGGAAGCCTAAATGGATGAATTAGGCCTCAAAAATGTGCAGATTCCCCTCTCCTTCCCCTAAAGAAAGAAAAGCTAGCCTTCCCTCCTCCTTGGTTTTTCTCATTTAGAGATTTCCAATGGTACCTTACTCATGTGATTTTGAGATTCCTATAGGAAGATTCTGTAAAGATTCCCTTTGATCAAAGCCTGTTTGACCAACCAAATAGGACTGGGACCAACATGTCACCCATCCAAGCAAGTAATCTAAGGTTGGAACTTACTTACAAGTCACCTAATCCTATGGTGGAGCTTCCTTGGAAGAAATTCTCTTTGGCTATATAATAAAAAGAAGGTGCTCTTTGGGGCATCCAAGTGAAATCTATGTTTTCTCTTTTGTATCTCTCTTGAAGAATCCTCTTGTCCTTGGAGTATTACACTAGTGAAGCTCTAACTACGACCACTACACTAGGAGAAAGGGCAACCTATAACTTGCCATCATTACATGCACTCTCACGGTCTACAAGTCATCACTTCTTGCCTCATTGGAGAGAACATAGGTAGTCTAATTGGTTATCACTCTAGCCTCATTACCGAGACCCCATTAGAGCACCAACACTCTAAAGTCAAGGTACCATGCACAAACATGGTAGAGAATGGAGAGGGTCCAATCACAAGAAATCTAAACAAAAACACTCCATCTCATAAATCAACACTAACTCAACTCTACGACCATTTGGCATTTGACATAATAGGAGTTATCTACTTTCTAAACTACCAAGATCACCAAGAATGGTATCAAATTATCTCTCCTAGCCAAAACTATAATGTATAGATAATAGTAGAACAATCTTCATGACAAGAAGTGAGGGTGGACCAATCTAGGAACCAAAGATCTAGGGGTCAAACCCTATTGTGCACAAGGTGGGTAGATTTTGCCAAATAATGACAAAAATCTTCTCTAAACTAGCTAGCTTCACGCTTGCAAGTTGGCTTACTAGCACTTTAGGCCTTCATAGCCCATAGCCTTATGCCTTGAAGCCTCTATCAACCAAATGAGGCATTTCTTATTGCCACTTTGAACACTTCAAACCCTCTCCAAATTTAATAAAACTCCCATAAACTCCAGCAAAAAATTGACATAAGCTCCAAAAAAAATTGAAATAAAATCTAACATAAATCCCTAAAGTTAGTTAAATTTCAAATCCTCTACTAACTCTGAACTCAAGCCCAATTGAAAGATGGTGTTCTCTAAATCACAAATTCACGGGAGTGGGTTCCCAACTCCACTTTCAATTTCACTCTTTGAGCTCAACTTGTACCAAAGTGGTCATGCTTTCACCTCTTGAGCTAAAATAAAAAACCACTAGTTGAAATTGGCTATCTTCTTGACAAAATTTTAGCCAATGCTTATGTACACCATTTGCCTTACTACTAAATTGCATCAATTCAAAGACCTTCTACACACAATTATTCTCAAGGAAACTCTGGACCATGATCAAGCTACCAATGATGAGCAAGGCTTGGAGATACCACCAACATCTTTAGTCCCTACATTTGATTTCCCCATGACCTCATTTCTATGATGTTATAAATTTGTTTCTGCAACTCAAATCACACTCAATCAAATCAGTACTTGATCTATCACTTGATAATATTCCAATAATTGGGCATTGATTATAGGTAAGCCATACCCACTCTAGATAAGAGAATCCAAGTGATGCTCACATACCTTTGTCCACCATAGCCAAGAACTCAAAAGCTCAACATCAAAGAAGTGAGCTCTTTGGAGCTGCACTTCAAAAGTATACCCCTAGTCTCCAACCCTAACAGTCTTGCTAATGGCACACTTGATGGTACAAATGATACAAGTGACAATGGGCTCCATCATGTAGTTAGTACTCCAAACAACAAATTTGACCATCAACAAGTATTCTATGAGTTACTACCAAAATACTCTTGACTACCAACATTACTACTTTGAAGTCCAAGCAATCTAGGTGTAATGCTACAAATCGCACAACAAGTAATATGTCCCACCTCTCTTACTCATCTAAGATGAAGCCCCAAAGCATGTCCTCAATAGTGCAATTAGCTTGCTTTGTTTATCCATCAATTTGTGGATGGAAAGTTGTGGACACAACCAATTTGGTTTGGCAGATGCCAAAGAATGTTTTCCAAAACAAACTAGTGAATTGAGCGCCACTATCAATGATGAGCACTCAAGATAGAAAATTGTGAGAAAAGACTATAGCTAAGTATAATTGAGCTAATTTTGGAGCAATCACATCCTTTGTGGAAGGACACACATCAATCATTTTGTTGAGTTGATCGACAAAGGCTATAATGGAGTCAACCCTTGTGGTGGTCTTGGGTAATTCACATACTAGATCCATCCTTATCTTGTCCTAAAATTATGTATTAGTAAGGAGAGGTTGAAGGAGTCATGCTAAAGCTTGATTAGAAGCTTTATTTTGTTGATAGAGTTGGCAGCTTTGAACATACTCTACATATCATTGCTCATCTTGGGCCAATAGTAATAACATTACAACATCTAAGGTCTTGTCCACTCCAATATGATCTATAATGGCAAAATCATGACATTTTGCTAGGATGGTGATTCTTATGTCAATTGCCATCACAAAAGGTGAGTCCTTGGGTATTGGATATGCCTTTGGATGATTGAGCTCCTATAATCTATGGGTTAGTTTTCATAGCAACAAGAATCCTTGGCCATAATTAGGTTAATCTTAACCTCTACCACTAGATTCTTCATTATAAGCATCTTGGTCTATACATCTGCAAGTTACTCCTTGCCTCCATATATGTGATCATCATGTTAAATTGTTGTCTCCACTCTACCTATTGAATCTATCAAGAGATAGATTATTGTGTGTCTTGAGGTAGACTAGAGGTTTGTAGTCTTTCTCCATTAAAAATACCTTCTTTCCAAGATAGTGCTTCTAATGCTTGGTTGCAAGGACAATCGGCAACTCTTCTCATTTAGAAGTGTGATAGTTGCATTCTACCAATCACAGCTTTTGAAAGAAATATGCAGCTAATTCCATCCACCATTCTATTCCTGTTGTAAGATTGCTCTTATTGCAATACTTGATGCATCTATAGCTAACTTTCTTCAACATTTTAGGTCATACAATTTCAAGATTGGTGCATGTAGTAATGCATCTTTCAATTTTTTAAAGGCCAATGCTTGTGTGGTTCTCCTTATCTATTCCTTTCCAAGTAGTGCTATTAGAGGTTGTGCAACCTTGGAGAAGTCCTTGACAAATTGATGATAGATATCAATTCCAAGAAACTCTTGAGTTGAGTTTGATCTTTTGAATCACTTCATTTTTGAATGGCCTCTATTATGTTTGTAAACACTTGGGGATACGTTTTACACTTACTTTACTTTAGACGTACCAAAATCTTACTTTGAGATTCAGGTATGCAATTGATTCTATTAGAATTTGGAGGACTTCTCACACATTTTGTTTGTGCTCCATCATAGTCTTGTTGTAAAATTCACCATTTTGATCCTTCTCCAATTCCATCTCCAACCTTATTGTAATAGAGCAAGATAAGAAATGTCATGTTGCTCCAAGGGGCTATCAATATACTCACTTGATTGCCTTTAGGACTCCATTTATGAAATAATTTATGTTTTTGTCTTCCTCCACCTTTTCATACTTGTACTCTTCCTCCTTGCTTTAACTCTTCTCCATTGAGACGGCAAGATCACAAGGTTCATTTTATTGGCTATCTTCATTTTCCAATGTGATTTCAACATCTTCCTCTTCAATTTGTCTCTTCATGTTGTTCAAAGGTTGCCTATATGAAGGCCAAGGATCTCTAGGAAAACAAACATGACAATTAATGTTATGTGCCCAACTTGGTCGTAATTGTAACAACATTGTTGTTTTGCTTTACCCTCTTCTCCTTGAGAGACTTCATCATCCTCCATTCTCTTTGGAGTGGTTGCGCTCCTTGGTCTTGAAACTAAATGTTGCACAATCCCATGGGAATTGGTCCACCCAAAGTACAATGTTTTAGCCCAATAGTGTTGAGTTGGGACTACACTTTCACCTCTTCCAAACACCCTTGCTATTTTTTGAGTGCACACAATGGTTTCACAAAGAATGCAAGAATTTTGTAACATGACTTCTTGATGAATTGCTCTTTTATTTGCTCTTTTAACCCTATTTGAAATTGTCAAGAGCTTTTATTAGACTTGAATCAGTTATCACAACTTGTAGATCAAGAAATGCCTCTATGTACTCTTGTATGTTGTTCTTTTGCTTCAACCTCCATATTTAGGCTTGGGCCATTTGCATACAATCCATAGTATTGGAAATTCTTCCATAAACCTTCTTGGATTGTCATCCAAGTGCCAAGTCTCTCATCCTTTTGCCAACATTGATCATACCCAAGCATCATACTAAGTGAGGGCTTTGCAAACATGCTTGTAGAATGGTCAATGATCTCAATTCTGAATAATCAAAAGTATTAATTCATTCTTGAAATCCAATTTTCCACTACTTCTATGGAATACTATCCCTTGTAAGGCTTGATGTTTTATATCTTCTTCATATTTAGTAAAATATGATTTCATTGTTGACAAGGGTTGGTGTTATTAGCATGAGCGACTCTCCAACCATTTCAACCATTGGTACCAAGTTTTAGGATGATTCTTCTTCTTGCATTGTGTGATTGTTCATGAAGTTACATACTTGACTTTTCAATGCCTCCATGGTCATCTTGATCTCCCAAAACTTATTCTACATCCCTTGCATTCCTTGCATTGGATCCTACAACTATAGCTCCATGATTTATATACACGATAAATACTCAATTGCTACTTCCTACTTCAATAGAGGGTTAATATGATCACTCAAGAAGAAGCATGGACTATGGAGACTACCATTAGGACCTCAAAGTCTATTACTTGTTGATAATATTCCTCATCAAAATTAAACACTATGAAATCCCTAAACATAAATCTCTAAACATCACTTTTGGTCTAATTACATAATGGATTTTTACTTGCATGTTGAAAAAGAGAGGGTTTGGTATATTCATATCCATTACATCATAATAGAATATAGATTTTCAAATAAAACTCTCTATTTTATATCACCACACATAGAATCACCAAGTTTGGTGAATTCATCATTATGTCCATGAACTTTGCTCCAAAATGATACACAAGATATAATCTCACTTACTCATGCTCAATGTACATATTCTTGGTATAGAATGGATTCAAGAATAGAAATTAGGGTGCAAGAAACTGTCCTCTAGGTGTCTCCATCCTATCTTCTCTCTAAAACACCCTCAATCTATCAATTACACTATGTTTTCTCTCCTCAATATTACTCGATTTGAGTAGCCCGTGTACTTCCAAGAGATGTGATCCATTCTCTTGGATTAAACCACCTTCTTTAATACCATTGTAATGTTCTAAGTAAAGGAGAACTCCAAGAGAGAAAACAAAAAGTTTCAACACTCAATACTCTAATGCCCTAAAGGAACACCTTGTCTTTATTATATAGCAAAAAAGATCCTCTCAAAGGAACCTCCACCCTTTCATCAAATACATAGATTGGTGATATGTCAACAAGCTCCACACTTAGATTAGTTGCATGGATGAGAGACATGAAGGTTCTTGTCCTGTTTGGTTGATCAAACAAGTCTGATTGGAGGGAATCTTCTTGTAGGAAGCTCAAAATCATATAGATGAGGTACCATTCGAAAGTTCACAATGAGGGGAACTACAGGGAAAAGATGCATGCTTATTCTCTCAAAAGAGGTGGATTCTCTCAATTTTAATTATCTCATTTATTCATTTAGATCTCAACTTAGCTCAAAAGTTTTCATGGTGTTTTTGGCTCTTGCCCTATAAGTGGATGTACTCTTTTGGTGACGTCTCTATCTTATTTACTTTGTTAATCATATATAACATCCTTCTAGATGTTACCAAGCCAATTCCACCTCTAGATAATATATCTAACTACTTGTATTACAATGGTCAAGTATCACAAGAAAGCAACCATTCAACTAGAGTATCTCACTAATGAGTTATAGAAGAAGGAGGAAAAAGAGGCAAATCAAGTCCAAATGCAAGAGCCACCACTAAAGGATTTGAAAAAGAGACCTATCACTTGGAGAAAGAGAAGCAATGGTGATTCAACAATTGGAGAAAGCCAAGGATTTCTTTTTATGTATACTAAAGGAAGAAGTGCAACTAGGACTGTGAGCCGGCCTGCCTCTCACTCAAGATGAACCTCCGATGGCTATTATGGTAGCACACTATGGACTAAGAAGGCAAGGAACCCCAACTCCATCATACTCCTCCAAGGCTAACACTCCAAGACTTAAGACATTGCTCACTAGAGAACTCAATGAGAGAGAGATATTTGCAAATGAAATGATGATGAGTACCTCCTCACCCCTTGTTTATATACTTGTGAAATAGTTATGTACCACAATTACTAATGACCGTAGTAACTCAAGTTACTAGACTAAAAGTCAAGTAAAGTCAAAAATTAGAAAGGAATATCCATTCACATGGGCATATTCCCCAAGCATGTGGTCTTATCTTGACCCAACCACTAAGTCAAGGATTCCTTCACATGGGCTTTCCTTGGACTATAGAAGAATCCAAAACAAAAAGGCTTGCATGCCCAAGAGTTCTCAACTCTTTCCTCAAAGCCAAACACCTAGGAATAATACCAAGTCAACACACTAGAATCCAAATTAGTGGTGCTCATCTTTTCTACTTCCTCTAAAGTAGGGTCCCCTCTATCTTAGCTATGACTAACTTTAGCTAATCATGACTAATGTAGAACCATCATTTATCTCTATATAAATAATATCTCTTAAGTACTTGTAATACTAAGCTAAATATCACAATACCACACACATGCACAAATAGGTGTTACAGGACCACCAAAGCCATATATCCACAAGCTCAAGTCATAAAGGAGTGCCTTCCTAGGAAATATCTCAATTTTGGTGATCTACTCAAAGTAATCTACTCTCCTTTTTGGTGGTAATCCTAAGGGTAAATCATCTGGAAAGACACCTTGAAACTCATTGACCACATCTTTCAATTTATCAAGAATGTGTTCATTGAGTAGTGCACTCTAGACTTTTCCTATTAGACCCATGAAACATCTGTTTGTCTTATTGATAGATGTTGTTTCTATGACATGGGGACGCAATTCTTGCCTTTGTGATCTTTCTTTGACCCTAAAGATCTTCCATTAGCTAGTTCTCACTACTTTCTTTTTCCAATTAACCATAGGATTGTAGTGATCCATCCATGGTATGCCTAAGATTACATCATAACAATCTAACCATAACACTCACTATTCAATTGCTTCTTAATACTCTCCTACAAGAATGTTATCTTTTTAGGTAATGATTCAATCCTCTTTGTTTGACTTTAAGGTAACTCTACTTCATCATTCTCATCCTTCTCCAATTCCATCCACAACCTATTGCAATAAAGCAAGACACAATATTCTCTATTGCTCCAAGGTCTATCAATTAATTAATTGTCTTCTAGGACTTTATTTACAAATCAGTTGTGTGTTTGGCTTCCTCCACCTTTTCACACTTGTCTTCTTCCTCCTCTTGCTTTCATTCTTCTCCATAAAGCCTGTAAGGCTCAACAGAGAAGAGTTTCATGATGTGATGTGATTTCAACATCCTTGTCTTGAATTTGTCTCTTCATGTTATTCAAAGGTTGCATGTATGCAAGCCAAGGGCCTCTAAGAAAAAATATGACAATTGATGGCTATGTGCCCAACTTGGCCGCAATTGTAACAACATTTTTGTTTTGCTCAAGCTCCTTCTCCTTGAGGGACTCCATTTCTCCTTTCTTTGACCTGCCTTTGTTCTCCTTGAGGTGGTTGTGCTCCTTGGTCTTGAAACTAAATGTTGCACAATTCCATAGGAATTGGTCCACCAAAGTGTAGTGTTTTAGCCTGATAGTGTAGATTTGGGACTACCCTTCACCTCTTCTAAGCGCCCCTACTATTCTTTGAGCACATGCAATGGAATCATAAAGAGTACAATGATTTTGTACCATTGCCTCTTGGCAAATTTACTCTTTAACCCTTGTTTTAAATTATCAAAAACTTATTTCGGAATCATATCAGTTATCATGACTTGCAGATCAAGAAATGCCTCCATGTACTTGTTTATGTTGTTTGTTTGATTCAACCTCCATATTCAAGTTTGGGTCATATGCACATAATCCATGAATGGATTGTGTGCATACAAAATTCTTGGAAATTCTTTAGCAATCCTTCTTGGATTTTCATCCAAGTGCCAAGTCTCTCATCCTTCTGCCAACATTGATCATTCCCGAGCATTGTACCATGTGAGAGCTTTATCTATCAAGTACCCACATGCAAACATGCATGTAGAATGCTTGGTGATATCAATTATGAATAATCAAAAGTATTAATTCATTCTTGAAATCCAATTTTCCACTACTTGCATGGAATGTTATTGCTTGTAAGGCTTGATGTTACTTGTCTTCTTCATTGGTAGTAATAATTTGGCTTTATTGTTGACAAGGGTCTGTGTCATTAGCATGAGTGACTCTTGAAGTACTTCGGCCATTAGTACCAAGTTTTGGGATGGTTCTCCTTCTTGCATTGCTTGATTGTTCCTACAATTACATCCATAGTCATCTTGATCTCCCAAAACTTAATCAACATCCCTTGCATGAGATCTTGCAAATATAGCTCCATGATTTGTACACATAGTAAACACTCATCACTTCTTACTTCAATAGAAGGTTAGTATGATCACTCAAGAGAGTGCATGGACTATTGGTCCTACTATTGGGACTTCAAATGCTATCACTTGATAATATTCCTCACCAAATTTGTAGACTATGAAATCCCTAAACATCACTTTTGGTCTAAATACACAATGGATTTCTACCTGCATGTTGTAAAGGAGAACATTTGGTATATCCATATCTATTGCATCATAGTAGAATGTAGATTGTCAAATTCTATTCTCTATCATTTATCACCACAAGTAAAATCACCAAGTTTGGTGAATTCATCATTATGTCCATGAACTTTACTCCAAAATGATAAAAAATATATACTCTCACTTGCTCACACTCAATGTACATAATCTTGATTTGGAATGGATTCAAGAATGGAAAGTTGGGTGCAAGAAATTTCCTTCCATGTGCTTCTATCCCATCCTCTCTCTAAAACACACTCAATATATCAATTGCACTATGTTTTCTATCCTCAAACTTACTTGATTTCGATAGCTCGTGTTCCTCCAA
The DNA here is from genome assembly GCA_948567375.1 of Lunularia cruciata. Taxonomy (NCBI): domain Eukaryota; kingdom Viridiplantae; phylum Streptophyta; class Marchantiopsida; order Lunulariales; family Lunulariaceae; genus Lunularia; species Lunularia cruciata. Next base: position 38,970,423 of record OX419755.1, on the reverse strand, counting down.
GATGAGGGATTCCACTCTCTTGGATTAGACCACCTACTCTAATACCATTGTAATGTTTTAAGTTTGAGAGAACCCCAAGAGGAGCACAAGAGAATAAATACAAAGCTTCAACACTCAATACTCTAATATCCCAAAGGAGCACCTTGTCTTTATTATATACTAAAGAATATCTCCTCAATGGAAGCTCCACCCTTTGATCAAATACATAGATGGGTGACATGTCAACAAGCTCCACCTTTAGATTAGTTGTATGAATGGGTGACATGTTGATCCTTGTATTATTTGGTTGGTCAAACAAGTTTGATTGGATAGAATCTTTAGAGAATCTTGTTTGAAACTCAAAATTAAATGAATGAGGTACCATTGGTAAGTTCTCAATGAGACAAACTATGGGGGAAGAAGGCATGCATATTCTCTAAAAAAAGGAGGAATTCTCTCCATTTTCATAGTCTAATTCATCCATTTAGGCATCTAAAATTGGCTCTAAAGTTTCCATGGTGTTTTTGACTCTTGCACCAAGAAATATTAAGAAAACTACAACAAGTTACATTTCCTTTCACTTGTAGCCATTTCCAATCCATATCCTTGGGAGAATGACCTGTTAATTATCATTATATCACTTTTCAATTGAAAAATCTAAACAAATCTATTGAAGGTGTTCCTTTTAATATCTTGGCCCTTAATAAGCACCAATACAAAATTATAATTTCAAGGGGTTAGTGATGTAACTAAATATCTAGATATATAGAAATATTATAACACTTTGATCTTCAAACCTTCATGGCTTTAGTTTTTTGATAGTCCAAGAGTAGTTCATTTCAAGAAATCTTTTGCTTTACTGTCAAATCAAGCTAAAACTACATATTACTCCATTGTGCTTGGACATGTAGCCTTCTGATTTTAGATGATTTATTGCCTATCCATTTTAGTGAATCTAATGAATATGACATTTTTATGTAATTATTTCACACAAAAAAGTAAAAGGATGTACAATTATTCATGATATTTCCATTTGTAATAATTTATATCATTGATTTTTCTACTGAACAATATGTTAGGTCTTTGATGAGTGTTATGGTGTTTTATTACTTGCCTTCTTAATTGTGTGGTGCCTTAGGAAGCCATTAAAGGTTCATATTGAAATAGATATAATTTGTTTGTACTTTTACATATTGTTATTCTACAAGATGCCAAATATATGATAAACTTAATATCTTAAAATGATAAAAAATTATATATCATAAAATGATACCAAAGTCTTTAAAAAGAGTATTATAAAAAACTTGTGAGAAACTTCCCAAATTTGAAGTTCTTATAGAGGAAATATAAACCCATCTTATATTTTATATTATCTTTAGGTTGAAAATGATTGCCCTTCAATTTATGACTAAAATTCTGAACTATATGAGTCAAATTTTAATCCAAAGTTATCCAAAACAATGCTTGATCAATACATTGATTGATCTTTAGATTCACTCAAAGGAAGATATAGATAAAGTATAATTTTTATCTTTAACCATTATATTTAAATCTCTCATATTGAAAGCAAAGAGGAGTGTATGTGCTAAGTAAATATGGGAAGAAATATTATTAGTAATAATAATAGATACATATTAAAAAGGAGTGCATGCTTCAACACCATTAACAACATTGATGAAATCAACAATTTAAAAAGGAAAGAAACTACTAAAAAATACAAGAATTGACCAAAATAAAAAAAAATTTCAAGCTTCAAAAAAGAAAAATAATAGTCAGCAATGTTCTCAATTAAGAAAAGTAAGGAAAAACTTTTCAATCCTAAAGTAATATATTCTTGGAACCCCTTGCACCCAAGCATTCATTTTAGTTAGCAAAGAGTGCTAGTGAAACTTTAATATAATTTAGAGTTCTTTAGTGTTTGGCAAAGAAAGTTTAAAAAGCAACGCATAGATATTATTTTCACATCAACTAGAAAAAGAGTTAAAATAAAGTTGAAAAAATAAATCATATTTGGTATTTGCCTATCAACCAAAAAAAGAGTGAAAGAAAAGATAGGGAAGCAAAATGGAGGTATAAAGACTTATTACCTACATACAAAAATAATGAAAAAGAGAAAGATGATAGCTATGAATTTCAAGTGGTGTGAGATAAAAGGATTGCGCAGACTTTATGGGACATCATGGCATGTTTATTCTATTTGGAATGCAAATTAAGCTCTTATTGGATGCTTTATGGAAGAGAGGTAGAAAAATAGATATATCTTTGTACATCTGGCTTATTGTACTTAGAAGTGCAATATAAAACCACCAAAGCATCTTTTTAATTAATGATATAATTATCTTAGATATTATCTATTGTGTTTTGTATGAGCAACACCATGCAAGGCTGATTGATTGAGACAACAATATCTTATATTTGAGTAAGTAGAATGATTAAAATTCCATTTCAAAGCTCTTTAATATCTATTCTACTTGTTTAGACAATCAAACTTATGTAGGTGTGTTTTATAGTAGCAAGTTGAAACATGCAATTATCCTCCATGATGTTGTGGTGGGTATGAAAAGAGATGTAGAAGTAACAACACATCCATATGTTAGTAATTGAGCACTTTGGTTGAAGTATATATAATATTTTGTAGTTAATGTATACAAATTATTCTTTAATCTCACAGTTAATACATAAGGTTTTGTCTATTCTTGATAATTTGCTAACAAAGTTGTTTCTAAAACTTTATCCATAAAATATCATGAACACATATTTGAAAAGTAAGATATTTTTGTTATGAGATATTTTATTGCATGCACAAAGAAAGTTTCATAATAAAATTCAGAACTCCCAAGCACTCTTAAACCTACCAACAATTTATGTCTCTTAGCCACTCCAATGCACAAATAAAAACAAAGTGATGGTTGATGTGCACAAACCACTAGGCTTTCTATGACAAAGAATTAAAAGAAATAGAGAAAAGCTATTTTGGAGATGGAAACATTCTAGATTGCAACATACAAAAGGCTGCTACTAAAATTTCAATTCTTAATTGTAGATGCTACTATGGTGAAAAAAGCTCCCATACAATATAGCATGAAAATAAACGTGTGAAGATTTTTGCAAAAGAGTGTGAAAGGAAAATCAAAGACATTGCTAACAATAGAAGTGTTTTTTCTTCTTTAAAAAGTTTCAAGAGTTAAGCCTTTTCTTGTCTACTCTTAAGCAACAACAAGAGATTCAAGTGATATTCTTTTTTGAGAAATAAAATCACTCTATGGATGATATAGAAGATTATCTAGGAGGAAATTTGAGCTTGTAAATAAAATTTTTAATGTGAATTTTATCCTTTATACATCACAAAAGTATCATAGAATTCTTATCTTTCTTAAGCAAGTTTATGCATTTCAAAAGTATCATAGAGTTATTATCTTTCTTAAGCAAGCTGCTTATCTTTAACTTATTCCTCAAAGACTAAGAGCTACATATAAAAAAAAGGAGGCTCTAGTTTCTCATTAGTACAAATGTTTGCAAAAGAAGTAATGAATTTATTAGCTTTAATGAGGAAGAAATTAGTTACCTTGGACACTTGATTCTATTTGATTTATGTTAATTCTTTACTTATATTTTCTCTACTCAAATAAGATGAGTTTTTATTAATTTTGAGTAATTTGGAGCTAGTTTTTTATCTTAAAACTATCTATTTTGGAGTTCTTCTTCTTCAATTATTAACTTAAATATACTAGCTTTACTTGCATGTATCTATATTTAAATGAAAAATAATGTTATAGCCTTTAGACCAGCAAATTAAGTTGGACTCCTTCATCAACTAATAAACATAATTGACTTGGCAATATGTATAAGGCCCATAAGTATATAATTTTGAAGTATTTTGTGATTAAAAAATTAATACTAGTGGACTTTGCTTGCACTTCTCACAATATATAATGAAATATTAGAGAAGTAAAACATAATAAAGTAGTAAAACATGAGAACAACATTACAAATATTAGTTGGTTAGCAAGAAAAAACTAAGTCTATTAAAAAAACCATTTGTACATTTTCTAACATCAAAGTCTTCAAGTTATAGTTCATGATATCTCAATAAATTTACCTTTTAAAGGAATAGAAATTACCAAGAGAATGGTACTACTATAAGATAAGATCTACTATAAGATAAGATCAAAACTACCCTAAACCCTAAACCCAATCTAATAGGTACTATTGTTTCCTTTGTTGCTAACAATTTTGTCTACACTAAGTGACTTCATTGTCTTTAAGTAAACCCATAGAAGAAGGAGAAATTTGAATGGAGGAAAGCCATGCTCAAGCTTTGACATAATGTCATTGTGGTGCTTAATATTTTGCAAAAGCTGTAATCTTTTTCTTATAAATTTCACTCTTGTTTGTAAAGATAAGGCAACCAAATTCAATGTTTAGTAGGGATAATTTCTTAGTTGAAGTGCCATTCGGTGTTTTGTGTGTTTATGTAAGTTTATGAGTGGGAGAAGTCTAAAGCCAAATTCACTATGACCAAATAATGTAAAATTATAAATAACACTAAAGGTTGGTTGGAAATGAGTAACCTTGGCTTGTAGATGATTGTATAGGAAGAACTTAGCCCGAAAGAAGATTACATTCAAGTAGCTTTGACCTAGATAGGAGGTCTAAAGTGGAGAGGTTGGGGTGAATATTTGTGATGGATCTTCTTTTGTGGTGGTAGCTTGAGGTGATGAGACATTACTCCAATTTGATGGGTGATGAAAAAGGGCCAATAAAATATGGTCTAAGCTTATGAGAGACAACCAATGTAAGGTTGGTTTTTAGATAGCCACACTTGATTCTCAACATTGAACTCCATGTGCCTATAATGTGGATTTTTATATTGTTTATGCCAATTTTATGCCAATTTTGGGCTCTTTGCAACCTATTATTAGCATTCTTTACACATTGTTGGATTCTAGAAATAAAAGTGTTGGCAATATTGGTTCTTTTAGCCACAAGATGGATCTTTACTAAGCTTAAAGGTGTAAAAGAGTGTTGTTCATACATGAGGAAAACTGGTGTGACATGTGTTGATGCATTTGTTAAATTATTGTAGGGAAATTCTACCAATGGAAGTAATGTGTTCCACCTTTCTTGCTCCTCTAAGGTGAAGCTCCAAAGCATGTCCTTGATAGTACATTGGCCTACTCTATTTGTATATTAGTTTATGGATAGTATGTTAGAAATATAGAAAGTTTGATTTTGAAGATACTAAAGAGTGTTCTTTAAAACAAACAAGTGAGTTGAGTGCTCCAATCATTGATGAGCACTCAAGACAACCCATGGTGAGAAAAGACAACAACTAAGTGCTTATTGTGGTGCAATCATGTCCTTGGTCATAGGACACACATGAATCATTTTGCTAGGTCAATCTACAAAGACTACAATGGAGTCAAAACCCAAGGTGGTCTTAGACAATCCACAAACTAGATCTATGCTTACATGCTCATGATATTGTGTAGGAGTAGGGAGGGTTGAAAGAGACTTGTAAGAGCTTGATTAAAGACTTTATTTTTTTCAAAAAGTATGCAACTTTGAACATAATCCATCACATCATTGCTCATTATTGGCCAATAGTTATGGCATTTGACTACATCTAAGGTCTTGTCCACTACAACATGACCTGCAATGGTGTAATCATGACATTATGCTAACATGGTGGTTCTTAGGTAAAGAGCATTAGACATCTATAATTTTCCATCACAAAAGGTGAGTCCTTAGGTACAAGGTATTTATTAGGATGATTGAGCTTCTACAATCTATGGGTTAATCTTTCTAGTAGTAAAGATCCTTGGCCAAAATCTAGGTTCATCTTGACCTTTAAAACTAGATTTTCCACCATAAGCATCCGGGTGAATGCATTCACAAGTTGCTTCTTGCCTTACATATATGTGATTGCCATGTTGAATCATTGTCTCCACTCTACCTAATGAATTTTCCTACTGGATAGATATTTCTCTATCTTGAGGTAGACTAGTGGTTTGTGGTATTTCTCCACTAAAAATGCCATCTCACCAAGATAATTCTTCCAATGCTTGGTTGCAAGGACAATAGCTAACTCTTCTTGTTTAGTGATGTGATAGCTGCACTCTACCAGTAACAACATTTGAGAAAAATAGGCAATCAAGTGCCATCCATTACTCTATTGATATTGTAGGATTTCTTCTATTGCAATACTTGATACATTTATAACTAACTTTATTGGGCTTGTGGGGTCATACTATTTCAAGATTGGTTCATGTAGTAATGCATCTTCAAATTTTTAAGAGGCTAATTATTGTGTTTTTCTCCAATTCCACTTCTTTCCCTTGCCAAGTAGTGCCATTAAGGGTCGAGCAAGGAAAATTTATTTGAAAAATTGACAGTATAACTCAATCAATCCCAAGAAACTATTGAGTTGAGTATGATCTTCTAGAGCTCTCCGTTTTGGATAATTTTTATTTGATCTAATAATTCTTGGATATCTTCTACACTTATTCTATGCCCTAAGTAATCTACTACAAACTTGCCAAAATTGCACCTTGGGACTTTGGCATGTAACTATTTATGTCATAGAATCTAGAGGACTTCTAGTAGTGTTGCTTGTGCTCTTTCATTGTCTTACTATAGACTAAGATTTTATATAAGAATATAATGACAGATTTATCCAAGTATGGACTAAAATATGTCATTTACCAAACTCATGAAAGTGGCTTGTGCATTGGTAAGGTCAAATAGCATCACTAGGTACTCAAAGTGACTATATCTTCTTTGAAAGGCAATTTTTGTACATCTTCTTCCACAATCTTGATTTGATTATAAGTACTCCATAAATTAAGTTTTGTGAAGTCTTTTTCCCTATTGAGTTGATCTAACAAGCACTTCTTCATTGTTTGTTGATTTACATTAGTGAATGCATATTTGCATTATGCCATCATTCTTCTTCACAAACAAGATAGGAGCCCCATATGGTGATATGTTGGGTTAGATAAACCCATTTTGTAGCATATCCTTGACGTAAGCCTTGCTCTTCTCCATCTCATGAGGTGATAGTTGATACCATGTATACCTAGCCTCCTAACTTACTCTTTACTTGCTCAGAATTCATAAGTTTCTCTGCATGGAGAATGGAGTAAATAGCAACAAGAAGAGCAAGAAGGAAGGGAAGACCCAATCAAAGCTATTCAATGGGGTGGTATGGAATGGAGTTAGTGTGGCATGTTACCAAGAGTGGTGCTGATCAACATGGACATTAACATTGAGTTGCTCCATCTTAGAAAGGCTAGAAAATACAAAATATGGTAATTGGAGAGTTGACCACATCACTAACTTGGTGTAGTGCTTTGGTAAGAGCATATGAACAGAAGTGAAGAGTAGTTGCATTGGATGAGAAATCAGAAGGCCAACCTGTGGAGAAAAGACAAGCATGGAGCTAGTTATATGTCCACACAAAAATCACTTGAGGTTTGTTAGAGATTTCCATCATCAGATTAGGCTCTTTTGCCTCCAATGAATCATTATAGTTGTAGTGTTGTAGTAGGTGTGGTACATAGCAACTTGGGATGTTTCATGAAGGTCTATACAAGGAGGTGTCTTCCAAAAAGTATCTTTATATTATGATTTACTTTCCTTTTTGGTGGTAGTCCTAAGATTAAATCATCAAGAAAGAGATCTTGAAACTTATCTAGCACATCCATCCAGTTTTTTGGAGTTTCTCCATCAAGTTGTGCACTTTGTATTTCTCTTATTAGATCCATGAAACATCTATTTGTCTTAACAATAATTATTTTCCCTATGACATAGAGGCAATTATTGCCTTTGTGACCTTTCAACATCTCCAAATATCTTCGATTGGCTAGTTCTCACTATTTACTTCTCTAATTTATCATGCAATTGTAGTGTTCCATCCATGGTATACCTAAAATCACATCATAACATGCTAACCATATCACTTGCTACTCAATTTCTTCATAATACTCTCATACAAAGAGTGCTACCTTTCTAGGTATTAATTCAATCTTATATGTTTGATCATTAGGTAACTCTACCTCTTCATTCTTATCCTTCTATACTTCCATCCCCAACCTTATTATAATAGAGTAAGACAAGAAATTATATGTTGTTTGAGGGTCTATCAATACTCTCACTTGATTGCCTTCTAGGACTCCATTTACAACAATCAACTGTGTGTTTATCTTCCTCAGCCTTTGTGCACTCATCCTCTTCCATCCCTTGCTTTTACTCCTCTTCATTGAGCCAATAAGACCAATAAAGCCACTAAGGTACATTTATTGGAGATCTTTATTTTCCAATGTGATTTCAACATCTTCTTCTTTGATTCATCTCTACAAGTTGTTCAAAGTGTTCTTGTATAGAGACCAAGGGACATTAGGAAGGCGGGCATGACAATTGATGGCTATGTGCCCAAATTGGCCATAATTTAAAAAATATTTTTGTTTCACTTGAGTTACTTCTCCTTGTGGTACTCGATCTTTCCTTTCTTTGATATGTCCTTGTTCTCTTTGGAACTGTCATGCTCATAAGTCTTGGAAATCAATGTTTCCTAATTTCATACAAATTGGTCTACCATAGTGCCTTAATTTAACCCAATAGGGTTGATTTGGGACAACCTCTTCACCTCTTCCAAGTGCTCTTGCTATTCTTTGAGCACACTCAATGGCTTCAAAAATAATGCAAGGATTTTGAACCATTAACTCTTGGCAAATTTGCACTTTCAACCCTATTTGAAATTATCAAGAGATTTTGCAAGGCTCATACTGATTATCATGACCTATAGATCAAGAAATACTTCCATGTATTCTTATATGATGTTCTTTTGCTTCAACTCCCATAGTCAAGGTTGAGCCATTTGCACAAAATCCATATATTGGAAATTATTTAACAACTCTTCTTGCCTTGCTATCTAAGTGATCTCTCTTCCTTTTGCCAACACTGATCATTTAAAATCATCATACCATGCTAGGGTTTTACCAATCAAGTACCCATATGTAAACATGCATATAGAATGATCAATGATATGTTTGTTGTGAACAATCAAAAGTATTTATTTATTTTTGAGATCCAATTTTCCATTACTCCCATGGAACATTGTCCCTTGTTAGGTTTCAAGTTACATGACTACTTCATCTACAATAAAAAAGTGGGTTCATTGTTGACCAAGGTTGGTGTCATTATTTTGAGTGGCTATATAGGTACTTTGGCCGTTGTAGCTGGATTCTCCTTCTTGCATTACATGATTGTTCTTGAAGGTATGTTCTTGACTTTGTAATACCTCCATTGTCATCTTGATCTCTTGGAACTTGTTCAACATCCCTTGCATTCCTTGCATCAGATCATGTAGTTATGGTTTTATGATTTATACACATGATAGATGTTTGATTGATACTTCATATTCCAAAAGAGGGTTAATATGATCACTCAAAAGGAGGCAAAGAAAATTTAGACTACCATTGGGATCTCAAAGACTATCACTCATTGATATTATTCCTCACTAAAATTGCAGATTATGACATCTCTAAACATCAATTTTGGTCTACTTATATGTTGGATTTCTAGTTGAATATTGAAAGGTAGAAGATTTGAAATATTCAAATCCATTGCATCATGATAGAATGTGTAACTTTTCAAATTCTCTTCTATATCCTATATCACAATAGGTAAAATCACAAGGTTTGGCAAATTCATTACTACATCCATGATCTCGGCTCCAAAATGGTAAATAAGATATACTCTCACTTCTCATGTTGGATATAAATACTCTTGATGTGGAATGGATATAAGAAAGGAAAGTGAGGTCTAGGAAATCATCTTCTAGGAGTGTCCATCTAATCCTCTCTCCCAAACACTCAATAAATTGATTGCACTACTTTTTCTCCCCTCATAAATTATTGTCTCAATAGCTTGTGATCATCCAAAAAGGGTGATCTACTCACTTGGATTAAAACATATGCTTTGATACAATTATAATGTTTTGAGTATCCAAAGAGAAATATAAGATTTAATCCTCAATAGTTCAATACTCCAAAAGAGCATTTTGACTTTATTATATAATGAAGAACATACTTTGCATGGAAGCTTCATCCTTAGATTAACATGTCTGCAAGCTACACCCTTATCTTGGATCCATGGGTTGGTAACATGTTAGCCTAGGTCCCATCTGGTTGGTCAAACAAGTTTGACTATATGGAATATTTTGGGAATCTTCTTGTAAGAAGCTCAAATAATATGGAAGTGGTACCATTGGAAAGATCTTGAGTAGGCAAATGTAGTTCTTTGCAGTAGAGAACCATGTTGAAGATCCTTCACCTCACCAAAGGAGGGATATTTGTGTAAGAGTAACCCAAATTTCTTCTAAGTTATAGATGTTACTCTTAGTTATACACATTTGTAGTCAGAAATATTTTTTGAGGAATGCCTTTATGTTTGTATAGAACTTCTCTGCTGAGTACCACTTTGGTATTGTAAGTCCAAAGAATATCTATTCAGAATCAACTTAAAGGAAGACCTTCAACTATTTTTGACATGTATAAGAAATCTAATTAGTTTAGTGAAGATCAAGATAAGATAAGATTATAATCTTATGTGGGTGATGTAAAAAGAGATAAAAAGATTACCTAGAAAACCATTTATTCACTTTGAGTTGGAGTAGGAAATTGTATATAAGGCTTTGACCCAATAATTCTCAAGTTCACTTTCTTGTGCAATTGTCTCATACAACCAAAGTTTGCAATTACTTTGTACTAAATTTTGGTGAATGTTGGTACTACATGTGTAGTTGTGGTGTTGAAAATCAAAGTAGGAGCAAAAGTGATAATGTATAGAGAGGTGTATTTATATTTAATCACAATTTTTTATTCCTGATACCAAAGGAGTGAATCCATTGAAGAATCAATTCAATATGAAGCATTGCAAGAACTAGCTAAGTGCATTTGGCAAACTAGACGATGCCTTTGGGATCATGTCTTTGTAGAAGTGTAGAACATACCTCTGGAGTTTATGTCCTCACTCTTAGGAGAAACTTGGATCATATTTGAAATGAATGTGATTGTTAATGTTTCTTTTCTCCATTGCGTAGTAAGAGTTGACACTACACTCTTTTTGTAGTGGTTCCTACTCAAGAGGTTAAATAGGAAATAATTAACAAATTGTGACATATAGTGACACTTCCCTTTGTTTCTAGTCATTTCAAACAAGTATCCCTGAGGGATTGATTTGTTCTTGAAAACATCAATATAGCCATGCATCATATGGACTTGTTCATAATCAATCTCAAAAAAAAACATCAGGTTCCCTTGGAAAAAATACCCAATAAGGTGTACGTAAGCAAAAGACATAAACTGCTAATGTCAGCAAATTACTAGTATTTGGCTCACATTAAGTTGCCATAGTAACTTAATTGCATAAAACTTTTTATAATCTTCAAATCTAGTATGAGGATATCACATTCTACAAAGGAAGAGACTAGAATTTAAACAATAATGCATAGATTTCAATCAATTGTCTTTCTTAGGCTTGTATATAACTTCCCTTAAGACCATTTAGAATTAAAGTGATGTATCTCATATACTAGCAAATATTGGGAAAAAAGCTTAATATGAGGTCTTTTTGTACCAAAACCCTTGCATTCAACCCTCTTAAGAGAGAGAGAGAGAGAGAGAGAGAGAGATATATATATATATATATATATATATATATATATATATATATACATATATTATTTTTTTATCCACATTGCAAAAATAAATCTAATCTCTTATTACCTATCTTTCTAAAAAGATTGCTAGCATATAGATGTATTGAAGCTATAGGCCTTTCAATCTTTTCCTACATTATTTCTCTTTAGATTATTATAGCTTGTTCATATTTTCCTAACATTATCTCCTTAGATGATGTACTCATCACACAAAGACTTTCATTTAGAGAGCTAACTCAAAAGTGTGTTTAGTGAACTATTTATAAAACAAAGAAAGTAGATTAAGGTACAATTATTATCAAGATTCAATAAGCTCAAGAAACACATATGTCTGGAGATTATATTATGCTTATAGAAGATATGATCAAACCTATTGCACAATTATGAACCTTATAGTTCTACCACTAGCCAATTTTAGAAGAGAAGGCTAAAAACTGAAAATGGATTTCAATCTTCTGCAACTACCATGCAAAATTTGATAACCAGCTTTGTTTCTGACTTTAGAAGTGGTAAAATATAAGATATTATTGACATGAATGATAAACCATAAACAAGGATATTACCTAAGATGTAATATTTTATCTACCTTTTATATTACAAATAATGCTAGCAAAGCTTTCTTACATACGTTATGTCTAAGAATAGCATGATTTTGAGTTAAGTTTGCTATTTAATAACTTGAATACAAGGTCAATAAGACATTCAAAATAGCTAAATTCCACTTGAATTTTACATGTGTTGTATAAAACATTGGTTATAACAGTTTTTGTGCAATTGGATTCATAAATATCATTCAACATTAACCAAACATGTCTTTTATGAGCAATGAATAATACAACAATATGTCATGATCTCCAAAACTTGAACCCGCTTGATCAATCAAATATCAATGATGCTAGAAAAAACATGTTACATAACAGGATTGAACTAGCTTCCCTCCCCATTTGCTATTTTGCTTACCTCTCAACACCTCCAGCTGGAATGCTTGTCCTAATTGGTTTTGTTGTTGTTAGCTAATCTCTTCAATTGTTGCTCATTGATCCATTATCTCATTCTTCATTATGAGTTTTGCATAAGAATTATAATTGTTATACTCCTTTGGTTTGCTTTTGTTTCAACTTCTACTCTCTTTCAATTAATAAGTTTTTAATATAAAACTAAATATTTTTATAAGTAAAGTTTTTATTATGTATCTCTCTTTTTATATATTTTGGATTTTACTTTTCTAAGTTATGTTTACTAACTATTTATAATCATTCTATAACTAAACTTAGAACTTACATCTATTCAGTTCTATTATACTCAATGAAGCATGAGCACCGCTGGATATTAAATATTTCAACTATATATCATTTATAACTACAAATGGTGTCCAATTCCATACATAAAATACTTATAATAGTTTCCAATACTTCTCACAATATTCCATATCTCTCTTCAAATAGCATCTTGATAGCAAACACTTGCTTATTTATCCCATTCCTCAATAGTTTAAATTTTTTTATACATCATACATTGTCAATAAAGGTTTATGGAAACATATATTTATGATATGTTTCAAATAAGCATAGTTCACACCACATTTTATTGCTTGTTTTTTTTAATAAAATAAATAATTTATGTGAACATGTTTATATACAAAAAAACATGTTTAGAACATGTTTATGTTTATGAAATACTTAATCTTCTGCCAATTGCTTCCATATCATTCATTGATAAGCATAGTTCAAAGTTGATTTTCAGCTTTAAAATTTAATATACAATGACCAAAGTTCAAAAATTTATGTTAAGTATTACCCTTATATGGAAGACAAGGAGCTTTACCGTTGTAGAATGTTTCTCAAAAAGTTGTTTAGGTTGGTATATTATCCTTGAATAAAGAATAACATGCAATTTGGGTTGATGTAGGAAAGGTGTTTGGAAACTTCTAGCAAGTGCTTCTCAACAATACGCAAGTAAAAACTTTAGTTTATTTCCCTTAAGCTATCTACTTGATATAAATTATGAAATTATATCTGAATGAAAGATTTTGATAATCTAAATTACCTCAAATATTTTTACTATATTATTTGGATATTATGCAATACCTACTTTTTTGGTTGATAGCTTTAGAAAACTTGATTTTTTTGGGCAGAATCTAGTACTAAATAAGAATTGTGCTTACAATTGCATCATAAAATGGAGTCGTTTCACCATTAGATGGAGATCATACTAGATAGCTAACTCATTATTTGATAGATTCCAAGCTCTATACTAATAATTTAAAATACCTCTTAATATACATGAAAGATGTACTATTTAAGTAAGTATTTTCACCTTTTATCACGTGAGATTAATTTGTTTATTCTATTTTATTAAAATAACCACCTAGGTAGATTCATTCGGATTTTTCCAGTTTATTGATATACAATGATAAAACATACTATTAAGAGTAATTGGATGAAATTATTTCATTAGATGACATATATCTGAGGTTATACATTTGAATACTTCAAGATATAATGAGAGTAGAATTTCATATACCGAGAGGTCTATCACTTGGACTTAAGTTGTCTTGGTCTAGATTGCTTACTGTTGCTCTTTACTTCATACTGTTGGTTTAGATTTCTTACCTGGTGGCATGTGGAATCGACTTGATAAATTTAAAAGAAATTTTAAAATATCATTTTGATGGCCTCATAGAACTGAATAAAAAATCTAAGAATAAAGACATTGTAAGCTATGTACTTTTATATTTTGGATATGAAATATTTCTATAGATATAATTGATCTATTGAAAGTGTTTTTACTTTATAAATTACTTACACCTATTGTAGTTCTTATAACTTGAGTATATACACTAGTCTTCAGGAAATGCAGACGAGATGAGCCAGATTTTAGCGATTAGTCGGTAGGAGTTGGCAAAGGTCAGAGCATAACTTGGGAAGAGATCCAATATGCTCACTTTAAAGATTGGTGATAGAATTTTATTCCACAAATTACTCTAGTTGCATCAGATTCTGGATTACCGGCGGCGATAAAGATTTTATTCCCCAAATTCCTGCCATTTTGTGACATTACAGATCCGTCTCATTTAATTTCTGGATTACTATTTGACCTTTGTAGATTCATATGTAATTTTCTTGCGTTTCAGGTGATAATATTTACATCTTAAAGTCAAACTTGACCGAAATAGGAAATCATTTACCTAGTCTTGTCGTCGCTCATGGTCAATTACACGTAGCATTATCTCAAGAAGTTGAATCGGAATCATGATCCCACCCAACTCCCCTCCAAGTAAAAAGGAAAATATACTTCGATAAAGAGGAGAATCCAATCCATATTGCAAACCATGGGAAAACAATCACATTTGGTGATGTTTCTTCGGATTCTCCAGTTGGGTATAGACTGTACGACTTGCATAGTTCAGATATCTTCGGTACGGTTGGGCAGATTTCTCATACATACTCTATTGAGGCTTAGCCCCATGTTACATTCTTTGTCTCTCCCTTGTACGGGCTTGATGGGGTCTTCCTATCCTTCATTTTTCCTATGCGATCTCCTTTTTCCTTCGATAAAGAACTGGAAACTTGAAAGGGAAGCCGGCTGGTGCGGAGAACGGCACTTGAAACATCCTCCTGTAAAGCGAAAGACAGTCTCCGTCGGAACCAGTCTATCGGCTCAACATACACTACAAATACACTATCCGCGTGTTTCCCGCCTACATTCGGGTTTCAAACATACATTAAAACTACATCTACCTGCATTTAAATGTATGCATTTATTTATGTCTATTACATGTGATTCTTCATCTCCATCCCGGCCTTTATCAATGATAGATCCTTTATCCTTTATCGATACTATTGGAGCCATTCTCTCCATTGTATGTAGGCTTGATGGAGTCTTCTGTATGGTCGCCTTTTTGACCTCGCTATTTTTCAGTATCTTTTCATCTTTTGACCTCTAGCCTACTCTACCTCTACTTTTGACCTAAACTAGGTTGGAAGGTTATGTGGTTAATGTTAAAATGGCCATCTCCTCTCCGGGCTGCCCAACAAACGTAAACACTCAAAGGCCAGAAGGTCCATAGCCCTCTGGACCTTATGAGAAAGAGGTTCATACAGCGGTCAATTTTAGATTGCTTGCTTGCCATTTTGTATTCTGGAGGAAGATTTAAAATTAGAATAATTTTATTTATGATGATTCAAAATATACTTGTAGAATTCAAAGTTCAACAGCGGAACTCAAAATTACAATAAATGTGCATTTTTTTAAATTGAATAATACGTAATATAAGTAAATTTATAGAAATATGCATATCTATTCCATATCCCGATGTATTGTGAATCTAAGGTATGATCATAGAGAGTGCACCCAACTTAGTATTCTTAGTTAGAGAACGGAAACATGGACACATACAATAAAGCAAGCAATTGGGGGTTTCAAAAATAGTTATACGAAGTTTCATAATTTTTCATATAGATTGTTACAAAGCGTTGACTAAATGGTCACACGGTGTGACCAAGAGGTAGAAAGGTATTGTTACGGAGTTCAGACCAACTTCCTTATTATTAGCACACTCCGTATGAGGTGGTTCGTAGAAAATAAGGGTCGTTATCACTCCATAGTGCATTGATTGCACATTAGGGTTAATAAAGTTTATCATTTAGGGTTAGAGTGAAAGTGACGGCCACCAAAGAGAGCATCCATGATGTTCGAGAACACCCATGGTAATGAAATGGCGAGCGGCAATTGGGCAATTTTTTACCACCGAGGAAGATTGGAGTGAGCATGAGTGGAAAGATTTGAGGGCATGCAAAAATTGACCGCCCGATGAAGGTTTGAGAGACCCATAGCTAGAGTTGGAAGGGGGAGTGAATTTGTTTGGAGTGGGAAGATTTGGCAAGTAGTGGGAAGGTTAGAAGGAGGAGTGATTTTGTTTGAAGTGTTACTCTTGATTTCATTATTTTAAAAATTTGTCTCTTGTACGAGTATGAAATGTATACCCTTCTTCCCCCTTGAGTGATGAAATGAAATTCATGAACTTGTTTTCTTGTTACAGAAATTGATGAGATTGTTTTTTGGTACGCATAGAGAATAGAGATGCCCCTTCATTGATAAGGAGTTATCCGTGGTGATTAAAAAATGAGTAAAGTCATGCCGAGAGGGAGCACTCATTTAGAACTAACCAGAAATATTAGAAAATATATTCAACAGATGATTTGGTTAGATTTAAAGATATTGCTACAAAGATTAAAAGATGAAGACAAAGAATTTGGAGGAGATTTAGATATACTAGAATGTTTTATTAGTGGGTGGGAGTATGCACATACTCATCAATACTTGGAATCCGTGTTACTTACCCTTGTAGTAGAGAGTTTATGAAGGAGTATTTCAAAAATCTAGATATTAAGGCCTTTTGCCAGCTTACTAGAATTGACGGGGATTCTTTTTCAACATTAGGTAAGACACACAATTTTTGAGAAAAGCTACCAAAGAGAGCAAACACCTGTGTGGATCCAAGTTGCTCTAGCCTTGGATAGATTTGGGCATCATGGCTATGGAGCTTGTGTTGCATGGGGTTTAAATATTTGGGGCATTAGTGCTGGTTCAACAATTTCTTTTATTGATAGAGTTATGACAGCCATATTAGATGTGATGAGGAGTCAAGTTGCTGGCCCGAGCTCAAGGAGAGGTTTGAAGATATGTTTGCACAGAAAGGTTTTCCCTGGTTGTGTTGCTTTGGTAGATGGGACATTTTTTCCTCTTGCAGCCAACCAACGGTGGATGGAGAAATATATTTCAGCCGCAGGGGTTCATATTCTATAAACGGCCAAGTTATTTGTGTTGATAAAAGGAGAATTATACATTTTTCCGGAGGTATGTTTTATGTTATATGTTTTTTTGTTAGGTATTTTTGCAATGCATTGGTGATCATTTTTGTATAGTTTACTAAAAGTGTGGCCTGATTTTTTTTTGGGAGGAATGCCAAGGTCATGTCATGACATGACTTGTTTAAAAAAATCACCACTATGGAATGATTTGAACCTAAGAGGGAGCTGTTGCACTTTTGAGGCAAAGGAGTACCTTTTAGGTGATTTCGGTTATGTACCCATGCATCACCTAGTCCCTGCTTTCAAGCAAGCTTGATCAAAGGACAAGCAAGAGTTTAATAAATATTAAGCAAAGTCAAGAGTGATAAATGAGCATTGTATAGGATTATTGAAAGCTAGATGGCATTCTCTTCGAGAGCTAAGAGTGCAATTGAAAGACAATAGTAGAAATGCTTATTTGTTAGAGTGGGTATCAATGTGTATTATTTTACATAATTTTTTAATCAATAGGTCTGACCTTTGGTCAGAGGATGATGGTGGATTTACAGAGGAAACTCAAATAGATTTAGAAATGTCTTTTCATGGTATAGAACTTGGAAGAGAAGAAAGTAGATCAAGGGTGATGCAACATTGCCTTGAATATAACAATGATGATATACTCAATTGACTGAGATTCCATATAATGAAATATATAATTTTCAATTATTTATCTCATATCTCATAGTCTGGTAACTTAAATCATGAGTCTTTATCTTAGACTATAATTGTATCTTGATGTAATATTGGGATAAGAATTTGTAGGATGCAAAAAGAATTCTATGAAACTTAATCTGTACATTTGTAAGGCCAGAGCTTACACTTACACTGTGTGGTGTTTAGCAAGTTTACACTTGAAAGTCACTTGTTGGATGTTGTTGGAAAAAAGTGTGCCAATGTTGTAGACATCGTGAGATGGCACTCATACACTCTCGTACATGCTGGGGGCTGCTCACAAACTTAAAAAATGCTTCTGGGCCATCGAGTGGTGCCTACCGGCTCCACTCAATGGCGCTCGTAGACACTAGTGGATGCTAGGGACTGCACTCCAAGATGCACAAATATTAAATGCACTCACCGGCACTGGTAGGTGCTGCATGAAATATGCAATGTTTGCTTGCACCTATTGGCAACATGGAGTGTCGCATGTTACCACATGTTGCCACTTGGGATTTGAGTTCTTTTGGTTGACAAATGAATTTTTTCCCTCAAAGTGTACATTTTGGATGTTTGGTATTCACTTTTATTCCCAGCTGCTTGGGTTATATAAACCTTCTTATTTTCAATTCATGTAATTCTCACGGGTGTGTAGGTGTTAGAATGCCTCATTTTGCAAGTGTGTAGGGTGTTGGAACAAGAAAGGGTCATTTTGTGAGTGTGTTCATGGGTGTGTGAGTCATTTCAAGATTGGGGTGTTTGGAAGGAAGCATACTCCTCGAAGGAGGCCAACTGGCTGAAGCTAAACTTGAAGGAGACCAACTCAAATGAGACCAACTCGCTGTGGAGGGCCTGGGAGAGTTGGAATTTGTGGGGCCCAAGAGTTGGAATTTTGAGAGTTTAGTTGAGAGGAAGAACTCCATTCACATTTCTAATTGAAGGAGTGCTTTGGAGACCCTAGAGAAACAACAAGAGAATATTTGAGAGATTGAGAAGAGAGATAAGGAGTGCATTTGAGAGATTGAGAGCACACTCAATTTGAACCATGGCAGAAATCTGGGGATATGAAAAGATAGTTGACGGGCCCGACATGAGAAATACTCAAGAAGGAGATTGGCTCATAGCATTTCATAGCATTCAACACCTAGCAAATTTCATCAAGTGGTGCTGGCTGGACAAACATCAAATTTGAACTGCTGTCTTTGGAATTTGGGAGATTGATCTAGATATAATGGGGATCAAAATCACTCTTAGACTTCACTATCCACAGCCAGAGGTATTCTTCAAACCTTCTTTATTGTTTGCTCTTCATTTCTGTCTACTTTCAAACGTTCTAGCACCTCAAGATTTTGATTTATGCACGTTAAAGGCTTTCAAATCATCAGTGCCTCCCAACGCCATCCCACGCCATCTCTAAACCCTAAACCCCTACATGCAAGCACCTTCATGCAACTTTGCATGGCACCCAACATTTCCGTGCGGTTCCTTGCGTCTCCCTCCTTGTCTCGTAGCGCCATCTAGCGTAGCTGCACTTGAGGGTAGCATCCACGGGTGCATACGTGTGGCATTGGCTGTCCCCTTGGCACCACATGGGAGGGCGCCGGGCTTGGGGGTGCCCACCGTGCCCATAAGTAGCTCCCAATTGTGGCAACTAGTGGCTACTTGTGGTACTTTTGGGGTTTCTATTGTCCGGGAGCACCCCTGAGCTTGAGTCCTTGGGAGAGAAGTTTGAGCTGAATTTTTTGGTGGGTTTTGCAGGTCCTTCCATGTACTGTGAGCCGGCCTATCTCTCACTCAAGATGAACCTTTGATGGATTTTATGGTAGTGCACCATGGACTAAGAAGGCAAGGAACCCCAACTCCATCATACTCCTCCAAAGCTAACACTCCAAGACTCAAGACATTGCTCACTAGAGAATTCCATGAGAGAGATAGTTGCAAATGAAAGGATGATGAGTATCTCTTCACCCCTTGTTTATATACTTGTGAAATAGTTACGCACCAAAGTTATTAATTACCGCAGTAACTCAAGTTACTAAACTAAAAGTCAAGTAAAGTCAAAAAGTATAATGGAATATCCATTCACATGGGCATATTCCACTAGCATGTGTTCTTATCTTGACCCAACCACTAAGTCAAGGATTCCTTCACATGGGCTATCCTTGGACTATAGAAGAATCCAAAACAAAAAGGCTTGCGGGCCCAAGAGTTATCAACTTTTTCCTCAAAGCTAAACACCTAGGAATAATACAAAGTCAACACACTAGAATCCAAAATAGTGGAGCTCATCTTTTCCATTTCCTCTAAAGTAGGGTCCCCTCTATCTTAGCTATGACTAACTTTAGCTAATCATGACTAATGTAGAACTATCCTTTATCTCTATATAAATAATATCCCTCAAGTACTTGTATATTAAGCTAAATATCACAGTACCACACACATGCACAAATGGGTGTCACATTTATCCCCAGACTAAGTTTTCACTTTGTCCTCAAAGTCAAGGTCTCTCTACCTTCTATGATATATCTTTAACTTATCATGGTTAATCCTATCGAAGTGTCTTCTTCCCTAATCCTTGAGATCATAGGTGTAATTGCCCCACACCTTCTCCACTATGAAAGGTCCAAAGTACTTAGGCAAAAACTTCTTTTGCACTCTCTTGAATCAAATAGAATCAAATAACATTACCCAATCACCTTCTTTGAAAGGCTCCACCTTTCTCTTGCCTTGCTTCTTGTCATAGCTCTCCTTTTGTTTCCTTTGGGCTTGCTCCACTCAAACCATAGCAACTGCTCTGGCCTCTTCCAACTCCATGAGTTGTTCCTTCCTTGACTTCTTTGCATCACCTCCTTGTGCTTTCTTCAATCTCTTATGAATGCTTTGGAAGGTAGGAAAATCAAAGTGAAAAGATAGGGTAGACTCAATACCATATACCAATTGAAATGGAGAATATCTGGTAGAAGTCTTCATTGTTGTCCTATGCTCCCACAAAACTGCATGAATCCTCTTGTCCCAATGATGTTTAGCCCCTCCATTTCTGCATCTTTGGCCAACATCATGCACAAGGTTTGATTGGTTCTCTCTGCCAAGCCATTGGAATTTGGCTTATAGGATGCAGTTACTCTATGTGTGATAGAGAAATGTCATAACATGGTTGTAGTAATGCTTCCTGTAAACTCTCCTCCTCTATCAAAAACCAACTCCAAAGGGCATCCAAACCTAGTGATAATGCATTCATAAAGAAATCTACCAACTTCTTCTTCATTCTTGTACCTCAATGGTCTATACTCAACCCACTTGGTAAGGTAATTAGTAACTACCACAATGTACCAATTATTCCTTAGGGTTCTATTGAGAGGACCTACAAAATCAATTCACCACTTCTCAAAAGGTTTTAGCAATGGAATTGATCTAAGTGGTGGAGTGGATCTAGACTTCCTAGCAAAAGCTTGACAAACATGACAAATTTTGCAATAATCAAGACAATCCTTGAAAATCCCTCTCCAATGGTAACCTGCATCTAGAATCTTGAAAGCAGTCACCTTTCCTGCAAAGTGTCCTCCACACACTAAACCTTCATGAAACTCCTTTATAAGTAGGATTGACTCTTCCTTACCCACTGCTCTTTGAAGTAGACCATCTGCTCCTTGGTGAAAAAGAATATCCTCCACCATTGTGTAAGGTCTAGATCTTACTGCAAGTGCATTCCTCTCCTTGGCATGCATTCCTTCTAGATAGTTATCTCTTGTCACAAAATCCACAATCTCCTTGTACTCCATAGGAACCTCTTGAGTGACTGAGATTGTCATGAGCTCCTCATCCAAGAAGGAATCGTCCACAGGCTCATCTCCATCATGATCATAGGCTCTAGATAACAAATCAACATTTGCATGTTTCTTTCTTGGCCTATCCTCAATGGTGTAGTCATACTCAGACAAGAGTATCATCCACCTTGCTAGTCTTCCTTCAACAATAGATGTACTTCAAAGCCTTGTGATCCGTGACAATGGTGGCTTTCATTCCAATCAAGTAGTGTCTAAACTTCTTGAGACTAAAGATCACTGCCAACCCTTCTCTCTCCGTGACATAGTAGTTCTTTTCTGCTGAAACCATCTACCTACTAGCATAAGCTATTGGATGATCATGCCCATCTTGGTCTAATTGACTAAGAGTGCATCCTATAGCTACATTAGAAGCATCAATGTAGAGGATGAAAGGCTTACTCCAATTAGGTTTAGCAAGAATTGGAGCTACAACAAGGGATTGATTGAGCTCCTCAGAAGCTTTGAGAGCCTCCTTGTCCTCCAAAATCACCATGTAATCTACACCCTTCTTCATGTAGATGGTCAATGCATAAGCCTTGTTGGAAAATGAGAAGATAAACCTCCTATAGTACCCAACCATCCCCAAGAATTGGCGTAACTTTGTCAAGCTTGAAGAGAATGGATGGTCTGAGATTTTCCTCACCTTCTCAAGATCAACTGCTATTCCATCCTTGGAGATGATGTGCTCCAAAAGTAGACCTTCTTCACATCCAAAAATGCACTTCACTGGGTTGAGTGATGCATTCACCTCATCCAAGCATTACAAGACCTTGATTAGGTGCTCAAAGTGCTCCTCCTTGTTCCCATAGACACAAAAGTCATCAATGAAATCTCTCACAAATTTCCCAATGAAAGGTTCAAATACCTTGTTCATGAACCGTTGAAATGTGGTTGGAGCATTGCAAAGCCCAAAAGGCATGACCTTGAAAGTGTAAGTTCTCCAAGGTGTGGTGAATGTGGTGAGTTGTTGATGCTCTAGTGCAATCTTGATTTGGTTATATCCACTATAACCATCTCCAAAATTGTACCTCTCATGACTTGCAACCTCCTCCAAGATCTCATCAATGAATGGCAATGGGTAGTAGTCCTTCTTAGTAATAGCATTGAGCTTTTTGTAATCCACACATACCCAAAGCTTGCCATTCCTTTTCTTCACAATGACAATTGGAGACACCCATTTTGAATTCTCTACCTCAAAGATAAATCCAGCTTCCTTGAGCTTATCAATCTCCTCTTTCACAACCAAAGATATTGGTGGGCTAATGCGACATTGCTTTTGGCGGCGGATTGGTCTTGCATGTGACTCCACCTCTATCTTGTGCTCCTCCAAGGTGACTTCCTTCAAATCATTGTAACTAAAAGCAAACACATGGATGAACTTGCAAAAAATCTCCTCAAATCTCACCTTCTCCTCCTTGGTAACATTTGGACCATACTTGAGGGTAGATAACCTTCTCTCTACCTCTTCAAGTGTCAATGGTGATTTATCTGGGTCCTTCAAAACCTCATAGCACACAAAAGATACACATCTAAATCAGATTTAGATTCATCCTCCTTCGTAGAAGTGTTCTCTTCCATGCTTGTGTCCACACTTGAAGCTCCTTCTTCAAAATTTGATTCCCAATAATCAAAAGATGGTGTATTTGAATGTGAAGTGTTGGTGGTGTTAGTCAGAGGAACTGTGACTCTATGGTTTGATGGCCCAATCCTCAAGTACCCTTTGTGCCATTGATCAATTGTGTGTGCTCCTCTCACCATGCCTCCCAAGAAGTAAGTCATAGCTTGAATCCTTCAAGACTTGGAAAGTCATGAGATTTTGAATTCCCATAACTGAAACAACCACCTTATCTATCACCCCTTCAGGTTGAACTTGTTGCTTGTTTGTTATGCTCACCACAAATGTTGAAGGTCTTGAGGGTAGCATACCCAAATTTTTCATCAACCTTTTTGACATGGCATTTACTACTGATCCTCCATCAACCAATGCATCCTTGATGTTATGACCATTCACTCTCACATCAATCTCGGAGGCATATTCACAAGCCTCCCATGGTGCTGGCTTGGCATCCACCACCCTCATTGATATTGGAGCTTTTACCTTCTTCTTCCTCTTGCTCCTTGTAGAACTCAAACCACCTCTAAGCTCTTTTCTCATGGTAGGGTTCAAAGCAATCAATTGGCCCATTGTGATGTTAGCCTTGTGGCTACCAACATCCTCCAACACATTGTAGTTCCATTGTTGCTTTGAAATCAAGAAATCCTCCCTCCCTAACTTCCTCCTTGGAGTCTTTTTTGTTGATGGTGTTGAGGTGCGAGTGCTCCTAGTAGATATAAGAGTATCCTTGCTTGGAGTAAATCCTTGAGAAGAGTGAAAATCCTCTACAAAACAGGCTCTCTTCTTCTCTTGTGCTAAAAGCTCCAAATTAAGACCCTTGGAGTTTGAGCACTCTCCCTTCTCATACTTGCTCTCAACCACATCTATGGATGCTATCCCCTTACCTTTGTTTGGATTAGGAGCCACTTGGTTTTCACTACATCCTTCTTTCTGTTGATAGGTTCACTCATAACCCCTTCCTCCATGGTAAGTGGAATTTGGGCAATTCCTTTGGATATGGCCTCTTCCTCTCCAACCAAAACAATTTCTATCATTGAAATTGGTTGGTTGGTTGGCCTCCTCTATATGGATAAATTCCATAACTCCTAGGCCCTCTCCCCACATTTTGATCCACCTCTCTCTTCTCTCATAGTTGCACCACATTGATCTTGAGATCTGCAAGTTGTTCCATGATGGTTTGAAGTAGATCCTTTGGTGGAAGTGCAAGAACAAGAGCAACTACTACTTGCAGTGCAACCCTTGCCACCAAAGTATCCAAAGTTTCACCATACTTGTAGCCTTGAGGAGGATGCACAACCTCCTTCACCACCAAATCACTCTCATCTCCTTCCAAACTCTCCTCCATACGAATTACGATCTTGATAGCTTCAACCTTGGAAGAAGGTTTCTTATATCTCACCTTGCTTCTAATTTGTGGTCTCAACCCTCCCACAAAATTCTTGGTGAGCATGGCCCCTATGCCAATCATAATAGTCTCCACATCATCCTCACCCTTCCTCAACACTATGCAAAATCTAGACTCTAACTTTTCCACTCTTTCTACATAGACCCTCACTTTCTCTCCATCTCCTTGCTTGAGAATGGTAACCTCACTCATCTATCTCTCATAACTCTCATCTAGGAGAAGGTTCTCAATGAGTGCTGAAGTCAAACTCTCCCAAGAGTCTTCTTTCCCATCTCTCTTCTCTCTCTTTTGGTATTCTTACTCATACCATGTAAGTGCTGCATCCTCAAAGAAATCTGGTAATAATGAGGCCCACTCATTCTTCCTCCTCTCATTGTTCCTTATGCAAGCTCTCTTGAAGTCTCTCATAAAGGCCTCCACATCTTCTCCATCCTTGCCAAAGGAAACCAGAAGTTTCCCCATCTTAACCCCTCGCTATCTTTCTTTTCTCTCATTTTTTTTTCATTTCTCTCACTCTATAACTAATAGAGTATATACATGACTAACACCATCTGAGAATAATCCAATCCAAGGAACACAAAAGGTTCAGGTTACTCCAAGTTTTCTATAGCACCATAAAATCCTGGAGTGCATATTAATCTAACTCTCATGGATAATTTATCCATAAGTTAAAAGATTATCTCCATCACTAATCTTGAGAACTAGCTGATGAAAGTGGTAGTATTTTTGTAGCTATACTAAGAATCTCTCCAAGATTCTTCACCAAAGTCTCCAAAATTTCTTTTGCTCCACTACACTCATGTCCTTTTGGAAGTCCTTCCACTCCACAAACCTCACATAACTCCTTGGTCTTAGATCTTTTCCCTCCCAATCTTGGTGAAGAAGGTCCAACATGCAAACCCAAGTCAAGTAAACATCTCCTTTCCCTCAATCTCTTGCTCTCAAAGGTCAATGGACATGAACTTGCCTTATGTCCCTTCTCTCCACATAGAAAGCACTTAGACTCACTCTTTCCTCCAAGTGGCATAGATTTTTGGATCCTCTCAACACTCTCTTCAAATTCTATTGTAAACTCTATTTTTCTCAAATACACCCCTAAAATCACCTCAAACCGTTTGGGAACCTTGCATAGTCTCAATTCCCACTCTTGATGACCCTTCATGTTCCCAAGATGAATCTAAACACTCAAACATGCTTTTTGTTGCTCTTTAACTCCTCATGCATGAGATCTCAACTCTCCAGAATTGACCCTTCCTCACAATGTCACTCAAATCTCTCAACCAGTATGTCACAATCCTCTGAAAATTTTCAAACTTGATCACAATTCCAAGGCATCACTCCTTGCAAAATTTCAGATCTTTTAATCCATCCATTTGGCCTAGACACCTTTCTATTCAACACATATATCTCAGATTTGGTCTGAAAACCACCTCCCTCACTTCAAAAACTCATAACTCCCTACTCAAGAATGATTTCTCTCTAATTTTTGTGTCAGCAGGTGGGATAGAATGTGTTGAATTGTCTTGAAAATTTTCACAAAAATCCACTGAAAATTGAAGAAATGGAAGACTTTGTACAATTTTCAAGAGACCATGTAATTGTGGGAGCAATTTACCCTATCAACTTTCAAAAATTCTAGCCCAATGCACATAATAACTCCCACAATAATTTCAAGTGTGATAACTGAAGGACAACCCAAGCTATCATGTGTAGAAATTTCAAGTTCAGATCTCAAACTTGAAATTTTGCCCACAATCACCTTAATCCCCAAAATCTCAATCCACCTCACACAATCTCTCCAAATCCTTTCATGTATACAAGATATACAAAATCACTTCAAAAACATCATAATTGAATTACAGGGTTTACAAATAGATCTTTGTTCTCTAACATAAGTTCAGCCTTCTCCTTTCCTAATGTTCTCTCCAAGTGAGCTTTCATAGCCTCCTTTTGCCTAATGTAAAATTGAATGTGGAACATTATCTTACTTTCTAGAGAGATCCCGACAACAAAACCAAAAAACGTGAGCCGGCTTGTCTCTCACTTTAGATGAATCTTTGATGGCTATCATGGTAGTGCACCATGGACTAAGAAGGCAAGGAACCCCAACTCCATCATACTCCTCCAAGGCTAACACTCCAAGACTCAAGACATTGCTCACTAGAAAACTCCATGAGAGAGATAGTTGCAAATGAAAGGATGATGAGTATTTCCTCACCCCTTGTTTATATACTTGTGAAATAGTTATGTACCAAAGTTACTAATTACCATAGTAACTCAAGTTACTAGACTAAAAGTCAAGTAAAGTCAAAAAGTATAAAGGAATATCCATTCACATGGGCATATTCCACTAGCATATGATCTTATCTTGACCCAACCACTAAGTCAAGGATTCCTTCACATGGGCTATCCTTGGACTATAGAAGAATCCAAAACAAAAAGGCTTGCGGGCCCAAGAGTTATCAACTTTTTCCTCAAAGCCAAACACCTAAGAATAATACCAAGTTAACACACTAGAATCCAAAATAGTGGAGCTCATCTTTTCCATTTCCTCTAAAGTAGGGTCCCCTCTATCTTAGCTATGACTAACTTTAGCTAATCATGACTAATGTAGAACTATTCTTTATCTCTATATAAATAATATATCTCAAGTACTTGTAATACTAAGTTAAATATCACAATACCACACACATACATAAATGGGTGTTACAGTACAGAGTTTGTGAGTTCATGGGACAAGGTCACTTGCATAGGTTTGGTAAGAGGTAGGCAATTTCAATCGACTGCATATATAGTTAGAGATGCACTTGCCATGCCAAGGGAGAGAATACCAAGATGGAGGACAGTTCCTTACATAGCTATTTCAGACTGGTTTCCACAAAGGGACAAGGTTGCAAAAAGATATCTTGCAAGGCAATGTGTATATCTTGCATTCTGAGTTTTCTTCCAGTTGATGGGTGCACTTGTTGCACCCACTATTAGGCCCAAGATTGAACATGGGCGTTTGGTACTCAACACCAAGACCAAGTTGAGGAGATTTGGTGTGGAGGATTATGATTGGGGAGAGTTAGCTTTTAGAGCTATCATTGCAGAGGTGGGGAGTTTGCAAAGCCAATTGAAAAGTCCTAAGGGGTGTAGGTTCAAAGTCACCTTCCTTGGACAGATAATCACTCATCTCTTTGTGGAGAGAGGTTTCATTCTAGAGGAGGACGTGATGTACTTGAGTGATAGAGAGGAGGAGATTATACATGAGGGAGAGCATGATGATGATCATGAGGATGCAGATAGCTCGGATGAGGACAAGACTACTGATAATGGAGATGATGAGGATGGTGAGTGATTGATTGATTAGGTTTGAGTTTTGTCATTTATATATATATATATATATATATATATATATATATTCATATATTTGTATGTTGGAAAACATACAAAGTTCTTTTGTATATACCATTACCGGATTTAATAAATGAGTTCATTTAAGAAGCTTGTATTAATGAACTTGTATATTTTCAAATTCAAATATGAATTTGTACTTGATGGATAACTAAATGAACCCACTTGTGAACATGTGTTCAACAGATTCATGTTGAGATACAACCCTTACCCTTTGTTGAGATAGATCCTTTTTACTCTTCTTCCCCTTCACCACTTTCTACGTCTATGGAGGGGGTTGGTGATCCCATGCATTTTAGAGTACCTTCACCTCCTTCTTGTTTTGTTGATATCACTCACATTTTAGATGATTGTATTTGAGTGGCTGAGTGTAGAGAGAGAAATCTCCTTGAGCGTGAGAGTAGACTGGAGAGTGTAGAGGAGAGAGAGATTAGTGCTTGAGCGTGAGAGTAGATTGGAGAGTGTAGAGGAGAGAGAAAGATTAGTGCTAGAGCAAGAGAGACTCCTTTGTGAGCGAGAGGATTTACTTATTGCAAAGGAGGAGAAGCATCTAACCTTGCTTACTTCTGATGGAGAGAGAGCAGAGATTAGGTAACTTGGACCTGGACATACTAGGTGTCGCTGCCATGGTGGAGGGTTACAGGCTTCAGTTACAGAATCAGGCACGAGAGTTAACATATGCTATAGAGAGGTGTGAGAGTGCACATGTTTAGGTAGAGGAGAGCGAGAGTAGTCTAGCTCAGATGAGAGCTCATGTAGATGAGAGTGAGAGTAGTCTAGCTCATTTGAAGGCTCGTGTGGCTTATTTTGGACCCAAACAACGTACTATTGCTTGCTAGACCCATACTTGTCATGAGATGCAGACCCAGACTGATGCCACCATGTGTTACCTCATAGTATGGAGACTCAGGGCACTTAGACTGAGACATTTTCTTCCTCGGCTTCCTACGGAAGAAGATTATTATTGTGGATGTTACTTGTATGGCATCATTATGAATTCATGTGGCTATCAGTTTTAGTGCATGGAAGAGTGGGATGACTAGGCATGGTTGGTGCTCTCACACACAGTCCGGGCCTATAGGGTGGGTAGCTCGTCCTGGTGTTAGCCATTTCATCTAGTTCTATTTGCTACGCTTTGAGGTTATCTTGTGGATACATCTTACTCCGGATGGAGTGGAGTGGTTGTTGTGGAGCATGTGGCAGTGGTCCAAACTCCTTGAGGAAGTTCACACCGGGTCTTGCCTCATGGCATGTTTTTGTTCTACAGATATCCAACAAGATTTTGAGTTTAGAGGACTTAGAGTTAGATCATATGAGCATCTTACTTCATTAGGTTTACCTCTTTGTGATCTTTTGATCATAGATACTTATGCACTCTCTTATTATAGGAACCATCCACATGGTGTTATCCACCCTACCCACTTCCGTCCTTATAGGGTACATAGAGCATCATATACTTGGTCATTTGACCCTTTGATGAGTGCTTTGGACAGATTTGTTTATGACGATAGGCCTGCTATTAGTTGGGCAGAAGAGGAGTGGACATCAGGTAGATTGAGTTCTTATAATTGTGACCCATATCCTCTTCTTGCTAGTGGTATCAGACATTGAGACTTAGATGAGAGTGAGTGGCCCCTATAGTGGTCATTGAATCCATTTAGGATTCAACATCATGTATATCGTTGCAGACTTGAGGATGAAGTAGTAGCACTTAGATACCATGGCACTTAAACACTTAGACATCTCCCTCTACTTCTTCACCTCCTCGACCTCCATAGTCATAGGTTTAGGTTCTATTGGCTCCCCATTTATATACATATTATGTTCATTTCTCCCTATGTATACATTTATGTTTTAGTTTACACTTGTGAACTCTCATATTTTTGTCTAACTCTTATATTTTCATGTGCTATATACTCTATTGTGCCTTGTGTTTCAAACTTGTCATCACCTTGCAAATATGTGCACCATTCACATCAAGAGCCACCACCCTAAACCCATCATCGACATCTCTTAGCGCCAACGCCTGCCATCAAGTGTCTACAAGCCATGACTTGCATGAAGGAGTCTATACGAGCGCCGATGAGCGCCTACCAAATTTATGACTACCTCCAAGCGTTTGTGAGTGCCTCCTAGCGGCCACAAGCACCAACAAGCGCCTACTGAATCTATGCCTCTGAGCGTCTACAAGCAGCTACTAGCGCCTACTAGCACTAGTTGGCCTTTACTCAAGGAAGTGTGGCATTGAGCGGCAACAAGAAAGACTTTAAGTGCGGCTATGAGTGCCAACTCGCAACTTCTTGGGCTTATTGTGCGACTAGCAGCTGCAAGAAAAACTTTATGGGCGGCTATGAGCACCAACTCTGTGCACTTTGGCCAAGGAAAAACATGAGAGGAACTAAGTGGTAACGAGCAACATCAAAAACATAAGAGGAACTGAGTGGTAACAAGCGGCATCATGCGGATACTAGAAGCATTTATCAAGTTTCCATAACTCATCTTTATTAAAATCATAATAAAGGTCACATGGTGGTATACTATTTGCTATCAGTAGAGTATGATGGACGTTGAACCTAAGTGAGCACTTTAAAATAGTTACTTATTTCCTCGGGAGTTTTCCCTGCTTGTATGAGACTCATTTTGATTTCATGAGTGCGCTTTGATTCTAAACTCTTCTCCTTAAATTTGTGTTTGTCCGTCCTAGCTTTTGTTTTATCTACGCTCAATTTTTTCTCAATTTCAATTTTCATCTTCTCTGTCTCTAATCTAACATGCTCTGCTTCCATTCTTATTATTGTTTTCTCTCTCTTCCTCATGTTGGTGGCTTCTAATTCAGCTAGTCGTAACTTCTCTCTGGATTTTATAGTATTTGCCTTCAACATGGTAATTTTTGCTAAATCATTAGACAATGACATACTAGGTGACAACTTGGGTACTTTGCAGATATTCCACCTTTCCTCCTCTTGGAGTCACGTTCCCCTTCTTGGTCAGCAAAAGCACAATCAGATCCATCTCTTGTAGAAATTAAAGGCAGTGGTGTAATGAAAGGCAAGTCCTCGAACGGTGGAACAAATGGAGACTCATCCTTAGGTGATAGGATTCCATTGTCCATGCCACGCGATGAAATTTCCACCCCTTGGGTGTTTGCAACCAACTCAGGGCCCGAGTCAAGGAGCACCACCTTTGGAGGAGATGAGAATTGGGAGCACTCTTGTGCACCTTCATGGACCTCCTCCTTTCCAACCTCACAAATCTCGCTTGAATTAGGATTACAATCTCCTAAACTTACCATTGCCGGTGGACTTATGTTTGCTCTGGTCCCAAACATGGCTTCCATTCTTGCAAAATGCGTGCACATTCCATTCAATTTATCTTCTATAGTTCTCTACCCTTTGCCATATTCCTTCTCGATGAGACCTTCTCCCATAGACTTCTTCTTAAGCTCCCGAGTTTCTTTGTATTGTTTCATATACCGCAACCATTTCTTGTAAAGTCTATCATGTGTCATAGAAGTAGGAAATCCTTGATCCTCTCTAATCCAAAAAGTTGTCATGAAACTAAATGCTATCAATTTTTTAATGGGCTTTTTGCAATTCCCACCATGAATTTGTGCAAAATGCTCAAGGTCCTCCAAATAATCCACTATTTGGCTATAATGGTGTGTTGCTATGCGAAATAGTTCATCCTCTTTGGTTTTGGCTGGCACGTAAGAAGCCATCATCAACAAGTCTCCAAATTTCCCTAATGGTTGTTGAGGTTGCCAATCCAAAGATGATTCTATATGTCCCAGATCAGCGTCAATAAGTGAGTCTCCTACACTAAAACAAGGTATTTGATCTCCCATTGCAAAAATTTTGTTGCACTCCTAGCGTAAGAATCGTCAGAATTGTTGACCTCTAATCAATTTCTTGGTTGCCACACGGAGGCACTGATCATTTCTCACACCAATACGAAACTACAAAACCGCTATTAGTTGCCAGACAACTCGCACATTTGCTCCAAAGGGTGGTGAATTTGAGTTTAGAAATTTGAATTGTTAGGCGGGGCCATTTTGGATTTTGAATACGGAAACCAAATTATCAATCATAAGTGACTCAACTGATCGTGTGTCCACCCTCTTGAGTAAACAAGTCACTCTATCTAATAATCATTTATTTAATTACGACATTTTAAATATCCGTAACATATAATTTGATATTTATCAATGAATACAATTTGCAAAATATATCTGAAGTTACTAAGCGTTCAGTTATTACAATCTAGTATCGCTACAGAGTTCACTATAAATTATAAAGACATTAGAGTTCACTATAAATTATTATAAAATTTATTATTTATCTTATATCCTTTGAATTTATTTTTTAAGTAAATACGTTACTCTATCTAATAATCATTTATTAAATTACGACATTCTAAATATTAATAACATATAATTTGATTTTTATCAATGAATACAATTTGCAAAATGTATCCGAAGATACCGGGCGTTCAATTATTATAATCTAGTATCGCTAAAGAGTTCATTATAAATTAAATTATTATAAAAATATCAAAATTCACTTCAAATTATTATAAAATTTATTATTTATCCCGTATTTTATTAATTGTCGACCTTATCATTTCTGAAACCCCCCCTTGTCTAAACCCTCAAGAGCAAGTGGCTTCACGAATGATAGTATTACGTGCTACCTGCCACGGATGAAAGTATGCAGTTACATTTAGCTTCAAATCTTACACGGTATAAGCAGTTTACACAAAGTTGTTATTGACCTAAGAGGACATTTCAGCATTCTGGACGGCTTCTGGAAGGAAACTCTGACAAGGAAGATTGGGCGTAAACACGTGTAGGTCCTAGTAGAGCGACGTGTGTTAAGGAGATCGAACATCGATACGTATTGTTAGAGTGCGTTCGCTTGGTGATCACACTTGTAAAAGAAAACACCCGGAGAACAGAACACAGGAATTTGCGGAAAAACCAATCGGGGAACGATGGGGAAAAAAATTGGTGCAGTTTGTGTGGTTCTGAGCAGCGTTGTGGTGCTAAATTGCATAGTGG
The DNA here is from genome assembly GCA_948567375.1 of Lunularia cruciata. Lineage (NCBI taxonomy): Eukaryota > Viridiplantae > Streptophyta > Marchantiopsida > Lunulariales > Lunulariaceae > Lunularia > Lunularia cruciata. Next base: position 38,936,920 of record OX419755.1, on the reverse strand, counting down.
GATTAGCTTCGCCCGTCGGATTCGACGTAAGACAACATTTGTCAACGACAACGAGGTGAGCGTCAATTTCCAGCGGCTGCGGTGTCGTGAGCTTTGCATTCTATCTGTGAGAGATTAATTTCGCCGGAGCTGGTCGGAATACAATGCATTTCCGTTCTTTTAGTAGGTTTGTGTGCTGAAAGGCTGTGCAAAATTTTTGAAGTGAAATTGGATTGTAGGTACGGTGCAGGAAAAGAGTATCCAGGAGTCCCTACCGAAATTCCTGAGACACCGGCAGGATGTGCTCCCATTCATTTGAATCTTGTGGTAACGTCTAAAATATGCATGTTTTCGTCTTAAAAGAGAGTCTTTTGCATGGTGACAAGAGGGGATGCTCCTTGTTTATTAGCTGCAGACACGGAGCTGAGATCGATGTTCGTCTGTTGTAATTTCAAATTCACTGATGGACTATTTAGAAATTGATTACCTACACAACTGCGAATTTGAATGGAAGTTTCGATAAGCTCCTCCTGGACATGCAGGATCCCTCCTATTTTCAGCTAGTAGCCTGCCTTTCCATCGGTGGTAGTATGCGCGCAAGTAGACACGAGTAGATTCTAATCTGTCTACTTACTTCCTTTTATCGAGTAGAGATGTGGAGCAGAACTCAACCCCAGCAACGCATAGATAATTGCTGGAGATTTTTGTGTCGGATTGGAGTAGTATGTGTGGATGGATTTCCAACCGTTTACTTTTTGGGTGTCATGACATGAATGCAGGCGCGGCACGGGACCCGTGGACCTACTGTGAAGCGCATCAAGCAGCTTGATAGGCTGATAGCAAATTTTAAAAATCAGCTTTTGGCTGATACGAAAGAGGAGGCCAAGCGCCCAACCTGGCTGAAGGATTTTACTTCACCTTGGGCGGGCAGGACCTATGGAGGAGAACTGTTACCCGAAGGCGAAAAGGAACTGTATGACCTGGGGCAGAGACTTCGTGCTAGGTTTCCAGGGATTTTTCAGCAGAAATATCATCCTGATGTGTATCCCATCACTGCAACTCAGGTATGTTTACAACTCAATCCTGGAAATCCTGAATGTATACTTCTATCTTGATTTTATTGTGCGTACTTTGTCATTGTCCGTGTGTTTGTGTACCCTGACTTGGTTCCCGATGTATTGCCTTTTTCTGAGACCTGGTAGGTCTATTCTTGTACACAGAATCTGCAGTCATCGTTGCCCATCGAGATGAGCACGTAGGATCTAGCAATTGTTGTCTCCCATGTTGTGGCTATCATCGCTTTGCATATCCATCTAATATGGTTAGGCAAAGCGATGCGAGCATCCTACAGTGAAGGATGAGCTTTTAATTTAACATGGAATGTAATATGAACGCTATCAATCGTTCGCACAGTTCAATTTTGAGGCGTTATTGTTGTCTTGAATAGTAAGATTGTAATGTCCTTTAAAACACTAAGTGTTTTTATCCATGCAGGTTGCTAGGTCAGCTGCCAGTGCAGTTGCTTTTGGGATGGGTTTATTTGCGGGAGAAGGCTTATTGGGGGATAGCAACAATCGAGCGTTTTCTGTCATCACCGATAGTAGAGATCGAGATATTCATCTCCGATTTCATGAGTCCTGTATGAAGTACAAGGTGAACTCTTACATCTTAATCTTCTTATTTTATTTGTCGCCAAGCTGGTTTCGCGCTGTTAAGCAGAGTCTAAGAGCTATATAGATGCGTGGGATGGTTGATTAGATTGTCATTCTTTGTGAGTCATACGACTTTCGCCAACGAGATATAGGAAATGTCCTATTACCCCACATGGCTAGCTTCGCGTTCCGGCTTTGTAGTCTGTGCTTGCCAGAAGCGGCTCAAGTTCAAAAAATATGTATAGCAGATTGTGGAAGCTCATACTGCTGGAGGATGGATATAGTAAGACTTTGGGAATGACGAGTCAAGAAACGCTTCTTGACTCTGTTGTTTTTTTTCCTTCAGGAATCCAAGAAATTGCGAAAGCCAGCAGTACAGGTGTTCCAAGATGATGTGTATAGACAGATTGCACCTGCCGTGGGTTCCAGATACGGCTTAAACATGACACTCGAAGATGCTGAATCTTTTTGGCTCCTTTGCAAGGAGGTAATTTCGTTTGAGCTTTTACTCTTCAGTTTGACCATACATTGAAAGTCACCTTTGATTGTGCATATTTGGCATCTCTTCTCCTTACCGTAATTTTACTTACTCGCTTTGTAGCCATATTTCTCTTTGAGTTTGACATATCTAGACTATGATCTACCATGAGAGGGTTATCCTTCCCGAAGCAAGCATGCAGTAGGCTCCTGCATTATGTCTTAGAACGGCAACTAGAATATTCTAGGGGAGTAAAGTGGATGAAAGCTGAGATTGCGGTCGAAACTGCACGTGGATTGTGTGAGATGCTATTGTGCGAAAGTATGGGCAGACGATGGATTTGGACATTTGTTTTTATTTGCGCATAATTTTATCGCTAATACTGCTCTTGATGTTAACAGGAGGCAGCACTTCTGAGTATAACTGATCGGGCCTGTGGACTTTTCAACGCCGCAGAGGTAGTTTGTTAAGGCTCGATATGACTCTTTTGTTTGAGGGAAACATCTCTGGGGCCTAGAGGAGTTGAAAGCAACGGATCCGGCCTTGAAACAAAAGTATTTTCATTGTGGAAAAATTGAAATCTTTAACTACAAAAAATAAAATGTCTAATTACACTTGGCACAGGTTGAACTACTTGAGTGGACCGATGATGTACAAGCGCATCACCTGAAAGGATATGGAGAAGCCATCAACTATCAAATGGGTGTACCTCTTCTTGAAGACGTTGTGAAGTCTATGGATCGTGCAATCACTGCTAGTGAAGGTTTGCTTCTAGCACATTCTAAATCATTATGAACTGCGCTTAGCTGGCTCCTCATTCCTTTGATTTGTTTTGGAGCACCCCATTTGTATTGGAACATTTCCTAGATGAAGCCAAGATAGATGATCGAGATGTGGGTTGCATGTTCTGGTCACGCCTGTTGTATAGTCACTGGTGCCTGCTTGTGACACACTGTTCAACTCTTTCCAAAACTTGTTTCTCTCTGCTTTAGTTCCGTCTTATTAATCTGTTTTTACGTTGTGATAGTCTCAGAGAATTTTCGGTCGCTGGTGTTTATTTTGTTGATTTTTGCATAGGAAGCTACTGATGGCTAAGGAAGTGACGAGACTCCACTCTGGAAAGGAATGAACTTGTTGGTCCTTTTCTTCACACCCGCAGGTTTACAAACAGAGGGTGCTATCGAGGCTGCTAGACTCCGTGTTGCGCATGCCGAGACGGTTATACCTTTGACTTGCCTGCTTGGTCTATTCATGGAGACAGGAGGTAAGTTCTACCTGGACGCGATATTCAACGCTTTGTATCAAAATCAAAGTTTAGTTTTTCGTATCAGATGGACACAGTAAGTACCTGTTATTCTCGATATTACATTTAGGAGCCAGCTTTGCTTTTGTATGTACGTTAGGATTAGAAGTTGTACTCGTCGATTGCTAGTGTGGTAGGAAGTGCTGAAAAGAGGAGAAGGTAGTAGCCTGAACTTGGAATATATTCCAATTGCGATATTGGTAAGCTGAAAAGCAGTACATGACTCATTCTTTTTAGGTTAGGGTACATAAACTGAAGGTGTCTGCGCTTTTGCGCTTCGGTTCTAACTTCTACCGCTCGCAGATGTTGAGAGTTTACAGGTGGAAAAGTTGAAGGAAGATCTCCCCAGACCTCCTCAGCAAAGGCAGTGGAGAGGGGCTCGTATTGCACCTTTTGCAGCAAACACAGCACTCGTGCTTCATAAATGCTCAAAGAAAGTGGAGGGAAATGAATACCTTGTCCAAGTACTACATAACGAGAAGCCAGTCTCAATGCCGGTATTCTTTCGCCTCTTAGCAATCCCTAACACTAAATGTGGAAGCTACTTCTGTCTCCGGGCTTTGTCTGATGCCTTTCGACATATTGAATTTTGTTGTCCCATCGTGCAGTTGTTAGATTGTCGTAACTTCATTAGACATAGGGAAAATGCTGATGAATTGTATTAGAATTAGCGAACCTATTGATGAAGTCGAAGTCCCTATAGACACCTGATCGCACATGTTTCTGTGCGCAGGCTTGCAACGGAGAACACTTTTGCCCTTTTAGAGTATTTAAGGTACAATTCACATAAAAGTTTCTCGCATTTGTCATCCTTGGTTCACACTCCTGACTAGCAAGACAGAGGAAATGCCTCTACGTATCCTATCATATACTAAATATGTATTCTAGTTATTTTCAGCTATCTTACATCCTTTTATCAAGTTAGAATGATTTCAATGAAGACGAAGATGGAGATGGGAGTTTGGCTGCCAGTGTCCCCTGCATGCTTGATTTTTATACTTTAGTATCTGCAGACTGTCTCTGCTCTAGCAAATTCGGTATTGATTCATGTTGCAGTCTAACTTTTCTTCTTTTATTTACGCAGGAAACTGTTGCTGCCCCACATCTTAAACACAGTTTTGATACTGTGTGTAATGTGCCAGTTATACACACAACGCAGAAGCCATCTTGGACACGTAGGTTATGGATGAAAGTCGGTAATATAATCCAGTGGCCATTTCAATCTTCAAATGTACGTTCTCCAGATTCGCGAACGTGTAAAGCATATTGATGCAGAAGATAGGCCTTCCTGTCACCTACAAGCAAACCAGTTTTGTTCCGGAACTGCCGAAAAGAGGGGGCGTTCCACTTATACCGGTCCTTAATGGTAATTGTGTAAAGATAAAGACTACAGCATTAGGTTTTGAAGTCAGAAGCAATCAAGAATCCTGATGTATCTGGTATCTCCTGGTATGTGAGTCAAGTTAAAACGCCAGTGGGTGGCTCACGACACTCTTGATGCTTAATGCATGGTTAGTTCCGAGACAGCATTACCTGTAAAGCGTTGTCAAATTGGGAGTCACCCTAAGAGATTCGAGTCTTGTAGTAGTCAAACTCGAGTAAAAATATACTCCCCTGTGACATTTCCGCCGTTGGATGAGCTCCTAGAACTTTTCAGAAATGATTTTTCCGCACTTGGCAGGACCTTTGACGCATCATTTTGGTCGGACCTGTGGAGAAATTATCTCACACTTCTTGGCATTGTTAGCTCTATGGATCATACAGCTACATTCTACCGTGCTATTTTAATCTTCGTCCCTCACTAGTGCAGTATCCTGCACGTGTATCTTACCCCATGCATCAATTAAGTGATTACATGACTTACTCATCCTTTGCTTGTTGACGTCCAAAATAGACAATTGTAAAAAACAGTGTGCTTTTAGGAACAAAAAGATTGAGAGACATGGATATGATCGTCGTTGAGTACTCTCTTATTACTTAATGGAATTGCCCCAACAACCCTTGCTTTCACACGGAATGCAAATGAATCTCGCCCTCCTGAGACATTTCATCAGTAAATAGTTAAATATATGCATTTTGTTGACTTAAGCTGACGTCAAAGTCGCAGCCAGAGTCGGTCGACACTGAGTCTTACTTGATCACTGTACATTCGTGACTTTTTGTGGTCGGGTCCGAGGGTTCTATCGCCAGGTTGTGGATGCGGAATAACTTTCGCCAAGTTGTTTTAGGTTCTGATCTCGCTAATCAGATTATCTTCTAGCAAGGGCCAATTTGAGCCTTTGGTCATGATGTCTACAATCAGCTGGAAGATATACCACATCATACCTTCATCGATTCGTATCTAGGTCATTCACACATGCTGAAGTCTTGGGCAGGAAAGGGAGTGAAACGTGTTCGGCACCAGTTGAACAATAACGCTGTTAATGATCATAAACAGAAACAACGAAGCCATGATTGAGAAATCAGCGCCGCATGAGTGGATTCCATGCAGCTAAACCGTACGAGAAAGTGGACGGAACTTTCAAACTTCATCAATGACTCTTCAGTACGAGATATGTCACCAAATGTCATGTGGTACTTTCTCGTCTTCCATTGATCCTCCCCAATTCCCACAGAAGTCGTTGTTCTGTACTGTACTTGGCAGAAAATGTCACCTTTTAATTGTGGCACCCTTCCATACTGGGATGCTTCTGCTATTGTCCCTCCTCTAAAAAGTACACGATAGATCGGACATGAAAGGAGGGGTCCTTCCAATACCCTCCTTCATGGTACAGTTCCACATGCTATTTGGACTCAATTTTGTTCTGCACGTCTACCATCTTTGTCAAATTAAAAGAAAATGCTCGATGATATTCCCCTCAATCCTTGGAAACTACATCACATTCTCATGTCTCGTCGAAATAGAAGTTGGCCCAGAAAGACCCACCCCTCCGTAGAATGGATAAGAAGATGCAATACACATGGTGTTCAACGGCACAATGAAGTAAAACATAATTTCGTATCGAAGTGTGTCTCTGGTCGGATCGATTCCACGACAAGATTCGAAGTCTCCAAAGTCGGTTGTCTATTCCATCTAAACATATGGAAACAAAACCAAATCCAAATGACAAATATAAAGGGTGCGTTTGAAATGTGCACAGAGGAACACTAGGTTCCAATACATAGCTGACCAACCAGCACCTGATTCACTTTCGCCTAGAGGGTCACTGTTCAACACCTTTTTTGACGGGACTCACCGCCAGCCCTGCCCGGGCTGAGCTTTTTCGCATTTACCACTGACTTTTGAAATGAATCTGTTTTTTCTGCTCTCCTCTCAGCGAGAATGGATCGAAGCTCAATGAATACGAAAGTCAACCTTTCTGTCAGAAGACTTCTTTCATCAGATCAATCAAAGTCAATCCTACCACTGAACAACTTCCCTCAAGTCTAATTCCATAAAAATACTGTATACAACCAATCACAGCTTTATTCGTCGGTTACTTTCATACCTCTGATGACAACAGAGCTATCTCAGCAAATGACAAAAATCAACAGCCCTAAACTTTAAGCGAGTTCTCGAGTTCTCTTGCTTCGTTCTCAAGTTCTTATTTCTCCTCCATAATGATGGAATCCCACACTGTCGATCATACTTACTAGGGACCGCACCCTACGATAGTCATCCGGATCGGTGAAACATTCCAATGTCGAAACGTCCCCCACGTCTTGAACACTGAAGTCGTCCAAGGATCCGAATGAGACATTGACATTCTGAAGAAAGAATCAACCAAGCTACAAGGTCTCTCCACAAATATCTCCCCCCTTAGCACCTTCATGTTGTCCGAGTTGACGATATGTGGCTCTCGTCGTGAAAAAAGTCATAAAGGTGGTCTCCATCCGCCTTTCAGCACCCATGTCGTGAAGAGCAGTTGTGTACATATGAAGCGGGGGAAGGGCGACCGCGTAGAAAAAATGAAGGATGGGAAGACCATCAGCTGTACGAGGGAGAGATGAAAAAAGTAAAATGAGGCTAAGCCCCAATTTAGGTGTGAGCTTCCCACCATGGCCTCACTTCCCAACACATCTGACACGAGGCTCATTAGGAAACTTCGAAAGGAAGCGCTCCACTTCCCTCCATACACATCTATATTTTACCCTCTTGACTTCACTGTGCATTGCATGCCATTATAGGTCTCCCTTTCCACAAAGATCTCCTTTGAGACCTTCACATCTGAAGAAGTAAGAACCTGATATTCACCCGTGTGTTGACTTGTGCTTTGGAGAATCTCGTCTGTTTGGCTAAACCGTCAGAAGCCGGTGGACTTAGAGTTGAAATGTATTCCATCTTCAAGAATTTCATTTCTTGTTGTCTTACTTGTGATCAACTCAAATGCGGAGTGAGATGTAAATTCATGATGAAATGAACTTCAAAGTGATTAAATTCCATAATCTTTAATTTAGAGAGTCAGATAAAGCCTGACTTGTGGAAAAACTAATTAAGAAGAACTTTGGGTTCGAACATATATGACTTTAGAACAATTTGGTTTTCTATAGTAAATACGTTTGTAATTCAGTCTTGTAGAAAAGACTTGAAGCAAAATTTTGCTCCGGAAAGTTATTTATTCATTTATTAATTTGGTTTATTTGCAACTCCGTTCAAACTAAATTTTATAAACATGTTGCTTATTCGATCCTTTTAGAGTACCCCAATTACCAATTTTTCAATACAGTAAAGCTTAAAACTCTATTGTGATGTCTTTATTCACTTTCTAATCTTGAGTTGGATAACACATGATCTACAAGTGATTTTCCCTAATATATCTTGGTGTATGATTCTCACTCCATCTTAATATTTCCACCTCGGAGCTAAGAGAAATAATAATCAAACTTATACTTCATTCTTTTATGTCATAAGATTTTCCAGAACCTAAGCAAATTGCTTAAAAAAATCTAATAATCTTGTATATATGTGTGGAAATATAAATGTTTTATACATGATAAGTAATTAAAAATATATAGCTAATATGATAAGGAACAACATTTAACAACATAGTGCAAAAATAAGTGTATAACTTGTCACGCAAGTTGTAGTGTCACATCTAGATTGCTCGGACATTAGAGTTCCAGTGATAGTAGTTAGAGGCATTTTGGCAGTTACTCATAGATTACTTTCTTATGGTTAGATTTTGTGTTTAGGATATTGACTTCATGGTGTGCCTCACCATCACTTGCACCGTTCGCACCATTGGGACCGTTGGGATGAGACCTAGATAGAAATCATGAGTATACCTTTGAAGTGTAGCTCTAGAGAGCTCACTCCAGAGAGCTCACTTCTCTGATGTTGAGCCTTCGAGTTCCTGGCTAGAGTGGACAGAAATCTGGCGAGCGTCACCTGGATTTTCTTAGCTAGAGTGGGTGTTGTTTGACTATAATAAGTGCATTGTTGTTTGCAAGTTGTTGAGGATCAGATCAGGTATTGATTTGAGTTCAATTGAGTCAATTTGTAAACAATCTGATTACATCAAAGAAGTGATTCATGGGGAAATTGGATGCAGTAACTATGAGTGTTGGTGGTATCTCCAAGCTCGGTGGATTGTGGTGTCTCAATTGAGTAGTTCAGATTTCCTTGAGAGAGAGAGTGTGCACGAAAGCATTGGCAAAATTTGGAGCCAAGGAGAAGCAATTTTTGAGCGGTAGCTATGATTTTGAGCTCAAGACCAATTTGTTGTGAGTTGAGCTCAAAAAATGAAATTGAAGGTGGAGTTTGAAGCACATCCTAGTGAATTAGAGATTGAACGAACCTCATTTTTCCAATTTTGCTCGAGTGAAGAGTTAGCGGAGGATTTGGCAGTTACCCATTTTTAGGGATTTACGTTCGATTTTGTGAAGGATTTACATCAAATTTTGGCAAGAAGAACTTTGATCCGATCCTTGATGATCATTGTAGCTCAAGAATTAGATAGGTACTCCAATTATGTCAAATGCCAAATGGTGGCAGAGTCAATCCCGTGTTGATTTATGAGATGGAGGGTTTTTGTTTAGCATTCTTGTGATTGGACCCCTTCCATTCTTTGCTTCATGTTTGTGCACCATGTTTGTGTGAGGTGCCCTAAATTTTAAGCATTGGTGCTCTGGTGTGCTCTTGATAGTGAGGCTGGAATGATGACTAGTCAGACTATCTTTGTTTCTCTTTGGTGATCGGTGCTTTGACCTACACCCAAAGTTACGGAGTAGTAGGGCTGCTATGGCAGGTAGTAGAGGCGCTCCAGTTCATGGAGGACAAGGTGGTAGTAGAAGATCTACACCTAGTAGAGGTGCAGTACTTGCCCTTACTTTTGATGCAACTATAGTTACTCGGATTGAGCAGTTGGAGCAGAGATTGGCTAGTATGGCCATTGCTTAGGGGAGATCAGATTTGGATGATGAGGCTTCCACCTCAAATGCTGGTGATAGAGATGCTTTGGACTTCATGTGCAGAGCAGCACATGTGGATGCATATATAGTAGTGACTAGGAGTGCAGTACGTGCTCTAGAGCCTAGAGTAGCATCAATGGAGTTGGACCCATAGAGAGGAGAGGTTGGGAGACAGGTCAGACTTCCCCAATCTTTCACGCTATTTGAGGCATTGCAGACAACATCCATAGCTCCTATACGTCCCAGTGCATGTGTGGTAGGTGGTGATGAGGTGCATGATGGACTGCCTACTAGTTAGCCACTTGCTACTACATAGACTGAGTTGAGCATGATGTTAGGGCGGCTAAATTGATTATGCAGTGCCCTTTGTTTTCAGCTAGTGACATGTTTACATTGGGATTTGATCTAGCCTTAGTGTTTTGATTGGTTGCCACACTTTGTGAGAGTAGGGATGATGCGGTTCCTACTACTAGAGCAGAGGTGGTTGATAGTGGAGCTGACTTGGTTGAGGAGCATGGGATCCATTCAGTGACTAATGGTTTATGGCAGGTAGTAGCCGCTAGACTGGAGGAGTTGCCAACTAGACCGGCCTTTGAGAGAGCGCGGTTCACACTTGGTATTGTCCTATTGGATAACTAGAGGGGGATTTTCCATTTGGTAGGACCTTGAGGGAAGGTCTATACACCATAGAGAGTCTTGTTAGACTTTGGTGCACAACCCCTTACGTTGGGGAAGGCTGTAGTAGTCGGTATGGAGTTACGAAAGATCAATGTGGAGAGGTGTCCATTTCAGATCCAGACATCTCTAGGTAAATTGATGTAGTACATCACACATGGAGAGCTTGTTGTTTAGGTTCAACTTGGTCATCCAATTGATAGCTCGGTGGTGAGAGCTCAGGCTATTACGACAAAAGTTGAGTCCTATGATGTGCTAGTTGGAGGAGCAATGTTGTATCTCATGGGTTTCAGTATTGACTATTGGGAAGAGACAACCTCCTATAGACCAAGTTGGCAATCTGGTGAAGGACGAGTATGTTGCCTAGTAGTACGCTTTAGTAGTGGTAGTCTTGGCTCACTACAATCCGGGACCATGACATCATCAGTTTTAGCTTTTAATGGTATAGTTACTTGGCCTGGTGAGTTATTGGAGTGGAACGCCCATGCAGAAGATACTCCAGTACCAGAGGAGATCACTCAGATTTGGAGTATGAGTAGGATTGTTCCATCTACCTTGGATGTTCCATTGTGGAGTTAAGAGGAGGCATTATAGTAGCATGCAGATTGGTTGGTGTAGCAGGCTTGGAGTGGAGCCTTTGTACCACCAGGAGATGAGTGTGAGGATGAGCCTCTAGAGTTGATTACCTTGACACCTCTGGATACCACACTCATTGCTTGGTAGTATCCAATAGAGGGAGTATGTCTATTGGAGTTGTTTGGTGGGATTAGCACCGGACTAGCTGCAATCCTATAGGCGGGTATACGAGTATAGAGGTACTTGTATGTGGAGAAAGATGAGATTGCTAGGTGAGTCTCTCTATATCATGTGGCACAGTTGGCCTATTGGTATCCGGAGTAATTATCGATGTAGCAGTCAAGGGTTACCGGAAGGCCCTACCATTAGACATTTCCTTATTGGGAACGCATGATCTGGAGCAACATGGGCCTACTCATTTGGTGATTTTGGGATGGCCATGTTAGGGACATACACGTACTGGCCGGGGTTTGGGTCTTCAAGATCCACATTCTGGTATGTTTTGGAAGATGTTACGGATATTATGACATCTCCAAGTTCATCAGTCTATTTCTCCAACTTACCTTTTGGAGAACGTTCCTTTGATGGTGATTCTTGCACCAAAGTGGTGGCGAGTACACATCAAGTCCATTCTTAGATGAAACTTACTATATTTTTAGATGCAACTAGAGTGGGATCACAGGTTCATTGTTTTCATCTTTGGTGGATGAACTTCTTACATAGAGAGGTTTTACAACATTCTTATGATGGGATTCAACGACTTGACCACATCCTTGTTGATGACATCTTGGATGTTGGGTGTCAGTCTTAGACGGTGGTAGTGGTTGATAGGTCACCTATGGCAATGGTGAACCCAACTAGATAGCTTAGAGCTACAATTTCCTCACTCAAGAGTTTCCTAAGCTCTCATGCTTTTCAAGAGAGAAGACATGGACTTGTTTGGGACTCACTGTTACAACAATTGGTGGAGCTCAACGCCAATGAGAGAGAGTGGGCGATGGGTTTTTGCACTAGTATTACTATTGTTCCAATAGTATCAAAGGCATCCAAGCATCATGTGTTAGGTCAGGCTATGGACCTGAATTGTTTGACTTGGATTGTGAGCCTTGGTTTGGCAAAGCAGCGTAGGATGCACTTGATAGGCATCACCACTCGGACACTTGTGAGCCCTATGCCTATCAAGACAATTCATGCACATGCTAGAGGTGATGGACCGATTGGACATGGTATTCTTGGGACACAACCAATAACTACTAGGAAGAGTGGTCTGCTTGGAATCCATCCAGGTGAGCGTGGGCTACTTGGATTACACCCTTGGTCCACTTGGGATGCAGCTAGAGGACATGTGGAGCTTGCAGCCAGAGTGGAGGGAGTTTTTCACACAAAGGTTGGAACCTCTAGCAGTTGGAGGCATGACACTATTGCTCCAATGGCTCAGTGTAGCAACCAGTCAATACATCTTCCACTCTTGTGACAGTTACAGAGGATACTTGGGAGCCAGATCTTGGACCCAAGCTTACACTAGGGGAAAGACTAAGAGTTTGGAGATTCTTGAGGAGCTACACAAGTTCTTTTGCCTTCAGTATGAAGGATTTGGGTGCTTTGAAGGGACCTAGTATATAGATTTAGCTGACTAGTATTACACCAATTTTCCGACGTCCTTATTGCTATAGTGACATGGAGAGGACATTGATTCAGAGCCAGAGTAGACACCTTTTTGAGGATGGTTTGGTGGAGATCTCACATGGAGAGTATGCACCAGCTACAATGATGCCAACAAAGAAGGATATGCATGGCAACTACACAGATTGGTGGATGTGTGGAGATTACCATCTTATCAATTGACAGACTAGGGCTGATTGGTATAGGAGATTTTTTATGCAATTGGGCATGCAAAGGTCTTCAGTACTTTGGATCTTTGAGCGGGATATCATCAGTTGATAGGGATGAGTCCAAGATAACATTTTGGGCTATTGATCCTCACGGAAAGGATGTGTTATATCAGTGGAGGTTCTTACCATTTGGGTTAAAGAATGCTCTTGTTGAGGGTTCCAGAGGGTCATGATAGGATCCTAGCTAGATTGGATTTTTCTTGGTGCTATATTGGATTTTTCTTCGTGCTATATTGATGACATTTTAGTCTATAACACTAATGTGGAGGAGCATGAGAGATAGTTGTTGGAGGTGTTTGAGAGGTTGAGATCTCATGGACTCAAATTAAATCCTGGGAAGTGTAGGTTCTTCTATGAGCAGGTTGAGTATTTGGGTCACACTATCTAATCTGGAGGACTTGGTGTTTAGTAGACCAAGGTGGAGGCTATTGCATGTATTCCTTGGCCTACAGATGTGAGCAGAGTGTGAGCATTCCTTGGGTTGGCAAACTTCTATTGCCTCTATGTTAGAGGATTTAGTGCCATTACCAAGGCCTTGACAAAGTTGACCAAGCTTACACATGAGTGGTGTTGGGGAGATGAGCAAGAGAGAGCTTTTGTAGAGCTCAAGGAGAGGTTGGCATCTACTCCTATTTTGAGGAGACCAATCAGAGGATGACATTTTAGGTTCATATTGATTGGAGTATGTTGGGGCTTGGAGTGGTGCTCACCCAACATGAAGATGGGGGTAAGGATTTTGTGGTGGCCTATGCTAGTCGCTCCAACAATTTAGCGCAGGCAAAGTATAGTTCATATGAAGGAGAGTGTTTGGCAACAGTTTGGGTAGTAGCACATTTCTAATGTTACCTATTTGGTAATCCCTTCACTCTCATCATTGATCATCAGCCATTGAAGTGGTTGATTAAGTCCGACAAGCTTTCAAGGAAGCTTGCACGATGTGCTCTGAATTTATAGGAGTATGATTTCACGGTTGTTCACAAACCTAGAGTGGTAAACTATGATGCAGATGGGTTGAGTAGAAACCCATGTCCCAGCCAACAAGATCAGACCAAAGCACGTTAGCATGGTGAGATAGATGAAGAGATGGTGCCAAGTTGGCATACATCGGCCTTTCTTTGTATATTTTTTAAGGCTTTAGTGGTATCTCTCTCAACACATACAGGAGGAGTTATTGAGGTCATAGATCCAAATAGTGAAGATATTGGTACAGTTCAGCGAGACATTCATGATGATGTCTTAGTGATAGACTATCTTTGCACTGGTGTTATGGGTGGCATATTTGGGCCAAGGAGAGAGACCGTGTCCTTCAATGAGCCTGGCGGTTCAGATTGGAGGGTAAATACCATCTTTGGGTATGGAAGGATGGTGGAGTATGAGCAATACCACTTCCATCTCAAAGACCACAGTTGGTCCATCATGCTCATGAGGAGCTAGGACATTTTGGAGTAAAACATACATATAGCTTACTCCATAGTCATTATTGGTGGTGTGGTATGCAGACCGAGGTACAATAGTTTGTTGCTAGATGTGTGGTTTGTGACCAAGTTAGAGCATTATTCAATGCTCCTACACCACAATTACACCCATTCCCTATCATGGGATTGGGTTACCATTAGATTTTGGACTTTGTTGGACCTTTACCGTTGGCTATGAGACATCAGTTGTATGTTTTGGTGATGGTAGAGCACTTCTCCAAGTGGATTGAGTTGGTGACACATCTTGACAACTCTAGTGAAGGGACAACTTACTTGTTCTTGGATCGAGTTCTTAGTCATTTTGGTGCACTAGTTGAGGTTTTGACTGATCATGATACAGAGTTCTTGGAGGAGTTTCAGATCTTGTATGACAAAGCTTTGATTGATCATCATACTACATCACAAGATCACCTTGAGACAAATGGCTTAGCAGAGAGAGTGGTTCAGACGGTGAAGAGAGGATTACAAAAGTATGGTTTGCAAAGAGGCCACTTGGGAGATTGGGATCTCCAATTACCTTGGTTGGATATGGGCTATTAGTTCAGCCGGCAAGCCTCCTTAGCATCCTTCTCTCCTTACTTCCTACTCTATGGATGAGATCTAGATTTACCTACAACCATTTGTCAAGATGCTATTGTAGTTTTGGACTTGGATGGCCCAAATGTATGGATGAGCGCATGTTCTCAATGGGCAGAGATCTTTCGGATAGTGATGCAGATGGCTTTTGAGAACTTGGCAATTGCTCAACATAGAGATACTTTACACTATGCTACCATTTGAGGAGGAGGTTATAGACCCTCAATCCATCAATTTCATCTAGGAGACTATGTATATCTACAACAAACAACACCAACAACACTTGATGTTTCGATAAGCCGCACTATCTTGAGAGTGTGTGAGGTTTTGCCATTTGGAGTCCTTGTGTTAAGAGGATGTGATGGTGTTGTTTGGAAGGATTATGTACGCAATTGTGCGCCATGCCACCTCCCAAACACTGATGGTACTATGGACCCAAGCTTGGCACTTGTACGTGCAAGCTTGAGGTGTATGTTATGTGGCTCTTTTGGTAGAGCTGTTACTATGTTAGTGTGTGATAGTTGTTTGAGAGGATGGCATATGCCATGTATGACTCCTCCTCTCACGGTGGTTCCTTAGGGAAAGTGGTTATGTCCTAGATGTACTTGACCTATAGCTAGTTCATTCTTTATATGGTATAGATTGCAGACATGCGACTAACAATGGGGCTCCATAGCACTCGGTTTCTTGATTTTTGCCCATCATAGGGTATACCATATACTTGAAGTAGATGGCTATCTGGTGTTAGAGGGACCTAACCGCCAGCTAGGGGGCAATTGTGGCACTTTAGAGTTTATGTATGACTTATGTGTGAGTTGTGCTTCTAAAGTGTATGATGTTGACATCGATGTATGTTGTGTAGCGATGTATATACGTACGATAATTGTAACACCATTTGTAGTGTCATATCTAGATTGCTCGGGCATTGGGGTTCCAATGATAGTAGTTAGAGGCATTTTGGCAATTACTCATAGACTTCTTTCAGATGGTTAGATTTTGTGTTTGGGGTATTGACTTTGTGGCGGGGCCCATTGTCACTTGCACCGTTCGCACCATTGGGTGAACCATTAGTGGGACCATTGGGATTAAACCTAGGTCAAAATCAAGAGTATACCCTAGAAGTGCAGCTCCAGAGAGCTCACTTCTTTGATGTTGAGCCTTTGAGTTCCTGGCTAGAATGGACAGAAAGCCGATGAGCGTCACCTGGATTCTCTTACCTAAAGTGGGTGTGACTTGACTGTAGTCAGTGCACTGTTGTTGGCAAGTTGTTCAATTGATTCGAGTTGTAAATGGTTTGATTATTGTGACACTTTAGAGTTTATGTATGACTTATGTGTGAGTTGTGCTTCTATAGTGTATGATGTTTATAGCGATGTATGTTGTGTAGTGATATATATACGCACGACAAACTCTTTGAATTGAATGGTTTAGTTCTAAATAGTTTTCTGCATTATAGCTGATTCTACAAATGAAGTTACTTCACTAATTGGAAAATGGTTTGTTTCTTTTTGTTCATATCCCTAATAAAAACACTTTCCAGATTTTCTATAGTCCTTTTTCTGTCATATGTTTAGTTTTGAAATCCATGTCTCATTATATCAAAAATAATAATAACTTGTAATTTAGACTATAAATATAAATAATAAAACTCTTTTTATAAGTTTTAAATAAATATTTAATATTGCTACACCATGTAAAGTCTATAAGTACCATTATATTCATTGGTTTCTACAATCTTACACATAAAGTATACTTTTGTACTAATTGCACACTTTTTATTTATTTTTATCAAGTCTTGAGATTGTAATTATTAAGAGTTAAGTTACTAAAGTACTGTCCTAAATTCAAATCATCTTACTATTATAGTTCAGCAAGACATAAAATACAAAATTTATTACAAAGTATAAATTATATTTGAAGAATTAAATAAGTTCTTGAAGTAGTTTAAGTAGTATTTGGTATTCAAATAATGTGAAAATTCTGTACTTGAAGTTTCTTTGTGTTTCCATTTTTTGCCTTGATGTGCATTCCATTTACTATACATGATACCAAATTTTAATAAATAATATATAATTATATTAAATTGATACCAAAAATCTTAAAATACATGAAAAATTAATGGATATTCAACTAATTTGGCTGTTAAGGTTAATTATAAATTTGACAAATAAGACACCTTCCATTAAACGGTAACGTCTTATTCTAGCAATTTTAAGATTTCAGCTTTTTTGAATTCATTGATGTGTTTCTTAAGTATGATAATTATGCACATGAAAATTTTGGTTGGGTATATTGAATAATATTAATATTAATTTTCATTTATTGAATTATCCTTACATTTTGCAATCATTCATATAAAGTTTTTTATCTTATTTTTATATAATTAACTTACAAAAAAACATGATATATCATTCATGAAATATATGAATGAGTTATAAATCTCATTAATAAAATATCCTCCCTCTTCTAGATTTTTAATAGTCTGTATATTTTTGTAT
This sequence comes from Lunularia cruciata, assembly GCA_948567375.1. Classification (NCBI taxonomy): domain Eukaryota; kingdom Viridiplantae; phylum Streptophyta; class Marchantiopsida; order Lunulariales; family Lunulariaceae; genus Lunularia; species Lunularia cruciata. The sequence continues at coordinate 38,919,426 of OX419755.1, read as the reverse complement.
ATTATTCAGCAGTATATTTTTTGAGTTGAAGTGGTATTGACATATTCAACTAACACAGAATTATTGATATAACCACAAATATATTTTATATTATATGTAGAAAGTAACTCAATGGGTCATATAAGCTATAGCTAAAGACTTAACTTTAAAGCTATTGTTTCTAAGGCAAAGTTATTACATGTTTGATATAGTATTAAAGATATAAGAAGCCAAATTAAACCATAATTTTAACTTTTGCTTAAGAGGAAGTTCAAATAAACATGTAATTTTTGTTTTCTTATAAAACCACCAATTATAGAGAAAATCTACTCATTTACCAAAATCTCTTTTATATTTCATTTCACCTTACACTATCAATTTGCATACTCATAGCAATTATCTATCCAGTCTTTTAAGGTCTAGTTTCTCTTATATCTTATATAGAAATTAATCAGTTTCTAGGTCTTAGTATGATTAAATAATTAACAAGGAATAGGATCTATTGATTATCAAATCTATCTAATTAAGTAAAGTTAGAAAATATATTATGTTTATAAAAGTATAAATATAGGGGACAACATCTTGAGCAAAATACATAAGCCATGTAGATATCAACTCAATAAAGTAGTAAAGTCATGGTAAAATTTATGCATACAATAGTATGCATTTTCATTAAGATTGATTTTTAAACTGAAATGTTATAATTGAAAAATGTATGAATAGTTGTACTTAAATATAATATAAATATACCATATATAATTTAAAAATTAGATTAAATCAAAGAAGTAATTCTACTAAATATTATTCCATGTTGGATATCTAAAAGTAAAATTTGATTTATATCTAGATTTTACTCTAATTGAAAAGCATGTATAATCTAATAAAATATAAAATAAAGAGAAGGAGGACCGCGGAGAAAAAATGAAGGATGGGAAGACACCATCAAGCAGTAAAGGGAGAGATGAAAAAGGTAAAATGGAGCTAAGCCCCAATAGAGTCTACATAAATATAAAATAAACGAGTATTGTATTAGAACAAGAACCAAATTTGTGAAATAATTTGTTACAACTGACTTTTTATTTTCTTAGTAGTAAGCGACAACGTAATACTCAAAATCATAAGCCTTTCTATTGCATAAAAATAATTATTAGAGTTGAGAGAACATTTTTCCCCGCTCAACCTTCCTGTCATTTTGATTTAATCTCTTGGAATCAAATATAATAAAACTTAAAATTACACAAAAATCTTCTAAATTCAACAAAATTCATAATTATGAATAGAAAAAGGTCTGTTATTGAAAGATAGTTCTCTTAATAACACTTTCCATTTCTTAATACAAAACATCTAACTTCTCTAAATAAATAAATTTTATTGAGGTATATTCCAAACAATGTAAATAAACTGAAGTAAAATATTTCATTTAAAAAAATCTTTAACAAGGCATGGAAATCTAAAGAGGTAAGACTCAATCTAACTATCTAGTTCATAAATTCATTTAAATAATCCAACTTATACAATAAAGAGGATCAAAGATCTTATATAAAAGATGAATATTGAGAATATATTAGATAATAAAAATACAAAATTTAAAGTTAAATGTATGTTAAAAAGTACTTTGGAGTTTTTTATTCAAGAAAATATCACTAAAATGGTCAGAATATGAAGGTAATATGTATGAATGATAACTACCATATGTAAATATTTTGTGTAAAACAAGTAAAAATCTCACTTGCAAAAAACACTGGTTTTATGTATTATTATCATTTTCTAAACTTGTTTATCCTTATATTTTATACATAGAAATAAGATGATAAGATTTACAAAACATGAACAATTCAAAGGTAAGGACATGTATTTGAGATGTGGATAATGACTTTATATTTGATCAAATTTTCTTGTAAAAACATTTCTAGTTTATTTTATTGTCTTAAAATATTATCTTTAAGTACCAAGAGCTTCTCAATAAGGATTATAACATCTAGATTCATCAACGGTTATATTATCTACAAGATACTACTTTGGAAAATTCTATTGTAAATCTCTCTAAACTCTATATTTCTTGAAACGCTAGTTGTAAAAAATTAGAATCCAAATAGTAAATTTTCAAGAAAATAAAAATACATAAAATCTCACTATTGAGTACTTTATTTGGAATTAAAAACTATACAAATTAACTGATAAAAACCTCCACGACTTTATGTTATCTTTAGCACAAGTCAATCAATTAGTGGTATCTTTGGATCCTTAAAGCACAAAATTTTATAAGAAATTTTATTATGAGATTATTAAGATCTTAAAAATCCTCCATCGATCATTTTTATTTCCATGGCAAGATTTCAATCTTAATCTTATTTGTGTGAAATTTGCATTTAACAATCAATTTATAATTCATAATATTATCTCTTTCTTTTGTGTTTTGTGCTTAGTGCTTAGTTGGTAACCTAGTGCTAGTGCCTAGTGTCTACCATAAAGTGATATAATGGTAAGAAACAATTTGTTTTGTGGGGGATACATAACAGACTAGATTTGAAGAGAAGTGCACAATTGGTAGATTGTTTAGTGTTTCCTATTTAGCTTTTGTGCAAGAAACACCCCTAAAAGAGTAGAGTAGTGACCAATTGTGGCACACTACGGCAAGTGGAAAATTAAAAGTTCACTTTCATTGAGTTTAAGTTCCAACTAGTTCATGAAGGTGGTAATTCAATCAACTTTGAAGGAGTTTCTTCACTACCAAGACATTCAACTCCAAAGATTGCATTCTACTCTCCCGAGAGGCACAACTCCAAAGGTAGTTCACATTGATAATAGGACTTTTCTTTTGTTATTTTTTATTTTGTGGTACTTTTACCACTACAGTTCATTTTGAGAAATCAGTCATTACTTTGCTTCATAACTCTCATGGATCCTAGACCTTAATAACAAGCATGAATGGCACTCCTATTCAAGCACTTGAGTTCCTACCACAAAGTTCCACTACTCATCAAAGGCATACAATTAATAATTAGAATTTAGCAAAAGCACCAAAGGAATTTTGGCCCTTTTGCTTTATTTAGGGTCAAAGGAATAAATGAATTATTTACATGTGACAAAAGCCCCAAATAGCTTCTTCCTACTCTAAGCCAAAGAAATATAGTGGTTGACAAAATCTAAAGATTATCATGGCTCATGCTCATTATACATTGCTAATCATATATTCATCTTATCTTATCTCTTTGCATGCAAGGATTAGTGGATGTGTCAAGGAAGGTATCAAATCTTCCCCAAAGACAACTTGTAGTTGTGTCCCCTTTAGACTTACCACTCCAAAGGTTACAACTACAAAGATCATCAAATTGCTTCTTACTTCAAAGATATTGCAACTACAAAGAACTTCTTTCAACTTCTTTCAACTACAAAGAACTTCTTTCTTTGGCCTTAAGTATTATTGCAAAGAACTACCTTTGCCTTTACAAATCCTAATAAGGGACTCAATTTTCTCCCTATAACTTGCTATTCTAAGAGATAAGTATCACAAATCTTATTAAAATTCTTATCTATATGTTCTTTAAGTCTAATGGCTAGCTAGTCGATGTTGTCTTCTTTGTTCCTCCCTCCACTCCAACTTCTAAACATGCAACTTCAACTCATGGAAATATACATTTGTCATCCTCCCTTGAGCTATTTTCTCCTACATCACCAGAAATTGATCTTGTGCCTCCAATTGCTCAAGAATTTTCACATTTTCTTCTTCAAGGTCACTATTCAAGCCTACACATCCTTCACTACCTCCTCCAACATTTGGGATTGATAAGCTTCCCTCTCTCCCTTCTCCTTCTTTATTTCTTTGACTAGATTCTCTTATTGAGCAATCAACTCCTTCAAATATTTGGATATCTATAGTTCCAATAACCATCTTGATCTAGGTGGTTATCATGATATTTGCACCACAAAGCTCATGTTCTTAGATGTTGGAGTGTTAGTCTTAGCATCATAATTATACTAATAATTGCTCAAAGACTACTTAGTGGTGGCCAAATTTTGTGTTCAAGCTATTGATCATACCATAAGAGCTACAATTTGCACCACAAAGTGGACTGTCCAATGAGCCATCAAGTGCATTGTAAGGATTAAAGTTCCAAGTTGTTGCAAGGGTATTCCTTTGAAGTGCAGCTCTATAGAGCTCATTTCTTTGATGTTGAGCCTTTGAATTTTTGGTTATGATGGACAAAGTTTAAAGAAAATTACATGGAGTCTTTTAGCTAAAGTGACTATGGGTTGTTGATATTGTAATCAAAGCTTATTGTTGATAATATATAGAATTGAGTATTGAGATTCTTCTTAGAGTTGAGTTTATGACCGATTGATTACATCAAAGAAGTGAGTGGAAGAATCAAGTGAAGAAACTATAGGCATTGGAGGTATCTCTATGTGTTGTGTGATTATCTGTATCTTTGATTTTTGTTACTTAATTTCTTTTTAAGTTGAGTGGACCATGTACAAAAATGCTATGGAGTTTGCTATAGTCTTGAAAGTTGGTGTAACAATATGGAGTTTAGCAATGAAGTTGGTCAAGGTTAAAAAAGTAATGAATAGGCCAAATTAGCCTACAATATTATAGAAGTATCTAGGAAGCTTCTTGGGAAGCTCCCCACTAGCTTAGCTTACATCCCAAGTAGGTAGTTCTAGAAGAAAGCTTCTAGAAGCTTTTTTCTAGCTTAGCTTGCACGCCAAGTAGGTGGCTTCAAGAAGGAAGCTTCTTGAGAAGCTTCCTAGTTAACTTGGATTGCACCATAAGAAAGCGGCTCAAGGAAGCTTCTTGAGAAGCTTTTCAAGGGTTTTGTATGCTCCTTATAAATACAGGAGCCAAATTTCATGCTAGGCATTTGGAGTTTACCCACATTCAAGTATCCCAATGTGATCTTCCATTCTTCTATTTTTTTCCTTGGTCTTTGGACTTTTACATTGGTATTGAGTAGGAATAGGATGGATGGAATTTATGGACCACCAAATCTACTTCTACCAAACCATTAGGATTTTCATATCCAGGCATTACCCAAGCATCCTTTTACACAATTCATCACCTCGCACTTTGGGTAAGATTTTTTGCATATGATAACCTTGTTTGAGGAACCCTTGATACTTCTGGTTGTAACTTATGAAGAACGGTGGACGTGTTGCATCTATGTGTTAGTAAATTAGATTATTTGGAAGTAGGAGGATAGAGTAATGGCGGCAATACCAAACATTATCATTGCTATGAAACAATAAACTAAGCATCCTATTAGATTGTTGGATGAATGAGCCCAACAACAACAAGAACACATAGAGTCAGTTTGAGATGGAGCAGATCAAATCCAATTCCCAAAATCCAAGGTGTTGGAAGGCAAGAATCTTCTGGGCATAATGGAAAATTTTGTGTTTGACTTCAAACATTACTTTGAAGCTACAAATCTTCAAGATAAACGGAAATAGATTCTCTTGGCTTCTTGTCAATTGGATAGTGTGGCAATACTATGGTGGTGATTTCAAGTGGAGCAAGCTAAATGATAGATTTCTACATCAATCTTGACATAGGCAAAATGCAAGGAGGCAATACTTGGTCGATTTCAAACTATAAATGCCACTCGAGCTGCAAAAGATAAATTGGTGGAGTTGAAGCAGATTGGCTCTATAAGGAGCTACATCATGCAATTTCAGAACATCATCATGAAGATTCCAAATATACAAGAAGGTGAAGTTCTAGATCAATTTGTGAGGAGATTGAAGTCACTAACCAAATTGGAGGTGACCATGCAAGAACCACAAAACATGGAAGAAGCCATGCAATTAGCTGAGCACTTTGATTCCTTGGTTGGGACAACTTGGTCTTGACCTTGACCTACATAAAGCCTACCAATACACTACACTTGGGTGGAGGATCGGCACCAATGGAGATTGATGGTATCCAACTGAGACCACTTGGTATAGCAGATAGAGAAAGATTGCAACAAAATGGTGGTTGTTTTTATTGTCACCAAGTTTTATCGCATTGCTGAATGTCCACTTAGGAACAAGAGACCTTGACAAGTTGCCCAAAGGGAGTTTGTGGAGCGGAATGATCAGGGAAATGAGGAGTCCCAATAGGAGATTTTGAGCCACCTATTGGGAGCTTGATTAGTTCCAATGGGATTGAAAGCTTGACCTATGCAAGTTTGCTTCACTTGCAAGGTATGATATCTAATCGGGGTTGTAGGATTTTGGTTGCTTCTAGAAGTTCATAGAATTGTATGTCTATGCAAGTAGCAAAGGAATTGAGTATTCCTATCAAGCCATTAATTGGAAGTCGATTGATGATGGCAAATGGTAGATGGTAGAAAGGGTTCTACATTCCATACCTTGTATCTTGTTATCTTCAAGATTGGGAAGGAGTATTTGGAGTGTATGAGGTTTGTAGTGGCACTTCTACACTATGATGTCATTCTAGGACTACCTTGTCTTGAACGTCATAAGGTTCAATATGAATGGACCTGACGACAAATTCAAGTACAACACCAAGGTAGGAATTTCTGATTAGGTTGTTTGGCACCTCTGAGTAAGACACCTAGGAATAGTCAATCCCAGGATGGGGAGTTTGTCAAGAAGGTAGCCATAGAGCAAGCCTTGAAGAGAGAGGAGTCCCAAGATGGGAAGTTTGCCAAGAAAGTAGCCATGGAGTAAGCTTTGAAGAAAGCTAAGTCCCTAGATAGGGAGTTTGTTAGTGAAGCAGCCATAGAGCAAGCTTTGGAGGAAGATAAGTCTGTTTTCACGGTGAAGATCAAGCCAATTGCACAAGGATAATCAAAGGAGGGCCAAAGGCCTCATCAAGCAATGGTTGATCAGATAGTCTAAAGAGTTTGTGGATGTATTTCCGGATGATCTGCCAAAAGGATTACCCTCCAATTGTGGTATGCCCTTCAAGATTGAGTTATTGCTAGGGAGTACTCTAGTGAGTAGACCAATCTATTGACTCTCACCAAAGGAGTTGGAGGAGTTACAAACAACACTTACGGAGTTGTTGGAGAAGGACTTCATATGACATAGTACCTCTCCTTGGGAAGCACCGATAGTATTTGCTCCATAGAAGGATGGAGTTCTTTGTTTTTATATTGATAACCATGGGCTCAATTAGCAAAAAATGAAGAATGCATATCTCTTGCCTTGGATTGATGACTTGCTTGATCAATTGAGTGGAGCATGATACTTTCCAAGTTGGATCTTTGTAGCAATTATTGGCAAATCCCCATTGATAAGGAAGAGGTGCAAAAGACTACCTTTCGCACAAGGTATGGGCATTCCAAATGGAGAGTTCTACCTTTTGGGCTCACTAATGCTCCAACAGTCTTCATGGATCAGATGCATCAATTGTTGGATGGACTATCTGATTGATACGTGGTGGTGTTCTTATATGATATCTTAATCTATAGCAAGATAGAGGTAGAACATGTGAATCACATGCAAGAAGTCATAAGATGACTACAACAATGGAAATTTTACTACTGGAAGTCTAAGTGTGCCTTTTGGCAAAAGGAAGTTACCTTCTTGGGTCACAAGATCTCATTAAAGGAGATCAAGATGGAAGAAGAGAAAATCAAGGCCATTACTGATTGGCCTACTCCAAAGGACGCTATAAAAGTATGAGCATTAATGGATTGGCCAATTTTTATTGATAGTTCATCCACTATTATGCTCATGTGGCTACACCATTGAGTGATCTCTTGGAGAAGAACTTGAGCTTCTAGTGGACCACAAGCACAAAGAAGCATTCTAGAAGTTGAAACATATGGTGTCTTCAAGACCCATCCTTCAACCATATGACCCTCAACTACCTTGTGTGGTTGATTTTGATGCTTCTAACTATGCAATTGGAGCCATGTTGCCGTAAGGCAATCATCCCAATTGGTATAGTGAATGTTGAACAAAGCATATCTTCCAAGGTGAAATTAGCACATTTGGTTTGCTCATCAATTTAAGGATGATAGGCCATGGACAAAGAAAACTTGGTGCCAAGTAGCTTGAAGAGTGCTTGCTAAAATTTATCAATGAATTGAAGATCCTGGTTGGAGATGAGTATACAAGACATGCCATGATGCTTGAAGACATTGTAAAAGTAGATCTTGGCCAATGTTAGAGCATCTACTATATCAAAGGTTGGTGCCAAATGGATCTGCTTACTAAGCTTATCAACAAACACCACAATTGCTATATGAGCTTACTTTGTCTTTAGCAAGGATGTGATGAGATCAAAGCTCATGTGTTCCTGTCAAGCTGATAGGATGGGAAGTGGTTGAAGGAGTCCACTCAGCTTTTGGTTATTGGCTTTGTTGCATTGGCAATTCTCACAAGATCAAACATATTTCTCAAACTTTTTGTACCATATTGAGCCCCCACCATTGGTGTTGTAGGGTACCCAAGGTCTTATCCACACCCATGTGACCAATGATTGGTAAGTCACGGGCTTCTTGAAGGCTCACAAGTTGTAAATCATCCTTTGTTGGAACATAAATCTGGTTCTCAAAAAATAGAAGGCTTTCCTTGAAGGAGAAGGTGTTGTATTCCTTATTGTGTGTTGCAAGATGACCTTGTATTATATGAAAGAAGGAGTAGTTGTTGTAAAGTGATCCTAAACTTGATTTAAAATTTTGAGTCTATTGACACTATCATAATTGGCGCTATGATGAGAGGTTTAGAAAGTCTTCAAATCAAGTCATCTTAATAAGGCATCAAGGATGACATGGAACCTAATAGGTTTGTACTCAAGTTTGATGTCAAATAAATATAGTTTTTGACTCTTCATGTGCTCCAAATGTAATATCTACAATGAAGTTTATGATTGATTTGCATGATCACTTGTTTCCCCAAGAGATAATGCCTCAATACCTTGGTGGCATATACCATTACTAGTTGTTCTTGATCTTGAGTAAAGTAATTCTTTTTTGTAGTTTTTAGTTGATGAGACACAAAAGCAATGAAATGTAATCCATCTAGAAATCCCTACTATAACACAACTCCAATGGCAAAGTTAGAAGCATTGGAATCAACCATAGAAGGGAGTTGAGGATCATATGGTTGAAGAATGGTACCAATTATTCAACCATATGATCAACATAACTCAATATATCTTAAGGTGCTATAGTATAGATTTTTTAATTTGCATCCCTTGGATCTTTGAAGTCCTTTAGGATAGATTTCTCAATTTATATAGCTATATTCTCTTAGGTTTGATAGGAAAATTTTCTTTACAAACAATATTAGAGCTTAGCTTGAGTTTCCTCCTTGTGTTGTATCCTTGTCTAACTTGAAGAATCTTTCTATCCTTGAGTCCCTACAAGATTCTCCTATTCTTTCTAAACTTAAGGAATCTAATGGTGTTCAAGTTGGGATCACTATTGTTGTGCGTGTATACATTGCTACACAACATACATTGTTGTCAACATCATACACAATAGAAGCACAACTCACACATAAGTCATACATAAACTCTAAAGTGCTACAATAATCAGGTCATTTACAACTCAAATCAATCAAACTCAGATCAATACTTGATATGATCCTCAACAACTTGCAAACAACTGGTTAGGTCCCTCTAACTCCAAATAGCCATCTACTCCAAGTATATGGTATACCCTATGATGTGCAAAGTCAGGAGGCCGGGTGCTATGGAGCCCCATCGTTACTTGCTTGTCTGCAATCTATATCATATAAAAAATGAACTAGCTATAGGTCAAGTACATCTAGGACATAACCACTGTCCTTGAGGAACCACCGTGAGGGGAGGAGTCATACATGCTATAGGCCATCCTCTCAAACAGCAATCACACACCAACATAGTAGCAGCTCCATTAGAAGAGCCACATAATATACACCTCAAGCCTGCACGTACAAGTGCCAAGCTTGGATCCATAGTACCATCAATGTTTGGGAGGTGGCATGGCGCACAATTGCGCACATGATCCTTCCAAACAACACCATTACGTCCTTCTAACACAAGGACTCCAGATGGTAAAACCTCATGCACTCTCAAGATAGTACGGCCTGTCAAAACATCAAGTGTCATCGATGCTATCTGCTGTAGATATACATAGTCTCTTGGATGAAATTGACAGATCGAGGGTCTATAACCTCCTCTTCAAATGGTATCATAACATAAAGTATCTCTATATTGAGCAATTGCCAAGTTCTCAAAGGCCATCGGCATCACTCTCCAAAAGATCTCTGCCCATTGAGAACATGCGCTCACCTATACGTCTGGATCATCCAAGTCCAAGACTACAATAGCATCTTGACAAATGGCTACAAGTAAATTTGGATCTCGTCCATAGAGTAGAAAGTATGGAGAGAAGGATGCTAAAGAGGCTTGCTAGCTGAATCGATAGCCCATGGCCAAACAAGGTAATTGGAGATTCTAATCTCCCAAGTGGCTTCTTTGCAAACCATACTTTTGCAATCCTCTCTTCATTATCTAAACCACTCTCTCTACTAAGCCATCTGCCTTAGGATGATCTTGGGAGGTAGTACGGTGATCAATCAAAGCCTTGTCACACAAGACTTGAAACTCCTCCAAGAACTCTATACCCTAATCAATCAAAACCTCATCCGGTGCACCAAAATGACTAAGAAGTAGATCTAGGAATGAGTAAGCTATCCCTTCACTAGACTTGTCAAGAAGTGCCACCAACTCAATCCACATGGAGAAAGTGCTCCACCATCACCAAGACATACTGATAATGTCTCATAGTCAACAATAAAGGTCCAACAAAGTCCAAAATCCAATAGTAACCCAATCCCATGATAGGTAATGGGTGTAACACCAAGTCCTCAAGAGTAGATAGTGTGACCCAAATACTCAACTTGCTTGTGGAAGAACCTACACTTCCGAAGATGTAATTTGAGGCCATGAGATCTCAACCTCTCAAACACCTCCAACAATTGTCTCTCATGATCCTCCATAGTAGTGCAATAGACTAAAATGTCATCAATATAGCACTGAGCAAAATCCAATCCAACTAGGATCCTATCCATGACCCTCTAGAACTCAACATGAGTATTCTTTAACCCAAATGGTAAGAACCTCCACTGATATAATACATCCTTGCCGTAAGGATCAGTAGCCCAAAATGCTAGCTTGGACTTATCTACGTCCCTGATTGGCAACTGATGATATCCCGCTCAAAGATCTAAAGTACTAAAGACCTTTGCATGCCCAATGGCATCAAAAATCTCTTTTGGTGTAGGCATGGCATACTGATCAGCCCTGGTCTATTGGTTGACAGGATGATAATCTCCACACATCCACCTATTTTTGTAGTTGCCATGCATATCTTTCTTGGCTGGCTTCATTGTTGCTGATTCATACTCTCCATGTGAAATCTCCACCAAACTAACCTCAAAAATGTCACTACTCCGGTTTTGAATCAATGTCCTCTCCATATCACTAGAGCAATAAGGACATTGGAAAACTAGTGTATTGCTAATCAACTCAATCCATATACCAGGTCCCTTCAATGCACCCAAATCCTTCATACTAAAGGCTAAACAACTTGTGTGGCTCCTCAAGAACCTCCTAACTCTCCATCTTTCCTCTCCAATAAGCTTGGCTCCAAGATTTGGCTTACAAGTATCCTATGTAACTGTCATAGGAGTGGAAGACGTACTGACTGGTTGCTACACTAGGCCCTTGGGAGCAATAGTATCATGCCCCCAACCACTAGAGGTCCCAACCTCTATGTGCAAAACTCACTCCACTCTGGCTACAAGCTCCACACTCTAGCTGCATCCCAAGTGGACCAAGGGTATAATCCAAGTAGCCCACTCTCACCTGGATGGACTCCAAGTAGACCACTCTCCCTAGTAGCTATTGGCTGTGTCCCAAGAATACCATGTCCACTCGGTCCATTGCCCCCAACATGTGCCTGAATCGTCTTGATAGGCACATGGCTCACAAGTGTCTGAGTGGGGATGCCTATCAAGTGCATCCTATGCTGCTATGCCAAGCCAAGGCTCATAATCTAGAACAAATAGTTGAGGTCCATAGCCTGACCTAACACCTGACGCCTGGATGCCTCTAACACTGTTGGAATAGCAATTATATTGGTGCAAAAATCCATCACCCGCTCTCTCTCATCAGCATTGGGCTCCACCAATTGCTGTAATTGTGAGTCCCAAACAAGTCCAAATCCTCCCTCTCAAAAAGCATGAGAGCTTGGGAAACTCATGAGTGTGGGAAATGCGGCTCTAGGCTGTCCAACTAGGTTCACCATTGCCATAGTTGACCTATCAGCCACTACCACTATTTGAGATTGACGCCCAAGATATCATCAACAAGGATGTGGTCAAGTCATTGAATCCCATCATAAGCATGTTGTAAAACCTCTATGGGTAAGAGGTTTGTCCACCAAAGACAAAGACGATGAGCTCGTGATCCCACTCTGGTTGCATCTAACAATATAGCACATCCCACCACTCTGGTGCAAGAATCACCCATCAAAGGAATGTTCTCCAAAAGGTAAGCTAGAGAAATGGATTGATGAACCTAGAGATGTTGTAGTATCCGTAACATCTCCCAAAACACACAAAATGAGGATCCTAAAGACCCAAACCTTGGCCAACATGTGTATGTCTTGACATGGCCATCTAGAAATCACCAAGTGAATAGGCCCATGTCTCTCCAGATCATGCACTCCCAATAAGGAAATGTTTGTTGGTAGGGCCTTATGGTAACCTCAAACTACTGATATTGGTTATAACTCTAGATACTGATAGGCCAAGTGTGCCGCATGTATAGAGAGGTTTTCCTAACAATCTCATCTCTCTCTACATACAAGTACCTCTATACTTGTATACCTACTTGTAATACCACAACTAGTCCGGTGTTAATCCCACCAAACAACTCCAATAGACATATCCTCTCTACTAGATACTGCCAAGCAATGAGTGTGGTATCCAAAGGTGTCAAAGTAATGGACTATAGAGGCTCATCCTCACACTCATTTGCCAATGGTACAAAGGCTCCACTCCAAGCCTGTTGCACCAACTGATCTGCATGTTGCTGTAATGCCTCCTTTGAACTCCACAATGGAACATCCAAGGTGGATAGAACAATCCCACTTGTACTCCAAATCCGAGTGATCTCCTCTGGTACTAGAGTGTCCTATGCATGGGCGTTCCCCTCCAACAAGTCACCAGGCCAAGTAACTGCACCACTGAAAGCTAAAATTGATGCTGCCATGGTCCCAGACTATTGTGAGCCAAGATTGCCACTACTAAAGCATGCTGGTAGGCAACATACTCATCCCTCACCAGACTGCCAACTTGGTCTAAAGGAGGCTATCTCCTCCCAATAGTCAATACCAAAACCCATGAGGTATAACACTACTCTCCCAACTAGCACATCATATGACTCAACTATTGTTGCAATAGCCTGAGCTCTCACCACCGAGCTATTAGTCAGATGACCAGGCTGAACCTGGACAACAAGCTCCCCACGTGTGATGTACTGTGTCAAACCACCACCTAGAGATGTCTGGATCTGAAATGGACACCTCTCCACATCGGTCTTCTGTAACTCCAGACCGACTATTGCAGCCTTCCCCAACATAAGGGGTTGTGCACTAGAGTCTAACAAGACTCTCTATGGTGTATAGACCTTTCGAAGGTCCCACCAAATGGAAAATCTCCCTCTGGTTATCCAATAGGACAACACCAAGTGTGAATTGCATTCTCTCAAAGGCCGATCTAGTTGGCAATTCTTCCAATCTAGCCGTTGTTGCTTGCCATAAACCATTGGTTGCTGAACGGATCCCATGCTCCTCAACCAAGTCAGCTCCACTATCAACCACCTTTGCTCTAGTAGTAGGAACTACATCATCCCTACTCTCACAAAGTGTGGCAGCCAACCGGAACATTGGAGTTGGGTCAACTCCCAATGTAAACATGTCACTAGCTAAAAACAAAGGGCACCGCATAATCAGTTGAGCCGCCCCCAACATCATGCTAGACTCAGTCTGTGTAGTAGTAGGTGGTTGACTAGTAGGTAGTCTATCATATATTCTATCACCACCTACCACACCTGCACTAGGACGTCTAGGATATAAGGATGTCGTCTGCAATGCCTTAGATAGTGTGAAAGACTGGGGGAGTCTGACATGTCTCCCAACCTCTCCTGTTTGTGGGTCCAACTCTACTGATGCTCCTCTAGGCTTTGGAGCACGTACTACACTCCTAGTCATTGCTACAGATGCATCCACCTGTGTTGCTCCGTACATGAAGTCCAAAGCATCTCTATCATGAGCATATGAGGTAGAAGCCTCAACACCCGAATATGATCTCCTCTCAGCAATAGCTATACTAGCCAATCTTTGCTCCAACTACTCAATCCAAGTAGCCATAGCTGTATCAAAAGTAAGGGTAGGTATTGCACCCCTACTAGGTGTAGATCCTCTACCACCACCTCTACCACCTCGTCCTCCATGAATTGGAGCTCCTCTACTTCTTGCCATAGCAGCCCTACCACTCCGTAACTTTGGGTGTAGGTCAAAGCACCGGTCACTAGTGTGACCAAATTTGTGGCAATGCTCACACAACCTCTGTGTTGGCTGTTATGCACCAGAGGTATTAGGTCCACTACCTTGAGTACACTCTCTCTGATGGTGAGGTCCACCATAAGTCCAACAAGCAACACAACTACTCACTAGCTGTTGTTGACCCAAAAATGAAGGTAAAGGTCTAACTCCACTAGGTCCTCCACTTGCTCCATAGGATCTGGGCTGTCCACCCTATCCTCAAACACCAACTAGGCATGGTGCACTTCGGTGCACTCTAGAAGAAGTAACAATTGTGGATGAGGTCTCTCTACCAAATCCAGATGTCACCACTCTCTCTTCCACCATGTTGAGCTCAATATGCTCAGCCAAACCAAAATCCACTACCAAAGTAGGCAAAGTAGCCTGTAACAACATAGCATCACAAAATCTACATCATAACTCCTTGTCCAATATCCCAAACCAAAAATGGACTGCCTGGGCCTTAGTAAATCCCTAAGTGAAATTGATAAGCCGCCTCATGCGAGTGTATGCCTCGCATAGGCTCTCTCTAGCCTTCCATTAGAACTCCTACAAGCTTCTCAGCTTGTCAATCTGCACTCCCTGGTAGTTTTGCCTCAAACACTGGAAGAACTTCACCATGGGGTTAAACCCCGGTACCACACCACCTCTTGTAGTGGTACCTCCACTCGTGGTAATACTATCTCCAGCTAGTGCACCTCCACTAGCTCCACCAACACAACTCAAGCTAGAACTCGTGGGTATAGCGGATCTACTCCTAGCAATTGAGCTTGAAGTGATAGAGATATAGTTTGAAGACCAATACTGTCTCTATAAATCAATCTCCTCCAAATGAGCTCTCCTGAACTCATGGTAGTCATCCATCGGCAGACCCTCCAAATGCTAAAACAACCCCTTCCATGCCATGAAAGGTGTGAACAAAGTCGGGTTCCGCATCTATTGCGGATCACACCAACTATCAAACTCTTGGATGAAGTCATCCAACTCAATGGTACCCACTGTACCAGAGTAACGCCTAGGGCCTTTGGAGACCCCATAAATCTTGTCCATGTCCCACAACAACGGTGTAGACATGACAAGTGCACTCTCAACTGAATCAACTCCTATGTCAAACTCCAACTCAGGGTCAATCTCCTCCCTCGCTAGGACTTGATATACATGCTTATATTGAGCGCCACTCCAAGTAAACCCACTACGTAATGCATGGCTATCTCTTTTGGAATCCCTAAAGAATTCCGCAAAGTAACCGCAACCACAAATTGCAACAACAAGTACCACACCAAGTGCCAACACTAACCAAGCACCACAAAGTGCCAACACAAACCGAGCACTACCAAGTGCCAACATCAACCAAGCACCACCAAGTGCCAATATCGACCAAGCACCACCAAGTGCCAATATCGACCAAGCACCACCAAGTGCCAAAACTATCAGAACATTGTTCACTAATGTAATTCTAACCAAGACAACTACACTAGGGGCAAGGGCAACCTGGAACCTGCCATCATAACACGCATTCTCACGGTCTGTAAGTTATCACTTCCTGCCTCACCAGAGAGAAACAAAGATAATCTGACTGGTCATCACTCCAGCCTCACTATCAAGAGTACACCAGAGCACCAACGCTCAAAATTCATTGCACCTCCCACAAATATGTTGCTCAAACATGAAGCAAAGAATGGAGGAGGTCCCATCACAAGAATGCTAAACAACAACACTCCATCTCATAAATCAACATAGGATTGACTTTGCCACCATTTGGCATTTGACATAATCGGAGTACCTATCTACTTCTTGAGCTACGAGGATCACCGAGGATCAAATTCAAGTTCTTCTCGCCAAAATTTGAGTTAACTCCTTCACAAAATCTGATGTAAAATCTGACATTAATCCCTAAAAATAGCTGACCACTAAATCCTCAGCTAACTCTTCACTTGAACCAAACTGGAAAAATGGGTTTTGTCCAATCTTCAATTCACAAGGATCTACTTCCAACTCCAACTCCATCTTCAATTTCAGTTTATGAGCTCAACTTCTAACAAATTGGTCCTAAGCTCAAAATCATAGCTACCATTTGAAAATTGCTTCTTCCCTAGCTCTAAATTTTGCTAGCGCTTCCGCACACACACTCTCTCAAGAAATCTGAACTACTTGATTGAGACACCACTATCCATCGAGCTTGGAGATACCACCAACACTTGCAGTTCCTGCATCCAATTTCCCCCTAACTCACTTCTTTGATGTAATCAGATCATTTACAACTCAAATCAATCAAACTCAGATCAATACTTGATCTGATCCTCAACAACTTGCCAACAATTGGGCACTGATTACAGTCAAGCCACACCCACTCTAGCTAAGAGACTCCAAGTGACGCTCGCCGGCTTTCTGTCCACTCTAGCCAAAAACTCAAAGGCTCAACATCAAAGAAGTGAGCTATTTGGAGCTACACTTCTAGGGTATACTCCTGATTTTGACCTAGGTCTCATCCCAATGGTCCTGCTAACGGCACACCCAACAGCATGGATGGTGCAAGTGACGGTGGGCTCCACCATGAATTCAGTACCCTAAACACAAAATTTGACCGTTGGGAACGTAGTCTATGAGTAACTGCCAAAATGCCTCTAACTACTTACACTAGAACTCCACTGTCCAAACAATCTAGATACGACACTACAAATGGCGTGACACTATATTACATTCTAGCCGAAGTACTAGAGATACCATATACTTTAGCTTCTTGAATACTTCTTCATGCTTGGTGGTCCATTGAAAGCTTGGGGTCTTCTCTAAGAGATTGATCAATGGTGAGGTAATATGAGCATAATTGTGGATGAACCATCAATAAAAACTTGCAAATCTATAAAATGCATGCACTTTTATGGCATCCTTTGGATAAGGCCAATCAGTAATGGCTTTGATTCTCTCTTCAAGATGATCCATTCCAATGAGAACTTATGACCCAAGAAGGTAACTTCCTTCTACCAAAAGGTACACTTTGACTTTTTGCATTAAAACTTCCATTGATGTAGTTGCCTTAGGATTCATATATGATTTAGGTGTTTTGCCTCCATCTTGCTATAGATTAAAATATCATCCAAGAACATCACCATGTATTGATCCAATAGTCCATCTTACACCCAATGCATCTGATCCATGAAGATTGCCGGATCATTAGTGAGCTCGAAAGCTTAAACTCTCTATTCAAAATGCCCCTACCTTATGTAAAAGGTAGTCTCTTGCACATCCTCTTTGTTAATGAGAATCTGCCAATAAGCGCTTTAAAGATCCAACTTTGAGAAGTATCATGCTCCACTCAATTGATCTAGCAAGTCATCAATTTAAGGCAAAGGACATGCATTCTTCATTGTTTGTTTATTGAGTCCATGGTAATGAATACAAAAGAAAAATCTTCCATCCTTCTTTGGGACAAATAGTACTAGTGCTCCCCAAGGAGATGTATCATATAATTTCTAACTCCATTTATGTTATTTGAAGCTCTTCCAACTTCTTGGTTGAAAGAAAATAGATTTGTCTACTCATTGGAGTACTTCTTGGCAATAAATTGATCTTGAAAGGCATACCACAACCAAAAATTAACAACTTTGGTAGATCATCCAAAATCATATTTGCAAAACCTTAAACTATTTGATCAACCATTGCTTGATGAGGCTTTTGGCCCTCATCAAATTCTCCATGTGCAATCTACTTGATCTACACCGCAAAAATATGAATATCTTCCTCCAAAGCTTGCTCTATGATTACTCTACTAACTTCTCATCTTGGGATTGAATATTCTTAGGTGTCTTACTCAAAAGTGCTAGACAACATAATTGGTAATTCTTACCTTGGTTTTGTACTTTAATTTGCTATCGGGTCCAATCAAATTAAACCTGATGACGTTGAAGCCAAGGCAAAATTAAAATGTGTAGTCATAGTGTAGAAGTGCCACTACAAACCTCATACACTCCAATACTCCTTCCTTATCTTGAATCTTACAAGATGTGAAGTATGGAATGAAAAACCCTTTCTACCATCTGCCATCATCAATCTACTTTCAATTATTGGAGCAATTACTTTGTTAAGTGCATAGATATGCAATTCTCTAAACTTTTAGAATCATCTAAAACCCAACAACTATGATTAGATATCATACCTTGCAAGTGAAGCAAACATGCATAGGTTTAGCTTTCAATCCCATTAGAACTAATCAAGTTCTCAATAAGTGACTTGAACTCTCCTACTAGGATTCTTTGTTTCCTTGATCATTGTGCTCCATGAACTCCATTTGGGTGATTTATTAAGGTCATCCGTTCTTGAGTGAACATTCTACAATGCAATATCCATTTTGATAAATAATAAAAGAAACCACCATTTTTTTGGAATCTTCCTTTATCTGCAATGCCAAGTGGTCTCCATTATAGATGCCATCAATCTCCATTAGTGTCAGTTACTCCACTCATGTGTAGTGTGTTGGTAGTCTTTATGAAGGTTGAGGTCAAAACCAAGTTATCGCAACCAAGGCATCAAAGTGCTCAACCAACTGCATGACTTCCTCCAAGTGTTTGGGCTCCTTATGGTCATTTCTAATTTAGAACATGACTTCAAGCCCTTGAAAAATTGATCTAGACCTTCAAATTCTAGTTATTTGGAATTTACATTATGGTGTTATGGAATTAAGTGATATAGCTTTTCACAAAACCAATTTTTTTCAGTTCTACCAATCTAGCTAGCGCGGCTTGTGCAACATTTATAGCCTAGAATCTTCTAATTATTAAGCTCTTGAATTCTTCCCAATTGCCATTCAACTTGCTTTACTCAAAATTGCCACCACAGCTTATCCACTTGATCCAATTGGCTTGGAGCTTAGAGAATTTGTCTTCCTTCATCCTAAAGATTTGTAGTTTCAAAATAATGTTCACAATCAAATATGATATTCTCTACTATACCCAAGAGATTCTTGTCTTCAAATACCTTGGAGTTTGAAAATTGGATTCACTCATCTCTTTCTCAAAATAGTGCTCTCTCTACATGCTCTTGTCATTGATTGTCTCTTTCTTTCAACAATTGAGTAAGGTGCTTGATTTGTTGTTACATAACAAGGACATTTTAAAGCATTACCACCATGGCTATCACTCTGTCAAACTACCTATAATTATCTTAGTTAACACTTAGATGCAACACATTCACTATTATCCAAAAGGCTCTTGAGAGGCTTTTCAAGAAGCTTTGTAAAAGCCATCTTCTTAGAGTGCAAGCTAAGCTAAACGGGAAACTTCTCAAGAAGCTTCCTTCTGGAAACTGCCTACCTGGCACGCAAGCTAAGCTAGTTGAGAAGCTTTGCAAGAAGCTTCCTCGTAGAAATCACCACTTGGCATACACATTACTTGATACTTAAAGAGTATCAAGAATTTTCTTACATGTTTCTAAAATATTCTTATAATTCTTGGCTAATTTGGCTTATTTGTTACTTTGTTAGTCTTGATCAACTCATTTTAAAACTCTTTATTGTTACACTCAAGCTATTGAGTTGGGAAAATTGGCCAGATTGGGTAGAGAAGGAGGTCAAATTGGTCAAGTTTGAAGAACATATCCATTCTAATTAGAGATTTGGAAGTCATGAGCTTCTCAATTGGGAAGTTTGCCAAAATTTAGTAGAGATCAAATTGGTCAGATTTGGGGAGTATTTACTTGCACAATACATGAGTCAAGGTCTGATTGGCAAAGATTGGCCAGATTTGGAGCTTTGATAGATTTGGAAAAGGTTACCCAAATTAGATAAGGTCCAAGTTGCTATTGAGTTTGGAGAATTTGCCAAATTAGGTAGAGGAGGAAGTCAAATTAGTCAAATTTGGAAGCATTCACCTTCACAAATTCATGAGTCAAAGTTTGATTGGTAAAGATTTGCCAGATTTGGAGGTCTTTCAGATTTGGAGGTTTTTCAGATTTGGAGGTCTTTCAGATTTGGCAAATGTTAGCCAAATTAGATAGGGTCCAAATTAGCAAGAGAAAGACCTCTGACATCTAGAGGCATAGATTGTAGGCTAGAGAGGTTACAAAGGCTTAGTTTGCATGAGGCTAGCTATTTTAGATCATGTTTTGGTAGTGTTTTGGGAAAATTAACCCACCTTTCAAGATTATATGAAGCAAGGTTTGAACCTTGGATCTTTGGTTCATAGACCTATACCCTGGCCAATTGGTCCACTCTCACTTGTTGTCCTAGAGACATATAAACTTATAGCTATATCTTTGTAGCTTTGGTTAGAAGAGTACACTTCATCTCATCCTTGTGGATCTTGGTAGTGTAAGAGTATGTATATGCTCCCATTATGTCAAATGCCAAATGGTGGCAAAGTCAATTTGATTCACTTTATGAGATTAAGAGTTACCCTTTGGGCTTCTTGTGATTAGACCTCCTCCATTGTCTACTTCTTATTTTTGCACCATGTTTGTGTGAGGTGCTTTGATATATGGAGCGTTGGTGCTCTATTATGCTCTTGATAGTGAGGCAAGAGTGATGATTAGTCAAACTACCCATATTTCTCCTTACTGAGGTACAAAGTAATGACATGTAGGTCGTGAGAGTGCATGTTATAATAATATATTAACAATAACTTGCACTCTCCCCTAGTGTAGTTGTCACAATTAGAGTTATATTAGTGGATGATGTTTTGTTGTTGGTGGCACTTGGTGGTTACGGTTGTGGATTGGGATAAATTATCACAATGAAAGAAATTTTGCTATATTACAAAAGAATTTTGCTATATTTTCAAAAGAAATTTTGCTATATTACACAATGGGCTTACATAGAGAAGCAATTGGTATCAATCTATATGTTAGTTCTTAATCAGAAAGGAAAGTGATTTTGGTTTGGAGTTTGATATAGAGTTGAGTCAATTGAGAGTGCACATTGAATGTTGACGCCATTGTTGTAGGACATGGAATAGATTTATGGGGCCTCAAAATGCTCCATGCGCTACTTTGGTATAATGGGTACCATTGAGTTAGATAATCATCCAAGAGTTTGCTTGTTGGTATGATATGTAGCAGATTTAGAACCCAAGTTCTTTCACCTAGAGTGCACCATACCTTCTTGGCTTTTGAGGGTAAAGTAGACAACCTTAATGTTATGAGCAAGTGGAGTAACTAATGCACCTAGACCCTTACCCTCATTTTTTGGTTAGCAAAGGCCAATTAGTGGTTATGTTGCTTGTGTGACTTATGATATATCACATCACAAGAAAGAGTACATCCAAGGTAGTCAACATGATACCTCTGGAGCACCTCATCCAACCTAGAGAAAATCTGACCATTATCACAAATTTTGTCATACTATTGATTGCTGGTTTGACTTACACCTTAAGTTACAAAGTGATAGAGTTGATAGGGCAAGAGGTAGAGGAGCTATAGGTCATGGAGGATTAGGTGGTAGAGGACCTCTACCTAGTAGGAGCTCAGTACATGCCCTTGCTTCTAATACAACCATGGTCACTTAGATGAGAAATTGATAATGATGATTCCACCTCTTATGTTGGTGATAGAGATGTTCTTGACTTCATGTGTAGATCAACACAAGTTGATGCATCCATTGTAGTGAATAGGAATGAAATATGTGCTATTGAGCTTAGAGTAGCATCAATGGAATTGGACCTATAGAGAAGAGAGGTTAGTAGATAGGTAAAGATTTCCCATTGTTGCACACTTTCTAAGGCACTATAGATAACATCCATTACTCTTAAACGTCCTAATGCAAGTGTGGTAGGTGGTGATGAAGTGCATGATGCACTAAATACTAGTCACCTACCTCCTTCTAGAAAGAATATGTCTAGTATGATATTGGAGGGCAGCTAAGTTAATTATGCACTCCCTTTTGTTCTCAAGCATCAACATGTATACAATAGGAGTTGACCTAACTCTAGTGTTTTGGTTAGCTACCACACTTTGTGAGAGTAAGGATAGTGTGGTTCCTACTTCTAGAGCATGGTTGAGGAACATGGCATTTTTTTGGCTATTAATGGCATGTGATAGGTAGCAATTGCTAGATTGGAGGAGTTAATTGCTAGACCTATGTTTGAGCCAAGTAGGTTTACACTTGGAGTTGTCATATTAGACAACTAGAGTGGTGGGTTTTTCAGTTTGGTGGGACCTTCAAGTAAGATCTGTAACACCTATTTGTGCATGTATGTGCTATTGTGATATTTAGTTTGGTATTATAGATACTTGAGAGATATTATTTATATAGAGATAAAATATGGTTTTAACATTAATCATGATTAGCTAAATTTAGTCATAGCTAAATAGAGGGAACCTTGATTTAGAGGAAGAGGAAAACATGGACACCATTATTTTGGGTTCTAGTGTATTGATGTTTGGCTTTGAAGAAAGAGTTGAGAACCCACAAGCCTTTTTGTTTTGGATTCTTTTAGTCCAAGGATAGTCTATGTGAAAGAATTTTTGATTAAGTAATTGTGTCAAGATAAGACCACATGCTTAGGAGAATATTCCTATGAGTATAGATATTCCTTTAGACTTTAAACTTTATTTAACTTTTAGCCTAGTAATTTGAGTTATTCCCGTAATTAGTAACTTTAGTATGTAACTATTTCACAAGTATATAAACTAGGGATGAGGAGATAGTCATCATCCTTTCATTTGCAACTATCTCTTTCTCATTGAGTTTAGGCATATAATACAAGCATAGCTTGTATTATTTGTTAGGTAGGACATTTAAAATTATTTCAAGGGCTGTTACACACATTGAGGTAGAAGTTTTGGAAGGTGGTAGGGTAAATTGTTTTTGCAAACAAGTTCTTTGGACTTTTGTACAGAGTTAACCATTTTTTCATTTTTGATGGGATTGGTTGAAAGTTTCCAAGAACATTGAGTGTGTAGTATCCTAACTTATGGCCTAGGAATTAGAGAGAGATTGCTCTTGCATAAGAAGTTTTAAGTTTTTAAAGTAAGGGGGTGGTTTTCAGACCAAATCTGAACTATGTGTGTTGAATAGAAAGGTGCCTAGGCCAAAAGGCTTAATGAAAAGATCTGAAATTTTGCAAAAGAGAATGCCTAGGGTTGTGATTTAATGTGAAAAGTTTTAGAGGACTTTGACATACTTGTTGAGAAGATTGAGTGACATTGTGAGGGAGGGTTAATTTTGGAGAGTTGAGATCTCATGCGTGAAGAGTGTGAAAGCAACCAAAAACATGTTGAAGTGTTTAGATTCATCTTGGAAACATGGAGGGTCACTAAGAGTGGAATTTGAGGGTATCTAGGGTTCTCCAAGAGTTTGAGGTGATTTTATGGGTGGATTTGAGGAAAAGAGAGCCTAGAATAGAATTTGAAGAGAGTGTTGAGAGGATCCATAAACATACACTACTTGGAGGAAAGAGTGATTCTAAGTGTTTTTTATATAGAAAGAAGGGACATAAGGCAAGTTTATGTCCATTGATCTTTGAGTTCAAGAGATTGAGGGAAAAGAGAGGCTTGCTTGACTTGGGATTACATGTTTGACCTTCTTCACCAAGATAAAGAGGGAGGAGATCTAAGACCAAGGAGTTGTGTGAGGTTTGTGGAGTGGATGGATTTATAAAAGGACATGAGTGTAATTATCTTTTGGCAAAGATGGAGAAGAGGTAGATCAAAATGTGGGAGAGGTACTAAGAGTTATGGAAGCTATCCATATAGAGGAGGCTAATCAACCAACAATTTCAATGATAGAAATTGTTTTGGTTGTGGAGGAAGATGTTACATCCAAAGGAATTGCCCAAATTTTACTTACCATGGGTTATGAGAGAAAGAGTGAGGTAGTGAAAGCCAAGTGGCTCCTAATCCAAACAAAAGGAAGGAGATAACATCCATATATGTGGTTGAGAGCAAGTATGAGAAGGGGGAGTGCTTAAACTCCAAAGGTGTTAATTTGGAGCTTTTGGCACAAGAGAAGAAGAGAGCTCATTTTGTAGAGGATGTACACTCTTCTCAAGGATACTCCTATGAATACTAGAAGCACTTGCACTAGAACCTCAACACCATCAACAACAAAGACTCCAAGGAAGAAGTTAGTGATAGAAGACTCTTTGATTTCAAAGCAACAATGGAACTATAGTGTGTTGGAGGATATTGGTAGTCACACTCTTCTCACGGATTTACTCCTAGCAAGGATACTCTTATGACTACTAGGAGCACTTGCACTAGCACCTCAACACCATCAACAACAAAGACACCAAGGAAGAAGTTAGGGATGAAGGACTTTTTGATCTCAAAGAAAAAATGGAACTACAATGTGTTAGAGGATGTTGGTAGTCACATATGAGGAGTATTAGATCCCATAAGCACCAAGTACATCTAAATCTAACCTTTCATTCAATTTTTCCTTGAGATTTCTAGAAAGAGCATCCAATGGTGCAAAGAGTAAAGTGGATTCTAAGTCTCTAAAAGTATTTTCAAGAGGTACATGTCTTTGAGTACTAAGAGATAACAAACACATCAAGTTTTCAGTTGGTACCATTAGCCTTGCATGGTTTTTGAATTGGATGGCTATATGAGGAGTTATATTTGGTTTTAGCACGTAGTAAAAATCCTCATGTCTAGCTATGGGAATAATTAGATTTCTTACTTGGATCTCATAGTCCAAGCAATAAGGTATAGGCCATTTTGGCCTTTTTTGACTTTGGTATATATAGGACCATTAGGACTTCTAGATTCTTCTTCCTTATCACTAAGACCCATATTCCTCTTCTTGTCAAAACACTTGATCATATAGTTGCTTAAAGTGTTGTAGGGCAATGAGTACTTAAATGCTATTTTGGAGTGTTTCACTTGCTTCTCCAAGACTATCAAGGGAACTTCTTAGGTAAATAATAACTTCTTAGGTAAATAAAGTAGGTGTGGGTCCCTTTGTCCCGATTGCTCAAATTCAGTCCTTAGTTCCTTAATTATATTCACTTTTGGTGTTGTTTGAGACCCAAGGTCTATGATTGTTGCATTGTAAGCAACCAGCAACCAAACATCTGGTGGATCTTGGTAATTCCCATCTAGGACATAAGTGTGGCTTCCATACCATGCCTTGGTTCACCAACTCCAAACAATCCTCTAAGTATCTTAGAAATACATGAGATTGATTGCTATATATATTAACTCATGGAGGATACTCTAATTGAAGATCCACTCTTAATGATCCTTCTACTAATACATATTGAGTTATAAGGAGATCTCAAAACCCAATTCTCCAAGCCCATGGCATGCAAAAAATTTTGGTACCAACTATTGCTCATAATGAGATATGTCCATTAATTACCACTCCCATAACGAGGAGGACCAAGTCCAATTGGTAGACTTGTTCTACCAAAGAAAAAATTAGTGTTTCATGTTATAGCCTACTAAAGGCAACAAGAACATCCAAATGCACATCTTGGATCAGATTTGGTGTTGGTAGGAAGGTGTGGTGCTCACATTTTTTGTTTTTTTCAAAATAAAGGAGAAGAAGTGTATAGAGAAGTCGGATTGCGCATGTATGGCCAAAGAAGGCGAAGAAAAGAGTCTTCGGGATGAAACCCAAAGTAGAGTGACTTTGGGTCATAAGGCAAAGTATTCGGAAATGCCCTGTCAGCATACAACCCAAAGTGAATTGTCTTCGGATCAGGGGGGGCTCAACCCAAGGCGAAGACAGTCTAACAACCTTTTGTCGGGGCGAGAAATTCAAGAAGGAGCTTTTTGAAAACTGGCGGCTCATACGCGTGAAGGTTGATTGACAGTGACAGGTGCATGTTGGAGGTGTGATTTCTCGGTAGGAACTCGAAGTGACGGAAGATGAAGAAGTGCAACTCTATAAAAATTGAAACTGAAATGACAAAATGTTGAGCAATTTTCCTTTGCTGTTGAGGAGTCATCTTGCAGGTGATTGGGAAAAGGGAAATAGAGTTGGACTTGTGTTAGTGCACAAAGGAGAAGTCGCGAGAGTGAAATCGAGAGAAAGTGAGAAAGTAGAAGAGATGGGAGGAGGGAAGAAGAACTTCAAATTTGCAGTGAGAAATCATGCAATTCGGAGATTAGATGTGATAGCAAGGATTGAAGTCTTGAGCCGACTTCGGATCACCTTTCTAGCATGGAACTTGAACGTAAGTTTTCCAAGATTCATGACAGAAATCATCAAGAGTAAGTGTCTTGATGGACCCGAGGAAGAAGGGAAGAGAGGAAATCCGGCTTGCTGGACAGAGTCGGATTGGAGACTTGTACTCAGGAAGGAGGTAGGCTCGGAGCAAGGAGCCACGTTCTTGGGGAAAGGAGAGATAGCCCAAGAGACTCAGGAGGTGAGAGATGGCTTCTCGTCGAAAAGAACAAAGAATGGGTACAAAATTGAGAGTTACAAGGATCCAATGAAGAGAGGGATCATGAGTGCTCTCATGGCAATCTTGAAGCCGGAAAGAATGACTTATGTGATGAAACACCAAGCGGTGTTTTTCCATAAGTTTTTTGTAGGAGAACCAATCAATTGGGCGAGGTGTTTTCACGGGAGAACAAGGCAGATGGTGTGGAATTTGCGGGATAAGTCGCCTCCACACTACATTGTGCCGTTTGCAGCATACTTCTACCTCGGGCTCAATTTGCTGAACTCGGCAGAGCGGAATTGGATGATGTCGCACCTCCATCCTGATGTGCAAAAGGAGGTCAATGTCAAGGAGCAGCAATACATACTCCAAATCCGGAGCACAGATGACTACTACGTGAAGACAAGGAAGAACGTGGAGGTCGTAGTGAGTACCCCGACAAAGAAGAGGAGTCGGCAAGGAGAAGCCAAAGAAAGCAAGAAACCTCGGAAGATGCAGAGAAGTAACCCAAGGCGAGGAATGGTAGTAATTGAGTCAGAAGATGAAGACTCAGAAGGCGAGGCCGAGCTCAAAACGGAGGACTCGGAACATGAGGAGGAACCTGGGCTGACACTGCAGAGCGGAGATACGATCAATGATAGTGAAGAAGGTGGAGAGATGACATCGACACTAGCGGCTGAAGAATATGAAGAAGAAGTGCAAGCCGAAGTGGAAGCCGAAGACAACACAGCGCTGGAGGACGAGGTACCGGTGCCAGAGGAAAAGAAGATCGCAGTACAGCAAGGAGTTTGCTTGCGACATAAGGCAAAGTGTGAAGCTGGGCCGAGTAGAGTGAAGGAAGAGGTAGAAGAAGGCTCGGGCATTGAGGTATCAATCCCAATACAAAGACTCCAGAGAAGAAGGCGAGTATCAGGAGAACACAAGGAGAAAAGAGAGACCACTCCGCGGGATGAGGTAGTTGCCAATGATGGAGTGGAGTACCTGCAAGAGGTAGTGTGCCCATTGTTGGTGAAGTTGGAGCACAAGAAGAAGGAGATGCAGTCGACTTGTCCAGAAGTAAAGACTGTATTGTAGGTGGTAGTGAGATTAGAAGAAGAGAACTCGGAGTTGAAGAGGAGTGTAACCCAAGGTGAGGAGGAGAGAGAAGTACTACAAGCGGAGGCAGTAGAGAGAAGTCAGGTAATTGAAGACCTGAAGAGGGAAGTGAGCTACCAAGAGGATCTTGCGAGGAAGAGTGACATAGCATGAGAGAGATAGGTAGCTGAATACAAAATCTTGAAGCAGCAGTTTGCTGATTCAAGAGTAGAACTTATCCATGCTATGGCAAGGGTAGTAGCAACGGATCAAGAGCTCGATAGAGTGATGGAGAGTATGGAGGAGAAGAAGCAACTCTGGCAAAGAGAGTTGGTTGCACGGTATAGAGAAGAAGAGAGATTACGAGAGTTACTTTGTAATCAGGAAGAGAAGATTGAACAGAAGGAGAAGGAGAAGGAAACGGTGAAAGCCGAGTTTGAGGCAGAGTTGGAAATGTACCAAGAGGAATGGCTTGCAGATCGGGAATGAGAAAGGAAGACAAGATTAGAGCCATTGAAGGAGATAGTGCTTAGGGTGAACGCAATGTTAAGTACAGAAGCCATCGTTCAAATTGAAGAAGCGCGCCTACACTAGTTGAAGTTGTTGGTGTAGGAGACGAGGCAAAGATAAGCAAAAGACACCAAGATGAATGCCTTGTTGATCAAATTAAGAACTTGTGTAGACAAAAAAGTTTTAGAGGTAGAGGATAACATTTCAATTAGATTAGACTTAGTGAAAGTAGAGCTAGAAAAACTTTGGAAGGATGTTAGAGCAAAACCCAAAGTAGATAACATAGGAGTCCAAATGTCTTTGGAGTTGCCATCAGAGACATTAGAGAAGAGTGGGTCGGGAGATAAGGAGTTAGATAGATTACCCACTAGTAAAATTTCAGATCAAGAAAGAGAATTGCTGGAATTGGTAGAAGAAGTAGAAGATGTGAAACCCGAGGATAGAGTAGTAGAAGTAAGATTACTTCGGGTTCGGGTTTGAAAGCTGAAGAAGAAGTAGACATCATATCGGATTAGTAACAAATTTGAGATTTGAAGAGGCAAATATGAAGAGGTGCATTATCATTTCGGATCTGCATGTTAGAATAGTTGTTGTAGAACGGTATAGTTGTTAGAACTATCAATTGATTCACTGCTTAAGAGTGGCATTCGTAGAGAAATGTTGTTGAGTGCTCATTATTTTTTAGAATAGATAAAGCAAAGTGCTGTGAAGCAGTGCTCGTTACTTGAGCTTGATTCCGAGTATCAACTTTGTGATTGTATTTGTGAGTGTTTGGAGAAATTCGAAGTGCAAGTTAGTGTGCTTGTTGGATGTTGGATTCCACAGCCTTGATCTTCATTTTGTGTGTTTGATCCTGAGTGAAGTGCAATCGGAGCAATGCCTTGACAGATCTAAGAGGAATTGTAGTGTTGGTAGTATTTTGCATTTGTTAGTACAGTGCAAAGTTGATGTGAAGCAATTTTTGATCGAGGAAGTTATGCCTTCAGTGGAAGGGTGGAACACGATTCTGAGGCAAAGTCGTTTTGTAGTGAAGTGTCATTTTTGGGAGAGCCTGAATCATCACAATCAAGATTGTTTGGAAAGAATCAAAGGAGTTGTGATTATGGAGTGTTAATTTGTGACGAGATTGTGAGTCAGTGCTTGTTACTATCTTTTGGGTGTGGTTTCTACCTGAGAGATTAAAGACGCAACCAAGAAGAACTACATGTTACTGTTTGACATTGTATTTGGACATTTCTGACTTGTATCTCTTCGGGAACAAACTTTACTTACCCGATTACCGCAAAAGTGATATTTGTCGGGTTGTCACAAAAGGAATATGATGTAGACCACTCCTTATCTTCTCCACTCAAGGCTTGGATAGCTTTTTCCAATTGGTAGACATGAATGATTCTAAGGGCCTAAAATGTTATGAATAATGGATGTATGGTGACAAGAATGAGGTTGTAACTTGATATAGGATGACCAACTTGAGCTATTCTTGGAATTACCTTAGCTTTTGAGGAACCCTTTGGATGATGTCCAAGGACGTAGAGTTGTTCCACCCAATTATCTATATTGTTGTCAAATCCTACATGCAAAGTTCAAGGCCTAGGATTTCTTGCATCCTTGGTACCAACCTTATTGGCCTTACATGCCCTACAAACTCTAAGGCTTTGGAAATACTCATGAAGAAGAGAAAGTCATCGATAATCACAACCATACTTTCCACTTATTGGCATATCAATTCCATTACATCCAGTGCTACTTGGTCCTACCTTGGATGCATTTAAGTTTGTCCTAGGGATCTCTTCATAGAAGATCCCACAACTTCCCACAATTGAGATGTTGCACTACCGTCCCTATAGTACTTCTCCATCAACATATGGGCTAAGTTGGTTCATCTCTTCTTTAATAATGGCCAACATGATATCTTCTCTAACCAATCCTAGAAGCTCTTGGAGGTCCCTTATACAGGTTGCTTCAACTTCCATAGTGCTCTATGACCTAGGATGGGCAATGCACATAGTATGTATGTCTCTTTTGTCTTAGACTTCCTTTCTTCAAGTCCTATATCTATGGGATTGCTCTATGTCTGCTTTGTCTCTTCTTTGGGTGACTTCAGACCCACTCCACTATGAGTGCTCAAATCAAACACTTGTTTACTTCATGCATTATCTTGAGGAGTATTAGGCCTTGAAGAAGTCAATATGGGAGAATGAATACTTATAGGATTGCCCTTAAGCATCCCACTCAATGGACCCACCTTATCATCTCCAAGCTCTTCCTTCTTGGATCCTCCTCTTGTTGATACATCTGGGTGATCTCAGTCTAGGTTCTCCTTGTCATCTTTTACTTTGAAGTACTTGGCCTCAATTGGGTCCTTTAGTTTATTCCAAGTAATGAACAGGAGTAGTTGGTTTACGCTCTGCTCCAATTTCTGATTTTGTATAATAAGGTCATTTTGAGATTTATGTTGCACTTCAGCCTCAATTTGCTCCTCCTTCCTCTTCTCCTTATAGTAGAGAAGGTCTTTTTGGTATCAGATCTTCTTTGTAATAAGCTCATTTATTGCTGAATGGAGAGAAGCCAAATTTCTCTTTAGAGCATTATAAACCTCCTCTCCAATGTTATTTTCCTTCTATAGAGTTGAGACCTATCCTTCCAATGCACATTGGATGACCTTCAACTATTTTGTCTCTTTGTATGAAATGTCAATTACCTAACCTAGTTCCTATATCTTTGTGTTGGATTTGTCCCTATAGTTAGATGCTTGATCTCAAAGTTCATGGCATTCTCCTTCTACTTCTTCTCCTTTCTTTTGGTTGTTCCCTCGCTGTTGATTGGTGGTAGTCTTATCCATCTGGGAAGATTGAAGTTGGAGGTGATCCTCTACTTATTCACCCTAAAGGATGTTGAATTTTGATTGTATAGACATCACCTCCTCATTGCAAGCAGTTTCAACTTCCCATATCCTACGGTCATTCTCCTTGGTGATCTCTTCTAGCTCTTCCTACAACTCAATTATCTAGGTGCAAGCCAATGTTCCACATCTAATCTTTATCACTATAGAAGTAAGGCCTTGCTTCTTATCCTCATTTGGGTTTTCTTCTCATTGTGGGAATTCTTCTTCTTAAGACACCAAGTTATCTGCTAAAGTGTCTAGTATAAAAGCAAATGCATCCATTGATACATTTGGTCCTACTACGGTAGAGTCTAGAACATTGGTGCATTTTCTAGGATAGGAAATAGTCTCTTCTTTAACAAAGTTGTAGGTGAAGTAGTTCCTAATTCTAGCCATTTGTTGTGGACTTGCATTGACAACATCAAATTTATCTCCTTATCTTCTTCCCTTTGAGGAGATTCTTCAAAAGTCTTGCTTGGCTCCAACAAGAATAATATATTTTCATGGGGTCCAGAGGAGTCATTGTCAATAGTGATGACATCATGGCCTCTATCGCCTCTTCTATGGAAACCCCTTTCCCTTTTGAAAATGACCCTCTTATTCTTAGTGAGCCCAACTATGCTTGCTTGCCATTATTGGTAGGTTTTCTATAGTTTATTTTCTACTTCTTTTGTTTGTTAGTGATTGGTGAGATAATGGCTCCCTTCTCCAAGCTTGTGGTCTTCTTCCTCTTTCTGCCCATAGCTTCTATAACTATGGGATGGAGGGGTTCTGATAGTTCCATTTCTTGGGCTCTTGTAATTACACTCATTTTTCATCTCAAGATGTGTTCCCATTCTTTCTTGGTCTACCTATTGAAGTTTGGAACCAACTATGTTGTCACATGTAGGCTTGCGTATTGCCCACCAATCCATTTGGTCATTTCTTGATAGCTCTTCTTGAAGTTCACAATTTTCAATGTCAAACCTACCTCTTTTACAAAATTCTCCTTCAACTCTAAGGCTCTTGGGGAGAAAATATCCTCTATGGCCATAAGAACAAGCCCAATAGTGAAAGGTCTTCCCCTTTGTCTTCTTGGTAGGAGATTATGTAATATCATTAGCTAGACAAATTATCTAAAGCTGGAAATTGGCTTGGTAATATCTTTAGGGAGGTCATGCACAATAGTCTTAGTATATCATATAGAAGTGTCAACAATAGAGGCCTTCCAATAATAGAGCACGGGCCAAAAATAACTTCAAAGCTAATTTTGAAGGCTTAAATGAAAGAATTAGGCCTTTAAAAATAGAATCAATTATCCCCTTTAGAAAAATATTGTTCCTTTCTCCCCTTTATTTGCCTTGTCAGGAGCTTCCCAATAGTACCTTATTGATGTTATTCTAAGATTCTTATTAGAAGATTCCCAAAGATTCAGTTTACTTAAACTTGTTTGACCAACCAAATAGGACAAGGATAGGCATGTCACCAATCCACATAGCTAATCTAAAGGTGTATTTCACTAATATGTCACCCATCTATATATCTAATCTATGGGTGTAGCTTCCTTGGAATTGATCTTCTCCACTATATAATAATGTGGTACACACAAATTTTTGTTTATGATGAGTTTTAAAGAAGAAGTGTATTGTTGAAGCCAAATCAAAGCCAAATGGAGAAGAAAAGAGAAGAATTGTGTGTGTGGATCTGACCCAAGGAATTTGACTTTGAGTTAGAGGAAGGACTTGAATCAGACTTAAAGGATGGTAGACCTGAAGTAAGGATACTTTGCATTGGAGTGATTGACCCGATCCAAGAAAATTGTAACAACTTTTCTTTGGGCCAAACAAATCAAGAAGGTATGTGCAAAGAAAATGGCTACTTTGGGTGTAGGATAAAATTGAGAGTGATAGAGCAAGACACTTAGAATCTATGAGTTGCAATTGAAGTTCAATTGAAGAATGACCATAAAAGTATAAAATTGCTACTGTTTTTAGCAAAGTTTGCAATGTTGAATTGTTATCCTGTCCCTCTTAGGAGTTATTCCAAAGGAGTATTACCTACTAGTCGAGTAGCAAGAATGATTTGTGAGAAATCACTGAATAGAATGCGCATGATGCCAAAAAAGGGCAGGAGGCATTATCCTTCACTTACAATGAGGAATCCTATAATTCAAAAGTTAGACATAATGGCAAGGATTGAAGTCTTGAGTAGACTTTGGATCATCTTTTTGGCCTAAAATTGGAACTTAAGTTTTCTAGGTTTCATGGGAGAAACAACCACAAGTAATTGTGAAGATGGTCTTGAGGCAAAGGGAAGAGAGGAAATCCAACTTGTTAGACCAAGTTAGGTTAGAGATTAGTCTTGGAGAGAGAAGTCCGGGATGCAGCCGGGGACACCTTCTATTAGAAGTGTGATTCTTTGAAGGAGACTGCAGAGGTGAAGAATGCCTTTAATGCTCCTTGCACCAAGAACGAGTACAAGGTAGACATATAAAAAGACCCAATAAGGTAAGGTTTCATTGGAGCTCTAATGGAAATGTTTAAACCCAAGTGAACCACCTATGTTACAAAGCAATAGTCAGTCTTCTTCCATTAGATGTTTGCAAGAGAGAAAACAAATTGGGCAAAGTTCTTTCACCAGCAAACAAGATAGATGATTAGCAATTGGAAGATGATTATGCCATACCACTACTTTATACCATTTTCAGCACATCTCTATCAAGGGTTGAACATGCTCAATGCGGAGGAGAAAAAGAAGATGGTGTCACACTTTTACCCAAATCTTTTACATGATGCTAATGGCAATGAGAGATATTACATAATGATGATTAAGGAAGGAGATGATCACTTTGCCAAGAGTGGGCATGACAAGATGGTATCAATCACCATTCCAAAGCCAAAGAAGAGGAGTTGATCAATCACAGATTCAGCCAAGAAAGATGCAAAGATTGAACTTGAGGCACAAGAAGGCGGTGGTGGTTGACCTATTGTCAAGTGCAGAGGCAAAAGGAGAAGTTGAGTCCAAGTTCAAGAACTTGGAGGAAGACAAAGAAGAACTCACTTTGCAAATCAAGGAGTTTAGCAATGAGAGTGATGGAGAACCCAAAGTGTAGTAGTTGGTGGAAGAATCGGCTAAGAAGGAGATCTAGAGTTCCATGCAAAAATTGAACGCATAAAGGGAGGAGATGCTTAATATGTGGAATTACCTAAGGTGGAGATGGCGGAGGAGCAAGATGCAGAGCCTAGGCTAGTGTTCTAGAGGGGAGCAAGATGCAGAGCCTAGGCTAGTGTTCTAGAGGGGAGCAAGATTGAAGAGAGGTCTATAGTTTGCAACTATAGGGACAAGCCGAGCCAAGGAGAAGGACAAAAGCTCAAAGGAGATCCATTTGAAGATGAGAAGATCACAACATTGGGATAGAGGAATAAAGGAATTGTTTGTCAAAAGCAAGGACAATGATGAAAAGGACAAGGAAGAAGTATACAAAGATGTGGAGTATTTGTCAAAGATTTTGTGTCCTTTGCTATTGGAATTGCAGCAAAGAAGAAGGAGATACAGCGGGATTGTCTAGAGGTAAAGGATGAGTTGTAGGTAGTGAAGTATCTAAGTGAGAAAGTTCTGAAGTTGAAGGAGAAGTTAACCCAAGGTGAGAAGGAAAGCAACGAACTTTGGATTGATGCAGTAATTTAGAAGAAGAGCTTTGATAATTTGTAGGAGAATTTAAGAAGCTTGGTAGAGATCTTGAACGACAAGCTAAAGATTTGAAGGACCAGAAGTTGGAAAGTTGAAGAGGTTGAAGGTAGAGTTTGATGAAGTGCAACTCAACATAACACACTCAAAGGCTATTGTAGTGATAAAGGAGCAAGAGTTGGAGAAATTGGTTATAGCAAAGAAGGTTGGTTGTAGCAAAGAAGGATCAGGCTTGGCAACATAAATTTGCAAGTAGAAGTTGTGAAGAGGAAAGGTTGTGGGAATTAATCAAGAATGCGGAGGCTCAACTCCTTCAATATGCAAAGGAGAAGAAAGAGTTGAAAGTAGAGTAGGAGGAGGAATTGAAGATGTATCAAGACAAATTAGAGGCAAAAAGAGCTAGAAAGAAATCAATTTTGAAGTAGACATTAGGATCAATAGGAGAAATCATCTAGAGGATGAAGGTGATATTGAGTACTGAAGCCAAGGTGAAGTTGGAAGAATCAAGACTACATGAATTGAAGTTTCTTGTATAGGAGACCATAAAGAGAAGGGTGAAGGATGTAGACTTAAATAATTTGTCAATTTGCATGAGTGTGATAACCCGGCAAATATCACTTTTGCGGTAATCGGGTAAGTAAAGTTTGTTCCCGTAGAGATACGAGTCAGAATTGGTTAAATACGAAGTCAAACAGTAACATGTAGTTCTTCTTGGTTGTGTCTTTAATCTCTCAGGTAGAAACCACACCCAAAAGAGAGTAACAAGCACTAACTTGCAGTCTTGTCACAAATTAACACTCCATAATCACAACTCCTTCGATTCTTTCCAAACAATCTTGACTACAATGATTCAGGCTCTCCCGAAAATGGCACTTCACTGCAAAACGACTTTGCTTCAGAATTGTGTTCCACCCCTCCACTGAATGCACAACTTCCTTGATCGAAATTGCTTCACATCAACTTCGCACTGCACTCACAAATGTAGAATACTACCAACACTACAATTCCTCTCAAATCTGTCAAGGCATTGCTTCGATTGCACTTCACTTAGGATCAAACACACAAAATGAAGATCAAGGCTGTGGAATCCAACATCCAACAAACACTCTGACTTGCACTTTGAATTTCTCCAAACATTCACAAACACAATTGCAAAGTTGATACTCGGAATCAAGCTCAAGCGACGAGCACTGCTTCACAGCAGTTTGCTTTATCTATTCTCAGAAATAATGAGCACTGAATAACAATTTCTTGTGAATGCCACTCTTAAGTAGTGAAGCAATCGACAGTTCTAACAACTATACCGTTCTACAACAACTATTCTAACCTACAGATCCCAAATGATAATGCAACCTCTTCATATTTGCCCCTTCAAATCTCAAATTGGTTACTAATCCAATCCGATGTCTACTTCTTCCTTGGCCTTCAAACCCGAACCCAAAGTAATCTTACTTCCTACTACATTTTCCTCGGGTTTCACATCTCCTACTTCCTCCACTAATTCTAACATTTCTCCTTCCTGATATGAAATTCCTATCATAGTTAAGCCTTCTAAATCTTTATCTCTCGACCCACTCTTCTCTAAAGTGTTAAATGTCAAATCCGAAGACACTTGCACTCCTATCTCTCTTACCTCGGGTTTAACTACTATCAATTCCTTTACTAATTCTTTTATCAATTCCTTTACTAATTCTTTTGTGTCATCATCAAGAATTATAATTGAAAGCATGGGTACACTATCTACACCTTCAATTTGTAACCCATTTTCCCCTAATCACTCATGTTACTAACCCAAAGACACTTATTGTCTGATCCAGCACTTTGGGTTTATTCACTACTGTTATTTCTCCTTCAATTCCTATCATATCTTCAATCAGAACTGAAATTGAAGTCATAGGTATCCTAACTATCTTCTTTCCCTACTCTAACTTCCTCTGATCCCTCTGGCAAAACTCCTTAAAACACCTTCACTGCACTCTGAGGTCTGGCTACCTCTGATTTAGTCATCTTCATCTTGAGGCGAAGTCTTTAGACCTGAAGTCATGTAAACCCGAAGTCCGAAGTACGAAGTCACATTGACCCGAAGACACTTTGACCCGAAGTACATCTACTCTCAAAACTTCAAATGCTTGTAACTTCTTCTACACACCTCTAAACTTTGCGATTTTGGTGGCAATGGAAAGCCCTGAACGAGGCATTTCCAACGAGATATAACACGCTTGATTTGGAGTTGTGGTCATTGAGATATAGCCCCCGCAAGAATCCTGACCTACAACTTCTATTTCTCCTTCGGGTTTGCACTCCTTAACGTTTGCTCCGAGTTTTTCCTTCCTCTGACACGAAGTAAGCTTCTTTGGGTCTGATCCAAACCAATCCCTTCTTCCTCTTACATGAAATTGACTTCCTTGGGGTTGATCAAAACACAAGTTTCCACTCATTTCTTCTCCATTTGGTTTCAATTTGGTTTCAACAAGCCATTTCTTCTTCAAAACTCGTCCAAAATGAAAAATGTGGGTACCACAATGAGAGATAAAGTAGATAAGAAGATGATTGAAGTGTGAGATTGTTATCTCATATTAGACTTAGTCAGATCTAAATTAGATGAAATTCATAGCAATGCAAAGGTAGGAACCTAATTTAAAGTAGTGGAAGTAGGAGTGCATGTGACTTTGGGTGAATTACTTGAGTTTGTAGAAGAAGTTAGAATGGAGAACAAAGAAGTAGTTAAGCAAATAATGACTTCCATTTCAGTTTAGACTCAAGATAGGACAATAATAGAAGGAGAAGTAGATATAATCAAGGAGATTGAAGTGCAAGAGATGATTGTAGGAACATTGTGTATAGAAGCCAAAGTAGAGATAGACACTAGATCAGATTAGGAGTAACATATTGAGATTTGAAGAGGTAGATATGAAGAAGTAGAGTGTCACTTTGGATCTACGGATTTGTACAGTAACAATTGAAGCAATTTAGACAATTTTGATAATTGTTGAAGTTTTTGCCTATTTAAAGGAGGCATTTGTAGTGTTGTATGTTTAGTATTATATTTTCAAATTTGTGTAAAGCGGAGCATTGTATGTTAGTGCTTGTCATTTTAGCTTAATTTTGAGTATCTATCTTGTGTGTGTATTTGTGAGTGTTTGGAGAAGTTTCAATTGCAATTGGAGTGTGTTAGATGTTGGATTCTACAACTTTGATTTCCATTTTGTGTGTTTGATCCTAAGTGGAGTGCAATCTAAGCAATGCTTTGAAATAGTGTTGTAGTGTTGGTATTATTTTGTATTTATGATCATAGTGCTAAATTGATGTGAAGTAATTTTGACTGAGGAAGTTGTGCCTCCAGTGGAGGATTGCAATCTAAGCAATGCTTTGACAAATCTATGAGGAATTGTAGTGTTGGTAGTATTCTTTATTTATGATCATAGTGCTAAATTGATATGAAGCAATTTTGATTGAGGAAGTTGTGCCTTCAATGGAGGATTGGAGACAATTCCAAGGTGAAGTCGCTTTGTGGTGAAGTAGCTTTCTTTAGGAGAACTAAATCATCACAATAAGTATCAATTTGGAAATGATTTGAAGAACTGATTATGGGTTTTAATTTGTGACAAGATTGCAAGCTGAGCGCTTGTTACTCTCTTTTGGGTATGGTTTCTACCCAAGAGGTTAAAGAAGCAACCAAGAAGAAGTATGTGTTATTATTTCCTTTGTATTTGACCATTCTTAACTTGTATCTTTGTGGGAAGAAATGATAACCTATCAATTATTGCAAAAGTGATACTTGTTAGGTTGTCACAAATAAAGTCAAAGTGCTCCTTTAGGGCATCAAAGTATTGAGGAATTAAACCTTATGCTTATTTTTTTATATTTCTATTGGGCTTTCACTTATTCTTCAAATGTCACAATGATATCAAAGAAGGTGCTTTAATCCAAGTGAATGGATCACCCCTTTAGGAGGAACACATGCTATTGAGATTGAGTAATTTTGAGGGGAGAAAAGGTAGTGAAATCAATAAATTGGGGTGTTTGGGAGTGATGATGGGATGGATATTCTTGAAGGAAAATTTCCTACACCTAAGTTTCTTTTTTGAATTTGTTCCATATCAAGAGTATATGCACATCAAGCACAAGCAAGTTAGAGTTTATCTTAATTACTGTTTTGGAGCAAAGTTCATTGACATAATAATGAATTTGCAAAAACTTTGATTCTACCTATTATGATATATAATAAAGAGTGGAATTTGATTATTTACATTCTAGATGCAATGGATTGAATATACCAAATCCTTTTATTTTTAACACTCAAGTAGAAATCCATTATGTAGTTAGACCAAAAGTGAGTTTGTGGACCTGGTGTACAATACCTGGTGGTCTAGTGACTCAATATCTACAAAAGCAATGTGGGGGCTTTTCATTGTAAAGTTTTATGGGCATCCTTGAGTTTGAGTATGTGAGCTACCTGCAATTAAAGTTGGTAGTAATTTTAAATGATCTTGTCTTTATGTTCAGTGTAATACCAATAAATAGATAGATGATCTAAAGATGAAATTTAGCTTGGTAACATCTAGAAGGATGTTATACATGATGGACTAAGTAGATCAGATAAAGGTATCACCAAAAGATTACTTCTACGAATAGGCCAAAAACCAAAACATGCTTGGAAACTTTAAAATCAATTAGGCTTATGATCTAGAGGTGAAACTTGAAATAGCAATATCTGGAAGGATGTTACACATAATGGAGAATATAGATCAGATAGATTTATCATCAAAAGAGCACTTCTACTAATAGGGTAGAAGCCAAAATAGGCCTAAAAAATTTGATGGCAATTTCAAACATCTAAATGGATGAAGTAGACCTCAAAAATGCACAGATTCTACTCCAACAAAGAAAAGGTTGGCCTTCCTTCCCCCTTGGTTTATCTCACCAAGAGCTTTCCAATGGTACCTTGTGGCAACTTGGCAAATATCACTTTTGCGGTAATCAGGTAAGTAAAGTTTGTTCTTGCAAAGATACGAGTCAGAATTGGTCAAATACAAAGTAAAGTAACAACGTCAGTTCTTCTTGGTTGCATCTTTAGTCTCTCTGGTAGAAACCAAACCCATAAGAGAGTAACAAGCACTGATTTACAATCTCATCACAAATTAGCACTCAATCACAACTCCGTCAAATCTTTCCAAACAATCTTGATTGTGATGATTCACGCTCTCCCAAAAATGGCACTTCACTAAAAATGACTTTACCTCAAAATTGTGTTCCACCCCTCCACTAAAGGTACAACTTCCTTGACCAAAATTGCTTCACATCAACTCTACACTGCACTCACAAATGCAGAATACTACCAACACTACAATTCGTCTCAGATCTGTCAAGGCATTGCTTCGATTGCACTTCACTCACAATCAAACACACAGAATGAAGATCAAGGCTATGGAATCCAACATCCAACAAACACACTGATTTGCACTTTGAAATTCTCCCAACACTCCCAAATACAAGTACAGAATTGATACTCAGAATTAAGCTCAAACAACAAGCACTACTTCATAGCACTTTGCAATATCTATTCTCAAAAATTATGAGCACTAAACAACATAACACTTCAAATGCATCCCTTAAATAGCAAAGCAATCGATAGTTGCTAACAACTATACTATTTCCTAATAACTCTTCTAACCTGCAAATCAGAAATGACAAACAATCTCTTCATATTTGCTTCTTCAATCTCAAAACTATTTCTAATCCGATCTGATGTCTACTTCTTCCTCGGCTTCCAATCTCAAAGTAACTTCACTTACTACTTTGTCCTCGGGTTTCATAACTCCTAAGTTGTCTACCAATTCTTACTCTTCTCCTCTGTGATCTACAATTCCACTAGTGGGTAATCTATCTAACTCTTTATCTTCCAACCCATTCTTCTCTAACATCTCCACTAGTAATTCTGGAGATATCTGCACTCCTACATCATCTACTTTAGGTTTTTCTCTCACATCTTTCTGAAGTTTATCTATCTCCAGCTTCACTAAATCTAATCTAATCGTGATATTATCTTCTACTTCTAATATCTTCCTATCGACACTAGTTCTGAGACTAATAAGTAAGGCATTCAAATCTTTATCCTTTGCATTTCTCCTCCTTATCTCCTACACTAGCAACTTCAACTCATGCAGTCTTGTTTGTTCAATTCACATGTTGGCTTTTGTACTCAACATCACGTTCATCCTTGTCACAATCTCCTTCAATGGCTCAAGTCTTATTCTTCTCTCATGTTCTTGATTTGCAAGCCAGTCTTCTATGTACATTGCCAATTCTACCTCAAACTTAGCTTTCATTGTTTCCTTCTCCTTCTCCTTCTACACAATCTTCTCCTCCAGATTGCAAAGTAACTCTCTCAATCTTTCTTCTTTCTATATCTCACCGTTAACTCCCTTTGCCAGAGTTACTTCTTCTCTTCCACACTCTCCATCATCCTATTCAGCTCTTGCTCCTTCTCTGCTACCCTTGCCATAGCATAAATAATCTCAAGTCTTGAATCAACAAACTGCTATTTCAAGATCTCATTCTCCGCTACTTGTCTTTCTCTTGCTATGTCATTTTGCTCTAGTATCCTATCTGTACTCCCCACTTCCTTCTTCAAGTTCTCAATTACTTGATTTTGTACTACTGCATCTACTCGTAGTACTTCCCTCTCTACCTCAACTTGAGTTACACTCTTTTTCAATTCCGAGTTCTCTTTTTCTAATCTCACTAACACCTGCAATACAATCTTCACCTTTGGACACTTTGATTGCATTTCCTTCTTCTTGTGCTCTAACTTTACTAACAATGGGCACATAATCTCCCACAAATACTCCACTCCTTCACTCGGGGTTACCTCGACGTGCGGACTTGGCTCCTTCTTTGCCTCTTCTT
The DNA here is from genome assembly GCA_948567375.1 of Lunularia cruciata. Classification (NCBI taxonomy): domain Eukaryota; kingdom Viridiplantae; phylum Streptophyta; class Marchantiopsida; order Lunulariales; family Lunulariaceae; genus Lunularia; species Lunularia cruciata. The sequence continues at coordinate 38,877,526 of OX419755.1, read as the reverse complement.
CTCTCAATACTTGTCTTCTCAACCGCAATCACCTTATGAGAATAGATTCTTTGCTCCCCAAACTTCCACTCTCCACTTCTCTTACCTTACTCAGGCCCGCTTCATACTTTGCCTTCCTTTTGGAGCAGACTCCTCTCTACATGGCAAAACCTCGTCTTTGGTTCTCAGGTCATCTCTTTCTTCCATTTCCATCTTTACTTCCTTTGCTTTGGGTACCGACTGCATCTCCACTCCATGCTGTTGCTACTTGTGTCCCTACTTTGCAAGGTGAGCTCAGGTTCTTCCTCCTTCTCCAAGTCTTCTTCCTTCCACTCAACCTTTCCTTCTGACTCTTTGCCCGACGACTCAATTACCAATAGATCTTTCCTCGGGTTCACCTTTCTAGCTTTTTGAGGTCTCATTGCTGCTACTTCTTCTTCTCCTCCTTGTCAACTCCTCTTCTTCAACTTTGGAGTGTTTACCTTCACCTGCATGCTCTGCCCTGTCTGTGCATAATACTCATTGTTGCTCGTGATTTGCAAGATGTATTGTTGCTCCTCCACATCCACATCTCTTCTCAAATTGGGATGGAAGTGTGACACCATCTTGTGTCTCTCCGCCACATTGAGCAAGTTCAGCCCCAAATAGAAATGGGCTACAAATGGCACAATGTAATGTAATGGTGTCTTGTTGCGCAAATTCTACTCCATCTGTCTTGCACATTAGTGAAAACATTTTGCCCAATTGATTGGCTCTCCTGCAAACATCTTGTGGAAGAACACTGTTTGATGTTTCATCACGTAGGTCATTCTCTCCAGCTTCAAGATCACCACTAGTGCACTTACAACACCTCTCCTCATAGGATCTTTATAGCTCTCCACTTTATAGCCATTCTTTGTGTGCTTTGAAGAGAAGGCATCTCTCACTTCTTGGGTTTCTTCTGCTACTTCTCCCTTTTGTAAGAACGTGGCACTATGCTCTGTGCTTGCCTCTCTTCCTAGTACCAATCTCCAATCCAACTCTGTCCATTGAGCTAGATTTCCTCTCTTCCCTTCTCCCTTGATCTCAGTCATGAAACCTAGAAAACTAGCATTCCAATTCCATGCCAAGAATATGATCCAAAGCCTACTCAAGACCTTGATTCTTGCAATCACATCTAACCTCCAAATTGCATGATTTCTCACTACAAATTCAGAGTTCTTCTTTCCACCTCCCATCCTTCTCTCTTCCACTCTGGGTTGGGAGCTATTCTTTCTACTGATTCCTGGACTAACTCTCTCGACTTCCTCTCAACACACCAGCGTGTCTTCAAATACACTTCCCTTCCCATGATCTCCCACAAGAAAACTTCTTAAAAATGATGTAAAATTACTTGTCATCACTTCGTCTCTAGCCCAAATTTTATAGTGGCATGCCTTCTCCGTATTTCTTCACTTTGAGTTTCTACAAAGAAATCACACCTCTTGCATGCTCCTATCACTGTCAATTTTCCCTCATGCATATGACCACCGTTTTTGTAAGCAGTACCTTCTTGAATGTCTCACCCCAAAGGAAAGTTGTTACACTATCCTCGCCTCAGGTTGAGCACCCCCAAGACAAAGTTTCCTTACTTTGGGTTGTCTGCTGATAGGGCAATTTTGAGTACCTTGCATTCTGACACAAAGTCATTTTACCTCGGGTTACAACTTGAGGACCCTTTCTTTGCCTTCTTGTGCCATACAAGCACAATTTGACTTCTTTTGTATACTTCTTCTTCAAAAAGAAGAAAAAAAATGTGTGTACCACATACCCTACATGATTTTGAGATTCCTATTGGTAGATTCCCTAAAATATTCCCTCTGGTCAAAGCCTGTTTGACTAACTAGATGGACCAAGATTGACATGTCACCCATCCAAGCAAGTAATCTAAGGGTGGAGCTTGCTGACAAGTCACCTATCCATGTACCTAATCCTACGGTGGAGCTTCCTTGGAGGAGATCCTCTTTGGCTGTATAATAAAGAGAAGGTGCTCCTTTTAGGCATAGTAGGATTGAATGTGAAATGTGTGTTTTCTCTCTTGTATCTCTCTTGAAGAGTTCTCTTGTCCTCGGAGTATTATAGTCAGACCTTCTTTTATCAATGGTCCCTTGAAGCCTATTATAGGCTACTCCTTCAATAGAAAGTTCCAAAGTTTCATGTGCTCTATAGGGGACACTTTACATAGCTATTTGAAAGTAATATTGGCCCTCATGTTGGCCAAATCAATCATAATGTTGTAGTTGTGTATGATAAAAGTGAGTGGTTGTCTTGCCAAAATATCCAACATAGGATTGTGCCCTTGTACATCTCTAAGATGGGCTTAGTAATTTCTTCCCACACTATCTTTTCATCAAAACTTCCAAAGTAGCTCTTGGAGTTGGAGTTACTAATTAGAGCATGAATGGTAAATGTGTGGGATCAGAAAGATGGTTGCCTCTATAGTAGCACTTTCATTTATTGTGTTTTTTTCTCTTTGAATGGAAGCTTCTTTTATTGAAATGAAATGCACATTCTTGTTAGGACCAATGTTATTATATTGGTTGTTTTGTATGGGTGCTTGTTGTATCTATGTGATAAAGTTCTAGAAGTCCATGCATTGTACCATAATGTGTGTGCTAAAGCAAAATGCACAACAGATGGGCTTGTTGGGACATTGATTTGCATAGTGATTCTCACTACAAATGTGAGAGTATATATTGTGTCCAAGGAGTACCATCCTCATCCATTACATGTCCATCTTAGAATGGTGGAACACATGTTGGTTGAAGTGATTTTTCTAGGAATGACATCCACAACATGCTCTCTTTCTTCTTTGGGCTCATGGTGTCTTTGTTAGTGTTATGTGCTTGATGTGCTAGTAACTTCCATAGAAATTCCATGGAATGTCTAGCATAGCACATTGAGAATTTTTTGCTTCTACATCTTGCAATGAGTATAAGAGATTTCTCAGTGACTGGTAGTTTTGTATAGGTATTTGAGCTTTAAGTTGTTGTGGTAGGTGAAGATTCTTATGGTGTTCCAACTTTACCAAAATATCTTCTATCTTGGTGGTGGCTACAAGATCAATGGTAGCTATGAGAGCTTATAGTGCTGATAGAGCTATTGGAGGAACTACGGTAGTTCTATGAGGAAGTGATCATATATAGGCATTGATTGTGTTACTACATACTAGGCCGGCGCATGTATGAGAATTCCTTCATAGAAGTAATTTGATTATGAAAATTCCTAAGTAGTAACATAAGGATTATGCGTTACACTTCCCTTGAATGTTGGGATGATGGACCAAGAGTTTGGCAAGGCCATATCTTGCTTGTTAGCTTGAGCTTAACAATGCGCTTCCTCAAATGCTTGAGCTAGATTTGTAGCCTTATTGTAGATTAAGAATTTCTAGATTTCCTCAAGTAGAGCATCCTTAAACCAATTGAGAGTCATAGTAGGGTCTGAAGTTGTGATTATCATTGATGTTATGTATTGGAACCTGTGAATAAACATCTATATGGTCATTGTGTCATTTGCATATGTACTTTATTTTTTCCTTGAGTTTTTCTTGTTGACTTTGCAAGATGTATTTGTGTTGCACTTTTATTTGTATCAATGCATATCTCATCTTTGTGGCACCAAAAAGGTCATTGAACCAATGTTACATGACTCTAATAAATAATTGGCTAATTTTTCATGCCATAGAAACATTCTTGAACATTTGTAAGAATGACTCAAAATCTTCTTGTCATATGAACACTACTATATCAAGAGGTATGCAATTTTTTCCACCTGCAAAGATCAAAGCCTTGTAGCCAAGGCTACAAGAAATGCAGGAGTCAAGTTTGGAGTTGTTGGATGGGCTTGAAAACCACCGATTGTGATACCACAATAGAGGAGTTTGCTTGGGTAGAATTACTTGCCATCAATGGAAATGTTACTTGAATTTGGGAATTAGTGAACACAAGATGTAATGCTTCTCTTGGTTTGAAAATCAAAGTACTTGTGGAAATGAGTTATAACGCTTCTTGTTGATTAAAAAATGTCTCCCTTTGTGAGTTGGAAGATAATACGTCCTCCAAATTGAATTTAGTTGTATTTTTAGAAACAAGAGGTAATACATCCTCTTGCTTGGCAACAACTTTTCTTGGAGAACTTGGAGGTATTGTGTCCTTTGAAGTAAAAATGGTTGCACTTGTAGATATAATAGGTAATGCCTCTATCAAGCAAAAAATAGATATCATTCTCAACAATTATTTCTTAGTCCATGGTGCACTACCATAATAGCCATAAGAGGTTCATTCTAAGTGAGATGCAGGCCGGTTCACAATCCTTACAAAGTGGTAGTGAATATTAGTGGTTGGTACAAGTTGAGTTTAGGACTGTTAGCCTTGGAGGAGTATGATGGAGTTGGGGTTCCTTTCTTTCTTAGTCCATGGTGCACTACCATAATAGCCATAAGAGGTTCATTCTAAGTGAGATGCAGGCCGGTTAACAATCCTTACAAAGTGGTAATGAATATTAGTGGTTGGTACAAGTTGAGTTTAGGACTGTTAGCCTTGGAGGAGTATGATGGAGTTGGGCTTCCTTTCTTTCTTAGTCCATGGTGCACTACCATAATAGCCATAAGAGGTTCATTCTAAGTGAGATGTAGGCCGGTTCACAATCCTTACAAAGTGGTAATGAATATTAGTGGTTGGTACAAGTTGTAGAAGGGAGTGGAGAGGATATATGAGTTAGTTGGCAATGGCACCAAAAGTGTTGGTAGTCTCGACCAATCTTATAGGTTGGCTAGGGATGCTATAAGACAAGGGAATTGCATGAAAACCCTTACACGGCTAGCCTTTCTCTAGGCTTGGAGAGGAATTACAAGCAAGATTCTCATGGCACACATATCCATGCTACAGGCTATGGTTTATTGTTGGACACTTAACCTAAGAGATGGCTCATAGATCTATCACTTGTGTAAGCCCTTTGACCTCCTTGGTTGTCACTCTTTGTATATCAATTCTAGCACTATGGGAGAATTAAGGAACATCCCAATGTGGAGGTAAGGGTATGAAGGATTAACAATAATACCACATCATAAATGTTGCATAATCACCTACTTGTAGTAGTAATCATCTATATATATCCTAAAGGAAACAATGCAATTGTTTTCAATGTTGTTTAGGTTTTATATATATATATATATTGATTACGGGCTGATACATATAACATAAAGGTCACCACTAGTCCAATGAGTGACAGTCCAATATTGTTTAACACTCTTCCCTTGCCATGAAGAGTCTTCCTCTCAACTAGTTTACTTAGTCTTGCTCTGCTAGACAACCTATCAATCAACTCATGAAATTAATCAACCCCAACATAGTGCAATGTGCTCATTTATATAGCTGGGATTGAACCCTAGAAGAATTTTCCTTCCTCCCTAATACTTCTTCTATAGTAGCCATCTTCTTCAATTGCCACCTCCCATAAATGCCACTTGATTCCTAATCCTTGATTCTAATCTAGATAACATTGCTTTAGTGCATCAATCTGTAGCCTTTGCATCAATTTCCTACCTAACCTTGTTCTACTATTTTACTTACCCATCGCAATCTCTGCCCGCTCTCTTTTGGTCTCATAGACTAATCTTTGTCTTGTAAGAAGAAGATCCTATAATGTATCATGCATATCTACATTGCTACACAACATACATATTTGTCAACATCATACACTATAGAAGCAAAACTCACACATAAGTCATACATAGACTCTAAAGTGCCACAATAATCAAATTGTTTACAAATCTTGAATTCACTCAACTCAGATCAGTACTTGATATGTCATTCCATAAACTACCAACAATTAGGCAATGATTACAATCAAGCCACACCCACTCTAGCTAAAAGAATCCAAGTGACATTTGCCGGCCTTTATCCACCATAACCAAGAACTCAAAGGCTCAATATCAGAGAAGTGAGATCTGTGGAGTTGCACTTTGAAAGTAAACACGTAGACTCGAGCTAGGTCTAAAACCAGGTCTTGTTGACAACATACTTGATGGTGCAAATGGTGCAAAGTGAAGGTGGGCCCCATTGTGAAGTCAGTACCCCAAACACAAAATCTGACCATCGGAAAGTAGTCTATGGGAATTACTTAAATACCTCTAACTACTATCACTGCAACTCCAGTGTCCGAGCAATAGATGCAACACTACAAATAGCATGACAGTTGTTGTGCATATATATATTGCTACACAACATACATTGTTGTCAATATCATACACTATAGAAGCACAACTCACACATAAGTCATACATAGACTCTAAAGTGCCACAATTGCCCCCTAGTAGGTGGTTCGGTCCTTCTAACTCTAGATAGCCATCTACTCAAAGTATATGGTATACCCTATGATGGGCAAACATCAAAAGGCTTGGTGCTATGGAGCCCCATTGTTGATTGCTTGTCTGCAATCTATACCATATAAAGAATGAACTAGCTATAGGTCAAGTACATCTAGGACATAACCACTGTCCCTCAGGAACCACCATGAGGGGAGGAGTCATACATACTATATGCTATCCTCTAGAACAACTATCACACACTAACATAGTAGCAGCTCCACCAGAAGAGCCACATAACATACACCTTAAGCTTATACATACAAGTGCCAAGCTTGGGTCCATAGTACCATCAATGTTTGGGAGGTGGCATGGCTCACAATTGTGCACATGATCCTTCCAAACAACACCATCATGTCCTACTAATACAAGGGCTCCATATGGCAAAACCTCATGCACTCTCAAGATAGTGCAGCCTGTCAAAACATCAAGTGTCATCGGTGTTGTCTGTTGTAGATATACATAGTCTCTTGGATGAAATTGACACCTGGGTCTATAACCTTCTCCTTGAATGGTAGCATAGCATAAAGTATCTCTATGCTAATTGCCAAGTTCTCAAAGGCCATTAGCATCATTCTCCAAAAGATCTCTGCTTGTTAAGAACATGCTCATCCATACATCTAGGTCATCCAAGTCCAAAACTACAATAGCATCTCGACGAATGGCTATAGGTAAATCTAGATCTCATCCATAGAGTAGGAAGTAAGGAGAGAAGGATGCTAAGGAGGCTTGCCAGCTGAACCGATAGCCCATGGCCAACCAAGGTAATGGAGATCCCAATCTCCCAAGTGGCCTCTCTACAAACCATACTTTTGCAATCCTCTCTTCATTGTCTGAACCACTCTCTCTCCTAAGCCATCTACCTTAGGGTGATCTTGGGATTTAGTACAATGATCAATCAAAACCTTGTCACACAAGACCTAAAACTCCTCCAAGAACTCTATACCCTGATCAGTCAAAACCTCAACTGGTGCACCAAAATGACTAAGAACTTGATCTAGGAATGAGTAAGTTGTCCCTTCACTAGACTTATTAGGAGATGTCACCAACTCAATCCACTTGGAGAAGTGCTCTACCATCACCAAAACATACCGGTGATGTCTCACAATCAATGGTAAAGGTCCAACAAAGTCCAATGGTAACCTAATCCTATGATAGTAATAGGTGTAACTGTGGCGTAGGAGCATTGAATGATGCTCTTACTCAATCATAAACCACACATCTAGCAACAAACTGATGTACCTTGCTTTGTAGACCACGCCACCAATAATGACTCTAGAATAAGCTATATGTATGTTGTTGTGTTGTGGTTTGTGTAGCTCGTAAAAAAGTGACTTATCATTTTTATCTCAACATTAGTGAGGTAGGTTGTTTGCTAGATCCAATGGATGAGATGCTACTAGGTGAGCAATCTTTGTACATGTATGTGATTGGCCACGTGAGTTACAATCTTATCATATTTGAGGGCTCTAATGAATAAAGATGAGTGCAAGTGGAGAGAAGAGGGGGTGTTTTAGTTGAGGAGTCTCGAGGGGGAGGAGGACGTTAGGAGTGAGATTGTAGCAATGCATAAGTGGTAGAACATCAGAGGAAGCAATTGAGCATGAGATGTCCCATGCTCCCAATCTTCCACTCCCAAATCTTTTTCTCATCAAGCTTCAGATTTTGCACCATGACGGCTTACGGGATTGGTTGGTGGCACATTTCGGGGCAGTATTTGTGGAGTCGGTGATGGGAAACCCTGATTCTATTGTCCTTCCGGTGCTTACTTATGAGAATGTCTAGGACTTGACAATAAATGTACTTCTATAGTTTGGGAATGCCTAAATTTTTTCTCATAAGATTCAAGGTGGAGTTGTGGGGTCCATTTGTCAAAAAGTAAAAAGACTAAAGGACAAATGTGTAAGAGATTGGGTCCCAATAGAGAAGGCTGGAGTTTTTTGACCATTGGAGGAGTTTGAGGATGCCATTTAAGGAATAAAGGAGATGGTTGGAAAGAGGATCTGACAGTCTACAATCTGAAGACAAAAATAACACAATTTGAGCTGATTCTAAAATTGATATGATCAATTGGATCAAGGGGGTAAAATTCATACCTAGGAGCACAAAATAGGCAATTGAGTGAGCTTCTTGAAATATTCTCACTATCTGTTAGTAGGATTGGAGAGTACACAAAGTGATTATAGTATTGAGCATAATAAATTTTAGTTTTGGATCAATCTCAAATCAGATCTGGTTGATTGAACTTGAAGCTCTTGAGGCGTAAGGTGATGGAGAAGAGCTAGTGAAAAGGTTTGGAGTTTTGGTCACTCCCCAAGTTGTGGCTTGAGATATCTTATGAAAATTTCCAGTCTTGGTTTCTGTTAGGGTGTGCACCTTTCTGTGAAGGTTTCATGTGAATTCTTCAAAGAGAGAATTTAGGGTCTTGGATCATGTATATCTGGGTCTGCAAAGCTTACAAGTTAGCTCAGCTCAGGAATTGATCCATATCTAGGGATTGGGGTTGAATTAGGCAATCAAACTTTATACAGTGTTAACCAAGAGCACCAAAAACTACTATGGAAATTTTCATTGGCTCTGGGCTCATAGAGAGTGAGATCTGATGCAACAAGTTTTATTGAAAAGACTATCATAAGCTCGGAGTAGCATTTCTTTCCTCAATCCTAATTGAATGTAAATTCTCTCACTATTGTGACTATGATTGAGAGTTAAGATTTCCAAAGTGTTTTTTGAGGATCAAGTGTACATCTGATTTAGAAATCAGTGGAAATTTGGCAAGAACCAAGGGCAAAACCCTAAAATGGGGATTTCAAAATTAGGGTGAGAGTTGCAAAAACTTTGCCAACTTTGAGAGATTTTCAAGGGAGTTGTAATGATTTGATTAAAGTCTATTTTATATCATTGGAAAGCTTATATTACAGTCTTTCCATCAAATCCTATAACACTTGAATTCAAGCTATAAAAAAATATTTATGTTCATATGAGCTGCGTAGAGTTTTCCCTATCAAGAAGACATAGGAAATCCCCACATGGAGTAGGAATTTGTTGAGATCTGAAGTACAGCTTGGAGTAGACTTGGAGTACAGGTTGAAATTAGCTTGATGATAGAGCACGGAGGCTCTAAAGCTCTTTTTCAACCAAAAAGCACAGAGAGTTATTGCCACATTCTTGTGATTGGATCCTGTCTGTGATTGCATGCTTGTTTGTACGCCCAATTGGTTTAGATTGGTGTGCGGGCATTGCGCTTAGGTTCTTTCTTTCTAGGAGTGCTATGTATTTCTCCTTGGTAATGTTGGAAGTGATGACCAATAGACCAGTATTGCATGTTGTGATGACAGGTTAGGTTGCCCGTCACTACCCTACCTGATAGCAAGAATACTAGTTACAAGAGTAGAAGGTTCCAATTGTTAGGTAACACGTGTGTTCAGATGAGATGTTATAGGTTTGCCTATAGCCTCTAATCTACAATCTCCATAGCTATGCACCTTGTTTGTTCCCAAAGAGAGAAAGAAAAAGTACGACAATGCTTTACTCCAAAATGTCCTAGCTCCTCATGAGCATGACGGACCAACTATGGTCTCTAAGATGGAAGTGGTACTACTCGCACTCTACCATCCTCTTATACATGCAAAGGCCCTCCAATTTGAATTTTTTGGCTTGCTAAAGGACATGATCTCTCTCCTTTGCCCCAACTATGCCACACACAACACCAGTGCAAAGATAGTCCATCACTAAGACATCACTATGGATGGCTCGCTGAACTGTACAAATATCTTCACTCTTTGGATCTATGACTTCAATAAATCCTCTTGTATACGCTAAGAGAGATATCACCACCAAAGCCTCAAAAAATATACACAAAAAGGTCAATGCATGCCAACTTGGCACCATCTCCTCACCGGTCTCACCATACCAACATGCTCCGGTCTGATCCTGCTAGCTGGGACATGGGTTTCTACTCAACCCATTTGCATCATGCTTCACCACTCTAGGTCTATGAACAACCATGAAATCATACTCCTATAAGATCAGAGCACATTGTGCAAGCTTCCTTGAAAGCTTGTCGGACTCCATCAACCACTTCAGCGGCTGATGATCAATGATGAGAGTGAAGTATACTAAATAGGTAACATTAGAAATGTGCTACTGCCCAAATTGTTGCCAAGCACTCTCCCTCATATGAACTATAATTTTCCTCTACTAAAATAGTTGGAGTGACTAGCACAAGCCACCACAAACTCCTTCCCCTTATCATCATGTTGTGTGAGCACTACTCCAAGCCCCAACATACTCCAATTAGTACGAACCTGAAATGGTTGTCATATGATCGGTCTTCTCAAAATAAGAGTAGATGTCAACCTCTCCTTGAGCTCTACAAAAGCTCTCTCTTGCTCATCTCTCCAACACCATTCTTGTGTAAGCTTGGTTAGCTTCATCGAGGCCTTGGCAATGGCACTAAATCCTTTAACATAGCGGCAATAGAAGTTCACCAACCCAAGAAATGCTTGCACTTTGCTCACATTTGTAGGCCAAGGAATACGTGCAATAACCTTCACCTTGGTCTGCTAAACACCAAGTCCTCCAAGGTAGATAGTGTGACCCAAATACTCAACTTGCTCATGGAAGAACCTACACTTCCCAAGATGTAATTTGAGTCTATTAGATCTCAACTTCTCAAACACCTCCAACAACTATCTCTCATGCTCCTCCATAATAGTGCTATAGACCAAAATGTCATCAATATAGCACTAAGCAAAATTCAATCTAGCTAGGATCCTATCCATGACCCTCTGGAACTCAACAATAGCATTCTTTAACCCAAATGGTAAGAACCTCCACTGACATATCCTTGTCATGAGGATCAATAGCCCAAAATGTTATTTTGGACTTATCCTCCTCCCTAATCAGCAACTAATGATATCCCGCTCAAAGATCCAAAGTATTGAAGACCTTTGCATGCCCAATTGCATAAAAAAATCTTTTTCGGTGTAGGTATGGCATATTGATCAGCCCTGGTCTATTGGTTGATAGGACAATAATCTCCACACATCTGCCTATCTGTGTAGTTGCCATGCATATCCTTCTTGGATGGCATCATTGTAGTTGATGCATACTCTTCATGTGAAATCTCCACCAAACCAACATCAAAAAGGTCTCTTCTTTGACTTTGAATCAATGTCCTCTCTATATCAATATAGCAATAAGGATGTCGGAAAACTAGTGTATCATTAGTCAGCTCAATCCATATACCAGGTCCTTTTTGAGTACCCAAATCCTTCAAACTGAAGACAAAACTTGTGTAGCTCCTCAAGAACATTCAAACTCTTTGGCTTTTCTCTCCAGTAAGCTTGGGTCCAAGATCTGGCTCCCAAGTATCCTCTGTAATCGTTGTAAGAGTGGAAGACGTATTGACTGGTTGCTATACTCTAGGGAGCAGTAATGTCATGCCTCCGACCACTAGAGGTCCCAACCTTTGTGTGAAAAACTCCTTCTACTCTAGCTACAAGCTCCATACGTCCTCTATAGCAACCATAGCTGCATCCCAAGTGGACCAAGAGTGTAATCCAAGTAGCTCACGCTCACCTGGGTGGACTCCAAGTAGACCACTCTCCCTAGTAGCTACTGGTTATGTCCCAAGAATACCATGTCCATCACTCCCAACATGTGCCTGAATTGTCTTGATAGGCATAGGGCTCACAAGTGTCCGAGTGGTGATGCCTATCAAGCGCATCCTACGCTACTCTACCAAACCAAGGCTCACAATCCAGGTCAAACAATTCAGCTCCATAGATTGACTAACACATGATGCTTGGATGCCTCTTATACTATTGGAATAGCAGTAATACCAGTGCAAAAACCTATCGTTACCTCTCTCTCTCATTGGTGTTGGGCTCCACCAACTACTATAACTATGAGTCCCAGACCAATCCTGCTCCTCCCTCTCAAAAAGCACAAGAGCTTGGGAAACTCATGAGTGTAGGAAATGCGGCTCTAAGCTGTCCAACTAAGTTCACCATTGCCATAGGTGACCTATCAGCCACCACCACCGTTTGAGACTGATGCCCAACATCCAAGATGTCATCAACAAGGATATGGTCAAGTCTTTGAATCCCATCATAAGCATACTATAAAACCTCTCCACGTAAGAGGTTTGTCCACCAGAGATAAAGACAATGAGCCCATGATCCTACTTTAGCTACATCTAATAATTCAGTAGGTCCCATCTAAGAATGGACCTGATGTGTACTTGCCACCACCCGGGTACAAGAATCACCTATCAAAGGAAGGTTCTCTAAAATGTAAGCTGGAGAATGGATTGATGAACCTAGAGATGTTGTAGTATCCGTAACATCTCTCAAAATAGACCAAAACAAGGATCCTAAAGACCCAAACCTTGGCCAACATGTGTATGTCCCTAACATGGCCATCCAGAAATCATCAAGTGAATAGGCCCATATCTCTCTAGATCATGTGCCCCTATTAAGGAAATGTCTACTAGTAGGGCCTTTTGGTAACCTCTAACTGTTGACATTGGTAATAACTTAGGATACCGGTAACCAAGTGTGCGACATGATGTAGAAGAGACTTGCCTAGCTGTCTCATCTCTCTCCACATACAAGTACTTTTGTACTTGTATACCTGCATGTAATACCGCAGCTAGTCCAATGCTAATCCCACCAAACAACTCCAATAGACATATCCCCTCTATTGGATACTGCCAAGCAATTAGTGTGGTATCTAGAGGTGTCAAAGTAATTGACTCTAGAGGCTCATCCTCACTCTCATCTCCTAATGGTATGAAGGCTCCACTCCAAGCCTGTTTCACCAACTGATCTGCATGTTGCTGCAATGCTTCCTCTGAACTCCATAATGGAACATCCAAGGTGGATCAAACAATCCCACTTGTAATCCAAATTTGAGTGATCTCCTCTAGTACTTGAGTATCTTCTGTATGGGCGTTCCTCTCCAACAAGTCGCCAAGCAACGTAACTGCACCATTGAAAGCTGAAATTGATGTTGCCATGGTCCCGGACTATAGTGAGCCAAGATTGCCACTACTAAAGCGTACTAGTAGGCAACATACCCGTCCCTCAACAGACCACCAACCTAGTCTATAGGAGTTTATCTCCTCCCAATAGTCAATGCTGAAACCCATGGGGTATAACATTGCTCCTCCAACTAGCACATCATATGACTCAACTATTGTTGTAATAGCCTGAGCTCTCACCACCAAGCTATCAGTTGGATGACCAAGCTAAACCTAGACAACAAGCTCCCCATGTGTGATGTACTATATCAAACCACCACCTAGAGATGTGTAGATCTGAAATAGACACCTCTCCACATAGGTCTTTTGTAACTCCAGACCAACTACTATAGCCTTCCCCAACATAAAGGGTTGCGCACCAAAGTCTAACAAGACTCTCTATGATGTATAGACCTTCCCTAAAGGTACCACCAAACAGAAAATCCCCCTTTAGTTATCCAATAGGACAACACCAGGTGTGAACCATGCTCTCTCAAAGGCCGGTCTAGCTGGCAACTCCTCCAGTCTAGTCGTTGTTGCCTACCATAAACCATTGCTCGCTGAATGGATCCCATGCTCCTCAACCAAGTCAACTCTACTATCAATCACTTCTGCTCTAGTAGTAGGAACCGCATCATCTTTACTCTCACAGAGCATAGTAGCCAACCGGAACATTGGGGATGGATCAACTTCCAATGTAAACATGTCACTAGCTGAAAATAAAGGCACCGCATAATCAACTGAGCCATCCCCAACATCATGCTAGACTCAATCTATGTAGTAGCAGGTGGCTAACTAGCAGGTAGTCTATCATGCACTCCATCACCACCTACCACACCTGCACTGGGACGTCTAGGAGCCATGGATGTTGTCTGCAATGCCTCATGTAGCATGAAAGACTAGGGAAGTTTGACTTGTCTCTCAACCTCTTGTCTTTGTGGATCCAACTCCACTGATGCTCCTCTAGGCTCTAAAGCATATATTGCACTCCTAGTCACTACTATAGATGCATCCACTTGTGTTGCTCTGCACATGAAGTCCAAAGCATCTTTATCACCAACATATGAGGTGGAAGCCTCAACACCCAAATCTGATCTCCTCTAAGCAATGGCCATACAAGCTAATCTTTTCTCCAATTGCTCAATCCAAGTAGCCACAGTTGTATCAGAAGTAAGAGTAAGTTCTGCACTTCTACTAGGTGTAGATTGTCTACCACCACCTCTACCACCTCGTCCTCCATGAATTGGAGCTCCTCTACTACCTACCATAGCAGCCCTTCCACTCCATAACTCCAAGTGTAGGTCAAAGCACCAGTCACTAGTGTGACCAAATCTGTGGCAATGCTCACACTGCCTTTGTGTTGGCTGGTATCAAGTCCATTGCCCTTAGTAGACTCTCTCTTATGGTGAGGTCCACCACAAGTCCAACAAGCAACACCACTACTCATTGGTTGTTGTTGACCCAAAAATGAAGGTAAGGGTCTAATTACAGTAGGCCCTCCACTCACTCTAGAAGACCAAGGCTGTCCACCTTGTCCTTGAAAACCAATTGGACGTTGTGCACTCTAATGCACTCTAGAAGAAGTCACAACTATGGATGGATGAGGTCTCCCTACCAAATCTAGATATTGCCACTCTCTCCTCCACCATTGAGCTCAATATGCTTAGCTAAACCAAAGACCATTGCCAAAGTAGGCAAAGTAGCCGTTAACAACATAGCATCACAAACTCTATGTTGCAACTCCTTGTCCAATATCCCATACCAAAAGTGGACTGCTTGGGCCTCAATAACTCCCTGAGTGAAACTGATAAGCCACCTCATGCAAGTGTATGCCTTGTGTAGGCTCTTTCTAACCTTTCTCTAGAACTCCTACAAGCTCCTCAGCTTGTAAGTCCGCACTCCTTGGTAGTTCTGCCTCAGAAACTAGAAGAACTCCACCATGGGGTTAGATCCCGATACCACACCACCTCCTACAATGGTACCTCCACTCATGGTAGCACTATCTCCAGCTAGTGCACCTCCACTAGCTCCACCAACGCTACTTGAGCTAGAACTCATAGGTACTACCAATCTACTCTTGGCAACCAAGCTTGAAGTTATAGAGACGTAGTTCAGTGACCAATATTGTCTCCACAACTCAATCTCCCCCAAATGAGCTCTCCTAAACTCATTGTAGTCATCCATTGGTGGACCTTACAAATGTTGGAACAACCTCTTACATGCCATGAAGGGTATAAACAAGGTCGGGTTTTGCAATTTTTTGTAGATTGCACCAACTATCAAACTCTTGGATGAAGTCATCCAACTCAATGGTATCCATTGTACCAGAGTAACACCTAGGGCCTTTGGAGGCTCCATAAATCTTGTCCATGTCCCACAATAATGGTGCAAACACGCCAAGTGCACTCTCAACTGAATTAGCTCTTGTGTCAAGCTCCAACTCAAAGTCAATCTCCTCCCTCACTAAGACTTGAGATACGGGCTAATATCGAGCACCACTCAAAGTAAACCCATAGCGTATTGCAAAGCTAACTCCTCTAGAATCCCCAAAGAACTCCGTCGTGACATAGTAACCGCAATTGCAACCGCAAATCACAATCACAAGTACCCCACCAAGTGCCAACACAAACTGAGCACCACCAAGTGCCAACACAAACTGAGCACCCAAGTGCCAATACCCACGGAACACCATCCACTAATGTAACTCTAATTGAAATAACTACACTAGGATAAATGGCAACTCGTAACTTGCCATCACAACATGCACTCTCATGGTCTACAATTCATCACTTCCTGCCTCACCAAAGAGAAACAAAGGTAGGCTGCCTAGTCATCACTCTAGCCTCACTACCGAGAGCACACCAGAATACCAACACTCAAAAGTCAAGGCACCTCATACAAACCTGGTGCACAAATAGGAAGTAGAGAATGGAGGGGATCCAATCACAAGAAATATGAACAAAAACCCTCCATCTCATAAAGCAACACGGGATTGACTATGCCACCATGTGGCATTTGACATACATGAATTTTGTATTTTTGTCCTAAGCTACCAGGATCACCAAGAATGAGATCAAACTGCTTCTCCTAGCCAAAGCTACAAGTGTATAGATAATAGTGGCACAGTCAGTAGGACAACAAGTGAGGGTGAACCAATTGGCTAGGGCACTAGTCTAGGCACAAGAGATCTAGGAGTCAAACATATTGTGCACAATCTAGCAGGAATGGGCAGATTTTGCCAAACAATGACCAAGATCTACTCTAAACTAGCTAGCCTCGTGCCAATATGCTAGCTTGTTGGCCCTTCTAAACCTTTGTAGCCTCTCATAGCCCAAAGCCCTATGCCTTGAAGCCTCTAAATGCCAAATGAGGCCTTTCTTCTTGCCACTTCAAATCTCTTCCAAATTTGGCAAAACTCCTCCAAATTTGGCAAAAATCCACCAACTCTGGCCAAAATTTGCAACTTTGAAACTCCTCCAAATTTGGCCAAATTTTGATGTAAACCCCAGCAAAAATCTGATATAAACCCTAAATTTGGCTGACCGCCAAATCTTTTGCTAACTCTCTACTCCAGCCAAACTGAATTAACAAGTTTTTCCAAATCATAAATTAACAAGACTAGGTTCCAAATTCCACCTTCAATTTTACTTTTTGAGCCCGACTTGCAACAAATTGGTCATGCCTTCACCTCTTGAGCTCAAAATCACAACCAATGCTCAAAAATTGCTTCTTCTTTGCTCAAAAACTGGCTAGTGCTTCCGCACACCGTTTGCCTTTCTGCCAAATCAAGCATCAAGCAACAAGCTTTTGTACACCAAGGAAAGCTTGAACTTTGATCAAGCTACCAACGATCCACTGCACTTGGAGATACCACCAACACTCGTAGTTTTTGCACCCAATTTCCCCCTGGCTTCACTTCTATGATCAGATTGTTTAAAACTCTCAAATCCACTTAACTCAAATTAGTACTTGATCTGTCACTCTATAGACCGCCAACAACTGGGCACTAATTATAGTCAAGCCACACCCACTCTAGCTAAGAGAATCCAAGTGACGCTCACCGGCCTCTGTCCACCATAGCCAAGAACTCAAAGGCTCAACATTAGAGAAGTGAGCTCTTTGGAGCTACACTTTGAAAGTATACCCTTGGACTTGAGCTAGGTCTAAAACCCTAATAGTCCCATTGACGGCACACTCGACGGTGTGAATGGTGCAAAGTAATAGTGGGCCCTACCATGAAGTCAGTATCCCGACCACAAAATCTGACCGTTGGAAAGTAGTCTATGGGAAATGCTAAAATACCTCTAACTACTATCATTGCAACTCTAGAGTTTGAGCAATCTAGATGCTACTCTACAAATGGCGTGACAAATGCTTGCAATGACTTGCCCCGTGATGGTAGTCCCATACTGCAATTCTTGTGGCAAATCCTTTCCCCATAGCAAACATAACACTCAGAAGCTACTTTGCCCATATGACAACATGCTACTCCTTTAATAAATGAAAATGGTCTTCAATGTCATTTCTTTACTGAAGTGGTTGCACATTCAAATTAGTGTACAATCTTTGGATCCAAAGGTTTTTGGGTCCAAAGTTCCTTTGTATTGAGTTCCTTATCTCTTACCACACTTCTTGCTTGAATCCTACATTCTTCCTTTAGAGTGCCTTTTGCTTTGTACTTGTTCTCCTTGTACCATTGCATATACAAATACAACTCCAAATCCAAAGGAGACTCAACTAAAACGTTTTACTTCCCAAACAAACAATTATTTCATCATATCCTTGTAGAAAAGAGAGAAATTAAAAATAAATTTTTTTGTTGCAAACAATATATCCATCTGTTATGCCAAAAAGAATATAATATTTTAGTTATCTAACATGTAAACCAACCACATAAGAAATTTGAGAATAAATTGTTTTGGATATTTCAAATATATGAATTTAGATATAATTTTTAATGATTATGGATTAGCAATGTATATTTGAGGTAGATATATATATATATATATAATACATTGCATATATCAATATTAAATTTTGTAGTTGTACCAAGTTGTAATGTATATATCAAATTGGATGAGCATTTTTCTTCACTTTCTATCTTTTGTATCATATACCATTTTCTTCTTAGATAAAATTTGCATATGCAATAGACATCATAAATTGTAATTCTTATAAATTCTGACTTTTATAGTTTAGAGATAGGTGAAACAAGATAAAAAGCAATCTTATGACAGAAAATAAGCATATGGGTACTTAAATCATTGGATATTCGTAAATAACAAGATGATCTATATACAATGTGTCTTCTTGAGAATTTTTGGTGATTGTACAAAATAATATGATAATATCATGTAATACATACATGAAAATACACATCTTAACCTTGTTAGTATATATATTTTTTAAATAACTGAAATGTATCCTTGTATAAAAAAATATAGTATAGGTAATTTAATATATTGTTAAATTTTATTCATTGTCAAAGTTGGTTAGACAATATACATCTCTTTTTAAGTGAATTCTTTTCTCAAAAGTTTCTCATATTTCTAGCCTCAAAATAAAATGGCTGTATGTATGCACTTATTTAAATAAAACTAAAGTCTAGACTATCAAATATATAAATACAATTTCAATTCTTTAATTATATCTTATATGAGAAGTGTTTCAATGAGTTTTATTGATACATATAGGTTTCAAGGAATAAAAATAATAAAAAGATGACACATAATAATTATGAATTAAGAAAAAATTTCTCTCTACAAATATATTAATATGGATAATTAAGTTTTATGTCAATTTAAATGTTATTTTATATCACTGGAAGTAGATAATTTAGCTTAATTAGTAATTATTCTCAAACAATTCATTGTACCAACACAATACACACCATCGTTGTATTGTTTTCTCTTCTAAAGATCGGAATAATTATGGAGGTGATTTTTTTTTACATAAACCTCATACTGGTTTAATGTTTTGATTATGGTCTATTTGGTACGATAAAGGTGGCATTGATTAAGTGGTATGATAAATCTTTTTACAAATATGAATTATACACATAGTCCTATGATATTGGATATGGACACTTAACTTTGAACTCCAGTAGTCCTTATACTAATTATCAATCCAAATAAAACATGATCCAAGTTCTTTTCCGAATATTAAACTTTCAACTATAATAGTTCTCATATTAACTATCCATCAAAATAAAAAATTATCTGACTTAAAATTCTGTAGCTTTAGCAAGGCTCATTGAGTTCTAAAACGTCTTATTGCTTTTATTTAAATTCAGTATTTTTTTAAATGACCATAATTACAAAATGTTTTCAGACAATTCATAGAAACTTATATAAGTATGATTTTACTGAGTCTTTGATAAAAATATATCCTCCATATGTGTCTTGTACATCCTTAGAACGGTTAATTGTCTAATTCTCCATTATATGTAGACTATATATGTAAATTTTGTTTGTTTCATGTAGATTATACATATCAACTCTGAAACTATGCTTTATTCTATTAATTTATATCAAATTGTCCCAAAATATATAGAAAATATAATAAATATAATAATACTAGAATAAATTAAAATGGATAAAATGTTAAAAAATTAATTGACTTATTATAATTTAGTGAAAAACATAGTTTAGTCGTCATATCAACAGAAAAGATATTAAATGAGTATTTTTGTTTCACCTTGTAAATTCAGTGGGTAAGATTACGTATATATAAATGTGTATCAAATTAGTAACAACGAGAAAATAATTCTATTTATATTTATATAACACGAGTTAATTTACTTTACTATGATAGTCATTATCAAATATTTGATTCGCTTTTCACTTATCAGCGCATGGTTTATTTAAAAGTGACACTTAATTCCAAGTTATTAGTAAATGAATGATAACAATCACTCACCGTGCAAGGTGGGAGGGGTACATGGGTATGGGTAGATTCATCAAGGTCCTTCAACAAATTATGATTGTAAACTAAAATGATATAAGAATAGTTTAATCTCAAATTTTGTAAGAATGTCTAGCACTATAAGTTTACTAGTTTTAGATCTTTAAGTTATTTTAAAGTTCAAATTATGAAAGGGTTGACCCCTTCCCCCTCACCTACTTGATTCTACTGATCCAAAGTCGTGCTACGAGAAGTGGAATAATCTCGGAATGGGTTCTAGCTTGATGACTTTCCATCCTTACTCGGCTTTTTGGAGTTGAAAAACTTTACATACTTATATTTACATATATATAAAAATATAAAAATTACATATACAAAATTACATACTCATTATATTTTCAATTATTATCACTCTTGTGTCAATTCACAAGCACATGTTTGGTCGAAATAATAATAATATTTACTGGTTCATGTTTACATATATTTATTTCCCATGTCCAAATAGGTTGCTATGTACCTCAGTTTAAGGTGGGGCAGATTTTTCAGGTACACTCGTTTGGGGCTTAGCCCCATTTTACCTATTTTGTCTCATCATTGTACGGGCTTGAGGGGGTGGTCTTTCATCCTTCGTGTTTTCTGCGCGGTCGCCCTTTTCTCTCACTCAGTTTAAATTATGAATCTACGATAGATCGCAAAAAGTAAAATCATAAACAACAGAATAAAATTAGATCCAGTATGAACATATCATCTTCTGCTAATTCAGAGTAATGGTTCGTTACAGCACAGATAAACTGATGCAAAGCGCAAGGCCATAAAAGACGGGGTGGATAAACACAACAACTTCTCCAGATGGATGGGTTGCTTTATTGTTGGCAAAGAGGCTTGAATTAAGAGGAGGCGCCAACCCTGCCATCAGAAGCGAAGGACAAATTTAAGACGCTTGCGAGGTCGACGACTTTCTCATCAATGTCTGGCCTGCTCGTTAGTGCCTCGAGTTGAGCAGAACTTATAAACTGTGCAACATAAATACAGTACAGTTTGCAGATTAAGGAAGGAAATGCATGAGATGGATGGGTGGATGTGTAAGATCATAAACGTACTGTTGAGTGGTGGGTGGGCGCAATTATGGAGCGTTTGACTCCTTATCGAAGTCCACCTTCTTTCAAAGTCCGCCATTCTCTCGTGTTTGGCCACCCCCTTATGTTTAATGCCCAGACTCTCGTTGTTGTTGTCGTCGTTGCTGGTGGTGGCTGGGTGGTGATGTTAGTTAGAGGGGGAAGACAGATCGGTTTCCTCCCCTTTCTAGAAGAGAAAAGTGGAAAAGGAGAAAGAGAGAGTAGAGATTTGACGCATGTGGAGGGTGTTTTACTCTAGGGTTCAGGAAGGGGAGGGAGTAAAGACAGCGGAGTGGCGGTGGCGAAGAAGGTGGTGGTGGGGTAGAGGTTGGGAGGGAGGGAGGAAGAGAGAGAGAGAGAGAGAATGGTGTGGTATTTTGGTGCAGTGGGGTTTGAAGAGGGGAGGGAGGGCATGGTGGAGACCGGGAGTGGGAGCTGGCGACGGGACGGGCAAGCAGGTCTTGCACTTGGGAGGGAGACGGAAGGAAGGAAGGACTACACGGGCAAGGGAGGGAAGGGAAAGGAAAGGGAAGGCGCGGGCAGCTGCAGCGACGTGAGAGAAGGAAGATTAGAGTTGGTCTGTAGTCAGCAGTAGTAGTCGCCGGGACGAAGAAGAAGACGAAGATTTGGCAACAGATTTGAGCTTCTGGAGCTTCGTCAGTCCGTCGATTATGGTGCCCTGGGATGGATGAGGCGAGTCCAGGCGTAGTTTTGCGTGGGCGTTGACTTAGGTGGTTCTGTTATTTGCGATGGGGGCGTTGCTGCTGCCTGAGTTGAGGAACAAAGGATTTTGACATTGGGGACTGGAGATGGTGGTGGTTGTAGAGGGGGTGTTATGTTCCCTCGGGTTGGCTCCAGCTTGGCGAGCAGAATTTGAAGCGCAGACGTCGTGAGAGGAAATCGAAAGAAAGGAGGGATTGGGATAAGAGAAAGAGGGTAGGACTCGAGATTTACTATGATGGCGGAGGGGAGCAGGCGGACACGGACGCTTCTTTGTCTGATGATGGAACCTCCGTTCGGTTGCTCGCAGGTTGCAAGGATCAGCAGAAAGAACTTCCGTGTGAAGAGATTGGATCCACCAATGCTGCAGTTGTGCTGTGCTAGTACCTCCTTTTCTTCATGAAGGCGGGGAGCGGAGGATTGCGGGCTCTGCACATCGTCTCTTGTGCACTTGGGTCTTACTGCGGGCCAGCTCTCCCGCCTCAAAGCAGAGTGCGGGAGTAGATAGAGAGAGGAGGACACAGACTAAAGAGAGGAGAGAGAAAGAGAGCGCTAGTTTGGCGTGGACAGAGGTTGGAGGGGATAATATGCAATGGGATCCGGTGTGTCACACTTGGTGGGGTGTTTTATTCGGCCTCGTGATGGTTGCTCCGATGGAGGAGTTGGATTGCAATTCTCGGAGCCCTTGGATGAAGGTCTAGGCCACTCATTTTGCTATGTTCGCCCTCCACCTCTCGGTTCCCCTCCGCTAATTTCGCCGGAGAAGTCCGACGAGTTTCCGCTTGCAAATGGGAAACATTACCCGGTCCCAGCCGGAGCAGATGATGCGTTTGTTGATGCAACAGAGCAAACAACTGCAAAGAAGGTAGGGGTTGTTTCTGACATGCCGGGTCTCTTCATTTTCCCTCCACCCTTCAATGTTCCAAGTTTTTCAGCTGAAGTTTAGAACAACCGCGATTGTGATGCATGTTGGAATCGTTTACGTCATGTGCGTTATGTGCACGGGATGTCGAGCTCTTGACTCGGAGGTCTTGTTGGGGACTCATACTTAGCTTACAGTCATAAATCTGCGTTGTTCAAGAATTACTTGAAATGTTTTCAAGTTAGGTCTATTGATTCTGTCGAGTGTTTGCTCATAGGAGGATAAGACGACACTTCACTCTGAGAAGAGTATTCCAGCGATTGAACGACCGAAGATCCCGACCGAGGAAACTAAGACTGTCCTTGTTGACAAACCAAAAAAGGTACCTGAGACGTCATTCAAGTCTATATCCGGGGCATCTGTCTCTGCCAACACTGCCACTCCTCGTTCCATACTCTCTTGTGAGCAATTCAACTCATTTTCCAATGTCTTGTACGATCGAGCGGCTGCTTTCGAAAGTTCCTCTTCTTTTTCCGCCTTACCACTGCAGCCGGTTCCGAGAGGATTTTCGGGCCCTCTTTCTGGACCTCTTGATCGCGGATTTGTGTCGGGTCCCATTGAGAGAGGATTTATGTCAGGTCCACTGGAGAGAGGTTTCATGTCTGGCCCTTTGGAACGAGGGTATATGTCTGGACCGCTCGACCCCCTAGACAGAAGCCACTTTTCTGCACCACTGAATGGACCTTATCATTACTCAAGCGGTTACTTAAGGAAGAGGAAAAAGTCTCTGGTTCGATTCATGAGGAACATGAGTGGTCCTATGAAGAAAGCCTTCGCCCGGACGGCCTCTTCTTTGGCAAGGACTCAAAGATCCATCGTAGCTCCGGTCAAAAGCTACGTTTTCAGGGATAGCAAAGACATCAAGGAGAGCGGAGAGGAGTCCAACAAAGCTCCACAAAAATCTGTTGGGTCTCCTGAGAATGTTGGTTACACGTACTCAGAGCTGGATTTGAGAGAGGGCGACAATCTACAGTGGGCTCAGGGTAAGGCTGGAGAAGATCGTGTCCACGTAGTACTTTCCGAGGATCATGGATGGCTGTTTGTAGGGATTTACGACGGATTCAATGGGCCAGATGCACCCGATTTCCTTATGAGCAATTTGTATCCTGCGGTTTCCCAAGAGCTCAAAGGACTCCTGTGGGACACCCAAGAAGATGGTCAGGTGGAAGGGGAGAGTGAGTGGGAAGTTGTCGGTGATAGACAGGCTGATGGAGGCGAGAGTATTGCAACTGAAGAAGCAACAGCGCTGAGGAAAGAAAGGATGCAAAGGGAACGAGGAAGAAGACGAGGTATAGGAGTTGTCAAAGTCGGCCAGAACCGCAGGTGGAACAGAAAGGGGCTGGTTAGGAATGGCGAGAAGATCCTTGCTGAGCCGGTGCAACACCGAGGAAGGGAATCTCTCTATGTAGACGGAACACGTCCTTTTGGGGAGTGCGAGGGAGCTTGTGCCAATGAGATCCAGTCAGGTTTATGTGAAGCCTGTGCAGGAGAAACAGATGGTTCTCACTTAGAAGGTGCCGACCCCCTTATAGGAGGTGAAAACACTTCCTTAGGTGAAGGGAATGAAGCGGCTTTTCAAGTTGTCAGTCTAAAAGATGGCGGGAGTACTGAAAAGAGACTAGTACTGGAGCAGGAAGGAAAACTGGCGGAGGACAGGACTGGTGCTGAAGATGAAGAGTCTTCATCAGAAAGCTCCTCACATGCTAGAGACCCAAGGCTGAATAAGAGAAGACCTCCTTCGGGATTTAAACTTCGTCATGGTCACGAGAGAAGGAAAGAACAACTAAGAAAATACTTCCAGTGGAGGTGTGATTGCGACCAGGATAAGGAGGGAATAAAACAGAAATCTTACAATGCCAAAGTAAGTCAAGAGCCTGACATTGTCGATGATGAGAAGGCTGCTGATCACGCTTCAATTCTGGAAGCCTTGGCAAGGGCCCTCCAAAACACAGAGAATGCTTATCTCGACATGGCCGATAATGCTCTGTTTGAGAATCCAGAGCTGGCATTAATGGGTTCTTGCGTGTTAGTAATGGTTATGAAAGATGATGATATGTATATATTGAACGTTGGAGATAGTCGTGTTGTGTTAGCCCATCGCCCAAAGACAGAGAGTGTGAGTTCAATTCTGGGTAAAGCTGGCAGGAGTGGAACACATGGGAACGACTCAGGGGCGAGGGACCCTCTCCTGCGAATTGAGCTCGAACGTATAATAGAGGAAACTCCATTGGAGCTGGAGGCACTGGAATCAGCCCATGAAAATGGAATTGCAGGTGTTTCAACAACCCGTTGTAGACCTTCGCTGCTGAGTGCACTTCAACTCACTACGGACCACAGTACAAGCATAGCTGAGGTTAGTGGAATTAAATAATGCAACTCATTGCCCTCTCCCGCAACTTCACCACGTCCCAAATTTGTAACTCATATTTGAAAACAAGGTGGCCATTCTGCAACAGTTCCTTTCCGTTTAGCCCTTGACTAATTTCGGGGGATTTTGCTGGAAATACTAGCTGTGCAGTATGTCCCGGTATTTTGTGTGCTTTAGATGGAGATCTCGTTAGGGATTTGGTAGAATAGGAATGAATCTACGGATATCGCTCCTCGCAGGACATTTTTGCTTTTGCTTCAGCTGCACTGCCGTCGATTGTGCCTCCCTGATCTTCGGGGTCCTAATAGCTGGAACCTCTTTTGTGGTTGTACAGGAGGTTCTAAGACTCAAATCCGAGCACGCAGACGAAGACACAATCCACAACGATCGTGTGAAGGGGAGGCTAAAAGTCACTCGTGCGTTTGGTGCTGGTTTTCTGAAGCAGGTAGAGACATAGTTTATGAATGGTAAACCAGATTATGAATCGTTTCTGTGGATTCTGTAGTTCGTGTCGTTCATCCAGCAGAACCGTTTACACTAAAGTCAAGACACGGATCAGAAAGTACTGTCATCTCAGAATTTTCTGCAAGGACGTGCTTGTGATGTAATGTGCCCATTATATAAATCATGATAGGATGCCTCTCAAAGATTCACTGACTTGCATTTTCGCGCTATGTTTGCACATCTAAGGACCCCGTAATCTATGTTAACATGCCATTTTACGTTAGTTGCATCGAGTGTTGCTGGTTACATATTCAACTTTGGTGATTATCCCAATATGCTTGGTTTTGTAAATGCATGGTATTAATAGTTAATGCTCAGTAACTTATTTTTCGCTCGATTTCCTTGCTGATTTGAGGCGGTTTTGTGGCAGCCCAAATGGAACAACGCTCTACTTGAAATGTTTCGAGTTGACTTTGTTGGAACAGCTCCGTATATCACTTGCACTCCAGCTCTTTATCATCACAGATTAGGGCCTCAGGATCAATTTTTGGTGCTTTCCTCGGATGGTCTGTATCAATACCTGACGAACGAGGAAGTGGTATCACATGTTGAATGTTTCATGGAGAAGAATCCAGATGGAGATCCTGCACAACATCTCATTGAGGAGTTACTCTTTCGGGCAGCTAAGAGAGCTGGTAAGACTCTTTTGACACTTCAATCCTGTCAGAAAGTCTTGCAAGTCTGTACTTTGCATGATGTTCTCTCGCGACATGGACTGTTGATGTAGGAATATGCCAGGAAGTCAATTAATTTTTCGAGAGAAATATCTCTCGTAACTAAAGATGAATTCGTAACCAGGATCCTGGTAAAAGAGTTTGTATATTAGCTGTCCAATAGCGATAAACATTTCGCCAATGGGAAATAATTGATTGCCTATCTCTGTCTGCAGGAATGGACTTCCACGAGCTTTTGGACATTCCTCAGGGTGATCGTCGCAAGTACCATGATGATGTATCCGTGATTGTGATCTCCCTCGAGGGGAGGATATGGCGATCTTCAGGTTAAAACTGGATAACTGACCTCAAATGACAGGTGCAAAGAAAGTCTAGATCAGGGATTGCACTAAATACCGTTTACCATACTGTGGGAGCCATTTTCTTGTATCATTATATTGGAATAAGGGAGGTGAAGCTCAAAGCCGCCACGTTTAGAAGAAAACTCCGCGTTGGGGTAGAGTTTCCTATAAGGAAGGGAGATTGCTGGTCTATGCTCGATTTATCATTTCCGTCCCTCTAGCCCTTTGCTGAGCATGTGAACTGAATATCTTACCTTGAGCGAATGGTGTCCTTGTCATGGGGAAAAGCTAGAGCACTTTAGTTAGAGGGGGTGCGATGTTTTTTTAGAAGTCTGGCTATGAAGGCAGGTTGCATTAGATGGGGCGAAAGAAAGCCTTTTAGTGTAAATGGGGCCAGAAGGAAGTAGCCAGCCAACTCAGTCAGGATCAAGGGGCCGTGCCGGCACATGTGAGCAATTGGGCAGAAGTAGAGGGTTGAGGAGGGAATTTGTAACATATTGGCACGCTTGCCGTAAGGGTAATGTGTGTCGTTGGTTCATCTCGCAGTATTGTCTTCTTGAAGCTTGTTTACTAGTGTTCCAGCTTTCAGTTGCAGTAGGTCTGCTTTGGGAAGGTACTCTAGAGTCTTTCTTGTCCAGCAAACAAAGCCCGAACCCTTGTGGACCCGATTATCCTACTCTTCCAGGTTTCTTGTGCGTGGTATCTATTCCTGCTGTGCCGCGATTGATGTTATTATATTTAGGCTGCCGATTCTTTATGACGATATCTAGATTTAGGTACTTGAAAGTTTACTTCGCATTTTCTTATTTGATCTGAATGGTTCTGAATGTCACATCACTTAATTTGGTAGGGGGAAACGTCTGAACCGTAAATCTTTCAATGTGGGAAGTTTCAGAATACCTATACCATCGTAATGCATATTAGATGTCCTATTTTCTGTGGAGAGGAAAAAAATATAGCAGGAGAAGCTCTAGTGCATTTTGAAGTTCCTCATGTGTTTTTACTGTTTAATTCCACATTTTAATGTTTGCAAGCGCGTCAAGGAACAGGCCATTTACGCTCATCTCTTACTTTCCTAGTCGCACTTATTTTACTTCATTTGACCCGGGCGATTGATATTTTTAGGTCAAGAGTGCCAACTTGAGCCTCAAAGTGCCCAAGAATGTGCCGTTGAATTGCATGAGCCAAACTCACAGCATCAACACGCCGAAAAGGTCTCGGACAAGCATCGAACAGAATGGAGAAGGAAAATATGGGATTCGTTGGCGCGTTGGTTATTCACACCTTAATACTGACAGTCCAACACGTGACATGATCTGGGCCCGACGGGCATTGTACATTACAGTAAGAGTGAAATGATCCATCATCTACCAGCAGAACTGAAAGCAGCAGATGCCGTGGGACACGAATACAGTCCGTACGACGTACTTGCCCGTTCCAACATTTTACTTGGTGCACGAAACCTAAGTTTACACCATCTTGTCGAACGTAGCGAGCCTTGGTCTAAAATGTATTCAAGTCTTCACAGTATAGGCATAGACAAGTAAATAGTAGGGTAGGAAGTCCTGAGTGTGACTAATTTGCCGATGTGGATTCGTTTGTCTACGTAAGCAGTCGTTGACAGCAGAGGGTGAGGCCTTAGATGGTTATCAGTTTAGCGCTGACTGCTGAGATGTCAACCACCAGACGATGTCAACTATACAGGCCTTCCGTGCAGAGATGTTCTGATTACTCTTCAACATTGAGGTGTCAATACATCCTTGGGTGCCTCTTCAAGGTTGCCCCTTCAACTCTAAGACTTGAAACTGTGGATGGAAAAGAAGAACTTTGAGCTGAATACTTCTGGATGTTTGCTTGGAAATGATGACTCTAGCAAAAGTCCATACGAAGAGTTCACTAGAGACGCTAAGGAGTTGTTGTACGCACATCCGACAGGATGTGCGGTGTGGGTGAAAACGGGTGACTCTATTGCAGTATCCACCTCCAAAATGGATCCACTACGCTGGAGGGAGTATATAGAAATGAAACACTTTCGTGGAAGAGGGACTAGCAGAAGATAACTGGTCTATGCGCGGTTAGACATGATTTTCAAATTGTTTGCAAACTTCGTGTAATACGGGTTCACGCTAGATACGTACAGCGTGACCCCACTTCCTTCTCTCGAAGAAAAAGAAACTCGTAGGACGCCATGCTCCAGAGAAAATCCACAAATTTTCTCCGAAGTTGGATTTCATAGGAAGTAGCGTCATTCTCAAAGATGTCAAGAGATACGAAGGTGCTCATTGCCCACTAGCGTAAACGCAAATGAAAGAAACTGCCTCTAAAGTTCTGGTCAATGGCTTTTTATTGTGCAATGTAATCAGTGTATTCTCTAGTTCCTAACAGAGGTCATCATCTTCTCTCTTGCGACGTTACACATCGTGAGAACTTCAGCCTCTTTTCACAGACTTGCGCGCGTACTGTGAACATCAAATGGATATTAGATGATACTGCTTTCGGAGGGCAATGAACACAAAGCTCTTATTACCCTGATCGTAATATAATTATATAATTATATTATATTAGAGGGTTTCAAAAAAAAGAAGGAAGGCAACCGCGTAGAAAAAAATAGTTTCAAAAATAGGTTTGTCGGAATATTTTCTCTAAAGAATAAAGAATAAATTTTATAATATTTCGTAATTAAATAATTTATTATATTTTCCTTATTTATTTATGTAAAAAGTAATTAATTTCCACTCTGAAATAAATAATAAATTTCGTAATATCTATAAAAAATCAAATTTCAGTACGAAATAAAATAAATAATGAATAATAATAAATTTTATGGTATTTTTAATAAATTTGTCATAATGTCCTTTCTACAAGGAGAAAATAATAAATGTGATTTACATTCATTTCTAAAATCAAACTTCTATGTAGAATGTATCTAGAGGTTTTGTAAAAAAAATAAATGCTAAATTAAAAGGATGTTTATTTCCTAAAAATAAAATTTCTATTTGAAAACATTTAGATGTATTTTATAAAAATAAATAATAATAACAAATTGAATTACCATGAAACTTGTAAGAGTATATTTGAAAACTCAATGCCACCCTACACCCATGAACACCAACTAGCAACTACCTCACTGATACTAAATGAAAGGCCGGGTGTCCTCCTCTACCTTCTGGCGCCACCTGCCGACACCTTCCACCGTACGTTTGAAACTTTTTCCCGGGATTTTTATAGAATTATTTAATCAAAATTTAACTTTTTTATTAATTAAAATGATTTATTGTTGACTTTAAATTATTATTAATATTTCACGGCGTTACCTCGCCTCCTCATTATTCCGCATGAACCACCTCTCGTGGAATTTGTTAAAGTAAAAGACTTGGACCGACTTGGAAGTAACTTGTAAGCCGTAATCTAGCCAAATGCGCTTTTCGAACGACCCCATATAGACTGTTCACACACTTTGTGATTTATAAAGTTATTTCTGCGACCACTGCTGTACAGAAATCTGCGACTGCGTGAACGCTCGTAGCAAAAGTTTGTTACTGCAGAGTGTGGTCATTAGGTACTATTTCGCGCGTGTCCCGGAGCAGAACTGTGGACAAAGAGCAATGTGAACTCTGTAACTTTTTCTTCG
Source organism: Lunularia cruciata (assembly GCA_948567375.1). Classification (NCBI taxonomy): domain Eukaryota; kingdom Viridiplantae; phylum Streptophyta; class Marchantiopsida; order Lunulariales; family Lunulariaceae; genus Lunularia; species Lunularia cruciata. Next base: position 38,846,960 of record OX419755.1, on the reverse strand, counting down.
GCCTATAGTTAGTTGTAGAACGAGCAATGGATTCTGCGAGCTCCGCAACTTGGATAAGATTATAAGTTCAAACTTAAATTCAAACAATGTGGCCAATTGCTGACGGCGATGTGATCAAGATTTCTGATGTTGGTTGTCAGCGTATTGCGGAGATGTCGACATTGGAAATGCAGATTTCAAGCCCGAATCCGCTTTGGGTTGGGGGTTGCTTGAGACGCACTCATCTGATTTAGAGACGATCTGATTGTTAGAGGGAATTCGTGATTAGAAAGAATTCACGATCCTAATCAGAGGAGGAAGTTAGCTTCCCTCGTTTCTCCTTGGCATGACTTGCATACTGCACAAGCAGAGCACCACAAGGAGAGATGGAACGACCTGATTATCGCAGGAGTCGCCATGAACGAGCTGTCCGCGTTTATACTATTTCTCATGAGTCGAGGTTTGTGAACCACACCACAATCAGTACTTCTCTTCTACTTCTTCAGACGTTCTTGACTCCTGACCATTAGTTCTTCTTGTAATTATTTATGTATTACCTCTAGACTCCTCTATTGTCGGCTTTGACAACTTCAGTATGCACATATCTTTGTGCGTTTATTCGATGCATGCTACTGGTATCCAAGTGTTGTTCTTTAAATTTTTCTAGATGGCGTTTACTTCTGCTTACATTCGATCAGTTGTTCTCATTTCATCTCCTTTCCCGGTTTTATACTAATTTCGTCTTGCACATTTTTTGTATACATTGCATATCATGCATCTCATTTGCATTCAATGATTTCTGGATCTCCCGTTCCTCGAACCGCTTCTGTCCTCATTTCTCAATAAGTTTGTGCGCCTCAGTCTTATCGATCACTTTTTTCAGGTACTTAATCGTAAAAAACGTACCTGCCTTAGGCTGCATCGAGGAGCTAGTAAAATTGTTCGAGCTCTACGGTCCAATTGAAGAGTGGGTTCTGCAGACTTTTGAATCTTACTATTTTACAAGCTCTTTGCTTTATCTATTATTTGATTTCAGTTCAGGATGTTCGACTTTTTGCTTTGCTAAGACCTGGAAGCACACATCTCGACAGGTATAGGACACTGGATGAAGAAGACTGCGAACCTTTTACCGACGTGTATTGGATCAAGTACTCGAAACTTTGCAATGCAACGTAGGCTGTTTGAGCCCTTTTTTTATTGTCTGCAGCAGCTTTAAGCTCTCAAGACGTCGCTCATTCTTGCTCCTTGTGACTCTATAGCACGTTATTGAGTCAAGTTAATATAGGAAGGTTCTAATTCATACGTTTGCCCTTGTAGATTTGCTAAGAGAAAGCTTGACGATTACAAGTTTCTTGGTAATCTGCTTGAAGTTTCTTATGCCCCACAATGCGAGACTCTGTCAGACACGAAAGACAAGTTGGAGGAAAGGAGGCGGATTGTTCTAAATAGAATTCGTGGTAGGTTATCACCTAATTTTTTATGTTTGCATAGTTTGTGGTCACTCAGTTTACAGGGTTTTAAATCTGCGTCCAATTTGTTGGACAGGCGAAAAGTCATTACTTTCTGAGAGACGTGATAATCTGTTTTGTCTGCTGATCCAGCAAATTCGGGCAGTCAACATGAAGGCCAGAAGCATCCTCCAAAGAAGCGATCAGTGTCGAACTTAAATGATCCTCTCCTTCCTGGGCATCAGACTGAGGCTACACACTATCCAACTTTTCCGCTGGAACGCCTACTATACAATCCTACGTTAGTGTGAAATCCTTATCACAATTGTCAGCAACATGTCCTTAACATCCGTCAGTCAACCATGAGGAACTAACTTTGCTGACTTGCACGAATTGTACGTCTTACTTGTAACGGCATATTTGTCTGAATAATATCATGCTTCTTGACGGAAAAGAAACACATGAAGCCGTCACGACTGTGATCCTTACTAGTGAGACAGTCTCTAAAGTTTGAGTCCCGCCCAATGTTGTGTACCAGAGGCAAGAGCCAGGACGTAGCACCAAGTGTCATAAGTCACTCACCAGTTCAAGAGCCAGAGGTGAAAGAATGTGCAGAAGTCCAGGTAACAATCGTGCGCGAGCTTCTTGTACTGACGGCACTTTTAATTTTCAGCTTGAGATAAACACTGGCAGTTCTCTCAATGATGCGTTGGTTGACCTAGGAAAGGTCACTAGAATGCTTATTTACTGGTTGCATCAGACAGTCTGTAAAGTTTGAGCCAGACACATACTCCAATCACATAACTGATGGTTTTATGGCAGTACTTTCCATTATCCTCCATGAATGCCACGGTGCAAAGAGTCCGGGATGCACTGAGCACGGTAAGCAATCATGATTCTCCTTTCTAAAACGTAGGAGAGGCTCCACTATAATTGAGATTGTTCATATTTAGCAACAACGTGGGAGTTCTTATCATTTCGCCGTTTAACTTCCTGCTGCTCGTGGAAACTCATCAGCTCGAGAGTACATCAGGGTCACGAACTCCAACGGTAGCAACGAAGGACATAGCTGCATCTGCGGACGCTGTTGGAGGAGAAAAGATGGTTCATGAGGAGACTCTGCAAAAGAAACGACGGCAGGACAAGCGACGAAGGATATGAGGTGGAGGTCACAATACCCTGGGCTCTACAGATACGACTTGGTTGTTGTGATAAGGATTTTGAGTTTGATGGAGAGCATCCATTATGGTCTGATCTGATAAAGTTTGAATCACTGGAGGCGTCACTTAAGGTAAGACTAGTGTAAGCAAAGAAAGGATTATGTCAGGTGATCTGTGAAGTGGCGGTATCGAAGCAGTTCTGTGAGTGTGCAAACGCTGATAGTGTCTTACCTCTTTCAGACTCCAGACGAAGACGAGGATCAAGCATTGTATACGGCTGAGTCCTTGCGATGGAATGTCCATTTCCAAATTGGTTTTCTTTTGAGGAATGATCATCAACGCCTACCTGGATGCGGCCTCTACAGTCTCCTGTTGAGAACTCAGTTCCACAAAAGTTACTATGCTTCCTGAAGTAAATTTCGAGAAAGATGTGCAATTCATCGCAGCTTTTCGGGAACCCATGGTTTGCTGAAATGTTACATATAATGCAAGGCTTCTCCCTTTCAGCAGATTGTTTTGTAGTAGAACGTCCTTAGGCCCTGTAGCTTTGAAGGTCACCGTGAAGGAGGCTCCGGACGTACCTCAAGGAATGGAGTACCACCGTACTTCGCATAAGTAGATGGAGATCTGAAGTTGGAGATTCTGCTGATTACAGCCGAAAAATCCTTTCTGGTGTTCCCAGAATGGAAGTACAAATGGGGTGCATGGCTATTGGGTCTTTCATCGTAAGCAGCTGGATTCTCTCATCGAATCTTACTGTCAAGTCTTATCTGATTCAATGGTGGTTCAGTTTGTCCTTATTGCGTTCTATTTTTTTGTTCTGTCTGCTAGATATGGGATCTGTAGTTAATATGGTTTTCTTTTGGCAAGGAAGGTCAGCGAATGCACTGACTGTGTATATATGATGAATTGCACCTTATGAGTTCTGGATAACCCGTTCCCAGAACGGCATCTGTTCTCGTATACCTATATATGATGAATTTCGGAGTAGCCTATGTAGCTGTTTGGATTCTGGACTTCTTAGTGTCCTGTTTGTTCATGTCCTGTTCTGTGTATGTTCTCTTATATTCTGAATTTCCGCTTTCCTGAGCCCGCTTTTTCTTCTACCATGAAAAGGGTGTTTGGTGGCTCTCACGTCAGAGATCTTGACAGAATTCTGACGTGTCAGAGGTTCAATTACGCTGGTTTATACACGTGAATCTCTAACGTCCACCACGAAATATATGTGCTTATTGTCTGCTTACGGTAGAAAAGTGGTTTCAGCTGCAACACCTTTCTCTTCGTGGTTCTGGGTACGTGACCTTTACAATCTTCCTCTCTTGACTCCCAAGTAATTTGGTTGCTGTAAGAGCGGTTTGTAGCAAATAACACGGTTGGCCCGTGCCTGGTTATGCACGTGAACGGCCTTCGAAATTCTTTACGGTGTGAATTCTCTACTCCTTCATTTACGGTGTAAAAGATAGTTTCAGCTACAGCATCTTGGTCTTAGTTGTCCGGGATACGTGAACACTACAGGCAGCACTATCCTTTGCAAATGTTCCTGTCTTGACTGTCCAGTTGCTCAAGTAGCGATCTGTAGCAAATAATGGTAAAAGCCTAATATCTACCTCATATACCATATATATCTTGAGCATACATTTTGGCGGTGTGCCTTCAGTCTGGAGGTTGTCCTCCTGCACGTTCCATGTATTGTATGTGTTTTCTTGGAACTGGGTATGGAACGGGGTCGTGTACGACGGTTCTATATTCCGTAGTGTGGACTTCTTTATGCAGTATTCCAACTAGATCTACGTCACTCGACTCATATTCTTTACTCGTACCATGGAGCGTGATATCATTTTCTGAATCTGTCGAACGTTGAAGAATGAGTCTGCAAGTAGACATCAGCGTGCTCCATTTGCGGGAACTGAGCAAGTCAGTCCTCTCTTGAGCTCATTTCTTTCACCATCTCTCTTGTTCATAATTTCGTAGACTACTTTCGAGTAGCGTCTGCAGTTTCGTTGCAACTGAATCGTTATGGGGTCCAGCTAGGATGTCTCAAGGAGAGCTGGTATAGTCTCCGAGCTTATGGTCCTCTGAGGACCAATACCGACTAAGTTGAGAATACGGGAGCTGAATGTTATCAGTATTGTTATTATTACTTTTCAATTTTACTATCGGAAACCCTGCTGGTCAGCGTGTGCATCATAACAGGATGTTTCACATCTCCCCTTTGCCAAAAGTTGGGATGTTTTCTTGTTGTATGGTGCTGTGATTTTCAACTGGGATTAATATCTGGGCTTTCATGTATTGGGTTTTGTTTTCATACTTATATAATAGTTGCAAGCTTAGTTGCTTCGAATAGTCTCTGCACGCCCTCATCCAGCTCAAGTTGTTTAATCATCTACCTCAGCAAACTTGTGCAGGAAGATGATTGATTTCATCTACACCTAAGGCGTACTTCTACGGGAGCTCCTTAACTGGGTTCTCTCTTCTGGAAGTAAAAGCTGCATTTGCTATCCTCAATACATGTGGGTCTGTATGCACATATAGGGACTGTCTACCTGCATTGTCTGATGTCATGAGCCCCTAATTGGGATGGCGATTCAGAGTTGTATCTGTTTTCTCTCAGATGGCAGAAGTGGTGGAAGATGCCGCTCCAGAGTTCCCCCCTGCTTTCCTTCATGCAGTAGAACTGCCGGAAAGTACTCGAATGGAAAATTTGACCACGTTTCGTCGTGCAAATACAAATTTGGATGTACTACTTATAATATATACGTTTGGACAATTAAATGACCAGTGATCCATATTGCTGATCTTCAGAACCAATGTTGATATTCCCTGGACTTTCTCTTATTCAACAAAGTATGCGGATAACTTTGTGAAATCAGTTGCTGCGTCGTACATCACATTGAGTATACACATATGTTAATACATATGTTTGTACTCAAATGTTGAAGTTCTGTGATTTAACACCTTGTACGATACAAGCCCAGATTGCGAGATCCAGACAACCTTGACTTTCCAGTGTGAACATGGAAAAGTACCACACTTGTCTTTATAGCTGCCCAACTGAAGAGTTACTTCTGATCAAGGCAAGGGATCGTTCCTCAAATGGTATATACAAGCTTTGGACTAAGACTACTTTTCGCTTATATTTGTACGAACTTTATTTACTAAACTGTCAGTTATCCTCTTCTACAGATATTTTTGACGAGCATGCTCTCAGACAAAGTCGAACACACAATTAAAGAATTCTGGAGCGTTTAATGCTCTCCGCGGATTTCTGCTTGGGAGTATAGACTCGTCTGTCATGTATTTTGGTCAATTTACAAGATTTAAGTAATCTTCATGTCTCAAGAAAATTGTTATCGCACCGTCAAAGGGAAGAAACACCTTTCTTGAACCGTTAACCGTTAACGACCACGAAGAAGAGCTTGACTTTGTGCCATGCTTACATCATACATTCTTTGAAACAATTTCACCATGGATGCCTGCTGTGCACGAAAGCTTCGTTCCGGTATGGGCAGTTCATTTTGGGATTTTCAGTTGCACATGATAGACTAGATAGTGTGCGCGGATCATTCCACACATGGCGACGAGCGTAACTTCGATGAACGAACTGAACAAAACTCATGTTTCTCTTAGCTTCGTTCAGCTGAATCAACGTATTGCAGAAGCAGCAATCTTCTCCTAGTGATGGACCATATGAATGACAAACCGTCGCTATTCGAACTCCCATGGAAAATGTAGTAACAGCGTATTCTAATCCTTATCTTAAGCGCCTTTTGTAGAGATAGTTTAAAGAGAGGTTTGAGACCGAGGATTTGAGAGTGAAGTCTTTGCTGACTCTGACGCCTCCACCAATTGTATTCAAGTACCAGACTTTGAACCCCCGAAGTTTCACTGTACGACTAGAGTCTTTTCCAGTGGGACTCCAATGCCAGTCACCATGGCCAGATCCAATATCTGGCCGAAAGCATAGCACGAGGATAGATCCAGTACAAACTCCACACGAAAACCATTCCAGTAAAACAAAATAAGGTGAGAAAGTAATACGGGGACCAAGTGAAAGGCGGGGCAGCAGACAAAGTAAGGATGCCATATTGGAGAATGGTCAGATGAAGGACAAGAACGTTGTGAGAAGAAAGTACACAAAAACAACAAACCATCGCGATACACAAGCTTTAAATGAAAATATGAATCGAACATAGCTCCTACTCGATGTGTCGCCTAAGTTCTGTGGACATGTTGGTTCTACCTAAGGTTAGCTCTGCCTTTTATTTATTAGCGTTCCTTTCCGGATGTTCTACTGTACAAAACCTCTCGATTAGATCACCGGTTTCATCGATCCTCTGAACGATGGAGAATAAAAGTATTTGAGAAAGACTTGAAGAGCTCCTAGTTGAACTATGCCTCGCCTTCTTCCATCTGGTGGGCAGGCAGTGCCAAACCTGCTCAAACTCACCCCCTTGACGTTGATCAGACTCGGATCGGAGGGCATCCTCTCAAATGCGTGACTATAAGACCCTCCGCTTGATTCATATCCTATCCTCCATAGCTCAAATTAGTCCACGGTGACCACGCACCGTAATCCACAACAACAATCTTGTACCAAAAGACATGCCAGGCTGAGGAAAGAAAGATGGACGATATGAAAGATACAGCAAAGCTCCAGAGTAAGTTCATGTATGACAGGGCATAGAATCATACTGATAAAAACTAGTACACAGCTAGTCTGTGCTCCACATCCTCAAAAAGGCCAAAAGCTGCTCTCCATGGTAGAACCACCTGATCAGACGCCAGTCCAGATCCTTTGGTATCTGGAAACGTCCCTTGACCTAAGGCATCATTGGGATGTTAGCAAAATAGAGAATTTCTTGATTGTACCCTTTGAATGGAAGGAGATAGAATACATGACCCATTCTTGGACTTGTAAGGTTGATAGATAGAGAACTAGGGGACGCCAGAAGCCTCTATGAAACAACAAATTGCAATATACAAATGCATTAGGCAACACCTTAAATAGCTCAGTCTAATGTTAGAGGGCGAGTCATACACCCACACCGAAATCTTGCACGCCGAACTGTGCTCAATATCTCCACTTGGGCATCTTCCAGCAATCTAACCACCTGAGAAAAACCAGGTCGAAACTCTGGATTGGCATCCCAACAACGGCACATGATATCCACCAACGCAGGCGGGCAATCCACAGGAATAGTGGGACGGACACCCTTATTCACGACGGCGAAGGCAGCTTGCACCGCTGTCATGTTTTGGAAAGGTAGAAACCCCGTAATAAGCTCCCATAAAACGATCCCAAAGCTGTACACATCCACCTTGTGGTTGTATTGCCTATGTTGAATCATCTCCCTGCACATTTATTGCACAACTAGATGAGCGACCAACTTGAGCTGGTACGAACACGCGTGGCGACTCTTTCATGAAACTCATTACACATAAACTTTGGCATAAAACACCTAATGTACGTCTAGGAAACAAAGCCAAGACATTGTAAGGCATAGAAAGATACCACTGAGTAAGACATATTAATCCTAGGCGACATATTTTTTTTGTAATTAAAGCCTACCTTGAAATATTCAAGTATCGCGCACTTCCAACAAGAATCTCCATACATTCAACACCATTCTTAAGAAAGGTAAATTCTGAGACTTTACCAGTTCACCAAGGGATACTCTGGTTGGACATGAACCCGATGTATACTGCAACGAAACTGCAAACTACACAGAGTTGTTTCCTATAAACAACAACTAGAGCAAACAAAAGTATAGTCTAGTAAGGTGAGGAAGATTGGGAAAGCTCAGTAAATAAGTGAGCACATGGAAGTCACGGTTAGTGAGCTCCACAAAGGGCAAATATATACTACTAAAATCCCTAGTCCACCTAGGATGAACAAGTCCCACAAGACTTACCATAGAAACTTACAAACTCACGTGCGTAAAATCATACGGAACTTCTATCAGGCCTTCGTAAATAATTTTGCATAGTACAAGAAATGCCGTCAATAAGAAGAGGGGGAGAGAGAACCAAAAAGAAAAAGGAAAAAAAAAGGTAGAAGGATACAAACAGAGGAGGACATGAAGAACAAAGGCTAAGAACTGCAAGCCATAAAAATACCAATAGTTTAGTGCACTTCCTACGCACAGAGAGTCGGCCTTCTGCAGTGACCTTTCCAAAAAGGAAACCTTCCATATCAGACCGATATCTAAAACGACAGGCTAGACGAATTCTTACAAAGACACAAGCTAAACAATAATCGTAACACACAAGACAAGATATCAGGATCTCATGGGACAGTTCAAGGTGCTTACGGTGCCATCCATCGGTAGGTTCCAGTTTCAGGTGTCATGCCCTCCGTTTGTACTTCAATTCTCGCGACACCGAAGTCGGCAATTTTGATTGACTTGTCGGTCGCAATTAGCAGATTGTCCGACTTCAGATCTCTATGAATAATATCCAGGCTATGAAGGTACTCCATCCCTCGAGCTACGTCCAGGGCCTGCTTCACTGCAACCTTCAAAGGTATAGATCTTGAGGACCTTTTACTCAGAAACGACCTCACGGAGCCTCCCTTAGCGTACTCGGTGACAATGCACCAAACCATAGGCTTGCGACAAGCTCCGATGAATCGCACCACATTCTGATGTTTGGCTTTGGCAAGCATAGTAACTTCCTTGTGGAACTGAGTCTCCATCAAGAGACTTCTCTGCAGATCGTTTTCAGGCCTCTCCAAGATTTTGACGGCAACATCCTCCCCGTTGTAAGTTCCCTTATATAGCCGTCCAAAAGCTCCTTGAGCAAACGGAGGCCCCATGTGCAATCGTCGTAAATCGATGGTCCAGTCCTCGAATTCCTCCAATCCCTCCGTCGGATATCTTTCATCCATCAAGTGTGCGGTCAAAAGATCCTCATTAAAGCCCTGACCAAAACCATTATGAGTAATGACGCTACTTGGAAGAACTACACTGTGGGACAGTCCTGTGCGGGTCGAGTTTCTTGTCCGGAGGTCCGGATGCATGAGGACGGTGTGTAAAGAGTTGTTAGATCCCACGCTACTGTCCGCAATAGACATCGCTGAAACGGACCCTCCCCCATTGCTGGTCCGGATGCTCCCTGTGCTCTCGACAGACATGTCTGACCCCTCGGCAAGTCTCTGATAAAAATCATCGGTGAAGACATAATAAGGTGTTCCATCTTGTGCCATGATCGCATTGCTCTCTGTCTCTCCCCCTGTCCCTCTCCCCTACCGAGAGCCTGCTCGATTCGACTACCCTCTGTCTTAAGAGAAAGCCTGTTCGATTGGCTGATCAGGTACCACAAGCAGACCAACTAGTAACTCTGAAGCTAGCAGCATGCAGTAATCAACGATTTTCGCTGTCCATCTTGACTGAATCTGTTCACTCTCCGCGTCTGCCTAACATCCTCAAAGCCCGTCATAAACTCCTAGTCGTTCAGGCCGTCATCTGCGCAGAGCTGATTTCCAAGAGGACTCTGCGTACTCCGAGTGACTCGAAAACAAAACCCTAACATCTGCAAATTCCCCTTGGAGGCGATGCACTCCTGTCCCTCGCGTCACATTTCTCAATACCAAGTGCTTAACTTAACTCGATCGATGATGCCTCCGACAGTACCAGCTTCCACCATCTATCCTGACCTCCTCCTCTCTCTACATCAAAATGATACTACTCCTATCTACCTTCATCATCCCCGTTCCTCGACCACGTTCGTGCTATCATTGACTACTGCCATCTCTTGTACCTACCAAGCTACTCCTCCTCCTTCTCTGAGACACGCTATTCCTCAAGCCGGCAGCAGCAGCAGCATCGATTGATTCACCCGTTCCTTCCTCGTACGACCAAACAAGGGCAGCACAATAGAGTTTTTCCGTCCCTTCTTCGCAGGTCAGTCGATGACAACTGCAAGACGCACCGAGTGAGAGTTGTTCTTTGCTGACGAAGACAAACGATAAAGCTCGCACCCTACCTTCGCCTTGCGTTGTGCAGCCCAACGAACGACCGCTTACTTCTCTCGCTCTCTTTTTCTTCGTCTTCCTTCGTGCCTCCCTCTCTCTCCTGTCTTCAAAGCCGAAAAGGGGAAACCCATTGACTAGAACGCGGGCCTCTCGTTTTCATCCCGTAAACGAAGAAGAAGGAGATCGGCAGCGCACTCACTACTACTGTTGGAGTCGGACGAACAAGAACCCGCTCGCACTAACCATGTAAGTAATTAACAATTAGCAAAGACCTTTTTATTCGGTGGTTCCTCGTGTTATATTCAGATGTTAATTTTTTTCCGGGTTGTTGCTATTGGATTCTAGTTCTAGTTTGTATTATGGTATGCAGATCAGTTATTTCTGTTTCCAGCTAGCGAGGAGGTTTTAGCGAGGTTTATTTTGCATATTTATTATTCATATTAATTTAGTATTATTTAATTTAAATATAACTAGCTTTATTCGATATATAATTTTAGAAGGAATGATCATTTATCTTTCTAAACACGTGTTGAATAATACAATTTCCAAATATAGAAATAAAAAACTTTTAAATATAAAGATAGATAATGATATCATTTTTTTATTTCTATAATTTTAGAGTGTATATAATTTTATTATTAGACAATAAGAGTATTATTCTTATTCTCATATTTGGTAATATATCTTAGACAAGGAATAGCCATAGCTCTACGGCGCGAATCTGTAAAAGAGCAATCACTAGTGTCATCCATAAGCTATACGGCGCTAATATGAAGCAATCACTAGTATAATCCATAAGCTATAAGAGGACAATCACTAGTGTAATCCATAAAAGAGCAATCGTTCTAGGTTATGTTTCTGCTTATAGTAGAAGTTATATGTGCTCTAGTAGGTTAGTAGTTTATAGACCTTCCAACTTGTACCATTCAAATATCTTAGATATTATAAAACACATTATTGGATCTAACCCCATTTCATCTCTTTTATCTCTTTTGTCCTTGTGTTGTAAGGTTTGATGGAGTCTTCGAATCCTTCATGTGTGGAATCAATAGATTTGTGAAGCTTGGTGGACTGTTCTTTGTTTAAGTATAAAGGATAGTTTGTACACTATATAAAATATAATATTTATTTGGATTGACCATTGAAAGGAGATGTACTATTAGTGATAGTGGATACTTTATCATTGAAGCATTGAGCATTCAAGATGTAACTCTAAAGTGCCACAATTGCCTCCCTAATTGGCGGTTAGGTCTCTTTAACTCCAAATAGCCATCCACTCTAAGTATATGGTATAACCCTATGGTAGACAAAGATCAAGAGGTCGGGTGCTATCAAACCTCATCATTAGTCATCTATCTGCAATCTATACCATATAAAAAGTGAATTAGCTATAGGTCAAATACATCTAGGACATAACCACTATCTTTGAGGAAGCACCTTGAGGGAAGGAATCAAACATGTCATATGTCATCCTCTCAAATAGCTTCACACACTAACATAGTAGCAGCTCCACTAGAAAAGCCATATTACATACACCTTGAGTCTACATGTACAAGTGCCAAGCTTGGGTCCATAGTACCATCAATGTTTGGGAGGTGGCATGCGCACAATTGCACACATGATCCTTCTAAAAAACACCATCACGTCCTTCTAACATGAAGATGCTAGAAGGTAAAACCTCACGCACTCTCACGATAGTGTGGCTCGTAGTAACATCAAGTGTCATCAACGTTGTTTGTTGTAGATATACATAATCACATGGATGAAATAAACGGATCAAGGGTCTATAATCTCCTCCTCAAATGATAGCATACCATCAATTATCCTTATGCTAAGCAATTGCCAAGTTCTCAAAGGCCATTGGCATCACTCTCCAAAAGATCTTTGCCTATTGAGAACATGTGCTCATCCATACATTGGGATCATCTAAGTTCAAAACTATAGTAGCATCTTGACAAATGGTTATAGATAAATTTGGATCTTGTCCATAGAGGAGAAAGTAAGGAGAGAAGGATGCTAAGGAAGCTTGTTGGTTGAACCAATAGCCCATGGCCAACTAGAGATCTTAATCTCCAATTCCCAATCCCAATCCAAAGGTCTCTCTACAAAATATACTTTTGCAATCCTCTCTTCAATGTTTGAACCACTCTCTCTACTATGCCATCTGCTTCAAGGTGGTCTCAAGAGGAAGTAAAATGATCAATCAAAGCCTTGTCACACAAGACCTGAAACTCCTCCAATAACTCTGCACTCTAATTAGTCAAAATCTCTATTGGTGCACCAAAATGACTAAGAATTTGATCCAAGAACGAGTAAGCAGTCCTTCACTGGACTTGTCAAGAAGTACCACCAACTCAATCTACTTGGAGAAGTGCTTTACCATAACCAAAGCGTACCAATGATGTCTCATAATCAATAGTAAAGGTCAAGCAAAGACCAAACTCATTGGTAACCCAACCCCATGATAGATAATGGGTGTAATTGTGGCACATGAGTATTAAATGATGCTCTAACTCGGTCACAAACCACACATCTAGCAACAAACTATTGTATATTGGTTTGTATATTGTGCCACCAATAATGACTCTAGACTAAGTTATATTTACATTTTACTCCAAAATATCCTTGCTTCTCATGAGCATGACGGACCAACTACGGTCTTTGGGATGGAAGTAGTACTACTTGCATTCTACCATCCTCCCATACACAAAGAATGTGTTTGCACTCTAGGAGCTGCCTAGCTTGCTGAAGAACATGATCTCTCTCCTTGGTCTCAAGTGTACCACTCACATCACCAGTGCAAAGATAATCCATCACCAAGGCATCATCATGAATGTTTCCATAAACTATACCAATATCTCCACCCTCAAGATATGTGACCTCAATAATTCCTCCTGTATGCGTTGAGAGAGAAACCACCAAAGCCTCAAAAAATATATAGAGAAAGGTAGATGCATGCCAGCCTAGCACCATCTCCTCGTCTATCTCACCATGTCAAAGTGTTGCAATGTAATCCTACTGGTTGGGACATGGGTTTCTACTCAACTCATCTACATCATGGTTCACCACTCCAAGTTTATGAATAACCATGAAATCATACTCTTGTAAAATCAAAGCTCATCATGAAGCTTCCTTAAAAGCTTGTTAGACTCCAGCAACCACTTCAATGGTTGATGATCAAAGATGAGAGTGAAGAGGTTAGCAAATAAGTAGCATTGGAAATGTGTTATTGCCCATATTGTTGCTACCAAGCACTCTTCCTCATTTGAACTATAATTTGCCTCTGTTGGATTGTTTGAACAACTACCATATGCACCCATAATCTCCTTCCCCTCCTCATCATGTTGTGTGAGCACTGCTCCAAGCTCCAGTATACTCCAATCAGTGTGAACCTGAAATGGTCATCCTCTGATTGGTCTCTTAAGAATAAGGGCAGATGTCAACCACTTCTTGAGCTCTAGAAAAGCTCTCCCTTGATAATCTCTCCAACACCACTCCTATGTAAGCTTGGTTAGCTTTGTCAAGGCCTTGGCAATGTATAATGTTCTAAGAATAACAGAGAAAACATAGGTTTCACACTCAAACTTTGGTGCCCCAAGAGAGCACTTTCTCTTTATTATATAGCCAAAGAGGATCTCCTCCAAGGATGCTACACCATAGGATTAGGTACATGGATAGGTGACTTTTCAGCAAGCTCCACTCTTAGATTACTTGCTTGGATGTGTGACATGTTGATCTTGGTCCCATCTAGTTAGTCAATTAGGCTTTGACCAGAAGGAATATTTTAGGGAATCTTCCTATAAGAATCTCAAAGTCACATGGATGAGGTACCATTAGAAAGCTCTCGGTGAGACAAACCAAGGGGGAGGGAAAGCTAACCTTTCCTTTGTTGGAGGGAGGATTTTGCACATTTTTTAGGCCTAATTCATCCGTTTAGGCCTCCAAAATTACCTTTGAATTTTCAAGCCTATTTTGGTTTCTACCCTATTAGTAGAAACGCTCTTTGGTGTTACCTCTACCTGATCTAATTCATCCATTATTTGTACCATCCTTCCAAATGTCACCAGCCCAAATTCTATCTTTAGATCATATGTCTAGCTATTGATTCTAAAGTTTTCAAGCATTTTTTGGTTCTTGGTCTATTAGTAAAAGTACTCTTTTGGTGATACCTCTATCTGATTGACTTAGTCCATCATGTATAACATCCTCCTAGATGTTACCAAACCAAGTTTCATCTCTATATCATATGTCTAGCTATTGGTATTACACAATGGCGCTAAATCCTCCAACATAATGATGATAGAAGTTTGCCGACCCAAGGAATGCTCACACTTTACTCACATCTGTAGGCCAATGAATTAGTGCAATAGCCTCCACCTTGGTAGGTTAACACCAAGTCCTCTTTGGTAGATAGTGTGACCAAAATACTCAACCTGCTCATGGAAGAATCTACACTTCCCATGATGTAATTTGAGTCCATGAGATCCAAATCTCTCAAACACCTCCAACAAATGCTTCTCATGCTCCTCCACAATAATGCTATAGACCAAAATGTCATCAATATGGGACTGAGCAAAATCTAATCCTACTAAGATTCTATCCATGACCCTTTGGAACTTGGCGGAAACATTTTTCAACCTAAATGGTAAGAACCTCCATTGATATAATACATCCTTGCCATGAGGATCAAAAGCCCAAAATGCTATCTTGGACATATCTTCTTCCCTTATTGGCAACCAATGATATCCAATAGGCATACTCCTGCTACTTGATACTAACAAGCAATGAATTTGGTATTCAAAGGTGACAATGTGATAGACTTTGGATGCTCATCCTCACATTGGTCTCCCAATAGCACAAAAGCTCCACTCCAAGCCTATTGCACCAATTGATCCCACATGTTGCTACAATACCTCCTTGAACTCCACAATGGAACATCCAAGGTGGATGGAACAATCCCAAGTGATCTCCTTTGGAATTGGAGAATCTTCTGCATGGATGTTCCTCTCCAATAAGTCACCAGGCCAAGTAACAAAACCATTGAAAGCTAAAAATAATGCCATGGTCCCAAACTATAGTGAGCTAAGACTACCACTACCAAAGCATATTGGTAGGCAACACATCCATCCCTTACTTGACTTCCAACCTAGTTTATAAGAAGTTGTCACCTCCTAATAGTCAATATTGAAATCTATGGGTTATAATACTACTCCACTAACTAGCATATCATATGACTCAAATATGATCACAATGGCCTAAGCTCTCACCACCAAGCTATTAGTCAAATGATTGGGCTAAATCTAGACAATGAACTCTCCACATATGATGTACTATGTAGAACCACCCCATAGAGATGTCTAGATTTGAAATAGACACCTCTCCACATCAATCTTTTATAGCTCTAGACCAACAATTATAGCCTTTTCCAACATAAAGGGCTACCCACTAGAGTCTAGTAAGACACTTTGTTGTGTATTGATCTTGTGGTGAGTGATGGCCATACTAGCCAATGTTTGCTCCAATGGCTCAATCCAAGTAGCCATGGTTGTATCAGAAGTAAGGGTAGGTATTGCATCCCTACTATGTGTAGATCCACTACCACCACCTCTACTTCCTTGTCCTCCATGACCTGGAGCTCCTCTACTACCTACAATAGAAGCACTACCGCCCCATAACTTTTGATGAAGGTCAAAACATCTATCATTAATATGACCAAATCTATGGCAATGGTCACATTATCTTTATGTTGGCTATGATGCACCAGAGATATCATGTCCGCTGCCATGGGTACACTCTCTCTTGTGGTGGGGCCTACCACAAGTCCAACAAGCAACATCACTTCTCACTAGTTGTTGTTGAATAAAAAATGAAGATAAGGGTCTAGCTACACTAAGCCTTCTACTCGCTCCATAAGATCTAGGCTATCCATCTTTTCCTCCGATGCCACCATAACATGGTGCACTCTACTACACTCTAGAAGAAATGACAACTATGAATGATGTCTCTCTACCAAATCCATATATCATCACTCTCTCCTCCACCATGTTGAGCTCAATAATCTTAGCCAAACTAAGATCACTGCCAAAGTAGGTGAAGTAGCTTGTAATAATGTAGCATCATATACTCTTTATAGCAACCTCCTATCTGGAACCCCATACCAAAATTGGACCGGTTGTGTAAAAGACCAAAACCGAGGAGAGAAATAGGAGAATGGAAACTCACATTGGGACACTTGAATGAAGGAAAACTCCGAATGCCTAGCATGAGCTTTGGCTTTGGTATTTATAGGTAACATACAAGGCCCTTGAGAAGCTTCTCAAGAAGCTTCCTCAAGCCGCTTTCTTAGAGTGCAAGCCAAGTTAACTAGGAAGCTTCTCAAGAAGCTTCCTTCTAGAAGCCGCCTACTTGGCGTGCAAGCTAAGCTAGTTGGAAGCTTCTAGAAGCTTCCTTCTAGAAGCTACTTACTTAAGGTGCAAGCTAAGCTAACCAGGAAGCTTCCTAAGAAGCTTCCTAGATACTTCCGGAATATTCTAGGCTAATTTATCTTATGTGCTACTTTGTGAGCCTGATTGACTTCATCGCTAAACTCCATATTGTTACAGGTTGGGCCTCAATAATTCAGTAAGTAAAATTTTTTAGCAATCTTATGTAAATATATGCCTTGTGTAGGTAGGCTCTCTCAAGCCTTCCATTGGAACTCTTGCAAGCTCTTCAACTTGTCACTAGTTATGCCTCAAATGTTGGAAGAACTCCACCATGGGTTAAACTCCTATACTACACCACCTCATGTAGTGGTACCTCTACTCATAATAGCACCATCTCCAATAGATTCACCAATTTTACTAGAGTTAGAACTCGTGTGTACTACCAATTTACCCCTAGAAATTGAGCCTAAAGTAATGGAGATGCAGTTTAGAGACCAATATTGTCTCTTTAGCTCAATCTCTTCCAAGTGAGCTAACACTAATGAGAGGGAGTGGGTGATGGGTTTTTTATTGATATTAGTCCTATTATAGCAATGCCAAAGGCATCCAAGAGTTAGGGTGTTAGGTCAAGCCATGGATCTGAACTATTTGACTTGGATTGTGAGCCTTAGCTTGGTAGATATAATACCAATAGTTAGATATATTATCTAGAGATGAAATTGACTTGGTAGTATCTAAAAGGATGTTAGGTATGATGGCTTATGTAGATCAGATAGAGGTGTCATAGAAAGAGCACTTCTACCAATAGAGGTATCACCAAGAAAGTACTTCTACTAATAGTGCAAGAGTCAAGAATAGCCTAAGAACTTAAGAGTCAATTTTGGAGGCCTAAACAGATGAACTAAGCCTCAATAATGTGCACGTATCCCCTCCTCCCAAATGAAAGAAATTTTAGCCTCTATTCCCTCCTAAGTTTATCTCATCAAGCGCTTTCCAATGATACCTCACCCATGCAATTTGGAGATTCCTACAAGAAGATTCTCTAAAGATTTCCTCCAATGAAAGATGGTTTGACCAACCAGATAGGATCAAAACCAACATGTCACCCATGCATAAAACTAATTGAAGTATGGATCTTTCTAACATGTCACCAATCCATGTATTTGATCCAAGGGTGGAGCTTCTTTTAGGGGAGTCCCCTTTGCTATATAATACAATCAAGGTGCTCCTTTGGGGCATCAAAGGATTGAGTGTGTAGCTTGTGTTTCTTCTCTTGTGTTTCCCTTAAGGTCTCTTATCCTCAGAATATTATAATGGTATTAAAGAAGGTGTTTCAATCCAAAAGAGTGGATCATCCCTCTTGGAATAACATGGGCTACTAAGATTGAGTAATTTTTTAGGAGAGAAAGCATAACTAAATTGATAGATTAGGAAAGTGTTTGAGAGAGGATGAGATGGAGGCTCCAAGAGGAAAATCTTTGATATCCTCCATCTCATCCTCTCTTTAACACTCTCTTAATCTATCAATTGCACTATACTTTCTCTCCTCAAAAAGTATTGTCTCAATAGCCCATGTTCTTCCACGGAGTGTGATCCACTCTTTGGATTAAAACACCTTCTCTAATACCATTATAATCTTCTAAGGATAAGAGACCTTAAGAGAAACACAAGCTGCACACTCAATCCTTTGATGCCTCCAAGGAGCAAGTGAGAGTATATCTTGTTTTCTAGCTTGAGCAAGTGAAAGTATATCTTGTTTTCTATTTATGAGCATAGTTCATGGATATAGTGATGAATTTACCAAAATTGGTGATTTTTCTTGTGTTGATCTATGACAAGGAGGGGGACTTGACAATCTACGTTTTGTTGTGATGGATCTGAATGAACCAAATCTTTTCCTTTTTAACACTCAAGTAGAAATCCATTATGTGGTTAGACCAAAAGTAATGTTTAGGGATTTCATAGTCTACAATTTTGATAAGGAATATTATCAACAAGTGATAGCATTTGAAGTTCCAATGGTGGTCCCAATAGTTCATGCTCATTCTTGAGTGATCATATTAACCCTCTTTTGAAGTAAGAAGTAGCAATTGAGTAGTTCTTGTGTAGGAATCATGGATCTACCGTTGCAGAGTTGATGCAAGGAATGTAAGGGATATTGAATGAGTTTCAAGAGATCAAGATGACCATGGAGGCATTGTAGAATCAAGTATGTACTTTCAAGAATGATCAAGCAATGCATAAAGAGGAGTCATCCCAAAACCCAATACAAGCAATTGAAGTACATACAGAGTCACTCATGCCAATGACATCAAACTTGGTCAATAATGAGGCCACATTATTACTACAAATGAAGAGAACATGCAATATTAAGCCTTACAAGGGACAATTGTCCATGGAAGTAGTGGAGAATTGAATTTCAAGAATGAATTTATACTTTCAATTGTTCACCATTGAAATCACCAATCACTCTACAATCATGTTTGCATGTGGGTACTTGATTGATAAAGCACTCACATAGTATGATGCTTGGGAAAAATTGATGTTAGCAAAAGGAAGAGAGGTCACTTGGATGGCCATGCAAGAAAGGTTATTGAAGAACTTCCAATCCATGGATTCTATGTAGATGGCCCACACCTAACTATGGGGGTTGAAGGAAAAGAATAATGTACAAGAGTATGTGGAGGCATTCCTTGATCTATAGGTTGCAGTCACCAACATAAGTCCAGCAAAAACCTTTGGACAATTTCAAATGAGTGTTAAAGAAGCAAATTTGCCAAGAAGTAATAGTATAAAACCCTTGCACAATTTTTGGATCCATTACTTGTGCTCAAATAATAGCACGGGCGCTTGGAGGAGGTGAAGGGGTAGTTTTGGCTCAACATTATTGGGTTGAAACACAACACTTTGGTGGACCAGTTCCTATGTGTAAAATCTGGTTCCCATAACAAAGAGCACGACCACTCCAAGGAAAGCAAGGACGGCTTGAAGGAAGAAGATGGGGTTCCATGAGGAGAAAGGACTCAAGTATAACAACATCATTGTTACAATTGTGGCCGAGTTGGGCACCTAGTTGTCAATTGTCGTACTCAATTTCCTAGATGTCCTCTACCTCCATAGATGCAATCTTTGAACAACATGGAGAGACAAATTGAAGAAGAGGAGGCAAAATTCACATCAAAAAACAAATATCTTTATTAAATGTACCTTGTGGCCTTATTGGCTCAATGTAGAAGCAAAAAAGTGAGGAAAGGAAGAGGAAAAGTGCATAGAGAGTGAGGAAGACAAACTCACAATTGATTATTTTAATGGAGTCCTAGAGTGCAATCAAGTGAGAGTGTTGATAGACCCTAGAGCAATAGAGAACTTCTTGTCTCACTTTGTTGCATTAAGGTTGGAGATGGATCTAGAGAAGAATGAGAATGAAGAAGTAGAATTACCTAATGGGCAAATAGAGAAGATTGAATTGTTACTTAGAAAGGTAGCATTCTCTATAGGAGTGTATCAAGAAGAAATTGAGTTGCAAGTGATAAGGTTAGCTCATTATGATGCAATCTTAGGTATACCTTGGACGGAGGATTACAATTCCATGATCAATTAGAAGAACAAAGTAGTGAGAACACACCAATGGAAGATCATTGGGGTTAAAGAGAGAGCACACAAGTAAGAATTACCTCTTTATGTCATAGAGACAATAGTTATCTATAAGATAGATAGATGTTTCATGGGCGTAATAAAAGAAGTCTAGAGTGCACAATTTGATGAACAAGTTCTTGAGAAATTAAAAGATATGGTCAATGAGTTTCAAGATGTCTTCCTAGATGACCTACCCTTAGATGAAGTATAATACCACCAAAACACAAAGTAGATCACAAAATTGAGATAAGTCCTAAGAAGACACCTCTTTGTAAAGCCTCATATTGTCTGTCATTTCATGAGTTAGAGGATTGTAAGACTCAAATTGAGGATATGCTACAAAAAGGGTTTATCCAACCTAGTGTATCACCATATGGAGCTCCGGTCTTGTTTTTCAAGAAAAAGGATGGTACAATGTGCATGTGCATTGACTATTGTGTCTAAATCAACAAAGAATGAAAAACAAATATCCCTTACCCCACTTAACCTGTTCAATCAACTCAATGGGCCAAGATACTTCACCAAACTTGACCTACGGAACAGTTACAATCAAATCCAAATTGCAAAGGAAAACGTCTACAAAATTGCCTTTTGAACAAGGTATGGCCACTTCAAGTACTTGGTGATGTCATTTGGCCTCATCAATGCATTGATCACTTTCATGAGTTTGATGAATGACAAATTTCATCTATTAGCATTTTCCTAGATGATATCATTGTCTATAATAGGAGAATGATGGAACACAAGCAACATTTGCGGAGTCCTCTAAATTCTATGATAAAATCAGTTGTACGCCAAAATCTCAAAGTGTGAATTTGACAAGTTTGAAGTAGATTATTTGGCGCATAGAGTAAGTGCAGAAGGTATCCAAGTATTAATAGATAAAATAAAGATCATTCAAAAATGGAATGCTCAAAAGGACCAGACTCAACTCAAGAGTTTCTTAGGATTGACAAGGTCAATTTGTCAAGGACTTCTCCAAGTTTGAAAAACCTCTAACAACATTGCTTGGCAAGGGGAAAAAATGGATGTGGGAAACCATGCAAGAATTGGCTTTTCAAGAATTGAAAGATGCATTACTACATGCACCAATCTTGAAATGGTATGACCCAAAAGGCCAATCAAGTTGGCTATGGATGCATGAGGTGTAGCTAGAAGAGCATCCCTACAACAATAATGGCAAGATAGATGGCACCCTATTTGCATATTTCTCCTAAAATTTGTTACCAATAGAATTCAACTACACACCATAAAATAAGAAAATTTGGCCATTGTCGTTGCAACCAGGAATTAGAAGCATTGCATTGATGAGAATGCATTTGTAGTGGAGACAGACCACAAACCTTTGGTCTATCTTGAGAAAGAGAAAGATCTATCTTGTCAATAGATTTGGTGAGCAAAGAGGAGACAAAGGTTCCACATGATGATCATATATGTAGAAGGCAACAAGCAATTGGAAAATGCAGTTACTTGGATGCCTATGGCAATAACATGGTAGTAGAAATCAAGATGAAACCCAAATTTTGGCCAAGGAATCTTGTTGCTATGAAAACTAATCCATAGATTGTAGGAGCTTGATCATTGAATTGCATCACCGATACCCAAGGACTCACTTTTTATGATGGTAGGTTATGGATCCCGGATGATCCAAACTTTAGAACCATCATCCTAGTAAATGTCATGATTTTGCCATTGTAGGTCATGTTGGCATAAACAACTTTGGATGCAACAAAATGCCATTTCTATTGTCCCAAGATGAGCAACAATGTGATGGAGTATGTTTGTAGTTGCCTACTATGTCAACAAAATAAAGCTTCTAATCAAGCTCCCACAAGACTCCTTCAACTCCTACACAAAAATGGGAATTTGTGAGCATGGATCTAGTTTGTGAATTGCCCAAGACCCCCTCCAAGTTTGATTCCATTTTAGTCTTTGTTGATCAACTTAGCAAAATGATTCATGTGAGTCCTACCACCAAGGATATGACCACTCCACAATTAGCTCAATTGTAATTAGATGTAGTCTTTTCTCACCATGGGTTGTCTCAAGTGCTCATCATTGATAGAGGCATTCAACTCACCAGTTTGTTTTGGAGAACACTCTTTGGGTTCTTAAAAACCAAATTAGCCATGTCTACTACTTATCATCCACTAACCAAAGGAAAAATAGAGTGGGCTAATCACACTATTGAAGACATACTCCGGTGCTTCATCCTAGAAGAGAAAGGAAGGTGGGACACCTTATTCCTATTGGTGGAATTTGCATCCAATAATTTAGTGAATGCATCCACACAGGTCACACCATTCTTCCTCATGTATGGAGAGCATCCTTTCACACCTTTGAGCTTGTGAAGACCCGCCTAGTGGATACCAAGGTGGATGTCGTCAACACTTTCATTTCTAGAATCCAACAAGGCATGGAGAATGCCAAAATAGGTTGCAAATCACCCAAAAATTACAAAAGTAGTATGCAAATGCACATTATTGGCACCTAAAGTTCAATTGTAAAAGACCAAGACCAAGAAGAGAAATAGGAGAATGGAAGCTCACATTGGGACACTTGAATGAGGGAAATTCTGAATTCCTAGTATGAGTTTTGGTTTTGGTATTTATAGGGAGCATACAAGGCTCTTGAGAAGCTTCTCAAGAAGCTTCCTTGAACCACTTTCTTGGAGTGTAAGCCAAGTTAACCATGAAGCTTCCCGAGAAGGTACCCAAGAAGCTTCCTTCTAGAAGCCACCTACTTGGCTTGTAAGCTAAGCTAGTTGGAAGCTTCTAAAAGCTTCCTTCTAACAGTTACTTGCTTGGGGTGCAAACTAAGCTAACTAGGAAGATTCCTAGATACTTTTGGAATATTCTAGGCTAATTTGGCCTATTCACTACTTTGCTAGCCCTAACTAACTTTGTTGCTAAACTCCATATTGTTATATATTCCCCCACCACTAGTTGGTGATATCCTCATTGCCACTGAAGCTTCAAACTCTTGGATGGCCGTTTGTGCATTCTGGAGATGAGAAAGAGGTTTCCCATGTACATCATGAAAAGGATACCCTTTCTAAAGGACCTTGTACTATGAATGTTGTTGGCGGTCTCGTTGAATGTGGCAATGTGCAAGGATACAATCAACTTCATATTCTTCATGATCATTAATAAGGATGGGAGGAGGTGGTGGTTAGACACAAGAGGAAAAAGAAGATGGATTAGAAACAAATGGTTTTAACTTGGACACATGAAAGACATGGTGGATGGACATATGACAAGGCAAGGCAAGTCAATAAGCAACAAGAGAGATGATTTGGGTGACATTAAAGGGTCCTATCTAATTAAGGGTGATTTTACAAACTTGGGTATCAAGTATGAGAGGTAAGTTACTAGAGGAAAGCATGACTTTGTCACCAACTTGAAAGGTGAAATCATAACAACGGTGGTCTACATATTGTTTTTGACAATTTTGAGTAACAAGGACATGAGACTTGGCTTGTTGGAAGGATTGGGATATGGTGGTCAAGAAGGTTGAAGTATGAGCGACCTAAGATAGAGGAGGAGCAAGAAGGGAATCCAAAACAAGTGGATCTTGGCCAAAATTGAGAAAGATAGGAGAGAATTTGGTGCTTGCCTGTTTGGAATTATTGTATGCAAACTCCGTAGTTGCAAGACATTCATCCCAATTGGTGTGGTGAACATGAACAAGGCACAAAGTATATCCTCCAAGGTGCAATTTGCAAGTTCAGTTTGTCCATCAGTTTGAGGATGATAGGTTGTGGACAAAGCAAGCATGGTTCCGAGTATCTAGAAGAGTGCTTGCCAAAACTTTCCAATGAATCAAGGATCATGATTGAAGATGAGTACATGCGGCATCCCATGATGCTTAAAAACATTATCAAAGTAGATTTGTGCTAATGTTGGAGCATCCACGGTATCAAAGGTTGGTGCCAAGTGGATTTGTAAGCTTATCCACAAACACCACAATTACCGTGTGACCCTTGTTTGTCTTGGGCAAGGATGTGATGAGATCCAAGATCATGTGTTCCCACTGAGTAGATAGAATAGGAAGTGTTTGAAGGAGTCTGCTTGGTTTCTGGTTGCTGGCCTTGTTGGTAGCTTTCACATGATCAAACAAACTCTTGGACATCTTGTGTCATGTTGGGCCACCACCATTGGCATGAAAGAGTAACCAAGGTCTTGTCTACACCCATATAGCCAGCAATTGGTAAGTCATGGGCTTCTTGGAGGCGTACAAGTTGGAGGTCACCCTTGGTTGGAACATAGATTTGGTCCTCATGGAATAGAAGGCCTTCCTTGAAGGAGAAGGTCTTGTATTCCTTATTGCCATTTGCAAGATACCCTCAATTTGTTGTTGCATAGCAAGGATAACTCTAGGCATTGCCGCCATGGCTTCTACTCTATCACACTATCCCCAATTTATCTAAGTTATTAATACATAGATCCAACACATAAGTTACAACCAGAAGCACCAAGGGTTCCTCAAACAAGGTGATCATATACAAAAAAATCTTATCCAAAGTGTGAGGTGATGAATTGTATGAAATGATGCTTGGGTGGTACCTAAATACAAAATCCTAATGGTTTGGTAGAAGTGGATTTGGTGGTCCATAAATTCTATCCATCTCATTCCTTTGGTAGCAATGTAAAAGACCAAGACCAAGGAGAGAAATAGGAGAATGGAAGCTCACATTGGGACACTTGAATGAGGAAAACTCCAAATGCCTAGCATGAGCTTCTATTTTGGTACTTATAGGGAGTATACAAAGCTCTTGATAAGCTTCTCAAGAAGCTTTAATGAGACATTTTCTTGTCGTGTAAGCCAAGTTAACCAAGAAGCTTCCCAAGAAGCTTCCTTCTAGAAGCTATCTACTTGGCTTGCAAGTTAAGCTAGTTAGAAGCTTCTAGAAACTTCCTTCTAGAAGTTATTTACTTGGGGTGCAAGCTAAGAAGCTTCCTAGATACTTTTAGAATATTCTAGGTTAATTTGACCTATTCACTACTTTATTAGCCCTAACTAACTTTGTTGCTAAACTACATATTGTTACATCAATGTTGGGGATCAAGTATTGTTGTCAACAACCAACCTTATATTAGTTGGCCCTTGCAAACTCAAACCTCATTTTGTTGAGCCTTTTCTCACCCTTTATCAAATTGGAGCAATAGCCTATCACCTGGAGCTACCACCACACATGAAAATCCATCTAGTATTTGATGTGTTCTTACTACATAGATATGCACCACAATCACCATACTTTTCTTCCATACAAGAAATTTGACCTTATACAACACTCATTCATGACATGGAGGTATATGAAGTCAAACGTATTCTCAAAAAATGCATCCGTGGTACTTGCTATCCGTGTGTAGAATATCTTGTACATTAGAAAGGGTACCCACTATATGAGGCAACATGGGAGCCAACAGCCAACTTGACCAATGCATTAGTGTTGTGATATCTTTTGAGCAATAGCTTTGCGACAAGGACATTGTGTCTTAAAACGAGAGGAGGTTTGTAATACCAATAGCTAAATATATTATCTAGAGGTGAAAATTGACTTGGTAACATCCAAAAAGGATGTTAGGTTTGATGGCATAGGTAGATCAGATAGAGGTGCTATAGAAAGAGCACTTTACTAATAAAGCAAGAGCCGAAAACAACTTGAAAATGTAATACCAATAGCTAGACATATGATCTAAAGGTTAAAATTGAATTGGTAACATTTGGGAGGATGTTATAGATAATGGACTAAGTAGATCAGATAGAGGTATCACCAAGAGAGTACTTCTATTAACAAAGCTAGGTTGATAATAACCTAAACTTTTGTCAATTTTGGAGGCCTAAGTAGATTAATTAAGCCTCAAAATGTGTAGATTCCCTCCCTCCCAAGTTTATCTCTTTTAGAGCTTTCCAATGGTACCTCACCCATGTGATTTGGAGATTCTTATAAGAAGATTCCCTAAATATTCCCTCTAGTCAAATATGGTTAGACCAACCAGATAAGATCAGAACCGACATGTTACCCATGCATACAACTAATCTAAGGGTGGAGCTTGTTGACATATTACCAATCTATGTATCTGATCCAAGGGTGGAGCTTCCTTTAGGAGAGTCCTCTTTGCTATATAATACAATCAAGGTGCTCCTTTGGGGATCAAAGGATTGAGTCTAAAGCTTGTGTTTCTTTTCTTGTGTGTCTCTTAAGGTCTCTTATCCTTGGAAGATTCAATAGAGCAATATAGGATGCACTTGATAGGCATCACCACTCTGATACTTGTGAGCTCTATACCTATTGAGACAATTTAGGCACATACTAGGGGCAATGGACCAAGTAGATAGGGTATTCTTGGGACAAACCCAATAGCCAATAATGATAGGGATCTACTTGGGTTATACCTTTGGTCTACTTGGGATGCGGCTAGGGGACGTATGGAGCTTGCAACTAGATTGGAAGGAGCTTTCCACATTGAGGTTGGGACCTCTAGTGGTTGGAAGTATGATACTATTTCTTCCAAGGGCCCAGTGTAGTAGCAAGTCAATACGTCTTCCACTCTTATGACAATTACAAAGGATACTTGGGAGCCAAATCTTGGACCCAAGCTTACATGAGGAGAAAGATGGAGAGTTTGGAGGTTCTTCAAGAGCTACACAAGTTGTTTTGCGTTCAATATGAAGGATTTGGGTGCTCTAAAAGGACGTAGTATTTGGATTGAGCTCACTAATGATACAACTGGTTTTTTGATGTCCCTATTGATATAGTGATATGGAGAGAGCATTGATTCAAAGCTGGAATAAAGACCTTTTAGAGGTTGGTTTGGTGGAGATTTCACATGGAGAGTATGTGTCAACTATAGTGATACTAGCCAAGAAGGATATGCACGGAAACTACACAAATAGGCAGATGTATGGAGATTATAGTCCTTTCAACCAATAGACTAGGGTTGATTGATATGCCATGCCTACACCAGAAGCAATCTTTAATACGATTGGGTATGCAAAAGTTCTTCAATACTTTGGATCATTAGTTGCCAATCAAGGAGGAAGATAAGTCCAAGATAGCATTTTAGGCTATTGATCCTCATAGTAAGGTTATATTATATCATTGGAAGTTCTTACTATTTGGGTTACAAAACACTCTTATCAAGTTCCAAAGACTCACAGATAGGATCTTATTAGGACTAGATTTTGCTTTGTGTTATATTGATGAAATTTTGGTTTATAGCACTATTGTGGAGGAGCATGAGAGGCATTTGTTGGGGGTGTTTGAGATTTTGAGATCTCATGGGCTCATATTATATCCAAGGAAGTGTAAATTCTTCCACAATTAGGTTGAGCATTTGGGTCATACTATATACCCTAGAGGACTTGGTGTTCAATAACCAAAGGTGGAGGCTATTGCACGTATTTCTTGGCCTACATACATGAGTAGAGTGCAAGCATTCCTTGGGTAGATGACCTTCTATCACTATTATGTTAGAGGATTTAGTGCCATTGCCAAGGCCTTGACAAAACTAACCAAGCTTACACAAGAGTGGTGTTGGGGAGATTATCAAGAGAGAGCTTTTCTAGAGCTCAAGGAGATGTTTACATTTGCCTTTATTCTAAGAAGACTGATTAAAAGATGACCATTTTAGGTTCACGTTGATTGAAGTATGTTGGGGCTTGGAGCAATGCTCACCTAGCATGATGAGGAGGAGAAGGAGTTTGTGGTGGCCTATGCTAGTTTCTCCAGCAATTCAATGGAGGTGAATTATAGTTCATATGAGAGAGAGTGCTTGGCAACAATATGGGCAATAACACATTTCCATGTTACCTATTTGGTAACCCCTTCATTCTCATCATTGATCATCAACCATTAAAGTGATCAATGGAGTTTGACAAGCTTTCAAGGAAGCTTGCATGATGGGCTTTGATTTTATATGAGTGTGATTTAAGGATTATTTACAAACCTAGAGTGGTGAACCATGATGCAGATGGGATGAGTAGAAACCCATGTCCCAACCAAAAAATCAGACCGGAGCATGTTGGCATGGTGAGACAGATGAGGAGATGATAAAAACTTAGCATGCATCTACCTTTCCTTGTATAGTTTTTGAGGCTTTGGTGGTGTCTCTCTTAATGCATACATGAGGAGTTATTGAGGTCATAGATCCAAAATGTGGAAAAATTGGTAACAATTCAGCAAGACATTCATTATGATGTCTTAGTGATGGGCTATCTTTGCACTAGTGTTGTGGGTGGCATAGTTGGGAACCAAGGAGAGAGACTATATTCTTCAGTGAGCTAGGCGGTTCAGATTGGAGTGCAGACACCTTCTTCATGTATGGGAGGATGATAGAGTGCAAGTAGTACCACTTCTATCTTAGAGAACATAGTTGATCCATCATGCTCATGAGGAGCTATGACATTTTGGAGTAAAGCATACATATAGTTTACTCTATAGTCATTATTGGTAGCATAGTAGGCAAATCAATGTACAATAGTTTGTTGTCAAATGTGTGGTTTATGATTGAGTTAGAGCATCATTTAATGCTCTTATGCTACAATTACACCCATTATCTATCATGGGGTTGGGTTACTATTTGATTTTGGACTTTGTTGGACCTTTTTTGTTGATTATGAGACATAATTGGTATGTCTTGGTTATGGTAGAGCACTTCTCTAAGTGGATTGAGTAGGTGTAATACCAAGGGTTAGCCATATGATCTAGATGTGAAATTTGGTTTGGTAACATCTAGAATGATGTTATACATGATGGTCAAAATATATCAGATAGAAGTATCACCAAAAGAGTACTTCTACTAATAGGGCAGAAACCGAAATAGACTTGAGAACCTTAGAACCAATAGCTAGACATATGATTTAAAGGTGAGAATTGGTTTGGTAACATCTGGAAGGATGTTACACATGATGGACTAAACAGATCAGAAAGAGATATCACCAAAAGGGGACTTCTACTAATAGAGTAGGAATCGAAATATGCCTGAAATCTTTGAAGGCAATTTCGGAGGCCTAAACAGATGAATTAGGCCTTGAAAATGTGCAGATTCCCTCCCCAACAGAGGAAAGGCTGGCCTTACCCTCCCCTCTGGTTTGTCTCATCGAGAGCTTTCCAACGGTACCTTACTCATGTGATTTTGAGATTCCTACAGGAAGATTCCATAAAAGATTCCCTCCGGTCAAAGCTCGTTTGACCAACCAGATAGGACCTAGACCAGACAGGTCACCCATCCAAGTCAGTAATCCAAGGGTGGAGCTTGCTGACATGTCACCTATCTATGTCCCTAATCCTATGGTGGAGCTTCCTTGGAGGAGATCCTCTTTGTCTATATAATAAAGAGAAGGTGCTCCCTTGGGGCATCGAATGTTTGAGTGTGCAATCTGTGTTTTCTCTCTTCTCTTGTCCTCGGAGTATTACAGTAGGTGGCACTTCTTGACAAGTCCAATGAAGGGACAACTTACTTGTTCCTAGATAGGGTTCTTGGTCATATTGGCGCACCAAATGGGGTTTTGATTGATTAAGGTATAGAGTTCTTGGGGGAGTTTTAGGTCTTTTGTGATAAGGCTTTAATTGATCATCATACTGCCTCCCAGGACCACCTTGAGATATATGGCTTAGTAGAGAGAGTGGTTCAATTGATGAAGAGAGGATTGTAGAAGTATGGTTTGTAAAGAGCCACTTGGAAGATTAGGATCTTTAGTTACCTTGGTTGGCCATGGGTTATTAGTTCAACCGGCAAGCATCCTTCTCTCCTTAGTTTCTACTTTATAGATGAGATCCATACTTACCTATAGCCATTTGTTGAGATGTTATTGTAGTTTTAGACATGGATGATCCATGTGTGTGGATAAGTGCATGTCCTCAGCGGGCAGAGATCTTTTGAAGAGTGATGCCAATGACCATTGAGAACTTGGTGTTTCCTCAGCATAGGGATACTTTACACTATGTTACCATTCAAGGAGGAGGTTATAGCCCTTGATCCATCAATTTCATCTATGTGACTATGTATATCTACAATAGACAACACCAATAACACTTGATGCTATTATGGGCCGCACTATCTTGAGAGTAAGTGAGGTTTTGCCTTATAGCGTCCTTGTGTTGGAAGGATCATGTGTGCAATTGTATTCCATGCCACCTCCCAAAAATTTATGGTATTATGGACCCAAGCTTGGCACATGCACATGCATGCTTGAGGTGTATGTTATGCGGCTCTTTTGGTGGAGCTGCTACTATGTTAGTGTGTTTTTATGTGAGTGTTACTATGTTATTGTGTGATGGCATATGGCATGTTTTACTCCTCCGCTCATAGTGGTTCCTCAAAGATAGTAGTTATATCCTAGATGCACTTGACCTACAGCCAACTCACCTTTTATATGGTATAGATTGCAAACAATGGACTAATGATGGAGCTTGATAGCACCCGGCCTCTTGATCTTTGCCCACCATGAGGTATACCATATTTGGAGTAGATGGTTATCTAGAGTTAAAAGGAACCTAATCGCCCTCTAGGGAGTACATTGTGGCACTTTAGAGTTCATGTATGACTTATGTGTGAGTTGTGCTTCTATAGAGTATAATGTTGACAATGGTGTATATTGTGTAGTGATGTATATATGCACAACAATTGTCACGCAATTTGTAGCGTCGCACCTAGATTGCTCAGATGTTGGAGTAGTAGTGTTGGTAATCAAAGGTATTTTGGTAGTTACTCATGTACTACTTGTTGACGGTTAGATTTCATATTTTGGGTATTGACTACATGGTGGAGCCATCCTCACTTGCACTGTTGAGTAGGACCATTAGGATTGGAGATCAAGGTCAAAATCATATGTATATCTTGGAAATGCAACCCCTAAGAGCTCACTTCTCTGATGTTGAACCCTCGAGTTCTTAGCTATGGTGGACTAAGAGTTGACTAGCGTCATCCGGAGTCTCTTAGCTAGAGTGTGTGTGGTTTGATTGTAATTAGTATCCAATTGTTGACAGATTGTTGAGTGAAAGATCAAGTACTAATCTGATTTGAGTTGACAAAGAATAAATTATTATGGCACTATAGAGTTCATGTATGATTTATGTATGAGTTTTGTTTCTACCATGCATGTTGTGTAACCATGTATATACACACAACAAAAATTTGAATTATGTTTTAAATCTTACTTTTTACTTGATATTTGCATTATAATATAAAGCTAACTATCCATATATATTGTAAGTCAATCAAAATGCTTACTTGGTTAAAAATTAAGACTTTATTTATGAATTTCAGATTCATAAAGTGACTAAAAATATCATTTACTCACCAAAGGTGGGTAAATATTACAAGATTTATTTCTATTAAGTTATTCTTATAGTTTTATGTAAAATATATACCAAGTTAAGTATACCAAATATAGAACATAAAAAATATTAATTATATGTAGGTCGTGAATGGAAACCATATTGAAACATAATGCTCTAATATCATAAGAAAAATTTATTAAACTTTCAAATTTTTGTATGTATATTAAACAAGGAAACTACACAGTTTAAATATGAAAAAAGATTATAACAATTGTTGGGAAAGAATTAGAATCCCATGAACACCTAGTTAGTTGAGAATATCATATATAAATATATTTTATAAATATTACATTATTCTACATAAATTTATATGAAAATTATGTTTTATCAAATATGCATACCAAGAATTTCATGTATAAATCAAATTTCCTTATTATTTGAAGCACGGTTCATAGATTTTAGAAACAAATAATTATAAAATATAAATTTAAAGCTCTTCATTGAGTAATATGAATAAATAATTACTCATAAACATACTCTAAAGTGAAAATTTACAAAATTTTGGATATCTGAATCTAATTTTAAATTTCTATTATCAATAATATTTTTTTATCAAATATCAGTAAAAGCCCATATCAAATTACAATTATCAAGGTGTGAAGCGGTTGAAGTTTTCATGATTCATAATTTCATAAATATTTGCAAATTATTTTCTTTGAGCTGTCTAATTATATGAAAGTTACTTTTAGTTTATATATAATATATTTATTTTGAAGGTAAAACATGTAGTATGTAAAGAACAAGTTTTCAATCTTTCATACTATTTTGATGTAACACTAATACTCGTACTAATTTGCTTATTATACCAATGTAGTGAATTAAATATCCTTTCACATAGTGATTTTGTAAATTAATTTATCTATAAATATTAATATTTTGAAGATTTATAGATTATATACTTGTGAAATTAATAATTTCCTTTAAAATCATAGCCATAAATCATCTTTCATCTTGTTTATGAGGAATATTTATAAATGAAAAATAAAGGCAGCCACTTAGAGCACATTAAGGATAGGAAGGCCCCATCTGGCCAATTAAGGGAGAGACAAAAGAGGTCAAATGGAGCAAGACCTAATTATGTAAATAGTATCATTATGAGAAATATTGTAAATGTAAACGTAAATATCAATTTATCAATTATTTTGAGCATTTATTTATCTTTATAAACTTACTTACATTTTTATCATAAATATGGATATTTTTATAAAAGTAGTATATTCATTCATTCTCCTTAATTAACCTTCAAATCAATGAATATGAGTATAAAGATAATAAAATAGGATTACATAAAATAACATGGCAAATAAGGAAGAATCACTACAAATATTTATAACATATATATAATACCTCTATTTATATACAAAAATTTCATTCCTACTCTTCAAGGGATAAAATATTTGTCTGGATTTTATTTTTATGTTAAAAATAAAGATAAATGTGACCTATTTATATGTTTATATTAATTATTTTATTAAAAGTTTTTTTATTATTTTAACAACTATTAAAAAATATTATTCTTATATTTATCTTATAACCAGAATATCCAAGTAGTATCGGGAGTTAAAAAATTTACATTTTACAAAATAAAAATATATAGATCCCATCCTTTGTGTTTTCTACACGATCACCTTTTACTTTGAAAATATAACATAATTAATAAAAGAAAAGAAGGAGAGAAAGGAGCGAAGTAACATCCAATAATAAACTCGTGTAGCCTTGAATGGAGTAAGTAGAAATAAGGAAAATGTGTGGCTTTGAATGGACTAAGTAGAATAAGGAGAATGTATAACTCTTTTATCTCCTGCGGTGTGCTAAAATATGATGATAAAATATTATCAAGGAATATGATATCTTCCCTTATTTCTATCGTAGTTGATCGATATTTTGGAAATCGAAGTAAATTAAGTTCTCAAGACATCAAAATCTCATACAAAATGTTAATTTGATATGAGATATAAAACAATTTGATTAAGTTGGTATATAATGGAAGGTTAAGCTATGGTATAAGATTTCAAATAAAGATTTACTAATCAACTCGCAACATACAAATTTATACAATTTAAATTTAACATAATCTTGAAATTAATTCCTTAAATGTAGAAAGAAGTCAGATTTGAGAAAGTATCGAAGTATGTACGTTATGAAGAAGACAATGCATAACAGGTATTAATAATATTATTAATAGGTAGTACTGTTATTGGGAAATGTGTTGTTTAAATATTATAAATGTTTTTGAAATTATGTAATATTTTATCAATAGTTTATCTATTATATTGATAAAAAGTTATATAATTGTATAAATATAATCCAATCAGTAAACCTGCATACTATATATTATTATATGTAAGTAAAAGATTCTACAAAAAATAAATATAAATATCCTTTGTTGAAATTTATATTTACAGACTATCTTAATCTTTGTTTATTGGAGGTAACTGAAAAAAGTTGAAAAAAAATACACAAATAGCAAATGAAAACTATTAGTAGAAGAAATGAATCAATACATGCAATTAGAATTGAATTAGAAAATATAATTTAACATCCATAAATTTCTCATCTGTATATGATATTGTAAATACTACTTATCCGTGTTAGATATCATCACCCTTGTCTTAGAATGAAATCATAATCTTAATCTCGATAATGTAGTAACATCTTCTACTTTCTAAAAACGTATAACCATCACCCATTTGATTAGCATTGAAGACGAAAAATTTTAGAAACAGCCAAATATTTTAGAAGTTGGACAAAATAATTAGAATCAAGCAAGTACTGAAGACAAAATAATTAGAAATCAACCAAGTACTATATCGCACACCAAGGGAACAAAGAAAGAAAAAGAAAGAAACCGTATGTAAGCTTGGGAGATTGGGATATTACTACACAAAGAAAGAGACTCTTTGAATCAATAAAACAAGGGACATAGTAATTTAGTAAGATATTTGATACGGGACTCGGTCGATTTAGAAATCAACCAAGTACCCTTTTGCACACCAAAGAAACAAGGTTAAATAAATATCCCTACTAAAGCTTGGGAGAAAAAACACACAAGATTAAATAAACTTCCCTATTAAAGCGGGGGAGACTAGAATATTATTTGCACAAAGATAGAGACTAATTGAATTAGTTAAACAAGGGACATAGGAATTTAGACCAAATTTGAGAAATCCACCAATTGCACACCAAGGAAACAAGATGAAATAAATACTCCATTAAATGGGTATTTTGTTTTTTAACTTTGGAGTTATATATAGATTGATGGACTTGGTGTTTGATATATTTATCAGGGAGTGTACGAGGCACCTAGGTATCATTTTCACTCTCATACTTTGGAGCATATTTTAGATGGCTTGTGTTCATTGCTCTACAAAGTGCAATGGTTGATGCCATCTATAAGGAAAACAATCATATTAAGAGATATTTCTTTGGATGTTATGTGTAGACCTTATCACTTGTATAGCTATGGTATCTTAAGTGGTGTGGTGCAGATTTCTCATAAAGACTCTATTGGGACTTAGCCCCGTTTTTTCTTTTCTTATTTGTTTTTTATTATTTTATTTGTTTTTTCTACGGGCTTGATGAGGGACGGAAAACCCCTATCACACCATGGGGTTTTCCCTCCCTCGTTTTTTCTACACGTTCGCCTTCTTCCAATTAAAGCTTTGGGGACAAAGAAACGAGATTGAATAGACACCACTATTAAAGCTTTCGGAGACTGGAATATTAATACGCACGAAGCAAGAGACTAATCGAATCAATAATACAGAGCATCTAATCTAATCATGGTTCAGGCGGAGAAGAAGGTCCGGACCAGATTCATTTGCTTATGTGAAATCGGAGGGAAGAAATGGTTTGCCGAGGCGCTCTGTTTGTAATCTGCCACTTCGCGCCTCTCTCTCTGTCTGCGGAGAGTGGTGTGAAGAAGAAGGAGCAGAATTTGTGCGATCGAAGAAGAAGAGAAGAAGAAGAAGAAGCTGGGGCAGAAGTGGCAGATGGGGGTGTGGCCGAAATCTGTCAGTGGGGCTGTTTCTCAAGCGTGTGAACGTTCGTTGAAGGGAGATGTTTGGTTGATCCTGGGGTACACAGTACGCAGCGAGAGAAGCGGTGAAAACATGGTGGTGATGTTGTAGGAGGAGGAGGAAGGAGGAAGGATGGATGATGATATCGTTATTTCCCGCGCAGTCTATTGGAGAATGGATGATGATGAACGCATTATGGGCAAAGATTAACGCTGGAGGGAGAAGGGAGCAGCATGCGTGTAGACAGCGGACTCTAGTCAAGTTGTGAAACAGGCTCGTTTTTAGATTTTCAGGCCTGGCGGGTGAACCGTGTTAATTTTCACGGTACTAGGGAATGCC
This sequence comes from Lunularia cruciata, assembly GCA_948567375.1. Taxonomy (NCBI): domain Eukaryota; kingdom Viridiplantae; phylum Streptophyta; class Marchantiopsida; order Lunulariales; family Lunulariaceae; genus Lunularia; species Lunularia cruciata. The sequence goes on along the minus strand of OX419755.1, from coordinate 38,810,635 downwards.
AGTCATTGTCGGACAATGCTGTGGAGTATGAGAGAGGGAGAGCGAGAGGCAGGGAGAGCGAGCGTCAGCATCAGCGTTGTTGTACCTGAATATCTGTGTGCGTGTGAACCAGGAGGAAGTGCCCTAACAGTGTTGCATATGGAGCTTATGTCAGCTGAGAGTTTGAGTTGGTAGAGGAGTTTCAGTTTCAGTCAGTGACGAAGATACGGTGATATATCAAGAGGACTGCCCTTCTGATAGATATCGACTTTTGTAAAACACAGGGGAAAGAAACGTTTTCATGGCTCTTTCGGTACACCCTACTGCGGCGAAGGCTGTCTGAAGGGGATTGAAAATGGAAGGGGACGTCGTGGCCGATCTGGTGAGGCAACTGGTGAAGAGGATATTACCTAGTCAAGGAAATGCTTCGGAAAACTCGAGCCATGGAGACAGAGAAACAGTGGTGGAGAGGGCTTACCAGTATGCAATGCGGATTATTGGTAGCCGCATTGCCCCTTCCCTGGCCAGCGATGAAGTTGCCATGGCAGAGGCTATCAAGCGGCAGCTTGTGCAGGAGGGTAGGTCTTCAGATGCCCTCACTTTCGCAGATTTGCACGGAAGGTTCGCTTCTCTGAGTGGTCCTGGGAGTGTCAAGAACAGATGGGCCGTACTCTACCTCCTGCGGGCCGTGTCGGAAGATCAGAGGCGGGGAGGAGCGGAGACGCGGGGAACAGCAATTCCTTTCACTTCAACTCTTTCCGGGCCTGCCGCACTTGGAGGCCTTCAAGCCTTGCCAAAATCAGCTGAGCACCCCAAGCTCCAACTTCCACAAGGCGATGCAGGTATATCTCCAACACCGAAGAACGCCTCGAGAAATGGGAGTTTGCGTGGTTCCAAGTCACAATCAGCAAGTTCAGATCATGGACATCAAGGAGGTGTCCTGATATTGTCTAAAGACGGTGACAGCGTAAAGTCCGTGGCAATCAGAGAATTTGTCGAAATAAGCCAAGTAGATTCCGAAGTAACAGAGGCAGCTCTTGTTCGGGATGTTGTCTACGCTTGCCAGGGTATAGATGGGCGCTACCTGAAATTTGACAAGGATCAGGATGGCTACGTGATAGATTCTTCTGTTAAGGTTCCCAAGGCAACGAGGGTTCTCGTACGTCGATTATGCGAAGTTGGCTGGCTCTTTCGCCGTGTGCGCAATCACATTTCTGAGAGTTTAGAAGACGGGCCACTCGAGGCTATAGGGACTGTGGGACAGGCATTTTGTGCAGCTCTTCAAGAAGAGCTAGGTGATTATTATCGCCTTATGGCGGTGCTCGAGACGCAGGTTTATCATCCCATTCCCTTCATGTCGGGTGGCGTCAGTAATAACGGCGGGAATTATCTCTCACTCCGCCGATTATCAGTGTGGCTCGCAGAACCTTTGTCAAGAATGCGTTTGATGGCTGTCCTTGTCGACGACTGTAAAACTCTCAGGGGGGGTGCAATGGCCGGTGCAATTCACATGCATTTACAGCATGGAGATCCACTTGTTCGTAGTTTTCTGAGACGCTTACTACGTAGAGTATGCGCACCAATATATGAAATGATTAGGAGATGGGTACTCGAAGGAGAGGTGGACGACTTATACGGAGAGTTTTTTGTTGTAGCTCAGCCTGTGAAAGCCGAAGCGCTCTGGCGTCAAGGCTATCAACTCCAAACGTCCATGCTTCCTTCCTTCATTCCAGAGTCTTTGGCTCAGCGTATTCTTCGAACTGGGAAGTCGATCAATTTTTTACGAGTTTGCTGCGAGGACCAAGGGTGGGCTAAAGCAGCAGCGGCCGCTGTGGCAACAGTGCGAGCTTCTGCGAATGGTGGAGGTGGTTTAGGATATGGTGAGACGGAGGCACTGGAGTCATTAGTGGTGGAAGCAGCTGGTCGAATTGATCGACATCTTATACAGATTGTATATAATCGATACAAGTTTAGAGATCAATGTTTGGCAATTAAGAGATATCTGCTACTAGGTCAAGGAGATTTCATCCAATACCTGATGGACCTTGTTGGGCCAGAGTTATCTCAGCCTGCGAACACTCTCAGCGCATTCAAGCTGTCCGGGACTTTAGAGAGTGCGATCCGAGCATCTAACGCACAGTATGATGACAGTGACATTCTAGACAGGTTACGCGTAAAGATGATGCCACACAGTGATGGCGATAGAGGCTGGGATGTGTTTTCTCTTCAGTATGACGCACGAGATCCTCTGACAACGGTTTTTACCGAGGATGTCATGGGCAGATACCTCAGAATTTTCAATTTCCTATGGAGACTCAAGCGGGTTGAACATGCTTTGAGTGCCACTTGGCAAACTATGAAACCCAACTGTCTAGTTGCTCGGTTGTCAGTGATCAAGGGTGATGGAGTGAAGTCGGACCTTACAGTGGTATTGAGGCGATGCCAAACACTAAGAAATGAGATGAATCACTTCGTCACTAACCTACAATACTACATCATGTTCGAGGTTTTGGAGTTCTCATGGGCAAACTTCCTCGAGGAGATGGAGGTTGCGCATGATTTGGACGAGCTTATAACCGCCCACGACAAGTATCTTGGTTCAATAGTGGAGAAAGCTCTCCTTGGCGAGCGATCACAACTTCTCTGTAAAACTCTGTTCACGCTGTTCGATCTCATTCTCAGGTTTAGAGGTCTTGCGGACCGCCTTTTTGAGAATGCCCGTGAGATGGAAGCGAGGTAAGGTTTCTTAACCACAGAAAACACCCATTGTTTTCTAGATTCATCGTGATTTCTGATTGGAGAGCAGTATCTCAGGGTGTTAAAAGATGCTGAAGGTGTAGAACAGATTTCTGAGTTCCCTGTCTTTACTTTTTTCTTCCGAGGAAGTGACGTAGTGGATACTGAAGCCTCACGAGCCTGTATTTGGATGTGCCGTGCAGAAGTCAAAATGCCCAGAGGCAGAGATTCAAAAGGGAACCTAGCTCTAATGGAAGAAAATCCTCAATGAGCTCCCTGTCTGGAGATTTCTTATCAAGCATCGGGGAAGAAATGGACGGTGTTGCAGTGGAATACTCATCGCTACTGGAGGGCTTCATTGCGCAGCTTCCGGCACAGCAACATGTGGATCTTAAGTTCCTCTCTTTCCGATTAGACTTTTCAGAATTTTATACAAGACAACACATGAGCATGTCTACGACACCTCTGAAGTTCAAAAGGACGCCTTTGAAAATGTGAAGCCCTTTTTTTCCAATACCAGTCCTTGAGGATAAAATCTGCCACTACATTTCGCTGATGTTCCACTTACTAATAATGATTGGGATACACCAGGTAATCATGAAAAATGGATCTAGCTCCTTCAGATATCTTTGTGCAATAGAAACTTCCGCCATTTGCCGCCAGACTGAGGAGAGTTCTGCAACGCAGCTTCTTTTCCGCGTGGAAAGTGTAGCGCTAGGTTACCTGGTACGTTGCCTTTATAATCAATCTATGCTAGCCAGGTATTTCTTTAGTCTGTACAAATTGCCTCAAAGAGCAGCTTACCTGGTGGATTAGTTGTCATGTACGTTATCCACTATTGTACCCCCATTCTTTTAGTTGTGGCGTAGGATTACTAGAAACAAAGGTTTCTAAAGTTTGTAGGTCACCGCATCGAAGGGTGCCACTGTGTTGGTGTTGGTTGTGCTGGAAGGCTCCGACTGTACACTATACATGGACACGTCAATTGCTGAAACGTGTGAGGCCAATTTATAGCTTGTAATATAGCCCAAAGGCCCAATACCACACATCTTTCACGTCATCTTCAGTGAACTTGCATCTTGTTTACTACTGTGATTGTGACTAATGGATAGCATCTGTAATCACTTCCCCTTTTACGGACCTTTCATAGATCTGATTAAACTTTTTCAGCTGATCAATTTATACGCAGCAATCTGCTCTGTCTTCGTTAGGAAGGTAGTTTACGGTTGAAGCGAACTCACTTAACACGAATTAGTTGTCTAATTTCTCTACGACATATGCGCTCTCTATTCACCTGGCAGGATTATAGCACAGAGACTTCTATCTTGTAGTTAGGGAACACTCTGCCCGAAATTCTGGACAGCTATGTGAACAGCCATCCATAAGATGCCATCACCCCAAGTTATCTGCAGGATGAAGTAGTGCGAGTGCAGATTGGAGTGAATAAGTCACTCTAGAAGGACAAGTTTCTATCATGGCAGTTTCAAGTTCGATCAATGACCCTATGCTTCAGTGCGTGGACCAACTTTTTACCTCGACGTGACACAATGCAGAGATGAGGTTGTAAGGAACGAACGTAAGTGAGGTGAATGACCTTTTGAAAGGTCCCCACAAGGTGGTTCAGAAGCTTAATGAAGTGGTGCCGGTTGTTCACACCGTGAAGAGAATCGAATGGTAGCAAGAAGGCATGGGGTACTTATGAATTTATGCAAAAGAAAAGATGAGTTAAGGATGAATTTAGTGCATGTGCTCATAGTAGCCAGAGTTCGGAGGCCTTACTCGGAAGAGAGGTGAATTCCTGAATTAAAAGGGTGTGCACGCCTTGCTTACATAAGTCCAATCCGCAATTGGGCAGCAGAGATCGTAAGCGAAGCGTGGTACGGGACAAATGTATGCCGATATATCCCACGACAGCACATTTGAGTTCTGAGAACTTAACTTCCTTGTTTACCATACAACACTTGTTTACCTTGTTTTCCTCGTCGCTTGGATGTCTCGATTGGATGATAAAGTCTGATCGTTCTGTGCTGTCCGTCGCATACCTTTCTTGACATTTTCAGCCGTAGCTCTGGTCTATTACGGGAAGTTTTCAGTGCTTGTCAGATGCTAACAGTGATGCCATATGTACCTAGTATTCGAAGCTCATGCGGGAGGAATCTCCACCTTCTGAGAGAAACTGAGAGAGAAAGGCGACCGCGTAGGATAAATGAAGGATGGGAAGACCCCATCGAGCCGTACAAGGGAGAGACAAAAAAGGTAACATGGGGCTAAGCCCCAATAGAGTCTGTATGAGAGAGAAACTTAGTATAATGTGGTAAACACATTTGTCCGATCGGGACTATACAAAAGACCTTCATCTTCAGAGGCGCCCTTACTTAGTGACTGATGTGTCAGATGTTCTGGAAGCATGTTTGAATCACTGTACGCGAAACGAATAGAAGTGGCGAGACAAGCGTCGCCAGGGCAGAACCCTTCTAGGAATTCTGGTGTGCCAGTGCTTGCTCTATAAAGATGCTCCTTGGATGTCTTCGGAACTCTTTGACACTGCTGCGCTGCACCAGGCTTTAAACCGTTGGTCGCCCGGGGAGAATTAGGGTTTCCTTCCCACTTGATGACAAAGCTCTTTCAGGGCATAGCATAAATATAGATATCTACGGTGGGATAATTTCGACGGGTCTGACAATTTTAACCTCGTAAATTATAAATTCTGCCACGTCATCGCACCCTGGTGTGTTGGTAAATTCTAAGATGTCAAAGACAACAGTTATATACTTGATGACAATATTATTGTCCATATGTGATGCAGATATGCTCTTGATATCTTTAATTTTGAATTCAGTTTAGCATCTTTCGCTGCAATTAGATGGCCTCAATCAAGCATGTACCGTACAGTATTCCTGTGGCCATCGAAAGTAAACACAGTTCTAGCACCAAAATTGAACTGCAGTTCTCATTCCTACAGTACATCGAAGTCAAACAGCTATGTAACATAGAGTGACCAGTTACTTTGGACAAAGGATAGAGGTACCACCGTAAGGATGTAGACATCTCCAACTACGAGAAATACAACATATTAGGTGTCTCTCTGAAGGTGTACTTTGTACTATTTAAGCGCCACAATAAACAGGGTGCTAACACGCTCTTTGTGTGGAACACCAAGGAGTGTATAGCAGGATACAATTAGCTGTTCGGTGGAAACAAATGCTGCTTCAAACGTAAGTACAACTGCCAACAACTGGCAAGCTCGTCAACTCAGCGTGTCACAAATATTCGTCCACACCTACTTCTCAAGCCAATACACGAGTAGGTGGATATACTTCCTTGAAGGAAAACTGATCTAATAGTTCCGCCGTGATGTTCCTCAGGAGCTCTGCGACATCAACTTTTGCTCAGCGGAGTTGCACAGAAAGTAAGCACACTTGCAGCTATTGAAGGATAAGAACATCCAATTATCTAGCATGAACCGCAATTGGAGCTATTGACATGTACACTTTTTGGTGCATATCACCCTCTACAGGTTGGATTTGAGGTACAGATGGACCGCATGGCTCTCCCCGCTAATCTTGGGATTCGAAGGGACTCTCAAACGCTGACACGAAATTTTGCTCCCTCGCAAATTGGTGATACGGCAATTGAATCTAGCTGCAGCATAAAGGCCTGATGCTCAGCATCGTCAGTCATAATAAGTTGCATACGGGAGCAGGTTCGATATAGACAAAACTAAAAGACAGATATTCCTAAGCAGCATGCTCTAGTTAAGCTAACCTTTGAGAGCCTAACTGTTACATTATACCCACATCCATGATTCAGCTGTGACATAGAAGGAACTGACCATATAAATTCGAATAACTGATACTCAGAACATATAATTCGTATGCACAACTATAACTGTGCAACCTTTCACGATGTGTGAGAAAGGTTCCAGATGAACTGACATCAGATGAGAGACTGCAAGTTGCAAGGAACTATTCCGTAATCGTTGACATTAACCAAACAGCAACTTTGTTTAGTATTTGAGGAGGATGAATATCACCTCGCTGAGGAAGGGCTTTGAACGCCAAGGTATTTGAAACAGGGGATGCGGTCACTATTCTGAGGTCCTGCTCTAGTTTTTTAGATGACGCCTCTTTTTCCTTCCAGGCTCGTCTTTTTCGTCCTGCAAGGCAATTTTTAGGTCAGATTATCTAAACAAGGCTAGATCACTATACAGCGACGATGAGGGTGGACATCACAATTTAACGGAACTTCAACTACTAATTTCATGACTAAAACCTGCAAGTATGTGCCAAATAAGCTAGTATTACAACATGTCGGTTAAGGTAGATATACTGTATGTAAGTGCCTAGGACGAGGTGACGTTTTGGAGACGCATCAATCTCTAATATGACAACTCCTAGTAAACAAGGAATTTCCTTTGTAGATTGACTCATGACATTAACCGAACCCACGAGACAACGTTGAAAGCTGCACCTCCTTCCTTTTGTGCTTCTCGTGACGACTTCTGTGCCGTCTCTTCGTACCCTTTTCATCCCTTGATCGCTTTGACTTTTTGGAATCTCTTCTTAATCTTCGTCTTTGAGACTCACTATCACTGTCACTGTCCTGTTTTGACCTCTTTGCACTCCGTCTTGATTTCGTCTTGTAAGTCTCGCTATTAGTATCGCTATCCTTCTCCGAGCTGCTGCTCTTACTCAAATCAGTTTCTTGTCTGCGCGATCCATACTCAGCTTCTTCACTTTTTCTTTTTTGCACCTCAGAATTTGCAATTCCCAGAGGTGTGCTTGAGTGATCAATACGTTTATGCTGCTCAAGATCTAGATGATCGTCGATAGGTCCCCATCTTGAGGCTTTGTCTCGCTGATTTGAAGCTGCTAATCTATCTGTTTTGGTCGCATTCACAACAAACAGTGAAGGGGCTAGTGACTCGAATACCATCGCTGCATCACGTCCATTTGAGGTATTCGCGTCTGACTTTTCTACTCCAAAGACGTTTGCCCCGATTGGCCGATTTAGCTTTTCATCGATGTTAAAGTCAACTCGAGGTTTCTCGACAGGCACACGCAATCCTAGTTCTTTTCCCAGAGATTCCAGGAAGTCCCCAGCAGCCAGACGATTTAGGGCCGCTTGAGCAGCGACCGACTGCTTCGCAATAACCTCCACGCCATGTTTGTCGCCCACTAACACAAGGGGGGTTGGCTCCAGTTTGTCCTCTTTAGAACCATCATTATCTTCGCCCTCTTCGTCGTCGTCAGAGAAGATAGCCTGCACCCGAGGTCATGCAGACCACGGTATCAAGTTCAGGAAGACCTGCCTGCCATTCCTATCGCCATACTCCATATTCTGTTTCTCCAATCAACAAGTGGCGTAAAATAGCTATATGATTATTACAAGTCTAATTAAGCATACCTTGTAGAGGTCAACGGGTATCTCAGTAATCATCTTTACAGCTTGCGCCTCCTCATTAATTTGAGGAGTGCTTTCTGCAATAAATGCCGCATTTGTAGCCATCGGCCCATCAAGCTTCCTGAGCTCTTCAGAAGCGCTTGCGTTGAGAACGAAGGAGTCTGTTTGGCTCCTCGAATTCGTGGTAGGAGGAGGCTGTACATCAATAAACAGTTGGTATGAGCATTGTATGTAGAGAATTTTCTCGCCTAGACGTCACCCTCAAGGCGTACAAGCTCCCTTAGGTTGACAGTCTCGCCAAAAGCTTTCTTTTCCAGTTATGGTAGATCGTTACAACATTAAGGTGAAAAAGGTAGCAGACAGGACGTAAAGAGTAGTTACCTTCCCAGCAAAAGGATCAGCCAAATTGAAGCGCTTGCAGAGCATAGATGAGGGCCTCCATGAACTCTCTTCCCTCCGAGGATGTTCATGCAATTCTAACGGCAAGCCTGAATGCCTGTTTGAGATACCGGGTTCACTATCTGGAACCTATATGACCAGTTCACACAATCATATAAGGTGAAGCTCAAGACGATCCATACTGGACGAGAGAAGAATTCAATAACCTTGCGCATCACATTCTCAATTGGAGCCGCAAAATCTAAGATAAGAGATAAGTAACTGACCCAACGCTTCCACATTCATATAAATCTAATGCAAAAGAAACATACCATAAGGACCGGATCAAGGGTTGCTGGTGTGAATCGGTTGTTCATCATTGCCGTCAATTCGGACATTTCCTTCGGCAGAACGTTTAGGAAAGGTTGACCTTCCAAATTTCGCATAATATTGTCAAATTCAAGAATCTCCCTCTCATACTGTGCCCTGGAAATATTTCCTGTCCCAGTATTATGCTTGATGCCACCTATCAACTTTTCTGTGCGATATTTCTCAAAACGTTCTTGTTTGTATGGATCACCTTTGAAGTAGGACCTCAAAATATTTGGGTCCTCCACCTGCCATTTTGTACCAGTAAAATGCGATCGGAGGTTTCAGCAAGTTTAAACCTATGGATATTACCCGATAAACTACCACACCTATAGAAAAATTCAGCCAACTTTTCAAAATCCACCCCCCGTTAAGTGGTACCCTTGTTAATTGGCGATCAAGGGTCCAGAAAGTTTTCTCCAGAATATGCTGATATATAAGCTCTAACTCCGGTAGTACAAACAAAGAAGATTAGAATCCCATCTAATTGGTGCCTCCTAGCTGCTACAAGCAATGACCAAGAGCAGAGCCTAAAGCCATAAGCCATATTACTGGACCAAGATATTAAACTGAAACGTATGCCATAACGATGATAAATAGATCTAGACCAAGCAATCCTACTCCTTAGGAAGCTCTGAAAAATACCGTCATTAGGGAGCTGGTGGCAGTACTTGCTCGCTCCTGCAAGCGAGCTTTCTCTTCTCTAGGCAAAGGGGTTTCACCGAGAATTGAAGATCTTTGGCCAGCATCTAACTTCTCATCGAGAGCTTTTCGTTTAGGATCAAAGGGTTCATGTTCTTTTCCCGCATTACTTGTCTGCTCCTCCCATAACCTCCTTAGATAATACTCATGACCAGGACCGTCAACCAAGAAAGAAAACTGAGGATTTCCAGCATGTTTCTCCTTTGATAGCTCCTCAAACCGTGGCCCTATTTTTCCCACAAATGTCGCAAGGCCATCAATAAGCTTGACCATTTGAGGATCTGATGGCGGCTGTACTTTGAACGGTTCTACTCTAGACGGGCCACGTTCATTAGTTATAGAACTTTTGAAGGTAATTCTTGTGTCGAAGTCCAGGGGAACAACAACTTGAGGTAGTCTGCAAACAGAGACCACACCAGAACAAGCAGATAAGAACGAGGAGCGTACAACGACCTGAATGCAGTCATTCATTCCCCACAGCAACAGAACTCAAAATTTCAGTGAAAGTTCTCGGTTGCATTGGCCCACTTTGTAAGCAGGTAAAGGACAAACTCATGCTTGTAATAGTACTCAAGTGATTGATGCGCCAACATGTGATTACTATGATATAGAGGTTAGTAGAAGATTACCGCGCAAGTTTTAACTGCGAAGATATAGATGATGCAGGTAAAAATCCTGTGATACAATCCTCGTTGCTCAACAATCGAGGCTGTGGTTTAGTGACTCTCATCACGTCCTCCTCTCTATCGTCTACATCCGCAACCACTGCAGTACAATTTTCTTGATTTAGACTTCAGACAGTTGATGCTGTGCAGTCTCCATTATTAGTGGAGAAAGAACATCCACTTGTTAACCTAAACACTACTTAGTAATGCTTCGGACCCAAACTTTATGTCATCCAATGTACTACTATTGAACAGGACTAACAATGACAGTCTTCTTTCGTCACCTCCCCATTAAGTAACTGACATGTTTCTACTCATCAATTTGTTCTACTGAAATAACTCCTTAGCTAACTAATGAAATTAAACTTTTCGTCCTCTCATTAAGCAACTGAACGTTTTCAAGCATCATTTTCAAGTCTTCAGATATTGCAAGCTTCATTTCGAATTTCTAAACAAACTAGTCCGGACACAATAAGCATCAGCGCTCATCAAGAGGATATTTGAGTCCACTCGAATCTTATTTAACAGAAAGGGGCTATGGGTGGGGCCGACGTCTTGATAGCTTATCTGAGAAACGTACCAGTATCATAAACTTCTTCGTCTTCATCATGAAATACATCCATCGCTAACCGAGAGCCAAAATTCCTGGCTGAAAAGCAGATAGACAAGGTCGATTGTCACAGAATTGCAGAAAAGATTATTCATGTAATCTGCTAATTCACATTTCCATTTGCGGGCATGAAAAGATATCTTTAAATTTCAAGATATAGGTAGATGAGAGCAGAAGCCGTTCTAGGAACGGGTGATCCAGAACTCATTAAACGCATATGATCGGTAACCAAGATGTAATTTATGCACAATGCTAGAATAGTGATAAATCCGTAAAGCAGAATGCATCGAATGTAACCTGAAGCAAAGGCATAATTGCAACAAATCGAGAACACCATATATCTAAAGGAGTGAACAACTTGAAATCGTTAACAGCTATTCAAACGAATTCGAGAAATATAAAACATTGTGTAATTGACCGCCAGTAAGCAGTGCATGAACGAAGAAAGTTAAACTGTAGGCTGGAGTCGGGTAGGAACACTGGAGAGACCGACTGCACTGCAGAGACATATCGAAGTGTAAAAGTGTAACGAGAGCGAAGCGAAAGAGGACAATATATATATAGGTATACGAGAACAGATGCCGTTCCCAGAACGGGTTATCCAGAACTCATGAGGTGCAAAAGATCATTAAGCAAGATGTACATGATACGCAATGCTAGAGTCATATGAAATCCCTAAGTTAGAATGCATCGAAGGTAACCTACAGCAATGGCATAATCGAAGCAAACCTGTTGGAACAACTGCATATATAGAGAAGAAACATCATCAAATGAAAGGCGAAGTAAATGTCATTTAGAAACCAGTAGACAAAAATACACATATTTGAGAGGCAGCCATCAAAGAAGCGGATGCCGACCTCCCACATCAGTAGAGAAAAAGTACATCAGGAATAAACGGCCAACTTAAACGGAGGGAGAAAAACTGGTGTCAAGAGACAAGCAGTAATCTGTAAATATCGTGGGTCAAGGAAGATCTGAGTCAGGAAATGACAATCGTGGAAGGTGTAGGAGAAAGAGCACTGGAAGTAGAATATATCGCGAGACAAAGAAGATCTTAGGCAGTGTATATATATATATATATGAGAACAGATGCCGTTTTGGGAATGGGTTCATGAAGTGCAAATGATCAATAAGCAATATGTACATGAATCACAATGCTAGAGTAATGTGAAATCCCTAAGGTCGAATGCATCGAATGTAACTTGCAGCAAAAGCATAATTGAAACAAGTTGAGAATAACCAATGGTGTACGGCTAGAGTCAGGTAGGAACACTGTAGAGACAAGAGGGCGAAGAAGGAAGCAGTCAAAGAGCGAAGGGGAAAATACTAGGGAGTGAATTAGCTGGGAATGGAGGAGTGGAACAAAACAAGAGTTCTCGGATGATGTGGCTGCAGAAACGGGTCGAGGTGTTAAAGGGTAACGAGAGTGAAGCATAGGAAGAAAGGATATAGAGTATATCACAACCAGCGCTATGGACGCTGGAGTCCTGAGACGCTAAACAGCTAAAGGAAGCAGAAGGCGGCCATAGTAAACCTCCACGAAAACACCTGTGACTTCAGTGCCTCACGCAGTGCCGAAGTAGCTGACCAATTGTCAGTACCCCTCGTACCGAGTTTATGCTCGAAAACTCATGAGTGCCAAGGCACCCATGAAATCTTTAAATTTCAAGATATTTGAGAAATGAGAATGGGGGATCCAGGACCCACTCAGTAGGGAACCGAGAACGTGCATATTTCGACATATATAGGTATACGAGAACAGAAGCAGTTCTGGGAATGGGTTATCCAGAACTCATGAAATGCAAATGATCGGTAAGCAAGATGTACATAATTCACAATGGTAGAAATCCGTAAGGTAGAATGCATTGAATGTAACTTGAAGCAAAGGCATAATTGAAACAAATTGAGAAATAACATATGGCTAACAGACTAGTAAACCACCATGAAATCAAGAACTCTATGCAAACAACTGCAAGAAATAGGTAATGCTATGTAAAAGACTGCCAGTAAGCAGTGCGTGAACGATAAAAATAAAAAACGTGGGCTGGAGTTGGGTAGGAACACTGTACACACAAGAGGTCCCATGAATCAGGCAAACAGCGAAGGAAAAACAATAGGGAGTGAATTAGCTGGGGAATGGAGGAGTGGAACAATGCGAGAGCTATAGGATGGTGTGGCTGCAGAAACCTGTCGAAGTGTAACAGGGTAACGAGCAAAGCAAAAAAGAACAGGATATAAAATATATCACAACAAGCGCTATGGACACTTGCAAAAGGACAGGATATAAAATATATCACAACAAGTGCTATGGACGCTTGAGTCCTGAGACGCTAAACAGCAAAAGGGGAAGCAAAAGGGGAAGCAGAAGGCGGCCATAGTAAACCTTCACGAAAACACCTGCGACTTCATCAGTGCCTCACGCAGTGCCGAAGTAGCTGAGCAATTGTCAGTACCCCTCATACTGAGTTTCTGCTTGAAAACTCATGAATGCCAAGGCAAACTCAGTTGCTCCCCTAAAGTGCCGCTCAAAAGTAATGGGAATGTCAAAAAGAACAGAGGTGGAAGTGTGGAAAGCAAGGGCAAGCAAAAGTGTATATCGCAACAAGCACTACGGACAACGCAACAAGCACTACTTCATGAGTGCCAAGGCACCCATGAAATCTTTAAATTTCAAAATATTTGAGAAATGAGAACGGAAGATCCAGGACCCACTAAGTAGGGAACCGAGAACGTGCATATTTCGACATATATAGGTATATGAGAACAGAAGCCGTTCTGGGAAAGGGTTATCCAAAACTCATGAAGTGCAAATGATTGGTAAGCAGGATGCACATGACTCACAATGTTAGAATGGTGAGAAATCCATAAGGTAGAATGCATCAAATGTAACTTGAAGCAAAGCATAATTGAAACAAATTGAGAATAACATAGAGCTAACAGACTAGTAAACAACCGTGAAATTGAGAACTCTATGCAAACAACTGCGAAAAATAGGAAACGCTATGTAAAAGACTGCCAGTAAGCAGTGCATGAACAATAAAAATTAAAAACGTGGGCTGGAGTAGGGTAGGAACACTGTATACGAGAGAGGTTGCAAAGAGCAAAGGAAAAATAATAGGGAGCGAATTAGCTGGGGAATGGAGGAGTGGAAGAATGCGAGAGCTATAGGATGGTGTGGCTGCAGAAACCTGTTGAAGTGTAACAGGGTAACGAGAGCGAAGCTAAATAGGACACGATATAAAGTATATCACAACAAGCGCTATGGACGCTTGAGTCCTGAGATGCTAAACAGCAAAGGGAAGCAGAAGGCTGCCATGGTAAACCTTCTGAAAACACCTGCGACTTCATCAGTGCCTCACGCAGTGCCGAAGTAGCTGAGCATTGTCAGTACCCCTTGTACCGAGTTTCTGCTCGAAAACTCATGAGTGCCAAGGCAAACTCGGTTGCTCCCATAAAGTGCCACTCAAAAGTAATGGAAATGTCAAACAGAACAGAAGTGGAAGTGTGGAAAGAAAGGGCAAGCAGAAGTGCAGGCACATAAGTAAGCACTGGAGTCTTAGCCGCATAATGAGGATCAGTCCAGATAGAAAAGAATCCACATGAGTAAGATGAGGGAAGAAATCGAGACATACCTGATGGATCCCTGAAATCACAAACATTCATTAGTAGAAAGAAAGTCCAGGACACAACAATGAGAAACAGTCAAGCAGAGGTTTGTTAGTGATACGAGAGTGGAGCAAGAAACATCAGCGCTGCACGGGAAAGGACGAGTCAACTGAAACAGGAGAAGCAGAGGTGAAGTGAATTAAGGTGAAGGTGAAGTATACAGTGTATATATAAATTCAGAGGTCAAGTACGACTCCCGAACAACAGTATGGTAAAACATCATATATATAGGTATACGAGAACAGATGCCATTCTGGGAACGGGTTATCCAGAACTCATGAGGTGCAAATGATCGATAAGCAAGATGTACATAATTGACAATGCTAGAATAGTGAGAAATCCATAAGGTAGAATGCATCAAATGTAACTTGAAGCAAAGGCATAATTGAAACAAACTGAGAATAACATATGGCTAACAGACTAATAAACCACCATGAAATCGAGAACTCTATGCAAACAACAGCGAGAAATAGGTACCACTACCTAAATAACTGCCAGTAAGCAGTGCATAAACGATAAAACTAAAAAACGTGGGATGGAGTCGGGTAGGAACACTGTATACACCAGAGGTCCCATGAATCAGGCAAAGAGCGAAGGAAAAATAATAGGGAGGGAATTGGCTGGGGAACGGAGGAGTGGAACAATACGAGAGCTATAGGATGGTGTGGCTGCAGAAACCTGTCTAAGTGTAACAGGGTAACGAGAGCGAAGCGAAAAAGGACAGAATATAAAGTATATCGCAACAAGCGCTATGGACGCTTGAGTCCTGAGACGCTAAACAGCAAAGGGGAAGCAGAAGGCGGCCATAGTAAACCTTTGCGAAAACACCTGCGACTTCATCAGTGCCTCACGCAGTGCCAAAGTAGCTCAGCAATTGTCAGTACCCCTCATACCGAGTTTCTGCTCGAAAACTCATTAGTGCCAAGGCAAACTCGGTTGCTCCCCTAAAGTGCCGCTCAAAAGGAATGGGAATGTCAAAATGAACAGAGGTGGAATTGTGGAAAGCAAGGGCAAGCAAAAATGCAGGCATGCACTTAAGCGCTGGAGTCTTAGCCGCATAATGAGGATCAGTCCAGAAAGAAAAGAATCCACATGAGTAAGATGAGGGAAGAAATCGAGACATACCTGATAGATCCCTGAAATCACAAACATTCATTAGTAGAGAGAAAGTCCAGGACACAACAATGAGACAGTGTCAAGCAGAGGTTCGCTAGTGAGACAAGAATGGAGCAAGAAAGCTTCAGCGCTGCATGGGAAGGGGATGAGTCAACTGAAGCGGGAAAAGCAGAGGTGAAGTGAATGAAGGTGAAGGTGAAATATACAGTATATATTGGTAAATGAGAGCAGAAGCCGTTCTGGGAACGGGTTATCCAGAACTCATGAAGTGCACAAGTGCACATATTCGATAAACAACATGTACTCATATACAGTATATATTGGTATACGAGAACAGAAGCCGTTCCCAGAACAGAAGCCGTTCTGGGAACGGGTCAGTATATATATGAATTCAGAAGTCAAGAAGGACTCCCAAACAACAGTATGGTACAGGCCTCCGGGAAAAACATCATATATAAATAAATAAATAAATAAATATAAATAAATAAATAAATAATAGGCATATGAGAACAGAAGCCTTTCTGGGAACGGGTTATCCAGAACATATTTCAACATATATGATAAAAGAGATCGGGGAATCCAGAACTCACTAAGTAGGGAACAGAGGACGTGCATATGGAATGCAAGCATGACCGTATGCAAATACAATCGAAGTGAATCTAAGCAAATTGAACTGAAGTGAATCTAAGCAAAAAAATACATAACAAAAAATAAGCGGAAGTAATAGTAAGCAGCAAACAGACATTGATACATTTCATAAGCAGTATCTGCAGTGAACTAACAGGCATCATAAAAGATCTGGCATAACCAAGCGATAACAACAGCAACAGATTAAGCATCTGAAACTTAAAGCAGAGAGGGTCATCGAGCGAGTAGGAACGTCCAATCGGAAGGAATAGGAGAAATATAGAGCGAGTAGGAAAAATATAGCTTGAGTGGAAGTTGGGTGGAGTGGAGCGAAGCGTGAGAGGAGTGGATATGAGGAAATGAGAGCAGAAGCCGTTCAGCAAACGGGGAATCCAGAACCCATTAAGTGCATATAAGTGAATATGAAATGTAGATGAAATATAAGTATGATATGAACTATAAGCATGATATAGAGAAATGAGGACAGAAGCCGTTAGATGAACGGGAGATTCAGAACTCATTGAATGCAAATGAGATGCAAGATATGTAATGGTATACAAGATAACGAACATCTGATCGAATGAAAGTATAGAACATAAGCTGGAAGCATTTCAAGAGCAACACCTACATACAAGTAGCATGCATCGGAAAAGCTGAAACAAAACAACAATGCATTTAGAGAAATAAAATCAACAGGAAAAACGACGACATAACGAGCCAGACTAGAAAGATTAAGATAAACAGAAGTCGAGAGTCATGAAAAAGCCTGGAAGATTCGTGAGTCAGCAGACCGAGAGTATGAAATCGCTCAGAGAACGAGGGAAGTAGAGTGAAGCGTTATATGTGCAAATAAGCATGATATTGAGAAATGAGGACAGAAGGCGTTCAAGGAACAGGAGATCCAGAACTCATTGAATGAAAATAAGATGCATGATATGTAATGTATACAGTACTAAGTATGATATTGGATATATGAGGACAGAAGCCGTTCAAGGAACGGGAGATCCAGAACTCATTGAATGAAAATAAGATGCATGATATGTAATGTATACGATACTAAGCATGATATTGGATATATGAGGACAGAAGCCGTTCAAGGAAAGGGGGATCCAGAACTCATGAAATGTAGATGAAACGAAAGCAGAACTGACTATAAAACATAATAATAGGAGATGAAATCTAATTCATTAAAAGCATGTATTATCAAGCAACGAACATATATAACTACATGTAGAGAATCTGTGAACCAGTGTGTACTGAGAAGACGAAGAGTCAAGTCATATCAAGAAATCGGAATGTGAAACTTTTGAAAACAAATTGAATGAAACGAATGCAGATTGTAAACCGAGACTAATACAGTAATGTAAAATGACAAAAAAAACCTAAACGTAGGGTTTTGAAAACAAATTCAATGAATCGAATGCAGATTGTAAATGTAAACCGAGATTAATACAGTAATGTAAAATGATATAAAAACTTAAACGCAGGGTTATCGTAAAGCAAAAGATGTCAGGAAGTACTAAACCACTTGTAAACAAAGCCGGATTAACCGGACATTGACTTATCCTCAGTTTATGAATCGAACTCAACTAATAAAAACAAGAAGTTGAGGAGAGTAAGGTTTTATGTCTAAGAATTGATCGAAACAATCCCTGGTTTCGGGTATGAAAAAGTAGGGTGGAAACCGTTCAGAGTACAGGGAAGTAGAACAAAGCGTTAGGGGACTGGATATAAAGAAATGAGGACAGATGCCATTCGAGGGACGGGGGATCCAGAACTCATTAAATGCAAATGAGATGCAAGGTATGTAAAATATACAGGATATGTAAAATAAGCAATGTGGCAGACCTCTGATTGAACGATAGCAGAAATAAAACTAATCTGAAAAACCTGTGAAGAGTAAAACCTATATACTAATAACCCACATTTGTACAGCGGAAACAGAACAAATCGTGCCAGTAGAGAAATAAAATCGACTTGATGTGCCAGAAGAGAAAGATTCATATAGCCCTAAGTAGAAAAACCATGTAGAAGCTAGGAAATTGCAAGTCGAGGAAGAACCTAGAGTCAGCCCGCAACGAATGAAAACATGAAAATGTGAGATCGCACAGTGACGAGGGAAGGAAATTCAAGGAAGATCTGTGAGTCAGCCTGAACGTATGAAAACTTTAAAGAATGATCGCGCTCAGAGAACGAGAGACGTAGAGCGGAGCGTTAAAGGACTGAATATCGATTATATAACAGCATGTGCTATGAACACATGATTTCCAAAAACACCAAAAACACAGAGGGAAGCAGAACGGCGGTCATAGTACGCTTCCACGAAAGCACAAAGACTTCATCAGTGCCTAACGCAGTGCCGAAGTAGCTGGGCGTTAGGGGACTGGATAGAGTATTCACTTCATGCGCTATGGACACATGAGGCCTGAAACGATGAAACAGCCAAAGGAAGCGGAAGCCGTTCTGGGAACAGGTGATCCAGAGCTCATGAAATGCAAATGATCGGTAACCAAGATGTGCTTTCTGCACAATGCTAGAATAGTGATAAATCCATAAAGAAGAATGCATCGAATGTAACCTGACGCAAAGGCATAATTACAACAAATTAGAATAACATATATCTAAAGGACTAGTAAACAACTTGAAATCAATAATAGCTATGCAAACAAATGCGAGAAATATAAAACGGTATGTAATTGACCACCAGTAAGCCGTGCATGAACGATGAAAATTAAAACGTAGGCTGGAGTCGGGTAGGAACACTGTAGTCACGGGTGGTCGATAAGTAAGCAGGAGTAAGCATGATATAGGTATACGAGAACAGATGCCGTTCTGGGAACGGGTTATCCAAAACTCATGAGGTGCAAATGATAAGTAAGCCAGATGTACATAATTCACAATGCTAGAATAGTGAGAAATCCCTAAGGTAGAATGCATCGAATGTAACTTGAAGCAAAGGCATAATTGAAACAAATTGAGAAATAACATATGGCTAACAGACTAGTAAACCACCATGAAATCAAGAACTCTATGCAAACAACTGCGAGAAATAGGTAACTCTATGGAAAAGACTGCCAGTAAGCAGTGCGTGACCGATACAAATAAAAAACGTGGGATGGAGTCGGGTAGGAACACTGTATACACAAGAGGTCCCATGAATCAGGCAAAGAGCGAAGGAAAAATAAAAGGGAGGGAATTAGCTGGGGAATGGAGGAGTGGAACATGAGTAAGCATGATATGTGCAAATCGAAATGAATAGCAACTTCAGAAATAGAGATCAAGTGAATCTAACAAAATGAATGTAAGCCAAAGTAAAGACATAATTGAAACATCTCATGAGCAAAAAGTGCAGAGAACTAGTATACATCGTGTAACCATAAGCAAGACGCGACCGATTAGGCATCTGAAATAGAAGGTCGGGTAGGAACCATGAAACAGACAATCATCGAGCTAAGAGTACTATACAAAGCACTAGATGAGGATGGGTGGAGTTGGGCGAAATGGGAGAGGAGTGGATGGTGTCTTGGCTAAGTCGGAATGAAGCGTGACAGGACTGGATATGAGGATATGACAGCAGAAGCTGTTCGAGGAACGGGAGATTAAGAACTCATTAAATGAATATGAAGTGCAAACGGAATGGCAATAAAATGAACAGGACAGGACATGAGGATATCTCAGCATGCGATATGAACGCATGAGTCCTAAAACACTGCACTGAAGGAAGCAGACAGGCGGTCATAGTAAGCCTGCACGAAAGCACTAACGACTTCATCAGTGCCTAACGCAGTGCCAAAGTAGCTTGGCGCATGCCAGTTGCCCTCGATCTGAGTTTCTGTTTGACAGCTCGTGAGTGTCAAGGCAAACTTGGTTACTTCCCAAAGTGCCGCTCAGGAATCACTGGAACGAGCAGTCCTTGGAGAAGTAGCTGTAAGGCAGAAAGAATAAAAGGTGTCCTGATGGAAAGATGAAATAATGCGAAGGCAATGGCCATAGAAGACGCAGAACTGGAAACATGCGCAAAGAAAAGACACAAGATGCACCTAGGCGTTACCTGCAAAAACATAGATTAGTGTCGTCGGAATGACAGGCAAACGGAGTTGCAATATGCAAATGAAAACAAGAGTAGAGGAGAAAGAGGTGAAAGCAGAGGGAAAACGTAGAGAAGAGTAGGAAGAGCCGAGTAATAGCAGTAGAGGAGTACCGAGGCAATGAGAGAGGTCGTGTGTGAGAGGTTGTTTGAGGGAGAGAAGTAAGTACTAGGTGGTCCCGAGCAGGAAAGAGTAATCACCGTTTTCTCAGGAATAGAATAAAGTAAGTACAGAATGGTGTGACTCCGGGGGGTTGTAGTACTAAGTGCATGCAGGCTTGAACAGAAGCCCCCCACCTAGTTGAAAGAACCGAGTTTCTCTGTCCTCTGGATAGGGGTTAAGATTAGGCCACATGCATTGAGAGGGGGAGAAGAAACAGTGGAGGAATATGCACTGTGCAGTCATAACTAGCCGAAATTGACAGAATGAACAGTAGCAGCAGGGCATCATTATCCATATTATCCAGTGGTGAACATATCATTCATCCTTACTAGGCACCAACCCGATATCGAGGAGTACAGTCACTGCAAGACACTTCAAGTGGCTGATGATAAGAGCCTGAGTGTGGAAAGCTACCTTTCCCAATTGTATTTTGAGAATCTTTCACGCGCCCAGGCATCCAGATTCTGTCGTCCCTATCACTTCGTGCCTGTCTGACCTCTGCATGCATTGGAAAAAGATTACAAGGTTTGCTGGTGATGCAGTTTAATACTGACAGCTAAAGTGACAACTAGGCATATCAGTATGTGAAGCATAGAGTAGATAGTGTGGTCCGAGTGAAAAAGCACACTCCTTACAGACTAAACACTCGGCAATTCTCTTCACGTACTTTCTATTCAAGTTCCATATTTTATTTGTCAGAATCCATGCTCAAACTTGAAGTTCAAATACTCAAAAGAACACCCGTCGATAAGCGACGTGTTGAGAACCTGAGCTCAATGCCCTAACGCGATATCAGGGGAGCTAGACATATCTTAAAGTACAACGTACCTTTGAATTCAGGAGCATTTTTGTGAGGGTCGAATCCCAACCCATACACGTCATTCTTAGGATGGAGGACAAAGTCCTAGAGAAATAAAATAAGCGACATAGTAAGTTCTGGAGCATAAACCATGATAATATTGTCCATGGTAACTAGGGTCACACACCAGTACACAAAAGTTGGAACCCATCTGCAAAGAAAGGCTGTCCTTGTAACTTAAAACCGTAGCATTATAAATCAAAGAAATTTAGCATCGGTTACTAGGACTCATATTCAAGTAATCAGTGTTAGAGAAACAGCTGCCTATTTTTAGAGAAAGTTAATAGCTAGACAAGACCAACAAAACGATTATTCACGAAATTGTTTACAGTCAACTATCTCTTACATGCCTAACAGAGAAACCAGGAGAGAATAGCATGAACGAACCGGAGTGCTTTGAGGTAGATCAATCTCTTTGTCATCCTCCATCTCATTTTTCTCTTCAGCAGGCGAGGCTTGACCAGGAGGTAGTTGAGCACCGTAGACTTTCTTCGGCTGATAGTCAGCCTGGCTACTTGAAGCGAATGCCACTATAGCCTTCCGCCCCTCCCTTCGTGCAACTGAGATCCAGAAAAACATGCATCCCCGCTTTGAGCGACAAAAAGAGATATACTAAAAAGCTAGCAAAAAATCTGACATGTGGACATGACCAACTTAAGCAAAACTACAAATGAAAATCATGAATGAAAAAGAGCACGAAACAGATCTCCGTGATGAAGACAAACATTAGAAGAAGACCTGTTGCAAACAAACTAAACCCGCTATTCACTAACCTTTACCTGATCCCATTCTGACCTATCATGCTAACTACTCCGGTTTTGCTCTATCTACGTACCTCAAATCTCCACAAATTTTAGATAAAAAACTAGACTATCTAATTGAGTAAGTTCTAAGCTGGATGGGTCTAGAATTCAGTGACACTCAAATATCTCCAAAATCGATTCAACCAAAGTATGCAGTATGATTGCCACCTGATGCGTCAGTGAAATGCCGTGGCCCAACAACACGCCCCCGGCGCCATCCCATTTTCATCAGAAGTTTGACACCTGCTCGACACCGCTGAAATCAGTAAATATATCCAGTGATACCAGACGAAACTTCAAACTTTCTAACAAAGAACAAGGCACTGAGCACAAATGTGTTAGTCTTGTAAACAACGACAACGAGGAATCACACTGATAACGCAACCAACCTATTGACTGAGCTGAGGGGATGACGATTTCATCAGGGACTGGTCCAGGAATAGCTGAGACCCTGCACAAACGTCAGAAGTCTCTAATGAGAAATACTGATCAACAGTAAATCATCATCCTCCCGATATACCTTCGTTCCGTTATCCAGTTGCAAGAAACGAAAGAACACACAAGAGGCTAGTTAGCTACTACGGCTGTTCTTACAAAGTAGTACTAAGTAATACTACAGTAAGTCGGCCTTCCTTCAGTGGCCAAGTGACTTCCTAAACTTGCCTAATAAAAAGCGTGGTGACAAGCTCATGTGGTGTATGCACGATTATCAACAGATAGTAAACTGATAGTACAATCACCAACTTGATAACATCTTCAATGATGAGGAGGTGCATTCTGTTCTCAAACCTAACGTACAAGCTTAGGTCCACAACATGGATATAGTTATGAAACCCCGCAAGCTCAAAAGATGAGAAATTCATAGAGCAAGTACCGTGTCCCAACCTCCTTCTCGGCATTGCGACGGGCCACTTCAGCAGCAGTAAATCCAAACGTATCGTATTCAGCAGAAGTCCCTATATCTTTCGACCTCAACTCCTGTATTACCTCGTAAACAATGCTTTAATATATCAGAGGACACAAGGGATCAACAGCACTTGATAAATCGCAACACCTTAGGAGACCCAAAATTCAGTGCTGACTTCCTAATGAATAGCAAAGTATCAGCCGTCTAGCTTCAAAGTGCATGTACTTTGCAGCTCAAGTGTAGAGCTATGCACACCTCCAATTCGTCATCGTCAAGGAAGTCATCAATTGATTGTTGCGCCTTTTGAGCCCGCTGATTTCTAGATGAGGTAAACGCTTTTGGCGCCCAACCTGACAAGGAGTCAAAGGTTAGCACCACCTCATGCACTACTGTGACACCCTAGTTAAACACATTATTTATTGAACGTATTTATCGAGGAAAGAGTCAGTACAAGTGCCAACCACGAGCTGTCTGGTACACGCTAACCATTGACCACAATCCAAATGCAGAACCTTTATCGTCAAAATGTGAAATTTCCTTACCTTCTTTTGATCCCACAGTATTATAGTAACCTGCCGAAAATCCCCCAGTAAAGGCACCATGGAATCTTCTTCGACCTTCGGCATCTGTCACCTGGCTCACCAAAATGAATTATGTAGAACGGGCCAGCTGAGGCGGGCAATACCGAATTCTTACTCTTTCCATGTTAAGATTTCAGGACACAAACCACACCTGACTTTGAATTTAATTTACGATTTTCACTTGTAATTTATTGCACGATCCGAACAGCACATTTCACCAAATTCCACCCAACAGCGAAGAAAATATTCAATCAGCTATTCACAAAGTGATTTGCTCAATCCTCCAAAATGACAGCACCACCGATAAACCTGCAGTAAACCCCAAGCATTCCGAGGGCTAAGCACAAGTTGCAAACCTCTTGTTTCCACGGTGGTACCCGCCGAGCCTCCCCTTGCTCAACAGCCAACTTCGCTTTCTTCCTAGTCAGATCCTCCTCCCGCTCCAACGGCTTGCCGTAGTGCACAAATATACCGTTCTCACGGTCTTCCATCGCTACTGAACCCGTTTGCCACGGCAATTAGCAACTTCACTACTCAGAAATTGCAAAGCACAAATTTCTTCGACTTCTTTCCTCGTCCAGCGACCCCGCCATCGCTGTCTTCTTCCTTTATGCTCCAGCTCTTGGTACACCTCCTCCCACCTTTAGTCCAATTCACAAACATCCGTTGCAGTTCTTGCAAGATTCATTACAGAAGGATTTGAATTGCCCGTGCTCAGTGGACCCTGAAACCCTGCTTGTCACTGACATGCGTCTTCTTCGCCCTCTGAAACTCAGTGTTCTAAAACGCATTAGCTAGCCACTTCATCTGTGACTTGATGGAACACATTTCGATGCGAACGAAAATAACACCATTTTTTGACTTCATACATTTGTGATGTGAGCGGAAAGGTTATATTGCAAATCGGCGATTTGGCATAGGCATATAGATTTTTATTACGGGCGGTTTTAGCCCGCAGTAAAGGTAACAAAAAGGATGTCCTCTTTTCTAATGGATTTTCTTGATAGGAAATCTCAAACATGGTTATAAATAATCTATGAATTTTAAAACATTGTCGGTTAATTTACCTATATTTACTTTTCTGAAATCATTCGAAAGATCATGGAAACTCAAATATAGTACCGAGATTGTGGAGGAGAAGGAGATTGCGAGAGGGAGTACGGAGAAAGAGTGACGACAGAGGAGTTTTAGAATTTATACTAGGATATAGATATATGTAAATTTACAAAAACAATATTTCCAAATAATATGTTCCATTATGTCTGAGTTAAAAACTATGGAAATTTATGCAATAGTATATTAATATATTTATATTTTAAGGGTTTAGTGTAATTAGAATGATAAGTTAGGAACTTCGTTTCTAATATCTTTGTTTCCAATTTCTTGGTCTGTTCGTTTTTTAGTTTCACAACATTAGAAATATCTACGAAATTACAATTTTCAAGGTTTCGATAATTAAAATTTATTAATTTGAGTGGGAGATGTGAATAGATTGTTGTTTTGCAAGATGCATAATAGAATTTCACGTGTTATTACTATTATTTTGCTAGTTATTACTTTAATTCCCATAGAATACCACTTAAATAAGCACAAAATACATAATGCATTGTATTCTTTACCTAACAAAAATAATGAACCATCTAGAAAGATACACAAAGATTATGATTGTACCACTTGGGATACTAGTTTGAGGCAAGCAATCATATCGATATATGTGGCATTTGGGATTACACAAGATACTTCAATTCTCTTGTTTATTATTCCATAGATACAAATTAGGTCATGGGAGTGGTTAGCATCCCAAGCAAGTTATATTTTGGAGCTATATGAAACTTGTTTTCCATGTCCATGCATATTTTATAGGCTTCTTTTTGTACTCCAAGATAAGGTTAGATAAACTTTCCATTATCGTGCGTATATACATCGCTACACAACATACATTGTTGTAAACATCATACACTATAGAAGCACAACTCACACATAAGTCATACATAGACTTTAAAGTGCCACAATAATCAGATTGCTTAACACTCTCAACTCAACTCAACTCAACTCAACTCAGATCAGTACTTGATATGTCACTCTATAAACTGCCAACAATTGGGCACTGATTACAGTCAAGCCACACCCACTCAAGCATAGAGAATCCAGGTGACGCTCGCCGGCCTCTGTCCACCATAGCCATGAACTCAAAGGCTCAACATCAGAGAAGTGAGCTCTCTGGAGCTCACTTCGAAACTATACCCCCCTGGACTCGAGCTAGCACTGGAACCCTAACGGTCCCGCTGACGGCACACTCGACGGTGCAAACGGTGCAAAGTGACGGTGGGCCCCACCATGAAGTCAATACCCCAAACACCAAATCAGACTGTCGGAAAGTAGTCCCTGAGAAACTACTAGAATAACTCTAACTACTATCACTGGAACTCTAGTGTCTGAGTAGCTAGATGCAGAACTACAAATGGCGTGACAATTGTCGTGCATATATACATCGCTACACAACATACATTGCTGTTAACATCATACACTATAGAAGCACAACTCACACATAAGTCATACATAGACTCTAAAGTGCCACAATCGCCCCCCTAGCTGGCAGTTAGGTCCCTCTAACTCCAGATAGCCATATACTCTAAGTATATGGTATACCCTCTGATGGGCAAAGATCAGGAGGCCGGGTGCTATGGAACCCTATTGTTAGTCGCCTGTCTGCAATCTATACCATACAAAGAATGAACTAGCTATAGGTCAAGTATATCTAGGACATAACCACTGTCCCTGAGGAACCACCGTGAGGGGAGGAGTCATACATGCCATATGCCATCCTCTCGAACAGCTATCACACACTAACATCGTAGCAGCTCCATCAAAAGAGCCACATAACATACACCTCAAGCCTGCACGTACAAGTGCCAAGCTTGGGTCCATAGTACCATCAATGTTTGGGAGGTGGCATGGCGCACAATTGCGCACATGATCCTTCCAAACAACACCATCACGTCCTTCTAACACAAGGACTCCAGATGGCAAAACCTCACGCACTCTCAAGATAGTGCGGCTTGTAGAAACATCAAGTGTCGTCGGTGCTGTCTACTATAGATATACATAGTCGCCTGGATGAAATCGACGGATCAAGGGTCTATAACCTCCTCCTCGAATGGTCACATAGCGTAAAGTATCTCTATACAGAGTAATCGCCAAGTTCTCAAAGGCCATCGGCATCACTCTCCGAAAGATCTCTGCCCGCTGAGAACATGCGCTCATCCATACATCGAGGTCATCCAAGTCCAAAACTACAGTAGCATCTCGACGAATGGCTACAGGTAAATCTAGATCTCGTCCATAGAGTAAAAAGTATGGAGAGAAGGATGCTAAGGAGGCTTGCCGGCTGAACCGATAGCCCATGGCCAACCAAGGTAATTGGAGATCCCAATCTCCCAATTGGCCTCTCTGCAAACCATACTTTTGCAATCCTCTCTTCACCGTCTAAACCACTCTCTCTGCTAAGCCATCTGCCTCAGGGTGATCTTGGGATGTAGTACGATGATCAATCAAAGCCTTGTCACACAAGACCTAAAACTCCCTCAAGAACTCTGTACCCTGATCAGTCAAAACCTCAACTGGTGCACCAAAATGACTAAGAACTTGATCCAAGAACAAGTAAGCTGTCCCTTCACTAGACTTGTCAGGAAGTGCCACCAACTCAATCCACTTGGAGAAGTGCTCCACCATCACCAAAACATACCGATGATATCTCACAGTCAGCGGTAAAGGTCTGGCAAAGTCCAAACTCCAACGGTAACCCAATCCCATGATAGGTAATGGGTGTAACTATGGCGTAGGAGCATTGAATGATGCTCTAACTCGGTCACAAACCACACATCTGGCAACAAACTGCTGCACCTCGGTCTGCATACCGCGCCACCAATAATGACTCTGAAGTAAGCTATATGTACGCTTTACTCCAAAATGTCCTAGCTCCTCATGAGCATGACGGACCAACTGTGGTCTCTATGATGGAAGTGGTACTACTCGCACTCTACCATCCTCCCATACACGCAAAAGGTATCTACCCTCCAATCTGAACCTTCTGGCTCGCTGAAGAACACAGTCTCTCTCCTTGGCCCCAACTGTGCCACCCACAACACCAGTGCAAAGATAGTCCATCACTAAGACATCATTATGAATGTCTCGCTGAACTGTACCAATATCTTCACTCTCTGGATCTGTGACCTCAATAACTCCTCCTGTATGCGCTGAGAGAGATACCACCAAAGTCTCTGCAAATATACATAGAAAGGCCGATGCATGCCAACCTGGCACCATCTCCTCATCTGTCTCACCGTGCCAATGTGCTTCGGTCTGATCCTGTTGGCTGGGACATGGGTTTCTACTCAACCCATCTGCATCACGGTTCACCACTCCAGGTCTGTGAACAACCGTGAAATCATACTCCTATAAAATCAGAGCCCATCGTGCAAGCTTCCCTAAAAGCTTGTCAGACTCCATCAACTTCTTCAGCGGCTGATGATCAGTGATGAGAGTGAAGGGGTTACCAAATAGGTAACATCGGAAATGTGCTACTGCCCAAACTGCTGCCAAGCACTCTCCCTCATATGAACTATACTTTGCCTCCAGTGAATTGTTGGAGCAACTAGCATAGGCCACCACAAACTCCTTCTCCTCATCATCATGCTGGGTGAGCACCACTCCAAGCCCCAATATACTCCAATCAATATGAACCTGAAATGGTCATCCCCTGATCGGTCTCCTCAAAATGGGAGCAGATGTCAACCTCTCCTTGAGCTCTACAAAAGCTCTCTCCTGCTCATCTCCCCAACACCACTCATGTGTAAGCTTGGTCAACTTTGTCAAGGCCTTGGCAATGGCACTAAATCCTCTAACATAGCGGCGATAGAAGTTTGCCAACCCAAGGAATGCTCGCACTCTGCTCACATCCATAGGCCAAGGAATACGTGCAATAGCCTCCACCTTGGTCTGCTGGACACCAAGTCCTCCGGGGTAGATAGTGTGACCCAAATACTCAACCTGCTCGTGGAAGAACCTACACTTCCCAGGATGTAATTTGAGTCCATGAGATCTCAACCTCTCAAACACCTCCAACAACTATCTCTCATGCTCCTCCATAGTAGTGCTATAAACCAAAATGTCATCAATATAGCACCGAGCAAAATCCAATCCAGCTAGGATCCTATCCATGACCCTCTAGAACTCAACAGGAGCGTTCTTCAACTCAAATGGTAAGAATCTCCACTGATATAACACATCCTTGCCGTGAGGATCAATAGCCCAAAATGTTATCTTGGACTTATCCTCCTCCCCGATCGGCAACTGATGATATCCCGCTTGAAGATCCAAAGTACTGAAGACCTTTGCATGCCCAATCGCATCAAAAATCTCCTCCGGTGTAGGCATGGCATACCGATCAGACCTGGTATGTCGGTTGATAGGACGGTAATCTCCACACATCCGCCTATCTGTATAGTTGCCATGCATATCCTTCTGGGTTGGCATCAATGTCGCTGATGCATACTCTCCATGTGAAATCTCCACCAAACTAGCCTCAAAAAGGTCACTACTCCGGCTTTGAATCAATGTCCTCTCCATATCACTATATCAATAAGGACGTCAGAAAACTGGTGTGTCGCTAGTCAGCTCAATCTGTATACTAGGTCCCTTCAGAGCACCCAAATCCTCCATACTAAAGGTAAAACAACTCGTGTGACTCCTCAAGAACCTCCAAACCCTCCGTCTTTCCTCTCCAGTCAGCTTGGGTCCAAGATCTGGCTCCCAAGTATCCTCTGTAACTGTAGTAGGAGTGGAAGACGTACTGACTGGCTGCTACACTGGGCCCTTGGGAGCAATAGTGTCATGCTCCCGACCACTAGAGGTCCCAACCTCTGTGTGAAAAACTCCCTCCACTCTGGCTGCAAGCTCCACACGTCCTTTAGCTGCATCCCATGTGGACCAAGGGTGTAATCCAAGTAGCCCACGCTCACCTGGATGGACTCCAAGTAGACCACTCTCCCTAGTAGCTACTAGATGTGTCCCAAGAATACCATGTCCACTCGATCCATCACCCCAACATGTGCCTGAATCGTCTCGATAGGCACAGGGCTCACAAGTGTCCAAGTGGTGATGCCTATCAAGCACATCCTACACTGCTCTGCCAAGCCAAGGCTCACAATCCAGGTCAAACAGTTCAGGTCCATAGCCTGACCTAACACCTGATGTCTAGATGCCTCTGACACTACTGGAACAACGGTAATATCGGTGCAAAAACCCATCGCCCGCTCCCTCTCATCAACGTTGGGCTCCACCAACTACTGTAACTGTGAGTCCCAAACTAGTCCAAGTCCTCCCTCTCAAAAAGCATGAGAGCATAGGAAACTCATGAGTGTGGGAAATGCAGCTCTAGGCTATCCAACTAGGTTCACCACTGCCATAGGTGACCTATCAGCCACTACCACTGTTTGAGACTGACGCCCAACATCCAAGATATCAGCAACAAGAATATGGTCTAGTTGTTGAATCCCATCATAAGCACGCGGTAGAACCTCTCTGGGTAAGAGGTTCATCCACCAAAGACGAAGACGATGAGCCAGTGATTCCACTCTGGCTGCATCTAACAATACAGCAGGTCCCATCCAAGAATGGACCTGATGTGTACTCGCCACCACTCTAGTGCGAGAATCACCCATCAATGGAACGTTCTCCAAAAGGTAAGCTAGAGAAACAGACTGATAAACCTGGAGATGTCGTAGTATCCGTAACATCTCCCAAAACACACCAAAACAAGGATCTTGAAGACCCAAACCGTGACCCGCACGTGTATGTCCCTGACATGGCCATCCAGAAATCACCAAGTGAATAGGCCCATGTCTCTCTAGGTCATGCGCCCCCAGTAAGGAAATGTCTCCTGGTAAGGCCTCCTAGTAACCTCTAACTGCTGACATCGATAATAACTCCGGATACCGATAGACCAAGTGTGCCACATGATGTAGAGAGACTTGCCTAGCAGTCTCATCTCTCTCTACATACAAGTACCTCTGTACTCGTATACCCGCTTGTAACACCGCAACTAGTCTGGTGCTGATCCCACCAAACAACTCCAATAGACATATCCCCTCTACTAGATACTGCCAAGCAATGAGTGTGGTATCCAGAGGTGTCAAAGCAATCGCCTCTAGAGGCTTGTCCTCACACTCATCCCCTGATGGTACGAAGGCTCCACTCCAAGCTTGCTGCACCAACTGATCTGCATGCTGCTACAATGCCTCCTCAAAACTCCACAATGGAACATCCAAGGTGGATGGAACAATCCCACTCGTAGTCCAAAGCCGAGTGATCTCCTCTGGTACTAGAGTATCCTCTGCATGGGCGTTCTCCTCCAACAAGTCACCAGGCCAAGTAACTGCACCGCTAAAAGCTAAAATTGATGCTGCCATGGTCCCGGACTATAGTGAGCCAAGACTACCACTACTGAAGTGTACTGGTAGGCGACATACCTGTCCCTCAACAGACTGCCAACCAGGTCTATAAGAGGTTGTCTCCTCCCAATAGTCAATGCTGAAACCCATAGGGTATAACATTGCTCCCCCAACTAGCACATCATATGACTCAGCTATCGTCGCAATAGCCTGAGCTCTCACCACCGAGCTATCAGTCGGATGACCAGGCTGAACCTGGACAACAAGCTCCCCACTTGTAATGTACTGTGTCAAACCACCACCTAGAGATGTCTGGATCTGAAATGGACACCTCTCCACATCAGTCTTCCGTAACTCCAGACTGACAACTGCAGCCTTCCCCAACATAAGAGGCTGCGCACCAGAGTCTAACAAGACTCTCTATGGTGTATTGACCTTCCCTAAAGGTCCCACCAAACAAAAAAATCCCCCTCTAGTTATCCAATAGGACAACACCAAGTGTAAACCGCGCTCTCTCAAAGGCCGGTCTAGCTAGCAACTCCTCCAGTCTAGCCGTTGCTGCCTGCCATAAACCACTGGTCGCTAAACGGATCCCATGCTCCTCTACCAAGTCAGCTCCACTACCAACCACCTCTGCTCTAGTAGTAGGAACTGCACCATCCCTACTCTCACACAACGTGGCAGCCAACCGGAACACTGGAGCTGGGTCAACTCCCAATGTAAACATGTCACTGGCTGAAAACAAAGGATGCCGCATAATCAGCTGAGCCGCCCCCAACATCATGCTAGACTCAATCTGTGTAGTAGTAGGTGGCTGACTAGTAGGTACTCCATCACCACCTACTACCCCTGCACTGGGATGTCTAGGAACCATGGATGTTGTCTGCAATGCCTCGGATAGCGTGAAAGACTGGGGAAGTCTGACCTGTCTCCCAACCTCTCCTCTTTGTGGGTTCAACTCCACTGATGCTCCTCTAGGCTCTAGAGCACATACTACACTCCTAGTCACTGCTGCAGATGCATCCACCTGTGCTGCTCCGCACATGAATTCCAAAGCATCTCTATCACCAGCATATGAGGTGGAAGCCTCAGCACCCAAATCTGATCTCCTCTGAGCAATAGCCATACTAGCCAATCTCTGCTCCAACTGCTCAATCCAAGTAGCCATAGTTGTGTCAAAAGTAAGGGCAGGTACTGCACCCATACTAGGTGTAGATCCTCTACCACCACCTCTACCACCTCGTCCTCCATGAACTGGAGCTCCTCTACTACCTGCCATAGCAGCCCTACCACTCCGTAACTCCGGATGTAGGTCAAAACACCGGTCACTAGTGTGACCAAATCTGTGGCAATGCTCACATTGACTCTGTGCTGGCTGTGATGCACCAGAGGTATCAGGTCCGCTGCCTTGAGTACACTCTCTCCTATGGTGAGGTCCACCACAAGTCCAACAAGCAATACCACCACTCACTGGCTGCTGCTGACCCAAAAATGAGGGTAAGGGTCTAACTCCACTAAGCCTTCCACTCGCTCCATAGGATCTGGGCTGTCCACCCTGTCCTCAAAAACCAACTAGGCGTGGTGCACTCTACTGCACTCTAGAAGAAGTCACAGTCGTGGATGAGGTCTCTCTACCAAATCCAGATGTCACCACTCTCTCCTCCACCATATTGAGCTCAATACGCTCAGCCAAACAAAGACTACTACCAAGGTGGGCAAAGTAGCCTACAACAATGTAGCATCACAAACTCTACGTCGCAACTCCCTATCCAGTATCCCATACCAAAACTGGACTGCTTGGGTCTCAGTAACTCCTTGAGTGAAATTGATCAGCCGCCTCATGCGAGTGTATGCCTCACGTAGGCTCTCTCTAGCCTTCTGCTGGAACTCCTACAAGCTCCTCAGCTTGTCAATCCGCACTCCCTGGTAGTTCAGCCTCAAACACAGGAAGAACTCCACCATGGGGTTAAACCCCGGTACCACACCACCTCCTGCAGCAGTACCTCCATTCGTAGTAGCACTATCTCCAGCTAGTGCACCTCCACTAGCTCCACCCACACTACTTGAGCTAGAACTTGTGGGTACAGCCGATCTACTCCTGGCCACCAAGCTTGAAGTGATGGAGACATAGTGTGGAGACCAATACTGTCTCCATAACTCAATCTCCTCCAAATGAGCTCTCTTGAACTCATGGTAATCATCCATCGGCGGACCCTCCAGATGCTGAAACAACCCCTTCCATGCCATGAAGGGTGTGAACAAAGTCGGGTTCCGCATCTGCTGCAGATCACACCAACTATCGAACTCCTGGATAAAGTCATCCAACTCAATGGTACCCACTGTACTAGAGTAACGCCTAGGGCCTTTGGAGGCCCCATAAATCTTGTCCATGTCCCACAATAATGGTGCGAACACACCAAGTGCACTCTCAACTGAATCAGCTCTTGTGTCCAACTCCAACTCAGAGTCAATCTCCTCCCTCACTGGGACCTGAGATACAGGCTGATACCGAGCACCACTTTGAGTAAACCCACTGCGTACTGCAGGGCTAACTCCTCTGGAATCTCCAAAGAACTCCGTTGTGACCATGTAACTGCAATAGCAAACCCGAACCACCAATTGCAACCGCAAGTCGTAACCGCAAGTGCCCCACCAAGTGCCAACACCACCACGTGCCAACACCAACTAGACACCACCCACTAATGTAACTCTAACCATGATAACTACACTAGGGGAAATGCAACCTGTAACCTGTCATCATAACACGCACTTTCACGGTTTGCAGGTCATCACTTCCTGCCTCACCGGAGAGAAACAAAGGTAGTCTGACTGGTCATCAGTCCAGCCTCACCACCGAGAGCACACCAGAGCACCAACGCTCAAAAGTCAAGGCACCTCACACAAACGTGGTGCACAAACAGGAAGTAGAGAATGGAGGGGATCCAATCACAAGAAATCTAAACAAAAACCCTCCATCTCATAACACAACACGGGGCTGACTCTGCCACCATTTGGCATTTGACATAAGAGCAGTTTGTATCTAAGTCCTAAGCTACTAGGATCACCAAGAATGGGATCAAACTGCCTCTCCTAGCCAAAGCTACATGTGTATAGATAACAGTGGCGCAGTCACTAGGACAACAAGTGAGGGTGGACCAATTGGCTAGGGCACCAGTCTAGGAACAAGAGATCTAGGGGTCAAATCCTATTGCGCACAATCTAGCAAGAAAGGCAGGTTTTGCCAACCAATGACCAAGATCTACTCTAAACTAGCTAGCCTCACGCCAACAAGCTGGCTTGCTGGCCCTTCGTAGCCTCTCATAGCTCACAGCCCTATGCCTCAAAGCCTCTAAAGACCAAATGAGGCCTTTCTTGTTGCCACTTTGAAACCTCATCCAAAATTGGCGAAACTTCTCCAAATCTGCAAAAGTCCTCCAAACTAGCAAAACTCCTCCAAATCTGGCCAAACTACGAAAACTCCTCCAAATCTGGCCCAAAATCTGACGTAAATCTGACATAAACCCTAAAGATGGCTGTCCGCCAAATCCCCCGCTTACTTTCCACTCGAGCCAAATTGACAAAACGGGTTTTCCCAAATCACAATTTCATGAGAAGAGCTTCCCAACTCCACCTTCAATTTCACTTTGTGAGCCCAACTTGCAGCAAATTGGTCATGCCTTCACCTCCTGAGCTCAAAATCACAACACTGCTCAAAAATTACTCCTTCTTTGCTCAAAATTTGGCTAGCGCTTCCGCACAGCGTCCGCCTAACTGCCAAATTTGAATCACTTGAACAAGCTTCTGCACACTAGGGAAACACAGAACTTGAATTGAGCTACCATGATCCACCGAGCTTGGAGATACCACCAACACTCAACGTTTCTGCACCCAATTTCCCCCTGACTTCACTTCTCTGATGTAATCAGATTGCTTAACACTCTCAACTCAACTCAACTCAAATCAATACTTGATCTATCACTCTATAAACTGCCAACAACTAGGCACTGATTACAGTCAAGCCACACCTACTCAAGCATAGAGAATCCAGGTGACGCTTGCCGGCCTTTGTCCACCATAGCTAGGAACTCGAAGGCTCAACATCAAAGAAGTGAGCTCTTTGGAGCTCACTTCAAAACTATACCCCCTGGACTCGAGCTAGCACTGGAACCCTAACGGTCCCGCTGAAGGCACACTCGATGGTGCAAACGGTGCAAAGTGACGGTGGGCCCCACCGTGAAGTCAGTACCCCGAACACCAAATCAGACTATTGGAAAGTAGTCCTTGAGAAACTACTAGAATAACTCTAACTACTATCATTGGAACTCCCGTGTCCGAGCAGCTAGATACGAAACTACAAATGGCGTGACACCATTTACCACTCTATTGATTTCCATGTGATCATTTGGATGAATTATCATAGTTATTTTTATTTTTATTTCTCACACAATAGTGTCTTTGTTATACTTGAGCATACAAGCTAGAAAGATGTGGTTGTTAGATTTTGCAAATTTTTAGGTGAGAATTAGACCACCTTACAAGAGTACTCTATTTGAGCTACATGTTTTAGTAGATAAGTTCAGCACTATGATATAAAGATTTCACGGAGTAACAATAGCATATGATTTTGGGTCAAGCAAAAGAGTATAGTAGAGCCTTATGAGCCTTGCATCTTTTTTTATGGCTAGTCTTATTCACAAGACTCCTTTCCCTTTTCAAATATTGTATTCCTTACAAACAAACATAGCATTATCTTAGAGTTTTAGCTAAAGAAGTTATTATGTCTTGATAGATTGCTTTATGCATAACTCCATGCCTCTCGTAAGAAGCTTGCTAAGGATGGTTTATGAACACCCTAAAGATTACTTCCAAGTAAATGATCCTCCTAGTTCTTTTATACAATTATTTAAAGTGGTTGTAATAATAACAAATAGAGAGATACATATGTCAACAATAGAAGTATTAGTTGCTAGTTGACCTCATGAAGTGGAGAAGTATATAGATTACACTAGGCCAATTGCTATTGGAGAAGTATATATAGTATATTAGACCAATTTCTATCAAGAAGATCTTGTATCTTATTGGTTGTAAAATATTCTTCAATATAACTATCACTTCAAACAACATCTTATTCTACATTAGTTTGAACCTATTACACCAAGAGGTTGTGAATCTATCACTCTAACAATTAGAGCACTTTTGTATATCCATCCAAATTGGGTTTATTATATATGTGGAGGTTGAGAACTCTTTAAAAAATGTCTCACTTGCATCAAATTTTAGTAAGCTTAGGGAAACTAGTGGATCTTTGGCAAGTCTTATTCCTTTCCTTTTTTGTGGTCTTTTTATGATTCTCTTTCCTCTCTTTACTACAAGCATGGTTTCTCATGTTAAGTATGAATCACAATTCTTTATTTAGTTGTTAATACACATAAGGAGATCCTTTAAGGGGGACATCTATTTGCTATGGCTCATTTTTGCACTCTTTTGTCTACTATATTGGACATACAAGGTTTTACTTTCCACTTCTTGGTGTAGATATACATATCATTGGTCTTGTAAACAAGATTAGGTAGACCACTTTTTTATCAAGCTTGTAACAATATGGAGTTCAACAATGAAGTTAGTTAGGGCTAACAAAGTAATAAATAAGACAAATTAGCCTAGAATATTCCAATAGCATTTAGGAAGCTTCTTGCGGAGCTTCCCGGCTAGCTTAGCTTGCACCCCAAGTAGGTAGCTTCTAGAAGAAAGCTTCTAAAAGCTTCTAACTATCTTAGCTTGTATGCCAAGTAAGCAACTTCTAGAAGGAAGCTTCTTGAGAAGTTTCCTGGTTAACTTGGTTACACTCCAAGAAAGCAGCTTAAGGAAACTTCTTGAGAAGCTTCTCATGGCCTTGTATACTCCCATATAAATACCAAAACCAAAGCTCATGCTAGGTATTTGGAGTTTCCCTCATGCAAGTATCCTAATTTGAGCTTCCATTCTCTTATTTCTCTCCTTGGTCTTGGTCTTTTACATTGGTATCAAAGCAAGAATGGGATGGATGGAATTTATGGACCACCAAAGCCCTTTCCACCAAACCATTGGGATTTTGGTATCCAAGTACTACCCAAGCATTTTTTCACATAATTCATCACCTCATGCTTTGGGTAAGATTTTTTGTATACAATCACCTTGTCCAAGGAACCCTTGGTACTTCCAATTGTAACTTATGGAGAACAATAGACGTGTTTCATCTATGTGTTAATAAATTAGATAGATTAGGAGTGGCATAATAGAATAGTACCCATGGCGGCAATGCCCACGGTTATCATTGCTATGTTGCAACAAATCAAGCACCTTACTCAATTTTTGGATGAACTAGATTATCAATGACAAGAACATATGGAGAGAGTACCAATTTGAGAAAGAGAAGACCAAATCCAATTTCCAAAACCCAAGGTTCTCAAAGGCAAGAATTTTCTGGGTGCAATAGATAATTTTATGTTTGATTGTGAATGTCATTTTGAGACTACCAACCTTCAAGAACAAAAAAAAGATTCTCTTGGCTTCTAGCCAATTAGATGGAGTAGCAAAGCTATGGTGATGATTCCAAGTAGAGCAAGCTGAACCAAAAATTGTTGCACCAATCTTGACATGGGCAAAATTCAAGAGTGAAATAATTGGTTGATTCCAAGCTATAAATG
Source organism: Lunularia cruciata (assembly GCA_948567375.1). Lineage (NCBI taxonomy): Eukaryota > Viridiplantae > Streptophyta > Marchantiopsida > Lunulariales > Lunulariaceae > Lunularia > Lunularia cruciata. The sequence goes on along the minus strand of OX419755.1, from coordinate 38,772,847 downwards.
CACACAAGCTACACAAGATAGGTTGGTAGAGTGGAAGTAGATTGGCTCTGTAAGAAGTTACATCATGCAAATTCCAAACATACAAAAAGGTGAAGCTCTGGATTGATTTGTGAGGGGCTTGAAGTCATGAACCAAATTAGACGTAACTATGCAAGAGCTACAACACTTGGAAGAAGCCATACGGTTAGCAAACGCTTTGATTCCTTAGTTGCAACAACTTGGTCTTGACCTTGATCTTGATCTCCACAAAATCTACCAATACACTACACACGGGTGGAGGAGCCGACACCAATGGAGATTGATGACATTCAACGGAGATCACTTGGCATTGCAGATGAAGAAAAATTGAGACATAATGGTGGCTATTTCTATTGTTGCCAAATTGGACATCACATCACTAAATGTCTACTCAAGAACAAGCAAACTCAACAAGTCACCCAGATGGAGTTTGTGGAGCAGAATGATTAGGGAAATAAGGAATCCTAGTCAAAGATTTTGAGCCGCCTATTGGGAACTTGATTAGTTCTGATGGGATCAAAGGCTTGACGTATGCAAGTTTGCTTCATTTGCAAGGTATGATATTTGATTGTGGTTGTAGGATTTTGGTTGATTCAACAAGTTCAAAAAGTTGCTTGTCCATGCAATTAGCAAAGGAATTACATATTCCTATCAAGCAAGTAATAGAAGTAGATTGATGATTGTGGATGGTAGAAAGGGTTCTGCATTTAGTATCTTGAATCTTGTTACCTTCAAGAGTGGGAAAGAGTATTTAGATTGTATGAGGTTTGTAGTGGCACCCCTACACTATGATGTCATTCTAGCTCTACCTTGGCTTGAACGTCATAAGGTTCAATTTGATTGGAACCAATGATAAATTCAAGTACAACACCAAGGTAGGAATTTCCAATTAGGTTGTCTGGCATCTCTAAGTAAGACTCTTAAGAATAGTCAGTCCCAAGATGGGAAGTTTGTTTGGAAGGTAGACATAGAGCAAGCTTTGAAGTGAGATGAGTCCCAAGATGGGGAGTTTGTTAGGAAAGCAACTATGGGACAAGCTTTGAAGGGAGATGAGTGACTAAATGAGAAGTTTATCATTGAAATAGCCATAAAGTAAGCTTTGAAGAAAGATAAGTCTGCTTTTGCGGTGTGGATCAAGCCGATTGCACAAGGAGAAGTTGAGGGGAGTCAGGAGCCTCATCAAGCAATGGTTGATCAAATAGTTCAAGAGTTTGTGAACATGTTTTTGATGATCTACCAAAGGGATTACCTTTTGATTGTGGTATGCCCTTCAAGATTGAGTTAGTGCCAAGGAGTACTCCAATGAGTAGACCAATCTATTGGCTCTCACCAAAGGAGTTGGAGGAGTTGCAAAAAACACTTATGGAGTTGTTGGAGAAGGATTTCATACGACATAGTACATCTCCTTGGGGAGTATCAATACTATTTGTTCCAAAGAAAGATGGAGGACTTTGTTTTTGTATTGATTACTATGGGCTCAATAAATTTTAATACTATGAGAACAAGAGAAGAGAGAAAACATAGATTTCACACTCAATCATCCAATGCCCCAAAGGAGCACCTTCTCTTTATTGTACAGACAAAGAGGATCTCCTCCAAGGAAGCTCCACCATAGGATTAGGCACACAGATAGGTGACATGTCAGCAAGCTCCACCCTTGGATTATTTACTTGGATGGGTGACCTATTGGTCTTGGTCCTATCTGGTTGGTCAAACAAGCTTTGACCAGAGGGAATCTTTTAGGGAATCTTCATGTAGGAATCTCATAATCACATAAACGAGGTACCGTTGGAAAGCTCTTGACAAGACAAAGCAAGGAGGAGGGAAGGTTAGCCTTCCCTTTGTTAGGGAGGGATGTTGGCATATTTTTGAGGCCTATTTCATCCCTTTAGGTCTCCAAAATTGCCTTCAAATATTTCAAGCATATTTCAGTTCCTAATCTATTAGTAGAATTCCCCTTTTGGTGATACCTCTTTTTGATCTCTTTAGTCCATCACATGTACATCCTTCTAGATGTTACCAAACCAATTCTCACCTTTAAACCATATGTCTAGCTATTGGTTCTAAGGTTTTCAAGTTTATTGTGGTTTTTGCCCTATTAGTAGAAGTACTCTTTTAGTGATACTTTTATCTGATCTATTTTGACCATCATGTATAACATCATTCAAGATGTTACCAAATTGAAGTTAACATTTAGATCATATAGCTAGCTCTTGGTATTATAGACCTCTCTCCTTTTAAGACATAACATCCTTGTTGTGCAACTGTTTCTCAAACGCTTGCACCAACATCAGTGCATGTGTCAAATTGGCAGCAAGCTCCCTGGTTGCTTCATAGAAGGGGTAACCTTTCCATTGTATGTGATAGTCCACCCGTGGATGGTGAGTACCATACATGCATTTTAGGAGAATATTCTCTACTTCATATTCCTCTATGCCATCAATGAGTGTCGGACAAGGTCAAATGTCTTGTGTGGAATGACACTGGCCTGATCGGGGAGCATATTGGCATAGTAGGGAAACATGGAACATTGGATGGATCTTCATGTGTGGTGGTAGCTTTGTCACGCCATTTGTAGTGCCGCATCTAGATGCTCAAACACTGGAGTTCCAGTGATAGTAGTTAGAGTTATTTCAACAGTTTCTTAGAGACTACTTTTTGACGGTTAGATTTTGTGTTTGGGATATTGACTTCATGGTGGGGCCCACCATCACTTTGCACCATTTGCATCGTCAAGTGTGCCATCAGCGGGACCGTTAGGGTTTCAAAGCTAGCTTGAGTCCAAGAGGTATAGTTTCAAAGTGAGCTCCAGAGAGCTCACTTCTCTGATGTTGAGCCTTCGAGTTCCTAGCTATGGTGGATAGAGGCCGGTGAGCATCACCTGGATTCTCTATGCTTGAGTGAGTGTGGCTTGACTATAATCAGTGCCCAATTGTTGGTAGTTTATAGAGTGACCAATCAAGTACTGATTTGAGTTGAGTTGAGTTGAGTTGAGTTGAGAGTGGCAAGCAATCTAATTACATCAAAGAAGTGAAGTCAGGGAGAAATCATGTGCATGAACTTTGAGTGTTGGTGGTATCTCCAAGCTCGGTGGATTGTTGGTAGCTCGATTCAAGTTCAGTGTTTCCCTAATGTGCAGAAGCTCATTCGATTGATGCAGACTTAGTAGTAAGGCAGACGGTGTGCAAAAGCGCTGGCCAAATTTTGAGCAAAAGAAGGAGCAAATTTCGAGCAGTGGTTGTGATTTTGAGCTCAAGAGATGAAGGTAAGACCAATTTGCTGCAACTTGGGCTCAAAAAGTCAAATTGAAGGTGGAGTTGGGAAGCTTTTCTCATGAATTTGTGATTTGGAAAAACCCGTGTTGTCAATTTGGCTCGAGTGGAAAGTTAGCAGGGGATTTGGCGGATAGCCAACTTTAGGGTTTACATCAGATTTTGGTTGGAATTTACGTCAGATTTTGGCCAGATTTGGAGGAGTTTTCACTGTTTGGCTAGATTTGGAGGAGGTTTGCTAGTTTGGAGGACTTTTGTAGATTTGGAGAAGTATCACCAATTTTGGAGGAGGTTCAAAGTGGCAACAAGAAAGGCTTCATTTGGCTGAATTTTGGCGTTTTGAGGCATAGGGCTGTGGGCTATGAGAGGCTACAAAGGCCTAGAAGGGCCAGTAAGCCAGCTTGCTAGCGTGAGGTTAGCTAGTTTAGAGTAGATCTTGGTCATTGGTTGGCAAAATCTACCTTTCCTGCTAGATTGTGCGCAATAGGGTTTGACCCCTAGATCTCTTGTTCCTAGACTGGTGCCCTAGCCAACTAGTCCACCCTCACTTGTTGTCCTAGTGACTGTGCCATTGTTACCTATACACATGTAGCTTTGGCTAGGAGAGGCAGTTTGATCCCATTCTTGGTGATCTTGGTAGCTTAGGACTTAGATATAAATTTCTCTTATGTCAAATGCCAAATGGTGGCAGAGTCATTCCCGTGTTGTGTTATGAGATGGAGGGTTTTTGTTTAGATTTCTTGTGATTGGATCCCCTCCATGCTATGCTTTATGTTCGTGCACCACGTTTGTGTGAGGTGCCCTAACTTTTGAGCGTTGGTGCTCTAGTGTGATCTCAGTGGTGAGGCTGGAGTGATGACCAATCAGACTACCTTTGTTTCTCTCCGGTGAGACAAGAAGTGATGACATGCAGACCGTGAGAGTGCGTGTTATGATGGCAGGTTACAGGTTGCCCTTTCCCTTAGTGTAGTTATCTTGGTTAGAGTTACATTAGTGGGTGGTGCTTAGTTGGTGTTGGCACGTGGTGGTGTTGGCACTTGGTGGGGCACTTGCGGTTGCGACTTGCGGTTGTAGTTGGTGGTTCAGGTTTGCTGTTGTGGTTACTTGGTCATGACGGATTTCTTTGGAGATTCCAAAGGAGTAAGCTCTACAGTACACAGTGGGTTTACTCGAAGTGGTGCTTGGTATCCGCTTGTATCTTAGGTCCCAGTGGGAGAGGAGATTGACTTTGAGTTGGAGTTTGACATAGGAGCTAATTCAATTGACAGTGCACTTGGTGTGTCTGAACTTGGTGTGTCTGCACCTTTGTTGTGGGACATGGACAAGATTTATGGGGCCTCCAAAGGCCCTAGGTGTTACTCTAGTACAGTGGGTACCATTGAGTTGGATGACTTCATCTAGGAGTTTGATAGTTGGTGTGATCTGCATCAGATGCAGAACCTGACTTTGTTCACACCCTTCATGGCATGAAAGAGGTTGTTTCAGCATCTGGAGGGTCCACCGATAGATGACTACCATGAGTTCAAGAGAGCTCATTTGGAGGAGATTGAGTTATGGAGACAGTATTGGTCTCCACACTATGTCTCCATCACTTCAGGCTCGGTAGCCAGGAGTAGATCGGCTGTACCTATGATTTCTAGCTCGAGTAATGTGGGTGGAGCTAGTGGAGGTGCACTAGCTAGAGATAGTGCTACTACGAGTGGAGGTACCGCTGCAGGAGGTGGTGTGGTACCGGGGTTTAACCCCATGGTGGAGTTCTTCCTATGTTTGAGGCAGAACTACCAAGGAGTGCGGATTGACAAGCTGAGGAGCTTGCAGGAGTTCCAGCGGAAGGCTGGAGAGAGCCTACGTGAGGCATACACTCGCATGAGGCGGCTGATCAGTTTCACTCAGGGAGTTATTGAGGCCCAGGCAGTCTAGTTTTGGTATAGGATACTAGACAAGGAGTTACAACGTAGAGTTTGTGATACTATGTTGTTGTAGGCTACTTTGCCCACTTTGGCAGTAGTCTTTGGTTTGGCTGAGCATATTGAGCTCAACATGGTGGAGGAGAGAGTCGTGATATTTGGATTTGGTAGGGAGACCTCATCCACGTCTGTGACTTCTTCTAGAGTGCAGCAGAGTGCACCATGCCCAGTTGGTTTTTGGGGACAGGGTGGACAGCCCAAATCCTATGGAGCGAGTGGAGGGCCTAATGGAGTTAGACCCTTACCCTCATTTTTGAGTCAATAGCAACTAGTGAGTGGTGGTGTTGCTTGTTGGACTTGTGGTGGACCTCACCGTTGGAGGGAGTGTCCTCAGGGTAGTAGACCTGATACCTTGGGTGCATCACAACCAGCACAGAGGTAGTGTGAGCACTGCCATAGATTTGGTCACACTAGTGACCGGTGTTTTGACCTACACCCGGAGTTATGGAGTGGTAGGGCTACTATGGCAGGTAGTAGAGGAGCTCCAGTTCATGGAAGACAAGGTGGTAGAGGTGGTGGTAGAGGATCTACACCTAGTAGGGGTGTAGTACCTGCCCTTACTTCTGACACAACTGTGGCTACTTGGATTGAGCAGTTGGAGCAAAGATTGGCTACTATAGCTATTGCTCAGAGGAGATCAGATTTGGGTGCTGAGGCTTCCACCTCATATGTTGGTGATAGAGATGCTTTGGACTTCATGTGCGGAGTAGCACAGGTGGATGCATCTGCAATAGTGACTAAGAGTGTAGTACATGCTCCAAAGCCTAGAGGAGCATCAATAGAGTTGGACCCACAGAGAGGAGAGGTTGGGAGACAAGTCAGACTTCCCCAGTCTTTCACACTATCCGAGGCATTGCAGACGACATCCATGGTTCTTAGACGTCCCAGTGTAGGTGTGGTAGGTGGTGATGGAGTATATGATGGACTACCGACTAGTCAACCACCTGCTACTACACAGACTGAGTCTAGCATGATGGTGGGGGCGGCTGAGCTGATTATGCGGTGTCCTTTGTTTTTGGCCAGTGATATGTTTACATTGGGAGTTGACCCAGCCCCAGTATTTTGGTTGGTTGCCATGTTGTGTGAGAGTAGAGATGGTGTAGTTCCTACTACTAGAGTAGAGGTGGTTAGTAGTGGAGTTGACTTGGTTGAGGAGCATGGGATCTATTCAGCGACCAATGGTTCATGGCAGGCAGCAGCGGCTAGACTAGAGGAGTTGCCAGCTAGACCGGCCTTTGAGAGAGCACGGTTCACACATGGTGTTGTCCTATTGGATAACCAAAGGGGGATTTTTTGTTTGGTGGGACCTTCAGGGAAGGTCTATACACCACAAAGAGTCTTGTTAGACTTTGGTGCGCAACCCCTTATGTTGGAGAAGGCTGTAGTTGTCGGTTTGGGGTTACAGAAGACCGATGTGGAGAGGTGTCCATTTCAGATCCAAACATCTCTAGGTGGTGGTTTGACACAATACATCACACGTGGAGAGCTTGTTGTCCAGGTTCAGCCTGGTCATCCGACTGATAGCTTGGTGGTGAGAGCTCAGGCTATTGCGATGATAGCTGAGTCATATGATGTGCTAGTTGGGGGAGCATTGTTATACCTCATGGGTTTCAACATTGACTATTGGGAGGAGACAACCTCTTATAGACCTGGTTGGCAGTCTGGTGAGGGACGGGTATGTCGCCTACCAATATGCTTTAGTAGTGGCAGTCTTGGCTCACTACAGTTCGGGACCATGGCAACATCAATTTTAGCTTTCAGTGGTGCAGTTACTTGGCCTAGTGACTTGTTGGAGGGGAATGCCCATGCAGAGCATACTCTAGTACCAGAGGAGATCACTCGGCTTTGGAGTACAAATGGGATTGTTCCATCCACCTTGGATGTTCCATTGTGGAGTTCAGAGGAGGCATTGCAGTAGCATGCAGATCAACTGGTGCAGCAGGCTTGGAGTGGAGCCTTTGTACCATCAAGAGATGAGTGTGAGGATGAGCCTCTAGAGGCAATTGCTTTGACACCTCTGGATACCACACTCATTGCTTGGTAGTATCCAATAGAGGGGATATACATATTGGAGTTGTTTAGTGGGATTAGCACTAGACTAGCTGCGGTGTTACAGGTGGGTATACGAGTACAGAGGTACTTGTATGTAGAGAGAGATGAGACTGCTAGGCGAGTCTCTCTACATCATGTAGCACACTTGGCCTATCGGTATCTCGAGTTATTACCGATGTCAGTAGTCAGAGGTTACCAAAAGGCCCTACTAGGAGACATTTCCTTACTAGGGGCGCATGATCTAGAGAGACATGGGCCTATTCACTTGGTGGTTTCTAGATGGCCATGTTAGGGACATACACGTGTTGGTAGAGGATTGGGTCTTCAGGATCCTCGTTCTGGTGTGTTTTGGGAGATGTTACGGATACTAAAACATCTCTAGGTTCATCAGTCTATTCCTCTAGCTTACCTTTTAAAGAACGTTCCTTTGATGGGTGATTCTTGCACTAGAGTGGTGGCGAGTACATATCAGGTCCATTCTTGGATGGGACCTATTATATTTTTAAATGCAGCCAGAGTGGGATCACGAGCTCATTGTCTTTGTCTTTGGTGGACAAACCTCTTACCCAGAGAGGTTCTACAGCGTGCTTGTGATGGGATTCAATGACTAGACCACATTCTTGTTGATGATATCTTGGATGTTGGGCTTCAATCTAAGATAGTGGTAGTGGTTGATAGGTCACCTATGGCAATGGTCAACCTAGTTGGACAGCCTAGAGCCGCATTTCCCACACTCATGAGTTTCCCAGGCTCTCATGCTTTTTGAGAGGGAGGACCTGGACTTGTCTGGGACTCACAATTACAGCAGTTGGTGGAGCCCAATGCCGATGAGAGAGAGCGGGCGATGGGTTTTTGCATTGGTATTACCGCTGTTCTAGTAGTGTTAGAGGCATCCAAGCGTTAGGTGTTAGGTCAGGCTATGGACTTGAACTATTTGACCTGGATTGTGAGCCTTGGCTTGGCAAAGCAGCATAGGATGCGCTTGATAAGCATCACCACTTGGACATTTGTGAGCCCTATGCCTATCGAGACGATCCAGGCACATGCTGGGGGTGATGGACCGAGTGGATATGGTATTCTTGGGACACATCCAGTAGCTACTAGGGAGAGTGGTCTACTTGGAGTCCATCCAAGTGAGCATTGGCTACTTGGATTACACCCTTGGTCCACATGGGATGCAGCTAGAGGACGTGTGGAGCTTGCAACCAGAGTGGAGGGAGTTTTTCACACAGAGGTTGGGACTTCTAGTGGTCGGGAGCATGATACTATTGCTCCCAAGGGCCCAGTGTAGTAGTTAGTCAGTACGTCTTCCACTCCTACTACAGTTATAGAGGATACTTGGGAGCCAGATCTTGGACCCAAGCTTACTGGAGAGGAAAGACAAAGGGTTTGGAGGTTCTTGAGGAGTCACACGAGTTGTTTTGCCTCTAGTATGAAGGATTTGGGTGCTCTAAAGAGACCTAGTATACGGATTGAGCTGACTAGCGACACACCAATTTTCCAATGTCCTTATTGATATAGTGAGATGGAGAGGACATTGATTCAGAGCCGGAGTAGTGACCTTTTTGAGGCTGGTTTGGTGGAGATTTCACATGGAGAGTATGCATCAGCGACAGTGATGCCAACTAAGAAGGATATGCATGGCAACTATACATATAGGTGGATGTGTGGAGATTACCGTCCTATCAACCGACAGACCAAGGCTGATTGGTATGCCATGCCTACACCGGAGGAGATTTTTAATGTGATTGGGCATGCAAAGGTCTTCAATACTTTGGATCTTTGAGCGGGATATCATCAGTTGCCGATCAAGGAGGAGGATAAGTCCAAGACAACATTTTGGGCTATTGATCCTCACGGTAAGGATGTGTTATATCAGTGGAGGTTCTTACCATTTGGGTTAAAGAACGCTCTTGTTGAGTTCCAGAGGGTCATGGACAGGATCCTAGCTGGATTGGATTTTGCTCGGTGCTATATTGATGACATTTTGGTTTATAGCATTACTGTGGAGGAGCATGAGAGACAGTTGTTAGAGGTGTTTGAGAGGTTGAGATCTCATGGACTCAAATTACATCCTAGGAAGTGTAGGTTCTTCCACAAGCAGGTTGAGTATTTGGGTCACACTATCTACCCCGGAGGACTTGGTGTTCAGGAGACCAAGGTGGAGGCTATTGCACGTATTCCTCGGCCTACGGATGTGAGCAGAGTGCAAGCATTCCTTGGGTTGGCAAACTTCTATCGCCGCTATGTTAGAGGATTTAGTGCCATTTCCAAGGCCTTGACAAAGCTGACCAAACTTACACAGGAGTGGTGTTGGGAAGATGAGCAGGAGAGAGCGTTTGTAGAGCTCAAGGAGAGGTTGACATCTGCTCCTATTTTGAGGAGATCGATCAGGGGATGACCATTTCAGGTTCATACTAATTGGAGTATGTTGGGGCTTGGAGCGGTGCTCACCTAACATGATGATGAGGAGAAGGAGTTTGTGGTGGCTTATGCTAGTCGCTCCAACAATTCAGTAGAGGTGAAGTATAGTTCATATGAGAGGGAGTGCTTGGTAGCAGTTTGGGCAGTAGCACATTTTTGATGTTACCTATTTGGTAACCCCTTCACTGATCATCAGCCGCTAAAGTGGTTGATGGAGTCCAACAAGCTTTCAGGGAAGCTTGCACGATGGGCTTTGATTTTACAAGAGTATGATTTCATGGTTGTTCACAGACATGGAGTGGTGAATCGTGATGCAGATGGGTTGAGTAGAAACCCATGTCCTAGCCAGCAGGATCAGATCGGAGCACGTTGGCATGGTGAGACATATGAGGAGATGGTGCCAGGTTGGCATGCATCGGCCTTTTTGTGTATATTTGTAGAAGCTTTGGTGGTATTTCTCTCAACGCATATAGGAGGAGTTATTGAGGTCATAGATCCAGAGAGTGAAGATATTGGTACAGTTTAGCGAGACATTCATGATGATGTCTTAGTGCTAGACTATCTTTGCACTGGTGTTGTGGGTGGCACAGTTGGGGCCAAGGAGAGAGACCATGTTCTTCAACAAGCCAAATGGTTCAGATTGGAGGGTAGACACCTTTTGCGTGTATGGGAGGATGGTAGAGTGCGAGTAGTACCACTTCCATCACAGAGACCACAGTTGGTCCGTCATGCTCATGAGGACATTTTGGAGTAAAGCGTACATATAGCTTACTCCAGAGTCATTATTGGTGGCACGGTATGCAGACCGAGGTACAACAGTTTGTTGCCAGATGTGTGGTTTGTGACCGAGTTAGAGCATCATTCAATGCTCCTATACCATAGTTACACCCATTACCTATCATGGGATTGGGTTACCGTTGGAGTTTGGACTTTGTTGGACCTTTACCGCTGATTGTGAGACATCATCGGTATGTTTTGGTGATGGTGGAGCATTTCTCCAAGTGGATTGAGTTGGTGGCACTTCTTGACAAGTCTAGTGAAGGGACAACTTACTCCTTTTTGGATCGAGTTCTTAGTCATTTTGGTGCACCAACTGAGGTTTTGACTGATCAGTGTAAAGAGTTCTTGGGAGAGTTTCAGGTCTTGTGTGACAAGGCTTTGATTGATCATCGTACTACATCCTGAGATCACCTTGAGGCAGATGGCTTAGCAGAGAGAGTGGTTCTGACAATGAAGAGAGGATTGTGAAAGTATGGTTTGTAGAGAGGCCACTTGGGAGATTGGGATCTCTAATTACCTTGGTTGGCCATGGGCTATCGTTTCAGCCGGCAAGCCTCCTTAGCATCCTTCTCTCCATACTTTCTACTCTATGGACAAGATCTAGATTTACCTGCAGCCATTCATCAAGATGCTACTGTAGTTTTGGACTTGGATGACCCCGATGTATGGATGAGCGCATGTTCTCAGCGGGCAAAGATCTTTCAGAGAGTGATGCCAATGGCCTTTGAGAACTTGGCGATTGCTCAACATAGAGATACTTTAGGCTATGCTACCATTTGAGGAGGAGGTTATAGACCCTCGATCCGTCAATTTCATCCAGGTGACTATGTATATCTATAGGAGACAACACCAACGACACTTGATGTTTCTATAGGCCGCACTATCTTGAGAGTGTGCGAGGTTTTGACATCTGGAGTCCTTGTGTTAGAAGGACATGATGGTGTTGTTTGGAAGGATCATGTGCGCAATTGTGCGCCATGCTACCTCCCAAACATTGATGGTACTATGGACCCAAGCTTGGCACTTGTACGTGCAGGCTTGAGGTGTATGTTATAAGGCTCTTCTGGTGGAGCTGCTACTATATTAGTGTGTGATAGCTGTTTGAGAGGATGGCATATGGCATGTATGACTCCTCCCCTCACGGTGGTTCCTCAAGGATAGTGGTTATGTCCTAGATGTACTTGACCTATAGCTAGTTCATTTGTTATATGGTATAGATTGCAAACAAGCGACTAACAATGGGGCTCCATAGCACCCGGCCTCCTGATCTTTGCCCATTAGAGGGTATACCATATACTTAGAGTAGATGGCTATCTAGAGTTAGAGGGACCTAACCGCCAGCTAGGGGGGCGATTGTGGCACTTTAGAGTCTATGTATGACTTATGTGTGAGTTGTGCTTCTATAGTGTATGATGTTGATAGTGATGTATGTTGTGTAGTGATGTATATACGCACGACAACTGTCACGCCATTTGTAGTGCCGCATCTAGATGCTCGGACACTGGAGTTCCAGTGATAGTAGTTAGAGTTATTTGAATAGTTTCTCAAAGACTACTTTCCGATAGTTAGATTTTGTGTCCAGGGTATTGACTTCACGGTGGGGCCCACCGTCACTTTGCACCGTTTGCACCATTTTCAAGGGGATCGGATGGTCTCAAGAATGCGCCGGGCACCTAGCTGCTCATGCTTAGGTTATCCTATTTGTTGAAGAGTTAGAAGTTCCCCTGCAGTTTATCGCAGGCTTTGTTCTTTCATATGATTGCAGTTTCCTCCATGTAATAGAGCAGCTGCCTATAGTTGCTCCTATGTACATGCTCTTCTTAGGACTGTTTGGTAGGATTTCTTGGGTTAACGCTGAACCTTATGTATCACTACAGCCTGTTCATGTTTGTTAAGCTTTGGGTTGAGGTTTATGGCTCTGGTGGGGTCTATTTGGCAGGTCATAAGGTATGGCTAGACCCAATCTAGGCAAATAGATCAATGCCTTGAGCTGGCTACACATACCAAACTAGAAGCCAAGAATGAAGTCCTTCTTCATGGCCCTATTCATTATTCTCAAATACAACATTCATCCACAAGAATTGCACAACTTTCAACACACCCTCATTTCACTATTTACAAATCCACTTGGGAAATAATCAGTTCTAAGTAACACACTGAACTCACCTAAGTCCCCTATGACTGTCAAATAAGCAAAAGGAAGGAACAATAACAGCCAAATTCGAAGTTGGTCTCCAACATGTTCTCTCTCACTTGCATGTTAATTTAGAGCAGTCCAACTGTGAACAATTTCTCTATTCCTCTGCCACATCAAGGTCTAAGGGTTCTATCGCAGTCATTGTCTACAGCTCCAATTGGAGACAATGCATAAGCTTTTGTCATAGCAAAGTCCAAGCTCCTGATGTACCCAGATCTATCTCCGCTCAGGCCAGACCAAACCGGCTTTAGGGATTTTTCCTTCTCTTACCTCTCTGTCCAGCCAAATGCAACTCCAAGTTGTCTTCTCTTCATCCGATGCTGGTCACTTCTCTCCGGGGCAAAACTCTTGAACCCTGAACTCCTTCCCCTCTGTTTCCTTCGTGAGAGTTTCCTTTTGCAACTCCTGCAGCCTACCCTTCAGACTTGTGAAAATTCCCTTTCCAATTTTGTCTCTCAACACTCTATCAACATTTTTACATATAAATCTCTCTTCTCCAGTCCTGTTCTCACATTCATGAGAGTTTCCTTTTGCTACTCCTGCAGCCTGCCCTTCAGACCTGCAAAAATTTCTCTTCTCCCAAGCACTTCTTCTCCTGCACATTGTTCATTCCTTCAAGAAGAAACACTTCCCTCCCCTGCACTCTCAAGCCCTAACAGTCCCTGCGAAAATTGCACTCTCCTGTCCAATCACTTCCTCTCCTGCACATTGTTCATTCCTTCGAGAGAAAACCCTTTTTCTCCCCTACACTCTCAAGCACTAACAGTCCTTGCAAAAATTGCTCTTCTGTACCAACACTTCCTCTCCTGCACATTGTTCATTCCTTCGAGAGAAAACCTTTTTTCTCCCCTGCACTCTCAAGCACTAACAGTCCCTACAAAAATTGCACTCTCCTGTCCAAGCACTTCCTCTCCTGCACATTGTTCATTCCATTGAGAAGAAAACCTTCTCTCCCCTACACTCTCAAGCACTTTTATTGTCACAACTCCTCTAAAGCCTCCCAAGTATTTCCAACTCAAAGACTCCTTTTTTGCTCCTCCTCTAAGGCAAATACTCTTTCATTCCAATAACGTAAAACAGAACCTGAGCTAGTGTAACCCAACATTATTTCTTGGCTCAAGCCACATTAAAATACTCCTTGAGCTAATAACACCATAACTTTTTTTGGCTTCACAATAATATAGGAAATATCTCCCACAGCAAGGTAGCATAAAACTACACCTGAGACATATTGATATAAATCCATATTCCTTACAACAACTAGAAGAGAAAAGGAAAATTTATCACACCAAAAGCCTCAAGGGTACACGTGGGCTATTTTCCCAATAACACCGTCAAGTGTGCCGTCAGCGGGACCGTTAGGGTTTCAGAGCTAGCTCGAGTCTAGGGGGTATAGTTTCAAAGTGAGCTCCAGAGAGCTCACTTCTCTGATGTTGAGCCTTTGAGTTCCTGGCTATGGAAGACAGAGGCCGGCGAGCGTCACCTGGATTCTCTATGCTTGAGTGGGTGTGGCTTGATTGTAATCAATGCCCAATTGTTGGTAGTTTATAGAGTGATAGATCAAGTACTAATTGGAGTTGAGTTGAGTTGAGAGTAGTAAGCAATCTGATTATTGTGGCACTTTAGAGTCTATGTATGACTTATGTATGAGTTGTGCTTCTATAGTGTATGATGTTGATAGTGATGTATGTTGTGTAGCGATGTATATACGTACAACAACTTAAGGTGATAGGCCATAGTGCTGACTCAATGAAGAATCAAGAAAGGCTTAATAAAACAAGGTTTGAGCTTACGAGGTCCAACTAATGTGAGGTTGGTTGTCAATAGCCACACCTGATCCCCAACATTGAACTCCATGTGCCTATGGTGTGTATCAACATATTTCTTTTATTGATTTTGTGCAATCTGTAATCTATGCTTGGTGCTCTCCACACCTTGTTGGATTCTAGAAACAAAGTGTTGACTGCGTCAACCTTGGTAGCCAATGGACGGATCTTCATTAAGCCAGAAGGTGTGAAGAGATGCTCACCATACATGAGGAAGAACATAGTGACTTGAGTTGGTGCATTCACTAAATTGTTGTAAGCAAATTCCACAACCAGGAGTAGGGTGTCCCACCTCTCTTGCTCTTCTAAGGTGAAGCCATGTAACATATCTTCAATAGTGCAATTAGCCCGCTCTGTTTGTCCATCTATTTGTGGGTGGTAAGTTGTGGATATGGCCAACTTGGTTTTGAAGAAACCAAAGAATGTTCACCAAAACAAACTAGTAAATTGAGTACCTCTATTGGTGATGCGTACTTGAGACAAACCTTGGTAAGAGAAGACTGCATCTAAGTATAATTGAGCTAGTTGTGGGGTGGTCACATCCTTGGTGATAGGGCGAACATGAATCATTTTGCTAAGCCGGTCCACAAAAACCACAATGGAATCAAAACCTGAGGTGGTCTTGGGTAACTCAAAGATGAGATCCATACTTACTTGTTCCCAATGTTGGACAGGAGTGAGGAGAGGTTGAAAGAGCCCTGCAAGAGCTTGATTAGAAGCTTTGTTTCATTGAAAAAGTAGGTAGTTGTGCATGTAGTCCGTCATGTCATTGCTCATCTTGGGCCAATAGTAATGGCGTTGGACTGCATCCAAGGTCTTGTCCACTCCAATATGACCTGCAATGGCCAAATCATGACATTTTGCTAAAATGGTGGTGTGTAATTTTAGGACATTTGGGATCCATAATCTACTATACAAAAGGTGAGTCCTTGGGTGCTGGTGATGCCTTTGGATGATTGCACTTCTACAATTTGTAGATTAGTTTTTGTAGCAACCAAAATCTTTGGCTAGAATTTAGGGTTAATCTTAACCTTTGCCACCAAGTTGTTTGCCATTGGCATGCGGGTGAATGCATCTGCAAGTTGCTTCTTACTTCCATGTAGGTGATTGTCATGTTGAAGCATTGTTGCCACTCTGCCCACCAAATTTGGCAATGAGATAACCTCTATTGGACTCATGTTGGTTATTGTGACTTGTAGATCCGAAAATGCCTCCACATACTCTTGTATGTTGTTCTTCTATCTCAATCCCCATAGTTGGATTTGGGCCATCTACAAGGTAGGTTTGTAAGCACGGGTGCCTCTTCAAGTACTTCAGTCATAGGTACTGGGTTTTGAGATGACTCTTCTTCTTGCATTGCTTAATCATTCTTGAGGATCTACACTTGACTTTGTAATGTCTCTATGGTCATCTTAATCTCTCAAAATTCATTCAGCATCCCTTGCATTCCTTGCACCAACTGTAGCAATTGCAGATCCATGGTTCTTACAACATTCAATTGCTAATGCTTCTTCAATATAGAGTCAATATGATCACTCTGGAAGGTGCACAAACTATTGGAATTACCATTGAGACCGTAGAAGCTATCACTCGTTGGTAATACTCCTCACCAAAATTCCTAACCACAAAATCTCTAAACATCACTTTCGGTCTCACTACATAACAAATTTCTACTTGAGTGTTGAAAGGGAGAGGATTTGGGACATTCACATCCATAACATCATACTAGAATGTAGATTTTCAAATCCCATTCTTTATTGTATACCACCATAGGTAGAATCACCGGGTTTGGTGAGTTCATCACCATGTCCATGAATTCTGCTTCAAAGTGATAAACTAGCAATACTCTCATTTGCTCATGCTGGATGTACATAACCTTGATGTGGAATGGATTCAAGAATGGAAAGCTAGGTGTGGGAAATTGTCCTCCCGGTGCATCCATCCCATCCACTCTCTAAAGTCCTTCCTAAGTCTAACAATTACTCTATGTTCTCCACCTCAAATTACTCAATTTTCAAGTTTGTGTTCTTCCAAGAGGGGTGATCCACTCTCTTGGACTAAAACACTTGCTCTGATACCATTTTAATACTCCAAGGATAAGAGAAGAGAGACAACATAAATTTCACACCCAATTATCCGATGTCCCAAAGGAGCACCTTCTTTTTATTATATAGACAAAGAGGATCTCCTCCAAGGAAGCTCCACCATAGGATTAGGCACACAAATAGGTGACATGTCAGCAAGCTCCACCCTTGGATTACTTACGTGGATGGGTGACATGTCGGTCCTGGTCCTATTTGGTTGGTGTGAAAACCCGGCAAATATCACTTTTGCGGTAATCAAATAAGTAAAGTTTGTTCCCGTAGAGATACGAGTCAGAAATGTCCAAATACAAAGCAAAGTAACAATTTCAATTCTTCTTGAGTTCTTCTTTAGTCTCTCAGGTAGAAACCACACCCAGAAGAGAGTAACAAGCATTGACTCGCAGTCTTGTCACAAATTAACACTCCATAATCACAACTCCATCAAATCTTTCCAAACAATCTTGATTGTGATGATTCAGGCTCTCCCAAAAATGGCACTTCACTACAAAATGACTTCACCTCAGAATTGTGTTCCACCCCTCCACTGAAGGCACAACTTCCTCAATCAAAATTGCTTCACATCAACTTTGCACTGCACTCACAAATGCAAAATACTACCAACACTACAATTCCTCTCAGATCTGTCAAGGCATTGCTCCGATTGCACTTCACTCACTTAGGATCAAACACACAGAATGAAGATCAAGGCTGTGGAATCCAACATCCAACAAACACTCTGACTTGCACTTTGAATTTCTCCAAACACTCACAAACATAGGTACAATGTTGATACTCGGAATCAAGCTCAAGCGACGAGCATTGCTTCACAGCACTTTGCTTTATCTATTCTTAGAAATTATGAGTACTGAACAACATTTCTTTGCGAATGCCACTCTTAAGTAGTGAATCAATCGACAGTTCTAACAACTATACCATTCTACAACAACTCTTCTAACCTGCAGATGCGAAATGACAATGCACCTCTTCATATCTGCCTCTTCAAATCTCAAATCTGTTACTACTCCGATCCGATGTCTACTTCTTCCTCGGATTTCAAACCCAAACCCAAAGTAATTTTACTTCCTACTACTCTAACCTCAAGTTTCGTATCTTCTACTTCTTCTACCAGATCCAGCAATTCTCTTTCTTGATCTGAAATTCCACTAGTGGGTAATCTATCTAACTCCTTATCTCCCGACCCACTCTTCTCTAATGTCTCCATCGGTAACTCCAAAGACATTTGGACTCCTATATTATCTACTTTGGGTTTTGCTTCAACATCTTTCCGAAGCTTTTCTATCTCTATTTTCACTAAGTCTTGTCTAATTGAAATGTTATCTTCTACTTCTAATATTTTCCTATCTACACAAGTTCTTAACTTGATCAACAAAGCATTCATATCAGTGTCTTTTGCCTGTCTTCGCCTCGTCTCCTGCACCAACAATTTCAACTCATGCAGTCTCATCTCTTCAATTCAAACGTTGGCCTCTGTACTCAACATTGCATTCATGTGGAGGACAATCTCCTTTATTGGCTCCAATCTTGTCTTCCTTTCTCATTCCCGATCTGCAAGCCAGTCCTCTCTGTACATCACCAACTCCTCCTCAAATTCGGCTTTCACCGTCTCCTTCTCCTTCTATACTGCCTTCTCTTCTTGATTACAAAGTAATTCTCGTAACCGGTCTTCTTCTTTGTATCGTGCCGCCAACTCTCATTTCCAGAGTTGCTTCTTCTCTTCCATACTGTCCATCACTCTATTGAGCTCTTGATCCTTTGCTGCTACTCTCGCCATAGCATAGATAACTTCTACTCTTGAATCAGCAAATTGCTGCTTCAAGATCTCATATTCAGCTACTTGTCTCTCCCTTTTTATGTCACTCTTCTTCACAAGCTCCTCTTGATAGCTCACTTCTCTCTTTAGGTCTTCAATTACCTGACTTCTCTCTACTGCCTCTGCTCGCAGTACTTCCCTTTCCTCCTCACCTCGGGTTACACTCTTCTTCAACTCCGAGTTCTCTTCGTCTAGTTGCGCTAACACCTGCAACACAGTCTTCACCTCTGGACATGTCGACTGCATCTCCCTCTTCTTGAGCTCCAACTTCACCAACAATGGACACACAATTTCCTACAGGTACTCCACTCCATTTCTTGCAACTACTTCTTCCTACATAGAAATCTCCTTCCTTACCTCTTCTTCACCCGATACTCGCCTTCTCCTTTGCAGTCTTCGTATCGGAATTGACGCCTCACTGCCCGAGCTTTCTCCAACCTCTTCCTTCACTTTACTTGGCCCTGCTTCACACTTTGCCTTACGTCTTGAGCGAACTCCTCGCTGTACTGTGATCTTCCTTTCCTCGGGCACAATTACTTTGTCCTCCAACTGTGTGTTGTCTCCGGCCTCCATCTTAGTGTGCACTTCTTCTTCCTAGTATTCGTCAACTGCTGGCGCCAATGTCATCTCTCCCAATTCATCACTATTGCTGCTTGTATCTCCACTCTGCAACGTTAACTTAGGCTCCTCCTCGTGTTCCGAGTCTTTTGTTTTGAGCTTGGCATCTCCTTCTGAGTCCTCATCCTCCGACTCAATCACCATCATACTTTGCCTCGGGTTACTTCTCTGCATCTTCCGAGGTTTCTTGATATCTTCGGCTTCACCTTGCCAACTTCTCTTCTTTGATTTCAGAGTGCTCGCTTCTATCTCCACGCTCTTACCCGTCTTCATGTAGTATTCATCAGTGCTTCGGATTTGGAGAATGTACTGCTGTTCCTCCATGTCAACTTCTCTTCTTAAGTCAGGATGGAAATGAGACACCATTCTGCTTTGCTCCGCCAAATTGAGAAAATTCAACCCGAGGTAAAAATGTGCTGCAAACAACACGATGTAGTGTGGTGGCGACTTATCCCGCAAATTCCACACCATCTGTCTCATCCTCCCATGGAAGCACCTTGCCCAATTAATAGGCTCTCCTGCAAACAACTTATGGAAGAACACTGCTTGGTGTTTCATCACATAAGTTGTTCTCTCTGGCTTCAAGATTGTCATGAGAGCACTCACGATCCCTCTCTTCACTGGATCCTTGTAACTCTCAACCTTATACCCATTCTTTGTTCTCTTTGAAGAGAAAGCGTCCCTCACTTCCTGAGTCTCCTAAGCTATCTCTCCCTTCCCCAAGAACGTGGCCCCTGCTCCGAGCCTACTTCCTTCTCGAGTACGAGTCTCCAATCCGACTCTGTCCAACGAGCCAGATTTCCTCTCTTCCCTTCTTCCTCGGGTCCATCAAGACACTTACTCTTGATGATTTCTGTCATGAATCCTGGAAAACTTACATTCCAGTTCCATGCCAGAAATGTATCCGAAGTTGGCTCAAGACTTTGATCCTTGCTATCACGTCTAACCTCCAAATTGCATGATTTCTCACTGCAAATTTGGAGTTCTTCTTCCCTCCTCCCATCTCTTCTACCTTCTCACTCTCTCTCAATTTCACTCTCGCGACTTCTCCCTTGTGCACTAACACGATCAAAACTCTATTTCCTTTTCCCCGATCACCTGCAAGACAACTTCTCAACGGCGAAGGAAAATTACTCGACATCTTGTGGTTGCAAGTTCAATTTTTATAGAGTTGCGCTTCTTTGTCTTTCATCACTTTGAGTTTCTACCAAGAAATCACACCTCCGGCATGCACATGTCACTGTCAATAAACCTTCGTGCGTATGGGCCGCCAGTTTTAAACGGCCCCTTCTTGAATTTCTTGCCCTGACAAAAGGTTGTTAGACTGTCTTTGCCTTGGGTGGAGCTCCCCCCAATACAAAGACAATTTACTTTGGGTTGTATGCTAACAGGGCATTTCTGAGTACTTCACCTTATGACCCGAAGTCACTTTACTTTGGGTTTCATCCTAAAGACTCTTTTCTTTGCCTTCTTTGGCCATACAGGCGCAATCCAACTTCTCTATACACTTCTTCTCCTTTATTTTGAAAAAACCAAAAAAATGTGGGCACCACAGTTGGTCAAATAAGCTTGGACCAGAGGGAATATTTTAGGGAATCTTCATGTATGAATCTCTGAATCACATAGGTGAAGTATAGTTAGAAAGCTCTTGACAAGACAAAGCAAGGGGGAGGGAAGGTCAGCCTTTCTTGCAGTAGGGGGGGGGACTCCAGATTTTCCAGGCCTAATTCATCCCTTTAGGCCTCCAAAATTGCCTTCAAAGATTTCAAGCATATTTTGGTTCCGACTCTATTAGTAGAAGTCCCCTTTTGGTGATACCTCTTTCTGATCTCTTTAGTCCATCATGTGTACATCCTTCCAAATGTTACCAAACCAATTCTCACCTTTAAATCATATGTCTAGCTATTGGTTCTAAGGTTTTCAAGTCTATTTTGGTTTTTTCTCTATTAGTAGAAGTACTCTTTTGGTGATACTTTTATCTGATCTATTTTGACCATCATGTATAACATCATTCAAGATGTTACCAAACTGAAGTTCACATCTAGATCATATGGCTAGCTCTTGGTATTACATTCATGAAGTTCATTCAACACCACTTGCTCACTTTTTGGTTATATTTACAATAATACTTGAGCTAGAAGATGAAAATACTAGATGACACAAGTTACAATCACTCTTAATTGTTTTTTAAACATTTTAATCACAAGAAAATTGTAAATTATCAAAGGAATTATGGAACAAAGAACCTCTTCCATTATAAGGAAAAATATACTTTCAAGCAAGTTGGAATGGCTTGTGAAAGTTATAGAAAAGATAACATCAATTGGATCAAAGCACCCATGACTAAATCAAATGTACAACAATTTATCATTAACACTATAATTACACATGGCAATAAATCAAGGACTAAAAATAAAGATGGAAGAAATATAAAGGCAACTCTACACCTTTATACTCCTTATATTACAAGGTAAGAAATCTAGCACTTTGAGTTTCTCTAACTAGAAAATTATACCTTTAAGATGATAAGTAAAAATAGAATTGGTGAATAATATATATGTAGTGATCATATGTATAGTGGTCTCTTAATGTCTTGAAAATTATATAAAATACTCTATAAAATCATCACAAAAGATGAGTGGGTTTCACTTTTGGGATTTATGGGAGATGTGCTCATCTAGTAAGCCTCCCATAAATGTTTTGAAGGGGTCTTGTAAACCAAATTAGGGATATTCACAAATATGTTAGTACAAAATTAGGGTCTAGTTTAATTTTGGGTCAGGTGTTAATTTTAGTCAAAGTTTGTGGGTCTTATGTCTTTCAAATATCTTGTAGATCATAAAAATTGGCGGGTCACAAAAATCATTAACCTTTACAAGGTGATGAGAGTACCTCTTGTAAAAAAAAGTCCTTCTCATACCCTATAATGATTTATGGAACATCCAATAGATCTCCCATTATATCTTTTATGGAAGTTGAAATGTCCAAAGTGAAACCCCTAGTATCTTGGATAATCATCTTTTTATTGGACCTCCATAGACTACCAGCCCCTTTGCATCCAATAGCACATGATAGTGAGTTGCCTTGGGCACATAAATTTGTATTGTGGTGTTGAATGTGGTGAGCTTGAGAAGACAAGGGAGGCTTTTTGGAGATGCTTTTGGTATGGATATATAAGGACAAAGCAACCGCAAGTAGAAACAAGAAGGACGAGAATACATCATCAAGCCATAGAAAGAAAAGACAAAGGAGGTAAAATGGTGCTAGATCCTAGTAGTATGGGTAAGCAAAATCTGCCCTACCATACCTATTAGACAAATTGCTATTGGGGAGGTCTTTTTTCATTTGGTTAGTTGTACCATTGTTCGTCAACATTGTTCTCACTTTTGATAATACCTCAATCCTCACCAATTTAGAGAAGCTACACCTACAAGTTGTGAAGCTATATTTTTGAGCATTAGGGCACTCCTAGATATTCATCCAAAGTAGGTTGTCATACAAGTGAAGATTGAGAATTATTTTAATAGTATTTCACGTGCATACATGTTTAAAGAGCTTAGGAAGGCTTATGGATCCTCGGTGAGTCTTATTCCTTTTCTATGGTCCTTCTATTGCTCTCTTACTTCCCTTTACTACCAATGCAATTTTTCACAAGGAGTCATTGTCTTGGAGCTTGTTGTTGGTACAACACAAGGAAATCATTTAGTGGACCTTTATTTTCCATGGCTCACGTTAGAGCTCTAGTATCTACTACTTTGTTGGCCATGTCAAGTTGTGTATTCCTCCTTGGTGAATATACACACATTGTGGGCCTTGTAGATCAGATTAAGCAAGCCTTTAACTACTTGACTACCAAGCTTCATCTTATAGGCTTGAGAATCAAGGTGTCAAAGTGTAGAAGATGGTCCACTTTAGGTATCCCTTCCTACCTTAAGCTTCCATAGGGATGTATCTTATCAACATATAAGCTATATATCTTTGGAGTGCCAATAGGATCTAAAGATTTTGTCATAAGCTTTAGCCAAAACCCTTGTAGAAGATAGTCTCCATGTGCACAACCTTGTCATGCGCATATACATTGCTACACAACATACATTGTTGTCAACATCATACACTATAGAAGCACAACTCACACATAAGTCATACATAGACTCTAAAGTGCCACAATAATCAGATTATTTACAACTCTTGAATCCACTCAACTTAGATCAGTACTTGATCTATCACCCTATAAACTGCCAAAAACTGGGCATTGATTAAAGTCAAGCCACACCTACTCTAGCTAAGAGAATTGAGGCGACGCTTGCCGGCCTCTGTCCACCATAGCCAGGAACTCAAAGGCTCAACATCAGAGAAGTGAGCTCTCTAGAGTTGCACTTCAAAAGTATACCCCTGGACTTGAGCTAGGTTTGAAACCCTAATGGTCTTGTTGATAGCACACTCAATGGTGCAAATGGTGCAAAGTGACGGTGGGCTCCATTGTGAAGTCAGTACCCTGAACACAAATTCTGACTGTTGGAAAGTAGCCTTTGAGAAACTACTGAAATAGCTCTAACTACTATCACTAGAACTCTAGTGTCCGAGCAATCTAGATGCAACACTACAAATGGTGTGACAGCTATCGTGCATATATACATCACTACACAACATACATCACTGTCAGCATCATACACTATAGAAGCACAACTCACACATAAGTCATACATAGACTCTAAAGTGCCACAATTGCCCTCCTAGCTGGCGGTTAGATCCCTCTAACTCCAGATAGCCATCTACTCTAAGTATATGGTATACCCTATAATGGGCAAAGATCAAGAAGCCGGGTGCTATGGAGCCCCATCGTTAGTCGCATGTCTGCAATCTATACCATATAAAGAATGAATTAACTATACGTCAAGTACATCTAGGACATAACCATTGTCCTTGAAGAACCACTGTGAAATGAGGAGTCATACATGCCATATGCCATACTCTTGAACAACTATCACACACTAACATAATAGTAGCTCCACCAGAAGTGCCACATAACATACACCTCAAGCTTGCACAACAAGTGCCAAGCTTGGGTCCATAGTACCATCAATGTTTGGGAGGTGGCATGGTGCACAATTGCGCACATGATCCTTCTAAATAACACCATCATGTCCTTCTAACACAAGGATTCTAGATGGCAAAACCTCACGCACTTTCAAGATAGTGTGGCCTATCAAAAAATCAAGTGTTGTCGGTGTTGTCGGTTGTAGATATACACAGTCTCTTGGATGAAATTGATGGATCACGGGTCTATAACCTCCTCCTTGAATAGTAGCATAGCATAAAGTATCTCTATGCTGAGCAATCACCAAGTTCTCAAAGGCCATTGGCATCACTCTCCAAAAGAACTCTACCCGTTGAGAACATGCACTCAACCATACATTAGGATCATCCAAGTCCAAAACTATAGTAGCATCTTGATGAATAGTTATAGGTAAATCTGGATCTCGTCCATAGAGTAGAAAGTACGGAGAGAAGGATGCTGAGGAGACTTTTTGGCTGAACCGATAGCCCATGGCCAAGCAAGGTAACTAGAGATCCCAATCTCCCAAGTGGCCTCTTTGCAAACCATACTTTTGCAAGCCTCTCTTCATCATTTGAACCACTCTCTCTACTAAGCCATTTGCCTCAGGGTGATCTCGGGATGTAGTATGAGGATCAATCAAAGCCTTGTCACACAAGACCTGAAACTCCCCCAAGAACTCTATACCCTGATCAGTCAAAACCTCAATTGGTGCACCAAAATGACTAAGAACTCGATCCAGGAACAAGTAAGTTGTCTTGTAACACCCATTTGTGCATGTGTGTGGTATTGTGATATTTAGCTTGGTGTTACAAGTACTTGAGAGATATTATTTATATAGAGATAAAGGATAGTTCTACATTAGTCATGATTAGCTAAAGTTAGTCATAGCTAAGATAGAGGGGACCTTACTTTAGAGGAAGTGGAAAAGATGAGCACCACTATTTTGGATTCTAGTGTATTGACTTGGTATTATTCTTAGGTGTTTGGCTTTGAGGAAAGAGTTGAGAACTCTTGGGCCTGCAAGACTTTTTGTTTTGGATTCTTCTATAGTCCAAGGATAGCCCATGTGAAGGAATCCTTAACTTAGTGCTTGGGTCAAGATAAGATCACATGCTTAGGGGAATATGCCCATGTGAATGGATATTCCTTTCTACTTTTTGACTTTACTTGGCTTTTAGCCTAGTAACTTGAGTTACTCTAGTAATTAGTAACATTGGTGCATAACTATTTCACAAGTATATAAACAAGGAGTGAGGAGGTACTCAACATCCTTTTATTTGCAACTATCTCTCTCTCTCATTGTGAGCAATGTCTTGAGTCTTGAAGTGTTAGCCTTGGAAGAGTATGATAGAGTTGGGGTTCCTTGCCTTCTTAGTCCATGGTGTGCTACCATAATAGCCATCAGAGGTTCATCCTAAGTGAGAGACAAACCGGCTCACATTTTTGGTTCTGTCGCCAAAACCTCTCTAGAAGGCAAGATAATGTTTTGCGTTCAATTCTACATTAGTGTAATACCAAGAGCTAGCCATATGATCTAGATGTGAAATTCGGTTTGGTAACATCTAGAATGATGTTATACATGATGGTATAAATAGATAAGATAGAAGTATCACCAAAAAGAGTACTTCTACTAATAGGGCAGAAACTAAAATAGACTTGAGAACCTTAGAACCAATAACTAGACATATGATTTAAAGGTTAGAATTGGTTTGGTAACATCTGGAAGGATGTTACACATGATGGACTAAACAGATCAGAAAGAGGTATCACCAAAATGGGACTTCTACTAATAGAGTGGAAACCAAAATATACCTAAAATCTTTGAAGGCAATTTTGGAGGCCTAAATGGATAAATTAGGCCTCCAAAATGTGCAATTCCCTCCCCCCCAATAGAGGAGAGGCTAGCCTTTTCCTCCCCCCGCTTTGTCTCGTCGAGAGCTTTCCAATGGTACCTTACTCATGTGATTTTGAGGTTACTATAGGAAGATTCCCTAAAAGATTCCCTCCAGTCAAATCTTGTTTGACCAACCAGATAGGACCTAGACCAGACATGTCACCCATCCAAGTAAGTAATCCAAGGGTGGAGCTTGCTGACATGTCACCTATTTGTGTCCCTAATCCTATGTTGAAGCTTCCTTGGAGGAGATCCTCTTTGTCTATATAATAAAGAGAAGGTGCTCCTTTGGGGCATCAAATGTTTGAGTGTGCAATCTGTGTTTCTCTCTTCTCTTGTCCTCGGAGTATTACAATTAGGTAGAAGGAGGCTATGAGAGCTCACTTGGAGATAACATTAGGAGAGGAGAGGGCTGAACTTATGTAAGAGAACCAATATCCATTTGTATACCCTGTAGTTCATTATGATGTCTTTGAAGTGATTTTGTACATCTTGCACACATGAGAGGATTTGGAGAGATTGTGTGAGGTGGATTGCAGATTTTGGGCAAAATCTCAAGTTTGAGATCTAGACTTGAAATTTCTACACATGATAGCTTGGGTTATTTTTCAGTTAGCACACTTGGAATTATTATGAGAGCTATTATGCGCATTGAGCTTGAATTTTTGAAAGTTGATAGGGTAAACTGCTTCCACAACTGCATGCTCTCTAAAAAATTGTATAAAAGACTGCCATTTCTTTAATTTTCATTTGACTTTTCTGAAACTTTCCAAGAAAATTCAATACATTATATCCTACCTGCAAACATAAAAATTAGAGAGAGATCATTCTTGCGCAAGGAGTTATGAGTTTTTGAAGTAAAAGGGGTGGTTTTTAGACCAAATCTGAAATATATGTGCTAAATAGAAAGGTGCCTATGCCAAATGGCTCGATGAAAAGATCTGAAATTTTGCAAGGAGGGACACCTAGAGTTGTGATTACCTGTAAAAAATTTCAGAGGACTGTCACAAACTAGTTGAGAGATCTGAGTGAAATTGTGAGGAAGGGTCAATTCTGCAGAGTGGAGATCTCATGCATGAGGAGTTTGAGAGCAACAAAAAGCATATTTGAGTGTTTAGATTCATCTTGGGAACATGGAGTGTCACCAAGAGTGGAAATTGAGACTATGTAAGGTTCACCAAGGGTTTTAGGTGATTTTAGGGGTGGATTTGAGGAAAAGAGAGTTTACAATAGAATTTGAAGAGAGTGTTGAGAGGATCCAAAAACCTACACCACTCGGAGGAAAGAGTGAGTCTAAGTGCTTTCTATGTGAAGAGACGAGACATAAGGCAAATTTATGTCCATTGACCTTTGAGAGCAAGAGATTGAGGGAAAGGAGAGGCTTACTTGACTTGGGTTTGCATGTTGGACCTTCTTCACCAAGATTGGGAGGGAGAAGATCTAAGACCAAGGAGTTGTGTGAGGTTTATGGAGTTGAAGGACTGCCAAAAGGACATGAGTCTAGTGGCGTAAAATAAATTTTGGAAACTTTGGTGAAAGATCTTGGAGAGAGTCTTAGTATAACTATAGAAATACTACCACCTTCATCAGCTTGTTCTCAAGATTAGTGATGAAGATAATCTTTCAACTTATAGATAAACTATCCATGAGGGTTCGATTAATATGCACTCTAGGATTTGATGTTGCTATAGAAATCTTGGAGCAACCTGAGCCTTTTGTGTTCCCTAGAGTGGATTACTATAAAATGGTGTTAGTCATGTACATACTCTATTAGTTATAGAGTGAGAGAAAAGAAAATAGAAAAAAATTGAGAGAAAGAAAGATAGTGAGAAGTTAAGATGGGGAAACTTCCGGTTTTCTTTGGCAAGGATGGAGAAGATGTGGAGGCCTTTGGGAGAGACTTCAAGAGAGCTTGCATAGGAAACAATGAGAGGAGGAAGAATTAGTGGGCCTCGTTATTACCAGATTTCTTTGAGGATGCAACACTTACATGGTATGAGTCAGAATACCAAAAGAGAGAGAGGAGAGATGGGGAAGAAGAGTCATGGGAGAGTTTGACTTCAACACTCATTGAGAACTTTCTCCTAGATGAGAGTTATGAGAGATTGATGAGTGAGGTTACCTTCCTCAAACAAGGAGATGGAGAGAAAGTGAGAGTCTATGTGGAAAGAGTGGAAAAGTTAGAGTCCAGATTTTGCATAGTGTTGAGGAAGGGTGGGGATGATGTGGAGACTACAACAATTGGCATAGGGGCCATTCTCACCAAGAATTTGGTGGGAGGGTTGAGACCACAAATTAGAAGCAAGGTGAGATATGAGAAACCTTCTTCCAAGGTTTAAGGTATCAAGATCACAATTCGTATGGAGGAGAGTTTGGAAGGAGATAAGAGTGATTTGGTGGTGAAGGAGGTTGTGCATCCTCCCCAAGGCTACAATTATGGTGGAACTCCTGATACTTTGGTGGCAAGGGTTGCACCACAAGCAATATTTGCTCTTGTTCTTGCACCTCCACCAAAGGATCCACTTCAAACCATCACAGAACAACTTGCGGATCTCAAGATCAATGTGGTGCAACAATGGGAGAAGAGAGAGGTAGATCAGAATGTAGGAAGAGAGCCCAGGAGTTATGAAAACTATCCATATAGAGGAGGCCAACCAGCCAACAATTTCAATGATAGAAATTGTTTTGGTTGTGGAGGAAGAGGCCATATCCAAAAGAATTGCCCAAATTCCACTTACCATGGAGGAAGGGGTTATGAGTGAGCCAATAGAGGGAAAGAGGGAGGTAGTGAAACCCAAGTGGCTCCTAATCCAAAAAAGGTAAGGGGATAGCATCCATAGATGTGGTTGAGAGCAAGTATAAGAAGGGAGAGTGCTCAAACTCTAAGAGTCTTAATTTGGAGCTTTTGGCACAAGAGAAGAAGAGAGCTTGTTTTGCAAAGGATGTTCACTCTTCTCAAGGATTTACTCCAAGCAAAGATACTCCTATGTCTACTAAGAGCACTCGCACATCAACACCATCAACAACAAAGACTCCAAGGAAGAAGTTGGGGATGGAGGACTTCTTGATTTCAAAGCAACAATGGAACTACAATGTGTTGGAGGATGTTTGTAGTCACAAGGCTAACATCACAGTGGGACAATTAATTGCTTTGAACCCTACCTTGAGAAAGGAGCTTAGAGGTGGTTTGAGTTCTACAAGGAGCAAGAGGAAGAAGAAGGAAAAATCTCTAGTATCAATGGGGGTGGTGGAGGCCAAGTCAACACCATGGGAGGCTTGTGAATATGCTTCCAAAATTGATGTGAGAGTGAATGGTCACAAAATCAAGGATGCACTTGTTGATGGACAATCAGCAGTAAATGCCATGTCAGAAAGGTTGATGAAGAAGTTGGGTATGATACCCTCAAGACCTTCAACATTTGTGGTGAGCATGGCAAACAAGCAACAAGTTCAACCAATAGGGGTGATGGATAAAGTGGTAGTTTCAATTATGGGAGTTCAAAATCTCATGACTTTCCAAGTCTTGAAGGATTCAAGCTATGACTTCCTTCTTGGGAGGCCATGGTTGAGAGCAGCACACACAATGGGTCGATGGCACAAAGTGTACTTGAGGATTGGGCCATCAAACCATAGAGTCATTGTTCCTGTGACTAACACCACCAAAACTTCACATTCAGATACACCATCTTCTGATTATTGGGAATCAGATTCTAAAGAAGGAGCTTTAGGTGTGGACACAAGCATGGAAGAGGAGACTTCCACAGAGGAGGATGAATCTGAATCTAATTCAGATGTGTATCCTTTGTGTGCTATGGATTTTGCACCTAAGCTAGAGGTTTTGAAGGACCCAGATAAATCACCATTGACACTTGAGGAGGTAGAGAGAAGGTTATCTACCCTCAAGTATGGCCCAAATGTTACCAAGGAGGAGAAGGTGAGATTTGAGGAGATTTTCCGCAAGTTCATCCATGTGTTTGCTTTTAGTTACAAGGATTTGAAGGAAGTCACCTTGGAGGAGCACAAGATAGAGGTGGAGTCACATGCAAGACCAATCTGCCAAAAGCAACATTGCATTAGCTCACCAATATCTTTGTTTGTGAAGGAGGAGATTGATAAGCTCAAGGAGGCTGGATTTATCTTTGAGGTGGAGAATTCAGAATGGGTGTCTCCAATTGTCATTGTGAAGAAAAAGAATGGCAAGCTTTGAGTATGTGTGGATTACAAGAAGCTCAATGTTGTTACCAAGAAGGACTACTACACATTGCCATTCATTGATGAGATCTTGGAGGAGGTTGCAGGTCATGAAAGGTACAATTTTGGAGATGGTTATAGTGGATATAACCAAATCAAGATTGCACCAAAGCATCAACAACTCACCACATTCACCACACCTTGGAGAACTTACGCTTTCAAGGTCATGCCTTTTGGGCTTTGCAATGCTCCAGCCACATTCCAACGGTTCATGAACAAGGTATTTGAACCTTTCATTGGGAAATTTGTGAGAGACTTCATTGATGACTTTTGTGTCTATGGGAGCAAGGAGGAGCACTTTGAGCACCTAATCAAGGTCTTGCAATGCTTGGATGAGGCAAATGTATCACTCAACCCAGAGAAGTGCATTTTTGGATGTGAAGAAGGTCTACTTTTGGGGCACATCATCTCCAAGGATGGAATAGCAGTTGATCCTAAGAAGTTGAGGAAAATCTCAAACCTTCCATTCCCTTCAAGCTTGACAAAGTTACACCAATTCTTGGGGATCGTTGGATACTATAGGACGTTCATCTTCTCATTTTCCAACAAGGCTTATGCATTGACCATCTACATGAAGAAGGGTGTAGATTACATGGTGATTTTGGAGGACAAGGAGGCTCTCAAAGCTTTTGAGGAGCTCAAGCAATCCCTGGATGTAGCTCCAATTCTTGCTAAACTTGATTGGAGTAAGCCTTTCATCCTCTACAATGATGCTTCTAATGTAGCTATAGGATGCACTCTTAGTCAATTAGACCAAGATGGGCCTGATCATCCAATAGCTTATGCTAGTAGGCAGATGGTTTCAACAGAGAAGAACTACTCTGTCATAGAGAGAGAAGGGTTGGCAGTGATCTTTGGTCTCAAGAAGTTTAGACACTACTTGATTGGAGGGAAAGCCACCATTTTCACAAATCACAAGGCTTTGAAGTACATCTTCAACAAGCCTAATGTTGAAGGGAGATTAGCAAGGTGGATAATACTCTTGTTTGAGTATGACTACACCATTGAGGATAGGCCAAGAAAGAAACATGCAAATGTTGATTTGTTATCTAGGGCCTATGATCATGATGGAGATGAGCCAGTGGATGATTCCTTCCCAGATGAGGAGCTCATAATCTCAGTCACTCAAGAGGTTCCAATTGAGTATAAGGAGATTGTGGATTTTGTGACAAGAGGTAACTATCTAGGAGGGATGTATGCTAGGGAGAAGAAGGCCCTTGCAGTAAGATCTAGACCTTACACAATAGTGGAGGATATTCTTTTTCACCAAGGAGCAGATGGTCAACTTCAAACAGCAATGGGTAAGGACAAGTCTATCTCACTCATAAAAGAGTTTCATGAAGGTTTAGTGTGTGGAAGACACTTTGCAGGAAAGGTGCATGCTTTCAAGATTCTAGATGCAGGTTACCATTGGAGAGGAATTTTCAAGGATTGTCTTGATTATTGCAAAACTTGTCATGTTTGTTAAGCTTTTGCTAGAAAGTCTACATCCACTCCACCACTTAGATCAATTCCATTGCTAGGACCTTTTGAGAAGTGGGAAATTGATTTTGTAGGTCCTCTCAATAGAACCCCAAGGAACAATAGATATTTGTGGTAGTTACTGATGATCTTACCAAGTGGGTTGAGGCTAGACCATTGAGGGACAAGAATGAAAAATGAAGTTGGTAGATTTCTTTATGAATGCATTATCACTAGATTTGGATGCCCTTTGGAGTTGGTTTCTCATAGAAGAGGAGAGTTTACATGAAGATAACTACAGCCATACTACACCATTTCTCTATCACACATAGAGTAACTACATCCTATAAGCCAAATTCCAATGGCTTGGCAGAGAGAACTAATCAGACCTTGTGCATGATGTTGGCCAAAGATGTAGAAATGGAGGGGGCTAAACATCATTGGGACAAGAGGATTCATGCAGTTTTGTGGGAGTATAGGACAACCATGAAGACTTCCACCAGATATTCTCCATTTCAATTGGTATATGGTATTGAGTCTACCCTACCTATTCACTTTGATCTCCCTACCTTCCAAAGCATTCATAGGAGATTGAAGAAAGCACAAGGAGGTGATGCAGAGAAGTCAAGGAAGGAACAACTCATGGAGTTGGAAGAGGCAAGAGCAATTGCTATGGTTCGAATGGAGCAAGCCCAAAGGAAAGAAAAGGAGAGCTATGACAAGAGGTAAGGGAAGAAGAAGGTGAAGCCTTTCAAAGAAGGTGATTGGGTAATGTTGTTTGATTCCATTTGATTCAAGAGAGTGCAAAAGAAGTTTTTGCCTAAGTACTTTGGACCTTTCATAGTGGAGAAGGTGTGGGGCAATTACACCTATGATCTCAACAAGTTGGGAGGAAGACACTTTGATAGGATTAACGATGATAAGTTGAAGATGTATTATAGAAGGTAGAGAGACCTTCACTTTGAGGACAAAGTGAAAACTTAGTCAGGGAGTAAATGTAACACCCATTTGTGCATGTGTGTGGTATTGTGATATTTAGCTTGGTGTTACAAGTACTTGAGAGATATTATTTATATAGAGATAAAGGATAGTTCTACATAGTCATGATTAGCTAAAGTTAGTCATAGCTAAGATGGAGGGGACCTTACTTTAGAAGAAGTGGAAAAGATGAGCCCCACTATTTTGGATTCTAGTGTATTGACTTGGTATTATTCTTAGGTGTTTGGCTTTGAGGAAAGAGTTGAGAACTCTAGGGCCTGCAAGACTTTTTGCTTTGGATTCTTCTATAGTCCAAGGATAGCCCATGTGAAGGAATCCTTAACTTAGTAGTTGGGTCAAGATAAGATCACATGCTTAGGGGAATATGCCCATGTGAATAGATATTCCTTTCTACTTTTTGACTTTACTTGGCTTTTAGCCTAGTAACTTGAGTTACTCCAGTAATTAGTAACTTTGGTGCATAACTATTTCACAAGTATATAAACAAGGGGTGAGGAGGTACTCAACATCCTTTTATTTGCAACTATCTCTCTCTCATTGAGTTCTCTAGTGAGCAATTTCTTGAGTCTTGGAGTGTTAGCCTTGGAGGAGTATGATGGAGTTGGGGTTCCTTGCCTTCTTAGTCCATGGTGTGCTACCATAATAGCCATCAGAGGTTCATCCTAAGTGAGAGATAGGCCGGCTCACAGTCCATTCATTAGACTTGTCAGGAAGTGCCACCAACTCAATCCACTTGGAGAAGTGCTCCACCATCACCAAAACATACCGATGATGTCTCATAGTCAGCGGTAAAGGTCTAGCAAAGTCCAATCTCCAATAATAACCCAATCCCATGATAGGTAATGGGTGTAACTGTGGTGTAGGAGCATTGGATGATGCTCTCACTCGGTGTCGAGGAGATTGGATGGTCTCAAGAGTGCACCAAGCACCTAGCTGCTCATGCTTAGGTTATCCTATTCATCAAAGAGTTAGAAGTTCCCTTGCAGTTTATCGTAGGCTCTACTCTTTCATATGATTGCAATTTCCTCCTTTTTATAGAGCAGTTGCCTATAGTTGCTCCTATCTGCAGGCTCTTCTTAGGATTGTTTGGTTGGATTTCTTGGGTTAACCCTGAACCTAATGTATCACTACAGCATGTTCATGTTTGTTAAGCTTTGGGTTGAGGTTTATGGCTTTGGTGGGGTCTGTTTGGTAGGTCACAAGGTGTGGTTTAGACTCAATCCAAGGCAAACAGATCAATGACTTGATCTATCTATATGTACCAAACTAGAAAGCCAAGAATGGAGTCCTTCTTCATGGCACTATTCATAATTATCAATAAACACATTCATCCACAAGAATTGCATAGCCTTCACCACACCCTCATCTTGCTATTTACAAGTCCACTTGGGAAATAACCAGTTCCAAGTAATCATTGAACTCACCTAAGTCCCTATGACTGTCAAATAAGCAGAAAGGAAGGAAGAATAACAACCAAATTCAAAATTGGTCTCCAACATGTTCTCTCTTACTTGCATGTTTAGTTCAGACCAGTCCAACTGTGAAAAATTTCTCTATTTCTCTGCCACATCAAGGTCTAAGGGTCCTGTCACAGTCAATGTCTATAGCTCCGGTCAGAGGCAATGCACAAGCTTTTGTCATAGCAAAGTCCAAGCTCTTGACGTACCCAGATTTATCTCTACTCAGACCATACCAAACCAACTTTGGGGATTTTCTCCTCCTCTTACCTCTCTGTCCAAGCAAATTCAACTCTGAGTTGTCTTCTCTTCCTCCAATGTTTTCGGCCAGACCGTTTCAAATTTTTTGTTTCTCCCTCCTTGCCAAGCATTTCTTTATCTCTTTGAAAGTTCCTCCAGTTAGAAATCTATCTCCAACCCCTTGTGTGATGGGAAACCCTTCTTGGTTTGCATAAATAGCAACTACTCTCTTCTCTCTCTTCTTTCTCTTCTCTTGAAAACTCTATCCTCTCTTACCTCTTTGTTTAGGCAGCTAGCCCTAACTCCTTTGGGGATTTTTCCTCTATGTTCCTTTTCAGCCCTTTGATCCCTTGTCCTCCAGGCCACATTCTTCCTTCTTCAAACCCTTACTTCTTTGTACAGCCAAGCCCTGCCTCTCCTTCAAAGTTAACTCTTCTCACACAAACACCAAGTCTTTGTTCTTCCAAAATTTTCTTTACTCTGTTCCAGACAGCCCAAGTCATTGCTCTTTGAGGGCTTTTCTTCATCTCAAACCAATCTTCCTTCTGAAACATCCATCCTATCTCTCTTTCACATCTCCTTTGAACCTTTTCTCTCTTGCAAACCCACAAAGCTCTCTTTGATAATTTCTTGTCCTTGTTGCAATCTCCCCACAAAAGGAGAATCCCTCTACACAGCCAAGTCTTTCTCTCCAATATCTCTCCCACTCCTTCCTTTCTCTCGAAGAGAAGAAAAGAAAAAGAAAAAGAAACTCTTCTATCTCTCCCCTATTCGGAGCTGTTCTCTCAAAATGTGTCTTCTCCTTCCCACATCCAGCCTTGACCCTTCAATAATCTTCCCCTCTCCCGGCAAGCCTTTCTCTCCCTATTCTTCCCTGCTGTTCTTGCCTTTCCTGTCATCTCCTTCAATTCACACTACTGCTTCCCGCAACTTCCTACAAAAAAAAACCCTCCTTTGATCTTCTTGTTCTTCTTCTTGCTTGTCATCTCCTTTGATTCACCATTCACAAAACCTTCCAAAATCCCCTCTTCCTGTCTAGTCCTTGCCCAAACAAAATCCTCTCTCCTTTGATTCCCCACTACTGCTTCCCAAAACTTCTTGCCAAACCCCTACTGATCTTCCTGTCCCTTTTATTTCTTGTTGAAAACTCCTCCGAGTCTTCCAATTTTACCAGTCCTTTTTTCTATAAAAAATCCTTCTCCTGTTTCCTATTTTCTTTATTCCCCCTACCTTCTTTTCCTACCAGCAATCCTGATTCAGTTTGAGCAGATAAAGAACAATAGAATTCCCCAAATACTACTTCCTTTGATCAATCAACACAAATTATTACTCCCTGAAGACTTCCTTCAATCAAGTCAACAATCCAAAAAGCAGCCACAAGATAAAATAATCCAAGGATTTTGGCAACCTTGGCATCACACAGCTGCAGCAAAAAAAACTTCCCGTCCACTTCTTCACCTTTGTTTCTCTCCTTTGGTTTCAATTCCCTTTGATATTGCTTTGCCTCTCTGACTTTGGTTCCTCTCTTGTTGCTTTCTTGTTTCTCCCTCTATGCTCTGTTTGATCTCACTTCTATTGTTTTCTTGTTTCTACTGCTTTGTTTGATTTCACTCTTTCCGCTTTCCTGTTTCTCTCTCTTTACTCTGTTTGATTTCACTTCTGCTGTTTTCTTGTTTCTACTACTCTATTTGATTTCATTCTTGCCGCTTTCTTGTTTCTACTGCTTTGTTCAATTTCACTCTTGCTACTCTCAAAACTCCTTTCTGTTCACCAATTTGTCTAACCCTCTGGTCCATCAAAAATCCTTCTCTTGGTTTCTTCCTGTCCTCCTCAATTTTTCTTCCCTTGACTCCCCTTTCGATACTCTTCCTGTCTTCCTTTTCTTTCCTAAACACTATCTCTACCACATTCCTTGATTTATTCCATTCCTAAAGCCACCCAAGGCCACACACCACATGCCCCAAACACATAGAAACCCTCTTGAATCGTGAATAAACAAGACTCCTCCGTTCATATCTTTGATAAGAACTGCTTACCCTTCAACAAGTCCTTTGATCATTCCCTACCACTCAAAACTCCATCAATCCTTCTCTATCCTTCAAGAGACAAGCCTTTTGATACCTCTTTGTCACTCCAATTCCTTTCATTACCTCTCCGTTCTTCAAAACCAAAACCTTTCAATACTTCACTGTCTTCTTCTTTCACTTTCACTGTACCTCAAAACTCTACCGATCCTTCTATGTCCTTCGAGAGACAAGATTTTTGATACCTCTTTGTCACTCCAATTCCTCTCATTACCTCTCTGTTCTTCAAAACTAAAAACCTTTGATACTTCACTATCTTCTCCTTTCACTTTCACTATCCCTCAAAACTCCATCAATCCTTCTTTGTCCTTCAAGAGACAAGCCTTTTGATACCTCTTTGTCACTCCAATTCCTCTCCTTACCTCTCCGTTCTTCAAAACCAAAACCCTTTGATACTTCACTGTCTTCTCCTTTCACTTTCACTATCCCTCAAAACTCCATCGATCCTTCTTTGTCCTTCAAGAGACAAGCCTTTTGATACCTCTTTGTCACTCCAATTCCTCTCATTACCTCTCCGTTCTTCCCAACCCAAAACCCCTTTGATACTTCACTCTTCTCCTTTCACTTTCACTGTCCCTCCAAACTTTGGCCCTGTCACCACCAAACCCTTTCAAGGCATTTTTCTTCAGCCTCTATCCACTCAAAAAAAATCTTCTTAGGCCACTTTGTCAGTACTCAACATGGAAAATCCCAAAACAACTCTTTTGCTTAAAGTGTTCCAAATAAACTCTCTAGATCCTTCTGCTCAAAATTACTAAATGAAACACTCTCATAGGGCTTATTTGCTCAACTGGCACTAAACTGAAATACTCCCAAAATCTAGTATCATAAACAAAATCCGGAGCTCATGTAATATAAATTTAAGCCCTGAGTTGGTGTAGCACAAAGAAACTCCTAAGCTCATGCATCATTTTTCAAATCCTCTGAGCTCTTGAAACATAAAAGGACTTCTGAGTTTACTCAACCCTTGAAACTTCCCCGGCTTATGGCAACATACAATAACTTTACAATGATATGAAAGATATTCCCAAGATACAACAACATAACAAAATACCAAAGTCACTATAATGTAAAGTCAACAAAATTCTCCCACAAAATGCACCAATGATTCATGTAGATTATTTTCCTTACAACATTGGTCACAAACCACACATCTAGCAACAACCTGTTATACCACGGTCTGCATACCGTGCCACCAAAAATAGCTCTGGAGTAAGCTATATGTATGCTTTACTCCAAAATGTCCTAGCTCCTCATGAGCATGATGTACCAATTGTGGTCTCTGAGATGGAAGTGGTATTACTCACACTCTACCATCCTCCCATACAAGCAAAAGGTGTCTGCCCTCCAATCTGAACCGTCTGGCTTGCTGAAGAACATGGTCTCTCTCCTTGGCCCTAACTGTGCTACCCACAACACCAATGCAAAGATAGTCCATCACTAAGACATCATCATGAATGTCTCGCTCAATTGTACCAATATCTTCACCCTCTGGATCTATGACCTCAATAACTCTTCTTGTATGCGTTGAGAGAGATACCACCAAAGCCTTTGACAATATACACAGAAAGGCTGATGCATGCCAACCTGGCACCATCTCCTCATTTGTCTCACCATGCCAACGTGCTCCAGTCTGATCCTATTGGCTGGGACATGGGTTTCTACTCAACCCATCTACATCACGGTCCACTACTCCAAGTCTGTGAACAATCATGAAATCATACTCATGTAAAATCAGAGCCCATTGTGCAAGCTTCCCTGAAAGCTTGTCAAACTCCATCAATCACTTCAGTGGCTGATGATCAATGATGAGAGTGAAAGAGTTACCAAATAGGTAACATCAGAAATGTGCTACTGTCCAAACTACTACCAAGCACTCTCCCTCATATGAACTATACTTTGCCTCTGCTGAATTGTTGGAGCAACTAGCATAGGCCACCACAAACTCCTTCCCTTCATCATCATGTTAGGTGAGCATTGCTCCAAGCTCCAACATACTCTGATCAGTATGAACCTAAAATGATCATCCTCTGATTGGTCTCCTCAAAATAGGAGCAGATGTCAACCTCTCCTTGAGCATTAAAAAAGCTCTCTCCTGCTCATCTCTCCAACACCACCTTTGTGTAAGCTTGGTCTGTGAGCCGGCCTGTCTCTCACTTAGGATGAACCTCTGATGGCTATTATGGTAGCACACCATGGACTAAGAAGGCAAGGAACCCGAACTCCATCAAACTCTTCCAAGGCTAACACTCCAAGACTCAAGGCATTGCTCACTAGAGAACTCAATGAGAGAGAGATAGTTGCAAATGAAAGGATGATGAGTACCTCCTCACCCCTTGTTTATATACTTGTGAAATAGTTACGTACTAAAGTTAATAATTACCGTAGTAACTCAAGTTACTAGACTAAAAGTCAAGTAAAGTCAAAAAGTAGAAAGGAATATCTATTCACATGGGCATATTCCCCTAAGCATGTGGTCTTATCTTGACCCAACCACTAAGTAAAGGATTCCTTCACATGGGCTATCCTTGGACTAAAGAAGAATCCAAAACAAAAAGGCTTGCAGGCCCAAAGTTCTCAACTCTTTCCTCAAAGCCAAACACCTAGGAATAATACCAAGTCAACACACTAAAATCCAAAATAGTGGTGCTCATCTTTTCCACTTCTTCTAAAGTAACATCCCCTCTATCTTTGTCACGCCATTTGTAGTTCCGCATCTAGATGCTCGGACACTGGAGTTCCAGTGATGGTAGTTAGAGTTATTCTAGCTGTTTCTCAGGGACTACTTTCCGACGGTTAGATTTCGTGTTCGGGGTACTGACTTCACGGTAGGGCCCACCGTCACTTTGCACCGTTTGCACCGTCGAGTGTGCCGTCAGCGGGACCGTTAGGGTTTCAGGGCTAGCTCGAGTCCAGGGGGTATAGTTTCGAAGTGAGCTCCAGAGAGCTCACTTCTCTGATGTTGAGCCTTCGAGTTCCTGGCTATGGTGGACAGAGGCCGGCGAGCGTCACCTGGATTCTCTATGCTTGAGTGGGTGTGGCTTGACTGTAATCAGTGCCCAGTTGTTGGCAGTTTATAGAGTGACAGATCAAGTACTGATCTGAGTTGAGTTGAGTTGAATTGTTAAGCAATCTGATTACATCAGAGAAGTGAAGTCAGGGGGAAATCGGGTGCAGGAACGTTGAGTGTTGGTGGTATCTCCAAGCTCGGTGGATCGTGGTAGCTCAATTCAGGTTCTGTGTTTCCCTAGTGTGCAGAACTCGTGTAGTTGATGCAAATTTGGCAGTTAGGCGGACGGTGTGCGGAAGCGCTGGCCAAATTTCGAGCAAAGAAGAAGCAATTTTTGAGCAGTGTTGTGATTTTGAGCTCAGGAGGTGAAGGCAGGACCAATTTGCTGCGAGTTGGGCTCGGAAAGTGAAATTGAAGGTGGAGTTGGAAAGCTCTTCTCATGAAATTGTGATTTGGAAAAACCCATTTTGTCAATTTGGCTCGAGTGGAAAGTTAGCGGGGGATTTGGCGGACATCCATCTTTAGGGTTTACGTCAGATTTTACGTCAGATTTACGTCAGATTTTGGGCCAGAATTGGAGGAGTTTCGCTGTTTGGCCAGATTTGGAGAACTTTCGCTAGTTTGGAGGAGTTTCGCAGATTTGGAGAAGTTTTGCCAATTTTGGAGGAGGTTCGAAGTGGCAACAAGAAAGGCCTCATTTGGCTGAATTTCGGCGTTTAGAGGCATAGGGCTGTGGGCTATGAGAGGCTACGAAGGCCTAGAAGGGCCAGCAAGCCAGCTTGCTGGCGTGAGGCTAGCTAGTTTAGTGTAGATCTTGGTCATTGGTTGGCAAAATCTGCCTTTCTTGCTAGATTGTGCGCAACAGGGTTTGACCCCTAGATCTCTTGTTCCTAGACTGGTGCCCTAGCCAACTGGTCCACCCTCACTTGTTGTCATAGTGACTGTGCCACTGTTATCTATACACATGTAGCTTTGGCTAGGAGAGGCAGTTTGATCCCATTCTTGGTGATCCTGGTAGCTTAGGACTTAGATACGAACTACTCTTATGTCAAATGCCAAATGGTGGCAGAGTCAGTCCCGTGTTGTGTTATGAGATGGAGGGTTTTCGTTTAGATTTCTTGTGATTGGATCCCCTCCATTCTCTGCTTCCTGTTTGTGCACCACGTTTGTGTGAGGTGCCTTGACTTTTGAGCGTTGGTGCTCTGGTGTGCTCTCGGTGGTGAGGCTGGAGTGATGACCAGTCAGACTACCTTTGTTTCTCTCCGGTGAGGCAGGAAGTGATGACCTGCAGACCGTGAGAGTGCGTGTTATGATGGCAGGTTACAGGTTGCCCTTCCCCTAGTGTAGTTATCTCGGTTAGAGTTACATTAGTGGGTGGTGTTTTAGTTGGTGTTGGCACGCGGTGGTGTTGGCACTTGGTGGGGCACTTGCGGTTGCGACTTGCTGTTGCAGTTGGTGGTTCGGGTTTGTTGGTGTGGTTACTTTGTAACGACAGAGTTCTTTGGAGATTCCAGAGGAGTTAGCCCTGCAGTACGCAGTGGGTTTACTCGGAGTGGTGCTCGGTATCAGCCTGTATCTCAGGTCCCAGTGAGGGAGGAGATTGACTCTGAGTTGGAGTTCGACACAGGAGCTGATTCAGTTGAGAGTGCACTTGGTGTGTCCGCACCGTTGTTGTGGGACATGGACGAGATTTATGGGGCCTCCAAAGGCCCTAGGCGTTACTCTGGTACAGTGGGTACCATTGAGTTGGATGACTTCATCCAGGAGTTCGATAGTTGGTGTGATCTGCAGCAGATGCGGAACCCGACTTTGTTCACACCCTTCATGGCATGGAAGGGGTTGTTTCAGCACTTGGAGGGTCCACCGATGGACGACTACCATGAGTTCAGGAGAGCTCATTTGGAGGAGATTGAGTTATGGAGACAGTATTGGTCTCCACACTATGTCTCCATCACTTTAGGTTCGGTGGCCAGGAGTAGGTCGGCTGTACCTACGAGTTCTAGCTCGAGTAGTGTTGGTGGAGCTAGTGGAGGTGCACTAGCTGGAGATAGTGCTACTACGAGTGGAGGTACCGCTGCAGGAGGTGGTGTGGTACCGGGGTTTAACCCCATGGTTGAGTTCTTCCTATGTTTGAGGCAGAACTACCAGGGAGTGCGGACTGACAAGCTGAGGAGCTTGCAGGAGTTCCAGCGGAAGGCTGGAGAGAGCCTACGCAAGGCATACACTCGCATGAGGCGGCTGATCAGTTTCACTCAGGGAGTTACTGAGGCCCAGGCAGTCCAGTTTTGGTATGGGATACTGGACAGGGAGTTGCGACGTAGAGTTCGTGATGCTACGTTGTTGCAGGCTACTTCGCCCACTTTGGCAGTAGTCTTTGGTTTGGCTGAGCGTATTGAGCTCAACATGGTGGAGGAGAGAGTGGTGACATCTGGATTTGGTAGAGAGACCTCATCCACGGTTGTGACTTCTTCTAGAGTGCAGCAGAGTGCACCACACCCAGTTGGTTTTCGAGGACAGGGTGGACAGCCCAGATCCTATGGAGCGAGTGGA
Organism: Lunularia cruciata; assembly: GCA_948567375.1. Taxonomy (NCBI): domain Eukaryota; kingdom Viridiplantae; phylum Streptophyta; class Marchantiopsida; order Lunulariales; family Lunulariaceae; genus Lunularia; species Lunularia cruciata. Next base: position 38,730,773 of record OX419755.1, on the reverse strand, counting down.
GGGCCTAGTGGAGTTAGACCCTTACCCTCATTTTCGGGTCAGCAGCAGCCAGTGAGTGGTAGTGTTGCTTGTTGGACTTGTGGTGGACCTCACCATAGGAGAGAGTGTACTCAAGGCAGCGGACCTGATACCTCTGGTGCATCACAGCCAGCACAGAGGCAGTGTGAGCATTGCCACAGATTTGGTCACACTAGTGACCGGTGTTTTGACCTACACCCGGAGTTACGGAGTGGTAGGGCTGCTATGGCAGGTAGTAGAGGAGCTCCAGTTCATGGAGGACGAGGTGGTAGAGGTGGTGGTAGAGGATCTACACCTAGTAGGGGTGCAGTACCTGCCCTTACTTTTGACACAGCTATGGCTACTCGGATTGAGCAGTTGGAGTAGAGATTGGCTAGTATGGCTATTGCTCATAGGAGATCAGATTCGGGTGCTGAGGCTTCCACCTCATATGCTGGTGATAGAGATGCTTTGGACTTCATGTGCGGAGCAGCACAGGTGGATGCATCTGCAGCAATGACTAGGAGTGCAGTACGTGCTCCAGAGCCTAGAGGAGCATCAATGGAGTTGGACCCACAGAGAGGAGAGGTTGGGAGACAGGTCAGACTTCCCCAATCTTTCACGCTATCTGAGGCATTGCAGACGACATCCATGGTTCCTAGACGTCCCAGTGTAGGTGTGGTAGGTGGTGATGGAGTACTTGATGGAGTACCTGCTAGTCAGCCACCTGCTACTACACAGATTGAGTCTAGCATGATGTTGGGGGCGGCTCAGCTGATTATGCGGCATCCTTTATTTTCAGCCAGTGACATGTTTACATTGGGAGTGGACCCAGCCCCAGTGTTCCGGTTGGCTGCCACGTTGTGTGAGAGTAGGGATGGTGCAGTTCCTACTACTAGAGCAGAGGTGGTTGGTAGTGGAGCTGACTTGGTTGAGGAGCATGGGATCCGTTCAACGACCAGTGGTTTATGGCAGGCAGCAGCGGCTAGACTGGAGGAGTTGCCAGCTAGACCGGCCTTTGAGAGAGCGCGGTTTACACCTGGTGTTGTCCTATTGGATAACCAGAGGGGGATCTTTTGTTTAGTGGGACCTTCAGGGAAGGTCTATACACCACAGAGAGTCTTGTTAGACTCTGGTGCGCAGCCCCTTATGTTGGGGAAGGCTGCAGTTGTTGGTCTGGAGTTACGGAAGACCAATGTGGAGAGGTGTCCATTTCAGATCCAGACATCTCTTGGTGGTGGTTCGACACAGTACATCACACGTGGAGAGCTTGTTGTCCAGGTTCAGCCTGGTCATCCGACTGATAGCTCGGTGGTGAGAGCTCAGGCTATTGCGACGATAGCTGAGTCCTATGATGTGCTAGTTGGGGGAGCAGTGTTATACCCTATGGGTTTCAGTATTGACTATTGGGAGGAGACAGCCTCTTATAGACCTGGTTGGCAGTCTGGTGAGGGACGGGTATGTCGCCTACCAGTACGCTTCAGTAGTGGCAGTCTTGGCTCACTACAGTCCGGGACCATGGCAGCATCAGTTTTGGCTTTCAGCGGTGCAGTTACTTGGCTTGGTGACTTGTTGGAGGGGAACGCCCATGCAGAGGATACTCCAATACCAGAGGAGATCACTCGGCTATGGAGTACGAGTGGGATTGTTCCATCCACCTTGGATGTTCCATTGTGGAGTTCAGAGGAGGCATTGCAGCAGCATGCAGATCAGTTGGTGCAGCAGGCTTGGAGTGGAGCCTTCGTACCATCAGGGGATGAGTGTGAGGATGAGCCTCCAGAGGCGATTGCTTTGACACCTCTGGATACCACACTCATTGCTTGGCAGTATCCAGTAGAGGGGATATGCCTATTGGAGTTGTTTGGTGGGATCAGAACCGGACTAGCTGCGGTATTACAGGCGGGTATCCGAGTACAGAGGTACTTGTATGTAGAGAGAGATGAGATTGCTAGGCGAGTCTTTCTACATCATGTGGCACACTTGGCCTATCGGTATCCGGAGTTATTACCGATGTCAGCAGTCAGAGGTTACCAGAAGGCCTTACCAGGAGACATTTCCTTACTGGGGGCGCATGACCTAGAGAGACATGGGCCTGTTCACTTGGTGATTTCTGGATGGCCATGTCAGGGACATACACGTGCGGGCCGCGGTTTGGGTCTTCAGGATCCTCGTTCTGGTGTGTTTTGGGAGATGTTACGGATACTACGACATCTCCAGGTTCATCAGTCTGTTTCTCCAGCTTACCTTTTGGAGAACGTTCTATTGATGGGTGATTCTCGCACTAGAGTGGTGGCGAGTACACATCAGGTCCATTCATGGATGGGACCTGCTGTATTGTTAGATGCAGCCAGAGTGGGATCACGGGCTCATCGTCTTCGTCTTTGGTGGACAAACCTCTTACCCAGAGAGGTTCTACAGCGTGCTTATGATGGATTCAGCGACTGGACCACATTCTTGTTGATGATATCTTGGATGTTGGGCGTCAGTCTCAGACAGTGGTAGTGGCTGATAGGTCACCCATGGCAGTTGTGAACCTAGTTGGACAGCCTAGAGCTGCATTTCCCACACTCATGAGTTTCCCAGGCTCTCATGCTTTTCGAGAAGGAGGACCTGGACTTGTTTGGGACTCACAGTTACAGCAGTTGGTGGAGCCCAATGCTGATGAGAGAGAGCGGGCGATGGGTTTTCGCACCGGTATTACCGCTATTCCAGCAGTGTCAGAGGCATCGAGGCGTCAGGTGTTAGGTCAGGCTATGGACCTGAACTGTTTGACCTGGATTGTGAGCCTTGGTTTGGCAGAGCAGCGTAGGATGCGCTTGATAGGCATCACCACTCGGACACTTGTGAGCCCTATGCCTATCAAGACGATTCAGGCACATGCTGGGGGCGATGGACCGAGTGGACATGGTATTCTTGGGACACATCCAGTAGCTACTAGGGAGAGTGGTCTACTTGGAGTCCATCCAGGTGAGCGTGGGCTACTTGGATTACACCCTTGGTCCACATGGGATGCAGCCAGAGGACATATGGAGCTTGCAGCCAGAGTGGAGGGAGTTTTTCACACAGAGGATGGGACCTCTAGTGGTCGGGAGCATGACACCATTGCTCCCAAGGGCCCAGTATAGCAGCCAGTCAGTACGTCTTCCACTCCTACTACAGTTACAGAGGATACTTGGGAGCCAGATCTTGGACCCAAGCTTACTGGAGAGGAAAGACGGAGGGTTTGGAGGTTCTTGAGGAGTCACACGAGTTGTTTTGCCTTCAGTATGAAGGATTTGGGTGCTCTGAAGGGACCTGGTATACGGATTGAGCTGACTAGCGACACACCTGTTTTCCAACGTCCTTATCGATATAGTGAGATGGAGAGGACATTGATTCAGAGCCGGAGTAGTGACCTTTTTGAGGTTGGTTTGGTGGAGATTTCACATGGAGAGTATGCATCAGCGACAGTGATGCCAGCCAAGAAGGATATGCATGGCAACTATACAGATAGGCGGATGTGTGGAGATTACCGTCCTATCAACTGACAGACCAGGGCTGATCGGTATGCCATGCCTACACCGGAGGAGATTTTTGATGCGATTGGGCATGCAAAGGTCTTCAGTACTTTGGATCTTCAAGCGGGATATCATCAGTTGCCGATCAGGGAGGAAGATAAGTCCAAGACAGCATTTTGGGCTATTGATCCTCACGGCAAGGATGTGTTATATCAGTGGAGATTCTTACCATTTGGGTTGAAGAATGCTCCTGCTGAGTTCCAGAGGGTCATGGATAGGATCCTAGCTGGACTGGATTTTGCTCGGTGCTATATTGATGACATTTTGGTGTATAGCACTACTGTGGAGGAGCATGAGAGACAGTTGTTGGAGGTGTTTGAGAGGTTGAGATCTCATGGACTCAAATTACATCCTGGGAAGTGTAGGTTCTTCCATGAGCAGGTTGAGTATTTGGGTCACACTATCTACCCCGGAGGACTTGGTGTTCAGCAGACCAAGGTGGAGGCTATTGCACGTATTCCTCGGCCTACGGATGTGAGCAGAGTGCGAGCATTCCTTGGGTTGGCAAACTTCTATCGCCGCTATGTTAGAGGATTTAGTGCCATTGCCAAGGCCTTGACGAAGCTGACCAAGCTTACACAGGAGTGGTGTTGGGGAGATGAGCAGGAGAGAGCTTTTGTAGAGCTCAAGGAGAGGTTGACATCTGCTCCTATTTTGAGGAGACCAATCAGGGGACGACCATTTCAGGTTCACACTGATTGGAGTATGTTGGGGCTTGGAGCGGTGCTCACCCAACATGATGATGAGGAGAAGGAGTTTGTGGTGGCCTATGCTAGTCGCTCCAACAATTCAGCGGAGGCGAAGTATAGTTCATATGAGGGAGAGTGCTTGGCAGCAGTTTGGGCAGTAGCACATTTCCGATGTTACCTATTTGGTAACCCCTTCACTCTCATCACTGATCATCAGCCGCTGAAGTGGTTGATGGAGTCCGACAAGCTTTCAGGGAAGCTTGCACGATGGGCTCTGATTTTACAGGAGTATGATTTCACGGTTGTTCACAGACCTGGAGTGGTGAACCGTGATGCAGATGGGTTGAGTAGAAACCCATGTCCCAGCCAGCAGGATCAGACCGGAGCACGTTGGCATGGTGAGACAGATGAGGAGATGGTGCCAGGTTGGCATGCATCGGCCTTTCTGTGTATATTTGCAGAGACTTTGGTGGTATCTCTCTCAGCGCATACAGGAGGAGTTATTGAGGTCACAGATCCAGAGAGTGAAGATATTGGTACAGTTCAGAGAGACATTCATGATGATGTCTTAGTGATGGACTATCTTTGCACTGGTGTTGTGGGTGGCACAGTTGGGGCCAAGGAGAGAGACCGTGTTCTTCAGCGGGCCAGACGGTTCAGATTGGAGGGTAGACACCTTTTGCGTGTATGGGAGGATGGTAGAGTGCAAGTAGTACCACTTCCATCACAGAGACCACAGTTGGTCCGTCATGCTCATGAGGAGCTAGGACATTTTGGAGTAAAGCGTACATATAGCTTACTCCAGAGTCATTATTGGTGGCGCGGTATGCAGACCGAGGTACAGCAGTTTTTTGCCAGATGTGTGGTTTGTGACCGAGTTAGAGCATCATTCAATGCTCCTACGCCACAGTTACACCCATTACCTATCATGGGATTGGGTTACCGTTGGAGTTTGGACTTCGCCGGACCTTTACCGCTGACTGTGAGACATCATCGGTATGTTTTGGTGATGGTGGAGCACTTCTCCAAGTGGATTGAGTTGGTGGCACTTCCTGACAAGTCTAGTGAAGGGACAGCTTACTCGTTCCTGGATCGAGTTCTTAGTCATTTTGGTGCACCAGCTGAGGTTTTGACTGATCAGGGTACAGAGTTCTTGGGAGAGTTTCAGGTCTTGTGTGACAAGGCTTTGATTGATCATCGTACTACATCCCGAGATCACCTTGAGGCAGATGGCTTAGCAGAGAGAGTGGTTCAGACGGTGAAGAGAGGATTGCGAAAGTATGGTTTGCAGAGAGGCCACTTGGGAGATTGGGATCTCCAGTTACCTTGGTTGGCCATGGGCTATCGGTTCAGCCGGCAAGCCTCCTTAGCATCCTTCTCTCCATACTTTCTACTCTATGGACGAGATCCAGATTTACCTGCAGCCATTTGTCGAGATGCTACTGTAGTTTTGGACTTGGATGACCCTGATGTATGGATGAGCGCATGTTCTCAGCGGGCAGAGATCTTTCAGAGAGTGATGCCGATGGCCTTCGAGAACTTGGCGATTGCTCAACATAGAGATACTTTACGCTATGCTACCATTCGAGAAGGAGGTTATAGACCCTCGATCCGTCAATTTCATCCAGGCGACTATGTATATCTACAGCAGACAGCACCGACGACACTTGATGTTTCTACAGGCTGCACTATCTTGAGAGTGCGCGAGGTTTTTCCATCTGGAGTCCTTATGTTAGAAGGACGTGATGGTGTTGTTTGGAAGGATCATGTGCGCAATTGTGCGCCATGCCACCTTCCAAACATTGATGGTACTATGGACCCAAGCTTGGCACTTGTACGTGCAGGCTTGAGGTGTATGTTATGTGGCTCTTCTGGTGGAGCTGCTACTATGTTAGTGTGTGATAGCTGTTCGAGAGGATGGCATATGGCATGTATGACTCCTCCCCTCACGGTGGTTCCTCAGGGACAGTGGTTATGTCCTAGATGTACTTGACCTAAAGCTAGTTCATTCTTTATATGGTATAGATTGCAAACAGGCGACTAACGATGGGGCTCCATAGCACCCGGCCTCCTGATCTTTGCCCATTAGAGGGTATACCATATACTTAGAGTAGATGGCTATCTGGAGTTAGAGGGACCTAACCGCCAGCTAGGGGGGCGATTGTGGCACTTTAGAGTCTATGTATGACTTATGTGTGAGTTGTGCTTTTATAGTGTATGATGTTGACAGCGATGTATGTTGTGTAGCGATGTATATACGCACGACAGCTGTCACGCCATTTGTAGTTCCGCATCTAGATGCTCGGACACTGGAGTTCCAGTGATGGTAGTTAGAGTTATTCTAGCTATTTCTTAGGGACTACTTTCCGACGGTTAGATTTTGTGTTCGGGGTATTGACTTCACGGTGGGGCCCACCGTCACTTTGCACCGTTTGCACCGTCGAGTGTGCCGTCAGCGGGACCGTTAGGGTTTCAGGGCTAGCTCGAGTCCAGGGGGTATAGTTTCGAAGTGAGCTCCAGAGAGCTCACTTCTCTGATGTTGAGCCTTCGAGTTCCTGGCTATGGTGGACAGAGGCCGGCAAGCGTCACCTGGATTCTCTATGCTTGAGTGGGTGTGGCTTGACTGTAATCAGTGCCCAGTTGTTGGCAGTTTATAGAGTGACAGATCAAGTACTGATCTGAGTTGAGTTGAGTTGAGTTGAATTGTTAAGCAATCTGATTATTGTGGCACTTTAGAGTCTATGTATGACTTATGTGTGAGTTGTGCTTTTATAGTGTATGATGTTGACAGCGATGTATGTTGTGTAGCGATGTATATACGCACGACATCTTAGCTATGAGTAACTTTAGCTAACCATGACTAATATAGAACTATCCTTTATCTCTATATAAATAATATCTCTTAAGTACTTGTAATACCAAGCTAAATATCACACACATGCACAAATGGGTGTTGCATTTACCCCCGGACTAAGTTTTCACTTTGCCTCAAAGTGAAGGTCTTTCTACCTTCTATGGTACATCTTCAACTTATCATGGTTAATCCTATCAAAGTGTCTTCCTCCCAACTCGTTGAGATCATAGGTGTAATTGCCCCACACCTTCTCCACTATAAAAGGTCCAAAGTACTTAGGCAAAAACTTCTTTTGCACTCTCTTGAATCAAATGGAATCAAACAACATTACCCAATCAACTTCTTTGAAGTCACCACCTTCTTCTTGCCTTGCCTCTTTTCATAGCTCTCCTTTTGTTTCCTTTGGGCTTGCTCCACTCAAACCATAGCAATTACTCTTGCCTCTTCCAACTCCATGAGTTGTTCCTTCCTTGACTTCTCTGCATCACTCCTTGTGCTTTCTTCAATCTCCTATGAATGCTTTGGAAGGTAGGGAGATCAAAGTGAATAGGTAAGGTAGACTCAATACCATACACCAATTGAAATGGAGAATATCCGGTGGAAGTCTTCATGGTTGTCCTATACTCCTACAAAACTGCATGAATCCTCTTGTCCCAATGATGTTTAGCCCCCTCCATTTCTACATCTTTGGCCAACATCATGCACAAGGTCTGATTGGTTCTCTCTGCCAAGCCATTGGAATTTGGCTTATAGGATGTAGTTAGTCTATGTGTGATAGAGAAATGTCGTAGCATGGCTGTAGTAATGCTTCCTGTAAACTCTCCTCCTCTATTAGAAACCAACTCCAAAGGGCATCCAAACCTAGTGATAATGCGTTCATAAAGAAATCTACCCACTTCATCTTCATTCTTGTACCTCAATGGTCTAGCCTCAACCCACTTGGTAAGGTAATTAGTAACTACCACAATGTACCGATTGTTCCTTGGGGTTCTATTGAGAGGACCTACAAAATCAATTTCCCACTTCTCAAAAGGTCCTAGCAATGGAATTGATCTAAGTGGTAGAGTGGATGTAGACTTTCTAGAAAAAGCTTGACAAACATGACAAGTTTTGAATAATCAAGACAATCCTTGAAAATCCCTCTCCAATGGTAGCCTACATCTAGAATCTTGAAAGCAGGCACCTTTCCTGCAAAGTGTCTTCCACACACTAAACCTTCATGAAACTCCTTAATGAGTGAGATAGACTCGTCCTTACCCACTGCTCTTTGAAGTAGACCATCTGCTCCTTGGTGAAAAAGAATATCCTCCACCATTGTATAAGGTCTAGATCTTGCTGCAAGGGCCTTCCTCTCCCTAGCATGCATCCCTTCTGGATAGTTACCTCTTGTCACAAAATCCACAATCTCCTTGTACTCCATTGGAACCTCTTGAGTGATTGAGATTGTCATGAGCTCCTCATCCGGGAAGGAATCATCCACTGGCTCATCTCCATCATGATCATAGGCTCTAGATAACAAATTAGCATTTGCATGTTTCTTTCTTGGCCTATCCTCAATGGTGTAGTCATACTCAGACAAGAGTATCATCCACCTTGCTAGTCTCCCTTCAACATTAGGCTTGTTGAAGATGTACTTCAAAGCCTTGTGATCCGTGACAATGATGGCTTTCCCTCCAATCAAGTAGTGTCTAAACTTCTTGAGACCAAAGATCACTACCAACCCTTGTCTCTCAGTGATAGAGTAGTTCTTCTCTGCTGAAACCATCTGCCTACTAGCATAAGCTATTGGATGATCATGCCCATCTTGGTCTAATTGACTAAGAGTGCATCCTATAGCTACATTAGAAGCATAAGTGTAGAGGATGAAAGGCTTACTCCAATCAAGTTTAGCAAGAATTGGAGCTACATCCAGGGATTGCTTGAGCTCCTCAAAAGCTTTGAGAGCCTCCTTGTCCTCCAAAATCACCATGTAATCTACACCCTTCTTCATGTAGATGGTCAATGCATAAGCCTTGTTGGGAAATGAGAAGATGAATTTGGGAAATGATGTTTCGGGAAGAAAAATTCTGCTACTGTCTTTGCATCATCTCTTCGTGTTGCCTTGGCTTCCACCATCTTGGTGGCATAATTGGTACATACTATGATGTACCTCTTCCTTATGACACGAGTTACTAGTTGAATAGGTCCCACAAAATCAATACCCCATTTCTCAAATAGGGCCAGAGGCAAAATTGGTTTCAAAGGCCATTGGGAAGTCACCGTCGGTTTCCTTGTTCTTTGACAGGCATCACAACTTTGAATATGGGCATGGGTATCTTTATACATTGTAGACCACCAATACCCAGCCAAAAGAATTTTCTTCACCATATTTTTCAGGGCATAATGTCCCCCCGATGCTTCCGAGTGCAAGGACTTGATGACTCCTCCTACTTCGTATGCTTCCAGGCATCTCCAAAGTACCTCATCTTTGCCCATTTTTAAAAAAATGTTGTGTTTCAATTGGTACGGTCCCATTTTCCAAAGAAAGACTGCTCTTTGTTCCGGGTCCAGCCCGTCCGGACAATGGCACGTATGCAAATAATGATATTCTGGTGCGTACTGCGTACTTCAAACAGCCATTAAATGATATAGCTCTTCATCAGGAAACCGATCATCGATTTCCAAATCTTGGTCTTGAGTTTCTAACCTGAATAAGAAGTCCGCATTTGAATGCAAAGCTCCCTTCCTTACTTGTATAGTGTATGTGAATTCTTGTAACAACAAGATCCATCATGCAATTTGCTTGGACAAATCTGCCTTCTTGACCAAGTGTTGTAGTGCATAATGGTCCACGTAGAAGACAAATTTGTATCCTAACAGATAGTGGTGAAATTTCTTGCAGGCATACACCATCCCGAGTGCTTCCTTTTCAGTCGTTGAATAATTCTTTTCAAAAACTGAAAGTTGTCGATTGGCATAATACACCAGGTAGTCCTTTTTCTTCTCGTCCTTCTGACTTAAGACAACTCCGATGGCCATGGATGAAGTGTCCACATATACATGAAAAGGGATATCCCAATTTGGGGCCCTCATAACTGGTGCTTCAACCAGTTTCTTTTTCAATACCTGGAAAGCTTCTTCTTGAGTTGCTTCCCACATATAATCTTTGGATTTCTTCAAAAGCTTTGTAAGTGGTGCAGCCAGCACTACATAGTTTGACACGAAGCGTCTGTAATACCGGACATGTCCTAAGAAGGCTCTCAGCTCCTGGAGGTTCTTCGGGGATTCCAAAGCTGCAATTACTTTAACCTTCTCGACATCCACTTCAATTCCTCGGCTTGACATCAATGCCCCAAAAGAATTCCCTTCTTCATTGCAAAGAAGCATTGTCATTACACCCAGAGAAATGCTTCTTTGCATTGTGCCCCAATCAGTTGTGAATGTGGTTTTGTCCTTGTCTTCTTCTCGAATGGATACTTGATTGTACCTTGAAAATCCATCGAGAAAACTATAGCATGGATGACCAACTACTTGGTCCAAAATTGTATTTATAAATGGTAAAGGATGATGGTCCTTTCTGGTGACTGCATTTAATTTGCAAAAATCTTGGCACACTCAAATTTTCTCGGTCTTCTTCTTTGGAACGATGACAATGGGTGAAACCCACTCACTGCTTAGAACAAGGAAAATTATTCCAGCCCCTAAGTACTTATCAATTTCATCTTTTACCATGAGGAAGTACTTCGGGTTCAGGCAGTACTATCTTTGCCAAACCGGAACTGCACCTTTGACCAGATCAATCCGGTGCTCGCCAAATTCTTGTGGAATTCCCGGCATTTGGTCAATAGACTAGGCAAATACATCCTGGAACTCTATAAACAAGGAAGTGTATCCTGCCAACTCCTCGGCGGTGACTGTCTTTGAAATCTTTAAAATCTTTTCTTTAGTCAAGACCACATCTTGACAATCATCAGGGTTAATGACACCTTCTACGTGACTTACTCGGCTCAACCCAAGTTGTACTGCCGTCAAACCCCCTTCCTCCAAGTCTTGTTCACCCAAGGTGATGTCGTATGGGTCTTCATTGTCGACTTCTACCTCGTAGCATTCCAAATAATTTACTTGGACGTCGGCTTCGGAGTCCTCAAAAGACAAAGACAACAATTCTTCAGATTCATCCTCGTCTTCTGACAAAGTAGTTTCCCCAAGATGAGGAACCTTTGTCCAACTTACGGTCACTAGCTTTTGTTCTTTCGACGAAATGTCTTTAAATCGTAATTTCTGCTGGTGCCAATCCACCATAACCTGGGCACTGTACAACCAGGGTCTCCCGATCAAGAGAGGGTAGCCAGTTCTGGTTACAAGTCGTAACACAATGTAGTTTAATTTGAAAGGCACCCCTCCAATAATTGTGGTAATATTTGACAGCATGCCCAAAGGCTGTCGCCTGGTTTGATCCGCAAAACTTCACTATCCGGGGTGTTGGTTCAAACGTTGTGTACCCCAGTCGATGTGTAGTGTCTTTTGTCATGACATTTACACCCTACCCCAAATCAATGGGTATGGATGTAATCATACAGCCTGCTATCTCTACATCCACCTAAGGAGATCCCAAATCTTCCTGTTCAATACAATAAATTGCGGGCAAGTCCTTCTTTGTCATCGCCCTTACTTTCTTGAGGGCTGAACTTAGCTGCTTTTTATAAAGCTTATTGTCCTCCCATAATTGTTTAAACGTGACATTTGTGCTTGTAGACGCCATATTTGCCACAATATCATATTGTGGAACTCCCCCCAATTTCACTTGCTTTGTCTTTGGCTTTGGTTCTAAATTGTTTGCCTGTTCAAAGTGAACTTTGGGATGTTTGAGGATGGTAATCGGAGTGCGTAGGTGGTTGACCCGATGATCATTGGATTGACCAACTTTGGCTTGGATCAGGTCTTTTACTTCAGACTTGATATCTGCCAAAAATACGAGGGTTTTTGTCTTTGCATTTGCCTCCTCACTCATCTCCTGCGTGCGTAGTACCGCTTCCTTAATTTCTTTCTGCAGGGCTTTTGCTTTAGCTTTTGCTAGGACCTTTTCCTCCTTTGCAGAAAGGATAGCTTTTGGTTGCAGTCTCTTCATTTTCCGGGAGGAAGACGACGCCATAATTGTTTCTTTGGAAACACAATTCTTTCTCTCTGCGTGAGTTTCTACCTTCAAAATTTCAAGGTCCGGCCAATCTCCTTCTGAAGCCAGACTTCCCTCTTGAGGCCTCTCTTCCTCAAGTGTAATACAATTGACGTTAGTGTCCCCCTTCACCTGGAGCGTAGCATGCTCAGCAGGAGTCTGAACATACTTGACAGGGGGCTTCGGATTGGGTGGTTGCGGGCACTAGCTTCCTGTGTGCCCCAATCCTTTACGATTCCCACAAAGGGGTACGTACTCAATTTGTTGTCTTGGCTCCGGACAATTTGGAGACCAATGTCCCATTGAGCCACAATTATAACAAGCACCTAGAGCAACATTTTGAAGTCTATTCTGACCACCCATCGGGGGTCTTTGTGGAGGAACAGTAGGATTGTACTCCCGTGGTCCAAACCTGGGACCTTGATATGATGGGCTTGATGAAGGCTGTGTGTCTTGGGTTTGGTATACCATATCTTCTTCTTTGCCTTGATCCCATCCAGGAACCCAATCTATTTGTTGCACTGGAAATGCTGTGCGAGTTAAACACTCCATATTAGCGTGGCCGGATTTACCACACACAGTGCACCATACATTCGGTCATCCAAATGACGGGGTTTTCTTTGATCTTTCGCCCCAATCATTTGGATCTTAAAATCCGTGAACTCTTTAATAAGAGTTTCCAACTTTTGATCCGTCTTAGATACATTCTTTACGGGCGGTGTTACAGGCTTCTTTCCTCCGTGTCTTCGTATTTTTCTCGGCTTAGGTTCTTCATCGGATTCCGAAGAAGAACTAGAAGAAGTGGAGGATTCCTCCGAAGAAGGAGAAGTACTTCGTGAAGCTCTTCGTCTTGGCTTTTTGCCTTTCTTCTCCCGATTTCTTTGGTTACTGGACGAGTTAGAATGAGCCGCCTCATATTGGGCAACATGTTTGAGGACTTTGTCTAGAGAGGTTACATTTCTCTCCCTGGCAAAGATGCAAATCTCCGGTGAAAGCCTGCCAAGAAACCAGGTAATGGCTTGGGCATTGGAATAACCCACCACCCCGGATTGCTTCGGGACTCGGTTCAATAAGGCCATGAACCGCTCGGAGTAATCTCTCAATTTTTCCTTCTTTCCTTGGTCCAAATCATTAAGTGCCGCAAAGACACTCATATCATAATCCACTTCCCAAAATTGTTCCAAGAAGCCATTCCATAAGTCTGCCCAGTCTGTTGGTGTAAATCCCTTCTACATTACATGAGTATACCAGCTCCAAGCCTTCTTTCGGAGCAGACTTGGAAAAATCCGCAATCGATCCATGGAGTCACGTTCCTTGTTGGCAAAGGAAATGACTTTGAATTCCTCAATGAATTTGTCAAGATCTTCGTCTTGCTCGGTACCTTTATACTTCTGATAAGCATGCCGGGTTACAGGTAACGAAGGCATTGTTTGGTGCGGCGGATTTAGGTGTGGTAAGTTTGAACTTACAAGAACCGCAAAACTACTTGGTTGTCTGCCCACGGGTTCCAATTTGTCAAGTTCAAATTGGGGTCTTCTTCGACAATTTCTTCTTCTCTGGTTGTGTCGACTTCAACCCGATCAGAAGTAAGAGGTTCCACAAATTTGATCTGGTCTTCGAACCTTCTTTGGGATAACCAAGGAATTGTTTGTACCAGATGCTGACACTCTTCTTCCGTAAGTGTTCGGGCTGTCTTTTCTCAAACAAACTTCTCAATGAAATTGACTTCCTTTACAGCTTTAGGGGAAGTCGGGGTATTGGGTTGTAGCACATATGTCTGCCCACTCGAATCTTTCTTTTTCTTGGAAGATGGGGATGAAAGGTAGCCTTGCCAACCTCCTTCCCGTCTCTTTTGGTCAAGTTTGCACAGGGCTGCTTGCACTTCATGGAGAAGTTGAAAGTCCAACTCTTCTCCTTTGATTTTGTCTGAAGTGTATGGGGCTTTCAAACGTTCATCTTCTTCACGCTACACTGCTCGTCTTTGAGCTCTCTCTTCCCGTTGTTCTTTTGATGCAGACATTCATATTGCATGGACATCTAGTTTCAAATTTGGCTTTGTATTCTTCCACTTCCGAGATTTGTATTCCCGGCAGCGGCGCCAAAAAATCATGTGACAACCTGGCAAATATCACTTTTGCGGTAATCGGGTCAATAAAGTTCGTTCCCGCAAAGATACTATCCAGAATTGGTCAAATACAAAGACAAAAGTCGCAATTGCAGTTCTTCTTGATGGCTTCTTTAATCTCTCAGGTAGAAACTACACCCAGAAGAGAGTAACAAGCTCACAATCTTGACAACTTGTCACGAATACACACACATAATCACAACATAGCAAATTCTATCCAAACAACTCTTGATTGTGATGATTCAGATTCTCCCAAAGACGGCACTTCAATGCAAAGACCAATTTCGCCTCAGAATTGTGTTCCACCCCTCCACTGAAGGCACAACTTCCTCGATCAAAATTGCTTCACATCAACTTTGTGCTGCACTCACCAATGCAGAATACTACCAACACTACAATTCCTCTCAGATCTGTCAAGGCATTGCTCTGATGCACTTCACTTAGGATCAAACACACAGAATGAAGATCAAGGCTGTAGACTCCCCACATCCACAAACACATTGACTTGCTCTTTGGAATTCTCCACACACTCACAAACACAAACATGAAATTGACAATCAAAATTAAGCTTAAGCGACGAGTACTAAGAACATCACTTTGCTTTATCTATCTTTAGAAATATGAATATTGAATAACATCGTATTGCAAATGCTCTCCTTAAATACTGAAGCAAATAGCAGACTTGCCTACCTAGGCACCGCTTCCTAACATCCTTTCCTACCAACAGATCCCAAGGGACAATCTATCTCTTCATATCTACCTCTTCCTATCTCAAAATTGACACTTATCCCGATCCGATGACTACCTCATCATCGGCTTCCAAACCCGATGATTTTCCTACTATTTCACCTTCTTCGGGTATGACGGATTCTACTAATTTCTTTACTAATTCTACGACTTCTTCACTACAATCTACAATTGAGTTCATGGGTAATCTATTTACATTCTTATCTCCCGACCCACTCTTCTCTAATGTGTCAATTCTCAAGTCTGATGACACTTGTATTCTTACTTTTGCAACATCAGATTTCTTCTCCACTGTCACACTATTCCTAATTTTCTCTAACTCCGAATTTACCAAGTCCAGTCTAAGACTAACATTATTGTCTACCTCCAACATTTTCCTATCTACACGTTCTCTCAACCAAATCAGCAATGTGTTCATATCCACATCCTTGGCTTTTTGCTTCCGAGTTTCCTGCACAAGTAATTTCAACTCATGTAGGCGGGCTTCCTCTAATCTCCCTTCAGCCTCCGTGCTTAAGATCACTCTTAACCTCCCCGCAACTTCTCCTACTGATTCAGACTCATATCCTTGAGAGTGTTCTACTTTCAACTCCTCGCGATACATCTTCAACTCGTCTTCGTATTCTGCAGTGAGCATCTTCTTCTCCTCTGCATATTGCATACTCTGCTGTTCTGCGCTCTTGACAAGTTCTCGCAATCGCTCTTCTTCTTCTTGTCTGGTCGCCAACTCTCTCTGCCATGCTTGATCTTTTGCTGCGGCACTCTTCTTCAAGCTGTCCAACTCCTGCTCTATCACGATGTTCATCACCTTAAAATGGACATTCTCGATGCGCACATCACTCACTTCCTCCTTCATTTTGCTCAACCACATCGCTTGCTCCTTCAATTCTCGGGCTTGCCTCTACAATTCCCTCTCCTTCTTGGCGCAACTCCCTTGTAGCATGCTCAGCGTTTTCTTCCTTGAGCTTTCCTCCCTCCGAAGTTCTTCCACTTCCACGCTTCTTTGGACTTGTTGTTCCTGCAACTCCTTCACTTCACTCACCAGATACTTCACCATCTGCAATTCGTTCATCTCCTTTCTGTGATCTTGGGGAATTACACTTTGATTCTCCTTCAACAGCTCCAACAATGGTGTGACTACCTTTGTCAAATACAATATCTTGACAAAGTGTTCTTCTTCTTCCTTGCCATCTTCATCTGGAGTCTTCTCCTCCGTCATTGGCTCCTTCATCTGAAGTTGCAATCTTTGTATCTTCATCGTATCAACACTGTCTTTGTATTGGCCTCTTGAACTCGGTCCCGCGGGATTCTCTGCCTCCTCCTCTAGTCTTGACGTGTTCTCCACCATTGCCTAACCAGCCTCACTTACTACCATAGATTGCTGGACTTTGGGCTCTCCCTCACTGTCGCTCCCAGACTCCTCACTTTTCAAGGTGAGCTCTTCTTCTTCTGAGTCCTCTTCTTGTGACTCAGTTTCCTCTTCAGACTCCGATCCTGATGATGCCCCTCTTACAACTTTAGCGGTCTTCAACATCAGCCGCCGAGTCTTTCTTTGCATGGGAGACATCTTGGCTTCTTCGGGTTTACTTTGCTTCTTTGTCTTCGGACTGGTAACATCTTTGATTTTCCACTGTCCTGTCCTTGCAAAGTACTTGTCATTCACTCGCAGATGAAGCATATATTGGCGCTCCTCATCGTTTGCTTCTCGTCTCAAATCAGGGTGCATGTGCAACACCGTACAATGATGCTCATCTTTAGATAGAAAGTTCAACCCAAAGTAGAAATGAGCCGTGAATGGTGCAAAATAATGCGATGGCGAGCCCGTTCTCCAATTCACCACCATCTGCCTTGTTCGGTGATAGAAGCACTTCGCCCAATTCACTGGAACTCCTGCAAACATCTGATGGAAGAAGACCGCTTGCTGCATGGTCACATAGGTCGTTTGTTTTGGCTTGAACATGGCCATCATCGCCCCCACAATACTTCTTTGGATCGGGTCCCAATAGGATTCCACCTTGTAACCATTTGTGGTTCTTGGAGCAAAAAAGAGTTATGGATCTCCGCCATCTCTTCTGCAGCATCACACTTCCGATAGAAGGTGATCCCTGTCGGCTCTCTTGCTTCTCTCCCCAGGACTAACTTCCAATCCGACTCAGTCCATCGAGCCGGATTGCCTCTCTTCCCTTCCACCTCGGGACCCTCCACACAATTACTGGTAGCAATCTCTGCCATTACCCCCGGGAAATTGAAATTCTAGTTCCATGCTAAAAATATAATACAAAGTATAACCAAGACTTTGATTCTAGCTACTACATCTACTCTTTGGATTGCAAAACCTCTCACTGCTAGCACGTTAGCCACCTTCTTTGCCATGATTTGTTCTCTCATTCTATGTTGTTGGAAAATCAGACCCTCTCCTGGACAAGATACTCTAACTCCCTCAGGGTTTTGGAAAATCTCACTCTCAACGGGCTTTTGGACACGCATTACTGCAGGATGACTACTCAAAGGAATTGGAAATTTACTCAGAGGTTTCAACTTCCCCATGTGCAGTCGCAATTTTATATTGCCCCAAATTGCATTCATTCTTCAGTTGATTTTAGTTTGTGAATTTCTCTCTTTTGCGTGCACTCCCAGTCACTGTCAAGACATGCTTATTCTGCCCCCGCCATTTCTTGAAATGTACTTTCTTGCCACGTACAGAGTTTGTTAAATGGTCTTCATCTTTCCTGCGTCTTCCAACCCGAAGATGATGATCTTTGGCCTTTTTCCGGCGTACTCTTCTTCCGAGCACCTCCATCATCGGATCCGATGTCAGCTTCTTTGGCTTTCCTCCGAAGTCACTTTTGCCCCTTCTTTGTCCGAAATTCAACTTTTCCGTGCTTACTTTGTCTCTTAATCACTACTAACCATAGAAAAACAAAAAATGTGGGTACCACAGAAGTCTTTCACAAATTTCCCAATGAAAGGTTCAAATACCTTGTTCATGAACCATTGGAATGTGGCTGGAGCATTGCAAAGCTCAAAAGGCATGACCTTGAAAGCGTAAGTTCCCCAAGGTGTGGTGAATCTGGTGAGTTGTTGATGCTCTGGTGTAATCTTGATTTGGTTATATCCACATAACCATCTCCAAAACTATACCTCTCATGACTTGCAACCTCCTCCAAGATCTCATCAATGAATGGCAATGGGTAGTAGTCCTTCTTGGTAACAACATTGAGCTTCTTGTAATCCACACATACCCAAAGCTTGCCATTATTTTTCTTCACAATGACAATTAGAGACACCCATTCTGAATTCTCCACCTCAAAGATAAATCCAACCTCCTTGAGCTTACCAAGCTCCTCCTTCACAACCAAAGATATTGGTGGGCTAATGCAACGTTGCTTTTGGCGGATTGGTCTTGCATGTGACTCCACCTCTATCTTGTGCTCCTCCAAGGTGACTTCCTTCAAATCCTTGTAACTAAAAGCAAACACATAGATGAACTTGCGGAAAATCTCCTCAAATCTCACCTTCTCCTCATTGGTAACATTTGGACCATACTTGAGGGTAGATAATCTTCTCTCTACCTCCTCAAGTGTCAATGGTGATTTATCTAGGTCCTTCAAAACCTCTAGCTTAGGTGCAAAATCCATAACACACAAAGGAAACACATCTGAATCAGATTCAGATTCATCCTCCTCCGTGGAAGTCTCCTCTTCCATGCTTGTGTCCACACCTGATGCTCCTTCTTCAAAATCTGATTCCCAATAATCAGAAGATGGTGTATCTGAATGTGAAGTGTTGGTGGTGTTAGTCACAGGAACTGTGACTCTATGGTTTGATGGCCCAATCCTCAAGTACCCTTTGTGTCATCGATCAGTTGTGCGTGTTGCTCTCAACCATGGCCTCCCAAGAAGTAAGTCATAGCTTGAATCCTTCAAGACTTGGAAATTCATGAGATTTTGAACTCCCATAATTGAAACTACCACTTTATCCATCACCCCTACTGGTCAAACTTGTTGCTTGTTTGCCATGCTCACCACAAATATTGAAGGTCTTGAGGGTATCATACCCAACTTCTTCATCAACCTTTCTGACATGGCATTTATTGTTGATCCTCCATCAACCAATGCATCCTTGATGTTGTGACCATTCACTCTTACATCAATCTTGGAGGCATATTCACAAGCCTCCCATGGTGTTGGCTTTGCCTCCACCACCCCCATTGATACTGGAACTTTTGCCTTCTTCTTCCTCTTGCTCCTTGTAGAATTCAAACCACCTCTAATCTCCTTTCTCAAGGTAGGGTTCAAAGCAATTAATTGGCCCACTGTGATGTTAGCCTTGTGACTACCAACATCTTCCAACACATTGTAGTTCCATTGTTGCTTTGAAATCAAGAAATCCTCCATCCCCAAATTTTTCCTTGGAGTCTTTGTTGTTGATGGTGTTGAGGTGCGAGTGCTCCTATTAGACATAGGAGTATCCTTGCTTGGAGTAAATCCTTGAGAAGAGTGAACATCCTCTGCAAAATGAGCTCTCTTCTTCTCTTCTGCCAAAAGCTCCAGATTAAGACTCTTGGAGTTTGAGCACTCTCCCTTCTCATACTTGCTCTCAACCACATCTATGGATACTATCTCCTTACCTTTGTTTGGATTAGGAGCCACTTTGGTTTCACTACCTCCCTCTTTCCCTCTATTGGCTCCCTCATAACCCCTTCCTCTATGGTAAGTGGAATTTGGGCAATTCCTTTGGATATGGCCTCTTCCTCCACAACCAAAACAATATCTATCATTGAAATTGTTGGCTAGTTGGCCTCATCTATATGGATAGTTTCCATAAATCCTAGGCCCTCTCCCTACATTCTGATCCACCTCTCTCTTCTCCCATAGTTGCACCACATTGATCTTGAGATCCGCAAGTTGTTTTGTGATGGTTTGAAGTGGATCCTTTGGTGGAGTTGCAAGAATTGGAGCAACTACTACTTGTGCTGCAACCCTTGCCACCAAAGTATCACGTAACTATTTCACAACTATATAAACAAGGAGTGAGGAGGTACTCATCATCCTTTCATTTGCAACTATCTCTCTCTCATTGAGTTCTCTAGTGATCAATGTCTTGAGTCTTGGAGTGTTAGCCTTGGAGGAGTATGATTGAGTTGGGGTTCCTTGCCTTCTTAGTCCATGGTGCGCTACTATAATAGCCATCAAAGGTTCATCCTGAGTGAGAGATAGGCCGGCTCACAGGTCTCAACCCTCCCACAAAATTCTTGGTGAGCATGGCTCCTATGCCAATCATTGTACTCTCCACATCATCCCCACCCTTCCTCAACACTATGTGAAATCTGGACTCTAACTTTTCCACTCTTTCCACATAGACCCTCACTTTCTCTCCATCTCCTTGCTTGAGAAATGTAACCTCACTCATCAATCTCTCATAACTCTCATCAAGAAGAAAGTTCTCAATGAGTGCTAAAGTCAAAGTCTCCCAAGACTCCTCTTCTCCATCTCTTTCTTCTCTCTTGTGGTATTCTGACTCATACCATGTAAGTGCTACATCCTCAAAGATATCTGGTAATAATGAGGCCCACTCATTCTTCATCTTCTCATTGTTTCCTATGCAAGCTCTCTTGAAGTCTCTCACAAAGGCCTCCACATCTTCTCCATCCTTGCCAAAGAAAACCGGAAGTTTCCCCATCTTAACCTCTCACTATCTTTATCTTCTCTCAATTTTTTTTCTTTTTCTCTTTTCTTTTCTCTCATTCTATAACTAATAGAGTATATACATGACTAACACCATTTGAGTGTAATCCACCCTAGAGAACACAAAAGGTTCAGGTTGCTACAAGATTTCTATAGCAACATCAAATCCTAAAGTGAATATTAATTGAACCCTCATGGATAGTTTATCCATAAGTTGAAAGATTATCTCCATCACTAATCTTGAGAACTAGCTGATGAAGGTGGTAGTATTTCTGTAGTTTTACTAAGACTCTCTCCAAGATCCTTCACCAAAGTCTCCAAAAGTGCTTTTACTCCACTACACTCATGTCCTTTTGGAAGTCCTTCAACTTCACAAACCTCACACAACTCCTTGGTCTTAGATCTTCTGCCTCCCAATCTTGGTGAAGAAGGTCCAACATGCAAACCCAAGTCAAGTAAGCCTCTCCTTTCCCTCTATCTCTTGCTCTCAAAGGTCAATGGATATGAACTTGCCTTATGTCCCTTCTCTCCACACAGAAAGCACTTAGACTCACTCTTTCCTCCAAGTGGTGTAGGTTTTTGGATCCTCTCAACACTCTCTTCAAATTCTATTGTAAACTCTCTTTTCCTCAAATCCACCCCTACAATCACCTCAAACCCTTGGGGAACCTTGCATAATCTCAATTTCCACTCTTGATATGTGACAGTCCTCTGAATTTTTTCACACTTGATCACAACAGTCCAAGATGAATCTAAACACTCAAACATGCTTTTTGTTGCTCTCAAACTCCTCATGCATGAGATCTCCACTCTGCAGAATTGACACTTCCTCACAATGTCACTCTAATCTCCCAACCAATATGTCACAATCCTTTGAACTTTTTCACACTTGATCACAACTCTAGGGTGTCACTCCTTGCAAAATTTCAAATCTTTTCATCTAGCCATTTGGCCTAGACACCTTTCTATTCAGCACACATATTTCAGATTTGGTTTGAAAACCACCCCCTTCACTTCAAAAACTGATAACTCCATGCACAAGAACAATCTCTCTCTAATTATTTTGGCAGTAGTTAGAATACAATGCATTAAATTTTCTTGGAAATTTTCAGGACAATTCACAAGAAATCAAAGAAATGGCAGATTTTGTAAAATTTTCCAAAGAGCATGTAGTTGCGAGTGCACTTTACCCTATCAACTTTCAAAAATTCTAGCCCACTTTGCATAGTAGCTCTCACAATAATTTCAAGTGTGCTAATTGAAAGATAACCCAAGCTATCATGTGTAGAAATTTCAAGTCTAGATCTCAAACTTGAGATTTTGCCCAAAATCACCTTAATCCCCAAAATCTGCAATCCACCTCACACAATCTCTCGAATTCCTCTCATGTGTACAAGATGTACAAAATCACCTCAAAGACATCATAATGAACTACAAGGTATACAAATGGATCTTGGTTCTCTAACATAAGTTCAGCCCTCTCCTCTCCTAATGTTCTCTCCAAGTGAGCTCTCATAGCCTCCTTTTGCCTATCGTAGAATTGAACCCGGAACATTATCTTACCTTCTAAAGAGGTCCCGGCAACGGAACCAAAAATGTGAGCCGGCCTATCTCTCACTCAAGATGAACCTCTGATGGCTATTATGGTAGCGCACCATGGACTAAGAAAGCAAGGAACCCGAACTCCATCATACTCCTTCAAGGCTAACACTCCAAGACTCAAGACATTGCTCTCTAAAGAACTCAATGAGAGAAAGATAGTTGCAAATGAAAGGATGACGAGTACCTCCTCATCCCTTGTTTATATACTTGTGAAATAGTTACGTACCAAAGTTACTAATTACCGTAGTAACTCAAGTTACTAGACTAAATGTCAAGTAAAGTCAAAAAGTAGAAAGGAATATCCATTCACATGGGCATATTCCACTAAGCATGTGGTCTTATCTTGACCTGTAACACCCATTTGTGCATGTGTGTGGTATTGTGATATTTAGCTTGGTATTACAAGTACTTAAGAGATATTATTTATAGAGATAAAGGATGGTTCTATATTAGTCATGGTTAGCTAAAGTTAGTCATAGCTAAGATAGAGTGGACCTTACTTTAGAGGAAGTAGAAAAGATGAGCACAACTATTTTGGATTTTAGTGTGTTGACTTGGCATTATTCCTAGGTGTTTGGCTTTGAGGAAAGAGTTGAGAACTCTTGGGCCCGCAAACCTTTTTGTTTTGGATTCTTCTTTATTCCAAGGATAGCCCATGTGAAGGAATCCTTGACTTAGTGGTTGGGTCAAGATAAGACCACATGCTTAGGGGAATATGCCCATGTGAATGGATATTCCTTTCTACTTTTTGACTTGACTTGACTTTTAGTCTAGTAACTTGAGTTACTATGGTAATTAGTAACTTTGGTACGTAACTATTTCACAAGTATATAAACAAGGGGTGAGGAGGTACTCATCATCCTTTCATTTGCAACTATCTCTCTCATTGAGTTCTCTAGTGAGCAATGTCTTGAGTCTTGGAGTGTTAGCCTTGGAGGAGTATGATGGAGTTCGGGTTCCTTGCCTTCTTAGTCCATGGTGGGCTACCATAATAGCCATTAGAGGTTCATCCTGAGTGAGAGACAGGCCGGCTCACAGACCCAACCACTAAGTCAAGGATTCCTTCATATGGGCTATCCTTGGACTAAAGAAGAATCCAAAACAAAAAGGCTTGTAGGCCCAAGAGTTCTCAACTCTTTCCTCAAAGCCAAACACCTAGGAATAATACCAAGTTAACACACTTAAATCCAAAATATTGGTGCTCATCTTTTCTACTTCCTCTAAAGTAAGGTCCCCTCTATCTTAGCTATGACTAACTTTAGCTAACCATGACTAATATAGAACCATCCTTTATCTCTATATAAATAATATCTCTTAAGTACTTGTAATACCAAGCTAAATATCACAATACTACACACATGCAAAAATAGGTGTTACATGTCAACTTTGTCAAGGCCTTGGCAATGGCCTTCAATCCTCTAATATAGCGGCAATAGAAGTTCACCAACCCAAGGAATGCTTGTACTTTGCTCACATCCCTAGGCCAAGGAATACGTGCAATAGCCTCCACCTTGGTCTACTTAACACCAAGTCCTCCGGGGTAGATAATGTGACCCAAATACTCAACCTACACTTCCCAAGATGTAATTTGAGTCCATGATCTCAACCTCTCAAACACCTCCAACAATTGTCTCTCATGCTCCTCCATAGTAGTAATATAGACCAAGATGTCATCAATATAGCACCAAGCAAAATCCAATCTAGCTAGGATCATATCCATGACCCTCTGGAACTCAACAAGAGCATTCTTTAACCCAAATGGTAAGAACCTCTAGTGATATAACATATCCTTACCGTGAGGATCAATAGCCCAAAATGTTGTCTTGGCCTTATCTTCCTCCCTAATTGCCAACTGATGATATCCTGCTCAAAGATCCAAAGTACTGAAGACCTTTGCATGCCCAATCACATCAAAAATCTCATTCGGTGTAGGCATGGCATACCAATCAGCCTTGGTTTGTTGGTTGGTAGGAAAATAATCTCTACACATCCACCTATCTGTGTAGTTGCCATGCATATCCTTCTTGGATGGCATCACTGTTGTTGATGCATACTCTCCATGTGAAATCTCTACCAAACTAGCATCAAAAAGGTCATTACTCCGGCTCTAAATCAATATCCTCTCCATCTCACTATATCAATAAGGATATTGGAAAACTAGTGTATTGCTAGTCAGCTCAATCCGTATACCAAGTCCTTTCAAAGCACCAAAATATTCATATTGAAGGTAAAACAACTCATGTGCCTCCTTAAGAACCTCCAAACCCTCCATCTTTCCTCTCCAATAAGCTTGGGTCCAAGATCTAGCTCCCAAGTATCCTCTGTAACTGTAGTAGGAGTAGAAGACGTAGTGACTAGCTACTACATTGGGTCCTTGGGAGCAATAATTTCATGCTTCCAACCACTAGAGGTCCCAACCTCTGTGTGAAAAACTCCCTCCACTCTGGTTGCAAGCTCCACACGTCCTCTAGCTGCATCCCAAGTGGACCAAGAGTGTAATCCAAGTAGCCCACGCTCACTTGGATGGACTCCAAGTAGACCACTCTCCCTAGTAGCTACTGGTTGTGTCCCAAGAATACCATGTCCACTTGGTCCATTGCCCGCAGTAGGTGCCTGAATTGTCTCAGTAGGCACAGAGCTTACAAGTGTTAGAGTGGTGATGCCTATCAAGCGCATCCTACGCTGCTCTGCCAAGCCAAGGCTCACAATCCAGGTCAAATAGTTCAGGTCCATAGCCTGACCTAACACCTGACGCTTGGATGCCTCTGACACTACTAGAATAGCAGTAATACCGGTGCAAAAACACATCACACACTCTTGCTCATCAGCATTGGGCTCCACCAACTGCTATAACTATGAGTCCCAAACAAGTCCAAGTCCTCCCTCTCAAAAAGCATGAGAAATGAGTGTAGGAAATGTGGCTTTAGGCTGTCCAACTAGGTTCACCATTGCCATAGGTGACCTATCAGCTACTACCACTATCTAAGACTGATGCCCAACATCCAAGATATCATCAACAAGGATGTGGTCAAGTCGCTGAATCCCATCATAAGCACGTTATAGAACCTCTTTGGATAAGAGGTTCATCCACCAAAGACAAAGACGATGAGCCCATGATCCCACTCCGGTTGCATCTAACAATACAGAATGTCCCATCCAAGAATGGACTTGATGTGTACTTGCCACCACTCTGGTGCAAGAATCACCTATCAAAGGAACGTTCTCCAAAAGGTAAGCTGGAGAAATAGACTGATGAACCTAGAGATGTTGTAGTATTCATAACATCTCCCAAAACACACCAAAATGAGGATCTTGGAGACCCAAACCTCTACTAGCACGTGTATGTCCCTAACATGGCCATCCAAAATCATTAAGTGAATAGGCCCATGTCTCTTTAGATCATGAGCTCCCAATAAGGAAATGTCTAGTGGTAGGGCCTTATGGTAACCTCTGACTGCTGATATGAGTAATAACTTAGGATATCAATAGGCCAAGTGTGCCACATGATGTATAGAGACTCGCCTAGCAGTCTCATCTCTCTCTACATACAAGTACCTCTATACTCATATACCTGCCTATAATACCATAGCTAGTCTTGTGCTAATCCCACCGAACAACTCCAATAGACATATCTCCTCTATTGCATATTGCCAAGCAATGAGTGTGGTATCTAGAGGTGTCAAAGTAATCGACTCTGGAGGCTCATCCTCACACTCATCTCTTGATGGTATGAAAGCTCCACTCCAAGCCTATTGCACCAACTGATCTACATGCTATTGCAAAGCCGCCTCTGAACTCCACCATGGAACATCCAAGGTGGATGGAACAATCCCACTTGTACTCCAAATCTGAGTGATCTCCGTTGGTATTGGAGTATCCTCTACATGGGCATTCCACTCCAACAAGTCACCAGGCCAAGTAATTGCACCACTAAAAGCTAAACTGATGCTGCCATGGTCCCGGACTGTAGTGAGCCAAGATTGCCACTACTGAAGTGTACTAGTAGACAACATACCCGTCCCTCACCAAACTGCCAACCTGGTCTATAGGAGGCTGTCTCCTACCAATAGTCAATGCTGAAACCCATGGGGTATAACACTACTCCCCCAACTAGCCCATCATATGACTCAGCTATTGTCGCAATAGCTTGAGCTCTCACCACCGAGCTATCAATTGAATGACCAGGCTGAACCTGGACAACAAGCTCTCCATGTGTGATGCATTGTGTCAAACCACCACCTAGAGATGTCTAGATCTGAAATGGACACCTCTCTACATTGGTCTTCTGTAACTCCAGACCAACAACTACAGCCTTCCCTAACATAAGGGGTTGCACACCAGAGTCCAACAAGACTTTCTATGGTGTATAGACCTCCCCTAAAGGTCCCACCAAACGGAAAATCTCCCTTTGGTTATCCAATAGGACAACACTAGGTGTGAACCGTGCTCTCTCAAAGGCCGATCTAGCTGGCAAGTCCTCCAGTCTAGCAGCTATTGTCTGCCATAAACCACTGGTTGTTGAATGGATCCCATGCTCCTCAACCAAGTCAGCTCCTCTATCAACCACCTCTGCTCTAGGAGTAGGAACCACATCATCCCTACTCTCACACAGCGTGGCAGCCAACCGGAACACTTGGGTTGGGTCAACTCCCAATGTAAACATGTCATTGGCCAAAAACAAAGGACACCGTATAATCAGCTGAGCCGCCTCCAACATCATGCTAGACTTAGTCTGTGTAGTGTAGGTGGCTGACTAGTAGGTAGTCCATCATGCACTCCATCACCACCTACCATACCTGCACTGGGACGTTTAGGAGCCATGGATGTCGTTTGCAATGCCTCAGATAGTATGAAAGAATGTGCAAGTCTGACCTACATCCCAACCTCTTCTCTGTGTGGGTCCAACTCCACTGATGTTCCTCTAGGCTCTGGAGCATGTATTGCACTCCTAGTCATTGTTGCAGATGCATCCACCTGTGCTGCTCTGCACATGAGGTCCAAAGCATCTTTGTCACCAACGTATGAGGTGGAAGCCTCAGCACCCAAATCTGATCTCTTCTGAGCAATGGCCATACTAGCCAATCTTTGCTCCAACTGTTCAATCCGAGTAGCCATAATTGTATTAGAAGTAAGGGCAGGTACTGCACCCCTACTAGGTGTAGATCCTCTACCACCACCTCTACCACCTCATCTTCCATGAGTTGGAGCTCCTCTATTACCTACCATAGCAGCCCTACCACTCCGTAACTCCGAGTGTAGGTCAAAACACCGGTCACTAGTGTGACCAAATCTATGGCAATGCTCACACTGCCTCTGTGCTAGCTATGATGCACTTGAGGTATCAAGTCCACTGCCATGAGTACACTCTCTCCAATGGTGAGGTCCATCACAAGTCCAACAAGCAACACCACCACTCATTGGCTGCTATTGACCCAAAAATGAAGGTAAGGGTCTAACTCCACTAGGCCCTCCACTCACTCCATAGGATCTAGGCTATTCATCCTGTCCTCAAAACCCAACTGAGCATGGTGCACTCTGCTGCACTCTAGAAGAAGTCACAGCCATGGATGAGGTCTCCCTACCAAAACCAGATGTCACCACCCTTTCCTCCACCATGTTGAGCTCAATACACTCAGCCAAACCAAAGACCACTACCAAAGTAGGCAAAGTAGCCTATAACAACATAGCATCACAAATTCTACGTTGCAACTCCTTGTCTAGTATCCCATACCAAAACTAGATTGCTTGGGCCTCAATAACTCCCTGAGTGAAACTGATCAGCTGCCTCATGCGAGTATATGCCTCACGTAGGCTCTCTCTAGCCTTCCGTTGGAACTTTTGCAAGCTCCTCAGCTTGTCAGTCCGCACTCCCTAGTAGTTCTGCCTCAAACATAGGAAGAACTCTGCCATGGGCTTAAACCTTGGTACCACACTACCTCTTGTAGCAGTACCTCCACTTGTAGTAGCACTATCTCCAGCTAGTGCACTTCCACTAGCTCCACTAACACTACTTGAGCTTGAACTCATAGGTACAGCCGATCTACTCTTGGCCACCAAACTTGAAGTGATAGAGACATAGTTTGGAGACCAATACTATCTCCATAACTTGATCTCCTCCAAATGAGCTCTCCTGAACTCATGGTAGTCATCCATTGGCGGACCCTCCAAACGCTTAAACAACCCTTTCCATGCCATGAAGGGTGTAAACAAAGTTGGGTTCCGCATCTACTGCAAATCACACCAACTATTGAACTCTTGGATGAAGTCATCAAACTCAATGGTACCCACTATACCAAAGTAACGCCTAGGGCCTTTGGAGACCCCATAAATCTTGTCCATGTCCCACAACAACGGTGCGGACACACCAAGTGCACTCTCAACTGAATCAACTCTTGTGTCAAACTCCAACTCAGAGTCAATCTCCTCCCTCACAAGGACCTGAGATACAGGTTGATACCAAGTACCACTTTGAGTAAACCCACTACGTAATGCAGGGCTAACTCCTCTAGAATCCCCAATGAACTTCATCGGGACAAAGTAACCACAACCGCAAACTACAATAGCAAATTGGAACCACAAATTGCAACCGCAAGTCGCAACTACAAGTATCCCACAAAGTGCCAACACCACCAAGTGCCAATACCAACTAAGCACCACCCACTAATGTAACTCTAACCAAGATAACTACACTAAGAGAAAGTGCAACATGTAACCTGCCATCACAACACACACTCTCACAATCTATAGGTCATCACTTCCTACCTCACCGGAGATAAACAAAGGTAGTCTGACTGGTCATCACTCTAGCCTCACTACCAAAAGCACATTAGAGCACCAACGCTCAAAAGTCAGGGCACCTCACACAAACGTAGTGCACAAACAGGAAGTAGAGAATGGAGGGGGTCCAATCACAAGAAATCTAAATGAAAACTCTCCATCTCATAAAACAACACGGGATTGACTCTTCGACCATTTGGCATTTGACATAAGAGAAGTTTGTATCTAAGTCCTAAGGTATTAGGATCACCAAGAATGGGATCAAATTGCCTCTCCTAGCCAAAGCTACAAGTGTATAGATAATAGTGGCATAGTCACTAGGACAACAAGTAAGGGTGGACTAGTTGGCTAGAGCACCAGCCTAGGAACAAGAGATCTAGGGATCAAACCCTATTGCACACAATCTAGCAGGATGGGCAGATTTTGCCAACCAATGACCAAGATCTACTCTAAACTAGTTAGCCTCACACCAGCAAGTTGGCTTGCTGGCCCTTCTAGGCCTTTGTAGCCTCTCATAGCCCACAACCCTATGCCTCAAAATGCCCAAATGAGGCCTTTCTTCTTGCCACTTTGAACCTCTTCCAAAATCTGGCAAAACTCCTCCAAACTTGCAAAACTCCTCTAAGCTTGCAAAAGTCCTCCAAACTAGCAAAACTCCTCCAAATCTAGCCAAACAGCAAAACTCCTTCAAATCTAGCCAAACAGAAAAAATCCTCTAAATATGGCCAAAGTCTAACCTAAACCCTAAAGTTGGCTGACCACCAAATCCCCCGCTAACTCTTCACTCGAGCCAAATTGAAAACACGGGTTTATCCAAATCATAAATATATGAAAATAACTTCCCAACTCCACCTTCAATTTTACTTTCTGAGCCCAACTCGCAACAAATTGGTCCTACTTTCACCTCTTAAGCTCAAAATCACAACCACTGCTCAAAATTTTCTCCTTTTGTGCTCAAAAATTAGCCAGTACTTCCCGACATAGTTTACCTTACCGCCAAATCTCCATCAAGCAATAAGCTTCTGCACACCAGGGAAAATTGAACTTCAATTGAGCTACCAATGATCCACCAAGCTTAGAGATACCACCAACACTCAAAGTTCTTGCACCCCATTTCCCCCTGATTTCACTTCTCTGATGCAATCAGATTGTTTACAACTCTTGAATCAACTCAACTCAGATCAATACTTGATCTATCACTCTACAAACTTCCAACAACTAGGCACTGATTACAATCAAAGCCACACCGACTCTAGCTAAAAGAATCCAGGTGACGCTTGCCGGCCTCTGTCCACCATAGTCAAGAACTCCTTGAGAGGAGTGAACATCCTCTGCAAAATGAGCTCTCTTCTTCTCTTGTGCCAAAAGCTCCAAATTAAAACCCTTGGGGTTTGAGCACTCTCCCTTCTCATACTTGCTCTCAACCACATCTATGGATGCTATCCCTTTACCTTTGTTTGGATTAGGAGCCACTTGGGTTTCACTACCTCCCTCTTTCCCTCTATTGGCTCCCTCATAACCCCTTCCTCCATGGTAAGTGGAATTTGGACAATTCCTTTGGATATGGCCTCTTCCTCCACAACCTAAACAATATCTATCATTGAAATTGTTGGCTAGTTGGCCTCATCTATATGGATAGTTTCCATAACTCCTAGGCCCTCTCCCTACATTCTGATCCACCTCTCTCTTCTCCCATAGTTGCACCACATTGATCTTGAGATCCGCAAGTTGTTTTGTGATGGTTTGAAGTGGATCCTTTGGTGGAGTTGCAAGAATTGGAGCAACAACTACTTTTGTTGCAACCCTTGCCACCAAAGTATCAGAAGTTCCACCATACTTGTAGCCTTGAGGAGGATGCACAACCTCCTTCACCACCAAATCACTCTCATCCCCTTCCAAACTCTCCTCCATACGAATTGTGATCTTGATAGCTTCAACCTTGGAAGAAGGTTTCTCATATCTCACCTTGCTTCTAATTTGTGGTCTCAACCCTCCCACTAAATTATTGGTGGGCATGGCCCCTATGCCAATCATAGTAGTCTCCACATCATCTCCACCCTTCCTCAACACTATGTGAAATCTGGACTCTTACTTTTCCACTCTTTCCACATAGACTCTCACTTTCTCTCCATCTCCTTGCTTGAGAAATGTAACCTCACTCATCAATCTCTCATAACTCTCATCAAGAAGAAAGTTCTCAATGAGTGCTGAAGTCAAAGTCTCCCAAGACTCCTCTTCTCCATCTCTTCTCTCTCTCTTTTGGTATTTTGACTCATATCATGTAAGTGTTGCATCCTCAAAGATATCTGGTAATAATGAGGCCCACTCATTCTTCATCTTCTCATTGTTTCTATGCAAGCTCTCTTGAAGTCTCTCACAAAGGCCTCCACATCTTCTCCATCCTTGCCAAAGAAAACCGGAAGTTTCCCCATCTTAACCTCTCACTATCTTTATCTTCTCTCAATTTTTTTTCTTTTTCCCTTTTCTTTTCTCTCATTCTATAACTAATAGAGTATATACATGACTAACACTATTTGAGAGTAATCCACCCTAGGGAACACAAAAGGTTCAGGTTGCTACAAGATTTCTATAGCAACATCAAATCCTAAAGTGAATATTAATTGAACCCTCATGGATAGTTTATCCATAAGTTGAAAGATTATCTCCATCACTAATCTTGAGAACTAGCTGATGAAGGTGGTAGTATTTCTGTAGTTGTACTAAGACTCTCTCCAAGATCCTTCACCAAAGTCTCCAAAAGTGCTTTTACTCCACTACACTCATATCTTTTTGGAAGTCCTTCCACTCCACAAACCTCACACAACTCCTTGGACTTAGATCTTCTCCCTCCCAATCTTGGTGAAGAAGTTCCAACATGCAAACCCAAGTCAAGTAAGCCTCTCCTTTCCCTCTATCTCTTGCTCTCAAAGGTCAATGGACATGAACTTGCCTTATGTTCCTTCTCTCCACACAGAAAGCACTTAGACTTGCTCCTTCCTTCAAGTGGTGTAGGTTTTTGGATCCTCTCAATACTCTTTTCAAATTCTATTGTAAACTCTCTTTTCCTCAAATCCACCCCTAAAATCACCTCAAACCCTTGGGGAACCTTACATAATCTCAATTTCACTCTTGATGACCCTCCATGTTCCCAAGATGAATCTAAACACTCAAACATGCTTTTTGTTGCTCTCAAACTCCTCATGCATGAGATCTCCACTCTGTAAAATTGACCCTTCCTCACAATGTCACTCAAATCTCCCAACCTGTATGTGACAGTCCTCTGAATTTTTTCAGACTTGATCACAACTCCAGGGCGTCCCTCCTTGCAAAATTTCAAATCTTTTCATTAAGCCATTTGGCCTAGACACCTTTCTATTCAGCACACATATTTCAGATTTGGTCCAAAAACCACCCCCTTCACTTCAAAAACTTAAGACTCCCTACGCAAGAACGATCTCTCTCTAATTCTTGTGGTAGTAGGTAGGATACAATGCAATAAATTTCTTGGAAATTTTCAGGACAATTCACTAAAAATCAAAGAAGTGGCACACTCTATACAATTTTCCAAAGAGCATGTAGTTGTGAGTGCACTTTACTCTATCAACTTTCAAAAATTCTAGCCCACTTTGTATAGTAGCCCTCAAAATAATTTCAATTGTGCTAATTGAAAGATAACCCAAGCTATCATGTGTAGAAATTTCAAGTCCAGATCTCAAACTTGAGATTTTGCCCAAAATCACCTTAATCCCCAAAATCTGCAATCCACCTCACACAATCTCTTGAATTCCTCTCATGTGTACAAGATGTACAAAATCACCTCAAAGACATCATAATGAACTACAAGGTATACAAATGGATCTTGGTTCTCTAACATAAGTTCAGCCCTCTCCTCTCCTAATGTTCTCTCTAAGTGAGCTCTCATAGCCTCCTTTTGCCTAACGTAGAATTGAACGCTGAACATTATCTTACCTTCTAAAGAGGTCACGGTAACGGAACCAAAAATGTGAGCCGGCCTATCTCTCACTCAAGATGAACCTCTGATGGCTATTATGGTAGCGCACCATGGACTAAGAAGGCAAGGAACCCCAACTCCATCGTACTCCTTCAAGGCTAACACTCCAAGACTCAAGACATTGCTCTCTAGAGAACTCAATGAGAGAAAGATAGTTGCAAATGAAAGGATGATGAGTACTTCCTCATCCCTTGTTTATATACTTGTGAAATAGTTACGCACCAAAGGTACTTATTACCGTAGTAACTCAAGTTACTAAGCTAAAAGTCAAGTCAAGTCAAAAAGTAGAAAGGAATATCTATTCATATAGGCATATTCCACTAAGCATGTGGTCTTATCTTGACCCAACCACTAAGTCAAGGATTCCTTCACATGGGCTATCCTTGGACTAAAGAAGAATCCAAAACAAAAAGGCTTGCGGGCCCAAGAGTTCTCAACTCTTTCCTCAAAGCCAAACACCTAGGAATAATACCAAGTCAACACACTAAATTCCAAAATAGTGGTGCTCATCTTTTCTACTTCTTCTAAAGTAAGGTCTCCTCTATCTTAGCTATGACTAAATTTAGCTAATCATGACTAATGTAGAACCATCCTTTATCTCTATATAAATAATATCTCTCAAGTTCTTGTAATATCAAGCTAAATATCACAATATCACACACATGCATAAATAGGTGTTACAAGCCCTTGCAGCAAGATCTAAACCTTACACAATGGTGGAGGATATTCTTTTTCACCAAGGAGCAGATGGTCTACTTCAAAGAGAAATGGGTAAGGAAGAGTCTATCTTACTCATAAAGGAGGTTCATGAAGGTTTAGTGTGTGGAGGACACTTTGCAAGAAAGGTGACTGCTTTCAAGATTTGAGATGAAAGTTACCATTGGAGAGGAATTTTCAAGGATTGTCTTGATTATTGCAAAACTTGTCATATTTGTCAAGCTTTTGCTAGAAAGTCTACTTCCACTCTACCTCTTAGATCAATTCCATTGTTAGGACCTTTTGAGAAGTGTAGAATTGATTTTGTAGGTCCTCTCAATAGAACCCCAAGGAACAATTGGTACATTGTTGTAGTTATTGATTATCTCACCAAGTGGGTTGAGGCTAGACCATTGAGGGACAAGAATGAAGATGAAGTTGGGAGATTTTTTTATGAACGCATTATCACTAGGTTTGGGTGCCCTTTGGAGTTAGTTTCTGATAGAGGAGGAGAGTTTACAGGAAGCATTACTACAGCCATGCTATGCCATTTCTCTATCACACATAGAGTAACTACATCCTATAAGCCAAATTCTAATGGCTTGGCAGAGAGAACCAATCAGACCTTGTGCATGATGTTGGCCAAAGATGCAGAAATGGAAGGGGCTAAACATCATTGGGACAAGAGGATTCATGCAGTTTTCTGGGAATATAGGACAACCATGAAAACTTCCACCAAATATTCTCCATTTCAATTGGTATATGGTATTGAGTCTACCCTACCTATTCACTTTGATTTCCCTACCTTCCAAAGCATTCATAAGAGATTGAAGAAAGCACAAGGAGGTGATGCAGAGAAGTAAAGGAAGGAACAACTCATGGAGTTGGAAGAGGCAAGAGCACTTGCTATGGTTCGAGTGGAGCAAGCCCAAAGGAAACAAAAGGAGAGCTATAATAAGAGGCAAGGCAAGAAGAAGGTGGATCCTTTCAAAGAAGGTGATTGGGTAATGTTGTTTGATTCCATTCGATTCAAGAGAGTGCAAAAGAAGTTTTTGCCTAAGTACTTTGGACCTTTCATAGTGGAGAAGGTGTGGGCAATTACACCTATGATCTCAAGGAGTTGGGAGGGATAGCCCATGTGAAGGGATTCTTGACTTAGTGGTTGGGTCAAGATAAGATCACATGCTTAGGGGAATATGCCCATGTGAATGGAATTCCTTTTTACATTTTGACTTTACTTGAATTTTAGCCTAGTAACTTGAGTTACTCCAGTAATTAGTACCTTTGGTACGTAACTATTTCACAAGTATATAAACAAGGGGTGAGGAGGTACTGATCATCCTTTCATTTGCAACTATTTCTCTCTCATTGAGTTCTCTAGAGAGCAATGTCTTGAGTCTTGGAGTGTCAGCCTTGGAGGAGTATGATAGAGTTGGAGTTTCTTGCCTTCTTAGTCCATGGTGCGCTACCATAATAGCTATTAGAGGTTTGTCTTGAGTGAGAGACAGGCTGGCTCATAGACCCACAAAGAGGAGAGGTTGGTAGACAAGTTAGACTCTCCTAATCTCTTACACTCTTTGAGGCACTACAAATGACATCCATGGCTCCTATACGTCCTAGTGCAAGTATGGTAGGTGGTGATGGAGTGCATGATAGACTACATAGTAGTCAACTTCCTACTACTACATCAATTGAGTCTAGCTTAATATTGGGAGCGGCTCAATTGATTATGTGCTTCCTTTTACTCTCAATTGGTGACATGTGTATATTAGGAGCTGACCTAGTCCTAGTGTTCTAGTTGGCTGCCACTCTTTGTGACAATAGGGATGATGTGATTCTTACTTTTAGAGAAAAGGTGGTTGATAGTGGAGCTCACTTGGTTGAAGAGCATGGAATCTACTCATTGACCAATGGTTTATGGCAAGCAACAATGACTAGATTGGAGGAGTTACCAGCTAGACCGGCCTTTGAGCAAGCATAGTTTACACATAGGTTGTCCTATTGGATAACCAAAGAGGATTTTTTTCTTTGGTGGGACCTTTAGGGAAGGTCTATCATCATAGAAGGTCTTACTAGACTTTGGTGCGTAGCTCCTTATGTTGGGGAAGGCTATAGTTGTTGATTTGGAGTTACTAAAGATTGATGTTGAGAGGTGTCCATTTCATATCTAGCATCTCTAGGAGGTGTCTCTACATAGTACATCACATATGGATATTTTGTTGTTCAGATGTAGCCTAGTCATCCAATTGATAGCTCTATGGTGAGAGCTTAGGCCATTGTGACAATAGTTGAGTCATATGATGTGTTAGTTGGGGGAGCAGTGTTATATCTAATGGGTTTTAGCATTGACTATTGGGAGGAGATAGCCTCTTGTAGATCAATTTGACAATCAATTGAGGGATGGGTATGTTGCCTACTAGTAAGCTTCAGTAGTGGCAGTCTTGGCTCACTATAGTCTAGGACCATGGTGGCATCAATTTTAGCTTTCAATGGTTCTATTACTTGGCTTGGTGACTTATTGGAGAGGAATGCCCATGTAGAGGATACTCCAGTACTAGAGGAGATCATTTGGATTTGGAATACGAGTAGGATCGTTCCATCTACCTTGGATGTTCCATTGTGGAGTTTAGATGATGCATTGTAGCAACATGTGGATCAATTGGTGCAATAGGCTTGGAGTGGAGCCTTTGTACCACCAAGAGACCAATGTGAAGATGAGCATCTAGAGTCAATTACCTTGACACCTCTGGATACCACACTCATTGCTTGGTAGTCTCCAATAGAGAGAGTATGTCTATTGAAGTTGTTTGGTGGGTTTAGCATTGGGCTAATTGTGGTACTATAGGCAAGTATACGAGTATAGAGGTACTTGTATATGGAGAGAGATGAGGTTGCTAGGTGAGTCTTTTTACATCATGTGGCACACTTGGCATATTGGTATCTTGAGTTATTACTACTGGCAGTAGTTAGGGGTTACCAAAAGACCATATGAGCAAAAATTTCCTTCTAGGGAGCACAAGATCTGGAGAGACATGGTCCCATTCATTTGGTGATTTTTGGATGGCCATGTCAAAGATATACACAAGCTGGCTAAGGTATGGGTCTCTAGGATTCTTGTTCTTGTGTGTTTTGTGAGATGTTACATATACTACAACATCTCCATGTTCATCAGTCTATTTCTCTAGCCTACATTTTGGAGAACGTCCCTTTGATGGGTGATTCTTGCACCCAAGTGGTGGCAAGTATGCATTACTTCCATCCTTGGATGGGACCTGACATGTTATTAGATGCAGCTAGAGTCGGATCACGGGCTCATCATCTTCTTCTTTGGTGGACAAACCTCTTACCTAGAGAGGTTTTACAACGTGCTTATGATGGATTTAGCAACTAGTCCACCTCACTATTGATGGCATCTTGAATGTTGTGCGTAAGACTTAGATGGTGGTAGTGGCTGATAGGTCACTCAAGGAATGGTGAACCTAGTTGGATAGTCTTGAGCTACTTTTTCCACACTTATGAGTTTCCCAAGCTCTTGTGCTTTTTGAGAGGGTGAACTTGGACTTGTTTGGGACTAACAATTATAGCAGCAGTTGGTGGAGCCCAACGCTGATGAGAGACAATGGGTGATGGGTTTTTGCATCAATATTTTAGTTGTTCCAATAGTGTTAGAGGCATCCAAGTGTCAGGTGTTAGGTCAAGCTATGGACCTGAATTGTTTGACTTGGATTGTGAACCTTGGCTTGTCAGAGCAGCGTAGGATATGCTTGATAGGCATCAAGACTCAAAAAATTGTGAGCTTTATGCCTATCAAGATGATTTAGGCACATATTGGGGGTGCCACATCTTGGGACACAACCAGTGGCTACTAGGGAGAGTGGTCTACTTGGAGGCCATCCAAGTGAGCATAGTCTACTTGGATTACATCATTGGTCTACTTGGGATGCAACTAGAGGACGTATGGAGCTTGCAACTAGATTGGAGTGATTTTTTCACATGGAGTGAGTTTTTCATATGGAGGTTTGGACCTCTAGTGGTTGGGAGCATGATATTATTGCTCTCAAGGGCCCAATGTAGCATCCAATTGGTAAGTCTTCCACTCCTAAATCAATTATAGAGGATACTTGGGAGCCAAATTTGGGACCCAAGCTTACAAGAGAGGAAAGACAAATAGTTTGGAGGTTCTTGAGGAGCTACACGAGTTCTTTTGTCTTCAATATGAAGGATTTAGGTGCTCTAAAAGGACTTGGTATTTGGATTGAGCTGACTAGTGATACATCAATTTTTCAATGTCGTTATTGATATAGTAACATGGAGAGAGCATTGATTCAAAGTCAAAGTAAAGACCTTTTTGAGGCTAGTTTGGTGGAGATTTCACAATATTGCCAGCCAAGAAGGATATGCATGGTAGCTACACAAATAGGCAGATGTGTGGAGATTACCATCTTATCAATCAGCATACTAGGGTTGATTGGTATGTCATGCCTACATTGGAGGAGATCTTTGATGCAATTGGGCATGTAAACATCTCTAATACTATGGATCTTTGAGTGTGATATCATCAATTGCCAATTAGGGAGGAGGATGAATCCAAGATACCATTTTGGGCTATTGATCTCATGATAAGGATGTGTTATTTCAATAGAGGTTCTTACCATTTGGGTTAAAGAATGCTCATGCCAAGTTCCTTAGGGTCATAGACAAGATCCTAGACGGATTGGATTTTGCTTGGTGTTTATTGATGACATTTTGGTTTATAGCACAACTATGGAGGAGCATGAGAGACATTTGTTAGAGGTGTTTGAGAAGTTGAGATCTCATGGACTCAAATTACATTGTGGGAAGTGTAGGTTCTTCCATCAGCAAGTTCAATATTTGGGTCACACTATTTACCCTGGAAGACTTGGTGTTTAACAGACCAAGGTGGAGGGTATTGCATGTATTCCTTGGCCCACAAATGTGAGCAGAGTGCAAGCATTCCTTAGGTTAGCAAACTTCTATCATTGTTATGTTAGAGATTTTAGTGCCATTGTCAAGGCCTTGACAAAGCTGATCAAACTTACACAAGAGTGGTGTTGGGGAGATGAGCAAGAGAGAGCTTTTGTAGAGCTCAAGGAGAGGTTAACATCTACCCCATTTTGAGGAGACCAATCAAAGGACTGCCATTTCAGGTTCACATTGATTGGAGTATGTGGTGGCCTATGCTAGTCACTCCAACAATTCAGTAGAGGTGACGTATAGTTCAGATGAGGGAGAGTGTTTGGCAGCAATATGGGCAATAGCACATTTCTGATGTTACCTATTTGGTAACCCCTTTACTCTCATCATTGATCATCAGCCTTTGAAGTGGTTGATGGAGTCCGACATGCTTTAAGGGAAGCTTTCAAAATGAGCTTTGATTTTACAAGAGTATGATTTCATGGTAATTCACAAACCTTGAGTGGTGAATCGTGATGCAAACGGGTTGAGTAGAAACCTATGTCCCAACCAACAAGATCGGACCAAAGTACATTGGCATGGTGAGATAGATGAGGAGATGGTGCCAAGTTGGCATGCATCTACCTTTCTTTGCATATTCTCTAAGGCTTTGGTGGTATCTCTTTCAACGTATACAAGAGGAGTTATTGAGGTCACAAAAATAAAGAGTAGAGATAATGGTATATTTCAATGAGACATTCATGATGATGTCTTAGTATGGACTATCTTTGCACTGGTGTTGTAGGTGGCACAATTGGGACCAAGGAGAGAGACCATGTTCTTCAACAAGCAAGGCGGTTCAGATTTGAGTGCAGACACCTTTTGCATGTATGGGAGGATGGTAGAGTGCAAGTAGTACCACTTCCATCTCAGAGAGCACAATTGGTCAATCATGCTCATAAGGAGCTAAGACATTTTGGAGTAAAGCGTACATATAGCTTACTCTAGAGTCATTATTGGTGGCACGGTATGCAGACCAATGCACAACAGTTTGTTGTCAGATGTGTGATTTGTGACTGAGTTAGAGCATCATTTAATGCTCCTATGCCACAATTACACCCATTACCTATCATGAGGTTGGGTTACCATTGGAGTTTGTACTTTGTTGGACCTTTACCGTTGATTGTGAGACATCATCAATATGTTTTGGTGATGGTGGAGCACTTCTCCAAGTGGATTGAGTTGGTGGCACTTCCTGACAAGTCCAATGAAGGGATGGCTTACTCATTCTTGGACCAAATTCTTAGTCATTTTGGTGCACCAATAAAGGTTTTGACTGATCAGTGTACAAAGTTCTTGGGAGAGTTTCAGGTCTTGTGTGATAAGGCTTTGATTGATCATCAAACTCCATCTTGAGATCACCCTAAGGCAGATAGCTTAGCAGAGAGAGTGGTTCAGAGAATGAAGAGAGGGTTGTAGAAGTATGGTTTGCAAAGAGACCACTTGGGAGATTTGGATCTCCAATTACCTTGGTTGGCCATGGGCTATCGGTTCAGCCGGCAAGTCTCCTTAGCATCCTTCTCTCCTTTCTTTCTACTATATGTATGAGATCCAGATTTATGTGCAACCATTTATCAAGATGCTACTATAGTGTTGGACTTGGATGATCTAGATGTATGGAGGAGTGCATGTTCTCAACGAGTAGAGATCTTTTGGAGAGGATGTCGATGGCCTTTGAGAACTTGGTGATTGTTCAACATAAGGATACCTTATGCTATGTTATGATTGAAGGAGGAGGTTATAGACCCTCAATCCGTCTATTTCATCCAAGTGACTATGTATATCTATAGCAAATAGCACCAATGAGACTTGATGTTTCTACAAGCCGCACTATCTTGAGAGTGCGTGAGGTTGCCTTCTGGAATCCTTGTGTTGGAAGGACGTGATGGTGTTGTTTGGAAGGATCATGTGCGCAATTGTGCACCATGCTACCTCCCAAACATTGATGGCATTATGAGTCCAAGCTTGGCACTTGAACATGTAGGCTTGCGGTGTATGTTATGCGGCTCTTCTGGTGGAGCTGATATTATATTATTGTGTGATACCTTTTTGAGAGGATGATATATGGCATGTTTGACTCCTCCTCTAATGGTGATTCCTCAAGGATAGTGGTTATGTCCTAGATGTATTTGACCTATAGTTAGTTCATCCTTTATATAGTATAGATTGCATATAGATGACTAACAATAGGGCCTGTTAGCACCCCGCCTCCTGATCTTTTGCTCATTATAGGTATACCATATACTTAGAGTAGATGGCTATATGGAGTTAGAAGAACCTAACCGCCAACTAGGGAGGGCGATTGTAGCACTTGAGAGTCCATGTATGACTTATGTGTGATTTGTGCCTCTATAGCGTGTGATATTGATAGCGATGTATGTTGTGCAATGATGTATATATGCATGATAGTTGTCATGCCATTTGTAGCATATCGTCTAGATTGCTTGGACTCTAGAGTAGTAGTATTGGTAGTTAAAGTATCTTAGCAATTACTCATAGACTACTTGTTTACGGGCAGATTTTGTGTTCGTGGTACTAACTACATGGTGGGGCCCATCGTCACTTGCACTATTCATACCGTTGGGTGTGCCGTCAGCAGGACCATTAGGGTTGGAGATCTAGGTCAAAATCATAG
The DNA here is from genome assembly GCA_948567375.1 of Lunularia cruciata. Taxonomy (NCBI): domain Eukaryota; kingdom Viridiplantae; phylum Streptophyta; class Marchantiopsida; order Lunulariales; family Lunulariaceae; genus Lunularia; species Lunularia cruciata. The sequence goes on along the minus strand of OX419755.1, from coordinate 38,689,269 downwards.
GTATACTATGGAAGTGCAACTCCAGAGAGCTCACTTCTCTAATGTTGAGTCTTTGTGTTCCTTGTTAGAGTGGATAGAAAGTCATTGAGTTTCACTTGGAGTCTCTTACCTAGAGTGTGTGTGGCTTGATTGTTAACGGTGCCAAGTTATTGGCAGATTGTTGAGTGACATATCAAGTATTGATCTGATTGAGTGTGATTTGAGTTGTAAGAAAATTGATTATTGTTGCACAAGGGAGTTCATTATGACTTATGTGTGAGTTGTGCATCTATAGTGTGTGAAGTTGAGAATGATGTATATATGCACGACAAAGCTTTTGATAAGAGTACTATGAGAGCCTTTGGTTATATCATTCAACCAAGGACATTTGAGTGTGTGATAGTGGATTTGACACATAGATAGACATCTCTACCAATCTCATGAGGAGGGGTAGATCTACTATCTATGGAGGAGATAGCACCTATAGCAATTTTGGATAGTTAGGCTATCTTGGTACCTTACTTTCCTCCTATTTTGTTGTTGTTGTTGATAGGCCAATCTTGGAGACAAATGTGATTGTGTGGAGTAGATACCCTTTTCTCTCTAGATGTTATTGTGGCAAGTGAGAGACGGTCTATCCCCTTGGCCACAAGATTGCCTTCCATCCTTTGCTTCCTTACCGTCTTACTGGACTAGAGGCTTGCATTCTTTCTTGATGGAGCAATAAATTTATCACATGCTACATTCTCTCTTAGTTGACTCATCCATTCCTTGGGCTACTAGAGCACATATTTTCTCTTGGATCCTAACTCGACCATGCATTAGGGCATTTTGACTCACACCAACTACCTTTTCTATAGTGATGAGGTTCTGCCTAATTTTGGTCCATCCATATCCATCTTCATTGCTCACTTGTGAGTGTGGTTCTACGCTAGATGCAAGAGCAATCCACATGACATGGGGTCCTTTTGGAGGATAAAAGATAGCTATCTATGATGCCATTAGAGATATAGTGTTTGCTTTGGCACAAGAGAGTGGATACCTTGCTTGGAAGGATCATTTGTTTGCTTGGCAAAACCACACATATTAGCTATACTTGGTCCGAGATGATCAAGTGATAATAACGGATATTGTGATTATGAACCTTATTCGTGATGCAATTTTGAAGGGATTGATTGCTCATCTCCCTAGATGAGCGGCAACATGAAAGGTTTCCATGTATAGGGGTATGCAGTGAGATCAACTAATTGTTACTCTAGCCTTGGAGTTATATGGAGTGATGGATGTGGCATTTGGTATATTTGTCAAGGAATGCACAAGAAGATATCATATTAGACATAATAGTGTACTACTCTCACTCTCATACTTCATCGCATATTTCAGACAATATGTGTCCATTGCTCTTCATAGAGCACTGGTTGGTGCAATCCATTGGAGAGCAATAGCAGTAGGTGGTGCTTTTTTGGATGCTCCAATAGATTGTAGACCTTACTACTTGCACAGTGCAGATATCTTAAGTGAAGTAGTGCAGATTTCTTATACCGACACTATTGGGGCTTAGCCCCATTTCCCTCTTTTGTCTCATCCTTGTATGGCTTGATGGGGTCTTCCCATCCTTTGTGGCTTCTATGCAGTCTTCTTTTTCCCCTACCATACCTAAGATATCCAAGCTATGCAAGTTGTGTGGTCTACAAATGATGGGAACATCCAAAGAAACATCACCTAGGGTATTTGCTCTCCTATGGATTGCAACGGGCAATGCTAAGATATCCAGGCTATGCAAGTTTTATGGTCTACAAATGATGGCAGCATCCAAAGAAACATCACCTAGGGTATTTGCTCTCCTATGGATTGCAACGGCCAATGCTTTCTATAACAGGAGAGTGGATATATCAAGAGATGATAATGGAGGACACCCCCGAGCATCAGGTTCTGAAATGTTGACTGAGATGCTCTGCATAGATCCTCAATGGGTGCTGGCTGTGGAAGAGAGATTCAGGTCTTTGCTTCTAGGACCAAAAGCTTCTGGTTTAAAGGTACATGTCTTCTGTCACATGCCAAAAGGAAAAAGAGAGGCATATATCAGCTTGCAGAAAGAAAGATGGTCTCTCTCCATCTGTAGTGCTGGTCGAGAGCCACGGAGGTCTCCAATCGTTCATGTCACCAACAAATCCAAGGTCCAGTACACCCACCCGGTTGGTCTCCAAAAGTCCTCTTCCGCCTGCAGGACAGCAAACGCCTACTGCTGCTGATATGGAGCCTGCATTCGTGATGCCTTTACTGATGTTCCGAGAGAGGTTGACATGGGCAGCTTGGTTCTTAGAATTGCAAGTGAATGCGCACTCCTCTGAGTGGATGACAGAAACGCTCCTGCAATATTTGGGGATGCAGCAAAGGCTGCTACAGTCTTGAGGCCTCATACTACAGCATATAAAGGTGCCATCTCTTTGCCTGGCTCTGCTGTCTACACGGGTAAGGGGGACTGCGGACAGGCACCTGGATCTTCTCTTGTCTCTAAGCCCGTCGTCAAGAAGAAATTTGTCCAAGAGTGAGCCGGGTGGAGGATGCTTGAGGGAAGATAACTGACAATCATCCAACGAGCAACCGACAGGGCCTGGCAAAAAGAGGAACCCTCCATCACCACTAAAAATCCTAGGGGAGCATTGGCTAAAATATAGCAAGGGTGATGATGCTCAGCTCAAAGGATGTTCGGACTCCAGGCGTCTTGTAGTTTCGTCTCAAGCCTGTGCACAGGGAAGTGAGAGCAGAGCGCATATTCTTTGTACTGTTCCGTCGCGTTTGGGACATATTGTTGGAAGTGGTGATACTATGAAGATCCTGTACATATTTCGGTCTAGGAAACATGACACATGCAAGGTTACGTGTGCTCAGATAAATTATTCTTTGTACTTAAGAGTTCACAGAGGCTAGAGAACCTTCCACTTGTGTATGTGTAGACAATCTGCACTTGACAAAATACTTTGTCCTTCGTCGGGTAAAGAGTGAACGACTTTGCTAGTCAAAAGAGAAAACATGTACTCCTGTGATCATAGTTGGGTAACAGGTAGTGCATCACCCAATGAAGGTAAAGGGTCTGCATTACTCTGCATTCCCAAACATCATTTTTCGAGCACAATGTATGCTTGCTATGGATCCATCGATCACGTAATGGCCAAATCTTGATGCAAACAGTTAAGGCTCCACGACGCCGATCACCCGATCCCTTCTGCAGAAACAATGATTTCGCTAATACGTGTTTCGTTCAGCACCTCACCAAGACTTCAATCAAATCCAACAAGCAAATCCATCAGCAGCTGGATTGCTGGTATACGCATACCAGCATCACATCTTCCCGTTACTGCGTATTACCGTTTTCAAAACTCCTCTCATGACTCGAAGTGAACATGTGCACCCAGATTAGTACACTTAGTGAGTTCCAGGGGTCGGAACCGGTTCGGACTGAGGCCGGTGATGAACTGACCATCAACAAGATGATTTGGACTGATAAGATAGATTCATCCTGGATTTGATGGCGAATAAACGAAAGGTAGACTTGCCGAACGAAGATTTCAATCATTCATGATCACATGGAACGCAGGGTCGGCATGATAACCTAGTCATATTCGTTGAAAGCACTCTTGTATCGAGAACTTCCACGTGTAAGTAATCAACTTTATCTGTTACAATGGCTCGGGTACGAAATTATGACCTGTAGCCTTGACAATACGACGCTAAGCTAAACCGTTGGGTTTGTGATAAACCCTGATTGACATTGCTCTCACTAGGGCCGCAAGGGGGTAATCTACGACTCAACTAGGAACTTTAAAGTATATTAGAATCTATGAAAGCACCGCGAGGACGTCCGTTGCGCGAAGAACCACAAACGCAGTTCCGTCTTTGCCCTTGAAATCGTTTCCAGCATACTTGGAGTACAACACAGTGTTGCCAACTCCCAATTCTAGGGGCTTCCTGGTGCCATCTTCTCCAATGGTGCCAGGACCAGCAGCAACGATCTGACAAATGCAAACAATGACAGAGTGAATACATCTTTCGACTCATGCAATAAATTGGGCCGCGCAAAACTCCGTTTGAAAATTTGGTGTAATTTTAACTGTCTAGTTTGAATCTTTGAGATTTGAAATTCAAGGATGCTCTATGGTTTGTTTCGTTCCAGAAACATAAACAGCAGTGGTTATCATGTTTCTCGCAAAATAGATGGCCGTTGCTGTCTTAACAGAGATTTGGTGTGAGACGAGCCAACAAAATGGATGATGTTGGTGCTGTGACGTGGAAGACTCTGTCTTGAGGGACGAGGCTGAGTTTTGATGCTTGTAGCAAGCTACGGGAGAGTATCACAGGATAGACGAAAGCAACCATGGAGGCTTAGGTATGGATTTCCAAGTACCTCTCCAACAACAGGTTTCTCCTTCGCGCTGTCGGTGAGTAGGACACCTCCAGCGGTCTTCTCTTCCGCTTCCGTAACCTGCGATTCCAATACATCATCAGATAAGAGGCCAATGATGCACTCCCAACTGTCTCTTGCAGGTGCCGAATCCATTCTCTCATTTGACAAGCGTACGCAGTAGACAGTTTTCCGACACAATTAATACCTTGATCAATACTCTGTCGTTCAAGGGTTTTAGCTCCTTGATATCGTCCCCGTTCAAGAGACCGACAAGGTCATCTTCTTTCAAAAGAAGAAAGTCTTTGCCGTTAAATTCGACTTCAGTACCGGCGAACTTTGAATAAATAACGTTATCACCTACCTGCGACAGTGAGTAGAGGATAACATTGATCAAAACACAAATATTTAGGATCTTCCGAAACGAGAAAAATGAAAGGAAAAAGACGGGTGAATGACAGCGCAGAGCTTACCGCGATACCACACTCAATCTTCTTGTCACCAACGGTCTTCCCCTCACCGACTTCGACAACCTCGCCTCCCTGGGGTTTAGACTGAGCACTGGAGGGCAGCAGGATTCCGCCCACACTTTTCTCCTCAACATTTTGAATTTTCACCAGGACTCGGTCTCCGAGTGGCTTCAAAGTTTTGAACTGCAAACCACGAAGCAGGGATTGATCAGCCAATGCCAGAGTTTTGAGCAAAGCCAGTAGCACATTGAATCAGGAAGCCAAGCCGGTAGCTCATTGGCTCCTTTAAAGAAAGGACTACTTTAAGTCCACACGTTCATCTCCCAGCAATTGACCAGAGAAGACGGTCTTCACTGTGAGGAAAAATAACATCTCCGGATTCAAAACCTAACGCTCATTCCGGCATCTCCATCCTGCTTCGATAATTTCCGTGGAATCTTCACCGGACGACAATATGCTCCCTCCCATCACCTCCTCTTTCGATCCGAGCAGCAAAAATAGCTCACAACATACCTTGGGAGTAACAACTGTTGCAACCCTGACAGAAAGAGCGCGCAGCGAGCGCTGGGGGAAGGCAACTCCGCTCAGGGGCGCAGCGCGAGCAGAGGTTCCCCTCAGACCGACGAAGGACGCCATGCCCGCTTGGGAGCTCAACAACTGTTGAGAAATTGTTGCCGCCATCGCCATTCCGTTGTTCTTCTCCTTCTTTTCGTTACTTTCTCCCCTACGATGCGGTGATGCGCAGTGCAGAAACAACTCTCCGAGACCGATGTCGACTTCTGCGGAGAAATCTAATGGCAATGCTGGCTGGCCGCTGATGAGAGGAAGGATTCGTCTAGACAAAGAGATGAGACGAGACCAGTCCAAACGAGATGTGAGGCCTTTCGCTCGCGCTAGCAAGGGAAAGTTCTGGAAGAGAGGAAAACGCTGCCTACATCCTTCGGACGGTCGATTCTCGCACGATCTGACGGTTTAGGAGCTCAGTAACCATCATATTGTGGATAACGCGACTTATCATAAACGGAAGGAACTCTTTGCTTTTCCAGGAAGAAATTAACAATGTTCCAAATCATTTTGTTAACACCAGGGTAGCCTGTCCTTGGAGGAAGAGGATGTTTGTATTAACGTTCTGTTATGTAGATAGAATATTCCAAAGAATAAACAGATCAAACGGATTGATCCAGTGATGAAAATGTGCATATGACAACCTTGTTCTGTTTCTCAAATCTTGAGTGTTTCACGAATTACGTTTTTCTGGTGCATCTATTTGTAAACTATGAGGTACGTTGTAAAAGTAAATAATATAGAAACGAATAATATACAAAGGGGTGACATATCTTAGTTATTGAAAGAAATGTAAATATTATCAGCCCCGTTAACACAATACGATGTAAGAAGTAGACTGTTTCTGACTACGAAAACATCATGCATATATTTATGAGTTTATAGCAAGGGTGCACTTAAGAAACTTTTCTGGAATAAGACATTTTTAAAAGCTCATGGGATGAAACTTTTAAAAGATATTGAAGTTCCTTTCAGTTTTCTCCATAAGCCATGCTAAGCCACTCAAATTCCTTCAAGTACCTCCATAGTCCCAAGTTTATACTTATATAGATTCTAAGGAAAAGGAGATCTGAATGCATATAAAAACTTTAAAAACTTCAAAGCAGGAGGACATTGCAGCGGAATTTTGTTTGTGAAGAAAGCTCAAGAACTTAACATTATCAAAAACCCATCTTGAAAATTTATAATTATAAAGTAGATGTACTATTAACCCAACAGTAGAGGAAAAACCCTATCTAAATTGCTACTTGTTTTGGTAATTGCTACTTGTTTTGGTAGATTTAAGAATATTTATAATACACTCTTCAATTTAACTTTTTCTTCTTTTGTTTGTTAAAATGTGAAGGTGTTGTAATGCGTTTGGTCTTAACACCACTTTCCCTCTACGGTATTCTTGTTTGGAAAAAATACTCACTGCTTCTAAGGCCTTTCTCCAATTAGATATCAATCCACTATCCTTAGACCCATCCTCTAACAAGACATCCAACTCCCTTTGTAGCTTGTTATCTACTAGATTGTAGGAACAACTCCACCTTGTCAATCTCACGCATGAGCTTCTCTATTTGAGACAATTGTGAAAACTGTCTCTCACACTCCTTGAATAGCTCCATTGCATTTAGCTCCTTTTGTGAATTTTGTCACACACTTCATGAATGACTTCTTAGTCACCCTATCTACATACACCAAACAAAATTCCTCCTTTAGATGAAGTTAGGATCTCTTCCAATTTCCCCCATAAGCTTGGATAACCTCTTTTATATATACATAGAGCTCCAAAATAACTGCAAGCTCAAATGTGTATATCATCTCCTATTCAAGAACTTTGTTGAGCTCTATCTTTCTAGAGTAATATCTTAGGTATTTTGAGATGTTACTCCTATCAAATTGGTCTACAATTGATTGCAAGGTTTAGTAGCCAATACTTCCTTACATGTTACAACTTGTTGTCATCACATAAAAAGTACAAATACTTTGAACGTCAATGTTGTAATTGGATCAAGCTATAATGTAGATGCCTTTGGAGAGATTATGGCCCCTTGATCCCTTGTATTCTTTCTATGATCTTTTTTCTATCTCCACCAACAAAACCCTTTGTAATGCTTCACCTTAGACATCCCACATCAAGTTCACCAATTGTTGTATTTTGCCTTTCTCTCTTTGGGAATAAATTGGATACCTAGCTCCGAAGCTTATAGATAAGAGGTTGTATATAGAATTTTTATTAATAGTTTGAGCTTGGTTGTTTGCCTAATCACCACAACCTTCTATCCTTGTTTTTAGCATTCTTTTTATCAGATAGAAGAATAAGAAGTAACCTAACATGCCATCATAACACCCACTCTTGGTCTATCAATCATCACTTCTAGCCTTACCAAGGAGAAATACTCAATATGTCTAGAAGAAAAAAATCTAAGCACAACACCCAAATGATAATCCAAGCCAATTGGGTGTACAATCAAGCATAAAGAGGATCCAAATACAAGAAATTTAGCAACAACTCTCTATAGAGTTGGTGGAAATAAGCTTTATAGCAATTTCTCTATCCAAAAGCTAATTTAAATATGAATTTTAAGTTTTATTTGATCTATACTCTAAATTTTCATCCAATTTGTACTCCAAGTATGGAAATTCTATGCCTTTTGATAGAGAAATCTCTATGAGACTCAGATGGTAATAACTTTCCTCCTATTGCTTTGCTTTGGATGTTTTAGTGCTCAATAAAAGGCTTGTAAGATATTTTTTCCCATAATATAAAACAAGCCTCAGTCTAACCTTTACAACTTCCTTTACAATATCTCAAACTTGGCTAGATTTCTATGGTTCCAACCTTAATCTTGAAATCCTAATTGAGTGTTTGCTCTTGATTTCCTAAGTCTTCACTAGATTTTTGACTCAAATGTACTCATAATCCTTGCAACAACTTTAGCAACCCAAACTCTTAAATCATAGTCATAGAATTGGAAGAATTTACATTCAATTGTGAAGAAAGTAAAAATGATACACCTATCTTATGATAGTATTTTCAAGAGAGTTTATTGACTCTCACTCTTTATAAACTTTTAGTAAACAAAATTTAAGGTAGTTGGTTTTTCCCTATCCAAACCTTTATAAACTTTGAAGGCTTAAATGCTTAGCTTATCAAATGTTCTTTCTAACCTTGTTCTTCTCTCCTTGAATCTATTCCTTAAACTCCCTCAATGATCAAAGAACTCTTGACTTCCCTTGTTGGGAATTAAGCACTTGCAATTTTGTCACTAAGCTTTTCTCTTTTTGACAAAGGGATCCCACAACTCCACCTTGAAGCTCTTGAACATGATTAAGTCCTTCTTTGCCTATAAGAGCACATGAATTGTGAAGTCCCAAACCTACTCATAAGTAAGCATCAAAGGGAAAATTGGATCTGGTTGTCCATCATTGACTCCATGAATGCCACCTTGAAATGTGCCACCATTAAGCCTTGCAAGTGATCATGATGTGAAATCTAAAGCCTAATGAGAAAAAGATTTAGGAGTGGCAGATCAAGAGTATGGAACATCTCTTGTGCAAATGCTTACTCCAATGCTCAAGCACCCACGCTTTACTATAACTCTCCTTCTCAATGTCCTCCTCCTACTCAAGACACCTAAAACAAAACAAAAAACCTCTATATCAAATCTCTATCACCTATATATACCAAAGCCTTCAAAGAAAACATTATCATAAACACTTAAATATCCATAGATTGGTCACATGGTAATATCTCACCCGTGTTGTAAAAGACCGAAGCCGAGGAGAGAAATAGGAGAATGGAAACTCACATTGGGAATGAGGGAAAACTCCGAATGCCTAGCATGAGCTTTGGCTTTGGTATTTATAGGTAGCATACAAGGCCCTTGAGGAGCTTCTCAAGAAGCTTCCTCAAGCCGCTTTCTTAGAGTGCAAGCCAAGTTAACTAGGAAGCTTCTCAAGAAGCTTCCTTCTAGAAGCCGCCTACTTGGCTTGCAAGCTAAGCTAGCTGGAAGCTTCTAGAAGCTACTTACTTAAGGTGCAAGCTAAGCTAACTGGGAAGCTTCCCAAGAAGCTTCCTAGATACTTCTGGAATATTCTAGGCTAATTTGTCTTATGTGCTACTTTGTGAGCCTGACTGACTTCGTTGCTAAACTCCATATTGTTACACGTGTGATATGTCATACAATCTACTCCAACTTTATGGAAATAAAACAAACTAAACTTCATGGGCTGCACAAACCACAATACAACAATGTGCATGGGACCCATGAGAAGGCTATATGACCATGAGACCTATGGGAATGGCTCATCAAGAAGTTATGGAAATGGATCTCACTTGTGGAACTAAGTGAGGTGATGTGTAACAATTAGTACTAGACAATCTAGGGTTTAGATATGAATCAATTAGGACCACATGATCCAAAACAAGATAAGGGACTCTTATTGCAAGTGTGTATATATTTGAAAACTTGATATTCAATTGTGACTTTGACAATTCTTGAATAATATAAAATCATATGCAACTATGAACATAGGAAAACATTGGCTAAATGTAATACTAAGAGCTAGCCATATGATCTAGATGTGAAATTTGGTTTGGTAACATCTAAAATGATGTTATACATGATGGTCAAAATAGATTAGATAGAAATATTACCAAAAGAGTACTTCTACTAATAGGGCAAAAACCAAAATAGACTTGAGAACCTGAGAACCAATAGCTAGACATATGATTTAAAGTTGAGAATTGGCTTGGTAATATCTGGAAGGGATGTTACACATGATGGACTAAAAAGATCAAAAAGAGGTATCACCAAAGGAGACTTCTACTAATAGAGTAGGAACTATGCCTAAAATTTTTGAAGGCAATTTCGGAGGCCTAAACGGATGAATTAGGCCTCAAAAATGTGCATATTCCCCCCCCCCTTATGGAGGAATGGTTGGCCTTCCCTCCCCCTTTTTTTGTCTTGTCAAGAGCTTTCCAATGGTACCTTATGTGATTCTGAGATTCCTACATGAAGATTCCCTAAAAGATTCCATCCGGTCAAAGCTTGTTTGACCAACCCGATAGGACCTAGACCAGACATGTCACCCATCCAAGTAAGTAATCCAAGGGCAGAGCTTGCTAACACGTCACCCATCCGTGTGTCTAATCCTATGGTGGAGCTTCCTTGGAGTAGATCCTCTTTGTCTATATAATAAAGAGAAGGTGCTCCTTTGGGGCATCAAATGTTTGAGTGTGTAATTTGTGTTTTCTCTCTTCTCTTGTCCTTGGAGTATTACACTAAAGCACATAAAATTGACATAATTCTTATGCATGCTATTCTTGACCAGATTGATGAATGATTTTTCTCTATAGAATACCCAAATTTATATTCTCGCTACTCTCTCAATCCAATTCAAACTCTTTTCTCTCCAAACACTTTTGGCCTTTTTACTTTTATTCATTGTTGATTGACTGAATGAATAAAATACATGGAAGAAAGAGCCATCTCATGTCCCAAGAATTCTAATGGCTAATAGGCTTATACCTATAAACACCTTAATCAAAATTGCAAATGTCAAGGTATGTATTTAAGATTTCTTTATCCTCTTTATCTTGTATTGTTCTCTATCTCACTTACTTACAATCATTACACACTTGTCCTTGGATGATAATAACTACTCTCATAAGAATGTTCATACTTACTCTCATTTATGGGTTTAGTATTCCAAAGATCTTACTAAGAAGAATCTTAAGTACAAAGAGTTCTGCAAAGTCCTACTACAAAGAGCTAGCTTTGCCTTTAGCTATTCAAAGAAGTTATATTCTCTCTTTGTAATCTCACAATTTCTTAAATTAAGGTACCACAAGCCTCACTAAATTTCCTATTCATATGTTATCTAGGATTTATAGCTAAGTGGTATATTCTAGGGTCTTTGAATATGATCTTGTTGAATGTTTAGACCTACAACTTTAGCTCATGAACTTTAGTCTTTAGTGCCCTTATGCTTCTTCTTTGGCAAGGAACATTGAGTAGTCTTAAGGTTCCTCCAAGTTCTTGCCACCATTATAATAATTTCCTCCAAAGTATTGTATACCTATTGTACTTTGGTAGTGATGCAATCCATCATCTTAGCCTTCATTTTTTCTTGCTCTTCTTAGTACTTATGCATTTTGGCTTGCAAGGATTCCATCTTGAGGCCAATCTTCTTCTTATATTCCTCCATCATAGATTCTAGGATGATGTACTTACCTTACTTGGTTTCCAATTCTTGTTTGAGTCAAAGAAACTCCTTGCTTCAATCCTACAACTCTCCTTCCTACCAATTTTGTTGGAGATTACTTGCTATTTGAAGAGCCTAACCTTTGGTGTGAGTCTTTGGACTTCTTCTTCTTGAAATTTCTTTGCACACTCTATCAAAGACTTCTTTCTATTTAATTCCCTTATCTCTTATAGCAAAGTATTGTCTTTTTCACTCCTCCTTGTACATATTCCTATGCTTCTACATTTCCTCCCTCTAATTATCACTCTTTGCCTTCGTTACATACCCACTTGCATGCATCCTTTTTTACTTGAGAGATATAATCTACAATTCCAAGCAATGTTCTCCATATTGTGAAAGGATCCTTTGCAAGTACCTCAACAAAGACCAAGGGAGTTAACTACATAGTTTTATCCATTGAATGCATATATTATCTACTCTTTGGTCTTTGTTCATCACATCTTCACCTTTGTGGTAAACTGCTTTAGGAGCTTTCCTTCCTTGGATGTCTAGTTCCTTGGCTTTGGTTCCTCTTCTTGTTGTATCTTGTACTCCAAACTCAAGGATGAACTTTGGTGAATTGGGCTCACAAGTTCTTCATCCAAACATCTTCTCAATCTTTGACTTGTTGACTCTTCTCCACTTAATTGTAAATGTTGGGTGCTCCAAACTTTGCATCTTCTTGTACCTCATCTTCTTCTAATTTAGTATCTATCTCCTATAGGCGCAACTCCTCCTCTTCATCTTTATCTTCTTGCTCTTGCTCTTGCTCTTCTTTTGATTTGATCCTTATCTCCTATAGGTTAACCCCTCCTTTTCATGTTCATATTTTTGGCTTTGTCTTCTTTAGAAGACAAGTCTACCACTTGAGGATTATTCCAAGCTCTCTTTGTTGCTTGAGTAGTCTTTGCAAAAGTTGATATTTTTTACCCTATAGGGATCAAATATTTGTTCACCTCCACATAAGTGCCTATCTTTGCACAATTTGCATCCACCTCTCAAATGTCTTTTTTCATTCCTTCAATTTAATTAATCCCTTTAGGTTGGATGGTGAAGTATTCAATAGTCTTGAAGTGAGTAGTTGTAATACCAAGGGTTAGCCATATGATCTAGATGTGAAATTTGGTTTGGTAACTTATAGAATGATGTTATACATGATGGTCAAAATAGATCAGATAGAAGTATCACCAAAAGAGTACTTCTACTAATAGGGCAGAAACCAAAATAGACTTGAGAACCTTAGAACCAATAGCTAGACATACGATTTAAAGGTGAGAATTGGTTTGGTAACATCTTGAAGGATGTTACACATGATAGACTAAACAGATCAGAAAGAGATATCACCAAAAGGGGACTTCTATTAATAGAGTAGGAACCAAAATATGCTTGAAATCTTTGAAGGCAATTTCGGAGGCCTAAACGGATGAATTAGGCCTTGAAAAAGTATAGATTTTCCTCCAATAGAGGAAAGGCTGGCCTTCCCTCTCCTTGCTTTGTCTCATCGAGAGCTTTCCAACGGTACCTTACTCACGTGATTCTGAGATTCCTACAGGAAGATTCCCTAAAAGATTCCTTCTAGTCAAAGTTGGTTTGACCAACCAGATAGGACCTAGACTAGACAGGTCACCCATCCAAGTAATTAATCCAAGGGTGGAGCTTGCTGACATGTCACCTATCTGTGTCCCTAATCATATGGTGGAGCTTCCTTGGAGGAGATCCTCTTTGTCTATATAATAAAGAGAAGGTGCTCCCTTGGGGCATCAAATGTTTGAGTGTGCAATCTGTGTCTTCTCTCTTCTCTTGTCCTTGGAGTATTACAGTAGTGAACTGCTTCCACTCTTGTTGTTGAGCTAGTTGAGCTAGTTGAGCTCCATGTAGAAATGAATAGCAAATAAGGCCAAGTTAGTTGCTTGTTTGTCCTCTTTTAGCTCCTTGACCATAGCTCAAACTTGCATGTAGAAGATTGGAGCCCAATTAATAACCACTTATGGTACACCTGCTTGAAGAAGTTTGCTGACTTGATTGTTAAATATGTTGTTTGCTTTGGGCAAAAAGTTTCACAAGAGAAGAAATAACCACTCAATATGCACAATCCTTGTAATTGAGTACCTTCTAACCATTACTTGTGGCTCATCCTTTGTTGAAGGAATCTGCAATCTTTGTATTCATCTCTTTGCCCTCATCTCCAAACTTGGTGCTAAAGGTAATTCCTTGAGTGATACCCACATCTAGGCCAACAAGCATTCTCCAAAGCTCTTTGGACCACACCTTTGGATTACTCTAAGAGTTCCTTGATTCTTTTGATTGCTTATTCCTCATTTCTTGGACAATTGCAATGAATTGAGGTCTCAATTTCATCATACAAATGACAAATATAATCTCTATAAGAGTTCACTCTAGATATGCATATCCAACTTGTCCATTGTTAGGTAGCAGAAGATCACAACAACAATTTGGTGCATTGCTCTTGCCCTCAACATTTCTCTTACTCACAAAGATCAATCTCTATAGACTCTTTGAAGACTTAAGTGGAATTATACTCCAAAGGGTCTGGATTTACTATGCACATCTAGTTATTTGCTTTACAAATAACATGCATGGAGATTTTGAGAAAAAATGGGATTAATTGGCCACCTTGTAGTTTTATAGCAGAGTATCTTTGGCCAATGGTCTTTAGTGGGTCTGTGTTTCTATCCACATGTGAGAAGTCTTTGGTGGTGCCAATATGTAATACCAATAGCTAGACTTATTAGCTAGAGGTGAAAATTGGCTTAGTAACATCTAGAAGGATGTTATATGTGATGGGCTAGGTAGATCAGATAGAGGTGTCACCAAAAGAGTACTTCTACTAATAGGTAGAAGCCAAAAATAGCCTAAAGTTGTTACACCAATAGCTAAAAATATTAGCTAGAGGTAAAAATTGGTTTGGTATCATCTGGAAAGATTTTATGTATCATGGGCTAGGATAGATAAATTTGTCACCAAAAGAAGACTTCTACTAATAGGGTAGGAGCCAAAAATATCTTGGAAACTTATTGCTAATTTTGGAGGCATAAACGGATGAATTAAGCCTTGAAAATGTGCAGATCCCTCCCCCCCCCCCCCCCCCCCCCATTAAGAAAGGGTGGCATTACTCTCCCCCTTGGTTTTTCTCATCAAGAGCTTTCCAAAAATACCTCACCCATTGATTTGTAGATTCCTACAAGAAGATTCACTAAAGATTCCCTTTAGTCAAAGGTGGTTTCACCAACCAGATAGGATCAAGATCGACATGTCATCCATGCATGCAACTAATCTAAGTCTAGAGATCATTGACATGTCACCCATCCATGTATTGGATCCTAGGGTGGAGCTTCCTTTGGGATAGTACCCCTTGCTATATAATACAATCAAGGTGCTCCTTTGGAGCATTGAAGGTTTGAGTGTGAAATGGTGTATTTCTTATTATGTGTTTCTCTCTCGGTCTCCTATCCTTGGAGTATTACACAATGGTCCTTGGTTGTAAAAGACCAAAACCGAGGAGAGAAATAGGAGAATGGAAGCTCACATTGGGACACTTGAATGAGGGAAAACTCCGAATGCCTAGCATGAGCTTCGGCCTTGGTATTTATAGGTAGCATACAAGACCCTTGAAGCTTCTCAAGAAGGTTCCTTGAGCCACTTTCTTGGAGTGCAAGCCAAGTTAACTAGGAAGCTTCTCAAGAAGCTTCCTTCTAGAAGCCGCCTACTTGGCGTGCAAGCTAAGCTAGTTAGAAGCTTCTAGAAGCTACCTGCTTAGGGTGCAAGTTAACTAGTTGGGAAGCTTCCTAAGAAGCTTCTTAGATGCTTCTAGAATATTCTATGCTATTTTGTCTTATTCTCTACTTCGTAAGCCCGACTAACTTTGTCACTAAACTCCATATTGTTACATATTCCCCCGCTGCTAGTTGGTGACGTCCTCGTCGCCAGTGAAGCTTCGAATTCCTTAATGGCCATCTGTGCATTCTGGAGGTGAGAAAGAGGTTCCCATGTAGCATCATGAAGGGGATACCCTTTCCAAAGGACCTTGTACTCCGTATGTTGGTGACGGCCTCGTTGAATATGGCGACGCGCAAGGATACGATCAACTTTGTACTCCTCATGATCATTGATAGGGACAGGAAGAGGGGGAGGTTGGACTCGAGAGGAAAAGGAAGAAGGGTTAGGAACAAAGGGTTTCAACTTGGAAATATGAAAGACAGGATGGATACGCATGTGACAAGGTAAGGCAAGACGATAAGCAACAGGAGAGATAATGTGGGTGATATCAAAGGGTCCTATCCAATTAGGAGCAAGTTTACAAACTTGGGTATCAAGTGGGAGAGGGAGGTTACTAAAGGATAGCATGACTTTATCACCAACTTCAAAGGTGAGATCACGACGATGATGGTCTGCATATTGTTTTTGGCTATTCTGAGCAACAAGGAGGTGAGATTTGGCTTGTTGGAGAGATTGGGATATAGTGGTCAAGAATGTAGAAGTATGAGGAACCTGAGAGGGAGGGGGAGCAAGAAGAGAATCTGGAACAAGCGGATCTTGGCCAAAATTGAGAAAGAAGGGAGAAAATCCAGTGCTTGCCTGTTTGGAATTGTTGTAGGCAAATTCTACAGCTGCAAGACATTCATCCCAGTTGGTATGGTGGACATTGACAAAGGCCCGCAACATATCCTCCAATGTACGATTGGCGCGT
The DNA here is from genome assembly GCA_948567375.1 of Lunularia cruciata. Classification (NCBI taxonomy): domain Eukaryota; kingdom Viridiplantae; phylum Streptophyta; class Marchantiopsida; order Lunulariales; family Lunulariaceae; genus Lunularia; species Lunularia cruciata. Next base: position 38,672,912 of record OX419755.1, on the reverse strand, counting down.
TTGGTTTGTCCATCAATTTGAGGATGATAGGCCGTGGACAAAGCAAGCTTGGTGCCGAGTATCTAGAAGAGTGTTTGCCAAAACTTCCTGGTAAATCAAGGATCACGGTCGGAGATGAGTACACATGGCATCCCATGATGCTTGAAGACATTGTCAAAGTAGATTTGCGCTAAGGTTGGAGCATCCACGGTATCACAGGTTGGTGCCAAGTGGATTTGCTTACTAAGCTTATCCACAAACACCACAATTGCGGTGTGTCCTTGTTTTGTCTTTGGCAAGGATGTGATGAGATCCAAGCTCACATGCTCCCAACGAGCGGATGGAATGGCAAGTGGTTGAAGGAGTCCACTCGGCTTCTGGTTGTTGGCCTTGTTCCGTTGGCAACTCTCACATGATCAGACAAAGTCTCGAACATCTTGTGTCATGTTGGGCCACCACCATTGGCATTGGAGGGTGCCCAAGGTCTTGTCCACTCCCATGTGACCAGCTATTGGTAAATCATGGGCTTCTTGAAGGCGCACAAGTCAAAGATCACCTCTGGTTGGAACATAGATCTGGTCTGCATGGAATAAAAGGCCTTCCTTGAAGGAGAAGGTGTTGTACTCCTTGTCGTGTGCTATTAGACGACCGTGTACCATTTGGAAGAAGGGATTGTGCTGTAGGGCTAACCGAAACTCATTATGAATCTTGGGATCAATTGACACCGTCGTAATTGCTACCGCGATGAGAGGAAGAGACTTCAAATCAGGTTGTCATGATAGAGCATCAGGGATGACATGGAACCGACCTGGTTTGTACTCAAGTTTGATGTCAAACAATTGGAGTTGCTCTTCCCATCGATGATGTCAACTCTTCATGTGCTCTAGGTGTAAGGTCTGCAACAATGGCTTGTGATCAGTTCGCATGATCACTTGTTTCTCCAAGAGATAATGCCTCCATACCTTGGTGGCATATACCATTGCAAGTTGTTCCCGATCTCGAGCAGAGTAGTTTCTTTTAGCTGTATTTAGTCGGCGAGACACAAAGGCAATAGGATGTAGTCCATCTGGAAATTCTTGTTGCAACACAGCTCCAATTGCAAAGTTAGAAGCATCAAAATCAACCACACAAGGTAGTTGAGGATCATATGGTTGAAGAATGGGTCTTGAAGACACCATATGCTTTAACTTCTAGAATGCTTCTTCATGCTTGGTGGTCCATTGGAAGCTCGAGTTCTTTCCCAGAAGGTCAGTCAATGGTGCAGCCACGTGAGCATAATAGTGGATGAACCATCGGTAAAAACTGGCCAATCCGTTGAACGCTTGTACTTTGGTAGCATCCTTTGGGGTAGGCCAATCAGTAATGGCCTTGATCTTCTCTTCTTCCATCTTGATCCCCTCTGATGAGATCTTATGACCCAAGAAGGTAACCTCCTTTTGCCAAAAAGCACACTTTGACTTCTTGCAATAAAATTTCCACTGTCGTAGTCGTCTTAGGACTTCTCGCACATGATTCATGTGTTCTGCCTCTGTCCTACTATAGATTAAGATATCATCTAAGAACACTACCACAGACTGATCCAATAGCCACTCCAACACCCGATGCATCTGATCCATGAAGACTGCTGGAGCATTAGTGAGTCCGAAAGGTAGAACTCTCCACTCAAAATGTCCATACCTTGTACGAAAGGTAGTCTTTTTCACGTCCTCTCCTTCAATAGGAATTTGCCAATAGCCGGTATGAAGATCTAGCTTGGAAAAGTATCGTGCTCCACTTAATTGATCAAGCAAGTCATTGATCCGAGGCAAGGGATATGCATTCTTCACGGTTTGCTTATTGAGCCCACGGTAATCAATACAGAAACGAAGTCCTCCATCCTTCTTTGGAACAAATAGTACCGGTGCTCCCCAAGGAGAGGTACTATGTCATATGAAATCCTTCTCCAACAACTCTGTAAGTGTTGTTCGCAACTCCTCCAACTCCTTTGGTGAGAGCCGATAGATTGGTCTACTCACTGGAGTACTCCTTGGCAATAACTCGATCTTGAAGGGCATACCTCGATCAAAGGGTAATCCCTTTGGCAGATCATCCGGAAACACATTTGCAAACTCTTGAACTATTCGATCAACTGTCGCTTGATGCGGCACTTGGCCCTCCTCAGATTGTTCTTGTGCAATCGGCTTGATCCACATTGTAAATACAGACTTATCTTCCTCCAAAGCTTGCTCTATGGCTGCTTCATTAACAAACTTCCCTTCTAGGGACTCATCTCTCTTCCGAGCTTGCTCCATGGTTGCCTTCCTGGCAAACTTCCCATCTTGGGACTCATCTCCCTTCCAAATTTGCTCTATGGCTACCTTCTCGACAAACTTCCCATCTTGAGACTGACTATTCTTAGGTGTCTTACTCAAAGGTGCCAGACAACCTAATCGGAAATTCCTACCTTGGTGTTATACTTGAATTTGGTGTCGGGTCCAATCAAATTGAACCTTATGACATTCAAGCCAAGGTAGACCCAGAATGATATCATAGTGTAGAGGTGCCACTACAAACCTCATACACTCCAAATACTCCTTCCCAATCTTGAAGGTAACAGGATGCAAGGTGCGGAATGCAGAACCCTTTCTACCATCCGCCATCATCAAACTACTTCCAATCACTGGCTTGATAGGAATACCCAATTCCTTTGCTACTTGCATAGACATGCAATTCTCTGAACTTCCAGAATCAACCAAAATTCTACAACCCCGATTAGATATCATACCTTGCAAGTGAAGCAAACTTGCATAGGTCGAGCCTTCAATCCCATTGGAACTAGTCAAGCTCCCAGTAGGTGGCTCAAAATCTCCTATTGGGATTCCTCGTTTCCTTGATCATTCCGCTCCACAACCTCCACTTGGGCAACTTGTCGAGGTCGTCCATTCTTGAGTGGACATTCAGCAATGCGATGCCCCAACTGGCAACAATAAAAACAACCTCCATTTTGTCATAATCTTTCTCTATCTGCTGTGCCAAGTGGTCTTCGTTGGATAGCATCAATCTCCATTGGTACCGGTTCTTCCACTCGTGGTATTGGTGGGTTTTGTGTAGGTCGAGGTCGAGACCAAGTTGTCACAACTAAGGAATCAAAATGCTCAGCCAATTGCATGGCTTGTTCTACATTCTGTGGCTCTCGCATGGTCACCTCCAATCTGGTTCGTGACTTCAATCCTCGCACAAATTGATCCCGAACTTCACCTTCTTGGATATTTGGAATTTGCATGATGATATTCTGAAATTGTGTGATGTAGCTTCTCACTGAGCCACTCTGCCTCAACTCCACCAATTTATCTCGTGCAGCTTGGGTGGCATTTATAGTCTGAAATCGACCAAGTATTGCATCCTTGAATTCTGCCCATGTAAAAATTGGTGTAACAATTTGTCGTTCAGCTCTTTCTACTCGGAATCGCCACCAAAGTTTTGCCACTCCATCCAATTGGCTAGAAGCCAAGAGAATTTGTTTCCGCTCGTCTTGAAGATTGGTGGCTTCAAAGTAACGTTCACAGTCAAACACAAAATTCTCCACTGTGCCTGGAAGATTCTTGCCTTCAAACACCTTGGGTTTTGGAAATCGAATGCAATCTTCTCCATCTCAAACTGGCACTCTGTCTATCTGTTCTCGTCGTTGCTGGTCTCGTTCATCCAACAATCGAGTAAGATGCTCGATTTGTTGTTGCATTGCAAGGATAACATCTGGTATTGCCGCCATCGCTACTACTCTATTCCACTACCTACAATTTATCTAGTTGATTAACACGTAGATACAACACGTCCATCGTTCTCCATAAGTTACAATTGGAAGTATCAAGGGTTCCTCTGACACGGTGATCATATGTAGAAAATCCTGCCCAAAGCGTGAGGTGATGAATTGTGTGAAATGATGCTTTGGTAATATCTGGACATGAAAGTCTTAATGGTTTGGCGGAAGTGGATTTGGTGGTCCATAAATTCCATCCATCCCATTCTTGCTCTGATACCAATGTAAAAGACCAAAACCGAGGAGAGAAATAGGAGAATGGAAGCTCACATTGGGACACTTGAATGAGGGAAAACTCCGAATGCCTAGCATGAGCTTCGGCCTTGGTATTTATAGGTAACATACAAGACCCTTGAAGCTTCTCAAGAAGGTTCCTTGAGCCGCTTTCTTGGAGTGCAAGCCAAGTTAACTAGGAAGCTTCTCAAGAAGCTTCCTTCTAGAAGCCACCTACTTGGCGTGCAAGCTAAGCTAGTTAGAAGCTTCTAGAAGCTACCTGCTTAGGGTGCAAGTTAACTAGTTTGGAAGCTTCCTAAGAAGCTTCTTAGATGCTTCTAGAATATTCTAGGCTATTTTGTCTTATTCTCTACTTCGTAAGCCCGACTAACTTCGTCACTAAACTCCATATTGTTACATTGGTGGTAATCTTTGCTTAGGTAGCAAGAGAATTTGATTTGGGAGAATATACATATAGGGGAAGAAAAATGAAAAATAATCATGAATAGTGGAATAATTTATAAATATTTATAGATAGGCCAACAAATTAATTTTCTAAGTGTTATATTTTGCCAACAAGCTAACAATGCAGAAGAACATGTACTATTATGAATCAAAGAAGGTGTGGGATGGAGATGATGAAGACATGCATGACTAGAAGCCAAGGTGTGGATGAGCATGCAAGCCAACAATGGGGAAGAACATGTACTATTGTGGATCAAAGAAGATGTGGGATGGAGATGATAAAGAAATGCATGACTAGAAGCCAAAGATGTGGATGAGCAAGCGTTCTATGGTCAGAGGTGTGGGGACAAATATAGATATGGGGATGAAGAAAGTGCACAATGAGCACCCAAAGGCACATTTTAAAAACAAGCATATTTCAACATTTCAACAATGAGCACATTTCAATCAAATTCACCATGAGCACATAAAGGCACATTTCAAGAACAAGCACATTACAACATTTCAACAATGAGCACATTTCAAGAAAATGCACAATAAGCACCCAAAGGCATGGAAGTGCATGCACCAATATGGATCATAAGAGATATGTTGTGTGGGGATGGAGATAGTAAGAAAGCAAGCATTGCTAGAAAAACAAAAAAAAATCCTCTATCTATAAATACTTTGAAATTGTTCTCCTATTTATACTTATTTTCCAATTTTATTCTCCTATATGTAAAATTTGCTTTTTATTTATCATATGGTCTTTGGATTTGAAATCTTTGTACTCTTCTTCTATGGATATTGCAATTTTTTGTTCTTGGCTTCCTCATCTCTCTTCTTTTGGTGCACTTCTTTGTATCTTTGAAGTCTTTACATCTCAATACTTTTTACCTTAGCATATACAAAAATAGGTCTAAAGAAAGCCAAAATGGTAGGTTCTTCTTATAAATATGAGAATTCCTTCCATTAACTTAACAAAACAAAGGAAAATAAAACAAAATCATAAGTTATGCAAAAATATGGGCATAACAATAGGATATAACATTGTTCCACTGATTAATATATCATATAATTCTATTATTGTTGTGGCATTTACTCTAATCACAAAGCTATCAATTAGATGACTATGTCTAATTTGTCCATTTTTAAGATATGATACACATATGTATCATATCCTAAAGATGTCTTGATCTAAAATGGATATGTCTCAACATTGGTCTTCCATAGCTTAAGACAAGAACTACAACCTTCTCCAACATAAAAGGATTGAGCACCAAAGTCAAATAATAATCTTTGTGGTTATATAGCTTTCCTAAAGGTCAAACCAAACTAAAAATACTACTCTTGTTGCTATTTGAACAACCTAATTGTAAACCTATCTTTCCCAAATTAAGGTCTAACAAGTAACTATTGCAACTTAGCAATTTTTGCCTACCACAATTCAATGGTAGCCAAAGGATCCCATACTCCTCTACCAAGCTCAACCACCTCCATTCTAGAAGCAACAACCATACCATCCTTATCATCACAAATTGTGTTAGCCAATCAAAACATTGGACCTAGGTCAACTCCTATTACAAACTTGATAGTGGGTGAGAATAAAGGAAGGTGTATAATAAACTAGCCTGCTTCTAATGTGGTGCTAGATAAAGCCTTGATAGAAGTGGATAGTTTACTAGGTCTATCATACCTTTCATCTTTATCTAACATATATAATATGATGCCTAAGAGCCATGGATGATGTATGGTGCATCATAAAAAGCATGAAAGACTATGGAAGCCTAACCTATCTACTAGCCTCCACTCTTTGAGGATTCAACTCCACCAATGCTTCCATGGACTCTAGAGCACATACTACAATCTTAGTCACTACTATGAATACATCTTCTTGTGTCAATCCGCACATGAAGTCAAGGAAATTTTTATAACAAACATAAGATGTGGAAGCCTCAGCATTTGAATCTGTTGCCTTGAAGTTATAGCCACAATGGAAAATCTTTGCACTATTTGCTCAATCCAAGTAATCATGGTCGTGTTAAAAGCAAGAGCATGTATTTGTGCCCCTATCAAATATGGATCATCTACCCCACCTTTACTACCTTGTCTATTATGACCTATGCTCCTTTTTCCTCTTACCATAGTTGCTTCTACTACATTGTAACTTTGAGTATAAGTCAAAGCATGGTTAGTAAGGTGATCAAATCTATGGCAATGGCCACACTTAAACCTTTGGGCTCGTTGTCGTGCTATATACCCACTACCTTGAGTGCACTCTCTCTTGTAGTGAGCTACACCACAAGTCCAACAAGTAAGATCACACCACTTTATGAGTAATATTGACCAGTAAAATAGAAGTAAGGGTCTTTGGGCTATAGGTCTTCCATTTGCTCCATGAAGTTGGAGATGTCCACTCTACTCTCAAAATCCAACATGATGTGGTGTACATTATTGCACCATGGAAGAAGCAATTGCTATACAATTCTCTCTACCTAATCTAGATATCATGATATCCTCCTCAACCATGTTGAGGACAATATGTTATACCAAGCCAAAGACAACCACCAAGTTAGTGAATTTGCATATTATAAGGTGATATCATCTAGCTTATGTAATAGTTCTCTAGCTAGTATCCCATAACAAAACTAGGCAACTTGTGTTGCACCTTGAGTGAAGCTGATCAATTATGTCATGTAGAGAACACATAAGGAATGATTACAAACAAAGTTTCTATTGTACTTGTAATCATTTGTTGTTTGATTGTACTTACAAGTATGATAGAAACTTTGTATAAAATTAAATTCACATTTTTATATTTTTCCTCTTTTCTACTTGTTAACGTCAACTTATAAATATAAAGAATAACTATTTTTGAACCATGGATGTGTGAAACAACAAGTAAGAACATATCAAAAAGGTGTGAATGATGTAAAGTGTGATATTCTAATTAGTTGGTATCAGCATAAGCAAAGAAAAACATGGAAGAAAGTTGGTCCTTGTTATTTACAATTATTTTTTATATAGTTAATATCAAGTATAAGTGATCTTTGATGATAATTTTATCTAATTTCCAAGCATTTAAAGAAGTTTCACAACCATATGAAAATATTTTGACCAAATTTCTTCTTGTTTTGTTTTATTTAGATTCATATTTACAAAATAAATAAATATAAATATAAATAAATATAAATAAAAATAAATAAATAAATATATATATATATATATATTACAAATTTTGGTTTTTTGAGAGAACAGTATTGGATGAGATTCATAATTGTTGTCCTTCTAAATTCTTGAAATGAAAAGTAAGGTTCTTCTTTTAGCCTTGGTGCAGATGGTGTTGCAAAAACATTATCCTCCCACTTGAATGTAATGTCAATTCAAGAGAGATTTTCATTCCTATTAAGCAATATGAAGATCTATACAATATTTTAGGGCATTTTAGTAATAGAAACTAAGGGAAGTTTATGGGTAAGGCCAAGGTACCTATACAAAGTTTCTATCGTACTTGTAAAGAATAAGGCCAGTAAAAAAGGAAAGGCTTGTAAATATTTGTATGTGTACTCAACCATACTACATGATTAATATTTATGATGCACAATCAGTCAACCTAACCTTAATTGTATGCCATAGCAATTGCCACATGGCAAGAAATAAAACTTTTTTATATAATTCAGATTGAATCTACCTTATGACCTTGATGTCCACCATTTCAAAATTACATGTCTTTCTTCACATCACCCTTGTTTATTTGATTTTGGATTCACTTGTTGAAGCATAATGTGGTTGAGAGAGAGATTGGTGGTAGATAAGAGAACCAAGAGAGAGGATGGTTGACAAGGCAAATTAAGAGAAATTTTGAAATCTTCTCAAAGCAAAGCAGAGTTATTGAGCACGAAATAAGTTGTTGTGTGCCAAGAGATTACAAGGACCACCAAATAATTTGTGTGGATGTGCATTGCTATATTGGGGAAGTGCAATGGGGAGAAAAAGTAAGTGTGTTGGCTTTGCTTGTTGAGAGATTTAGATTGCTAATATGATAGAGTGCACGCCTTCCCTTGAATCAAGAATTCGTTTCATGAGTGTAGACTATCATGGTTTTATAAGATTAACCTTCCCACTCCCATGAGACCAAAATCAGCTTGTATCAAGCACTACAATTGACCCAAAACTGCCATTAGATAGGCACATCATTTGATTGGAACATGAAATGGCTTGTATTGAAGAGAAATCAATACCATACCACCAAAAAATGCTCACCAATTAACAAATGTGTCATTGATAACTATATGATATAATATCATCAAGTAGTTCAAAGTGTGTGGATCTCCTCCATTTATTTCTTGAGTGAAAAGAGTTTATTTGTCCTCTAAACAAATTTATCTTGGTATTGTTTAGATCAATGGTTAAAATCTTGAGATACTTGGTTGATTGAAGTTGGAGTTGGAGGTTATTATGTTTTGAGCATACGAAAAACCCCAAGAGAAACATGAGGTTCATTCCTCAGTACTCAAATGCTCCAAAGAGCCCCTTATATTTATTATAGCAAAGAGGATCCACTCAAAGGGAGATATGCACTTATATTAGATATATGGATTGGTGACATGTCAATGAGCTACACCTTTAGATTAGATACATGGATTGGTGACAAGTTGATCCTTGTGCTATTTGGTTGGTCAAACAAGTTTGACCAAAGGGAATATTTAGGCAATCTTCATGTAGAAAGCTCATAATATCATGGGTGAGGTACTATTTGAAAGAGCTCAATGAGGCAATCACGGGGAAGAAAGCAATCTTTTTTCACTTAGAGTGGAGCTCGTATTTTTCAAGGCCTAATTCTTTAGTTTAAGCATCCACAATTTGCTCTAAAGTTGTTAAAATGTTTTTGGCCTTTTCTATATTAATAGAAGTACTCTTTTGGTGATATTTATATCTAATCTACTTAGAACATTGTGTATAAGATCCCTAAAGGTATTACCAATCCAATTTCCACATGTAGATAATATTTCTAGATAATGATATTAGAGCACAACAAAGGATATATATTGTCTTTAGACTTAATGAATCATGAAATTCAACAAAAGTAGGGACATTCAAGTATCACACTAGATGAGACTTTATAAATCAATAGTTACTTAGTAGTCCACTTGTTTATTTGAGCTAATAATATCTATCAAGTGTTGGTTGATATAATTAGAAGAAGGAGAATTTATATATGAGGGAATTATAGTTTATTTTACAAAATGAAAAATAATTAAAAACAGGGTAAAATTTGAAAATATTTATAGATATGGGAATATCAATTTTCTATTAGTATATCTTGCAGATACGTCAACAATGTGGAAGAGTTGGTAGTGTTGTGGATTAGGGAAGGTGCACGGATGAAGATGGCAAAGAAATGCATGACAAGGAGCCAAAGATGTGGATGAGTAGGCATTGATGTGGATTAGAGGTGCAAGATGGATGTTTCAAGAAAACACATGATGAAAACTTGAAGGCATGGAAGGGCATGCAGCGATGTGGATTAGAAGAGGTGCACCATGCAAGGATGAGAATAAGTATTACTAGAAAATGAATATTTTCTCCTATCTATAAATACTTTTAGATTGTTCCAATATTTGTAGTTATTTGGCAATTTTGTTCCCTTGTATATAAATCTTCCTTAGAAGTACCTTGAGTATGGTTATATGTGATAGTATTTGATGCTATTTGGTAAATGCTACTTGCCTTCATAACTCTATGTGAAAGAATAGGTACTATAACTACTTTGTAGAGAGATAATGAAAGATGTTGTGTACAAGAATGAGTTGGGAAGGACCATTCAACTCAAATAGGTTATAATTTTACGTTATTTCTATAATTTCCTTTGCATTATGGTACTTAAAATGACATGTCTGTAAAAGACCAAGGAAAGAATAAGAGAATGGAAGATCAGAATGAAAGTTCACATTGGGACTCTTGAATGATAGAAACCCCAAATGCCTAGCATGAGCTCAGGCTATGGTATTTATGGAGAACATATAAGGCTCTTGAGAAACTTCTTGTAGAGTTTCCTTAAAGTTGCCTTCTTTAAATGCAGGCCAAGTTAACCAAGAATCTTCTTGAGAAGCCGCATGGCAAGCAAGTTTCTAGAAGCCACCTACTTTGGCAAGCAAGCTAAGCTAATTGGGAACTTTCCCAAGAAGCTTCCTTCTAGAAGTCACCTACTTGGCATGCAAGCTAAGTTAGCCAAGAAACTCCCAAGAAGCTTACTCCTAGAAGTCACCTACTTGGCATGTAAGCTAAGTAAGCCAAGAAACTCCCAAGAAGCTTACTCTTAGAAGTCAAAATTTGGCATGCACATTACCTAACACTTGGAAGGTAACAAGTAGTTTCCTAGATGCTTATAGAATATTCTTATAATTCTTGGCTAATTTGGCCTATTTGCTATTTCATTAGTCTTGACTAACTCACATGTAAACTACATATTGTTACATATTCCCCCACTGCTAGTGGGTGACGTCCTCATCACCATGGAAACTTCAAACTCCTAGATAGTTATTTGTGTATTCAAGAGATGAGAAAGAGGTTCCCAAGTGGTATCACAAAGGGAATACTCTTTCTAAAGGACCTTGTACTCTATATGTTGTTGGCATCCGTGTTGAATGTGACGACATGCAACGATACAATCAACTTCACACTCCTCATGATTGTTGATAGGGATAGAAGAAGGAGGAGGTTAGAAACAAGAGGAAAAGGAAGGTGTATTCTAATCCATCTTCCTTTTCCTAAACAAAACAAAACAAATAAACAAAACAAAACCTAAACAAAAGGTTTCATTTTGGAAAATATGAAAGATAGGGTGGATTTGAATATGATAAGGCAAGGCAAGGCAAGGCAAATCGATAAGAAACTAGAGAAATGATTTGGGTGACATCAAATCGACCTATCCAATTAGGAGCAAGTTTATGAACTTGGATATCAAGTGAGATAGGTAGATTACTAGAAAAAAGCATGACCTTTATCACCAAGTTGAAAGATAAGATCATGATTACGTTAGTTTGTGTAATTTTTTTGACAAGTTTTAGCAACAAGGAGATGAGATTTGGCTTGTTGTAGGGATTGGGATATTATGGTCAAGAAAGTAGAAGTATGAGGGACATGAGATGGAGGAGGAGCAAGAAAGGAATATAGAACAAGTGGGTCTTGGCAAAAATTAAGGAAGAAAGTAGAGAATCTAATGCTTGCTTGTTTAGATTTATTGTAGGTAAACTCAATACTACAAGACATTTATCCAAGTTTATATGGCAAACATTGACAAAGCCACAAAGCATATCTTCCAAGGTGCAATTTGCATATTTTGTTGGTACATCAAATTGAGGATGATAGGCTGTGGACATTGTAAGCTTGGTGTTGATTATTTGGAAGAGTGTTTGCCAAAATTTTCCAATGAATCAAGGATCATGGTTGGAGATGAATACACAAGATATCCCATGATACTTGAAGATATTTTGAAGTAGAGCTGGGCCAATATTGGAGCATCCATTGTATCAAAGGTTGATGCCAAATGGATTTACTTACTTAGCTTATCCACAAACGCCATGATTGTTGTGTGAAATTGCTTTGTCTTGGGCAAGGAGGTGATGAGATCTAAGCTCACAAGTTCCCATTGAGCATATAAGATAAAAAGTGGTTGAAGGAGGCCACTTGGTTTGTAGTTGTTAGCCTTGTTGCATTGGCAACTCTTACAAGATCAAAAAAACTCTCAAACATCTTATGCCATGTTGGGCCACCACCCTTGGCAGTGTAGGGTACCCAAGGTCTTTTCCACACCCATATGACAGATGATTGGTAAGTCATGTGCTTCTTGAAGGTGTAGAAGTTGTAGATACCCTTGGTTAGAACATAGATCCGGTTCTCACAAAATAAAAGGCCTTCCTTGAAGCGGAAGGTGTTGTATTCCTTGTCACATGCTACAAAATGACATTGTACTATCTAAAAGAAGGAGTCTTGTTGTAAGGCAGTCCTAAACTCAATTTGAACTTTTGAGTCAATTGATATTCTTGTAATTGCCATCGTGATGAGAGAAAGAGTCTTTAAATCAAGTTATCATGATAGCGCATCAAGGATGATATGGAACCTATTGGGTTTGTTCTCAAGTTTGATGTCAAATAACTATAGTGGTTCCTTTTTCTGGTGATGTTGACTCTTCATGTGCTCTAGATGTAATGTTTGCAACAAGAGTTTGTGATCGGTTTGCATGATCACCTATTTCTCAAGAGATAATGCCTCCATACCTTGGTGGCATAAACCATAACTAGTTGTTCTTGATCTTGAGTAAAGTAATTTCTTTCTATGGTATTTAGTAGGTGATACAAAAAGGCAATATGATATAACCCATTTGGAATTTCCTAATCCAACACAACTCCAATGGCAAAGTTAGAAGCATCAAAGTCAACCACACAAGGTAGTTGAGGATCATATAGTAGAAGAATGGGTCTTGAAGATACCATATGTTTCAACTTCTAGTATGCTTCTTTGTGCTTGGTGGTCCACTAAAAGCTTAAGGTCTTCCTCAAGAGAGCCATCAATGGTGTGGCCACATGAGCATAATAGTGGATAAATCATTGGTAAAAACTTGCCAATCTATTAAATGCCGATAGTTTTGTGTTATCCTTTGGGGTAGGCTAGTTAGTAATGGCTTTGATTTTCTCCTCTTCCATCTTGATTCCCTTTGATTAAATCTTATAACCCAAGGAGATAACTTCTTTTTGCCAAAAGGCACACTTTGACTTCTTGTAGTAGAACTTCCATTGATGTAGTCATCCTAAGAGTTCTTGCATATGATTTGCATGTTCTTGCTATAGATTAAAATATCATCCAAGAACACCATCACATACCAATCCAATAGCCCATCCAACACCAATGCATCTGATCCATGAAGACTAATAGAGTGTTAGTGGCTCCAAAAGGCAAAACTCTCCATTCAAAATGTCCATACTTTGTTTGAAATCTTTTGCACATCCTCTTTATCAATGAGAATCTACCAATAGTTGCTTTGGAGATACAACTTGAACAAGTTTCATGGTCCACTAAATTGATCTAACAAGTAATTAATTCAAGGCAATGGATATGCAATCTTTGTTGTTTGTTTATTGATTCCATAGTAATTAATACAAAAGCGAAGTTTTCCATCCTTCTTTGGGACAAATAGTATCAATGCTTCACAAGGAGATGTATTGTATTATATGAAATCCTTCTCCAATAATTCCATCAATGTTGTTTGAAGCTCATACAACTCTTTTGGTGAGAGCTGATAGATTGGCTACTCATTGGAGTACCTCTTTGCAATAACTCTATCTTGAAGGGCATACCAAAATCGGAGTGTAATACTTTGCCAAATTATCCAAAAACACATCCGCAAAATCTTGAACTATTTGATCAACCATTGCTTGCTGAGGCTTTTGGCCCTCATCAAATTCTCCTTGCATAATAAGCTTAATCCATACCACAAAATTAGGCTTATCTTCCTCCAAAGCTTGCTCTATGGCTACTTTATGGAGAAAATTCCTATCTTGGGAGTGGATATTCATAAGTGTCTTACTCAAAAGTGCTAGATAATGTAATTTGTGATTCATACCTTGGTGTTGTATTTGAATTTGTTGTCTGGCCAAATCAAATTGAATCTTATGATGTTCAAGCCAAGGTAAACCTAAAATGACATAATAGTGTAAAGGTGTCATCATAATACTCATACACTCCAAATATTCCTTTTCAATCCTAAATGTAATAGGATATAAGATATGGAATGCAAAACCCTTACTACCATCCACCATCATCAATCTACTTCCAATTATTGGCTTGATAAGAATACTTAATTCCTTTGCTAATTGTATGGACATGCATTTCTCTCAACTTCCAAAACCATCCAAAATTATACAACCACAATCAAATATCATACCATGCAAGTGAAACAAACTTGCGTAGGTCATGCCTTCAATCCCATTAAATTAATCAAGTTCCTAATAGGTGGCTCAAGTTCCCTTATTGGAATTCCTCATTTCCTTTATCATCACATTCCACAAACTCCATTTGGGCTATTTTTCTAGGTCTTCTATTCTTGAGTGGACATTTAGCAATGAGATGCCCAATTTGGAAACAATAAAAGAAACAATCATTTTGTCAAAATCTTTCACTATCTAGAAGGCCAAGCATTTTCTATTGGATGGCATCAATCTCCATTGGTGCCGACTCTTCTACCCGTGTGTAATGTGTGAGCAAGTTTTATGAAGGTTGACGTCAAGACCAAGTTGTGACAACCAAGGAATTAAAGCAATCAGCCAACTGCATGGCTTCCTCCAAAAGTTTGGGCTCTTGCATGATCACTTCCAATTTGGTATGTGACTTCAAGTCCTTCACAAATTGATCTAGAGCTTCAACTTCTGATATATCTAAAATTTGCATTATGGTGTTCTAGAATGGAGTGATGTAGCTTCTTACATAACCAATTTGCTTCAATTTTGCCAACCTATCTTGTCCAACTCATGTCACATTTATAACTTAGAATTGCCCAATCATTATGCTCTTGAATTCTTCCTATGTAAAGATTGGTGCAACAAAATGCCAGTTAGCTTGCTCTACTTGGAATTGCCACCACAGTCTTGCCACTCCATCCAATTGGCTTGAAGCCAAGAGAATTTATCTTTGTTCATATTGAAGATTTTTAATTTCAAAATATCACTCATAATCAAACACAAAATTCTCCATTATGCTTGGGAGGTCCTTGCCTTCAAATACCTTGGGTTTTGGAAATTGGACTCACTCTTCTTCTTCTAAAATGGTTCTCTCTCTACATGCTCTTGTTGTTGATGATCTTGTTCTTTCAATAATTGAGTAAGGTGCTCGATTTGTTGCTCATAGCAATGATAACTTTAGGAATTGCCACCATGGCTACTGCTCTATCAAAATACCTTCAATTTATCTAATATACAAGTAGATCTAACATGTCCACTATTCTACACAAGTTACAAATGGAAGTACCAAACATTCATTGGACAAGGAGATTGCATTCAAGAAATTCTACCTAAAGCATGAGATGATGAACTATGTGAAATGATGCTTGGGTAGTACATGGATAAAAAAATCCCAATGGTTTGGCAATAAGGGATTGGTGGTCCATAAATTCCATCTATCCCATTTATTCTATGATATTAATGTAAAGGACAAAGGAGAGAAATAAGAGAATGGAAGATCTGAATGAAAGGTCACATTAGTACTCTTGAATGAGAGAAACTCTTAACACTTAACATGAGATTGGGCTATGGTATTTCTAAGGAATATACAAAGCTCTTGAGAAGCTTATTGGGAAGCTTCTTAAAAGCTGCATTCTTTAGTGCAAGCCAAGTTAACCACTAAGATTCTTGAGAAGCTTCATTCTAGAAGTTGTCTACTTGGCAAGCTAAGCTTCTAGAAGTCACCTAATTGGCGTGCAAGCTAAGCTAGCCAAGAAGATTCTTCTTATCAATCATCATTTGGTATGCACATTACTTAATACTTGGAAGGTACCAAGTAATTTCCTAGATACTTCTAGAATATTTTTAAAACTCTTGGTTAATTTGGCCTATTTTCTACTTCATTAGTCTCAACTAACTCATATGTAAACTCCACATTGTTACAGTGTATCTCTTTGTATACCATTATTTTACTATAATGATGCTCAAGACAAGGGTTTGCTTGGGATAGCAAAACCTCTCACCTAGATAAAGGTTTTGCTTGGGATGAATTTTCATGGTCTAAACCTTTGATCCCTTTAAACTACCATCAACCTTCCTAGAAAGCTGCCTTAGGGTGGAAGAGATTGCGTGGGATAGCCATGTTTGGCTACACCTCTCCGGAGACTATGCTTCTAGTAATAATAAAAACATACTTGACTCATATTATAAAATGGGCAAAAATTGCATACCATTAGCTAAAATACCAATAGGCATGTGGGTAGATAATTTTAAAAAGAACACAAGTCAAGATGCAAACTTGACTCAAGGTACATAAATCTTTGCTCAAATAACTAGGAAAGTTAAGAATACACCACAATGTATTGTGCAATTACCTTTTAGGTGTTGAAAAACTAATAGATTCTTGATGATGAGCTATAATTGGTATAGTTTATAATCTTAATCATGGTACATGTAAGCTTAAAGCAAGACAAAGTCAGTGGTTACACAGACGTCCCAATGTTCAAGGTGTTGCTATGAATCTAGTTGATCATCTTCATGGCGGTGGTGAAGGACTTGCTAAAGGAGGTAGACTTAGGTCTCACCTTGAAGCAAGCCTACCAATTATTTAGTAAAACACTAGTAATAAAATGAAGAAATTAGTTTACGACTTGCTATGTATGGAGAGGTCGTTTTATGCATACCTACTTGTTCAAGCAAAAGAAAGATTAAGTGGAGAATTTGGTCAAGTAGATCTTGTATTTGGTTCAATTTGTTGCTTTTAAGCATAAATTTATAATATACAAGTCTTTCTATAAACATTACTAAAGAATTGGTTTAGAGTAGCAAACAACTATCTTGAGCAACAAACCCGAGACAATGGTTTTACTTGGGATGAGGGTTTCACTTTAGAAGTTTTGCATCTTATTTAGATCAATGACATCCCTCCGTAGAGCAACATCTCAAACATAGATTTCATAGAAAAAATAAATTTAAATGGTGGTATCAATGTAGATATTACTCGCAAACAAAGTGAGGGGTTTCAATGACTAACCTTTAAAAGGTGATTACAATATTGATATTTCATTCAACAAAGTGAATGATTTGAGTGACTTCTTTTTATCTTTATAAGGTAAATCCACTATAATTATTTCTTGTGAACAAAGTGAAGAGGCTAAAGGAACTTATCTTCATAATGATTGCAATACTTCATTACAATTTTTGTTAAACACTTCTTGTTGTCAATTCTCAATTCAAATCCCAACCTCATTTCAAATATGAATAGAATCAATATAAAACTTTTGGGTTTTATTTCTAACACTATTATCTTGTCATAGAAAAACCCAAGACCCTATTATCTTGTCACAATGAACCAAAGCAACACATCATCATGCACACTAACATACTAAGTTTGTGACATTAACTATACACAATGCTCACACATATAAATACATTCAAAGATACAACATAAGCACATACCAATTGAATCTTTTTCCAAATGAATAATCACATTTATTATGAGATGTTCAAAACAAGTCTATTAGCAGTGAGCCAAGTGCTAATTATCGTTGATATAGTTTCTTCTTTGGTCTCTTGGAAAGATGTGCCAAATGTCTATGTGTGCATTGAGCTCTTCCTTGATTAACTCCTACTAAAGGTGAGACAAGTTCACAAAACCCGATTTGCATAATATTGATGCAATCCCTTTAACTTCAGAGCACTCTTTGTATTTTACTCTCTAAACTGAACAAACTTCTCTAAAGTGACTTGACAACTAATTCTTTCACTACCCTTTACCCTTCGTTTCTCAATTTAACTCTCTAAGCTAAAAATAGTCTAAAGTGAGATTGACAAACTAATTCCTTCATTACTCTTTACCTCTTTGGGCCTCTAGACAATTTCACTAATTAGTTCTTTCACTACACTCATCGACTGAACTAACTAATTCTTTCATGACACTCCCATGATGGCTTTCGTACAATTTTGCAAACTAATCATGACACTCAAAAGTATAAGGCATTCATGTAGTTAGTCTCTCATTGACTTATCTTTCCTCTGTAGTTTTTTCTTATTGGCTCTAAAATTGAACTAATTCTTTCATGACCCTTGGCTTCTCAATCGTATCGTTTCTGTCTTATCAATCATAAGACAACCCTATGTAGTTTTTTTCCCAACTAAACTCAACTCTCAATTTCTAGTTCCTGTGAGTGTTGTTTCTTTCACCAATTAAACTCTTTCATGACCCTCGTAGCTTGTTTCATGACTAAACTCAATCAAATTCCAATCTTTCCTCACTCTCTAGTTGTGTAGTTTTAGTGGGGGCTCAACTCAATTCCCATTTCGTGCCAATCTTTTCAAATCAAACTGGTTAGGTCTAAATGTCATATCAGTTGATTAATGAAGCTAATACATGCGAGTTAATATTTATGGGAGTACCCATGCCCATGGATTTTTATGGATCATGATTTCAAATGCCCGTATATATTTGACAGAAATGTGTCTTCACCCGTGCAATTCTCAAGTACCCATTGCACACTACACATAAAAGAAATCTATGGATACCCATAAAATTTATTATGAGATATTTATGGAAGTGAAAAGTGCATTATTGAAACGCACTATTCTATGCTTATTTCCAAGTCACCATGAAGTAATGATATTATCCCATCCGTGTTTGAACCTATATTACGAATCCTTTCTCTTGTTCCAAAAACGTGAAATTTGAGGTTCCTCAACTATAGACCTGGGAACTTCCACCAATGAAGAGTTCCAATGTATCGGGCTCAATAGTGAAATTTTATTTTATTTTCTTCACAATGATCAGTTACAAACAAATTATTTTTCAAGTTCTAGGCCATTGCAGGTGGTACACGAGTCAATCTCTGTAGATGCGAGGCTCTTAATGAACTAAATCATTTGATTCTCTATGAAGTACAAGATGAAAAGATCCTTGCTGAAACATATATAAAAGGTCTATTTTGGATAGCTCAACGTACTATTTCAAGACTTCTTTTCACATTCGAAAGAGTTTGAAAAGTTTTAAATCTACAAAGCGTCTGACATGAATTGAGATAGGATTATACCTGACAGAGCTCTAATATTCGATGCCTCTAACCAGGCAATTGTTTAAAGTGATTCAATACTTTGAAAACTACAATATTAGAACTCTTCTTGACCTTTCCATTGGACGCCTTTCCATGACTCACTTGCTCTACCATAAACTTACCATAACAGAAAGAAAGAAAGAAAAAGCGTAGTGTATCGATCTAACAAAAGGATTGAGCGACGGGGAAAACTTGGCGGGAAAGAGTTCGAATGTGACGAAGAACATAGACAGCGAGCACTTGAGAGCCTTCAAATTCGTGGAGCTTTTCTCGACCACGACACTGAGGACCGGAGTGGCTAATGCGGAGAAGTTGAAAGCAGTTCCATGATATGACGCCTGGAGTGGAAGCAAGGAAAAGGCCTCTCCCTGCCGAGAGCGTAGGAATCGCCTCGTCGCCTGTGCGGCGGGGCCGTGCAGGAAAATCAGCTCAAACACAACCAGACGCGTTCTTATCAGTACTCACCAGTGCTGCTTGTTCACTCAGCTCACCCGGTGCTCCTGTTATAGCATGTGAATCTCGCAATGCTATTCTCCACTTGGAACAGCTCCTCAAGCCAGACGCGGACCTTGTCGCCAGGTTCCTTGAATGTTTCCAGTCGTTCATTGCAGACGAAAATAATCTTCGCCGGTAAGCATTTCCCAGTCTAGTTTTATGAGTGCAATCCAACGAAATTGAGTAGCTCATTTGCGTCGCAGGCGATTTATAAGTTTCAATCGTGTAGATCCCTTCCCAAGGACCCAATTCGCCAGGTTATGTTCAAACCTCTGCTGCTTTTGCTGGTGGGTCTGATGTAGAGAAGCACTCAAGCTTGAGAACAATTAACGCGAATTAATGAAGTGTGCTTGTTTCCATTTGTGAGAGTCCATCGTAAGGCGCTTATATAAGGATTCTGAGACCGAGTCTCGTTCTACATTTTCACAACAAAGCTGATCTTGCCTCAACTATTATCTCACCTCCCCGTGATCGCGCAACCTTCAACTTCTGCTAAAACTATGATAGTCCTGAAGGATGGTATCATGCTCGGCGTATATGCATTTCCCATGAGAGAGCAGCGAGGTGAAGGAAAGTCAACAATTCCTGCTTGCAGCTGTCAAGCATTATCGCTAATAAGGCAAAGGACGAAGTAGAATTCACTCTGTTTCATGAAATGCAAAGCAGCAACTAGTTTTTGAATATATGGTGCACTGTTTTCTTTTCTGGAACAGAATTCTGCTGCCTATGTCAACAGCAGGGAAGAATGGAAGCTTGCGTGCCTGTGACAGTCTGGCCAGAGCACTGCTGTCCGTGACGCCAATTCAGTCTGCGATTGCATCTAGTCTACTCGAGAAACTTCCGGAATATATTGGACAAGATGAGAATATGATCGCTGGGCCTCTTCCTCCTCTGATGGAGAGTATTCCTAGGCTGATACTTAGTCAATTTCGGTGGCTTGAATATTTGGTAGACAGTCGAAATCTGACCGAAAAGTTATTGGAAATTTTAACTATCTGTCCGCTTGGTCTTAAGAAGGAAATCATTACCTTTCTGCCTGAGGTAATCGCGGACGCAGAACATGAGCTGGTTGTGCAGTCCTTGGAGCAGATGTTACAGGACGACTTGCAGCTCATTGTGCCCGTCCTGGACGCGTTTTCGAGCTTCAACTTGGACGAGCGACTCTTTGAACAGGTTACAAGCATATCTTCCTAGTTCACCTTTTTGATGTCGGCTCCTGCACATATATTTAACTGGATGTCCTTGTATGCTGATTAGAGTCGCGAAGCGTTTTCTTTTACTTTCTTCACGGGTTCCTGTAGCCCCATATGTCTTACTACTTGCCCAACCAAACGACTCTCCAAAACTTTGTCTTTAATCAAGTGAATGAGACTCAAGCGAAAGGAGACTGAGCCGAGATGTCGAACTATGTGTTTCAGGTAGTCGCACTTGCGCTTTCCAGTCTGCGCTCAGCAGATGCAGAAGACTTGCCACTTGTTGTGAAATTCCTATTGCAATCTGCAACTGCATCCAACGTGAAGCAAGTAGTACAGCAGCTTCGAGAAAATCTCCAATTTGTTTCAATTGCCGATGTTCGGATGAGCAAGCCAGATCGAAAGCAGAAGGGCAAATCCAAGTATACGAACTGTGAGGCGCTGGTTCTTGAGGCCATCCGTTCAGGTCTGCGATTTCAAAATGTATGTCTGATAATGAAGTAAGATATGTCGGATTTACTACGACATGGAGAAGACTTCCTTCCGCTCGATGACATTCATCGGAAATCGATTGTGGCATTTGCATTTCTTAGTAAAGATATATGAAGAGACCAGTCAAGGATTTCTTATATCTCAAGGTCCACTAGATTTTAGACAGACCGCGATCGGTAACCTAGAATTTGGGGGATAGAGCAAGAGAGATGCACAGACTAATCTCTACCTCACGTTTTGCCTGCAGTTGGTCTTAGAAGCCTTTCTGAAGGAGATTCGAAGTGTTGAAGGGGAGAAAAACCACAGGGTGGTGGACATATGGCTTTTGCTCATCATCCACGTCAATGGAGGGCCGTACCGTAAAACTGCACAGCACCAAATATTTCAAAAGATTGCTCGTGGAGATATTGGACAGTCATTGCTGCGGCAGTGCATACAATTTCGTGGAGATTCTCTGCAAGTAAGGCCAACATGAGATAGCATGCTGTAAAGCGACATTGTCGCTCACGTTGAGAAGCGCTTCATGCATAAATGCCTATGCTTTTGTTCGTTGAAAGGCGAATCATCTCTTAGTGTGTCGACTTGTTGGTGTCATCCTGAGACAATAGTCTAAACGTCTATAATGTTAACCTTGACATACCGATATACTGTCATACAGGAATATTTTCATACTTTGATTGCCGTGAGTGAGTCCTGCCTGAGAAGCAGACAGCTTGTTGCTCGGCAATTTGGAATCCATGCTCATGAGCTTTTATTTGAAGAATTTACAGAACCATACTACCGTCAAGAGGTGCGTGGCATGCAAATACTTCTGCCCAACCATGAGGTCATGTGTTGATTTCTATCAAGTTTGTTGCTAGTGGCTTGATATTACCTCAGCCTACCTCCGGGAGTTTGCCTTTTATTCCAACACGTTTGCAACTCAATGGTATTTAGGTTTTTAGATGAATAGACATGATCCAATTGAATGTTCCAATCATAACCCCTCTCTTTTTCCAGGCTTCACTACAATCTAGTAGGTTTCTACTACTACATATGTCTTTGATGCACTCCCAGCGATGTTTCTTACTTCCACAAGGTTCATGACTTATAAGCAGGAAAGGCCTTATTTTCTTGCCCCGTCGCTTGATGGCTTATGCATATTCAGGTGTTAGGGTCTTTGATCACGCTCACCGGCTCTGGCATCTCCCATGAAGTAGGATCGGCATTGGACACTCTACTTCTACTTGCCACCAAACACGCTGTTGATCTTCTTCCTATTTCATCATTTATAAATGGTTGGTTGCAAAGTCAGCTTTAGTTGTGTTGTTTTACTGTATCATTAGTTCTTCACACTAGCTATCAATCAGATCGAATCTTAGTACAAAAGGAGCCTAACAGTCTTGGAAGGCCAGCTGCGCTTATATGTTTAAATCAACTTGTATGCGTACAGGCGGAGTAACGTATCTGCAGGTCTTTTTAGACATCTCTATTTTCTCGGATCTGTTGCTGACTTTAGAATCTTAGTGCTGCCGATCGGTCCGAGTCTTATCATCGTTAGACCTGACTCCTTCTCTGATAGGGATTCTGGAGTGTCTGGAGGGGTTTGAGGACAACCATCTACGCCAGGTGTGCATACAACTTAATTTTGTTAAATCTGGAAGTTAGTTGCTTATAAGAAGTCTAGACGTCAATTGCACAAGTTCAAGGACTCGTTTAAATCTTCGAGGCTGCTGCCTGGAATTGAGTCGAAAACTTCCGGACAGCTGCGAACTTACCGTTGGGAAGAACATGGCATATGCTTGCTTTTGTTGGACAATCTTGTGAAGAAGGTGCTGACATGGACTTGCTTTCTGCGTAATGGAGAAAATACTAACAAAGTAATGTACATGCTCTAGTGTCAACAAGTAGGTCGAGATTAAGGCAGTTGTATACGCGCATGAGTTCCTATTCTTCCCTTTTCGCAACTTTTTCCAGTTTTTGCTGTTTGAGTTCACTTTCAGCAACTGAGTATGTCGACATAAAGTTTGACAATCGGAGTCTGAAGCATCCTTACGGATCCTTTTTGCAGGTGTATAAAATCTTTAGTCTTCTAGCTGTATCTGCTTGGTTGAATGAAGGAGGGTGTTCAAATGTGTCATCTGCAGCTAGTGAGCTCCTCATTATTGTGCGGAAACAGGTAAGGTTTTCTTTTCATACTTAAGCGGAATGGTTGTATGTGCGAAGTGCTTTCATCACGTACATAGACCGCTTTTTACATCTCACCGTTATTCTCATCTTACACATTGAAATTGTTGAGCAAAATTGAGAAGCAATTGCGTGAGATATATCTGCTTATGATGGTTTTAAGTTCCCTGTCGTGAATTTTGAAGTCTATGTGTGCCCCCGAGAGCTGACTTCCTTTGAGTTATGACAATTACCAGATTTCAAGCCCAGATCCGAAATACAAAAAAATGGGTATCATCGGCGCTGTCGGTTTAGCCTCGTGTCTTGCTCGTGAGAGCAGTACCGAAACTGAAACGGAGGACGATAATCACCAGGTTGGACAGATTTTGGACCTTGAGATGACCATGCCTCGCTAGTTTCTCCTCTGACAGCACGACTTCCTATAGATCCTTAAATGCTAGAAACACCTCAGGGGAGACACTTTGACAAGCTGCAAAAAGCAGCTTGTGCAACGAACTTACAGATAACGATTTCGGTATTATACGCTGGAGGACTCATACTGACATAGGGCATGCCTAGAGATGCACTATCTGCTCTTATCTCCTCATATCCAAGTAGTTCTTCGGTTCCTCGAACGGCTTTTGTCCTCATTTCCCTATACCCAAGTAGTTCCACCCTGCCCTATAGGTCCCCTCCTTCACAGTACCCGAGGCCCTCAAAGCACCCAAGGCACTCCTCTCGAAAACCCCCCTTCCCTCTTTGGTTATTTTTTGTTCCGCCCTTGGTTGCTGTTTGTCCGCCTTACTCTCTGCTCTTACGCTCCCCTTTTGATACTCAAACAACTTGCTCCTTCCCGTGCCTTCCGAATCGCACGTTGCCTGTTCTTCGATGATCTCTCTCCTTAGTAGTTTTACTACCTTATTATTTAGTATGCATCATCGGGTAACTTTGCTGCACTTTATATGCATTTAGTGAGTTCTGGATCCCCCCTTCTTTGAACCACTTCTGCTCTCATGGCCTCATATCCAAGTAGTTCTACCACAGTCAGTACTTACACCAACAGACCAACACTTACATATGTATGACTTTTCTTTTTCTTCGATGATCTTTCCCCGCACTCCTTAGTAGTTTAGAATTCATCATCGGGTAACTTTGCTATGTTTTGCTTGTTTCCTGTACTTATTGATGTTTCCTTTCAGGTATTAACAAGGTATGGCTCGAGTCTTTTCCGTTCTCCTGCTCACGATTATGCATTCTTCCTTTGTTTATTATTATTCTGCAAATTGATTTATTCTATTCATTCTTATTCCTGCTCTTTAGGTGACCCTTTCCTTCCAGTTTCCACAACAATTAATAGTGTTACTGCTTTGAGCTCATGAGCTATCGAACAGAAATTCGGTACGAGGGTACTGGCATTTGCCGAGCTACTTTGGCACTGCGCTAGGCACTGGTGAAATCGTATGTGCTTTCGTGGAGGCTTACTATGACAGCCTTTCTGCTTCCTCTGTGTCTTTGGTGTTTTAGGACTCATGTGTTCATAGCACACGGTGCGATATAATCAATATCCAGTCCTCTAACGCATCGCTCTACTTCCCTCGTTCTCTGAGCAACTTCATACTCTCGGTTTGCTGACTCACGGATCTTGCACGACTTCTGATTTCCAGGCTTCTACATGATTCTCGACTTCTGTTTCTCATCTGTCCCGTGAAGTCGTCGTTTTTCCTGTTGATTTTATTTCCTACATGCGCTGTTGTTCTGTTTCCGTGTTTGTTCGTTTTTTTTTTCTCTTGATGCATGCTACTTGTATATAGGTGTTGCTCTTGAACTGTTTCCAGGTTACGTTTACTTTTGCTATCATTCGATCAGATGTTCATTATCTTGTATACACTACATATCTTGAATCTCATTTGCATTCAATGAGTTCTGAATCTCCCGTTCATCGAACGGCTTCTGTCCTCATTTCTCTATATCATGTTTACATTTCATCTGCACTTTAAATGCATTTAATGAGTTCTGAATCTCCTGCTTCTGCTCTCATCTCCTCATATCCAAGTGCTGAAACACGAGCTTAAGGTTGTTCTTTTTCCTTAACTCTTTTCCATGGGAGTTCAGAGGTTGGAAAGGACTCATATTGCTTGGTTTTGATCACCAGCACATGCTACTTTCCTCACCTGCGCCGTTCACCAACTCTTAATGTTACACCAGCTCACATTTACCTCGCTTGAAAGTATTCATGATTAACTTCGATGCACGCTTTGCTTTACTTTTTGTGTGACTGAGGGCTATATGGAACTTTGTTCTTTTGTTTAGAGATAAGTGCCAGAGTTATGCCGATGTCCAGTCAGTTCACGTGGATTTGAAACTGAGTTCTCGCAACGGGTTGTGCAACCAATACACAAGATGTAACGCTAGAAAGAGGTCCACAGCTTGTCGTTATTACGTGTTAGTTTTGAGGTCAATAATGCTATATCGGTTCGTATGAAATGCCAAGTTAGTATATCCATTTCATGCATTTTTTGAGTGATAGAGATGTAGGTCTGGAATTGAACGACTGTACCGTCACATAGCTTTCAAAAGTTTAATATTGCCTGTTACGTGATCCTGACATCCAGCCAATTTCTATTTGCTTCAGTTTGGTGTCTCATACTCTTACTTTTCTTAACCTGTTACTTGTGGAACTCAAAAGAGATCAAGCACCAACGAAGCAATTTCCCTACTTCAAATGATATTGGAGGCATGCAAGTCATCAGCACTTTCGAGAGGATTCTTCTATGACGAGCTGACTGCACAAGCAGAAACCACGTCGCTCAATGGGCAGATAATCAATTGGTACGCTAGAAGTTCTACCTCGCTCAATGTTCAGACCCTCGTCTGACCTCATCTTCAAATATGAACGTTTGAACAAGCGTTGACATCATTAAAAGCATACGACTCACTGCTTAGCCTCGGAGATTCTGCAGTTATTAAGGTTAAGTGATGAGTCATTGTACGAATAGTATGACGAAGCTCATCTCTTTGCTAGTGTTTTAACAGTTCTAACCTACCCTGAAGGTTCTGAGAGTACCTTTGTCAGGAGCAAAGAAAGGACTTATGGATACATCCCTCATGATGTACCTTCTATGCACAGATAGAATGATCAAAATAGTTGAACTACTCAACAAACCAGATGAACACTTCGTAAGATCTCAGTCCTGAAGGGCGATTCCATGCAAACTTGTAACTTCCCAATGCAAAGTAATGTTAATGTCTGCCTTTGGCTCTCTGGTCTATAGGATATCAAAGCACACGAACGAGTTTGAAACATTATTTCTTGGCGACCTGGATAACGGTCAACTTCAGGCTGGGTCCCCTCACAGCCAGATATTGGAAGGTGTGTCTTCTTACCATCTATTATATTTAAGTGGAATGTCGATTTTGACCTCTGTTCCCCCTTAACTTCCCTCAACCTTCGGCCAATACTTTTTACAGGTGAAATATGGATGAACCTAGATGGGGAGGTCTCCCCGATAATCCTCAATCTTCTACCCATGCTAACAGCCTATGATCGGAGGTGAGATGTTTTCTGCGATATATTTTTATTTGGCAGTCTCTGGACTAAAATAATATATGGTGGTCTAATATTATTACAAAATGCAGTCTCACATATTCCGAACACAGAAATGAAGTTAGTAGCCACTGATGTTAAATTCGTGTATCCTTTTGCATGTTGATACTTTGGTCTTTGTGTCGGGATAGCCTTCCTCAGGCATTGCTTTTTCTTACAGCGAACTTTCGTCTTCTTTCTGCGGTGAGTATCTCTGTTATGCTTCCTTGTTCTTGATCCCATATATTGATGGTATGTTGTGCTGGTTTACAGCTCCTCGCCCGCTCAAAGTTGTCAACTGTTTGACTGCTCGAATTACAATATATATGTCATCACAGGTTGAACGCGTCATAAATCAGGGATCGTTGGGGAGTATCGATGCTCTTCTTGGTTGCCCCATGTATTTACCAAAGCATCAGGTACGCCAACCGAAAAGTGCTCCCCCAATGGGTACAATTTGTCCTGAAGAGATAGTAATGCCGATTGTTGTTGCAACCTTGTTCTAGTGACGGTTGTTGCATTACATTACCCGATGAATGTTGTTCATGCCAGCTGCTGATAGGTGATACCTGGGAAAGACTTCCAAAGCAGCAGAAAGAGCTAGTATGTTTGGCTCTTTTTCACGCCATCAACTGGACAAGAGAGCTGGTAAGTATGTCTTTCAGCATTTGATACAAAACCAGACTTCTTATAACTTACTTGCTTGTCAGCCTATCAGCAGCGAAGTTTCATTTCCGACAGTCACCCTTCATCACGCAACCCTATCATCACATATTAAGCCTTGGTATTTGATATCTGACATAAAAAACCTTACTCATCCGTAGCTTAACATATCTAAGCGTTTTGAGATGAGAGACATAAGATCAAAGCTCTTTTCCCTCTCAAAAGCGAGATACTTACGTCTCATCCTATATAGAGAAAGGTGAAGTATTGACGTTATCTTGACGGAATCTCAGATAAATGCCTTCTCCACACAAATTGAAGGCCGTTTGGAAGATCTTATGACTCAGACCACACGAGAAGAAATTGTTGCGAAGCTTCGCAAGCGAGCGAGGAACCTGATGTAAGTTATATGGACAGGTTTTGAAGAACCTGAAATCAATTTCTGCATGTTGATATTTAGCCACTGGCACAAGCCCACAGGGAATTTTATTTTCTAATTGAGCGCCTCAACCAAGGAGGGGCGAAGATTTATTTATTTATTCCAGAGCCACATTTGGCATCTGACACTTAGCGCAATCAAAAGAATGGAGTCGTACAGCTATAGTGAATGTGTGATCTCAATCTGATCTTACCCGATCTCTCGTATGGTATTTTCACGATCTTCTGAGCCTTCGTACACTCGCAGGTTTCTGGAATTTTGTTTAGCTGAGTGTCTCGCGTCTCTCAAGTTACCCCTACCTCAACTTCATTCTGTTATTGACCAATCAAATCAATCAAAGGCAGAGCCAAGATCTGGTAACGGGTGGCAGGGGCCAAGAAAGATATCTACTAAACAAGGACGGAAGAACGGAAGCAAGAAAGGGAACAACACTAAAGATTTACATGGAACACAAAAGGGAGGCGATAACACTCAACGTGAAATACCTTCCAATGGCGGTTCTCGTCAGCAGACTATACGTGATGCTTTTAACAAAGCTCAAGGTAAGAACCCCGGAGTGGAACCCGGAGACCCATCTCAGATCGGGTGTCTTGAAGCGGAAATGAGCAGAGAGAAGGACATCCGTGGAGAAAGCTTAGATGAACAGCGCTGGAAGTTTCGGCCTTTAAGTCTCTCCAGTATGATTTTGCTAGCAGTTCAGGTTTGAACCTTAACATGTACTCACTCGAACAAGTATTGCGAGTCAAGCGCAAGTCATAGAAGGCTCCCAATACTTGGTTGAGATTTTGCAATTAATTTTCCTAGCCTAGCCCCCATGGAAAGGCCAACAGAATCTGCTCGGGCTGTATAAGTGTCTGTGTTTTGGTTATTATGGAGAAGTTAACATTGTGGACCACTAGCCGTCTTGACACATGCCAGCTGTACAAACTAACTATTCTAGGAAGTGAATCTTCTTCGTACCATTCTTCATCACCCCACTTAGAGAATTATTTGTGTGCTTGCTATTCATCAAGTTGATAGAGATGAATACTTCTACTTTGTGATGACAAGCTTCTGTAACGTGCAGGTTCCTCAAGATTCGTGTTGTCCAGACTCAGTTGCCATGGTACGTCTGGACGTGACGTTTCCATCAATGTAAATTGAAGTATGGACAACGACATGTTTACATCTATGTGGAGGAGCACGCTTGAGGGCCACCTATTAACCTATTTATGATATACCAACAAGTGGACCACTTGTCTGTGCTGCAGCTGCCTGTATACTTATATCTTCTTCAAGACTTGCAGCTCAAATTGGACTCCTGCTTAGAAGCACCACATCGTAAAGTAGCTCCATGGATGCAAGTCCCAGCACTTCCCAAAGCTCCGTCAGGTCTTGGAGGGGTGTCAGGTCTTGTCGTAGTAAAGAAACTTGCAACAATATTCCCAAGTCTTCGGAAACACCTTGACTGTTCCATAGCCTTACTTCAATCAGGTATGGCTTCAGCAGTTTAACTAGTTCACTAAAAATTTATCGATTTTACCTGTGGAACTACTATGGACTGTGCGCTCGTAAGATTCTTTTGACTGACAACAGTAGTTGGTCGGTTCGGAGTAGTGCAGTATATCTGTAGTTAAGAGAAGTTCTCTTTTACAAGCTCCCAGTGCCGTCTGGAAACGAGGTGTACTATGAGCAAGTTGAAGCTAGATAAACCCTTCAGATCTGATGGAGTTTACATTCCTCACTTGTGTTCTTCAGCAGATTCCGCTGCTCTCGAGGAACAAAAACAAGATAGCGAGTGCTCTATGCACTGGCAAAAGGAGTCTGTGGCGGCTTGCAATCCTCCTGATGAGAGGTTTGACGTAACACTGAAAGAAGCAGCTGAATCTGTATTCTTGGTAACAATCCGTTGTTTGGAGAAGGTACTTATGTTAATTCCCTCAGTTCTGCTCATATCGGTGCATTAATGAGATGTAGCGCACTCTCTGAACGTTATCAACTTTGCCTTTCTATAGACAGCGCTCAAGAGTGTCGCCAACCTCAGTGTCCTTCTGAACTTGCCTTTGAATCTGAGCAATGGGCGATATGTTGTATCTAGTAACGTGAATATGTCGCTCGGAGCAGTCTGTTCATCAAGGTCCCAATGTCACAGCCGACTCTGATGCCCGAAAGTCTACGCTGTAGGTATTTGCTTTCTCTGAATTGATACTGCCAGCAAATTTCCCGCTTCTCAAGGAGATTCTTTTGTCGTTTGGAACCACGGAGCCGAGGGCCCCGAATTCCGCAATCTCTCCTGCTCCCGGTTCCATGGAACAAGCTTTTTGCCAAGCATATGCTTATTTGGACGGTCTATCTGAACAAGGTTAGCCCGGATTTACATGTTAAGGTTACATGTCGTATTTGCTTTTCGATTATAGGTGAACCTGAAATTGTAGGTCTGGAATATTTAAACTTTCACTACCACTGGTTCAAGGCACTAACTTGGCAGCTATTTTGGTTGACTATTCATACAGCAATGGCCACGTCATTCACAACGGCCACCGAACTGGTGATGATGTTGAAGACTCTCGTAAGCTGTGCCCAGGTTTTCACTGAAAATTCCATGGATGATCCAAGGTGGCGAAAGTCAAATGTCCCTAGAACAAGTGAGATATTGCCGTATCTGCGCTCCCATCTCAGCTATTCTGCAGGGAAGGTGTTAAGACACGCTTGGGAGCCGGATGAGTGGAAAAGAAGTAAAGTGAGTTCACCTCATACTAACAGCACTTCTTCTCATAATACAGGAATCCTTATACTATCAGGATTTTGCCTCTACTTACGTGAAGCGTCTTGAAGGTCAAGGTCTAGACCATGCTTTTCTGGATGCTCCAGCCAATCAGAGGCTGGAGCATCTGCTGTGCCGATCAGATTTTATATGGGCATGTTCTTTCAACGAGTGGCACCCGCAATCTAAGTTAGTGGCTGAAAGTTAAGTTAACCAGTAAACGCAAGGTGATAGTTTAGCTTGAAGATCAAGCTTTTCCGGTGTTAGAATATCAAGACTGGCAACGAAGCTCAAAAGCAAGAGGTTTTTTGCTGCTTTTACCATATTGAGATTCTCGTGGAGCAACCATTTGATTCCCCCAACTGCTAAATTTTTTGTCCTTATACTGGCAAGGCCACAATTATGGCAACTTCTGTAAGTCTTGCTCATGGATTTAAGCATTCGACTGTCTTGTCGATGTTTTGTGTGGAACGCGAACTTCAGGGAGATATGATGCAGCAGCTGCTGCGCATGCAGATCGGAAACAGCGAGCTCCCTATTGAACATTTAGAGGAGCTTGCTTGCACGGTCATGCCCCAGGTCTGACTTTCTCTGAGTGACAGTTTTCATTTACTCCACGATGGCTTATAAATAGTCTTCTTACATTATAGTGAACCAATAGTAAATACAATACAAAACTTTGCAGGTACCATCTAAAGGGAACAAGACAAAAGTTGGACTCGATGGCTACCCAGCATTAAGCCCTGCAACTTTCGCCATTTGGTACCGTGTAACGGTAAGCTCTCCACAAATTTCAGCATAGAAAGGCATGAAATGACTTGCTTATAAACAACTTGTTTGAAAGCTCAAACTTTCTGGCAGTTGCTATTTTACTCCGAAGAGTACACCCCAATGAACATGGTTCCATCAACTCGAGAGTTGGCAAGCAAATGCCTAAGTAGACGGGGACCTGCGATGTTCCATCTGGAAGAACAGCCCAGCTCTCTTGACTGACATTGATTATTCGTGATTTAATTCCACTGCAGCACGAGGAGGTGCTCGGAATTCTGAGTAAAGTGGTAAGAGCTGATTGCACTGAGTTATCTATGCCTCGCAGAAGCATTTGCTCAGAATCTCTATTGTTGCCAGGGCAAGTTTCAATTGCTGCAAGATTCCAGATCTAAATTTGGACTCGGAACTTTTAACCATTGGTTGGATACGATGCAGATGAAGGGAATTCAAGCTCACGGCAAGTATAGGACAGCTCTTGCGAAGGATTTGGTCGCTAAGGTGCTAGTGGAAGCTCAGCAGTGTATCACTGTACACGTATCTCTTGTCAACTTGACCAAAACTCATGACAAGGTCTGGCCCTCCATTTCTTCAGTTCGTGTTTTTTATCCATCAACATATCCAACTAAGGTTGTGAGAGCCAGTTTGAATGTGATCCACTGTATTGCGGAGATACTATTGCTTTCAACTGTCTGGAGCTTTGTGTGCAGCTTTTGATTTAGGTAGCGAGCGCAACGAAGCTATACACTTACCTGATCACCGAGCCTGGAACAAATAATATCATGTCATACACATGTTTATGCGTTGTGTAAAGCAAATGCCCGTTCATGCATCATCTGCTCACCAAAAGTACTAAAACTTGCAGGCACCAGTGCATGCCATGGCAGTCAAGTCTGGTGGCAAGTTTGTGGACACGTTTCTGAAAGGTGAGTCAACTGCAATCGTCAACGTCAACTTCAATTCAATTTTTGCTACAAACATTTCCAGTGGACAGATCTGAGTGGCTGGTTTCTGCTTTGAAAAAACTTTCTGAAATATCAATGTATAGTGATTCAATCAACCATCACATACATGAAAATGTGGTTTTGGGGCCTGCAGGCATGGATTTCTTCAAGCTGCACTATGAAGATCACAAAGAGACCATCATCTCCATGGTAAGGAAGGCGGGCAATTACATTTCTCCGTATGGAACGTCGTTTGTGTCGGACGTTGCAGTGAGAGGAAGCGTAACCTTTTTTGTCAAACCTCTGAATGTGACTTCACCGATGGGTTTTCCTTGCCAATGTGCAACCTTTTTGCTATGAGTTTGCTTAGACCGTTAACTGAAAAAGAAGTCTGGGTATGTCAATGCAGTTGGTTGTTTCTCAGTTACATTCGTTTGTCTGTCTTTTGTTACTTCTAGAATGTGATCTCACTGATTGGTTTTCCTGGCAAATATGCACATCTCTTGCTATGAGTCAACAGATTGTTAACTAAAGAAGGTTGGTGGGTACGTCAATGCAGTTGGTAGTTTCTCACACCTGTTAGATTTGGTCCTCGGTTGCGTATTCAGTAACGTGTGTAGGGAGTATATGCTAAAGGTTGAAGTACTAAGTTTAGGGTGAACGTGTATAATTATACAGGTCAAAGACCTTCAAAGAGCGACCCGAATTATACAAACTCTTTGTTCAGACGCAAAGGTAAATCCATCTCATGTAGATAACACAACACACGCGAAATAGTTCAACAAGCGAGATGTTAACAACTTGTATCATAGCCTGTTCTGTTTTTAAACATCTTACTTTGGAACGTCATAAGCTAGCTCAAGCATAGCTCAAAACATCCTGAAATTTAGTGTTCACCATATCCTGAGCCCATTGTGTAGAATGAATTCTCGCTTTATCGTTTATATCGCTTCTGCTATTCTGCTGATGAGAGGATAATAACCTTCTCAGTTAGATGGTGTGTTGGTTTTATGGGGCTTCGTAGTTTGGGAGTAATCCATCCTCCTAAGGTTTCCTTCCTCGGGTATGTTTGATGGGGGTTTAGGGCCAGAAACGAATGCCGGTTACTTGTCGTGTACCGTTGGTAAAACGTTCCATGGAACGGTATCTGTTTTGCGTGAAAGCGCTTCTTCACGGGACTTCACACGGGGACTCCTTCTGGATGGGTAAGAAAATGCATCTATTATCAGGCTTTATTCCCGGTTTACCTGCAAAAACATTTGGAGCTTGAACTAGCATCCTTATTCGCTTTGTTGGAGGTAAATTACTTCTATCGTCATCAAATTTAGATTGAAGTATGAATTAGTGCATCGACCAGAGAAAGCTAATTCGCATCATTGTCTGCGCTGAATTCCGATCTATAGGCAACTTGAAACACAAAGATCTCCATGGGCATGAGATAAGCTCCCAGCTTTACGCGCACGACGTGGAGGAGGAAGCCGAGGATGACCAGGATGAGCAAGAGCTTGAAGATGGGTTGAATAACATTTCAGATGCTGAGGATGCTGAAACAGCAGACTGAAAAAAGGCTCGTGCCACCAAGTTTTCTGGCACGAACTTCAAACTCGAAAGTGGGAATTGTGCAGGCCACAGCTTCGTAGTTCTCGTTCCGGTTAGTGGCTGCCATTACATATACTACAGTATTGCGATCGATGTGTATACTACCTTGACGTTGTTCATAAATAAAGGCCTTCTGCAAGCGAGTCTAAGTCTGGAGTATACATACCGGTATCAGTAGACTCTCTCACTCTCTACCTGCGGTACTACACATTCTGTTCTCAGCTATCCACCACAACGAGGCAACGAACATCCTATTCAGAGGTCGTATCAACGACTTACTGTCTTCAATTGTTACCTAACTACAGCAGACGTTAGTGGAACTTCAGGAAAAGCTACCTGGGTCCCCCCTCGTGCCTGATAACAGAACGTTCATGCATGTTCCTCTAGTTTCCTAATTCCAAGTACATAATACGTTCACAGTAGGTTTTACACAAGAAAGGCGATCTTCTCATCATGGGAGGCTGATTGAAAGTATAGTATCAATGCCGGACGTGGGAAAACTTCCACTTTCCTAATGCGATGAACGTCAAATTGGCATTTTTTAAGAGCTTCTACTCTTCCAGACTACTACACGCTGAACATACGACACATGGTTCACAAAGACCAATAACTATGCCACCGACATTGATACCGATTGAAAATCAAACTAGAAGCTATTATACGAAATTCCAGCTGATGCCAACCGCCATTGGAGATAGATTGTAGTTCAAAAGCAAATCAGACTTAAATGCAGAATCTAGGCTTAAGATAACAGTTTACATTGTACGCACCACAGCTGAAAATGCTCAGCCTGCCATTGGCAAAAAATTAATGTCTGGCATTTTAGTGGCTTACGATTTCATCAAGGTCGTCGTCCCAAGCCTGAAGGGGGCATGTAGCTCTTCGAGTCTTCAAATCCTTCTTGTTCCACTTCATAATGACAGCTCCCAACTCAGGCCGAAGAGATGCAGACCTCAGTCATGAAATCTACCAGTCCATTGAGGAGGATATTTTCTTCTAACATTGCACAACTTTCTGCAAAACATAGGTCCATAGTCGCGTGTTGAGTACCACTGAGACGTCCGGCAAACCTTTGTCCTACAACTCAACGTATCATATAGAAGATCGGGGCACCGGCGTTATTTCCCAGTCGAGTGCTACCGGAAAACTGTACCAAGTGTTTCGTTTTGTTAGAGATCGAGATTCTACACATGGCTTACGATGACTGGTGGCTGAGCGGTTCCTGTTCCAAGGAATGACAGAAAACCTCCGGGAGCTTCTTGATCATCTAAGAAAAGATCGTCTGGAACCCTAAAAGCTCCGTGAGCGGAGATTACCGCAACTCCACACAGGATGGAAGAGATCAGAAGCGAACCCACATCTGTCAGCAGGAGCCCTACAACTGTAAGCACAGACATGAGCACAAATAATTCCTTATCCGTGAATGTCCTTCCCCATAAAACCAGAGGATCCCTACGGACCATGTATAAGTAGGCCCAAGCGGCTAAGATCACAGCCAAACTGATCAGAGAGCCCAGATGTGTTATCAATCTGACGGCAACAAATCCAAGCAGGCATATAGCGTAATTGATGCGGAAGTAGCCCAGATTCTTGCGGACCCGCGTTATCGCCTCGCTAAAAGACTCGGGCCTAGAGAAAGCATTTCGATCCACCATTTCTGCCCATGGTCGTCTTTGTGCAAGTGCAAATTTTGCCGCTTCTGATGCGTGTGAAAAGAAAGCCCTCACTGCCGGCGTAGTGGTGATCGGTATTCCCCCATCCGTACTCAGAGGTGGCTGCTGGGATCCCTGCACCGGTGTAGTCATCCCCATCATTTTTTCTTCCTTCCAAGAACCGAACTCGTGGTCGTCGTCGTCCTCCTTCACCTCTTCTGCTTCCCAATCACACAGCTCCTGTTCAGTTCCTCTCGAGAAAGAAAGAAGCCTAACCTGCTCGAGTCAAATCTGGTTCGCCGTGATATCGCGAAGTCGCGCTCTATATCTTCTCTCCTCCGCGAACAAATCCCACTCGCAGACCGACTGAACAACAACGAATCAGCAGATCTCAACTCCAAGCAACAACACCCACAGCGTGCTTTCTTTCGCGCACAGCTATCTCCTCTCTTCTCTTCCTCGTCCCTTCCCCTCGAGAGAATCCGGACGTGCTAACTTCACGTCTTCCCGTGACTTGGGATAGAGCAGCGCTCTGTCTTGTCGTCTAGCATCTTGTCCTTATATGAGCATTTCGTATAAGAACAAGTCCACTTTCCAGCAATTCGTCATCGTTCATCATAATATTCATGTTTCTGAAATTAATGGTTAGGTCCATGTGGTCTAATAATATATATCGATATATAAATAAACAAATATAGAAAAGTAGTACCAGAATGAAAGTGGAAAGAGTGCAAGGCACAAGTGCAAACGGAAAAGGAGTGCAACGTCCAAAAGTCAAAAGAAGCAAAAAAAGACATTCAAAAGTAGGCTTAGAATGTACCATATGGAGAAAGACAGCCCGTATCAAGCATCTAATAAACTATTACTAGATTGTGTTGTAGAGGTATTCCAATGGTATATATGGTAAGTGGAGAAGCTATATTGGGTGTGCCTATTGCAAATATTTGTGGGAGAAGGTCCAAAGATTGAGCTTGTTGCAAAGTGATTGATATGCGTGGTTGGTAATAAGATGAGCATGGTTGGAGAGATAACCAATGCCCCTCTCGTTTGCAAAGAAACTCATGATGCATCTCTAAGGAGATCGTCGAGATGGTGATGTATGCATCCA
Source organism: Lunularia cruciata (assembly GCA_948567375.1). Taxonomy (NCBI): domain Eukaryota; kingdom Viridiplantae; phylum Streptophyta; class Marchantiopsida; order Lunulariales; family Lunulariaceae; genus Lunularia; species Lunularia cruciata. The sequence continues at coordinate 38,635,859 of OX419755.1, read as the reverse complement.
AAAGTCTCAATTGCTAGGGAGACAAAGGTATCCCAAGATAGCCGGGTTATGTAGGGTACTCCTTTTCCCTAGAGGCAATATCATTATTGCTCCTACTTGTATGCTTGCTTGTGCCAATGACTCCACTCGGAGAGGATTTGCCACACCACATCATGCAAGGTATGATGACCATCCTTGAAAGTAACAATATTTGTTGACACACGATATATAGGTGGTCCATCAATATGAACATGTGCTCATAAAATCTGAGTGATTGTATCACGACTACATCGTGACTTTGGTAGGCTCTCCACTTACTACACATGTCACGCCATTTTGTAGCGCCGCACCTAGATTGCTCAAACTCTAGAGTAGTAGTGTTGGTAGTCAAGAGTATTTGGTTAGTTACTCATAGACTACTTGTTGACGGACAAATTTTGTGTTTGGGGTATTGACTACATGGTGGGGCTCACCATCAAGTGTGCCATCAACGGGACCGTTAGGGTTTGAGACCTAGCTCAAGTCTAGGGGGTATAGTTTCAAAGTGTAGCTCTAGAGAGCTCACTTCTTTGATGTTGAGCCTTCGAGTTCTTGGTTATGGTGGACAGAGGTTGGCAAGTGTCACTTGGATTCTCTTAGCTAGAGTGGGTGTGGCTTAATTATAATCAGTGCCCAATTGTTGGCAGATCATTGAGTGATAAATCAAGTATTGATCTGATTGAGTATGATTTGAGTTGTATAAAAAAATTGACTACATCAGAGAAGTGAGATTAGGGGGAAATCAGGTGCAAGAATTGAGAGTGTTGGTGGTATCTCCAAGACTCATTGATCTTTGGTAGCTCGATCAAAGTTCAAGTTTTTCCTAATGTGCAGAAGCTAGTTTGGTTGAGGCAGACTTGGCAATGAGGTAGACGGTGTGTGGAAGGGATGGCCAAATTTTGAGCAAAGAGAAGCAATTTTTGAGCAATGGTTGTAATTTTGAGCTCAAGAGGTGAAAGCAAGACCAATCTAGTGCGAGTTGGGCTCAAAAAGTGAAATTGAAGGTGGAGTTGTGAACCTATCCCCATGAATTTGTGATTTGGAGAAAATTTTCATTTCAATTTGGCTCGAGTGGAGAGTTAGTAGAGGATTTGGCGGTCAGCCAAATTTAGGGATTTATGTCAAATTTATGTTTTGCTGGAGTTTATGTCAAATTTTGGCCAAATTGAAGAAGTTTTGCTCATTGGGCAGATTTGGAGGAGTTTTACCAGATTTAGAGAGGGCTATGAGAGGCTATGAAGGCCTAGAAGGGCCAGCTTGATGGCATGAAGCTAGCTAGTTTAGAGTAGATTTTGATCATTGTTTGGCAAAATCTGCCCATCTTGCTAGATTGTACGCAACAAGGTTTGACCCTTAGATCTCTCGTCCCTAGACTAGTGCCCTAGCCAACTGGTCCATCCTCACTTGTTGTCTTAGTGACTGTTCCATTGTTATTTATACACTTATATATAGCTTTCGCTAGGAGAGACAATATGATCTTATTCTTGGTGATCTTGGTAGCTTAGGAAGTAGATAACTCATATTATATCAAATGCAAAATGGTGATAGAGTCAATCTAGTGTTGATTTATGAGATGGAGGGTTTTTGTTTAGCTTTCTTGTGATTGGATCACCTCCATTCTTTGCTTCTTGTTTGTGCACCATGTTTGTGTGAGATGCACTAACTTTAGAGCATTGGTGCTCTAATGTGCTCTTGGTAGTGAGGCTAGAGTGACTGCACCATTGTTGTGGGACACAAACAAGATTTATGGAGCCTCCAAAGGTCCTAGGTGCTACTTTGGTACAATGTGTACAATGGTACAATGTGTACAATGTGTACCAAATGCATTAGATGACTTTTTCCAAGAGTTTGATAGTTGGTGTGATATGTAGTAGATGCAGAACCCGACTTTTTTCACCCTCTTCATGGCATGGAAGGGGTTATTTCAACACTTGAAGGGTCTACCAATGGATGATTACCATGAGTTTAGGAGAGCTTACTTGGAGGAGATTGAACTATGGAGATAGTATTGGTCTCCAAACTATGTCTCCATCACTTTAGGCACAATTTCCAAGGGTAGATTGGCAATATCCATGAGTTTTAGCTCTAGTAGCATTGGTGGATCTCTTGGAGATGGTGCTACTATGAGTGGAGGTACTACTACAAGGTGGTGGAATATAGGGGTTTAACCATATAGTGGAGTTCTTCCAATGTTTGAGGTAGAACTACCAAGGAGTGCGGATTGACAAGTTGAGGAGCTTGCAAGAGTTCCAGCAAAAGGCTTGAGAGAGCCTATGCGTGGCATACACTTGCATGAGACAGCCAATCAATTTTACTCAAAGAGTTACTAAGGCCCAGGCAGCCCAATTTTGGTATGGGATATTGGATAGGGAGTTGTGACGTAGAGTTTGTGATGCTATGCTGCTATAGGCTACTTTGCCTACTTTGGGAGTGGTCTTTGGTTTGGCTGAGCGTATTGAGCTCAACATGGTAGAGGAGAGAGTAGTGACATCTAGATTTAGTAGGGAGACCTCATCCACAACTGTTACTTCTTCCAGAGTGCATTAGAGTGCATCATGCCATGTCGGTTTCCAAGGACATGGTGGACAACCTAGATCCTATGGAGTGAGTGGAGGGCCTAGTGTGGCAAGATCCTTACCTTCATTTTTAGATCAACAACAACCAATGAGTGGTGGTGTTGCTTGTTGGACTTATGGTTGACCTCATCATAAGAGAGAATGCAATCAAGGCAGCGGACTTGATACCTTTGGTACATCTTAACTAGCACAAAGATAATGTGAGCATTGCCAAAAATTTGGTCACACTAGTGATCAATTCTTTGACCTACACTTGGAGTTACGGAGTGGTAGAGCTGCTATGGTAGGTGGTAGAGGAGCTCTAGGTCATGGAGGATGAGATGGTAGAAGATGCATACCTAGTAGAGGTGCAATACATGCCTTTACTTCTAATACAACCATAGCTACTTGGGTTGAGCAATTGGAATAGAGATTGGCTAGCATGGCTATAGCTTAGAGGAGATCAAATTCAAGTGTTGAGGCTTCCACCTCATATGCGGGTGATAGAGACATCTTAGAATTCATGTGTGGAGCAGCATAGGTGGATGCATATGCCGTAGTGACTAGGAGTGCAGTACGTGCTCCAGAGCCTAGAGGAGCATTAATGGAGTTGGATCCATAGAGAGTAGAGGTTAGGAGACAAGTAAGACTTCCTTGATCTTTCATGCTCTTTGAGGCCCTACATGTGTCATCCATAGTTCCTAGACATCCTTGTGCAGGTGTGGTAGGTAGTGATGGGGTGCATGATGAAATACCTACTAGTCGGCCACTGGCTACTACACTAGCTGCGTCTAGCACAATGTTAGGGGTGGCTCAACTGATTATGCGCTTTCTATTATTCTCAACCAGTGACATAGATACATTGGAAGTTGACCCAACTCAGTGTTTTGGTTGGCTACCATGCTTTGTGACACTGGGGATGATGTGGTTCCTACTCTTGGAGCAAAGGTGGTTGATAGTGGAGCTAACTTGGTTGAGGAGCATGGGATCTGCTCAACAACCATTGGTGTATGGCAAACAACAATGGCTAGATTAGAGGAGTTACCAATTAGACTGGCCTTTGAGCAAGCACGGTTTACACCTAGGGTTGTCTTATTGAATAACTAGACATGGATTTTTTGGTTGGTGGGACCTTCAAGGTCTATACACCACAGAGGGTCTTACTTGACTCTAGTGTACAATCTTTTATGTTGGGGAAGGTTACAATTATTGGTCTAGAGTTACTCAAGATCAATGTGGAGAGGTGTCTATTTTGGATCCAAACATCTCTAGGTGGTGGTTCTACACAATATATCACATGTGGAGAGCTGGTTGTTTAGATTCAGCCTGATCATCCGACTGATAGCTCCATGGTGAGAGTTCTAGCCATTACTTCTATAGTTGAGTCGTATGAGTGTTAGTTGGGGGAGCAATGTTATACTCCATGGGTTTCAATGTTGACTATTGGGAGGAGACAACCTCTAATATACAAGGTTGGCAGTCTGGTGAGGGACAAGTATGTTTCCTACCAATGTGCTTTAGTAGTGGCAATCTTGGCTCATTACAATCTGGGACCATGGCGCTTCAATTTCAACTTTCAATGGTTGGCTTGGTGATTTATTGGAGGAGAACACCCATATAGAAGATACTCTAGTACTAGAGGAGATCACTCAGATTTGGAGTACAAGTGGGATCATTCTATCCACCTTGGATGTTCCTTTGTGGAGTTTAGAGGAGGTATTACAATAGCATGTAGATCAGTTGGTGCAATAGGTTTAGAGTGGAGCCTTTGTACCACTAGGCAACCAACATGAAGATGAGCCTCCAAAGTCAATTACCTTGACATCTATGGATACCACACTCATTGCTTGGTAGTATCCAATAGAGGGAGTATGTCTATTGGAATTGTTTGGTGGGATTATCACTGGACTAGCTATGGTACTACAGGCGGGTATACAAGTACAAAGGTACTTATATATAGAGAGAGATGAGATTGCTAGGCAAGTTTCTCTCCATCCTGTGGTATGGGTATGGGTAGGCTATGTGGTATGTGGTATGTGGTATGTGGTATGGGTATAGGTATGGGTATGGGTAAGTATGAGATGAGATTGCTAGGCAAGTTTCTCTCCATCACTTGGCCTATGGGTATTATTGATGTCAATAGTCAGGTTACTAGAAGGCCCTACTAGCAAACCTTCTTGGAGGTGCATGATCTGGAGAGACATGGGCATGTTCATTTGGTGATTTCTAGATGACCATGTTAAGGACACACACACTGGCCAAGGTTTGGGTCTTTAGGATCCCCGTTTGGGTGTGTTTTGGGAGATGTTATATATATTATGACATCTCTAGGTTTATTAGTCCATTTCTCTAGCTTCCATTTTGGAGAACGTCCCTTTGATGGATGATTCTTGCAATTGGGTGGTGGCAAGTACACATTAGGTCCATTCTTGGATGTGAGCTTCCATGTTGTTAGATGCAACCAGAGTGGGATCATGGGCTCATCATCTTTGTCTTTGGTAGATAAACCTCTTACATAGAGAGGTTCTACAATACGCTTATGATAGGATTTAGCAACTTGACCACTCTATGGTTGATGAGATTTTGGATGTTGGGCGCTAGTCTCAAATGGTGGTAGTGGCTGATAGGTCACCTATGGCAGTAGTGAACCTAGTTGGATAGCCCTGAGCTGCTTTTCCCACACTTATGAGTTTCCATGGCTCTCATAATTTTTGAGTGGGAGGTCTTGGACTTGTTTGGGACTCACAATTACAATAGTTAGTGGAGCCCAACGCCGATGAGAGAGCGAGCAATGGGTTTTTGCATTGATATTATTGCTGTTCTAGCAATGTTAGAAGCCTCTAGGCATTTGGTGTTAGGTCAGGCTATGGAACTTAACTGTTTAACCTGGATTGTGAGTCTTGGCTTAGCAGAGTAGCGTAGGATGCACTTGATAGGCATCACCAATCATGCATTTGTGAGCCCTATGCCTATCGGGACAATCCAAGCACATGATGGGAGTAATGGACCAAGTGGATAGGGTATTCTTGGGACATAGCCAATGGCTACTAGGGAAAGTGGTCTACTTGGAGTCCATCTAGGTGAGCATGGTCTACCTGGGATGCAACTAGAAGACGTATGGAGCTTGTAGCTATATCAGAGGGAGTTTTTCACACTGAGGTTGGGACCTCTAGTGGTTGGGAGCATGGCACTATTGCTCTCAAGGGTCAAGTGTAGCAGCCAATTAATACGTCTTCCACTCCTATGACAGTTATAGAGGATACTTGGGAGCCAGATCTTGGACCCAAGCTTACAAGAGAGGAAAGAAGGAGAATTTGGAGGTTCTTGAGGAGCTACACAAGTTGTTTCACCGTCAATATGAAGGATTTGGATGCTTTGAAGGGACTTGGTATTCAGATTGAGCTTACTAGAAATAGACCGGTTTTTTGATGTCTATATAGATACAATGATATGGAGAGAGCATTGATTTAAAGTAGGAGTAATGACCTTTCTGAGGTTGGTTTGGTGGAGATTTCACATGGAGAGTATACATGAGCTATAGTGATGCCAACCAAGAAGGATATGCATAGCAACTTCAAAGATTGGCGGATGTGTGGAGATTACCATCCTATCAACCAATAGACTAGGGCTGATTGGTATGCCATGCCTACACTAGAGGAGATCTTTGATGCAATTGGGTATGCAAAGATCTTCAATACTTTGGATCTTTAAGTAGGATATCATCAATTGCCAATTAGGGAGGAGGATAAGTCTAAGATAACATTTTGGGCTATTGATCCTCATGGTAAGGATGTGTTATATTAGTGGAGGTTCTTACCATTTGGGTTAAAGAATGCTCTTGCTGAATTCTAGAGGGTCATAGATAGGATCCTAGCTAGATTGGATTTTGCTTGGTGCTATATTGATGACATTTTGGTATGTAGCATTATTGTGGAGTAGCATGAGAGACATTTGTTGGAGATGTTTGAGAGGTTGAGATCTCATGGACTCAAATTACACCTTGGGAAGTGTAGGTTCTTTCACAAGCAGGTTGAGTTTTTGGGTTGCACTATTTACCCTAGAGGACTTGGTGTTCAACAAACTAAGGTGGAGGCTATTGTGTATATTTCTTGACCTATGAATGTGAGTAGAGTGCAAGCATTCTTTGGGTTGGAAAACTTCTATCGCTGCTATGTTAGAGGATTTAGTGCCATTGCCAAGGCCTTGACAAAGCTTACTGTGACAACCCGGCAAATATTACTTTTGCGGTAATCGGGTTAGTAAAGTTTGTTCCCATAGAGATACGATTCAAAATTGGTCAAATACAAAGCAAAGTAACATTTTCAGTTCTTCTTGGTTGTGTCTTTAGTCTTTCAGGTAGAAACCACACCTAGAAGAGAGTAAAAAGCTCACAATCTTGACAACTTGTCACAAATACACACTCCTTAATCACAAAATAGCAAATTCTATCCAAACAAATCTTGATTGTGATGATTCAGATTCTCTCAAAGACGACACTTCACTGCAAAAACAACTTCACCTCACAATTGTGTTCCACCCCTCCACTGAAGGCACAACTTCCTCAATCAAAATTGCTTCACATCAACTTTGTGCTGCACTCACAAATGCAGAATACTACCAACACTACTTTTCTTCTTAGATCCCACATACTTTCTTGATTTCACCAAATCCAAAGAAGTTGTTTGCCCGATATGAAGTCTCTCCTTCTTCCTCTTTAGGTTCTACTTTGTGTCTTGACCCAAGGTTGACTTTGGGTTTTACTTCAAACCCCTGCTTCTTCTTATTTCTTCTCGGGTTAGCCCTCTTTGGGCTCTATCCACATACTTCTTCTTCACATTTTCCTAAATACTATTCCAAAAAAAAAATGTGGGTACCACATACCCTCTCCCTCAAATGTGAGCGTCCACACAAACATAGACCTCGGGTGTCTTAGAGATGTCCAAGTCCATGTCCAGTATTTTCTAACCCTCCACCCATTTACTCAAGTGGCAAAAGGATTTCCCTTTAGGTCTGCAATTTGAATGGACCCATTGTCATAAAGATGAAGAACTCGATAAGGTCCCATCCATCTCATATGTAGTTTCACTGGAAAAAATATGCGGCTATTGTCATATAACAACACCAAGTCACGTTCTTGAACAATCATAGGCTTCATTCTTTTATCATGTCTGACTTCTTGCTGTTCTTGGACTTCCTTCGTGGTTTGCATTGCATCATCTCTTTTCTCTTCTTACCACATCAGTTGATGGATCCGCAGATCTTGGCTTTCTTCCTCCGACAATCATTCTTTGCAAAGAATTTGATATGTTGGTACTTCAAATTCAACTGGTAGTATGGGATGCAATCCGTATGTCAAAAAATAAGGAGTTTGCTTGGTAGTAATCTTTTTTGTCATTCAATATGCCCACAACGCGGCTAGTAACTTTGTGTCCTAGTTGTAGACATAATTGACTGTCACCTTATTCAAAATTTTACACAACAATCCATTGGTCTTGTCCGTTAATCCATTCACTTTTGGATTGTAGGGTGTTGTCTTCCGATATTTAATTTGGAAGTACTTGGTTAACGGTTCCACCATTGAGTTCAAAAAATGAGTTCCCCGATCACTGACTAATTCTAGAGGACACCCGTAACAGGAAATGATGTTTGGGAAGAAAAATTCTGCAACTGTTTCCGCATCATCTCTTTGTGTTGTTTCTGCTTCTACCATCTTGGTAGCATAATTTGTGCATACCAAGATGTACCTCTTCCTTGTGACTCAGGTTGCTGGTTGGATTGGACCCACAAAATCAATACCCCATTTCTCAAATGGGGCTAATGGCAAAATTGGTTTCAAAGGCCACTGGGAAGTTGCCGTTGATTTCCCTATTCTTTGATAGGCATCATAACTTCAAATATGTGCATAAGTATCTTTATACATTGTAGGCCACCAATACCCTGCTGAAAGGATTTTCTTCACCATATTTTTTAGGGCATAGTGTCCTCCCAATGCTTTAGAGTGTAAGGATTCAGTGTCTCCTCTAACTTTGTATGCTTCCAAACATCTCCAAAGTACTTCATCTTTGCCCATCTTAAACAAAATGTTGTGTTTTCATTGGTACGGTCTCATCTTCCAAAGGAAGACTGCCCTTTGCTCCGGGTCCACCTCCTCAAGACAATGACACATATGCAGATAGTGATACTTGGCCGCATACCTTGTACTTTGAACAACCATCACATGATATAGCTCTTCATCAGGAAACCGATCATCGACTTCCAAGTCTTGGTCTTGAGTTCCTAACCTGGATAAGAAGTCTGCATTTGAATGCAAAGCTCCTTTCCTTACTTGTACCGTGTATGTGAATTCTTGTAACAACAAGATCCATCTTGCAATTTTCTCGGACAAATCTGCCTTCTTGACCAAATATTGCAATGCGTAATGGTCAACATAGAAGACAAACTTGTATCCCAATAGGTAATGGCAAAATTTCTTGCAAGCATACACCATTCCCAGTGCTTTTCTTGCAGTCGTTGAATATTTCTTTTCTGAGACTGAGAGTTGATGGCTGGCATAATAAACCGGGTAGTCCTTCTTCTTCTTGTCCTTCTGACTTAAGATGACTCCAATTGCCATGGACAAAGTGTCCACATACACATGAAAAGGGACGTCCCAATTCGGGGCCCTCATGACAAGTGCTTCAACTAGTTTCTTCTTCAATACCTGGAAAGCTTCTTCTGATTTGCTTCCTACAAGTAGTCTTTGGATTTCTTCAGAATCTTTGTAAGGAGTGCAACAAGCACCACATAGTTTGAAACAAAGCATTTGTAGTATCCAACATGTCCCAAGAAGGCTCACAACTCCCAAATTTTCTTTAGAGATTCCAAAGCTGAGATTACTTTAACCTTCTTGACATTGACTTCAATACCTCAGCTTGACATCCAATGCCTAGGAGAATCCTCTCCTTCATAGCAAAGAAGCATTTCTCTGAGGGTAATGAAAAATTGGCAAAACAACACCTTTCAAAAGTCTGGCTAAGGTAATCCAAATGTACATCTCTTTGCCCAAACACACAAAAATCATCAATGAAGACTTCCACAAATTTGCACAGGAAATCCTTGAAGATTGAACTCATCATCCATTGGAAAGTAGCGGGAGCATTACACAACCCAAAGGGCATTTGATTGTAAGCTAAAATGCCTTAGTTGGTAGTGAATGTAGTTTTATCCTTGTCCTCTTCTTGGATGGATACTTGATTGTACCTTGAAAATCCATCGAGAAAACTGTAACAAGGATGACCAGCTACTTGGTCCAAAATTGTATCAGTAAAAGGTAAAGGATGATGATCCTTCCTCGTCACTGCGTTCAACTTGCAAAAATCTTGACAGACTCGAATCTTCCCCATTTTCTTCTTTGGAATGATGACTATGGGAGAAACAACTCACTGCTCAAGACAAGAAAGATTATTCCGGCTCCTAAGTACTTGTCAATTTTGTCTTTCACCAAGAGAGAGTACTTCGAGTTCAGGCTTTATTGTTTTTGCTGAACCGGAATTGCACCTTCAATCAGATCAATCCGGTGTTCTCCAAATTCTTGTGGAATACCCGACATTTGATCAATAGACCAGGTGAATACATCCTTGAATTCTATAAACAAGGTAGTGTATCCTGCTAACTCCTTTGAAGTGATTGTCTTTGAGATCTTCAAAATTTTTCCTTTAGTCTAGACAACATCTTGACAATCATCGGGGTTGATGACTCCTTCAACATGGCTTACTTGGCTCAACCCAAGGCGTATTGCAGTCAAACCCCCTTCCTCTAAGTTGTGTTCACCCAAGGCGATGTCGTATGGGTCTTTGTCTTTGACCTCTACCTCATAGCGTTCCAAATAGTTGACTTGGACTCCGTCTTTGGAGTTGCTTGAAGATGAAGACAATGAATCTTTGGATTCATCTTTGTCTTTTGACAAAGTTGTTTCCCTGAGGTGAGGAACTTTTGTCCAACTCACGATCACCAGCTTCTGATCTTTGGAAAAAATGTCCATAAACCATAACTTTTTTTGGTGCCAATCCACAATAACCTGGGCATTGTACAACCAAGGTCTTCCAATCAAGAGAGGATAACCAGTTTTGGTTACTGGTCACAACAAAATGTAATTTAACTTGAAGGGCACTCCTCCAATGATCGTAGTGATATTTGATAGCATGCCAAGGGCCGTCTCCTGGTTTGATCCACAAATTTCAGAATTTGGGGTGTTGGTTCAAACGTGGTGTACCCTAGTCAATGTGCAATGTCTTTTTTCATGAAATTCACACGTGACCCCAAATCAATGGGTATGGATGTGATCATGCAGCCTGCAATCTCCGCATCCACTTTGGGAGATCCCAAATCTTCTTGTTCAATATGATCTATTGGGGGCAAGTCTTTCTTGGTCATTGCCCTTACTTTCTTGAGGGCTGAACTCAGTTGCTTCTTGTACAGCTTTTTGTCCTCCTGCAATTGCTTAAATGTGACATTAGCACTCGTAGATGCCAAATCAGTCACAATATCATACTATGGGACTCCTCCTAATTGAGTACCTAGTGATGCATTTTGGCTTCACCAATATACCGGCCATTTTCATGACTTTGAAATATTACATATTTCATCTATACTTGGATACATTTTTTATCATTTTTCTAGATGATATCTTAGTCTATAGTAGGACAATGAAAGAGCATAAGCCACATCTATGAGAAGTTCTTTAAATTTTGCAAAAGAATCAATTGTATGCAAAAATCTCAAAGTGTGAGTTTGGCAAATCTAACATCAATTACTTGGGTCATAGGGTCAGGGTAGAAGGTATCCAATTTCTAATAGATAAAATACAAGGCATTCAAAAGTGGGATGCTCTAGAAGACCAAACTCACCTTGAGAGTTTCTTAAGATTAATTGGTTTCTATCATCAATTTGTCAAGAACTTCTCCAAGGTTTGCATAATCCTTAATATCATTACTTGGCAAGGACAAGAAATGGATGTGGAGAACCATAGAGGAACTTGCCTTTCAAGCATTGAAAGATGCATCACTACATGCACCAATTTTGAAATGGTATGATTCCAAACGTCCAATCAAGTTGGCTACATATGCATCAAGCATTCAATAGGAGCAATTCTACAACAAGAATGGGAGGGAGGATGACACCTAATTGCATATTTCTCTAAAATATTGTTATCAATAGAGAAAAATTATCATACCACCAAATGAGAAGAGTTGGCAATTGTCCTTGCTACCAAGCATTAGGAGCATTTATCTTGGCAAGAAGGCATTTGTATTGGAAAGAGACCACAAACCACTAGTCTACTTAGAGACACAAAAAAGACCTATTTCATCAAGAAATTCATTGAGTGGATGGATTAATATGACTACTACATATGTGAAGTGAAAGAATCAACTTGTGGATGCATTCACTCGGATGCCTATGGTGAAAAATTTGGTTGTAGTAATCAAGATGAATCCAGATTTTAGGACATAGATTTTGGAGGTTACAAAGACTAATCCACAGAGTATAGGTGTTCAATCATCCAAGAGCATCATCAATACCCAAGGATTCACCTTCTCAAATGGCAAGTTATGGATTCTCTATGCTCTAAAACTACAAACCACCATTCTCAAAATGATTATGCTATTGCAAATCATGTTGGAGTGGAAAAAACCTTAGATTCAATCAAATGTTATTAATTTTGGCCAAAGATGGCCAAGACATGATGGAGTATGTTCAAAGGTGCCTCCTTTATCAATAAAATAAAGTTCCTAATCAATCTCTCGTAGGTCTCTTTCAACTCTTTCCTACCCCTACACAATGTTGGAAGTAGGTTAGCATAGATCTAGTTGGTGAACTACCCAAGACCACCTCAAGTTTTGACTCCATTGTAGTCTTTGTGGAGTGATTGGGAAAAATGATTAATTTTTGTGCTATGACCAAGTATGAGATTATGCAACAATTAGCTCAATTGTACTTAACTACAATCTTTTCTCAACATGGCTTGTCTTGGGTGCTCATCATAGATTGTGACACTCAATTCACTAGTTTGTTTTAGAGAACACTTCTTGGAGTCTTCAAAACTAAACTTGCAATGTCCATAGCCTACCATCCACAAAGAGATGGACAAACAAAGCATGCTAATTGCACTATCAAGGACATGCTATAGAGATTCACTTTGGAGGAGTAAGAAGGTGAACCACACTAATTTCCTTGATAGAATTTGACTATAACAATTTGGTGAATGCATCTTTAAAACTCACACTATTCATGTTCGGCAAACACCCTTTCACACCTTTGAGCATGGTAAAGGTCAGCCTAGTGACTACTAAAGTTAATGTTATCAATGCTTTTGTGTCTTGGATCCAATAGAGCATGGAGAATGTGAACAAGTTAGAGATAGCTCAAAATCACTAGAATAATGTGCAGATGCATATCAATGGCACATGGAGTTTGAATTTGGGGATCAAGTGTAGCTATCCACCACCAACATTAAATTGGTTGGCCCTTGTAAGTTCAAACTCCATTTCATTAGTATTTTTCCCATCATTTGACACATCAAAGTAATGGTATATTATCTAGAGCTACCGTCACACATGAAATTCCATCCAATGTTCCACATTTACTTGGCTACAACGTTATGCACCTTGACTTCCATACTTTCCTTCCCTACAAGAAGCTTGACCTTTTCCAACACTCATTGATGGAATGGAGGAATATGAAGTTAAGCATATTCTCCCAAAACATATTTGAGGAACCTGCCATCAACATGTGGAATATATTGTCCATTGGAAAAGATACCTTTTGTATAAGGCCACATAGGAAAATGCAACTAACTTGACTAATGCACTAGAAGTAGTGCAATCTTTTGAGCACCAAATTCACAATAAGGATGTTGCATCTTAAATGGGAAGAGGTTTTTATTACCATTAGCTAGCAAATCAGCTACATTTGAAAGTGGGCTTGGTAATATCTTTAGAGATGTTAACATGATGATCTAAGTAGATCATATAGACGAGACTCTAGAAAATCACTTCTACTAGTACGGTAAGAGCTAAAAAACCCACCTAAATAGAGCCTATTTTGGAGGCCTAAACAAAATAATTAAGCTCCAAAAATGAAATTTTACTCCCTCTAAAGGAAAAAGGGTATTACTTTTCTCCTTCCTTGTTTATCTCATCAAGATCTTTCCAACAATAATCCTTTTATGCTAATTTGAGCTTCTTATAAGAAGATTCTCCAAATATTCCCTTTGGTCAACCAAACAAGACAAAGATCAACATGTCACCAATCCATACATCTAATGTAAAGGTGTACCTTGTTGATATATCATCAATCTATGTATTTGATCTACAAGTGTAGCTTCCTTTGAGTGGATCTTCTTTGATATATAATAAAGACAAGGTGCTCCTTTAGAGCATCAGAGTTTTTTGAGAGTTCTAATGTTATGTGCTTATGGAATTACAATCTTGTGTGCTTCTTGGATTGTTGTACCTCTCTATTCTCTAAATCTTGTTTATGCACCATGTTTGTATGAGGTGCCTTGATATTTAAAGCATAGGTGCTCTAATCTGCTCTTGGTAGTGAGGTTGGAGTGATGACCGATCAAACTACTTATGTTTCTCTTTGGTGAGGTAGCAAGTGATGGCCTATAAACCATGAGAATGCATGTTGTGATAACAAATTACAAGTTACACTTTCCTCTAATGTAGTTGTCATAGTTAGAGTTAAAATGTGTGGTGTTTGGTTAGTGGTAGCACTTGGTGATTACGGTTGGGGTTTGGAGTATATCATCATGATAGACTCTCCATGGATTGTAGAGGAGATTTTGTTGTAATAAATAATGGGTTTACATGGAGTGGTGCTTGGTATTAGTCCATATCTCAAGTCTTAGCAAGAGAGGAGATTGATTCCAATTTGGAGGTTGACATAGAAGTTGATTCAATTTAGAGTGCACATGGTGTCTCCACACCATTGTTGTGGGACATGGATGAGATTTATGGGACCTCCAAGGGCCCTAGGTGCTACTTTGGTTTAATGGGTACCATTGAGTTGGATGGCTTCATCCAAGAGTTTGATAGTTGGTGGGATTTGTGATTAATACAAAACCTGACTTTGTTCACAACCTTCATGGCATGGAAGGAGTGGTTCCAACACTTGGAGAGTTTGTTGATGGATGATGACCATGAGTTTAGGAGAGTTCACATGGAGGAGATTGAGCTATGGAGACAGTATTGGTCACCAAACTACATTTCCATCACTTCAAGCTCAATTTCTAAGGGTAAATAAGTTCTAACATGAGATCTAGCTCTAGTAGCATTGGTGTATCTAATGGAGGTGCACTAGTTAGAGATGGTGCCACTATGAGTGGAGGTAATATTGTAGGAGGTGGTGCAGTATTGGGGTTTAACTCCATAGTGGAGTTCTTCCAGTTCTTGAGGTAGAACTACCAGAGCCTGCAAATTGATAAATTAAAGAGCTTGCAAGAGTTCCAATGTGAGGTTAGAGAGAAAGTCTATGTGAGGCATACACTTGCATGAGATGGCTGGTCAATTTTACTCATAGGCTTATTGAGACCTATGTAGTCTAGTTTTGGCATGAGATATTAGATAGAGAGCTACAACATAAAATACATGATGCAACATTGTTGTAGGCTTCCTCACCAACTTTGGTAGTGGTTTTTGGTTTGGCTAAGTGCATTGAATTAAATATGGTGGAGGATAGAGTAATGACATCTGGATTTGGTATGAAGACCTCATCTATAGCTGTTACTTTTCCCAAAGTGCACCACATCATGTAAGCTTTTGAGAGCAAAGTGGCCATCCTTGATATTATGGAGCAAGTGAAGGGCCTAGTGTAATACCACAAGCTAGCCATATGATCTAGATGTGAAATTTGGTTTGGTAACATCTAGAATAATATTATGCATGATGGTCAAATTAGATCAGATAGAAGTATCACCAAAAGAGTACTTCTACTAATAGAGCAAAAACCAAAATAGACTTCAGAACCTTAGAACCAATAGCTAATATGATTTAAAGGTGAGAATTGGTTTGGTAACATCTGGAAGGATGTTACACATGATGGAATAAATAGATCAGAAATAGGTATCACCAAAAGAGAACTTCTACTAATAGAGTAGGAACCGAAATATGCCTGAAATCTTTGGAGGCAATTTTGGAGGCCTAAACGGATGAATTAGGCCTAAAAGATATGCAAATCCCCCCCACCAAAGGAAGGGCTGGCCTTCCCTCCCCCTTGGTTTGTCTCATCAAGAGCTTTCCAACGGTACCTTACTCATATGATTTTGAGACTCCTACAGGAAGATTCCCTAAAAGATTCCCTCAAGTCAAAGCTTGTTTGACCAACCAGATAGGACTTAGACCAACATGTCACCCATCCAAGTAAGTAATCCAAGGGTGGAGCTTGATGACATGTCACCTATCTGTGTGCCTAATCCTATGGTGGAGCTTCCTTGGAGGAGATCCTCTTTGTCTATATAATAAAGAGAAGGTGCTCCTTTGGGGCACCGAATGTTGAGTGTGTAATCTGTGTTTTCTCTCTTCTCTTGTCCTCGGAATATTACAATGGTATCAGAGCAAGTGTCTTAGTCCAAAAGAGTGGATCACCCCTCTTGGAAGAACACGAACTACTAAAAGTAATTTGAGGTGGAGAACATATAGTAATTGTTAGACTTAGGAAGGACTTTAGAGAGCAGACTGGATGGATGCACCGGTTGGACAATTTCCCGCACCTAGCTTTCCATTCCACATCAAGGTTATGTACATCAAGCGTGAGCAAATGAGGGTATCACTAGTTTATCATCTTGGCATAGAATTCATGGATAGGATGATGAACTCACCAAACCCAGTGATTCTACTTGTGGTGATATACGACATAGAGTGGGATTTGACAATCTACATTCTATTATGATAATATGGATGTGAATGTCCTAAATCCTCTCCCTTTCAACACTCAAGTAGAAATCCATTATGTAGTGAGAACTATGAGCCAGCTTGTCTCTCACTCAGGATGAACCTCTGATGGCTATTATGGTAGCGCACCATGGACTAAGAAGGCAAGGAACCCCAACTCCATCATACTCTTCCAAGGCTGACACTCCAAGACTCAAGTCATTGCTCAATAGAGAACTCAATGAGAGAGAGATAGTTGCAAATGAAAGGATGATGAGTACCTCCTCACTCCTTGTTTATATAATTGTGAAATAGTTACGTACCAAAGTTACTAATTACTGTAGTAACTCAAGTTACTAGACTAAAAGTCAAATAAAGTCAAAAAGTAGAAAGGAATATCCATTCACATGGGCAGATTCCCCTAAGCATGTAGTCTTATCTTGACCCAACCACTAAGTCAAGGATTCCTTCACATTGGGCTATCCTTGGACTAAAAAGGAATCCAAAACAAAAAGGCTTGCGGGGCCCAAGAGTTCTCAACTCTTTCCTCAAAGCCAAACACCTAGGAATAATACCAAGTCAACACACTAAAATCCAAAATAGTGGTGCTCATCTTTTCTACTTCCTCTAAAGTAAGGTCCCCTCTATCTTAGCTATGACTAACTTTAGCTAACCATGACTAATATAGAACCATTCTTTATCTCTATATAAATAATATCTCTTAAGTACTTGTAATAGCAAGCTAAATATCACAATACCACACACATGCACAAATGGGTATTACAAAGCCGTAAGAGGAGGCAAAGTGAACTAGATGAGGAAGCTATAGCCATGGCACCAGTTTGGAGTAGTCTTGTTGGATCCAGCAGGGGGAAGGTGGAACAGCAAGTGAACAAGGTGGTCAAAGAGGGAGCCGTTGATGAGATATCACGACTAATGGAGGGACTGAAAATTTTGACCGCCAAGGTCAACCAACTGCAAAGTGGGAGTAGCACTGCAAGAATAGGTAGAGAGAGGAGGCAACTCTATGGGTGCATGTGGTGTGACAGTAAGAGTCATGCCAAGAGAGATTGCCAGGAGCTGTTAGAAGCGTTGCATAAGCAGCTGGTGAAATTCGTGGGAGAGCCCGGAATGAAGAAGGTTGCCTTCTTTGACACTAGAGAGCCAATACTGCTGAACTGGAACAGAGGAGGCATGAAGGTGCTGCTGGAGAGACACATGGGCAAATGGAACACTCGTTCTATTTCCAGCTATTGTCACACAGCTGGAAATAGAACGAGTGCCGAGCTTATGATGAACAAGCCAGCATAAGCACAAGCAGCCAAGTGCATGGTGCAATCTCAAGACCTTACAATCCCCATGACAACGGTACATCTAGGTGTGCACGGTCTACTTGGGTTACATCTTTGGTCTACTTGAGATGTAAGGAGAGGACATGTGGAGCTTGTAGCCAAAGTAGAGAGAGTTTTTTGCTTTGATATTTGAGACTCTAGTGGTTGGAAGCATGACATTATTGCTCCCAGTGCCTTGGTGTAGCAGCCATTTGGTGCGCCTTCCACTTCTACACTAGTTATAGAGGATACTTGGGAGCCAAACATTGGACCCAAGCTTATAAGAGGGGAAAGATTGAGGAAGTTCTTGAGGAGCTTCACAAGTTTTTTTGCCTTCAATATGAAAGATTTGGGTGCTATGAAAGGACATAATATTCAAATTGAGTTCAAATCAAGTGTGATATACCAATTTTTTGACTTCTCTATAAATATAACAATATAAAGAGAGACTTGATTCAAAGATAGAGTAGAGATCGTTTTGAGACTAGTTTGGTGAAAATTTCACATAGAAAGTATGCTTCAACTATGGTGATGCCAACCAAGAAGGATATGCATGACCTTTACATAGATAAGAAAATGTGTGGGGATAACCATCCTATCAATTGACAAATTAGGGCTGATTGGCATGCTATACCTAAATTGGAGGAGATCTTTGATGTGATGGGGTATGCAAAGGTCTTTTGGATCTCTGAGAAGGATATTATCAGTTGCCAATCAAGGAGGAAGATGGTAATGTTCCAAGGATAGAAGAACCTTCAAGAGAAACACTAGAGAAGAAACCAAAAGGAATCTTCATGTAAGGAGCTTAGAATTGCATGGCTGAGGTACCTTTGGAAAGCTCTCAATGAGGCAAATAGTAGGAGAGAAAGGCAAACCTCTTCACTTGAAGAGGTTTGCCTTTTCATAGCCTAATTCCTCCGTTTAGGCTTCCAAAATTGGCTATGAAGTTTTGAGGTTATTTCTTACTCCTACTCTATTATTGGAAGTATTCTTTTGGTGATACCTCTATCTGATCTACTTCATCCATCATACATAACATCTTTCTAGATGTTACCAAGCCAAATTTCACCTCTAGATAATATATCTAGCTAATGGTTTTACAAACGTCTCCCCTTTTAAGATGCAACATCCTTGTTGCAAAGCTATTAGTCAAAAGATTGCACTAACACATGTGTATAGATCAAGTTGGTTATTGGCTTTCATGTTGCCTCATATAATGGATACTCTTTCCAAAGTACAAGATATTCCACACTTGGATGATGGGTACCATGGATGCATATTTGAAGAATGAGTTAAAATTCATATTCCTCCATGCCATCAATAACTGTTGTACAAGTCAAATTTCTTGTATGAAAGGAAAGTGTGGTGGTTGTGGTGCATATTTGGAAATATAGTAAGGAAATATGGAACACAGGATGCATCTTCATGTATGGTGGTAGCTCAAGGTGATAGGCCATTGTGCCAATTCACCAAAGGATGGGAAAACGCTCAATAAAACAAGGTTTGAGCTTATGAGGCCAATTAACATGAGGTTGGTTGTGGAAAACCAGACTTGATCTCCAACATTAAACTCTATGTGCCGGAAATGTGCATGTGCATACTATTTTTGTCAATTTTGTGCAATCTACAACATGTGCTTGGCGTTCTTCACACCTTGTTGGATTCAAGAAACAAAAGTGTTGATAACATCAACCTTGGTAGCTACCAAGTGGGTCTTCATCAAGCTCAAAGCTGTGAAAGGATGCTCTCCATACATGAGGAAAAATGGTGTGACTTGTGTGGATACATTCACTAAATTGTTGTAAGAAAATTCCATTAGTGGAAGTAAGATGTCCCAAGTTTCTTGCTCATCCAAGGTGAATATTTACAGCATGTTGTCAATAGTGCAATTAGCCCACTCTATTTTTCCATTCATTTGTAGATAATAAGCCGTAGACATGGCCAATTTGGTTTTGAAGATGATAAAGAGTGTTCTCCAAAACAAACTTGTGAATCAAGTGCCTCTATCAATGATGAGCACTCAAGACATGCTATGGTGAGAAAAGACTGCATCTAAGTACAATTGAGCTAATTGTGGAGTAGTCATGTCCTTGGTGGTAGGATGCACATGAATCATTTTGTTGAGTTGATCAACAAAGACTTCAATGGAATCAAACCATGAGGTGGTCTTGGGCAATTCACAAACCAGATCCATGCTTACTTGTTCCTAATGTTGTGTAGGAGTAAGGAGGGGTGGAAGGAGTCATATGGGAGCTTGATTAGAAGCATTATTTTGCTAATAGGTTGGCACTTTTGAATGTATTCCATCACATCATTGCTTATCTTGGGCCAATGATAATGGCGTTTGATTGCATCTAAGGTCTTGTTTGCTCCAACATGACCTAAAATGGTAGAATCTTGACATTCTACTAAGATGGTGATTCTTATGTTTGTGGCCTCCAAGATCCATAATTTGCTATCACAAAAGGTGAGTTCTTGGGTATTGGTGATGTTTGGAAGAACAAGCTCTTAAAATCTATGGGTCAATTTTTGTAACAACAAGAATCCTTGGCCATAATTCTAGGTTCATCTTGACCTCTACCACCAGATTGTTTGCCATATGCATATGGGTAAATGCATCTACAAGTTGCTTCTTACCTTCCACCTATGTGATTATCATGTTGAACCATGGTCTCCACTCTACCCACCGGATTTGTTGGTGAGATAGATCTTTTTGTGTCTTGAGGTAGACTAGAGGTTTGTAGTATATCTCCACTACAATTACCTTCTTGCCAAGATAGTGCTTCCAATTTTTGGTTGCAAGGATAATGACCAACTCTTCTTGTTTGGTGGTGTGATAGTTACCTTCTATTGGTAATAGCTTTCAAGAGAAATATGCAACTAGGTGCCATCTGTCATGCCACTCTTGTTGTAGGACTGCTCCTATTGCTATATTTGATTCATCTATACCCAACTTGATTGCATGTTTTGGGTCATAACATTTTAAGATTGGTGCATGTAGTAATGCATATTTCAATCCCTAAAAGGCTAAGTCTTGTACGATTCCTCACATCTACTTCTTTCCCTTGCCAAGTAGTGCATATTAGAGGTTGTGCGACCTTTGAGAAGTCCTTGATAAATTGATGATATAACACCATCAATCCAAAAACTCTTGAGTTGAGTATGATCCTCTAGAGCACTCTATTTTTGAATGACCTCTTTTTTTATCTTTTAACACTTGGATTCCTTTTGCACTTACTCTATGTCCCAAGTAGTCTACTTCAAAATTACCAAACTTCCACTTTGAATTTTAGCATACAATTGATTTTATTGTAGAATCTAGAGGACTTCTTGTAGATGTTGCTTGTGTTCCATCATCATTCTATTGTAGACTAAGATGTCATATAGGAAAATGATAATAGATTTATCCAAGTACGGACAAAATATATCATTCATCAAACTCATGAGAGTGGTTGGTGTATTGGTGAGGCCAAATAACATCACCCAATACTCGAAGTGACCATACCTTGTTTGAAAGGTTGTTTTGTGTACGTCTTCTTCTATAATCTTGATTTGGTTGTAACTACTCCGTAAATCAAGTTTGGTGAAGTGTTTTGCCCTATTGAGTTGATTGAATGGATCATCCATGTGGAGTAAGGGATATTTTTTCTTCATTATTTGTTGATTTAGGTTTTGGTAGTCAATGAATATGCACATTGTACCATCCTTTTTCTTCACAAACAAGAAATATGCATAGCATGATATGTAGCATATCACCATATGGTGATATGCTACATTGGATAAACCCTTTCTATAACATATCCTTGATTTGAGCCTTATATTCCTCCAACTCATGAGGTGATAGTTGATATGGGGTCTTACAAGGAGGTGTCTTCCTAGGAAGTATCTCAATATTATGATCTACTCTCTATTTTGGTGGTAATCCTAAGAGCAGGTCATTTGGGAAGACATCTTGGAACTTGTTGACCACATCTTTCAATTTCTCAAGAATTTGTCCATTGAGTTGTGCACTCTAGACTTCTTTATTTGGCCCATGAGACATCTATCTATCTTACAAATATTTGATGTCCCTATAACATAGAGAGGCAATTCTTGCCTATGTGATCTTTCTTTAACCCAATGATATTCCATTGGTAATTTCTCACTACCTTCTTTCTCCAATCAACCATAGGGTTATAGTGCTCCATCCATGGTATCCCTAAGATTGCTTTATAACAAGCTAACCATATCACTCACTACCAAATCTCTTCTTGATATTCTCTTATAGAGAGTGCTACCTTTTTAGGTGATGATTCAATCCTTGTTGTTTGACCATTAGATAACTCTACTTCTTCATTTTAATCTTTCTCTAGAACAAAAGCAAGACAAAAATTATTTTATCTTTTTTTTTCTCTATGTAATAGAGCAAGATAAGAAATTCTCTTTTGCTTTAGGTTCTATCAATACTCTCACATGATTGCCTTCTAAGACTCCATTCATGATAATCAATTGTGATTTTTCTCCTCAACCTTTGCACACTTGTCCTCTTCCTTCCTTTGCTTTTTCTCTTCTCCGTTGAGCCAATAAGGCCACAAGTTACATTTATTGGTGATCTTTATTTTTTGATGCAATTTTTGCATCTTCCTCTTCAATTTGTCTCTATATGTTGTTCAAGATTGCTTGTATGTAGGCCAAGGGACCCTAGGAAGATGAGCACAACAATTGATGGCTATGTGCCCAACTCGGTCACAATTGTAGCAATGACATTGTTATGCTCCAATCCCTTCTCCTTGTGGGACTTCATCTTTCCTTTCTTCAACCCATCCCCGTTCTCCTTAGTATTGAAACATTTATTTGTTTCTCATTTTAAAATGCATTTTAAAATACCACAATTCTTGATTAAATGTTCCTTTTTATTGTATGGAGAACATCACAATTCATTAGGGAAAAACAAATGATATACAATTACACTGGCTTGGTTAGATGACAATTGAAATTGGTTCATATGATAGTGTAGTCAATACAAGATTATCAAGATATCCAATTGTACTAGGCTTCTTCAAGCAATATGAAGGATATATCTTCCAATTATTTGATGTAGATGAAACATTTAAGTTGCAATGCAAGCATTTAATATGCATAGATTTGAAGACACTATCTACAAACTCCTGACCAAAATGCTCTCAATCAGCCCTTTGCTTTTGATCTTTGCCAATGACACTCATAATTGACAAAACAAAGAATAATCATTTTGTGGAGCAAGCACCCTAGTTAGATAAAGCCATGCAAACCCTAAAAACCCTAAACTTCCTTGTCTGCTAGGATAATGTGTCTACACAAGTGATAGACCGCGTGCACCAAGAAAAGAACAAAAAGAACATTTTGTAAAACAATTAATAACAATTAAAAACATTTTAAAATGTTCTATTATCCGCAAAAGTAAAAAGAACATTTCCATACTCCTTGGACAAGTCGCGCTTCTCAATCTTGGAACCAAATGTTGCCCAATTCAATAGGAATTGGTCCACCAAAATGTGGTGTTTTAGCCTACTAATGTTGAGTTAGGACTACGTCTTCACCTCTTCCAAGCGCCCATGCTATTCTATGAGCATAGGCAATAGCTTCAAAAATAGTGTGAGGGTTTTGCACCATTACTTCTTGGAAAATTTGCTCTTTTAACCTTTGTTTGAAATTATCTAGAGCTTCTACTAGACTCATATCAATTATCACAACCTGCAGATCAAGAAATGCCTCCACATACTCTTATACATTATTCTTTTGCTTCAACCCCCATAGTTAGGTTTGGGCCATTTGCACGGAATCTATGGAATGAAAATTCTTTAGTAGTCCTTCTTGCATTGCCATCCCAATGATCTCTCTTCCTTCTACCAACATTGATTGTTCCCAAGCATCATACTATGTGCGTGCTTTATTGGTCAAGTATCCACATGCAAACACACATACAAAATGATGGATAATCTTAGTTGTGAATAATAAAAAGTATCAATTCATTCTTGAAATCTATTTTTCCACTACTCCCATGGAATGTTGTCCCTTGTAAGGCTTGATGTTGCATGTCTTCTTCATCTATAGTAACAATGTGGCTTCATTGTTGATAGGGTTGGTGTCATTGGCATGAGTGACTCTCTAGGCACTTTGGCCATTTGTATTGGGGTTTGGGATGATTCTCCTTCTTGCATTGCTTGATCATTCTCAAACATATGCACTTGACTTTGCAATGGCTCCATGGTCATCTTGATCTCTCAAAACTTGTTCAACATTCCTTATATTTCTTACATCAGATCCGAGAACTATGGATCCATGTTTCTTACACACAATAAATAATCCATTGCTACTTCCTACTTAAATAGAGAGCTAATATGATCACTCAAGAGGAGGCACAAACTAATGGGAATACCATAAGGACTTTAGAGTTTGTCACTTGTTGATAATATTACTCACCAAAATTACATACTACAAAATCTCTAAACATCACTTTTGGTCTAACCACATAACTGATTTCTACTTGAGTGTTGAAAGGGAGAAGATTAGATACATTCAGATCCATTGCATCATAAGAGGGTGTAAATTGTCAAATCCCACTCTTTATTGTATGTCACCACATGTAGAATCACCAAGTTTGGTGAATTGATCACTATATCCATGAACTTTGCTCCAAAATGGTAAACAAGATACTCTCACTAGCTCATACTATATTTATATAATCTTGAAATGGAACGGATTCAATAACTTAAAGCGGGGTGCATGAAATTTTCCAAGAGCTTCCATCCCATCCTCTCTCTAAAACACTCCTAATCTATTGATTGCAATACAATTTCTTCCCTCAAAATTACTGTATCTTAGAAGCCCATGTTCTTCCAAGAGGAGTGATCTACTCTCTTGGATTGGAACCTAATCTCTGATACCATTGTAAAGTTCCAAGGATAGGAGCAACATAAACTTCAAGAGAAATATAGGAGAAGAAACACAAGGCTACACATTTAATACTCCAATGCTCCAAAGGAGCACCTTTTCTTTATTATATAGTAAAGAAGATTCCTTCAAAGGAAGCTCCATCCTTGGATCAAATATAGAGATTGGTGATAGTTAGCAAGCTCTACCCTTAGATTAGTTGTATGGATTGGTGGTATGTCAGTTCTTGTCCTATTTGGGTGGTCTAACAAGTTTGACCAAAAGGAATCTTTAGGGAATCTTCATGTAAAGAGCTCAAAATTGCATGGGTGAGGTACCATTAGAAAGCTCTTAATGAGGTAAATAGTAAGGGAAGAAGGAAAAAAATTTTCCTTGAAAGGGGGGTCTATCTATTTTTAGGCCTAATTCTTTGTTTAAGCCTCCAAAATTAGCTATGAAGTTTTCAAGGTTTTTTTGACTCCTGCCCTATTAGTGGAAGTACTCTTTTGGTGACACTTCTATCTGATCTACTTAGTCTATCATATATAACATCCTTCCAGATGTTACCAAACCAAATTTCACCTCTAGATAATATATCTAGTTAATGGTATTACAAAGACAAGTCCAACATAACATTTGGGCTATTGATCCTCACAATAAGGATGTATTGTATCAGTGTAGGTTCTATAACACCCATTTGTGCATGTGTGTGGTATTGTGATATTTAGCTTGGTATTACAAGTACTTGAGAGATATTATTTATATAGAGATAAAAGATGGTTCTACATTAGTCATGATTAGCTAAAGTTAGTCATAGCTAAGATAGAGTGGACCTTACTTTAGAGGAAGTGGAAAATATGAACACCACTATTTTGGATTCTAGTGTGTTGACTTGGTATTATTCCTAGGTGTTTGGCTTTGAGGAAAGAGTTGAGAACTCTTGGGCACGCAAACCCTTTTTTTTGGATTCTTCTATAGTCCAAGGATAGCCTATGTGAAGGAATCCTTGACTTAGTGATTGGGTCAAGATAAGATCACATGCTTAGGGGAATATGCCCATGTGAATGGATATTACTTTCTACTTTTTGACTTTATTTGACTTTTAGCCTAGTAACTTGAGTTACTCCAATAATTAGTAACTTTGGTACATAACTATTTCACAAGTATATAAACAAGGGGTGAGGAGGTACTCAACATCCTTTCATTTGCAACTATATCTCTCTCATTGAGCTCTCTAGTGAGCAATGTCGTGAGTCTTGGAGTGTTAGCCTTGGAGGAATATGATGGAGTTGGGGTTCCTTACCTTCTTAGTCCATAGTGTGCTACCATAATAACCATCAGAGGTTCATCCTGAGTGAGAGACAGGCCGGCTCATATTTTTGGCTCCATTGCCGAGACCTCTCTAGGAGGCAAGATAATGTTCCACTTTCAATTCTACATTAGGCAGAAGGAGGCTATGAGAGCTCACTTGCAGAGAACATTAGGAGAGGAGAGGGCTGAACTTATGTTAGAGAACCAGGATCCATTTGTATACCTTGTAGTTCATTATGATGTCTTTGAAGTGATTTTGTACATCTTGTACACATGAGAGGATTTGGAGAGATATTGTGAGGTGGATTGCAGATTTTGGGGATTAAGGTGATTTTGGGCAAAATCTCAAGTTTGAGATCTGAACTTGAAATTTCTACACATGATAGCTTGGGTTATATTTCATTTAGCAGACTTAGAATTATTGTGAGAGCTATTATGCGCAATGGGCTAGAATTTTTGAAAGTTGATAGGGTAAACTGCTCCCGCAATTGCATGCTCTCTGGAAAGTTGTACAAAGTCTACCATTTCTTTAATTTATGGTGGATTGTTCTGAAATTTCTTAAGAAAATTCAGTAAATTATATCCTACCTGCCTACACAAAAATCAGAGAGAGATCATTCTTGAGCAGGGAGTTATGAGTTTTTGAAGTGAGGGGGCTGGTTTTCACACCAAATCTGAAATATGTGTGCTGAATAGAAAGGTGTCTAGGCCAAATGGCTAAATGAAAAGATCTGAAATTTTCCAGGGAGTAACACCTTGGAGGCATGATCAAGTGTGAGTAATTTCAGAGGACTAGGACATACAAAATGAGAGATTTGAGTGAAATTGTGAGGAAGGGTCAATTTTGCAGAGTTCAAATCTCATGCATGAGGAGTTTGAGAGCAACAAAAAGCATGTTTGAGTGTTTAGATTCATCTTGGGAACATGGAGGGTCATCAAGAGTGGAAATTGAGATTATGCAAGGTTCTTCAAGGGTTTGAGGTGATTGTAGGGGTGGATTTGAGGAAAAGAGAGTTTACAATAGAATTTGAAGAGAGTATTGAGAGGATCCAAAAACCTATACCACTTGGAGGAAAGAGTGAGTCTAAGTGCTTTCTATGTGGAGAGAAGGGATATAAGGCAAGTTCATAGTCATTGACCTTTGAGAGGAAGAGATTGAGGGAAAGGAGAGGCTTACTTGACTTGGGTTTGCATGTTGGACCTTCTTCACCAAGATTGGGAGGGAGAAGATCTAAGACCAAGGAGTTGTGTGAGGTTTGTGGAGTGGAAGGACTTCCAAAAAAACATGAGTGTAGTGGAGTAAAAGCACTTTTGGAGACTTTGGTGAAGGATCTTGGAGGAAGTCTTAGTACAACTACTGAAATACTACCACTTTCATCAGCTAGTTCTCAAGATTAGTGATGGAGATAATCTTTCAACTTAGGATAAACTATCCATGAGAGTTAGATTAATATGCACTCTAGGATTTGATGTTGCTAAAGAAATCTTGGAGGAACCTAAACCTTTTGTGTTCTCTAGGGTGGATTACTCTCAAATGGTGTGAGTCATGTATAAACTCTATTAGTTATGGAGTGAGAGAAAAGAAAAGAGAAAAAGAATAATTTTAGAGAAAAGAAAGACAGTGAGAGGTTTAGATGGGGAAACTTCCGGTTTTCTTTGGCAAGGATGGAGAAGATGTGGAGTCCTTTGTGAGAGACTTCAAGAGAGCTTGCATAGGAAACAATGGGAGGAGGAAGAATGAGTGGGCCCCATTATTACTAGATTTCTTTGAGGATGCAGCACTTACATGGTATGAGTTAGAATACCAAAAGAGAGAGAGGAGAGATGGGGAAGAGGAGTCTTGGGAGACTTTGACTTTAGCACTCATTGAGAAATTTCTTCCAAATGAGAGTTATGAGAGATTGATGAGTGAGGCTACTTTTCTCAAGCAAGGAGATGGAGAGAAAGTGAGAGTCTATGTGGAAAGAGTGGAAAAGTTAGAGTCCAAATTTTGCATAGTGTTGAGGAAGGGTGGGGATGATATGGAGACTACTATGATTGGCATAGGGGCCATGCTCACCAAGAATTATGTGGGAGGGTTGAGACCACAAATTAGAAGCAAGGTGAGATATGAGAAACCTTCTATCAAGGTTGAACCTCTAATGGCTATTATGGTAGTGCACCATGGACTAAGAAGGCAAGGAACTCCAACTCCATCATACTTCTCCAAGGCTAACACTCCAAGACTCAAGACATTGCTCACTAGAGAGCTCAATGAGAGAGATATAGTTGCAAATGAAAGGATGTTGAGTACCTCCTCACCCCTTGTTTATATACTTGTGAAATAGTTATGTACCAAAGTTACTAATTATTGGAGTAACTCAAGTTACTAGGCTAAAAGTCAAATAAAGTCAAAAAGTAGAAAGTAATATCCATTCACATGGGCATATTCCCCTAAGCATGTGATCTTATCTTGACCCAATCACTAAGTCAAGGATTCCTTCACATAGGCTATCCTTGGACTATAGAAGAATCCAAAAAAAAAGGTTTGCGTGCCCAAGAGTTCTCAACTCTTTCCTCAAAGCCAAACACCTAGGAATAATACCAAGTCAACACACTAGAATCCAAAATAGTGGTGTTCATCTTTTCCACTTCCTCTAAAGTAAGGTCCACTCTATCTTAGCTATGAATAACTTTAGCTAATCATGACTAATGTAGAACCATCTTTTATCTCTAGATAAATAATATCTCTCAAGTACTTTTAATACCAAGCTAAATATCACAATACCACACACATGCACAAATGGATGTTACATTTACCCCCAGACTAGGTTTTCACTTTGTTCTCAAAGTGAAGGTCTCTCTACCTTCTATAATACATCTTCAACTTATCAAGGTAAATCCTATCAAAGTGTCTTCTTCCCAAGTCCTTGAGATCATAGGTGTAATAGCCCCACACCTTCTCCACTATGAAAGGTCCAAAGTACTTAGGCAAAAACTTCTTTTGCACTCTCTTGAATTGAATAGAATCAAACAACATTACCCAATCACCTTCTTTGAAAGGCTCTACCTTCTTCTTGCCTTGTCTCTTGTCATAGCTCTCCTTTTGTTTCCTTTGGTCTTGCTCCACTTGAACCATAGCAACTGCTCTTGCCTCTTCCAACTCCATGAGTTGTTCCTTCCTTGACTTCTCTGCATCACCTCCTTGTGCTTTCTTCAATCTCCTATGAATGCTTTGGAACGTAGGAAGATCAAAGTGAATAGGTAAGGTAGACTCAATACCATATACCAACTGAAATGGAGAATACCATGTGGAAGCCTTCATGGTTGTTCTATACTCTGTAATACCAAGGGTTAGCCATATGATCTAGATGTGAAATTTGGTTTGGTAACATCTAGAATGATGTTATACATGATGGTCAAAATAGATCAGATAGAAGTATCACCAAAAGAGTACTTCTACTAATAGGGCAGAAACCGAAATAGACTTGAGAACCTTAGAACCAATAGCTAGACATATGATTTAAAAGTGAGAATTGGTTTGGTAACATCTGGAAGGATGTTACACATGATGGACTAAACAGATCAGAAAGAGGTATCACCAAAAGGGGACTTCTACTAATAGAGTAAGAACCGAAATATGCCTGAAATCTTTAAAGGCAATTTCAGAGGCCTAAACGGATGAATTAGGCCTAAAAAATGTGCAGATTCCCCCCACATGGAGGAATGGCTGGCCTTCCCTCCCCCCTGGTTTGTCTCGTCGAGAGCTTTCCAACGGTACCTTACTCATGTGATTTTGAGATTCCTACAAGAAGATTCCCTAAAGGATTCCCTCCGGTCAAAGCTCGTTTGACCAACCAGATAGGACCTAGACCAGACAGGTCACCCATCCAAGTAAGTAATCCAAGGGTGGAGCTTGCTGACATGTCACCTATCTGTGTCCCTAATCCTATGGTGGAGCTTCCTTGGAGGAGATCCTCTTTGTCTATATAATAAAGAGAAGGTGCTCCCTTGGGGCATCGAAGGTTTGAGTGTGCAATCTGTGTTTTCTCTCTTCTCTTGTCCTTGGAGTATTACAATGGTATCAGAGCGAGTGTTCTAGTCCAAGAGAGTGGATCACCCCTCTTGGAATAGCACGAACTACTGAAACTGAGTAATTTGAGGTAGAGAACATAGAGTAATCGCTAGACTTAGGAAGGACTTTAGAGAGCGGATGGGATGGATGCACCGGGGGGACAATTTTCTGCACCTAGCTTTCCATTCTCAAACCCATTCCACATCAAGGTTATGTACATCTAGCATGAGCAGATAAGAGTATCGCTAGTTTATCACTTTGGTGTGGAATTCATGGACAGAGTGATGAACTCACCAAACCCGGTGATTCTACCCGTGGTGATATATGACAGAGAGTGGGATTTGACGATCTACATTCTATTATGATAATATGGATATGAATGTCCCAAATCCTCTCCCTTTCAACACTCAAGTAGAAATCCATTATGTAGTGAGGCCGAAATTGATGTTTAGAGATTTTGTGGTTAGGAATTTTGGTGAGGAGTATTATCAACAAAAGATAGCTTTTGAGGTCCCAATGGTAGTTCCGATAGTTCGTGCGCCTTCCAGAGTGATTATATTGACTCTGTATTGAAGTAGACGTTAGCAATTGGGTGTTGGAGGAACCATGGATCCGCAGTTGCAAGAGCTGGTGCAAGGAATGCAAGGGATGTTGAATGAATTTCGAGAGATTAAGATGACCATGGAGACATTGCAAAGTCAAGTGCAGATCCTTAGGAACGATCAAGCCATGCAAGAAGAAGAGCCATCTCAAAACCCAATACATGCGACTGAAGTACTTGGAGAGGCACCCGTGCCTACAAACCCTATCAACAATGAAGCCACATTGCTACTCCGAATGAAGAAGACCTGCAACATCAAGCCTTACAAGGAGCAGTGTACGATGGGAGTAGTGGAGAATTGGATCTTGAGAATGAATCGATATTTTCGATTGTTCTCAACAGAGATCACAGAGCATGTTGCAGGCGTGTTTGCATGTGGGTACTTGACCGATAAAGCCCTCACATGGTATGATGCTTGGGAACGATCCATGCTGGCAGAGAGAAGGGAGGTCACATGGATAGCAATGCAAGAAGGACTGCTCAAGAATTTCCAATCGGTGGATTCTGTGCAGATGGCTCGAACCCGACTATGGGGATTGAGATAGAAGAATAGCGTACAAGAGTATGTGGAGGCATTTCTGGATCTACAAGTCGCAATTACCAACATGAGTCCAACAGAGGCTCTTGACAATTTCAAACGAGGGTTGAAAGAGCGGATTTGCCAAGAAGTCATGGTGCAAAACCCTCGCACGGTATTTGAAACTATTGCTTGTGCGCAGAGAATAGCCAAAGCATTAGGTGGAGGTGAAGGAGTAGTTCCACCTCAACATTATCGGGCAGAAATGCCACACATGGGTGGACCAGTACCGATGGAATTGGGCAACCTTTGATTCCGGGATCGAGGAGCACGGCCGCTTCAAGGAGAGCGGGGACGGGTAGAAGAACGAAGAGATGGAGTCCCACGAGGAGAAGGGACTCAAGGAGAACAACGCCGTTGTAACAATTGTGGCCGTATTGGGCACATATCTACCAATTATTGCACTCGTTTCCCTAGAGGCCCTCGGCCTTCGTACAGGCAATCTTTGAACAACATGGAGAGGCACATTGAAGAGGAGGAGGTGGAAACCACTTCGGAAAACAAAGATCACCAGTAAATGTACCTTGCGGCCTTACTGGCTCAATAATGAAGCAGAGAAGCAAGGGAAGGAAGAAGAATAATGCACAAAGGTCCCGAAAGGCAACCTCACAATTGATTGTTGTGAATGGAATCCTAGAAGGTAATCAAGTGAGAGTATTAATAGATCCGGGAGCAACAAAGAATCTCTTGTCTTGGTATGTTGCAATAAGCTTGGGGATGGATCTAGAGAGAGATGGAAGTGAAGAAGTAGAGTTACCAAATGGGCAAACAAAGAGGATTGAATCATTACCTAGACGGGTAACCCTCTCTGTAGGAGAATATCAGGAAGCAATTGAGTGGCGAGTGATACAGTTAGCTCGTTATGATGCAATTTTAGGCATGCCATGGATGGAGCAGTACAACCCAATGGTGGGTTGGAGGAAGAAAGTAGTGAGAACCCACCAATGGTCAATCATTGGGGTTAAAGAAAAATCACACAGGCAGAAACTACCTCTATATGTCATAGGGACGACAACTGTCTGTAAGACCGATAGATGTTTTATGGGTCTAATAAGAGAAGTCCAGAGTGCACAACTTGCTGGACAAATTCCTGAGAAATTGAAGGATGTGGTGGATGAGCTTCAAGATGTCTTTCTTGATGATCTACCCTCAGGATTACCACCTAAAAGGCGAGTAGATCACAAAATAGAGACACTCCCGGGGAAGACACCTCCTTGTAAGGCCCCATATCGCCTATCACCTCATGAGTTGGAGGAGTGTAAGACTCAAATTGAGGAGATGCTACAGAAAGGGTTCATCCAACCTAGCGTATCACCATATGGGGCCCTTGTCTTGTTTGTGAAGAAGAAGGATGGTACAATGCGCATGTGCATTGACTATCGGGGTCTCAATCAGCAAACAATGAAGAACAAATACCCCTTACCTCACATGGATGACCTTTTTGATCAACTCCATAGAGCAAGATACTTCACCAAACTAGACTTGCGGAGCGGTTACAATCAAATCCAAATTGCAGAGGAGGATGTGTACAAAACTGCCTTTTGAACTAGGTATGGCCACTTTGAGTATCTTGTGATGCCTTTTGGCCTCACCAATGCACCTGCCACTTTCATGAGCCTAATGAATGACATATTTAGTCCATACTTGGATAAGTCTGTTATTGTCTTCTTGGATGATATCTTAGTATATAGTAGCACGATGACAGAACACAAACAACATCTACAAGAGGTCCTCCAGATTCTAAGACAGAATCAGTTGTACGCCAAAATCTCAAAGTGTGAGTTTGGCAAGTCTGAAGTAGACTACTTAGGGCATAGAGTAAGTGCAGAGGGCATTCAAGTATTGACAGATAAAATAGAGGTCATTCAAAAATGGAGTGCCCCAGAAGATCAGACTCAACTTAAGAGCTTCTTGGGGTTGATGGGATTCTATCATAGATTTGTCAAGGACTTCTCCAAGGTTGCATAGCCTTTAACGGCACTACTTGGCAAGGGGAAGAGGTGGACATGGGGAACTGCACAAGAGTTGGCCTTTCAAGAATTGAAGGCCGCCTTGCTACATGCACTAATCTTGAAGTGGTATGACCCAAAACGTCCAATCAAGTTGGCTACAAATGCATCAGGCGTAGCAATAGGAGTAGTCCTACAACAAGAGTGGCATGACGGATGGCATCTAATTGCATATTTCTCTCGAAAGTTGTTACCGGCAGAGCGCAACTACCACACCATAGAACAAGAAGAGTTAGCCATTGTTCTAGCAACCAAGCATTGGAAGCACTACCTAGGCGAGAAGGCATTTGTAGTAGAGACAGACCACAAACCTCTAGTCTACCTCGAGACGCAGAAGGATCTATCTCGTTGCCAAATTCGGTGGGCAAAGTGGCGACAACGCTTCAACAAGACAATCACCTACGTGGAAGGTAAGAAGCAACTTGCAGATGCATTCACCCGCATGCCAATGGCCAACAACTTGGCGGCAGAGATTAAGATTAACCCTGAATTCTGGCAAGAGATTTTAGCTGCTACAAAAACTAATCCACAAATTGTAGAAGCGCAATCATCCAAAGGTGTCACCAGCACCCAAGGACTCACCTTTCGGGAGGGCCGATTGTGGATCCAAAATGTCCCAGAATTACGCACCACCATTCTAGCGGAATGTCATGATTTGCCATTGCAGCTCATGTCAGAGTGGACAAGACCTTGGAGGCAGTCAAGCGCTATTACTATTGGCCCAAGATGAGCAACGACGTGATGGACTATGTGCATAGCTGCCTACTTTGTCAACAGAACAAAGCTTCTAATCAAGCTCCTGTAGGGCTCCTTCAACCTCTTCCCACTCCTACCCAACGTTGGGAACAAGTGAGTATGGATCTCATCTGTGAATTACCCAAGACCACCTCAGGGTTTGACTCCATTGTGGTCTTTGTGGACCAGCTCAGCAAAATGATTCATGTACGCTCTACCACCAAGGACGTGACCGCTCCACAACTAGCTCAACTATACTTAGATGCAGTCTTTGCTCACCATGGCTTGTTTAGAGTACTCATCACCGATAGAGGCACCCAATTCACCAATTTGTTTTGGCGAACACTCTTTGGTTTCTTCAAAACCAAGTTGGCCATGTCTACAGCTTACCACCCACAAACAGATGGCCAAACAAAGCGGGCTAATCGCACAATTGAAGACATGTTATGCGGCTTCACCTTAGAAGAGCAAGAGAGGTGGGACACCCTACTACCGTTGGTGGAATTTGCTTACAACAATTCAGTGAATGCCTCCACCCATGTCACTCCGTTCTTCCTTATGTATGGTGAGCATCCCTTCACACCTTCTAGCTTGATGAAGATCCGTCCAGTGACTACCAAGGTGGATGCAGTCAACACATTTGTTTCTAGAATCCAACAAGGTGTGGAGAGCGCCAAGCACAGGTTACAGATTGCGCAAAATCAACAAAAGCAGTATGCTGATGCACACCGTAGGCACATGGAGTTCAATGTTGGGGATCAAGTGTAGCTATCAACAACCAACCTCACATTAGTTGGATCTCGTAAGCTCAGACCTCGTTTTATTGGGCCTTTCTTGATTCTTTGTTGCATCGGCGCTGTGGCCTATCACCTTGAGCTACCACCACACATGAAGATCCATCAAGTGTTCCATGTCTCCCTATTATGCAGATATGCTCCCCGATCAGGCCAAGGTACTTCCACACAGGACATTCGACCTTGTCCGACAGTCATTGATGGCATAGAGGAATATGAAGTGGAGCGGATTCTCCAAAAGCGCATGCGTGCTACTCGCTATCCGCAGGTGGAATATCTAGTACAATGGAAAGGTTACCCCCTCTATGAAGCAACCTGGGAACCCGCTGCCAATTTGGCACATGCACCGGTGTTGGTGCAAGCATTTGAGCAACAATTGCACAACGAGGACGTTGCATCTTAAAAGGAGGGAGGTATGTAATACCAGGGGTTAGCCATATGATCTAGATGTGAAATTCGGTTTGGTAACATCTAGAATTATTTTATACATGATGGTCAAAATAGATCAGATAGAAGTATCACCAAAAGAGTACTTCTACTAATAGGGCAGAAACCGAAATAGACTTGAGAACCTTAGAACCAATAGCTAGACATATGATTTAAAAGTGAGAATTGGTTTGGTAACATCTGGAATGATGTTACACATGATGGACTAAACAGATCAGAAAGAAGTATCACCAAAAGGGGACTTCTACTAATAGAGTAGGAACCGAAATATGCCTGAAATCTTTGAAGGCAATTTCAGAGGCCTAAACGGATGAATTAGGCCTCGAAAATGTGCAAATTCCCCCCCCAATGGAGGAAAAGCTGGCCTCCCCTCCTCCCTAGTTTGTCTCGTCTAGAGCTTTCCAATGGTACCTTACTCATGTGATTTTGAGATTCCTACAGGAAGATTCCCTAAAAGATTCCCTCCTGTCAAAGCTCGTTTGACCAACCAGATATGACCTAGACCAGACAGGTCACCCATCCAAGTAAGTTATCCAAGGGTGGAGCTTGCTGACATGTCACCTATCTATGTCCCTAATCCTATGGTGGAGCTTCCTTGGAGGAGATCCTCTTTGTCTATATAATAAAGAGAAGGTGCTCCCTTGGGGCATCAAAGGTTTGAGTGTGCAATTTGTGTTTTCTCTCTTCTTTTGTCCTCGAAGTATTACATACTCCCACAAAACTGCATGAATCCTCTTGTCCCAATGATGTTTAGCCCCCTCCATTTCTGCATCTTTGGCCAACATCATGCACAAGGTCTGATTGGTTCTCTCTGCCAAGCCATTGGAATTTGGCTTATAGGATGTAGTTACTCTATGTGTGATAGAGAAATGTTGTAGCATGACTAGAATAATGCTTCCTATAAACTCTCCTCTTCTATCAGAAACCAACTCCAAAGGGCATCCAAACCTAGTGATAATGCGTTCATAAAGAAATCTACCCACTTCATCTTCATTCTTGTCCCTCAATGGTCTAGCCTCAACCCACTTAGTAAGGTAATCAATAATTACCACAATGTACCGATTGTTTCTTGGAGTTCTATTGAGAGGACCTACAAAATCAATTCCCTACTTCTCAAAAGGTCCTAGCAATGGAATTGATCTAAGTGGTGGAGTGGATGTAGACTTTCTAGCAAAAGCTTGACAAATGTGACAAGTTTTATAATAATCAAGACAATCCTTGAAAATCCCTCTCCAATAGTAACCTACATCTAGAATCTTGAAAGCAGTCACCTTTCTTGCAAAGTGTCCTCCACACACTAAACCTTCATGAAACTCCTTTATGAGTGAGATAGACTCTTCCTTACCCACTGCTCTTTGAAGTAGACCATCTGCTCCTTGGTGAAAAAGAATATCCTCCACCAGTGTGTAAGGTCTAGATCTTGCTGCAAGGGCCTTCTTCTCCCTAGCATGCATCCCTTCTGGATAGTTACCTCTTGTCACGAAATCCACAATCTCCTTGTACTCTATTGGAACCTCTTGAGTGACTGAGATTGTCATGAGCTCCTCATCCGAGAAGGAATCATCCATTGGCTCATCTCCATCATGATCATAGGCTCTAGATAACAAATCAACATTTGCATGTTTCTTTCCAGGCCTATCCTCAATGGTGTAATCATACTCAAACAAGAGTATCATCTACCTTGCTATTCTCCCTTCAACATTAGGCTTGTTGAAGATGTACTTCAAAGCCTTGGGATCCGTGACAATGGTGGCTTTCCCTCCAATCAAGTAGTATCTAAACTTCTTGAGACCAAAGATCACTACCAAGCCTTCTCTCTCCATGACAGAGTAGTTCTTTTCTGCTGAAACCATCTGCCTACTAGCATAAGCTATGAGATGATCATGCCCATCTTGGTCTTATTGACTAAGAGTGCATCCTATAGCTACATGAGAAGCATTAGTGTAGAGGATGAAAGGCTTACTTCAATCAGGTTGAGCAAGAATTGGAGCTACAACAAGGGATTGCTTGAGCTCCTCAAAAGCTTTGAGAGCCTCCTTGTCCTCCAAAATCACCATGTAATCTACACCCTTCTTCATGTAGATGGTCAATGCATAAGTCTTGTTGGAAAATGAGAAGATGAACCTCCTATAGTATCCAACCATCCCCAAGAATTGGCATAACTTTGTCAAGCTTGAAGGGAATGGAAGGTTTGAGATTTTCCTCACCTTCTCAGGATCAACTGCTATTCCATCCTTGGAGATGATGTGCCCCAAAAGTAGACCTTCTTCACATCCAAAAATGCACTTCTTTGGGTTGAGTGATGCATTTGCCTCATCCAAGCATTGCAAGACCTTGATTAGATGCTCAAAGTGCTCCTCCCATAGACACAAAAGTCATCAATGAAGTCTCTCACAAATTTCCCAATGAAAGGTTCAAATAGCTTGTTCATGAACCATTGGAATGTGACTGGAGCATTGCAAAGCCCAAAAGGCATGACCTTGAAAGCATAAGTTCCCCAAGGTGTGGTGAATGTGGTGAGTTGTTGATGCTTTGGTGCAATCTTGATTTGGTTATATCCACTATAACCATCTCCAAAATTGTACCTCTCATGATCTGCAACCTCCTCCAAGATCTCATCAATGAATGGCAATGGGTAGTAGTCCTTCTTGGTAACAGCATTGAGCTTCATGTAATCCACACATACCCAAAGCTTGCCATTCTTTTTCTTCACAATGACAATTGGAGACACCCATTCTGAATTCTCCACCCCAAAGATAAATCCGGCTTCCTTGAGCTTATCAATCTCCTCCTTCACAACCAAAGATATTTCTTTTGGTGGATTGGTCTTGCATGTGATCCTACCTCTATCTTGTGCTCCCCCAAGGTGACATCCTTCAAATCCTTGTAATTGAAAGCAAAAACATGGATGAACTTGCGGAAAATCTCCTTAAATCTCACTTTCTCCTCCTTGGTAACATTTGGTCCATACTTGAGGGTAGCTAACCTTCTCTCTACCTCCTCAAGTATCAATGGTGATTTATCTGGGTCCTTCAAAACCTCTGGCTTAGATGCAAAATCCATAGCACACAAAGGATACACATTTGAATCAGATTCAGATTCATCTTCCTCCGTGGAAGTCTCCTCTTCCATGCTTGTGTCCACACCTGAAGCTCCTTCTTCAGAATCTGATTCCCAATAATCAGAAGATGGTGTATCTAAATATGAAGTGTTGGTGGTGTTAGTCACAGGAACTATGACTCTATGCTTTGATGGCCCAATCCTCAAGTACCCTTTGTGCCATCGATCAGTTGTGCGTGTTGCTCTCAACCATGGCCTCCCAAGAAGTAAGTCATAGATTGAATCCTTCAAGACTTGGAAAGTCATGAGATTTTGAACTCCCATAACTGAAACTACCACTTTATCCATCACCCTTATTGGTCGAACTTGTTGCTTGTTTGCCATGCTCACCACAAATGTTGAAGGTCTTGAGGGTATCATACCCAACTTCTTCATCAACCTTTCTGACATAGCATTCATGGCTGATTTGTGAGCCGGCCTGTCTCTCACTCAAGATGAACCTCTGATGGCTATTATGGTAGCGCACCATGGACTAAGAAGGCAAAGAACCCAAACTCCATCATACTCCTCCAAGGCTAACACTCCAAGACTCAAGACATTGCTCACTAGAGAACTCAATGAGAGAGAGATAGTTGCAAATGAAAGGATGATGAGTATCTCTTCACCCCTTGTTTATATACTTGTGAAATAGTTACGTACCAAAGTTACTAATTACCGTATTAACTCAAGTTACTAGACTAAAAGTCAAGTAAAGTCAAAAAGAAGAAAGGAATATCCATTCACATGGGCATATTCCCCTAAGCATGAGGTCCTATCTTGACCCAACCACTAAGTCAAGGATTCCTTCACATGGGCTATCCTTGGACTAAAGAAGAATCCAAAACAAAAAGGCTTGCATGCCCAAGAGTTCTCAACTCTTTCCTCAAAGCCAAACACCTAGGAATAATACCAAGCTAATAATATCAACACACTAAAATCCAAAATAGTGGTGCTCATCTTTTCTACTTCCTCTAAAGTAAGGTCCCCTCTATCCTAGCTATGACTAACTTTGGCTAACCATGACTAATATAGAACCATCCTTTATCTCTATATAAATAATATCTCTTAAGTACTTGTAATACCAAGCTAAATATCATAATACCACACACATGCACATATGGGTGTTACATATCCTCCATCAACCAATGCATCCTTGATGTTGTGAACATTCACTCTCATATCAATCTTGGAGGCATATTCACAAGCCTCCCATGGTACTACTTGGCATCCACGACCCCCATTGATACTAGAGCTTTTGCCTTCTTCTTCTTCTTGCTCCTTGTGGAACTCAAGCCACCTCTAAGCTCCTTTCTCAAGGTAGGGTTCAAAGCAATCAATTGGCCCACTGTGATGTTAGCCTTGTGACTACCAACATCCTCCAACACATTGTAGTTCCATTGTTGCTTTGAAATCAAGAAATCCTCCATCCCCAACTTCTTCCTTGGAGTCTTTGTTGTTGATGGTGTTGAGGTGCAAGTTCCCCTAGTAGACATAGGAGTATCCTTGCTTGTTGTAAATCCTTGAGAAGAATGAACATCCTTTGCAAAACGAGCTCTCTTCTTCTCTTGCGCCAAAAGTTCCAAATTAAGACCCTTGGAGTTTGAGGACTCCCCCTTCTCATTCTTTTTCTCAACTACATCTATGGATGCTATCCCCTTACCTTTGTTGGGATTAGGAGCCACTTGGGTTTCACTACCTCCCTCTTTCCCTCTATTGGCTCCCTCACAACCCCTTCCTCCATGGTAAGTGGAATTTGGGCAATTCCTTTGGATATGGCCTCTGCCTCCACAACCAAAACAATTTCTATCATTGAAATTGTTGGCTGGTTGGCCTCCTCTATATGGATAGTTTCCATAACTCCTAGGCCCTCTCCATGCATTCTGATCCACCTCTCTCTTCTCCCATAGTTGCACCACATTGATCTTGAGATCCGCAAGTTGTTCAGTGATGGTTTGAAGTGGATCCTTTGGTGGAGGTG
This sequence comes from Lunularia cruciata, assembly GCA_948567375.1. Lineage (NCBI taxonomy): Eukaryota > Viridiplantae > Streptophyta > Marchantiopsida > Lunulariales > Lunulariaceae > Lunularia > Lunularia cruciata. The sequence continues at coordinate 38,595,549 of OX419755.1, read as the reverse complement.
CAAGAATTGGAGCAATTACTACTTGTGGTGCAACCCTTGCTACCAAAGTATCAGAAGTTCCACCATACTTGTAGCCTTGAGGAAGATGCACAACCTCTTTCACCACCAAATCACTCTCATCCCCTTCCAAACTCTCCTCCATACGAATTGCAATCTTGATAACTTCAACCTTGGAAGAATGTTTCTCATATCTCACCTTGCTTCTAATTTGTGGTCTCAACCCTCCCACAAAATTCTTGGTGAGCATGGCCCCTATGCCAATCATTGTAGTCTCCATATCATCCCCACCCTTCCTCAATACTATGCAAAATCTGGACTCCAACTTTTCCACTCTTTCAACATAGACTCTCACTTTCTCTTCATCTCCTTGTTTGAGAAAGGTAACCTCACTCATGAATCTCTCATAACTCTCATCTAGGAGAAAGTTCTCAATGAGTGTTGAAGTCAAACTCTCCCAAGGCTCCTCTTCCCCATCTCTCCTCTCTCTCTTTTGGTATTCTAACTCATTCCATGTAAGTGCTGCATCCTCAAAGAAATCTAGTAATAATGAGGCCCACTCATTCTTCCTCCTCTCATTGTTTCCTATGCAAGCTCTCTTGAAGTCTCTCACAAAGGACTCGATATTTTCTCCATCCTTGCCAAAGAAAACCGGAAGTTTCCCCATCTAAACCTCTCATTGTCTTTCTTTTCTCTAAAATTAATTTTTTTCTCTTTTCTTTTCTCTCACTCTATAACTAATAGAGTTTATACATGACTTACACCATTTGAGAGTAATCCACCCTAGAGAACACAAAAGGTTTTGGTTGCTTCAAGATTTCTATAGCAACATCAAATCCTAGAGTGCATATTAATAGAACCCTCATGGATAGTTTATCCATAAGTTGAAAGATTATCTCCATCACTAATCTTGAGAACTAGCTGATGAAGGTGGTAGTATTTCTATAGCTGTACTAAGACTCTCTCCAAGATCCTTCACCAAAGTCTCCAAAATTGCTTTTACTCCACTACACTCATGTCTTTTTGGAAGTCCTTCCACTCCACAAACCTCACACAACTCCTTGGTCTTAGATCTTCTCCCTCCCAATCTTGGTGAAGAAGGCCCAACATCCAAACCCAAGTCAAGTAAGCCCCTCCTTTCCCTCAATCTCTTCCTCTTAAAGGTCAATGGATATGAACTTGCCTTATGTCACTTCTCTCCATATAGAAAGCACTTAGACTCACTCTTTCCTCCAAGTGGCATAGGTTTTTGGATCCTCTCAACACTCTCTTCAAATTCTATTGTAAACTCTCTTTTCTTCAAATCCACCCCTACAATCACCTCAAACCCTTGGGGAACCTTGCATAATCTCAATTTTCACTCTTGATGATCCTCCATGTTCCCAAGATGAATCTTAACACTCAAACATGCTTTTTGTTGCTCTCAAACTCCTCATGCATGAGATCTGAACTCTACAGAATTGACCCTTCCTCACAATTTCACTCAAATCTCTCAACCAGTATGTCCCAATCCTTTGAGATTTTTTGCTTTTGATCACAACTCTAGGACATCCATCCTTGCAAGATTTCAGATCTTTTCATTGAGCCATTTGGCCTAGAAACCTTTCTATTCAGCACACATATTTTAGATTTGGTGTGAAAACCACCCCCTTCACTTCAAAAACTCCTTGCGGAAGAATGATCTCTCTCTAATTTTTGAGGCAGCAACTAGGATACTATAAATTGAATTTAAAATTTTTTTTTCAGGACAATTCACTGAAAATTGAAAACATTGCAGACTCTGTACAATTTTCCAGAGAGCATGGAGTTGTGGGAGCAATTTACCCTATCAATTTTCAAAAATTCTAGCCTAGTGTGCCTGGTAGCTCTCACAATAATTCCAAGTGTGCTTACTAAAAGATAACCCAAGCTATCATGTGTAGCAATTTCTATTCCAAATTTCAAACTTGAGATTTTGCCCAAAATCACCTTAATCCCCAAAATCTGTAATCCACCTCACACAACCTCTCCAATTCCTCTCATGTGTACAAGATGTACAAAATCACTTCAAAGATGTCAAAATAAACTACTGGGTATATGTAATACTCCAAGGACAAGAGAAGAGAGAAAGCACAGATTGCACACTCAAACAATCGATGCCCCAAGGGAGCACCTTCTCTTTATTATATAGACAAAGAGGATCTCCTCCAAAGAAGCTCCACCCTAGGATTAGGGACACAGATAGGTGACATGTCAGCAAGCTCCACCCTTGGATTACTTACTTGGATGGGTGACATGTCTGGTCTAGGTCCTATCTGGTTGGTCAAACAAGCTTTGACCAAAGGGAATCTTTTAGGGAATCTTCTTGTAGGAATCTTAGAATCACGTAAGGTACCATTGGAAAGCTCTTGATGAGACAAAGCAAGGGGATGGAAGGCCAACCTTTCCTCTGTTGGGGGGGGGGGGAATCTGCACATTTTTGAGGCCTAATTCATCCGTTTAGGCCTTTGAAATTGCCTTCAAAGATTTCAAGCATATTTCGGTTCCTACTCTATTAGTAGAAGTTCTCTTTTGGTGATACCTCTTTCTGATCTGTTTAGTCCATCATGTGTAACATCTTTCCAGATGTTACCAAACCAATTCTCACCTTTAAATCATACGCCTAGCTATTGGTTCTAAGGTTCTCAAGTCTATTTTGGTTTCTGCCCTATTAGTAGAAGTACTCTTTTGGTGATACTTCTATCTTATCTATTTTGACCATCATGTATAACATCATTCTAGATGTTACCAAACCAAATTTCACATCTAGATCATATGGCTAGCTCTTGGTATTACAGTATACAAATGGAACTTGGTACTCTTACATAAGTTCAGCCCTCTCCTCTCCTAATGTTCTCTCCAAGTGAGCTCTCGTAGCCTCCTTCTGCCTAATGTAAAATTGAACATAGAATATTATCTTGCCTTCTAGAGAGGTCTTGGCAACGGAACCAAAAATGTGAGCCGGCCTATCTCTCACTCAGAATGAATCTCTGATGGTTATTATGGTAGTGAATTATGGACTAAGAAGGCAAGGAACTCCAACTCCATCATACTCCTCCAAGGCTAACACTCCAAGACTCAAGACATTGCTCACTAGAGAACTCAATGAGAGAGAGATAGTTGCAAATGAAAGGATGATGAGTACCTCCTCACCCCTTGTTTATATACTTGTGAAATAGTTACGCACCAAAGTTACGCATTACCATAGTAACTCAAGTTACTAGGCTTAAAGTCAAATAAAGTCAAAAATTAGAAAGGAATATCCAATCACATGGGCATATTCCACTAGCATGTGATCTTATCTTGACCCAACCACAAAGTCAAGGATTCGTTCACATGGGCTATCCTTGGACTATAGAAGAATCCAAAAAAAGAAGGCTTGCAGCCCCAAGAGTTCTCAACTCTTTCTTCAAAGCCAAACACCTAGGAATAATACCAAATCAACACACTAGAATCCAAAATAGTGGTGCTCATCTTTTCCACTTCCTCTAAAGTAAGGTCCCCTCTATCTTAGCTATGACTAACTTTAGCTAATCATGACTAATGTAGAACAATTCTTTATCTCTTTATAAATAATATCTCTCAAGTACTTGTAATACCAAGCTAAATATCACAATACCACACACATGCAGAAATGGGTGTTACAAAATACTCTCCTAGTGGATTGAGTTGATGTTACTTTTTGATAAGTCCAAATGAAGAGACAACTTGTTCTTGGATTGAGTTTTTAGTCATTTTGGTGTACCAATTGAAGTTTGATTCATAAAAATATAGAGTTCTTGGGAGAGTTTCAAGTCTTGTGTGACAAGCATTTGATTGATCACCATAATACCTCTCAAGATCACCTTGAGGTAGATGGTTTAGCAAACAGAGTGGTTCATATAGGATTGCATAAGTATGGTTTATAGAGAGGCCACTTGGGAGATTTTGATCTCCAATTAACTTGGTTTGCATTGTGCTATAGGTTCAATTGGCAAGCCTCCTTAGCATCCTTCACTCTTTAGTTTCTACTCTATGGACAAGATCCAAATTTACATGCAACCATTTGTAATGATGCTTTTGTAGTTTTGAGTTTAGATGATGTAGACATATGAGTGAGTGCATGTTCTCAAAACATAGAGATCTTTTTGAAGTTGATAGCCTTTGAGAACTTAGCAATTGCTCAACTTAGGAATACCTTCCTTTGGGCTACTATTTGAAAAAGAAGTTATAGACCCTTGATCATTTGATCTTATCTAGTTGATTATGTATATCTATAGCATACTACACCAATGACACTTGATGTGACAATAGGCCACACTATCTTGAGGGTGCGCAAGGTTTTGCTTTTTGGAATCTTCATGTTAGAAGGACATGATGGTGTTGTTTGGAAGAATCATATGTGCAATTGTGCACCATGCCACCTCCCAAACATTATTGACACTATGAACCCAAGTTTGGGAATTGTACGTGCAAGCTTGAAGTATATGTTATGTGGCTCTTTTGATGGAGTTGCTACTATGTTGGTGTATGATAGTTTTTTGAGAGGATTTCATATGACATGTTTGACTTCTCCCCTCATAGTGGTTCCTCAAGGATATTGGCTATGTCCTTGATCTATAACTAGTTCTCTCTTTATGTGATATAGATAGACAACTAATGATGAGGCTTGATAGCACTTGAATTCTCAATCCTTGCCCACCCCATAAGACATATCACATACATGGAGTAGATGGCTATTTGGAGTTAGAGGAACCTAACTGTTAGGGAAGGAGTGATTGTGGCACTTAAGAGTTTGCATATCACTTTTGTATGAATTGTGCTTCCATAATGTTTGATGTTGATAACAATGTATGTTGTGTAGTGATGTATATATAAATGGCAATTGTCAAATTATTTGCTACACCAAAGCTATTTTGCTTGGACATTGAAGTATTGGTCTTGGCAATCATAATTATATTAGTACTTGCTCAAAGATTACTTAGTTGCAGATAGATTTCATATTAAGGCTATTGATCACACTATTGGAGCTACCATCAATCACACCATTTGCACTAATAGATGGGCCATTAGCATCACTATTAGGGTTGAAGTGTTAGGTTGAGTCAAGGGGATATACCTTCAAAGTGCAAGTATAAATGACCAAGACCAAGGAGAGAAATAAGAGAATGGAAGATCAGAGTGAAAGATCACATTGTGACTCTCAAATGAGTGAAACCCCAAATGCCTAGCATGAGCTTGAGCTTTGGTATTTATAGAAAGCATGCAAGGATATTGAGAAGCTTCAAGAAGGCAGCTTCCTAAAGCTGCCTTCTTGGAGTGCAAGCCAAGTTAACTAAGAAGTTTCTTTCTAGAAGCACCTACTTGGTGTGCAAGCTAAGCTAATTGGAAGCTTCCCAAAAAGCTACCTACTTGGGATGCAAGCTAAGCTAGTTAAAGCTTCTCAAGAAGCCTCCTCCTAGAAGTCACCACTAGGCATGCACGTTACCCAATACTTAAAAGATACTGAGTAGCTTCTTAGATACTCTAGAATATTCTAGGCTAATTTGGCCTATTTGCTACTTCATTAGCCTTGACTAACTTGTTGGTAAACTCTATATTGTTACATATTCCCCCATTGCTAGTTGGTGATGTCCTCATCACCATTGAAGCTTCAAACTTATAGATGGTGGTTTGTGCATTCTAGAGATGAGAAAGAGGCTCCCAAGTGGCATCATGAAGGGGATACCATTTCCATAGGACGTTGTACTCTATATGTTGTTCGCGGTCTCATTGAATGTTATGATGCACAAGAATACAATCAACTTCATACTCCTCATGATCATTGATAGAGATGGGAGGAGGAGGAGGAGGTTGGACACAAGAGGAAAAAGAAGATGGATCATGAACAAAGGGTTTCAACTTGGAAACATGAAAGACAATGTGGATGCGCATATGACAAGGCAAGGCAAGTTGATAAGCAACAAGAGAAATGATTTGGGTGACATCAAGGTCCTATCCAATTAAGAGCAAGTTTACAAACTTGGGTATCAAGTGAGAGAGGTAGGTTACTAGAGGAGAGCATGACCTTATTACCAAGTTGAAAGGTGAGATCATGACAATGCTAGTCCACATATTGTTTCTCATAATTTTGAGCAACAAGGAGATGAGATTTGGCTTTTAGGAGAGATTGGGATATGGTAGTTTAAAAGATGGAAGTATGAGAGACATGAGATGGAGGAAGAGCAAGAAGGGAATCTGGAACAAGTCAGTCTTGGCCAAAATTAAGGAAGAAAGGAGAGAATCTGATGTGAATCTATTTGGAATTATTGTATGCAAACTCAACAATTGCAAGATATTCATCATAGTTGGTATGGTGAACATTGACAAAGGCACAAAGCATATCTTCCAAGGTGCAATTTGCATATTTGGTTTGTCTATCAATTTGAGAATGATAAGCCATGGATAAAGTAAGCTTTGTGCTAAGTATCTGGAAGAGTGCTTGCCAAAATTTTCTAGTGAATTGGGGATTATGGTTGGAGATGAGTACACAAGACATCCTATAATGCTTGAAGACATTGTCAAAGTAGATTTGTGCCAATGTTGGAGTATCCATGGTATCAAAGGTTGGTGCTAAATGGATTTGCTTATTAATCTTATCTACAACAACCACAACAACTACAACTGCTATGTGACCTTGCTTTGTCTTGGGTAAGGATGTGATGAAATCTAAGCTCATGTGTTCCCATCAAGAATATGGGATGAGGAGTGGTTGAAGGAGTCCACTCAATTTCTAATTTTTGGCCTTGTTGCATTGGCAACTCTCACAAGATCAAGCAAACTCTCAAACATCTTGTGCCATGTTGGGCCACCTTCATTGGCATTGGAGGGTACCCCAAGGTCTTGTCTACACCCATGTGACCAGGAATTGGTAAGTCATGGGCTTCTTGAAGGTGCACAAGTTGGAGATCATCCTTGGTTAGAACAAAGATCCAATTCTCACAAAATAGAAGGTCTTCCTTGAAGGAGAAGGTTTTGTATTCCTTGTTGCATGTTGTAAGACAACCTTGTACCTTATGAAAGAAAGGATCTTGTTGTAAAGCTATCCTTAACTCAATTTGGACATTAGAGTTGATTGACACCATTGTAATTGCCGTTGTGATGAGAGAAAGAGACTTCAAATCAGGTTGTAGTGATAGGGCATTGGGGATGACATGGAACTAACTAGGTTTGTACTCAAGTTTGATGTCAAACAATTGTAGTTGTTCCTCTTTTCAATGATGTTGACTCTTCATGTGTTCCAAACGTAATATCTACAATGAGGGTTTGTGATTGGTTTATATGATGACTTGTTTCCCCAAGAGATAATGCCTCCATGCCTTGGTGGCATATGCCATTGCTAGTTGTTCTTTATCTCAATCAGAGTAATTCCTTTCCATGGTGTTTAGTCAACAAGACACAAAGGCAATGGGATGTAACCCATCTGGGAATTCCTATTGCAACACAACTCTAATTGCAAAGTTAAAAGCATCAAAATCAACCACAACATAGTTGAGTGTTATATGGTTAAAGAATGGGTCTTGAAGATATCATATATTCAGCTTTTGGAATGTTTCTTTGTGCTTGGTGGTCCATTGAAAGCTCAAGTTCTTCTCCAACAGGTCTATCAATGGCGTGGTCACATGAGCATGGTATTGGATGAACCATTGGTAAAACTTGTCAATCCATTGAACATCCTCACTTCTATGGCATCCTTTAGGGTAAGCTAATCAGTAATGGCCTTGATTTTCTCCTCTTCCATCTTGATTCCATTTGATGAGATTTTATGACCCAAGAATGTAACTTTCTTCTACTAAAAGGTACACTTTGACTTCTTGTAATAAAACTTTGATTGCCATAGTCGTCTTAGGATCTCTTGCATGTGATTCATGTGTTTTGCCTCCATCTTGCTATAGATTAAGATATCATCCAAGAATATTGCCATGTACAAATCCAATAGCCCATCCAACACCCCATGCATCTTATCCATGAAGATTGATAGAGCATTAGTGAGCCCAAAAGGTAGAACATTCAAAATGCACATACCTTGTGCAAAATGCAATCTTTTGCACATCCTCTCTATCAATGGGAATTTTCCATTAGCCACTTTGGACATCCAAATTGAAGAAATATCGTGCTCCACTCAATTGATCAAGTAAGTAATCAATTCAAGGTAAGAGATATGTATTCTTCACTATTTGTTTATTAAGGCCATGATAATCAATATAGAAGCAAAGTCCTTTATCCTTCTTTGGAACAAATAATACTAGTGCTTCCCAAGGTGATGTACTATATCATATAAAATACTTCTCCATCAACTCCATCAATGTTATTCAAAGTGTGTTCTTTGTTGAGAGCCAATAGATTGGTCTATTCACTAGAGCACTTCTTGGTTATAATTCAATCTTGAATGGCATACCATGATCAGAGGATAATCTCTTTGGAAAATCATCTAGAAATGCATATGAAAACTCATGAAATATTTTATCAACCTTTGCTTGATGAGACTTTTGGCACTCCTCAGATTCTCTATGTGCAATTAGCTTGATCCACACTGCCAAAATAGATTTATCTTCCTCCAAAGTTTATACTATGGTTACTTTATTGACAAACTTCCCATCTTGGGACTTATCTTCATTCAAAGCTTGCTCTATGGTTTCTTTTTTGACAAACTTCTCATCTTGGGACTGATTATTCTTGGGTGTTTTACTCAAAGGTGCCAGAAAACCTAATCAAAAATTCCTACCTTGGTGTTTTACTTGAATTTGTCATCGGGTCCAATCAAATTGAACCTTGTGAAGTTGAATCCAAGGTAAACCTATAATGACATCATACTACAAAGGTGCACTACAAACTCATATACTCCACATATTCCTTCCCAATCTTGAATGTAACAAGATGTGAGGTACAAAATGCAGAACCTTTTCCACCATATGTCATCATCAATCTACTTCAAATTATTGGCTTGATAAGAATATTTAATTCCTTTGCTAATTACATGGACATGCAATTCTTTGAACTTCTAGAATACACCAAATATAATAACTTGCAAGTGAAATAAACTTGCATAGGTAGAGTCTTCAATCTATTGGAACTAATCAAGTTCCTAATAGGCGGCTCAAAATCTCCTATTGAGATTTGTTGTTTCCTTGATCATTTTGCTCCACCAACTCCATTCAGACAATTTGTTTAGGTTGCACATTCTTGATTGGACATTCAACAATACAATCTTCAATTGGGTGTCAATAAAAACAATCACCATTTTGTCACAATCTTTTTTAATCTATAGTGCCAAGTGGTCTTTGTTGGATGACATATATCTCTATTGGTGCCGGCTTTTCCACCCGTATATAGTGTATTGGTAGGTTTTGTGGAGGTCAAGATCAAGACCAAGTTATTGCAACCAAGGAGTCAAAGTGTTCAGCCAACTACATGGTGTAATGCTCCGAGGACAAGAGAAGAGAAAGAAACACAAATTATACACTCAACATTTGGTGCCCCAAAGGAGCACCTTCTCTTTATTATATAGACAAAGAGGATCTTTTCCAAGGAAGCTCCACCATAGGATTAGGAACACAGATAGGTGACATGTCAGCAAGCTCCACCCTTGGATTACTTACTTGGATGGGTGACATGTCGGTCTAGGTCAAATAAGCTTTGACCAGAGGGAATCTTTTAGGGAATCTTCTTGTAGGAGTCTTAGAATCACTTAAGGTACCGTTGGAAAGCTCTCGATGAGACAAACCAGATCCTTCCCTCTAGGGGGGGGAGGGAAGGCCAACCTTTCCTTTGTTGGGGGATTCTGCACATTTTCAAGGTCTAATTCATCCGTTTAGGCCTCCAAAATTGCCTTCAAAGATTTCAGGCATATTTCAATTCCTACTCTATTAGTAGAAGTCCCCTTTTGGTGATACCTCTTTCTGATCTGTTTAGTTCATCATGTGTAACATCCTTCTGGATGTTACCAAACCAATTCTCACCTTTAAATCATATATTTAGCTATTGGTTCTAAGGTTCTAAAGTCTATTTTGGTTTCTACTCTATTAGTAGAAGTACTCTTTTGGTGATAATTCTATCTTATCTATTTTGACCATCATGTATAAAATCATTTTAGATATTACTAAACCAAATTTCACATCTAGATCATATGGCTAGCTCTTGGTATTACACATGGCTTCCTCCAAGTGTTTTGGCTCTTGTATAGTCATGTCTAGTTTAGTTTGGAACTTCAAGCCCCTCACAAATCAATCCAGAGCTTCACCTTCTAGCATATCTAGAATTTGCATGATGGTGTTCTAGAATTGCATGATATAGCTTCTTACATAGTCAATTTGCATCATGCGTATACATATTGCTACACAATATACATTGCTGTCAACATCACACACTATAGAAGCACAACTCACACATAAGTCATACATGGACTCTAAAGTGCCACGATAATCAGTTTTTTCACACAACTCAAATCACTCTCAATCAGATCTATACTTGATTTATCATTCAATAATCTGCCAACAACTAGGCACTAATTATAGTCAAGCCACACCCACTCTAGCTAAGAGACTCCATGTGACACTCATCGGCTTTCTATCCACTCTAGCCAAGAACTCAAAGGCTCAACAACAAAGAAGTTAGCTCTTTGGAGCTGCACTTCTAAGGTATACTCCTGATTTTGACCTAGCTCTCATCCCAATGGTCCCATTGGTGGCACACCCAATGGTGAAAATAGTGCAAGTGACAATGGGTCCCACCACGTAGTCAGTATTCAAAACACAAAATTTGACCATCAACAAGTAGTCTTTCAATATCTACCAAAATACCTCTAACTACTATCATTGTTACTCTAGTGTTTAAACAATTTAGATGTGAAGCTAAAAATGGCATGACAGTTGTTGTGCATATATACATTGCTACACAACACATATTGCTAACAACGTCACATAGAAGCACAACTCACACATAAGTCATACATGGACTCTAAAGTGCCACAATCACCTCCTTAGTTGGCGGTTAGGTCCCTCTAACTCTAGATAGCCATCTACTCCAAATATATGGTATACCCTATGGTGGGCAAAAGATCAGGAGGCCGGGTGCTATCAAGCCCCGTTGTTAGTCATTTGTCTGCAATCTATACCATATAAAAGATGAACTAGCTATAGGTCAAGTACATCTAGGACATAACCACTATTCTTGAGGAACCACCATGAGGAGATGAGTCATACATGCCATATGCCATCCTCTCAAATAGCTATCACACATTGACATAGTAGCAACTCTACCAGACGAGCCGCATAACATACACCGTAAGCTTGCACATACAAGTGCTAAGCTTGGGTCCATAGTACCATCAATGTTTGGGAGGTGGCATGGTGCACAATTGTGCATATGATCCTTCCAAACAACACAATCACATCCTTCCAACACAAGGACTCCAGATGGCAAAACCTTGCACACTCTCAAGATAATGCGGCCTATAGAAACATCAAGTGTTAGTGGTGCTATATGCTATAGATATGCATAATCACTTGGATGAAATCAAAGGATTGAGGGTCTATAACCTACTCCTTGAATGGTAGCATAGCATAAGGTATCCCAATGCTAAGCAATTGCCAGGTTCCCAAAGGCCATTGGCATCACTCTCCAAAAGATCTCAGCCTATTGAGAACATGCGCTCATACATACATTTAGATCATCCAAGTCCAACACTACAGTAGCATCTTGACAAATGGCTGCAAGTAAATTTGGATCTTATTTATATAGTAAAAAGTAAGGAGAGAAGGATGTTAAGGAGGCTTGCCAATTGAACCAATAGCCCATGGCCAACCAAGGTGACTAGAGATCTCATTCTTCCAAGTAGCTTCTCTGCAAACCATACTTTCACAATCCTCTCTTCACTGTCTGAACCACTCTCTCTGCTAAGCCATCTGCCTAAAGGTGATCTCGAGAGGTAGTACAATGATCAATCAAAGCCTTGTCACACAAGACTTGAAACTCCCCCAAGAACTTTGTACCTTGATCAGTCAAAACCTTGACAGGTGCACCAAAATGACTAAAAAATGACTAAGAACCCAATCCAAGAACAAGTAAGCCATCCTTGCAATGGACTTATTAGGAAGTATCACCAACTCAATCCACTTGGAGAAGTGCTTCACTATCACCAAAACATACCAATGATGTCTCAAAATCAATGGTAAAGGTCCAACCAAGCCCAAACACCAATGGTAACCCAATCCCATGATAAGTAGTGGGTGTAATTGTGGTGTAGGAGTATTAAATAAAGCTCTAACTTGGTCACAAACCACACATCTAGCAACAAACTACTATGCATTGGTCTACAAACCGCACCACCAATAATGACTCTGGAGTAAGCTATATGTATGCTTTACTCCAAAATGTCCTAGCTCCTCATGAGCATGATAGACCAACTGTGATGTCTAAGATGGAAGTGGTACTACTCTCACTCTACCATCCTCCCACACATGAAGAAGGTGTCTACCCTCCAATCTGAACCATCTAACTTGCTAAGGACACAATCTCTCTCCTTGGCCCCAACTATGCCACCCACAACACCAATTCAAAGATGGTCCATCATTAAGACATCATCATGAATATCTTGCTAAACTATACCACTATCTCCACTCTCTCAATCTATGACCTCAATAATTCTTCTTGTATGCGCTAAAAGAGATATCACCAAAGCCTCAAAAAATATGCAAAGAAAGGCAGATGCATGCCAACCTGGCACCATCTCCTCATTTGTCTCACCATGCCAACATACTCAGGTCTGATCCTATTGGCTAGGACATGGGTTTCTACTCAACCCATCTGCATCACGGCTCACCACTCCATGTCTATGAATAATTGTGAAATCACTCTTGTAAAATCAAAGCTCATTGTGCAAGCTTCCTTGGAACCTTGTCGGGCTCCATCAACCACTTCACTGGCTGATGATCAATGATGAGAGTAAACGGGTTACCAAATAGTAACAATAAAAATGTGCTATTGCCCATATTGCTGCCAAGCACTCTCCCTCATATGAACTTTACTTTGCCTCTGCTAAATTGTTGGAACAATTAGCATAGGCCACCATAAACTCCTTCTCATCATCATGTTAGATGAGCACTGCTCTATGAGCCGGCCTGTCTCTCACTCACAATGAACCTTTGAGGGCTATTATGGTAGCAGGCAAGGAATCCCAACTCCATCATACTCCTCCAAGGCTAACACTCCAAGACTCAAGATATTGCTCACTAGAGAACTCAATGAGAGAGATATAGTTGCAAATGAAAGGATCATGAGTACTTCCTCACCCCTTGTTTCTATACTTGTGAAATAGTTATGCACCAAAGTTACTAATTACTATAGTAACTCAAGTTACTAAGCTAAAAGTCAAATAAAGTAAAAAAGTAGAAAGGAATATCCAATCACATGGGCATATTCCACTAGCATGTGATCTTATCTTCACCCAACCACTAAGTCAAGGATTGCTTCACAGGGGCTATCCTTGGACTATAGAAGAATCCAAAACAAGAAGACTTGCGGTCCCAAGAGTTCTCAACTCTTTCCTCAAAGCCAAACACCTAGGAATAATACCAAGTAAACACACTAGAATCCAAAATAGTGGTGCTCATCTTTTCCACCTCCTCTAAAGTAAGGTCCCCTCTATCTTAGCTATGACTAACTTGAGCTTACCATGACTAATATAGAACCATCCTTTATCTCTATATAAATAATATCTCTTAAGTACTTGTAATACCAAGCTAAATATCACAATACCACACACGTCCACAAATGGGTGTAACATTTACCCTTGGACTAAGTTTTCACTTTGTCCTCAAAGTGAAGGTCTCTCTACCTTCTATAATACATCTTCAACTTATCAAGGTTAATCCTATCAAAGTGTCTTCCTCCCAAGTCCTTGAGATCATTGGTGTAATTGCCTCACACCTTCTCCACTATGAAAGGTCCAAATTACTTAGGCAAAAACTTCTTTTGCACTCTCTTGAATCAAATAGAATCAAACAACATTACCCAATCACCTTCTTTGAAAGGCTTCACCTTCTTCTTGTCTTGCCTCTTGTCATAGCGCTACTTTTGTTTCCTTTGGGCTTGCTCCACTTGAACCATAGCAACAACTCTTGCCTCTTCCAACTCCATGAGTTGATCCTTCCTTGACTTCTCTTCATCACCTCCTTGTGCTTTCTTCAATCTCCTATGAATGCTTTGGAAGGTAGGAAGATCAAAGTGAATAGGTAAGGTAGACTCAATACCATATACCAATTGAAATGGAGAATATCCGGTGGAAGTCTTCATGGTTGTCCTATACTCCCACAAAATTGCATGAATCCTCTTGTCCCAATGATGTTTAGCCCTCCATTTCTGCATCTTTGGCCAACATCATGCACAAGGTCTGATTGGTTCTCTCTGCCAAGCCATTGGAATTTGGCTTATAGGATGTAGTTACTCTATGTGTGATAGAGAAATGTCGTAGCATGGCTGTAGTAATGCTTCCTGTAAACTCTCCTCCTCTATCAAAAACCAACTCCAAAGGGCATCCAAATCTAGTGATAATGCGTTCATAAAGAAATCTACCAACTTCATCTTCATTCTTGTTCCTCAATGGTCTAGCCTCAACCCACTTGGTAAGGTAATCAGTAACTACCACAATGTACCAATTATTCCTTGGGGTTCTATTAAGAGGACCTTCAAAATCAATTCCCCACTTCTCAAAAGGTCCTAGCAATAGAATTGATCTAAGTGGTGGAGTGGATGTAGACTTTCTAGCAAAAGCTTGACAAACATGACAAGTTTTGCAATTATCAAGACAATCCTTGAAAATCCCTCTCCAATGGTAACCTACATCTAGAATCTTGAAAGCAGTCACCTTTCCTGCAAAGTGTCCTCCACACACTAAACCTTCATGAAACTCCTTTATGAGTGAGATAGACTCTTCCTTACCCGTTGCCTTCAAAGTAGACCATCTCCAAAATTGTACCTCTCATGACTTGCAAACTCCTCCAAGATCTCATCAATGAATGGCAATGGGTAGTAGTCCTTCTAGGTAACAACATTGAGCTTCTTGTAATCCACACATACCCAAACATTCTTCACAATGACAATTGGAGACCCATTCTGAATTCTCTACCTCAAAGATGAATCCAACCTCCTTGAGCTTATCAATCTCCTCCTTCACAACAAAAGATATTGGTGGGCTAATGCCATGTTGTTTTTGGCGGATTGGTCTTGCATGTGACTCCACCTCTATCTTGTGCTCCTCCAAGGTGAATTCCTTCAAATCCTTGTAACTAAAAGCAAAAACATGGATGAACTTGCGGAAAATCTCCTCAAATCTCACCTTCTCCTCCTTGGTAACATTTGGGCCATACTTGAGGGTAGCTAACCTTCTCTCTACCTCCTAAAGTGTCAATGGTGATTTATCTGGGTCCTTCAAAACCTCAGGCTTAGGTGCAAAATCCATAGCACACAAAGGATACACATTTGAATCAGATTCAGATTCATCCTCCTCCGTGGAAGTCTCCTCTTCCATGCTTGTGTCCACACCTGAAGCTCCTTCTTCAAAATCTGATTCCCAATAATCAGAAGATGGTGTATCTGAATGTGAAGTGTTGGTGGTGTTAGTCACAAGAACTGGGACTCTATGGTTTGATGGCCTAATCCTCAAGTACCCATCGATCAATTGTGCGTACTGCTCTCAACCATGGCCTCCCAAGAAGTAAGTCATAGCTTGAACCCCTCAAGACTTGGAAAGTCATGAGATTTTGAACTCCCATAACTGAAACTACCACTTTATCCATCACTCCTAATGGTCAAACTTGTTGCTTGTTTGTCATGCTCACAATAAATGTTGAAGGTCTTGAGGGTATCATACCCAACTTCTTCATCAACCTTTCTGACATGGCATTCACTGCTGATCTTCCATCAACCAATGCATCCTTGATATTGTGACCATTCACTCTCACATCAATCTTAGAGGCATATTCACAAGCCTCCCATGGTGTTGGGTGTTGGGATCCACCACCCCCATTGATATTGGAGATTTTGCCTTCTTCTTCTTCTTGCTCCTTGTAGAACTCAAACCACCTCTAAGCTCCTTTCTCAAGGTAGGGTTCAAAGCAATCAATTGGCCCACTGTGATGTTAGCCTTGTGGCTACCAACATCCTCCAACACATTGTAGTTCCACTGTTGCTTTGAAATCAAGAAATCCTCCATCCCCAAATTGAGGTGCAAGTGCTCCTAGTAGATATAGGAGTATCCTTGCTTGGAGTAAATCCTTGAGAAGAATGAACATCCTCTTCAAAACGAGCTCTCTTTTTCTCTTGTGCCAAAAGCTCCAAATTAAGACCCTTGGAGTTTGAGCACTCTCACTTCTCATACTTGCTCTCAACCAAATCTATGGATGCTATCTCCTTACCTTTTTTGGGATTAGGAGCCACTTGGGTTTCACTACCTCCCTCTTTCTCTCTATTGGCTCCCTCATAACCCCTTCCTCCATGGTAAGTGGAATTTGGGAAATTCCTTTGGATATGACCTCTTCCTCCACAACCAAAACAATTTCTATTAGTGAAATTGTTGGCTGGTTTGCCCCCTCTATATGGATAGTTTTCATAACTCATCGGCCTTCTCCCTACATTATGATCCACCTCTCTCTTCTCCCATAGTTGCACCACATTGATCTTGAGATCCGCAAGTTGTTCTGTGATGGTTTGAAGTGGATCCTTTGGTGGAGGTGCAAGAATTGGAGCAACTACTACTTGTGGTGCAACTCTTGCCACCAAAGTATCAGAAGTTCCACTATACTTTTAGCCTTGAGGAGGATGCACAACCTCATTCACCACCAAATCACTCTCATCTCCTTCCAAACTCTCCTCCATATGAATTGTGATCTTGATAGCTTCAACCTTGGAAGAAGGTTCTCATATCTCACCTTGCTTCTTATTTGTGGTCTCAGCCCTCCCACAAAATTCTTGGTGAGCACGGCCCCTATGCCAATCATTGTGGTTTCCACATCATCTCCACCCTTCCTCAACACCATGCAAAATCTGGACTCTACCTTTTCCACTCTTTCCACATTGACTCTCACTTTCTCTCCATCTCCTTGTTTGAAAAAGGTAACCTAACTCATCAATCTCTCATAACTCTCATCTAGAAGAAAGTTCTCAATGAGTGTTGAAGTCAAAGTCTCCCAAGACTCTTCTTCCCCATCTCTTTCTCTCTCTTTTGGTATTTTGACTCATACTATGTAAGTGTTGCATCTTCAAAGAAATCTGGTAATAATGAGGCCCACTCATTCTTCCTCCTCTCATTGTTTCATATGCAAGCTCTCTTGAACTCTCTCACAAAGGCCTCCACATCTTCTCCATCCTTGCCAAAGAAAACCGGAAGTTTTCCCATCTTAACCCCTCACTATCTTTCTTTTCTCTCAATTTTCTTTTTCTTTTTCTCTTTTCTTTTCTCTCACTCTATAGAGTATATACATGACTTACACCATCTGAGAATAAACCACTCTAGGGAACACAAAAGGTTTATGTTGCTCCAAGATTTCTATAGCAACATCAAATCCTAGAGTGAATATTAATCTAACTCTCATGGATAGTTTATCCATAAGTTGAAAGATTATCTCCATCACTAACCTTGGGAACTAGCTGATGAAGATGGTAGTATTTTCGTAGTTGTACTAGGACTCTCTCCAAGATCCTTTACCAAAATCTCCAAAAGTGCTTTTATTCCACTACACTCATGTCCTTTTGGAAGTCCTTCCACTCCACAAACCTCACACAACTCCTTGGTCTTAGATCTTCTCCCTCCTAATCTTGGTGAAGAAGTTCCAACATGCAAAACCAAGTCAAGTAAGCCTCTCCTTTCCCATAATCTCTTGCTCTCAAAGGTCAATGGACATGAACTTGCCTTATTTCCCTTCTCTCTACATAGAAAGCATTTAGACTCACTCTTTCCTCCAAGTGGCGTAGGTTTTTGATCCTCTCAACACTCTTCAAATTCTATTGTAAACTCTCTTTCTCTCAAATGCACCCCTAAAATCACCTCAAACCCTTTGGGAAACTTGCATAGTCTCAATTTTCACTCTTGGTGACCCTCCATGTTCCCAAGATGAATCTAAACACTTAAACATGCTTTTTGTTGCTCTCAAACTCCTTATGCATGAGATCTTTACTTTGCAAAATTAACCCTTCCTCACAATTTCACTCAGATCTCTCAACTAGTATGTGATAGTCCTTTGAAAGTTTGCACACGTGATCAAAACTCCAGGGTGTCCCTCCTTGAAAAATTTCAGATCTTTTCATTGAGCCATTTGGCCTAGAAACCTTTCTATTCAGCACACATATTTCAGATTTGGTTTGAAAACCACCCTCTTCACTTCAAAAACTCATTCCTCTCTGCTCAAGAATGATCTCTCTCTTATTTTTGTGTCAGCAGGTAGGATATAACATACTGAATTTTCTTGGATAGTTTCAAGACAATCCATTGAAATCAAAGAAATGGCAGTATCTGTACAATTTTCCAGAGAACATACAGTTGTGAGAGTAGTTTACCCTATCAACTTTCAAAAATTCTAGCCCAATGCAAATAGCTCTCACAATAATTCCAAGTGTGCTAACTGAAAGATTACCCAAGCTATCATGTGTAGAAATTTCAAGTTCAGATCTCAAACTTGAGATTTTGCCTAAAATCACCTTAATCCCCAAAATCTGCAATCCATCTTACACAATCTCTCCAAATCCTCTCATGTGTACAAGATGTACAAAATCACTTCAAAGATATCATAATGAACTACAGGGTATACAAATGGAACTTGGTTTTCTAACATAAGTTCAGCCTTCTCCTTTCCTAATGTTCTCTCCAAGTGAGCTCTCATAGCCTCCTTCTGCCTAATGTAGAATTGAACGCGGAACATTATCTTGCTTTCTAGAGAGGTCTCGTCAACGGAACCAAAAATGTGAGCCAGCCTATCTCTCACTTAGGATGAACCTATGATGGCTATTATAGTAGTGCACCATGGACTAAGAAGGCAAGGAACCCCAACTCCATCATACTCCTCCAAGGCTAACACTCCAAGACTCAAGATATTGCTCACTAGAGAACTCAATGAGAGAGAGATAGTTGCAAATGAAAGGATCATGAGTACCTCCTCACCCCTTTTTTATATACTTGTGAAATAGTTATGCACCAAAGTTACTAATTACCATAGTAACTCAAGTTACTAGGCTAAAAGTCAATTAAAGTCAAAAAGTAGAAAGGAATATCCAATCACATGGGCATATTCCACTAGCATGTGATCTTATCTTCACCCAACCACTAAGTCAAGGATTCCTTCACAGGGGCTATCCTTGGACTATAGAAGAATCCAAAACAAGAAGGCTTGCGGGCCCAAGAGTTCTCAACTCTTTCCTCAAAGCCAAACACCTAGGAATAATACCAAGTAAACACACTAGAATCCAAAATAGTGGTGCTCATCTTTTCCACCTCCTCTAAAGTAAGGTCCCTTCTATCTTAGCTATGACTAACTTGAGCTTACCATGACTAATATAGAACCATCCTTTATCTCTATATAAATAATATCTCTTAAGTACTTGTAATACCAAGCTAAATATCACAATACCACACACATGCACAAATGGGTGTTATAGCTCCAATCCCTAACATACTCCAATCAATGTGAACCTGAAATGGTCATCCTCTAATCGGTCTCCTCAAAATAGGGGTAGATGTCAACCTCTCTTGTGTAAGCTGGTCAACTTTGTCAAGGCCTTCGTAACAGAACTAAATCCTCTAACTATCGGTGATAGAAGTTTGCCAACCCAAAGGATGCTCACACTCTGCTCACATCTGTAAGCCAAGGAATACTTGCAATAGCCTCCACCTTGGTTTGCTAAACACCAAGTCCTCTAGGGTAGATAGTGTGACTCAAATACTCAACCTGCTTGTGGAAGAACCTACACTTCCCAAGATGTAATTTGAGTCCATGAGATCTCAACCTCTCAAACACCTCCAACAAATGTCTCTGATGCTCCTCCATAGTGATGCTATAGACCAAAATGTCATTAATAAAACATCAACAAAATCCAATCGAGCTAGGATCCTGTCCATGATCCTCAAGAACTCAACAAGAGTGTTCTTTAACCCAAATGGTAAGAACCTCCACTAGTATAACACATCCTTACTATGAGGATCAATAGACCAAAATCCTATCTTGGACTCATCCTCCTCCTTGATTGGCAACTGATAATATCCTGCTTGAAGATCCAAAGTACTGAAGACCTTTGCATGCCCAATCATATCAAAGATCTCCTCCGGTGTATGCATGGCATACCAATCAACCCTAGTCTATTGGTTAATAAGATGGTAATCTCCACATATCTGCCTATCTATATAGTTGCCATGCATATCCTTCTTGGCTAGCATCATTGTAACCGATGTATACTTTCCATGTGAAATCTCCACCAAACCAACCTCAAAAAGGTCACTACTCTGGCTCTAAATCAATGCTCACTCCATGTCACTATATTTATAGGGATGTCAATAAACTAGTGTATCACTAGTAAGCTCAATTGGAATACTAAGTCCCTTTAGAGCACTCAAATCCTTCATAATGAAGGCAAAATAACTCATGAAGCTCCGAAAGAACCTCCAAACTCTTTGTCTTTCCTCTCCTATAAGCTTGGGTCCAAGATCTAGCTCCCAAGTATCCTCTGTAACTATCGTAGGAGTGGAAGATGTACTATCTGGCTATTACATTGGGCCCATAGGAGCAGTAGTATCATGCTCCCAAGCATAAGAGGTCACAACCTCAATGTGAAAAACTCCATCTACTTTGGCTGCAAGCTCCATACGTCCTCTAACTGCATCCTAAGTAGACCAAGGGTGTAATCCAAGTAGACCATGCTCACCTAGATGGACACCAAGTAGATCACTCTCTCCAGTAGCCATTGATGTGTCCCAAGAATATCCTATCTACTCGGTCTATCTCCCCCAACATGTGTTGAATCGTCTTGATAGGCACAAGGCTCACAAGTGTTCAAGTAGTAATGCTTATTAGGCACATCCTACATTGCTCTACTAAGCCAAAGATCACAATCCAGGTCAAACAATTTAGGGCTATAGCCTGACTTAACACCTAGATACCTCTAATACTACTAGAAAAATGGTAATACCGGTGCAAAAACCCATCACCCACTCTCTCTCATCGGTGTTGGGCTCCACCTATTGCTATAACTGTGAGTCCCAAACCAATCCAAGACCTCTCTCTCAAAAAGCATGAGAGCCTAGGAAACTCATAAGTGTGAGAAAAGCGGCTCTTGGTTGTCCAACTAGGTTCACCATTACCATAAGAGACCTATCAACCACTACCAATGTTTGAGACTAACGCTCAACGTCCAAGATGTCATAAAAAATGATGTGGTCTAATTGTTGAATCCCATCATAAGCACTTTGTAGAACCTCTAGGTAAGAGGTTGTCCACTAGAGATGAAGATGAAGATGATGAGCCTATGATCCCACTCTGGTTTGCATCCACATCTAACAACACAACAAGTCCCATCCAAGAATGGACCTAATGTGTGACTTACCACCACCTAGGTGTGAGAATTAAAGGGATGTTCTCCAAAAGTTAAGCTGGAGAAACAGACTAATGAACTTGGAGATGTCGTAGTATCCATAACATCTCCCAAAACACACCAGAATGGAGATCTTGAAGATCCAAACCTCGGTTAGCATGTGTATGTCCTTGATATGGCCATCCAAAAATCACCATATGAACAAGCTCATGTCCAAAACAATTTCTATCATTGAAATTGTTGGCTAGTTGGACTCCTCTATATGGATAGTTTCCATAACTCCTAGGTCCTCTCCCTACATTCTGATCCACCTCTCTTTCCTATAGTTGCACCACATTGATCTAGAGATCTGCAAGTTGTTTAGTGATGGTATGAAGTGGATCTTTTGGTGGAGGTGCAAGAATTGGAGCAACTACTACTTGTGGTGCAACCCTTGCCACCAAAGAATCAAAAGTCCCACCATAATTGTAGCCTTGAGGAGGATGCACAACCTCCTTCACCACCAAATCACTCTCATCCCTTTCCAAACTCTCTTCCATGTGAATTGCAATCTTGATAGTTTCAACCTTGGAAGAAGGTTTCTCATATCTCACCTTGCTTCTAATTTGTGGTTTCAATCCTCCCACAAAATTCTTGGTGAGCATAGTAGAGACTACTATGCCAATCATAGTAGTTTCCACATCATCTCCACCCTTCCTCAACACTATGTGAAATCTGGACTCTAACTTTTTCACTCTTTCGCTCCATCTCCTTGCTTGAGAAAGGTAGCTTCACTCATCAATCTCTCATAACTCTCATCTAGAAGAAAGGTCTCAATGAGTGTTGAAGTCAAACTCTCCCAATACTCTTCTTCCCCATCTCTCTTCTCTCTCTTTTGGTATTTTGACTCATACCATGTAAGTGATGCATCCTCAAAGAAATATGGTAATAATGAGGCCCACTCATTCTTCCTCCTCTCATTGTTTCATATGCAAGCTCTCTTGAAGTCTATCACAAAGGCCTCCACATCTTCTCCATCCTTGCCAAAGAAAACCAGAAGGTTCACCATCTTAACCCCTCACTATCTTTCTTTTCTCTCAATTTTTTTCTTTTTTTCTTTCTTTTCTCTCACTCTATAATTAGTAGAGTATATACATGACTAACACCATTTGAGAGTATTCCATCCTAGGGGACACAAAAGTTTCAGGTTGCTCCAAGATTTCTATAACAACATCAAATCCTAGAGTGCATATTAATCTAACTCTCATGGATAGTTTATCCATAAGTTGAAAGATTATCTCCATCACTAATCTTGAGAACTAGTTCATGAAGATGGTAGTATTTATGTAGCTGTACTAAGACTCTCTCCAAGATCCTTGACCAAAGTCTCCAAAAGTGCTTTTGCTCCACTACAATCGTGTCTTTTTGGAAGTCCTTCCACTCCACAAACCTCACACAACTCCTTGGTCTTAGAGATCTTCTACCTTCCAATCTTGGTGAAGAAGGTCCAACATGCAAACCTAAGTCAAGTAAGACTTTCCTTTCCCCCAATCTCTTGCTCTCAAAAGTCAATGGACTTGCCTTATGTCTCTTCTCTCCACATAGAAAGCACTTAGACTCACCCTTTCCTCCAAGTGGTGTAGGTTTTTGGATCTCTCAACACTCTCTTCAAATTCTATTCTAAACTCTTTTTTTTTCAAATCCACCCTTCAATCACCTCAAACCCATGGAGAACCTTGCATACCCTCAATTTCCACTCTTGGTGACCTTCCATGTTCCCAAGATGAGTCTAAATACTCAAACATACTTTTTGTTGCTCTCACATTCTTCATGTATAAGATCTAAACTCTGCAGAATTGACCCTTCCTCACAATGTCACTCAAATCTCTCAACTTGTATGTCAAATTTCTTTGAAATTTTTTACACTTAATCACAACTCTAGAGAGTCTCTCCTTTAAAAATTTCAGATCTTTTCATTGAGCTATTTTGCCTAGGCATCTTTCTATTCAACACATATATTTCATATTTGGTCTAAAAACCACCCCCCCTCACTTTAAAAACTCATAACTCTTTGCACAAGAATGATCTCTCTCTAATTTTTGTGTTAACAGGTAGAATAAAATACACTGAACTTTCTTGGAAGCTTTTAGAAAAATCCATTGAAAATTGACAAAATGGCAGACTCTGTACAATTTTCTAGAGAGCATGCAGTAGTTGCAGGAGCAGTTTACCCCATCAACTTTCAAAAATTTCTAGCCCAAAGCGCATAACATCTCTAACAATAACTCAAAGTGTGCTAACTGAAGGACAATCCAAGCTATCATATGTAGAAATTTCAAGTCTAGATCTCAGACTTGAGATTTTGCCCAAAATCACCTTAATCCCCAAGATCTGCAATCCACCTTACACAATCTCTCCAAATCCTCTCATGTGTACTGTAACACCCATTTGTGCATGTGTGTGGTATTGTGATATTTAGCTTGGTATTACAAGTACTTAAGAGATATTATTTATATAGAGATAAAGAATGGTTCTATATTAGTCATGGTTAGCTCAAGTTAGTCATAGATAAGATAGAGGGGACCTTACTTTAGAGGAAGTAGAAAAGATGAGCACCACTATTTTGGATTTTAGTGTGTTGACTTGGTATTATTCCTAGGTGTTTGGCTTTGAGGAAAGAGAGAACTCTTGGGCCCACAGGCCTTTTTGTTTTAGATTCTTCTTTAGTCCAAGGATAGCCGATGTGAAGGAATCCTTGACTTAGTGGTTGGGTCAAGATAAGACCACATGCTTAGGGGAATATGCCCATGTGAATGGATATTCCTTTCTACTTTTTGACTTTACTTGACTTTTAGTCTAGTAACTTGAGTTACTACGGTAATTAGTAAATTTGGTACGTAACTATTTCACAAGTATATAAACAAGGGATGAGGAGGTACTCATGATCCTTTCATTTGCAACTATCTCTCTCTCATTGAGTTCTCTAGTGAGCAATGTCTTGAGTCTTGGAGTGTTAGCCTTGGAGGAGTATGATGGAGTTTGGGTTCTTTGCCTTCTTAGTCCATGGTGCGCTACCATAATAGCCATCAGAGGTTCATCTTGAGTGAGAGACAGGCCGGCTCACATTTTTGGTTCCGTTGTTGGGACCTCTCTAGAAGGCAAGATAATGTTCCGCGTTCAATTCTACATTAGGCAGAAGGAGGCTATGAGAGCTCACTTGGAGAGAACATTAAGAGAGGAGAGGGCTGAACTTATGTTAGAGAACCAAGATCCATTTGTATACCCTGTAATTCATTATGATGTCTTTGAGGTGATTTTGTACATCTTGTATACATGAGAGGAATTGGAGAGATTGTGTGAGGTGGATTGCAGATTTTGGGGATTAAGGTGATTTTGGGCAAAATCTCAAGTTTAAGATTTGAACTTGAAATTTCTACACATGATAACTTGGGTTATCTTTCAGTTAGCACACTTGAAATTATTATCAGAGCTACTATGTGCATTGAGCTAGAATTTTTGAAACTTGATAGGGTAAAGTGCTCCCGCAACTGCATGCTCTCTGGAAAATTGTACAAAGTCTCCCATTTCTTCAATTTTCAGTGAATTGTCCTGAAAATTTCTAAGAAAATTCAGTGCGTTGTATTGTACCTACTGCCACAAAAATTAGCAAGAGATCGTTCTTGCACAGGGCGTTATGAGTTTTTTGAAGTGAGGGGGGTGGTTTTCAGACCAAATTTGAAATTGGGTGCTGAATAGAAAGGTGTCTAGGCCAAATGGCTTGATGAAAAGATCTGAAATTTTGCAGGGAGGGACGTCCTAGAGTTGTGATCAAGTGTGCCGAATTTCAGAGGACTGTGATGTACTGGTTGGGAGATTTGAGTGACATTGTGAGGAAGGGTCAATTCTGCAGAGTGGAGATCTCATGCATGAGGAGTTTGAGATCAACAAAAAGCATGTTTGAGTGTTTAGATTCATCTTGGGAACATGGAGGGTCATCAAGAGTGGAAATTGAGATTATGCAAGGTTCCCCAAGGGTTTGAGGTGATTGTAGGGGTAGATTTGAGGAAAAGAGAGTTTACAATAGAATTTGAAGAGAGTGTTGAGAGGATCCAGAAACCTACACCACTTGGAGGAAAGAGTGAGTCTAAGTGCTTTCTATGTGGAGAGAAGGGACATAAGGCAAGTTCATGTCCATTGACCTTTGAGAGCAAGAGATTGAGGGAAAGGAGAGGCTTACTTGACTTGGGTTTGCATGTTGGACCTTCTTCACCAAGATTAGGAGGGAGAAGATCTAAGACCAAGGAGTTGTGTGAGGTTTGTGGAGTGGAAGGACTTCCAAAAGGACATGAGTGTAGTGGAGTAAAAGCACTTTTGGAGACTTTGGTGAAGGATCTTGGAGAGAATCTTAGTACAACTACAGAAATACTACCACCTTCATCAGCTAGTTCTTAAAATTAGTGATGGAGATAATCTTTCAACTTATGGATAAACTATCCATGAGAGTTAGATTAATATGCACTCTAGGATTTGATGTTGCTATAGAAATCTTGGAGCAACCTGAACCTTTTGTGTTCCCTAGAGTGGATTATTCTCAGATGATGTTAGTCATGTATATACTCTATTAGTAATAGAGTGAGAGAAAAGAAAAGAGAAAAAAAAATTTGAGAGAAAGAAAGATAGTGAGAGGTTAAGATAGAGAAATTTCCGGTTTTCTTTGGCAAGGATGGAGAAGATATGGAGGCCTTTGTGAGAGATTTCAAGAGAGCTTGCATAGGAAACAATGAGAGGAGGAAGAATGAGTGGGCCTCATTATTACCAGATTTCTTTGAGGATGCAGCACTTACATGGTATGAGTCAGAATACCAAAAGAGAGAGAGGAGAGATGGGGAAGAGGAGTCTTGGGAGACTTTGACTTTAGCACTCATTGAGAACTTTCTTCCTGATGAGAGTTATGAGAGATTGATGAGTGAGGTTACATTTCTCAAGCAAGGAGATGGAGAGAAAGTGAGAGTCTATGTGGAAAGAGTGGAAAAGTTGGAGTCCAGATTTTGCATAGTGTTGAGGAAGGGTGGGGATGATGTGGAGACTACAATGATTGGCATAGGGGCCATGCTCACCAAGAATTTTGTGGGAGGGTTGAGATCACAAATTAGAAGCAAGGTGAGACATGAGAAACCTTCTTCCAAGGTTGAAGCTATCAAGATCGCAATTTGTATGGAGGAGAGTTTGGAAGGGGATGAGAGTGATTTGGTGGTGAAGGAGGTTATGCATCCTCCTCAAGGCTACAAGTATGGTGGAACTTCTGATACTTTGGTGACAAGGGTTGCACCACAAGTAGTAGTTGCTCCAGTTCTTGCACCTCCACCAAAAGATCCATTCCAAACCATCACAAAACAACTTGCGGATCTCAAGATCAATGTGGTGCAACTATGGGAGAATGTAGGGAGAGGGACTAGGAGTTATGGAAACTATCCATATAGAGGAGGCCAACCAGCCAACAATTTCAATGATAGAAATTTTTTTGGTTGTGGAGGAAGAGGCCATATCCAAAGGAATTGCCCAAATTCCACTTACCATGGAGGAAGGGGTTATGAGGGAGCCAATAGAGGGAAAGAGGGAGGTAGTGAAACCCAAGTGGCTCCTAATCCCAACAAAGGTAAGGGGATAGCATCCATAGATGTGGTTGAGAGTAAGTATGAGAAGGGAGAGTGCTCAAACTCCAAGGGTCTTAATTTGGAACTTTTGGTACAAGAGAAGAAGAGAGCTCGTTTTGCAGAGGATGTTCACTCTTCTCAAGGATTTACTTCAAGCAAGGATACTCCTATGTCTACTAGGAGCACTCGCACCTCAACACCATCAACAACAAAGACTCCAAGGAAGAGGTTGGGGATGGAGGACTTCTTGATCTCAAAGCAACAATTGAACTACAATGTGTTGGAGGATGTTGGTAGTCACAAGGCTAACATCATAGTGGGCCAATTGATTGCTTTGAACCCTATCTTGAGAAAGGAGCTTAGAGGTGGTTTGAAATCTACAAGGAGCAAGAAGAAGAAGAAGGCAAAAGTTCCAATATCAATGGGGGTGGTGGATGCCAAGCCAGCACCATGGGAGGCTTGTGAATATGCCTCCAAGATTGATGTGAGAGTGAATGGTCACAACATCAAGGATGCATTGGTTGATGGAGGATCAACAGTGAATGCCATGTCAAAAAGGTTGATGAAGAAGTTAGGTATGATACCCTCAAGACCTTCAACATTTGTGGTGAGCATGGCAAACAAGCAACAAGTTCGACCAGTAGGAGTGATGGATAAGGTGGTAGTTTCAGTTAGGGGAGTTCAAAATCTCATGACTTTCCAAGTCTTGAAGGATTCAAGCTATGACTTACTTCTTGGGAGGCCATGGTTGAGAGCAGCACGCACAACTGATCGATGGCACAAAGGTTACTTGAGGATTGGGCCATCAAACCATAGTCACTGTTCCTGTGACTAACACCACCAACACTTCACATTCAGATACACCATCTTCTGATTATTGGGAATCAGATTCTGAAGAAGGAGCTTCAGGTGTGGACACAAGCATGGAGGAGGTGTCATGCGTATATACATTGCTACACAACATACATCGCTGTCAACATCATACACTATAGAAGCACAACTCACACATATCTCTATGCTGAGCAATCACCAAGTTTTCAAAGGCTATCGGCATCACTTTCCAAAAGATCTTTGCCTATTGAGAACATCTGGATCATCCAAGTCCAACATAGACTCTAAAGTGCCACAATAATCAGATTGCTTAACACTTTCAACTCAACTCAACTCAGATCAGTACTTGATCTGTCACTCTATAAACTGCCAACAACTGGGCACTGATTACAGTCAAGCCACACCCACTCAAGCATAGAGAATCCAGGTGACGCTCGCCGGCCTCTGTCCACCATAGCCAAGAACTCAAAGGCTCAACATCGAAGAAGTGAGCTCTCTAGAGCTCACTTTGAAACTATACCCCCCTAGACTCGAGCTAGCACTGGAACCCTAACGGTCTCGCTGACGGCACACTTGACATTGTGAACGGTGGGCCCTACCGTGAAGTCAGTACCCCAAACACCAAATCAGACTGTCGGAAAGTAGTCCTTGAGAAATTGCTGAAATAACTCTAACTACTATCACTAGAACTCCAGTGTCCGAGCAGCTAGATGCGGAACTACAAATGGCGTGACAGCTGTCGTGCATATATACATCGCTACACAACATACATCTCTGTCAACATCATACACTATTGAAGCACAACTCACACATAAGTCATACATAGATTCTAAAGTGCCACAATCGCCCCCCTAGCTGGCGGGTTAGGTCCCTCTAACTCCAGATAGCCATCTACTCTAAGTATATGGTATACCCTCTAATGAGCAAAGATTAGGAGGCCGGGTGCTATGGAGCCCCATTGTTAGTCGCCTGTCTGCAATCTATACCATATAAAGAATGAACTAGCTATATGTCAAGTACATCTAGGACATGACCACTGTCCCTGAGGAACCACCGTGAGGGGAGGAGTCATACATGCCATATGCCATCCTCTCAAACATCTATCACACACTAACATAGTAGCAGCTCCACCAAAAGAGCCACATAACATACACCTCAAGCCTGCATGTACAAGTGCCAAGCTTGGGTCCATAGTACCATCAATGTTTGGGAGGTGGCATGGCGCACAATTGCGCACATGATCCTTCCAAACAACACCATCACGTCCTTCTAACACAAGGACTCCAGATGGCAAAACCTCGCGCACTCTCAAGATAGTGTGGCCTATAGAAACATCAAGTGTCGTCGGTGCTGTCTGCTGTAGATATACATAGTCGCTTGGATGAAATCGACGGATTGAGGGTCTATAACCTCCTCCTCGAATGGTCACATAGCGTAAAGTATCTCTATGCTGAGCAATCACCAAGTTCTCAAAGGCCATCGGCATCACTCTTCAAAAGATCTCTGCCCGCTGAGAACATGCGCTCATCCATACATCAGGGTCATCCAAGTCCAAAACTACAGTAGCATCTTGACGAATGGCTGCAGGTAAATCTGGATCTCGTCCATAAAGTAGAAAGTATGGAGAGAAGGATGCTAAGGAGGCTTGCCGGCTGAACCAATAGCCCATGGCCAACCAAGGTAACTGGAGATCCCAATCTCCCAAGTGGCCTCTCTGCAAACCATACTTTCGCAATCCTCTCTTCACCGTCTGAACCACTCTCTCTGCTAAGCCATCTGCCTCAAGGTGATCTCGGGATGTAGTACGATGATCAATCAAAGCCTTGTCACACAAGATTTGAAACTCTCCCAAGAACTCTGTACCCTGATCAGTCAAAACCTCAGCTGGTGCATCAAAATGACTAAGAACTCGATCTAGGAACGAGTAAGCTGTCCCTTCACTGGACTTGTCAGGAAGTGCCACCAACTCAATCCACTTGGAGAAGTGCTCCACCATCACCAAAACATACCGATGATGTCTCACAGTCAGCGGTAAAGGTCCAACAAAGTCCAAACTCCAACAGTAACCTAATCCCATGATAGTTAATGGGTGTAACTGTGGCGTAGGAGCATTGAATGATGCTCTAACTCGGTCACAAACCACGCATCTGGCAACAAACTGCTGCACCTCGGTCTGCATAGTGCGCCACCAATAATGACTCTGAAGTAAGCTATATGTACGCTTTACTCCAAAATGTCCTAGCTCCTCATGAGCATGACGGACCAACTGTGGTCTCTGTGATGGAAGTGGTACTACTCGCACTCTACCATCCTCCCATACACGCAAAAGGTGTCTACCCTCCAATCTGAACTGTCTGGCTCCCTGAAGAACACGGTCTCTCTCCTTGGCCCCAATTGTGCCACCCATAACACTAGTGCAAAGATAGTCCATCACAAAGACATCATCATGAATGTCTCGCTGAACTGTACTAATATCTTCACTCTCTGGATCTGTGACCTCAATAACTCCTCCTGTATGCGCTGAGAGAGATACCACCAAAGTCTTTGCAAATATACACAGAAAGGTCAATGCATGCCAACCTGGCACCATCTCCTCATCTGTCTCACCATGCCAACGTGCTCTGGTCTGATCCTGCTGGCTGGAACATGGGTTTCTACTCAACCCATCTGCATCACGGTTCACCACTCCACGTCTGTGAACAACCGTGAAATCATACTCCCGTAAATCAGAGCCCATCGTGCAAGCTTCCCTGAAAGCTTGTCCGACTCCATCAACCACTTCAGCGGCTGATGATCAGTGATGAGAGTGAAGGGGTTACCAAATAGGTAACATCGGAAATGTGCTACGGCCCAAACTGCTGCCAAGCACTCTCCCTCATATGAACTATACTTTGCCTCCGCTGAATTGTTGGAGCAACTAGCATAGGCCACCACAAACTCCTTCTCCTCATCATCATGCTGGGTGAGCACCGCTCCAAGCTCCAACATACTCCAATCAGTATGAACCTAAAATGGTCGTCCCCTTATCGGTCTCCTCGAAATAGGAGCAGATGTCAACCTCTCCTTGAGCTCTACAAAAGCTCTCTCCTGCTCATCTCCCCAACACCACTCTTGTGTAAGCTTGGTCAGCTTTGTCAAGGCCTTGGCAATGGCACTAAATCCTCTAACATAGCGGCGATAGAAGTTTGCCAACCCAAGGAATGCTCACACTCTGCTCACATCCGTAGGCCGCGGAATACGTGCAATAGCCTCCACCTTGGTCTACTGGACACCAAGTCCTCCGGGGTAGATAGTGTGACCCAAATACTCAACCTGCTCGTGGAAGAACCTACACTTCCTAGGATGTAATTTGAGTCCATGAGATCTCAACCTCTCAAACACCTCCAACAACTGTCTCTCATGCTCCTCCACAGTAGTGCTATAAACCAAAATGTCATCAATATAGCACCGAGCAAAATCCAATCCAGCTTGGATCCTATCCATGACCCTCTAGAACTCAGCGGGAGCGTTCTTCAACCCAAATGGTAAGAACCTCCACTGATATAACACATCCTTGCCGTGAGGATCAATAGCCCAAAATGATGTCTTGGACTTATCTTCCTCCCTGATCAGCAATTGATGATATCCCGCTCAAAGATCCAAAGTACTAAAGACCTTTGCATGCCCAATCGCATCAAAAATCTCCTCCGGTGTAGGCATGGCATACCAATCAGCCCTAGTTTGTTGGTTGATAGGACGGTAATCTCCACACATCTGCCTATCTGTATAGTTGCCATGCATATCCTTCTTGGCTGGCATCATTGTCGCTGATGCATACTCTCCATGTGAAATCTCCACCAAACCAGCCTCAAAAAGGTCACTACTCCGGCTCTGAATCAATGTCCTCTCCATATCACTATATCGATAAGGACGTCATAAAACTAGTGTGTCGCTAGTCAGCTCAATTTGTATACCAAGTCCCTTTAGAGCACCCAAATCCTTCATACTGAAGGCAAAACAACTCGTGTGACTCCTCAAGAACCTCCAAACCCTCCGTCTTTCCTCTCCACTAAGCTTGGGTCCAAGATCTGGCTCCCAAGTATCCTCTGTAACTGTAGTAGGAGTGGAAGACGTTGTCGTGGGGATCGTATGGTCTCAAGATTGCGCTGGGCACCTGGCTGCCTGCACTTAGGCTTTTGGAGTGTTTTGTCCTTCTTGTACCGTCTATTATTAGTCTTGGCTCATTATTCTTGACCTCTTGGTTGGTCTATTATCCTCGGCTTTAATATGTTTTGGGTTTGGTGGGTTTTGCAGTTCTGGCCCAGACAGATCTTCCAGAGAGAATGATCTGGTGGGGTTTTGTGGAGTTGTCCACAAGTTATGCAACTGGACTCAATCTCGGGCAATTGGTTAAATGTGCTGACCCATCTACATAATCCAGACTGAGTGTAAAAAAGAAGTAAAATAAAAAACATTATTATTATCGTTCCTACCGCTGTTTGCACATCAAGTACACACACTCAATCACTAGGAATCTCGCTTCCATCTCAATTCCAAGTTTCACAGTTTATAATCCTTTGAGCCATGACACACGGCTCCTAACCAAGCAGTGACCAAACTGAAGCACACTAACTAGCCAAGCACATGAAGAAAGAAAAGGAATTGAGCAGGTCCTATTTCCTATTCCTTACAACTCGTCATCTCCATGTTCTGCAGCATCTCCAATTTGTTGTTCTTTCCAAGTCTCCACTGTCCAGTAGTTCCTTCCTCGGGATTCTCCTTTCTCTTCGATATTCCGGTATGTTAGATCTTCCCAAACGCTCTGCACTGTTCTTGCCATAGGACTCTATGCCTGGTAGAAGCTCCTGACGAGTCCCATATTGAGTTTCTATATCCAGTCCTCGTATTATCCTGAGCTGAACATGACTTTTCTTTTCTTTTGTTCCTGTCCACTTTCCCTTTGCAAGCTAGTTTGGCCTTTCCTCTATGCTCCTCGAGTAAGTTTCGGATGAAACCTTCAACTAGTAACAGATTCTCTGTCCAATTCTCTTCCCAATCTGTCCCAAGCAGCAGCAGTCAATCACCGTCACTCCCATCTCTGCCCTTCATACAATAAGCTCACTCATTTTCCAGGTCTGGCCTCAGTAAGACGAGGCCCCAGGAAGTACGACAACACAAGGATCTGCTCTCGCTCGCGAGTTTGTGCTTGCTTCTATTGGTTTGCCGATAAAATCTGCTTCAGTTCTTGCTTCAGTCCCATTGGAGAAACTCAAGCCGCAGCAGCACACTTGCTGCTCCTCCTCATTCTAGTGCTCCCAATAAATCCAAGCCAATGCACTGATCAAATTTGCTCAAAAACATTTCCCCTGATATATACTGTATGAAACCGCAAATAACACTCCAAGAACTCAATCTGATTTGATGACAGTAAGACAAGAGAACGCACTAAGACAACGGCAGATGACAATACACTACAACAAAACTAAGAAACTCCTCTCACTGGTCCTCCAGTCCCACAATTCACTCGATCCAGAAATAATCCGACTTAAGCTACTGCAGGTCCATCGATCGGTCCTCCCGGTCTCACCATCACCAAATTAATCTTTCTTACTCCCTGGATTGGCGGGTCAAACCTAAAGTCGCTTCCAAATCTTCTACAAGGAACTGCCCACCACACCAAAAGATAAGAAGATCCGGCACTTGTATGCGCCGTGTTCTCAAACTAACTCAGCATCCTCAATAGATAGCCATTTTGAAACCTATTGCTTTCATCTCATCCTCTGCTCTGCTCCCAATTTGCCTGCAGAAATCCATCTCTTCAACATACATGTTCCTGAAACTAACTCACAAGGCCTCCGCTGACTAAATCACCAATACACAGTGCTTCCTCCCAACTTGAACCTTACTGCACTTTGTCAAACTCGAAATGCCTTCTCTTGATTCTTTGCCTTTTCTTGCCTCCACAATCTTTCACTTCTTTCTATATTTTCTGTAATTCTCCTCCTTTCTTCTGACTCCACGATACCTCACTCCTTCCTGTCTCCACGATCCTCCACTCCCTACTCTCTAGACCTTTTTGTTTATTCCCTTGTCATTCCAATTCCGTTTTCCTTTCTGTCCTTCTTCTCCCGTCGCTACTTACTGCTCTCTGCCAAAATTCAAAACCCTCTGTCTCCTTCTTCTCGAAAATTTCTGCAACCTTTTATGCAACTTTCTCTCTTGAAACTCTCTGGGATTTTCTGAAAACCCTCAGTCTTTCCTCTCACTAATATTTCTGCCACTTCTCTTGAAATTCCTCTGCAAACTTCCTGAAACTCTATTGTTCTTTTCTCAAAATCTTCTGCAACTTTCTCTCTCTGAAACTCCTCTCTTGATTTCCGGAAAACTGGCACCCCTTCTTACCTTTCGATAATTCTCAATACTTCCCTACTGTCTTCTCTCGAAATCCTCTGCATTTTCCCAAAACTCTCCTCCTCATTTCCCGAAATTTGGCAGATCTTTTCACTTTCGATATTTCTCCCTCACTTCCCTACTGTTTCTCTCGAAATCCCCTGCACTTTCCCGAAACTCTTCTCCTCATTTCCCAAAACTGGCAGTCCTTCTCACTGTGAAAAACTCAACTCCTGCCCAACCTTGCCAACTTCCCTCTCGGCCCAGGAGAGAAACGCAGGATCTTCCTGCATGACCCTAGAATCTAAGACCCAACGATACCCAGTTCCTGTCTACTTCCTCCACATTGATCAACCACAGGGACCCAAACTGGCCTGCTCCACAATCTTGTTGTAGCAAAATCCTTCTTAGCCGACATATGTCGAGAACAAGTCAACTAAACGGTGAGCAATTCGACTTCCGTGTGTTCAAACACAGCAGAGCATCTGAACCCGCATTTGTTGTGGACGGGGAGAGGATTTGAACACAACCGGTACATCCACGTACAAAAGCTGAAAACTTCTGCACAGTCCAATTATCCTTCACCATGAAGATGGAGAGCCAAGAAATACATGCAAAGCCCCTTTGTAATCAACCCAATCCCTTCCACCTCCTTTCTGGACTCCCGCCCAAACAATGAGCTTGTCATCAACTCATACTTCTGTGCCCCTCCCCTTTCTCCTTTCTTCTTCAATTCCTCTCTCTTTGCCTCCTCTGTCGATGACCTTATCTCCCCTGCGTTTCCTTGTTCCTATTTGATCCTTCTATCTCTTTCCTGCTTCCTCCTTCGAAACCTAAACTCTGCAAAAAAAAGTCTCAAAACCCTCCATGCGATTTGTGAACTCTCTATTTTTCCCAGTCCTGTCACAACACTCCTTTGATTCATCAAAACTCTCTCCTCTATTCCCTTGTTCCAAATCCGAACTCTGTTTTCTCCTTCCTTCTCTTTCTTTTCCTTTTCTATTCCATGTTCTCTCTTTGATCACTCTCTGTCGATGACCTTATCTCCCCTGCATTTCCTTGTTCCTATTTGATTCTTCTATCTCTTTCCTGCTTCCTCCTTCGAAACCTAAACTCTGCAAAAAAAAAGTCTCAAAACCCTCCATGCGATTTGTGAACTCTCTATTTTTCCCAGTCCTGTCACAACACTCCTTTGATTTGTCAAAACTCTCTCCTCTATTCCCTTGTTCCAAATCTGAACTCTGTTTTTTCCTTCCTTCTCTTTCTTTTCCTTTTCTATTCCCTGTTCTCTCCCTCCTTTTTTTCTCCCCTGTATCCTTCCTACCTTACCTCCAATTCCCAAAAAAACCTTTTGAACTGTTCATGTCCCTTCCCAAAACCCCTCAACTTCCTTGTCTCCTTGCTTTTCCCTTCTTCATTCCTCCTTCGCAGAAAAAAACCTTTTTCTGTTCCTGTCCTTTGCAAAACCTTTTTCTGTTCCTGTCCTTTGCAAAAAACCTTTTCCTGTTCCTGTCCTTTGCAAAACCTTTTTCTGTTCCTGTCCCTTGCAAAAAACCTTTTCCTGTTCCTGTCCTTTGCAAAACCTTTTTCTGTTCCTTTCACGAAATTTCCAACTACCACTCCTTACCAAGCTCATCTGACATTCTTCTTTTTTTTTAAACTCTCTGCTGTCCAGTCCTCATCACTCTCATCTGGCCTTTTCCCGACGACAACATACTGACTGGCTGCTACACTGGGCCCTTGGGAGCAATAGTGTCATGCTCCCGACCACTAGAGGTCCCAACCTCTGTGCAAAAAACTCCCTCCACTCTGGCTGCAAGCTCCACACGTCCTCTAGTTGCATCCCATGTGGACCAAGGGTGTAATCCAAGTAGCCCACGCTCACTTGGATGGACTCCAAGTAGACCACTCTCCCTAGTAGCTACTGGATGTGTCCCAAGAATACCATGTCCACTCGGTCCATCACCCCCAGCATGTGCCTGAATCATCTCGATAGGCACAAGGCTCACAAGTGTCCGAGTGGTGATGCCTATCAAGCGCATCCTACGCTGCTCTGCCAAGCCAAGGCTCACAATCCAGGTCAAACAATTCAGGTCCATAGCCTGACCTAACACCTGACGCCTAGATGCATCTAACACTGCTGGAACAGTGGTAATACCGGTGCAAAAACCCATCGCCCGCTCTCTCTCATCAACATTGGGCTCCACCAACTACTGTAACTGTGAGTCCCAAACAAGTCCAGGCCTCCCTCTCAAAAAGCATGAGAGCCTGGGAAACTCATGAGGGTGGGAAATGTAGCTCTAGGCTGTCCAACTAGGTTCACCACTGCCATAGATGACCTATCAGCCACTACCACTGTCTGAGACTAACGCCCAACATCCAAGATATCATCAACAAGAATGTGGTCTAGTCGCTGAATCCCATCATAAGCGCGCTATAGAACCTCTCTAGGTAAAAGGTTTGTCCACCAAAGACAAAGACAATGAGCCCGTGATCCCACTCTAGCTACATCTAACAATACCGCAGGTCCCATCCAAGAATGGACCTGATGTGTACTCGCCACCACTCTAGTGCGAGAATCACCCATCAAGGGAACGTTCTCCAAAAAGTAAGCTGGAGAAACAGATTGATGAACTTGGAGATGTCATAGTATCCATAACATCTCCCAAAACACACCAGAACAAGGATTCTAAAGACCCAAACCGCGGCCCGCACGTGTATGTCCCTAACATGGCCATCTAGAAATCACCAAGTGAATAGGCCCATGTCTCTTTAGGTCATGCGCACCCAATAAGGAAATGTCTCCTGGCAAGGCCTTCTAGTAACCTCTGACTGCTGACATCGGTAATAACTCCGGATACCGATAAGCCAAGTGTGCCACATGATGTAGAGAGACTCGCCTAGCAGTCTCATCTCTCTCTACATACAAGTACCTCTGTACTCGTATACCCACCTGTAACACCGCAGCTAGTCCAGTGCTGATCCCACCAAACAACTCCAATAGACATATCCCCTCTATTGGATACTGCCAATCCGGTGTTGATCCCACCAAACAACTCTAATAGACATATCCCCTCTACTGGATACTGCCAAGCAATGAGTGTGGTATCCAGAGGTATCAAAGCAATCACCTCTAGAGGCTCATCCTCACACTCATCCCCTGATGGTACAAAGGCTCTACTCCAAGCTTGCTGCACCAACTGATATACATATTGCTGCAATGCCTCCTCTGAACTCCACAATGGAACATCCAAGGTGGATGGAACAATCCCACTTGTACTCCATAGCCGAGTGATCTCCTCTGGTATTGGAGTATCCCCTGCATGGGCGTTCCCCTCCAACAAGTCACCAGGCCAAGTAACTGCACCGCTGAAAGCCAAAACTGATGCTGCCATGGTCTCGGACTGTAGTGAGCCAAGACTACCACTATTGAAGCGTACTGGTAGGTGACATACCCGTCCCTCACCAGACTGCCAACCAGGTCTATAAGAGGCTGTCTCCTCCCAATAGTCAATGCTGAAACCCATAGGGTATAACACTGCTCCCCCAACTAGCACATCATATGACTCAACTATCGTCGCAATAGCCTGAGCTCTCACCACCGAGCTATCAATCGGATGACCAAGCTGAACCTGGACAACAAGCTCTCCACGTGTGATGTACTATGTCAAACCACCACCAAGAGATGTCTGGATCTGAAATGGACACCTCTCCACATCGGTCTTCCGTAACTCCAGACCAACAACTCTAGCCTTCCCCAACATAAAGGGCTGCACACCAGAGTCTAACAAGACTCTCTGTGGTGTATAGACCTTCCCTGAAAGTCCCACCAAACAAAAAAATCCCCCTCTGGTTATCCAATAGGACAACACCAGGTGTAAACCGTGCTCTCTCAAAGGCCGGTCTAGATGGCAACTCCTCTAGTCTAGTCGCTGCTGCCTGCCATAAACCACTAGTCGCTGAACGGATCCCATGCTCCTCAACCAAGTCAGCTCCACTACCAACCACCTCTACTCTAGTAGTAGAAACTGCACCATCCCTACTCTCACACAACGTGGCAGCCAACCGGAATATTGAGGCTGGGTCAACTCCCAATGTAAACATGTCACTAGTTGAAAATAAAGGATGTCGCATAATCAGCTGAGCCGCCCCCAACATCATGCTAGACTCAGTCTGTGTAGTAGCAGGTGGCTGACTAGCAGGTACTCCATCAGGTACTCCATCACCACCTACCACACCTGCACTGGGACGTCTAGGAACCATGGATGTCGTCTGTAATGCCTCGGATAGCGTGAAAGACTGGGGAAGTCTGACTTGTCTCCCAACCTCTCCTCTTTGTGGGTCCAACTCCACTGATGCTCCTCTAGGCTCTGGAGCACGTACTGCACTCCTAGTCACTACTGCAAATGCATCCACCTGTGCTGCTCCGCACATGAAGTCCAAAGCATCTTTATCACCAGCATATGAGGTGGAAGCCTCAGCACCCGAATCTGATCTCCTTTGAGCAATAGCCATACTAGCCAATCTCTGCTCCAACTGCTCAATCCGAGTAGCCATAGCTGTGTCAGAAGTAAGGGCAGGTACTGTGAGCCGGCCTGTCTCTCACTCAAGATGAACCTCTGATGGCTATTATGGTAGCGCACCATGGACTAAGAAGGCAAGGAACCCCAACTCCATCATACTCCTCCAAGGCTAACACTCCAAGACTCAAGACATTGCTCACTAGAGAACTCAATGAGAGAGAAATAGTTGCAAATGAAAGGATGATGAGTACCTCCTCACCCCTTGTTTATATAGTGGTGAAATAGTTACGTACCAAAGTTACTAATTACCGTAGTAACTCAAGTTACTAGACTAAAAGTCAAGTAAAGTCAAAAAGCAGAAAGGAATATCCATTCACATGGGCATATTCCCCTAAGCATGTGATCTTATCTTGACCCAACCACTAAGTCAAGGATTCCTTCACATGGGCTATCCTTGGACTAAAGAAGAATCCAAAACAAAAAGGTTTGCGGGCCCAAGAGTTCTCAACTCTTTCCTCAAAGCCAAACACCTAGGAATAATACCAAGTCAACACACTAAAATCCAAAATAGTGGTGCTCATCTTTTCTACTTCCTCTAAAGTAAGGTCCCCTCTATCTTAGCTATGACTAACTTTAGCTAACCATGACTAATATAGAACCATCCTTTATCTCTATATAAATAATATCTCTTAAGTACTTGTAATACCAAGCTAAATATCACAATACCACACACATGCACAAATAGGTGTTACAGTACTGCACCCCTACTAGGTGTAGATCCTCTACCACCACCTCTACCACCTCGTCCTCCATGAACTAGAGCTCCTCTACTACCTGCCATAGCAGCCCTACCACTCCGTAACTCCGGGTGTAGGTCAAAACACCGGTCACTAGTGTGACCAAATCTGTGGCAGTGCTCACACTGCCTCTGTGCTGGCTGTGATGCACCAGAGGTATCAGGTCCGCTGCCCTGAGTACACTCTCTCCTATGGTGAGGTCCACCACAAGTCCAACAAGCAACACCACCACTCATTGGTTGCTACTGACCCAAAAATGAGGGTAAGGGTCTAACTCCACTAGGCCCTCCACTCGCTCTATAGGATCTGGGCTGTCCACCCAATCCTCAAAAACCAATTGGGCGTGGTGCACTCTGCTGTACTCTAGAAGAAGTCACAGCCGTGGATGAGGTCTCCCTACCAAATCCAGATGTCACCACTCTCTCCTCCACCATGTTGAGCTCAATACGCTCAGCCAAAGCAAAGACTACTGCCAAAGTGGGTGAAGTAGCCTGCAGCAACGTAGCATCACGAACTCTACGTCGCAACTCCCTGTCCAGTATTCCATGCCAAAACTGGACTGCCTGGGCCTCAATAACTCCCTGAGTGAAACTGATCAGCCGCCTCATGTGAGTATATGCCTCGCGTAGGCTCTCTCCAGCCTTCCGCTGGAACTCTTGCAAGCTCCTTAGCTTGTCAGTCCGCACTCCCTGGTAGTTCTGCCTCAAACATAGGAAGAACTCAACCATGGGGTTAAACCTCGGTACCACACCACCTCTTGCAGCGGTACCTCCACTTGTAGTAGCACTATCTCCAGCTAGTGCCCCTCCACTAGCTCCACCAACACTACTCGAGCTAGAACTCGTAGGTACAGCCGATCTACTCCTGGCCACCAAGCCTGAAGTAATGGAGACAAAGTGTGGAGACCGATATTGTCTCCATAACTCAATCTCCTCCAAATGAGCTCTCCTGAACTCATGGTAGTCATCCATTGGCGGACCCTCCAGATGCTGGAACAACCCCTTCCATGCCATGAAGGGTGTGAACAAAGTCGGGTTCCGCATCTGCTGCAGATCACACCAACTATCAAACTCCTGGATGAAGTCATCCAACTCAATAGTACCCACTGTACCAGAGTAACGCCTAGGGCCTTTGGAGGCCCCATAAATCTCGTCCATGTCCCACAACAACGGTGCGGACACACCAAGTGCACTCTCAACTGAATCAACTCTTGTGTCGAACTCCAACTCAAAGTCAATCTCCTCCCTCACTGGGACCTGAGATACAGGCTGATACCAAGCACCACTCTGAGTAAACCCACTATGTACTGCAGGGCTAACTCCTCTGGAATCTCCAAAGAACTCCGTCGTGACAAAGTAACCACTCGACTCGAAACCACCAAACTTGAACCACCAACTGCAACCGCAAGTCGCAACCACAAGTACCCCACCAAGTGCCAACACCACCACGTGCCAACACCAACTAAACACCACCCACTAATGTAACTCTAACCGAGATAACTACACTAGGGGAAGGGCAACCTGTAACCTGCCATCATAACACGCACTCTCACGGTCTGCAAGTCATCACTTCCTGCCTCACCGGAGAGAAACAAAGGTAGTCTGACTGGTCATCACTCCAGCCTCACCATCGAGAGCACACCAGAGCACCAACGCTCAAAAGTCAAGGCACCTCATACAAACATGGTGCATAAATAGGAAGTAGAGAATGGAAGGGATCCAATCACAAGAAATCTAAACAAAAACCCTCCATCTCATAACACAACACGGGACTGACTCTGCCACCATTTGGCATTTGACATAAGAGCAATTTGGATCTAAGTCCTAAGCTACCAAGATCACCAAGAATGGGATCAAACTGCCTCTCCTAGTCAAAGCTACATGTGTATAGATAACAGTGGCGCAGTCACTAGGACAACAAGTGAGGGTGGACCAATTGGCTAGGGCACCAGTCTAGGAACAAGAGATCTAGGGGTCAAACCTTGTTGCGCATAATCTAGCAAGAAAGGCAGATTTTGCCAACCAATGACCAAGATCTACTCTAAACTAGCTAGCCTCATGCCAGCAAGCTGGCTTTTTGGCCCTTCTAGGCCTTCGTAGCCTCTCATAGCCCACAGCCCTATGCCTCAAAGCCTCAAAACCTCAAAACGCGGAAATTCAGCCAAATGAGGCCTTTCTTGTTGCCACTTTGAAACCTCTTCCAAAATTGGCGAAACTTCTCCAAATCTGCGAAAGTCCTCCAAACTAGCGAAACTCCTCCAAATCTGGCCCAAAATCTAACATAAAATCTGACGTAAACCCTAAAGATGGATGTCCGCCAAATCCCCCAGTAAATTTCCACTCGAGCCAAATTGACAAAATGGGTTTTTCCAAATCACAATTTCATGAGAAGAGCTTCTCAACTCCACTTTCACTTTTTGAGCCCAACTTGCAGCAGATTGGTCCTGCCTTCACCTCTTGAGCTCAAAATCACAACACTGCTCGAAAATTACTCCTTCTTTGCTCGAAATTTGGCCAGCGCTTCCGCACACCGTCCGCCTAACTGCCAAATCTGAATCACTTGAACGAGCTTCTGCACACTAGGGAAACACAGAACTTGAATTGAGCTACCACGATCCACCGAGCTTGGAGATACCACCAACACTCAACGTTCTTGCACCCGATTTCCCCCTGACTTCATTTCTATGATGTAATCAGATTGCTTAACACTTTCAACTCAACTCAGATCAGTACTTGATCTGTCACTCTATAAACTGCCAACAACTGGGCACTGATTACAGTCAAGCCACACCTACTCAAGCATAGAGAATCCAGGTGACGCTCGCCGGCCTCTGTCCACCATAGCCAAGAACTCAAAGGCTCAACATCAGAGAAGTGAGCTCTCTGGAGCTCACTTCGAAACTATACCCCCCTGGACTCGAGCTAGCACTGGAACCCTAACGGTCTTGCTGACGACACACTCGACGGTGCGAATGGTGCAAAGTGACGGTGGGCCCCACCATGAAGTCAGTACCCCGAACACCAAATCAGACTGTCAAAAAGTAGTCCTTGAGAAATTGCTGAAATAACTCTAACTACTATCACTAGAACTCCAGTGTCCGAGCAGCTAGATACGGAACTACAAATGGCGTGACAGAGGAGACTTCCACGGAGGAGGATGAATCTGAATCTAATTCAGATGTATATCTCTTGTGTGCTATGGATTTTGCACCTAAGCCAGAGGTTTTGAAGGACCCAGACAAATCACCATTGACACTTGAGGAGGTAGAGAGAAGGTTAGCTACCCTCAAGTATGGCCCAAATGTTACCAAGGAGGAGAAGGTGAAATTTGAGGAGATTTTCCGCAAGTTCATCCATGTGTTTGCT
This sequence comes from Lunularia cruciata, assembly GCA_948567375.1. Taxonomy (NCBI): domain Eukaryota; kingdom Viridiplantae; phylum Streptophyta; class Marchantiopsida; order Lunulariales; family Lunulariaceae; genus Lunularia; species Lunularia cruciata. Next base: position 38,552,428 of record OX419755.1, on the reverse strand, counting down.
TTTAGTTACAAGGATTTGAAGGAAGTCACCTTGGATGAGCACAAGATAGAGGTGGAGTCACATGCAAGACCAATCCGCCAAAAGCAACATCGCATTAGCCCACCAATATCTTTGGTTGTGAAGGAGGAGATTGATAAGCTCAAGGAGGCTGGATTTATCTTTGAGGTGGAGAATTCAGAATGGGTGTCTCCAATTGTCATTGTGAAGAAAAAGAATGGCAAGCTTCGGGTATGTGTGGATTACAAGAAACTTAATGTTGTTACCAAGAAGGACTACTACCCATTGCCATTCATTGATGAGATCTTGGAGGAGGTTGCAGGTCATGAGAGGTACAGTTTTGGAGATGTTTATAGTGGATACAACCAAATCAAGATTGCACCAGAGCATCAACAACTCACCACGTTCACCACACCTTGGGGAACTTACGCTTTCAAGGTCATGCCTTTTAGGCTTTGCAATGCTCCAGCCACATTCCAACAGTTCATGAACAAGGTATTTGATACTTTCATTGGGAAATTTGTGAGAGACTTCATTGATGACTTTTGTGTCTGTGGGAGCAAGGAGGAGCACTTTGAACACCTAATCAAAGACTTTCAATGCTTGGATGAGGCAAATGCATCTCTCAACCCAGAGAAGTGCATTTTTGGATGTGAAAAAGGTCTACTTTTGGGGCACATCATCTCCAAGGATGGAATAGCAGTTGATCCTGAGAAGGTGAGGAAAATCTCAAACCTTCCATTCCCTTCAAGCTTGACAAAGTTACGCCAATTCTTGGGGATGGTTGGGTACTATAGGAAGTTCATCTTCTCATTTTCTAACAAGGCTTATGCATTGACCATCTACATGAAGAAGAGTGTAGATTACATGGTGATTTTGGAAGACAAGGAGGCTCTCAAAGCTTTTGAGGAGCTCAAGCAATCCCTTGTTGTAACTCCAATTCTTGCTAAACCTGATTGGAGTAAGCCTTTCATCCTCTACACTAATGCTTCTAATGTAGCTATAGGATGCACTCTTAGTCAATTAGACCAAGATGGGCATGATCATCCAATAGCTTATGCTAGTAGGCAGATGGTTTCAGCAGAGAAGAACTACTCTGTCACGGAGAGAGAAGGGTTGGCAGTGATCATTGGTCTCAAGAAGTTTAGACACTACTTGATTGGAGGGAAAGCCACCATTGTCACGGATCACAAGGCTTTGAAGTACATCTTCAACAAGCCTAATTTTGAAGGGAGACTAGCAAGGTGGATGATACTCTTGTCTGAGTATGACTGCACTATTGAGGATAGGCCAAGAAAGAAACATGCAAATGCTGATTTGTTATCTAGAGCCTATGATCATGATGGAAATGAGCCAATGGATGATTCCTTCCCAGATGAGGAGCTCATGACAATCTCAATCACTCAAGAGGTTCCAATGGAGTACAAGGAGATTGTGGATTTTGTGACAAGAGGTAACTATCCAGAAGGGATGCATGCTAGGGAGAGGAAGGCCCTTGCAGCAAGATCTAGATCTTACACAATGGTGGAGGATATTCTTTTTCACCAAGGAGCAGATGGTCTACTTTGAAGGGCAGTGGGTAAGGAAGAGTCTATCCTACTCATAAAGGAGTTTCATGAAGGTTTAGTATGTGGAGGACACTTTGCAGGAAAGGTGACTGCTTTCAAGATTCTAGATGCAGGTTACCATTGGAGAGGGATTTTCAAGAATTATCTTGATTATTGCAAAACTTGTCATGTTTTTCAAGCTTTTGCTAGAAATTCTACATCCACTCCACCACTTAGATCAATTCCATTGCTAGGACCTTTTGAGAAGTGGGGAATTGATTTTGTAGGTCCTCTCAATAGAACCCCAAGGAACAATCGGTACATTGTGGTAGTTACTGATTACCTTACCAAGTGGGTTGAGGCTAGACCATTGAGGGACAAGAATGAAGATGAAGTGGGTAGATTTCTTTATGAACGCATTATCACTAGGTTTGGATGCCCTTTGGAGTTGGTTTCTGATAGAGGAGGAGAGTTTACAGGAAGCATTACTACAGCCATGCTATGACATTTCTCTATCACACATAGAGTAACTACATCCTATAAGCCAAATTCCAATGGCTTGGCAGAGAGAACCAACCAGACCTTGTGCATGATGTTGGCCAAAGATGCAGAAATGGAGGGGGCTAAACATCATTGGGACAAGAGGATTCATGCAGTTTTGTGGGAGTATGGGACAACCATGAAGACTTCCACCAGATATTCTACATTTCAATTGGTGTATGGTATTGAGTCTACCTTACCTATTCACTTTGATCTTCCTACCTTCCAAAGCATTCATAGGAGACTGAAGAAAGCACAAGAAGGTGATGCAGAGAAGTCAAGGAAGGAACAACTCATGGAGTTGGAAGAGGCAAGAGCAGTTGCTATGGTTTGAGTGGAGCAAGCCCAAAGAAAACAAAAGGAGAGCTATAACAAGAGGCAAGGCAAGAAGAAGGTGGAGCCTTTCAAAGAAGGTGATTGGGTAATGTTGTTTGATTCCATTCAATTCAAGAGAGTGCAAAAGAAGTTTTTGCCTAAGTACTTTGGACCTTTCATAGTGGAGAAGGTGTGGTGCAATTACACCTATGATCTCAAGGAGTTGGGAGGAAGACACTTTGATAGGATTAACCATGATAAGTTGAAGATGTACCATAGAAGGTAGAGAGACTTTCACTTTAAGGACAAAGTGAAAACTTAGTCCGGGGGTAAATGTAACACCCATTTGTGCATGTGTGTGGTATTGTGATATTTAGCTTGGTATTACAAGTACTTAAGAGATATTATTTATATAGAGATAAAGGATGGTTCTATATTAGTCATGGTTAGCTCAAGTTAGTCATAGTTAGGATAGAGGGGACCTTACTTTAGAGGAAGTAGAAAAGATGAGCACCACTATTTTGGATTTTAGTGTGTTGACTTGGTATTATTCCTAGGTGTTTGGCTTTGAGGAAAGAGTTGAGAACTCTTGGGCCCGCAAGCCTTTTTGTTTTGGATTCTTCTTTAGTCCAAGGATAGCCCATGTGAAGGAATCCTTGACTTAGTGGTTGGGTCAAGATAAGACCACATGCTTAGGGGAATATACCCATGTGAATGGATATTCCTTTCTACTTTTTGACTTTACTTGACTTTTAGTCTAGTAACTTGAGTTACTACGGTAATTAGTAACTTTGGTACGTAACTATTTCACAAGTATATAAACAAGGGGTGAGGAGGTACTCATCATCCTTTCATTTGCAACTATCTCTCTCTCATTGAGTTCTCTAATGAGCAATGTCTTGAGTCTTGGAGTGTTAGCCTTGGAGGAGTATGATGGAGTTTGGGTTCTTTGCCTTCTTAGTCCATGGTGCGCTACCATAATAGCCATCAGAGGTTCATCCTGAGTGAGAAACAGGCCGGCTCACAGTACAAGATGTACAAAATCACCTCAAAGACCTCATAATGAACTAAATGGTATAAAAATGGGTCCAAGTTCTCTAACATAAGTTTAGCCTTCTCCTCCCCTAATGTTCTCTCCAAGTGAGCTCTCATAGACTCCTTTTGTCTAATATAGAATTGTACACGAAACATTATCTTACCTTCTAGAGAGGTCCTGGCAATGGAACTAAAAATGTGAGCCGGTTTGTCTCTCACTCAGTATGAACCTATGATGGCTATTATGGTAGCGCACCATGGACTAAGAAGGCAAGGAACTCCAACTCCATCATACTCCTCCAAGACTCAAGACATTGTTCACTAAAGAACTCAATGAGAGAGAGATAATTGCAAATGAAAGGATGATGAGTACCTCTTCACCCCTAGTTTATATACCCGTGAAATAACTACGTACCAAAGTTACTCATTATTGGAGTAACTCAAGTTACTAGGCTAAAAATCAAGTAAAGTCAAAAAGTATAAAAGAATATCTATCCACATGAGCATATTCCAGTAAGCATGTGATCTTATCTTGACCCAACCACTAAGTCAAAGATTCCTTCAGATAAGCTATCCTTGGACTATAGAAGAATCCAAAACAAAAAGGCTTGCGAGGCTAGGAGTTCTCAACTTTTTCCTCAAAGTCAAGCACCTATGAATAATACTAAGTCAACACACTAGAATCCAAAATAGTGGTGCTCATCCTTTCCACTTCCTCTAGATTAAGGTCCCCACTATCTTAGCTATGACTAATTTTAGCTAATCATGACTAATGTAGAACCATCCTTTATTTCTATATAAATAATATCTCTCAAGTATTTATGATACCAAGCTAAATATCATAATACCACACACATGCACAAATGGGTGTTACAGATCCCATGCTCCTCAACCAAGTTAGCTCCACTATTCACCCATCTCTACTCTAGTAGTAGGAACCACATCATCTCTACTCTCACAAAGTGTGGCAGCCAACCAAAACATTGGGGTTGGGTCAACTCCAAATGTACACATATCACTAGCTGAGAATAGTGGAAAGTGCATAATTAGCTGAGCTGCCTCCAACATCATGCTAGACTCTATGTGTGTGTGTGTGTGTGTGTGTGTGTGTGTGTGTGTGTGTGTGTGTGTGTGTGTGTGTGTGTGTGTGTGTGTGTGTGTGTGTGTGTGTGTGTGTGTGTGTGTGTGTGTGTGTGTGTGTGTGTGTGTGGGGTTAACTAGTAGGTAGTCCATCATGCACCCCATCACCACCTACCACGCCTTCACTAAAACATCTAGGAGCCATAGATATTGTCTGTAGTGCCTTAGAAGTATAAATCAGACATGTCCACCAGCCTCTCTTCTCTATGGGTCCAACTCCATTGATGCTCCTCTAGGCTCTAGAGCACGTACTGCACTCCTAGTCACTATGGTAGATGCATCCACCTGTGTTGCTCTGCACATGAAATCCAAGGCATCTCTATCACCGACATATGAGGTGGAAGCTTCAGCACCCAAATTTGATATCCTCTGAGCTATGGCCATGCTAGCCAATCTCTGCTCCAACTTCTCAATCTGAGTAGCCATGGTTGTATCAAAAGTAAGGGCATGCACTACACTTGTACTAGGTGTGGATCCTTTACCACCTGCCATAGCAGCTCTACCACTCCGTAACTCTGGGTGTAGGTCAAAGGATCGGTCATTGTTGTGACAAAAGATGTGGTAATGCTCACACTTTCTTTGTGTTGGCTTTGATGCACCAAAGGTATTAGGTCCGCTGCACTCAGTGCACTCTCTCTTGTCATGAGATCCACCACAAGTCCAACAAGCAACACCACCACTCATTGGCTATTGTTGAACCAAAAATAAAGGTAAGGGTCTAGCTACACTAAGCCCTCCACTTGCTCCATAGGACCTAGGCTGTCCACCCTATCCTCAAAAACCAACATAGTGTGGTATGGTGCCTACATTTTTTGGTTTTTTGTTTTGTTAGTGTTTGGAGAAGAAGTAAGCAAGAAAGCAGAATTACAAAGAAAAGAATGGATGGGAGTGTCTTCGGATGGAATCTGAAGAAGTTGACTTTGGGTCAAAGAACGGAAGTACTCAGAAGGGGAGTATAAAGGAACAAGTCCAAAGACCATCGTCTTTAGATTGGGCAGCATAGGCCGATACAAAGACCATCTAACAACCTTTCTACGTGGTAAGAAAGTACACTTCAAGAAATGGCAGAGGCAGAAGAAGCATGTCTTGACAATGATGGGACATCAACATGTAGAAGAAGGGAGAGTCGATATTGAAATTGACTGAAGAATGACTACAATTTGGGGTAATATAAAATTGCAATTGCACAAGGGAAAGTTGAATATGTCAAGTAGATTTCTTGTTCCTCAGAGTAGTTGTCTTGTAGTAATGCGTGTCAAGAAGCCAATTGAGAGTGAAATTTTCCGTTATCTAGAAGGGGTTAGAGTGTCTCGTCCAAGAGAAGGAATAGTCTTCCATTGCCGAAGAACAAGAGAGCAGATCATGGTGAAGAAGGTCAAGAACACCCTTGTAGTATGAAGTTTCACAATTCAAATGTTGGATGTTGTAGCAAGGATCGAGGTCTTGAATAGACTTTGTATTACTTTTTTAGTGTGGAACTTCAATTTCAATTTCCCAAGAGTCATGGCAGAGATAGTTGCCAGTAATTGTGAGGAAGCTCTTGAAGTTGAGGGGAAGAGAGGAAATCCAGCTTGATGGACTGAGTTGGATTGGAGGTTAGTGTTGGGGAAGGAAGCAAGAGAACCAACGGGGATCACCTTCTATCAAAAGTGCGATGCTGCAGAGGAGACTACAGACATACAAAATTTGTTCTTTGCTCCGTGTACAATGAATGGTTACAAGGTGGAGTCCTATCAGGACCTGATTAAACAAAGCATTGTGGGGACAATAATGGCAATGTTCAAACCAGAACCAACGACTTACGTGAACATGCAGCAAGCGGTCTTTTTTCACTAGATGTTTGTAGGAGTGAAGGTGGATTGGGCAAAGTGTTTTCACCAGCGAACAAGGTAGATAGTTGTCAATTGGAGGAAAAATTTTCCTCCACATTATTTTGCATGGTTTGTAGCACATTTCTACTTTGGGTTGAATTTGCTGACAGTGGAGGAGAGGCGTTGCATGGTGTCACATTTTCATCCTAATTTGAGACGGGAAGCAGATGAAGAAGAACAACAATACATGGCACACCTGTGAGCCAATGATAATCACTTCTTGAGAATGGGACAATGGGAGATGGAAGAAGTCATAAGCCCAAAGACAAAGAAGCAAAATAAACCCAAAGAAGCAGAGTTGACTCCAACACAAAGAAAGACCCAAAGACTCGTTCTGCGGGGTAAGAAGGAGGTGAAAGAAGAACCTTCAGAAACTGAGTCTAAAGAGGAGATAGAGTCTAGAGAAGAAGACTCAGAAGAAGCAAAACCCACATTACAAAATGGGGAATCCGGAAGTGAGAGTGAGGGTGAAGACGAAGTTCAACAATTTGCTGAAGCAGAAGAAGATGAAGCGTTTCATGCGATGATTGACAGTATACGTGGAAATGCAAATCATTGTGTAGCCCTGGTCATGGAAGAGAAGGGGGCTGAGCAAAAATAGGAGTACCCTATAGGCCCAAGTTCAGCAGGTAAGGAAGAAGGAAGCTCAGAAATATCACTAAAAGTAAGAAGATTGAGACTTTGGAAGAAAGAGCCAGCGGAAAAGACAAAGTACAAAGATGGGGCTGAAGACAAAGAGAAATTTGGAGGAATATAGTACCTATTGCATGTTATAACTCCATTGTTGGGATTGTTGAAAGAGCACCAGAATGTAATCCCACAAGATCATATGAAGGTGACAAATGAGTTGCAGGTGGTGAAGTATCTGCTGACTGAAGTGAAGGGACTGCAAGAGCGTGTAACCCAAAGAGACTAGGAAGTTGAAGAGCTTCGGGTGGATACAATCTTGAGGAAGAAGACTTTCAAGAAGTTGCAAGAGAGTTTTGAATCAAGAGGGAGAGAAATGCAGCGGCAAGCCAAAGAGTTGAAGGAGCAGATGATGTTGTTGACCAAGATGAAAGAGGAGGTCAATGAAGTGCGCATCGAGAGTATTCATGTAAAAGTGATGGCAGCAGTGATGGAGCAGGAGTTAGAAAGCTTGAGGAAGAGTGCAGCCAGGAAGGATCAACCATGGCAGAGAGAGTTGGCAGTCAAACATCAAGAAGAAGAAAGATTGAGAGAGTTTGCATGAAGTGCTAAGTTACAGAGTTCTCAGTATGTAGAGGAGAAGAAGATGCTCGCTGTTGAGTACAAAGATGAGTTGAAGATGTATCGGGAGGAGTTGAAGTTAGAGCAATCTTGAGGGTATAAATTGGAATCAGTAGGAGAAGTGGTGGGAAAATTGAGAGCTATGTTGTGCATTGAGGCTGAAGGAAGATTGGAAGAAGCAAGACTACACGAGTTCAAGTTGCTTGTGCAAGAAACTTGGAAGAGGAAAGCCAAAGATGTCGATATGAACACTCTACTAATCCGATTGAGAGAGTGAGTAGATAAGAAGATGTTAGAAGTAGGAGACAATGTCAGTCTCAAATTAGATTTAGTGAATTCAAAGTTAGAGAGAATTAGGGGTAGTGTGACAAAGGAGAAAAAGTCAGATGTTGTAGAAGTAGGAATTCAGGTGTCTTTGGACTTGTTCTTTGAGACATTAGAGAAGAGTGGTTCAAGAGATAGAGAGTTAGAAAGGTTACCCATGACCTCAATTGTAGTTCCTAGTGAAGAAGTAGTAGAAATAGTGAAGGATTTAGTAGAATCAGATATACCCAAAGAAGGAGAAGTAGTAGGAAGATCATTGGGTTTGAAAGCCAATAAGGAGATTGACATTGGATCGGAGTAGAAAGAGATTGAGATTTGAAGAGGCAGATATGAAGAGGTGCATTGTTATTTTGGATTTGCAAGTAGGAAGAGTTGTTAGGGAATGGTATAGTTGTTAGCAACTGTCAATTGCTTCACTATTTAAAGGTGGCATTCGCAGTCTTATGTTGTTCAATATTCACAATTTCTGGAGATAGATAAAGTGAAGTGCTGATTTCAGTGCTCATCGCTTGAGCTTAATTCTGAGTATCAACTCTACATATGGGTTTGTGAGTGTGTGGAGAATTTCAAAGTGCAAGTCAATGTGCATGTTGGGTGTTGGATTCCATAGCCTTGATCTTCATTTTGTGTGTTTGATCTTGAGTGAAGTGCAATTGGAGCAATGTCTTGACAGATTAGAGAGGAATTGTAGTGTCGGTAGTATGCTGCATTTGTGAGTGCAGCATTGAGTTGATGTGAAGCAATTTTGATCAAGGAAGTTGTGCCTTCAATGGAGGGGTGGAACACAATTCTGAGGCAAAGTTTTTTTCGCAATGAAGTGTCGTCTTCAGGAGAATCTGAATCATCACAATCAAGATTTATTTGGACAAAATTTGTTATGTTGTGATTATGGGTGTGTGTATTCGTGACAAGTTGTCAAGATTGTGAGCTTGTTACTCTCTTCTGGGTGTAGTTTCTACTTGAGAGATTAAAGATGCGACCAAGAAGAACTACATGTTACTATTTGACTTTGTATTTGACCAATTCTGAATCGTATCTCAACGGGAATAAACTTTACTTACTTGATTACCGCAAAAGTGATATTTTCCGAGTTATCACATATGGTGCACTCTACTACACTCTGGAAGAAGTAATTGTTGTGGATGGGTTCTCCTTGCCAAATCCAAATGTCACCACTCTCTTCTCCACCATGTTGAGCTCAATATGCTCAGTCAAACCAAAGACCAATGCCAAAGTAAGCGAAGTAGCTTGTAACAACGTAAGAACTCTACATTGCCTTGTCTAGTAATTCATACCAAAATTGGATTTCCTAGGCCTCAATAACTCCATGAGTAAAACTGATCAGCCATCTCATGCGAGTGTATGCCTCACGTAGGCTCTCTCTAGCCTTCCGATGGAACTCTTGCAAGCTCCTCAGCTTGTTAGTCCGCACTCCTTGGTAGTTCTACCTCAAACATTGGAAGAACTCCACCATGGGGTTAAACAATGATAGAAAACTACCTCCTATAGAGGTACCTCCACTCACAATAGCACCATCTCCATGAGACCCGCCAATGCTACTAGAGCTAGAACTCTTGGGTAGAGCCGATCTTAGTAGCCGACCCTTAGAAATTGAGCTTGAAGTGATGGAGACATAGTTTGGAGACCGATACTATTTCCATAGCTCAATCTCCTCCAAGTGAGCTCTCTTGAACTCATGGTAGTTGTCCATTGGTGGACCCTCCAAATGCTTAAATAACCTCTTCCATGCCAGGAAGGGTATGAACAAAGTTGGCTTCCGCATCTGCTACAAATCATACCAATTATCAAACTCTTGGATGAAATCATCCAACTCAATGGTACCTATTGTACCAGAGTAACACTTTGGACCTATGGATGCCTCTTAAACCTCATCCATATCCCACAACAACAGTGCGGACTATGTAGCTATGTGCGGACTATGTAGCTCTAACTATGACAACTACACTAGGGGAAAGAGCAACCTATAACCTACCATCACAAATACGCACTCTCACGATGTACAAGTCATTAATTCTTGCCTCACCGGAGAGAAACACAGGTCGTCTGACTTGTCATCACTCCAGCCTCACTACCAAGAGCACACTAGAGCACCAACACTCTAATAACAAGAAGGCTAAACCCTTTATCTCATAAATCAACATTGGACTGACTCTGCCACCATTTGGCATTTGACATAAGCGGAGTACCTATCTACTTCTTGAGCTTTGAGGATCACCAAGAATAGGATCAAAATTCTTCTCACCAAAATTTGGCGTAAACCTTTCACAAAATCTGACAAAAAATCTAACATAATCTCTAAGGTTGGTTGACCACCAAATCCTCTGCTAACTCTTCAATCAAGCCAAATTGGAAAGATGAGGATCTTCAAATCTCTAATTTGCGAGAATGGGTTCCCAATTCCACATTCAATTTCACTTTTTGAGCTCAATTCGCACTAGATTGGTCTTGTTTTCACCTCTTGAGCTCAAAATCACAACTACCGCTTAAAATCTACTCTGTTTGGCTCCCAATTTAGCTAGCACTTTTGCGCACAATCACTCTTAGGAGAATCAGAATCAAGGTACCACAATACACCGGGCTTGGAGATACCACCACCACCCTCATCTCATGCACTAGATTTCTTCCTAACTCTCACTTCTTTGTTGTAATCAGTTTGTCCACACAACTCAAATCACACTCAATAAGATCAATACTTGATCTGTCACTCAATAATCTACCAACAACTAGGCACTGATTACAATCAAGCCACACCCACTCCATGTGATGCTCATCGGCTTTCTATCCACTCTAGCCACGAACTTGAAGGCTCAACAACAAAGAAGTGAACTCTCTAGAGCTGCACTTCCAAGGTATACTCTTGATTTTGACCTTACTCTCATCCCAATGGTCCTGTTGATGGCACACCCAACGGTGTGAACGGTGCAAGTGGCGGTGGGCCCCACCATGTAGTCAGTATCCATAACAAAAAATTTGACCACCAAAAAGTAGTCTATGAGTAATTGCCAAAATACCTCTAACTACTATCATTACTACTCCAATATCCGAGTAATCTAGATGCGAAGCTACAAATGACATGACAACTTCAACTCTACCAACCTATCTTGTACAACTCGAGTGGCATTTATAGCTTGGAATAGATGAATTATTGCACTCTTGAATTTTGCCCATGTCAAGATTGGTGCAACAACTTGTTGTTCAGCTTGCTCCACTCGGAACCACCACCATAGCTTTGCTACTCCATCCAATTTGTTGGAAGCCAAGAGAATCTATTTTTGTTCATCTTGAAGATTTGTAGTTTCAAAATAACGTTCGGAGTCAAACACAAAATTCTCTATTACACTCAGAGATTCTTGCTTTCAAATACCTTGGGCTTTGGAAATTGGATTTGCTCTTCTCCTTCTCAAAATGGTGCTCTCTCTACATGATCTTGTTGTTGATGATCTCATTCTTCCAACAATCAAGTAAGTTGCTTGATTTGTTGTTGCATGGCAATGATAACCTCAAGCATTGCCGCCATGACCACTATTCTATCAAACTACCTATAGTTGATCTAAGTTAACACATAGATGCAACATGTTCACCATTTTTCATAAGTTACAATCAGAAGTACCAAGGGTTCATCGGACAAGGTGATCACATTCAGATAATTTTGCTCAAAGCATGAGATGATGAATTGAGTGAATGCTTGGGTAGTACATGGACACAAAAATCCTAATGGTTTGGCAGAAATGGATTTAGTGGTCCATAAATTCCATCCACCCTATTGGAGCCACTTTGTTGTTTTAACATGTAATTGGAGCTTGTTTGTTTGCAAGATTGAGTTGAGTGTGACTGATTTTAGATTTGAGTTGAGTTGGAGATAGATTGATTATTTTGTGGCATTTTAGAGTTTGTGTATACTTTGGCATGCGTTGTGCTTCTATAGTGTATGTTGTGTTATGATATATATACACATGAAAATTTTTGTACTAAATTGATGCATCCTACCTTACAATAGGTGAGTCACCAATCTATTGAAGGGTATCAAAGGGAATCTGGGTAATGTCACAATTATGGTTATGACGAAAATTCTTGAGTAAATAGAATCTACAACTTGTGAGAAGTGGTGCAAGAGCACTATGACTAGGTCACGGCCACGAAGCAAATTCCTAAGTACAGGAATTCCTAAGCACATTCTATTTGTGAAATAAGTAGGATTTCTAAGATGTCACTTAATTACACTATGTCTGTTTCATTACTTGATATCTAAAACATGATAATTTAGAATTTCTCACTTCTTCTTAAGCAACTAAGCAACAGAAGTAGAACCATGTTTTCACATGGAGAATGCAATTACATAAAGGCATGTGTAAACAGAACCCACAACCTGGAGGAGTAGTGTGGGAGTGGAAATTCATCTAGTCAGTCTAAATGTAAGAATTCAAGGTCAGTTCAAGGAGAATGTGGTTGGGTTTGAAGTCAAGTGGATACTTGTGAAATCATGTTTTCCAACGTATGTCTATTTCTGAAATAAGTAGGATTTCTAAGATGTCACTTAATTACACTATGTCTGTTTTATTACTTGATATCTAAAACATGATAATTTAGAATTTCTCACTTTTTCTTATGCAACTAAGCAACAGAAGTAGAATCATGTTTTCACATGGCAAATGCGATTACATAAAGGCATGTGTAAACATATACCTACGTGAATAGAGGTGTTCAATGGAGTTATAGAGAGGTCGGTGTGAACAAAGATCTGTGTGAATAGAGGTATTTGTGAACAGAAGCAAAGTATATGAGGTCTGAGTTGCATTTCATAGTGACGAGATGGTTGTAATTCAAGACAGACATTCCAATTTAATTCACACACTATTACTCTTCGTAGCCGTGACCTAGTCATAGGGCATTGTCGCGATAGTACCAAGATTCCCTTTGATTTTTTTGATACCCTACAATAGACCGGTGACTTGCCTGCTGCTGTAGGGTAGGTTGATTTAGTAAAATGCTTGGTCGTTTCTTACAATACACTAGATTAATTGCTAAGCTTGAGAAAGTTCAGAAATTGTTTTTGTGTGATGAACTTGGGGCAAGGACTCAAACTCCCTATGTATTGCTGCTTGTTGAAAGAGGGTTTTTGCCTCTTGAGGCTGAAGCTTTGTTTTTAGCTATCACATATGCCACTAAGGTGAGGTCCATGGAGCATGAGAGACTTCCCTACCAAGCTTTTTGTGTCACTCTATCTGTCGGTTGGTATACAGATCTTATTGCATGGGCCACCAGGAGGAATGTCTCTGAGCGACATTGGAGATTGGAGCCTATTGCACTACGAGAAGTGATCAAGGAGCAGTTCTTACTTCGCCTATGGCAACAGCCCGGTACCAAGATGGTGTTCTATCAGTAGTTTGTAAATCCTATGTTGGTGTATTGTGAGCAAGATTATCTCTTGGCTAGGATTTCTACTTCACTTAGACATGTTATCGCTCAGTATAGAACTAGTTCTCATAGACTAGAAGTAGAACAAGGACGTTGGCAGCAGATAGAGCACTCCATGCGACTTTGCAAATTGTGTATTATGAGCAAAGTTGAGGATGAGCATCATGTGTTTATTGATTGCCCTTGTTACATGCTGATCAGAGTTAGACATCAGATTACTTGTAATGATTTCTCTACTCTCTTACAGGTTGAAGCTTTAGCGTTAGGGAAATACATGACCGAAGTTAGTTTATATCGGACCAATTTGTTACAGATTGGTCAGATGCACTAGGCCCTTGCCTAGGTTCACCTTTCATGTGTTTTGTATTGTGTTTTCGGCCTTTTGACTCTTTGGGTCTTTTGGGCTTTATATTTCATTGTTTCAGTGCTTCATTGATTGGTATTTTTTTAGCATTCCTCCATGGATGACTCAAGAAATAGAACACGGTGTGCAAGTTGAAGAAAGAACAATACAACTCTTAGTCTTACATATCATATGGGTTTGGATAACATTTGTGTATGAAAGTATCTTTCAAACTAACCCATGTGTAGTAATATGGATGTATCTAAGTCATGCCTACATTGATGGGACAAACATACTCACTTCCACACGTAGGAAATAATCGAGAGAAAATGTGTAGTAATATGGATGTATCTAAGTCATGCCTACATTGATGGGACAAACATACTCACTTCCACACGTAGGAAATAATCGAGAGAAAATGCGCTCTCTGCAAAAATGGTGTGCCCCCGGTATCGATCCCACGACCAGAGGTACTTGTGGTCTCGTGCCGCGGGAACCTCTCGTCGAGGAACCCTCTGGACCTGTTCGAGAAATCGGGGAATTAGGGAGTCGGAGGCAACATGGGTGTGCACGATTGGTACCTTGCAATGAAATCAGGATGATGCATCGGTCTTATTCGGATGCGCCCACGAGGATGGATGATCAGCACTTACAACCGAAAGCTTTGCTGCATCGGGTGAAAACGCCATCAGGAGGAGGAGAGGGAGGACGAGGAGGAGGTGGTGGCGGTGGTAAGCGCTCGGTAGGGTAAGGGCAGGGGCGGGACGAAAACCAGACATGTTTGAGAAGCTCGTCGGAATCGGGACGATCGAAAGGGTCGGGTGCTAAGCATTCGTCGACGAAGTCTCTGCATTCGTTGGAGAATGTCTGAGGAATATCGTGGCATATGATCGGAAGTCCGGTCTCTGGATTGACCTGGTCTGTCGGAGCTAGAGATTCGTAAACGGGTTGCAGTGACGGTGGTTTGCCGGTGCACATTTCTACGACAGTGCAACCCAGAGAGTAGATGTCTGATGGAGGGCCTTGTTCCGTTTCTTCTAAAACTTCTGGGGCCTGCCAACCGGGTGTACCTGCGGTGAAGATACGATTCTTCATATGCTCTCCTTTCTTGGGCTCCAGTGGCAAGTCACCATCAACTACTTTCTTCCCGGATCCTAGGTCACAGAGTTTGATGTTCTCCTTACCGACCAAGCAATTTGCAGCCCTGATATCGCCGTGCACGATTCCTTTGGAATGAAGATATGAAAGTCCTTTTAAAATGTCTCGTGTGTAGGCCGCAACAATCTCCTCAGGCAAGAAGCCTTCGGGCGTTGGCGTATTTCGTATTTGGTCGAAGATACTGCCCTTCGGCACCAATTCTAGCAAGAGGTTAAATGTGTTAATATTTTCCAATTCTCTCACCTTGTCGGTCATGTCGCACCCAAGATACTTGACAATATATGGGGATTTGCTGTCCTTCAACAGCTTTCTCTCGTTCTCCAGGGCCAACCTTGTTTCCAAGTTGGACTTGTCTGCTGATTTTACAGCGAACTTCTTTCCGTTTTGCTCGTTGCTCGCTAGGAAAACTGTAGCGAATTTCCCTTCGCCAATCTTGGGACCCCGAGTCCACTTCTTGGTTCCAGGTACTGGAGGAGCCATGTCTGTCTTTTGAAACCCGCGACCCCTTAATACCTTCTGGAAGGAGTAGTACCGGACGTGAACACGTGAAAAAGAGAAGACTTACTCTCCCCCGCCATTACCAGATCACTTCTCGAATGTTAAGCTATTTACAGGTGATGCACCTGTGTAATAGACATAATGATGGACCTGCGCGTCATTATTTGCGCTCGGAGTGGAGCGTTTGGCTCTCTTTGGTGGTGACTACTATGACCTGAACTAAAATATGGCCTGACGAAGTCGGAGGGAAGACCAATGAAACATAATTGTAGTTGAGGAATTGAATCTCGTCTGTCTATTGGTCCCCCACGGAAAATTTGTCTCCCCGTGAGTGATATCGACCTTCAAAAGAAGGCGAAGACAGACCGAGGGTACCAAATTCCTTTATCAAACATACTCAACGACCCGGACCCAGTGCTGCAACAGGTACTAAGTTTTATGTAAGCAACTGAACTGACCTGGTTGAAAGCTCGAATCAAACGAGCTTCTACTCAAATTCCCTCTACAGTGGAATTAGCTCTTAGATGAATGGGTGCTCGAGCGGACAGAAAAGAAAACAATGGCCATTAGTTTGAAGCGGCATCTCTCGACCATCTATCGCAGGCGAAGCGACGGAAGAAGATTCACACTTAACTAAATGTCATTCTATTTACTAGAACATCATGTCGAGGCCTTTCAAGTACCGGACTGTACTGTACTGTAAAACTCTGGTGTGGCCCTGTATCATGGATGGACGGAATTCACATGTCGCGCCGACGAATTACTCCATGTCATCTTACATAATTCGTGTCTCAGCTGAATGATGAAGGGTCATGGATTACCATGAACCTTAATTCTGTGAATTGCAAGGAAATATAGTTTCTGAAGGGATTCCAGCTTTCATACATAACGACGGGGGCTTCTGACTAATTACACCCATCGTGTCGTGATTTATTCTTCTGGATGACAAAGTTGAACAGAAGAATTCGTGGAGGCACGCACTTTCTTCCACTGAAGACGTGCAGGTGCCTCTATGGAGATAGCTCCCCAGTTTGAATGGAATTGTTGTACTTTTGAGTGAGAGAACAAAGGACTATGGTAAGATCACAGCCTCTTGGAGCAACTGGATCTAACATTACCTGCTGTAGTGGAAATTGTACACTAGTCAGAATTCTGGTGGAGAAGAACTATGTCTCACGGGAGGAACGTTCTGTGTTAATTTCCTTTTAATGGCACACCCTAACTCGAACAAGTGAAAAACATAGTCACGACGATGATCGTGCGGCGTATTGTCAAGTCTGTATCATTTAAGAAGAGTTAGTGTGAAGATTAAGTTTTACATAGCAGAATGGAATGTTGTTTTCTCATCACATCATCATTCTGTGTCAATCATTTAAAAAGAGTCAGTGTGAAGATTAGTTTCACATAACAAAATAGAATGTTGTTTTCTCATCACATCATCATTCTGTGCTACTACAATATGATTCTGTACATGAAGTTCTCATTTTGCATTACGACGCCACGACCTTTTGCACCACCTATCTCTCGTACTCTGGTTATGGTGGGTGCAACGACCTTTTGGTGGGTCCACCACCCTATGGTGAACGTTATTAACATCATCAAGAGAGCTGCAGGGGCTTCATCCATATTGTAAAAGACATTTTCTTAAGGTAAGATCCTTGAGATCAAATCAAACAAATGAGAGTCGGCTTGTGCGACTCAGGGTCATGTATCTGGAGTGTATCGTGTGACACATGCTTTCATGTATACAGAGATCTCTCTCTACTAGCCTGAAGGGTCGGTTTGGGAAGCCGATTGCTACCTAACAGCACCCCTGAGTACAACCATCTATTGAATCGGCAAGAGCGCTCTGGAAAGGTATCTCCGAGTACGATGGAAACACTCCTCCAGTAAAAGATCCCTCCGTTTGCACGGTATGAAGGTCCCCTGAATTAGGACTCGACATACTCCGTTTCTGCCTGAGTTGTCGAACTTTCAAAAGAATTTTGGGCGACGCTGTTACATAGTTCGTTTACTCAACTCTACTGATTCTGGTATAGGCACGTCAAGTGTCTTGTGGTGGAGTGGTTTGAGGTGAAGACATTTTATTTGTGGGGTGGAGGAATTTAATCACCTCCCATGTCGCCCATGTCCATGTCTCCTCCACCGTAGTCATCACAATCATTATCCATCATATCACCTAACAACATTCCACCAAGGGCACCACCAAGCAATCCTGTCCCAAATCCCGCACCACCTCGTCGAGGTCTTTGACGGGGGTAACCACCATAACCTCCCATCCCTCCCATGGCACCCATCGGAACACCGTAGCCACCGTAGCCACCACCGCCATACATCCCAGGTTGCTGCTGCATATGAGAAAAGCCGCCGTATTGCTGCATTTGGGGAGCAAATGGTGGATGATATGTCGGACCTGCAGATGAGTACGCCGCTGCAGGATATTGGCTCTGGTGCTGCATGCCGTAAGGCATTTGCTGGCTTCGATAGCGCTGGACTGTCTTCAACTCTCCGAGTTTCACAGCCATGTTCAAAGTCCCTTTCACTTTGCCTGATGGCCGCATCAGTTGGAAAGCCATAATCTGCCCTCCCGATTTGCCTTCTTTCGCAACCTCATTGAGCGGAATCGTTACACTTCCCACCAATTTGTTACGTAGAGTTCCTTCACTGTGGATCTCCACCGTAATGTACGATCCTTGACTCTGCAGCAGATGCTCCTCGCACGTCAGTGTAAGCTTTGCGTTCCAGACGGGATTCAGACCTCCGGACTTGTCCGCCTTCGTCGCTTTCTGCTCGTTGCGGTAGATGTAAGCCACAACGTAACAACGTTGCTCGCCTAGAGTCTTCACCTTCTTCAGGTCTTCAGCTGAAACGATGTTCAGCTCTATCGTCCGCTCTTCCACTGTGCTCGCCATCCTTCCCAAATTCCTACTTCAACTTACAGTAGTCGATACTGATCTTCTGGATTTCTCTCTGATCTTCTGACACAATTTCCACTACTGGCACTAATCTTCTAAATTCCGTCTTCTAACACCACTTGCAGTATTCGCACTGGTTTTCTAAACTTCTCTCACCACCCTTCACGTCAATTCAACTCGATTCATACCTGCTAGTCTCCCGTGCTATTCATACTCTCAGCATTAACTCCACGAGACGACGAGTCACACATAAGGTCAGCAGCCCCGTCAAGCATAAGATGATACATCCACACGCCGTAGCCAGCACAATGACAAGTGGACTCTCGAGTAAGACACGTGGAACCGAGCCCTATACCTTTTACGCCTTATTTGGTACGATATGTACTCCTGGAACTACACGCAAGTACCGTAATTGGAACGTTAAAACTTAATTAAATCAAATCTTAACTTAATCTTCATAAGTTCATGAAAACTCACCAAAGGAAAGGAAAAAGGGCAACCGCGTAGAAAACACGAAGGATAGAAAACACCAAAGGAAAGGAAACATATATATTGAATCGAGCTAGTTTCAAGCACATGGATGGATTGGTCGACGAAATGGAACATGGGTGAAGGTTAACTCATATCATTATAAGATTGGCTATACTACTAAGTCAACATTGCCTGGGTAGTAACACCATAACACAATCTAGTAATTCAGAGTATACAGCTTGAATCCGCAAGCTATAAGCTATAAATTTCACTCCCGCTATATCAAATAGAGGAAGTTACATGAAATTCTACCTGAAATCAAAACTTATTCCATGGAATCATCGCAGGTGTAAAAACTATTGTTTCCATTTCCATCTTTACTGCAAGGAAATTTGATTCGATATTCTTATCGTTACTAAACTGATTGAGTTTCTACATTCATGTCGATACAAGATTATTTATATCATTTTAGTTAGTAGCGAATGGGTCGGTTACCCTTATGATAAAAACCTCCGGTGCTAAGTTAAAAACCAGATAGAATAGATAGATACAACAAAATGGAGTCTTGAACTTGACATGAAAGTCGATCTTTTATAGAGCATTTTGTCAATCGCTATCATGAACATGATGCAATCTATGTTCCTTTGAATTCACTATGGTGTGATTGAAGGTTGAGATGTAGAATTGTTAATGTTTCGGTTTCTTGACAACATTAGGAGTAGATATCATTCATTCAACTAGAACCTTTCAAATATATTTTCAAAGTATTGTTGCCAATATTAGTTTCTGGACCATCGTTGGAGGACTTTCAAAGGGATACATACATCGAACAAGCATGGAGAGTTTGCACATGAATTTCTTTTAATTTTCATATAGTTGAGCAGACCAAGTGATTACGTATTTGTGCTACAATTAGACAATTGGTACTCTTGGAGGTGACACCACACAATCTATGTCCATCAAAATGAGTTCTTCCACCGAGTGAATTAGTATTCCTACTCTAGTTGTTGGTAATCAAAGGCCGTACAAACTATGGATGCCTATAGTTTCCATTGCCTATGGCCACATTGAGCTAGATAATTTGACAATGTTTGACGTTCCCCTTTGGCTCAGCTCAAGGAGGCTCGTGAAGAGAAGTGTATAGAGTCTGCGCTGTCTCAAAGTATATTGTCTAAATGTATAAACACTATAAAAGTATAAATTTCAATGCTCTCTATTTGGGAACAGGGCAAGTGACTCCAAATGTGTAAAGCTTAGAAGCTTTTGCAAAGTTAAAAATTGTGTTTGAGTAATTCCCTCTCTAACTGCGTAATCATTTCTCATGGACACAAAAGAAATATAATTGTGAAGACTTAGTTCTTATGTGAAAAAGGATTGGTATTGTGTACATGTTACATTACCGAATATTTCACACAAGAATATCATACAAATTTAGAGGAGGTCCTATGCAAAGCTAGTCATTGCATCCTTCATCTCTAATCCAGGTTAGTTGAAACTAATGCACATTCCACTTTCAGTTGGGTTCTAGTCAATAAGTACTGTCAAGTACTTGCTTTTCCCTTGTCAAACATTCCTTTGAAGGTATAATTTAAAATTTCTACCATCTAAATGTATTTTCTATTTAAGTGTCTAGATCTGGTTACTCCGGAAGCTATTCATGTAGGCAGGGCAGACTGTGCTATGTATCTGGTACTCTGTCGAAAGTAGCACGGTTGCATTTGGGGAGTTCGTGTGATCGGATAGAAAAGTAAATGTTTTTCTAACACCGGATTGCTAATTAGTACTGTTGCTACTTGATTTCAGGCTCTACTTGATGGGAGAAGGGCGCTTACTGAAATGAGATGGGCACGTCTGCTGGAATCATGATAGAGCAATCGCCGTACGATGACCAGCTTTTGGACTTGATGGATGAATCCTCAGTACTGGACTGTTCTGTCGAGAAGATGTGTGCGAGAAAGCACTTGCCAACTATACAAGAAACTTTACGTGTGCGGGAAGAAACACAAAATACGTGACTTGACTGCCGCAATCCAACACCTCAAAGAATTTGAGAATGGATGCTGGTACTGGGCGAGAAAGGGAAAAGGTTCGTCACCGTGAGGTCAGAAATATGGGTTTCGTCTGTTCCCAGGCCTTGTTCCGGCAGAACTCGAATTTTGATATCGATATTCAGACGTTGGCAACAGAGATACCATGTAGCTCTCTGGGGTCGTGGTTCGAGTGCAAAATCTGCTCCTGAATTGGTTCCACAAAGTCACTTGGCCGACCAAATCTTGTAAGTCCCAGAAAAGAGCACCTCGCCTTCCAAAAGTTTCATGGGGAACATCTTAACCATGCTACACTTCGGAGTAACTGAAAGCTCTCACACCGGCTTTTGTAGTAAACTCGCGTGGTGAGATAGCACTTCCTTTGCCCAAGATACACGTTGGAGGTTCAACTCCTACAATGATATACATTCTATGAGCTAAAGGCCCATCTCACGCCTTTGTTGTTGTTATCAATCGTTACTACATACATTGAGTGGACGCAAGTTGGTTAAGTTCACGCTCGGGATTAGCTCTAGTTTGACCTCAGCTGTCACATATGCTGAACAGTGAAATGGGGGTTAATGGGACGACAAGCCAGTATAGTAAATGTTTCTGTTATCATCTCAGAAATCTTTTATCCATCATAGTGTTATGTTTGGCTTGTTATCAGTGACTTGACTGACCAAGAGCAAGAGCAGGGACAGTCACTTGTCTACATATGTTCAGTCATTACTAAGGCTAAGCATTAAAGTGACTAGATATCTTGAGTGGTCAATACTCATGAAGTCCCGCAAGTCAATATCCAGGAGTTCAGTCCTCGGATGACAGTGCTGAGCGGCTATATCTATTTGTGTGTATATATATGCAATCAGAAATAAAGGCTTGAAGGCTGGTGTGAGCCTGTTTCAGCCGTGGAGGTGGAAGTAACTTTCAGGAAAGGGAGTGAACCAGGTTATTTCCTGTTGTCCTCTGATTTATGTTTAATGGGCTTAATGATGTGCTATTGCGAGAGGTCCTGGGGACTGTATTTTATACCAATTGGTTTCAGAGCTTAGTTGGTCCTAAAAAGGGTCTTGAGATCTGAGGGTGCAGTGAAGTGGGTCTAGAAGCAAGTCCACAGCAAAGCAATGGCAGGGATGATATCCATATCAAATGTTAAATTTGCAATGGAGAAGTTTGATGGGAAAAACAATTTTGGACTTTGGCAACTGAAGATGAAGGACCTTCTTGTCCAGCAAGGACTGCATAGAGCGCTAAAGAAAAAAAAAAAAAAAAAAAAAGGAGGACAAAAATGATGAGGATGAGGAAAATGAAGATGCAGATCTCAGAGCTATTAGCACTATTCAGTTGAACCTTGCTGATGAAGTGCTATACAATGTTATGAATGACGAATCTGCACAAAGACTATTTGCCAAATTGGAGAATCTTTTTATGACCAAGTCATTGACAAATAGATTGTTTCTTAAACAGAAGTTGTATATGTTGCGGATGAAGGAAGGCCAGAGTATTATGGAGCAACTCAATGCTTTCAACAAAATCATTTGTGAGTTGATGAGCATAGAGATTAAGTTAGAAGAGGAGGATAAGGCATTGCTATTATTGATTCACTTTCTCCATCATACGAGCATCTGATCACAACTCTTCTATATGGGAAGGATGATACAAGCTGTGAGGAGGTCACTTCAGCATTATTGTCCAATGAGATGCAGAAAAGATCCAACCAAGAAAGACAAATTCAGAGGCTCTATTTATTAGAGGAAGGACGAGAGAGAGAGAGAGAGAGAGAAGATCAAGAGTAAATCATGATCTAAGTCTAGAACTAGAGGCTTCAAAGGCAATGCTGGATTTGTGTGAAGGTTGGACATTTCAAGAAGGAATGTAACAACAAGAGTCTTTAGTCCAACAAGAGGCTTGAATCTAACAAGGATAAAGGTCAACTTTCAGATCAAGCAAGTATTGTTGCATCATCTAGTGTTGTGGATGATGTTCTATGTCATTACCCAAGATAAAGATCAATTTGAGGAGTCATGGATATTGGACTCAGGTTGCTCTTACCATATATGTCCAAATAAGGAGTGGTTTCATGAATACAAACCATTCAATGGACGGATCTGTAATAATGGGGAACAACATGGCTTGTAAAGCTATTGGCACTGGTACAATACGCATGAAGATATTTGATGGTATTGTGATTACTCTTGCTGATGTGAGGCATGTTCTTGAGTTAAGGAAGAATTTGATATCACTAGGCACTTTGGACTCAAATGGTTGGAGGTGGGGAGCAGAAAATGGAACACTTAAGGTATCAAAAGGAGATTTGGTTGTAATGAAGAGCAAGAAGATAGGAAATTTTTATGAGCTTGTTGGAGAGACCATTACTGGAGGAGTGGCTAGTACTATTTTTGAAAATGAAGATCTCAAAGATCTTACTCAATTATGGCACCTATGTTTGGCTCTTACGAGTGAAAGGGGTCTAAGTGATTGTCCAAGCAACAACTTCTGAAGGGCCTTAAAAGTTGTAAGTTAAAATTCTGTGAGCATTGTGTAATACAACAACAGAGAGTAAGGTTTTCCACATGAGTTTTGCACAAAGGGAATTTTAGACCATGTCCATTCAATGTTTGTGGCCTTGCACCTATAGCTTCAAAATCTAGAGCATTTATTTTGTATCTTTGGTTTATTACTCTAGGGGAGTATGGGTCTACATGATGAAGCAAAAAATCAGAGGTATTCTCTATCTTTCAACAATGGAAGGTGATGATGGAGAAAAAAATTGGAAGGAAAATGAAGTGTTTGAGATCTGGTAATGGTGGAGAATACAAATCTGGAGAGCTTGATAGATATTGTAAGAGTGAACTGATAATTCATCACTTTACCATACTAAGTACTCCTCAAAAAAATGGTGTGGCAAAGCGGATAAATCGTACACTCTTGGAGAAAGCAAGAAGTATGTTAAGCAATGTCGGATTGGAGAAGAGTTTTAGGCAGAAGCTATAAATATGGCTTGTCATTTGGTAAGCATTTCTCCCTCTACTGCTATTGAGTGTAAGACACCTATGGAAAAATGGACAAGTTGACATGTTGATTACTCTTCACTTAGAGTGTTTGGATGCATAGTTTATGTTCATATTCAACAAGAACAAAGGAAAAAGTTAGATCCCAAATCTTTAAAATGTATATTCTTTGGATATGAGAAGGATACAAAGGGATATAGATTATGGGATCCAAAAAGCTGTTGTCTTGTTGTGAGTAGGGATGTAAGTTTTGATGAGACTAGTACAATGAAGACTATTACTATAGCAAAAGAAAAGAAAAATAAACTCAATCAGATTTTGTTAAGATAGATATTGATCTTGGAAATGAAGACATCTCACCTCTTATAGATCTACCAAGTGAACCATTAGATGAGCAAAGTTCAGAAGTGATTCATGAACATAGATATCCAAATAGGAATAGAAGGCCTCCAAAAAGATTTGATGATTCATTTGTAGCTTATGCTCTTCTTACCGAGAATGGTGAGCCTTCTTCATATGAAGAGGCAATGCAAGATCAAGAGTGTCAAAGGTGGCATCGTGCAATGGAAGAGGAGGTAAAGTGTTTGGCCAAAAACCAAACACGGAGACTTGAAAAATTACCTATGGGAAAGAAGGCAATTGGTTGCTAATGGATATTCCAGAGGAAGGAAAGACTTCCAAAATCTGGTGGAGATCGATACAAAGCAAGGCTTGTAGCAAGGCTTGTAGCAAAGGGTTATAGCCAAAAAGAAGGTATTGGCTTCAATGAGATTTTTTCACCAGTGGTAAAAATATCTTCAATTCATGCACTTTTAGCAATCAATGCATTGCATAACTTGGAGTTGGAGCAACTAGATGTTACAATTGCTTTTTTACATGGAGAATTGGAGGAGGAGATTTACATGCATCAACTTGAAGGTTTTGTGGTACCAAGGAACCAGAGCCTGGTTTGCAATTTACAAAAGTCTTTATATGGACTAAAGCAAAGTCCAAGACTTTGGTACATTAAATTTGATGCTTTCATGTTGAAGCATGGATATAACAGAAGTGAGTCAGATTGTTGTATGTACCTCAAGAAGCTACATGGACCTAGAGTATTTGATTTAATCATCTTAGTATTATATGTGGATGATATGCTGATTAATGTAGAGGATATAGTTGAGGTGGAGAAATTGAAAGCACAAGTTGGTAAGGAGTTTGATATGAAGGACTTGGGTCTTCAGAGAGTGCGCTTGGGATTGAAATCCAGCGGGACATGAGCAAGGGAAAGTTATGGATATCTCAAAGGAGATATTTGGAAAATTTACTTGCTCAGTTTGGCATGGAGAATGCAAAACCAATGAACACTCCAATGGCAAGTCATTTAAGGATATCATTGGAGCAATGTCCATCAAATAGGGAGGAGAGAAAAGTAATGTCAAATATTCCTTATGCTAGTGTTGTTGCGAGTTTAATGTATGCTATGGTCTGCACTAGACTAGACATTTCATATGTTGTGAGTATGGTGAGTAGATGCATGGCAAATCCGGGGAAACAACTTTGGGAAGTTGTGAAGTGGATACTTTGTTACTTGAAAGGGACTATAACATTGGCATTACCTTTGATGTGGAGAAGGACCAAGAAGTAGGAATTACAAGGTATGTAGATTCTGATTTTGCAGGAGACTTGAATAAGAGAAGGTCTACAACAGAATTTTTTTTTACACTTGTTGGTGGTGCAGTAAGTTGGAAGTCTACTCTCTAATATATTGTTTCTCTTTCTATTACAGAGTCGGAATATTTGGCAACAACTGAGGCTGCCAAAGAGGCAATATGGTTACAAAGATTAGCCAAGGATGTAGGACTCCTTATCATGAAGTCCACACTTTTTTGTGATAGCCAAAGCGCTATTCACTTGGCCAAGAATCAAATATATCAATCAAAGACAAAGCATATTGATGTGAGACATCATTTTATTAGGGAAGCTATGACAAATGGTGAGATCAATTTGCAAAAGATTGGCGCAGAGGTAAACATAGCTGATATGTAGAACTAAACCTGTTCCTGTTGAGAAGTTCAAGTTATGCATGAACTTGCTCAACGTTCAATGTTGCTCTTTGGGATGATAAGGTGGATACAAGCAAAAGGTGGGATTGTAATGTTTGGCTTGTTATCAGTGACTTGACTGATCAGGAGCAAGAGCAAACGTGATTGATGAAACATGCGGTGAGGACAGGGACACTCACTTGTCTAGATATGTTCAGTCATTACTAAGGCTTAAGTATTAAAGTGACTAGATATCTTGAGTGGTCAATACTCATGAAGTCACACAAGTCAATATTCAGGAGTTCAGTAGGATGACAATGCCGAGGGACCATATATATATATGAGTGCAATGAGAAATAAAGGCTTGAAGGCTGGTGTGAGCCTGTTTCAGCCGTGGAGGTAGCTTCCGAGACAGGGAGTGAACCAGGTCGTTTCCTGTTGTCCTCTGATTTATGTTTAATGGGCTTTATGATGTGCTATTGCGATTGGTCCTGGGTACTTTCTAACACATAGCAGACCGGTAGTGTAACTCCACACCATGAAACCAGGCTCTTTTGTCCAGCGCATAGACTTGACGTCCATCTTTCACGATTGCAGTATTACCTATGGCTCTGAAGATATGAAGCTATCACAGCTTTGAACTATGACACATGGACTGTCCATCACATCCACAGTGTTTGACAGAAAGGAAGACACCATGATCTGTTGCTGTATCATTTCTATACGCAGTTCTGAGTCGCCAATGGTTTTATTCCTTATGGCTCTTCGACCTTCGATGAAATGGACAGAGTCCCGCCCGCACGCAACTTACCTTTACCAGGTTCTTGGTATTATGGTAATCCCTGAATAAAAGATTTTTAATTTGTGCTAGATCACGCAAAATTGCAGATATTCTACCACGCATATGCTGATACATGTTTCACGCACTGCACAATATACTCAATTTATATCTAACACATCACTCCTACTGTTCCTGCCATTTATTTGACAGACATGCTGTTAGCAATGTTTAGTTGCAATCGCATTTCCTTGCGAAGACCTGTTCTCACTCCTGATGGTCGTCACACCGCTGGTTTCGTTCATTTACATAATAACTGATCACCTCATACTCAACATACGATCCAGACAGGTATCGAACAGCTTTCTTCCCTTTCTCAACAGTCCACAGACCACCTTGCATGCATATATATTCTTCACTGCGTGCAAGCATTCCCCACTCTCATACCAGAAACATGTCTCCATGATCATCAGTACTGATCAAGTCCTCATATTCACGTATCCACAGCGCTTGTAGTCTGCCAAATTATATTCACGAAGACTCTGCTATGTCTGATTTATACTGTGAGAACAAACACCAGGAAATACACGGAAGACAGGTATGATGTGCAAGCAGGAGACATCCCTTCTCCGAACAGATGAAAGCCTGAGTGAGAAGTCGAATGTACAAACAGAACTGAATGGTTCTCGACAAACCAACTATCAGTCAACAACAACCCATTTGTGCAAGAGAAGAGTAGGGGACACAGGGGGATCAGAAATTCAATGTGGGGATGGAATTAAAAATTACGATTAAGGTTATCACAAAAAGGGTGATGCAAAATGATCTATTTCCTGCACGAGAGGCGGGGAGGGGAGGGAAAGACTTACAACCGGGGTTATCTTTAAGTGCTTCCTCTCCCAAGAGAGTTCTAAGTTTGCTTACATGTCTACAGTGGTCTTCTGAACACAAGAGATCTCTTACAAATGTACACTGATGCTACATAAATATAGATCCACGGTAGCTGGGCGGTCTGTAGTGCAGAAGATCAAGCGCACTAGAAAGACCAAATGTGAAGCTAAAGCTAAGGCTATGTACCCTGGACCTTAACACCCTTGATTGAAACATAGGCACTCAGGAAGATTTGAGTAATGTGTGAATGACAGCTATCATCGTGAATATATAGATGATAGCTGTCAAGTCGCAGGAAAGAACACCCCCTTGACAAGAATTTAAAACACTAAATTGTATGAATGGTCTGTAACATATGAGGGTTTGTTTCTCTTCCTCTTGTGCTATCAGTTTTGCTTTCGTTCACTGAGAACCAAATTTGACAGAGTTCCACGAAAAGGGGGGCAGAATGAAGCGAATCATAACAGGGCCCCTCATCACGACGCAGACACAAACACACACTGCAGCAATGGCAACCATTGACACCATGAATGGCCGGTAGAGAGATCCTCTCTGAGCACGCATAGCTGCTGGGACATGACTACAACGTCTAGGTTGGACCAATCTTGCAGCTGCGATACTCTCCGTATGTGATGTATTCCTGTTTGACCACATTGGGAGCTCGAAACCGTAGTTGGGATTCTTGGAGTCACTGGACGTTGGGTGCCCAAAGATACTCTTCGTACTTATAGCCATCGGGATATTGATAGTAACGTGACCGTCCCTCCTGGCCAGCTTACTCTTGACCAGCTGTATATACGATGTCTTCTGGCCGGCAACCGCACAAGCGTAGGGGCTGTCCCCCATGGAGTTGTGCACATGTAGCCACGTTTGCAAACCAATCTGTAGACAAGAGAAACCTTTTCGTTAACAGGCTATAAAATAGATAGTATCATTTGCATCTTTGTACATCTACAAGACTTACAAGTAATAATAGAACCAGGTAAGTGGCTTCAGTTCGTCACTTACGCGATTTGGGTCGTTTGTGAGCGCATCAATAACCTCTTCCGCATTCTCCATGCTAGCAGCAATATGCAAAGGCGTGAAGCCCTCAGGACCAGGCATATCAGGAGTGAATATAGTTCGGTACCGCGAACCATGCTTGGATATGCCCTCAAGAACTTGTGTCATGGTCACATCACCAGCATCAGCACCAGCATACGGAACGTATGCCAGTAAAAGTTCAACCATAGGCCGACATTTCCTCTTCACAGCTCTATGAAGTAGGCTGACCTGGTCGTCAAATATTTTCACCAAGCTCGTCACAGTCTCGTCATTGCTTCCAGAAGCGAAGCCACACCCAAAAATGATGTCCAGAATTTTATTCACCACGGCACACCAGTCTCGCTCTACAGCGAAGACAAGGAGGCGCTTTGGTCGTAAAGGCAACACTACAGGCAAGTCCCCAAGAGACGAAAATGCTTGACTTCTCTGGAAAAGCCACCCAAGCTCATTCAGAAAGCTTTTCGCTTCCAATTCCGCTATGGTCTTCGCAACGCGGATCTCATGGAAAACCTCATCTGGCTGATATTCGTTGCGTTTAGCTTCATCTGCTGCAATTAAACCCCTACTCTCAATCTCCGACTCCAAAGTCCGAATCTCCATACATAACCCGGGACTATCGGCTACTATGACTGGCACTGCATTTCCACCTCCTCCTTGTCGTTCTACCTGTAAATCATGACAAAACATGGTCGTTACAATTTTAACCCGCTGAATCCTTATATCGACCTAAATTGAACTGCTTCCTATCTATTTATTTTGTACTGGAATCATCCAGCTCTTAAATCTAGGAGGATTTTATAGCCGCATTCATTTCTCTTCCCTAATGAGTGGACTTAATATGGCGTAGTATGTGGACCGGGGAGGATTTTTCTCCGTGTGCAGGAAGTGAGTACTCCCTACGTCCAGTTAATCACATGCTAACTGCCATCTGATTACTTCGGCAGAAGGAAATTCAGAAGGGTACTCGGTTTGAACACATTGTCCCCGTAAAATATTGGGATGGTTCAAATACACGACTGAAAGGTCGAAGAAGTCGCACGTTTCGATTCCCTTCATCCAGAAGACGGAATTGAGATTGATGTCCTCTAACTGGTCATAGCGGCTTCTTCGAACAATACATCAGCAGCTCAATCCCACCTTTTCTCTTACAGCTGGAAAAACTGAAAAGGAATGATCAAGGCAATAGAGATTCCTGTTTGCTGACAGCATGCATTCGGTTAAGTAGAAGGAATCACGCCCCACCTCGACAAAAAATCGTCCGACGACACTTGGAAGTCCACCACAGAAGCTCAAGCGGTATTGATCTTCGCCAGTGGTAATTTCAGCGGGACCTCGAGATAACGTCTCGTTAACTTGTTCGACCCACTGTACTCCTTCGGCCATGTACTTCCCTTGATATGCACAAAATATTCTACAGGGACAGAGAAAGAAATGTTGGTCGTCAACTACGGATACAGTTTAGCTATGAACATCAGCGCATGAAATGGCATTTTGAGGACTGTCGTGTCATGCCAATTGTGCAAGACCAAGGAAAAGGTAGATTTCCAAACAAAACAGGAACTCCTTAAAGTGGATCTTGAACACGATAGAAGCAATGACAAACAATTTAAAGAAATGGAATGCAAAACCCGTGCTCGAACGCGATTTCACACCCACGAAGCATGCGAGAGAGGACATAATTCTGACACAGTGATCTTGGCACGATTCGAGTTTCAAACAACCGACATTGACAGAGTGTAAGTACCTCGTCCCGGATCGTTCCAGATTCGATCCCCTTAACACAATCTCAGTTCTCTGACCTGCAACAACTGCTAGCGGACGCGCTGACAGAATTTGAGGAAAATTCAGTCCTTTCGGTTTATTCAAATGTACCTTACCTGCAGTCGGAACCTAAATACCATCAGTATCTGCAAGACTCCTGAGTTCTAGATCCGTATTTAGTGATTGTAATGTTAGCCCATACCAAATAGCTCTGAAGTTCGGTTTCCTACCTTCAAGAAATGTTTTTTGACTCAAGCTACATGTTTTCCCATATTATGTATGTGAAAAGTCAATGTTTATGGTGTCCAGAGGCAATCCATCACATCACTAAACATATCAAGTTACTACAGTCTAAAATCATACTATTCTTTCCGCAGTCTATACGCTACGTCAGTCACAAGTATGAACGACAATGAGGTCAGAACGTGGATACCAGATGGGATAAGTACGCGTTGGCGAGAACTCTAGGTAACAAGTGATCACAAAATCCAGCCCGTCATTCAGAAGTATTTATAGAACAACTGAGTATCCACAAGCCTTCTACTCATAATCAATCAAACAAATACACATGCAGGAAGAGAATGCCGTGGAAAGATATTTGAGAAATGGGAGCAGAAGTCGTTCGAAGAACGGGGGATCCAGACCCCACTAAGTATGAAATCGAGAACGTGCATATGAAATGCAAGGATGAATGTGTGCAAAGAGAAATGAATTGCATCTAAGGAATTGGGAATTAAGTGAATCTAACAACACGATAAGCAGGAATAAAGACATAATTGATACACATCATAAGTAGCAACTACGGAAGAGGACTAGTATACATCATGTAATAGCAAGCAAGACACAATCTAAAATTGAAAGTCGGGGAGGACCATCACACAGAAAAACGTAGAGCAAGGAGCAAAAGACAGTTGAGCATGGGTGGTGGAGAGGAGCGAAGTGGGAGAGGAGTGGATGGTGTCTTGGCTGGGTCGGAGCAAAGCGTGAGAAGACTGGATATAGGAAATGAGAGTAGAAGCCGCTCGGACAACGGGAGATTCAGAACCCATCAAGTGCATATGAAAAGTAGATGAAATATAAGCATGATATGTGCTGGATTGGATATTAGGAGATGAGAGCAGAAGCCGTTCGAGGAACGCGAAATCCGGCTCATTAAGTGCATATGAAGTGGCTGATGGATTGGCGATAAAATGAAAGCAAACTAAATGAAAACTACATGCGGAAAGGAGATGAAGTGCAACTCATAAATCGAATGCAAGGCTAAGAACCGACATCATAAAATTATCAGAAGGGAACCACATGCAGAGAAACTGTAAACCAACGTGTAATCGAAACGAGTAATGCAACGCATGTAAAGAAATCGCTAAGTAATGCATGTATAGAAATCGAACACGACGTGTAATCATATGATGAGATAAGACGGGATATTAGAGATGAGAACAGGAACCATTCGAAGACTGGATACGAGGAGATCGAGCAGAAACCGTTTGAAGACTGGATCTGAGGACATAAGAGCAGAACCGTTCGAAGACTGGATATGAGATATGAGAGCAGAGGCTGATCGAGGAACGGGAGATCTGGGACTCATCAAGTGCATATGAAGTGCATGTGTAATGGCAATGAAATGAACGTAACGGGAGCAGAGCCGTTCCTAACATAAAAATTGATTTACAGAACCCGTTGTAAACTACCCGGGTCCATACTTGCGGATGATATACTAACATAGGAAGAGTTTTATAGACCCGTCACAGCAAAACATACTTAGAGAGCCAGAGAATCCAAGTAAGGGCAAGTATGATTAAAGGGGTGACAAGCTGTAGTCTGCCTGCTGAGACTGCAACCGTTCCCTATGCTCCGTAGATGCCAGAATACACGACATTTATAGACCTTGAATCCCCTACGTTACGTTAAGCTTTTCTTCGTATAAACTTCTGAACATTGGACGAGATCCCATAGCACCAGATTAGACGCAGAACGTGGTGACGGTCACCAACTCGGGCGATCGACCTTTATGGTAAACTACTTTGTGATCGCTACCTCTTCCGCAAAAGATCCTGTCACGTCCCCATTACACATCTCCATAACATTCACGATTTCGACAGGACTCACCATCTACAATTAAGGCGTTCTGACGTTGCACTTGTACATGAATTCGACCTTTGCTCCAAAACTCCCCACAGGATGTCAACCTGTGTAGACTACTCCGCAAGTTACCTTCAAGCTGGAAATACAAGAGTGGCAACAGTTAGTGTTCTAGACCCCTTTCAACAAATCCTCTTACAACTTTCTATGTTGTCGATCCAGACTGAAAATATACAAATTCAGTAATCGAGTATACAACAGACTGGACAAGGCATAAAACATTATGATCCGTGTGCCTCACAAGGGAAGGTGCCCTAAAGTATCAGACCCGGAAGCGAAGTCGCCCCCCACAAGATCTGTGCGAAGCAACAATTGGGACAAAATAGAACATGGCCGTGGATCTACCTCATCCCAAGCCAGCTTTGGCATTGACAAGAAAATGGTGAGAACAACACAGCCGGGGCGGATATGGCTTTCCATATCTGATGGTGAATTAGCTAGCCATTGTAGTATCTGTAACTCCCACACAACCACCAATAACATCAGTCAGCGAAGTTGAGGACTTGAAGGGAACAAACAGTGATACAGAAATTTATGAACAACTAGTTCTGCCCTACACAAAGTCCCTGTGTAAGGATCTACAGCACGTTCAAGGACCTCTGCTTCAGTGACACAGGAAATTTCGTCGAGTACGCAGACTCAAAGGTGTCTCTCACAACATGTGAGAAATGAGAGCAGAAGCCGTTCGAGGAACGGGGGATCCAGAACCCACTAAGAACATATGCCGTGCAGATGAAATATAAGCATGAACGTGTGCAAATCGAAATGAATAGCAACTCAGGAAATGGAAATTAAGTGAAACTAACAATACGAAGGTACGCTGAAGTAAACACATAATTGAAACATCTCATGGGTAACATCTGCAGAGAACTAGTATCCTTCGTGTAACCACAAGCAAGACGCGACCGATTAAGCATCTGAAATAGGAATCGGGTAGGGGCCATGAAACAGAGAAACATCGAGCTCAGAGTAATATACAAGGAATTAGTTGAGAATGGGTGGAGTGGAGCGAAGTGGGAGAGGACTGGATGGTGTCTTAGCTGGGTCGGAGCGAAGCGTGAGAGGACTGGATATGAGGAAATGAGAGCAGAGAGAACTGGATATTAGGAGATGGGAGCAGAAGCCGTTCGAGGACTGGATATAGAGAAATGAGGGCAGAGGCGTTCGAGGAACTGGATATGACGACATGAGAGCAGAAGCCGTTCTTCGAACGGGGATCCAGAACTCATCAAATGTATTTGAAATGCAAATGACATGTAAACATGATATAGGTATATGAGAGCAGAAGCCATTCTGGGAACGGTGATCCAGAGCTCATGAAATGCAAATGATCGGTAACCAAGATGTACTTTATGCACAATGCTAGAATAGTGATAAATCCATAAAGTAGAATGCATCGAATGTAACCTGAAGCAAAGGCATAATTGCAACAAATTGAGAATAACATATATCTAAAGGACTAGTAAACAACTTGAAATCGATAACAGCTATGCAAACAAATGCAAGAAACATAAAACGTTATGTAATTGACCACCAGTAAGCAGTGCGTTAACGATGAAAATTAAAACGTAGGCTGGAGTCGGACAGGAACACTGTAGACGCGGGAAGTCGAACCATGAATCAGGCAAATTGCGAAGGAAAAATAATAGGGAGGGAATTAGCTGGGTAAGGGAGGAGTGGAACAAGGCGAGAGCTCAGTGGATGGTGCTGCTGCAGAGACATAAGGAAGTGTAACAGGGTAATCAGAGCAAAGCGAAAGAGGACAGGATATAACGTATATTGCAACATGCGCTATGGACACTTGAGTCCTGAGACACTAAACAGCAAAGGGAAGCAGAAGGTGGCCATAGTAAACCTCCTCGAAAACATATACGACTTCATCAGTGCCTGAAGCAGTGCCGGAGTAGATGAGCAAGTGTCACTATCCCTCGTACCGAGTTTCTGCTCGAAAACTCATGAGTGCCAATGATATGAGGATATGAGAGCAGAAGCCATTCCAGGAACGGGAGATCCAGAACTCATTAAATGCAATGAAGTGCAAATGGAATGGCAATAAGGTAAAAGGAAAACTGAGTGAAAAGTACATGCGAATGAGATGAAATGTAAGTCATAACTCGTATGTAAACATGATATTTAGGACATGAAAGCAGAAGCCGTTCGAAGAACCGAGGATCCAGAACTCAATAAGTGCATATGAAGTGCAAATGAAATGTAAGCATGATATAGGTATATGAGAGCAGAAGCCATTCTGGGAACTGAAATCAGAGCAGAAGCCATACTGGGACATGATATGTGCAAATCGAGATGAGTATTCAATCCGTAAAGGAGATGAAGTGAATCTAACAAATCGAATGTAAGGCAAAGCACGGACATAATATAAATATTTCCTGATCAATACCAGAAGAGAAATATTATCCGTCATATAATCGATAAGCGCTAAGCAAAGCATGTAGCGAAATAGTACACAACATGTAATCGAAGACCAATAAGCAAGACTTGATATTCTATGTCGCATCATGCGCTATAAACACATGTCTCTCAGAACATATGGGAAATGAGAGCAGAAGTGGTCTCTCAGAAAATAGTAATAAGTCTACCTAACGCAATCTACAGCGATCTACGAAAGGCCTTCAACCCGGAGACATGGAATACAAGACACCCCTGGCACTCCACCAGTCTTCCGAGCAACTGCATCGACTCCACTATAGAAGTCGTCAGCAGTAATGTTTTAGACAAACCTACATGAGATTTCTGACACGTCGAAATGACTAAGGAAGTAAAGAGCGGTCAAGGAGCATAAAGACACTTCAACTCACTTTTAATTGGACACCGAAGTAGTTATGCTGGACTTTATTTCCCCCCTCAGGGTGGTGAGAGAAAAATGGTAGGTATGATTGACGTAACAATTTATTCCCTACGCGACCTTCCGAATATTGGTACACTAGACTCCGTGTTTGGAGTCTCTTTGAATTCGAGAAACAGACTAACCAGAAGTGACGTGGACAATAGGAGGCTCTTAGGTCTTAAATACCCCAAAAAACTTCATTCACAACTCATTGACTATTCGTAGTAGCGGAAGGTATGATCGATCCTGTGATGTTGCCAATTCTACCTGGTTTTGAGGCGCACTAACTAGTAGGAAATATTTCAACCACCTGATTTAAGCCCAAAAACACCCTCTAGGTTAGACTTTGGACTGTGACCGTCGAGTGTGAAGGTCCGACAGAATTTTGGACTCATATCAACTCACAACAATCACAAAAAGTATTTGATACTAGGAGAGAATCGAATGACTAGCAGCGGCTAACTACTTGAATTACACAAAAGCGTACAGAACACACAAACCAGCGTGATCCATTCTAAATTATTTTGACTTCATCTGCGGGCAGGTTTTGACATTCAAGTTATATGATGCGCTTTGATCACGGGAAAGGTGTAAGACATTTCAAAGTTGTTAACCCTCTTTTAATTCGTATAGCACTGCCTACTAACCTGTTTACGAAGCGATTGAGGAAGCTCTCCCGGGTCTTTCTCAAACAATTTGAAGGATATTCGCCCCGTCCGTTGATCCTGAAACTCGAAAGTAGGAAATTCCATGCTTAATCACCCTTCCTATACTTCTAAATTCTTCCTAAGTTTAGCTTACGAAGTAATAACGAGTTACCAAGTAGAGAAATCAAATTTGTTCACATAATGCACTCAAAGGAAGAAAAAGATTCTAAAACAATAAAACCTATCCTTATGCTCGTCCTTTCTCTAAGCATATTTCCGTGGACAGTCTTCTAACATCAGTTTCATGCTCACATACTTGCGTTTCGCATTATGCTACGTGGTCAGCTTTCCATCTCTGCCTCTCCTTATATCTCTGACTAAAAACATATGGACTCTGGTAATGAAGTCTCTTCTACGCTCTCAGAGTTATCAGCGTAAAGCACGCTAGGGAAACAAATGTACCTGCCAATCTGGAGACGAACTGGATGGGGATTGGTCTGAACCGGAAGGTGAACTCTCACTCAAATTTTGAGGAGGGGGCAGCTGTAGATCAATACATGGACGAGAATGATGCGAAACCACTTCTTGAAGATTTCTGGATTCTTGCCCTTCATTGAAAGTCATCATGGAAGCTTGCGCTTCCATGTCTGACGTTGATTCGGTTGCTCCGTCATCCTCCCTATTCACATCAAGTTTCCCATGACCATGACCTCTGTACTCTGAGGTGTGTGTTATTGGGAAAAGCTTCTGCACCACAGCTGATGGCGAGACTTGCCCTGGTAGCAGGTCTGTTTGTTCCCCACGGTGAACAGGGTTCTCCAGAATAACCTGTTGAAGGATGCTGTTAGACCTAGACCTAGAAGATGATGCCAGGTGCGTCCCGAGTGGCAGAGCAGTCATTGGAGATGACAGGGACAGCGGGGTGCAAGCAACCGCATGATCGACGTCTTTTCCCGGGATCCTCGTACCGACAGGGGTCAAAGGTAATGAACCATTGCCGTTGCCTATATGAGGTGCTTCTGCAGCTTTTAGTAATGCTGAAGCTAATTGATCCCTGATGCTAGTTTGCAAAAGCAAAGAGAGAGCATCCGTTGTCGTGGGAGCAGTTAATGCAGACAGCAAAGCTTCTGCGGAGTCTCCGGACCCATGATGAGTAGAATCATTGATGCTTGATTGTGGCTTCAAATCAGGCCTCACATTCTCAGCAGAGAAACCGTTGACTTTAAAGAGATTCGCCAAAGCTGCGTTGTCAAGTCCACCTTGTGATACACCTTTTTTCAGGTACTGGACTAAGTCCTCACGATCTCCAGTGAGTGCTCCAAAGGAACTGTTCACCGCTGTACAAACAGAAACCAGAGAGATCGTTATATACGATAACGAGAGATTGAGTTTCGCATTGGCAATCTAACCTCCGAGGCACAAGATTGCCTTTCGTCTACTCTATATTTGAGAAATGGAAGCAGAAGCTTGTCCATTCTATAATCTGTATTTCATTCAGCAGGAGGGAAGAAACACCTAGATTGCATTTACTAGACTACACATACTGGAAAAGGGAATGGCGGTATGCAAGAAAACAATATTTCCAAGATTGCAACGCCATTAAGGACCACCACATGGCGGATCCGGTAAAGAGGACCTAGGCCATTCGGAGAACTCATTCTAAAACTACGAAGCAAGTGGCAACTTGCAGGAATCCTAAAGACCTGTTCACAAGTCTATTGCGGCATCACGAGCTTGAGACAACAACAAGATTTCTTTGCAAACACTCTAAGGCGACTCATAACTCAAACCAGAACAAAAGATGCTGCTTGCCTTGTAATTGAGTAAGAATGTTCAGGACGCCTACAAGCCCGGCAACCTTCCCTGTCCCATTTTCCTCGCCATTCCCGTACCCTCTGGCCACAGCTGGATCAGGTTGATTTTTCCTTCTCCGCCTATTGTGACCTGCCAGTCTCCTCCTACAACTCCGCTTGCCTTCATCAAACTCTGCGAGGGGGTGAAATCTGCGGGCAAAAATCACGTGTCACTTCTCAAAATACAAAGGTAACTACCAGTAACTCGCCCTGCATAGAACCTCCTGAAGCATGTCAAATACTGCTGACGAGCAGCACAGCCGTGGACTCCTTGTAGCTTCACTTTGAAAACAACACACTATTCTACTTAACGAAATGCATAATGCTAACAACCTCGAGAATTGAAAGTGGAAGTCAAAGCGAAGAGCACGGCTGGAGTAAAGTGAAACAACCTGCTGCACTGCTGACAGAATCGCTGCATAAGGCGAGATACCAACGCCTTTCCCGCTTTGGCGTGCATCTCACATACTTTGTGCCGCCTGTGATAATCCTTTGCATGGCTAAGATCAGCCTTGCAATCATCAACTTGACACATGGGAAATTGAGGGCCAGGAGACGACGATCGGTAACGCTTCGCATGACGGGAACCATTACCTGCATCATCTGAATATGCATAAGAACGCCCCCCCAATTTTAAGCTTAGAGCCTCTTCTGCCTCGTCTTCGGGAGAAGACCCATCCCTTAAGAAAGGCTGCGCTTTCTCGGAGTGTGTGTATCCAATATCTTGGTACCCAAGGCGATGCTTTCTCCTTCGTTCTGACGTATAAGGGTCCTCATGATCACTAGAACCGTTTGGGTCAGGGCTTGTTGACGTGTCTAACCTCATAACAGCCCCAGAGGGAGCTGCAGGCTGGTGCTTCCTTCTGTTGCCGTTCTCTTCGTTAAGATAAGTTCGCTGACGCTCGCTCGCCTGTGCAGCTTGAGCAGTAGGCTGTGCTAAGAAGAGAACACTATCCCATTCCCACGATTTGACGTCCCACTCCATCCTACCTCCGTGATACTGGTGGTTGTACTGCGCATGTTCGAGCGATCCTAAAGCGTGCGGGGAGGCACAAGAGGAATCTAAACAGAGACGGGACGAAAACGAAGCTTGTCTCCCACCATTCATACTGTCGCGAGTTCCCCTTGCACCTGGAAAAAACTGATGCG
Organism: Lunularia cruciata; assembly: GCA_948567375.1. Classification (NCBI taxonomy): domain Eukaryota; kingdom Viridiplantae; phylum Streptophyta; class Marchantiopsida; order Lunulariales; family Lunulariaceae; genus Lunularia; species Lunularia cruciata. Next base: position 38,513,415 of record OX419755.1, on the reverse strand, counting down.
CAGAAAATGGAGGACTAGTCCTGGTAAAGCTGTCCAGAGCAACTTGTGAACCACCATCGCTGTCCATGTCGTGCCTTTCAGAAGCCTAGAGACGCCACAAATAAAAGACCTGGCAGGAGTTGCTAAAGTATTCCCCCGAAGTAAAGAGCATATTAGGAATCAGTTGACCTTGAGTTCTGATGGCAGGCTTTAAAACGATGCCTTTTCCACAGCAGACAAGATCCTGTCCAAAACTGGAAGTATGAGTCAATTCCGGAAGGAACCTAAGGCATCAGGTGCGATATTCCCCAGATCGCTAATTCAGCAGATGCCACTTTCCCTGTAGAAACAACCTCAACTGCCGTCGATAATTGTTATCTCCGAATTCTGGGGCTAGCCTACTTCAACATATAATATTAACTCGCTGCAACCGCCTTTGATGTTGATGTTTCTCCTACTTGAACTCTTCCGCTCAACCTGGCCAAAAAATAACCTCCACCCGAACACAATCTAGACTCCAGAAACCAAGTAACGTCCACACCTCCTTGTACGACTCTCCCAGGTGCAGTTTCAGGTGCTAACCAGTATGTGCCGCGGAACTCCTTCTTACAATACCCCGCAAAAGACGAATGGCAAGAACGACCTCAAAGTCGGCCGTAATGTAGATATGGTGGAAACTACCACAGAGAATCGAGCGGAGCAGCTTCAAAGAACGTCGATGTTAAGGCATGCCACAAGGTATATAGCCTATTGTCCTTCGGCATGAAAAAAGCCGTCAATTCTAGAGAAGCTGCGTATTCTTCGGGCTCCTCTCTGTGCTCATGAAGAACTACTTTCCTGCTCAACAAGAAGGAATATCTTCTCATCTTTGACAGACAACGAGGACCTCCCAGTGACTACCTCATTTTGGTATCCCAGTAGTTAACTTGACACTGTTCGAACTGCTTGATGGAAAATGTACATTTACAGCCACAATCCTTCTTGGTACAACATAAGGAGGTAAGCGTTCGTGTAGAAGCAATTCTTGTCTAAGATGACTCTGGTTGAACGTCGGGAACGAATTAAGTTGCTCCCGACCTACTACTCAGTCTGCTCTTCCTTCCCAGTTCGGTAGTCACATCCTTGCCATGACATCTTCGCAAGTCTGCACGAACTCCTCATAGCGTATTAACTTCCTGTCTATCACCTTCGAAACTCTTCCTCTTGCCTGTCGCCTATTGCCGTCAACCATCCGAGTCCCTGTCGTTCAACAAACTTGAATGAAAGATGTCCTGAATCTACAAACACCGTTCAGATCTGAACTCAAGCAACCACTCCTCCACTTTCTAGTCAAACCCCTCGTAACTTGGCAACAGCCACCGTACCAGGCATCCTCCACTTGCACAGATAGTGTGGCTAGACGAAATCAGTCGCAATACCTGGTACGGGTTAGGGTTGCATGCCCCGCTGGGCCAATCCAGTTACTACGGGCAATCAATCGTACCTCGCGCGAGAAGCAAGAAACTCTCTTGCTCTGGACGACAGATCGCCGAAAGAAAGAAAGCCAGCCAACCTACCGGACGAACGAACGAATTCAACAGAGCAAGTACGGGCAGTGCAGAAGAAAAGGAATCCCCTGTTCTTACCCGCTCTATACTACGCTTCTTCTTCCAATTCTTCCACTACTACTACTACTACCGTCCGCATCATCACTATTAGTTCCTCTTGCTGCTAGTACTACGACAACCACTTGCTAGGAACAACGACGAAGAACATCCTCCCTTAGTCGATCCTTTGGCTGTACCCTGGGGCTCCTCCTCCCATTCGTCGTCGAGTCGAGAGTTTCGCGAAGAATAAGCTAAAAGAAAGTGGAGAGTTGCGAGCAAAGTCCGCCGCCAGAAAACGAAAATTGAGTACACAGAGGCCAAAGGGCTAGAGACGGGCGAAAAGAAGAACAGCAGGCCTGGCCACACACAATCTGGCGGTAGACGATAGAACATATACCGTCTATCTCCAGTCCCATACATCAGGTGAGGCGCGGAGCGGAGCTGAGCTGGCATGCAGAGAAGCCGTGCAGGGCGATACGGCCTCCTTTGTGACCGGCAGTCTAAGGGGCCATCCGTCCCATCAATTCTTTGTTTGTTTGTTTGTTGGCTGCTTACTGTAGAGGATAGACTTCTTCTCGTCTCCCTCCAGCCAATATAGCGGCACTCCTCCCTGCCGCCAACAGCTCACTCGACACTAGGGCTCATGCCAACCCGACGTACCGAGTGTGGCTACGGGATCTCTCTATTCTCCCAGTAAGGATATCGTGTCCCGTAAGAGAGCATGATGAAATATATGACGCCGATGCCCTTCGTCACACCTGCAGGTGAGTGAGCGAACGACACTGTGAGCAACGGGTACGGTCGTGTTGTTTGTTGCAGGGGAGGGGGAGATAAAGCTGACCTGACCTGACCCGACTAGCTTTCCTCTGCTTTCCCTTCAGACTTTCCTCTGCTTTCCCTTCCGACTTGTATGGTGTGGTGCTCTTGTTGTGGAGTTCTGTCCTTTAGTCCATCAAATTTGTTGACAATTCTAATTCATCCTCACGTAATGCAATGTAAGTAGTAAAATTCATTTTCTCTGAGTTCGGAGAAACTGTGTCACCGCAGCACATGGGGCATGACTCCTCTTCTCCTCGTTCCCTTCTCCGTTCTTTTCTGTCATTTCATTTTTCGCATTCGAGTTGCAGGCAGTAGTTTGGAACATGCACTTGGTACTATTGGACTATGAAGTAAATTTATAAAAATACAGAGGGGTCGTCCTGTGAGAAAAGGACGGAAAGCAGGTCAAGCAAGATGAACAAGAGAAGTGAGAATTCTCGGGAAGAATCAGAAAGTGAATATCTTTGACCGATTTGACATCTCATCTCCTGATACACCTCACCGCAGGTATTGCTGCTAATTTCGCTGCCTTAGTTCTAGTTTTCCTCCTTGACCTACCTATACACAACAGGACCCTTTGAGGATTCGTAGAGGATTCTTCCCTTCAAACTTATGTTTAAGTACCGGGAAATAAAGTTACCGGATTTTGCAAACGACTTGTTCCCAGCACACGCAGTTGTTCCCATCACAACTGCGTGTGCGTGTGTTAAGACCAAATTGCTTGAAGTCCAAACGACTGGGAATCCAAACGCATGGTCTTTTGTAATCCATGAATAAAGGGTTAAGTCCAAAATCTGGGATGTCTATGTTATCATTTTTCCTTTCAAATCGTCATTGGTGTTCTCAGTTCCTCAGTCCAACTCCCGTCTGAGGCAGTAGTCGACACTTTCCCCATGACGGGTACCGGACAACTAGAAAGACTGTCCTTAAAACAGGAGTAACACTAGAACTAAGCACAAGATACACTGTCCAGCAAGTAGTACATGTTATACTCAATGATCGTGAGCTTGACACACATATAGCCACAGCTTGGCTCGCTCATGTACCGTATACGGAAAGCGAAACTTGGACGGTGGAGCTGTTGCAAATCTTGGTCAGATTCGTCTTTCGGAGGTACTGCCAGGGGGTTGTATTACTCTGTCTTTTGATGTTGATCTTCGAACCCTTTACAGTACTCTATATGTAGTAACCAAACGAATGTTTCTCCCCTCTTATCGCCCCATATGCTCCTCCACATCACGTCCTGTCAGTACTCGACAGTTTTCATCCTCTAAATAAAATGCTCACTATATTCACTAAATAAGCTATGGTAGCTTTACGTGCATGGTCCATTTATAACTGTAGTAGTGGCAGAAGGGAGGTTGGTTTCACCAATTAGTGGCCTACTTTGAACTTAAACATCAAGGGAGAAAACTACTCCTTCCTGTACACTGTTCAAGCGTCTATTTCGGGTAAGGCGTCCCCCTCACCTTTAGCTTCAGCTTTAGCTTTAGGGTGATTGGCACAGTTTATTGCTTGAGACGAGCTCAAAAGCTCAATCATTTCCAACATTACTTCTCACTTGTGGATAGATGGGATATCATACCTCAAAGGAAATTAGGAAGGAATACAAAGCACAAAAAGTGTACAAAATAAGAAAGAACATATATCCCAACGGAAAAGGGCCTTTTTCCTTTATGGCAAAGCCCTAAGCCAATAGAGTTAATCTCTATTGTCAAAGCAAACCTATTAATCACTTGAAGGTCTAGTGCTGTACAGTATGGCCCCCTACAGTATATTTAGATTTAGTTCCTAGAAGGTCTAGTGCAGTATAATAGAGGCAAAGGTTCTCTTAGGATGAATCTTGTAGAAGTGCGGGAAGTGGTCTTGATGTGAAGAGAGTTTTTGATCTACGTTGCATGCCTTTATAATCCTAATGTTTAGGAGCGTTCTAAAGATTGCACGTTTTTATAAGGCTAACTATAGGGTCATGAAAAGGAAATGAGGTGTGGCAGTAATACTACCATAACCCCTCTCTCTTGCAAATAATTTTGTGATGTTTCCAAAATAAGATTATCAAAGGCAAAGTGAAAATGCAGAAAAGTCTCCAATTCTAGAGAAACAAAGATACATAAAGCTAGTCATGGTAGATAGTATTCCTCTTTGTACTCGGTGACAAAAGGTTGCCTTTATCCTTGCCAACATGTGAAAAAATACTCTAATTATAGAGGTTTGGTAACTACCACATAAATCATGATGTGTCCTGCAATGGTGAAATCATAATATTTTCCTAGGTAACCACATAATCTATACCAAAGTATTTCTAGTAGCGTCATTCACCTTGGTGGAGTTTGCACCTAAAGGATATTATTCGGAGATATATACGCACAATGGTTTAGTAAACCTAAGAACGATTGATGTAGTAAATCTACATAAAGGGAGTATTGTAATCAAGGAAATATTTTAATGATATAAACGAGAAAAAAAAATTGAAATGATTGGAGAAGTATGGAGTTAAACTTCAAAACCACTTCCTTCAAATATATCTAGCTCTATCAAGTCCAAACATATTATCGGGATGTTATCAAGGGTGTGAGAGTACATACAGCAATTAAAAGTACATCTCAATGTAAAGATGTTTATGATAAGATGTTTATGAATATAAGACGTGTTATATAACCTAAGATAGGCAAGATGATCATGAGCAAACCAAAAATATGATTAAAAAAATACATTTTGAGTTTATTGTCGAAATCAGGCAAGGAGAATGTAATAAGAGCACATCAACTAATAGTAGAGCAACTAAGGCACATGTGCCTAAAGGAACTAATGAGACTGTGACTTCTTGTTGTATAAGACCGCATCTTCCTAAAACTATTAAAACTAAAGGAAGAATTATCCATAGATTATGTTTCTTATTTGATGGTTGTAGTAGCATACTTAAAATTTATAAACTAAAGAAGATGTAACATACAATAACATGAATATGCGTAGATGTGGTAAGAGGTCATATAAGGGAGTGTAAGTACAAAATATCTCATTAAAATATAGAATATCGCTTGCGTATTCTCTAATAAGAGAGGAAATATATTCTCCAAACAAAGAGAGGAAAGAAACATGACGGGTGCCTAGAACTATGGTGTCTAAGATGGAAGAGCTATAAGAATTATCTGGACGTACAGGAAGTATAAAACCCTCAAACCTCTTACTATACATTGAAACTTTGAGGGACAGTCCAAAGGAACGAGATCACTTGTAAACTCTAAGTTAGGTATCTGTAGGTTTGGGCATGTAAACTCAGACTTCAAAGGCAAATTATAAATATAGACAAGGCTTGTAGTATATTATCCAAATGACTGAAATTTTAGATGTTATTTAAGAGTGAATGGAAGAAACATAACGGCAAAGATAGTTCTAACTCTCTCAAAGTTATAGTAAAGTGAGCCATGGTAAACAAAAGACCATCTAGAAGATCTCCTTCATTAATCTAAGTTAGATGAAATCTTTTATGGTAGTATTATGGCCATATAATAAAAATTACTCTATGCTATAAAAATAAAAAAGTTGTATATTTCTTGCAAAGTAAAAAACATAAAATAAAGTATCAACTAATGGTATTGAAGGGCTTTGAGTCATGTACTTGGATAACCAGCTAATCTAGATTGGGTCCAATGATGCTCCAATAGAGTAGTAAACATCTTGTAACCTCAGATGCAGGCATAACAAACTAATGTAAACCTGGAGGAAATATTAAAACTATATTCATATTACAAAAATAAATAATAATAATATATAAAGAGCATATAGTCTACCAAGGAGCATAAGCGCATAGAAATCCTTGTATGGTATAGGTAAATCAAAAAGAAATAGAATTGAATGATATTAAGAGAATGCAGTCATGAGTAACAGGTTAATTCTCATGGTCTATTTGGAAGGACCTTGATATAAAGGGCTAACGTACATATGAAATCTAGGGGAGTGGAAATGGATGTGGTGACAACTCTCCATTTAAGGTATATAGATCTCCTTAAGACACAAAACTTAAAGAGTGTTGCTTCATGTTCATCATCCAGCTTGTAAATCTTGCAGTTTCATAGCCTATATATTAAACGGAAACAAGAACCGCAAGGCAGGCGTTCTGTAATCCACATTCACGAACAGCACTTCTCTCTATATATGTAAAAGTTTAGTGCATTCAATTGAACAATGAGAATATGCTCTAAATCGTGGTTCCACTACGAACGAACAAACGGAGGGAATGCAAGGAACCCAACACAATCCACCCGACCTCACGTCAAGATTTCATTCACCCCAAGCAGCATGGAAGTTAGTAGGATATCCTACATAGTTGTCAATGCAAGAAAGATGATCTCCTCCTCTTTGATTTCTTCCAGTTCTTCCCTAGCTCATCACCTCAATACATCAGTCCCAAAACAAACGCCACGGTGAGTTTGTTAAGACTACCAGGCATATTGCGTTCTAGTCGACCTAGGAAATGGAGAGTTGGATTTCCAAGCTGACAGCATAGTTCATTGGGTCCACTTTTAACTACTACAGTCGGGGTTTGACGATCGAAGTGACAAAGTGATGTATTCACAAAGGAAAATATGGTAGAGGAAAAGATTGGAACTGGCTGGCGAGGAATATCGTCTCTGCACGTGGTTGCAGTAAAGATATCTGCAGAATGAACTATTTACAAACAAGTTCTTCAAATCAATCAGTGACACATCATGATGTCCAAGATCCTTTGCTGTGGGCTTCCATAAATGGAGCGTTATACTAGGAAGAATCTCGCTACACAAAAATTGGCTACATTTGTGAAGGTTTTCTCGAAACCTTTCTTGTATTGAATTCTCTACAGATCGGAACAACTCTTATCCGCTTTTTGAATAGATCGCGCATAAAATATTGTTCAAGATCTACATATGTTTGACAACCATAAACTGAGAGAATTCTCTGGGGCAGGTGATTCAGAATTGAATCAATCTAAGAAGTTTATTGTTAAACGATACTTAGTACTTGAATTCAATCATCTGTAATTTATCAACACGTTATGATCAATCCTTAACCCCGGATGGCTAGAAAGGTCAAATGCCGGAAAGTTTTCTATGTATCCTACTGAGATTATTTATCAACACGTTATGATCAATCCTTAACCCCGGATGGCTAGAAAGGTCAAATGCCGGAAAGTTTTCTATGTATCCTACTGAGATTATTGTGAGACTCAGATCACACAACATCTGACAGAGATCATTCTCTCTTAGTGGACTTGTCCATTCGTCGCGGTTACTAGAAAACATTTTAGCTCTAGAAAACACTTTAGCTCTTGCTCTGGCAAGGGGGCAGACTCTTGGATCCTAGATCAACTATGCATTAGGGCATTCCTACTCCCACCAACTACTTTCTCTACAGCGATGAGATTTTGCCTAGGTTTGGTCCACCCATTTGCATTTTAACTTGTGAGTGTGTTCTACACTAGATGCAGTAGGTCATATGGCATGATGTCCTGTTGGAGGACAGATGATAATTACCCATGATGCTATTAGGAACATAGTGTCTGCTATGGCAGGAGAGAGTGGATACTTGGCTTGGAGAAAGAGTTAGTATGCTTTATAGATGATATGTGTCAAGGTAGACTTATACTTGGTCTGAGATGATCTAATGACAATAGTAGATGTCATAGTTATAGACCCTACGCCCGATACAATTTTGTAGGGAATGATTACCCATCCCCTTGGATGTACGGCGAGTGCAGCTGCAACTCGCAAGGTCTCCAAGGATAGGGGTATGTAGGGAGGTCACCTCTTTGTTCCTTTAGCTTTGGAGTTATATGGAGCTATGGACACAAAGTTAGACACATTTGTCAAGGAGTGCACTACAGTTTATCATGAGTGGCACCAAGGGTGCCACTCTCACTCTCATACTTTGTAGCATATTTTAGACAGCATATGTTCATTGTTTAGATAATGTGTGTCCATTGTTCTACGGAGAGTGCAATTGATGGTGTAATCCACATGAGCGTAATCACACTAGGTGATACTTCATCGGATACTCCAGTTGTTTGTAGACCATGCGACTTGCATAGCTCTAATATCTTAATTGCCGTAGGGCAGATTTCTCATATCTACTTTATTGGGGCTTAGCACCATTTTACCTATTTTATCTCACCTTGGTATGGCTCGCTGGGGTCTTCCCATCCTTCGTGTTTTCTACGCGGTCGCCCTTTCCTACTGTGATCATTGTGAGACAGAGGGAATACTTAGTTACTTATGTGATCACGAGTAGAGGCAAGAAGACAAAGGAAACAAACAAAAAGAGCATGTTGGAGACACCGTACTCTACTTGGGAGAAGAAAAGAAACCCAAGAAGACAGTACGCGCTGAAGCAAGAAAGGTACACCTATTCACACTCTTGCAGGAGCGAAGGAACTGCTGAGGAAAGCTCAAAGTGGAGCTTTCTAATCTCAGGGATGTCTTTTGGCCTTATTATGTAACACTCATCATCAAAAGTAATATATTCCCCCGTTGTTCAGAGATGAGTTGAAAGTTGTGCTCAGCCAGACAGCCGACCAGCTATCGATTCGACATTTGAGAAACGTTGTGGAGTTCGTTCAGACATGCGACAGGATATAGGGAAGGAAAAAAGTTAGATGCCTTGCCTTAGCAGGGGTTTGCGGTCCAACTCTTGAATTTCAGTAGAAGGAGGCTACAGTACAGTACACGCTAGAGATAGTGCTTCGGACAACGTCTGCTTCATGATCTGCCTCCCAACCCACCTAGAGTGAACAATACGGTTACATAATGGTGAAGTTGGGAAGGTAGGATTTTGTAGTCAATTCGACATCCATTGCTGTCTCTGTAATTTTCAAACACTTTAATAACTTGCCGAGAAGTTAGACTGCTGTTTCCAAGCAAGTGAAAATTGATGGGGTTGGGAAACGGATTGTACATTTATATTCGATTTGAAACTCGCAAAATACGCTTACGTCACAGAAAACACGATGTTCCAACTTGCTTTTTGCTTCTCCTCTTTGCGATGACAGTTACGAACTGCTTGATAGAATCGCCATGTTGAAATTGACCTTGGGAGCGATTAGCCAGCTACAGTAGGATTGTGTTTGCTTACCCATTAGTTCTTTTCTTCTCTCGTTTCTCTCTACTATACGTGTGGTACATCTACTTGAAATACATATTAACTCGAGGAAGAGCACATTTCATACAAGCGTTGCACATGAGCACTCTGAAGACTAGTCTTAACACCCCGTGTTTTGATGTACCTTCTGGAAGACGGGACGCACGTAGGAAAACAAGAAGGATACGAACAGCCCACCAAGCCCAGCAAGAAGGATGAAAGACCCCATCAAACCATACAATTATAAAAGTGTAAGAGGTAGATTGGTCTGACTCTACCAATCGAGGTATACAGTGACCGTACAGCCTATCTCCCCAGAAAGGTAAGGATGCGCCACAGAACCTCGAATCCTCGTAAGTTACAGAAGGTTCCAGGATTTACTTCAAAGTTACCCACCCAGATATAGTGCCAGGTACAGTATAAGCTTAAAATAGAGCAAAAAAGTTTCTTTATTTACGCGCTATTTAGATTATCTTCTATTGATTCTAATGCCGTGCCCAAATGTAGCCGTGCCCAAATGTAGGACATGGGAACCAACCGCAACCCTCTGTTTCCCTTATTACAGGGAAAGAGTTCTCTCGCTTTAGCAGTGGCAGCGAGACTCGTGAATCATCTCATGGAACTTCGATATGTGAGAAGTTGTTCCCTTGTATCCTTCAATTTGGGTCCATCTGAGCTCCAGAAAATATAACTATACAAGTGTCCCGAATCCCTATTGAAATCTAGAAGGAAAACTCTTGCCACACTGCACTATTCCCCGTTCAAACCACCCACGACGCAGTCAACAAGAGACAAATTTTTGTATACTCTTGAAGGGAGTCAATAGGATCAGCCTGGCTGGTTGAATATCCTGAGGTGCAAATTCACGATACCAAAGGAGAAGGAAGTTCATCTTGAACTAAATTTCCTGAGTCCATGGGCAGCATCAAGGTCGCCATGCACGACCTTTAGGTGTAGACAAGCGTGACGAGTACCATATGTACCTAGACGTGTGGGTTATGGCTGTCGGACTGAGTCTCTTGAGCTCGGTTTGTGTCTTTGAGCCACAACCGTCCGGTAAGTCAATCAGTTGTCGTTGTATATTCACAACAGCTAAGAAGATGGGAAACAGTAACTTGGAGAGGACAGGGAAATCGTACGAAAGTCTAGCATCTACAGGCATTCTAAGAGCTATGCGGGTCTAGGAGGGAGGGAGTTAACGATTCTTCGTATTCTGCATCCAATCAGGAGTTAGAAGACTTTGAGCTACTATCAAAAGAGAATTCACAGACACGAACTTCGGAGTCGAGGACCTATGCAGATCGAGAGGGAAGAAACTGTGACAACCTAAAACCCTTGACTCTCAGTTTCCTGTGTGACCATGAATAATGATTTTCAGCAGCCATGCAAGTAGTTGTTGAACGGCAACAAGTATATATCCAGAAAGAGGACCGAGTTGTTGGAAAAGCATTTTGAGGAATGGGCTCCATGACAAGAAATTGCAATCGTGGGCTTTTGCACTTTCTTGTCCTATTTTCTCTAGTCCTAAGGTGGAATCCTTTAGTATTGATGGGTTTCACGAATCTTCGGGTTAATAGGCCTCGTTTGGACTAATTTAAGAGGTCCTCTTGGATAACGCATTACTGTCCAGACTATGAGCTCTTGAGGTCAATTATAAAAGTTGATGCAACCTTTATCAACTGAAACGAATGTCTGTCAATCAAACAAGATTTCTCCCCCCTTAAGTAATCACCAGTCAATCAGTTCACTTGTTTCCATAGAGGTCTTCGTCTTCGTGCATTGCGTTTTGTAGTATCAGTACTTCTAGATTGAACGGTAGTTTTGAGAGTGTAAGCACGCTAACAATGTTTTGGACAGTCTGAAGGCAGCTTTTAGGCGTGCATATCTTGCCAGTATCTGCGTCAGCAGAGAGGACAAGAAGAGCCCTTACCTACTTCCAGCCAAGTTCACCTTTGTGTATTAGGACATGAGAGGAGAAGCCGTTCGAAGAAAGGAGGATCCAGAATTCATTACGTGCATATGGGGTGCGGATGAAATGTAAACATGATGCATGCAAATCGAGATGAGAAATGAATCCGTAAAGGAGGTAAAGAGCCAAGCTCACCAGCCAAGTTCACCTTTGTATAGTACATCCGAAGTCCAAGGTAAGTCCAGAAGTCGATTCCTCACTCAGGTGGAATTGATTCTTAAATCCCTTGGTCCGATTTCGATTAAGCAAGAGAAGTTCACAAACAACTCCACGGAGCTCTCGGGCAACAACATATGAGAAGAAGCTGGTCTTCTAGTGGAGGATAGACCACTCCAAGTTTCCTAGTCCATTCCCAAGCCAGTAACTGGAAGAGCCATGTGCTTGAATCTGCTAGTGAAGACGGAAAGAAACCACACTGGAAGCGCAGAACGACTATGTGTTTGTTCTTCGGTTTTCCCATTTCAGAGAACAACACTTCAGATAGTACCGAATATCGCTGTGCGATTGGCGCGGATGAAGACAACTAATGTAGTTTTACTTCTGTCATGTACCTTGACCCTCATAGTAGGGACTGCATATGCCCCATCCCATGTACGAGCCCTACTTATGGTTACACGAATCAAGTAGAAACATGCTATCTTTCGCCTGAGCCTGATAAGGCGCAGGTGATGTAAGTTTTCAGTAAGCAATACAGAAGCTTTGTACATGTATAACGAATGTCCATCGGCTGAAATTAAGACTAATCTGACCATCCAGAAACGATCATGAGACGTGGTAAGATATCTTCGTTGTTGATTTCTGCAACACGTGAACCCACTAAACGAGGAGCACAGTGGAAAAAGAAGCTAAGGACCTGGTCCTACAGCTCGTCATTGACCAAGACAGCATCACCATACACGGGCGCAGCAGTATAAGTAGAAGTTTCTTCGTAGATAGGCGTGTGTGTTGAGTAAATAGGAGGCGACGTGGCTCGTTGTGATCTCCAGATCCCTAACCGCTTTAGAAATATGTAGTTACAGACGAAGAGAAAAACTGCAATGCCTAACAGCAATATGGCCCTGGAAGCATATTCAGCAAAAAATCACTTATTTATTCATGCACTAACGGATATTTTGACGATTAAAGCTTCTGACAGGAGAAAAGAACACAACTATGACAAGAATGGATTAATGCAAAAGATCACGCTTCGGTGCATTGTATGGACTCTACAAAATCCAAAATTTTCCAGCTTACATACCTGTCGATAAGATCTGATCTGCTCATTGACGAAAGCAGGCGCCTGGTTGTATTCAAAATTGATCGAGCCCCATGGTACTCTTCCTTGGCATTCAGCAAAGTCGTATTCGATTGATCTGCAAGTCGACTAACAGAATATTAGTACAGAAGAGGGAAGTAAATGAAGCGATTCCACAAGTTCGGCCACCGACTCATAAGTTCCAAAACGATCGTTAGTGAAAGAGGCCTCTCAACGCAGATGTAATAGGCGAACTCACCCCCTTCATCGCCTGACCAATAGAAGACCGCCGTGAACCAATCAGAAAAGAATGCTAAACTTCTATATAAAGCCATTAGAGAGGGTAGTGTAAGCGGATGTTGCCTTCTTCTGCAAAAGTTTGCAATCTTCTTTAGCGGCCTCTAGAGATTTATGAGCGGACACCTGAATTTCCTTTGAAAGGAAAGGCCTTCATAACCTACTCCTCCATTTCAAGGTGTAGCAACATGGAGCATGATCTTCGACAGCGTTATTTGAGCTCTTATAGATCGCAACAGCAGCAAAATACATACCTAGGGTCTGTATGGTGTTCACACTCCTCTCTACTTCCTGCAATTCAGCACAATACCGGCCTGTTTAGAAACCAGCTGCTTCAGGTTCAAGCAAATGGTTAACAAGAATCGGAATTTTCTATGCTTTCACCAGTTGTGAGCCTGTGCCTTCTCCAAAGGAAACTCATCGGAAGCTTATTTCCACGTTGATCTTCTGAATATATTTTGACTTTTCACTTCTACCACAAACTATATGCTTCGGTGAATTATTCTAGTGGCTACCATAGCAAGTAAGTAGGTACTTCAATCGTACAAATTGTTCTACAGCAAAGTCCTCTCACGTATTCCAAATATTTTGGCAAATGCTTGCTTAAGATGTCGATGACTTGCAACGCTAACTTTGGAGCACAACCTGTATCATCATCTGACGAGTTCGACGCAGCCCATCTGTTATACTCTCCGCGCCTGCCACCATTCCCGCTTGAGTCCTACATCAACCGGAGAGGATATCTAGTCATTCCATTTCAAGGTATAGTAACATGGACTCGCATATCGAATTGCGAGTGAGAACGAAATTAATAGGTCAACGATATGATTAGAGGCAATGTGAACCTATCCAAGTAAGGGAAGCAAAGGGAGATGGTATGAGTAATGAAATTACTGCAAATTACGCCGACGCAGGGTCGCCTCTTCACCTCCTGCCAGTAAGAGCTCTCGCTGCATACACCAGTAGCAGGCAAAATTGGATTTATTGCAGGTTTTCAAATCACATTGCATCGCGGAGCAGAACACTTTAAACCTCTTCACTGAAAACGTAGGGAACTTGCTCTCAACTGTAGTTGGGCTTCTCAATCTCTCTCTTGGAATACTCTATATACGAATTCCAGAACGAGAAACTGACAATGACACAGCTAGAGCGCAAGCAAAGAGCAGAATAAGTTTCAAGTACTTGAGAAACGGGAGCAGGAGGCCTTGACCGAACGGGGGATCCATAACTCACTTAGGACCGTACGGGAAACATGGATATTGAAGCAGCGGAATGCAAGCAAGAAAGTGATGCAAACTGAAGGGGAGGTGATCTAGGCAAGTAAATACACAGTGAAACATAAGCGAAATCGTTAGAAAGGAGAAGCGATAATTAATACATTCTATGAGCAGCATCCACGGTGAAAACATATACATCATGTAAGAAAAGGAAGCGAGCTTTTTCGAGCAGAAACAGAGGATCCTTCTGAAAGTGAAAGCAGAGGGAGACCATCGAGCGAGTAGAAAGATGCATTCAAAAGCAAAGGGTAAACATCTAACAAGTAGGAAAGCACAGCGTTCGTGGATGAAGACTGGGCTGGAGCGAAGTGTGATAGAACTGGATACAGTATATTATCACAGCATACTCTATGAGCGTATGAGTCCCAAAATAGTATCAATATAAGAAAGCAGACAGACTGTCTAAACAGTAAGTTGCAGATATTATGTGATCTAAAACATGGTCGCGTGCGGTGTGAACTACACACTGAACTGAATGGTAAGTTGTAAACCATCATTCAAGGAACCGTATAATATTGAAGAAGTACCCTTAAGACATGTAACCAGAAGAGATTGGCGAATAATCGTCTAAAAGTGAACAGGAGAGGACCATAGGGCCTCATACACGGAAGAAGCTAGGTACTATTGTTGACATAGTTGTGGCGTATTGTACCAAAGGGATCTACCAGCTCGATGTAGATTTGGCCATAGCAATACTATTTCCCTGGAAGAAGTAGAAATGGGATGATGTAGGAAAAATTGTCTCAGCTGAATGAGGATCAAAGCACTTACTTCCTGCTTTGCTGCTCTTTCGATATTTGCCTTCGCATTTTTGTTGGCGGTTCTGAGATTCAGTCGTAACCTAAACAAACAATACCTTTAAGGTTCAGAACTAACCTTCTTTCGTTCTCAGCAACTTTTGCAGTACATCATATCAACTAAATGACGTAACAAAGACAACCCAAGCCTAACTACGTAAATTGAAACGATTCAAAAGGGTGTCATTCTGCAAGACGTCTTTGAAACCACAAGGGTTAGGCACACTCATCAGTCTGTAACTGTTTATGTAAATACGAGACATATACTTGAGTGATGGGATCAGAAGCCGTTCATGGGACGGGGGATCCAGAACCCACTTAGGCCTGAACCGGATACATGCATATGGGAGATGCAAGCGAGCGAGGGATGCGAAATGAAAAGAAAGTGAGGTAAGTAAGTAAATACAGAGCGGAACATAGTGAGACATGTATTTGAGCAAAGGGAGCAGAAGCCATCGACAAACGGGGGACCCAGAACCCACTTAGTAGGGAACCGAGAACGTGCATATGAAATGTAAGCATGCACGTATGCAAATTGAAATGAAGTTAATTTAAGCAAGGAAATATAGAACGAAGATAAGCGGAAGTGATAAAAGCAAGAAGAGAAATATATAGTATAATAATGAGACATATGTTGTACAATGGAATACAGAACCCGTTGTAATCAACCCAGGTCCATAAATATGAGACATGTAGAATTAGACATACTCATTCAGTTGATTCTTCCATTTGAGCAACTCCTGGGCGCACGCTTCACCACCCTCCTCGCTGCACAGGCCGGCCACCACAGCCACCACAAGCAAACGTTTAGAAAGGCAGGTATGTACGTTTTCTTCTGAACAATCTACTGACAGTGTCCGTTAGAGTGGTGTCGAGGAAGCGGGCTTTGGTAAAACGAGAAAAGATAAAGTTTCTGCACAGCTTACTCGGCAACGACAATGCCAAACCCGGCAAGTAGATGTTTTAGGTATGCTAATCACTCTGGTTTCTGTATGCGAAGAACCATAGGAACCTGGATGAATTACACGAAACAATCTAAGTTGCGTTCAGGCCAGAAGAAGACCGCTCAGCTCAAAGTAACTGCGGGCTATGACCAAACTCGCAACTCACCTCGGGAACTGCTGAGATATCAAGTCCATACGTAGAATTAGCGATTGCAAGGTCGTGAAGCTATCTTGCACAGCAGCATTCAGTCGGGGCAAGGCGGCTTTTGCTGAATGGCCCCTAACAGTTCCACATTTCTCTACTGCTTGAATTTTTTCAACTATCTTGGAAGTAGCCTCTTCCCACTCATTCTGTGCGAGCTCAGCTGCTGCTTGCACATCTTCATCCATATCTCCTTCCCCTATAGCTTCAAGATTAACCGTGGATGTGAAGTTAGTCGCTAGATTGAGGCTGACTATTTTCTTGCCCTCCTATTTACGAAGAGATACCCATACAAGACACGTTGCGCATGGAAGCTCAAATTAGACAACATCCTGTCCCAAACTGGAAGTATGAGTCGATTCGGGAAGGAACCGAAGGCATCAGGTGCGATATTCCCCAGATCGCTAATTCAGCAGATGCCACTTTGCCTGTAGAAACAACCTCAATCTGCCGTCGATAATTGTTATCTCCGAATTCTGGGGCTAGACTACTTCAACACATAATAATAACTCGCTGCAACCGCCCTTAATGTTGATGTTTCTCCTCCTTGAACTCTTCCGCTCAACCTGGCCAAAAAATAACCTCCACCCGAACACAATCTAGACTCCAGAACCAAGTAACGTCCACACTTCCTTGTACGACTCTCCCAGGTGCAGTTTCAGATGCTAACCAGTATGTGCCGCGGAACTCTTTCTTACAATACCCTGCAAAAGACGAATGGCAAGAACGACTTCAAAGTCGGCCGTAATATAGACATGGTGGAAACTACCACAGAGAATCTAGCGGAGCAGCTTCAAAGAACGTCGATATTAAGGCATACCACAAGGTATATTATCTATTGTCCTTCGGCATGAAAAATGCCGTCAATTCTAGAGAAGCTGCGTATTCTTCGGGCTCTTCTCTGTGCTCATGAAGAACTACTTTCCTGCTCAACAAGAAGGAATATCTTCTCATCTTTGACAGACAACGAGGATCTCCACATGACTACCTCATTTTGGTGTCCCAGTAGTTAACTTGACACTGTTCGAACTGCTTGATAGAAAATGTACATTTACAGCCACAATCCTTCTTGATACAACATAAGGAGGTAAGCGTTCGTGTAGAAGCAATTCTTGTCTAAGATGACTCTGGTTGAACGTCGGGAACGAATTAAGTTGCTCCCGACCAACTACTCAGTCTGCTCTTCCTTCTCAGTTCGGTAGTCCCATCCTTGCCGTGACATCTTCGCAAGTCTGCACGAACTCCTCATAGCGTATTAACTTCCTGTCTATCACCTTCGAAACTCTTCCTCTTGCCTATCACCTATTGCCGTCAACCATCCGAGTCCCTGTCGTTCAACAAACTTGAATGAAAGATGTCCTGAATCTACAAACACCGTTCAGATCTGAACTCAAGCAACCACTCCTCCCCTTTCTA
Organism: Lunularia cruciata; assembly: GCA_948567375.1. Classification (NCBI taxonomy): domain Eukaryota; kingdom Viridiplantae; phylum Streptophyta; class Marchantiopsida; order Lunulariales; family Lunulariaceae; genus Lunularia; species Lunularia cruciata. The sequence goes on along the minus strand of OX419755.1, from coordinate 38,495,785 downwards.
GTCAAACCCCTCGTAACTTGGCAACAGCCACCGTACCAGGCATCCCTCCACTTGCACAGATAGTGTGGCTAGACGAAATCAGCAGTAATACCTGGTACGGGTTAGGGTTGCATGCCCCGCTGGGCCAATTCAGTAACTACGGGCAATCAATTGTACCTCGCGCGAGAAGCAAGAAACTCTCTTGCTCTGGACGACGGATCGCCGAAAGAAAGAAAGAAAGCCAGCCCACCTACCGGACGAACGAACGAATTCAACAGAGTAAGTACGGGCAGTGCAGACGAAAAGGAATCCCCTGTTCTTACCCGCTCTATACTACACTTCTTCTTCCAATTCTTCCACTACTACTACTAGTACCGTCCGCATCATCACTATTAGTTCCTCCTGCTGCTAGTACTACGACAGCCACTTGCTAGGAACAACGAAGAAGAACATCCTCCCGTAGTCGATCCTTTGGCTGTACCCCTGGGGCTCCTCCTCCCATTCGTCGTTTTGCGAAGAATAAGCCGAAGGAAAATGGAGAGTTGCGAGCAAAGTCCGCCGCCAGAGAGTAAAAATTGGGGCAAAAGGGTTAGAAAGCCACTTCGCATGGCTCAATGGTGTATAGTTTTTGAAATTCCGTCCATCTCTTAAATATTAACGGAAAGAGCCTCTTAATGTGCGCTTTTGAGGTTATAGGAAGGGAAAAAGGGTTTAGAAATATCACCTAATGTGATTAGAAATATCACCTAATGTTATTACTTTCATATGGATTGCACCAACCACTGTAGAGCAATGGACACACGCTACAAAGTATAGGTAAGGTAGTTAATTGTGACGAACATTAGTTAAATAAATATATTATGATGATAAATCATCTAGGATTATTAATGTATATTAAAAATAAAATAAAAAATGATTCAAATAAAATAAATTTTCCAAACATTAATAATTTTTTTGGTTATTTATTTATTTTGAAAAAAAATTCATCAAATTTAATTTTCAATCCTCCTTCGCGCGTTCAAGATAGAGTTTCTAATTTCATATTTTCTCAAGAGAATCGAAAATTTTATTTTGAAAAACCCGAATCTATCATAAAATAAAAACTTTGAAAATAAAAGTAAAAATTACGTATTTAAATTACGCAATATGTAACCTGACTCAATAATCTAGAAAGTTTTGTTTGTCAAAATAGCTCAAACCGAACTCCAAAACTGCTTGACTTAGAGACTCCGGCCAAAGGCCAAAGGGTCCCGATGTGCATATGAACCGCGTCAAAACGTTAGCACCCGGACCTTGTCTTTGAGTGAACTGCCAGAACCCATACAGCCATGTGTGTCGGGTAAAGAGAGGGGCGCGAGAAGAACACCAGGTTTAGGCACACACAATCAACCGGTAGACGATAGAACATATACCGTCTATCCCCGGTCCTATACATCAGGTGAGGCGCGGAGAGGAGCTGAGCTGGCATTCAGTCTGTCGCGAAGAGATACCCATACAAGACACGCTGCGCATGGGAGCTCAAAGGCACATCATGCTGAACGGTATTTGATTGAGATCGAAAAAATAAAATGGAAAATAGACATTCATCGGGACTGATCCCGACTGCTGGGAATAGGTCATCCCTGATGTTACAACATTGATAGGACGCAAGGTCCACTCAAATCTAGCATATATATCACACTTCTCCATTGGTTTAGGGGAGCCTCCCGTTCTCGTGTGAGAACGAGACCTTTTCATTTGAGTCAATCCCAAATTGAATATTGGTATTAACGGTCTTTTCATTTGAGTTAATCCCCAATGTGTTGAGTCAATCTTAAATTGAATATTGGTATTAACGGATAGCTAAATAGTCCTCTGCGCCAAGAATGACACCTACTTCTATGTGATCATCACAAGGTTTGTTGAGACGTCTTCTGGATCATCTCGTATTCATGACTAGATAAACAAAAGTAGAAGTCAGCACTTCCAGAAGTAAGATCTTCTGGAATCAGCAGTAGAATCGTCCTCGGTATTGCTGGATATTAGATGGAAAACGACACCATGAAATGATTGAATGAGAATGCAAACATAGAGGGACTATGAATGTGTCCAAAACCAGCGCCTGCACCACGCTTGTTGATCATGGCCGGGGGGAAGGTGGGGGTGTGGAACACACTACTACAGTAGTGTAGTCGTATGAACTGTAGTTACGAAGAAGCGGAGATGAGAGGAAGGGATACCAGTGGACGAGTTAAGGGAAGCACAAACGAGTAACCAAAGGGAAGGGAAGGGAACGAAAGGAAGCATCGAATCGGATTCGGGAAGGGACAGGACAGGGGAGGAGAGGAGAGGGCAGGAGACGACGATGATTGAAGGAAGGAAGGAAGATGGATGGCAAAAACATGGAGGAGGGGGAAATTTGTGGGGCAAACAGTGTAAGAGCAGATGCAAAAGTGAGAGAAAGTATTTATTGTAAGATGCATTTTCTGTAAAGTAATTGGTGAGCGGAGGAGGAAAGGGAAGGTGAAGGTGAGGGGGGAGAAGTCTAGTGGAAGAGTTGAGAGTGCCTTCCAGTGGAATGAGGGCACTTTGGCACGCATGCACCAAAGGAGGAGGGAAAGGAAGTAGTTTGTTGCTGCAGCAACCTGAGGGGGAGAAAAGCAAGCTCCTGCTGGTGGAAGAAGAAGAGAAGAAGAAGCAACCGCAGCAGAACAATAATAACCATCACCTTCTGGTCTCTCCCGCTTCACTCGTCAAGGTCGAGACCGCCATGATTCTGCTACCGGGAGCCTCGAGGGTGCTGCAACAGGTTCTTCTCTCTCGCCTCCGATCGTATGTGACCTGTCCTTTTCCCTCCATCCCCACTTTTTCAATTCTATCGCTAGCTCGCTCATCGTAGGATGATTTTAAGTATTTAAGATTGAATTGTGTTCGAGAGAAAACCGTCAGCCGCTGTTTTACCATTTTTTGCTACAAGGTGAACACTGCTGATGTACCCAAGAGGGCGTAGGTTATGGATTGGAGAATGTTTCCGGTGACTCTGATCCGTCTTGGATTACACAATTTCAGTCCCTCTAATGTGGTCTGCGATGCACAAACCATTATTTCCAATGTCAGCAAAACTCAGTCAATCCTTCCGCTCGGGCGGCGAGTTGTCGCAAACTTAGACGAGTTATACTTATATTGTACAGCATGATGTGCCTTTGAGCTTCCATGCTCAACGTGTCTTGAATTGGTAACTCTTCATATATCGGAGGAAAATGGTTAGTTGTCAGTGTTACTTGATTTCGGTGGTGCATTGGTTTGTGCAATCGGCTGGCCCATAGGTCAGTCGAGCTCTCTATATGGGCTTCATTGTTCCTCGAACCACTGGTCTCCACCTGCCATCAAGTGTCCACTAATGGACCTTCTCAAAAAGCAAGTGAAGTAGATTTCAAGTTCTTGGACTGGGGAGGGCGCTATTACTGTTTCGGATATGTACGCATTGTAGGATAATGAGTATATGTGTTCTTCTATTCCGAGTCGAACGTAAAAGTTCCAATGGTGTGGACATTCTGATACGTCTAGAAACCTAAGCGGACTGCATGTTATTTCTTTGCTCTACGTGATTTCGACAATGAATGAATCGTTGTACTTGTTGGTGATCTTTATTGACCTGATTTATTTTCACCATTCTGTTTATATCCGTATGTGAATGTCGTTGTGGGAATTCTTCACATTCTTCGTGCACACCTGCCAACTTCGCCTCCTTGTGTGCTGTTGCAGGACAGAGAAGCCTGCGGAGGTGGACTTCCATTTAACGGAGTTTGATGACATCCGGTATCACATCAAAGTACGACTCTTTACACTGCCTTGACCTAAATATGCATCGTTAGTCTGTCAGGGAGCGTGATCTGAGAGGACATGCTCTTGTTTTCTTCATTGCCTAACAAAATAAAACTTTTTCCGAGCTCCTAAATATGGACGATGTCTTTTGCTGTTTCTGGACCTGAGTTCTGTGGCCTAACCTATCTCTCTGCAGGCGTCAGCCAAAGAGCCAAAGCAAGTTCTGCTGTCAATCTCCCTTCCACAGTCACCTCCAGAGACTGTTCTCTCTGCTGGCCTGCCTTTTGGTGCAATTGAGGCTGTAAAAGGAGCATTCGGAGCGATAGCACAAGTTGTTGACCCAACAGAGAACGATTATCACCTAACACTAAATGTGGACGTTGCGAACTTTCCGAGTGACCATGGTACGAGTAATACTAGTACAAGTTCTTGATTACCTTCAATGAGTGGACAAACTTTAGAAGAAGAAAATAAATCATAAAGTCTCTTTCAAACACTACAGTAATATAGCAGGCATGATGCATGAGGAGCTCCTGCATCATGCGGAAGTTCGAATTCGTCCAATGTGGAAGTCTTTGTCTCTGCGAATTCTATTGTCTCTAATGATGCCAGCGATCACAACCACTGATGGGAGAATGCGACACAGGTCTTGCGGATCAACTGATAACAAAGCTTTCGTCTTTGCGCTCTGTTGTGTTGGGAGCACCACTGAGGGAGATTCTAAAGCACTTAGCCACGAAAACTGTTGCTCCAGATGCCGATCGTCTTGTGGCTCTTATGCATAGGCCTAAAGAATCATACTTTGTAATTCCTCAGGTGGGGACTACTTTCTTATCAGATCTTAGCCTTATTCCCTTTCCTCTCTGAGTTTCAGCCTGAAAGCTCCGGTACTTCTTGTTTCAGCTCAAAGTCTACACTAGCTCTCAAGGGAAAGCATTCAAATAAAGTCATCCCTTAATCGTACAGCTGTGGTGTACTGCCCATCCAGCCTGCCTTCTATCATTGACATCCGTGTCTCCTCCTTTCTGTTGCAGCCCGAGAAGGTAACGGTTGTGTTTCCTATGCGGTTCAAGGACAGTAACGATGTCATTCTTGGCACTTCCTTTTTGCAGGTGAACATTTCTACTGAACCCCACTCACCCTTTGACTTCACGTAAGATCTGATAAATCATTTTATTGCGTAGAAAACTTCTTTGGTTCCCTCATTTAGTCCGAATCTGTATCCTGGAACGGCCATTTTGAGATCTGTTTTCAGAATGTCCTTTTACTATGTTTTCAGAGTCCTTTTATTATGACTGTATGGTGAAGAAGAACGACTCATTGGAAAAGAATAAATAGCATTTACTGTGAGACCAATTTGGTTCAAGTAACACCTTCAGAGATAATTGTGTACCAGCACATTTGGTAATCATATTTTATTGAGATGAATTCCAGGAGTTCATGGAGGCAAGACGCTCTTCAGGATTGAATACAGCGCCACCATGCGTTTGGTCACCCAGCCCTCCTTTAGAGCTGAAAGGAGCACCAGGACAAGCGCTGGATGCCAACGCCGGTTTCGTCTCTTTTGGTAGGTTCTAGCAAGCACTAGATAGGGAATAGCAACAGTCATTAAATTCTTGTTATCTCCATTCAAACTGCAATATATGTTGGTGAAGGTTTTATAGTTACCTTAGACCATATGGATCGTTTACCCACAACTATTCAATACCCTTCAAGGAGAAGCTGACCTGCTTGTCGAGAGGTTTGACTTTCAGACACAAAGAACATTTCGGATTTGATATGCCTCTGTCCAGTTTTCAGCTCAACGGAACCTCGTGCTTCTTACTGTGTAAAAATTTAGCTTTGAGTTCGCCTAGCAATTGGTCACAAAGCTCATTGTGCCTTCCCAACTTAGGATTTCATCAACTTATCCAGTTACTGCTATCTGTACCTGTGGTAGTTATATTTCCGCGACATGTGGAAGGCGACAAGTTGGACAAATCAGTCTGGATATTGTCTACATTTTACGCCTATGTCAGTTACCATATCAAGGTAGGTCGCCTGGCACTCTCGCTAAACATTTGGTCAGTCATGACATACATGGCACGAGTTCACTTTGCTGATTTCTAATGAGAAGTTGATTACTTTCTGTGGCTTAGGTCCTCCCGCAGAATGTGCTGGATACCAACTTTGTTAGAAAGGTTTTGTACAGTAAAACAGGCCACTACTTTGTTTTCATGTTTCAATTGTAGATATTGGTAAAACCACCTCATCTTCTTCTTTCTCCGGAAGAAACCCCGAGATAAGTCCAGCAATAGCGTGAAAGTTGTCCCTTTCTTATGGGTGGCTCGAAACAGTAGTACCTGAGCTAACTCCTAGTAGATGATTGTGGTCTGAACACGGTTCAGTTCGAATCCCGTGGACGTCTCTCACAATCGTTGTTCTCTGTGTGAACGTCGAGTCGAGGCATCACACTATGCCATATATTATTTTTAAGGCAAGAATGTGTTCCCCGTGCTCCTGTATTATGACACAATTAGCACAGTTTTAGCCTACTGACATAGGTCATGGAGATACAGTTGAGAACCACGGTTGTTAATCTTGTCTCCACACTCAGTCCAATGTTGTGAAGACGTTTCAACCCCGGTGGGGAATTTATTTGTAAGCTTTTAGGAAGGTACGACAATGGGTTTTTGCATTCCAATTAAAGAGTCTGTGGACTCATGTTCGGGCTGTTTGAGTTTCATGTTGGCATGGTTTCGTCATCTTCTACAGTGCTCGAAGGCTTTTATGCACACCCGGATGCGAAGGCGAGTGGAGACACTGATACAGGTAACCAACTCGGTTATGACCTGGACTGAGCTTTAGCCTTTAAAATTAGATGCCTCTGTCTTGCTTACGAAGTGTGTACAGGATCCAATGACTGGAGTGTTGCACGCTGTATTCATGCAGGTCCTGAACCGAGCAAAGCCTGAATTGGAGAAAGAGAAGAAGAATATGTCTGGGAGAAGCTTCAAACGCACAGTATGACTGTATATAAGAATTTATTGATGAGCGTTCAGAATCGTCGAAGGACCAGACTATTTGCCGTCTCTACACACAGGAAAAGTCAGGTCATATGATCTCGTCCACTTGTGATCGAGGTATAAAAGCTTACTGAAGGATACAAATGAGTGGGGAGCTCAATGAGACTATCATGATGGTCATCTTGTCCCCTATCCCCCCTTTAAATTTATACTTAGCAAGATCAGAACGGGCTGGTAGGAGTAGGAAATTTTGAGTCGTAGAGTAAGCTACTGAGAATTGATTGGCTGATTGACTGACAAAATGTTGGACTGTTCATACTGAGCATACCTCAAGCCATTTTATCCTCTCTCCTCCTTTTATGCCGTTGTACCTGCTGTACGATAATGTGTTTCATAACTTGTGCACAGGCTAAGAAAGTATATTTCTCATTCTTGATCGGAAGTTAACTAGTCAATGCGTTCGTGTGTCCCACTTTCAACTTCATGGTCATGGAATGAAGCACCACGCTAAAACGTGGATTTAACCTGAGATCTCTGCGGGATGGGACTCTGTCAATTTCTGGACCAAGCTCATTTTGGTGTAGTGGACGCTTTCTCTACCTTTTCCACTCGCGGAGACTCGCTAGTTTCTCTCAGGTGAGCTGGCGAAACCTAAACATCCATTGGTCGTAGTCGTCTCTCGGATGAACGGCTCGCACTAATTGCATTTCCCCACCTGCTCGACATCCCGATTTGGCTACTAGTACACGCTTGATTCATCAAACTGTTGTTCATACGCAGCATTGATCCTCCGCTTCACTCGGACATGACAAGAGAGGATTTGGTACCACAGAATGATTTAAGAATGATTAGAGCATTTGATTGCCGTAGTGTTTCTTTTTGAGTAGGTGAACACAGAAATTTGTTCTGAATTACCATTTGATTTCCATTCTCTTGCCTGTTGAGTACGTGAACACCGGGACTTCCTCGGAAAGTCCATGTGTTCACTGGGATATTGAGTTTATCTAATGGCTCTTTCAGGCCTTTAGACGACAACGAATTGGAAGAAAACTTAAGTTCCCCGTGATATGGTTTTGGTCCTACATGACTAAGGTTTTAGTTCTGTATGGTTCTAATGTTTTGTGCTGTGACATTCATCAAACGCGCCAATATCGAGATTCCTCCTCTGTTGAATGAATGCATGCAATGTTGTCCATCATCGACGGGTGGAATGTTGTCCTATAAGAGACAACACCAAAATTCAATTCTACAAGTAACGAACTCTATTATCTTTGTCTGAGTAATCCTAGACTGGCGTCTAGCAAATTTAACTCAGGCGGTATATAACTTGTCTTTGTTAGTTTCTACGACGACGCAATATCATTGTTAGTGGTCAAATGCCCTCTCTTTCTTAGTAGACAATTGTTTTGTTTCGAACCGGAATGTGGACAAATTCTTTTCTTGTGATCACAAAGTTTAAACACTAAAAACTTTTTCTTCGTGGACGAAACGCGACAAGTCCTCTTGAAGTCCGTGTGTTCACTGGGATTCGACCAGCGGGTTTAAAAACTTCCCGTGCCCCACTCTCCTTCCGTGACACTTTAAATTTAGGCCAGATAAGCACGGATTGGAAATCATTTTATGACAGTGTAAAGCCTACGTGAGAGCCTTGAATAACAACTCCTCCTGGGGTGAGGAACATTTCTTTTCTCTCTTTTGTCACGTGTAGACCCGGAATCTTTACTGAAGGCCTTGGACAAAATTTACTCGTAGTGAGAAACTTAGTGATGCACATTTCTTCTCTCTTTTGGCACTTGTGGACTGGAAATTTTACTGAAAATGGAATTAAGCGTGATGCACACTTTTCTCTTGGCATATGTAGAAGCTTCGGAAACTACACTGGAAATGAGTTGGAACAAAACCACGAGTTGCTCATCCGCTTCTCTTGTCGAAAATTCTTAACCCTCCATTCTCAACCAGCCCACTCGTTTGCTTATTTTCCTGAGCAAAAGCGTCTTCCCGTTGTTAATCCAAGGGATCAGATTATCTTTCTCGGAATCGGGAGTTCGCTACTCAGGATAAATACATCGGTGTTCTATTAGCGTGGTCTCGATTTGGAGTCTAACCCTCCTTCTAATCGGCAGCACACAAGTCATTCTGCCGTGTATGATACTGATATCTTTGCACAGTGGCTGTTTCTCTCTGTGTTGTCAACAACTCGTTAGCGCTGAGTCAACAATCGCTGAATAGCTGACATGATACTGCGGTAGCGTGTTCCCAACGATGATGCCGAATATTGCTCCATTCCTCCTAGACTACCGGGCCGCATTTTACATGCATCTTTCTTATATATTCGGTTTATGACAGAGTCGCCGCTTCGATGAAGGGGACTCTTCTGGTCCTTCCATCTCTCTAACTTCAGTCACCTGGATTGACTACAGGAGGTCGCGTAATCCATGGGAGTGAGCTGCTGGCATGCACCTGCATGAAACATATGTATTTTCTCTTCATCACCTTCGAATATTGAATGATTCAATGCCTGCTTTCTCCGCATATCGGTGGTCGCTTTGGTCCAGATTCCACCCGACGATGCCGTCTTTTAAGCCCATATGGTAAGCGGGTATGATCCACTACAGCAACAGAGACTTCACCTCATGACAGGTGGATCCAGTCCGAGAAGAGTGCGAGAAATTCGTCAGTAGCGTATGCACAAATGTGCAGGTCTTCTACCACTATCTACAATATGGCCGGTCCAGAGTTTCAGTAGCCGTCACCTTCAACTAGGTACATCTCTCGTTACCTGCTTTGCTGTGCGGCCCTTGACAGTCAATCTCCGGTGACGTCAATGGACGACCTAGCCGCCATCTCCAAACTTTTCAATATGATTCTACTTCAGAATGTGCAACTCCGTTGCCGCCCAACGGAATACACAAACCTACAGAATATTCATTTTTGATTCAGTTCTGAGTTACTTCAGCGTACATTGCGTTGTAAAGGTATCTCCTTGAGATAAGAAGCTATTTTCCCCTGGGTAGAAGATTGACAAAGATTGCATTATCATTCTATTATATATGAGGTAGATGAAATCTTCGAAAACTAGGTGGATATTAATTTAACTTTGAGATTCAACATCAATCTGGAGGGCTGATTGATGATTAATTCTATCTAGTGAAACCATCACCAAAGGGTGACTACGTGGTCCACGAACTCGTAAGATGAAGATAGATTATCCTGATTATATATATAGAGGATGATATATTTGAATGTTGCATACTCTCAAGAGGATCCTATTGAACATAGGTTTTACAAAGTAATCATATAAACTGAAGTAAAGAACAATTTTTTAATGCAAATACATATTTGCACAAGACCTATTAAGAAGTAAAGATATTGCACGACTACGAAATTTTCTTATAGCCAAATACTCAAAACAAGCAAGTGATATTTTTCTATAAATTTCTCATAGATCGCAAGTCATCCATCAACCTTCCTTCCTTGAGCTTACCTTTAAAATAAGCCGTCAAAAAACTAGCTTAGAGGTTGGTAAAACACTTTCTTCCATAGTTCTTCAAATGGTGTTATTTCATTTCAAAGTGGTAACAAAACTTATCAGAAGTAAATATTTTTTTGCTCGAAATTCATGCACTTTTCAAACTTACTAGAATAACATTGATTGCTTGCTTGCTCAATATCCACACCTCTTCAATTTTTATCTAAGAATTGAATTGTTAGTTAAACTTGATATAATGAATGTTCTAACTTGATAAAAATGAATATGTTAACTAGGAATTCATGTCCCCGTGTTTATCTACTGTAAGTACTTTTGGCTTGCATTGATATGATACATCAATAACAAGTATCAAAATAGATATGATGAAACATTCTTCTTCCCTCAACCACTTGCTTGTTGATATGATTGAACATTTGATCAATTTATTATAGACAAATCTAATTAGATGAAAAAAATTGGTTTTTTTCTCAAACAAATTCACTATAATAAGAGGAATTAAAAGCCAAAAGGATGGAATTATTACATTCTTGTTTTCTATATTTAATTTATATATATGGTATTTATCCTACTATTCTAATATAATAAGATGATCAAGTTGGCATCAATCTTGGTATGATTATAAATTATTAAATTTGATTTGAAAATAAGAGTAAGAAAAATAGGCACTCCAACTTAATAATTCTTGTGAATATTCTTATGTGGAGAAGACTAATAAGAAATGGAAATCTTGGTTTGATTTATCTCATATATACCTATTCTTATTATCTTAATTTTCACCCAATTTAGTCTTTTCTACATTTATTTCTTGTTATGCATATGAAGTTTATTATTTATAACTATTATATAATGAAACGATGAAATATAAAGCCCGGGAAGACCAAAGAGTCAAAGATTGAAAACACAATACAAATGAAAGAAAGTACTTACTATTCAATCTCATGACTAAGTAAAAGAAACAATTAGTCATTGTGCACAAACCCTTTAGAGCAACTTGTACAAGAATAAAATGATTAGAAACTGAATTTCAATTTCAATCTAGCTATTATAGCATGTAATGATGAGATAATATAAGAAATCTAAAATTATTCACTTGTATTGTAATATTATATTATAATAAATAGATCATAGATGGATTATAGACCTTTTTTTGATCTTTTTCAATATTAAAGAGTGCATATTTTTGTTCCAAATTTTAGATATACATAATATTTTACAGAGCAAAATGATCTCGGTGTGGAATCTTTAAAATCCATCTATCATATATGGAAAATTTTGTTAAAGTGTAATATCCCTTTTTATCTTTACCACCAAAGCTAATTCTGTAATATTCATACACCTTCTTCATGATGAATTGTTGAGAAGATTAAAGATTTTTATGTAGGACATATGTTTGCAATGACATTTGAAGAAAACGTTCAGCTATTCTCAAATAATGCTCTTATATTTGCAAAGAGAGCATAAGTTTAAAGGCAAGGGCTTCTGAACTAGATATTGGGGCGAAGTCATAAAGCTCCCTCTTTTATACTCTTTTATACATCTTTTACAGGGAAAAATCTCAGTAGCGCTTGAGCATGTATTTCGAGGGTAGCTATGGAACTCCTACTTCTATAGAGAAGCCTAATGACTCTTGACTATTATCATTATGATGAATAATAACAATTAGCATGTAATTATACTTTGCTAAAATCTATATCCTTAAAAAACCTACTAAAACTCAAACACAATAACAAGTATTCCTGCATTACAAGATTTAGAAAATAATTAGAGGAAAATGAGGATTTAGATGCTTAAGTTCTTCAAGATGTACAAAGGGACTTTGAGTCAAATAATCAAATATAGCTTTGACCTATTCTAGAGGATATTCATAAAAATACTTAGGTATATTAGCTTCAACATACAGCTTGCTAAAACATCCTAAACTCATTGTTGACTATACATTATTTGGAAGAGTCCAAAATGAATACTGTCAAATTATTTTCTGCATCTTAAATTAAAAATGTATTTTAGAAATTTGAAATGTTCATATTGCACATTTTTCATTTTTCTGGATTTTTTATATTATTTTTAAGAACAGTGCAAAATTTTTATTTAATTTACGAGTAGAGTTTACAACATTATGTCTCAATATGGCAGCCTTTTTCTCCTCTTGAAAACTAGATTTTGAAATTTTAGTTTTTGCAAATATCTTAAAATATTTGCAAAAATAAAGACGGGTTTTTGAAGATGAATATTTACAGTTATTAAAATTATTATTTTAAAATAGTCTCATCTAAATAGTTTCAATTGCCTTCAATTAATAAGTAATCCAATATCATTCTCTAAATTCAATCTTACACATTGATTATAATGAAAATATGCTAATACCTCACCAATTTCAATGCTTGGTAAAATAAATACCGTAGCATTATCATTATTAAGTAGTCAGCCGTAAAAAGTGGTGAATTTAATAATCAAGAAAAACGAAACATCATACTTAAACTTCTTTGATAACTTAAATCTTTGTCATGTACTGTCAATGTATGGAATTAACATATCCGAGGAATAAAATTACTAAAATTTAATAGGTTTCAATTCCAGATATTACGGAAATGTTACGGAACTGACATCATTATAAAAAAATTTACATGAGTTTCCTTAAAGACTACAGAGACCCCGACAATGAACAAGGTCAATTCAATGAATTTCACGTAATTGAATTTTCAAAGTCAAATAATTGATTTGAATAAGCCCACCATTAAATCTTCATTCTATTACAAGTTAATTTTTAGTTTTGTCGCAAACCCCCGTAATACTATCCCGTTTATGGGTGGTTCCGTAAAATATTACGGGACCACCCATAAAATGAGACATAGAGAATCGATTTAAAACGATTTAGAGAACCACTCTGGAATTCTGTTAGTGTGTTATTGAAGCCCCCTAATACGTGCGGAGCTCTGCCACCCAACATAGAGAGGCAACCAATCGCATCGGTATAAGGGACTCGACAAATTTAGAGGCTGAAAGACCCGCCAAACTGCCCCGCCCTTTTCTTAAGACGCCGCCAGAAGTAAAGCGACAAACTCCCCGGGAAATAAAAAAGCGACAAGTGGAGCAGGCAGGCACGGGACTAACTGAGGACCTGGGAGCGGATACACGCGGAGGAGAATGAAACGAGAAGAGGGCCATGAGCAACTGCCTTGAGAAAGGCCGGGCCAGTTCAGGCTTATTTAGCCTGGGCTAGCCAGGTCGCTAATTATAGAACGAGCACCATCGCCAGGCGGGATCTGACCGGTAGCCGACGTGAATAAGAGCAAGAGAGAATTCGTAGCGATTTCCCGTGAGAGAAAGACGAGACGGATTGATGATTCTTGTTCGGTCGCCACAGTGAAAGCCGAGCAGCTGCTGCTGCTTGCTGCTGATGAGAATTAACAGCGTCTTCGTCCATCGCCTTTTAGTGTGAACAGCAGATCAAGGGAGTTGTATGTAGAGAGATAAGTGGAGTGGAGTGGAGTGGTGCTGTCAATTGCAGGAGGTACAATTGGAGGCAACGAGAAAACACCTTTGACTATATGTGTGTTCGAATTACGACTTCCATTTGCAGCGTGGGGTTAAGAGAGGGGATGATAATGCGCGCTGTTCTTTCCTGCTGCTGCTACGCGGAGGAGTCTGTTATGTGACAATTAGGAGCCTGGGGACTCGAATGGTCTTGTGTAATTTATTATTGTCATCGATAGCTTTACCGCAGTAGTGGCGAAGAGAAGAGGAGAGGCTTTTGAGGTTCTGATGTGCGTGTGAGTTCTTGAACCTCCGTTTTCTTGCCGGAGAATTCGGGCCAGTTCAAGATGTCGGAGCTTGGAAACAAGCAGGATAAGCCGGAGGGAGTGACCAGTTTGGCAGCCATCAGCAGCGAAACTGTTGATTTGGTACGTAAATCTGAAGTACACTGTATGGAGTACTATGGAGCTTCGCTACTGCACCTTGATTGTTGTCCCTTCAATTGCTATCTGAAACTTTCCCGTCTTGTGATTTGCTTTTGCGTTAGAATTGGCGATGCGTAGGAATCAGACAGTAATGCTTAGAGAATTGCCATCTACAGGAGCATATTCCTGTTGAAGAAGTGTTTGAACAGCTACGATGTACAAAAGAGGGGCTTACCACGGAGGAAGGGGAAAATCGTATAAAATTATTTGGCATGAACAAGTTGGAAGAGAAGAAGGTGAGTCCATGACAATCATATTCTCGCCGCTGTTTTTGACTTTTCGTCGGGTCTTGGAACAGCCGCAAGACTATTTTCGGGAACAATGAGTTTTGCAGCGAAATACAGGACTAAGCTGCCAGTGCCCCTGTTTCTGACCTCCGCATCATAAGATTGATTGTGAACGTCAGACAGTTCCTTACTCTAGGTGGAACATCCGCAATCTTCTACAGACTGCATGTGGCAGAGTTTGTATAGACCTTTGAATTGAGGAAGTTCATAACCATAATACATGGTACCAAAAGAGGAGCACTACGTGTTTTGCTTCACCTTCGGCATGTTCCGTTGAATCGTATTTTGCCGCTTGTATCTCGACTTTAATATGTCTAATATCATATGCACACATTATCACTTATAGAGCCCTTCGCCTGTGAACGATATCGCTGTTGGGTTGCTACTGAAACACTTGAGGGGATGATTATCGTGGTTTGCTTCACCTTCGTCCTGTAATTGTGTGGTGCATGCGCACTTTTAGGCAATCTTTATCTGGACATCAGTACCCTAGGAGGTTTGATGCATGACTTCCCTCAGGATTTTTCTTCCATTTAAAAGATTTTCAACAGAATGTCCTCACGCGAATAAGTATGTTTGTCTGGCAACTCTATGACACGAGAACTTTGGACATGTTCGAGTATCATACCGTTCATCTTCTCCTCAAAGACGGCCAAATTTATTTCGCCTTCGATTAAACTTAGATTTTCGCCCTTTCGTCGGGTCTTCAATGTACGCTTGACGCCTGAAAGCCGAAATTGCATCGACTTGAGTTTGGAAATGCGTTTCGTGCGTGCCGTACTGGAAGGCACGAAAAGTCACGACACCTCAGAGCTTGAACGCAAGAGGATGAATTCGAAGCAAGAGGATTTACATAAGAAGCTTATTTCCGAACTCATCTACGTTCTGCAGGAAAACAAGGTTCTCAAGTTTTTGGGGTTCATGTGGAATCCTCTGTCCTGGGTGATGGAGGCTGCTGCAATTATGGCGATAGTTCTAGCAAATGGAGGAGTAAGTTTTCTGTGCTGTTTCTTTTGTCACTCTTGCAGACCATATAGCATGACGGAGGTTGATATCATCTGCATTCATGTAAACATTTGCTCCGCTTGATCTCTGAGACGTGTGGTTCACGTTTCAGGGGAAACCGCCGGATTGGCAAGACTTTCTTGGAATTGTGATTCTGCTGGTGATCAATTCGACAATCAGTTTTATTGAAGAGAATAATGCAGGGAATGCGGCGGCTGCTTTGATGGCTCGGCTCGCGCCCAAAACAAAGGTGGGCCGGAGCACCGTGAATGATCAGCTTCTGGACCATGTTTAGCCGCTTATGAGAAGCAAAAATCTTATGATTCTTCTACTTTCGTCGTGCTCGTTGTGGTCTTTGTGCCTGAGCCAAGTCTTACTGACAACGGAATAGGTGCTGCGAGATGGACATTGGGGTGAGCAAGATGCACAAGTCCTGGTGCCTGGTGATATTATCAGCATCAAGTTGGGAGACATTGTCCCCGCAGACGCGCGTCTGCTTGAAGGAGATCCTTTAAAAATTGACCAGGTGTTTAAACTGACTATATATTTCCATTCGGTTTAGTTCCAAGTAATGCATATTTTCAGTTTTGTAACACTCATCTGATACCGTCTGTTTGCCATCTAGTCTGCTTTGACTGGAGAGAGTTTACCGGTCACCAGAAAACCTGGGGATGAGGTCTTCTCGGGATCAACTTGCAAACAAGGAGAAATAGAAGCTGTAGTCATTGCGACGGGAGTTCACACCTTCTTTGGGAAGGCGGCTCATCTTGTGGACAGCACTAACCAAGTTGGTCATTTTCAGAAGGTGAGGACAATGATACAAAGCCCTGTCAGTTGATCAAGTTAAGCTCCTCCCAGACTGCAACGAGTCAATAAAAATGGGTCAAAGCCAGTGTTTAACATCGTTGATCTTGGGTTGCAATTACGTGCAGGTTCTCACCGCTATTGGAAACTTTTGTATAATCTCCATCGCTGTTGGATTATTGATTGAGATTATAGTCATGTACGCCATCCAAAAGAGACCATACCGAGCTGGAATCAACAATCTCCTGGTTCTGCTCATTGGCGGTATACCTATTGCTATGCCGACGGTGCTGTCAGTGACAATGGCCATCGGGTCTCACCGATTAGCTCAGCAGGTCCGCGCTTTCCAATATCACAGCTTGCCACTGTGCATAATGTTGCAGCAATAATCTCAAATACACTGGAAACGAGGTTGTATCTAGGGCACTGAATTTTAGTTGCATGGATGGAACCCTCAATTGCGTATGAATGTTTCCATTTTAGTAGTGGGGAAATGCTTGCGGGTCTAAAAATTTCTTCAAGTGGTTAGTGCTGTTGTAGCGATGAGGATTTACGTCCAATTACTATAGATTAAAGGATATTCTAAGCAGACATCAGAAGTGAATGAGAGTGATTTATGGGTGCAGGGTGCCATCACTAAGCGTATGACCGCTATCGAGGAGATGGCAGGAATGGATGTTCTATGCAGCGATAAGACAGGAACCTTAACTCTGAACAAGTTAACAGTCGACAAGAATCTGATTGAGGTATTTTCTTTGGAAAGCTGATTCTCCATCATGGTATTCCTCAAGATTTCAAGCTCGAAGAATTCAGACTGACGATCTTGCGTTCACGTCGTTGGTGCTGTAATTGATATCCTACTTAGCAACTAACGGGGCAGTCTGATTGGAACAAAGTTAAATTTCAGTTTATAATCAATTCATCGTGGTGAAGATTACTGCACTAAGATGATAAGTTTGGCTGGTGATTTAGATCTTCGGGAAGGGTGTCGACAGAGATATTGTAGTCTTGCTAGCTGCGAGGGCTTCAAGAGTTGAAAATCAAGATGCGATTGATGCGGCTATTGTAGGAATCTTAGCGGACCCGAAAGAGGTGAGAAGATTGCCCATTATTTCAATTATATCATGCCTTCATTATTGCAATTTGTTGAGATTGAAGGCCCCGATCGCGGAAATGGCATATGTTGTACTTAATCTCAGTTTACTTTTGTCGCAGGCCCGATCAAACATAACAGAAGTTCACTTTCTCCCATTTAATCCCGTAGACAAGCGCACAGCTCTCACTTACATAGACGCGGATGGGAATTGGTATCGAGCCAGCAAAGGGGCCCCAGAACAGGTAGAATTTCGACAACGTATTTGTCATCTCCTTCTTCACCTGCTGTAAAACCACTTTTCCAAAGCTCTAAACTGACGACTAACTATTGACCACCTGAGAGTTACATGCAATCTCCTAATTAGAACACCTTTTAATGTTGCAGATTTTGGAGCTTGCTCACGATAAGGATGTCATTGCCTCAAGAGTACACGCGGTGATAGACAAATTTGCCGAGCGAGGGCTGCGGTCGCTTGCTGTAGCCAAGCAGGTACTTCATCAAAATCCTAGCATATCCCAGGTTGCATTACCGTTGGCAATATAACATATTAGAAGGATAACATCAGGAACATTTGACATGATTAATTCGCGGCCTTGTAACACGTTTGCAGGACGTGCCTGAGAAGACGAAAGAAAGCGCTGGAGGACCCTGGACTTTCTGTGGTGTGATGCCACTCTTCGATCCCCCTCGTCATGACAGCGCCGAAACCATTCGTCGTTCTTTGGACCTTGGTGTCAATGTGAAAATGATAACAGGTAAGTTCACAGTCTTGTCGACATATGGAGGATCATTTTATTATTAAGAGCTTCCTTTGTTATCTTGAAGTTTACAATATAGGTGTTGGGATTGAGATAGAGAATTTTGGATGTCTCGATATCCTTCACCGAAAACTCCGGCAAAATTAACTCCTGTGATAGGGTGTGCTAACATGCATATGCTACACCCCATGGTTTCAGGTGATCAGCTAGCCATTGCCAAAGAGACAGGGCGGCGGTTGGGAATGGGAACAAATATGTATCCATCTTCATCGCTCCTTGGGAAAATTAAGGATGAATCTATTGCAGAACTCCCTGTTGATGAATTGATTGAGAAGGCAGATGGCTTTGCTGGTGTCTTCCCAGGTATGAATTCCGTTATATTCTACACTACGCATTATAAAGACTCCAAATTTTGTAGTCTGCTGCCTGCAAATCTTTCCTGTTCTTTTAGTTATTTGATGATGGAGAGGATGGTTGCAGAGCACAAATATGAGATTGTAAAGCGACTGCAAGCGAAGAAGCATATATGCGGAATGACAGGAGATGGAGTAAATGATGCTCCTGCGTTGAAGAAGGCGGACATTGGAATAGCCGTGGCAGACGCTACTGATGCCGCACGGAGTGCATCTGACATAGTGCTTACGGAGCCAGGTCTAAGTGTCATAGTCCATGCGGTGCTAACAAGCCGAGCCATCTTTCAGCGGATGAAAAATTACACTGTAAGCACTTTTCTTGTATGTTGGCCATATTCCTTTCTTTGTTTCTCCTTGGAAACGCATCAACCTTTCAGTCCTAGCTAGTATTCTTGATCTGCTTCCATTCCCTTTGACCATCACCGTTGTATCATGGCTTTCAGATATATGCCGTTTCCATCACCATTCGTATAGTGGTGAGTCCCAGTCCTTGCAACTTCGTGTGCAATTTCGCGCGTCGTTTGCTGTGTATGCTGTTGGGTCATTTTGGCATCGAAGCGAGTATCCTCAGTCGATATAATGTTACTATGGGTGTACTTTCATGGGAGTGATAGCTTCCTTGTCACTGTGTTTAATTTTATGTTGTGTGCAGTTGGGTTTCCTGCTTCTAGCTTTGATATGGAAGTTTGACTTCTCACCTTTCATGGTTCTGGTGATCGCTATTCTCAATGATGGTGAGTGGATTCAATGTCCCTGAAGTTACGATCAGCTGCAAGAATATGTGGTATCTTTCAGATAGATTTGAGCCAGGAATAGATTCTCACTTATGCATCGGACGAATGAGCGTCCTTGAACATCCTATCCAGGTACTATCATGACCATCTCAAAAGATCGGGTGAAGCCATCACCTTTGCCAGACAGTTGGAAGTTGAGAGAAATTTTTGCGACAGGCATTGTAATGGGCACCTACCTGGCCGTCGTGACCGTTGTTTTCTTCTGGGCCATTCATACTACTAACTTCTTTCCGGTAAGTACTGCCGTTCGTGAGCAAGGAATTATAAAGAAACTGAGTTGACATTAGAATCACTATGGTTGCCCGCTTCAGGTGTTACAATGTAGATGAACGTGTAAAATTAGACTTGTGCATTAAATCTTGGCACCTCCGCAGTACCTCAGGGATTCCTGATGTATGGAATATCATGAAATTAATGATGCCTTTGATTTTATCTTGAAAGTTTTGATGGTGGGCGCAGAACAAATTCGGTGTCAGGAGTATCAGAAACAGCAACAGTCAAATGACAGCCGCTGTATATCTACAAGTCAGCATTGTCAGTCAAGCTTTAATCTTCGTGACTCGTTCTCGGAGATTGTCATATCTTGAAAGACCTGGATCGCTGCTCTTGCTTGCATTTGCTATAGCGCAATTGGTATGAACGTTCATCATGCTGATTTCGGATTACTGGGACATATATATCTAACCTTTTTATTATATCAACTTTTACTTCTGGAAGCTAACATAAAAAGTAAACCCCAAGAATCATTTGAGTTTGGGCAAACAAAAGATGGGCCGAGTGGCACTATAAATCATCGCTTCTTTACAAATGAATATAATCAGAGATACCGTCAAACTTTGGCATCTACTTGTGTACAGCTTCCACCATTCCATACTTTGATGTTCTCAGCTGTGCAAGTACGGAAGCTCAAATTGAAGTCGGTTGTCTAGTAGGCAATATCTGATATGGGTCAGTGTAGCTTTGTTTGTCTTGAAATGTTTTCGGGATGGAATATCTACTGGTCTCTCCTTGTAGACTATCTAGGGCTATCTCAATTTCAAGTTTGACCCTGCAGGTAGCAACCTTTATTGCCGTGTACGCACACTGGGGCTTTGCAAACATCAAAGGCGTTGGATGGGGATGGGCAGGGGTTATCTGGCTTTATAGCATCATATTTTACATCCCATTGGATTTCATCAAATATGCCATTCGTTACATTAGTAGCGGAAAGGCTTGGGACCTTGTCTTCGAGCAGAAGGTGCGATCCTCGTTTTATCCTTCTATTGCATGTTGTTTGCTGTAACATATTTTGATTATAATCTCGCTTTGCGAAACAGCTTGGAAGAGTATGAACAAACGGAATCAGGTTCTTACAGCTTCTTGATACATCTGTGCAGACGGCATTCACGAGACAAAAGGATTTTGGTAAGGAAAAGCGTGAGGCTCAATGGGCACATGCCCAGCGCACTCTCCATGGCTTGCACCCTCCTAATTCTGAGATAGGATCACCCAAAATGGAAGGTCTGGAGAGGGGTGGGGATATTGCAGAGCAGGCGAGACGTCGTGCTGAAATTGCCAGGTTCGCGATTCAAGTCTTTGCCATCAGACAGCTTGAAATAAGCATTTATCTTAATTTTCATCCCCCAATCATCCTAACATGTCAAAGCCCCCAGTGGATTTGCTTATGATCCGACTGAAGCCTAACCTTTGAATTTATAATCAGGTTGCGGGAGTTCAACACTTTGAAGGGTCATGTTGAAAGCGTGGTAAGATTGAAAGGATTGGACATGAATACCATACAACAAGCACATACAGTCTAAGAACGTGGAGACATCACTTTGGTGAGATACAGTGTACTCTAGGGGAAAATATGGAAGGGGGTGTACGAGGTGGCACCTGAGATTCAGCGCTTGCTCTCTGCAAGCCTATCTGCAAGGTACACAACACATGGCCGGGCCCCGATCAGGTGATCAGTGAATAAATACTGATTGCCACCAGTTGTGGCAGCACCTTTTCGATGCTGTTTAAGGCGTTGGGACTGCGAAGAAAGACTCCGCGAATTGATCCTAGCGATAGAGAAAAATGGAACGATGGACTGACTCCATCTCAGCTTCGAATTCTTGTAGATCATTTGCTCTTCTAGCGGAGAACTGGTCCTGGGGAAGTGATCAGTGAATTAGACAGGGGCTTCATCTTGTAGCCTTTCTGTGCACCCATTGGACCTGGTGCCATCGAAACCTCGTGACGATCTAATGAAGGAAACGAGATCTATCGTCCTCGACGACTTTGAACCAAATGTAAAATAATTCTTACCAGATAAATTAATGAGAGCCATTTTTTAATTGCGTACTGCCCTGTTGATCTGGCTGGGGAGAGTTTATATGTTTACATGTGATGTTATGAACTATTTAGTCCGTACTCACTGCATCTTCCTGTCAGATAGTGACAGTGGACATTTTTCCAGCGGAATCACAAACTTGGGTGTGCTTGCCTCCGGGCCAAGGTTTCAGAATTGGTCTTCCACAGACACATAATTGGCTGTCTCTCAAGTTTATAATTCCCGCCAAGTTTTCACACCTCAATTTTCAATTCGAAACAATCTTGACTGAGAACATCTTCATCTGATCACACTACCACGATTATGACTGCAGTGGACGAACAAATGCATCAAGCCAGGCAACAGAGACACCACATAGCCATTCATGAGATGAATACACACTTCCCACACTTCCACGTCATGGCCAGTTCTCAACAACATCTTCCTTGTCTTCATGAGATCATGTATGTTATACAGTTGTAAAACCTCGCTCATCAGGCACATGGCATCGAGGACCTAGCAAGCTATGGCACCATCTTTGGCCCGGCTACAATCATCCGAAGAGAGCGCAAGCTTTGATTCTCCAAAACCGTCTCGAAATAATTGGTAAAGACGTATGTATTGCAAGCAGATGATTAAATCATCTACAAATAGCTGGTCTCCCCTCCCTTGGGTTTTCTTCAGATATAGATTTGTTTTCAACCTGAGAGAGGCTAACTCAAACTGGTCTCAAATGCGGGTGTATGTTGGTCCGTGATCAGTCCACTTTTTTCTTGACATATAGACTTGTCACCACCGGTAGAGTGTAGCGGTGCTACAATCGAGAAAATGAGCAAAATTTGCTCCTAGTATTGATTTTGGGTTGGCTATTGAGTAGAACGTCACGATCTTGACTGAAATCGTGATTCATTCCGAAAATGAGGGACAATCCGAACTCTTGTCGATTCGGAAGTGTGCACTACTGCAGTTTGTTCACACATTGGTCACTTTCTTCGGTACTTCCGGTGTAACCTTCTCGCACCTAGAAATACCAAAATTAGGTAGAGTAAATTAGATGTCATTACAGACTTCGCTTAAGTTCACACATTTTGAATGTTCAGGGCTTAATAAAGTATGTTTCATTTCCTGCATGCCAGATTTGCAATCCCTTCAGTTGCTTGCTATGATGTCTGCTTGCAATGGAATGAGCTTTTCTCCAATACAATATGGTCAAAGGAGGAAGTATTCCCAGTGCGTGGTGCCATTAGACGATTCCAATAAAGATAAACGAAATGGCTGCTGTATCGGTAGTAGATGAATTGTTGTCTATCATATAAAATCGTGAAATATGACCATTCAGACATGTACTCCTCCCATTCTCCACCTTTTGGCTGTGTCTTAGAAGGTAATCCGGTTACAAGGCTCAAAATAACATTATCCATCGAGGAGACAATTCGAATGATAGGCGTGGTTGATCATGGTTTGCTCCTTTCTCCACGGTTTCATCGTAGTCAATCCCCGAGACGCACAGATCACAGTCAAAGATGAAGACATGGAGGGATCTGCAGTATCTGTTTCAGATAGGTGCGGAGAATGAGTACTGAGGTCAAAGGTAAACAGTTCACAAGAATATTAGGGATCAAAGGACAGAAGAATTCTGAGGGCACCTGTCTTGCGATCAAGCCAGATCATCGTAGAATCTATATTGGCATCTTTCATTGCCGAGAAGGATGAATCTTCGTAGAACAAGTTAGATTCGAAGGATCCGTTTTGCACCCAATCGAAGCTTACCTGTTTCTGGTTCGAGGATCACCGATGCAGGTGTGCCAGTGAGCTAGAGAAATTCGGCAAAACAAGTTGTGGGTAGTGAAAGCAAAATTTCATGACATTTTGGTACAGAGGCAGAAGGAAACAACTTCCAGCACGGTCTACGACTATGACTAGTTTTATTTGCGCAGCACGCCGAGAAGTTCGCTTCTGCTTCTGAAGCACGATGCTAAAACCCGCGAAAACCTCGATTAAAGGTATAATTCAATAAGGATAAAGCAACTTCGATGAGAGAGAGTTTTTACTTTGAGTTTCAAGAGCCTTTTACCTTACAATAACACTGAGTACGGCATGGCACGAGAATATCCGCACTTTATGCATGGCGGGTCAGGAAACCGATGTCCTTTAGGCTCACCTGTTAAAGATCACGGGAGTTCTGTAGATGTACTCTTCGGCCGGTCTGTAAATTTGTATGAAATTTCATAATCTTCAAAAATATGTTTCGGGCTCAATTAGAGTGGCGTAATCTTTTTATTTTTATGTATGGAGCGCATCGGTACTGTCAGTAACTACACTATACTCATGGCATTCATTTCTACTATATAAGCTGCTGCAACTATGGTTTCCAAATTTGTGAGAGGACATCCACCTCCCTTAATTGATTCATTGTTTTCTGACCCTTTTACCTCATTTGTTTCTCCTTTGTACGGCTTGATGGGGTCTTCCCCATCCCTCATGTGTTCTATGTGGTCACCTTTCCACTCTCTACGTTTTCTGATCCAGAACTAAAACCTCTATTCATCTCAAAATCGAGTTTCTCCACACTTTAGGGGTCATATATGGACGCACACATCAACCCAAACTAATGGAACTACCAAACCGCGAGAGAAATTCGTTCTCAACTTTCCACCTCTTGACCATGGAAAGCTCAACAGAAAGAAGTCCTCAATTCCATCCTATACTATCTGAAGGAAGGCCCTACAGACAGATCCCTACAGGCCGTGCGTATCGGAAGTTCAAGCGCAACTAAGCTCTGCTCGTCGTTTGTCTTAAGTGCACGTCAGGAAAGCTCAGTCGCCATTCACCTACAGAATCAGAGAGTGCCATTACGCCAGCAGAGCATCGACGGCTCCGTCGACTCCAAGCTGGAGCGCAGTCTCAAGTTCCGGCAACGGTTTTGCTTGTTGTGCGTTATCTACCGTAGGGCTGAGCAGCCTGATAGAAATCCTCCCTGGCTGCTACAGTGGATATGATATGATGTGTGGGTCCGTTCCGATCGACGATGGAAGCAGCAGGGAGCTACTCTATTGAAGGTAGATTCAAATCTGGATCTGCTGCAGGAGAGCAGGAGAGCAGGAGCAGATCTACATCGGCTCTATGTCAGGAGGTGAAGTTCAGTCCATCGTTTGGAACTTTTTCTATCACAAGCAACAGACTCCGGTTACTAGCAAGCATGGTTGCATTGATGAGATTGGCACATTGAAAGGCACCTCTCCTATTGGCTTTGGAGGAGTTTGCCCACGTGGGTCGGGTCGACAGCAGGAAAGACATGTGACCACTGACCTTCAAGAGTGAATGAACCAGAAGATTTCCCCATAATTGTCGTCAGTCTGTCTGACACTCTGCAAACCAAATCTTCGTACCAGTCTGGAATGCCCCGCCACTTCCCCTCCACTCTTTCCCACGTCTCCTCCCTCCCTCCCTCCCTCCCAGCAGCGCCCCCCACCCCCTCCCCCCAACCACAGCTTTTACCTCAAATCTTCTTGAGCGACAAAACCCACAAGAATTTCAAAATTTGTCGCTCTTTTCCTCCATTTCCAGTCTCCACTGCAGGTTACTGCTGTAGATGTGGACGGACACCGTGAAGAAGGAAGGTAGGCTCGTAATGATCGGCAATGGCTTGTCTGAGAAAGTAAACGTCCAACCTTCGTTTCCAGTGTATATTGAAATCTTGAACAATCAAGCAAGGCTAGCAATGAAAAGTAAATGGCGTGTCTGAGAAAGTAAAAGTCCATCATGATGTACACTTCCACGAAACTGGCACGTTCATCTCATCGAGAGCGACGAAAGAGACTTCAGTTTGACTGTTGGCGAAACTCCGCCTCCTATTCTGTAACCAGTAAGTGCTGTTCGTGTAATGCATGGATGCTAATGCCAATAAGGTGAAAATGTTGCCATGATTCTGCACTCAAGTGCAACGAAATGCATGGATAGCTTTTGTATCTCGATGAATACTCATGTCAAACGTCTTTGATAATTCTGAATATGAGTATGTTGGGTAAATATTTCCTTATCTTTTAGTTTTGTTAGTTACAACACTTTGAAAGATTAGAATTATTCTGTCAAGAAGTCTGTCAAGAAGATTCTTTGCACTGGAGATGTTATATGATCCATTTTTTGATTTTCTCGAAACGTAACTTTGTATAAGAACATTCGCCTGTGCAAAAATTTGTATAAATCTGCTCTTAGTTCGAGTTCGAGAATCAAAGACAATAAGTTTGCAAGAAAATCGTCCTTAATCGTCCTCATTAAGATAAACATTATTGGTTTCTTAGAAAGCAAATCCGTATTCCTTATTTGAAAAAAAATGTGAAAAGCTCATCAAAGTTGCAGATGTATATTATTTACAACCACAAAAAAATTCATGATTCTAGCTTTTCGACAGAAATCCATCAGACTTTGGTTAATGTCCTGTATGTCGTCTTCATCCCGTGCCAATAAGAAATCCAAGCACAGTACCACGGTATAATAGATGTATCATATTAACTTTCATAAATCAAGTCTCTAAAACAAAGATAACTCATTGCATTTAAAAAGGACAGGAGACACATCCAAGGTCTTTGAGTTTTGTTTCAAGTATTTTAAACTGAATTACGAGAAGAAGATATGGTTAAGAGTATTTATGGAGATAATACTTCAATAAGAAACAAAAAAGGAAAAGATAGTGCATATTTTAATGGATGAATTTCAAATGTACACTTTTACTCTCAGAAAATTCAAAATCTTAGTTTCCAAAAGCTTGGAAGCCAAGTAGACATTTGGATATCTTATTTCACTACCACTTTCCAAGGATGAATTCTTTTTATGTTTTTCTTTGATCCAGATTTACTTTTTTTTCTCATTGACGTTGGGTTGCATGAGGTTGAAATTGAGTTCCTCCTTCTCTTGTGTACAATCAATATTTCCTTTTCTTTCTTGTTTGGCTATACCAATCTATCTATATTTCTTTGCGCAACTTGGGTGAGTAGATGAGGTCGATAAATCAAATTTACTACTTATTCTCATTCAATGGTAGATAACATTTCCTCTTCCTTTTGTTCCCTTACACCCACCTATCACCATTGGACTTCTCTTGCTTGAGTAGATGGTTACGCTAAGTCCAATCTCACTATGTGAAAACCTCTAGATGTAAGTTTAGAGTATGACATCAAGTTCAAACATAAACTTTCATATGAATTCCAATCAATACACTTTCTACATTGTAGTAGTAAGTATGTCCCTATAATTGTATATGGTTGGTGTGTTATTTCATAACCCACACTGATTCTTGAATATATTCAGTTCTCTCTATAGCATTTCTTTATTACTTTCAAGTATTTCTCTTTGTTATGTGCCTTTTACTTAAGCAAAAGTCTTGATCATTGGTTTAGTATATATTTGGCATTTTCAGGAAGTATTGCTCCAATTACCTTACTCCTGAAAATAGTTATCACTCTTCTTCCATGAATTATCTCAAGGCAACAAAATTCAAGGATTAGATCAATATCTAGTAGCTTTCTTTGTGCTCATAAGTTCCTCTAAGAGTATAAATAAAGACAATACAAACTTAAATTCTCTATTTGAAGTCTTGATTTCTAATAAGTTGAGGAAAGGATATATGAATCTCCTCATGGAATTACCAAGCGTTCAAAGAGCTAGCAAAGTCTTGGCATTGGTCTTGAATCTTTATTTAATAGACAACACTTCATAAGCAATGGTAGTGGCAAATCCTCTTTTTTTAGCAATTTCTTATGAAAAACCATAAGATTATGAGTTATAAGTCTAAATAGTTTTTTTTTACTTAGAATTTCAGGTTGTGTTCCTCTCTCATACATGATACCCATTTCATCTTATCTATTATTTTTTAATATGGTATATTTTGAACAAACACACTTTCAGTCAAAACCTACACCCATTAAATGAACCACTTATTTTATAATTTTCTCATAAACCTCCAAGCCTTATTTTATTGCTAACATACCTTTACACCATGTACCAAAAGCACCAACTAAAAATTCCCCAACTTCAAAATTGAACACTTTAACTTCATATGGTATTATCAATAAGGTGTGATGGTCGTGACACCTTTAGTATGTTCTTTGAGTGTTAGATAGCTAGTTAGGAAGTGCAAACCAAAATTTTTTGAAGGTGGATTTGCACCAAGATAGCCTTTGAATGATACACCTTCATAGATAATGGCCACACTACCATATTTATATAAATATTCTAAATAAAATTTAAAGAATATCACTATCATTTACCATAGAGATAGAGAATTTTAGTCTTAATTTAGCCTAAAATAGCCATATTTTCCCACAATGAGGTTTGCTAAGCTGATTTAACCTTAGCTAGCCTTAAATTCTCTACAAAAATTGAAGTCAATAGAACAATTGAACTATTCCAAAGGGGAAAAAAGGAAATTTGACTAAAATTTAGCAAATTTATTACCAAATTCCGTTTAATGTGTACATATGAAGATCTCACTTCTCAAACCTATATCTTAATCACTTTCTATCATAATTTTAAGATCAATTGCTCCTTCTTAGCAATCATAATATCTATAATTGATTGATTTCTTTGGCAAGGTGTTACTACCAAGCTATTTGAATCTCAAATTTCTTTAATCAAGTATGAATTTCATCATACTTCAATCATTGTTTACCTCTTCTTGAGTCTTAGCAATAATATCTTTCTTACTCATATCTCAATTAAGAGTAATTCATGAATTTTTCTTACTCGTATCTCACTTAAGAGTAAATCTTGGAATTTTGTACTTATAATGTTATCTTCTCTTTGTCCATTGAGGAATGCATATGTTTTAATAGTCTCTTATGATATCTTCCTTTAGCACCACCATGTACTGTTTTTGTGCTCTTTCCTTCTTTGTTGAATATCTCACTAAACTCAATTTTGAGAAGTTGTATGATATATGTTTCTTATAGTTAAATTTTGGAATTGTAGGGTATAGAGTCTAGTGAAATCAATAAAATGCCTTTTATTGATCCCCAAGAATATGATCTTGGATGATCAACCCTAACTCTTACATATGATATTCTATTTAACTCTTGTACTAAGAGGTGCACATTGATATTCTCTTTAACTCTCATACTAATTGGTGCACATTGTATATCATTAAAACAATTCTTCTTCTTCTTCTTCTATAGGTGTATTCAAAAGACTTTTCTTTGCCTCTCAAATCTTCTTCATGCTTCCCTTTCAATATTTTGTGCTTCTCTTTATTAATACTATGCACTTTCAACACTTTCCCTTGTGCAAGTAATTTTATATATATATATATATATATATATATATATATATATATATATATATATATATATATATATATATATATATATATATATATATATATATATGTATATGAAATGTACAATATACTTGCTCCTTGCTTTAACTTGTCCTTACTTCCTTTCCTTGGATAAAATCTTTGTACTCTCTTTCTTAATCCACTATATTTAGGCTAGGATTCTAGACTCTATTTTAACCTTCCTTTGATTAGATTTTTCTTTCTCTTAACTTTACTCTTTCTTTAAAGTCCACTCCTCTTTCAACAACTTTACTTGGGTTGGTAATATATCTTGAGGGTTCCCCTCTTTCATTCTTTTACTTCTTCTCTTTGTGATATTGGTTATGCTTCTATCTTTTTGAAAAACTTTTACTCTCTTTCTTGGTTTGCACTTTACTATGACTTATGATCCAACAATGACTAGCTTCAGAAATATGTGTGTTATTATGCTTAAGCTTAGCACATGTGATCAACTTATCACATATATTTCCCTATAAGGGCATGTAGAAGCTTTGCATTTGACTTAAACTTCACTATATAATTTAAGAAATCTAAGAACAATAAACTAAGGACTCAATAGTTCCTTGTTGCTCCAGATATTTTTTTAGCAAGAAATCTAAAGATAAATCTGTTTTTTTCTTTTGTTTCAATCATTTGTTTGCAAATGAAAGCAATAATATGTACAAAGTATTCTTATCTTAGATAGTTATGTAAGACTTTAAGTTAATGGTTCTACTTCAATAAATTTTGACTTGGCCTACTTGTTATTATGGATGGACCTCTTATAGTTACAAAGGTAGTGCATCATGTACTAAGAAGGTAGGGAACTAAACTCCATGAGAGGTCAATTTTGCAAACTTAAAATCCAAGGTACCTTCAAGACTCTAGACATTGTTCACAAAAGGACTCAATTAAAGAGAGATAATTTTAGATGAAAGAATTATGAGTACACCATAATTGCTTGTTTATATACTTGTGTAATACATACACCCGAAGGTCAATAATTACAAAAGTTATCAAAGTTACAACTAAAAAATTCATCTAAAAACAAAGTCTTGGAGAATATATAGTTGCTACTAGCATGTGGTTTTATCTTGACCCAATAACTAAGTCAATGATTCCTTCACATATGCTATACTTGAACTATAGGAAAATATATACCAATAAGAGGTGTGGATCCATAAAGTTTCTAACTCTTTCCTAAAAGCTCATTATCTAGGAAAAATAAAAATTAAATAAACTTAATCCCAAATGGTACTTTATTTTTTCAAACTCCTCTAAATAGAAAAAATTTTACCTTGGCTTTCACAAATTTGAGCTAATATAACTAATTAAGAAGCTTAAGACGCTAGGTTAAACTCTATTGAAATATAATATTTTAACAACTGACCATACTAAACTTCATATTATAATATGCATACATGCAAAAATGGGTAATCCAATTTTTTTTTTACATCTTCCTCAATGAAACTTAAGGCGTTTCTTTTACTTTCTTTTTTCTCTTGCTTTTTATATTACTAAAAAAACTCCTAAGTAGCTTCATCAAGGTAGCAAAGAAAGTATTCAATTGGCCTACCATGATTCTTATGTTGTGAATTCTAGTATTTTCCCGCATATTCTAATCTTGTTGCATTGAGATCAAGAATATATCCATTCTAAGCTTCTTTCTTGGAGTCTTTGTGGTGGATGGTGTAAAAGACCAAGACCAATTAGAGAAATGGGAGAATGGAATATCAAAGTGAAAGATCATATTGGGACTCTTGAATGAGGGACTTTGAGTGCATAGTATGAGCTTGGGCTTTGGTATTTATAAAGAGCACCCAAGGCTTTTGAGAAGCTTCTTAAAGCTGCCTCCTTGGAGTGCAAGCAAAGTTAATCAAAAAGCTCTCAAGAAGCTTCCTTCTAGAAGCCGCCTTGTTTGCATGCAAGCTAAGCTAGTTGGAAGCTTCTTGGTCTAGAAGTCACCACTTGGCATGCACATTACCCAATATTTGAAAGGTACCAAGCAGCTTCCTAGATACTTCTAGAATATTCTAGGCTAATTTGGCCTATTTCTACTTTGTTAGCATTGACTAACTTGAAGATAGACTTCATATTGTTACATATTCTCCCACTGCTAGTTGGTGACATCTTTGTCACCATTAAAGCTTCAAACTCATAGATAGCCATTTGTGCATGCTAGAGATAAGAAAGAGGCTCCCAAGTGGCATCATGAAAAGGATAACCTTTCCATAAGACTTTGTACTTTGTACTTTGTATGATGTTAATGGCCTTGTCAAATGTGGTAACGTGCAAAGATACAATCAACTTCATACTCCTCTTGATCATTGATGGAGACAATAGGAGGAGGAGGTTGGACATGAGAGGAAAAAGAAGATGGATAAGGAACAAAGGGTTTCAACTTGGAAACATGAAAGATAGGGTGATGCACATATGACAAGGTAAGACAAGTAGATAAGCAACAAGAGAAATGATTTGGATGATATCTAAGGGTCCTATCCAATTAGGAGCAAGTTTATAGACTTGGGTATCAAGTGGGAGGTAGGTTACTAGAGGAGACCATGACCTTATCACCAAGTTGAAAGGTGAGTTTGTGATGATGGTAGTCCGCATATTTTTTTGATGATTTTGAGCAACAAGGAGATAAGATTTGGCTTGTTGGAGGGATTGGGATATGGTGGTCAAGGAGGTGGAAGTATGAGGGACATGAGATAGAGGAGAAGCAAGAAGTGAATCTGGAACAAGTGGGTCTTTGCCAAAATTAAAGAAAAAAAGGAGGAAATTTTATTGTCGCCTATTTGGAATTATTATATGCAAACTCAGCAGATGCAAGACATCAATCTTAATAAGTATGGTGAATTTTGACAAAGGTACAAAGCATATCTTCCAACATGCAATTTACATGTTTGATTTGTCCAACAATTTGAAGATGATAGGTCATGGACAAAGCAAACTTGGTGTTGAGTATCTGGAAAAATGCTTGCCAAAATTTTCCATTGAATCAAGGATCACAATTGAAGATTAGTACATGAGGTATCCCATGATACTTGAAGACATTATCAAAGTAGATTTGCACCAAGTTTGGAGTATCTATGATATCAAAGGTTGGTGCTAAATGGATTTGCTTACTAAGCTTATTCTCAAACACCACAATTACTATATGACCTTGCTTTTTCTTGGGTAAGGATGTGATGAGATCTAAACTCACATGTTCGTATTGAGTAGATAGGATGGGGAGTGGTTGAAAGATTCCACTTGGTTTTTGGTTTTTGGCCTTGTTGCGTTGGTAGCTCTCATAAGATCAAACAAACTCTCAAACATCTTGTGCCATGTTGGGCCACCACTATTGGCATTGGAGGGTACCCAAGGTCTTGTCTACACCCATATGACCAATGATTTGTAAATTGCAAGCTTCTTAAAGGCACACAAGTTAGAGATCATCCTTGGCTAGAACATAGATCCAATTTTCACAAAATAGAAGACCTTCCTTGAAAGAGAAGGTGTTGTACTCCCTATTGCATTTTGCAAGATAACCTTGTACCATCTGAAAAAAGAAATCTTGTTGTAAGGTTATTCTAAATTCAATTTGGACTTTGGAGTTGACTGACACTATCATAATTTCCATCATGATAAGACAAAGAGACTTTAAATTAGGTCATTGTGATAAAGCATTGAGAATGATATAGAACAGATTGGGTTTGTACACAAGTTTGATGTCCAACAATTGTAGTTGTTCCTTACATTGATGATGTTGACTCTTTATGTGTTCCAAATGTAATGTCTACAATAAAGATTTATGATCAGTTTGCATGATCACTTGTTTCCCCAAGAGATAATGCCTCCATAGCTTGGTGGCATACACCATTGCTAGTTATTCTTGATCTTGAGCCAAGTAATTCCTTTCTATGGTATTTAGTTGGTGAGACACAAAGGCAATGACATGTTACTCATTTGGGAATTCCTATTACAACACAACTCCAGTCACAAAGTTAGAAGCATCACAATCAACCACACAAAGTAGTTGAGGGTCGTATGGTTGAAGAATGTGTCTTGAAGACACCATATGTTTCAGCTTCAAGAATGCTTCTTTGTGCTTGGTGGTCCATCAAAAGCTCAAGTTCTTCCCTAAGAGGTTGGTCATTGGTGCGGTCACATGAGCATAGTTGGTGAACCATCAATAAAAACTTACCAATCCATTAAATGCTTGTACATTTGTAGCATCCTTTGGAGTAAGCCAATCAATAATGGCTTTGATTTTCTCCTCTCCCATCTTGATCCCCTCCAATGAGATCTTGTGATCCAAGAAGGTAACTTCTTTCTACCAAAAGGCGCACTTTGACTTCTTATAGTAAAACTTTCACTAACGTAGTCATCTTAGGACTTCTTGTATGAGATTTGCATGTTTTGCCTCTTTCTTGATATAGATTATAATATCATCCAAGAACACCACCACATATTGATCTAATAGCTCATCCAACACTCAATGCATTTGATCCATGAAGTTTGTTGCAGCATTAGTGAACCCAAAAGGCAAAACTATTCATTCAAAATGCACATATCTTGTACAAAAGGTAGTTTTTTGCACATCTTCTCTATCAATGGTAATTTTCCAATATCCGCTTTGGAGATCTAACTTGGAGAAGTATCATGCTCCACTCAATTGATTGAGCAAGTCATCAATTTGATGCAAGGGATATGCATTCTTCACTATTTTTTATTGAAGCCATGATAATCTATACATAAGCAAAATCCTCCATCCTTCTTTGGAAAAAATAGTACTAGTGCTCCTCAAGGAGATGTATAATATTGTATGAAATCCTTCTCCAAGAACTCTTTTAGTGTTGTTCAAAGCTCATCCAACTCCTTTAGTTGAGAGCCGATAGATTGGTCTACTCATTGGAGTACTTCTTGATAATAACTCAATCTTGAAAGGCATACCACAATTGAAGGGTAATCCCTTTGGCAGATCATCCTGAAACACATCTAAGAACTCCTAGACTATTTGATCATCTCTTGGTGAAGCTTTTGGTCTTCCTTAGATCCTCCATGCACAATCGGCTTGATCCACACCACACAAACACACTTATCTTTGTCCAAAGCTTGCTCTATGGCTATTTTATTGACAAACTTCCCATCTTGGAATTATCTTCCCTCAAAGCTTGCTCTATGGCTACTTTCTTGACAAACTTCCCATCCTAATACTGACTTTTCTTAGGTGTCTTACTCAAAGATGCCAAATAACCTAATCACAAATTTTTACCTTGGTGTTGTAGTTGAATTTGTTGTCGGTTCCAATTAAATTGAACCTTATAACATTCAAGCAAAGGTAGACATCAAATGACATCATAGTGTAGAGTACAACTACAGATATCCTACACTCCAAATACTCCTCCCCAATCTTGAATGTAGCAAGATGTGAGATACGGAATGCAAAACCCTTTCTAGATGGATGGAATCAATGGACCATCAAATCTAGTTTTGCCAAACTATTAGGATTTTTGTGTCAATGTTCTACCCAAGCATCATTTCACACAATTCATCACCTCACAATTTGGACAAATTTTCTTGAATACAATCATCTTGTCCAATGGACCCATTGTACTTCCAATTGTAACTTATGGAGAACAATGGATGTTTACTTAGGTAGTTTGCTAGATTTGTAGTTATGGCGGCAATGCCCAAATTTATCATTGGTATACAACAGCAAATTGAGCACCTTACTTGATTGTTGAAAGAATGTGACCATCAACAACAAGAGCATGTAGAGCAAGTACCATTTTGAGAAGGAGAAGATCAGATCTGATTTCCAAAATTTGATTGTTCCAAAACCCAAGGTATTCATAGGCAAGAATCTCTTGAGCATAGTGGAGAATTTTGTATTTGATTGTGAACATTATTTTGAGGCTACAAATCTTCAAGATGAACGGAAATAGATTCTCTTAACTTCAAGCCAATGGATGAAGTGGCAAAATTATGGTGGCATTTCCAACTAGAGCAAGCTGAATGGCAGTTTGTTACACCAATCTTGACATAGGAGGAATTGAAGAGTGTATTAATTTGGTAATTCCAAGAAATAAATGTCACACAAGCCACACAAGATAAGTTGGCAGAATTGAAGCAGATTGGTTTTGATAAGAAGTTATATCACGCAATTCCATAACATCATTAAGCAAATTCCAAATATGTTGGATGTTGAAGCTCTAGATCAATTTGTGAGGGGTTTAAAGTCACAAACCAAATTGGAAATATCTATGCAAGAGACAAAACAATTAAAGGAAGCCATGTAGTTGGTTGAACACTTTGACTCCTTGGTTGTGACAACTTGGTCTTGACCTTGATCTTCACAAAACCTACTAACACATTACATATGGTTAGAGGAGAAAGCACCAATGGAGATTGATGTCATCTAATAGAGGCCACTTGGCATAGTGGAACGGGAAATATTACGACAAAATGGTGGATGTTTTTATTATCACCAAATTGGACATTGCATTGTTGAATATCCACTCAAGAATAGGTGGCCTCAATAATTACCCAAATGGAGATTGTGAAGTGGAATGATCAAGGAAACAAGGAATCTCAATAGGAGATTTTGAGCCATCTACTAGGAACTTATTTAGTTCCAATGGGATTGAAGGCTTGACCTATGCAAATTTGCTTCATTTGCAAGCTATGATATTTGATTGTGATTATAGGATTTTGGTTTATTCTAGAAGTTCAAAGAATTGCTATGCAATTAGCAAAGGAATTAAGTATTCTTATCAAGCTAATAATTGGAAGTAGATTGATGATTGTGGATGGTTCCCATTCCAATTTTGATACTAATGTAAATGACTAAGACTAAGGAGAGAAATAGTAGAATGGAAGATTGTAATATCACAAGCTAGCCATATGACCCCCTCTATGAAGCAACATGGGAGCCCGCTGCCAATTTGACACATGCACCGGTGTTGGTGAAAGCATTTGAGCAACAATTGCACAATGAGGACGTTTCGTCTTAAAAGGAGGGAGGTCTGTAATACCACAAGCTAGCCATATGATCTAGATGTAAAATTTGGTTTGGTAACATCTAGAATGATGTTATACATGATGGTCAAAATAGATCAGATAGAAATATCACCAAAAGAGTACTTCTACTAATAGAGCAGAAACCAAAAACGACTTGAGAACCTTAGAACCAATAGCTAGACATATGATTTAAAGGTGAGAATTGGTTTGGTAACATCTGGAAGGATGTTACACATGATGGAGTAAACAAATCAGAAAGAGGTATCACCAAAAGGGGATTTCTACTAATAGAGTAGGAACCAAATATACCTAAAATCTTTGAAGGCAATTTTGGAGGCCTAAACGGATGAATTAGGCCTCAAAAATGTGCAGATTCCCCCTCCCCCCCCCTAGCAGATGAAAGGTTGGCCTTCCCTTCCCCCTATTTTGTCTTGTCGAGAGCTTTCCAACAGTACCTTACTCATGTGATTTGAGACTCCTACGGGAAGATTCCCTAAAAGATTCCCTCCGGTCAAAGCTTGTTTGACCAACCAGATAGGACCTAGACAGACATGTCACCCATCCAAGTAAGTAATCCAAGGGTGGAGCTTGATGATATGTCACCTACCTTGCATAAAGATGGAAGATATCCTTCCTTGAAGAAAAATGAGAGATTGTGGAGTGAGATTACATTCCTCAAAGAGATACAACAAAAGAAAGATTTGATATCCTTCCTTGAAGAAAAGAGAAAAATAGAGGATTTAAGATAAGAAAACTTCTAGTTTTCTTTTGAAAATTATTGGAGTTTTGATGAGAGACTATACAAGAGCTTGCGTAGGCAAAAATGAGGGGAGAAAGAATGGTTGGGTCTCATTGCTACTTGACTTCTTTCAAGGTAATACTTTTACATGGTACGAGTCCAAATACAAAATTAAAGAGAGAAGAGATAAGCAAGAGGAGTATTTGGAGAGTTTGACTGTTGCACTTATGGAAAATTTCTTCCTAATGAAAGTAATGAGAGATTTTTGAGTGAGGTTACATTCCTCAAAGAGATACAACAAAAGAAAGATTTACATGCAAAATGAATGGAGAAGGTAGAGTACTCATTTTGAGCATAATATTTAATATGAGTGAGGACTATAAGGAGACAATCATGATTAAGAGGGTAAAAATGCTAAACAAGAATTTTTTGGAGATTAGAACCATAAAATCAAAGTAAGATGAAGCATAAAGAATCTTCTTCTAAGGTAGAAGACATCAAGAATTCAGCTTGTATGGAACAGAAAGGGATAGGAGTGATTTGGTGGTGAAAGAGGTTGTGCATCCTCCATAAGCCTACAAGTATAATGGTACTTCTTTTCCTTTTGGTGAAAAGGATTACACCATAAATAGTAGTTGCATTGATTCTTCCACCTCCATCAAAAGATTCACTTCAAACCATCATTAAGCAACTTGAAGATCTCAAGATAAACGTAGTACAACTCTAAGAGAAGAGAGAAGTGAACCAAAATTAATCTTGGAAGAGGATCCAAAGGTTATAATAATTTTCCATATATAAAAAAACTACAAGAAATTTCAATGATAACATATAAATTAGTTTTTATATGTTATCATTGAAAATGATAACATATAAAAAAAATTGGAAGTAGATCTCATATTCAAAAGATTTTCTCAATTCTAATTATGGAAGAAAGTGTTATGAGTGGCAAAAAGGAAGAAGGAGAGATACAAGGAAATACATGAATTCAATTGCAAACTATATGTAAAGAGGTAGCATTTATAAATGTTGTTGAGAGCAAGTATGAGAAGTGTAAGTGATCAAATTCCAAAATTATTGACTTGGAGCATTTGGTATAGGAAAAGACAAGCACTCATTTTCACAAAATGAAAATTCACTCGAGGATTCATTCTTAGTAAGAACATTGCTATGCATTCTAAGAGTACTTGCACTATGAACCAAACATCATCAACCACAAAGAATCTAAGAAAGAAGTTTGGAATGATGATCCTTTGATCTCAAAGCAACACTTGGGACTATCATGTATTGGAGTGCATCAATAGTCACAAAGCAAACATTAGTTGATTATTATAAATTAATGTTTGCCTTAAGGAGGAACTAGGGTTGGTTTGAATTCTATAAGGAGTAAGAGAAACAAGAAATTAAAGGAGATAGCTTTGGTGTTATTTGAGGTATTGAATGCAATAACAATATCAAAGGGAGTGTGTGAATATATCTTTAAGATTGATATGAGGTTTAACTATCATAACATCAAGTGTATACTTGTTGATAGAGGATGTGTATAGAATGCTATATTGGTGAGATTGATGAGGAGTTTCAGTATTGTATGTTCTAGACTTTCAACATTTGTGGTAAGCATGGTAAAACAACAAGAATTTTGGCTAATGGGTGTGATGGAGAAGGTGGTACTTTTGGTTATCATGCTCCAAATCTCATGACTTTCCAGGCCTTGAAGGATTCAAGCTATAATTTCCTAATTAAGATATGATGGTTGAGAACAACTTGTATAGTAGATGAATTGCACAAAGTTTACTTGAATATTTTCAATCAAACATTCAAATTAAAGTGCCTATCACTTATACAAAATATTCTTATTCAGATTACCATCTTTTGGTTTCGGTAATCAAATTCATAAGGAGCTTCAGATTTGGCCAAAATTATGGAGGAAGAAAACTCCTTGGATGAGAAAACTGATTAAGATATACATCCTTATAATTTGTGGCAAATCCATAGCACTTGAGCTAGTGCTCTAATACTTTAATTTATCTAATACTCGCAACATGTCATTCCTCTCACTCACTCCATTCTCCAAGCTACCTTAGGAATGGACATAAACATCAAAAGTAGTTTGAGGAATGGGAGATCTAGAACTCATTAAATGCATATGAAGTGGAGATGAAATGGCAATAAAATTAAATTCAAATTGACTAAAGAAATAACCAAAATATGCTCATTTAGAGAAGAGTGATAGATCCCTAAAGTAGATGAACTTGAAAAAATGAATGTAATTTGAAGCAAAGGCAAAATAGCAACATATCAAGAACCATGTTAAGAAATTACTATAACATACATAAGAAAGTACTATCAAGCAACATATATCTAGTAATAAATATGTAACATAAGTCAAGAAATATCATTGGGTAATCGAACATCTACAAGCAACATTGTAACTCAAAGTAAGCTAAAGTCTGTAGTCGGGCAAGAACCATGAAATCAAAAGTCATGTATGAACTATGAAAAAAGGAAATAGTAATAGAGAGTGGATTAGTTGAGGACAAGAGGAGTGTAGCAATAGGGGCTTGGAGTTGAATGTTGTTATTTTTTAGACAAAATGAATTGTAACATGACAAGATAGAGAATAACACAATTGCATATTAAGAGAAGAAAGAAAAGCAAGAGAGGATTAGATAGAGTATATTGCAACATGTGCCATGAATGCAGGAGTCCTAGAATGCTGCTAAAAAAATCAAAGGAAGCAAAAGGTTGTCATGGTAAGCCTTCACAAAAGCATATAGACTTTATCTATGTATAATGCAATGGCAAAATAACTTAGCAAATGTCGACACTCCTTGTATTGAGTTTCTATTTGAAAGCTCATGAGTGCCAAGGCATGGATAGTTTATGCTCCAAATCCACTACTTATATTCTCATTAAAACTATCATAGTAAGTACCAATATACTCAATAAAATGTCTTCTCTACCTAAATTACTCAAGGAAGGAATCTAAGATCAATAGTCATTCATATGCATTTTTGGTCTCAAATACCTTCCTTTGGGATCTCTATTCCCTAGGAATTTAAGACCTTCTCCCAAAGTACAATGTATTTGAAGGTCTTATCAAGTCTATCTAACTTGACTCCATCTCCAAATGTTATTTAACTTGGCCAATATAATAGTATTTTGATATCTCTTATATACCAAGCCAATTTGACCCAAAAAGTCCAAGATACAAGTTTCATTCAAAAGTATAAAACCTCCTACAATGTCAAACTCTACTATAAAATTCTTTCAAGAGATTCCATTTCAATATAATTGAATTTACAATTCATAAGAGGATCCCATGACATCTCCAAAAATATTATTGAATCTTTTTCTGTATTTAGCTTTGCAAAATTAGTTAGATAAACCTCTAACTTATCATTAAACTTATTCACATAGAAATAAATCAATATCACCTAATACTATTAGAGACTAATGTGCACCTTAGTGTGTTACAATTCATTATATTGAAGTTCCTCTTAAGAACCTACTCAAATGTTTCAATTTCTTCTCTCCCATCATTTTGATTTTCATATTTTCCATTTAATTAGTATATTCCTCAATTTGGTATCAATATTTAAAATAAGTGCAATCTGAACCATTGCTTGAACAATAGACTAGAACTCCTCTTTTAGCCTCAAGATTTATACAAGCAATTGGGAAATTTATAGTAGCAACACAAATTGATTCACCTCTTTCCAAACTCTCATCCTTACAAACTGCAATATTAATAATTTCAACCTGTGAGGATGTGCTTTCATACCTGACTTTGGTTTTATTTACTACCCAATCTTTGTACATTTTCC
Source organism: Lunularia cruciata (assembly GCA_948567375.1). Classification (NCBI taxonomy): domain Eukaryota; kingdom Viridiplantae; phylum Streptophyta; class Marchantiopsida; order Lunulariales; family Lunulariaceae; genus Lunularia; species Lunularia cruciata. The sequence goes on along the minus strand of OX419755.1, from coordinate 38,455,215 downwards.
TAATCATCATTGCTTGTAAAGTATTCCTTTATCTCATTTTTTTGTCAATAACATCTTGTTTTTGCTCCAACTTATCCATCCCTTTGAGCAGATACAAGCTTGATTCTATTTTCTTATCTCAGACAAGTTAAGTATTCATGAGCTTCTCATAACTCTCATTGTGAATAAATTTCAGAAAGATCTTTTTTTAAACACTCCCAAGTATCAAAATTAAGGAATCATACTCTTGTATGCATATCCTCATATCATATTAAGGCTTAGTCTTTCAAGAAATTAAGAAAGAGAGAAGCATATTCCTCCCTTATCCTCTCATTTCTTCCGATGCAAGCTCTCTTGAAATCACTCACAAATACTTCCACATCCTCACTTCTCTTTTACCTACCATACACTATAGTAAGTTTTCCAAATGACTTCACTCTCTTAATATGACTTCCCTTTCTCAATATGACTTCCTTTAAGGTTCCTTTCTTTCTTATATCTTTCATTCCTAATACTTCTTCTTTCAGCTGTTAATTCAAATTGGAAATATTTTCTTTCTCTTTATGTACTACTTACAAATGCAAAGTATGGTCCTAAGAACTCCTTTCACTAAAATCTAAGCTTTGGCTATTGAAATATATTAATAATTTTTTTCAAATTTTAAGCTTTTCAAGACAAAATCTTTTTGGTAGAAAACAAAGAAATGTTTTTCTATTCAAGACTAATATATCAAAGGTAGCACAAAAGGAAGAAATGAAATAGATATATCAAAATTTGCGTCTTCTCCCATAATCAATATCAAACTTATCTTTTTTTTCTCTCTTCCTCAATAATCTCTATTACTCTTTAATTATTATCTTTCTTAATAATCACTTTAAATCTCCATGGTTAACCAATAAGGTTCCAATGTATATTTTTATCTTCCTAATAGTGGCACTTAGTATTACTCCAAAGTCCTCTACCAAAGATCAAGAATGGCTATCATTCCCTTGCACGTATATCTCTTTGAACTCACTTCACTTTGCAATTTGTGCCTAAACTCTATCTCTTTGTTCTCCACTTGGGTAGCAAAAATTGGATTTACAAGCCTGAGCTTTATAGTTTCTCCTTTTATATGGTTATGTTGAAGAACCAACTTTTGCAAAGGTTCTGAAACATGATATCTTAACATGACTCTCATCGAACTCTATTCTCATCTCTCTCTACTTCTCTCTCTCTTATCTTAATATTATCTTATATTATTATATTACTATTATCTTAATATTATGTCTTAGGAGAACTTTGCAAAACCATACACTTTATAAAAGACCAAGGATAGAGAAGCCTATTGCTTGTATTTTCTACAAAGAGATGGATATCCTCAAGATGGAAGAGGAGAAACTCAAGACCATTATTGATTACTCTACTCCTAAGGATCCCAAAAAAGTTTAGGTATTTAATACAATGGTGAGTTTCTACCGATGATTCACTTATTATTATGCTCATGTGACCGCACCATTAATCAATCTCTTAGAGAAGACATCAAGCTTTGAATGAACCGCTAAGCACAAAGAAGCATTTAAGAAATTGAAGCGTATGGTGTCTTCACAACCCATCATCCAACCATATGATCCTCAAATACCTTGTATGGTTGATTTTGATGATTCTTACTTTGCCATTGGAATTGTTTTGCAATAGGAATTTCTAGATTGATTACATCCCATTGCTTTGTATCTTGCCAACCAAACATGACAGAAAGGAGTTATTCTGCCCAAGATTGAGAAAAATGGGCAATGGTATATGCCACAAAGGTATGGAGACATTATCTCTTGGGGAAACAAGTGATCATGTGCACTGATCACATACCTTTGTTGCAAACCTTACATTTAGCATCATTGATGGGAAGAACAACTATAGTTATTTGACATCTAGCTTTAGTAAAAAATTGGGAAGTTCCATTTCATCCTTGATGCCTTGTCACAATGACCTAATTTTAATATTCTCTTGAATTTTCCATTATAACAGAAATCATCATGGTGTCAATTGACTCAAAGATACACATAGAGTTCAAGAATTCCTTACAACATGATCCCTTCTTTAAGCTAGTGAAAAATTGTCATGCAACACATAATGAGGAATGCAACACTTTTTTCCTTAAAGAAGTACCTTCTTATATGTGAGAACCGGATCTATGTTCCAACTATGGGTGATCTCTAACTCATGCAGCTTCAAGAGACCCATGACTTACTAATTATTGGTCACCTAGGTGTGGTCCAAACCTTGAGTACTCTCCAAAATCAATGGTGGTGGCAAAACATGACACAAGAGGTTGAGAGTTTTCAATCATGTGAGAGCTACCAATGCAACAAGATCAAGAACTAGAAACCAAGTGGACTACTTCAACTACTTCATATTCCAACTACCTAATAGGAACATCTAAGTATTGACTCATCACATCCTTGCACAAAATAGATCAAGGTCATACCACCATTTTTGTGTTTGTTGATAAACTTAGGAAGTATATTTCCTTGGCTCCAACCATGGATGCTCCTATGCTAGCCAAGATTTACTTTGACATTGTCTGCTAGCACCATGGGATGCCAAAGGTTTTAATCTCCAATAGTGATCCTTGATTCATCGGTAAATTTTGGCAAGCATTCTTCAAGCTACTTGGCACCAAGCTTGTTTTATCTATAGTCTATCATCCTTGAACTGATGTGCAAACCAAAACATGTAAATTGCACCGTGGAAGATATGCTTTATGTATTTTTCAACATTCAACACACCAATTAGGATACTTGTCTTGTGGTGGTTGATTTTACCTTTAATAATTTGAAGCAAAAAAGCACTAGGTTCTCTCCATTCTTCCTTAAATTTGCGCAATATCTACTTGTTCTCTATTCTCTTCTTGCTTCCTTGCCATTTCATGTTCCTCATATTTCCACATTCTTGTCCATGTTATCTAAATCTCTATACCAAACCAAGTATTATTTTCTCATTGCTCAAAATTGGCAAAAGAAATATGTTGATAAGCATCATAACAATCTCACCTTTCAACTAGGCAATAAGGCCATGCTTTCTTCTAGTAACATTCCTCTCCCATTTGATATGAGCAAGTCTGCAAACTTGCTCCTAATTGGACAGTTCCGTTTGAGATTACTTGTTTCATTTCTCCTATTGCTTACTAACTTGCTCTTCCTAGTCATATGCAGATCCATCATATCTTCCATGTTTCAAAGTTAAAGCCCTTTGTTTCTAATCCATTTTTCTTTTCCACTCATGTCCAACTCCCTCCTCTTCCCATCTTGGTCAGCGGTCATAGGAATACAAAGTTGATTATATATTTGCATGTTGTGACATCTAACATGACCACCAATGACCCATTGAATATAAGGTACTTTGGAAAGAGTATCCTCTTCACAATGCTACATACAGTCTCTTTCTCATCTCCAAAATGCACAAATGGCCATATATGAGTTCAAAGATTCCATAGCAACAAGGACATCATCAACTAGGATGTCACCAACTAGCAGTAGAGGAATATGTAATCATATAGAGTTAGTAGACAAGATAGCAAAGGCTAATGCACTAGTAAAATAAGCCAAATATAGCTAAGAATTTTAAGTATGCTTTAAAAGCATCTAGTTAGCTTTTTGGTAGAATATTTTAGAAGACCTAAAAAGCTTCCTAGTGGGAATCTTTTAGATGCCTTCCAAGGATTGGGTAACTTGCACCAAGTTAATGACTAGCTTAGCTTATATGCCAAGTAGGTGTGTTTTAGAAGGAAGTTTCCTTGGATTACATTCCAAATAGCTACTTCAAGAGGAAAGTTTTCTTGTAAGTTTCTCAAGAGCTTTGTATTATTTCATTATAAATATCAAAATCCAAGCTCAATTTTGGTATTTGGAGTTTCACTCAATTGAGAGTTTCAATATGAGCTCCTTTTCTGTCCTTCATTCTCCTATTTGTCTCCTCAATATTTTACAATACTCATAAATTTTAATAGATCAATAAATGTCACTTATATTTTTAGAGTGCTAACCTATAATATTATGCAATATATTTCAATTGATGAACTTTTTTTTGGGAGTTCTAAAAAATATATAATTTCTATTTTTAATCAATAAATTATGTTTTCTATCCTTTATTTCTAATTAATTTATAATACATAAAAAATTATTTATAATCTTGTAAAATTATAAATTTAAGTTCATTGAGATTACCCAAAATGATCTCATTATTCAAACAGTTGAAATATTTAATAATATAAATAAATGATTGTCTTGCTTTTTCAATTTGTAACTATATTCTATTTAATATAAAAAGTTACATCACCATATATTTACATGGTTGTACTCCTTTTGCATAAATTTTAACATAGATTATAAGGAATAATAGTAATAGTAATTTTCGAAATAAATATAAAATATTTCATGTAACTAAAATTTAGATAAATTATATTTGAACTCAAAAGCACGTCTAAGGATTATTATTTTCTTCCAAAATTATAAATTATAAATATTTAACCTAAAAAGAGCATTTCCTTTCCAAATATGCACTCCTTGAGGTTTAGCAAATTGGGAAGATTCTTGTGGCTTCTTTTATTTTCCTTATTTGTTATAAAAAATAAAGAAAAGCAAAGAAGCCTCATAACATATTATAACAAATTATTGTCTTGCTTTTCATGAATAATGCTAGCATATCATGAGGTTATAATTGTATTTTCCATTACTATGAAATTACTTTTCTATAAATATGAGTTCAAAGTTTGCAAATCCGATACCAAAAACTACCTAAAAAAGAACTCAAACCCTACGCTATGAGTTTAAATTTAGCAAATGTTAAACATATGATTTCTGATCTCCTACCTCTTATACAAGTCCTCTTTTTACTAATAAATGATTCTAGACCTTTTCATTTCACCAGAATTTGTATAATGTTAGACTATATATATATATATATATATATATATATATATATATATATATATATATATATAATCCATTTTGGTTCTTATGAAATCCTAATTGGCCAAATTTTGTCTAACAAACAGAGGAAGATATGTAGAAAGATACCTTGCTGTTTCTTGTTTATTCTACTAAAAGTTTTATTATAGGCTTTTATATCATGACATGTTATTTAATAGCCTTTATGATTTTATGAGTGGTTAAACGACATGTAAATTTTAAAATTGTGATAATAGGACTCATCAGATTTTATGAAGGTTTCATATTTTGTACACATAGAAGGAATTGTAGAATAAGGACAAAAATGAGGTTTGATTTAATTGTAATTCTATGTTCAAAGTATAATAATTTTGTACATTATAACGAAAAATTCTAGACTGCAAGAAAATTTGATATCTGATTTGTTGTAATTCTATGCTGAATGTATATAAGTTGTAAATATTCATGACATTGTTTACTAGTGAAAGAATTTTGTAAGAGTGTATATTAAATATTATCACTATATTGTTACTCCATCATTAGTCAAAAGTTGTTTTTTTACATTATAAATATCTATCCTTTTAATAAATATAGAGTCAATAAATCTTATTCACTACAATAAAGAATATTAACTATGAATGATTATATAAAATTCTCTCAATAATTTTAAACATAATATCAATAATTATTTAAGTATATAATTTTTGGAGTATTACTTAAATGATAAAAATAGACATTTTATATCTTAATTGTAAAAATTTTGGAACAAGCAAGCTTGAAGCTTGAAGCAAGCAAACTTGAAGCTTTGAGATAACCAATGTAATTTGTATTTTAAATACCTCTATATAATCATTTATTAAGTTTCAAATTTATAATGTGGATTCTGAACCCATGATTTTCTGAAATTTACAATTTATATTTTATAAAAAATTGGAGATATCATAAATTATTTTCTAACTATATTATTGCAAATGGATCAAATGAAAAGTCAAAGTGATTGCTAAGCTTATAAAAGAATCAGCCAATATTACAGAACTTTTAGTCTTCCAATATACTTAATTGTCAAGCTAATAAGAGAATTGACATAAAATCATTTAAGAAAATTGAATCCAATATGATATGAACTTTTTGTGATAGAAAAAAAAACTTTAGGACATTTTCACATGTTAGACTTGCTTAGTTTTAAATAAAATTATTTTAGTTATTATAAGCAAGTCAAAAATCATCCACCATAATTTATTTTTTTACTTAAATCTTTAACTTGGTTACTTTAAAAGGCCACTTTTTTTTCATTGTGGATGTAGATTATTCTTCACTCAATCATAATATTACTTCACAAAAATTTGCATGTATATTGGAATCCATCTTCCTATAAAAAAAAAAGAAAAAAAGGAATGTAAAGCCACAATTTGAATGCACCCAACGTAAATCTTAATTTATATAAGCACATTTATAAGAATTGAAGTGATTGAGGATGCATAGCCAAGGGAGAAACGAATAATTTGATTTATGCATAATTATTTTTTCCAATTGAAAAGTCCCAAATGCAAGAAGAGATACCATATTCACATACCACATGTCATCATCATCTCACAAATGGTTTTAGATAGCAAGCCAGCTTTGACTACATAGTGTGATGTTAACTTGACTTTTTCTCATGATGTTTTTGCTTAGGGGAATTTTCCAAAACACCCTACAGAAAAAAGAATTCCCCAAAATGCCCTAGGCAGCCAAAAATATTACCAGAACTTCAACCACGCAGCAGCGTGAGTTTGCCAAATCGACACTAAGAGTAACATGAGTGCCTAGCTTAAGATGGCATAGCGCTTTCGCAGCATGCACAAATTTCACATGCTTTAAGATGCAGTGAATAAAATTTATTTTTACTTTATAATGGTGAATGGTGGGATTCGTTGTCATTAAAGGGACGAGTGTGGAGCAAAGAATATAGAGAGTGGGGGTGAAAAGTTAAAATGAAAATGGTGCATTTTGCAGAATACTTTTCCAAGGCATTTTGGGAAATTCCCCTATAATATATCAAAAATGTTTACAACAAGTGAGTTTTTAATATACCAATGGAAAAGTGATTGGAAATAAATTTTCTTTATTCTGCAAATTATGATTCTCAAAGATGAGTAAAACAATTTTCATGTAGTCCCAGTGATAGTATGTTGAATAAGAGCTACTTGAAATAAGGATTGCCAAAATTATGGTAAAGAAACAAATAAGAAAGATAATAACTAAGTCTTTATGACATTGGGTATCCTAAATTTTTGAATATTCAAATATAAGATTCAAAATTTTCAAAATTTTCAAAGATTCAAATTTATATAGCACGGAATTTCTCCAATGTAAATAGTAAATACCTATACTTGCAGCAATATTTGGAATAAAATGATGATTGGAAGATATTCTAAATATTGGAAGGAGACCTTACATGCAAAGAAATAGGAACTTCTTCCAAAATCAAACATCTTTTAAAGAGAGACTGATCTTCCAAAGGTAGACGTGATCTTCTAAAGGCGAATGCAATCTTTGGAATATGTGAGAGTAAGCATGTGGTAAAAGAACAAACAAATTAGAAGTTATCATGCAAATTTGGCCACTATTGCCTAAAGAACTACTAGCCACCTATTGCCAAAGCTCTCATAGGGGATGGGAAGTGTTGAGCTACTTAATACCATTGAGGCAAAGATGGAAGCATCATCAAAACATGATTTGGAAGGAAGACTTGTTAATCATCAAACTCTTTGCAAGCACAATTAAATTTGAGAGGTAAGCCTTTAGCTTGTAATTTAATTATTTGCATTAGCTTCTTGGGTGAAAAATGAGTGAGGTTTTTACAATATGAGATTGTGAAGAAAGTAGCTCATACTAGCTTCGAAAACCCTTTGAATTTGTAGACTTTATTGATGGACCCTTGGTAGATGGCGTTAAAAGTGGAAAGATTAGAGAATGCGCCTTGATATCCTTTTATGGAACTAAGAGTATGTCTCAATCCATATGAGCATAGAGATTTGTAGTTTGAATGCTCAATGCCCAGAACTTGAGAAGGAACTTGTGAGTCTAGATTGTTGCATTGGAGAACCATTGTTGACCCAAATGCATGACCTTCAGGTGTAATTTAGATACTTGATTTGGGACTCATTTGAGTGAGTCAATGCAAAAGAAATAAGCAATTGCCTTTGCACATAGAAAATATCAATGTAATGGATGGCTATATCCAATTATAAAGACCTTAAGCGACAAGAAATTGTAGGTGCAATCATAAAGATATTTAGACCTAAGAGAACTACCTACTTTTGATGAATTATGATGTTGTATAGATTGGGAACAAATTTGTGAATGCATAGTGTTTTTTAGGGTCCAAGACTACCTTATCTTATTCACTTTGGGATGGAACTACTCACAAAGGAGTAGAAGTTATAGTTCTCCTATCATGAAGTTTTAGCTTCTTATTTTGCATCCAACCTTGATAGGATAAGGAAGATGGAAGAGGATCTAGAAATGATGCAAAGTTCTTGAAAAAGGAGAATCTATGCCATCTTTAAAAAATGATAAGAAGAAGTGAAAATTAGAGATGGAACCGCTGTTGAAGACATCTCCTTCTTGTAAGAGATCTAAGCAAGATGTATCTTCTTTGGAAGATGGGGAGGTAACCGATCAAGCCAAAGAGTCAAAGGAAGAAGGAATGGAAACTAGAGACAAAGACTAGGAGGAGGAAGAACCTTCAAAAGAAGACGTAAAGGATGAAGACCCGTACAAGGATCATTCAAAATACTTGGTGGAGCCGTATGTTACAAATTTGGAGTCTATCATCCCCAAGGAACTTGAGAAGTTACCAATGCAAAAGTTGGTGCAAGCTTACAAAGTAGTTGAGGAGGTGGGACCTTTGTCACCACCACCTTTGTTCTCTAAAGGCACAATACCATAAGGAGAGGGAGGAGAGATTTGGGCATATAGCACAATCAAGCTAATCACTATCATGTCAATGGTGAAGTACATGCAAGATAGTGTGATGTGATTGCTTAATTTGGTTGTACAACACTACCTTGTGTACCAACATCCTGCTATTGATAGCTACGCTGCAATGATGCAATCCATGATCACTTAGTTTGAGTGGCAAATTATTAACAAAGAATCATTTAAGTGTGTGGTCCTTTGTCTTTGGAAGGAGCAATGTGAGCAAACAAAGAAGGAGATTTCTTTACAAGAGTGAGTAGAAGAGTTGGAGAAGGAAGTCACCGAGAAGGTAGGAGGAGATTGAAGCTTTACAAGAAATTTCAAAAAATGTTGGTTTGCAAGAGACATTCAAAAGCCAAATAATGAAGTAAAGGTGGAACATTTGCAAGCCATGGTGAATCAACTTATTGCAGATTGTGACGGGATGAATGTGCATAAGGCATAATATAGAGATTTAGTCTTGGCAAAAGAGAAACTAGTCTTTAGTTGCTTAAGAATCATGAAGAGATTACAAGGCACTTATAGACAATCCATCAATTGAAGTACAATTTGGAGAGAGCAATGACCTATATGTATTTTCTTCTAAAGGATGTCAAGAAGGAAGAGAGGAAGTCAAAAGGCAAACAAAAACTAGACGGAGGAGTAATGGTGATGATGGTTGTGAAAGACACTCATGAGAAATCAAGTATGATATCATTGAAAGAATGTGTGACACGATGGAGTAGATGATGGGGATATTTATTGATAGGACATCCCATTGGCAAAGGATGTCCGCAAGCTCAAGGTTCTTTGCCAAAGTTGCTTTGGCCACTAAATGACATGTCAATGGAATGAGTAGCAATAGGCCTTAGAGGTCAAATAGATAGAAATTTGTAGAGCTTAGAGAAATTATGCAAATGATATTTTTTAAGTTAAGGAGGAATTCACTAAAGGAATATATGAGTTAGAACCATTAAGACACATATCTTTTTTATTTGCAATAATATTAACTACTTGAGCATCATCCTAGATAGAAAAAATAAATTCTGCCTAAAAAAAGTGCAAAAACTTTATAATTAGTTAAAGGATTTTTTTAACCCAAAGGAAGTAAAATCCCTATTGCCTTCTTGAAAGAGAGATGTCTTAGTACACTAGACAATGGAGCATTATCCCTTAACCTTATATTACTCAATGCATGAAATGACAATTAGAAATCCAAAATAATAGTCAAATAACAGATTTTATGGGTACATATCTTGGGGATTTGATAGGTTTTTGTAATTCTTGAATACTTCTAGCTACTTAAGTTATGCACTCAAAAGTCATTTCTCATTCAATTCAAAGGAGTATTCTAGCTATTTAAGCTATGCAGTCAAAGTGCTTTCTCATTCAATTCAGAGCTTAAGGTAAATAAAGTGAAAGAGTTTACAACTCTTTGTTTCTTTCTTCATTTACCTTTTGAAGATTGGCTTTCTTTGAGTTTGTACATTGATGGATATTTATTATATATATTATTGATGACTTCTTGTGTGTTTTGTCCTTAGAGCATGCAATGATTACTTGCAGCCAATGGCTTGATGGTGTTTAGATGAATTGTAGAGCTGATGCACTCCGGGGACACAGTTAGAGAATTTTACCTTTCAGGAAGATGTTGGGCTCTTGCAAGACTAGTGCCTTTGGAAGGAAGGGTAAAACAATGTTCTTTGGCATATGACCTTTGATAGAATATTTCGAAGATGGGTGCCTTTGCAAGAAGGGCAGAACGGACATCTTTGCAAGACCAACTTGTAAGAGAGATCTTTAGAAGGTGTTGGGACCTTCATTGCTTTCCGGAATTTGATTAGAATTTTAGTGTTGGTAATTATTTTATCTTTCTATGGTATTATTGTACTCTTTAGTGGATTATTTTTCACAGTAAGTTAAATAGGAATAGGAGATGACTACTACATTTTCTTTTGTATTTGATCATTTCTTCATGTGATTTGTTACGTACTGAAATATTGCATTTTGGTGTTTGCCGAGGAAGGAATATTTTTTCACTGAAAGGAAAATATTGAATGTTATATTTTTAAAATTTGATGGAGAATTGTTTTAAAGTTTTGATATATATTATAGGTTTTGAATTTTATTTTATTTGCAAAATTTTCAACTCAACTGGTTCATCAACGTTGCAGTATAGATTTCAGAAGTGGAGATGATAAATCAAGGATTTGATCTTTTCTAAACCAGATCTCGTTGCGGTCGTTATTTTTCTAAAGATGGTGAGTGACCCTATCCCCTCGATAAACTTCCTCATGATGTACTCATATTTTAATAAATCCACTTGATGAGAAGGCATCTTCTCAACATCTTCGTCCCATGTCAAGTGAGATTTAGGGAGGTTGAATCGCTTGGACGAACTACTACTATCCTTATCATGAGAATGGAGAATGATAAGAATCTCTTATATTAGTCATAATTATTTATCCGGAAATAAATTGGTGTAGTAACAAATTTAAATGTTAAATTTGATTTAATGCAGGTATAAGAATGGTGGAAGGAGATATTGTAAAATGAAGGTGAAATGAAGTAATACCGAAGGACAGCATGAGATTATAAGAGTAGCGTGTGGACTCTCTGTATTGACAGTAATACTGAAATGTGGCTTCGCAATAACTTTTGACGTCTCTAATTTCAAAATTAGGTCAAATTTTCACATGCAAACATTAAGAGTCATGGAAGGAACATAACTTTAATCTATTCAAGGAAGAAAAAGGCGACCGCGTAGGAAAAGCGAAGGATGGGAAGACCCCATCAAGCCGGACAAGGGAATCTATTCAATCTCTAAACCATGTGGGACCAAAGGACAAAGGGAAAAAGGTATTTCTGTGTCCACGACGAGGAACAGTATTTCCTTGGTCTTATACAAGACGAGGAGGAACAGTTGGCGAGGGGAGTAAACATGGTGGCCGTCCGTCCCAGTGCAGTGCCTAAGATGACGGTGGGCCTAAAGCCGTCATTACATGCAACGGCCGTTCGTGCATGCTGTTAGCTCGTTAGAATCTGACACGTGTAAGGAGGTATTCAGCGCAACACACACGTCATCTTCAAAAATGACCACCTTTCTGTACGTGTCGGCTGTAGATTGATCCTAGGTGCGATCGTGTTAGCAAGCTTTGAACAGTACTGTAGTCGGACTCAAATGCCTACCTCACCATGGTGAAAAGAACGCGAAGTTGGCACCTACAGTGGAAGGATACAGTATCGCAGTAGCAGGACTCCGAAGATGGTAATATATTTGATGCCACCGCAGTGGTTTCCGATGTGCTTCTCATTCTAGAGAAGAAGGTGTTTACTGAGATCGATTTCCGGGCAGGTGGTTTTGAATGATTGGAATCTCTACAGTACTAGATTCCGGACGGGAAGAGCGCCTCTCCCTGCAGTCTATGCTTCTGTCATCGAATAAACCAAAGGGGGACAAGCTTTTGGGCTCTTCGGCGCCTTTGGTCTGTAAGTTATTGTGCACTGCATGCTCGTTGTAACATGTCCGTCGACATGTGGAATGCGGCTATTCTGTCCTTTTAGTGATCTTTAGTGATAGCCATGAATCGCATGGACTCAGAGAGCTTAAAAGCAACCTGAGACAAGCCAGATTGCGTTTCAGCTTCTGCGTGGTAGTCTAAGAATGCCGCGTATCTCTGTCTGCACAGGCACACGAGGGACACCTCACCCTTTGTTGATATCCTGCTTATCACGCTCTGTGTAAATTCTTGTCTTTATTCCGACGAAATTTAACTGCCTTTGGCTCTCAAGTAGTAGTCCATAAGTGATAATTGGGCTCGAGATAATGAGAGAGAGGAGGTCAAAAGAAGAAGGGAAGTTCAAACAGTGTAAATTCTTCCATGCGTGCTTTACTGCCGGAAATCTAAGACTAATTGGGAAAGAAATCTGCTTCTGCTCAGAGTTCAAGCACTGGTTGGTTCCTACTATTTGAAGTTCCACATGATAAACTTTAAATACGAAGAGAGCCTCTTTTCACCTAAACCTCTCTATGTACTTGCCGAACTTGTTGGATATACAAGATTCTAGTTCAGTCGTCTCAAGAGTCATGTTGAAGTCAATGAAGCGATGCATTTCCCTTAATCATATGCTCTTGGGACAAGCAAACAGTTCGTCAAGTCAGCTTGCGAGGATTCCACGGGCACCTTCTTCCACTTGCCATCGAGCGAATGACAGTGCACAGTAGCGGATTAGATCCTCTATATATGCTTGCATCCGCTATGAGGTACTGTACACGAACCGACGGACCTGATTTGGTCTAACGTTCATTGATGATTGAATTTAAATAGGTCAAGGATTGAGCCAGTGCTGAAGAAAACAGCAGCTGTTATTGGTATGTGCAGTAACAATTTACAATGGCTGGACTGCGGCCGTTTGACATCTCTCTCTTTATCTCTCTCTGTGGTTCTCAGTATCGGAAGGTTATTGGTGGTTTATGCCCTCCAGGCAAGATTCCAAATACCTTGCTATAACTTACGGGTTGGATCCTAGCAACCAAAGCTAGATCTCCGAGCGCGACTTCCGCCGTTGGTTGCTGCCTAAAGGCCAAATCCTCAGTGTCCGAGTCGTCGCCAGTTGGTTATTCCTTTTAGCTCCTCTCGGGAACATTCGAGCCAGTTAGATGAAGAACGTCTTTCGGGAACATCCATTAAGCCGCAGCGGTACAATGGATACCAAATATTTCTTTCTTCCGTCCCATGACTGCTGGATAGTATCATACATATCCCGCCGAGGATGGGAACTGTGTCCGACAAGCAATAATCTCTTCAACCGACAGGGACCACCTGTCTGGAAGAATCTGAGGGCGATGAATTTCTTTTTACGTGTTGTAGCTGAAACTAGAAAACTGTTATGGATGATGTTCCTAACTAATGGTTAATCTTCCCGTCTCCGAGTCATCTTGGTAAGGAACCCAACCTGTGCTAGTCTTTCCCGTCGCATCGGTCTCGATCATAAGGGAAGGAAGCTTGTATCAGTGATGACCTCGTTCACCGCGGTAGTCATCACTACTAGAAGTTGGCTGCACAAGAGGATCGTCGGAATGAGCTGATTGAACAGCTTGTAATTTCTTATCTCGCTGGTCGACCATTCAATCCATTCAGTAAACCAAACACTGCTGCCGATTTGTTAAATTTTAATCAAGCACACGAACATTACTCCTGTATCCTCCCGTCTGAAAGGATTTTGGGCTCACTAACTTGGATCTGATAGCGAGAGCACTGACTCCCATCCTAAACCTCAGCTCAGCGCGTGCGGATTTCTTTCAGTTGCCTTCTCGCTCTGGATTTGTGTCAGCAGTTCTCATTGTGCTTTTGGAACGTCAATAGATATCTTTGTGTGTTGAAACTCCAGGAAAGAATGTGTCACTCGTAGAAATAGGCACAAAATCGACCACCTTGTTTTCTCCACATTCCAAACTCGTTGAGGATGGCCATAACTTGTCCTATTTATATTCCGTCGACGAAGGATTGCGAACGAAATGTGCAGGCTTGGAACGAAGTCCAGTTGAGCAGGTTCACGAAGGGATCACAACAGCTTTCTCAGTTGATGGTCTCTGACCACATGGTACAGTGAGGGTTCAAGCTCAATCTCGACCTAGAAATTGTAATTTTAATGTTTAATGAACTAGCACCTACTCCCTTATGGAAGAGCGAACGGCCATCCGGGTTCACTTCCCAAAGTGGGCAAGCCGCCCGGTTTTAACTTCCTGAACGAATGATCGACATTCTCACAGATTATAGATAATTGTAGATTTTTCCCGGCACATGAGCAGGGACCTGATGTTTAGATTAACATCTCAGACGATTCTGGGAACGCTTAGGATACGAGGGTGCATATCCTCTGCTGCGTATACCCACCCATCCTTAGGAAGGTGATGCATGCCCGCGCCGCTTATGTAGCTGCTTCATTTTCTGACAGAAGGAACAATCCACCGTAATTGGATGAAAAGCCTTCAGCCTGGGACCACGCTGCCGTTCGAGTTCATAGACATGATTGGCCTGGAGTTACAAACTCGCAGCCGTATCCCCCCAACCAATTGCACAAACCATCCGAATTAGCTGTTGAAGCCGAATATACGTTCGCTTAGCGAATGATAGAGGTGAAGGTCTCACATATGTAATCAAAACCAGGACAGCTTCGAGACACACTCTCAGCCCAAATTTGCGTCTGACTTTCGCTATGTTGGTAGGGTACAGCCGCTCTAAGAGCCCGGACTGAACCCTCCAGAGCAACCAATGGAAACTAGAGAGTTCGCGTCACTGTTCGGTATACAGAACCACTGCGGCAAAGTCGACCCCGGAGTTTGTCTGCTCGCCTCACGGATGTTGTCCCCTGAAGAGTCTCCCCATTTCAATTACCGCTCTGGATCAAGGTGAGGTATCATCAAGCTCATCGGGAAATCGAAAGAAAACTATACTAGTTCTCTGTTTCAGGTTTATATTTGGAACTTTCTGCTCATGGTTCCGATAGGTGCATTCATGCACTGGAGGATTGAAGAAATCTGACCATTTCGGGACGTTGTGCCTGCACACATTGCTTGGAACTGGAGGGTGACCCTGGACATAATAGAACGACAATCATAAGGACAGCATTATGGGCATGGTGCGCGTGACATTCACACATTGCAGCTATAGCCCTGTAGAGATAAGGCAACTGCTCTGGACTTTAGAGGCGGTACCAAGTTTAGCGCAGACTTTTCTCATCCGGCGGGCAGTTTTCTGGAAATACACGCCATAGCGCTGCGTGTCTGGTGAGCTCACAAGTGAATAAAATTTACGTAAATGAATGACACACGATGGACCATCGATATGGACTTAACATCAGATTTCTTAATAAACCCAAGCCGTATGTGCTCAGTAACTGCCGTAGTAACAATTTTCGATCGACTCTCTGGCTCCACCAGCTTCCGTTTCCTCTTGACCGATGACGAAAATGTTGTACTGCATAGATCTTTACCATCATAATTCCTTCCTTTTCCGTCACAAAGTTTATGGACACGCGATGCGAAGCGGGTATACTTTTGCATCGCTTTGTCCGTTTCACAGCATGCATCCGTAGAGAGACTTTCTGGACCAAATGGTTGCTGCAGCCGGGAGCCAAATTGCAGAAATTCCTGATGACGATGGACAGGTTGGAAAGTAACCTGGGTTGAGTTAACAACCATGGCAGACTTGAAAGGTCGGGTCAAGGACGTCGTGTCGTCTATTTTCGAAAGTAGGACGGATGGGGATAGGATGAGATGGTGTACTCTTTGTCGCATGCAGCAGCAGGTGTCAGCTTTGAGAAGGATCGAGGGTGGGAATCGGATCGTGGAAGGTTTGACTTGATTGACAGGACCTTTGCTATCAACTGGTTGACTTTGACACAATGATACATCTCCCATCACAAGTAGGCCTTTGCCACGTGCCCCTGCCCATACCGCATCCCACACGCGTGAACTACAGTTTTCCTTGCACCCAACGAAGATAAGATTGGGTCATTTCCAGAATCCTTCTTCACATCCAGTACGGGTAACGGGCCGGGGATGTCGTGAACACCCACCTTATCTTAACTCCTGGAACCCTTCTGTAAGTTTTTGATCCATGTCCCATACGATACTTGCTCTCAAGAGAGAGGAACAGGAATTTTATATTACGAAATGAGCATTTAAAATAGACTTCCAAAATGACGATCCTTGTACAAACAAGTTTATAAGGTAGTATATTTTTTAATAACTATTCCAGCCTGTAATCATTTTGGTAATTTGTACCACTTTTAAATTTAAATGTCAACCGAGATATCTGACTATCATTCCAAAAGGGTGGTCACTGAGGTGGGACTACCAACAAAAGTTAGTAGGAGACCCCCCATTGAGACACGTAGAAAAGATGATCAGTGTATAAAATACTTATCCTCATTTCTAAAAACTTGGACTATGTAATATATAAAATACGGAGAAATTTACAGAAATAGACGAACACCCCATAAAGCATACAACACACCCTATGCTATTGACGATACCACCTACATAACATTATAGGTATTCGTCATGTACCAGATCCACACTCCAACTCTATCACTAATAAGAACTACCTCTTACTTAGAAGAAGAATAGAATGTCTCGTTCAAAGACAAAGATCTTTCCATATTTAGCACTCCTCTGATGAATATTTACATTAAGATGAAATAGAGAAAAATAATCTTATCCCAACTGGTTAACATTTTATAACTAAGCGTGGTGATTCAAGTCTACGATATAGTCGCAATGTATCACAGAGTGACTCATTGAACACAGCTCATAAAGTAGAAATAGAACATGGTTAAGTCTTCATAAAATTCATACTAACTTCGTTTCAATCAAAGAATCTAATGACAACAAGATTATACCTTGTAGAATCTTAAGATTCATAAATTTTGTATCATATCAATAATACAAGAATATCACATTGATTTCCACCATCTTTATTAAAGCGTCCTTTATTTTCTTGCAATTTTAAGATCTTAAAATACTTCGTTAAACGTAATAACTGCAAATGTCTCTCCTGTAACTTTTATCTAAATGATATGACTTTTGCCCTTTGTCATGGAGAAGTTGATTGATCAATCAAATTAGGCTCTTCTGGCTTTGAAACAAAGTCCAACAAAAAAATATTTTTTATTATAATAATTTGGCTTTTGACTATATTATCCAAGTATCAATTCATTTGAAAAGCTAAACTAGTTTAGAGTTCTAAGGTTTAAGTTCAATTGCAAATCATTCATAAAATTTATAACGTAGGACTTCATGATTTGGTCAAGATTTGGGAGTAACTCAAATAAAAAAACAAAGAAAACATTAAGAAATCCATAGATAAAGAAATGAAGGAATATGAAAGAACAATGAGAAGTAATCATGACAAACATATGTTCCTAGAGTTTCATGATGTTATTTTGCCCAAAGCTTTGATGCCTCAAAATCAGTCTTCTTGTTGATTTTGAAGGATCAATCTCATGTTCTTCTCTCTCAGCTAAATATTGATATGATAGATTACAATGGATTTATATAAGACCTTATAGAAATATTTAATGAGAATCCTACATAGTTTTAAACTCTTATTTTACATATTGTAGTAGTGGTGGTAGTGATGGTCAAAATAAATAGATTAAACACTCCAAAAAATTGAAAATTTTACTAATGGGATATATGATCATCCAATATTGAACAAAAAGTGATATAACAATAATTAATAGATTTTTCTCTTGAAGATATGGATTAGTAGTGACTAGAATGGGAAAGAATTGTTACAACCTTTAGATTGTACTTTTTTATTATTATCTATTCTACCTCTTGGGCAGAAACCACTCCCAAAAGAGAGTAGTGTCACCCATTATGGCACCCTATAGAAAACAGAAATTGACATAATCATTGACACTACACATAATTTCCAAATTAATCTTGAAGGTGATGATTCATCCAATCCAAACAAGCCATTTCACTATGACTACATCAACTCCAAAGGCTACTTTCTACCCTTCCCAAGAGGCACATTTACAAAGTCTTCTTTGCATTTGTGCATCTTTGCATTTTGTGCATTGTGGAACTTAAAGTCCCTCAGATATCAACATTACAGCTCATTTTTTACAATCAAGGCATTGCTTTGCTTCTTCAAAACCTCAAGTATCACACACACCAATCAAGTACAAATGTTTTCATACATGCAAGCACCTTGTTCCTACCCCAAATTTCACCACCTCTACTCTCATACAGAGAACCATGAAAACTCAAAATTGAGGAATTAGTGAGAAAGAGCTCTGATCTCTTTTGTTAAATTACCATTAAGAGAAGGAATTACACTTAGGCCACTTCCTCTTATACTCTACACAATCTAAACCAAGTTTATCTACAGGTTTAGGAAACCCAACAATCTTCTTAGCTTATACTCATTGTATATTGCTAGTGATATCTTTCACCTTATCATATCTTCTTACATGTAGGTTAATTAGGCGCCTCACATGTGTTTGGAAAGGTATTAGTTCTTCTCCAAAGACAAATTAAAAAATTGAGTTTGTTGGACTTACTACTCCAAAGGATCTACAACTACAAAGGACTTTGGATGGATTCCTACTCCAAAGATCCTATAACTACGAACACCTTCTTTCAATGAAGTGTCTTTGGTCTAAAGTTTCTTCATTGCAAAGAACTTCCTTTTCCTTTAACATTCCTAAACAAGAGCTCAATTTTCTCCCTATAATATATCTCTAATAGAGAGGAATTACAAAATTTTGGTAAACTTCCTATCCAAATGCTCACTAAGACTAATAGCCAAGGTCCATTATTTCTTCATAGGTCTTCTCTTCTAACTTTTGGACTTGCAACTTAAGTTCATGTATCTTTGCCTTAGTTGCTTTCCTTTGTCTTACTTCCTTGTACATCCAAAAAACTGACCTCTAGCCTCCTCCGACGGCTTGGTGTGCTTTTGCTTCTCCTTCTCTAAGTATTAGTTCAAAATCTCTACTTCTTTCTTCACCTCCTCCAGCATTTGGGGTTGATCAGATTCTTTCTCTTGTCTTTCACTCTTCAATTTATCAGCCAAGTGCTCCATCTAGATTGCTATCTCCTTTTGGTACTTTGACATTTATACTTCTATAGTCACTACTCAAATCTTAGTGGTTTCTAGCTCACCCTAAATAATTACACTTCTTTGTCTCATGCTCTAAGTTGGTTTTTGTACTCAACTGATTTTTTATCTATTTTAGCCAAAGGACCCTCAATTCTCCTTGCAAATTCTTGATGTCTCTTTGTATTAATTATGGTCCACTGCAACTAAAGTGTTTTGTTGTTTTACCTCATGAAAGTTTTTACACACAGTCATTCATCTTCATTGCCTCTTCCTTGTTTGGGTTCCAAACCTTTGCTATCTCTTCAATTTCCTCCTTTGAATTTTGATTGTAGATTACCTTGTGAAGTGTTCAAATCAAGGTTGTGTAATCCACCCATTGGGGTAGACTTCTTGGTAGTTGAGCAAGAGTACTTTCATTTGGTATAGAGATGCTCACACCAAATGAATGACAAAATGTGCCCTTTCTTGCAGAAGCACTCTAGGTTCTTGGACCAATCCTCCTACTACTTGGGCTTGCACTTCACTTGGAGGAAGTTTGCCTTCTTCCTCCATTTCTACTTCTATTTCTTCTTCTTGATGTTGCTTTGTGCCTTCTTTTTGTCATTCTTGATATCCATTTTCTCTTCTTAAGGGACTTATGCTTCTTGGTTGGAGCTAGGAAGTACTTTGGGTTGGTATGATATTTCTCCCTATTCCTTGGCCTGGTCCTCTTGGTTCTTGCTTCACTTTGGGTTTGAAGCCAATTTTGCATCTTCATATTGCTTCCTTCTCTTTGATCCTACTACAAACTCCTACAAGGTAAAGGATCCTTCTTCTTCATCATATCCTTCATAATACATGTCTTTGGAGTCTTTTGCCCCCTCCTCCAATGATACCTCTATCACCTGAGTGTTAATTCTTAGTCTCTTTGATAGATTCAAAGATTTTGCTAGAGGCATACTCTTCTTCTTTGCCTT
This sequence comes from Lunularia cruciata, assembly GCA_948567375.1. NCBI lineage: Eukaryota > Viridiplantae > Streptophyta > Marchantiopsida > Lunulariales > Lunulariaceae > Lunularia > Lunularia cruciata. Next base: position 38,434,794 of record OX419755.1, on the reverse strand, counting down.
GTGGTGGCCCCTTCTTTGTACACCATTACAAATTCTCCTGTGTTGCATACTTTCCATCCACTTCTTTGTATTTCTTGATAAGTTGATATTCGTAGGCTGCCAAATGACTCCTAGTTGTGTCTGCCGGTTTCTACCGTTAGGCAGTAACAGGTGAGTTCCGGCCGGTGCTTGCTCCATGCCGCTTGGGAAATGCGGCCGGCAGGTTTTCACGCTTTGTGCCGTTCTAAGGAACATACTAGATGTAGACGTGAGGAGATGGCCAGTTCCATGCCGTGCCTTTTTGAGGCCATGTGATTGTGGTTTTCGTCGTTTTGTATTGTAATGAAGTGAAGGTGGAAGTGGGCACCAAAATAGGATGTACTTGGACCATGTGGTAGTAGTGAAGACAAGGAATCTCATCGAGTTCTCTTGCCAAAGGCAGTTCCTACACTTTCCTTCGTGTTGTCGAATTGCAATGTCAAACTTTCCTTTTGGTTCCAAGCCAGGGTACATGGTTGGATGGAAATGACTTGGGAACTTGTTGTGTTCCTCCTTTGTTAAAAAATTTAATCCCATGTATAAATGTATCAGGAAGAGTGATATGGAAGTTATTAATACACCATTCTTCTCAAACTCCTGGTGTAACAATATGGAGTTTAGTGACAAAGTTAGTTGGGCTTACGAAGTAGATAATAAGACAAAATAGCCTAGAATATTCTAGAAGCATCTAAGAAGCTTCTTAGGAAGCTTCCCAACTAGTTAACTTGCGCTTCTAGAAGGAAGCTTCTAGAAGCTTCTAACTAGCTTAGCTTGCACGCCAAGTAGGCGGCTTCTAGAAGGAAGCTTCTTGAGAAGCTTCCTAGTTAACTTGGCTTGCACTCCAAGAAAGTGGCTCAAGGAAACTTCTTGAGAAGCTTCAAGGGTCTTGTATGCTACCTATAAATACCAAGGCCGAAGCTCATGCTAGGCATTTGGAGTTTTCCCTCATTCAAGTGTCCCAATGTGAGCTTCCATTCTCCTATTTCTCTCCTTGGTTTTGGTCTTTTACATTGGTATCAGAGCAGGAATGGGATGGATGGAATTTATGGACCACCAAATCCACTTCCGCCAAACCATTGGGACTTTTGTGTCCAGATATTACCAAAGCATCGTTTCACACAATTCATCACCTCACGCTTTGGGCAGGATTTTCTACATATGATCATCGTGTCAGAGGAACCCTTGATACTTCCAGTTGTAACTTATGGAGAACGGTGGACGTGTTGTATCTACGTGTTAATCAACTAGATAAATTGTAGGTAGTGGAATAGAGTAGTAGCGATGGCGGCAATACCGGATGTTATCCTTGCAATGCAACAACAAATCAAGCATCTTACTCGATTGTTGGATGAACGAGACCAGCAACGACAAGAACAGATAGACAGAGCGCCAGTTCGAGATGGAGAAGATCGCATTCGATTTCCGAAACCCAAGGTGTTTGAAGGCAAGAATCTTCCAGGCACAGTGGAGAATTTTGTGTTTGACTGTGAACGTTACTTTGAAGCCACCAATCTTCAAGACGAGCGGAAACAAATTCTCTTGGCTTCTAGCCAATTGGATGGAGTGGCAAAACTTTGGTGGCGATTCCGAGTAGAAAGAGCTGAACGACAAATTGCTACACCAATTATTACATGGGCAGAATTCAAGGATGCAATACTTGGTCGATTTCAGACTATAAATGCCACCCGAGCTGCACGAGATAAATTGGCGGAGTTGAGGCAGATTGGCTAAGTGAGAAGCTACATCACACAATTTCAGAATATCATCATGCAAATTCTAGATATCCAAGAAGGTGAAGTTCTGGATCGATTTGTGCGAGGATTGAAGTCACGAACCAGATTGGAGGTGACCATGCGAGAGCCACAGAATGAAGAACAAGCCATGCAATTGGCTGAGCGTTTTGATTCCTTAGTTGCGACAACTTGGTCTCGACCTCGACCTACACAAAGCCCACCAGTACCACGAGTGGAAGAACCGGTACCAATGGAGATTGATGCTATCCAACGAAGACCACTTGGCACAGCAGATAGAGAAAGATTACAACAAAATGGAGGTTGTTTTATTGTTGCCAGTTGGGGCATCGCATTGCTGAATGTCCACTCAAGAATGGACGACCTCGACAAGTTGCCCAAGTGGAGGTTGTGGAGCGGAATGATCAGGGAAACGAGGAATCCCAGTAGGAGATTTCGAGCTGCCTACTGGGAGCTTGATTAGTTCCAATGGGATTGAAGGCTCGACCTATGCAAGTTTGCTTCACTTGCAAGGTATGATATCTAATCGGGGTTGTAGAATTTTGGTTGATTTTGGAAGCTCAGAGAATTGCATGTCTATGCAAGTAGCAAAGGAATTGGGTATTCCTATCAAGCTAGTGATTGGAAGTAGTTTGATGGTGGCGGATGGTAGAAAGGGTTCTGCATTCCGCACCTTGCATCCTGTTACCTTCAAGATTGGGAAGGAGTATTTGGAGTGTATGAGGTTTGTAGTGGCACCTCTACACTATGATATCATTCTGGGTCTACCTTGGCTTGAATGTCATAAGGCTCAATTTGATTGGACCCGACACCAAATTCAAGTACAACACCAAGGTAGGAATTTCCGATTAGGTTGTCTGGCACCTCTGAGTAAGACACCTAAGAATAGTCAGTCCCAAGATGGGAAGTTTGTCGAGAAGGTAGCCTAGAGTGAATCTGGAAGGGAGATGAGTCCCAAGATGGGAAGTTTGCCAGGAAGGCAACCATGGAGCAAGCTCGGAAGAGAGATGAGTCCCTAGAAGGGAAGTTTGTTAATGAAGCAGCCATAGAGCAAGCTTTAGAGGAAGATAAGTCTGTATTTGCAGTGTGGATCAAGCCGATTGCACAAGAACAATTTGAGGAGGGCCAAGTGCCGCATCAAGCGACGGTTGATCGGATAGTTCAAGAGTTTGCAGATGTGTTTCTGGATGATCTGCCAAAGGGATTACCCTCTGATCAAGGTATGCCCTTCAAGATCGAGTTATTGCCAAGGAGTACTCCAGTGAGTAGACCAATCTATCGGCTCTCACCAAAGGAGTTGGAGGAGTTGCGAACAACACTTACAGAGTTGTTGGAGAAGGATTTCATACGACATAGTACCTCTCCTTGGGGAGCACCGGTACTATTTGTTCCAAAGAAGGATGGAGGACTTCGTTTTTGTATTGATTACCGTGGGCTCAATAAGCAAACCGTGAAGAATGCATATCCCTTGCCTCGGATCGATGACTTGCTTGATCAATTAAGTGGAGCACGATACTTTTCCAAGCTAGATCTTTGTAGCGTCTATTGGCAAATTCCTATTGAAGGAGAGGACGTGAAAAAGACTGCCTTTTGTACAAGGTATGGACATTTTGAGTGGAGAGTTCTACCTTTCGGACTCACTAATGCTCCAGCAGTCTTCATGGATCAGATGCATCGGGTGTTGGAGGGGCTATTGGATCAGGCTGTGGTAGTGTTCTTAGATGATATCTTAATCTATAGTAGGACAGAGGCAGAACACATGAATCATGTGCGAGAAGTCCTAAGACGACTACGACAGTGGAAATTTTACTGCAAGAAGTCAAAGTGTGCTTTTTGGCAAAAGGAGGTTACCTTCTTGGGTCATAAGATCTCATCAGAGGGGATCAAGATGGAAGAAGAGAAGATCAAGGCCATTACTGATTGGCCTACCCTAAAGGATGCTACCGAAGTACGAGCGTTCAACGGATTGGCCAGTTTTTACCGACGGTTCATCCACTATTATGCTCATGTGGCTGCACCATTGACTGACCTCTTGGGAAAGAACTCGAGCTTCCAATGGACCACCAAGCATGAAGAAGCATTCTAGAAGTTAAAGCATATGGTGTCTTCAAGACCCATTCTTCAACCATATGATCCTCAACTACCTTGTGTGGTTGATTTTGATGCTTCTAACTTTGCAATTGGAGCTGTGTTGCAACAAGAATTTCCAGATGGACTACATCCTATTGCCTTTGTGTCTCGCTGACTAAATATAGCTGAAATAAATTACTCTGCTCAAGATCGGGAACAACTTGCAATGGTATATGCCACCAAGGTATGGAGGCATTATCTCTTGGGGAAACAAGTGATCATGCGAACTGATCACAAGCCATTGTTGCAGACCTTACACCTAGAGCACATGAAGAGTCGACATCATCGATGGGAAGAGCAACTCCAATTGTTTGACATCAAACTTGAGTACAAACCAGGTCGGTTCCATGTCATCCCTGATGCTCTATCACGACGACCTGATTTGAAGTCTCTTCCTCTCATCGCGGCAGCAATTACGACGGTGTCAATTGATCCCAAGATTCATAACGAGTTTCGGTTAGCCCTACAGCAAGATCCCTTCTTCCAAATGGTACACGGTCGTCTAACAGCATGCGACAAGGAGTACAACACCTTCTCCTTCAAGGAAGGCCTTTTATTCCATGCAGACCAGATTTATGTTCCAACCAAAGGTGATCTTCGACTTGTGTGCCTTCAAGAAGCCCATGATTTACCAATAGCTGGTCACATGGGAGTGGACAAGACCTTGGGCACCCTCCAACGCCAATGGTGGTGGCCCAACATGACACGAGATGTTCGAGACTTTGTCCGATCATGTGAGAGTTGCCAACGGAACAAGGCCAGCAACCAGAAGCCGAGTGGACTCCTTCAACCACTCGCCATTCCATCCGCTCGTTGGGAGCATGTGAGCTTGGATCTCATCACATCCTTACCAAAGACAAAACAAGGACACACCGCAATTGTGGTGTTTGTGGATAAGCTTAGTAAGCAAATCCACTTGGCACCAACCTGTGATACCGTGGATGCTCCAACCTTAGCGCAATTCTACTTCGACAATGTCTTCAAGCATCATGGGATGCCACGTGTACTCATCTCCGACCGTGATCCTCGATTTACCGGGAAGTTTTGGCAAGCACTCTTCAAGATACTCGGCACCAAGCTTGCTTTGTCCATGGCCTATCATCCTCAAACTGATGGACAAACCGAACGCGCCAATCGTACATTGGAGGATATGTTGTGAGCCTTTGTCAATGTCCACCATACCAACTGGGATGAATGTCTTGCAGCTGCAGAATTTGCCTACAACAATTCCAAACAGGCAAGCACTGGATTTTCTCCCTTCTTTCTCAATTTTGGCCAAGATCTACTTGTTCCAAATTCTCTTCTTGCTCCCCCTCCCTCTCAGGTTCCTCATACTTCTACATTCTTGACCACTATATCCCAATCTCTCCAACAAGCCAAATCTCACCTCCTTGTTGCTCAGAATCGCCAAAAACAATATGCAGACCATCATCGTCGTGATCTCACCTTTGAAGTTGGTGATAAAGTCATGCTATCCTCTAGTAACCTCCCTCTCCCACTTGATACCCAAGTTCGTAAACTTGCTCCTAATTGGATAGGACCCTTTGATATCACCCACATTATCTCTCCTGTTGCTTATCATCTTGCCTTACCTTGTCACATGCGTATCTATCTTGTCTTTCATATTTCCAAGTTGAAACCCTTTGTTCCTAACCCTTCTTCCTTTTCCTCTCGAGTCCAACCTCCCCCTCTTCCTGTCCCTATCAATGATCATGAGGAGTACGAAGTTGATCGTATCCTTGCGCGTCGCCATATTCAACGAGGCCGTCACCAACATACGGAGTACAAGGTCCTTTGGAAAGGGTATCCCCTTCATGATGCTACATGGGAACCTCTTTCTCACCTCCAGAATGCACAGATGGCCATCAAGGAATTCGAAGTTTCACTGGCGACGAGGACATCACCAACTAGCGGCGGGGGAATATGTAACAATATGGAGTTTAGTGATGAAGTTAGTCGGGGTGACAAAGTTAGTCGGGCGTACGAAGTAGAGAATAAGACAAAATAGCCTAGAATATTCTAGAAGCATCTAAGAAGCTTCTTAGGAAGCTTCCCAACTAGTTAACTTGCGCTTCTAGAAGGAAGCTTCTAGAAGCTTCTAACTAGCTTAGCTTGCACGCCAAGTAGGCGGCTTCTAGAAGGAAGCTTCTTGAGAAACTTCCTAGTTAACTTGGCTTGCACTCCAAGAAAGCGGCTCAAGGAAACTTCTTGAGAAGCTTCAAGGGTCTTGTATGCTACCTATAAATACCAAGGCCGAAGCTCATGCTAGGCATTTGGAGTTTTCCCTCATTCAAGTGTCCCAATGTGAGCTTCCATTCTCTTATTTCTCTCCTCGGTTTTGGTCTTTTACACCTGGTGCAAGCTCCTTGTTTGGAAATAGAAGATGTTTCCCCAATTGACAAGCTCTCCTTAGTACATGTACTCAAAGAAGATGGCTTGCCTATTGGTGAGATAAGTTGTTCTTTTGACTTAAATATCTTCATCATTGCCTCCACAATTGCTCTTTGGGTTAGTTCTTTATAAGTACCCACTCCACATCTATTGTTCTTAAACCGCTTATCTAAAAATGTAACCTTAACATTTTTGTTCAACACTTTGTTTTGCAAACTTCATGTCCAACTTCATTGCTCTTGTTGGTCATGCATTTGGTCCAATACATTTCTCCAAATCTCTTTGGTCTAGTTGTAGGGGTTTCCTCTCAAGTCCCAATCAATCTCTCCTTCCTCCTCCTCATCTCATAGACATTCCAAAGTCACTCAACTCCCATTTCAAGAGCAAAAAGCCAAGATGTTTGCTCTAAATCACCGTACTCTTATAGTAAATTCCTCATTTGTGGCTTGTTGTGTTACAAAGGATAGCTTTGGTGATCTTTCTCGTTGGTTTTTGGACAAACATTATGGTTCCCATCAAAGTTGGAATTGGTTACAAAGGCAAAGGATAGAAACTATGAAGTTGTAAGAATTGCAAAGGCTTGCTAAGACTTGAGATTTCTAAGCTCACTTGAATCTCTGACTTAAACTAATCAACTGAAAGTGAAATTAATCAATGTACACTTTGTTTTATAACTAGATCTTTCAGTCATTTTTCTCAAGTGAATAAGTAGTTGGTAAACCATCTCTCCACACACATGCAAACAAACCCTTTCTCAAGTGGTCTTATTTGACTCATGCAAAAGCTTCACTAAATATAAATATTCTCCCTTGAATGTGAATGGTCTTTGGAGGTAATTCTTTGACAAGGTGGTCACACATTCAAATTGATATATGTATGTTCTTTGGGTACAAAGGTACTTAAATTTGATTTCTTTTCCTCCTACCACCCTTTTGACTTTTCTTATTTGTATTCTTCTTTTAGAGGGCCTTTGGCTTTGTACTTGTTTGCTTTGAACTACAAAATCTATAAACACAACTCCAAAGGAATTGTATCTATACATGTCAAAAACAAAAATTCTATGAAGTTGTATGCACTACAAGATGGTACCTTAACACCCATTGATTCCATAAAACTACTCATAGACTCAATCATTTACTTTAGGAACAAAAATTACAATGACTAAAAAACACTCCTTCCAAATATAGGATTTGCTTACAACAACTCCATGCAAGCAAATACTAGATTCTTAGCATTCATTCTTTATTGTAGTCAAGGACCTTTATTTATTGATATCTTGTTCAATCTATCATCTTGTAATTTTCCCCATATTATAGCATTCTATCTTCTTCTTTATAAGATGCTTAAGTTCATTTGCATGTTGCACACATTGAGAGGATATTCTGCTTATAAGTACAATTGTAATTTATCTTTTGTATTTTCTAATACACCTAAAATCTTTAATCATGTTACTCTTTATCTCTTGAGGCAAAATATTAAGTATAAAGAGTGTTTTCCATTTATATAACTTCTTAATTTATGATCTACTATACAATATTTGCTTATTTTTATCTCATCTTCTATCTTTCAATATTGAAACATTTAATTTCTAACTCATCTACTACTCTTGACCACATTTCAACTTCTACTACTTGTAATGATTATTAAGGATCATGATGTGTATCATGCTGATCATGTTGATAAATTGTTTGGTCTTAACATAAACTTGCTCTTTGTTACTACAAACATGAGAAATATAAAGCTCTTTGGAAATACTACTTATGTCATCATACAACATAGGAGCTAGGATCAATATCTTCATAATGCTCAAGATGCCATCTAGGAATTCAAACAAGAACACATGACAAAGACATAACCAACTAGCAAAAGAAATTTATTATAGTAAGGAGATTTTCAAAAGCTTTTTAGTATAAACTCTACTAAGTTACTTGAAACTTCTAAAAGATACTTAGAAATTTTCATTATCAATTATTTAGATTAGATGTAGAAATCTTTCCCATGGATATGCAAGGTACTAAGGTACTCAAAAACCTTTTTATTTGCATAGATCTTGAGTTGTTGAAAAACCTTCTTAAAGATAGATTTAGTAACTTCACAAAGTTAATCTCTAACTATTACAAATGTAAAAGACCAAGGAGAGAAATAGGATAATGGAAGACCAAAGTAGAAGATCACATTAGGACTCTCAAGTGAGGGAAACTACAAATGCCTAGCTTGAGCTTGGCTCTGGTATTTATAGGTAACTTGGGTACAAGGCTCCCATAGCTTCCAAGGAAGATTCCTTCTAGGATCCACCTTACTTGGATTACAAGCTAAGCAATAAATTAATTGGTGTACACACTAAGTTAGCCATCAGCTTGGCATACAAGTTACTCTACCCTTGGAAAGTTCCAAGAAGCTTCTTGGGTGCTTCTAGAATATTCTAACCACAAGCTTCCTTGATGTTCCTAGTACATTCTTAGGCTAGTTCTACTTACTTTTGTTATATTTAGCTTAGGTAACTTACTCAATAGCTTCTACTAACTTGTCTTATAATTATTACATATTCTCCTGCCAGTAGTTGGTGACTTTCTTGTTGCCATGGAATCCTTGAACTCTTGTAGGATTTTTTGTGCAGTAGGGAGATGAGAAAGAGGATCCCATATGTCATCATGAAGGAGAAACCCTTTCTAAAGGGCTTAGTACTCAATGTGTCATTGGTGGCCATGTTGGATGGTGCAACTTGCAAGTATACAATCAACTTCATACTCCTAATGATTGTTAATAAAGATGGAAGGAAGAGGAGGAGGAAGTTGGATATGAGTGGAAAAGGAAGATGGGTAAGAAACAAAGAGTTTGAGTTATCAAACATGGAAGATAGGATAGATCTACATATGACTAGGGAGAGAAAGTTGGTATGCAACAAGAGAAATGATCTGAGTAATCTCAAATGGACCTATCCAATTGGGAGTAATTTTACAAACTTGGGTCTCAAGTGGGAGACAAAGGTTACTAAAAAAAGCATGACCTTATCACATAGTTGAAAGGTGAGATCATGACAATGTTTATCAAAATAATGCTTTGTCAATTTATAGCAACAAGAAGATGAGACTTGCTTGGTGTAGGGATTTAGATAACACAGACAAGCAGGTGGAAGTATGTGGAACATGAGATGGTGGAGGAGAAAAAAAAAATCTAGAACAAGTGGATCTTGCTCATAATAAAGGAAGAAGGGAGAAAAGCCAATACTTGCCTACTTGGAATTATTGTAAGAAAAATTAGTAGCTACAAGACAAGTATTACAATCAATGGTGAAAGTTGACAAAAGCACATAGAATGTCCTCCAAAGTGCAATTTTCTTGTTTTATTTGTCCATCAGTTTGAAGATGATAAGTTGTAGAAGCTTGGCACCAAGGAGTTTAAAAAGTGCTTGCCAAAATTTACCAATAAATTGAAGATCTTGATAGAAAATGAGAACCCTTGCCATACCATGGTGTTGAAGAAAATGTCAAAGTAGATGTGTGCCAATGTTGGAGCCTCAATTGTATCCATGGTGGGTGCCAAATGAACCTGCTTGTTGAACTTAACAAATACTAGGATGGTTGTATGGCCTTAGTTTTTCTTGAAAAATGATATGATGAGGTCTGAGCTTGCTTGCATGTTCCCAATAAGTAGATGAAATTGGTAGTTGTTCAAGGAGTTCACTCAACTTGTGGTTATTTGATTTGTTGCATTGGCAACTCTCACAAGATAAGACTTTTTGTCATTGACCTTGTGCTCTATTGCACCACCACTAATGATGTAATTTTGGTACCCAAGGTCTTGTCCACAGCCATGTGATAAGTGACTGGTAAATCATGGGTTTCTTGAAGGCGCACTAGTCATATATCATCCTTGGCTAGAAAATAGATATGGTTCTCACATAATAAATGGCTTTCTTTGAAGGACAAAGTGTTTTATTCTTTTTCATGTGATACAAGATGATCTTGTACCATCCAAAAGAAGAAGTCATGTTGTAAATCGGTCCTCCACTTCATTTGGACATTTTGAGTCAATTAACATAGTTGCAATGACCATTATGATGAGAGATTTAGGAAGAGTCAAATCATGTTGTTGTGATAGTATATCAATGATGATATGGAACTTGTTGAGTTTAATGCCTAAAAACTGTAGTTATTCTTCCCATTGATGATGTCAACTCTTCATGTGCTCCAAATTTAAGGTCTGTAACAAAGACTTGCTATTGGTTTGCATGATCACATTTTTCCCCAAGAGATATGCCTCCATACTTAGGTGGCATGTACTCTTGCTAGTTGTTCTCAATCTCAAGTAGAGGAATTGCTTTTTGTAATTTTTTGTTGATGAGACACAAAGGCAATAGGATATAACCCATTTGGAAGTTCTTGCTGCAACACAACTCCAATGGCAAAGTTAGAAGTATCAAAAACACCACACAAGATAGCAAAGGATCATATTTTGAAGGATGGGTCATGAAGTTCTTAAAGTACTTCTTTGTGCTTAGAAGCCCATTTAAAGCGTGAGGTCTTCCTTATGAGATCAATCAACATTTTGACCACATGAGCATGGTAGTGGATGAATCATCAATAAAAATTTGCAAATCTATGAAATACTTTCATTTTTCCATAGCATCTTTTGGAGTAGACCAATCAATATTAGCCTTGATTTTCTCTTCTTCCATCTTGATCCCCTTTGATGAGACTTTATAATCCAAGAAGATGACTTCCTTCTACCAAAAGCACACTTTGACTTCTTGTAGTAAAACTTATATTGGTGTAGTTGTCTTAGGACTTCTCATATGTGATTCTTGGGTTCTACCTATGTTTGCTATAGATTAAAATATCATCTAAGAACATCACCATGTACCAATCCAATAGCCCATCCAGGAGCCAATGCATTTAATTCATGAAGACTACTAGAGCATTAGTGAGCCCAGAAGGTAAAACTCTCCATTCAAAATGCCCTAACTTATGCAAAATATAGTCTTTTTCACATCCTTACTATCAATAGGAATTTCCAATAGCCATTTCGAAGATCTAACTTGGAGAAGTATCATGCTCCACTCAATTGATCCAACAAGTCATCAATTTGAGGCAAGGGATATGCATTCTTCATGGTTTGTTTATTAAAACCATGGTAGTGAATATGGAATTGTAATTGTCCATCTTTTTCTAGTACAAAGAGTGATGGTGCTCCCCAAGGAGATGTACTATGTTGTATGAAATCTTTCTCCTATAACTTGGCTATTGTTGTTCCTTTGGTGAGAGCCTATAGATTGGTCTACTCATAGGAGTACTACTTAGGAATACCTCAATATTGAAGGGTATATTTCAATTAGAGAGTAATCCCTTTGGAAGATCATCTAGAAACACATCTACAAACTCTTGAAATATCTTATCAACTATTGCTTTTGGCTCTCATTAGATTCTCTTTACGCAATTTGCTTGACTAACATTGCAAAAATATAAATATATTCCTCCAAAGCTTGTTCTCTAGCTATTATACTAATAAACTTCTCATCTAGGGACTGACTATTTTAGGTGTCTTACTCAAAGAGGCCAAACAACCTAATTGATAATTCCTATCTTGGTATTTTCCTTGAGTTTGTCATTTGGTCCTTAATCAAACCTTATAAAAAAATTTAAATCTTATGGTTTACAAGCTTTAAACTGAACTTGATGATGTTCAAGCAAAGGCAAACCTAAAATAACATCATAGTGTACTATAAATATCATACACTCTAAATACACATTTCCAATCTTCAATGTAACAAGATGTGATATATGGAATGCAAAACTATTTCTACTATCTGCCATCATCAATGTTCCTCTAAATATTAGCTTGATAAGAATACATACTTCTTTTGCTAATTATATGGACATGAGATTCTTTAAACTCCAAAGATAAACCAAAATCCTACAACCACAATCAGATATCATACCTTGCAAGTGAAGTAAACTTGCATAGTTTGAATTTTCAATCCCATTGAAACTAATCAAATTCCTTGTAGGTTGCTCTATATTTCCTATCTCCTACTCTTCATTTCTTTGTTATTACTCTACATAGATTTCATTTGGGTAATTTACCAAGGTCATTTATTCTTGAGTGTACATTCAATAATGTTATGTCCAATTTAGCAATGATAAAAGCAACAACCGTTTTGTTTGTATCTTTTGTTGTCTATAGTGCTAAGCGATCTCCATTGGACGTCATTGATCTCCATTGGTGCCAACTTCTCCACCCATGTGTGGTGTGTTGGTAGGTTCTATGAAGGTCTAGGGCAAGAGTAAGTTGTGGCAACCAAGGAATCATAGGGCTCAACCAACTGCATGCTTTTGAGTGTTTGGGTTCTCGTATTATCACTTCCAATTTGATATGAGACTTCAAACCCCCTAATAAATCAATATAGAGCTTCACTTTTGAGTATCTCTAGAATTTTCATTATTGTGTTTTGGAATTGAGTGATGTAGCTACTCAAAAAAACAATTTGTTTTGTATGGCTCATGTATCATTCACCATTTAGAATTTCCTAATTATTGCTCCTTTGAATTCTTTGCGTGTCAAGATTGGAGTAAAAAGTTGCAATTTACTTTGCTCCACTTGGAATTGTTATTATAGTTTACCATTGTATGTAATTGGTTTGAAGCCAAGAGGATCTATCTCCATTCATCTTGAAGATTTGTGAGTTAAAAATAATATTTGCAATTGAATACAAAATTCTCCACTACATCCAAGATATTCTTACCTTCAAATACCTTTGGCTTTGGAAATTGGATTTGCTTATCTCCTTTTGAAAATGCTACGCTTTCTACATACTCTTGATGTTGATGATCTCTTTCTTCTAAAAATTAAGTAAGGTGTCAATTTGTTGTTGTATAACAATGATGACTTTGGGCATTGCCGCCATGGCTATCACTTTATCAAATTAAGTATTTGGAATTATCTAACACATAGATGCAAGACGTCCACCACTCCTCATAAGTTACAATTGGAAGTATCAATGGCATTATACAAGGTGATCACATTCAAGAAAAGATATCCCCAAAGTATGAAATGATGAACTATGTGCAATGTTCATGACACTTTGGTAGTTCATGGACATAAAAATTCCAATGGTTTGGGGCAAATGGTTTGGTGGTCCATAGATTCTATCCATCCTATTCTTCCTCTAATACAAATATAAAAGACCAAGGAGAGAAATAGGAGAATGGAAGATCAAAGTGGAAGATCATATTAGCACTTTCAAGTGAGGGAAACCCCAAATGCCTAGCTTGGGCTTGGCTCTAATATTAATAGTTAACTTGGGTACAAAGCTTACAAAGATGGTTTCTTCTAGGAGCCGCCTTACCTGGAGTGCAAGGTAAGGTAGTCCTTTAATTGCCATACAAGCTACACTAGCCATCAGCTTGGCATGCAAGATACTCTACCTTTAAAAAGTTCCTAGAATCTTCTTGGGTGCTTCTAGTATATTCTACCCACAAGTTTCCTTGATATTTTAAGTAGATTATTAGGCTAGCTCTACTAGCTTTTGCTATATTAAGCTTAGCCTACTAACTCATTAGTTTCTACTGACTTATCTACTAACTCCATATTATTACAATAAAGTATGTTAATATATGCTCCAAGTTAAAATAAAATGCTCATGTGCAACCGACTACATTTGAAAAAGATCTTATTAAGTTGTTGATGGATCTCTTCTTTTCTATCTTGCTATCTTGCTATCTTGCTATACTATTTGCTAGATCCAAGGAAGAAATCTTAATAGCAAAATCTTGTAAAAGAATATAAAAGCTAGTCATAAAAAAATTCTCAATAAATATAAATTTCTCCTTGATTCTTTAATATACTATTAGTTTAACAAATTTTTCTCAAAATGGATTTTTCATGAAGTTTTATCTCTATGTAGTGCAAGAGCTATAAATACGGAAGTTTTCCCTAAGACTAGACTAGGAGTAACCATGTAATGAGGCTTATCACCTTTGAATACTAGTTCATGCATATACTTTCACTACTCCAAAAAACATTCTACATTGCATGTCTCATAAGAACCTGAAGAATAATCTCCATAAACATATCTTCCTAAAGAATCCTAAAGAAGGACTAGCTAACGTCTTCTTCCTTCTTACACCTTGTGGACCTAAATTTTTAGCACTTTACTTATACCTTCTCAAAAAGGTAAAAATGATTGATTTTATGTTTAGCTCATTAATATAAAATGTAATATAGAAAATGTCATCTTTTTCAATGAGATTATGCTCTAATATCAACCTTTTGTAATGTTCCCAGGATAGGAGAACCCCCAAGAGAAACACAAAGAAGAAACCCAAAGCTTTAACATTCAATGCTTCAATGATCCCAAGGAGCACCTTGCCTTTATTATTAGTAAAGAGGATCCCATCTAGGATGTCTAGCTAATAGTATTATACCTTGGCTTCACCTCCAAAATTTTGGATAAGTGCCTACTTAGTAATCTACATCTTTTTGCTACACTTCTTAAAGAAATAATAGATTCTTTATGGATACATTCTTGGTTTTTATTATCATATGTCCAATTACTTATCTCCAAGATCTAAATCCCACCCAACTAGAGAATACCACCTAATTTCATTGAGTTCTTTAAAAGATGCTTAAGGTTTGGTAAGATTTTTTTTTTCATGGTTAATCATATTTTTGGCAATCTAATTTTCCATTATTTGGATCATAATTCAGTTAAAAATCCTTAAAAGTGCATGGAAAGTGAGATCAGTGGCTTGGACATGAATTCTTTATGTTTATATGCTAAAGATTGCTTTAAGAACTTACTTGATCAATTAACTTCTCTTTTTTACACGATGAGTCTTCATTAAGTAGGTGTGATAAGTTGCTTGATCTTTTTTAGAAATATGCCAAACTTCTTCCTTGTGATGATTTCTTTGTTTTCCAAATAACTCATATGATTTTTTTGAGGAAAATATTTTTGTTCTTTAATAACTAATTGATTCCTTATTACTTCCATTAAAGGAAAGTGGGTCTTGTTATTGAAAACTTAAAGTAAGTGGAAGATTACAAGTTTTGAAGAAACTTTGCA
Organism: Lunularia cruciata; assembly: GCA_948567375.1. Classification (NCBI taxonomy): domain Eukaryota; kingdom Viridiplantae; phylum Streptophyta; class Marchantiopsida; order Lunulariales; family Lunulariaceae; genus Lunularia; species Lunularia cruciata. The sequence goes on along the minus strand of OX419755.1, from coordinate 38,419,440 downwards.
TGGGAAATGATTATCTTCCTTTTGAACCATTTCACAAAGTCTGTTTGCAAACCATAAATAATTAAATAACCCTTTACTTTAAAATATTTCAAGCTATGAGATGCAAGTCACAAGAATGAGATCACAGCCTTCTTATTGATAGCTTTAGCATATGTAGCATCTAACTACAATAAATAAGTGCCTTATATGATACACAAATCACTCTTTTTTTGCTGTACAAGAGTCTCCACCTTCTAGGATAGTTGAATATCAATAGTTAGATTTTGATAAGTCTAATTCTAGAGAATAGAACATGCAAGCTTATAATATTCTTATAATTTTTGAAAGTCCAAATTTTATGATTAGTATCAAGTAGATGTGAATGCAAACAATCCTTCTATGTCTTTGAACACGTTAATTCTTTGAAATAAATAATTAATCCAAAGTGAAGGAGATTCTAATTTTTGGAAAATCCAAATTGGAAATTGAATTGAATCAACTCATTTTGAGACTATTTAAATTATTTCTGAAGATAGAATTGCAAATTTTGTGCATTTTGCTAGGCTTGAAGTTCAATTGAATAGTATATTTTAATTGATAGAGGTAATTCCTCTAATTTATAATAAAATATAGGTAATTCCTCTACTTTATAATGCAATATAAATAGTTGGAACTAAATATACACATTTTCTTCTCTTGTCATCATATCAAAACTCTGTTGTGATATCAAATTAAGGTTAGATAGATGGTTTTAAAAATATGATTTATGCTTTAAATGTTTCTTTTTGTTTTTTCCACATAAAGCATTTTGTTGTGCTAAAGAGATTTAATAATGATGTAAAATTCTCAATCTCTTTTCTTTGTACATTTCAATTACGTAACTTTTGCAGAAGCAACATTTCAAATTGTTTTTATATATATATATATATATATATATATATATATATATATATATATATATATATATATATATAGGTTCACAATAATATGTATATAATGTATATTTTTGCAATTTTAAGGGATTTGTGATAGGTGGTACAAATAATTCTGACACACTATCTCACATGTGCTTACAACAAATTTTGATAAAAGTGATTAAGCTAGCATCATATAGTACATATATTTAACTTCAACCATATTATCCAATCCATTATGTCTTTATAAATAATAAACAAATGATTAATTAAGCTTCTCTTTTTTAATAACTAAATCATAGATTGTTGTCTAATATCAACCTCCAAGAAAACTAAAAAACTTAATCATGCTAGGATCATGTTTGAGCTATCATGGTCTTAGACTAAAATTTGATAATTATTATATTTCTTATCTATGAAAATTTATTCTTATTATAAACCTAGACTAACTATCATTTAAAGAGTTGTATTAGAGGCAAGTTGGTGGCTTTTCCTCCTATTTGATAATGCTATTAAGGAAAAAATCATTTATTTTGGGTACTTATCTCCACTTGTTTAGTTCATTCTTTTATCTCATATATTATTTCTACCAACAAGAATTTTAAGGATCTGAGAGTGCTTGATTTGATCTAGAACCTTTGTTGGTACTAGTGAGAAAGCCTCTCCAAGCAAGGATAAAATTACGAGCTAGAGTCCAAAACTTGTTCTAGTTTGCTGAGCTTTTGTTATTTTAATATTTTTTGTATGTGCCTTTTTAAGAGTTCTAGTCCCTACTTTTGCAACTTAAAGGTAGCAACAAGTGAACCAAGCACATCTTATTTGGGCATCATTCTACTTATGGCGGAAAGTCTAATCCTAACATAACTATTCATGAGTGGATGTGCTTGAAATGCCTTACATAAAAACTAATTCTATTTGGGTGTTCTAAGAACAAGGGGTGGATGCACAAAGAAGGTTATGATTTTGAATTTACTTAGATCATAACTTAGATTTGATATTTTATATACACTAGATCCAATGTTTTGCATTTTGGTTGTAGTTACAAATTGTGGAACCATTAGTCTAAACTTGACACTACTAATTGATAGTGCATAGTTGGACTGCTAGTGGATATTTGGACGACCAAGTAGAAAGTTCATTATAAGAGGACAAAAGAATGTGTTGAACTTGAAGGTAGCTTTAGCCCATAATCAAGAAGAGGTAGAACAGTTGGCAATGTTAAGTGCCATGTTGTTTTAATGAAGTATATCAGAGCCATGCATTACTGATCGTGTGATTTACTAAATCTATGATTCTGCACATAGCATAGACATTGGGATATGAATGAAACTGCATATAGCAAACATTTGGTATGTTAAGAGAGTAAAACTTCAGAGAATTTTTAGTGGAGTATACATATGATTAGATAAACTAGATATCACATCAGTTGGTACAAAGAGGTGTTTCACCTTGCTTAATACGATCAATTTAATCAAGGCCTTGTATTAACCAAACTAAAATAAATAAATCACTTAAGCCCCTCAAAAGTGGAATATTAATTCCTATCTAAGCAAATTTGGTATGCTAAGAGAGTAATCCTTACAAGAATTTTATAGTGGAACATACATAAGATTAGATTAGCTAGATATCACATCAGTGAGTACCAAGAGTTGTTTCACCTTGCTCAATACGGTCAACATAAATCAAGGCCTTATATTAACTAAACTGAAAAAGTCATTGAAGTTCCTCAAATATGGAATATTAATTCTTTGTGAAGCATCTATTTGCATTAGTTCAAAGAGTTGATCATAATTTTATGCATTCATCACTTGAAGTTAGTTTTGAAGAATTTCTTTGTAAGAATTGAGAGCATGAATTATCAGTTTATAAGTTGTAGTCACACTTGGATGGAGTGAAGTACATTTAAGTCAAACGTACTTTAAGTTACGGTTGGTAATGCCAAGGTGGTTCTGAAAAATCAATAATATTTCCTCTACTATTTTCCAAATCCTCTAATATAATAAGATATCTTTCACTCAAAAAAACTTTATTAAGATATTTAAGAGAATCTACAGCAACAATCTCAAGTATATTGTGGCCGTAAATTCTCGTAGATAAAAGAATTCCTTAGTGAAAGACATCTTATTTTATTAAAGAGAAGGGAAGTTCATGAGCTCAAATAACACTCTTCAGTCCTTTTCAACCCATATTTTTTATCTGTTCCTATACATGATGTATGCTTTCGATTTCAGTCCACTTAATCTTTCAAGTCTTGTTGGTTGGTCTTCAATTATATATGATGCTCTATGTCTCTACATGCTTTGCTAACCTTTATAGATAATGTGACGTATATATCAGTTCTATGTTGATCAGGAAGTATTTATATTCCTTTGGTGTTTAGTTTTACATTTGATCAGTTAGATTCACTTCATTTCCTTTATTGATTTATTATTCATCACGATTTGCACATATCATGTTGCCTCGGCGCTCAGGAGTATTCACATTTGCTCAGCTATTTTGGCATTGATAAGTTGGAGGTGCTTTCAAGGGGATTTACTATAGCTACCTTCTGGTTTCTTTGGTTGTTTAGCGTTTCAAGACTCATGTTTATATAGTGCATGATATATTCTATCTAGTCCCCTAACGCTAACGCTGGATCTCCCATTCTTCAAATAGCTTCTATCCTCATTTCTCTGTATCCAATCCCCTAACAATGTTTTATACTTTAAAGCATATTAGAAATCATTCAAAGAATGATTTTCACTCTACCTTTTAATACCCAAAATCTTGGGTTGGTTTTAATCCGAACAAATTTCTATTATCTCACATTTGCTTATTTTGAGATTTCTTGATATAACGGTTTTTTTTCTCATTACATATTGGTTCACACATTCTCTACATATAGTTATATAAGTTAGTTGCTTGACAATATGTGCTTTTTATAAATTTGATTCCATCTCCTATTTTCATATTTGATAGTCAATTCTAATTTCATTTATTTCAATTTCATCTACATTTTGTTTTTGTTTAATGAGCTGTGGATCCCCTTTCCTCGAATGGCTTCTCTCCTTATATCTCCAATATCATGTTTACCTTTCATATGCATTTAATGAGTTTTGGATCCCTAGTTTTTCAAGTGGCTTGTTTTCTCATGCACTAATATCCATTACTTTATAATCTTCTTATAACTATTTGAATGATATCACTCAACTCACTTTTGTTGTTAGTTTTCAACTTTAAGAAGTATTCAAGTCAACTTCAAGGCTTATAAGGTTCTTATTGTTTATGAGATTTTGGGGAGCTATGCTCATTTGTATGAGATCGAATAATTATCTAAAATAGATGAAAATTAAGATTTTTAAAGTTTGTTTGAGATAAGATCATATATTTTGATGAGATTTGATGGTTCCAATAGAATTTTGAGATGTTAAGATTGATAGGTCCTTCCCAAAGATAACTTTGGTTGCAGAAGGAAAATAAAAGAGAAAAAATAAAAATTAAGTCTTGGATTTCTTAAAGTAAAGCTTATAAGCTTTTAAGCAAGTTGTAAAACAAATTCTTACTGTTCTTAATCAAGAATACCAAATTTCAAAGCTAATATATGAGAAAATGTTGCATCATTGGTTATAAATCTTACTTGTATGCGTAAGATGATACAAGGAACCTTAATCTATAAATATTGCTGAATTCAATCATTTTTAACAATGTTTATATGTTAGATGAACTTGTCCAATAGGTTCAACTATAATCAAGCTACGATATATAGAGTTTATCAAAATTATATTCTTTGAAAATTTTTTAAACAAGATAGATCTAGAAATTAATATATTAATGATATATAAATATGTTTACCAACACTTAATTGAACAATGAAGCAATAGTAATAATAAGCGGTATAATATTGATAAATTTTAGTTTATTTATAGATTTTTGCTTTTCATTTAAATTTTATAAAGGGGTTATTTTAAAAGAATCTTAGATCTATTTTCATGCAATGAAAAAACACAATGAGTAAAGAATATATACAATAAGATATAAGTGTATTGTGGATTGGATTTAATTGGTATAATTTAAGGATTTAATTTCACTTAAGTTTCCTCAAATAGTACAAAGATTAGATAGAAGATCAAAATATTTTTTACCACTTTATATCTACCTTAACCTTAAGTTGTTATTTTGAATGAAGATTAAACATTATAAAATTATAAAATCATTTATTAATAAATATTTATATAAATATAATTAATTCTATTTATGAATCCTGAAAATTCCTGTTGGAAATTTTTAAGATGTCCAAGAATATTGATATGGATTTAGAAGTCTCAAGAGCAATTTACTTCTATAGTATACCTAGAACATATTTAGAACTAGCAATTTACTTCTATAGTATACCTAGAACATATTTAGAACTACTCTTGGAGATTTAGATCTTAAGTTAGTAAAGGTTGACTTCTTTGAGATAAAAGCCTTTTTACAAGCTTATATCTCAAATATGACAAAAGCATTGAATAATCTATATATTATTTTTTCATAAATCATCCTTAATAATTATTCTCTTTTTATTATCATCTAATAAATTATAAGAAATTCAAGATTATATACTCTAAGGTTTTCTATCTCATGCATACCCTAATTATTCAAACTACATTTGTTTTGAATTTCATCTTCCAATTTTCAAGTGGTATAACTTGTAATCCAAATAGATATCAAGTTAACTGTCATTTTCTTTCATATTTTGGGTAAAAAATTACTTACGTCAAAGGATAACATTTTCTGAAGCAGCTCAAAAATTCATTCAACAACCATTAGGAGTCTATTGTACAAGATGTTATGCAATAGATCTTACTTGGTTCAAGTATGATACTAACGTGATCTTCCAGCCCCATATAAACAAATTAATATTTTATAATGATATATATACTAAATTATATATATAATATTAATTAAAATTTATTCAGATTGAGATTTCAAATATCTCAAGAAGCTTCTTGGTGTGAAGCTGGTAGAAACTTCCAATGGATTGCGCAACTTATATGCCAAGTAAACAACTAACTTAGCTTGTGTGCTTCAAGAACCACAACTTCTAGAATGAAACTTTGTTGGGAGCTTCCTTTGAAGTCTTGTACATAGTTTACTAATAACTACTCAAACTCAATTCAAAACATTAGGAGATTCCCATTATTGAGAGTATTAACTTTTTCTTTTATTTGCTTATTTCTCTTATTGTTTTGTTACATTGGTATCCAACCATGAATGGGATGGATGGAATCTATAAATCACTAAACCAATTTCCACCAAACCATTGGGGATTCTATATCCATGTAATACCAAATCATCATTTCTATTAAATCATCCTTGCAATTTAGCCAAGAGTTCTTGAATATGATCACCTTGTTTGAGGAATAATTTATTTTTCCAACAATGATGTACATAGAGCAATGGATGTGTTTTATCTAATTATTAACTAAGATTTATTCTTGCAAAAGTAGTTTGGTTAAGCGTGAATCATGGCAAAAGTACAAGAATGTTTGAGGTCATTGTTCTTATTCAACAATAAATCAAGCATCTTACTCAATTGTTGGGAAAAAGAGATTGTATCTATAAATAACTTGAGCAAATGAAAAGAGAAGTTGTTCAAGAAGAAGCAAATTGATTTTGTTCCCAAAATCTAAATCATTTGAATGCATGAGGTTACCAAAGTGTAGTAGAGAACTTTGTATTTGATTATGTGTGCTACTATGAAGCTATAAATCTTCTTAAAGAAAATAGATACATCCTCTTGGCTTCAAGTCAATTAGAAGGAGTGGCAAAACTATGATGGAAATTTTGAGTAGAGCAAGCTCAATAGTTATTTCTTACCCCAATCATGAGAAAATTTCAATGGCATAATATTTAGGAGGTTCCAAACATTGAATTTTATGTGAGTTGCATAAGATCAATAGGAAAAATTCAAACAAATTGGTTCAATAGGAAGTAATATTACCCAATACTAAAATATAATGATGTAAATTCTTGAGATCCATGAAAAGGAATGCTTGACTAATCTATCAAAGGGTTGAGATGGAGCACGAAACTAGAGGTAACTATGGAATAACCTATATATCTAGAGTTGGCAATGCAATTAGCTAAGTGCTTTGATTCTTGAGATACTACAACTTAGTGGTGACCTTGATCTTCATAAACTTGCAAACACATTAAGCATGGATGGACGAGCAAACATCAATGAAGATTGATTCCATCTATGGAGACTACTCAATGTTTCACATAAGAATGGTTTTAAAATATTGGTTGCTTCTATTGTTGATAAATTGGGCATTACATTGTAAAATGTGCAAGTAAGAATGGATAATCTTGACCAATTGTTCAAATGGAGTTCTTTAAGTGTGATGATCAAGGAAAAGAAGATTCTTAATAGAGGATACAAAGTCACTTATTGAGAATTAGATTAATTCTAAAAGGATTGAAGGCTCAACTTATGCCAACTTGATCTATTGGCAAGGTATGATATAAGATCATAGTTGTAAGATTTTGGTTGATAGTGCTAGTTCTTAGGATTTCATGTCCATTTAATAAGATATGTATTTATATCAAGCCAGTATTAGGTAGAGAATCAATGATGGTGGATGGTAGAAAGTGTTCTACATTCCATACCTCACATCCCATTGAGATAACTAATAAGATGCAATATTTACAATACCTAAGATTCATGGTAACTTGTATATGATACAATATCATTTTGGGTCTTCCTTGCTTCAATGTCATGAGGTTCAAATTGATTGAGCCCAATAACAAATTTAATTAAAACATCAAGGTAAGAATGATTAATTAGGTTTCCATGCACCTTTAACAAAGAAACCTGAAATGATCAATCCATGATTGGAAGTTTTTAAGTGTAGCCACTATAGAGTAAACTTTGTATGAAGATAGTCCTATTTTTTCTACTTAAATCAAATCCATAGCACAATAAGAATGTAATGAGCATGATAAAACTAAAAAATAAGTGGTTGACCAATAAAAAAATTGTTGTTGGATGTCTTTCTTAATGATCGTCTAGGAGGATTATACTTTGGCTGATGTATGCACTATGATCAAGTTATAAACAAGTAGTACTTCAAAGAGTAGATCAACCTATTGGTTCTCAAAAAATGAGTTAGGAGAGCTCTAAAACACATTAATCATGTTGTTGGAGAAGGATTTCATAAAATATAGCACATCCTCTTGGGAGCACCAATATTAACTATGCTATAGAAGAATGGAGTACTTTGATTTTGATTACAAAGGTCTTAATAAAAAAACCATGGAGAATGCATATCTCTTTCTTATTGCATATTATTTATTGCATGAACTAAGTGGAGCAAAATACTTCTCAATGTTGGATCTTCAAAGTAACTTTTGTGAAGATCTTAATAAATAAACCATAAATAAAGCATGTCTCTCTCCTTAAATAGATTATTTATTGGATCAACTAAGTGGAGCACAATACTCCTTAAGTTGTATCCTCTAAGTGAATTTGTGAAGATGTGCATAGTATTATCTTTTGTACAAGGAAATTTGCATATTGGATGGAGAGATGTACCTTTTGGACTCACTTATGCTCTAACAATTTTCATAGATCAAATGCATAGGGGTTATAGAGATTATTGAATGGATAAGTGAAAGTGTTCTTAAATGACATTTTTTTAAATTAAGATGGAAGTAGAACATAAAAACCATATTCAAGAGATCTTTAGATATCTATTGCAATACAAATTCTATTACAAGAAATAGAAGAGTACCTTTTGGAATAAGAAAGTTACCTTCTTGGGCCACAAGGTTTCAATCAAGGAGATCAAGAGGAAATAGGACAAAATCAAGGCTTTTATTGATTTTCATACTCTTAAGGATGATATATAAGTCGAGGGTATAATGGATTGGTAAGCTTTTACCAACAATTTATAAAATATTATGCTCATATGGTTACTCCACTAAGTGATCTCTTGGGAAAGATAAAAAGCTTCAAGTGGACCACTAAGCAAGACAAAAAATGCAAATAATTAAGCAAATGGTGCCATCATGAACCATCTTCTAACCATATGATCTTGAACTACCATGTGGTTGATTTTGATTCTTCTAATGTTGCAAATGGAACTTTTCTGTAACAAGAATTACCAAATGGATTGTATCTCATTACCTTTGTGTTTCAATGACCAAACTCAAGAAAAAGGAATGATTATGCTTGAGATCAACTTGCAATGTTATACATGACAAAGGTGTGGAGACATTATCTCTTGGAAAAACAAGAGATAATCTGTATCAATCACAAACCTTGATTATAGATCTTACATTTGGAGTATATGAAGACTCAACTCATTGGTTGGAGGAGCAATTAGAATTTTTTTAATATAAAGATTTAATACACATTGGAAAAGTTCCATGTTATTCTTGATACCTTATCACAATGACTTGATTTTAAGATTCTTCTTGAATCTTTCATAACAACAACAATTGCCTTGATATCGACTAACACAAAGGTCCAAATAGAGTTAAAGATTGCTTTACAATACAATCTCTTTTTGCATCTTGTACAAAGTTTCTCCACAACACAAGGCAAGGATTGTATCACCTTTTCTTTCAAGAATGGCATTATATTTTGCAAGAACCAATTCCATATTCCAACTATTGCTAACCTATGACTTGTTTGCCTTCAAGAGGTAGATGATGAATCATATGAGTATAGATAAGATATTGAGTACCCTACAACATTGAATGTATTGGCCAAATATGGAAAAAGAGTTTTTCCAACCATGTGAGAGTTGCTAACACAACAAGATCAGCAATTATAAACCAACTAGATAACTTCAACCACTATCAATTCTATGTGTTTGATATGAACATGTGAACCTAGATCTCATCACATATCTGCCAAAGATAGAGCAAGGCCATATATTAAAAAAAAAAAAATTTCAATAAACCAAGCAAGAAAATTCACTTAGCACCCATCATGGATACAATATATATTGAAGCATAAGCTCATATTTACTTTGCTATTATACATCTATTTTAACATTAGCTCATATTTACTTTGGTACTATACTTGTGCCTTCCACAATCCACGGCCATTGTTCTTTTGTAGACGTGGTACTAGCAGTTGGATTTCAAACATCATTAGATGCCATAGGTCCTTATCTCTTATAATGATCCTTGATTCATTGCTCAAATTTGGCAAGCACATTTCAAGGTACTGGGCACCAAGATAGATTATCTATAGCCTATCAAAATCTTATTGATGAGCAACAAGATATGAAAACTCTATCTTGAAAAGATATGTTATATATCTTTGTTAACATTCACAACATTAATTAGCATACTTGTCTTATGATTGCCAACTTTTCCCCATAGGCAAATTTGGCAAGCAGACAAGTACAAGATTATCTATCTTCTTTCTTAATTATAGACAAGATCTCCTCATTTCAGAGTTTCTTTTTACTCAATCTTCATCTCATGTTCCTCATATTTCAACCCTCTTTTTCATGTTATCTCAGTCTTTACATCAAGCCCAACCTTATTTTCTTATTGCTCAAAATTACCAAAAACAATATTTTGATATAGTTCATTGCAATATCACATTAGTTAGTGATAAATCTATGCTTTCCTCTAGTAACCTTTATCTTTTTCTTGACATCCAAGTTTATAAACTTGTTCCAAATTGGATAGGTCCATTTGATATCATTCAGGTAATTGCATACCCATAGTTTTTTATATTGCGCTAGAGGCAAAGCTTCATAGACCTAGAGTTTGTATTGATAGATTGAACATGAACTTTTATAACAAGATTTCTAGGCTAATAGTGGAGTGTTATTTTAATATATAAAAATAAATAAATATTTTATTTTTAATATACATTTTTAACCTAAAGTTAATTTTAATTTAGAAACATGGAGCACACATATCAATAATGACTTTGGTGAGTGGAATGTGAATATCAACAAGGTCCTTTAGACCAATAAAAAGTTGAAGGGAAGAGTGAGAACTAAATAAAAATTAATGGAATTTAAAGCTTTTTCATTTTGATAATTTTGTTGAGAGCTTGCAAGGCTCATTGGGGATCAAGTACATTTGATTTAGGCTTGTTGTTTATATGTGATTTTTGCGAGAGAGGATTAGAGCCAAAGGGTTCCATTAACATCATGTTAATGACCATGTCAAGTCTTTTAAAGTAGTAAGTGATATTGGAGGCAGAGCTTGTGGTTATAGAATAAACTTCTGCAACCATTTCTTGTTGTTTCAATTATACCTCAGAGGGAGGGATGGATTTCTTATGAGAATCACAACCAATATGATCTTGCTCCACCTTTGAAGGATGGTTTAGCAACCTTAGCTAAGCTCAGGCTTCAGTTCTTAGGCTTCTAAGGCTTCACTTCAAAAACAATAAATTAAGCTATCAAGTTGCAAACAAACTTTAAGTACAATACATTTGATAATTTGCTTTACATCTTTACAAGAAAACTATATAAGTGGACCATTGAGAGGTGGTCTAAGATCCTTGATTGAAAAATAGAAGAGAAGACCTAATTTTATTTGGGACTTTTCCCTTTTCCTCAAGAAGATTAGACAAGCATATTATCATTAAGCTTAGAGAGTGTACTACCACAACTAGTGGAGCTAAATCTGGAGACTCTATATATTAAAAAATACCCATATTTGCTTGATGCTACACAAAGTTATTACAACCTTCACAATCTTCTTTACTTATCAATTTCTTTGCCATTTCCCTTTACAAGATGTGGAATCAAGCTTGAGTGCACTAAAGGATTAAATAGCAAAACTTTGCAAAAGGCATAAATAATGATTATATGTAGATAAATTTTCATTGCTCTTTCTGTTTTCGCTTCTAAGTAAGAAGGAATTTTCTCTTTGATGTAATCTACAAATTATAAAGAAAAGAACAAGAAGATTTGCTGCTAGGTTGGAGTACAAAAAGATCCTTGTTTAAGTCTTAAGAAATAAACAAAACATATAGCACAAAAGTGCTAGAAGATTTAAACCATGGAAGGAGACAACATAATTAGTGTTTGAGTGTTAGAAGCTCAAACTAAGAAATAAGCACTCCTTTCCTCTACAAGATCAAGTTATGCCTCAAGGAGAAGGACAATGCAACCAATAAGAGTATATAAGAAGATAAACTAGTTTAATAAGAAAAGTGGATAGAATCCTAGCAATTTGGAGATTATAGACAAGGAAATCTTATACCAAGGAAGTAGCTTACTAGACTATTCTATTTAGCAATTATACCTCCAGCTTGTTTGGAGGCTAACACTCAACCTTGAGTAAAAACTGAAGGGGTGACAGCTTGGGTTATCACATAGAGAATGGCTTAAGTAGAGCAAAAAAACCAACTACTATGAGGTCCTTGACTACATAACTTGGATGATGACATTCATGTTGTATTTCCAAGAAACTTAATAGGATTCAAATGCAACTTGATATTGTTAGAAGTGAAGCCCAAAGGTCCAAATTAGAATCCAATGCCAAGGACAAGGAGGCAAAAATCAACTAGGGATCCAAAGCAAGAAGAGGCACAAAGGCAAAACCAATATACACTAAGTGCCTTAAAATTCCTAGAGAGAGCTTGGACTTGGTATGGTTTAAAATCATTGTTCTATTATTAGATTCTTTCACAAGAGTCCTCTATTCAATGGTCAAACTAATACTATGGACTTATACTAGATTAAGTTCTATTTGGCAGTTCAAACTAGGTATCTCAAAGTTAGAGAACACTTGACTTTGGATAGAAGTGAAATCAATATAGATTGATATATAGAAGGAGGTCAAGTGTTTCCTAGATGAGATATTGCATCATCTCAATAACAACATGGTAGCCAATCAAGTGTTGGAGAAACAATCACCATAGCCAAAGACATAATGAAGGAAGTAAAGGTAATTCAACTAATAACCAATGGCTTATTCATGAATTTTAGATAGTTATAGGCCCATATATCATATTTTTACTCATGCTTTGCAATACAAAAGGAATCCAAAGTGAATTATGCTTATTTTACTATAGAAGTTTTGGCCTTATATCCTACATTTGTTTCTTCTCTCCTTATTAACCTTATTAGTTTTCATCATCTTTAGATGCAACTCTAATAACTGTATGTTTTATGTTAATGGTGATGAAAGTATTACCAATAAAGATGAAGACTTTAATGAGTTGGATCTAGAATCTACAAACCATGGCAGAAAAGTTGAATGAGTTCTTTGTTGGATATCATTGCAAACCACCTCAAGGGATACAAATTTTGGTTCACATATTTTTTTGAATAAAATAGCCTTTGAATTGGCATAACAGACTATTGACTTCTTTTGCTCTCACTTGGATCCAGGGATAATATTAGCAAATGTGCCTAGTGGTATCTACATTCTAGAAGATTAGATTTCAACATTTGTTGATAATGTTAATGGTTAGACTAGATGATGTTTGTTTGAATTTTGAAATCTGGTTTTCTCATGAGAAGTATGAAATTAAAGCTACTAGCTTGAAGATCTAGAAGTTGTGGTTAAATTTTGCTAGTGAACCTTCAAAGAGTAGCAATTGGCCTCCTTTGTAGGGTCTCTAGGACTAAACAATTGATAAAAAAAGCCAATCTCATAGAATATAAGAAGTATGTGAAGACCCTATCAAGTTTTACAAGGGAGAGACAAAAGAGGTAAAATGGGGCAAGGCCCCAATAGTAATGCACCAAAGAGTAGACTAAAAATTAATGACTATATAAATTTTGCAGCCATAAAAGGTGGAAATTTGGCTACTACACAAGATTTGTAAGACTAACAAATTAAAAAAAATTACTAATGTTGTAGTAAAAACAGAATGGCTTTGGCTCGTTGATGCAAAAGTCACTTTGGTAAGACAAGTGAAGATATAACTTAACATACAAAGTTAACAAAGGACTATTTTGAGTTCATTTACTTACATAATTGTCTTGTTTGAGTAGTAAGTAGTAAGTAGTAAGTAGTTGCAATTGAGTTGCAAGCAATTGCATAGCTTGATCCAAATAAGGTGAACCTATGCTTGAAGTTTATAATTTTGAGTGAAATCAGGGTAATTTTAAATGTAGAGCTTTGTTTGGTTGATTCTTTCAACTGCAAGTTTGTGCAATGCAAGAATACTCTACCTAAGTTTTTCAATTGTTGTTTATGGACTAATATTTACAGATATGATACTGTATGTTGCAAAATTTGAATCAAGTATTGTTGTGATCAAACACCTTGTGAAGTGTTAATTAGAAAAAACAACAAAAGGAGCTTGGGTAGTGCTTTGCTAAAAAGGTATAAAACTTGGTTGAATCATGGAAAGTTATTATTGTGTCCTTATATCATTCCATAAATCTAAGTTATCCTTAGATTTAATAAATTTATTGATTTACTACATAGAATCAATAAAAAATCATAAACAAGGTGACAATATACTTCTTAAATATTTAGTCTTATTTGGAGGTATGAGATATTCTTAGATTCAAAATATGTAATATACACCTAAGATTGGTGCTTTGGCCCAAAATTGATTGAAATTGAACTTATGAGTCATGTACTTAAGTGTAACAATATGTTTTGACAATTTTTAAAAGGTGTAATAATGTTATTAGAACCTCTATCTATCTCAATAAATATGATCTCTTCTCTTTCTCTTTGGTTTTGATCTCTTATATCTATTCTCCATGGCTAACTTCAATAGCAATTATCATGTGAATTACATCTTACACCATATCATTTCTTGTAGTTACATAAAAACCAATTTTTTTATAAAGGAATAATTTTTCAACACTTATGTTTCTCATATGGTATGGATTACATTGTGGTCATTGGAAGTTATAATGGTGAAAGTTCTACATTTTTAAATTTATTTTTAAAATCATCTGGTCTAGTTGAGTAAAAAACAAAAATCAACATAGATAATGCTAGCAAATGCATATTATAAATGTGACTGTATTTTATCGTCTTCTATCTTATGATATGTTTTTTTAAACTCTAGAAAATATTTTTTAAACTTAGTCTCAATGTCACAAGGGTCATCTTCTCCATTCTTTCTTCTCTTAGTGCATTTTGTCAAAGTCAAATAATATCATCTAATATCAACTTTGCTTGAATTTCCTTGACCTTTCAACAAAGGAGGATTATAGAGCGGATGAAGGTCGTTTAGAACCCATGTTCTAATATGTATATCTCAATTTTTTGGCATCTTATCATCCTTGAAATATAGTATTGAGTTTGTATAAGACTATTAGGCATACATATTCCACAATGATAAAAATCACATATGTTTATAAATTGTTCTATCCTTTAGAGTTAAATCAACTTTTTTATAGTCATTGGTGATCTATAATACATTATTCCACCTTCAAACTTTAAAAAATGCAAACTGTAAAGTTTCAAATTCCTTGATCAAACATATAAGTCATTTTTTTCATTCTTGTTGAGTAACTTAACCTGAAAGATAAAATTTCTCAATCTTATTTTTTTAAATACCTAATCTAATCTAGATTTTTGATTGTTTATAGGATTAGTTAATATATTAGAGGTAAAAATTTGATTGTGATGATCAAAATCAAGAACTATAATAGGGTTTAGAATTCAAGAGTAAACCTATAGACTTGGTTGGACTATTATGTTTGATATTAGAGTGCTAGTTAGTACATTAGTATCCAAGATAGAATTTTTTGTAGACTAGTAAATAGCAAAAAAAATTATTTGTTTTTGGTGATCTTTCTGGCAACACTATCAATCAATAGTACAAATTATAATTTCTTATCAAAATACTTCAACCAAAATATTAGCTTTGGAATTCCATAATGGTTCTTAAATATGATTTTTACGTGCATAATTGACTTAAAATTGATATGCTTATTGTTTCATGTAGCTCAGTTTATGCTTAATAGCTAGGCCTTTAATTTTGTTTGAGCCATGAAAATTTCCCCTCATCTTATGTTATTCATATATCTTTTTTAGTTCATAACTACTAGAATATAGAATTCATTCCATCTTTTGTTTACAACCTTCCTCCTTTTCATTACAACATACCTTATTATAACTTCCAAAACCAAGTTGAAATCACATCATCTTATTTCCTTGATTCACCTTCTTCTTTGGTTGTGTTCTTTTATCTTCTTTTTCTTCTCTTTACATTGTCCTCATTGCATTCTTCTTCATATTAATCATACATAACTCCTATAGTTTAGAAAAGCAAACATCTTCTATATAGAAAATGTTTATACTTTCTATTCCTCTCAACATGCATATTTAAGACTAGTTAGAAGAGCCATAAACTTGCAAACTGATTCAAGGAAAACACAAGTTGCAATCACATCATCTTATTTCCTTGATTCACCTTCTTCTTTAGTTGTGTTCTTTTATCTTCTTGTTCTTCTCTTTACATGTTACTCATTGCATTCTTCTTCATATTAATCATAAATAACTCCTAAATTTTAGCCAAGCAAACATCTTCTATATAGAAAATGTTTATACTTTCTATTCTTCTCAACATGCATATTTAAGACTAGTTAGAAGAACCATAAACTTGCAAACTGATTCAAGGAAAACACAAGTTGCACCATAAAACCTTCAAGTCCTTGCTACAACATTATCAAAACATGTTACCAATTCTTCATATGTGTTGCTTTTTATTTTCATTGTGATCAATTTTGGTATACAATGAAACTTCTCTTTTTTATAAGTTTACTTGCTAGCATTCCTTTGAGCTAATAGTTATACTATGATGAACTCAACCAAGGCAAAACTCTTCATATTTACTCCATGTGATTGATTTTGCTAACTATATTCAATCATGAGTCTCGCTGATCAATATTCCCTTCTAATTATCCTTTAATTTTACCTATAGGAGAAATGGTGACCAAATGTTGGCCAAATGCTAGTAAAATTGGTTAAGATAGGCCATTCTCTTGAGGATACAACACAAAAATGACTAGAAGTAGAGTGAAATGTTACTAAGTTGCAATTCATTTTATTATTTCCTATGTAACTCTTTGGGTAGGAACTACTCCTAGAAGAGTGTAGTCTCATCCCCCTTTGGTGCACTATGGAAACAAAAATTAAGAATCACATTCATTACAAGTAATTTCTTATTTATTCTTGAAGAAGATGGCTCACTCTACTCCAAAGAATTTAACTACCCAGATGTGTACTACCCTTAACTAAAGGCACAACTCCAAAGTTGATTTTTCATTGGCCAAATACCTTTTCTTTTTGAGTCTATGGTACTTCCAATGCTCCAAGTCAAGCTTTACTCCTCAACATTAATTTTCTCCTTCAAATCCATAAAGAAATAAAGTTTTACCAAGTTCAAATGTTTATCCTACACTCTAGCACTTGTGATCCTTCTATAGAATTCCTCACCACTACTAAACACAAGCATTCACCAACATTCCAAATGAAACAATTTGCAATGAACTCAAAGTCCTTTTAGTGAACTTTAATTATATAGAAGATGAACTTTACTTGAAAGATCTTGGTCCAAAGCCTTTAATACATTTCTAGAGGTTGAGCAACTTTAAAGTAATCTTCTAAATCAATCTTAGGATTCTAATCATATCTTATCATAATCACATGTAGGTTAATTAGGTGCTTCATATGTGTCAAGGAAGGTGTCAAGTCTTCCCAAAAGTCAAATTGAATTTACATCATTTTAGACCTAAACCTCAAAGACTCACAGAACTACAAAGTTCTATACAAACCCAAAGGCCTTCCTCCTAAACTATTTAAAACTATGAAGAATGTCTTTCAATGAAGTGTCTTTGGCCTAAAGTTCCTATTGCAAAGAACTACCTTCAAAAATTTTAAATAAGAGGTAGGCATGCTCTCTGTATCCTTCTATTTCTAACCGATAAGTATCATAAAACTTCAAAGAACTTCCCATCTTTATGTTGTTTGAGTCTAATTGTTAATTGGTCTATTCGTTCTTCTTTGTATGTTCTTCCATCCAATTTTTTTACCTACAACTTCAACTCATGTATCCTTCAATTGCATCCTTCAACATACCTACAAATTGATCTTGGACTTATTGGATGGCCATCAACTTCCCTTTCTCCAAGTGTTGGTTCAAGATTCCTACTTCTTTCTTTGCTACTACGCAAATTCAAGGTCAATCCACTTTGCTTTCTTCTTTCTCCTTCTTCTAGCATTTGGCTTGTTAGTTCAATTGGATTGCAACCTCCCTTTGGTACTCTACCATCTACAAATCTAGGATCACAGTCCAAACCTTAGATCTCTCTAGTCCACTACAAATGCTTGTCACTTCTTTGTCCCTAGCTCATAATTAGTCTTTGTACATAAGATGCATGCCCTTATATCCACAAGGTTCATAATTTGAGTTGTTGCCTTCCAAGTTCTTCTTTATGTCTCTTTTTGCATGCTATCAAGGAAGAGTTATCGTAATACTCCAAGGACAAGAGAAGAGAGAAAACATAGATTGCACACTCAAACATTCGATGCCCCAAAGGAGCACCTTCTCTTTATTATATAGACAAAGAGGATCTCCTCCAAGGAAGCTCCACCATAGGATTAGGGACACATATAGGTGACATGTCAGCAAGATCCACCCTTGGATTAATTACTTGGATGGGTGACATGTCTGGTCTAGGTCCTATCTGGTTGGTCAAACAAGCTTTGACTGGAGGGAATCTTTTAGGGAATCTTCCTGTAGGAATCTCAAAATCACGTGAGTAAAGTACCATTGGAAAGCTCTCAATAAGACAAAGCAGGGGGAAGGGAAAGCCTGCCTCTCCTCTATTGGGGGAGGGAATCTGCACATTTTTGAGGCCTAATTCATCCGTTTAGGCCTCCGAAATTGCCTTCAAAGATTTCAGGTATATTTTGGTTCCTACTCTATTAGTAGAAGTCCTATTTTGGTGATACCTCTTTCTGATCTGTTTAGTCCATCATGGGTAACATCCTTCCAGATGTTACCAAACCAATTCTCACCTTTAAATCATATGTCTAGCTATTGGTTCTAAGGTTCTCAAGTCTATTTTGGTTTCTGCACTATTAGTAGAAGTTCTCTTTTGGTGATACTTCTATCTGATCTATTTTGACCATCATATATAACATCATTCTAGATGGTATACATCTTGATCACATGGCTAGCTCTTGGTATTACAGTTATACTTTTGTACCTCAAAGTTTTCTTGCACCATGGCATTCACTTTCTTGGCCTCCTCTCAATAGAGGTTTTGTGCCTTGGTTATCTCCTTTTTGGCTTAGTTCTCCTTTGCCTTTTGAGAGTAGATCTCCTTGTGCATGTTGCACACAAAAGTAATGTAGTACACTATCTAAAGGCACTCCTTTTGATATTGGGGAAGTAAGAGCTCCATGAACTTAAGTGTTGCCCCTACCTATTGTATGATGAAGAACACTAATTCTTTGATTGGCACTTAGGTTGTCTTGGCTATCCTTCTTTGACTTTGGTATTCACTTCTAGTGGAGTGTCTTTGGCTTATCCTCTACTTCCACTTTGGGTTTGACTTATGCTTCTCCTTTTGGTTCAACTTTAAGCCAAAGTTCTTGTTCTTATTGGTATTTGGTGTTCATTTACCTCACTCCTTGAACACTCACTTTTTGGTTGGAGTTAGGTGGTTCTTCAAGTTGATGTGATAGCTCTCCTAGTTGTTTGCCTAGCCTTCTCGGTCCTCACTTGCCTTTGGATTTGAAATTGATTAAGCATATTTGTATTGTTCCTCTTTTTCTTATCTTGCTTTAGATCCTTGCAAGTCAAAGGATCCTTCTTCTTCCTCCTCCTCTTAGTACTCCTCTCTAGGGTGTTTTGCCTCCTCTTCCAGATATATCTCTATTACTTTTGGAATCTTCCTTGGTATCTTGGTTGGTATTGGAGACTTTGCTATTGGATTCCTCTACTACTAACAAAAATTTCTCATGTTGTTGCATACTTTACATCTACATTCCAATACTTCTTGATCAATAATTTGCCTTTGGGCTGCAAGGCAAAGTACCCCTGTGGATAGAGTGACTTGGGAACTCCCTTGATTAAAATTTGCACTACATGTACAAATGAATTGCAAAGGGTAAGTTGCTCCACCATCCTCCTCAAATTCTTGGTGAAAATGACTTGCTTGAAAGTTAAACTTGCTTGCCTAATTGATGTGTTCTCCTTGGTACATGTATTTGAAGAATATTTTTTAGCTATTGGTAAGGTAAGCTGTTCTCTTAGTTCAAATAGCTTCATAACTGCTTCTTCAGTAGCTCTTTGGCCCAAATCCAAACTTGCAACCCACAATCCATTGTTCTTTTGCCAATTTTTGGATAATGTAGCTTTGATATCATTAGTTTACACCTTGTCTACAAACTATATCTCTAATGTCATTGCTTCTATTGGCCTTGCATCTAGTCCCATCACATTCCTCTAATTCTACTTATTCTAGGTATATTGGTTTACTCCCAATTCCATACTTGATCATTCCAAAGTTACTCAATTCCCAATTCTAAAGCAAGAAGCCAAAATGCTTGATCTAGATTACCCCACTTCTACAATGAATTGCACACTTTTTGCCTATTATGCTACAAAAGATTGCTTTGGAGATCTTTCTCATGTGTTTTTGGACAAACATCATGTTTCCTACTATGGTTGGATACAAAGGCAAAGGATGGATGACTACAAAGATAGAAAGAACTACAAGTGCAAACTAAGTCTTGAGATTTATGAGCTTTCTTAAATCTAAAGATGAAATTGATCATTGTGCACTTGGTTTCATCCACAAATTCCTCAACCATTTTCAGTCCTTCAATGACTAAGTGGTGGTGGAGCACTCCATATCCACACATGTTAGGTCCTTTGTGATTATTCCTTCTCCACACATGCAAAATAGTCACTCTAACACATACAAGACTATTACCAAATAGTCTTCCTTGAATATGAAAGGTAGATTGCAATTCTTTAACCGAGTGATAGTGCACTCAAATTTTTGTACAACCTTTAGGTGCAATAATGTTTGGGCCAAAGTCTTTTCTGGCCAAAGACTTTTGTACACTTTGTCTTAGCTCATCCTTTGGACTTGTTTAATTATGCATTCATCCTTCATATTGTATTTGGCTTTGGCTTGTTCCATTCAAACCATTGCCTAAATAGACACAACTCCAAAAAATGCTTTAATTAAGAAATTATCCTTCCTAAATAGTAAATTATTCTATTCATAACCTTGCAAAAAAGAGTGAGATTAGTAAAAAATTACAAATTTTGTAACAATGTGTGTGCCACAAGAAACTCATTATTATTCATCATTGAGAAATTTATGAGAAAGTAATTTTTTCAGACAAAGAGAAATGTATTTTTGGTGATTAAAGTATAAGAAGATTGCACATCGTTCATTTAAGCTACTGAAAATAATATTCATTGAAGTACCTTATATTTTTCAGCTTTATTATTCATAGTATCAAAACTATGTTTGGAATTATCTTTATATGTCTACATATAAATAAAAGTAAATTTTATCTAGAATCATATATCTATCAAATATTTTCCATCATTACAGCAAGTAATATACATGTTGCAAATTTAGTTGCAACATTTATATTACTATGACCATTTTTACTATGACCAAGACCATGACTCAAGCTCAATACTTATGCACAGTATAAAGATCATACATTTTTGCACTTATTTGTAATTTCAAAAAAACATTTTAAACATGATGATTAATATTTCTACATATTTTGGATATTTTATAACCAAAGAGCTATGTTTGAGAGGAAAACTTAAAAGACATAGCCATAAGAGACATTCTATGTTTAAACCTTAAGCTTACTTATGCTATAAAAGCGTTACTTATCTTAGATAAACTACTTCAATATGAATTTAAGTTGTTTAATGAATAATAAGGATTGATAATTCTAAAATTACCACATGGTTAATATTTTCATGAAAAATATTTTTAATTACTATCTCAACAAATAAAACATGGAAATCTCTAAGTTCACTCCAGAATTGGATTCTTCAGCACTGGAAGAGAAGCAAAAATAGAAAGTGAGAAAAGGTTACTTCTTTTTTTTAACTATAATTTTGTTCCTTTAAATTCTTGTGTGCTTTTGATTTCTTTGTATTTTCTATTCATATTTTACTTAGTATACAACTTATACAAAAGCAGCAAAGAATATATATATATATATATATATATATATATATATATATATATATATATATATAATCAATGAACTAAATTAGGTGGCTAGGCTAAGGAAGTTTTTGATCAAAGTAGAGACCCTAACTACTTAGGTTGAGTTCTATAGCATTCACCTAACTAGGGTAGTGAACATATTCTCTAGATGCTAAATAACTTAGCCTATAGTGTTTGTTTATATCAATAAAGATAAAGCTACTTTGTTATATTATTTGTACTCCTTATTGTTTTTAATCTACATCAATTTACCAATTTTTCTTGGTTCTTCAAGAATATTCACTCCAAAGCCAAAATATCATAAAAATCCTTAATTTTATATGCAATGCATGATAGCAATGCTATTTTCTAGGACAATTGAAAAGAAGATCTATCACTTTTTGCATCTAGAAGAATAGCTCTTTTCTATACAAGGTTCAAGATGAAAGGTTGCTATTTAAAGTTGTGTGATATAGAATCCCTTGATTAACAAAACTAAGAAGGAAGCTACAAGTTATAACTTTTATTATTCTCAACAACTTTGGGTTTATTATGCTTTGATATTTATAATTTCATTATACATATATAATCTAATGAAGAATTGCACAAACTTATCCAGGTGGAGCATTTTTCATGCATAAAAGTAGCTCATTTTACACACCAATATATATGTAATATATTTCATATATGATATAAATAGTATGTTGTAGTATGCACAATATGCACTAATAAGTATATCGTGTTTTTTTAGCATGTTACCTTATACTTCCATAATGCTCAATATGCACAAATATTTTCAAGCAATTTTACATGCATCATGGATTGCACTAAGGTGCAATACTTTATATGCAAATAAATGGTCAATGAACACAAAGTGTTCTACATGCATAACGGAGTACAAATTAAGGCGTCAAGATGTGGATAAAATGCTCAAAGAGCTTCAATATTTTGCAAGTCTAATGCAACCAAGGCTATTGAAACATCTCTTGTTCCATTCGTTCGATACAAAAATTCAGATGTATTTAATGTAGAGATCAGGGATTAAGAACACGGATGAAATTGGTATATTATAGTTCCCTCATGTTTGTTTAGCATATACTGAAAGAAACCGTCATATAATGGGATAAGTGTTTATAAGCTCCAAAGCTTATGCTCGGAAACCTTTGGTATAAGCTCCTGTTGAGATAAATTACATCTCTCTTGTTTTGGTTGTCATTTATGGTATTTGATATGTTATGCATCAAGGCCTTATTTTGATGGACTACTGTAACAAGGAATCATTTTCTATTAAAGTATAAGTGTTGGTAATAAAGTCTACATAAAAATTACTAAATACATGTTGACTTGTACAAGTTAGGATTTTGGTGGTAAATGTGATAATTTTTCGTTTCTTGGCACGCTAACCCAAACCAGAATTATCCATTGCCCGGAGGAGAGGCACTGACCGTGTAGAACACTATGCGGTCACCTCTTCAAAATTGAGCAAACGCCGTTACTTTACGATGTTGTAACAATTCGAGATGTCAGCTACCGCATTCTTTTTGTTTCGTGGCTTTCAATTGAGTCGCAGAACCGATAATCCCACGTTAATAGCAGGTCAACTTCCACGATAAAAGAGGTCTGTTTCCAAAACCGTTTCAGAGATTGTAGCCCGGAAGCTCCCAAAGATCCGGACGTGAAAAATTTCTCCCTCGTCCGGCTCCCATAGGAAATTAGAGTAGTATGATCAAAGGCATCTATGTATTCCAGTGGCGACTAGTTTTCCCAGTTCTGCAAATACTCTATTTAAAGTTTAAACTATTTAATCCTCATGAAGAATGTTGTATTGTGTGTTGTACTTCCTGTAAATCCATCATTTTAATAAAATATTTGTTATTTATTATAATCTAACAATCTAATAGATTGATATAATTACTTCATGAGCCTTACAGTTCAAAATTTTAAAAATTAGTTCTCTAATGTATCAAAAATTATCATATTAAATAAAAAGTATTCCAAATTATAGAAGAATTATAAACAGAAAATTTTATATATCATATGGAAGACTAGATTTTTGACAAGCTTAGAATAAATTACAATAATCAAAAAAAGTAATATGTATAGGCCAAAAGCCATATTTGGTATCTTGAAATAGATTCTATAAAGTCATATATGCATATATATTATCTTATAATTTATTAATTTGTTTATTTTTACATTATTCCATCCAAATTTATATATTCTCAATGTAATTTTTCAATACATTTGAGTATACAACTATCATAAATGTATTCACTAGTATGTCAAGCACCATATCTTTTTGCTCGGAATAAAAATTTTCACACGAGTATTCCTATCAAAACATGAGAAAATACTACAAGTATTATATTTGAATAACTTTCCAAATATGCATTTAATGAAAATGATACATAAATATGAAATTCAACTATACTGCTTTCTTTTTTTTGAAAGGAATGAGATGCTTTGGCAATCTTCCAAGAATATATTTTAAAGCCTTCTTGTATCGTCTAAAAGGTTGGATAGAAGATCTAATTCTTGAATCAACTACTTATCTACTATAGAGAGTTTATTTAGACAGCCAAACCATTTTAAATTGGTAGAATCATAAATTTTAGCTATAATGATTTTTTGAATGGGAACTTAATTTGAAAGAAAATGATACAATGATAAGATTATAAGAGTACAATGATAAGATTATGTGTATACGCTATAGATCTAAAACTTTGTTTGTAAGATATTATCTGTACATAAAATTTGATTACATCTGATTTGACTATACTATGAGCACTATATAAAGTCAATAACCTCTTCGTCTAGAAAGATATGTATCCTGTTCGCTGGTAGAATTTCATCCCAAACTTAACTATGCAAAGGTACGATACGTAAGATTTTGGTTATTATTCCCTGTGTATACAATTATGCACTGTAGGAGAATAAAAGGCAAAATATTAAAAAAATAAATCATTCTCTTTGATTAAAAGGAAACATATACTCGTTCATTTGAACAAAAAATTGAAAAAGAGATATATAAAAGGGTATGACAACTTTTCTTGGGAAGAAAATAAGTTATTTAGTGGAAAAGGTCACATCTTTGATCTTAAAGACACTTCTGAGAGGCAAATATGCCATTTTGACTTTAGAGATCCAAACGTTCCATCTATAAGAAACGAAAGAAAATATACCCCGAAGGAAAGAGGAAGAATACAAAGTACCAAGGAATGCAAAAGGGAAAAAGAGCACGAGGCCTCATGAAATCCAAGGGTCACAAAGTCAATCAACAAACCTAGACACCCAAGCCCAATCAAGGGGGATCTGGAGGAATGTATGTATTATATCTATATTTAACTAAAATCTCTCCCCATCATTCTATTATAGTTTAGCGGGTGGTTGACAATTTAAAATTAGTACGAACATCGTTCAACCTCTATGCTAATACCACTTTATCTTCCCAGAATCGGCTGCTTATACCTATTTCAACTGTCAATGAATTTTATAATAGTGAGATATAACTCATCTTCCACATGCAAATCATTCTTTTTGGAATTGGATATGGTAAATATACTAATTCAAAAAGATTGCACTCCCTCGAAACGAAACAGAGCAAGGAAAATAACTTAAAAACCATAACGGAACCAAATGCCATAGACAGATGATGATTTCATACCATGACGAAATTAAACCATCAGGTAGATAATGATTTTGTCAAGACTATCTTCTTCAATTGGCTTTGCCCAGGTCATAGAACGAGACTCGAAGCTCTTTGTGGGCTGGTTGTTGCTTGAGCATCCTCGGATGACTCATCCTGCGTGACCACGATTTGCCATAGAACGAAAATGTTATGGAGAAGGATTTGCATATGTTGTCTTTGCAGCGAGCGAAAAAGGTCTTAGCCAACTCTCACACATAGAAGCAAAGCAACTCGATGATGAAGGAATTTGTCCTGGAGCATTCATTCATGAACTAGTGGGTAGGAGCAGATCCATAGCCATTTGAAAATGATATTCCTGTCACTATTACAGGAGAATAGAGTCTCAATCACTGGACGTGTAGAAGTGCAACTCTCAAACAAGTGCGATGGATTCGGACAATCTATTGCATTTTTCACAAAATACAGTTAATCTAGAAAACACTCCAACTGAAAACAATTGTATGACTAAATTATACCTTTTCATAATCTTATAAAATGGTACACTTCATAAACACTATCAGTGGCCGTACACTAAAACTCTCGATAAATGAAACTCTCTTTGATTACAACGTTCAAAAGTCTAGATCTCTATAAGTACAATTAGTTCAAAACACTACACTACACCGAAAGTCCAGTATCCACGCCGAACGGAGTCATTGCAGTTACTGAGAGTCGATGCATGTCCGGACTTGCATCGACTGTCCGTACTCGCGTTCAAAGGGAGTTCAGGTCAAAAGTATGAAGTTTGGAAACTTTTATCCAAATCCAGTATACTTTAAAATACTTAGTCCCACTAAGTCAAAACGGTCATGTAACTTGAGGCAGCAAACACCGAATTAAGGCCTTGACTCCTTTGGCCTCCTTGGACTCATCCTGCCAAGAAGGGGTAGAGATTCGGTCTTCTTGTTGACTTTTAATACGTACGTTGCTTGCATTCATGACCACCTCTCTATTCGTGTGCATTTGTTCTCCTTCATGGCCTCTGCTAACTAGAACATGTGCTGCTATTTTTAGCCACCTGGAGTTTTACGAACATGAGGAGATTTTAGCCAGGTTTTAGTGTTGACTACGCTTGGAGACCCGATCAAATTTAGCGCGGATGAAAGCATGTTTTCGATCGTGTCTTGTACCTCCCTTCCTCAAGTACCAGCAGAATAGCGGCGATAGACATGAATACCACTTCTGTCTTATCACTTGGAATTTTCACGTGCTTTCACCAACTTCCTTATTTTCCTTTAGTTTCTTGAAGAATACCAATATGGGTTTTAACGTTTTGAATGAATCATAAGTTGCATTTCAGATAGCGTATAGAGCTATGAAGTATGCAGGTTAAAAGTAGTATGTAGGTTTAGCAATCAAATATTATCATCTTCCAAGTAAATAAGATCTGAATACCAGGGATGGATGAAAGATGAACATGATTTAGAATTGTATTTAAAGTGTTCTAAATGTTAGGCTTCTAGAAAATTAAATATTTTAAATATCTTCATTTAGACCTTTGGATATTTTAAAGTCAATGGTTAAGTAAAATCTAGATTTTATATGCTAAATATCGAAGAAACCTGACAGATCAAAAAACTTCAAGTTAAAATTCTACCTTTGTATGCTCTACAACAATAGGAATGACCAATAAATGTATGGAAATAATCATTTTTGCTATAATAGATAGTACTTTTTAGCTATAGCATATGAATCTAAATTTCATTGTATTTCAAAACTTTTTGAAATCTTAAATTCATAGTTTTTTTAGAATTTCATAATCCTTATTTATGATCATATTAATTATAGTCATATTAATTCCATAATTTAAAAATATTATATTTTCTACCTTAATATAATAATTAAGATTCCTAACCATTGCCACCATCAACTTAAAAGCATCAACAACTCATGAACTCATGAATTTGGTTCTAATAATCTTAATTGATGTAGAGATTTGATGTCATTATCTTTGTCAAGTTATCAATATTTTTATGTGTATAAACTTATTTTTTCATGAAGTCAAAAATTATATTCCTCTGCTGAAATTAAATTATCTAAAAAGAGTTACATTTTAAATCAATAGAGTACTTGTAATTCAATAAATTGTAACTTTATTGTTTTCTTTGCAACAAATAATCAAACATAACATTATATGTCTACTTAAAATATAGATACAATTATCATCCTACCAAATAAATAAGCTAATAGCTCATATTAAATTCTCAAGAAATACTAATAAATTAATGAAGAAATATTCTTATCAAGCCATTCACATATGTAATTGTAAACTGAGAACAAGTTTATACACTTTTTATGCATGCTACTCTAATTCATTAACAAGAATTGGTCTCTAACTATATACATGATCAAACATTACCAAAGATTTCAGAAGTTGTCTAGTATAAGTATCATCGAGGTAAAATCTTGCAATACTTCTCATTACTTTATTTGTATCACAAATATATAAATAGTAATTTTATATTGATAAAATATATTAATTCAGAAGAAATAAGACAAAAAAACCCTTTATAGATACACAGAGTTTGAACTTAAAAAATTGAGAGTAAAGTCTCTTTATAACTTAAGTTGTTTCTTGAAGTGTTTGAAGTTGAAATCAATTCTTCTAAAACATTACTTTCAACTTGCTTCAATCAAATTCTAATTAATATAAGAATAAAAATCACCACTATGGTTGATATAAACTTTGTTGAAAACTCAAACTAACTCTTTTATCAATATTTCGAATGCAAAAAAGTTGAAATAATTACCAAAGACTAGCAATGCAAACTAACACAACTTCCTCAACAATTTTATTGACATTTTTTCAATAGACTATTTTACTTTTTCTTCTTTTTTCCTCTCAGTGTTTATTATAAGTAATTAAACATTTGTTTCACCATCAAGCATTTCTTTTATCTCTTGATATGAAAAATGTATGTCATCATAAATTTACATGAGTTAATAACTATGATCTAAATATTACTAATAATTTATTTTTTAGTAATATGAACACACATTTTTATCTCTTTTCCACTTGCTCCATATGCAATCCATGGTTAACCATGAGGGAGCAGTAAATAAATATTTGTTAGTTTACTCTTATTAATTAATAATTAAATATATTACTTTAGAAAATTTGAGAACAAAATCTACCTTTATTAATATTTGACTATATAATTTAGCTTGGGTCATCTCTTTTAGGAGAAATTCAGGTCTAAAGCTTTTTACATACTTTGCCTTCATGAAAAGAAAACCATATATCTAGTCAATAAGAAAGATCAGGTATATTGAAAATCTAGAACACAAATAATCATTTGTACATAAAATTAGTCAAAATTATCAATATAAAAATTTACTCATTAAATGATTTCATAAGACTTCATTTTATTCATTATTAATACAAATTTAGATCATGTGTAATACATCACAGGGCCATCTTTGTCAATTAAGGATTTTACACATGTGTATTTTCAAATGACAAAGCTATACTAAGCGATATATCTATTTCAACATTTATTGAAGTTTCACGTTGGTCTGCTTAATTAACAATCTAAATGACAAAATATCGATCTCAAGTTCAATGTTATAATCATAATTAATTCTTTTCTTGTAGCATTGTATTTGTGTCAGTTTTTTAGTTTTTTTGGTACTTTGGCTCAACTTTTGGTCAAATTAAAGTTTGTGAAAGATTTTTAGAAAACACATGCACTTCAACAAGAAGATTTGATTCTATAATATTCAGTATTTTGAGTAAAAAATCACGTATTTGAGCTCTAGATGATTCTTTCTCCAAGGATTTTGTGTAATTATTTGTTCAATTTTAATGTCTAAAAAAAAGATCAGCAATGAGATCTCATATATTTTGCAATCAATGTTGAGAAATTTCACCTTCAAATAAAAAAAGTAAGAAATTTTTTTCCATATTATATATATTAATATTAATATCTCCCTTATTTAAGTTGAGAATGTATCTTATTTTTTTTAATTTGAAATTACTGTACTTTTGCAGTTTCTAATCATAAACACATAATACAATACAAGTGCATTATAATAATGTTATGAAATATTACATCCAGAAATGTTGTAATTTTTATTTTTATTTTTATTCTATATTCTTATTATGTACTCTAATTTTGGTAGAAATATTATTAAATGGATACTAAAGAATGGTACAAATAACTAAAAAACCATCCAGTTTTATGTTTATGCCATTATAATATATGTTAACTTACTTGATTAGGTCAAGTTATTGATGAGGGGTCTAAACATCTCCACTTTGCTTGGAATAGTTAATATTATTGTTAATTATTGATCCAAATCCTTCTTTTTTCTCTCAATATAGGTTAGCTACAATGCTTAACAATAAATCTTGTAGATTTAATTGGGCTATAAGACTAAGGTAACTTTAACAAACCTAATTAGGGGTTTGCGGTGCTAAGATAAAGTTAGGTTGATTCATTTGTAAGTATTAATCAGTGGATATATTATTTATCATATTGTAAAAATTCATATAAAACTTGGTAAGTGCATCAATAATTATTTACAATAAGTACAAATAAGATCTTGAAATAGAATGATCTTGAAGTAAGATCTTGAAATAATAATCTTGTACTTTAAAACAAAATAAAATTCTTTTCATGCTTTTTCTTTTTTTTTGGTAGAATTTGACATGATACCTACAAAACAAGTTTGGAATTTAGTTTTAGGTATAGGCTTATATTTAGTTTTGAATTTAATGATAGCATGTCTTTAACATGGATAGATAAGAAGTATTAGTGGTTCTATTTTTTTATGACTTTGTGTCACTCTTGAAGTATATTCCTGTGAAACTTATAGTAACCATTTGAATTGAATTTTTAAATTTATATGAAAAAAAACATAGCAATGGTACTTATTATATTCCAACTAACATGAATATTATTTTAACTTGCATTGCTTTTGATTGTAAAGCTCTAGTAAAGCTCATTGTAATATAAATTGAGCTATTATTCACAAAATTAACTAAGCTTTAGCTAGCATATCTAAAATAATACTTTTACCTTAATCCAAATAAGGATCTAGGATTTTTTGTGAAAGCTGATCAAACTGCTTATGATTTACAACTAATGATTTAATATTTAAATTCCTTAAAACATAGCAGCTTATATAGTATTTTCTTTATTACAATTATTGATATTTTATTCAAATTAATCATTATTATGCAAAGTATCATTGTCTAATTATATTAAAAGGCTTCAATTCATTCTCTTTAATTCTCACAGCGTTCTGTGAACTATAGGAAGCACAGTCTTAAAATATGGATTATTTGATTTCATTTGTGATATCTTGGAAGTTCAGAATTGTATAGTTCATTCTGCAGTCTTAATAGCTAGTTTTCACTCAATTATAGTACTTAATATCATCTTTGGTATTTTAGGTTATGTGATTTCTTAACTTGCAACAATATACTTAGATAAGTTTCTTATAATGAGTATTTCAACAAATAAAATTCATTGTGAACTTAAATATTATATATTTCCATAATATTATCTAATGGATCTAGAAAGTTTCCTCCATCCAGAGTTTATACAAAGCTAGAAGTCTCATGAATACATGATTCCTTGTATTTATTTCAGATCAAGAAAAATGATTTTTTGAAAATAAGGTAGATTTGTTTTTATAAAAAAATTATAACTAATTTAATAGCAATTGATATAACTATGCAGTTTAACTTTAGATGAATAACCAGTGAAACAATTGATGTGAACAAAAAAATCATTGATGTTGTTGATATCTTCTATTTTGTTAACTATTTTTCACGAGTATAGTGATAGTAATATTACCATAATGTAGTAGTATTATTATTTATAATTTATTTTATTTTTCATGTTTGTAATTATACAATATTGATGAAATGGAATAGTAATCTCAGTTACAGAATTAAATAGTATTGCTTAGATTGCTTGGATTTGATAAGAGGTTTCAATGGAGGGCAAAAAGATTAAAAAGTAATAATAATATTGACTAATTATTTGTCAGCATGAGCAAAACTTGAATAATTCAATATTGTCACATCTAATGTACAGAAGACAATAAAATATTAAGATATTAGAATTTGATATTTCATATTATGGATTTTTATATTTATGAAATTACTACTATATTGAAATAAGGTTATCTGATCTTATATATCGAGCTACCTACTTTGTTGTATACAATTTGCAATGTTTAAATTGAAAATGAATTGCCTTTTTGAATTTCCAATCTGTAAACTCTACTTACCTTGTTGAATCAAAGTGACATATAAAGAGCTAATTAAGGATATAGTAGCTATTGTTATTAAGGCTTAAGAATTCAAAGGTTAGGCTTGGGTAGCCTAAGCAAGGTTAGTCAAGGCTAAGTTCTTTTTTATCTTACCATAATCCTTAACTAGCTGTATTAGGCTATCCATGTCTAACATAAATAATTATATTACAAGCTATAAATTTATGACACACTTATTGCATATAAGATTTCCAAAATAGTAAATTAGTTGGAAAGATGAACTGAAAAGTTAAAATTTCATGACAAACTTCTTACTAAACGTTGTGTGCCTAGAAACAGAACTTAGGATTATAAAACAAAGGACTTTGGATCCATAGTCAATGTTGAATCTCATATTCATAATTTTGAAGTTGAGTTCAATGTTTTGAAATTGTTTATCTTGAGGTTTTCACACTTAAGCTGATTTATACTTGGATCTATTTAAGACTAATACACATTACACCACACTATGCTATGCATTTACCATATCAAGTCCTTAGGTTGAGATTGTATAATTAAAAAAACTTTCTAAATTCTTAGTGTTTTACCTTTGATTCACTACCTTTTGAAGTCTCTATTGTATTTTTATATGATCCATACTTTATACACCTGACATGTATAGCAAAGACTTTAGGTGAAATATAAGTATTCAAAACATTGATAATTAAGTTTGAGTAGTTTTAATTATTCCTCTCTATGCATAAGTTGATGATAAGGCACAAATGTGTTTTCATTGATTGAAGATATCTAATTTTACTACTAAAAGTGTAAGTACTTTAATTTCTACTCCTTAAAAAAAAACTTAGAAATTGTTATACTAAAGTTAGTTGGTTCTTTCCTAACTACTCTATCCAAACTACTTTGGAGATTTTCTATGACATTCAATAGTTTTGAATCATCATGTGTACCTTGAATCTTCAACTCTAGTCTTATTTCAATCTTACACAGTCAAAGTTAAGAGCCGATATTTTAGCTCTACAAGAAATCACACTTACTCTTTAATTCTTTACAGTTCTTGCAAAAGTCTTATCCCTTAAACTTGATGAAGTGATCAACCTATTTAGATTCTCCCTAAGTAGCTATGTCTTATTCTTATCAAAATTTATCTATAATCTTGATCCTATTTTTCTTGAGTTTTTTGTATAAGTATCCAAAACTGAGGCTAGAGATCACTTCAGTTGATTGATTCCAAAGTTGAGCTATCATAATTTGGATTACAATTCTATCTTTCTTGTTCCTTGAGTAACGTTGATTACAACTCTGATTTTCTTGTTCATTTGTTACTTCCTTTCCTCCTTTCTTCTCCATTGGTGTACCATTGGAAATTCCTTGAACTTAAACAACTCCCTCTACCTTATTTTGGGTGTGAGAGAGGTTATACCAAATCTCATGCTTTGTCCTTTGCAAAAGTGTGTATTTGGAAGTTCTTTTAATGCTTTGCACACCCAATTTGGTGTGATTGTTGAGATTTTTGGCTATTGGTAGTAAAAAAGGATGATTTTCTTGAGTCAAAATCAAATATGCACATGTCATTTTTTAATAATCACTTGTTTAATCTTCAAATTCAATGACTCCACTTATTTGGCATGTGTAATACTCTAAGGACAAGAGAAGAGAGAAAACACAGATTGCACACTCAAACAATCGATGCCCCAAGGGAGCACCTTCTCTTTATTATATAGACAAAGAAGATCTCCGCCAAGGAAGCTCCACCATAGGATTAGGGACACAGATAGGTGACATGTCAGCAAGCTCCACCCTTGGATTACTTACTTGGATAGGTAACATGTCTGGTCTAGGTCCTATCTGGTTGGTCAAACAAGCTTTGACCAGAGGGAATCTTTTAGTGAATCTTCATGTAGGAATCTCAGAATCATGTGAGTAAGGTACCATTGGAAAGCTCTCGACAAGACAAAGCAAGGGGAGGATCCACATATTTTTGAGGCCTAATTCATCCATTTAGGCCTCCGAAATTGCATTCAAAGATTTTAGGCATATTTTGGTTCCTACTCTATTAGTAGAAGTCCCCTTTTGGTGATACTTCTTTCTGATCTGTTTAGTCCATCATGTGTAACATCCTTCCAGATGTTACCAAACCAATTCTCACCTTTAAATCATATGTCTAGCTATTGGTTCTAAGGTTCTCAAGTCTATTTTGGTTTCTGCACTATTAGTAGAAGTACTCTTTTGGTGATACTTCTATCTGATCTATTTTGACCATCATGTATAACATCATTCTAGATGTTACCAAACTGAATTTCACATCTAGATCATATGGCTAACTCTTGGTATTACAGTATGGCATTGAAGATAATATCTCATACCAAGGGAGATTCTTGTTTGTAGTAGTTATTTATTGCTTCATCAAAGTTGATCTTCCCTTTGGAGGGAAAATGGTAATTAATTCCTTTTTGGTTGTTTTTTGTGCAAACTCTTCACTGTAGTGTCTAATTTCTTGATATTTTTCTTCATCTTTTGTTCCTTGGAACTCTTGACTGCAAAATCTTTCTAGTCTATTTTTGATGAAAATCACTTGAAAACTTGTACAATATGTTGAAGTAACTTGGTAGATAGTTAGGAAACTTTGTCATAAATTGCTTGTCATAGATGTCCTTGTAGATCTAAGCCATCTAATAGCTGAAATCTCTCCACAATAGGTATTATCTTCCCAAACCTTGTGCACAAAAGAACTTGGTTAAAAAACATATGAGTGAAGTGGTATAATTTAATAATTTTGTAAAATGCCTTGGAAAAAATTGGCTCTCTTTAATTGCCTATAGTCCTCAAAGCAAAATCCATTACTAATGATATGTTAAAGCAATAAAACTTAGAAATTGTAGGTTTGCATATCTCTCTTTCACTTTTTTGTTAGTAGACAAGAGAAAGACAAGACAAAAGAAACTTTTTTGATGCCTCATATTCTAATATTAATTGATTATAGTTTTTGGTTGTCTTTGATAGTCTAATTTCAAAATCTTTTCAATCCAAGTCTATCATTTTTATCTAATTATTTGTCTTTTTTTACAAGCACTTGATATTTCTTAACTCTAATAATACCTCGTAGTATAATAATAATCATCATGTTGCTTCTCAATTTACAGGCACGTGTTTGATGCACTTCAAATTTAATGGACATTAAATTTGAGGTTGAAGTAAACACTTTGGATGTTTAGGCCGTCATTGCTATTTAAGTTTGCTAGTCATTTTTTTCAAGGACTAAAAAATCACAAACCAACAAAGATACATGGTACTTATGGTCTAATTATTTTATATTAGCAAAACATTATATCTATAGGGTCCAATTTGAATCTAAGAAGTCATTGTGCTCACCTTTTCCTTATTACACATGCATCTTCCTTATTTGCCAGTTTTTCATTGCACTAGCAATCACTCCACCCTACTAACCTTTTGGATATATATATATCACTTCTTTCATCTTTGGATCTTTGAACGCTTGACTTAGAGCCTAATATGTATCCCATATGGTCCACATCACAAGTTGATCTCTTTCTCAATCAAAGGCTAATTTTACTTTTGATAAACTCATTCCTTATGTTTATCTACTAATATCAAATTAATTATAAAATTACTTCTTCTAAAATTAAAATAAGGTTTTTACATATGAGCAAATATAAAACCAGATTATGAACTCAACTAAGGTTTGAATGCAAATAATCACATATCTCATAAATTTTGTATGTTAATTTCATAATTAAAATGTTTTCAAGAAGACACTTCTCTGTCTCTTGTTAGCCCATTAATATTCAAAGAATACATTATATATGTTTTTATTTAGATATTTTTCTATTTTTGCAATTTTTCACATGACTTATATGATTGTTCATGATTATACGGATGGTCTAAAGAGATTGTAAGTTACTTCAAATGCATGTTTTTACATCATAAAGTTTATTACCAATGAATGAATAGTTCATCACTCCTACTCTGCATTTTTTACTTTTTCTATTTGATAAGAGTTACTCTAGCAGATATTTTTACCCAACAATACACTGTAACTACCTCCTTTAAATTTGGAAACGATAAGTAGCTAGCTATGAGCACACTTTTGTGCTTGATTATCATAAATTTGCGTGGAGTAACTAAGCAGCAACCAAGCATCCTTTGCCCTTGAGTGAAAGCTAGTCAAGACCCTTGGTATTCATCATCAACCGTTACTGGTGGTTTAAAAAAAATAAATTAATCAAGTATACTGTAATAATTTAAACCAAATAGAGCATTTAAATATATTTTCTCCTCAAGGGGAAGAGGTATATTTATAAGGAATGGAAAGGTTGGCTATTCATATTTCCTACTCCACGTCGAGACTAATCAGACTAACAGGTCATGAAACACCAGCAAAAGATTATCTTGATGAGTACAACATAATATTAGTACAATCGCACCCAATACTACTTGATACTTCAATATGCATATAATTGAAATATGGTAACATATCTGCGAATCTTTGTCATATGAGGTCCGAATTTGGGAAAATCTTATAATACCATAATTTCCCTTGAATCAAAATGTCAGTAGTGTATGGATCAATCTGTAGAGACAACGTCATCTCACATTACTAATAAAAAGCTCCATGTATATTGTTTAGAGTCATGAATTTAGATGGCTTTTGATTTCAAGCAAACTGGTCAAATAAAAGAAAAAGGATTCCACACAAGTTGCTAGCACACCGAGATGATTCTTCTCAAAAGTTTAAGACTGCGAGGAAGTTAGATTTGAGCTGTACTCAATTAGCAAATATACGGTGGAAGAAGTATATCAGTTCAGAGATGGGTATGGGCGCCCATGAGACTATTGGAAGCGGACGGGTTTACAGGAGGAAAGTTGGGGCACACCCAAGTCAATAGGGACAAGTTTTTCACATTCTTCTTACTGAGTTACGATGATGTTTGTTTAGCTTTGACGTGGCTTTCCGAAGATCCTCTTCTTACTAAGTTTAGCCGGTAGCCTACCGCTTTATACTCAATTTTACCGACCCCACGCTAAGGCTACCGTAAGAGAATGGGGAAAGAGTAAAAGTTTCACTGCTTTCACCAACCGACCAATAGTTACGAGTTAAAGTTACCAGGAGGGAGCTGAGAAGTGGGTAGAAACGGTGAAAGATGCTTCCAAGTGTGAGGAAGATTTACCTTAGGTTTTTGTGCATTTGAAAAGGACATTGCCCATTCGTCATGATTGGATTTCACGTGAGATAGTAAAGTAGCAAAGGAAATTTGAGTTTGGTCATGAAGAAGGACAAGGGCAGGACTTCCGCGGTAGGACAAAGCTCGCGACGTCCTAAGGAGAGGAGAATTTCAGATATCCACTGTTCAGAGAAACAAAGAGGACTCTGCTGCTCCTTCTGGAGGAGAGTTTGGGCCTTCGGTGATGTGCTTACTCGACTATTTTCACGTGGCGTCTACGTGGCGCTTGGACTACATCCTCCATCTTCCACGAAGAGAGAGGTTTCGGGATCATGCCAAGCTTTGAAGGACCACTCAGAATACGACATCACATACGATGAATTCGTCGTGGACACTGCCTATCAGATTTTGTTGAGAGAACACGTGTGAGGACCCCAAGAGAGTACTTGAGCTTAAGATCCAAGTCCAGCATATACGCTGTCATATGCTTGCTATTCTCATTCCTTGTAGTTAGATTTGGATGGTTAGGTGAGTATTAGATCGGGTTGGGTTGGGTTGGGTTGAGTTAGAAGAGATCTCTGCCATTTAGTGTCATAACATTGAGATTCATTCCAGTACCAGTGCCACGAGTCAACCCTGAGGATAAACAATTGGGTGTAATGCTGACAGTGTTGGAGCAACCGGGTAGAAAGACGATTTCTAACTATTAATGTTTGCATGTAGTTCTTCCGAAACTCTTCTACCAGGCAGAATTCCAAAGCAGAAAATGAATTTAGCCCCTTAAAAAAGGAGAAGAAAGTGGAAGGGGTATGGGATAGGAATGACCATCCCGATAGGTTCCAGAGAACGGAAAACGAGAAAGGGGATCCATCCAGCCGTCCAAACACGTGGCGACCAGGGAGACCTAGACGGATACTACACACTTGGACAATCGACGGATGGATGAATCAGGGTTCCTCTTCCCTTCGGTGTCTAGGGTTTCTCACTGCCTCCTATTAAAAAAGGCTGCAATACCCAGCCTTGATCGGAGGGACGTGGAGGCCACGTGGGATACGCGGGGTGGCGGTGGCGGCGCCCGTCCCATTTGCTTGCCAACTTCCTCTTCTTTACAAGAACTAGTGGAAAACCGAACGGTACAGTCGAGCCAGCGAGTTTAATCTTGCCGCACGTACGGATGCGTGGTAGAATCGTTCTTTCTACCTCCCCTCCATTTTCAATCGTTATCACTATCCATCCGAGATTGCAGCTGTTCTTGTACAGAGCTTGGCGGTTCTTGTCTGCTCGACATTTCTTGCCTACTCCTGACATGGTATGGGGCCATTCGAAGCCCCACTATGATAGGACTTTTCCTTCCAGCAGAGGTGGCAGGCCGGACGACGGACGGATGTGTAAAACTTTTTAGCCCATGGGCTTAAAACCTAAGCACAGGGCAGGTCTCTATTATCTCCTCAATTTGTCTCATTTTAGCCTATGCTCGGCTCGGCTCGGCTCCGCTGCGCTGGTTGTCCGAAAATATGTGGGAAATCCCGGCATGCAGTTTGTTCTCGCTAAATATGTTTCTTCTGTCGTCCTTGAGCTAGATGGGATAAGCTCTGCTCCGCAGACTGTCCCAATTTATTTTCGGGCATTACGGCACGCCGTTAGTCCTTCCAGTATTTATTCTTTTTTTCCATTCATTGACCGCCATTCTGTACCCTACTGGGCTCGTCGTCACCGAATCCAAACGACCAGTCTACGGCAGAGCATGGACTGTGACTTGGCTTTGCTTAGAGTGGAGCGAGCTTGGCTGAGGCTGACTTGGGCTTCTGCTTGGCTGGGGTTTGCTTTCTTTGAGGTGGGTGACATTTCTCCATCTCACCCTCGCTTGCTCCCTCCATTTTGTTTACTGTCACTCGCCCTCGGAGTTTTTCCTCTCTATCATTCTCTCCTCCCCTCTCCCTCCCCCTCCTCTCCTCTCCTCTTCCCATCCCCTCCTGTGAACTACCCCTACTGCTGCTGTTGTCTCCTTTTCTGGGTCCTTGAGGATCTTTTGTTTGCGAGTGTGCGAGTGCACTTTCTCCCCTAGAAGAGAAACCCTCTCTCGTATCTGTGTCTTCTTTACGCAGGCAGTGTTCTTAGGAGAGTGAGTAGCGAGAGAGTGAGTGAGGAAAGAGGTGAACAGAAAGAACGGAAGAAGGAAGGGATATGGAAGGGGAATAGGAGTACTAGGCCAGGTCAGAAGAGAAGTAAGTAGTCAGTCAGGAGGAAGTCTCGGAGAAGAGAAGAGAAGAGAAGAGGAAGGCCGAGCGAGAGTTGTAGTTGTAAGCACGCACACACGAAGTTTTGAAGAGTCGCATTGTCAGACCGACGAGAAGAGACGAGACGAGAGGGTGATTGAGAAATTTTCGAGCAGAGAAGCAGGGAACGAATAGGAGAGAGAGAGAGAGAGAGAGAGAGAGAGAGAGAGAGAGAGAGAGAGAGAGAGAGAGAGAGAGAGAGGAGGAGGAGGAGGAGGAAGAAGAGCAGACGACGAGGAGGACGAGGCTTAGAAGAAGGGATTGGTGAGTTATTACTAGGAAGCAGCAGGAGAGGATCTTCATTTTTGGGGTTACAAGGGGATCGCAGTGAGGGTTTGTGAGCTGAAGTTGATTTTCTTCCGCCGGAGGTTTCCTTGAGGACCATTGGTTTCTTTTAGCGGGTGGGACGAAAGTTACTGCTGTTATCTGTCAAAATTGAATGATCCGGCTAAGTCATCTGTTTCGATAGAAGGTTGTTACGGGGTATTTCAAATAGCAAGAGTGATTTCGAACAGGAGTGTGTAGATTTGGTTCGTGAAGTCAACAGAGTAGAATGGAGAGGGATGAAAATGTGTCGTTAGGTGTGGGCCTCGAGGATCACCCTGCATAGCTTGCATACCACATATCTTTCTTAGTTCTTTGCCCTCTTAAGTGTAGGGATGAGACGTTGGGGTGGGGACGAGAAGGTTCGGGGCCAACGGGACTTGTAATTGAACCGTTGCGTCGGGTGGCATTTGACTAACGTGTGGGACATCGTTCGTGTTCTGCGGGGTTCTTCAGGTCCTGTTTCTCTCCATCGCTGGTGGATGCGAAGCAGAGAGCCGGAGGCGTGTAGCCTAGTGGCATGCGCAATTGCATTTCAGGTGGGTTGAAGCTATTGGCTCAGAGATAGTGTTACTGCTTCTTCTGGCTGGTATAATTATTAAGTGCGAGCAGGAAGTCACATTTCACATCAAGTTTGCAACCGGTGGGTTCCGCGTTGTAAAGTGAGGAGCCGTTGCTCGAGTGTTTTGATGCCACTGTTCATTGCAGGCTGCGACAAAGGAAGCGGAGTTTGGATGGTAGAATAGGTTGAGCTCGACAATAGACGAGCGGAGACCTTCAGCTTTAAACGGAAGCAACTTTTTGAGCCTTCTGGGCCAGTCAAATCCGACGGCCAAGCTTACAGAATGCAAGCGATGCCCCCCCAGCCAGGTTAGTGGACCAGACATGTGTATGCTATCCCCTACTCGCAAAGTGATCGCCATGACTGGGCTTCGATGATTGATAGGGCGATGTCGGAGTGTCCGATTTCACTCTTAGGGGAGGCGGGATCAAACCATTGTTTAAACAGCTGCTTGTACGGATGTGTAAGAGTGGCCAAAGTGGCCGCTTTCGAAACCGTAGAGGACTATGGTGGCGGAGTATAGAGTGGTTGTCTCATAGCCACGATATATCATCGGGGGCTCATAGCTGATTATGGGTTACTGCAGTCAGGATTTCGATCTAGAAACGCACTACCTGGTTGTGGGGAGTGTGTAGCTGACAGGTCTGGGATATTATGGTTTTTCTGTCTTGCCCGCAGTGCAATAAGTGACTTTTAGTGGCGGGGGAGATACTAAACTAGTATTAGCTCATGTAGGTTATGACAGCAGCGGAGTAGACGACAACCAACTTCAGCAACATCAGCAGCAACAACCACAGGCTCAATCTGCAGGAGTCCCAGTACAGGGCGAATACATGCTTCCGCACACCCAACTGGAGCTTGGTCTTTCCGTGGTGCGCCTTCCCTCCCCGTCTCATTCTCGTGCCTATAGACAAAGAGTGCATACATGTTGGTCTTCAAAGGACCTTACAATTTTTATTTGAGGAGCCTCTATATTGTTGCAGAGTGGATCAATGATCAATTTTGTCTGCGAGACTAGTTAAGGATCATACTTGTCCACCCCTCTGCTATTTGGTAATGGCTGTGAGAGATGTGGTTTTGTAGGCAATTTGTGACGATCCGAATCCCATGCATTCAAGCATTGTATTTCTTGTTGATGTTGTTGCAGGGTCGCGCTCCATACCCCTACGCCGATCCTTATTTTGGAGGGATCGTAGCAGCCTATGGCGGCCAGGCCTTGGTAAGCTGAAAAGACGTTTTCTTCTGGGGAAGTTGCGAAGTCATCGTCAATTTAGCCAGGATGGATGGTATTGGATGATTAGATTACGATTTCATCTGGAGCTACTCTGTGAGTTTCGCATGTTCTTTCGATGTACGTTTTTCTCTATCTTTCTTGGAGATTAATTAGAACTCTTAAGGGATGGTTCTCCTGACAACTCTGGCCTCATATAATTATTATTTTGTTTATTTTTACCCTCACAGATTCATCCTCACATGCTTGGGGTTCAACAAGCCCGGATGCCTCTACCTTCAGAGATGATGGAGGAAGAACCTGTGTACGTTAATGCCAAACAATATCATGGAATTTTGCGCCGCAGGCAGTCACGAGCCAAGGCGGAGAGTGAAAACAAGCTTATAAAGTCCCGGAAGGTAGGTTGAAACGTTACATCTACAACGTTATTTGTCGTGTGACTTGAAACTTGCAGGATTGAAGGTTTTTCACTGGCGGTTGGTTCCTTGGAACCTGTTTTTAGTCGGTTTACTAATCAATGTCGCTATCTTT
The DNA here is from genome assembly GCA_948567375.1 of Lunularia cruciata. Taxonomy (NCBI): domain Eukaryota; kingdom Viridiplantae; phylum Streptophyta; class Marchantiopsida; order Lunulariales; family Lunulariaceae; genus Lunularia; species Lunularia cruciata. The sequence goes on along the minus strand of OX419755.1, from coordinate 38,377,399 downwards.
ATTCCTCTCCAGCCGTATCTGCATGAATCTCGACACTTGCACGCACTTAGAAGAGCTAGAGGGTGTGGAGGGCGATTTCTCAATACCAAAGCTAAAGAGGATGCTGCCAAGGCGGAGGGCCATAGATCATCTGAAGGACAATCATCGGATGGTACCCACACCTCGGACTCACAGCACTCACACTCAGGTCAGGGGATGATGGGTTCCAGCCAAAATTTGCAAGATGGAGGAATGTCTTCGCAGGGTGTTTCAAGTTTGCAGCAAATGGGACAATATCATGCCGGGATTTTGACCCACGCTGGTCATCTGGGTATGGTTTCAGGGGGTAATTCTGGTGGAGGTTATCACAATCATCATCAAGCTCAAGCGTTCCATCCATCTGCCTTCCACCCTCTGCCTGGAGGAGGAGACGGGAATGATAGTGCCCAGAGTGGCTCCATGGTATCAAATGGCTCCCAACAAACAGCCGTCGCGACCCAATGAGGGGTCGGACGTGTTGCGTTGGTTGATTGTGTTTCAACCGTGCTCCTGGGTGTGCTTGTGCAACATCCACTTGTCCATCATTCGATATTTAAGTTGAAGATTGTGCTACTCTGCTCCAAAGCACGATGACCTGGTTACAGATTCCGAACCCTGCACACATTTTGAGGCATATCGGCTCTTCGCTTGGAGGAGTGTTGAAGAATGGATGATCAGGCATTGCTCTAGGTTCTTGCATTTTTGGTTGTAAGCAAGTTCCTCCTTTTTGGGCAGAGTAGCGTCTGAGAATGTCGCAGAACAGACGGATGCATTCAGAAAAGCTGAAGAGTTTTCCATGAAAAGCCGGAGATAGACAATGGGGAAGTCTACTCGACATATCTTCCTCGATGGAGGCTCTGAAGAAGTTTTCCCACTTGCTCAAATTCCTCGATGGATCCGAATCTTTGGTTACTGACGACCCACCAGGCCAAAACTCTCTTGCGCAAGTCTGATTTTACTGGCTGGGCAAAAGGCCCTGGGTTGGAGCTGGGTATGCTTCTCAATCGCCGTTGAAGCATTTGGTTAAGGTTGCTTTACCACTGAGGAACGGTTTGGCTGCAATCGTAGCCTGAGAATTCATACTGAGGGCTACAGTAGCCTAGCCTCGAGCGGGATGGTATCTTAGTTCGTAATCGTCGCCTTTTAAGCTGCAATAGACGAACGACACCCATGACCTTCAAGTCTCCAATTGGGTTGTGGTCCAGTAGCCTTCTTTTGTAGTTAAGGCACGATTCCCTGAGCTTGCAACCAGAGCCTCTCAATTTGTTTATAATTGAGGTATGGTGTTTTAGCTTGCAGGTTGTTGAATTCCTCACTGACTCAGAGAGGTGCATGAAGGTCGATATTCAGTTTGCGAGGATGTAGTGCAGGGCAGGGCTCAGCAGGGCGGAGTGGTTAATGTCAGTTTTGAGATGATGAAGGTTACTCCGTTTTTCTTCCTTTTGTTCTTTTTTTTTCTTTCCACTTCCCCCGAGATAGTGTAGAAAGATGGTAGAGTTGAGGTGTCCACCTCCTGGTCGTACACCACCTGGTTCTAGTAGGATTCAGGGACACAACCATTGTAGAGGTCACTTGTACATTGGTAGAAGTAGTGTTGCGTCCCTAGATGGTTATACACGAGAACTCAGGGAGAGTGTCAATAGTCGACGTTGATATAGATGCAGACTTGTGTTGCTCGTTTTTCTTCTGTACGTTATGTGAATGGGTGAAGTGGCACCCATTTGAGAGGCACAGGGTGTTTTGAGAGGCAATACCTGTCTTTCTATCCCTATTGAGTTGTACAAAAATTGGGCGACATCGCCTCCTTTTCTTTATACATTTGTATATTGTTGAATTACTTGTCTTTTGCGTCTTCTGATCTTTGTGGAAGGTTTGGTATAGAGACTTCTAACCCTTACTTATATTTAGGTCGAAATAGCCTTCTCATGGGGTTAGTTTACTTTGGAGTTGGCTCGACTGCATCTGGCGGTTTCCTTTACCCTTGATATTTCTGTCTCTTGCTCTGTAATCCTGTTTTCAGTTTGGTGGCTAAATTCGGCGTCCGTTACCTCCCTTTATTAAGCGCGTTACTTGTGGGTTCTTATGTGCCTTACGAGCTTCCAAGGGTAGAAAGCTTTATATCTATTAAAATTGAAAGCTTTCTTGAACAAGTTAGGGAAACCTTCCCACACCCTAGTATTTGCTCGAGAGATCTTGATCGATGGCCAAACAGCGGAAGACTCTTCTTTGTAGATGAAGGCGGTATACGCGTCTTCTACGCAAACTACTCTGCGAGGGCCTATCTGGCAACAATTAACATTCTACGAAACCGTCACAACTCGCGTTCTGTTGAAATCACATTGTTTGAAATCCGAAATAGTTATTGACATCAAAACTTCCAGTATCAAAACCACATCAGGTTTACTACAAAGTTCATACAGTGGGGGTTTCAACACAAACCTCTCCCGAAATCTATGGGTAGGGGTTTGGAATCCGGAAATTTATTTGAAGGGTGCACATAAGACCTCTGTCACCAATTGAATGCTGCGAACAAGGTTTTCGAGTAACAAAATATCTTTCGAACAGCAATGTGGTTTCGATACTGAGACTTATGGAAAGAGGGGCGAAGTCCAAAACAAAATTTACAGGTACTCGTAAACCTCATTATTAATAAATGAACGCAGCTCGTAAAAGTTTTCACGAGTAGCAAACTATGTTTTGAGTAGGAGGGTGGTTTCAATACTTAAGTTCAGTGGCTGCATTACAGGTTTCGTTACGGGGTCCATTACAAGGAAAAAGGCGACCGCGTAGGAAAAACGAAGGATGGGAAGACCCCATCAAGCAGTACAAGGGGGAGACAAAAAAGGTAATATGGGGCTAAGCCCCAATAGAGTCTATATGAGAAATCTGCCCTACCGTACCTAAGATATCCAAGCTATGCAAGTAGTACGTTCTACACACAAAAAGGTAACATGGGGCTAAGCCCCAATAGAGTCTATATGAGAAATCTGCCCTACCGTACCTAAGATATCCGAGCTATGCAAGTCGTATGTTCTACACACAAAAAGGTAACATGGGGCTAAGCCCCAATAGAGTCTATATGAGAAATCTGCCCTACCGTACCTAAGATATCCGAGCTATGCAAGTCGTACGTTCTACACACAAAAAGGTAACATGGGGCTAAGCCCCAATAGAGTCTATATGAGAAATCTGCCCTTCCGTACCTAAGATATACGAGCTATGCAAGTCGTACGTTTTACACACAATTGGAGCATCCAAAGAAACATCACCTAATGTGATTGCTCTCCTATGGATTGCACCAGCCATTGCCTCTATAGAGCAATGGACACATGTTGTCTAAAATATGCTACAAAGTATGAGAGTGAGAGTGGTACCTCCTGATGCCTAACATGATAAGCTCTCGCGCACTCCTTGACAAATGTGTCAAATGCCGTGTCCATCGCTCCATATAACTCCAAGGCTAGAGGAACAAAGAGGTGACCTCGCTGGATGCCCCTATACTTGGAAACCTTGTGACCTGCTACTGCACTCGCCGTCCATCTAGGGGGATGGGTAATCACTCCCTCCGAAATTGTATCCTGTGTAGGGTCCGTAACCACGACATCCGCTACTGTCATCTCGGACCAAGTATAAGTCTTCTTGACATTTGTCGTCTGCAAAGTATACAAACGCTCCCTCCAAGCCAAGTATCCACTCTCTCATGCCATAACAAACTCTATGTCCCTAATATGGCATCATGGGTAGCTATCCTTTGTCCTCCAAAAGGACACCGTGTCATGTTGACCGTTGCTGCATCTAGTGTAGAACCACACTCACAAGTGAGTAATGAAGATGCAAATGGGTGGACCAAACCTAGACGAAACCTCATTGCTATAGAGAAATTAGTTGGTGCGAGTCGGAATGCCCTAATGCACGATCGAGCTAGGATCCAAGAGCTTGCACCCTTGCCAGAGCAAGAGCGAAGACGTGCTCTAGTAGCTTGAGGAATGGACAAGTCAACTAAGAGAAAATGTAGCGTATGCTCACACTGTCGCTCCATCAAGGAAGACTGTAAACCTCTAGTCCAATTTGACGATAGTGAAGCAAAAGGTGGAAAATCCTCTCATGCTCGAGGGGATAGACTATCTTTCATCTGCAGCAATAACACCTAGAGAGAATAGGATCCTCCCTCCACCTCTGTCACATAAGTCTCCCAAACTGGTCTATCAACAACCACAAAACGAGAGGAAAGTAGGGGTGCCAAGAGAGCCCAACTACCCAAAAATACTATAGGTGCCGTCTCCTCCATAGAAAGCAAGCCAACCCCACCACATGAGATCGACAGAGCCGTCTGTCTACGTGCCAAATCCCTTGTCACACACTCAAAAGTCCATGGTCCAATAATATCACCAAAGACTCCCATAATCCTCCTATCAAATGCTCTCAAACGTGATAGGAAGGACGGTGAGGGGGGAACTATATGGATGAGATAGGATGGTTTACGAGCAATACTAGAAGAGAGTATACCAAATGCCACTTGTGGAGGTCATCCACATGGAGAACATCCTCTGCAAGAGCAACGCCTAGGAAGCGTGTGACAAAATCCTTCGATCCTACTGGCACTCCAAGAACACAAAGTCCATCTGTGGATGTGATACACCCCTCTGGAAGCTCAAGGTGGGGAGGGATACCTAAAGGGGACCATGCCCTACAATTTGTCACCTTGACTCTCAAGCCTACTAGATGTAGCTCGGTAGTCAAGTAGTCAAAGGCCTGCCTAATCTGATCTAAAGGGCCTACAATGTGTGTATCATCTTCCAAGGAGGGAAATATACAACCTGGCATGGCCAAAGTAGTAGATAAGAGAGCTCTAAAGTGAGCCATGGCAAATAAGGGCCCCCCCAAAGGATCTCCCTGACGTGTACTAACAAGTGACTCCAAGACGGTGACTCCCTCCTATGAACCACCATGCTGGTAGTAAAGGGAAGCAAGAGAGCCGTAAAGACCGCACAAAAGGAATGAGACTCACCAAGGATCCACCAGCTTCCCTAAGCTCTCTAAAGATAGATACCCATGAGACGCTATTAAAAGCATTCTCAACATCCACTTGTAGTATGATCCACTTCGGATGGATATCTAGGAGTGCTCTAATGCCTAGAGATATAGCCTCACATCCACCAGGTGTAACTACTCCAAACTAATGTGGACTAAGGTGTCGTGCGTATATACATTGCTACACAAATATACATCGCTGTCAACATCATACGCTATAGAAGCACAACTCACACATAAGTCATACATAGACTCTAAAGTGAATCAAATTGCTTACCACTCTCAACTCAACTCAACTCAGATCAGTACTTGATCTATCACTCTATAAACTGCCAACAATTGGGCACTGATTACAGTCAAGCCACACCCACTCAAGCATAGAGAATCCACGTGATGCTCGCCGGCCTTTGTCCACCATAGCGAGGAACTCGAAGGCTCAACATCAAAGAAGTGAGCTCTTTGGAGCTCACTTCAAAACTATACCCCTTGGACTCAAGCTAGCTCTGAAACCCTAATGGTCCCACTGAAGGCACAGTCAACGGTGTGAACGGTGCAAAGTGATGGTGGGCCCCACTATGAAGTCAATACCCCGAACACGAAATCTGACCGTCGGAAAGTAGTCTATGAGAAACTACTAAAATAACTCTAACTACTATCACTAGAACTCCAGCAACCCCGACGGTGCAAACGATGCAAAGTGACGGTAGGCCCCACCGTGAAGTCAGTACCCCAAACACAAAATCTGACCAAAACTGCCAACAACTAGGCACCGATTAAAATCAAGCCACACCCACTCAAGCATAGAGAACCTAGGTGACGCTCGCCGGCCTCTATCCACCATAGCCAGGAACTCGAAGGCTCAACATTAGAGAAGTGAGCTTTTTGGAGCTCACTTTGAAACTATACCCCATGGACTCAAGCTAGCTCTGAAACCCTAACGGTCCTACTGCCGGCACACTCGACGGTGTGAATGGTGCAAAGTGACGGTGGGCCCCATCGTGAAGTCAGTACCCCAAACACAAAATCTGACTGTTGGAAAGTAGTCTCTGAGAAACTGCTAAAATAACTCTAACTACTATCACTAGAACTCCAGTGTCCGAGCATCTAGATGTGGCACTACAAATGGCGTGACAAAGGTGCTATCAAAAGTGAAAATGATGCTGAAGGGAAATGGTACGACTGACCAAACGCAAAAATATCTCTCCAATAGAAATCGGTCTAATGCCTCCCATGTCCTTCTCCATCGTGAAAAGTCGACAAGCACCTAACACCCGACTAACAGACATAGGAATGTCTCCTCTTGCTATTGCTGTAGCCACCTACAACAACTTGGTAAAACCACTAGAAGGATCATCTACGTGGAAGCAATCTCTAAGGTGCTCATAAACCATCCCTGACAAGCCTCCCGAGGAAAGGCGAAGTGTAGTGCACAATGCTTGTGCAAATAGTGACCTATCAAGACATAAAGGCTGCTCAAGCTAATAATCTAAGACCTCTAGTAGTAGTCCCTCTATTGCTATAGGATGTAGTGAGCGTAGGGAAGAGATAGTCTCATCAGTAGGACTCACTATAGACAAAGGGTGTAGCGCTCGTGCTGCTCTACTAAACTCTCCCGCCTGACCTAATGTCCTACATCATCGTAATCGAGTAGAATCTGTGGTATCCTATGGTGATGCCTATCTCCTAAATCATGTAGCCCTAACAGACTCCTCTTGAAAGGCTGCTCAATCCCTAGCTCGGAATCGACAAAATCTAGCACCCACCTCTCTATGCACCACACGTCCCCCTCTAGCATAACAAAGACACCATCGAGAAAGTAAGAGGAATAGGAACCATGCTAACTCGTCCAAGGGATCACGTGCCAAACAATCAAGTGGTAGGCAAAAAGCCTGTCTAGCCTCATCATGGAGTGTGTAGGGTAGCCTATGGAATAGACATGGACATGGAAACACGTGCATTACAAGTAGGTTATTGGTTGGATTATCCAAGGTACACAAAATATTCATAAGCTCTAGTGCATGTCAGGGATTGAGGTGTCCGAAAGTATGAAAGTGCACTAATCTCTACTTTGGATGGCGAATAAAAAAAATAAAATAAAAAATAAAAAATAAAATAAATAAAATATTAAAAGATAATATTTTATGGAATCTTCCATCTTGACTCCTGACTTCTTGATCAATTCTTCCACTCACACCCCACCAGATCAAGATTAGATTTGAACGCCATTGAGAATTAATAGATTTGGGAACTCTATCACTCTAGTCAATGAGAAATTAGATTATGACACTGGAAAAATAGTTCTGTAGAGATAGAAAACATGGAAAACACTCATACTTATACTCATGTAGCTCTTCTCATTCTCAACACTCAAACTCCTCTAAGTACTCCTCCTATTTTCCCTTGTGTTGATCTCAATTTGAGTTAGTGTCCATCACCAATTGGCTGGTTTTAAAACTTTGAAAATGGTTTTATAAGCACCTTTGGTTGGGAGCAAGAAAAATTTTACAAGGATAGGTTTTGGATGATGTCTCACTGTTAATCACAAATTATTGACTATTTAGAAGATCTAGAGTGGAATTCAAAGATCGTACCATCTAATGTAGTTTTCTAGCATGGATTGCAAACCCATACCAAAATGAAAAGTAAGTTTGTACAAGCTAGAGAACAATGCAAATTGGCTAAAATTGACTTATAGAAATTGACTAAGATAAAAAAGATGCATGTCAAAGTAGAGGTGTAGAACATGAAAGTTGAAATTCACCAGATTTTGTGTGTAGAGAAGATTAGATTTAAAGTAAAAAAGCTTAGATTCAAAGAAACTAATGCAAAGGCTAAACATTACCAATCTATGATTTTAGAATTAACAAGGATATGAAAGAGTCCAAAAGAAATTAAAAATATTATAACCATGTTGTACCACATAGATACAACACACCATATGTCAATAGTTACATTGGAGATTCTAAATTTCCAATTTTTGATTATACTCATTCTGCAATTGCAAATGATGACATCAAGGAAAATCTTAGTTTGAGCTTTGATATAAACTCTATTCCAAGTTTGTAATAAAAATAAATGGCCAAATTTTTATCAAAAGTCTCTCATGTGCACTCAAACATATTGGTAGTGTGGATTCTATACTCTAGATAATAATTAGTATGGTGGATTAAGTTTAGGAATATGTTGGTGTTAGTTGTGGTACACGATGGTGAGACTAGAGTATAATGGTATGTGTTTAAGGAGGTGTGGGTCTTTGCTACAATGCTTAGAGTATGAGAGTATGCACTCAAGGAGGCACATGTGTTTGTTGGGGTGTGTGCTAGGATGTGGTGATCCTTAAACAACAATGTTCTAAACTATGAGGCCAAACACATGCATCTAATTGCATACTTATAAAGATAGGTTGCTTGTGACTTCCTTGTACCAATTTTCTTGTTACTTTAGACCTTATACCAATGATATAATTAATTGATAGAAGTTTAAAATGAATATAAATTGTGCTTGTTACTTTAGGTCTTGTATTAATGATATAATCAATTGATGGAAGATGACAATGAATATTGATGGGATCGGATAACAATAATCCACACCATGAGGATAATAACACATGTTCCTCTCTTTGGTTTCTTCACCTACAATACTACTTTTCTATAAAATTTGATGACTTTCAACTCCCAATAACGTGATTGGAGAGATATGACACCTCCTTTGTTAGTTTATATCATTCTACTTCAAAAGGAAATGTGAATCTTATTGTTTACCATTGTGCTATTATGCATCTTCTAACATCCTTCATGTTTGGAAGAACGGTGTAGAAAGAAGCTAAGGTTCTTGCAAAGCTACCACCATAGCAATCATAACCCAAAGCATATGCAAAAACACAATCATCACTCTCAATGAAATATTATACATTTGAAAGTCAATAGTGATCATCAAAAACGATCCATGGAGGTGCACGTGTTTGCTAGTGAATGTTGAGCATTGGGATGCACTACCATCTAATACCAAACATGATGAATAATACAAAAAGCATCGACAAAGAGAAGAACAAAAACATATAAGTAGACTTGTTGAAGCATTGGCAAAAAGACAATGATGAAAAAAATTTCAAAAATCTCTAGAACCAAACAATTCAAATGCTAAATTTTAAAAGGTGGAAAAGAAAGGCTAGACAAGAGATTGATAAAATGGGAAGATGAGAGAGAGTGTTGTGAATGCCAAGAATGTTGAGAATGTCATCCCGCTTGCCTTTGAGTGGAGTGTAGAAGAGTAGAGACATGTCAAATTCAAATTTAGCTAGGGTATGCCTTGTACATCATGCACTAGTATAAAATCATAACATATTACTATTGAGGGCTTAGTAATCCAAAGCAAGTAATAAAAACTTGTATAGATTCAAAAAGAACACATGAAGACATTATGTGTACTTCACAACAATGATCTTCATATCTTACAATGTGTTTGAATAAATCAAGCTTTTAATTGTACTAAGAATTCATGATATTGAGTCTTGTCCTTGTGTCTTTGTCTTTTTTGCCACAATTTGTGCTTGAGCTATAGATTTCTCTTTCTGTGCTATAGTTTTCTCCCCATAGTCATAGTTTTGCATTCAAAGGGTATCTTTGTCTACAAAGTGGACTCTTGCTATAGAATTTACAATATGCAATCAAAATACAATGCATAGCAAGTGGAGTTTTAAGTTTAAGGAAGACACTTTCAAATAAGCACTAGATGCAATCAATAATCTGAGTGACAATACTAATCTTCTTGGTTTCATCACTCAAATTTGGTAGCATCACATGAAAAGCATACCAAGTAAACCCACAAAATTCAAACGTTGTAAGTAGTTTACTTACCAATATGCATAGCAAAAACTACCATGCTTTAGTGATGAAATAATTGCTTGTTCCTCTTGCATCCAACTGAATTCAGCACAAGCATCTTTTTGAATGAATTTTAGTGACTATCAACTCAGCAATATACCTCAAACTCTCTTCAATGTTCTTAGCATTGTTCAAGGTTTAAAAAAGACAAAAATCCTATTTTGCAAGAGCAAAAATTGATGGTACAATAGAAAATTTGCAATCTGATTTTTTCTCATGTTGACAAACTACTCATGTAGCAAATTTTGGCTTCATAATGCTCTCATCAGACAACATAATATATAGTTTCTAATAGGAGCTTCCCTCCAAAGAACCTGCCAAATCTCCAGTTACAAAGTATGATGTATCTTTAATAAAAAGTAAAAAGAGAACTACAAAGTAGGATGTATTTTCAATAAAATGTAAAAAATTAGGAAGAGAACTGATCCATAATCTAAGTGCTTTGAAAAAAAAAAATCTATCCTTCTTGATATTCTTTTCTCACTTGGATTATAGGTAACAAATTCTACATTACAAATTCAAGACAACAATTCTTGAGAACCTTTGATATGACAATCAAATACTCCCTTGTGAAGATGATCTCAATCAAAGTCTATCCAGAATTCTTTATCATAATCTTCATCCATAAGAACTAGAAAACCTGGGGGTCAAGAAGAGCCCAAGGTTTAGCAAGCAAATATCTACTACTTCCTTTAGAGGTGGAGCATTAATGCACTTTCAGATCATTCAGGTCATCACACCGGCTTTCCTCAATCTCATGCTACCAATTTCTCCATTTGGCTCCAAAGGTAGTTTGAGGATGATGAAGTACACTACCTACACTATTTCTATAGGTCCAACATGGCAACAATTGTCTTTTACAGGTAATTAAGATTTGGTTGCACTTATAAGAATATGATCATTAATGTTTATGAAGTACTTATAACTCATGAAGTTTATGGGTCAAGATACTTTTTGCCATAAAATTTGTACAAATTTTTTTTGCCTACTTGTCATTTTTTTTAGATACTTAAAAAATTACCCATAAAATTTTCATGGGTTATTCATAAATACCTGATGAAATTATACGAGTACCCTTAAACTTAGTGCTGAAACCTCCCACAATTTAGAACACTCGTTGTTGAGCATACCTTCTTATTTAGAGATTCTTAGCTTCTCATTATGTAGCCTTCCTTGGTAGGTCAAAGAAGAGGCCTAGAACTTGTTGCAAAAAAACCCTTTATACCCATAAGGTTGTAAAATCATCATGGTTATCTTGATGTCTACTATGATAAGCTACCGGATAATCATCATAATCATGATACTAAAAATACCCCCATGTAGAATTGAGCTAGGATCCAAGAGTTTAAACTCTTGTAAGAGAAAGCGTAATATAGAAATATTCTTTGTAAATCTATTTGAAAATGAATAGTTTTTTTATTATGTATTTAATATAATTTTAACATTTTTAATACACTTAATAATTTTAATACATATTTTAATAGACATTTCCACAAATGTTGATGCAAAACATATACGTCAATGAGCCTTGTATGATTTGGACCCAAGTTGAAGATCAATTCCTAATTCTAATAAATTGCCTTATCAAGGTGTACAACGAACTAGAATAATTTGTGGAAATTGAACAACAAGAGAAGGTAGGAAAGCATGTGCATACTTCTTGCTACAAGCTTATTAAGGCAGAAAGGTAGAGTGTTAGGTTACTATGATGCAAAATCCTATGACTAAAAAGTATATTTGTTTTGACAATTGCTAATCCTATGCGCAAATTATAATAGCTATATGCAACTCAAAGATCAAATGATTTCATTCATCAACAAGGTGACTTGCATATGATAAAAAATGTATTAGACAATCTACTCAATCTTGATTCCAATGGAGCACAAGACATGTTAATGATTTCATTCATCAACAAGGTGACTTGCATATGATAAAAAATGTATTAGACAATCTACTCAATCTTGATTCCAATGGAGCACAAGACATAGATCAAATTGAGCTATTGTTAATGATGTTGAATTGGTGGAGCAAGAGGGGGTGATCAGTCAACTTCCAATTGATAGCATGCAAAATGATGTACATAATCAACTATTCTTTGAGGAAACCAAAATTGAAAATTTTTACTTATAGAAATTTACTATTTCTATTCAACCAAAATTTTTTGTTTTAAAATTTATGTTTCTAAACAAATATTAAAATTATATATTTTTTAATTAAATTTCAACAAGCATTTCCATAAAGCAAAGATATGCAATAGTAGCACAAGAAATAGATGAGTTAACTAAGAAAGAATGTAGTGCACGTTAAAACTATAAATCCATCAAGTAGAATTATAGACATTAGGTCCAATCAAAAGGTAAGAAGGCAAAGGGTGGAAGCTCATCTTGTATGTGTAGAGATAAGCCATCTATTGTCTATTGTAATATCACCTCGAGAGAAAAACATCCTTCTTCTATCTTGATCATATATACCTTCAAGATTAACCTATCAACCACCAAAAGATGAGAGGAAAGTTGAGGTGCCAAGATAACACAACTACCTAAAATCACTATAGGTGCCATCTTCTCCATAGAAAGTAGGACTACACTTATGAGCAAGATTGACAAAAATGTTTTTTTATGTGCTAAATCTACTATCACATACTCAAATATCCTTGGTCAAATGATATCTCCAAATATTGTAGATATCATTGGACCATGGATATTTGACTGATTGACTAGAGATAAGAAGGTTGGAGAAAGGAGAACTAGACAAAGGAAGTAAGTTGGTCAATGTGCAATATTAGAAGAGAGTATACCATATGCCATTTATGAATCTCCTAGTAGAGGAAGGTCATCCATATAAAGAATGTCCTTTACATAAGCAATGTATAAGAAACATATGACAAAATCTTTGTAATCTACTGGCACTCCAAGAATACTTAGGCCATCTACTAGATGTGATATACTTCTCTAGATTGTAAGAGTCTAGAGTATATACTTCACTGATTGTAAGACTATGACTCACTCTTGTGAGAAATAGTGTTGGTAATAAAGAGAAAAAGGAGAACTATAGAAGGACCCTCAAAGGGAATAATAATTGCTAAGAATCCATCAACATCCCATAGCTCTTTAAAGGTAGATGTACGTGAAACCTTAGTAAAAGAGTTCTCAAGTCCATCTATAGAACAACCCACATTGGGTAGGTGTATATCTAGGAGTGCTTTGAATGCCTAGTGATATAGCATCACAACCTCTTGGTGTAAAAATTCCAAAATGATATGGACTAAGGTGTTATTTGAAGTGAGAGTCATTTTGAAAGACAATGGTATGACAAACAAGAAGAAATTTTTAATAGCAATTGATACCCTTGTATCCTTCTCCACCATGACTAGCACATAACTCCTAGTACTTGACTAATTGATACATGAATCTCTCTCCTCATGACTATTGTAGCCATATAAAACAAGTCAATAAAAAAAATTGAAGGATTATTTGCTTGGAAACAATCCCTAAGATGCTCACAAATAATCTTTGACAAGCCTCTTGAGGCATATGATTATGAATAATGCATATGCAAAAATTAATCTATCAAGGCTACTCAAGCAGATACTCAGAGACCTCTAATGATACTCCCTCTTTTATCAAAAGGTGTAGAAAACATAAGGAAGAGATAGTATTGCCAATCAAACTAGTGATAGTTAAAAGGTATAGTGCTCATACTAATCTACTATAATTTCAAGCCTAACCCATTTTTCTACACCATTTTAATTGAGTGGGATCTGTAGTATCTTTTGGCTGAACCTATCTCTTGAAACATTCAACCCAAAAAAACGCCTCTTGTAGGGTAGTCCAATCTCTTGCTCAAAATCTAGAAAATCTAATAGTCAACTTTCTTTACCTAACACACTCCTTTATCTTATGACAAAAATATCATTATAGGAGTAAAAAGGAATAAGAACAATGCTAACTCATGCAAGGGATCAAGTGGTAAGCAAATAGCTTGTCTAGCCTCATCATGGAGTGTATGAAGAAATATACATGAAGATGGAAAACTAGTTTCAAATAGTCTTAACATATAATCCACCTGCAATGCTAACCACTTCCATGAATTCATTGGTATTATCAAGAAGATCTCAAAAATTGATGGACAAAGCATGTGAATTGTGAGTGTCAATGATATGGTCACTTGCCCCACATAAGCATCTTAAGTGATCTAATCATAATCATTGTGCATTTTCCCCACATGAGTCTTTATCCTTGCAATGACACAATGTGTATGATTTGTCCCAAGTTGCTCTAGGTGACCGCACATGGAGAAGTGGAGCCATAGCTAGCACAAAAATAACTATAGTAACACATGATATTATTTTCCATTGCTCTTCATACCTACAAAACCACAACACACTCACATAAGTAAATGATAACTCTAAAAAAACAAAAAATTATAAACTCTCATAACTTCTATTTTATATTCCCATAGTTTTCAAACTGAATGTCAATGGAATTAGAGTAAAAACAAAGTAATTGGAAATTGAAATACTGAACCAATCTCTCTCATGTTAAATTAATCACTTTAAACACTAAAAGACTAAATGTTCTTTTATGTTTCTACCAAATTCTCCATAGCCTTCAATCTTCAATCTAGGTCCTACCAATTGAACCATAATTGAAACAAAAAGAAAAATTTCTATTCACTTATATCATTCATGCTGATGTAAGCTTAGAAATTCTAAAAATACTCTGACTTATTTTCTCCTTTCCCTCTCACCTCACCACTACACATCCCTCAAAGTAACATAAGACTTTCATTTTCTCTTATTGTTTTGTTTATGTATGGATTGTTGAGACTGAATTTTTTGGAAAATAAATCTTGACCACTATTGCATAAGACCTAATTCCATCTACTTGACAATAGATTAACTGCCATAGAAACATAACTTTCATCTTTCCACTTTTGTTTGTGTTTGTACATGGATTATTGATCAATTTGCTCATAAGTGTAACTATAACAATATGGAGTTTATAGATGAATTAATTGAGACTAACCAAGTAGTAAATAGGCCAAATTAACCAATAGGCAAAGTTAGCCAAGAATTATAAGAATATTCTAGAAGCATCTAAGAAACTACTTGGTACCTTCTAAGTATAGAGTAATGTGCATGTAGAATGGTGCCTTTTAAGAGAAAATATATTAATTAGCTGGCTTCTAAAAGGAGATAGATGGCTTCTAAAAGGAAGCTTCCCACTAGCTCATAAGTACATAGCTTCGTTTAAAAAAAAGAAGCTCCAGAATTGACATATTTCCAATAAAGAGAACATAAGTACATAGCTTCGTTTAAAAAAAAGAAGCTCCAGAATTGACATATTTCCCATAAAGAGAACTTTTATTTCTCTTCATGACAGCTTCCACTTGGTATAGCAGGTGCAGGACTAAATCGGCAAAGCAAGAAATAATTGTAAAGCTACGTGTGGAAGATACGTACATAATTAAGAACTATATACTAGTTTGTATTGTAACCATGATTTCTTGGAGAGCTTTTTATAGGCAATATTACCATCACTGACCGGATTAAACAAACTGGGGCACTCCAATGATTTTGACCACGGTATTCGCTAGTTTATAAAGAGGAGAAAAACCACTCTCCTCCACATGTTGGATGCCCAGCATAATATGTGCGCTTCTCTAAAGTAAAGAGTAAGGGTTCCCTATATTACATAATAAAAACGAGAAAGCTTATAAAGAATTATATGCCTCATGATCATGATCGAAGAGTGAACCCATTCAAAGTCAAGTTGATGACCTTTTAATCTGCATTGGAACGCCTCAATGTTGAAGACAACCTCTTGTCGATGTCATTGTCGTTGGTGAACTTTGCGACGAGATTAGCGTAGTCTTGGGTTAATTAATTTCGGCAAAGAAAATTCCAAATAGATCGGCTTTCGAACATGCTAGAACGGGAAGAAAGCGAGCGGAGGGGTTGAAATTGGCTGTGCATCCAGAGGGGAGGGGAGGAGAGGAGAACGGGAAGAAGAATGGCTTCAGTGTTACGATCATCACAGGTTTCGGCATTGCACGGGAGACTATGCACGCAGCAGCAAGAGAATACTGGAAGTTGTAAAAATGAGTCGCCCAGCGTTGTCCGGTGGCTCAGCAGCAGCAGCAGTTCAGTGTCTTCGTCCTTGCTCAGGACGAGAATTGCTCTTCGCAACCAGTTTGCTGCTCCTTCTGTCCTGTCAGTCGGTAGAAGTCCAGGTATCTTCAGTTCATTTTCCCGTTTATACTTTTCAGACTATCTATGTGTGAAGATTCACACTGCCAGGTGACGAGATTTGTGTTTAATGTGATGAAAGCAGAGTACAGTAATCCACGTCATAATGTTTAGCTGAATCATGCATGGTCAACCATAGGATAAAAGGTTTTGCATCCGCGTCCTAATTTACATATCACCGGATATTGAAATGGTTGCTCGAATTCCTTGGAATTTGAGGAATTCGAGCAAGTTTACATTACCTTCATGCGCATTTCACTGGAGAAGGGAGGGCTTTCTGTAAGAGTAGTAATGATTTCCGAGAGGAATTTCTCAGAGAGATCAGATGTTAGGAACATACTCAAGTTTTAATTCGGGCTTTGTTCTCTCTATCTCTCACCTTAGGCAGATCGCACTTCGATTATCTGCTCATCTTGTTTCTCTTTACCACCAGTAGAACTTGGATTCCAGAAAGTCCAGCTTGAGACACGCGAAAGGTTCTTACGACTCATCGCCGGTTGTCGTTTGGTTCGTCACCTTCGCCTGAAACGTTGCAGAGTGCAACTTCAGGGTCACTCCTATCTAGTTGCGAGATCTCATCAAAACTTCTTTTACACCCTTGGATATCCCGACACCATCCATGTAACCAAAGCGATTTGAAGTATCCTCAAGTTAAGTAGAATATGAAACCCACAGGGAGTTTCAAAGATGGTCGTTCCCTTTAGCTATCCTACTGTTATGGCTCAACCGGTCGTTTCGGTGCTTGTATTGGATATATCTGACGATTTGACCAACTTTACAGGTTTGGAAGGCTTAAATTCTGTAGTGAGCACAACTGCTTCGTTTACTGTGGTTAGATCCGCTTACCATTTATGTAAGTGTCCATACGGGGTCTTTCTTGGAATTAGCTGTTGACGAGATGGCTCCATGCTTCAAGCAGGTCCAGAGGACCGGTGGACTGATAACTACCAAACTTCTCAATGGACGTCCCGGGTGTAGTTGATCCTACAAGCCACAGGTTTTCCTTTTGTCTCCGAGGTTTCGAGATTGGTAGTAGGGGTGTATTACTTGCTGTCATAGATAATCTCACTTCACATGACTGGTAGTTCGCGTTCCGAAGATGACAGTAGTCATCTCTCTCCATGTCTTCTTTTTCCTGTATACAGTCCCTACCCTCATAATATCCCACGAGGACATGAACTTAAAGGATGAGTCCGTGGTAAGGACAACTTCCTCTGGAGCAGCATCTTTGGTCCTCCAGTCAAAAGGTTGGACGCAAGGGGGTGTTACTTAAATAAGGTTCTTGTTGCTGGTGGGGATCATGTCTGGTTGTAGGCGGGATAAATTGGGTCTGACACCTGGTCTACCAATATGGTGTGGGTCGATTGCTGTACCATCCAGGATCTTCAATTTGGCCCGTGGTTTTCGTATGGTAAAGTTCATGGCTCACACTCGACTTGGATTTGTTGAACAGTGCTGTCACGCTCTTCTGGTTTGTGTGATAAATTCAAGGCATATGATCCTCCAATACATCACTTACGGTTTACTTGCTTGCTTGCTAACGGTTGTTTACAAACTTTGTGACTGCTCCTTGGCTACGAAAGATCTAGAGGCTAACCGTGTGAAGTCTGCTTTATGTGCTCTTGTGGTAGTACGAGGGCAATCACAAGCATCGAGTGAGGATGCCACGGCCGTTAACGAGATAACAGTATTCAAGCATATTCTGCTTCCAATCATCGACCGCAACCCTTACCTCTCCGAGGCAACAAGACAGGTATTATAACGTATCAGCTAATACTGCATTCTCTTGCTGGACCGTGTTATCAACGCTGAAATCAGATACTCGATGATATAGGTTTTCTCTTCACCACTTTTAAGGCTTGACTCTGGCTCGGATAGCTTCTGAGGCTAGCATTGGTACTGAAGGAAATCTTTACTCCCAACGTGATGTCAAATTTGCGCTAGTTAATTGTAGGAAAGGATCGGATGTTTGTTTGCAAACGAGGTTATCATTTGATACATGTGCAGAATTTACTTCCTGTGTGATGAAGGGTTGTTTCTGTTGTTTTCCGATAGGCTGCAGCCACCACCGCGGCTTTGGCGAAAAAGTATGGCGCAGATATAACAGTTGTAGGTAAGCTATTCAATTCCTTCAAGGCAATAACAATCATTCAAGTGCCCAGTGCATCTCTCAAATAACCTCCATGGTGAGCTTCCTTCCGGACAAGTACAGAAGGCATGATAATTGATTACCGAACAATGTTGACCAACTTCTTACTCTTACCACAGTTATTGACGAGGAGGTACGAGAGAAGGATGTACAAGAGCTACGTATGAAGAGCATCCGTTGGCACATGTCAGAAGGTTTTTAATATCCTCTTTCCCTTTCAATAGATGTAACGAAGTGGGAGTTTGAACTAGGAACTAAAGATGTAAAGAACTAGGAGTTTGCTGTAATTGCCTCATAGATGCGAGTTTGTTCAATTGGCTCTTTATGGGATTTAGGATTAGTGTGAATTGGCAGTATCAAAACAACGTAACCTTGTCC
Source organism: Lunularia cruciata (assembly GCA_948567375.1). NCBI lineage: Eukaryota > Viridiplantae > Streptophyta > Marchantiopsida > Lunulariales > Lunulariaceae > Lunularia > Lunularia cruciata. The sequence continues at coordinate 38,358,690 of OX419755.1, read as the reverse complement.
ATGCTTCATATTAATAGTCTGATTCATTTCTATATCGGTGCATGTCTATACGCAAGAGATTTTTTATTCGATAAGCTAGACCTAGAACTTCGATCATGATGATGGTTTCTTATCTCGAGACATGTCGGAGGCAAGTATTTTGATACACCTGGTCACGATGATTTTGTTCAAATAAAAGCAAATCGGACATCTTACCAGGAAAAGTTATATTGGTCAAAAGAACGACAGCGAGAAGAAAGTGGTGGTATTCCATACTAAAATGGCTTATTCGCTCAAAATTGAACGCAGGAGGGTTCGAAAATTTTAAGGTCATGGAGAGAGTAGGAGAAGGAAACAAGCCTGCAGCTGTAATAGGTGAGATTGCAGACGATTTGGGCCTGGATTTGGTCATAATGAGTATGGAGATGATTCATCAGAAGCATATTGACGGTAATCTACTTCCAGAATTTGTACCCTGTCCTGTCCTTATGCTACCTCTCTAAGTTCAGTGTATGGCAGAACTAAAGGTCAACAGACCCGGGTTGCTCCTGGAATGAGAGCACCGACAATCTCCACTGTAACATAAGTAACATCAGTGGTTGATGTTGCAAAGGGTGAAAGTAAAAATTGGATTCGAAAAATGCGCTTCCATTTTGCCGGAGTTCCATATGGTAATGTTGCACGCTCGGTATTGATGGGAGTGAGGAATTCTGTTACTTCCACGCGAAGACATGTGTTCTCATCCTTAAAGAGTTGAACACTATATCTCTACCTATTCGAATCTATGCAGCAAGCTAAGCAACATTGAAAGGCAAGAACTACATTCCTTAATAGTCTTTCAAGTACGTTGAAAGCAAGGAAGTACCCGTTCCAAGTTTGACGTTATCGTAGATGTATCTAATTAGTGACAATCATTATTTGGTGCACCTTTTGGTTTCCTGCCTTTCGCACAAGGCAACGTGGAATTTCTGCCTTTAGAAGTGGAGATTATTAGTGAATGAAAGTGGTGATGGTCAAGTCTGCCCAGACAATCATTACCTGGTGCTCTTCTTGGTTTTCTGCATCTAAAAGTGGAGGTTGTTAGTGAATGGAAGTGGCGATGGCCAAGTCTGCCCAAACAATAATTTGTTTCACCCATTAGTTTGAACTTGAGTGGACTACACCGCGTAATGATCGTCACACCGATCGACAAGCAAAGCATCAAAGCATCGTATCGGTTCAACAAGATCAGTTAATATTGAATTTAGGTTGGCCACGACCGGACCAGTCCAAACTGTCAAAATAATAATCTCATGAAATTTATTTTCAAGTCTCTCATGAACCCGGATATGTATAACATTCTAATGTCAACTTCATCTCAAATAGAGGAGCGATGGTGACACGTATGCAATATGCCGAACGAGTAACTTTCAACCTGTCTTTTGAAACAACCTTGTACAAGTTATAAGAGTTGTAAGAGACTTGGGAAAGATCACGCTATGGTTGAGCATAAGAGACTCCCAGTAGGCTTCAAAGACTTGTCACAGCCCGAACTACCAGACTCGGGTTGACGAGGCGCCTTGACTAACACCTCCAAGAATTTCATGCAAGGAAGGATTGGGAGATTTAAAATTTATTAATATAAAAAAAGATAAAATAAAAGAATAAATAACAATTATATATATAGTATAAATATTAAAATATAAAATAAAATAATCACAAAAATTAGATTATATAAAATAAAATAAAGATATTAAATTAAAGTTAATAAAAATTAATTCACATCCAAAATAGATAGTAGAATAAAAAAGAGAAACAATTCAGAGATTAATAAATTAAATATAAATGAAAATATTTAAATTAAGTAAATATTTATATAAATATTATATTTATAAGATATAAATTTATTTACTAATAATAATATAAAATTGAAAATAAAATATTATATATGATAAAATATAAGTTTTAATAATAAAATAATTTAGATATAAGAAAATTATAAAAAATTAAATACCAAACAAAACATTAAAAGACTGGATAAAATATATCACTATATGCGCTAGAGATGAATCATGTAACGTAAAACAACTCGAGGAAGCAAAAAGACCACGATAATAAACCTCCTCGAAAGCGTGTAATATTTCAACCCGTGCCAAACGTAGTGCAGACTTCGCTTAGCGAATGTCAATACACTTCGAATTGAGTTGAGTTTCTTTTCAAAAGCTCATGAGTGCCAAGGCAAGATGTGCATTGAAGGACTTGGAGGCAATCTCCTTTGTTTAAATGAAGTAAGGATCAAATGATTATCATTAAAGGGGTTCAAATAGTTTTGTACTGGTACCCATAAAATTAGCGTAAATTTTTCACGAGAAGTCTCCAAGAGCCGTAAGGGGTGCGTGCCGCGGCATGGCCGTATCATATAAATGTTTACGGTTCTTTCGTATTTAGAGGCCACCTAGGGGGTTAGGGGTAATCAAGGAGGAACAATAGTGGTTTTCAAAATAATTTTATTAAGTTTCATATGATTTCTAAATTACATTCACAAGGTGTGTGAAAAATCTGTATGGGGTCGTTTGAAAAGCGCATTCGAGTAGAATATAGAGATTTGTCCAAGTTTTTTAATTTTAATAAATTCTATAATGGATGATGTGTAGAATATAGAGATCGGTCTAGATCTAGATCGGTTTAACAAAGTCCATAATACATAGTATGTAGGAAATAAAGGACAAGGAGATTGCACCATATCCCCATAAATCATTAATTAGTATTAATTGTAATTCAGGGTTAAGAATATATTATCTAATTTGAATTTTGTTTAAAAGGTTCAAGAAGGAATCCAAAGAGAATCTCAAGAAGGTGTTAGAAAGTGTCGGGAGTTGCATGAAGGTACCCGAAAGCGCCATACCTTTCATTTCAGTGAGGTAGGTGTTGATTTTTCAAATATATCTTTGCAAGTCTCATGGTAGTCCAATTTGTCATTCACATCACCTATTCGGTCTAACATTTATTTCATTACGGAACACTTCAACTTAAACATCTTTGTGAATCTGATTTTTGTCTCGAATCTGATTTTTAGAATGAATGTAAGTTACACTAATTTCCCGTAATAGAGATTACTATGGGTTTAGTTATTAGCTTATTTAGTATTAGCTTATATTATTGTTAGCGAGCTACAAAGTTCACACAAAAATATTAGGAAATTTGTTATTTATCCATAGACATCCATCAAAACTATTTCTGAAACCCTCGAATCTGCTTGAAATTTTCAGATCAAATAAAGTTTTGCTGAAGTCAAGGATTTCATAGCATCACATTTTAACAGGTACTATAATTTAGGGTACCCGCAGAAGATTTTCCGGAAATTTACATCCCTAAATGTCTTTGTTGGTTCATGTTGCAAATATTCACTTCTATCTTAAGAAATATACAGTATTTAGCACACTCAAAGCAGTTCTAAATCTTTTTTCTTTAATTTTGGAAAGAAAATCATCAAGGCTAGGTTGTTTCCAAGAAGTGGTAATTTTTACTATGGTAAAAGAACGGTCATAGTAGACATGTGGGAAAAGGAAAAGCCACACTTATAAGCATATGACTAACCAATCAATATTGAAACATAATGAGGAACCTACATTTGCATTAGATATATATGTCTTGGTCTTTAAAAATTATAGATTTGAGTATCCTTTGCTTTAGTTTAATAGTCTTCTATATCCATGATCTAATAGGATTTCTTGATTGTTTGTCACATCCAATAAACTCTTGCACTCAAACACTTTAGGTTTTAAAAATCAAATTTGCTCTTCTTCCTCTTGGAAAATTTCCCTTTTCATTTGTTCACATTGTTGAATATTATTATATCTTTCTTCTAACAAATAAAATCTTTTTCTTTGAATAATCTAATAAGGTGTTTGATTTATTATTTTATAATAATGATAATTTTGAGTATTGTTGCGATGATTAATGCTCTACCAAATTTCTTACACACAAATATATCTCAATTAATATGTAATACAACACTTCCATTGCTCTCCACCACATTTCCAACACTAGATGTGAGTGCTGCCGTGTCTTCTTGGCGAGCTTTAGGAATTCTTAGATAGTTAGGAAGGCACTCATAGAGCAATATGTGTGCCAATGCGGATGTATATATCGATCTTGTTGTTTACGCAGCCAACATTTTCAGAGCAATGATAATACTTCCCCGTATACTAGTAGTTTATACTTGAGCTAGATGTTTCCTGGCGACGTCAACTACCACCTGCGTGGACCTGGTCACAAGAAATAAAAAATAAATAAAAGAAAAGTCATCACACAAATACTTTGAAGTATTTGTGACGAGGTGAACCACGGCATGTGAGAACCCTCGTCACAAGAAGAGAAAAATAAAATTAAAGTCATCACACAAGTACTTTCAAGTATTTGTGACGAGGTGAACCACGACCTATGGGAACCCTCGTCACAAGAATAAAAACAGATAAAAATCATCATACAAATAGTTTCAAGTATTTGTGCATCGTAAGATCAACTTGTATCGTCATATCAAAAGAAAATCCATCCGTTCTTTATAATTCTTTCGCTTCTAGCTGCTTTTTATAGTAAATTATTATCTTGTATTCTTTTATATCATCTCTCATTACCAAGTTGGGGGAACGTTTGGAACATGTTAAAGTAATGTTACTAAAGCGACTTTTAAGATACCAATTGTTTTTAGTTTTATCCAATATCTGAGTCTGATGGTCCGGTCGGATTCTCATAACCAGCTTTTTCGGAATGATACTACCTTTTATTCTAATCTAAATCGTCAATCTGTTGAATAATAAATTATATATAATTAAATTATTATTAAAAATTATTCAGTTGATTATTCAAAATAATTTCTTCTGTCATCAGCTGTAGTAGAAAGTACATTCTCTAAAAGGTATTGCCTTTGATAATGCACATTAGCAGTTAGCAGTATGGTCGATGTAAAAGCAACATTCTTTGAATATCTCATCTTGCCCAAAGGCTGTTATATACATTCATTTATTTATTTACTAATAAGGAGATTAACTGATTACAAACTGCTCTTTCCAAACTTAAAATTATAAATTTGTCTCTAACTGTAAGCAAAGTCACACATATTAAGGGGCTCAAGAGTATATTAAATTTTGTCCCCATGTAAAATAAAATTATTTAATTATATTTTAATATATAATTAATAAATTTCATACTAAATTCTGTTTATCTTCTTTTTATTCATTTTTACAAAATTTGAATATGAGTAGCTTAGGCTTTGATACTTTCTAGATTTTCTCTAATTGTAAGCAAAGTCACGCATATGATATTAAGGGGCTCAAGAGTAAGTTAAATTTTATCTCCATGTAAAAAATAAATTTTAATTATAATACCATAAATTTTAATTATAATACCATAAATTTTAATTATAATACCATAAATTTTAATTATAATACCATAAATTTTAATTATAATACCATAAATTTTAATATATAATTAAAAAATCCATACTAAATTTCTGTTCATATTCTTTTTATTCATTTTATGAAAATTTGAACATGGACTAGCTTAGGCTTTGATAATTTCTAGTTTGAACTATGTAAGGTGTAAGTTTTGACAACGACTTGATATTATAAATTTTCACATGATATATGTTCTATCAATATACTGATGTTAGAATTTTTTAGACTATTATGGTTAGTCAACTCCTAGAATAATTACTTAAAATATTATGTTCTGATATTATATCTAAATGATGTAATGATAGTAAAAAAATGAAATGTAGAAATGTAAAAGTGATAACATATGATTAAATGATTTGATAACTATATGCACTTCACTCTATATCATTAAAGGTATTTTCTTATGTAAAGGAAATTGATCCATTCACATATGAATGCTATAGAGAAGACTATAAGGATAACGTTTAAATCGGAGATGACTTGAAGAGGATCTGGAGAACTGCGACCTTTGTGGACCCTAGAGACAAGAAATAAGAAAATAAAATCATCACCACAAATATTCTCGAGTATTTGTGAATCAGTCAAATCAACTTGTATCATCATATAAAAATGAAATCCATCCATACTTCATAATTCTTTTGTTTCCCTATACTATTTATAGTATATTATTATTTTGTATTCTTTCATATCTGAACTATACTTGGCCTTTGTTGAATTGTTGGAGTGACTAACATAGGCCATCACAAACTCCTTTCTCCTCATCATCATGTTGTGTGAGCATTTGTAATACCAAGAGCTAGCCATATGATCTAGATGTGAAATTCAGTTTAGTAACATCTAGAATGATATTATACATGATGGTCAAAATAGATAAGATAGAAGTATCACCAAAAGAGTACTTCTACAAATATGGCAGAAACCGAAATAGACTTGAGAACCTTAGAACCAATAGCTAGACATATGATTTAAAGGTGGGAATTGGTTTGGTAACATCTGGAAGGATGTTACACATGATGGACTAAACAGATCAGAAAAATGTATCACCAAAAGGGGACTTCTACTAATAGAGTAGGAATCGAAATATGCCTGAAATCTTTAAAGGCAATTTTGGAAGCCTAAACGGATGAATTAGGCCTAAAAAATGTGCACATTTCCCCCAAACAAAGGAAAGGCTGGCCTTCCCTCCCCCTTGCTTTGTCTCGTCAAGAGCATTCCAATGGTACCTTACTCACGTGATTCTGAGATTCCTATAGGAAGATTCTCTAAAAGATTCCCTCCGGTCAAAGCTTGTTTGACCAACCAGATAGGACCTAGACCAGACATGTCACCCATCCAAGTAAGTAATCCAAGGGTGGAGCTTGCTGACATGTCACCTATCTGTGTCCCTAATCCTATGGTGGAGCTTCCTTGGAGGAGATCCTCTTTGTCTATATAATAAAGAGAAGGTGCTCCCTTGGGGCATCGATTGTTTGAGTATGCAATCTGTGTTTTCTCTCTTCTCTTGTCCTCGGAGTATTACAGCATTGCTCCGAGCCCCAACATATTCCAATCAATGTGAACCTAGAATAGTCATCTTCTGATTAGTCTCCTAAGATATGGGCAAATGTACACTTCTACTTGAGCTATATGAAAGCTCTCTTCTACTCATCTCCCCAACATCACTACTATGTAATCTTAGTTAGCTTTGTCAAGGGCTTGGCAATATGTAATACAAATGGCTAAATATATTTTCTAGAGGTGAAAATTGACTTGGTAATATCTAGAAGGATGTTACATATGATGGAATAAGTAAATCAAATAGAGGTGTCACCAAAAGTGTACTTCGACTAATGGTATAGGTAGGAGCCAAAAACACATTTAAAAACTTTAGAGCAAAATTTGGAGGCCAAAATGGATGAATTAGGTCCAAAAAATAAAAAGATTTCTCCTCTTTGGTGGAGGAGGTTGCCTTTTTCCCACTTGTTTGTCTCATAGGGAACTTTCCAACGGTCCCTCACCCATGTGATTTAGAGCTTCTTAGGAATATTCTCTAAAGATTCTCTTTGGTCAAACCTATTTGACCAACCAGATAAGACAAGGATCAACATGTCACCAATCCATGTATCTGATCCAAGGGTGGAGTTTCCTTTGAGTGGATCCTCTTTGCTATATAATAAAGACAAGGTGCTCCTTTGAAGCATCATAGTATTGAGTGTGAAGCTTTGTGTTTTCTCTCTTGTGTTTCTCTTGGGGTTCTCCTATCCTTGGAGTATTACACAATGGCACTAAATCCTCTAACATATTGATGATAAAAGTTCACCAATGCAAGGAATGCTCACACTCTGCTCACATCCTTAGGTCAAGAAATATTTTAATAGCCTCCATCTTGGTCTATTGAACACCAAGTCCTCCAAGGTCAATAGTGTGACCTAAATACTCAACTTGCTCATGAAAGAATCTACTCTTCCCAAGATGTAATTTGAGTCCATGAGATCTCAACCTCTCAAACACCTGCAAAAAATGTCTCATGGTCCTCCACAATAGTGCTATAGGCTAAAATGTCATCAATACAACATAGAGCAAAATCTAATCCTGCTAGGATCCTATCCATGACCCTTTAGAACTTGATACAAGCGTTCTTTAACCCAAATGGTAAGAACCTCCATTGATATAATACATCCTTGTTGTGAAGATCAATAGCCTAAAATGCTATCTTGGACTTATCTTCCTCCATGATTGGCAATTGATGATATCCTCCTTGAAGATCCAAAGTACTAAAGACCTTTGCATGCCCAATTTCATCAAAGTATGGCATACCAAACAACCCTAGGTTGATAGGATGGTAATCTCTACATATCTGCCTATTTGTGTAATTGCCATGCATATCCTTCTTGGCTAGCATCACTGTAGCTGAATCACACTCTCCATGTGAAATCTCCACCAAACCAACTTAAAAATTATCTCTACTCTAGCTTTGAATCAATGTTCTTTCCATGTCACTATATATGTAAGGATGTCAAAAAATAGGCGTAACAGCAGTAAACTCAATCCAAATACCAAGTCCTTTTAGAGCACCCAAATCCTTCATACTAAAGGCAAAATAACTTGTGTAGCTCTTCAAGAACCTCCAAACTCTTCATCTTTTCCCTCTTGTAAGCTTAGGTCTAATATTTAGCTCCCAAGTATCTTCCATAATTGATGTAGGAGTGGAAGATGTAGTAAATGGCTGCTACACTAGGCCCTTGGAAGTAGTAATGCCATACCTAACCACTAGAGTTCCCAACCTCAGTGTAGGAAACCCCCTCTACTTTGGTTGCAATCTCCATATGTCCTCTAGCTGCATCCCAAGTAGACCAAAGGTGTAACCCAAGTAGACCACGCTCACCTGAATAGACTCCAAGTAGACCTATAACACCCATTTGTGCATGTATGTGCTATTGTGATATTTTGTTTGGTATTATAAGTACTTGAGAGATATTATTTATATAGAGATAAAGGATGATTCTATATTAGTCATGATTAGCTAAAGTTAGTCATAGCTAAGATAGAGAGGACCTTACTTTAGAGGAAGTAGAAAAGATGAGTATCAATATTTTGGATTATAGTGTGTTGACTTGGTATTATTCTTAGGTGTTGGGTTTTGAGGAAAGAGTTGAGAACTCTTGGACCCACAAGTCTTTTTGTTTTGGATTCTTCTATAGTCCATGTAAAAGAATCATTTACTTAGTGGCTGGGTCAAGATAAGACCACATGCTTAGGATATTCCTATGAATATAGATATTCTTTTAGCTTTTTGACTTTTACCCTAGTAACTTGAGTTACTCTAATAATTAATAACTTTGGTACGTAACTATTTCACAAGTACATAAACTAGGGTTGAGGAGGTTCTTATCATCCTTTCATTTGAAACTATCTCTCTCATTGAGTTCTCTAGTGAGCAATGGTTTGAGTCTTGGAGTGTTAACCTTGGAGGAGTATGATGGAGTGGGGGCTCTTTGCCTTTTTAGTCCATGGTGCACTACCATAATAACCATCAGAGGTTCATCTTGAGTGAGAGAACAGGTTCACATTTTTGGTTCTGTTATTGGGACCTCTTTAGAAGGCAAGGTAATGTTCCACATACAATTCTATATTAGACCAGAGGAGGCTATGAGAGCTCACTTGGAGAGAATATTAGGGGAGGAGATGGTTGAACTCATGTTAGAGAACTTGGACCCATTTGTATACCCTATAGTTCATTATGATGTTTTTGAGGTGATATTATACATACTATACACATGAGAGGATTTGGAGAGATTGTGTGAGGTGGATTGTAGATTTTGGTGATTATGATGATTTTGGGCAAAACCTCAAGTTTGAAATCTGGAATTGAAATTTTCATAGAGGATAGCTTGGATTATGTGTTAGGTGGGACACTTGAAATTATTTTAAGGGCTGCTACATGAATTAACCTAGAATTTTTGGAAGGCGGGTAGGGTAAACTATTATTGCAAATTGCATGCTCTCTAGAATTTTGTATAGAGTTTTCTATTTCTTTATTTTTCATTGGATTTTTCTGAACATTCAAGAAAATTCAATATATAATATTCTACCTTTTGGCCCAAGAGTTAGAGAGAGATTATTCTTGTGCATGAAGTTATGAGTTTTTGAAGTAAGGGGTTGGTTTTCAGACCAAATCTGAAATATGTGTGCTGAATTGAAAGGTGCCTAGGCCAAATGGCTCAATGAAAATATCTTAAATTTTTAGGGGAGGATTTCCTAAGATGTGATTAAGTGTGTAGAATTTTAGAAGACTATGACATACTAGTTGAGAGAATTTAGTGATATTGTGAGGAGGGGTCAATTTGGGAGAGTTGAGATCTCATGCATGAGGAGTGTGTGAGAAACCAAAAGCATGTTTGAGTGTTTAGATTCATCTTGGGAACATGGAGGGTCACCAAGAGTGGAAGTTGAGGCTAGGCAAGGTCCCCAAGGGTTTGAGGTGATTGTAGAGGTGGATTTAAAGAAAAGAGAGTTTAGAATTGAATTTGAAAAGAGTGTTGAGAGTATCCAAAAATATACACTACTGAGAAGAAAGAGTGATTCTAAGTTCTTTTTATGTGGAGAGAACATATTTAAGGCAAGTTCATATCCATTGATATTTGAGAGCAAGAGATTGAGGGAGGAGATCTGAGACCAAGGAGTTGTGTGCAGTTTATGGAGTGGAAGGATTTCAAAAAGAACATGCGTGTAGTGGAGTAACAACAATTTTGGAGACTTTGATGAAATATCTTGGAGAGACTCTTAGTACACATATAGAGAAATTACTACCTTCATCAGCTAGTTCACAAGATTAGTTATGGAGATCATCTCTCAACTTATGGATGAACTATCAATGAGGATTCAATTAATATGCACTCTAGGTTTGATGTTACTATAGAAATCTTGGAGCAACCTAAACCTTTTGTGTTCCCTAGAATGGGTTACTCTCAAATGGTATTATTCATGTACATACTCTCTTAGTTATAGAGTGAGAAAAGAAAAGAAAAACATTGAGAGAAAAGAGAAAGATAGTGAGGGGCTAAGATGTGGAAACTTCTAGTTTTCTTTGGCAAGGATGGAGAAGATATGGAGGCCTTTGTGAGAGACTTCAAGAGAGATTGCATAGGAAACAATGAGAGAGAGAAGAATGAGTGGGCCTCATTATTACCAATATTTTTGAGGATGCAGCCATTACATGGTATGAGTTAGAATACCAAAAGAGAGAGAGGAGAGATGGGCTAGAAGAGAATCCAGAGAGTTTGATTTCAACACTCATTGAGAACTTTCTTTGAGAGAAGAGTTATGAGAGATTAATGAGTGAGGTTACCTTCCTCAAGCAAGGATATGGAAAGAAAGTGAGAGTCTATGTAGAAAGAATGGAGAAGCTAGAGTCCAGAGTTTGCATAGTGTTGAGGAAGGGTGGGGATGATGTGGAGACTACTATGATTGGCATATGAGCCATACTCACCAAGAATTTTATGGGAGGGTTGAGACCACATATTAGAAGCAAGGTGAAATATGAGAAACCTTCTTCCAAGGTTGAAGCTATCAAGATTGCAATTTGTATGGAGGAGAGTTTGGAAGGAGATGAGAGTGATTTGGTGGTGAAGGAGGTTATGCATCCTCCTCAAGGCTACAAGTATGGTGGAACTTCTCATACTTTGGTGGCAAGGGTTGCATCACAACTAAAAGATCCACTTCAAACCATCGCTGAACAACTTGCAGATCTCAAGATCAATATAGAGAAACTATGGGAGAAGAGAGGTGGATCAAAATGTGGAAAGAGGAACTAAGAGTTATGGAATCTATCCATGTAGAGGAGGCTAACCAACTATAATACCGATAGCTAGACACATGATCTAGAGATGAAATTTGGTGTGGTAACATCTGGGAGGATGTTATACATGATAGACTAAGTAGATCAAATAGAGGTATCACCAAAAGAGTACTTTCACTAATAGGCCAGAAACCAAAACATCTTGAAGACCTTAGAATCAATAGCTAGACATATGATCTAAAGGTAGAATTTGGGTTGGTGATATCTGGAAGGATGGTACACATAACGGATGACGTAGATCAGGTAGAGGTATTACCAAAAGAGCGCTTCTACTAATAGGGAAAAAATGAAAATAAGCCTAAAAGGCCTAAAAACTTTGAGGCAATTTCAGAGGCCTAAAAGGATGAATTAGGCCTAAAAAATGTACAGATTCCCCCCAACAAAGGAAAGGCTAGCCTTCCTTCCTCCCTAGTTTGTCTCATAGAGACTTTTCAATGGTACCTCACCCATGTGATTATGAGATTCCTATAAGAAGATTCCCTAAAAGATTCCCTTTGGTCAAAGCCTCTTTGACCAACCAGATGGGACCAAGATCAACATGTCACCCATCCAAGCGATTAATATAAGGGTGGAGCTTGCTGATAGATCATCTATCCATGTACCTAATCCTATGGTGGAGCATCCTTGGAGGTGATCCTCTTTGGCTATATAATAAAGAGAAGGTGCTCCCTTGGGGCCCCAAAGTTTGAGTGTGAAACTTGTGTTTTCTCTTTTGTGTTTCTTGCCTATTCTTGGAATATCATAATGATATCAGAGCAAATTTTTCAATCCAAGAGAGTGAATTATCCCTCTTGGAAGAACATAAGCTATTAAGATTGAGTAATTTTGTGGAGAAAAATTGCAGAGCAATTGATAAGTTAGGAGAGTTTAAGAGAGAGGATGGGATGGAGGCTCATGGAGGACAATTTCTTGCACCCTAATTTCCATTCTTGAATCCATTTCACATCAAGATCATGTACATCCAATGAGAACAAGTGAGAGTTTGTCTCGTTTACCATTTTGGAGTAGAGTTCATGGACATATGATGAACTCACCAAACCCAATGATTCTACCCGTAGTGATTTATGATAGAGAGTGGGATTTGACAATCTTCATCTTTTTGTGATAGATCTGAATGTCTCAAATCCTCTCCCTTTCAACAATCAAGTAAAAATTTGCTACATAGTTAGACCAAAAGTGATGTTTAGAGATTTTATAGTCAAGAATTTTGGTGAGGAATATTACCAAAAAGTGATATCTTTTTAAGTCCCAATGATAGTCCCAATAGTTTGGGCACCCTCTTGAGTGATCATGTTATCTCTCTATTGACATAGGAAGGAGCGAGTAAGCATTTGTAGGAACTATGGACCCGTAGTTGGAGGAACAGATGTAAGGAATGCAAGAGATGTTGAGCAAGTTTTGGGAGATCAAGATGACCAGTATTGTGCCTATATACATCACTACACAACATACATTGCTGTCAACATCATACATTATAGCCATATAACTCACACATAAGTCATACATAGACTCTAAAGTGCCACAATAATCAATTTTTTTACACTACTCAAATCAACTCAACTCAGATCAGTACTTGATATATCTCTCTATAAACTACCAACAGCTGGGTATTGATTACAATCAAGCTACACCCACTCTAGCTAAGAGAATCCATGTGACATTTGGCGGTCTCTATCCACCATAGCCAAGAACTCAAAGGCTCAACATTAGAGAAGTGAGCTCTCTAGAGCTCCACTTCAAAAGTATAACTGTGAACTTGAGCTAGGTCTGAAACCATAATGGTCACATTGATGGCACACCAACTTGTGCGATTGGTGCAAAGTGATAGTAGGCCCCACTATCAAGTCAGTACTATGAGCCGACCTGTCTCTCACTTAGGATGAACCTCTAATGACTATTATGGTCGTGCACCATGGACTAAGAAGGCAAGGAACCCCAACTCCATCACACTCCTCCAAGGCTAACACTCCAAGATTCAAGACATTGCTCACTAAAGAACTCAATGAGAGAAAGATAGTTGCAAATGAAAGGATGATGAGTACCTTCTCACCCCTTGTTTATATACTTGTGAAATAGTTATACACCAAAGTTACTAATTATCGTAGTAACTCAAGTTACTAGACTTAAAGTCAAGTAAAGTCAAAAAGAAGAAAGGAATATCTATTTACATGGGGATATTCCACTAGCATGTGATCTTATCTTGACCCAACCACTAAGTCAAGGATTCCTTCACATGGGCTATCCTTGGACTATAGAAGAATCCAAAACAAAAAGGCTTGCGGGCCCAAGAGTTCTCAACTCTTTCCTCAAAGTCAAACACCTAAGAATAATACCAAGTCAACACACTAGAATCCAAAATAGTGGTGCTCATCTTTTCCACTTCCTCTAAAGTAAGGTCCCCTCTATCTTAGCTATGACTAACTTTAGCTAATCATGACTAATGTAGAATAATCCTTTATCTTTATATAAATAATATCTCTCAAGTTCTTGAAATACCAAGCTAAATATCACAATACCACACACATGCACAAATGGGTGTTACATTTACCCCCGGACTACGTTTTCACTTTGTCCTCAAAGTGAAGGTCTCTCTACCTTCTATGATATATCTTCAACTTATCATGGTTAATCCTATCAAAGTGTCTTCCTCCCAAATTCTTGAGATCATACGTGTAATTGCTCCACACCTTCTCCACTATGAAAGGTCCAAAGTACTTATGCAAAAACTTCTTTTGCACTCTCCTGAATTGAATAAAATCAGACAACATTACCCAATCACCTTCTTTGAAAGGCTCCACCTTCTTCTTGCCTTGCTTCTTGTCATAGCTCTCCTTTTGTTTCCTTTGGGCTTGCTCCACTTAAACCATAGCAACTGCTCTTGCCTCTTCCAACTCCATGAGTTGTTCCTTCCTTGACTTCTATGCATCACCTCATTGTGCTTTCTTCAATCTCCTATGAATGCTTTGGAAGGTAGGAAGATCAAAGTGAATAGGTAGGGTAGAATCAATACCATGTACCAATTTAAACGGAGAATATCCGGTGGAAGTCTTCATGGTTGTCCTATACTCCCACAAAACTGCATGAATCCTCTTGTTCCAATGATGTTTAGCCCCCTCCATTTTTGCATCTTTGGCCAACATCATGCACAAGGTCTGATTGGTTCTCTTTGCCAAGCCATTGGAATTTGGCTTATAGGATGTAGTTACTCTATGTGTGATAGAGAAATGTCGTAGTATGGCTGTAGTAATGCTTCTTGTAAAATCTCTTTTTCTATTAGAAACCAACTCCAAAGAGCATCCAAACCTAGTGATAATGTGTTCATAAAGAAATTTATCAACTTCATCTTCATTCTTGTCCCTCAATGGTCTAGCCTCAACCCACTTGGTAAGGTAATCAATAACTACTACAATGTACCGATTGTTCCTCAAGGTTCTATTGAGAGGACCTACAAAATCAATTCCCCACTTCTCAAAAGGTCATAGCAATGGAATTGATCTAACTGGTAGAGTGGATGTAAAATTTTTAGCAAAAGCTTGAAAAACATGACAAGTTTTGCAATAATCAAGACAATCCTTGAAAATCCCTCTCCAATGGTAACCTGTGTCTAGAATCTTGAAAGTAGTCACCTTTCCTGCAAAGTGTCCCCCACACTAAACCTTCATGAAACTCCTTTATAAGTAGGATAGACTCTTCCTTACCCACTTCTCTTCAAAGTAGACCATCTGCTCCTTGGTGAAAAAGAATATCCTCCCCCATTGCGTAAGGTCTTGATCTTGCTACAAGGACCTTCCTCTCTCTAGCATGCATCCTTTCTAGATAGTTACCTCTTGTCACAAAATCCACAATCTCCTTGTACTCCTTTGGAACCTCTTGAGTGACTGAGATTGTCATGAGCTCCTCATCCGAGAAGGAATCATCCACTGGCTCATCTCCATCATGATCATAGGCTCTAGATAAAAAATCAACATTTGCATGTTTCTTTCCTAGCCTATCCTCAATGGTGTAGTCATACTCAAACAAGAGTATCATCCACCTTGCTAGACTCCCTTCAACATTAGGCTTGTTGAAGATGTACTTCAAAGCCTTGTGATCCGTGATAATGGTGGCTTTCTCTCCAATCAAGTAGTGTCTTAACTTCTTAAGACCAAAGACCACTACCAACCCTTCTCTCTTTGTGACAAAGTAGTTCTTCTCTCCTGAAACCATCTACCTACTAGCATAAGCTATTAGATGATCATGCTCATCTTGGTCTAATTGACTAAGAATGCATCCTATAGCTACATTAGAAGCATCAGTGTAGAGGATGGAAGGCTTACTCCAATCAGGTTTAGCAAGAATTGGAGCTACAACAAGGGATTGCTTGAGCTCCTCAAAAGCTTTGAGAGCCTCCTTGTCTTCTAAAATAACCATGTAATCTACACCCTTCTTCATATAGATGGTCAATGCATAAGCCTTGTTGGAAAATGAGATGATGAACCTCCTATAGTACCCAACTATCCCCAAGAATTGGCATAACTTTGTCAACCTTGAAGGGAATGGAAGGTCTGAGATTTTTCTCACCTTCTCAGGATCAATTGCTATTCCATCCTTGGAGATGATGTGCCCCAAAAAAAGACCTTCTTCATATCCAAAAATGCACTTCTTTGGGTTGAGTGATGCATTTTCCTCATCCAAGCATTGCAAGACCTTGATTAGGTGCTCAAAGTGCTCCTCTTGGCTCCCATAGACACAAAAGTCATCAATAAAGTCTATCACAAATTTCCCAATGAAAGGTTCAAATACCTTGTTCATGAACCATTGGAATGTGGCTGGAGCATTGCAAAGCCTAAAAGGCATGACCTTGAAAGCATAAGTTTCCCAAGGTGTGGTGAATGTGGTGAGTTGTTGATGCTCTGGTGCAATCTTGATCTGGTTATATCCACTATAACCATCTCCAAAACTATACTTCTCATGACATGCAACCTCATCCAAGATCTCATCAATGAATGGTAATGGATAGTAGTCCTTCTTAGTAACAACATTGAGCTTCTTGTAATCCACACATACTTGCAGCTTGCCATTCTTTTTCTTCACAATCACAATTGGAGACACCCATTCTGAATTCTCCACCTCAAAGATAAATCTAGCCTCCTTGAGCTTATCAATCTCCTCCTTCACAACCAAAGATATTGGTGGGCTAATGCAATGTTGCTTTTGGCAGATTGGTCTTGCATGTGACTCCACCTCTATCTTGTGCTCCTCCAAGGTGACTTCTTTCAAATCCTTGTCACTGAAAGCAAACATGTGGATGAACTTGCGGAAAATCTCCTCTAATCTCACCTTCTCCTCCTTGGTAACATTTGGGCTATACTTGAGGGTAGATAACCTTCTCTCTACCTCAAGTGTCAATGGTGATTTATTTGGGTCCTTCAAAACCTCTAGCTTAGGTGCAAAATCCATAGCACACAAGGGATACACATCTGAATCCGATTCAGATTCATCCTCTTCCATGGAAGTCTCCTCCTCCATGCTTGTGTCCACACCTGAAGCTCCTTCTTGAAATCGGATTCCCAATAATTAGAAGATGGTGTATCTGAATGTGAAGTGTTGGTGGTGTTAGTCATAGGAACTATGACTCTATGGTTTGATGGTCCAATCCTCAATTACCCTTTGTGCCATTGATCAGTTGTGCGTGTTGCTCTTAACCATGGCCTCCCAAGAAGTAAGTCATAGCTTGAATCTTTCAAGACTTGGAAAGTCATGAGATTTTGAACTCCCATAACTAAAACTACCACCTTATCCATCACCCCTACTGGCCTAACTTGTTGTTTGTTTGCCATGCTCACCACAAATGTTGAAGGTCTTGAGGGTATCATACCCAACTTCTGCATCAACTTTTCTAACATGACATTCATTGCTGATCCTCCATCAACCAATGCATCCTTGATGTTGTGACCATTCACTCTCACATCAATCTTGGAGGCATATTCACAAGCCTCACATGGTGCTGGCTTAGCATCCACCACCCCCATTGATAATGGAACTTTTGCCTTCTTCTTCCTCTTGCTCCTTGTAGAACTCAAACCACCTCTAAGCTCCTTTCTCAAAGTAGGATTCAAAGCAATCAATTGGTCCACTGTGATGTTAGCCTTGTGACTACCAACATCCTCCAACATATTGTAGTTCCAGTGTTGCTTTGAAATCAAGAAGTCCTCCATCCCCAACTTCTTCCTTGGAGTCTTTGTTGTTGATGGTGTTGAGGTGCGAGTGCTTCTAGTAGACATAGGAGTATCCTTGCTTGGAGTAAATCCTTGAGAAAAGTGAACATCCTTTGCAAAATGAGCTCTCTTCTTCTCTTGTGCCAAAAGCTCTAAATTAAGACCCTTGGATTTTGAGCCCTCTCCCTTCTCATACTTGCTCTCAACCACATCTATGGATGCTATCTCCTTATCTTTGTTTGGATTAGGAGCCACTTGGGTTTCACTATCTTCTTCTTTCCCTCTATTAGCTCCCTCATAACCACTTCCTCCATGGTAAGTGGAATTTGGGCAATTCCTTTGGATGTGACCTCTTCCTCCACAACCAAAACAATTTCTCTCATTGAAATTTTTGGTTGGTTGGCCTCCTCTATATGGATAACTTCCATAACTCCTAGGCCCTCTCCCCACATTCTGATCCACCTCTCTCTTCTCCCATAGTTGCACCACATTGATCTTGAGATTTGCAAGTTGTTCTGTGATGGTTTGAAGTGGATCCTTTGGTGGAGGTGCAAGAACTGGAGCAATTACTACCTGTGGTGCAACCTTGAGGAGGATGCACAACCTCCTTCACCACCAAATCACTCTCATCTCCTTCCAAACTCTCCTCCATATGAATTGCAATCTTGATAGTTTCAACCTTGGAAGAAGGTTTCTCATATCTCACCTTGCTTCTAATTTGTGGTCTCAATCCTCCCACAAAATTCTTGGTGAGCATGGTCTCTATGCGAATCATAGTAGTCTCCACATCATCTCCACCCTTCCTCAACACTATGCAAAATCTGGACTTTAACTTTTCCACTCTGTCCACATAGACTCTCACTTTCTCTCAATCTCCTTGTTTGAGAAAGGTTACCTCACTCATCAATCTCTCATATCTCTTATCTAGAAGAAAGTTTTCAATGAGTGCTGAAGTCAAACTCTCCCAAGACTCTTCTTCCCCATCTCTCCTTTCTCTCTTTTGGTATTCTGACTCATAAGTAGGTGTTGCATCCTCAAAGAATCTGGTAATAATGAGGCCCACTCATTCTTCCTCCTCTCATTGTTTCCTATGCAAGCTCTCTTGAAGTCTCTCACAAAGGCCTCCACATCTTCTCCATCCTTGCCAAAGAAATTGGAAGTTTCCCCATCTTAATCCCTCACTATCTTTCTTTTCTCTCAATTTTTTTTTTCTCTTTTTTTTCTCTCATTCTATAACTAATAGAGTATGTACATGACTAACACCATTTGAGAATAATCCACCCTATGGAACACAGAAGGTTCAGGTTGCTCTAAGATTTCTATAGCAACATCAAATCCTAGAGTGCATATTAATTGAACTCTCATGGATAGTTTATCCATAAGTTGAAAGATTATCCCCATCACTAATCTTGAGAACTAGTTGATGAAGGTGGTAGTATTTATGTAGCTGTACTAAGACTCTCTCCAAGATCCTTCACCAAAGTCTCCAAAAGTGCTTTTACTCCACTACACTCATGTTCTTTTGGAAGTCCTTCCACTCCACAAACCTCACACAACTCCTTGGTCTTATATCTTCTTCCTCCCAATCTTGGTGAAGAAAGTCAAACATGCAAACCCAAATCAAGTAATCCTCTCCTTTCCCTCAATCTCTTGCTCTCAAAGGTCAATGGACATGAAATTGCCTTATGTCCCTTCTCTCTACATAGAAAACACTTAGACTCATTCTTTCCTCCAAGTGGTGTAGGTTTTTGATCCTCTCAACAATCTCTTCAAATTCTATTCTAAACTCTCTTCTCCTCAAATCCACCCCTACAATCACCTCAAACCCTTGGGGAACCTTACATAGCCTCAATTTCCACTCTTGGTGACCCTCCATGTTCCCAAGATGAGTCTGAACCCTCAAATATGCTTTTTGTTGCCCTCACACTCCTCATGCATGAAATCTAAATTGTGCAGAATTGACCCTTCCTCATAATGTTAGTCAAATCTTGCAATTGGTATCTCACAGTCTTTTGAAATTTTTTACACTTGATCACAACTCTAGGACATTCCTCCTTGAAAAATTGCAGATCTTTTCATTGAGCCATTTGGCCTAGGAACCTTTCTATTAAGCACACATATTTCAGATTTGGTTTGAAAACCACCCCATTCACTTTAAAAACTTATAACTCTCTGCTTAAGAATGATCTATATCTAATTTTTATGTCAACAGGTACAATACAATGCATTGATTTTTTTGGAAATTTTTACAAAAACCCACTTAAAATTGAAGAAATAGCAGAGTCTGTACAATTTTCCAGAGAGCATGCAATTGCGGGAGTAGTTTACCCTATCAACTTTCAAAAATTCTATCCTAGTGCGCATAGCAGCTCTCACAATTATGTGAAGTATGCTAACTGAAGGATAAACCAAGCTATCATGTTTATAAATTTCAAGTCCAGAACCCAAACTTGAGATTTTGCCCAAAATCACCTTAATCTCCAAAATCTACAATCCACCTCACACAATCTCTCCAAATCCTCTCAAATGTACAAGATGTATAAAATCACCTCAAAGATATCATAATGAACTACATGGTATACAAATAGGTCCAAATTCTCTAACATAAGTTCAGCACTCTCCTCCCCTAAAGTTCTCTCCAAGTGAGCTCTCATAGCCTCCTTCTGTCTAATATAGAATGGAACGAGGAACATTATCTTGCTTTCTAGAGAGGTCCCGATAATGGAACCAAAAATGTGAGCCAGCATGTCTCTCACTCAGGATGAACCTCTGATGGCTATTATGGTAGCGCACCATGGACTAAGTAGGAAAGGAACCCCAACTCCATCACACTCCTCCAAGGCTAACACTCCAAGATTCAAGACATTGCTCACTAGAGAACTCAATGAGAGAAAGATAGTTGCAAATGAAAGGATGATGAGTACCTCCTCACCCCTTGTTTATATACTTGTGAAATAGTTATACACCAATGTTACTAATTACCGTAGTAACTCAAGTTACTAGACTTAAAATCAAGTAAAGTCAAAAAGAAGAAAGGAATATCTATTTACATGGGGATATTCCACTAGCATGTGATCTTATCTTGACCCAACCACTAAGTCAAGGATTCCTTCACATGGGCTATCTTTGGACTATAAAAGAATCCAAAACAAAAAGGCTTGCGGGCCCAAGAGTTCTCAACTCTTTCCTCAAAGTCAAACACCTAGGATTAATACCAAGTCAACACACTAGAATCCAAAATAGTGGTGCTCATCTTTTCCACTTCCTCTAAAGTAAGGTAGACTCTATCTTAGCTATGACTAACTTTAGCTAATCATGACTTATGTAGAATAATCCTCTATCTCTATATAAATAATATCTCTCAAGTACTTGTAATACCAAGTTAAATATCACAATACTACACACATGCACAAATGGGTGTTACAAACCCAAGCTTGGCATTTGTATGTGTAGGCTTGCGGTATATGTTATGTGGCTCTTTTAGTAGAGTTGCTACTATGTTAGTGTGTGATAGCTGTTTGAGAGGATGGCATATGTCATATATGACTCCTCTCCTCGTGGTGGTTCCTCAAGGACAATGGTTATGTCCTAGATGTACTTGATCTATAGCTAGTTCATCCTTTATATGGTAGAGATTGCAAACATGCAACTAATGATGGAGCTTGATAGCACCCATCCTCTTGATCTTTTGCCCACCATAGGGTATACCATATGTTTGGAGTAGATATCTATCTAGAGTAAGAGGGACCTAACTGCCAGCTATAGGAGCAATTATGGCACTTTAGAGGCGATTGTGGCACTTTAGAGTTCATGTATGACTTGTGTGAGAGTTGTGCTTCTATTGTATATGATGTTGATGACAATGTATGTTGTATAGTGATGTGTATACACACAATAATTGTCACACCATTTGTAGCATTGCATCTAGATTGCTCAAACACTAGAAAAGTAGTGATAATAGTTAGAGGCATTTTGGCAATTACTCATAGATTACTTTTTGACGGTCAGTTTTGTGTTTGGGGTACTAACTACATGGTAGGACCCACCATCAATTGCACCATTTGTGCAATTGGATGTGCTATTAGCAAGACCATTGAGGTGAGACCTAGGTTGGGAATCAGGGGTATACCCTGGAAGTGTAGCTCCAAAGAGCTTACTTCTTTGTTGTTGAGCCTTTGAGTTCTTAGCTAGAGTGGACAAAAAGCCGGCAAGTGTCACTTGGAGTCTCTTAGCTAGAGTGAATATAGTTTGACTATAATCAGTGCATAGTTGTTGGCAGATTATGGAGTTATAGATCAAGTATTGATTTGATTGAGTGTGATTTGAGTTGTGTAAACAAACTGATTATTGTGGCACTTAAGAGTTCATGTATGACTTATGTGTGAGTTGTGCTTCTATATTGTATGATGTTGACAACAATGTATATTGTATAGCAATGTGTATATGCATGACAATTATGATTTGCTACTTGGGAGGCAATGGTTAAGAGCATCGCAAAAAGTTGATCAATAATGCAAAGGGTACTTGAGAATTGGGTCATCAAACCATCAAGTTACAATTCCAATACCCAATACCAACCATACTTCACATTTAGATACACCATCTTCCTGATTATTAAGAATCAGATTTAGAAGAAGGAGCTTTAGGTGTGGATACTAACATGGAGGAAGAGATCACTTTAGATAAGGATAAATTTGAATCTGATTCAAACGTGCATCCTTGGTGTGCTATGGACTTTGTGCCTTAGCCAAACATTTTGAAGGATCCCAATAAATCAAAATTGACCCTTGAGGAGGTAGAAAAGAGACTTTCTATCCTTAAGTATGGTCCTAATGTTACCAAGGAGGAGAAGGTTAAATTTGAAGAGATTTTAAGCAAGTATATCCATGCTCTTTCTCTCAATTACAAGGATCTCAAAGAAGTCACCTTGGAGGAGCATTGGATAAAGGTGGGAGTCACATGCAAGACTTGTTTGCCAAAAAAAGTCATATTAACCCACCAACAACTTTGGCTATGAAGGAGGAGATTGATAAGTTCAAGGAGCCCAAGTTCATCTTTGAGAAGGAGAATTCAAAATGGGTGTCTCCAATTGTGATTGTGAAGAAGAAGAAAAATCAAATTCCAAATATGCATGGATTACAAGAAACTCAAGGTTGCTACCAAGAAGGACTACTACTCCTTGCCATTCATTGATGAAATCTTAGAAGAGGTTGTGGATCATGAGAGATGTAGTTTTTGGGATGGTTAAAGTGGCTACAACAAAATCAAGATTGCACCAAAGCATCAATAACTCACCACATTCACCACACCTTGGGTACTTATGCTCTAAATGTCATGCCTTTTGGGCTTTGTAATGCTCCAACCACATTTCAATGGTTCATGAACAAGGTGTTTGAACCTTTCATTGGAAAATTTATGAGATATTTCATTGATGACTTTTGTGTCTATGGGAGCAAGGAGAAGCACTTTGAGCACTTGATCAAGTCTTGCAATGATTTGATGAGGCAAATGCATCACTCAACCCAAAGAAGTTCATTTTTGGTTGTGAAGGTTTACTTTTGGGAAATATTATTTCCAAGGATGGAATAGCAATGGATCCTAGAAAGGTAAGGAAAATCTCAAAGATTCCATTCCCATCAAATTTGACAAAAATATGCCAATTCTTGGGGATGGTTGGGTATTATAGGAAGTTTGTCTTCTCATTTTCCAAAAAGGCTTATGTATAAGCCATTTACAAGAAGAAGGGTGTAAAATACATAATGATTTTGGAGTACAAGGAGGCTCTAAAAGCTTTTGAGTAGCTCAAGCAATCCTTGTTTATGGTTCCAAATCTTGCTAAATCTGATTGGAGTAAGCCTTCATCCTTTATATTGATGCTTCTAATGTAACTATTGATGCTTTCTTAGTCAATTAGATTAAGATGGGCATGATTATTGAATAGCTTATGCTAGTTTACAAGTGGTCTCAATAGAGAAGAACTATTTAATCAAAAAAAGGGAAGAGTTGGTAGTGACTTTTGGTCTCAAGAAGTTTTGACATTATTTGATTAAAGAAGATCATAAGGTTTTGAAATATATCTTCAACAACCATAATGTAGAATGAATGCTAGCAAGGTGGATGATACTCTTGTTTGAGTATGATTACACCATTGAAGATAGGCCCAAAAAGAAACATGCAAATGTTGGTTTGTTATCAAGGGCATATGATCATGATGGAGATGAGCCAATGGATGATTTCTTCCTAGATGAGGAGCTCATGACAATCTCAATCACTCAAGAGATTCTAATGGAGTACAAGGAGATTTTGGACTTTGTTGCAAGAGGTAACTATCTTGATGGGATGATGATAGGGAGAAAAAGGCCCTTGCAACAAGATCTAGACCTTACAAAATGGCAAAGACCTTCTTTTTCATCAAGGAGCAGATGTTCTACTTTAAAGAGTAGGGGTAAGGAGGAGTCTATCCTATTGATGAAGAAGTTTCATGATGGTTTGGTATATGGGAGTCACTTTGTAGCAAAGATGACCACTTCAATATTCTAGATGTAGGCTACCATTGGAGGGGAATTTTTAAGGAATTTCATGATTATTGCAAAAATTGTAATGTGTGTCAAGCTTTTGCTAGGAAGTTGTAATACCAAGAGCTAGCCATATGATCTAGTTGTGAAATTTGGTTTAGTAACATCTAGAATGATGTTATACATGATGTTCAATATAGATAAGATAGAAGTATCACCAAAAGAGTACTTCTACGAATAGGGCAGAAATCAAAATAGACTTGAGAACCTTAGAACCAATAGCTAGACATATGATTTAAAGGTGAGAATTGGTTTGGTAACATCTGGAAGGATGTTACACATGATGGACTAAACAGATCAGAAAGAGGTATCACCAAAAGGGGACTTCTACTAATAGAGTAGGAACCAAAATATGCCTGAAATCTTTAAAGGCAATTTCGAAGGCCTAAATGGATGAATTAGGCCTAAAAAATGTGCAGCTTCCCCCCAACAGAGAAAAGGCAGGCCTTCCCTCCCCCCTTGCTTTGTCTCGTCGAGAGCTTTCCAATAGTACCTTACTCACGTGATTCTGAGATTCCTATAGGAAGATTCCCTAAAAGATTCCCTCCGGTCAAAGCTTATTTGACCAACCAGATAGGACCTAGACCATACATGTCACCCATCCAAGTAAATAATCCAAGGGTGGAGCTTGCTGACATGTCACCTATCTGTGTCCCTAATCTCATGGTGGAGCTTCCTTGGAGGAGATCCTCTTTGTCTATATAATAAAGAGAAGGTGCTCCCTTGGGGCATCGAATGTTTGAGTGTGCAATCTGTGTTTTCTCTCTTCTCTTGTCCTTGGAGTATTACAGAACTCTACCTTTACTCCACCACTTACATCAATTCCATTGCTAGGACCTTTTGAAAAATGGAGAATTGACTTTGTAGGTCCTCTCAATAGAACCCAAGGAACAATCAATACATTGTGGTAATTACTAATTGCCTTACCAAGTGGGTTGAAGCTAGACAATTGAGAAATAAGAATGAAGTTGAAGTTGGCAGATTTCTTTATGAACATATTATCACTAAGTTTGGGTGCCCTTTGGAGTTGGTTATTGATGGAGGAGGAGAATTTACAAGAAGTATCACTAAAACCATGCTATGATGTTTCTCTACCAAACATAGAGTGATTACATCCTATAAGCCAAACTCCAATGGCTTGGCAGAGAGAACCAATCAAACCTTAGGCATGATGTTGACCAAAGATGCAAAAATAGAGGGGGAAAACATCATTGGGACAAGAGAATTCACATGGTTTTGTGAGAGTCTAGGACTACCATGAAGATATCTTTTGGATATTCTCTATTTCATGATATTGAGTCTACTTTACCGGTTCACTTTGATCTTCCTACTTTTCAAGGCATTCATAAGAAAATGAACAAGACACAAGGAGGTGATATAAAGAAGTCAAGGAAGGAGAAACTCATGGAATTGGAGGAGACAAGAGTAGTGGCTATGGTTTAAGTGGAGTAGGACCAAAGGAAGGAAAAGGAGAACTATGGCAAGAAGCAAGGCAAGAAGAAGGTGGAGCCCTTCAAGGAAGGCAATTGGGTAATGTTGTTTGATTCTATTTGATTCAAGAGGGTGAAAAAGAAGTTTTTACCTAAGTACTTTGGGCCTTTCAAAGTAGAGAAGGTGTGGGGCAATTATACCTATGATCTCAAGGAGTTGGAAGGAAGACACTTTGATAGGATTAACCATGATAAGTTGAAGTTGTATCATAGTAGGTAAAGGGACCTTCACTTCAAGGACAAAGTGAATCTTAATCTAGGGGTAAATATAACACACATTGATGCATGTCTACTCTATAGGGATATTAAGTTTAGTTTTGCAAATAATGGAGAAATATTATCTATATGGAGTTTATCTAAGCTTCTATATAGTCATGATTAGCTAGAGTTAGTCCTAGCTAAGATAGATAACCCTATTCTAGAAGAAAGGGAAAGAGTGAGCATCACTATTTTTTGTCTAGTGTATTGACTTGGTATTATTCCTAGCTTTGACTTTGAGGAAAGAGTTGAGAACTCTTGGGCCCACAAGTCTTGTTAGTGCAGATTTTTCTTTAGTCCAAGGATAATCCATGTGAAGGAGTTGTTGACTAAGTTGAGGATAAGACCACCTACTCATGGGATTATTCCCATGTGCTTGGATATTTTGTTTAGAATTTTAGACATTATTTGACTTTTAACTTGGTAACTTGAGTTACTTTGGTAATTAGTAATGTTGGTGTATAACTTTGTCACAAGTATATAAGCTATGGGTAAGAAGGTACTCATCATCCTTTCATTTGCAATTATCTTTCTCTCATTGAGTTCTCTCATGAGCAATGCTTGAGTCTTGGAGGTACCTTGGAGTTTTAGTTTTGGAAGAGTATGATGGAGTTGTTGTTCCTTGCCTTCTTATTCCATGGTGCGTTACCTTAATAACCATCAGAGGTTTATCTTGAATGAGAGACAGGTCGGCTCACAGGTCAAACTACTCCTATGGATGGCAAAGAGAGAAGAAGGTTCTTTGCAATAGTTCTTTATGATAAAGTACATATTTGTGAGGTACAAAATGTAAAGTAGTCTTAGTTTAAATGATCATTGGCCTAGTAGAATAAAGAAAAAATCTTTCAAGCCAAATACCTTGTGATTGGATATTGTAGATTGATAACATTTTTCATGAGCAATCAATTTTGGAGTTAAAGATCTTTGTGAGCAGTAGCCAAAGGATAAGTTAGAAGTAGAAGACAAAATTGAAAAGTTGATTTGGCACTACCTAGGCAATACTTTAATTGAGTTAGGATAAGATAAGGATACTACACATGTGATTAAGGTAGAATGGGAATCCCAAGTGAATGATGATAGGATAGCAAAGAGGTTACCAAGAAAACCCACTTAGATTTTAAATCCTTAAAGATGAATAAGAATCATATAAAGTGTTTTAGCTCAATGTAAAATACGTTTATTATTTCATATATTCAATGAGTCAATTATTTGCTTATGAATCTTTATACTCATAAAAACTCTAAGATTTCATGTGTATGAGTATGCATTCTTTACCATTGGTTGTGTACTTGGATGAGTAGTGGTAAGGAAGTCTAGAATAAGAGCATAAGTTCTTGAGTACATAATGGTGTGTTGCACTTGATAAGAATGGTTTATTTTTTAATGATTTGAAAATGTGGCCCAATGTGTAGAGGAATCAACCTTAACTTGGAGCATTGGAAGTACCATAGTAATAAAAACCCAAGCCTCACAAGGACTACACCTTCTAGAAAATATAGTAGGTAGTTTTTGTGGTTGTAGTAACTAGAACAATAGGAACTTTGTGGTGAAACTACCCAAGAAGTGGAAAAAACAATTGGCATGGGTATAATACTTGTGACTCTAGCAACCTTTGGTGCATTCATAATAAGTTGCAATGCTCACAAAGTTCAAATTCCTAACAAAGGATAGGTGCTTACAACCTTTGGCCAAGTTATGCCTATAAGGAGTGACTTGCAAAGCCAAGTGACCTTTATGGTGAATGAACCGTCATCTTTACTACCAATTTGGAATAGGTCTTCAATGAAAGTGATTTTAGGTTTATGTAATGTGCTACAAGGGATGATATTACCTTCTTTTAGGAATTAATTTTCCAAAGAGAACAAATAGGAAATAATAGAGAATTAATGTGACACTTTTCCTTCATCTTCTAGTCATTTCCAACTCATATCTCTGTGCAAATGACTAGCTCTTACCATCTTTTTGTATTTTGGTCAACATTGTGTCACTACATTTTTTGCACCACTGTAGAAGATACACTCATTGAAGTGGTTAGTGGTAAAGATAGACAAGGCAGTGAATGTCATTGTGTGACAACCCAACAAGTATCACTTTTTGTAGTAATAAGGTAAATAGAGTTTTTTCCTATAGAGATACGATTTAGAATTGGTCAAATATAAAGGTAAAAGTCATAAACATGTTCTTTTAGAGTTCTTCATTAGTCTCTCAAGTAGAAACCACACCCAAAAGAGAGTAACAAGTGCTCAACTTGACAACTTGTCACAAATTACACACCTATGATCACAACACTCTCCAATCTTTCCAAACCAACTTCAATTGTGATGACTCAGATTTTTTTCCAAAGACGGCTACTTCATTGTAAAATGACTTTGCCTTAGAATTGTGTTCCACCCCCTCTATTGAAGGCACAACTTCCTTGATCAAAATTGCTTTGCATCAATCCAGCACTACACTTACAAATGTAAAATACTACCAACACTACAATTCCTCTCAGATCTATCAAGGTATTGTTTTGATTGCACTTTACTCAGGATCAAACAAACAGAATGAAGATCAAGGCTACGGAATCCAACATCCAATAAGCACACTAACTCGCACTTCAAAATTCTCTACACACCCATAAACACAAACACAAGATTGATACTCGGAATTAAGCTTAAGTGACAAGTACTAAACTTAGCACTCCACTTTATCTATCTTCAAAATTATAAATACTGAACAATATAAGGCTAAAAATGCCTCCTTTAAATAGATAGAGCACTTCAATAGTTACTAACAACTATACTATTTTACAACAACTTTACCAACTTGAAGATCCAAAATGACAATGCATCTCTTCATATTTGCCTCTTCATATCTCAAATTTGTTACTACTCCAAACCGATGTCAACTTCAACTTCGGCTTCCAAACCTGATGTTCCTACAAGAATTTCCCCATTTTTGGGTCTCTCCAGTACTACTCCTAAATCTTCTATTTCTACTATCTTTTCACTAGGAACTACAATTGCACTCCTCTCTAATCTATCTACAACATTATCTTCTGACCCGTTCTTCTCTATTATCTCAAGTAAATCACTTGATGACTCTTGCACTCCTACTTCCACCACTTTGGACTTCTTCTCTAACTTCACCTTACTACAAAGTCTATCCAAGTCTTATCTAACAAGATCTAATTTAAGACAGACGTTGTCTCCTACCTCTAAAATCTTTCCATCTACACGATCTTGTAGAAAAATCAGAAGATTATTCACCTTTGTATTCTTTGCTTTCCTCTTCATTGTCTCCTGCACTAACAACCTAAACTAGTGTAGTCTTGATTCCTCCAATTTTCCTTTGACTTCAGTGTTGAGTAGTGCCTTCATCTTGTTTACCACTGCTACCATTGCATCCAACTCCACCCTCAGCTCTACTTTCTCCTTCTTTCTCTCCTCCTCTAGCTCATTCCAATACATTATCAACTCAGCCTTCATTGCTTCCTTCTCTTGTTTGTTCAAAACTAGTTGATCTTCCGCTCCTCTCAGCAATCCTCACAATTGCTCTTCCTCCCAACTATGCTCTATTAACTCTCACTGCTAGGCTTGGTCCTTCTTGGCTACTTTCTTCCTCATACTCTCCAACTCCTGCTCCATCACTACTGCACTTGCTTTTGAATGTATCACCTCCACTTGTGCATCAACAATTTCTTGCTTCAATACCTTGATCAATGTCATCTTCTCCTTCAATTCCTCTTTACATTTCACCAAGTCCTCTCTTACCACTTCCAAGTTTTTGTTCCAAAGAACAGCCTCCACCCGAAGTTCTTTTGCTTCTATCTCTACTCAAGCTAGCTTGCTTCTCAACACCAAGGTCTCTTCACTCCACTTTGTCACAACCGCTGATTCATCCTTCATGTCTAGATTAGCACTCGCCACCTCCACTTTCTTTTGCTACAGAAATACTAATAGAGGACACATGATCTTTGACAAATACTCCACTCCATCACATTTCCTTTTGTTTTCTTTGCTACCTTTGCCTTTGGCCGGTAATTCTTTGACTAATGCCTTACTCCAAAGACATGATCTTTGTATCTTCAATGTTTCTTCATCCAAACTCTCCTCCTCCTTGGCAGTAGCTTTGCTTGGTCTGACAATGACTTGAGTACTTCTCTTCCCCCTTGGCACCTCTTGGACATACCAAGACACCCTCTTCTTCCTTCTCACACTCACACTTGGCTGTTGACATCTCCAGACTTGGCTTCTTTGCTTCTACAATGCTTCCCCTGGATTACATGACTTCAGCTTTTCCTTCATTGCCGCTGCTTGATTCCTCACTCTACAATGCAAACTCTTCTTCTCCTCCCAAGGCTTCTCCCTTAGTTTCTCCTTTTGATTCCTCCTCCAAAGTTGATTCTTTCACCTCCACTGGCTCTGGCTTTTGGTTCAACTTTTGTATCTTTTGAGGCTGCACTGTAACACCCATTTGTGCAAGTGTGTAGTATTGTGATATTTAGCTTGGTATCACAAGTAATTGAGAGATATTATTTATATAGAGATAAAGGATGGTTCCACATTAGTCATGATTAGCTAAAGTTAGTCATAGCTAAGATAGAGGAGATCTTACTTTTGAGGAAGTGAAAAAGATGAGCACCACTATTCTGGATTCTAGTGTGTTGACTTGGTATTATTCCTAGGTGTTTGGCTTTGAGGAAAGAGTTGAGAACTCTTGGGCGTGCAAGCCTTTTTGTTTTGGATTCTTCTATAGTCCAAGGATAGCCCATGTGAAGGAATCCTTGACTTAGTGGTTGGGTCAAGATAAGATCACAAGCTAGTGGAATATGCCCATGTGAATGGATATTCCTTTCTACTTTTTGACGATACTTGACTTTAAGTCTAGTAACTTGAGTTACTACAATAATTAGTAACTTTGGTACATAACTATTTCACAAGTATATAAACAAGGGGTGAGGAGGTACTCAATATCCTTTCATTGCAACTATCTTTCTCTCATTGAGTTCTCTAGTGAGCAATGTCTTGAGTCTTGGAGTGTTAGCCTTGGAGGAGTATGAAGGAGTTGGGGTTCCTTGGCTTCTTAGTCCATGGTGCGCTACCATAATAGTCATCAGAGGTTCATCCTGAGTGAGAGACAGGCCGGCTCACAGCACCAACATAATTCATCCTTCAGGTCTACTTTGCTTTTTGGGCATGAGGATGTCCATTGCTACTATTTTCTCCTTCTCACTCTTCATGTAATACTCATCCCCTTCATGAACCTACTCCATGTAATATTGTTCATCCGCATCTGCTTCCTTGCATAGATCCAAGTGAATGTGGGACTGCATTCTACTTCTCTCCTCTGAAGTTAGCAGATTCAACCCAAAGTAGAAATGAGCCGCAAAGGGTATGAAGTAGTGAGGCTATACATCCATTCTCCAACTTGTTATCATCTATCCCACATGCTGATGCCGACATTTTGCCTAATCCACCACTTCTCTTGCAAACATTTGATGAAAGAATACTGCCTGTTGCATCGTGACATAGGTGGTTTGCTCTGGCTTGAACATAGCCATCATTGCACTCACCATCTTTCTTTACACTTAGTCTTTATAATTATCCACCTTACACCCATTCTTGGTGCAAGGTCTATTAAAAGAGTTCCTAACCTCGGTAGTTTCTTCCAACTCATCATACTTCCGATAGAAGGTGACACCTCCTACCTCTCCTACTTCTCTACCCAAGACTAATCTCCAATCTGAATTTGTCCCTCAAGCCAGATTTCCTCTCTTTCCTTCATGCTTCAACCCATCCTTGTAATCACTCACGTAATCTCTGCCATGAACCCTTGAAAACTCAAATTCCAATTCGAGGCCAGAAATGTGATACAAAGCCTTGATAAGACTTTGATCCTTGCAACTACATCTAACCTATCCATTGCAAGATCCCTCACCGCACTCTGCTTACTCACTTTTGGGGCCATCGTGTGCTTCCTCACTCTCCGCTTATGAAAGATCAAACCCAAGATTCTAACCCACTCCTCTTGCATATTCATGATTTGCATTCCTTTGGGTCGACTCTGAATAGGAACAAGGTAGCATCTAGGTCTTTTTCTGATCTGTCATTCTTTAGTTGCTTCTCCATGTCACTCACCAATTTTTTGAATTTGTTTCTTGTCACTTTGAAGAACATCTTGGTCCTGAGGTAGTCACTTTCATCTCGCATACTTTCTTGATTGGCAAAACCCAAAGAAGTTTGTTATAGGGATGGAGAGAGAGAAGTTGAAGATACCTAGGCCAGAGATAGTCAAGGAAGTAGTAATGAGAGTGAAGGTGACACCGAGCACAGTATCAAAAGTTCAGTTGGAGGAAGCAAGACTACATGAACTGAAACTGCTAGTGCAAGAGGCAAGGAAGAAGAATGCAAAGATATACAATTGAATAAGTTATTGATTAGTATGAGAGATTGAGTAGATAGGAAGATATTAGAGGCAGGAGAGAATGTTTGTCTCAGATTAGATGTAGCAAGAAAGGAGTTAGATGAGATTTGGAATCCAAATAAGAACATTTGATGCAAACTAAGAGAGGTAGGAATGCAAGTTACTTCAGATGAGCTTTTTAAGACATTAGAGAAAAGTGAGTCAAAAGATAAATACGGAGATAGAATACCCATGAGTGCAATTATGGTTTGTAGTGAAGATGTAAAAGAAAGAGTAGAGGATGCAGTAGTATTAGATAGACCCAAAGAAGGAGAAATTCTTGAAGGGACATTGAGTTTGGAAGCCAAAGTTAAGGTTGACATCAAATTGGAGTAGTAATAGTTTGAGATTTGAAGAGGCAAATATGAAGATATGCATAGTCATCTTGAATCTACAGGTTGGTAAAGTTGTTAGGAAATGGTATATTAGTTAACTAACTATCAAACTGCTCAGCCTATTGAAAGGAAGCATTTGCAATGTTTTTTTGTTCAATATTTATATTTTCAAAGTTGATAAATTGAAGTGCTATAACTCAATGCTTGTCATTTCAGCTTAATTTTGAGTATCAATCCTGTGTGTTTGTTTGTGAATATTTGGAGAAATTCAAAGTGCAAGTCAATGTGCTTATTGAATGTTGAATTTTGCAGCCATGATCTTCATTTTGTATGGTCAATCTTGAGTAAGTGCAATCAAAACAATGCCTTGAAAGATTTAGGAAGAATTGCAGTGCTCGTAGTATTCTGCATTTGTGAACACAATGTGGGGTTGATGCAAAGCAACTTTGCTTGAGGAAGTTGTGCCTTTAGTGGAGGGGTAGAACAAAATTCTAAGGCGAGAACATTTTGCAATGAAGTAGCCTTCTTTGAGAAAACCTGAATCATCACAAACAAGATTGTTTGTAAAGATTTGATGCAGTTGTGATTATGGAGTGTTAGTTTGTGATGGGACTATGATCAGTGCTTGTTACTCTCTTCTGGGTGTGATTTCTACGTGAGAGATTAAAGATGCAACCAAGAAGAAGTACACTGTGATCATTTTACTTCATATTTGACCATTTTTTACTTGTATCTCTATGGAATTGAACTTTTACTTACTGATTACCAAAAAAGTGATACTTGCTAGGTTGTCACAATAGGACTCAACAACTAGACCACCTCATTTTTTATGATATTTTGGGTGTTGGGCATTAGTCTCAAATGGTGGTAGTGGCTGATAGGTCACCCATGGCAATGGTGAACCTAGTTGAGTAGCCCCAAGCCACTTTTCCGATATTTATGAGTTTCACAAGCTCCCATGCTTTTTGAGAAGGAGGTCTTGGACTTGTTTGGGACTCATAATTACAACAATTGGTGGAACCCAATGCCAATGAGGGAGAGTGGGCAATGGGTTTTTGCATTGGTATTACTGTTATTCTAGTAGTGTCAAGGGTATCCAAGTATCAGGTTTTAGGTCAGACTATAGACCTAAACTGTTTGACATAGAGTGTAAGCCTTGGCTTGGTAGAGCAACATAGGATGTGCTTGATATGCATCACCACTTGGACACTTGTGAGCTCTATGCCTATCTAGATAATTTAGGCACATGTTGGGGGCAATGGACTAAGTGGGTATTCTTGGGATAGAATCAATGGCTATTAGGAAGAGTGGTCTACTTGGAGTCCATCCAAGTGAATGTGTTAACTTAGATTACATCCTTGGTCTACTTGGGATGTAGCTAGAGGACTGCTAGAATGGAGGGAGTTTTTTACATAGAGGTTGGGACCTCTAGTGGTTGGGAGTATGATACTATCGCTCCCAAGGGCCTAGTGTAGTAGCAAATCCATACGTTTTCCACTCTTATGACAGTTATAAGGATACTTGGGAGCCAAATCTTGGATCCAAGCTTATAGAGGGGAAAGATAGAGATTTTAGAGGTTTGTAAGGAGCTACATGAGTTGTTTTGCTTTTAGTATGAAGGATGTAGGTACTTTGAAAGGACTTGGTATACAGATTGAGTTGACTAGCAATACACCAATTTTTTTTTCCTACTAATATAGTGATATGGAGAGAGCATTGATTTAGAGCTGGAGAAAAGATCTTTTAGAGATTGGTTTGGTAGAGATTTCACAGCTATAGCTATGAAATGGAGAGTATGCATCAGCTACAATGATGCCATTCAAGAAGGATATGCATTGTAACTACACAGAGAGGTGGATGTGTGGAGATTACTATCCTATCAACAAACATACTAGGGCTCATCAATATGTCATGCCTACACTTGAAGAGATATTTGATTCAATTGGGCATACAAAGGTCTTCAGTACTTTGGATCTTCAAGCAAGATATCATCAATTTCTGATCAAGGAGGAGGCTAAGTCCAAGATAGCAATTTGGGCTATTGATCCTCATGGCAAGGATGTTATATCAGGGGAGGTTCTTACCATTTGGGTTAAAGAACACTCCTACCAAGTTCTAGAGGATCATGGACACAATCCTAGCTAGATTGGATTTTACTCGGTGCTATATTGATGACATTTTGGTCTATAGCACTATTGTAGAAGAGCATGGGAGAAATTTTTTGGAGGTGTTTGAGAGATTGAGATCTCATGGACTCAAATTATAACATAGGAAGTGTAGATTCTTCCACAAGTAGATTTATTATTTGGGTCACACTATCTACCCTAGAGGACTTAGTGTTCAACAGACCAAGGTAGAGGCTATTGCATGTATTCCTTGGGTTGGCAAACTTCTATTGCCGCTATGTTAGAGGATTTTAGTGCCATTGCCAAAGGGCCTTGACGAAGCTGACCAAGCTTACACAAGAGTGGTGTTGGAGAGATGAGCACAAGAGAGCTTTTGTAAAGCTCAAGGGGAGGTTGATATCTGCCCCTATTTTGAGGAGACCAATCAGAGGAAGACCATTTTAGGTTCACCTTGATTGGAGTACATTGGAGCTCATAGTAGTGCTCACCCAGTATGATGATGAGGGGAAGGAGTTTGTGGCAGCCTATGCTAGTTGCTCTAACAATTCAGCAGAGGCAAAGTATAGGTCATATGAGGGAGAGTGCTTGGCAACAATATGGGTAGTAGCACATTTCTGATGTTACCTTTTTGGTAACCCCTTACTCTCATCATTGATCATCAGCCACGAAAATGGTTGATGGAGTCCAACAAGCTTTTAGTGAAGCTTGCACAATGGGCTCTGATTTTATAAGAGTATGAATTCATGGTTATTCATAGACCTAGAGTAGTGAACCATGATGCATATGGGTTGAGTAGAAATCCATGTCCCAACCAACAAGATCAGACCAAAGCACGTTGGCATGCATCTACCTTTCTTTGCATATTTTTTGAAGCTTTAGTGGTATCTTTCTTAGTGCATACAAGAGGAGTTATTGAGTTCACAAATCTAGAGAGTGGATATAGTGGTACAATTCAATGAGACATTCATGATGATATCTTAGTGATGGACTATCTTCACACTAGTGTTGTGGGTGGCACAATTGGAGCCAAGGAGAGAGATCATGTCCTTCAACAAGCCATGCGGTTGAGATTGGAGAGCAAACACCTTCTTTGTGTATGGGAGGATGGTAGAGTGCGAGTAGTACCACTTCCATCTCATAGAGCATAGTTGGTATGTCATGCTCATAGGAGCTAGGACATTTTGGAGTAAAGCATACATATAGCTTACTCCATAGTCATTATTGGTGGCACGGTATGCAAACCAATGTATAGTATTTTGTTGCCAGATGTGTGGTTTGTGACCAAGTTAGAGCATCACTTAATGCTCCTACGCCATAGTTACAGCCATTACCTATCATGGGTTTTGGTTACCGTTGGAGTTTGGACTTTGCTTGACTTAACTGTTGATGATGAAACATGATCGGTGCATTTTGGTGATGGTGGAGCACTTCTCCAAGTGGATTGAGTTGGTGGCACTTTCTGACAAGTCCAATGAAGGGACGGCTTACTCGTTCCTGGATTGGGTTCTTAGTCATTTTGGTGCACCAATTGAGATTTTGATTGATCAAGGTACAAAGTTCTTGGGGGAGTTTCAAGTCTTGTGTGACAAGGCTTTGTTGATCATCATACTACCTCCCAAGATCTCTTTGAGGTAGATGGCTCAGCAAAGAGTGGTTCAAATGGTGAAGAGAGGATTGTAAAAGTATAGTTTGCAGAAAGGTCACTTGGGAGATTGGGATCTCCAGTCACTTTGGTTGGCCATGGGCTACCAGTTCAGCCGCAAGCCTCTTTAGCATCCTTCTCTCCTTACTTTCTACTCTATGGACAAGATCCAAATTTACTTGCAGCCATTCATTGAGATGCTACTATAGTTTTGGACTTAAATGATCAGATATATGGATGAGTGCATGCTCTCAATGTGCATAGATCTTTTAGAGAGTGATGTTGATGGCCTTTGAGAACTTGGTGATTGCTCAGCATAGGGATACCTTACATTATGCTACCATTTGAGGAGGATTTTATAATTGATCTATCAATTTCATCCAAGTATCTATGTATATCTACAATAGACAACACCATCAATACTTGATGTTTTTACAAGCCACACTATCTTGAGAGTGCATGAGGTTTGCCATCTGGAGTCCTTGTGTTGGAAGGATATGATGGTGTTTTTTGGAAGGATCATGTGTGCAATTGTGCGCCATGCCACCTCCCAAATGTTGATGGTATTATGGATCCAAGATTGGCATTTGCACAAGTAGGCTTGCGGTGTTTGTTATGCGGCTCTTTTGGTAGAGTTGCTACTATGTTAGTGTGTGATAGTTGTTTGAGAGGATGGAATATGGCATGTTCGACTCCTTCCCTCATGGTGGTTCCTCAAGGACAGTGGCTATGTCCTTGACGTACTTGACATAGCTAGTTCATCCTTTATATGGTATAGATTGCAAACAAGTGACTAAAGATTGGGCTCAATAGCACCCGGCCTCCTAATCTTTTGCCCACCATACGGTATACCATATACTTGGAGTAGATGGCTATCTATAGTTAGAGGGACTTAACCTCCAACTAGGGAGGTCATGATGAGAGTCCATGTATGACTTATGTGTGAGTTGTGTTTCTATAGTGTGTGATATTGACAAAAATGTATATTGTGTAGTGATGTGTATACACATAATAATTGTCACGCCATTTGTAGCATCGCACCTAGATTGCTCGGACTCTAGAGTAGTAGTGTTGGTAGTCAGAATTATTTTGGCAGTTACTCATAGACTACTTGTTGACGGTCAGATTTTGTGCTTTGGGTTCTGATTACATGGTAAGACCCACCATCACTTGCACCATTGGGTGTGCCGTCAATGGGACCGTTAGGGTTGGAGACCTAGGTCAAAATCAGGGGATATACTTTCAAAGTGCAGCTCAAGAGAGTTCACTTCTTTGATGTTGAGCCTTCAAGTTCTTACTATGGTGGACAGAGGCCGACAAGAATCACCTGGAGTCTCTTAGATAGAGTGGGTGTGGCTTGACTGTAATCAATGCCTAGTTTTTGGCAAATTATTGAGTGACAAATCAAGTACTGATCTGATTGAGTGTGATTAGAGTTGAGAATAAACTGATTATTGTGGCACTTGAGAATCCAAGTATGACTTATGTGTGAGTTGTGCTTCTATAGTATGTGATGTTGACAATGATGTATGTTTTGTAGCGATGTATATATGCATGATAGTTTGTATGAGGCTTGTGAATTAGGTAAGCAAGCTAGAAAACCTTTCAAGCATGAGTACAAGGCCTTTAATGTGTAGAATTGATACATAATGATTTAATACTTCAAAAGAGTTTGTCCAAGGTTCCAAGTATTTCATCTTGATTACATTTCTAGATTAGATGGATTTACTTTCTGAAAGAAAAATCAAATGTCCTCTTTCTCTTCACAATATTCAAGCTACTTGTGGAGAAGCAATATTGTCATAATATTATGTGTCTACATTCTAGTGGACTTCATTTCAATCATTTTGACGGTTTCCTATATGAGCAAGGTATCCTCCAGGAAGTTGCTTGTAGCTACACACCTCAACAAAATAGAATTGTTGAACAAAAGAACTAAAATATTGCAGAAGTTTAAGTTGAGGAATTAAAATCTTTGTATCATGCTTCTACAAGTTTCACATCTTATTATCACTGACATCACTCTCTACCTTTTCCAATTTTCCTAGGAGTATTCCTATTCCAATAGCTAATACTTCAAGTACCACCAGAATTTCTAATAAGCACTCTTGTACTCCTCCATTTAGAAATCCTTAGTAAGGACAAGTTGTTGAAAAGTCTTTAGTCCAAGTCTCTTGTAATACCAAGAGCTAGCCATATGATCTAGATGTGAAATTTGGTTTGGTAACATCTAGAATGATGTTATACATGATGGTCAAAATAGATCAGATAGAAGTATCACCAAAAGAGTACTTCTACTAATAGGGCAAAAACCAAAATAGACTTGAGAACCTTAGAACCAATAGCTAGACATATGATTTAAAGGTGAGAATTGGTTTGGTAACATCTAGAAGGATGTTACACATGATGGACTAAACAGATCAGAAAGAAGTATCACCAAAAGGGGACTTCTACTAATAGAGTAGGAACCAAAATATGCCTGAAATCTTTGAAGGCAATTTCGGAGGTCTAAACAAATGAATTAGGCCTCGAAAATGTGCAGATTCCCCCCCAAACAGAGAAAAGGCTGGCCTTCCCTCCCCCCTGCTTTGTCTTGTGGAGAGCTTTCCAATGGTACCTTACGGGATTCTGAGATTCCTACAGGAAGATTCCCTAAAAGATTCCCTCCGGTCAAAGCTTGTTTGACCAACCGGATAGGACCTAGAACAGACATGTCACCCATCCAAGTAAGTAATCCAAGGGTGGAGCTTGCTGACATGTCACCTATCTGTGTCCCTAATCCTATGGTGGAGCTTCCTTGGAGGAGATCCTCTTTGTCTATATAATAAAGAGAAGGTGCTCCCTTGGGGCATCAATTGTTTGAGTGTGCAATCTGTGTTTTCTCTCTTCTCTTGTCCTCGGAGTTTTACATCTCTCAACCCATAGAAAATTTACTCTCTAATTTTTCCACTAATAATGCAAGTCCTTTATTGGAAAGATGAAAATTTGGAGGACTTAACCTTAACGTTCAACTTAAAGAAATTAGGTGGAGATTTGGAAGACAAGGTCCACATGATTTAACCATCTAGATATAAAGATCCAAGATACCCAAACCAAGTTTGTTTATTGAAAAAGGGTCTTTATGGACTTAAGCAAGCTCTACAAGTTTGGAATGCTCCACCTCTTTATTAACTTACCATCACAACACTCACTCTTGGTTTGATGATCATTACATGCAACAAACCAATGACAAACACATTGCATATAAGGAAAATTGACTGCAATGCACACACCAATCTTAATCAATTGGGCAGAAAATCAAGCATGTAAATCATGGAAAGAATATAAATACAAACAACTTAACAAGCAACTAAGCCACAACTCTCCATTCTTCTTGTACACAAGAACCTTAAAGCATCTTCGCTTTGTCCAAGAGATGCTTTCTTATTGTAATCTAGAAAGTAATCTATTGTTCTTATGGTGTGTTGTTGTGTAGATAATCTTGAGGTTTGGCCAAAGAACATAGTGAAATAATTTTCACTATGGTTCAAATTAGACATGTTAGGACTCAATTGATAGTCTATGACATCAGTTTTTTAATCATATAAAATTTTTCTCAGTCTGATTATTAGAGTCCATTGTCATGAAAGTTTCCAATTTTGTAGCTCAAAATTCTAATTTGAAACCTTAAATGAAATTCAATTCTTAGGTCTTGTAAATTTTTACCATAGTTTTGGTTCAATGGTCAAACAAGTATCAAGAACTCCCCAACAAGTTGTCAATCCTTCAACCATAACCTGAAATAGGAAAAGCTGCAATCAATTATCGTTGTAGATAGAACAAATCTATTGATCCTTAATGTTGTATTTTTTTTGAATTTTAATCTACGCGATCTTGTTGCATTTAAACCCTAATCCAACTAAAATTTTATAAGGAAATTGGTTACCTCCAAACTTTATAGAAAAGAGTAAATAAGTAGAGAAATTTTTGGTAACAAAACCAGAGTATGAACACAAAATGATCCTATCTAAGTATTTGAGCCCCGTTCGGACAAGTAAAGAATGCATGATAACCTATATGTTACCGAACAATATTGACAAACTTGCCACGGTTATTGACGAGGAGGTATGAGAGAAGGATATACAAGAGCTAAGTTTGAAGAGCATCCGTTGGCACATGTCAGGAGGTTTTTAAGAATGAGTATGGAGATGATTCATCAGAAGCATATTGACGGTAATCTATTTCAAGAACTTGTAGCCTGTCCTCTCGTCATGCTACCTCTGTAAGTTCACTCACTGTCTGGTGGAACTAGAGGCCAACAGACCCCCGGTTTTCCCTGGAATGACGAGTACCGACGATTTCCACTGTAACAAAAGTAACATCAGTGGTTGATGTTGCAAACGGTGAAGGCAAAATTGAGCACCGACGATTTCCACTGTAACATAAGTGACATCAGTAGTTGATGTTGCAAAGGGTGAAGGAAAAATTGGATTCGAAGAATGCGCTTCCGTTTTGCAGTAGTTCTAGATGGTAATGTTACACGCTCGATATTGACTTGAGTGAGGAAATTTGTTATTTCCATGCAAAACATGTGTTCTCATCGTCGAAAAGTTGGAGACTACATCTCTTCTACCTTTTTGAATCTGTGCAGCAAGCTGAGCAACTTTGAAAGGCAAGAACTACCTTTCTTCATAATCTTTCCAGAACGTTGAAAGCAAGGAAGTACACATTCCAAGTTTGACGTTATTGTGGTTGTATCTCATTAGTTGCAACCATTATTTGCTGCACCTCTTGGTTTTCTACCTTTCGCACAAGGCATCGTGGAGTTTCAGCTTCTAAGAGTGGAGGTTATTATTGAATGAAAGTGGCGATGGCCAAGTCTGCCCAGACAATAGGTTGTTTCATCTACTAGCTGGAACTTGAGTGGACAGCACAGGTTAGTGATTGTTGCACCTTTCGACAAGCAAAAGCATAATATCTGTTCATTAAGATCAGTTAATGTTGAATGTAGGTTGCCCATGACCGAACCTGTCCAGACGGTCAAATTAATAATCTCAGGACGTTTATTCTCAGTTCCCTCATCAACCAGGATACCCACAACATTCCAATGCCAACTACATATCAAAGAGAGGGATGGTGATCCCCGTATGCCTACGAGTAACTTTCAACGGGTCTTTAGAAACATCCTTATCTAGCTATCTAGATGTGTACGAGGATTGCCGAGGGATCACCCACAGGTACAGTATAGGGGGACTCCCAGTCGGCTTCGAAGACTTGTTGCATCCGAGCTACCAGAATCGGGTTGTAGGTGCCCAGACTAACACCTCCAGTATTGTGATAGTAATCCCATATCATGTTACTTGTGCCAATATGTGCTCGTACGTCGCTGACAGCGAATTTTGCATGGCTGACCCGCGAGTAGTCAGGGTACTTGTTCCCTGTAACTTGCTGGTTTTTATCTAGAAATGGACCCGTGGAATTAAAGTCAGGGACCTGAAACAGCTTAACTTGCACCTTTCCTACACAGGTGCCACATATTGAGTTGATATCTTCGAGGCTTCGGAGGGATTCGGTCTGTCCTCTGATATTGTGGGACCAATCAGCAGCTAATATCTTCACCGTTGCTCCCTTGGCCAAAACGACCTGCACGGCAAGAGTATATTACAGGGGATGAGTACAGAACATGAATCCAGGGCTCCTGACAAGATTTGCTTTTGTGAGCTTTCATAATGAGGACACGGATCTGGGAAACCACCAACTTACCTTCCCGATGGCAGTATACAAGGCTGTCCAAAATATCTGTGGCCTAGTGAACTGTGAACGACTCAACCAATTCATGGTGTTTATACGAACGGTTCCGTTCACTGGCACTGATAATATCGTTTCCACAAGAGCCTGTTCATCCGATTGATGATTTTTAAACAAGAGCTGCACACACGTGGAAGCCGAATTAGCACATCAGCCTTGATATTGATGGCTCTCTCTGTAAGTCCACAGTCGCCTTCACCATGTACGTACCTCTGAGGGCGCGAATGACAAGTAAGTCTGGTTCCCAATGGCCTTAGAAGGGTTGTCGCCTGGACTCTCCAACTCTAGGTCAAACATGAGTGGATCCTCGACGTAAGAGTATCCCCATCTTTTGCTGCGCTTCGTATGGTAGTATGGAGGAAGCGGAGACCTGTGAAGCTCCCACGTGAGTTGAGTCTTCCCATGCTGAAGATTGAATGCAGGTTGAAGGATGTGCGTATGGTGGTATAGTCAGCATATTTACATACCTGCAACGATCTGCAGCTGGAATGGTAAGGGACCAACATGGCAACAGTCTATTGGCTTGCCACTTTTCATCCCATACAGTTTTCGTTAATTTGGATGCATTTAAAGTCGTCAGTGCCCATACGTTGTCA
This sequence comes from Lunularia cruciata, assembly GCA_948567375.1. NCBI lineage: Eukaryota > Viridiplantae > Streptophyta > Marchantiopsida > Lunulariales > Lunulariaceae > Lunularia > Lunularia cruciata. The sequence goes on along the minus strand of OX419755.1, from coordinate 38,315,486 downwards.
AAGAACTGAGTCAGTTCACCTCCAATTTGTGGACAGTCGGTGAGGTAAATTCCAAGTTCTTTGACCTGGAGAAAGAGATCAACTTATTTTGCCGATGCATGCGTGCCCTCCTTCTGCTAGAGTAAATAAAATGCAGAAATGAAATTCAGTTGTTATTGTTTTAATACCTGGGTCAAGGATTTCCAATCATTGTTAGCTGATCCCACGTAAAAGTGCTTTTTATCTGCAATCCATACTTTTTGATGAATGATGCCTGTACCCCACCAATCCTTCAGTAACAAGGTCCGGTTTTGAACGTTACTTCTTCCAGCCGCAAGAGCGGTAGACTCTGATACAAAATCGGGGTAGACGCCTGAGTGTTGCGCAATTCTGCAGTGTAGCAAGCAGCAAAGTCACATCAGTCCTCAAAGTGAGCAGCCGCTCTTTCTTCACACTTAAGCTTCAGTTCAATTCGATTTCTCTTAGCTTCAATACAATGCAATTTTCTTCCTCTCTCACCTGATTGGCAGCCCTCGCTCGGCCGCCTTTTCCAGACTTGCGTGCACTTGTCTACCAACATCCGCTCCAAACGAATTCATGGCAGCTTTGGAAAATCCGTATTCTCCGGAATCGCTTCTCTCCGGATGTGAAAGAAGTTGCCAGTATTGTGCTGTGACGTCCAGCGACTCGGTTGCATTTCCCGCTATCCATTGCAGTACATCACCTGTTTGCAACATACCTGGGATGCGTCGAAGCTCGGGCATATTAGTCGGAACCGATTCCACCAACCATGCCTTACACCTTGGCTTCTCCCCCGACACATAATTTTGTGTTCCCAGAATCATCAATAACAAAAGCAACGACGACGAGACTGCCATCTTCTTCAATCTCCCCAACACTCACTTACTTAGTCAATCCCCACCACAACTCAAGACTACACAAAGCTTTTGTACAAATCGATGCAAATCGACCCGTGCTTGCCTCTTCTCTTCAGAGTTGAAAAAAGTGTTGCGCACACCGCAGGGTCTAAGCCACATTTTACATATCTTTTCTCACACTTGTACGGCTTGACGGTTCTTCCCATCCTCCGTGTTTTCTATGCGGTCGCTCTTTTCCTTCCGCATGGAAAATGTGCAAAATGTCAGATTGTTTAATTATTGCCAGTTGGGTAGGATATGCAGTTCTGTGCTCAAGTGGGCCATAACTACGCGGCACAGTGTAGTGGTTCTCCTCATTAGGGAATCGATACGCCTCAAAATAATTTTATTTTTTTAATATTGTACAAAAAGACTCATAACTGTCATGGAAACGTGGGATATGGTTGATTTAGAAAAGGGGAGAACGGAGACAGCGCATAAAAAATGAAGGAGGGGAAGACCCCATCAATCCTTACAAGGGAGAGATGAAAAAGGTAAAATGGTGCTAAGCTCCAATAGAGTCTATGTGAGAAATTTGCCTCAATGCACCTAAGGTATCCACGCTATGCAAGTAGTGCGGTCTACAAACAATTGGAGTATACCAAGAAGCATCACCTAGTTGATTGCTCTCTTATGGATTGCACCAACCACGGTCCTCTATAAAGCAATGGACACAAGTGGTCTAAAGTATGCTACAAAGCATGAGAGTGAGAGTGATACCCCTTGGCGCCTAACATGATAAGCTCTCGTGCAATCCTTGACAATGTGTCGAATGTTGTGTCCATAGTTCCATATAACTCCAAAGCTAGAGGAACAAAGAGGTAACCTTGCTGCATGCCCCTATACTTGGAGACCTTGCGACTTGGTGCTAAACTTGCCGCCCATCCAAGGAAATGGGTAATCATTCCCTCCAAAATTGTATCTCGCATAGGGTCTGTAACTAGGACATCCGCTACTATCACCTAATCATATGAGACCAAGTATAAGTCCGCCCTGACACATGTCGTCTACAAAGTATATGAACGCTCCCTCCAAGCCAAGTATCCACTTTCTAGTGCCATAGCAAACACTATGTCCCTAATAGCATCATGGGTAGCTATCCTCTATCCTCCAAAAGGACATCATGTCACATGGACCATGGCTGCATCTAGTATAGAACCACACTCGCAAGTGAGTAATGAAGATGCAGATGGGTGGACTAAACCTAGGTGAAACCTCATTGTTGTAGAGAAAGTAGTTGGTGCGAGTTGGAATGCACTAATGCACGGTCAAGCGAGGATCCAAGAGCTTGCACCCTTGCCGGAGTAGGTGCAGTATCCTCCATAGATAGCAACCAACCCCTCCACATGAGATAGACAGAGCCATTTGTCTATGTGCCAAATCCCCTATCACACACTCAAATGTTATTGGTCTAATAATATCACCAAAGACTCCGATAATCAAAGGCTCTTAAACATGATAGGAAAGACAAGGAGGGATGAACTATACGGATGAGGTAGGACAATAGACAAGCAATAGTAGAGGAGAGTATACCAAATGCCACCTATGGATCTCTTAGTAATGGAAGGTCATCCCTTGGAGAACATCCTCTACAAGTGCATCATCTAAGAAGCGTGTGACAAAATCCTTGGATCCTATTGGCACTCCAAGAACATGTAGTCCATTTGTAGATGTGATACACCCTCTCAGGAAGCTCAAGGTAGGGAGAAATACCTAAAGGGGACCATGCCCTACACTTTGACACCTTGACTCTCAAGCCTACTAAATGTAGCTCGGTAGTCAAGTGGTCAAAGGCCTACCTAATCTGATCTACAGGGCACACAATGTGTATGTCATCTGTCAAGGAGAGAAATACACAACCTAGCATGGCCAAAGTATTAGATAGGAGAGCTCTTAAGTGAGCCATGGCAAATAAGAGTCCCCCTAAAGGATCTCCTTGACGTGTATCCACAGTTGACTCTAAGATGGTGAATCCCTCCTATGAACCACCATGCTGATAGTAAATGGAAGCAAGAGAGCCATAAAAAGACCGCACAAAAGGAATAAGACTCACCAAGGATCTACCAACCTCCCTAAGCTCTCTAAAGATAGATGCTCGTGAGACACTATTAAAAGTGTTCTCAACATCCACTTGTAGGACGACCCACTTTGAATGGAGTGCCCTAATGCCTAAAGATGTAGCCTCACATCTTCCAAGTGTAGCTATTCCAAACTAATTTGGACTAAGGTGCTATCAAAAGTGAGAATGATGTTGAAAGACAATGGTACAATTGACCAAATGCAAAAAGATCTCTCTAATAGCAATCTGTCTAATATCTCTAATGTCCTTCTCCATTGCAAGAAGTCAACTAGCACCTAACATTGGACTAACATATAAAGGAATGTCTCCTCTTGCTACTACTATAGCCACTTGAAACAACTTGGTAAAACCACTAGAAGGATCATCTGCTTGAAAGCAATCTCTAAGGTGCTCATAATCCATCCTTGACAAGCCTCTTGAGGAAAGGCAAGGGCAATGCACAATGCTTGTGCAAAAAGCAACCTATCAAGACATAAAGGTTGCTCAAGATGATAGTCTAAGACCTCTTATGGTAGTCCCTTTACAACTATAGGATGTCATAAGCGTAGAGAAGAGATAGTCTCATTAGTAGGACTTGCCATAGACAAAGGGTGTAGCATTTGTGTTGCTCTACTAAACTCTCCCGGCTGACCCAATGTCCTACTCCTACACCGTTGTAATCAAGTGGACTCTATGGTATCATGTGGTGAAACTTGTCTCTCAAAACATGTAGCCCTAATAGACTCCTCCTGAAGGGCCGCCCAATCCCCCGCTTGAAATCAATGAAATCTAGCATCCACCTCTTTATGCCCCGCACATCCTACTCTAGCATAACAAAGACACCATCAACGTAGTAAGAGGAATAGGAACCATGCTAACGCGTCCAAGAGATCACATGTCAAACTATCAAGTGGTAGGCAAAAAGCCTATCTGGCATCATCATGGAGTGTGCAGAGTAGCATATGGAATAGACGTGGATATGGAAAACTAATCTCAAATAACCCCAAAATGCAACACGCATGAGAAGCTAACCATTCCCACGACTTGATCGGTATCCCAAGAATGATCAATGATTGGATAGAAGAAGCGTGCATAATCTCGAGTGTTAATCCCAATGTGGTCGCTCACCTCATGTGGGCATCCCAAGTGGTCCAATCATAGCCCTTGTACATCCTTATCACATGGGTCTTTGCTCCTTGCAAGGTAAATCATCGGTGACACTCCGGGCATGGTATATTCCGAGCCATTCTAAGCGGTCCCACACGGGGAGGTGTAACCATGGCTAGTACAAGAATAGCAATAGCACAAGATGCTAATCTCCATATCTTCCCACACCTGCCAAACCACAACCCCTCACATCCCAACTCACACAAGAAGATACAATCTCTCCAAACCCTAAAAATGATAAACTCTCATAATTTTCAATTTCCATCTCCAAAGTTTTCAAACTAAATTCCCATGGAACTTAATATGAAAAAAAGAGATTATAAATGAAAATTCTTGACCCATCACTCCATCACTTTCAATGTGTACTGATCACTCTAAACCCTAAAAATCCTAAAAATCCTTATAACTTTGTACTCAATTCTCTGTTATCTTCAATTTGGAACCAAAATCAAAAAAACCGAACGGAATCTATTCACTCAAGTGCTATATGCAAGAGAGCACTCAGAAAATACAGATTTTTCTACTCTCATCTCTCCCTTTCCCCTCCCGGCTCCACACTCCCTCTACGTCCCTAAGTGAAAGCCAAATACATTAGAAGTTCCCTTATTAAAAGTTTAAAATTTTTTAAATGGTATATGGGGAATGTTTCTTATGTTGATTCAGTACGGAATCAATGTCGCAAATATCCAAAATATTTATTGCTGAAAATACAGAGTAAAACCTCCAAATAGTGCCACCTTGTATGAGTAACATCCTCTCTTTAGTGACCAAGAACCCTAGAACAATTAGTCTAGACCTAGTAAATTTGCCCAATAATAACAGTACGTCACAATTGTGCAATAGTGACATGATGATACCAATAGTGCCAGTTCTATAGTGTAAATATGGAGATAGCATCCTATCTGTATTTCAAGAGCGCTATTATGGGTTGTGTGAAAGGGGAATGTAGCAACAAATTAATGTGGCATTTTTATGAAACGTCAAATCCCGATAGTTCTCTCCATTGACTAAGGTTATTGTGGTTGGTCCGAGGTAAAATACATCGATAAAACGGATTGTTTCAGCAACCTATTTTTCTCAACTTTTTGTTGATGAATCAATGGCCAACTAGCTTTTTGAAGGTTGGAAAGCAGGTTGCTTTGAAGTTTTGGAGAAAGCAATGATTCAAGAGAGAGAAAGCTAATTAAATCTGTGATGGCTTGTGAGCCGGCCTGTCTCTCACTCAGGATGAACCTCTCATGGCTAGTATGGTAGCGCACCATGGACTAAGAAGGCAAGGAACCCAAACTCCATCATACTCCTCCAAGGCTAACACTCCAAGACTCAAGACATTGCTCACTAGAGAACTCAATGAGAGAGAGATAGTTGCAATGAAAGGATGATGAGTACCTCCTCACCCCTTGTTTATATACTTGTGAAATAGTTGCGTACCAAAGTTACTAATTACCGTAGTAACTCAAGTTACTAGACTAAAAGTCAAGTAAAGTCAAAAAGTAGAAAGGAATATCCATTTACATGGGCATATTCCCCTAAGCATGTGGTCTTATCTTGACCCAACCACTAAGTCAAGGATTCCTTCACATGGGCTATCCTTGGACTAAAGAAGAATCCAAAACAAAAAAGCTTGCGGGCCCAAGAGTTCTCAACTCTTTCCTCAAAGCCAAACACCTAGGAATAATACCAAGTCAACACACTAAAATCCAAAATAGTGGTGCTCATCTTTTCTACTTCCTCTAAAGTAAGGTCCCCTCTATCTTAGCTATGACTAACTTTAGCTAACCATGACTAATATAGAACCATCCTTTATCTCTATATAAATAAAATCTCTTAAGTACTTGTAATACCAAGCTAATATCACAATACCACACACATGCACAAATGGGTGTTAGAGGCCCGATTTGCTTGCTCAACGCTTATCAAAGGTGGGATCTCCTCAACATCATCATCATCAATATTTCTGGAATTCTGCATTAGGTTGTGCTGTTCAAGAACAAACTGGACAATGTTATTGTTGTCAAGCTCATTGTCAGCTATAGCATCAAGTGCATCCACTTCAATGAGTTCTTCAACAACCTGGTCAAAAATTTTGTCATCAAGACCCAATGATGCCGAGAAAGATTCCTCCAGTCTTATTTCAATCAGCATTATCACTAAATAATTGACAGCTTGCTTAGAGATAGGTGCAGAGTGATCAATATACTGATTGGCAATGACGTTTGTAACAACAGGGAGACAATTTGCTTTGACAAAACACCGTCAAATAGTGTTCTCTTTGATACCGTCTGATCCTGATTTGACCCAACTAAGCACATTGCACAAGTGCGTATGGTTGTTGATTGGAAATTGAGAAGCGGGTGCACGTTCACCAGTTTGCCAGATTTCATACTCAAAAAGAAGATGGTTCAGTTGTGCACCGCAAGAGCGTGCTTTGAAAGAGCAAATGACACCTTGATCAAGAGGTTAACAGTCGCTAGTGGCATTGGGTGGGAAGAAAATGATGCATAGGTTCTGATACTTGAAGACTGTTTCTTGTGAGCCCATTGGATCAAAACTTTTATCCGCACAAACATGTGATGAACAGTTATCCTAGAGGATATAGAAGATGTTGTTGCGTTGCTTGGCAATTTTGTTGTATGTGTGCAGCAAGTGCATATATGAGGACATGTCTTTCTAGGCTTTGGCTTGGTGGTCATAAATAATACCAAACGCCTTACTTATATCTGGAATATTGTTCAAAGCACGTGGACGTGCACTCTTTGTAATAACCTGAGTGCAAAACTTCTTGCTTGAAGTGCTAACTCATAGAGTCAATGTGATTTGTCCTTTGCTGCACTTGACACCATGACCATCCATATTGACTTTGCAGAATGATCTTGATGATGTGGTGTAATGATGTAGAGCTAACTCATCAATGTTGATAATGCATTCAAGAAGGACATCATTCAACATTTCAAGAATTTCATGCAAACGCTTCTCAACCTGCATTGGATTGAGGCTGTTGTGTTCTCCACACTTCTTCTTGCTAGTTGTTGAGACATGATTCAAATACTTCTTGAGCCATCCGTTCGAGGCAACAAATACCTGCAGAGCAACTGAGTCTGATGGTTTCAAATTTTTGGTAAAGTCATGCAAGATCTTGTCTTTGAAAAATAAAGCCTTATTCTTGAGCACCTCACCAGTCACATTCAGCAGGGGTGCATCAATCTCAACGCGCATATGCCATTGATGCACCATATCGGTAAGCAGTTGCACTCGAGTTGATGTCAAAAATTTTTTCAACACAATTCAATTTGAATCAGATGCCACCTGATTAATGAGTTCCCTCTCTTTCCAGATTTTGGTCACAGTCGGACACGCCACTACAAAATGCAATGCCGCTTGTTCATGGGTGGCTCCAGGTTGATTGAGAAAATTGATAACCTCCAACTTCTTCATCATGTCCAAACGCCTCCGCTTCTTGACATTAACCAACATGCTTGTAGATGATCAAATTCAAATTCAGCAATACAGTAACCCCAACACCACTCACTGCACAATCAAAAGGAAAAATAGAGAGAGTGGGGAAAAGGTGTGTAGGTGGGGCACCCAAGTTCCAAAATGCTCAAGAACGTCAAAACTCACGCAGATAAATAGCCAGAGTGGGAAAAAGGTGTGTAAGGCGGGCACCCAAGTTCCAGAATACTCAAGAAATTTCTAGACTCATGCAGATAAATAGCACCCAAGTTCCAGAATACTCAAGAAATTTCTAGGCTCATGCAGATAAATAGCACCCAAGTTCCAGAATGCTCAAGAACGTCTAGACTCATGTGGATAAATAGCGAGAATGTGAAAAAAATGTGTAGGTCAGGCACCAAAGTTCCAGTACGTTCAAGATCACCGAGACTCATGGGGAAAGAGGCTGTGCACTTTCCTCTGCTTAGTGACAACCTCTCAATAGTGACATTGAAAGCCAGTACAGATGTATGCCACTATTGGGAGGTTTTACTCTGTAGTGTCCATCCGTCTTAACAAGGATTCCATGGGGGAGATAAATACGAAGGGCGGTGATACTGCCCTTTATATAGTACATTTAACAATCCGTGAAGGTGGGATAAAGGTACAACTACTGTTTGATTACTAATACATGAAGGCATACAGGTATTTGTTTGTATATTTGGAAACTAAATGCTTGAGAGAACTTAAAAGTCTTGAGCCGAGTCTTCTTCTATAAATATGACTCTTCGTGTGTGTGCTACTTCTCGGTATGTGCTAGTGAGATTGAAGTGCTTGAATGCACCACGATCAAAAGTTATTCGACGAAATTTTCTTTCTTGATATGTGCAATTGAAGTTCTTGGAGGCAATCGCCTGTGTTGAAATGAAGTAATGATCAAATGATGATCATTATATGCAATGTGTGATACACGTTTGAAGTTAAAATGGATAAACATGTTTTAAGTGTTTTCCGGAGTTTTGTCTTTTGATGATGGATAAACCTATTTCTACAGATCCAAAAAATATTATATATATATATAAAATTAAAAGTGCCAGATTACACGACTTTAGAGCCAACTCTGGACATAACAGTTGTGGTATGTCTACCGTCGACTTGGACATCTTTTAGAGTAAGTCGGATACTGAACATGACTAAACGCCATACTCTTGTTTATTTTTCCAAAAATATTAATAAAAGAATTTAGATTAATACGTTTTAGGCCTGAACAAAACGATTGTTGTAGGATAAATAAATAAAATTTTATTTCCCTAATTGTCTTTGTTGGTTCACGTTACTAATATTCATTTCTGTCTTGAGAAACTATGCTTAGCACACTCAATTCAATTCCAATTATATTTTAATTTTTGGAAAGCAAATGAGGAAGGTTGGGTTTTTCCAAGAATTGATAATTTTTTCTATGATACTAATTTTTACTATTTACAAAGGTCATCCTTGACATCTGGAAAAGAAAAGGTGGGGCTTCTTCTTTTTTCAAATGTCTTTTTCCAAATTCTTCTTCCAATTATAAGTATATGACTAACCAATCATAATGAGGAACACCCCTATAATTGCATTACATGTATATGGCTTGGTCATCAAAAACATATAGATTTAAGTATCTTTTGCTTAATTTAGCAGTCTTGTATATCCATGATTTAATAGGCTTCTTGATTGATGATCACAAACATCATTACTAGTACTAAATATCATTTTATCACACTCATAAGTGATCGATTGATCATTATCAAGTAATCTTATTTTATTTATAAATAGTTTTCAACACTCTCCTAAAAAATTATTCTAAAATATCTATAGATGACATATTCAATTATGCATTAGAATTTAATAGATGCATTGTAAATCACTTCAATTTATAGTGATTTTAACATCATCAAGCTATATATCTATTAATTCATTTATTAACTTCAATAATAAGTCTTCATACAAGGTGATTTCTAGTTTTCATGTGAAGATATTTTATTTCTTCTGACCAGAAATGGTAAGTAGTCATTCAATTAATGTATATATGATTAAATTAGTATCTTCTCTTATTCAAATGGTTTAGACCTCATAATTATATGAACTAACCTTATAAAGATTGATGACTTAAGAAGCTTGAAAGTAAACTCATGATTGATTTAACTCAAAATTTCAAATCTTTAATTGATTCTTTAACTTCAAGATAGATGCAAAAACAATAATTCCTTGTTGTAAAGAGCAGTGCCTCACAAGAAGTAAATCACTATTCCTTGTTTCAATATGTGAAAAATAGCTTAAAAGATGTTAAAATATGATACACTAACACTTGCTCAAATTGTCATGTGGTCTTCAAGCTATTTTGTTATAATAATTAAAATTATAAATATAGCCAAAATTTCATGATAAGTGTTGATGTATTATACTGATACTTCTATATATAAACGTGCCATATATGCTGAGTACTCATATGAGTTTGATGAGAAAGTGCAATTTCCATAAGAATGAGTATACATTACAATGTTTACAAAAAATATACTTAGATATAAAAAATAATAAAACAGCTAAGCTTATCCTCAAAATAATTCTTCTATCTAATCTATCATTGGCTGTCTCTTATGCTTGGTCAACTCGTTTTTATTATCTTTGGGGATACAAGCTTGCTCTTTAAGATCTATAGATAGTTTTACTCCCTCTCTTACCTCCAAAAAAGGAATGAAAACTATCTTTGGAGTATCTCTGATTAATCAGCATGCTGTACATCCATATCTCCTTATTATATATGCTTCCTATGGCAGATAGATGGTCTTTGAGATTTGTTGGACAAAAAAAGTCTTCAACAAGATATTCTCAAAGAAAGAAATATATATTAGAAAAATTTCTTCTCCCTTGTAATATTATGATGACCATCTTTAAGTAAGTACAAAAATATGGTCCTAGATCTAAAACAAGGATCCATCAACCTAATCATTAGGCTTTAAAGAAAATGAGAGTAACTTGTCAATTGTCTTTTGTGGCTTTTTATAAATCTTAGCTAGCTTCCCATTAATGAGGTTTTTCTTATAGAAATAAGATGATTCCTTGATGTTGCTAGACATGTATAAACCAAATAGCTACAAGGACATCTTTGATCCCTATCCAAAATCTAATGGTTCACCTCTTATGCTTGTTTCTCACTCAAGCCATATTTCATACCATATCCTACCATACCCTTAGTACCAATAATATCCTTAAGTGCTTTAAGACCATCGTTTTAATGCTTAGAGTTGTAGAATTAAAAAAAATTAAAAATTAAATGAGAAGTTGAGCTTTCTAAAAGTGCAAAAATCATCTTGCACGTTCTTTTATTTATGAAAACATAAAAATCATTGTTTATGGAATCTTTCAAATTGTTCACATAGGGTTTGCATCAAAGCATGCTTGTAGTAGTTCCCATTTGTAGTTCTTACTAACCATATGGAACTATTAATAGCAAGAAGCTAGGTCTATCCATGATTCCTCTTTTGGAAAATAATTTTGCTTAACTACCAAGACAAATTTTGAGCTAGGATCCCTAAGTAGGAATCGGTTTGCATCAATCACTTTGTCAATTTACCTACAATAGTATCACAATGAAAATAGTTAGTAAAGTATTAAATATTTTTTCCATCCAAACTTGAGTATCACATGCTTAGTATTCATGTTGAAGGTTTTGCTAGAAAATGAACTATAATTAATTTTGACATACTATGCTTAGTATTCATGTTGATGGTTTTGCTAGAAAATGAACTATAATCAATTTTGACATACCACACAATTTTTTACTTGCCATGAGACAATATCATGTTCATTTCTCCTAATGAATATGATGGAGCTCCAACTTTTTTTTTTTGCGGGAACTCCTTCTTAGTAGAAATAAGTTCCAAACCTTTTGATTGTGGTTCTCAAGGTGGTGGCGGTAGAAGGCAAAAGGGTTGAGATGTATCCCCTATAATCTGAGCTACTACCAACTTGGTAAGATATGATCCCATACATGGATCTGTAAGAGCTTTTCTTGATATATTTCCTCACTTATTGCCTTTTTTCATTTAGCTTTGGTTATAATTTTGAATGGGATATATTGAGAATGACCAAGAGCTTCTAAAGGTATGTACAACTCAAGATGAAGTAAGTAAGGAAATACTGCTCCAAATTAAGGACTCACTCCCACATGCATTAACTACTCCATTGAGTCATGCTCTATACCCTCACTACTTCAATGCACTGTTAAAAGTAGTCCCACACTCATTTCCTTCTTTATTAGGTCATTTACTTTAGAATAGAATAGTGGAGAATAAAATGCACAAGGTTGACTTTGTAAAGTGAAGAAGAAATTCCATATGCAAAGAATATCTATGGCATAAAGGCCAAGAAAGGAGGTCCTTGGTCCAAAAATCTAGCTTTGTAGTAGAGTTATAGAGCATAAATCTTGGAAATTAGATGTTGGTCCACACATGTCCATTGCTTGTGGCACAATCATAAATAACATAGCAACGCTAAGGAGCACAAGCCTCCACAAGCAAATGTCAGAAAAGATAGCACTAAATCTTATAAGCCGATTGCCTTATTGCCCATAACCTTATATGATACGATAGGGACATTTTTTGGATCTATAACAAATCCATAAAACAGATTTATGGAAACTATGGAAATCTGTAAGGGTGCACAATGGGGTGGATTTGAATTTACAAGGTATGTCTACAGCCTCGTAAAATTTCATGGGTCACCTCTTTTGTGGTCCATATAATTTTATAGACTTATGGGTAACCCATAGAACTTGCAAGAGAAAATTGGACTAATTTGAACCAATTGAACCAGAAAAGAACATCTATCTTGAGAATTTTTCACCAACTTTTTAGAGAGTATATCACTTCCAAAGAGCATATTTTGACAAGAAGACACCACAAAAGCTTGGAGAAATGATACAATTCTTGAGAACTTGTCACCAACCTTCTAGAGAGTATATCACTTCCAAAGAGCATCTTTAGACAAGAAGATGCTACAAAAGCTTGGAGAAATGATCTTGCAATATTGAAAACTCAATTTCTTGAAGATGATCAAGAAAAATGCAAAGAGCAATTCATTTGGGACAAGTAAGGTAGATGAAGAGAAATCCAAAACAAAATCTAATTGAGGTAGTCAATTGCGTTGTGCTCCAAATTTTGATAGATATAGGATAGTTGGAGCAAAGTGCATATATCTAGACATTTTACTAAGATATCAATGTATAATAAGAATTATTGAGAAGATGGTTTTGGATGGGAAATCTTTTTTCTTGAAAATAATCAAGAATGTTGGATCAACTGGTCCACATCCTAGGTTGATAGGTTTGAGTACGATACCAAAAGTCATGGTAGCTCACCAAAAACTATGTTATGGAATTACATTTGATTTTGTTGATGAGTCCTTATAAATTTGTGCTTTACTCATTTTTGCAAAGCTTTAGTTGTTGCTTTTGGCCCTAAATATTTGAGAGAGCTAGCCCATGAAGATATCAAACACCAGTTGAGAATTAATTCAGCCAAAGGTTTTCTAGATATATTTTGATTATTGGATTGCATAGGGCAGGTATTGAAAAGGTGCATGGCCTCAAGGCAAGGGCCAAACCAAGATAAGAGGAAAAGGGAAGTGATTGTACTAGAAGCAACATGTTTACAAGATCTACAATATAGCATGTTTGGCATATTTTGGCTACTTTGGCATGTTCCAACAATGATATTAATATTGTTGACAAATCTCAATTGTTGAAAAAATTAGCTCACTCTCAACTTCCAAAAGTGGAGTATACAATCAATATCCATAGATGTAAAAGAGAATACCTTCTTTGTAATGGCATATATCTAAATATGTTAGTTTTTATGAACATAATAGCTAAACCACAACAATAAAAGAAAAAGCACTATGCTCTAGTCTAGGAAGTGGTCTGAAAAGACATAAAAATATGCTTTGGGAGTGTTGAAATCTTTGCAATGATAAGTAACTTGTCAAGTTTTTGGTCACAAAGCACAATATGGGATATCATAGAAGCCTTCACTTCTATGCACAACATGATAGTATAAAGAACCAGACCTAGACTAGGAGTACTTATTGGAAAACGTTTTGCAATCAAAAAAAGTAGAACTTGACATTCTAGTGAACTTTGAGCTAAATAAGCTTTAACATGATAGCAATCCATAACTCTAGAGAACACTATGCACTCAAAAATGAATTTTTTTACCACTGGTAGGCTTTGAAAGGTGACTTCTAAAAATTCTGGAGTACTATTTCATGTTATTCTAGTTCTTCATCATTACTATTAACAATTTTGAAGTGAGATTCACTTCCCATTCTCCTTGCTACTAGTGTAGCATTTGGATGGAACCAACAACTTGTACTTGGTCCTCCAATTTTTCAATCATATTTTTTAGATGCTCAAAGCTAGAGCTTTTTCAAACTATAGAGATAGCTTGAAGAACCGTTGGCTTTGATCTTCCAATGTATCAATTGGAGCTTGAAATAAATTCATGAATGAGCTTAACTCCATTGCAACAGCTTGCTTTATCTATGCTTTATCTTGTCATATGATGTATAAATTTTAATCCTTCTATACTTCCTTTTTTGTTAAAATTTCTTGATGCACTTGGTTTCTATCACTTTGTGATAGAAACCAAGTGCATCAAGAACCAAATGCATCAAGCTTATGGCCTCTTGGGATAGGCAAAAATCTTAGCACCCAAAGACTTTTTTTTTCATATTCAATAGGATGGCCTCATGTTTGCTTTTTAGTACAACTATCAAGCTTGAATAACCATCTAGATATTTCAAAACCAATTTGAGGACATGCAAATATTGGATAAGTTGGAAACTTTGATTTTTTGGATTGTAGTCCTTATACCACATAAAAGCATTTAGCACGTGATCATCCTTGCTAGTCCCACTCTTTTACAAATTTACTGCTCAAAATTCTATGAATTTTGAGATATCATGTGTAATAATACTCTACATATTTGTAGACTTCTCCATGGCTAGTGCTTATCCTAGGTTTTCACTTTTGGTCAAAATATATGAAAATTTTGATGCCAAAATCAAAACCTTCTACCCAAAGCTAGTACTTTTATATTGAGAGCAATAAAACAAAAAATCTAAATAGGGGAAGATACACAATTTAGAGAATTTTTTCTTCTTTTAGGGGTAAGTATCACCATCACTTACCCAAGAACCATTTTCCTCATAAAAAATACATCTTGATGATTGTACTATCAAGAATATTAGCATGGCAAAAAACATGAAAGTGCTTTTGTGCAAGGTTGAATTTGCATGAGTGGGGTTCCCTTTCCCCTTTAGCATCCCATGAGGGGGTTCTTTTCATGTCTTGTCATGCAACCATGTTCTCTCATACTTTTGGTGTTGCACAACTCTTATAATTGCATAGTAGGGATGGTCTAAGGCTCCATAATCAATGTTGAGTTGCATAAGATTATGACATGTAACACCCATTTGTACATGTATGTGCTATTGTGATATTTAGTTTGGTATTATAAGTACTTGAATGGTATTATTTAAATAAAGATAAAGGATGGTTCTACAAGAGTCATGATTAGCTAAAGTTAGTCATAGTTAAGATAGAGGGGATCTTACTTTAGAGGAAATGAAAAAGATGAGCACCAACATTTTGGATTCTAGTTATTGACTTGGGATCATTCTTAGGTGCTTGGCTTTGAGGAAAGAGTTGACCCACAAGCCTTTTTGCTTTGGGTTCTTCTATAGTCCAAGGATAGCCCACAAGAAGGAATCCTTGACTTAGTGGTCAAGATAAGACCACATGCTTAGGAGAATATTCCCATGAGTATGGATATTTCTTTAAATTTTTTACTTTACTTGACTTTTAGCCTTATAACTTGAGTTATTCCAATAGTTGACAACTTTGGTGTGTAACTATTTCACAAGTATATAAAATAGGGGTGAGGTGGTACTCATCATTCTTTCATTTGCAACTATCTCTCTCTCATTGAATTCTCTAGTGAGCAATTTTTTGAATCTTGGAGTGTTAGCCTTGGAGGAGTATGATAGAGTTGGAGTTCCTTGCCTTCTTAGTCCATGGTGTGCTATCATAATAGTCATTGGAGGTTCATCTTGAGTGAGAGACAGGCCGGCTCACATGCCATGGTTCCATAAGCTTACATGTACTTGTGAATGAGGTATAAAGTTCCATATGTAAGCAACATGATAGAGGTTATGGCCTATAGTTCTATAAAAAGTATGCCATGGAGGCTAAGGGTTATGAAATTTTGTAATTGTAAAGCAAACTTAACTTTCATTCAAGATGAACCTATGATGGTTGTTAAGGTCTATGGTCCAAGAAGGTGGTGAACCAAAATCCATGACACTCTTCCAAGGCATATCCAAGACTCAAGATACTGCTTACTAGAGATATCAATGAAATAAAGAAAGTTACAAATGAAAGAGGATGAGTACCTTCTCATCTCTTGTTTATATACTTGTGAAATTGTAACACACCAAATTTTCTAGACAAATAATTGTCTAAAGAAAAAAACTAAGGGAAGGTAAAAATAAATGAGAATAATATTCATAAGTGTTTGGTTTAATTTTGACTCAATGACTTAGTCAGGGATTTCTTTGCATGACCTTTCCTTTGACTATAGGAAAGTAAGCACAAAAGAGGCTTGTGTATCTAAGAGTCTCCAGTTTTTTCCTCAAAGCTAAATATCTATAAATAATAAAAATCAAAATAATCCAAATAAGTGGTATTAACTCTTGCAAGCTTCTTTGGGTGGCCACAAATTTACAAAACTTGTAATTTTGTTGTGTTTCTTTCTTTTTGTAAATTTGAGGGAAGGAATTCCCATGTTTATGGGAAGAAACCTATTGTTTGGGCATTCTTTAGGCCTATATTTTTATTTTGAGGTACAAAGAACCAAAAAATGAAGGCTCTAAAGGTACGAAGAAACAAAACCAAAGAAGATGGATAATGAACCCAAGTACAAAGAATAGCTAAAACCAAAGAAAAAAGGTGCAAAGATTCTTTGCCCAAAATTTTTAAAGCCAAAGACCATATTATCAATCATTTAAATTTCTCTTGCTACCTAAGCAAACAACAGCTGCCAAGTACTATTAGCACCACCAAAGACTTCTCATGTGTGGATAGCGACCATACACCCATTGAAGACCGTTGGTCAAATA
Organism: Lunularia cruciata; assembly: GCA_948567375.1. Classification (NCBI taxonomy): domain Eukaryota; kingdom Viridiplantae; phylum Streptophyta; class Marchantiopsida; order Lunulariales; family Lunulariaceae; genus Lunularia; species Lunularia cruciata. Next base: position 38,298,716 of record OX419755.1, on the reverse strand, counting down.
TCCTATGCTATTAAACTATTAGCGGGCTAAGTAATTCCATTGTTTATCACAATCTCCTTGCAAGTTATTTGTAGAGCAAGAGGTGTAGAGTAAATTTAGATCTTTCAAAGCTAAGCCTTGGTTAAGTCTTCAAGAGTCTTTGGTGTGTTATCATTGTGAGTAAGAGAAAATAACAGGAGCAAGAGTGATAAAAAGGACCATGCTTTGATCCTCCACTACCTAGCAATAGACAAGTGGGATATGTATGTCTAAATTGAACTATTACATAGATTATAATTTCATTCTTATCAAAGAATTGGGACCTTAGCTCTACTTCAAGTTCCAAGAGATGAGTACTAACATGATCCACTTTCTCTTTGAGATAATCAATTAAGTCTTCAGATAGTATATGCATTATAAACTTAACAAGTCATTATGAAACTTTGCATCAATTATTTTCTCTTAGTCATAAGATGCTCAATCAAGGAAATCACGATTGTGTTATAGTAGATACTTCCGTAATTTCTATCAACATAAACTCTTGTTCAAGTGGAGATGAATTTTTCTCCCCAAGCTAGCCACCTTCAAATTAGTAGGTCCAAATTCTTGCCCTTTACCTCTTGACAAGCCCATATTCTATCCCACTCTCTATTGCTTTAACATCTCAAAAGATCTCTTCTTCTCCTTTTCATCTTTATCTCTCAATAAAAAGAGATCAAATTTTCTTTCTTATCTACATTTTATTTTAGTTATTAAATTGGCTTTAAAAATAAGGCAAATAAGGTAGAATTTTTTTTACCTTCATTGAATATATCATTTTCTTAGGCAAAAGGTAGTATCCATAATTCTACCTCAAGTAGCTCTTTTATAGTTCTTTTGAGTCCAAAAGTATAGATTGGATATCTTGTGAGTGTTTGTCTTACTTTAGTAAATATAAAAAATAGTAGGATACTCCACATCAATAGAGAAAAGTCTTCACCTTCAACATGATTCAAATATGCCTCACATATACATAAAGGCATATTTTGGTCCAAATCATCTTCAAAAAAGAATATAAAGAAACTTATGTAGATTAAATATGTAATCTTAGAGTAGTAAGATAGTTTACCAATTTGTGTTTAGAAATGATATTTTGTTAATAGTTCTATCTTAGCATCAAAATGTAAAACAATGCATTTCAATTGATGCACTCCAGAACCTATAGAGAGTATATGATATCTATTGTGTGACAACCCAACAAGTATCACTTTTGCGGTAATCATTGAGTAAAGTTTGTTCCCACAAAAATATTCATCAGAAATGGTCAGAAACAAAGTAAATAGTAGTTATTCAGTTCTTCTTTAGTTCTTCTTTAGTCTCTCAAGTAGAAACCATAGCTAGAAGAGAGTAACAAGCACTGATTTGAAATTTTGTCACAAGTTAACACTCTCCTAATCACAACTTTATCAAATCTTTCTAAATAATCTTGATTATGATGATTCAAATTCTTGCAAAGAAGGCTACTTCACTACAGAATTACTTTGCCTTAGAATTGTTCCACCTCTCCATTGAAGGCACAACTTTCTTGATCAAAATTGCTTTGCATCAACCCAGTATTGTGCTCACCAATGCAGAATACTACCAACACTACAATTCCTCATAGATCTATCAAGGCATTGCTTTGATTGATATCCATTCAAGAACAAACACACAATGAAATCAGAGTTGTGGAATCCAACATCCAACAATCTAACTTGCACTTCAAAATTCTCCAAACACTAACAAACACACACATAGGATTGATACTCAGAATTAAGCTGAAATGACGAGCATTGAGTTACAACACGTTGCTTTACTCAACTTCAAAAATAAAAATACTAAACAACAACACACTGCAAAATTGCTTCCTTTAAATAGTCAAAGAACTTTGACAATTATTAATAGAAATACCATTTTACAACACCTTTACCAGCTTGCAAATCTGAAATGACAAACCACATCTACCTCTTCAAACCTCAAATCCATTACTACTCTGATTTGATGTCAACCTCAACTTCAACTTTCAAACCCGATGTTCTTTCAAGGACTTCTCCTTCTTTGGGTCTATCTAATACAACTACTACATCTTCTATTTCTATTATCTCTTCACTCTAAACTAAAATTGAAAACATGGGCAATCTATCTACTTCTTTATCCTCTAACCCACTCATCTCTAATATCTCAAGTAACTCAACCGAAGATACCTGCACTCTTACTTCTACAACTTCAGACTTCTAATTCTCCTTCACTCTACTACATAATTTCTCTAATTCAGAGTTTACTAAATCTAATTTGAGATAGACATGGTCTCCTACTTCTATCATCTTCCCATCTACTTTGTCTCTCAAAAAAATCAACAAACTATTCATATCTATGTCCTTTGGCTTCCTCTTCCAAGTTTCTTGCACAAGCAACTTCGATTTGTGCAGCTCCGCATCCTCCAACTTCCCTTTAGCTTTTGTGCTCCGCATTGCTCTCATTCTCCCTACAACCTCTCCTACAGATTTTGATGCATACCCCCAAGAACATTCTACCTTCAACTCATCTTTGTACTCAGCTGCCAACATCTTCTTCTTTTCTGCATATTGGGCAATCAGACTTTCTAGACTTCTTCCTTGACCTTGTAGTCTTTCTTCCTCTTGGTGTTTCATTGTTGATTCCCTCTACCATGCTTGGTCCTTCTCTACCATGCTCTTCTTCAAGCTCTCTAAGTCCTGCTCCATCACAACTACCATTGCCTTTGCATGTATCAGTTCAATATGATCTTCTCCCACTTCACTTTTCATCTTCTAGACTACTACTTTTGGTTCTTCAACTCTTTTGCTTGATAGTCCACATCTCTTCCATGCCTCTCAACACTCGCTTTCAAGCTCTCTACAGTCTTCTTCTTAAATATTACATCCACCCAAAGTTCTTTGGCTTCTTCTTCCCTTCAGGTTAACCTTATTGTGGTACCTACATTTTTTGTTTTGTTAAATTTTTGAAGAAGAAGTGCATTGGTAAAGCTGAAAGAAGGCTAAACAAGGAAGAAATGTGAAGAAGTGTGTGTTTGGCATAAACCCAAAGTTGACCTTGGGTCAAGTCCAAAGGACAATGGTTGGACAAGATAAGATACAAAAACAAGGACTTTGTGTCGGGTAGCGCAACCTGATCCAAAGATCTTGTAACAAACTTCTTGGGGGTCTGCCAATCAAGAAAGTACATAGGAAGAAACTGACTACCTTGGGACCAAGAGGTTCTTGACAATGACAGGGAACAAGATCACAGAATTGGTGAGTGGCGTGGAGCAGCAACTGAAGAATGCCAATCAGCAAAGGACTATAAAATTGAGATTTTTGTGAGGAAGCACTACAATTTTCAGATGCTATCTTGTTCAGAGTCAACCCAAAGGAGTGCAAATTTTGAATACACAAGAAGAGTGGGTTAGAATCTCAAGTATGATATTTCACAAGAAGTGAGTGAGGAAACACACAATGGCACCAAAAGTGAGTAAGAAATGTGCGGTGAGGAGTCTTGCAAAGTGTAGATTGGATGTAGTGGTAAGGATCAAGGTCTTATTGAGACTGTGCATCACTTTTCTGGCTTGGAACTAGAATTTTAGTTTTCCTAGTTTCATGGTAGAGATTCCCACAAGTGATTGCAAGGATGGGCTGAAGCACAGAGGGAAGAGAAGAAATCTGGCTTGATGGACTGAGGCAAATTGGAGATTAGTCTTGGGAAGAGAAGCAAGAGAGGTAGGAGGTACCACCTTCTATCAAAAGTGTGATGCATCAAAAGAAATTGCCAAGGTTAGGAATTCTTTTAATTGACCATGTACAAAGAATGGGTATAAGGTGGATAGTTATAGACACCTTATGTGGAGAGGGATTGTGAGCACAATGATGGCAATGTTCAAGCCAGAGCAAACTACCTATGTCACAATGCAGCATGTAGTCTTCTTTCATTAGATGTTTGTAGGAGAAGTAGTGGATTGGGCGAAGTGTTTGTTGGAGAATGGATATCCAACCACACTACTTCATACCCTTTGCACCTCACTTCTACTTTGGGCTGAATTTGCTGACTTTGAAGGAGAGAAATAGAATGCGGTCGCACTTTCATCTAGATTTGCACAAGGAGGCGGATGCGGATGAACAATATTACATGGAGCGGGTTCAAGAAGGGGATGAGTACTACACAAAGAGTGGAAAAGAGAGAATAGTAGCAGTCAACATCCCCAGCTAAGAAAGAGAGATAACCTGAAGAATGAATTGCATTAGTACAGCCGCACAAGATGCAAAAGCCTAATCCAAAGTCAATGTTGATGAAAGTAAAGGAATCAACTCCAAAGGAGGAGGAGTCAAAAGGAGAAACTGAATCAAATGGAGAAGCCTTGAAAGGAGAAGAAGAGTTCACACTGAAAAGTGAGAAATCAAGCAATGGCAATGAAGGCAAGGCTGAAGTCCAACAAGCATGAGGAAGAGTTGTGGAAGCAAAAAAGACAAGTCCGGAGGTGTCCACCATCAAGCGAGGGCATGAGAAGGAAGAAGAAGGTGTCTTGGTGTGTCCAAGAGGTGCAAGAGGGAAGAGAAGTGCTCAAGTAGTTGACATTGGACCAAGTTAAGTTACCACCAAGGAAGAGGAGAGCTCGGATGAAGAAACAATAAAGATACGAAGATCGCGTCTTTGGGGTAAGGTACCAATGGAGGAGTTACCTGACAAGGGCAACGATTGCAAAGCCAAGAACATGCATATGATGGAGTGGAGTATTTGTCAAAGGTAGTATGTCCCTTGTTGGTATTTTTGCAGCAAAAGAAAACAGAGATGGCAAGTGCTAAATTAGATGTGAAAGCTGAATTAGCAATCGTGACAAAGTGGAGTGCGGAGACCTAACTGTTGAAAAGTAAGCTAACACAAATAGAAATGGAAGCCAAAGAAATTCAGGTGGAGGAAATTCTTTAGAGTAAGCACTCAAAAGTGACAAGGGAAGATTTGGTGAAGTGTAAGGAGGAAGTAAAGGAAAAGACGGTATTGGTCAAAGTACTAAAGAGTGAAATTGCTGATGCATGAGTGGAGCTAATACATTTGAAGGCAAGCGCAACCATGATGGAGCAAGAGCTAGAGAGTCTAAGGAAGAAAGCGGCCAAAAAGATCAAGCATAACAGCGAGAGTTAATAGAGCATAGTCAGGAGGAAGAACAATTGCGAGGATTGTTGAGAGTAACGTGGGATCAACTCATGTTGAATCAGCAAGAGAAGGGCGCAATGAAGGCTGAATTTGAGGATGAGTTGCAAATGTATTGCATTGAGTTAGAGGAGGAGAGAAAGACAGAGAAGGTAGAGCCAGTTGTGGAATCAGATGCAATGGGAGCAATGGTGAGCAAGATGAAAGTGCTGCTTAGCATTGAAGTTGAAGGGAAGTTGGAGGAAGCCTGTAACACCCATTTGTGCATGTGTGTGGTATTGTGATATTTAGCTTGGTATTACAAGTACTTAAGAGATATTATTTATATAGAGATAAAGGATGGTTCTATATTAGTCATGGTTAGCTAAAGTTAGTCATAGCTAAGATAGATGGGACCTTACTTTAGAGGAAGTAGAAAAGATGAGCACCACTATTTTGGATTTTAGTGTGTTGACTTGGTATTATTCCTAGGTGTTTGGCTTTGGGGAAAGAGTTGAGAACTCTTGGGCCCGCAAGCCTTTTTGTTTTGGATTCTTCTTTAGTCCAAGGATAGCCCATGTGAAGGAATCCTTGCTTTAGTGGTTGGGTCAAGATAAGGGGAATATGCCCATGTGAATGGATATTCCTTTCTACTTTTTGACTTTACTTGACTTTTAGTCTAGTAACTTGAGTTACTACGGTAATTAGTAACTTTGGTACGTAACTATTTCACAAGTATATAAACAAGGAGTGAGGAGGTACTCATCATCCTTTCATTTGCAACTATCTCTCTCTCATTGAGTTCTCTAGTGAGCAATGTCTTGAGTCTTGGAGTGTTAGCCTTGGAGGAGTATGATGGAGTTGGGGTTCCTTGCCTTCTTAGTCCATGGTGCGCTACCATAATAGCCATCAGAGGTTCATCCTGAGTGAGAGACAGGCCGGCTCACATTTTTGGTTCCGTTGCCGGGACCTCTCTAGAAGGCAAGATAATGTTCCGCGTCCAATTCTACATTAGGCAGAAGGAGGCTATGAGAGCTCACTTGGAGAGAACATTAGGAGAGGAGAGGGCTGAACTTATGTTAGAGAACCAAGATCCATTTGTATACCCTGTAGTTCATTATGATGTCTTTGAGGTGATTTTGTACATCTTGTACACATGAGAGGAATTGGAGAGATTGTGTGAGGTGGATTGCAGATTTTGGGGATTAAGGTGATTTTGGGCAAAATCTCAAGTTTGAGATCTGGACTTGAGATTTCTGCACATGATAGCTTGGGTTATCTTTCAGTTAGCACACTTGAAATTATTGAGAGAGCTTCTATGCGCACTGGGCTAGAATTTTTGAAAGTTGATAGGGTAAAGTGCTCCCGCAACTGCATGCTCTCTGGAAAATTGTACAGAGTCTGCCATTTCTTCAATTTTCAGTGAATTGTCCTGAAAATTTCCAAGAAAATTCAGCGCATTGTATCCTACCTGCTGCCACAAAAATTAGAGAGAGATCGTTTTTGCGCAGGGCGTGATGAGTTTTTGAAGTGAGGGGGGTGGTTTTCAGACCAAATCTGAAATATGGGTGCTGAATAGAAAGGTGTCTAGGCCAAATGTCTCAATGAAAAGATCTGAAATTTTGCAGGGAGGGACGCCCTGGAGTTGTGATCAAGTGTGCAAAATTTCAGAGGACTGTGACGTATTGGTTGGGAGATTTGAATGACATTGTGAGGAAGGGTCAATTCTGCAGAGTGGAGATCTCATGCATGAGAAGCTTGAGATCAACAAAAAGCATGTTTGAGTGTTTAGATTCATCTTGGGGAACATGGAGAGTCATCAAGAGTGGAAATTGAGATTATGCAAGGTTCCCCAAGGGTTTGAGGTGATTGTAGGGGTGGATTTGAGGAAAAGAGAGTTTACAATAGAATTTGAAGAGAGTGTTGAGAGGATCCAAAAACCTACACCACTTGGAGGAAAGAGTGAGTCTAAGTGCTTTCTATGTGGAGAGAAGGGACATAAGGCAAGTTCATGTCCATTGACCTTTGAGAGCAAGAGATTGAGGGAAAGGAGAGGTTTACTTGACTTGGGTTTGCATGTTGGACCTTCTTCACCAAGATTGGGAGGGAGAAGATCTAAGACCAAGGAGTTGTGTGAGGTTTGTGGAGTTGAAGGACTTCCAAAAGGACATGAGTGTAGTGGAGTAAAAGCACTTTTGGAAACTTTGGTGAAGGATCTTGGAGAGAGTCTTAGTATAGCTACAGAAATACTACCACCTTCATCAGCTAGTTCTCAAGATTAGTGATGGAGATAATCTTTCAACTTATGGATAAACTATCCATGAGAGTTAGATTAATATGCACTCTAGGATTTGATGTTGCTATAGAAATCTTGGAGCAACCTGAACCTTTTGTGTTCCCTAGAGTGGATTATTCTCAGATGGTGTTAGTCATGTATATACTCTATTAGTAATAGAGTGAGAGAAAAGAAAAGAGGAAAAAAAAAATTTAAGAGAAAAGAAAGATAGTGAGGGGTTAAGATGGGGAAACTTCCGGTTTTCTTTGGCAAGGATGGAGAAGATGTGGAGGCCTTTGTGAGAGACTTCAAGAGAGCTTGCATAGGAAACAATGAGAGGAGGAAGAATGAGTGGGCCTCATTATTACCAGATTTCTTTGAGGATGCAGCACTTACATGGTATGAGTCAGAATACCAAAAGAGAGAGAGGAGAGAGGGGGAAGAGGAGTCTTGGGAGACTTTGACTTCAGCACTCATTGAGAACTTTCTTCCTGATGAGAGTTATGAGAGATTGATGAGTGAGGTTACATTTCTCAAGCAAGGAGATGGAGAGAAAGTGAGGGTCTATGTGGAAAGAGTGGAAAAGTTGGAGTCCAGATTTCGCATAGTGTTGAGGAAGGGTGGGGATGATGTGGAGACTACAATGATTGGCATAGGGGCCATGCTCACCAAGAATTTTGTGGGAGGATTGAGACCACAAATTAGAAGCAAGGTGAGATATGAGAAACCTTCTTCCAAGGTTGAAGCTATCAAGATCGCAATTCGTATGGAGGAGAGTTTGGAAGGGGATGAGAGTGATTTGGTGGTGAAGGAGGTTGTGCATCCTCCTCAAGGCTACAAGTATGGTGGAACTTCTGATACTTTGGTGACAAGGGTTGCACCACAAGTAGTAGTTGCTCCAATTCTTGCACCTCCACCAAAAGATCCACTCCAAACCATCACGGAACAACTTGCGGATCTCAAGATCAATGTGGTGCAACTATGGGAGAAGAGAGAGGTGGATCAGAATGTAGGGAGAGGGCCTAGGAGTTATGGAAACCATCCATATAGAGGAGGCCAACCAGCCAACAATTTCAATGATAGAAATTGTTTTGGTTGTGGGGGAAGAGGCCATATCCAAAGGAATTGCCCAAATTCCACTTACCATGGAGGAAGGGGTTATGAGGGAGCCAATAGAGGGAAAGAGGGAGGTAGTGAAACCCAAGTGGCTCCTAATCCCAACAAAGGTAAGGGGATAGTATCCATAGATGTGGTTGAGAGCAAGTATGAGAAGGGAGAGTGCTCAAACTCCAAGGGTCCTAATTTGGAGCTTTTGGCACAAGAGAAGAAGAGAGCTCGTTTTGCAGAGGATGTTCACTCTTCTCAAGGATTTACTTCAAGCAAGGATACTCCTATGTCTACTAGGAGCACTCGCACCTCAACACCATCAACAACAAAGACTCCAAGGAAGAAGTTGGGGATGGAGGACTTCTTGATCTCCAAGCAACAATGGAACTACAATGTGTTGGAGGATGTTGGTAGTCACAAGGCTAACATCACAGTGGGCCAATTAATTGCTTTGAACCCTACCTTGAGAAAGGAGCTTAGAGGTGGTTTGAGTTCTACAAGGAGCAAGAAGAAGAAGAAGGCAAAAGTTCCAATATCAATGGGGGTGGTGGATGCCAAGCCAGCACCATGGGAAGCTTGTGAATATGCCTCCAAGATTGATGTGAGAGTGAATGGTCACAACATCAAGGATGCATTGGTTGATGGAGGATCAGCAGTGAATGCCATGTCAGAAAGGTTGATGAAGAAGTTGGGTATGATACCCTCAAGAGCTTCAACATTTGTGGTGAGCATGGCAAACAAGCAACAAGTTCGACCAGTAGGAGTGATGGATAAGGTGGTAGTTTCAGTTATGGGAGTTCAAAATCTCATGACTTTCCAAGTCTTGAAGGATTCAAGCTATGACTTACTTCTTGGGAGGCCATGGTTGAGAGCAGCACGCACAACTGATCGATGGCACAAAGGGTACTTAAGGATTGGGCCATCAAACCATAGAGTCACTATTCCTGTGACTAACACCAACAACACCTCACATTCAGATACCCCATCTTCTGATTATTGGGAATCTGATTCTGAAGAAGGAGCTTCAGGTGTGGACACAAGCATGGAAGAGGAGACTTCCACGGAGGAGGATGAATCTGAATCTGATTCAGATGTGTATCCCTTGTGTGCTATGGATTTTGCACCTAAGCCAGAGGTTTTGAAGGACCCAGATAAATCACCATTGACACTTGAGGAGGTAGAGAGAAGGTTATCTACCCTCAAGTATGGCCCAAATGTTACCAAGGAGGAGAAGGTGAGATTTGAGGAGATTTTCCGCAAGTTCATCCATGTGTTTGCTTTTAGTTACAAGGATTTGAAGGAAGTCACCTTGGAGGAGCACAAGATAGAGGTGGAGTCACATGCAAGACCAATCCGCCAAAAGCAACGTCGCATTAGCCCACCAATATCTTTGGTTGTGAAGGAGGAGATTGATAAGCTCAAGGAGGCTGGATTTATCTTTGAGGTGGAGAATTCAGAATGGGTGTCTCCAATTGTCATTGTGAAGAAAAAGAATGGCAAGCTTCGGGTATGTGTGGATTACAAGAAGCTCAATGCTGTTACCAAGAAGGACTACTACCCATTGCCATTCATTGATGAGATCTTGGAGGAGGTTGCAGGTCATGAGAGGTACAGTTTTGGAGATGGTTATAGTGGATATAACCAAATCAAGATTGCACCAGAGCATCAACAACTCACCACATTCACCACACCTTGGGGAACTTACGCTTTCAAGGTCATGCCTTTTGGGCTTTGCAATGCTCCAGCCACATTCCAACGGTTCATGAACAAGGTATTTGAACCTTTCATTGGGAAATTTGTGAGAGATTTCATTGATGACTTTTGTGTCTATGGGAGCAAGGAGGAGCACTTTGAGCACCTAATCAAAGTCTTGCAACGCTTGGATGAGGCAAATGCATCACTCAACCCAGAGAAGTGCATTTTTGGATGTGAAGAAGGTCTACTTTTGGGGCACATCATCTCCAAGGATGGAATAGCAGTTGATCCTGAGAAGGTGAGGAAAATCTCAGACCTTCCATTCCCTTCAAGCTTGACAAAGTTACGCCAATTCTTGGGAATGGTTGGGTACTATAGGAGGTTCATCTTCTCATTTTCCAACAAGGCTTATGCATTGACCATCTACATGAAGAAGGGTGTAGATTACATGGTGATTTTGGAAGACAAGGAGGCTCTCAAAGCTTTTGAGGAGCTCAAGCAATCCCTTGTTGTAGCTCCAATTCTTGCTAAACCTGATTGGAGTAAGCCTTTCATCCTCTACACTGATGCTTCTAATGTAGCTATAGGATGCACTCTTAGTCAATTAGACCAAGATGGGCATGATCATCCAATAGCTTATGCTAGTAGGCAGATGGTTTCAGCAGAGAAGAACTACTCTGTCACAAAGAGAGAAGGGTTGGCAGTGATCTTTGGTCTCAAGAAGTTTAGACACTACTTGATTGGAGGGAAAGCCACAATTGTCACGGATCACAAGGCTTTGAAGTACATCTTCAACAAGCCTAATGTTGAAGGGAGACTAGCAAGGTGGATGATTCTCTTGTCTGAGTATGACTACACAATTGAGGATAGGCCAGGAAAGAAACATGCAAATGCTGATTTGTTATCTAGAGCCTATGATCATGATGGAGATGAGCCAGTAGATGATTCCTTCCCGGATGAGGAGCTCATGACAATCTCAGTCACTCAAGAGATTCCAATGGAGTACAAGGAGATTGTGGATTTTGTGACAAGAGGTAACTATCCAGAAGGGATGCATGCTAGGGAGAGGAAGGCCCTTGCAGCAAGATCTAGACCTTACACAATGGTGGAGGATATTCTTTTTCACCAAGGAGCAGATGGTCTACTTCGAAGAGCAGTGGGTAAGGAAGAGTCTATCCTACTCATAAAGGAGTTTCATGAAGGTTTAGTATGTGGAGGACACTTTGCAGGAAAGGTGACTGCTTTTAAGATTCTAGATGCAGGTTACCATTGGAGAGGGATTTTCAAGGATTGTCTTGATTATTGCAAAACTTGTCATGTTTGTCAAGCTTTTGCTAGAAAGTCTACATCCACTCCACCACTTAGATCAATTCCATTGCTAGGACCTTTTGAGAAGTGGGGAATTGATTTTGTAGGACCTCTCAATAGAACCCCAAGGAACAATCGGTACATTGTGGTAGTTACTGATTACCTTACCAAGTGGGTTGAGGCTAGACCATTGAGGGACAAGAATGAAGATGAAGTGGGTAGATTTCTTTATGAACGCATTATCACTAGGTTTGGATGCCCTTTGGAGTTGGTTTCTGATAGAGGAGGAGAGTTTACAGGAAGCATTACTACAGCCATGCTACGACATTTCTCTATCACACATAGAGTAACTACATCCTATAAGCCAAATTCCAATGGCTTGGCAGAGAGAACCAATCAGACCTTGTGCATGATGTTGGCCAAAGATGCAGAAATGGAGGGGGCTAAACATCATTGGGACAAGAGGATTCATGCAGTTTTGTGGGAGTATAGGACAACCATGAAGACTTCCACTGGATATTCTCCATTCCAATTGGTGTATGGTATTGAGTCTACCTTACCTATTCACTTTGATCTTCCTACCTTCCAAAGCATTCATAGGAGATTGAAGAAAGCACAAGGAAGTGATGCAGGGAAGTCAAGGAAGGATCAACTCATGGAGTTGGAAGAGGCAAGAGCAGTTGCTATGGTTTGAGTGGAGCAAGCCCAAAGGAAACAAAAGGAGAGCTATGACAAGAGGCAAGGCAAGAAGAAGGTGGAGCCTTTCAACGAAGGTGATTGGGTAATGTTGTTTGATTCCATTCGATTCAAGAGAGTGCAAAAGAAGTTTTTGCCTAAGTACTTTGGACCTTTCATAGTAGAGAAGGTGTGGGGCAATTACACCTATGATCTCAAGGAGTTGGGAGGAAGACACTTTGATAGGATTAACCATGATAAGTTGAAGATGTACCATAGAAGGTAGAGAGACCTTCACTTTGAGGACAAAGTGAAAACTTAGTCCGGGGGTAAATGTAACACCCATTTGTGCATGTGTGTGGTATTGTGATATTTAGCTTGGTATTACAAGTACTTAAGAGATATTATTTATATAGAGATAAAGGATGGTTCTATATTAGTCATGGTTAGCTAAAGTTAGTCATAGCTAAGATAGATGGGACCTTACTTTAGAGGAAGTAGAAAAGATGAGCACCACTATTTTGGATTTTAGTGTGTTGACTTGGTATTATTCCTAGGTGTTTGGCTTTGGGGAAAGAGTTGAGAACTCTTGGGCCCGCAAGCCTTTTTGTTTTGGATTCTTCTTTAGTCCAAGGATAGCCCATGTGAAGGAATCCTTGCTTTAGTGGTTGGGTCAAGATAAGGGGAATATGCCCATGTGAATGGATATTCCTTTCTACTTTTTGACTTTACTTGACTTTTAGTCTAGTAACTTGAGTTACTACGGTAATTAGTAACTTTGGTACGTAACTATTTCACAAGTATATAAACAAGGAGTGAGGAGGTACTCATCATCCTTTCATTTGCAACTATCTCTCTCTCATTGAGTTCTCTAGTGAGCAATGTCTTGAGTCTTGGAGTGTTAGCCTTGGAGGAGTATGATGGAGTTGGGGTTCCTTGCCTTCTTAGTCCATGGTGCGCTACCATAATAGCCATCAGAGGTTCATCCTGAGTGAGAGACAGGCCGGCTCACAAGCCAGACTGCATGAGTTGAAGTTGTTAATGCAGAAGATGAGAAAGAGGAAGGCAAAGGATACAGAGAACAATTTGTTGATTTGTCTGTAAGATTGTGTAGATAGGAAGATGTTAGAGGTAGGAGACAATGTATGTCTCAAATTAGATCTTGTTAGAACAGACTTGGATAGACTTTGTAGTGAGGTAAAATTAACAAGGAAGTTTGAAGTAGTAGAAGTGGGAGTACAGGTGTCTTTGGATCAATTACTTGAGATATTAGAGAAATGTGGGTTGGGAGATAAAGAGTTAGATAAGTTACCCACCAATGCAATTGTAGTTTGTAGTGAAGAAATAGTAGAAATAGAAGAGTTAGGAGTAGAATTAGGTAGACCTGAAGAAGGAAAAATGCTTTAAGGAACATCGGGTTTGGAAGCTGAAGTCAAGGTTGACATTGGATCAGTGTAGTAACAAATTTGAGATATGAAGAGGTGCATTGTCATTTTGGATCTACATGTTGGTAGAGTTGTTGTAGAACAATATTTTTGTTAGTAACTATTGATTTCTCTACTATTTAAAGGAGGCAATCGCAATGTGTTGTTGTTCAATATTCATATTCATAAGAATAGATAAAGCAAAGTGTTGATTTCAGTGCTCGTCACTTGAGCTTAATTCTGAGTATCAATTTTGTGTTTGTATTTGTGAGTATTGAGATAATTTTGAAGTGCAAGTCAGTGTGATTCATGGATGTTGGATTCCACAGCCTTGATCTTCATTCTGTGTGTTTGATCCTTAGTGAAGTGCAATCAAAGCAATGCCTTGTTAGATCTGAGAGGAATTGTAGTGTTGGCAATATTTTGCATTTGTGAGTGCAACGTTGAGTTGATGTGAAACAATTTCAATAGAGGAAGTTGTGCCTTTGGTGGAGGGGTGGAACACAATTCAGAGGTGAAGTTGTTTTGCAATGAAGTAGCTATTTTTGGGAGAGACTGAATCATCACAATTAAATTTGTTTGGAAAAAATTGAAAGATTCGTGATTATGGGTGACAAATTGTTGTAACAAGTCTGAAATCTAGTGCTTGTTACTCTCTTTTGGAGTTTGGATACTTTCTACCTAAGAGATTAAAGATGCAACCAAGAAGAACTACATTGTTACTATTTGCTTTGTATTTGGAAAGTTCTGACTAGTATCTTTACATGAACAAACTTTACTTACCTAATTACCGCAAAAGTGATATTTGCCGGGTTGCCACACTTACCTTCAGTTTGCATGTTCCTTTGAGTAGATACTTCATCACTTCTTGCTTGTTCTTCACCTCCAGATGATTTTCTTGTATCTCCTTCTTCTTCTTTAATTGCATCAACAATGGACACATGATTGTTGACAAGTATTCCACTCCATCCAAGTATTTTTCTCCTTCTTTGTCTTTGTAATTGACCTCCATTGGTGCTTCTTAAATAGGAGCCTTACCCCAAAGTCATGAGTTTTTCACCTTCAACATCATCTCTTCTGAGCTTGCCTCTTCTTCCTTCACCTTGCTTGAACCTATAGGTGCAGCTTGCAGTAATCTCTTCCACCTCAATCCCTTCTAGATTGCCTTCTTTGGCTCTTTGTCCATCTACTCCACAGGTAATTCCAAACAAGAGCATCTCCTCCTTCCATACAATCAATCACCATTATGGATTTGCTGGTCAGTTGCCTTGCCTTTGCTGGTTAGTTGCTACCTTCATAACGCTGATTTTGGCCTTTATCCTCCACAACTCCATAACATGCTTCTCTAATGTTCAATCTTTTCCTTCTTCCATTGGTTCTCCATGCTCACATAATACTTGTATTGCATTACATGAATTTGAGATCTTTCTACTGACTTGCAAGCTATTTTTCCAATTTGTGGATCTTTTGTGTAGAGTTAGCTTCCAATTGCTCCATAAATGCTACCACATCTATGTCACTTCTCCTCAAGGTTTACTCTTGTTCACAATATTTCTCTTCTTCAATTGGGGGTTGCTCCTTGAGTTGGTGAGGTCCTATTGGTCTACCATGTAGTCTTTTTGATTCAATTGATGCTCTTGCTTATGATATCTTTCTTCAATAGTAGCAAGTTGCTCCTTTAGCTTCATGATATCTTCTTAGGCTTCCCTAGCTCCTTTGTGATCTCATTATTCTCCCAAATGGTGCTCTGGATAGAGTATGGTAGATACTCTATCAGCCCTGAGTAATCATTGACATTGGGTTGTATCTCATGGTAGAAAGGGAGTAAATCTTCCATCATCTTTAAGGTTGGTCCCAATGTATGGATAACCTACATGGACATTGGCAAAAATCTTAGGGCTGGCTCTTGATTTGTCCTTGTGTCAATCCCAAAGGATTTCCCTCCTCTAGTTGACATTCCCTTTTTCTTCCCTTTGTTGGGTGTCATTATTTACACTTGGAGCTTTTGGGATGCTCTTCACTAGTGGCACCTCTTTGGAGCATGACCTTGCTCTTCCTTCTTGGTTTGATTTCTCATCTACCCTTGCTTGGGTAGAATTCTCTTGTTTTTTCAGCAACTCTTTTGTAGTCAAGGGTACTTCTTCATTTTTGTACTAACTCTTCTCCTTACTTGTAGATCTCTTCTCCTCCTTTGACCTTCTTCTTCTTGAGCTCATTATACAAGTCTTTTGCTTTTGTGGTAACTCTCTCTCTAGTTGGTCCCGAACACCCATTTGTGCATGTGTGTGGTATTTTGATATTTAGCTTAGTATAACAAGTACTTAGAGAGATATTATTTATATAGATAAAGGATGGTTCTACATTAGTCATGATTAGCTAAAGTTATTCATAGCTAAAATAGAGGGGACCTTACTTTAGAGGAGGTGGAAAAGATGAGCACCACTATTTTGGATTCTAGTGTGTTGACTTGGTATTATTCCTAGGTGTTTGGCTTTGAGGAAATAATTGAGAACTCTTGGGCCCACAAGCCTTTTTGTTTTGGATTCTTCTATAGTCCAAGGATAGCCCATGGGAAGGAATCCTTGACTTAGTTGTTGGGTCAAGATAAGATTACATTCTAAGTGGAATATGCCTATGTGGATGGATATTCCTTTATTCTTTTTGACTTTACTTGACTTTTAGCCTAGTAACTTGAGTTGCTTTGGTAAATAGAAACTTTAGTGCGTAACTATTTCACAAGTATATAAACAAGGGATGAGGAGGTACTCATCATCCTTTCATTTGCAACTATCTCTCTCATTGAGTTCTCTAGCGAGCAATGTCTTGAGTCTTGGAGTGTTAGCCTTGGAGGAGTATGATGGAGTTGGGTTCCTTGCCTTCTTAGTCCATGGTGCGCTACCATAATAGCCATTAGAGGTTCATCTTGAGTGAGAGACAGGCCGGCTCATAGTCCCTTGCCTATTGACCCAAAGTACTTGTGTCATACAAGACATTTTTGACATCTATCTTGGGGTTTTTGATTGTGTGCTTGCATAATGTCAAGATTAGGATATCTTGCTCTTCTTCATCTAGCATCTTCCCCTTATCTAGAAGGTGTCTCTTGGATGGTCCACCTCCATTCTTTTTGCAAGGGTGGACTATACTTCTTTGTTCTAGTTTGCAACCCCTTTCTCTTGGTCTAAGGAGAGTTCAATCTTGGAGATAGAAGCTACTTGTAT
The DNA here is from genome assembly GCA_948567375.1 of Lunularia cruciata. Classification (NCBI taxonomy): domain Eukaryota; kingdom Viridiplantae; phylum Streptophyta; class Marchantiopsida; order Lunulariales; family Lunulariaceae; genus Lunularia; species Lunularia cruciata. The sequence continues at coordinate 38,281,878 of OX419755.1, read as the reverse complement.
CAAAGGTGAGTGCTCTAAAATTGGGGATTTTCCTCCTCTTCTTGCCTACTCTTGCACATGTCTCACATAAGGAGTAACCTCTAATCCTTGGTTACCTTCATTATTTCTTTTTGAGCTCAACTCGTCATTTGGGTTGGAGCTTCTATCCTTTGAGGAGTCATCAATCACTTGTTGGTTAGGCTTGTGCTTCTTTGGAATTGTCACTTGTATGGTGATTATGCTCTTCTTCTTCTCAAGCTCTGATGGTATTCAGAATCTTTACCCGCCTCTTGTCTTTTGGTATTTTTGCAACACCTCTTTGTACTTCTATACCTCTACTACATATTTGGAGGTACAAAAGTAGTGATTGCAACTAGTGGTACCCCAATGGTTGGGATGGGCAAGAAATAGCTTCTTCTTATCCTTTCTTAGCAACTTCATCTTGATGTAAAAGTGTAATGCCAATGGGAAGATGAAGGTATTTCCATAGCTTGTTTGCAATTTCTTTGTCAATTCCTTGGTTTATTGATAAAACATCTTTGCCTAGTCCATAAGATTGCCTTTGTGCAAAAGTTGGATGAATGCGGCCTGATTATGTTGACATATATCATGTCAACCCATAAACTTGAATAACTTCATGATTGATGTTACCATGGTATGCTTCTTAGGATTGTGATACCCATTCACCTTCACAAAATTCCCTATCTTCTTGTTTTTTAAAAAATGCCTCAAAATTTTTGGCTAGTTCTTCCATTGTTTGAGGCCACTCTTGGTCAAGGTACATTGCTCTTGGAGTAGAAGTTGCATCTTCAAGGGCCTTTTGCCAATGCACTCTATTCAAGCAAACACATTGCGTCTAAGTTCAGTAAAGTTTGGGTTCTACTTCTCTCAAATCTCCTACATCATTGAGAGGTATGTGAAATCCCAAATCAATAGCAAGAACAATACCCATTTTGCAATGATGTACTTGGTATAATAGTATTTTTCCAATTTCTCCACTCTAAGAGACCACAATTCAACCTTAGCCACTATCTTCCTTTTCTTGGATGACATGGTGTTACAAAACTTTGCACTATGATCACCAATTCATGCTTATCTCACTAATTGTTCTTCATTCAAGTGTTGTTGTACTTTTCTTTTCTCTCTCTAGCAACACACAAGGTGCTTAGCTATGGAGTTTGTGCATAGAAGTTTTCATGTAGACCTATCACTAATAGGTTGAGCCCACTAGTTTTCCAACCATCGGAACCTTAGGCATACAAAGCACAAAGAAGATACAAAAACAAGAAAAATAACAACTTCCATGATTTTGATAATATTTTGCTTCAATGAGCACTTGCTCAGTCCATGACCTATTCTCCATTTATATTCCAAGAGTTGCTTCCAAGAGCTGGACTTTTAACATCTTTTAATGATAAATTTTTTATGAGATTCAAATGAAAATAACTTTCTCCCAATAGCTATGTTAGAGGTTCTAAGATAAAATAAATAACTTATAAGATAAAAGTTTTGATAATATAAAGAGAATCTCAATTGGACTACTACAAATATTTTAACAAGGTCTTAAACTTTGCCTAATATTTATAGTTCAAACCCTAACTAAGGCTCAAGTATTAATTCTTGCATAAATTTTGGTGAAGTTTTGGCCCAAGGATTCATGTAAATAATAATACAATTCTTAGAAAGGTATAACCTTCACTCATGACTTCAAATAAAAGATGCAGCATTCAATTGTAGTTGAGATCAAATTGCTCCACTTAGCTTACACTAGTATTTCTAACATAGTTTCTTGCACCAAATTTCACTATCTATAAGCCTTAAGCCAACAAAATATTAGACAATAGTTCATTTTACTCTTGGCTAAACCTTTATAAAGTTTGATGGCTGTATCCAAATCAAATCCCTAGATATGAGTCAATTCCCATTTATGGCTTACTTTTGAGCTCTACAAGGAAACATGATCCAAGACCTTGAATTCTCCATTTAAGAAATTACCCACTTTTTTTTTATCCTTGCTTTTCTTTTCTTTTGTTGTTTTTGTTATATTAGAGTCCAATTCATACATCAAGAAGTATCCTTTGTAGGAAGTAATGGTTTGCATGGAGTCATAATCCCATGATATAAAGGTATGGGATGCCTCAACAAAATGGGCCTACAAGGCTACCCAACCTATTTTGAAGTTGGACCCATTTTGTTTCCATTCCATGGAGCCTATGACCAAGCTTGCTAAACAAAATGACTTGCTCCACTATGAAGACACCTTGACTTCACAAAGTTATGTGGGACAACAAGAGCCACCATGACTTTCCAACAATACAAAAATACACAAATTTCTACCATCATTTCATGATCACATGAAAAGATACACGCGTTGCCATTTGTGACCGCTTTGCGCTTGGGCTCATACATGTGATGGACAATTGTAATCGTTTACCAACCGCTGTGAAAAAAGAAAGTCAGACCTTACTCCATTAGGACTATAAAAAGGCTAACACCATTCCATGAGTCAAACCTTTCTATAGTTTCAATTTTCACTTTTCACTTTTCACTTTTCCAATTGTTGCATTTCTTTCTCCACAACCAACATCTCTTGTGATGTTATGCAAGCAATTTCTAGCTTGGATTGCCAAATTTTGTCAAGACTGTCAAGAGCTCAAGAAGAAAAATTGTAGAATAGATCAAGGAATTGCATTGTCAAGAGAATTCAAATATTCAATCATGGTGGGACAAACTCCAAGAAGGGAAATTGAGTTGAGAAGAGCCAAGGTGGTAGAAATCTTGAACAAGACTTGATATTTCCAAATGAGAACTGTCTACATCAGACCGACTACATCAAGAAAAGGAAGATAGACTGCTTGCTATGGGATTGGGGTCTTGCGGATGTAGCCATGCTATAAGAAATTTGTGAAAATGTAGAGAATTTGAGTGGGAAATCATTATGAGGATATCCCATGATGTGGATGGAGGATCACTAGCAATGGGTGTTGCCGTACTATTAATAGCTAGACATATAACCTAAAGGTGAAAATTGGTTTGGTAACATCTTGAAGGATGTTGTATATGACGGACTAAGTAGATCAGACAGAGGTATCACCAAAAGAGTACTTTTACTAATAGGGCAAGAGTGAAAAATAACATGAAAACTTCAAAGCCAATTTTGGAGGCCTAAACAAATGAAGTAGGCCTCAAAAATAGGAATTTTCTCCCCCCCCAATGAATGAAATGCTGGCCTTTATTCCCCCTTTTTTTGTCTTGTAAAGAGCTTTCCAACGGTACCCCACCCATGCAATTTTAAGACTCTTATAGAAAGATTCCCTAAATATTCTCTTTGGTTGATTGATCAACCAGATAGGACAAGAACTGATATGTCACCCATGTGGGCAACTTATCTAAGGATGGAGCTTGCTAACATGTCACCAATCCATGTATCCAATCCAAGGGTGGAGATTCCTTTGAGAGAATCCTCTTTGCTATATAATAAAGGCAAGGTGCTCCTTTGGGGCATCAAAGTATTGAGTGTGAAGCTTTGTGTTTCTTCTCTTGTGTTTCTCTTGGAAGTTCTCCTATCCTTGAAACATAACAGTTGGGCATAGATTGCTTGCTATTTGGGGGAATTCATATCGATACTTTGCATAGCCTTCCTAGCAAATAACTAAAGGGGAGAATTAATGACTCATTCATTAGAGAACATTCGGTGCATGGGTATAAGATCAAATATATGAAGGAACCTACTTGTCAAACCATCACTGAAAAGATAATGTGGTTGTTTTCTTTGAAATGAAAAAAAAACTACATAAACCAAAACAAAGCTAACTTTTTCCAACTTGTACACAAGCAAAAGCCAATGAGTTGGGCCAAAACATTTCACGAACAAGTCATCAAGTTTTTGGACGACATGACTAAAGGTTCCATCACCATTGTGACCCCTTCATTGTTCAGTTCTACATTGGCATGAACCTCTTGATAGACAAGAAGGAGAAGTTCCCATCCCACCTACACCATCTAGCTTACTTTAATGGATACCCAGACTTGCTTAAGGAGATCACTAAACATCATGACGTAGATGAAGAGTAGGCTCAAATTGGAAAGTTTATGTGGGTGTGGAGACATAAAACTCCATTATCATTCAATCAAAGACACTTATAACACAAGTGAAAGTTCAAGCCTCCAAGAAATAAAAATGACCTCAAGAGTTGGAATCTTTGTCAAAGGATAGCGGGATTAAAGCTAGGTCATACAAGTTGATTCAAGAGGATTGTCTATTGCAAGGAATGGGGATGGCTAACAAACAAGTTATTGCAGCTACTTAGAGCATGAAGTCAGGAGAGCAAGGACTCCTTCACATGAGTTTTGTCACCCATAAGAGAAAAGGAGGAGGACCAAATGACAAGGCCCAATTGTCACCCCTGGTCGTAAAAAATGAATTACTTCCAATGAACAAGAAGAAGACATCAATTGCAAAACCTGCCCTCCCAACCTTTGCTCTAGTCTTCACTTTGGTTCCTAACAAGGGAGAATCTTCATATTACAAAATGAAATGGAGATTGAAATGTTGACTTGCCCGGTGGTGGATTTTGTGAAAGAGACCAATGACAATGAGACAAAGACATCACGCCAAAGTCCAACAAAACTTGCAAGACAACCATTGCTATCCCCAAGATAGGAAGGATAGAGAAACAAAGATGATATCATTGTTGATACAATAACCCTAACCAACAGCAACAAAGCGTCTATGAACAAGAAAGTGGCTCTAGCTCACAAAGCACTAGAGATAAACATTTTGGGCCACAATGAGAGCCCCTATAATGACAATTGAGCAAGGATGGAAATTCTTTTCCTTGGCTAATAGAAGCCTACACCATTCATACCATGACACCGGTAACAAAAGAATTGAAAGAAATTTTGCCAATATACCAAAATGTAACATTCCAAGGATAAGAGAAACCCCAAGAGAAACATAAGAGAAGAAGCATAAGGTTCCATTCCTCAATACTCTAATGCTCCAAAGGAGCACCTTGTCTTTATTATATAGAAAAGAAGACCTTCAAAGGGAGCTACACCCTTGGATTAATTATATGGATTGGTGATATGTCAGCAAGCTACACCCTTTGGTTAGGTTTATAGATTGGTTTATGGTTTAATAGGTCCTTGTCCTATTTGGTTGGTCAAAAATATTTGACCAAAGGGAATCTTTAGGGAATGTTCTTGTAGGAAGATCAGAATAGTATGGGTGAGGTACTGTTGGAAAGATCTCAATAAGATAAACAAGGGTGGAGTATTTTTAACCTTTACCTCCTCTACTTTATTTTCCAATGGGGATAAAATTCTATTTTTCAAGGCTTGATTCTTTTGTTTAAGCCTCCAAAATTAGCTTTGAAGTTTTTAGGATGTTTTTGGCCTCTACCCTATTAGTGAAAGTACTCTTTTGGTGACACCTCTATTTGATCTACTTAGAGCATCATATATAACATCCCAAAAGATATCACCAAGCCAATTTCCACCTCTAGATAATTTTTCTAGCTAATGGTATTACAAACCTCCCCCATTTTAAGATGTAAGGTTGTTGCAAAGCTGATGCTCAAAAGATTGCACTAACACTAGTGCATTGGTCAAGTTAGTTGTGGACTCCCATGTTGCATCATACAATGATTACTCTTTCCAATGTATGAGGTATTCCACATGCTACATGGATTGGTGACATGCCAGCAAGCTACACCATTAGATTAGCTAAATGGATTGGATCTGTAGATCCTTGTCTTATTTGGTTTGACAAACAAGTTTGACCAAAGGGAATCTTTGGAGAATCTTCTTGTAGGAAGCTCAAAAAAACATGGGTGAAATCTCATTAGAAGGATCTCAACAAGAAAAACAAGGGAGAGAAAGTGTTGCCTTTTCCCCCTTTGCCTTCTCTCCCAAAGGGCAGAGAATTCCATTTTTGAGGCCTAATTATTTTTTTTAGGTCTCCAAAATTGGCTTTGAATTTTTTAGTGTTTTTGTCCTATACCCTATTAGTAGAAGTACTCTTTTGCTGATATCTCTATATGATCTACTTAGACCATTTTATATAATATCCATAAAGATATTGCCAAGCCTCTCTAGATAATCTATATATATCTAAATGTATTACATAGAAACTAGATCCAAAAATGAAGGACCAATGGTCCTCATCCACCACTTTCATCATCTAGTCAAATCCAAAACAAACAAGAAGGACAAGGAAAGTGAGGAGTGCCGCAAGGAGTTAGTTCCAAAGAGAGGAACTAAAATGGAAAGAGGAGTATGAAAAGCTAATCCAGGGGTTAATTAAAGAAGGAGGTTGAAAACTAGTCTATAGCCTATAGGTCTTCAACTAGTGAATTCAACAAGAGGAAGAGATACAAAATCAAGAAGAAAAAATTGCAGCACTATAAAATGAGCTAGAAATGGTCCAAGCGGATGTGAAGGCAGTTGAGACCAGATATGACAACCAAAAATAGCTGACTGACCTTTGCATCTCTAACCTATCTACCAACCTTAAATGACAATAAGAGAAGATGTTGGAGTAAGACAAGTGGATTTGTAAGGAGATGACTAACAATCTCAATGCTAAACAAGCTTATATAGAGAATAAATGATGAGAGCTACTCACAACTATTGGGCACACAACCGCCCAACTACTCAGCCAATTGGAGCATGTAGAAAATAAGACCTTCCAAAAAACAAAGGCAAAGGATCTACACACTCAAATTGACATGTTGAAGAGGAAGACATACTCAAAAGAGCATTTCAAAGCATTGACTACAAAACTCTAGAGACACACTAATGCCTATTTGAGGAGGCTCAACCAGATTTGAATGAAAAGTGGATGGCTATGAAATGGAGCTTGCAGACCTAGTTCAAGGAGGCTGAGAGTTCATCCCAAGGACCACTTGCCTCTCTCATCAAGGAATAACAATTGGAGCCTAGCCTTACAAATATAGTTGTTGGCATTATTTTCTTTAAAAATGAGATAGTACTTTGTACATACTATCAACATTTTCATTTTTGTAGTCTTAGGAAGTTTTTAGATATACATACTTTGTAAATAGGTACCTAGGCTAACCCAATATGTCATGTTAGTTTGTTGGAATTATTGCTATAACTACTTACCATTAGGTTTAGGGTTAGGATAAGATATGACCAAGATTTAGCAGTTTAGATGTACTTAGGAAATTTTCATCCATTATAGCCATTGGATCTTTCCACAACCGAGTAGGAAATGCATAAAAGGCTTAAGCATAATGTTCACGGGTCCATTTGGTGCATTCTTCTTTTGCAAGTAAGTACAAAGTTTATACCATCAAGACTCATGAGTTGGTGTATGTGTATTAGTCTACCCTCTAAATGAATGTATGATCAACTAATTTAGGAGTGACAAATCTTGAGGTACAAAGCAAAGCATTGGAGTGAAATAACACATTCATGTAGAAATAGAGTACATCTCTTTAGGAGTTTGGCTCAAGTCAAGAATGATATGATAACATGCCTATGAAGGCCCGACATCTTGTCAAGTAACACTCCTATGTAGGATTAAGCATCACAGATTGTTTCAGACTCTCATAACCTTGTGCCTTTTGGAAAGAATCAATGTGGTCACTGTTGTAGTCCTTAGAGTGATGTAAGTTCTGAAATCCCTAACTCTAGTTTAGTTTGCAAAATTATCAAATGGGTCTTGATAATTTTGTGCAGAGAGGTAGTAGGTTGCATTTTTATGTCTTGTGGTGAGAGTAATGAGCAAATTCTAGCTCCTATAAGCCACAATTTGGTAGTTTGGAGCTCAGAAAAATGACCAATGAGCAGAGAGATTCTAGAATAAAGAGAGATTTGTTATGAATGAACTCATCCTTTCTTAGGAATCTCTTAGATTTGAACTTTTAGTACATAAGAGAGTAGATTGCTTAGCATTTTGTAGTCTCACTTGTCTTGGTGACATTACACTCTTTTGGAAATAATGCTGCCCAAGAGGTTAAGCATGAATTTATAGATTGTCATCATTATGTCACTATTTATCTCATTTTAGCTATTTGCAACTTGGATCCTCAAGGGAATAACCTATTCTTACCAATTATACTATAGTGAGTCAACACTAAACCAACATAGTAATTCATATGAAACCTTTGCATAAAAGTGTAAGACCTAACTATCAACAATATTGGAAGTTTCATAGACTGATTCAAACCAATAACTTGGGAAATCACCAAAATACCTAATCATAATCTCTTCTCTAACACCTTGATTTTCAATACACAAACTCAATTGATCAGATCAGATTTAAGGTAAACTCAAACATGGATTTTTTGGGTTTACCTCACCTGTGGTACCCACATTTTTCATTTTGGACGAGTTTATAAGAAGAAATGCCTTGCTGAAACCAAATTGAAACCAAATGGAGAAGAAATGAGTTCAAACTTGTGTTTTGATCAGACCCGAGGAAGTCAATTTCATGTAAGAGGAAGAAGTGCTCGATTTGGATCAGACCCAAAGAAGCTTACTTTGTGTCAGAGGAGGGAAAAACTCGGATCAAACGTTAAGGTGGGCAAACCCAAAGGAGAAATAGAAGTTGCAGGTCAGGATTCTTGCGGGGGCCATATTTCAGTAACCACAACTCCAAATCAAGCGTGCTATATCTCGTTGGAAGCGTCTTGTTCAGTGCTTTCCATTGCCACCAAAATCGCAAAGTTTGGAGGTCTGTAGAAGAAGTAACAAGCATTTGAAATTTCTTGAGTAGATGTACTTCGGGTCAAAGTGTCTTCGGGTCAATGTGACTTCGTACTTTGTACTTTGGTGACTTCGGGTCATGAGACTTTGCCTCAAGATGAAGATGACTAAATCAGAGGTAGTCGGACCTCGGAGTGCAGTGAAGGTGACTTTGGGAGTTTTGCCAGAGGGATTAGAGGAAGTTAGAATATGGAAAGAAGATAATTAAGATACCCATGCCTTCAATTGTAGTCTTGATTAAAGATGGAACATGAATTGAAGAAGAAGTAGCAGTAGTGAATAAACCCAAAGTGCAAGATCAGACAATAAGTGTCTTTGGGTTAGTGACATGAGTGATTAGGAGAAAGTGGGTTACAAATTGAAGGTGTAGATAGTGTATTCATGGTTTCAATTACAATTCTTGATGATGACACAATAGAATTAGCAAAAGAATTGATAATAGTTAAACCCAAGGTAAGAGAGATAGGAGTGCAAGTGTCTTCGGATTTGACATTTGACACATTAGAGAAGAGTGGGTCGAAAGATGAAGAGTTAGATAGATTACCCATTAGTGCAATTTCAGATCAGGAAAGAGAATTGCTGGATCTGGTCGAAGAAGTAGGAGATGTGAAACCCGAGGAAAATGTTGTAGGAAGTAAGATTACTTCGGGTTCGGGTGTGAAAGCCGAGGAAGAAGTAGACATTGGATCAGATTAGTAACCAATTTGAGATTTGAAGGGGCAGATATGAAGAGGTGCATTGTCATTTCGGATCTACAGGTTAGAACAGTTGTTGTAGAACGGTATAGTTGTTAGAATTGTTGATTGCTTCACTATTTAAGAGTGGCATTCGCAGGAAATTGTTGTTCAGTGCTCATTATTTCTGAGAATAGATAAAGCAAAGTGCTGTGAAGCAGTGCTCGTCGCTTGAGCTTGATTTCGAGTATCAATTTTGCAATTGTGTTTGTGAGTGTTTGGAGAAATTTGAAGTGCAAGTCATAGTGCTTGTTGGATGTTGGATTCCACAGCCTTGATCTTAATTCTGTGTGTTTGATCCTGAGTGAAGTGCAATCAAAGCAATGCCTTGATAGATCTGAGAGGAATTGTAGTGTTGGTAGGATTCTGCATTTGGGAGTGCAGTATGAAGTTGATGTGAAGCAATTTCGATCGAGGAAGTTGTGCCTTCAGTGGAGGGGTGGAACACAATTCTGAGGCAAAGTCTTTGCAGTGAAGTGCCGTTTTTGGGAGAGCCTGAATCATCACAATCAAGATTGTTTGGAAAGAATTGATGGATTTGTAATTAAGGAGTGTTAATTCGTGACAAGACTGCGAGTCAGTGCTTATTACTCTCTTCTGGGTGTGGTTTCTACCTGAGAGATTAAAGACGCAATCAAGAAGAACTTAATCGTTACTTTGCTTCGTATTTGACCAATTTTGACTCGTATCTCTGCGGGAACAAACTTTACTTACCCGATTGCCGCAAAAGTGATATTTGCCGGGTTGTCACATCACCCAAAATTTTCTACTCTTCAACCATATTGATAGGTCATGAAAAACTATAATATAACTCTCAAATCTTCCAATTTGTGCACTTGGGTACAAATTGACTCCCTTGGCTTCAATTAATCATATCCATACATAATTTTTTCAAATCCCTTGATTATAGAATATAACCTATCTGCTCACCTCTCCACCTATGATCTTCTCTCCCCAAATACACTTTCTTAACTTATCCAAAGGTCAAAAAATCCAAACTTTACATGTTGGAACCCAAATTCTTGTAGTTTTGTCACTTAGCAAATTCTACTTTTAACACATGGACCCCACAACTCTACCAAGTTCCTCTCCTTCTACAAAAGCACATAAGAAGTCAAATTCTAAACCTATCCATAAGTAAGAACAAGAAGGTTAATAGGACTTGGGATTTCCATCATGATACCATAAATATAGACCCAAAATGTGCTATCATCCAAGCTCAAAAGTGATCATGGTGCAAAATCTGAAGCTTGATGAGAAAAGTATTTGTGAGTGGCAAATCAAGAGCATGGAACATATCTAGTTGAATGCTCTAGCTCTCACACTCTATTATAACTCTCACTTTCTGATATCTCTTCTCACTTGAGACTCCTAAGAACAAAAATCTCCTTTTTTCTATCAAGTATCTACCACCTATATACATAAGAGCCCTTGAAAAGAAAAAAATTGTAATCCATTGTGACCACCCAACAAGTATCACTTTCATAGTAATTGATGAGTAATTGTTTGTTCCCATAGAGATACTAGTAAGGAATGGTCAATACAAAGTAGAAGTAACACTTCAGTTCTTCTTGGTTGTGTTTTTAGTCTCTTGGGTAGCAACTGCACCCTAAAAAGAGTAACAAGAACTCAATAACAATTCTTGTCACAATTTACATCACCCAAAATCACAATTCTTGAGATCCTCTCCAAATTGATATTGATTATGATGATTCAATTGCTTTAAAGAAAGCTACTTCACCACAAAGTAACTATACCTTGGAATTGCATTCTACTCCGCTACTAAAGGTAAAGGCTTCTTAGTCAAAGAAATTTGCTTCAATCCAACACATTTACTCAAAAATGACAAAGACTACCAACACTTCAATTCTTCATAGGTTTGTCAAGGCATTGCTTTAATTGCTCTCCACTTAGGATCAACCACAAAAAATAGAATCAGAGTTTTAGAATCCAACATCTAACACATTCCAATTGCACTATGAGCTTCTCCACACATTCACAAACATACACAAAAGATTGATACTCAGAGTTAAGCTAAAATGATGAGCATTGAGTGTTAAAGATAGAGTAGATAGGAAAATAATTGAAGTAGGAGATAATTTTTGTCTTAGATTAGATTTGGTTGGATCAGAATTATATCAACTTTGTAGTAAGGAGAACCAAGAAATTCAATCCAAAGTAGTTGAGGTTGGACTGCAAGTGACTTTGGATAAATTATTGGAGTTGTTTGAAATAGATAGGATAGAGAAGGAGGAGATAGGTAGTACAATCATGACTTCAATTTCAGTTTAGACTAAAGATGTGATAGAAGTAGATGAAGATATCAAAGTAGTAGATGGACCCAAAGTGCAAGAGGCGCTTGTAGGTAATTTGGGTGTAGAAGCCAAAGTTGAGGTAGTATTCAAATTGGATTAAGAGTAACTGATTTTAGATCTGAAGTGTGGAAGTTTTTCAAAATTAAAGCAAAGCAATCTTAATATTACCTCAACTTTGGCTTCTACACCCACATTACCTACAAGCACCTCTTGCACTTTGGATCCATCTACTACTTTGATATCTTCATCTACTTTTATCACATCTTTAGTCTAAACAGAAATTGAAGTCATGATTGTACTAACTATCTCCTCCTTCTCTATCTTATCTATTTCAAAAAACACCAATAATTTATCGAAAGTCACTTGCACTTCAACCTCAACTACTTTGGATTGAATTTCTTGACTCTCCTTACTACAAAGTTGATATAATTCTGATCTAACCAAATATAATCTAAGGCAAATATTATCTCCTACTTTAATCATTTTCCTATTAAATTAAAAAATTGTTCATATCAATGTCCTTCACATTATGCTTCCAAGTCTCTTGCACCAACAACTTCAACTCATGCAAGTGAGACTCCTCCAATTGTACTTTGGCCTCAGTGTTGGAGATTGCCTTTAAGCTAGGGTCAATCTCTTCCACTAATCCCAACTCCTTCTTCTTTGAGATCAGCTCATCTCGAATCATCTCCTCCAACAACTTCTCCCAAAGCATCATCAACTCCTCAGTATGCTTTGCTTCTAACTTCTTCTTCTTCTCTTCAGCTTAGTGCAGACTTTGAGCTTCTAAGTGCTTGATAAAATCCTGCAACCTCTCTTCTTCACATCCTCTATTGGCTAATTCTCATTGTCAAGCACAATCTTTCTCCACTACAATTGATCTCAACTCCTCTATTGCTTGCTTGTGTACAATTGCTTTGGTCTTGGAGTGCATCATTTTGAGTTGAGCATCATCAAATTCTTCCTTCAACTTCTCAAATGCTGCCTTTTTCTCCTTCAGCTTTACCTTCTAACATTCCAAGAAATCTCCATGCTTCTCAAAACTCTCTTGCAAATCCTTCAACCTTATCTACAAATCACCACATCAACCCAAAGTACTTTGGCTTCCTCCTTACATCAAGTCAATTTTTCCTTCAACTACATGACTTCATCACTCAATTTCTTCACCATATGAAGCTCATCCTTCACCTCTGAATGATTTTTCTTCATCTGCTTCATCTTCTCCTACAAATGCACTAATAAGGGACAAATGACATTTGATAGATAGATCACTCCTCTGAAACATTGTCATCCTTGTCTTTGGTAGGCAGATTTTTTGCTGGTGCCTTACCCCAAATTTTTGATCTCCTTGCCTTCAAATTAACCTCCTCCAAGCTATCTTCATTTTTCTTTGCTCGGCTTGGTCTTGCACTCATAGACTACATACTTCTTTGCAATCTCACCTGTCTTTGCAACATCATTTTTGGCTCTTCCTCCCAATCTTTCAAGATGTCATCTTTAGGTAATTTTATATACAGGTGTCTCCTCCTTCCATGCACTCAATCTCTGCATGGAACACCCAATCCTCCTCCTTAGCCACTTCTTCTATTGATTGTTGATCTTTGGGCTATTTTGTGTCTCAAGTTCAATCTCCAAGTTGTCCTTCTCTTCATAGGGGCACTATATCCTTGGGTCTACTTTGTTTCCTCAACTTTGGGATGGCTATTGGTATTGTCTTCTCTCATATGACAAAGTAATCATCTCTTCCTTGTGAATTGGATGACTAGTTTGAATTGGACCCACAAAATTGCCATTTCACCCCATTTCTCAAATGGGGCCAGTGGCAAAATTGGGCTCAAGGGCCATCTAGTAGTAGCCATTGGTTCTTCCATTCTTTGGAAAGCATCATAAGTTTGAATATGAGCTTGAGTATCCTTATACATTGTAGGCCACCAATACCCTATAGCAAGAATTTTAGTTCATTTTGGACTTTAGGGCATAATGCCCCTCCGATGCTTTTGAGTGTAAGGACTCAATTACGCCTCCTACTTTGTATACTTCCTAGCACCTTTGAAGTACTTTATCTTCATCTATCTTAAGCAAAATGTTATGCTTGAGCTGATATGGTCCCATTTTCCTAAGAAAGACTGCGCTTTATTCCGGGTCTAGTCCCTTAAGACACTAGCAAGTATGCAAATAATAATATTCTACAACATACCTTGTACTTTGCATTGCCATCAACTAGTAAAATTCTTCATAAGGAACCAATTATCTACCTTCAGATCTTGATCTTGAGTCTCTAACCTGGACAAGAAGTCCGCATTTGAATGCAAATCCCTCTTTTGTACTTGTATAGTGTATGTGAACTCTTGTAACAACAAGATCCATTGTGCAATTTGCCCAAGAAATCAGCCTTCTTCACCAATATTGTGGCGCATAATGGTCCACATGGAAAACAAACTTGTATACTAGCAAAGAGTGGCAAAACTTCTTGCAAGCATACACCATTTTGAGTTATCACACTTAGATTGATCAGACTTTGGAGTAGTAGTATTGGTAGTTAGAAGTATTTTGATAGTTACTCAAAGACTACTTGCTGATGGTTAGACTTCCTGTTTGGGGTATTGACTACATGGTGGGGCCCACTATCAATTGCACCATTCACACAATTAGGTGTGCCATTAGGAGGACCGTTAGAGTTAGAGATCCAGGTCAAAATCAAAGATATACTCTAGATGTGCAGCTCTAGAGAGCTCACTTCTTTGATGGTGAGCCTTGGAGTTCCTAGCTAGAGTGGATAGAAAGCCAACAAGCTTCATCTGGAGTCCCTAAGCTAGAGTGGGTGTAGCTTGACTGTAATTAGTGTCTAGTTGTTGGTAAATTGTTGAATGATAGATCAAGTATTGATATGATTGAGTATGATTCAAGTTGTGAACAAATTGATTACAGAGAAGTGAAAATCACGGAGAAATCAAGTGCAAGAACTAAGAATGTTGGTAATATCCCTAAGCTTGGTGGATCATGGTACCTTGATTGTAGTTCAGGTTTCCCTAAGGATGATTGTGTGTGGAAGCGTTGGGCAAATTTGGAGCCAAAGAGAGTCAATTTCAAGTGATAGTGTTTATTTTGAGCTCAAGAGGTGAAAGTAGGACCAATTTGGTGCAAATTGAGCTCAAAGGGAAAAATTGAAGGTGGGGTTAGGAACCCATACCTACAAATTAAAGAATTGAGCATTCTTATCTTTCCAATTTAGCTCAAGTGAAGATTTAGCGGAGGATTTGGAAGTTAGCTAACTCTAGGGATTTATGTTAGATTTCATGGAGGATTTATGTCAAATTTGGCAAGAGAAAGTCATAATCTATTCTCGGTGATCCTCATGGCTTATGAAGTAGATAGATAACTCTTATCATGTCAAATGCCAAATGGTGGTAGAGTCAGTCTAGTGTTGATTCATGAGATGGAAGGTTTTTTTTAGACTTCTTGTGATTGGACCCCCTCTATTCTATGCTTCTTGTTTGTGCACCATGTTTGTGTGAGGTTCCTTAACTTTAGAGCATTGGTGCTCTCAATAGTGAGATTGGAGTGATGACTAAGCAAACTACTTGTGTTTTTCTTTGGTGAGGCAAGAAGTGATGACTTGTAGAGCATGAGAGTGTGTGTTGTGATGGTAAGTTACAAAGTAGTTTACCCTATAGTTTCCTATCCCTTAGTGTAGTTTTTGTAGTTAGAGCTACATTAGTATGTGATGTTGGCACTTGGTGGAAATTCTTGGTTACCACTTGGGTACTTGTGGTGGTTACAATTGTGGTTTGAATTTTTTGGTTACTTTGTCACAACTGAGTTCTTTGGAGATTCCAAAGGAGATAGCATTGTAGTATGTAATGAGTTTACCTAGAGTTGCACTTGGTATTAACCAATATCTCAAGTCCTAGTGAGGAAAGAGATTGACTATGAGTTGGAGTTTGACATAAGAGTTGATTCAATTGAGAGTTCACTTGGTGTGTCTGCATTGTTGTTATGTGACATGGATAAGATTTATGGGGCCCCCAAAGGTCCTAGATATATTAATCTAATATAGTGGGTACCATTGAGTTGGATTACTTCATTTAGGAGTTTGATAGTTGGTGTGATTTGCAACAAATGTGAAACCTAACTTTTTTCACACCTTTTGTGGCATGGAAGGGGTTGTTTTAGCACTTGGAAGGTCTACCAATAGACAACTATCATGAGTTCAGGAGAGCTCACTTGGAGGAGATTGAGCTATGGAGATAGTATTGGTCTCTAAACTATGTCTCCATCACTTCAAGCTCAGTTGCTAGGGGTACCCATGAGTTCTAGCTGGTAGCATTGGTGAAGCTAGAAGAGGTACACTAGTTGGAGATAGTGCTACTACAAGTGGAGGTACCACTACAAGAGGTGGTGTAGTACCGGGGTTCAACCATGGTGGAGTTCTTCTAGTTGAGGTAGAACTACCAAGGAGTGCAAAATGACAAGTTGGGGAGCTTGCAAGAGTTCTTGCGGAAGGCAGGAGAGAGCTTACGCAAGGCATGCACTTGAATGAGATGGCTAATCAGTTTTACTAAGGAGTTATTGAAGCCTAGGCAGTCAATTTTGGTATGGGATACTAGACAAGGAGTTGCAACATAGAGTCTATGATGCTACATTATTACAAGCTACTTTGCCTACTTTGGCAATGGTCTTTGGTTTGTCTAAGCCTTAATGAGCTCAACATTGTGGAGGAGAGAGTGGTAACATCTGGATTTGGAAGAGAGACCTCATCCACAATTGTTACTTCTTCTAGAGTGCAACAAAGTGCACCAAGCCATGTTGGATTTCAAGGATAGAGTGGACAATCTAGATCTTATGGAGCAAGTTGAGGACCTAGTATAGCTAGACCTTTACCTTCATTTTTGGGTCAACAACAACTATTGAGTGGTGGTGTTGCTTGTTGGACTTATGGTGGACCTCACCATAAGAGAGCGTGCACTTAGAGCAGTGGATCTGATACCTCTAGTGCATCATAACCAACACAAGGATAGTGTAAGCATTGCCATAGATTTGGTCACACTAGTGACCGATGCTTTTACCTACACCCGGAGTTATGGAGTGAGAGTGCTGCTATGACAAGTAGTAGAGGAACTCTCGATCATGGAGGATGAGGTGGTAGAGGTGGTGGTAGAGGATCCACACCTAGTAGGGATGCAATACCTACCCTTAATTTTGATACAACCATGGCTACTTGCATTGAGCAATTGGAGCAAAGATTGACTAGTATGGCCATAGCTCAAAGGAGATCAAATTTGGGTGCTGAGACTTCCACCTCATATGTTAGTGATAGAGATGTCTTGGACTTCATGTATGGAGCAACACATGTAGATGCATCTTCTATAGTGACTAGGAGTGCAATACATGATCCAAAGCCTAGAGGAGCACCAATGGAGTTGGACCTACAGAGAGGAGAAGTTAGGAGACAAGTTAGACTTTCCCAATCTTTCATGCTCTCTCAGGCACTATAGATGATCTCCATGGCTCCTAGTGCCCGTGTGGTAGGTGGTGATGGAGGGCATGATGATGGTTGACTACCCTACCTAGTAGTCAACCATTTGCTACAACACAGATTGAGTCTAGCTTAATGTTGAGAGCAACTCAATTGATTATGCACTTTCAATTATTCTCAACTAGTGATATGTTTACATTGTGAATTGACCTAGCCCCAATGTTCCGGTTGGCTACCATGCTTTGTGATAGTAGGGATGATGTGGTTCTTGCTTCTAGAGAAGAAGTGGTTGATAGTGGAGCTGACTTGATTGGGAGCATGGGATCCACTCAACGACTAGTGGTTTATGGCAGACAACAATGGCTAGATTAGAGGAATTACTAATTAGACCGGCCTTTTGGCGAGCATGGTTTACACCTAGAGTTGTCTTAAGATAACCAATGGAGTATTTTTTGTTTGGTGGGACCTTCAAGGAAGGTCTATACACCATAGAGGGTCTTCCTAGACTTTGGTGTGCAACCTCTTATGTTGGAGAAGGCTTTAGTTATCTGTCTAGAGTTACAAAAGATTGATGTGGAGAGGTGTCTATTTCATATCCAGACATCTCTAGGAGGTGGTTCTACACAATATATCACATGTGGAGAGCTTGTTGTCCAGATTAAGCTTGGTCATCTTACTAATAGCTTTGAGGTGATAGCTCATGCCATTGCAATTATAGCTAAGTCATATGATATGTTAGTTGGGATAGTAGTGTTACCCTATGGGTTTCAATATTGACTATTGGGAGGAGACAACCTCCTATAGACCAGGTTGGCAGTCAGGTGAGGGATGGGTATGCCAACTACCAATACGCTTAAGTAGTGGTAGTCTTGGCTCACTACAATTTGGGACCATGGTAGCATCAATTTAGTGGTTCTATTACTTGGCCTAATGACTTATTGGAGGGGAATGCCCATGTAGAGGATACTCCAATACTAGAGGAGATCACTTGGATTTGGAGTAAGAGTGGGATTGTTTCTATCCACCTTGGATGTTCTTTTGTGGAGTTCAAAGGAGGCATTATAACAATAGGCAGATCAGTTGGTGCAATAGGCTTGGAGAGGAGCCTTTGTACCACAAAGAGACTAGTGTGAGGATGAGCTTCCCAAGTCAATTACCTTGACCTTGTTGGACATCACCTTGCTTGGCAGTATCTAGTAGAGGAAGTATGTCTATTGGAGTTGTTTTGTGAGATTAGCGCTTGACTAGCGGCGGTAGTATAGGCGGGTATACAAGTACAGAGGTACTTGTATAAAGAGAGTGATGAGACAATTAAGCGAGTCTTTCTACATCATGTAACACACTTGGCCTATCCGTACCTTGAGTTATTACCAATGTCAACAGTCAAGGGTTACCAAATGACCCTACTAGTAGACATTTCCTTACTAGGGTGCAAAATCTGGAGAGACATGGTCCCATTCATTTAGTGATTTTTGGATGGCCATATTAGGAACATACACGTGTTTGCCAAGGTTTGGGCCTTCAAGATCCCTGTTCTGGTGTGTTTTGGGAGATGTTATGTATACTACAACATCGTTAGGTTCATTAATCTATTTCTCCAACCTACATTTTGGAGAATGTCTCTTTGATGGGTGATTCTCACACTCAGGTGGTGGTGAGTACACATCAGGTCCATTCTTGGATAGACTTGCCGTGTTGTTGGATGCAGCTAGAGTGGGATCATGGGCCCATTGTCTTTGTCTTTGGTGAATGAACTTCTTTCCTAGAGAGGTTCTATGGTGTACTTATGATGGGATTCAATGACTAGCCCACCTCAATGTTGATGACATCTCAGATGTTGGGCATCAATCTCAAATGGTGGTAATGGCTGATAGGTCACCTATGGCAATGGTGAACCTAGTTGGACAGCCCCAAGCCACTTTTCCTACACTTATGAGTTTTGTAGTTCCCGTGCTTTTTGAGAAGGAGATCCTAGCTTTGTTTGGGACTCATAGTTACAACAATTGGTAGAGCCCAACACCGATGAGAGAGAGCAAGCTAATAGGTCACCTATGGCAATGTCAAAGGCATCCAAACATCAAGTGTTAGGTCAATCTATGGACCTAAAATGTTTGACTTGGATTGTGAGCCTTGGCTTGGCAAAGTTGTAACACCCATTTGTGCATGTGTGTGGTATTGTGATGTTTAGTTTGGTATTATAAGTACTCAAGATATAATATTTATATAGAGATACAAGATAATTCTAGGAATAGGAGTGGATTTTAGGAAAAAAGAGTTTAGAATAAAATTTGAAGAGAGTGTTGAGAGGATCCAAAAACCTACACCACTTGGAGGAAAGAGTGAGTCTAAGTGCTTTTTATGTAGAGAGAATGGACATAAGGCAAGTTCATGTCTATTGGCTTTTGAGAGCAAGAGATTGAGGGAAAAGAAAGGCTTACTTGACTTTTGTTTGCATGTTGGACCTCTTCACCAAGGTTGGGAGGGAGAAGATCTAAGACCAAGGACTTCCAAAGGACATGAGTGTAGTGGAGTAAAAGCACGTTTGGAGACTTTGGTGAAATAGCTTAGAGAGAGTCTAAGTATAGAAACAAAAAAACTACCACCTTCATCAGCTAGTTCTCAAGATTCATGATGGAGATAATCTTTCAATTTATGGATAAACTATCCATGAGAATTTGATTAATATGCACTCTAGGATTTGATAGGGGCTATGCTCATCAAGAATTTTGTGGGAGGGTAGAGACCACAAATTAGAAGTAAGGTGAGATATGGGAAACCTTCTTCCAAGGTTGAAGCTATCAAGATTGCAATTTGTAGGGACGAGAGTTTGAAAGGAGATGAGTGTGATTTGGTGGTGCAAGAGGTTGTGCATCCTCCTCAAGACTACAATTATGGGAGAACTTATGATAATTTGGTGGCAAGGGTTGCATCACAAGTATAAGTTGCTCAACTCTTGCACCTCCACCAAAAGATCTACTTCAAACCATCAAACAACAACTTGCAAATCTCAAGATTAATGTTGTGCATCTATAGGAGAAGAGAGATGTGGATCAGAATGTAGGGAGAGGGCCTAGGATTTATGGAAGCTATCCATATAGAGGAGGCCAACCAGTCAACAATTAAAATGATAGAAATTGTTTTGGTTGTGGAGGAAGAGGCCACATCCAAAGGAATTGTCCAAATTCCACTTACCATAGAAGAAGGGATTATGAGAGAGCCAAAAGAGAGAAAGAGGGAGGAAGTGAAATCCAAGTGCCTCCTAATCCAAAAAAAGGTAAGGGAATAACATACATAGATGTGGTTGAGAGCAAGTGTGAGAAGGGTGAGTGCTCAAACTCCAAAGGTCTTAATTTAGAGCTTTTGGCACAAGAGAAGAAGAGAGCTTGTTTTGTAGAGGATGTACACTCTTCTCAAAAATTTACCCATAGTAAAGATACTCCTATGTATACTAGGAGCACTTGCACCTCAACACCATCAAAAACCAAAACTCCAAGGAAGAAGTTGAGGATGGAGGACTTCTTGAATAGTGGAACTACAACAGTGGAACTACAATGTGTTGGAGGATGTTGGTAGTAACAAGGCTAACATCACAATGGGCCAATTGATTTCTTTGAACCCTACCTTGAGAAAGGAGCTTAGAGGTGGTTTTAGTTTTACAAGGAGCAAGAGGAAGAAGAAGGCAAAAGCTCTAGTTTCAATGGGGGTGGTGGATGCCAAACCAAACATGGGAGACTTATGAATATGCCTTGAAGATTGATGTGAGAATGAATGGTCATAATATCAAGGATGCATTGATTGATGGAGGATCTACAATGAATGCCATGTCAGAAATTTTGATGAAGAAGTTGGGTATGATACACTCTAGAACTTCAAAATTTATGGTAAGCATGGCAACCAAGCAATAAGTTCAACAATAGGGGTGATGGATAAGGTGGTAGTTTCAATTATGGGAGTTCAAAATCTCATGATTTTCCAAGTCTTGAAGGATTCAAGCAATGACTTACTTCTTGGGAGGCCATGGTTGAGAGAAACACACACAATTGATCAATGGCACAAAGGGTAGTTGAGGATGGGATCATCAACCCATAGAGTCATAGTTCCTATGACTAACATCACCAACACCTCACATTCAAATACACAATCTTTTGATTATTGGGAATTAGATTTTGAAGGAGCTTTGGATGGGAATAAAAGCATGGAAGAGGATGAATCTTAATCTTATTTAATCTGTATGCTATGGATTTTTCATCTAAGCCAGACATTTTGAAGGACCCAGATAAATCATCATTGATACTTGAGGAGATAGAGAGAAGGTTATCTACCCTCAAGTATGGTCCAAATGTTACCAAGGAGTAGAAAGTACGATTTGAGGAGATTTTCCACAAGTTCATCCACATGTTTGATTTCAGTTACAAGGATCTGAAGAAAGTCATCTTGAGGAGCACAAGATAGAGGTAGAGTCACATGCAAGACCAGTCCGCCAAAAGAAATGTTGCATTAACCTACCAATAGATTTGGTTGTGAAAGGGGAGATTGATAAGCTTAAGGAGGCTAGATTTATCTTTGAAGTGGAGAATTCAGAATGGGTGTCTCTCATTGTGTTTGTGAAAAAAAAGAATGGCAAGCTTTGGGTATGTGTGGATTACAAGAAGCCCAACATTGTTACTAAGAAGGAATACTCTCTATTTCCATTCATTGATGAGATATTGGAAGAGGTTGCAAGTCCAAGGTATAGTTTTGGAGATGGTTATAGTGGATATAATCATATCAAGATTGCACCAAAGCATCAACAACTCACCATGTCACCATACCTTGGAGAACTTATGCTTTCAAGGTCATGGATTTTGGGCTTTGCAATGCTTCAACCACATTCCAACGGTTCATGAACACGGTATTTGAACCTTTCATTGGGAAATTTATGAAAGACTTTGTTGATGAATTTTTTGTTTATGGGAGCAAGGAGGAGCAATTTGAGCATCTAATCAAGGTCTTGCAATGCTTGGATGAAGCAAATGCATCACTCAATCCAAAGAAGTGCATTTTAGAAGTGAAGAAGATCTAATTTTAAAGCACATCATCTCCAAGGATGGAATAGCAATTGATCTTGAGAAGGTGAGGAAAATCTCAAACCTTCCATTCCCTTCAAGCTTGAAAAAGTTATAACAATTCTTGGCAATGGTTGGGTACTATAGGAGGTTCATCTTCTCATTTTCCAACAAGGTTTATGCATTACCATCTACATGACAAAGGGCATAGATTACATGGTGATTTTGGAAGACAAGGAGGCTCTCAAAGCTTTTGAGGAGCTCGAGCAATCCCTTGTTGTAGCTCCAATTCTTGCTAAACATGATTGGAGTAAGCCTTTCATCCTCTACATTGATGCTTCTAATGTAGCTTTAGGATGCACTTTTATTCAATTAGACCAAGATGTGCATGATCATCCAATAGCTTATGCTAGTAGGCAGATGGTTTCAGTAGAAAAAAACTACTCTATCATAGAGAGAAGGGTTGGGAGTGATCTTTGGTCTCAAGAAGTTTAGACACTATTTGATTGGAGAGAAAGTCACCATTGTCAAAGATCACAAGGCTTTGAAGTACATCTTCAACAAGCCTAATGTGGAAGGGAGAATAGCAAGGTGGATGATACTCTTGTTTGAGTATGACTACCCCATTATGGATAGGCCACATAAGAAACATGCAAATGTAGATTTGTTATCTAGGGCCTATGATCATGATGGAGATAAGTCAAATGATGATAGCTCCCAATCACTCAAGAGGTTCCATGGAGTACAAGGAGATTGTAGACTTTGTTATAGGAGGTAACTATCCATAATGGATACATGCTAAAGAGAGGAAGGCCCTTGCAAAAAGATCTAAACCTTATACATGGTGGAGGATATTGTTTTTCACTAAGAAGCAGATGGTCTACTTTGAAGAGCAATGGGTAAGGAAGAGTCTAAATTACTCATAAAGGAGTTTCATGAAGGTTTAGTGTATGGAGGACACTCTATAGGAAAGGTGACTACTTTCAAGATTCTAGATGCAGGTTACCATTGGAAATGGATTTTCAAGGATTGTCTTGAGTATTGCAAAACTTGTCATGTTTGTCAAGTTTTTGCTAGAAGGTCTACCTACCACTCCACCTCTTAGATCAATTCCACTGCTAGGACATTTTGAGAAGTGAGGAATTGATTTTCTAGGTCATATCAATAGAACCCCAAGGAACAATCAATACATTGTTGTAGTAAATGATTATCTTACAAGTGGGTTGAGGCTAGACCATTGAGGGACAAGAATGAAGATGAAGTTAGGAGATTTCTTTATGAACACATTATCACTAGGTTTGGGTGCCTTTTGGAGTTAGTTTTTGATCAAGGAGGAGGGTTTATAGGAAGCATTACTATAGCCATGCTAAGACATTTCTCCATCACACAAAGAATAACTACATCCTATAAGCCAAATTCCAATGGCTTGGCAGAGAGAACCAACCAAACCTTGTGCATGATGTTGGCCAAAGATGCAAAAATAGAGGGGGTTAAACATCATTACGACAAGAGGATTCATGTAGTTTTGTGGGAGTATAGGACAAACATGAAGACTTCCACCAGATATTCTCCATTTCAATTGGTATATGGTATTGAGTCTAACTTACCTATTCCTTTTGATCTTCCTACCTTCCAAAGCATTCATAGAAGATTGAAGCAAGCACAAAGAAGTGATGCAAAGAAGCCAAGGAAGGATCAACTCATGGAATTGGAGGAGGTAAGAGCAATTGCTATGGTTCAAGTGGAGCAACCTTGAAGGAAACAAAGGAGAATTATGAATAGAGGCAAGGCAAGAGGAAGGTGGAGCATTTCAAACAAGGTGATTGGGCAATGTTGTTTGATTCTATTTGATTCAAGAGAGTGCAAAATAAGTTTTTTCCTAAGTACTTTGGACCTTTCATAGTGTAGAAGGTGTGGGAAAATTACACCTATGATCTCAGGGAATTGAGAAGAAGACACTTTGATAGGATTAACCATGATAAGTTGAAGATGTATCATAGAAGGTAGAGAGACCTTCACTTTGAAGAAAAAGTGAAAACTTAGTTTGGGAGTAAATGTAACACCCATTTGTGCATGTGTGTAGTATTGTGATATTTAGTTTGGTATTATAAGTACTTGAGATATATTATTTATATAGAGATAAAGGATGGTTCTACTTTAGTCATGATTAGCTAAATTTAGTCATAGCTAAGATAGAGGAGATCTTACTTTAGAGGAAGTGGAAAAGATAAGCATCATTATTTTGGATTCTAGTGTGTTGACTTGGTATTATTCTTAAGTGTTTAGCTTTGAGGAATGAGTTGAGAACTCTTGGACCCACAAACCTTTTTGTTTTGGATTCTACTATAGTCCAATGATAGCCCATGTGAAGGAATTCTTGACTTAGTGGTTGGGTCAAGATAAGACCACATGCTTAAGAGAATATTCCCATGAGCATGGATATTCCTTAAGCTTTTTGACTTTATTTGACTTTTAGCCTGGTAACTTGAGTAACTCTAGTAATTAATAAATTTGGTATATAATTATTTCACAAGTATATAAAGAAGAGATGAGGAGGTACCTATCATCCTTTCATTTGTAACTATCTCTCTATCATTGAGTTCTCTAGTGAGCAATGTCTTGAGTCTTGGAGTGTTAGCCTTGGAGGAGTATGATGGGGTTGGAGTTCTTTGCCTTCTTAGTCCATGGTGTGCTACCATAATAGCTATTAGAAGGTTGTCCTGAGTGAGAAACATGCCGGCTCATAGAGTAGCATAAGATGTGCTTGATAAGCATCATGACTTGGACACTTGTGAGCTCTAAGCCTATCAAGACAATTCAACCACATGATAGGGGCAATGGACCAAGTGGAAAAGGTATTCTTGGGATACAGCCGGTGGCTATGAGGGAGAGTTGTCTACTTGGAGTCCATCTAGGTGAGCATGGTCTACTTGGATTACACCCTTGGTCTACTTAGGATGTAGCTAGAGGACATATAGAGCTGGCAGCCAGAGTGGAGGGAGTTTTTCAGACTGAGGTTGGGAACTCTAGTGGTTGGGGGCATGACATTATCACTCCCAAGGGCCCAATGTAGTAGATAGTCAATATGTCTTCCACCTCTATGACAATTCTAGAGGATACTTGGGAGCCAGATCTGGGACACAAGCTTACAAGAGAGAAAAGACAAAGAGTTTGGAGGTTCTTGAGGTGCTACATAAGTTGTGTTGCTTTCAATATGAAGGATTTGGGTGCTCTATAAGGACCTAGTATTTGGATTGAGTTGACTAGCGATACACCAATTTTTTGATGTCCATATTGATGTAGTGATATGGAGAGAGCACTGATTCAGAGTTGGAGTAGAGACCTTTTTGAGGTTGGTTTGGTGGAGATTTCACATGGAGAGTATGCATCAACTTCAATGATGTCAACCAAGAAGGATATGCATAGAAACTACTTAGATTGACAAATATGTGGAGATTACCATCCTATCAATCGATAGACTAGGGCTTATTGGTATG
The DNA here is from genome assembly GCA_948567375.1 of Lunularia cruciata. NCBI lineage: Eukaryota > Viridiplantae > Streptophyta > Marchantiopsida > Lunulariales > Lunulariaceae > Lunularia > Lunularia cruciata. Next base: position 38,256,096 of record OX419755.1, on the reverse strand, counting down.
CCATGCCTACACCAAAGAAGATCTTTGATTTGATTGAGCATGCATAGGTATTTAGTACTTTGGATCTTCAAGCAAGATATCATCAATTGTTGATTAGGGAGGAAAAGTCCAAGATACAATTTTGGGCTATTGATCTTCACGGCAAGGATGTATTATATCAATGGAGATTCTTACCATTTGGGTTAAATAATGCTCTTGCTAAGTTCCAAAGGGATTGGATTTTGCTAGATGCTATATTGATGACATTTTGGTCTATAGCATTAATGTGGAGGAGCATGAGAGACATTTGTTGAAGGTGTTTGAGAGGTTGAGATCTCATGGACTCAAATTGTATCTTGGGAAGTGTAGATTCTTCCATGAGTAGGTTGAGTATTTGGGTCACACTATCTACCCTAGAGGACTTGGTGTTTAGTAGACCAAGGTAGAGGCTATTGCGCATATTCCTTGGCCTTCAAATGTGAGTAAAGTGCAAGCATTCCTTGGGTTGATGAACTTCTAACACCATTATGTTAAAAGGTTTTAGTACCATTGCTAAGGCCTCAACAAAGCTGACCAAGCTAATATTGGAGTGGTGTTGGGGAGATGAGGAGAGAGGTTTTGTAGAGGTCAAGAGAGGTTGACATCTACTCTTATTTTCAGGAGACCAATCAAAGGATGACCATTTCAAGTTCACACTAATTGGAGTATGTTAGGGCTTGGAGTAGTGATCACCCAACATGATGATGAGAGAGAGTTTGTGGTGGCCTATGCTAGTAGCTCCAACAATTCAGCAAAGGCAAAGTATAGTTCATATGAAGGAGAGTGCTTGGCAGAGTATGGGTAGTAGCACATTTGTGATGTTACCTATTTGGTAAGCCCTTTACTCTCATCATTGATCATCAGCCATTGAAGTGGTTGATGGAGTCCAACAAGCTTTGAGGAGGGCTTGCTCGATGGACTTTGATTTTATAGGAGTATGATTTCATGGTTACTCAAAGACCTGGAGTGGTGAACTATGATACATATGGTGCAAATACCTCCTTTAAATAGTAGAGCAATTGATAGTTACTAATAATTATACGGTTCTACATCAACTTTACCAACCTACATATCCAAAATGACAATGCACATCTTCATATTTGCCTCTTCAAATCTCAATTCTATTGTTACTCTCAAACCTCAATGTTGGCTTCCAAACCCCCGGTCCCCTTAAGAATTTCCCCTTCTTTGAGTCTCTTTAATACCACTCCTAAAAATTTTATTTTGACTATCTCTTCATTACAAACTACAATTGCACTCCCTTCTACTCTATCTACATCATTATTTACTGACCTACATGTCTCTAATGTCTCTAGTAGCTCACCTGATGACACTTGTACTTCTATATCAATAACTTTGGGCTTCTTTGCTAACTTCATCTCACTACAAAGTCTATCCAAGTCTGATCTAACAAGATCCAATCTAATATAAAAATTGTCTCCTACTTCTAACATCTTCCTATCTACACGATCTTGCAAACAAATCATAAGGTTATTCAACTCCTTGTCCTTTGCCTTCCTCTTCCTCATCTCTTGCACCAACAACTTCAACTTGTGCAATCTTGACTCCTTTAATTAACCTTTGACTTCAGTATTGAGCAATGCCTTTAACTTGTTTACCACTACTACTACTACATTCAAATCCACTCTTAGCTCTACTTTCTCTCCTCTTCTAGCTCAATGCCATACATCACCAACTCATCCTTGAACTCAACCTTCATTGCTTCCTTCCCCTATCTGTTCAAAACAAGTTGCTCCTCTTAGCAACTCTTGGAATTGCTCTTCCTCCCAACTATGCTCTGTCAACTCCCGCTGTGAGGCTTGGTCCTTATTGGCCGCTTTCTTCCTCATACTCTCCAACTCCTGCTCCATCACTGCTGCACTTACCTTTGAATGTATCACCTCTACTCGTGCATCAACAATTTCCCTCTTCAATACCTCAACCAACATCATCTTCTTCTTGACTTCCTCTCTACATTTTACCAAGTCCCCTTCATTGCTTCCAAGTTTTTGCTTCAAAGAACTGCTTCCTCCCAAAGTTCTTTGGCTTACATCTCTACTCTTGTAAGCTTACTTCTCAACAACAAGGTCTCTACACTCCACTTCATCATGACCGCTAATTCATCCTTCACGTTGTCATAGGGGAAATAATATACGTGAACCATTGGTGCATTTGGTGGGGGGATGGGAGTTTTGTTGACTTTTCGTTATAGTGACTTTGGTATTTTGTTATGTTATTGTATCTTGGAAAAACCTTTCATGCCATTGTAAAGTTGGAAGTTATTGTGTGTTGCCATAAAACTGAGGAAGTTTCAAGGGTTGAGTAAACTCAGAAATCCTTTTGTGTGTCAAGAGCTTGGAGGGTTCAAAACATCATGCACAAGCTCAGGATTGTTTTTATGTTACTGGATTTTGGGAGTCTTTCAATTTAGTGCCATTTGAGCAAAAGGCTCTCAAGAAAGTTTCATTTAGTAATTTTGAGCAAAAGACTCTCGAGAGTTTATTTGGAACACTTTGAGCAGAAGAGTTATCTTGGGATTTTCCATGTTGAGTAGTGAAAAAGTGGCCTAAGAAAGTTTTTTGAGTGAACAGAGGCTGAAGAAAAATGCCTTAAAAGGGTTTTTGGAAGATGTCTAGGTTTGGATGAGGATAGAAGGACATGGAGAATTTTTGAGTTAGGAAGCTTGGCTGGACAAGAACTATGGGAAAGGGTTTTTTTGGGAAAAGTCTGGCTAATGATTGAGGGCTGAACACGAAGGAATTTTCCCAGGGAAGTAGAGGGCAGGAGGCTAAGGGCTGAACAGGAAGGAAATTTTGCAGGCAATTAGAGGGCACACGACTGAGGGCTGAACAGGAGAGAAAGTTTAGGGAAGGAAGAAAAAAGAAATTTGGGGGATTTTGCCATGGACTGAGAAGGAAGAAAGGAAGGGAAAGGGTTTTTCGGGAGATGGCTGGCTGAGGACAAAGAGGAATGAAGGGAATTCTGAGTAAGAAGAGAAGGGCCTTGATCAGGACAGAGGGGAGTGAAGAATTTTTGAGTTAGGATGACTTAAGCTGTGACAGGACAGAGGAGGATTTGTTTTTCGAGAGTTGAGTCTTGGCTGTTGCAGGAGCAGGAGAAGACATTTTAGGGATGTCTTGAGTGAGCAAGAGAGCCTAGAGAATGCTACGAAGGATCTTTGGGGAGTGACAGGGCCAGTGGGGTTTGAGGAAGATGCCTCAAGTGACCAGGAGAGCTCTATGGGAGTGATATGGAAGAAAATCAGCTAGGAAGAGGCCTTGAGTGACCAAGAGAGCTAGAGAAAGCTTTGAATGATGCCTTAAGTTGTGACAGGACAAAGGAGGTGAAAATTTTGAGAGTTGAGTCTTGGCTGCTGCAAGAGGAGAAAGAAAATCTTCGAAGGACAAGAGAGAAGGATGTGCAAGAGTGGAAGACTGAGACTGAGAAGCATTTTTGAAGGTAGGGCTTGCTTGAGAGTGTGTGGACAGGAAGAAAAATTTCCGTAGGAATGTGAGAGGGTTTTGTGAGGATAGCAACAAGGCAAATTTTTGCAGGAATGTGAAGGCTGGAGAAATGAGTTGAAAGCTTGGATAGACGGGAGATTTATCAAATGTAAGGGCTGAAGAGGAGTTGGAAAGCTTGGACAGAGGGGAGACTTATCAAATGTAAGGGCTGAAGAGGAGTTGGAAAGCTTGGACAGAGAGGAGACTGTGCAGGACATAAAACAAAGAGGAGGAATTTTGAAATGTGAGAGAATACCTGATCTGGCTGAATAGAGAGGAGATTGTGCAGGACATAGAACAGAGAGGAGGATTTTCAAAATGTGAGAAAATGCCTGATCTGGCTGAACATAGAAGAGGGTGTGCAAGACATGAAGGGTAATGCTTCGAGATAATACCTGGTCTGGCTGATAAGGGAAGAGGACATGAAGGATAATGCTTCGAAGGAAGGCATGAAGAGAGAGAAGAAAGTCTAGAGGGGTTTGGACAAGAAAAGGAGAGGAATTGTGAAAAAGAGGGAAGGTAGAAGAGAAATCAAGAGAGGGTATTGGAGAAGTGGTTGCAGAGGAGAGTATTTTTGAAGGAGAAGAGACCTGGCTGTGCAAGAGTTTAAGAGTCAGGACACAGGGAAGGTAGAAGAGAAATCAAAAGAGAGAGTGTATTGGAGAAGTAGAAGGCAAAGGAGAGTATTTTTGAAGGAAAAGGAGTTTTGAGAGATCTTGTATCGGATAGAGAAGGAAGAGATCGGGAAGGAGTTTCAAGAGATATTGTGTTGGACAGAGCCATGGACAGTCTTGGACAGAGAAGTGAGAAGGGGAAGGAATTTTTGAGAGATTTTGCACTTGAAAAAACTGAGGATGTAATATCAAAAGTGAGGAAGAGTGCTTCAGGGAGAATGAGATGAGTTTTGAGAGGATTGACAAAAAATAGGTTTTTTTGAGGAGAGTGCTCAAGAGAATGAGATGAACTTTGAGAGGATAGGGTTTTACAAGACAAGAATTGTACTTCGAGGGAAGAATTGTGACTGATCAAGAGACATCGAAGATAAAAATTTGAGATTGTTGTGAAGGTTTGAGAGTGAACCAAGAGAGACAAATAGAGAGGAATTTTCAAGCTTTACAATGAGGACCAAGAGAGCTGGAGACAAAAGAGTTTTGAGGTTTAGAGAGGATTGAGCAAGAGCAAAGGGAAAAGTTTGAAGCTTGTAGTGAAGGCTTGAAGCAAAGCAAGAGAACTGGAGACAACAGAGCAGTTCTCAAAGGTTGGGGAATGGCTGATGCTGGGCAGAAGATAGAGAGGCCATTTTCTCAAAGGTGATGTGAAGGTCTGATGCTGAAGTAACAGGGCAGAGAGAAGATAAGGAGAGGCTTTGAATGCTGAGTGGTGAGTGACAGTTTGATAAAAGAGAAGGAGTTGAGAAGATTGTCTGCAAGTGATTGGGCAAATTTGAATGCTCAGCTGGAGTGTCTCGGTTGCCCAGGTGATAAATTAGGAATGGTCACTCCATAGGGAAGAGTTGTTTGTCTTGTTTGACTTACAGCTGTATGACTGGTTGAAGAGGATGATTCATGAACGGATAAATGTATTCTGTAATTCTGTAATTATGTATGTTGTCAAGGGAAAGGCTGCATTTAGGAGCTCTTGGTCCAGTCTATATGATTGAACAGTTTAGTGATTGATACAGCCGGGTTCAATCACCATTAGTTGCTTGCAGCTCTTTCACAGTCTCACCAGAGCCGTCTTAGGAATCTGTCCAAGCCAAGAGCCAAACCCACAGACCCAAACATAAAAGAGAACTAGAGGCAATATTTTATAAGAGTAGAGCTACAAGGCCAAATACAGTCAAACACAATTGAACACTATAGATCAACTTTAGGCTACAAGATCCAACATACGAACCCTAGGGGGAAAACCTACCCTAGGAACAATTATAACAACTTGACCTATTGGAATGAGCCTGCCAGCCATACCAAAAAAGGAAGAGAATATCAAACTTTGGGAAGTCTCAAGTCATTGACACCAATTGCAACTAAGCACAAGCAGCCAGGTGCCCAATGCACTCTTGAGGACAAAACCCCGCAATAACGTCTAGATTAGCACTCCCTATCTCCACTTTCTTCTGCTGCAAAAACACAACAGAGGACACACAACCTTCAATAGATACTCCACTCCATCACCATTCCTTGCGTTGCCCCTGCTATCTTTGCCCTTGGTAGATTACTCTTTGACTAGTGCCTTACCCCAAAGACGCAATCTTTGTATCTTCAAGGTTTCCTTGTCCAAGCTTTCCTCCTCCTCGACGGTAACCTTACTTGGTCCAATGAAAACTTGAGCACATCTCTTTCCTTTGGCACCTCTTGGACATACCAAGACACCTTCTTCTTCCTTCTCACACTCATGCTCGGCTGTTAATATTTCCGGACTTCACTTCTCTGCTTCCACAACCCTTCCCCTCAATTGTTGGACTTCAGCTTCTCCTTCACTACCACTGCTCGATTCCTTACTCCATAGTGTGAACTCTTCTTCTCCTCCCAAGTCTTCTTCCTTCGACTTGGTTTCTCCTTCTGATTCATCCTCTGAAGTCAATTCCTTCACCTCCACCAGCACTGGCTTCGGGTTAGGCTTTTGTGTCTTTTACGGCTACACTAATGCAATTTGTCCTTCAAGTTTACTTCACTTTTTGGGCATGAGGATCTCCATTGCTACTATTCTCTCCTTCTCACTCTTCATGTAACACTCATCTCCTTCATGAACCTGCTCCATGTAATATTGTTCATCCACATCCACTTCCTTGTGCACATTTGGGTGAAAGTGAGACCGCATTCTACTTCTCTCCTCCAAAGTCAATAGATTCAGCCCAACCTAGAGGTGATCTGCAAAGGGTAAAAACTAGTGAGGTTGTATATCCATTCTCCAAATTGTAGTCATCTGCCCCACATGTTGGTGCAGACACTTTGCCCAATCCATCACTTCTTTTGCAAACATTTGGTGAAACAATATTGCCTGTTGCATTGTGACATAGGTGGTTTGCTATGGCTTGACCATAGCCATCATCACACTCACAAACCCTCTTCACACTAGATCACTATAACTTTCCACCTTATACCCATCCTTTGTGCAAGGATTATTAAAAGAGTTCCTAACCTTGGCAATTTCTTCCTATGCATCACACTTTCATAGAAGGTGACACCTCTAACTTCTCTTGCTTCTCTACCCACGACTAATCTCCAATCCGACTCCATCCACCTAGCTGGATTTCCTCTCTTCTCTTCATGCTTCGGCCCATCCTTGCAATCACTTGCGCCAATCTCTGCCATGAAACCTGGAAAGCTAAAATTCCAATTCTAGGCCAAAAAGGTGATACAAAGCCTTGATAAAATTTTGATCCTTGCCACTACATCCTTGCTTTTAGTTACAAGGATTATGATTTTCCGCAAGTTCATCCATATGTTTGCTTTTAGTTACAAGGATTTGAAGGAAGTCACTTTGGAGGAGCACAAGATAGAGGTGGAGTCACACGCAAGACCAATCCGCCAAAAGCAATGTCGCAGTAGCCCACCCACCTTCTCTTACTTCACACCCAAAGATATTGATCTTTGGTGGTGAAGGAGGAGATTGATACGCTCAAGGAGGCCAACACTTAGACTCACTCTTTCCTCCAAGTAGTGTAGGTTTTTGGATCCTCTCAAGACTCTCTTCAAATTATATTCTAAACTCTCTTTTCCTCAAGTCCACCCCTACAATCACCTCAAACCCTTGGGGAATCTTGCATAGTCTCAATTTCTACTCTTGGTGACCCTCCATGTTCCTAAGGTGAGTCTAAACACTCAAATATGCTTTTTTTTTGCTCTCATACTCCTCATGCATGAGATCTACACTATGTGAAATTGACCCATCCTCACAATGTCACTCAAATCTCTCAACTAGTATGTCCCAATCCTTTGAACCTTCTCACTTTACCACAACTCTAGGGCATCTCTCCTTGCAAAATTTCAGATCTTTTCATTGAGCCATTTGGCCTAGGCACCTTTCTATTCAGCACACATATTTCAGATTTGGTCTGAAAACCACCCCGTCACTTTAAAAACTCATAACCCATGTGCAATAATTATCATCTTCAATTTTTGTGTCAAAAGGTAGGATATCATGCACTTAATTTTTTTGGAAAGTTTCAGAAGTGCTTAGTGTGCATAGTAGCTCTCACAATAATTTCAAGTGTGCTAATTGAAGGATAACCCAAGCTATCATGTGTAGAAATTTCAAGTCCAAATCTCAAACTTCTTGTGACAATCCAACAAATATTACTTTTGCGGTAATCAAGTAAGTAAAGTTTGTTCCAACAGAGATACAATTCAGAATTGGTCAAATACAAAGCAAACAGTAACAATATCAGATCTTCTTGGTTGCGTCTTTAATCTCTCAAGTAGAAACTACACCAAAAGAGAGTAACAAGCATTGAACTTGCAGTCTTGTCACAAATTAACACTCTTAATCACAAATCCATCAAATCTTTCTAAACAATCTTGATCATGATGATTTAGTCTCTCCCAAAAATAGCTACTTCATTGCAAAACACTTTGCCTCAAAATTGCATTCCACCCCTCCACTAAAAGCACAACTTCCTTGATCAGAATTGATTCACATCAACACTCCGCTGCACTCACAACTACAGAATACTACCAACACTACAATTCCTCTTAGAATTGTCAAGGCATTGCTCCAATTGCACTTCACTAAGGATCAAACACATAGAATGAAGATCAAGGCTACGACATCCAACATCCAACAAACACATTGACTTGCACTTCAGAATTCTCCAAACACTCACAACTACAAACACATAGTTGATACTCAGAATTAAGCTCAAGCAATGAACACTACTTCATAGCACTTTTCTTCATCTATTCTCAAAATTGTGAGTACTAAACAACAACCTACTACAAATGCCTCCTTTAAATAGTGAAGCAATCAACAATTGCTAACAATTATACCGTTCTACAACAACTTTTCTAACATGTAGATCCAAAATGACAATGCACCTCTTCATATTTGCCTCTTCAAATCTCAAATTGTTTCTACTCCAATCCGATATCAATGTTGACTTTGGCTTTCAAACCCAATGTTCCTTTGAGTATTTCTCCTTCTTTGGGTCTACTCAATTCTACTCCCAACTCCTCTATTTCTATGATTTCTGCACTACAAACTACAATTGCTTTCCTATCTATTCTATCTTCATCATTTTTTTAACCCATTCTTCTCTAATATCTCAAGTAGTGGGTCCAAAGACACCTAAACTTCTACCTCTCTTATTTCAGGTCTTCTAACTACTTGCACTTCACTACAAAGTTTATCCAACTCTGTCCTAACAAGATCCAATCTAAGACACACCTTGTCTCCTACTTCTAACATTTTCCTATCTGCTGGTTCTTGTAGATGGATTAACAAATTATTCAGCTCTGTGTCCTTTGTCTTTCTCTTCCTTGTCTCTTGCACCAACAACTTCAACTCAAGCAGCCTAGCTTCTACTAATTTCCCTTCTACTTCCATGTTGAGCATTGCCTTTATCTCATTTACCACTCCTACTACTTCATTGGCTTCTACCATTGTCTCAAGCTTCTCCTTCTTCTTTTGTCTTCCAATTCATTGTGATACATCTATAATTTGTCCTCAAACTCAGCCTTCATCGCCTCCTTCTCTTGTAGATTTATTGCAATTTGTTTTCCCGCCACCCTCAACAATCCTTGCATTCAATCTTCTTCCCTACCACGCCTTGCTAACTCCTACTGCCAGGCTTGATCTTTCTCAGCTGCCTTCTTCTTCAGACTTTCCAACTCTTGCTCCATTACTACCACACTTGCCTTTGAATGTATTAATTCTACTAGTGCATCATCAATTTCCTCCTTTAGCACTTTTTCCAATGCTATCTTCTCCTTAGCTTCCTCACAACACTTCACCAAATCCTCCCTCATTGCTTTGGAATGCTTACCCCAAATAATCTCCTCCACTCAAAGTTCTTTGGCTTCCATTTCTACTCTTGTTAGCTTGCTTCTCAACAACAAGGTCTCTGCACTCCACTTCTCTACTACTACTAACTCGTCTCGCACATCAAGGTTAACACTCACCATCTCTACTTTCTTCTATTGTAGAAATACCCATAGTGGACACACAACCTTTGATAGATACTCTACTCTGTTGTACTTCTTGTCATCGGCCTGGACTTTGTCAACCTCTATAGGTAACTCTCCTATTGGCACCTTACCCCAAAGTTGTGATCTTTGTACCTTTAAGGTTTCCCCATCTGAACTCTCCTACTCTTTTGTGGTAACTTTACTAGGCCTCACCTTGGTTGCGTGCACACTTCTCTTCCCCTTGGCAGTTCTTGGACATGCCAAGACTCCTTCTTCTCACACAAGCTTGATAGTGGGTACCTCTGGACTCGGCTTCCTTGTATCCACACTCAATATTTGGGTTTTTTGAACTTCCACCTCACCTTCACTGCCATGACTTGATTCTTCACTTTGCAATGTGAACTCTTCTTCCCCTCCCAAAGCTTCTCCCTTCAACTCAATTTATCCTTTGGACTCCTCCGCTTCTTCCAAAGTTGAATCCTTTGCTTTCACCACCACTGCCTTTTGGTTAGGCTTTTGCATGTTCAGCGGCTATACTGCCGCAAGGCAACTTTCAGGCTTAGTTCTCTTCCTTGCCCTCGGGATGTCAACTGCTACAATTCTCTCCTTCCCACTCTTCTTGCAATACTCATTCCCTTCTCATACTTACTCCATATAATATCATTCATCCGCATTTGCCTCCTTGCGTAGATCCAAATAAATGTGTGATTGCATTCGGTTTCTCTCCTCCAAAGTTAGTTAATTCAGCCCAAAGTAGAAATGAGCTGCAAAGGGCACAAAGTAATGTGGTTCCATGTCCATCTTCCATACAAAAACATCTACTCCACTCGTTGATGTTGACATTTTGTCCAATCTATTGCCTAATCTGCAAACATTTGGTGAAAGAACACCGCCTATTGCATCATGACATAGGTGGTTTGCTCTGTCTTGAGCATTACCATCATTGTGCTTACAATCTTTCTCCGCTTAGGGTCTCTATAGGTATCTACCTTATAACCATTCTTGGTGCGAGGTCGATTGAAAGAATTTCTCACCTTTGCAGTCTCTTCTGAAGCATCACACTTCCGATAGAAGGTGGTACCTCCTATCTCTCTTGCTTCTCTCTCCAAGACTCTTCTCCAATCCAACTCAGTCCATCAAGCCGGATTTCCTCTCTTCTCCTCTACTTCAGCCCATCCTTGCAACCACTTGCTATGATTTTTGCCATGAAACCTGGAAAATTGAAATTCCAATTCCAAGCCAAGAATGTGATATGAAGTCCTATTAAGACCTCAATCCTTGCCACTACATCTAATCTATTCATTGCAAGTCCTCTCATTACACTCTGCTTACTCACTTTTGGAGCCATCATGTGTTTCTTATCTCTCTTCTTGTGGAAGATCATTCCCGAGATCCTAACCCACTCTTCTTCTTGCGGATTTGCAATTTGCATTACTTTGAGTCGACTCTAAATAGGGACAGGATAGCGTTTGGACATTGTGTTGATTCCTTGCATAAATCTAGATTTTAGAGTCCTTTGCTGATTGCTGATTGGTCATTCTTCAGTTGCTTCTTTGCTCCAGTCATTGATTTTATGAGGTTGTTTCCTATCACTATCAAGAACTTCTTGATCTTGAGGTCGTCTCTTTCTTCCCACATACTTTCTTGATTTGCAAACCTCAAAGAAGTTTGTTATAGGTTCTTTAAATCAGGCTATGCTACTCAATACAAGTCCCCTTCTTTGTCTTTCTCTCTCATCCATCTTGGGTCCTTTGGACTTGATCCAAGGTCGACTTTGGGTTTGGCCCAAACACACGCTTCTTTGCATTTTCCTTCCTATTTAGCCTTCCTTCGGCTTTACTAATGTACTTCTTCTTCAAAACTTTATGAAAACAATCAAAAACCAAAAAATGTGGGTACCACACTTGAGATTTTGCCCAAAATCACTTGAATTTCAAAAATCTGCAATCCACCCTCATACAATCTCTCCAAATCCTCTCATGTGTACAAAATATACAAAATCACCTCAAAGACATCATAATGATAGGGTATACAAACGGGTCCAAGTTTTCTAACATAAGTTCAACCCTCTCCTCCCCTAAAGTTCTCTCTAAGTGAGCTCTCCTAGCCTCCTTCTGTCTAATATAGAATTGTACGTGGAACATTATCTTGCCTTCTAGAGAGGTCCCGAGCAACGGAACCAAAAATGTTAGCCAACTTTTCTTTCACTCAAGATGAACCTCTAATGGCTATTATGGTAGCACACCATAGACTAAGAAGGCAAAGAACCCCAACTCCATCATACTCCTCCAAAACTAACACTCCAAGACTCAAGACATTGCTCACTAGAGAACTCAATGAGAGAGAGATAGTTGCAAATGAAAGGATGATGAGTACCTCCTCATCCCTTGTTTATACACTTGTGAAATAGTTACGCACTAAAGTTACTATCTACCAAAGTAACTCAAGCTACTAGGCTAAAAGTCAAGTAAAGTCAAAAAGTATAAAGGAATATTCATCCACATGTGCATATTCTACCAAGCATGTGATCTTATTTTGACCTAACAATTAAGTCAAGGATTCCTTCATATGCGCTATCATTGGACTATAGAAGAATCCAAAACAAAAAGGTTTGCGGGCCCAAGAGTTCTCAACTCTTTCCTCAAAGCCAAACACCTAAGAATAATACCAAGTCAAAACACTAGAATGCAAAATAGTGGTGCTCATCTTTTCCACTTCCTCTAAAGTAAGGTCCCTTCTATCTTAGCTATGACTAAATTTAGTTAATTATGACTAATGTAGAACCATCCTTTATCTATATAAACAATATCTCTCAAGTACTTGTTATGCTAAGCTAAATATCACAATACCATACACATGCACAAATGGGTGTTATAGTTCACTTTGGCTTGAACATATTCATCATTGCACTCACAATCCTTCTTTGTAGTGAGTCTCTATACTATCCATCTTTTACCCATTCTTGGTGCAAGGTCTATAAAAAGAGTTCATAACCTTGGCAGTTTCTTCCGACACATCACACTTTTGATAGAAGGTGACACCTCCTACCTTTCATGCTTCTCTACCCAAGACTAATCTCCAATCCAGCTCCGTCCATCTAGCTAGATTTCCTCTCTTCCCTTCATGCTTTGGCCCATCCTTGCAATCACTCAAACTTGGAAAGCTAAAATTCCAGTTCCAAGCTAGAAAGGGTACAAAGCCTTGATAAGACTTTGATCCTTGCCACTACATCTAGCCTACACATTGCAAGACCCCTCACCACACTCTGCTTACTCACTTTTTGGGCCATTGTGTGCTTCCTCACTCTTTGCTTATGAAAGATCAAACCCAAGTTTCTAACCCACTCCTCATGCGTATTCAAAATTAGCATTCCTTTGGGTTGACTCTAAATAGCAATAGGGTAGCGTCTAGACATTCCAGCACTTCCTTGCTAAAATATCAATTTTATAGTCCTTTGCTGATTGGTCATTTTTCAGTTGCTTCTCTATGTCACTCACCGATTTTGTGAATTTTTCCCCTATCACTTTCAAGAACATCTTGGTCCTGAGGTAGTCACTTTCTTCCCGCAAACTTTTTGGATTGGCAGAACCCAAAGAAGTTTGTTATATGATCTTTGGATCAGGTTGTGCTACTCATTACAAAGTCCTTGTCTTTGTATTTCATCTTGTCCAACCTGAGTTCTTTGGACTTGACCAAAGGTTGACTTCAATTTTATGCCAAACACACAATTCTTAACATTTCTTCCCCATTTAGCCCTCCTTTGGCTTTACCAACGCACTTCTTCTTTAAAACTTATAAAAAAAATGTGGGTACCACACTTTGGTGGTACCTCTCTCAGTCCATACAAGAGGAGTTATTGAGGTCACATATCTAGAGAGTGGAGATAGTGGTATAGCTCAACAAGACATTCATGATGATGTCTTAGTGATAGATTGTCTTTGCACTGGTGTTGTGGGTGGCACAGTTGGAGCCAAGGAGAGAGACCATGTTCTTTAGTGAGCTAGGCGGTTCAGATTGAAGGGCAGACACCATCTTCATTATGGGAGGATGGTAGAATGAGAGAAGTACCACTTCCATCTCAAAGACCATAGTTTGTACATCATGCTCATGAGGAGCTAGGACATTTTGGAGTAAAGCATACATATAGCTTACTCTATAGTCATTATTGGTGATGTGATATGCAAACTAATGTACAATAGTTTGTTGCCAAATGTGTGGTTTGTGACCAAGTTAGAGCATCACTTAATGCTCTTATGCCATAGTTACACGCATTACATATCATGGGATTGGATTACCGTTGGAGTTTGGACTTCATTGGACCATTATTGTTGATTGTGAGACATCATCGGTATGTTTTGGTGATTGTAGAGCACTTCTCCAAGTAGATTGAGTTGGTGGCACTTCCAGACAAGTCCAGTGAAGTGATGGCTTACTTATTCTTGGATTGGTTCTTAGTCATTTTGGTGTACTAGTTGAGGTTTTGGCTGATCAAGGTATAGAGTTCTTGGGGGAGTTTCAAGTCTTGTGTGATAAGGCTTTGATTGATCATTGTACTACTTCCTAAAATAACCTTGAGGCAGATGGCTTAGCAAAGAGAGTGGTTCAGATTGTGAAGAGAGAATTGTGGAAGTATGGTTTGTAGAGAGACCACTTGGAGATTGGGATCTCTACTTACTTTGATTGGTCATGGGCTAGCAGTTCAACCGGCAAGCCTCCTCAACATCATTCTCTATGGACAAGATCTAGATTTACTTGTAGCCATTTGTCAAGATGCTACTATAGTGTTGGACTTGGATGATCTAGAAGTATGGATGAGTGCATGTTCTCAACGGGTATGGATCTTTTGGAGAGTGATGCTGATGGCCTTTGAGAACTTGGTGATTGCTCAACATAAGGATCTTTATGCTATGCTACCATTCAAGGAGGTTATAGACCCTCAATCCATCATTTCCATCCAAGAGACTATGTATATCTACAATACACAGCACCAATAACACTTGATGTTTCTACAGGCTGTACTATCTTGGGAGTACACAAGGTTTTGCAATTTGGAGTCCTTGTGTTGAATAGACATGATAGTGTTTTTTAGAAAGATCATGCGCACAATTGTGCTATATGCTACCTCCCAAATGTTGATGGTACTATGGACCCAAGCTTGGCACTTGTACATGTAGGCTTGAGATGTATATTATGTGGCTCTTCAGGTGGAGTTGTTACTATGTTAGTGTGTGATAGTTGTTTGAGAAGATGGCATATGATATGTTTGATTCCTCCCCTCATGGTGGTTCCTTAGGGACAGTAATTATGTCCTAGATGTACTTGATCTATAGCTACTTCATCCTTTATATGGTATAGATTGCAAACAAGCTATTGATGATGGGGCTTGGTAGCACCCGACCTCTTGATCTTTGGCCCACCATAGGGTATACCACATACTTGGAGTAGATGGCTATCTAAAGTTAGAGTGACCTAACTACCAGCTAAGAGGCAATTGTGGCACTTGAGAGCCCATGGATGACTTATGTATGAGTTGTGCTTCTATAGTGTATGATGTTGACAATGATGTATGTTGTGTAGCAATGTATATATGACAACATTTGTCATGCCATTTGTAGCGTCAAAACTAGATTGCTTAGACTTTGGAGTAGTAGTGTTGGTAGTTAGAAGTATTTGGTAGTTACTCATAGACTACTTATTGATGGTCAGATTTCCTGTTTGGGGTACTAGCTATATGGTGGGGCCCATCATCACTTGCACCATTTGCACCATTGGGTGTGCTGTTAGTGGGACCATTAAGGTTAGAGATCCATGTCAAAATTAGAAGTATACCTTGGAAGTGTAGCTCCAAAGAGCTCACTTCTTTGATGTTGGGCCTTCAAATTCTTGGCTAGAGTGGATAGAAAGCTAGCAAATGTCACTTGGAGTCTCTTAGCTAGAGTAGGTGTGGCTTGACTATAATCAGTGCTTAGTTGTTTGTTGTGTAGCAGATTGTTGAGTGATAGATCAAGTATTGATCTAATTGAGTGTGATTTGAGTTGTGAACAAACTGATTATTGTGGCACTTGAGAGTCCATGTATGACTGATGTGTGAGTTGTGCTTCTATAGTGTGTGAAGTTGATAATGATGTATATATGCATGACAAAGTGCTTCTCCTTTTATAATAGTGTAATTAAACTCTGCAACTAAAAGTTATTGGTTGGCATAATAGATAGGGTAGTATTTCTTCTTGATGTCTTGTTGACTCAAGACTACTCCAATTGCCATGGATGAAGTATTCACATACACATGAAAAGGAACATCCCAATTTGGAGCCCTCATAATTGGTGCTTCCACCAATTTCTTCTTCAACACTTGGAAAGCTTCTTCTTGTTTTTCTTCCCACAAATAGTCTTCAGATTTCTTCAAGAGTTTTGTCAATGATGTAGCCAACATAACAGAGTAAGACACAAAGTGTCTATAAATATCTGACATGATCCAAGAAGGCTCTCATCTCGCAAATATTTTTTGGGGGATTCCAAAGCTGAGATTACTTTCACCTTCTCCACATCAACTTCAATACCTTGGCTTGGCACCCAATGTCCTAGCATAATTCCTTCCTTCATTGCATAGAAGCATTTCTTTGGGTGTAATTTGAAAGGTGTCATTTTGCACTCCAAATAGTTGACTTGGACGTCCTTATCCAAGTCACCTGAAGATCAAGACAAAGAATCTTCAGATTCATCTTCATCTTCATCTTCATCTTCATCTTCCAACAAGGTTGTTTCCTTGAGGTGGGGAACATCATCCAACGAATTGTCACTAACTTTTGGTCGTCAAACATCATGTCTTTGAACCTTAGCTTCTATTGATGTCAATCCACCACAACACGTGTGTTGTACAACCAGGGTTTTCTAATCAACAATGGATAACCAGTTTTGGTCATTGATCTTAGTACAATATGTTTAAACTTGAATAGTACACCTCCAATTATCATGACTATATTAAATAGCATGCCCAAGGATTGGTGCATGGTTGGATCTGCAAACTTCAAAGATTTAGGATGTTGGTTCAAAAGTATGATAACCCAACCTATGGGTGGTATCTTCTATCATCACATTCACACTTGAACCTAAGTTAATGAGTATAGATATGATCATGCAACCCATAATCCCCGTATCTACTTCCAAAGATCTCAAATCTTCTTGCTCTATACAATAAATGGCCGGTAGATCCTTCTTGAGGATTGTCTTCACTTTCTTAAGGACCAAACTTACTTATTTTTTGTACAACTTATTGTCCTCACACAATTGGTTGAAAGTTATGTTTGCTTGTGTGGATGCAATATCTATCATAATATCATATTGGGGTACTCCAAGTTTCACCTTCTTGGTCTTTACCTTTGGGTTTGAGTTATCAACCCGATCCAACTATACTTCAGGTCTCTTCAAGATGGTGACTAGAGCACCAGTGGGCCAAACCTGAGGTACTTTAGGTTTACCTACCTTAGCTTGAATCAGATTTTTGACTTTGATCTTGGCTTTAGCCGAGATCAAACTTGGATTTAGACTTTGATTCCTTTTTTGACTTTTTGACTTTGATCTTGGCTTTAGCCAAAATCTTCTCTTCCTTTGTGGGTAAGCTTGATTTGGTTAAAGTTGCTTTGCCTTTCTTGAAGCTGAAAAAGTAGTGCTCACTTCTTTGGGATCATGCTTTTCTTCCTCCACTAGGTTTCAGCTTACAACACTTCCAAGTCCAACCATTCCTCTTTTAAGACCAGACTCACTCATTGAGAAATTTCTTCTTTAAGGGTGATGCAATTCACCATGACATCTCCTTTTGGTTGCAATGCAGCTTGCTCAGCCAAAGTCTGCACATACTTTATTGGAGGCTTTGAGTTGGATGGCTTGGGACACTAGGTACCAACATGGCCAAAACCCTTACAATTTCCATAAAGCAAAACATACCCAATCTGCCACCTTGGCTGGGGACAATTTGGGGACCAATGGCCTGTGAGCCGGCCTGTCTCTCACTCAAGATGAACCTCTTATGGCTATTATGGTAGCGCACCATGGACTAAGAAGGCAAGGAACCCAAACTCCATCATACTCCTCCAAAACTAACACTCCAAGACTCAAGACATTGCTCACTAGAGAACTCAATGAGAGAGATATGGTTGCAAATGAAAGGATAACAAGTACCTCCTCACCCCTTGCTTATACACTTGTGATATAGTTATGCACTTAAGTTACTATTTACCATAATAACTCAAGTTATTAGGTTAAAAGTCAAGTAAAGTCAAAAAGTATAAAGGAATATCCATCCACATGGGCATATTCCACTAATCATGTGATCTTATCTTGACCCAACCACTAAGTCAAGGATTCCTTCACATGGGCTATCCTTGCACTATAGAAGAATCCAAAACAAAAAGGCTTGCGGGCCCAAGAGTTCTCAACTCTTTCCTCAAAGCCAAACACCTAAGAATAATACAAGTTAACACACTAGAATCCAAAATAGTGATGCTCATCATTTCCACTTCCTCTTAAGTAAAGTCCCCACTATCTTAGTTATTAATAACTTTAGCTAATCATGACTAATGTAGAACCATTATTTATCTCTATATAAATATATATCTCAAGTATTTGTAACAGCAAGCTAAACATCACAATACCACTGTAATACCAAGAGCTAGCCATATGATCTAGATGTGAAATTCAGTTTGGTAACATCAGGAATGATGTCATACACAATGGTAAAAATAGATCAAATAAAAATATCACCAAAAGGGTACTTCTACTAATAGTGTAGAAACCAAAATAGACTTGAAAACCTTAGAACCAATAGTTATACGTATGATTTAAAGGTGAGAATTGGTTTGGTAACATCTGGAAGGATGTTACACATGATGGACTTAATAGACCAGTAGGAGGTATCACCAAAAGGGGACTTCTACTAATAGAGTAGGAATTGAAATAAACTTGAAATCTTTGAAGGTAATTTTGGAGGCCTAAATAGATGAATTAGACCTCAAAAATGTGCAAATTCCTCCCTCTCCCCCCCCCCCCTCTCAAATGGAGGATAGGCTGGCCTTCCCTCCCTCCCTACTTTGTCTCATCAAGAGCTTTCCAACTGTGCCTCACCCATGTGATTCTTAGATTCCTATAAGAAGATTCCCTAAAAGATTCCCTCCAGTCAAAGCTTGTTTGACCAGCCAGATAGGACCAAGACTGACATGTCACCCATCCAAGTAGGTAATCCAAGGGTGGAGCTTGCTGACATGCCACCTATCAATGTGCCTAATCCTAGGGTGGAGCTTCTTTGGAGGAAATCCTCTTGGTCTATATAATAAAGAGAAGGTGCTCCTTTGAGGCATCATAGGTTGAGTGCAAAATCGTGTGTTTCTCATGGTGTGTTTCTTCTCAGGTCTCATATCCTCAAAGCATTACAACCACACACATGAAAAAATGGGTGTTACATTTACCTCTGGACAAAGTTTTCACTTTGTTCTCAAAGTGAAGGTCTCTTTACCTTCTATGATACATCTTCATTTTATCATGGTTAATTCTATCAAAGTGTCTTCCTCCCAACCCCTTGAAATCATAGGTGTAATTGCCCCACACCTTCTCCACTATGAAAGGTCCAAAGTACTTAGGCAAAAACTTCTTTGCACTCTCTTGAATTGAATAGAATCAAACAACATTACCCAATCCCCTTCTTTAAAAGGCTCCACCTTCTTCTTGCCTTGCCTCTTGTCATAACTCTCCTTTTGTTTCCTTTGGGCTTGCTTCACTCAAACCATAGCAACTACTCTTGCCTCTTCCAACTCCATGAGTTGATCTTTCCAAAAACTTCTCTACATCACCTTCTTGTGCTTTCTTCAATCTCCTATGAATGCTTTGGAAGGTAGGAAGATCAAAGTGAATAGGTAAGGTAGACTCAAAACCATATACTAGTTGAAATGGAGAATATCTGATGGAAGTCTTCATGGTTGTCCTATACTCCCACAAAATTGCATGAATCTTCTTGTTCCAATGATGTTTAGCTCCCTTCATTTCTGCATCTTTGGCCAACATCATGCACAAGGTCTGATTGGTTCTCTCTGCTAAGCCATTACAATTTGGCTTATAGCATGTAGTTACTCTATGTGTGATAGAAAACTATAAACTCTCATCTTCTATCAAATACCAACCCCAAAGGGCATCCAAACCTAGTGATAATGTGTTCATAAAGAAATCTACCCGCTTCATCTTCATTCTTGTCCCTCCATTGTCTAGCCTCAACTCACTTGGTAAGGTAATCAATAGTTACAACAATGTACCATTTGTTCCATGGGATTCTATTGAGAGGACCTACAAACTCAATTTCCCACTTCTCAAAAGGTCCTAGCAATGGAATTGATCTAAGTGGTGGAGTAGACATAGACTTTCTAGCAAAAGCTTGACAAACATGACAAGTTTTGCAATAATCAAGAAAATCCTTGAAAATCCCTCTCCAATAGTAACCTGCATCTAGAATCTTGAAAGCAATCACCTTTCCTACAAAGTGTCCTCCACACACTAAACCTTCATGAAACTCCTTTATGAGTAGAATAGACTCTTCCTTACCCACTGCTCTTTGAAGTGACCATTTGCTCCTTGGTGAAAAGAAATATCCTCCACTATTGTGTAAGGTCTAGATCATGCTGCAAGGGCCTTCTTCTCCCTAGAATGCATCCCTTCTAGATAGTTACCTCTTGTCACAAAATCCACAATCTCCTTGTACTCCATTGGAACCTCTTGAGTGACTGAGATTGTCATTAGCTCCTCATCCAGGAAGGAATCATCCATTGGCTCATCTCCATCATGATCATAGGCCCTAAATAACAAATATGCATTTGCATGTTTCTTCCCTAACCTATCCTCAATGGTGTAGCATACTCACACAAGAATATCATCCATCTTAATAGTCTCCCCTCCACATTAGGCTTGTTGAAGATGTACTTCAAAGCCTTGAGATCTGTGAAAATGGTAGCTTTCTCTCCGATCAAGTAGTATCTAAACTTTTGGAGACCAAAAATCATTGCAAACCTTTCTCTCTCCCAGACATAGTAGTTCTTTTTTGTTGAAACCATTTGCCTACTAGCATAAGCTTCTGGATGATCATGCTCATCTTGGTCTATTGACTAAGAGTGCATCCTATAGCTACATTAGAAGCATCAGTGTAGAGGATGAAAGGCTTACTCCAACCAGGTTTAGCAAGAATTGGAGCTACAACAAGGGACTGCTTGAGCTCCTCTAAAGCTTTGAGAGCCTCCTTGTCCTCCAAAATCACCATGAATTCTACATCCTTCTTCATGTAGATGGTTAATGCATAAACCTTGTTGGAAAATGAGAAGATGAACCTCCCATAGTACCCAACCATCCCCAAGAGTTGGCATAACTTTGTCAAGCTTGAAGGGAATGGAAGGTCCAAGATTTTCCTCACCTTCTTGGGATCAATTGCTATTCCATCCTTGGAGATGATGTGCCCCAAAACTAGACCTTCTTCACATCCAAAAATGCACTTCTCTAGGTTGAGTGATGCATTTCACTCATCCAAGCATTGCAAGACCTTGATTAGATGCTCTAAAGTAAGGTCCACACTATCTTAGCTATAACTAACTTCAGCTAATCATGACTAATATAGAACCATTCTTTATTTCTATATAAATAATATCTCTCAAGTATTTGTAATACCAAGCTAAATATCATAATACCACACACATGCACAAATGGGTGTTACAAGCCCACCAATCCACAATTATAGCATGCACTCGATGCAACATTTGGAGGTTGGTTTTGATTAGCCATTGACATTCTTTGTTGGGGAGAATTATTTTTGTAATCCCTTGGTACATGTCTTGGACCTTGGTATGACGTGCTTGCTTGGAGTTGTACCTCTTGGGTTTGGTACACCGCTTCTTCTTCCTCATTCTAGTCCAACTTGGAACCCAATCAAATTGCTACACCAAGAATGCAATTTTGATTGTCAAGCACTCTATGTTGGCATGGCTCAACTTGCAACACATAGTGAACCATACATTTGGTCTTGCAAATGAGGAGGACACCCTCATTTGCAAGACCTTCTTCTATCCTTTGCCCCAATCATTTGAATCTTAAAATCCACAAACTCTTTTATAAGAGTCTCCAATTTAGTGTTATCTTGTTGACACTTTTAGCTAGAGTATGCAACACTTTCTTTCCTCCTCATCTTTGATTCTTCCTTGGCTTGTTATCATCTTTTGACTCCAAGGAGGAACTTGATGAGGTAGAAGAATCATCCAAAGAAGAGGATTTATTATGAGAGGCTCTTTGCCTTGCCTTCTTGCCTTTCTTCTCCAAATTTCTATAGTTAGTAGCTAAATGCAAGTGGGCCTTGTCATATTAGGTGACATGTTTGAGTACTTTATCAAGGGAAGTTACATTCCTCTCCTTGACAAAGATCCAAATTTTTGGTGATAATCCATTGAGGAACTAGGTAATGGCTTGGCATCGGAGTAACCTACCACCCCAGATTGCTTTGGCACTTGGTTTAGGAATACCATGAACCGCTCAAAGTAGTCTCTCAACTTCTCATTCTTACCACAATCCAAATCATTGAGTGCAACAAAGACACTTGTATCATAATCAACCCCCCAAAATTGTTCTAGGAAGTTGTCCCGAGATCTGCCCAGTTGGTTGGCTTGAACTCTTTTTGAGTCATATGGGTATACCAGCTCCGAGCTTTCTTTTGGAGCAAACTTGGGAAATTTGCAGCCGATCTACAAAGTTGTGTTCTTTGTTGGCAAAAGAAATAACTTTGACTCCTCAATGAATCCATCAAGGTCTTCATCACGTTCAGTCTCCTTGTACTTCTAGTAAGCTTGTCTTGTAATAGGGAAGGACAAGATATTGAAGGTCTGATGGAAAGGCTATTGAGGTGCTGAACTTGGTTGACCCAAAGTACTTGATGGTGATTGTGATTTGGAGTCATGCTAAGGGTCCCAAGGTACCAAATTCAACATTGGTCTTGTTCAAGAGGTACTTGCATAGGAGGTACTTCAACTACAACCCAAGTTTGAGGAAGATGATCAATATCATCAAATTGCTCTTCAAGATCCCCTCAAACTATCTAGAGGATTGTATATAAGATCTATTGGCACTCTTCTTTGGTCAAGATTTATGTTGTCTTCACAAATCAAGTCTTTCAAATAATCGGCTCCCTTAGCAGTTTTGGAAGAAGTTGGTGTGTTGTGTCTCAATGAATATGTTTGCCTGCTTGATCTTTCTTTCTTTTGGGATGAGGAGCTGCATTATAGTCTTGCCACCCAACTTCTCATTTCTTCTATTTGAGTTCTTGCAAAGCTTCTTGCATGTTGTGAAGAAGTTGCAAATTGAATGCCTCCTTTGATTCTTTAGTAGTGAGTTTGTTGTTCAAGCATTCTTCTTCATGTTGTAAATTTTGTCTACAAGCCCTCTCCTCCTATTTTTCTCTTGATGAAAATACTCATATTTGATGGATAGTCAACTTATGAAGATACTTCATATTCTTTGACTCCCAAGGTTTGTATCTTTTGTAGTGGGGCCAAAATTCATGTGACAACCCAACAAGTACCACTTTTGGAGTAATTGATGAGTAATCATTCATCCTCATAGAGATATTGGTCAAGAATGGTCAAATACAAAGTAAAGGTAAAATTTTAATTCTTCTTGGTTATGTCATTAGTCTCTTGGGTAGAAACCACACCCAAAAGAGAGAAGAAAGCACTCAACAATAATTCTTGTCACAATTTACATCACCCAAAATCACAATTCTTTAGATTCTCTCCAAATTGATATTGACTGTGATGATTCAGTTGCTTCAAAGAAAGCTACTTTGCCACAAAGTAACTTTGCCTTGGAATTGCATTCCTCCCCTCCATTAAAGGTACAACTTCCTCAGTCAAAGAACTTTGCATCAATCCAAAGCCTATACTCACAAATGACAAATACTACCAACACTACAATTCATCACAAATTTGTCAAGGCATTGCTTTGATTGCTCTCTTCTCAAGATCAAACACAAAGAATAGAAATCAGAGCTATAGAATCCAACATCAAACACACTCCAACTGCAAATATGAACTTCTACATACATGCAAAAAAGCACACATAGGATTGATACTCAGAATCAAGCTAAAACAATGAGCATTGAGTGTCAACACTTTGCTTTTCAACTTCAAAACTTGAAATTGAATAGATAACACTACAAATGACTATTGTAAATAGGCAAAGAATTTAGTGACTATCTAAACTACTTCAATTGTCTTGTACCAATCTCTACATCAAAATCAACATTCTACCACTTCAGATCTACCACTTCAGATCTGAAATCAATTACTTCTAATCTAATCCGAGTAGTATCTCAACTTTAGCTTCTACATTGAATCACCTACAAGCACTCACCAACTACCGGGTTGGTCCTACACTCATAGACTGTAGACTTCTTCATGATCTCATCACTCTCTAGAACACCATTCTTGGCTCTTCCTCTTGCTCTTTCAAGATGTCATTCTTAGGTATTTCTAGGTATGGGATGTCTCGTCCACATGGAACTCCTGATCCTCCTTCTCAACCACTCCTTTGATTGGCTATTGAACTTTGGGCTCACCTTCACTGTCAATGGTTGACTCCTTACTCTTCAGAATAAGCTCTTCTTCTTGAGAGCTCCCATAGATGAACTCTACCTCTACTTCTGACTCAGCTCCAAATGACAAATCAACCATCGTTGTCTTGTGTCTTCAGTCTCCCAATTGTCCTCCTCTTCACTGGGGACACCATATCCTTGGGTCTACTTTGTTTCCTTGACTCTGGGATGGATATTGTCATTATCTTCTCTTGTCTGGTATTGGTGAAGAAATCATCTCTTTCTTAATCTCCACCATGCAATGTCTCTCTTCTTCATCTACATCCTAGCAAAGATTTGGATGAAAATGCGACACCATCTTCATATTCTCCTTGGATCTGAGCAAGTTCAAACTCAAATGGAGACATGCTACAAATGGTACAAAGTAATGGGGTGGCAAACCCATCCTCTAATTCATGAAGCATTTTGCCCAATTCACCTTCTTGCCTACAAACATGAGGTGAAAGAAAACTGCCTTTGCTTTGTAATGTAGGTGGTTCACTCCGGCTTTATCATAGCTATCAATACCCCAACAATACTTTGCCTTGCTGGGTCTTTATGAGTGTCTACCTTATAACCATTCTTTGTGCGAGGTGCACTTAATGTACTCTTCAACTCCTCAATCTTCTTTATAGGATAACACATCCAATTGAAGGTGATTCTTGTCACATCTCCTACTTCTCTCCCTAACAAAAGTCTCCAATTTGACTTTGTCCATTGAGTCAAATTTCCTCTATTTTTCTCTTTGCCTCGGGACTGTCTATAGAATTACTCGCAACAATTTTTGCCATGGAACCCTAAAAACTCAAGTTCTAATTCCAAGCTAGAAATGTGATCCAAAGCTGGCTCAAGTCTTGATCCTAGTGATCATATGTAATCTCTAAATTGAAGGGTTCCACACTGCAAGTGCTGGAACCTATTTGCTGCCCTTTATTGCATTATGCATTCTCTAACTCTTGGTTTCTTACAAATAAAACTGGTGACTTGACTCATGATCCTAACTCCTCATGAAAACTCTTTAGAGGAACAAGATATTCCTTTAGCATTACAAAATGCCCTTGAAAAAATCTCAATTTTGTACTTCTTTGATTTGCAATCATTCTTTAGTCCAACCTCACTCAAAAATCACACAGTTTGCATGACTTATTCCTTTCACTCTCAAATTTATCCTAATACAAAGTAGCCATTATTTTGAATGTACCTTCTTTGTTGGTATGGCTTGAGTTAAAGTTGTTAAGGTGTCTTTGGATTGGGTTGATCATTTTGATGCGAGGTAACCTTACTTTGGATCTACCATCCTTCTAGTTTGATCTGAGTCCTTCTTCCTTTGACACAAAGTCAACTTCCTTGTTAGGGTTGGAGGAGTATGATGGAGTTGGGGTTCTTTGCCTTTCTAATCCATGATGCACTACCATAATAGCCATCAGAGGTTCATCTTGAGTGAGAGATAGGCCGGCTCACAAAACATGCCTTACCACTACTTCATGCCATTTGCAAGCCACTTCTATTTGGGATTGAATCTTCTTAGCTTGGAGGAGAAGGAGAAGATGGTGTTGCACTTCCACCCTGATGCAGATGCAGGTGCAAATGCAAATGAGCAATATTTCATGAGACAAATCCAAGGAGGTGATGAACACTTTGCCAAGATGAGGCAAGAGAAAGTAGTATCTATAACTATCCCAAGGCCAAGGAAGTGAGGTAGACCCGAGGAGGTGGTATTGCCAATTCAGCCCCAAAAAGACTAGAAGATTGAAGAGAAATGGTGATGGTAGACCTATTATTGGGTGCAAAATCAGAAGGAGAAGGCAAGTTTAAGTACAAAGACTTGAGAGAAGAAGAACAAGAGCTCACATTGCAAAGTAAGGAGTCTAGCAATGAGAGTGAGTAAGAGCCCAAAGTTCAAGAGTTGATTGAAGAAGTAGCTAAAGAAGATGATTGGGAGTTTCATATGCAGATTGAACACATGGAAGGAGGAGAAAGCTAGTACTTGGAGTTGGCTAAGGTGGATATTTTGGAGGATAGAGAAGAGGAGCCAATGTTGGTGTTTCCAAGAGGAAAGAGATCAAAGAGAAGTCTATAGCTTGCAACTACAAGACTAAGTAAAGCCAAGGAAGAAGAAAGCTCGGAGGAGGTTAATTTGAAGGTACAAAGATTAAGACTTAGGGTAAAATGCCAATCAAAGAATTGTCTACCAAAGCCAAAGAAAGAGAATTGGATGAAGAATTTAGAGGATTGGATTATTTGTCAAAGATTGTTTGTCCATTGATGGTGGAATTGCAGAATAAGAAGGAGATACAGCAAGATCATCCCAAAGTAAAGGATGAGCTGAAAGTCATGAAGTATCTGAGTGAGGAAATCTCAAAGTTGAAGGAGAAGTTAACTTGAGGCAAGGGGGAAGTCAAAGTACTTTAGGTTGATGTGGTACTTTGGAAGAAGAGTTTTGATAACCTATAGGAGAATTTTGTGAAGCAGGGTGGTGAACTTGAATGCCAAGCTGAAGAATTGAAGAATCAGAAGGCAATGTTCAAGAAGTTGAAGAGTGAATTTGATGATGTGCAACTCAAGGCAATACATTTGAAGGCCATCAAAGTTGTGATGGAGTAGTAGTTGGAGAGCTTAAGATCAAGTGTAGTAGAGAAAGATCAGGCATGGCAAAGGGAACTCATGAGCAGAAGTTGTGAAGAAGAAAGGTTGTGAGATCTGGTGACATGTGTAGAAGCTCAAATTGCTCAATATTCAAAGGAGAAGAAGACATTGAAGGCAAAGTATGGGGAAGAATTGCAATTGTATGATGACAAGTTGAAGGTGGAGAGAACTCAAGGGCATACATTAGAATTAATAGGAGAGATCATCATGAGATTAAAGGTAATGTTGAGTACAGAGTCAAAGGTGAAGTTGGAGGAAGCAAGACTGCACTAATTGAAGTTGTTAGTCTAGGAGATGAGGAAGCAAAAGGCTAAGGATGTTCATGTCAACATCCTTAGACTTCCAACATCTTCCTAATCTGCTCCCTTCCTTAAATTGGTTAAGGGAGAGAATAGATAGGAAGATGTTGGAAGTAGGAAACAATGTGAGTCTCAGATTAGATTTAATTAGATCAGACTTAGATAGAATTTATAGTAGTGTAAAAAGATAAACCCAATGCAAAGTAGTAGAAGTAGGAGAGCAGGTGACTTTGAGTGAGTTACTTGAGTTCACCAAAGGAGTTAGAGTAGAGAAGGAAGAGATAGTTAGGACAATTATGATTTTAGTTTCAGTTCAGACTGATAGTATGATAGAATGGGAAGAAGAAATAGCAATAATAGATGAACCCAAAGTAGAGGAGAAGATTGAAGTTACATTAGGTATAGAAGTTGAAGTAGAGGTAGACATTGGATCTATGAGCCGGCATGTCTTTCACTTAGGATGAACCTCTAATGGTTATTATGGTAATGCACCATGGACTAAGAAGGCAAGGAACCCCAACTCCATCATACGCCTCTAAAGCTAACACTCCAAGACTCAAACCATTGCTCATTAGAGAACTCAATAATTGAGAGATAGTTGCAAATGAAAGGATGATGAGTACCTCGTCACCCCTACTTTACATATTTGTGGAATAGTTACACACGAAAGGTATCAATTACAAAAGTAACTCAAGTTATTAGGCTAAAGTCAAATAAATTCTAAAGTCTAAAGTCCAAAGGAATATGAATACTCATGGGAATATTATCCTAAGCATGTGGTCTTATCTTGACCCAACCACTAAGTCAAGGATTCCTTCACATGGGCTATCCTTAGACTAGAAGAATCTAAAATAAAAAGGCTTGTGGGTCCAAGAGTTCTCAATTCTTTCCTCAAAGCCAAACACTTAGGAATAATGCCAAGTCAATACACTAAAATCCAAATAGTGGTGCTCATCTTTTCCACTTCCTCTAAAGTAAGGTATCCTCTATTTTAGCTATGACTAACTTTAGCTAATCATGACTAATATAGAACCATCCTTTATATGTATATAAATAATATCTCTCAAGTACTTATAATAACACACCAAATAGCACAATAGCACATACATGCACAAATATGTGTTACAGATTGGATTAGTAATAGTTTTGAGATCTGAAGAGGTAGATATGAAGAAGTGGAGTGACACTTTGGATCTACTTGTTGGTAACATAGAAGTTGAAGTGGTTTAGCAGTTAGATAACTATTGAGTGCTCTACTTATTTAAAGGAGGCATTTTCAATGAGTTTTTGTTCAATATTCATATTTTTGAAGTTAAGTAAAGCAAAGTGCTATAACTCAGGGCTTGTCATTTCAACTTAATTTCAAGTATCAATCCTATGTGTGTGTTTGTGAGTGGTTGGAGAAGTTCAAATTGTACATTTAGTGTGTTAGTTGTTGGATTATGCAGCTCTGATTCCATTCTATGTGTTTGATCCTTAGTGGATAGCAATTGAGGCAATGCATTGACAAATTTGTGAAGAATCATAATATTTTTCATTTATAATTACAGTGTTGGATTGATGCAAAGCAACTCTGATTGAGGAATTTGTGCCTTTAGTGGAAGGGTGGAACACATTTCTGAAGCAAAGTAGTTTTGTGGTGAAGTAATGTTCTTTGGGAAAACTAAATCATCATAATCAATATCGATTTGGAAAGGATTTAAAGAATTGTGATTATGGGTGATGTTTATTTGTGACAAGACTATGATTGAGTACTTTTTTCTCTCTTTTGGATGTGGTTTCTACCCAAGAGACTAAAGACAACCAAGAAGAATTGCTTTGTAACATTTTATTTCATATTTGACCATTTTTTACTCATATATATGTAGGAACAAACAATTACTTATAGATTACTGCAAAAGTGATACTTATTGGGTTGTCACAATTGAATAGAGGAGTAGTTGAGAGTTTCTTTAGGAAGAACATTGATTGCTAGCACAATAGTGAAGAGGGCTTCTTCTTGGGTTACTAGGAATGCTCTAAACTTGAAGATCCCAATTGTAGATCCATGGGAAATGGCTGCCCAAAGCCTCTCATTGCAAAGGTTGAGAGTGAGTTTTCTTTTGAGACTATACTTAAGGTGCTATGGCTCTAGAGCTTTGTGGGATGAAGAGAGTAGTACCAAGAGGTTTGAGAAATGTGAGAGAAATGGGCATCCTTCCATTTGAGAAAGACATTAGGGAGAAAATCTAAAGTGGTAAGAGGTTATACTTTTGAGTTTTGATTCAACCAAAATAGCAAAATCTAAGTGAGGATTGATAAGGCTTTTGCCCATGATAAGCATCCCACCAATGGATGGTTAGTGGCCAATTACAAGCCTTCTCAAAAGGAGATTGTTGGGGCAGTATGAAGATCTTTGAGCCTAACGCACCACCTACCTCACCAAATCATAGGTTGCCTTCTTTGAGCATCTATTTTTAGAGGGACCAATTGATTGGGAGCAAATCTTCCACACTCATGTGCATTTGATGGGTGAAGATCACACTACTTAATGCCTTTTGTAGTGAATCTCTACATCAACCATGGGTTACTCACCAAAGAGGAGAAGTTGGAATTTCTGGGTCATGAAATATTACCTGCTTATTTTGAGAAGACCCTAAGGGCTTGCATCAAGTGGAGCTCATGCAAAGAGCAAATGAAAAGTACCAAAAGATGGGAAAATTTGTGAGTCTAGTGAAGAAGGAGAAAAAGCACAAATTTCATGCTACCCCCACCATCAAGTTTGTGATTCATAAGATGGCAATGAGACTCCAAGTTATCCAAGAGTTAGAAAAAGATGAAGATACCCAACCCAAAGAAGAAGAAGAGAGAACTTTGAAAGTGCATGAAACAGATTCTGATGAGAAGGAGAAGCATCGAAGGAACAAAAAGAAGAAGAAGATACCAAGAGCCAAGATGCAGAAGCCAAGAGGTATAGGGCATCAACAACATGCTCACTCCTAACCACCCTTCCTAGAAAGAACCCAAGAAGTTGCTTATTCAAGAATTAGGATGTGTAGATGACTTCAATAAATAAATAAAAGATATTCCAAAGAAGAAGACACCTTTTAACCCATTGATGCAAGGAGGTGATTGATAAGGAAAGCATATTGTCTTGTTATTCAAGAAATGCTTGGGGTGAGGTATACTCAGGATAGTTGATATCCGCCAAAAGCATGGAAACTTCTTGTTAAATTCTTATGGTTGGATCATCGCTTGCATGCTTGTTTGTACGCCCAATTGGCTTGGATTGGTGTGCGGGTGTTAAGCTTAGATTCTTTTCTTCTAGGAGTGCTATTTATTTTTCCTTGGTAATGCTAGAAGTGATGACCAATAGACCAGGAGTGTGTGTTATGATGACAACTTGGGTTGCCCTTGATTCCCTTACTCGGTAAAAAGAACACTAGAAACAAGAGTGGAGGTTCCAATGGTAACATGCATGCTCAAACTAGTAGTGACAGATTTACTTACAACCTCTGATCCGGAAGCTCCACAACTAGGCACACTATGTGTTCCGAGAGAGAGAAAAGGGCAAAGTACGATAATCGCATGTTAGATTCATGTAGACTTCACCTATTGTCGTAATTTTATGGCAAATGTTATGTACTCAAAATTAATAGTGCAAATGGTTGATAGTCATAAACCTAGATAAATTTGTGAACAAGATAATCAAAGAAACATTGAAATCAAAGGAAGTATTATTCAAAGATTTTAATAAAGATTGAAATGGAGGGTAGTATCATGCTGAAAAATGTGGTTATGAGAATCCAACCTGGCTATCGAACTCAGATATTAGATGGAACTAAAAAAGATTGATATCTTAAAAATAGCTCTAGTAAAATTACTTTAACATGTGGCAAACTTTGGTCTACGTGGTATTGAGAGGTCATATAAACGAAAAGAAGATAATGATCTACTATACATAGCATATGGAAGCGAAACAATTATAAAGTGTGGGAAATTGATAATGCCAATATTGGTAGTCTGGCAATGTGGTGATATCAGAGTCGAGAAAATAATTTTAAAGTGTGCTTTTGATGAAGAATTCTGCACTGCCATTTCTCCAATAACGTCATGATGGACAACCAGAATTTACTAGAATTTTATCGGTACTTATTATGGAGACGAGGGAACCCAAGTCAAGAGATCATGCACTCCCACGTCAAGAAGATTCCAACGATTTTTCTGAGGAAAAATATTCCTCAGATGTTGCACTTTTGGATGACAAGCTACCTTCTCAAGAAGAGAGTAATCATGCAGACGACAAAGTTGATCTGAGGATGCACAAATACTTGAGGTATTCGTGTGGTGATTTTTATTTTCTTCTTTCTTGTCTAAGGTCCACACAGGTGGTGGTTCACCCCCCCCCCCCAGTAACATCAAGCTAAAGTCTAAACTATCAGTATACGGGTACGTATTATCATCGCTTTGAAATTGTTGCCTGCATAAACAACAAGATCGATAATACATCCACATTGGCACACAGATTGCTCTATCAGTGCGTTCCTAACTATCTAAGAATTCCTAAAGCTCACCAAAACAACGGCACCACTCAGTCCATACTCCAGACGTCTGGATCTGCTATAATAATCTGAAGAATGTCTACGTGTGGGCCGAGAAGCCAGAAACTGCTGCAGTCAAACAACTGAGTAAGATTGGAAGGGACGAGAACAAGGTGATTGCAGAGTTCTCCTGAGGTTTTGGTGCTAGTGCACTTCCCGATGGTCCATCAGCGCCTGGTAGACATAAAAGCAATCAAAGCATTGATTTAGCTGACAGTAGTTGCGCGGAATCTTTGGCAGATGGCAGTAAAACAGTAACAGGAAGACAGAGTAACTTGTTGGTCACATGGCTCAACCACATTTGAATCCTCCACTCATTCAATGATTCTATCAGGTCTATGAGCAAATGGTCCTGCGGAAAGTCAGACGTTTGCAAGTTTACAAATTAGAAGGTACGAAATGTGCCTCGGTTTCTAACGTACCGGATGAGGGTGGAACGCTTCCGTCAACCAATGCTGTGAGGAGAACACAGAAAATAACAAATATCAGTAATTTAAACTCAAACATTGATGCGCACAGAATGCACACCACGTTTCATCCAAGCTAAAGTTACTTGAGATGATACAATGTGCCACATCTCTTCGAACTAAATCTAAGGTGTAACGAGGATAAAATAATACAAAATTTGAAAGAAACGCTCGTCAGCCTATACGCTATTTCCCTCCAAAACAGACGAGAATTCCAACCTGGGCATTGGGCTTCGTTGGCTGAAACCGAGCACCTAGTCGGGAGCGTCCTAGCAGTGGTCTGATTGAAGCCGGTTGGTAGATCGATAGTTGTGTTGCCATAGCCGAGCAAGACGCACAGACAGGCGGGTGAATCTGTTACCACGGGTTTCAAAGCGTCACAGCATAACGTCGGCGGTGTGGAAACGTCACCGGAGACGAATCCAAGGCAAGGAAACAAGCTTGTGATCGTTGGTGTACATTCTGCTGTAGTCACCGCTTGGGTCACACCGCTAAATGCCAACAATAAGCTTACGATGATCATTGCTCCCTTTGTCGCCATGCTTACAGGTTTGTTCGATTATGTTCTCAGGATCTCTTTCCTTCAACTCAGAATGTATTCACTCCGATTCGCTGCTATAAACTGCACCACAAATCAAAACCTCTGTACTACCAATTCCGAAACCTCTGTTATGCCCCCTTGGATCTGCAGGGTCAAAATTACTTTCAAAATCTGGAGCTGCCGGGGATATGTCTCTGCTCCTTCCCCTAGAAATCTACTCTCTGTCTCAATCTAAGAAAATAAAAATATCAGCTTTGTGCGTCAGGCTCTCCTTTGACACTCTGAACCTACGGCATTTGGAGACTAAGGCCATGTTTAAGTCCAGTGCGAAGCGCCTGTTTTATAGCAACGAAGGACAGTGGCAAAAGCCGTGGGAGTGAAGTAAGTCAGGCACTGGGGCACAGTAGTTACCTGAAATGAAGGAAAAAAGTTCACAGTAGACAAAACAGGGAGATTCCCATCGACTAATGTCGTGAGGGAACTAGGGTAGGGGAAGCAGAAAATGCCACATTTAAAGGGAAGGCGGGCCCTTCCAGCCCTCGCCGATTCCAGCTTTCCGTCGTCTCCCACTCTCTTGCTTCCATAAAGCTAGGATTAATCCTAGCTTTATGAATATGACATCGTACGGACAGGTCTTAAGGGTTTAATAATTTTATCTGTATTTGTGTTTACCCATCTCACATGGACCTATGCTCTTCTTTCCCACTGTGTATTAGCTGGCGCTGTGGAATTTCACCTCGCTTACGGGAACAGGTTTGACAGATAGTCTTTAAAAGAAGTGTTGAAGATGCATCTCAACTGTAGTGACAGAACTGAAAGTGTACCTGTTTATTATGTGCTCTCAACGTCGATAATTTATAAAAGTGTACAAACGTCAGGATAGCCAATTTTTAAGACCAAAATCTCTAACAACATCCACCACCATAAAGGTTTAGTTACATTCGCCACAACAACAATAAAAGGGGATACGGATAGAAGGAGAATAATGTTAGCATTTTCTGTCCTGAGATATTCCTTTAAAAAGATGATTGTCGCAACAATAGTCTAGTAGGCAACTATAGTTTACCATAGTTAGGTGGGTACCTAATAGTTTAGTCTTCAAATTGCCTCTTGGGATGAATGATGAGGACGACAAATAGAACTGCCTCTGGGGATGGGGATTACAGGTTGGGACAATGGACGAGGATGACAGGTGGGATGGGGATGATCGCATGTCTTCAAGTCTTCTTTCCACTCTATGCATGATGCATGGAGATTACCCTAGTATTCCATTAATTTAACATAGAGTGACAAAAGGATATAACATGGTTCAGTTCGAGTCCAGGAGGTTACATCCAAGGCCGAATCATCTCACAGATTTATTCAGGCACCACAAATAGTGTGAGAATTGAGAGAAAGTGAAAGAACTCATGAATCTATTAAAACGCGCCGCAGGTAGAGGTTAGAAATTATTACAGCCCCTTGGGGTCAAATATGATGCATAAAGGGCCCTCACTTTGAAAATGTTTGGTGAAGAGGCTCCACAGTAATTTCTCGTTTAGATACTTGGATGTGTGAATTAAGCTATTTCCAACACTCCCCTCTCAAGTAATAAAAGCACATTAACTTACTGTTCCGTTCTCCTCCTAATGAACCTAGCATGGGTAAATGCAAGGCTAATTTGGGTCAGATAGCCTTTAGTCATTAAGTCTGCTGTCATGACTAAAGTAGGACAATACTAAAAACATACAGTGTTGTTTTCAACTAATTAAATAATAAACTAATAATGCACTGATATATAGTTAATGCAATTGTGATGCTTAGTAGTGTCAACCAGAGCAAGGGCACTCTAATTGTCACAAAGTATAAGTGTGGGATCTGACGTATCAACCTTGAGGTTCTCCAAGAACTCCCGTAGCCACACCGTTTCAGAAGAGGCAGTTGCCAAAGCAATATTTTTTGGCTTCAGTAGATGATAAGGTGGAGCTCCAACTGATTGCTCCTTGCAAAAGAATAAAACAATAGCCTGATGAAGGTTGTTGTTGGTCAACCTTACCTGCCCACTCCGCATCACTATAGCCAAAAATCTTGGGTTATTTGATTTTTGATACTCCAAATAGTAATCGATAGTACCCTTAAGGTATCAAATGGTATACTTAACAACTTTAACATGAGGAAGGTCTTGATTTGCTATAAATTGAACAAGCATACTTACCATGAAGAACAATTCGGCTCAGAACTGCCAGATGCCCAAAGGAGTGAGCCCCACAACATTATAATAAGGATAATTTTCACACTTAGCTTTTTCTTGAGGTGTAATGGGACAATCTTGAGCTGATAGTTGTGTTCCCAGGAATTGTGGGAGTGGAAACTAGTGGACAAGACTGAAAGCCAAATTCTATAAGCTTTTTTGCACATTAAGACTTTGAGTAATTTGATCCAGCCATCTTGAATGGATTGGGTGACTTGTGGGCTTAAGCAATAGTGGACTTCACCAAAATCAGTCATAGAAAGCGTGCACATAGTTTGGATTTAATGCTTTTGAGCATAAGCAAGCTACTGCAAGCAATTAGTGACTCATCAACATAGAGGGTTAATATTGCTACATCATGGCCTTGACACATATAATACATGCTGCCATCTGCCTTGGATTTGGAAAGTCCAAGATCAGAAATTTTTTGATGATGTAGTACCACTCTCTAGGGATCGCTTCAATTCATAGAGCATTTGAGAAGTTTGCACACCAAGTTACGTGCAGGGGGTGTGACTCCTTTGGGAGTGGCCATGTAGATTTCTTCAGTAAGAAATTCCATTCA
The DNA here is from genome assembly GCA_948567375.1 of Lunularia cruciata. Classification (NCBI taxonomy): domain Eukaryota; kingdom Viridiplantae; phylum Streptophyta; class Marchantiopsida; order Lunulariales; family Lunulariaceae; genus Lunularia; species Lunularia cruciata. The sequence continues at coordinate 38,220,481 of OX419755.1, read as the reverse complement.
TAAATGTTGTTTTATGTCCATTTGATGAACATGAATATTTTGTTTTGCTATTAGTGCCAAAATCAGTCAAATTGATTGAATTTGGAAACTTGGGTGAAAATGCATCCATGTAGTCAAAACCATAGGTCTACTTGAAGCCTTTGGCAAGTAACTGGCTTTGTACCTATCAATCTTTCCATCAGGTTTAAGTCTTAGCTTAATTAGCCATTTACATGTATTATGCCAATGTTTAGCAAGTAAGGTAGTGAACTCCGAGACTTGAGTGCTAGGATTTACATTTGGGGTTCCAAAGGAACATCAATTGTAGTGAAATTAGTGTCAATGTATAAAGCTTCTTTTATTCTTTTGTTGTTTTGGGAGTAAGATAGAAGGATCATATCCTTCATCAATTACTCTTGGTGAAGGTACTCCGTTGGTGAGGCAATGAGATTGCTTAGGTGTTGGTATTGGATGAGGAGTTGCTTCCAAGAATTATATAGGGTAATTCTCTTCCTCTTTGTGATCATCTTGAGTCATGGGAGTAGGATTGGAGTCATTTCTTTTCCAAAATTTATTTAATATTTTTTGAACCTTGTTTTTGAGAGAAGAGCATATGGAAGTCAATCTCTTAAAAAAAGGTGAAGTTCTTGAAGTCCTAGTGGACCTTGAGTAGCTCCCTAAATGGCCCATTAATTCAAGGCCAGACTTGGTGTCATAATATTGAGTTGTAGTAGGTGAAGGTGGTGACAATGGAGAACCATATTCCTCAATCTTAGTATTACCCATGGTTGGAAAACCACTGTAACAAGTCAGTGAGGTAGGCACCTATGTATCAAGCTTTGAATTGAGCTACAAAAATTGAGATGGTAATAGGGTAATTGTAAGAGATGGAGGTGTAATTGGTATATTAAATAGTGTAGTGTGGAATGGTTGTGGATAGTGAGGGGATAATATTGACCAGCTTTTTAAGAGGGGTCAGCCTAAGAGAATAATGAGGGCTAGCTTGATGGATAAGAGACTTGGATGGTGTACATTTTGTTGTGATGTGTAGGCAATTTTGAGTTGCTTGAATACCATGATGCATAAGATTTGCACAAAGTCATTTGATAGGTACTCTCTTCCTCAATTTGAGTGGAGAGTTTGAGTTTTTGTCCTATTTGTACTTCTACCCATATATGATATCTTTTGAAGGCATCAACGCAATCACTCTTTTGACGTAAGAGTCAAATTGTTGTATATAGATAGTAATCATCAATGAATGTAATGAAATACTCAAATCCACTAAATGTGGGTGTGGAATTTTGACCATTGAGATCATTGTGTACTAGTTATAGAGGATACATAGCACAAAATGTAGTTTGTCGTGGAAATTTGGTTTGTGGTAGTTTAGCATGTAAAGAATTAGAACATGTATGTAATGATATATGGCTAATATTAAGTTCATGCACTATGCTCAAGAGTGTTAACTCCTTGAGTCAATTAAGGCCAAGGTGGCCTAATTGCCCATACCACAAGTGAGTCAATTTGCCTTGATGTGATAAATGTAGTTGTGCCGCTAGAAATAAATTTGTAAATTGTGGACTATAGTATACAACAATAGATTAACTATGATTATATTGGGATTGGTTTTGAGTCCATTATGCTTACAAGTACCACTTTTTGCACCTCATATGATTTAGTTAGAGTCTATCTATATTGGAGTTTAGGTTGTGTAGAGTTACAAGGACAAAAACCTAGGAATTGTTGGTGCAATCATTGGAATGTAAAGAATAGCTTGTCAATTTGGGAGAAGGGGGGAGGGGGAGGGGGTGGTACATGATTTCTCTTGGTCTTGCTCCAATTTGCTTGTTCTTGGCCTTGTAGTGATCCATAGTGATGGCCGTTCAGGCTTAGAACAATGGCTGGGGTAGTGCTTGCATTGTATATGCATTACACTACTTAGGATACTTATTCATTGTCAAGTACTGTGGCAGTATGCTATAGGTGTTTTCTCATATGATTATCATTAATGAATGCATAACCAGGATCTAGAGCTTGTATGGGTCATCAATTAAACATAATTGTTGTTGCATGGAGAATTTAGATATAAAAATATTGTCTTAGTTGAGTAGTCTACAGGTTCAATCTTGAACCAGCATGCCGCTTCCAAGTTTATCAAGTTTGCTAATGATGAACAAATTTTTGTGTAAGGAAGATATATGGAGTGCTTTAGATAGTATCAAGATCTTCTTTTTTGTACGATTGGAAGTGATGTATTTTCTCCTCTATATATATATATATATATATATATAGTTGTCTTCATTGTGAAAGGATTCCGCCAAGGGTTGATAATCAAAGAAATCCTTTTATGAAAATGCAAGGTAGTGAGCGGCTCACGTGTCTACAAATCACCATGAGTAAGCTATTGCACCTTGATCAGGTGACTTGGGTGAACAGAAGGCATGGGCAATACACATGTAACCTTGGTAGTTTTGGTGACTATCATTCTTCTTTGTTATTGTTGAATTGTCTAGACTCTATGTAGTTTGAACAGATTTAGCAACCATTTTGCTCCCTAGGCAATTAAAGGCCTAATGGCTAAACTATTTCTACCTTAGGCATTAGCTTAGGGGCTTCTCAATTTTTGGATTCATGCCCATTTAGTCCTTGGATTTCTTGCTCTGAAATTGTGAATTTCCCTTTGTATTATGGAAATCTTGCTTCCCATTCCATAGAATATGGGGCTCAAATGATGAGCCTCTCATGCATGTTTCTTCTTGTAAGAAATGGTGATGATAGCTTGCAATGTGGCAGATTGTTGAGACCAAAGAGTTTCATTATTATGTAAAATTGTGGAACCATTTACCTCATCAAAGCCATGACCTCCTCCTTGGATCATATTATTATCTCTATAAGTTTTATTTGTTGCACTAGATATTTTAATGAGTGCACATGTTGGGTAATTTTTTTACCTAACTTTATTTTCAATGTGTGAAATTTATCTGTCGGATACATTTTCATTAAGATGTTTATGGCTTGAAATGTAAACTCTAATACTTGCCACACAACATGTGTTATGATAGAAGCATATATGTGTGAGTAAATTTCTTTTTCACACACATTAAATAATGCAGAGCGTGCTCTTTGATCTTGTTCAACCCATGTGTCTATGTCATTTTGGTTGGTGATAGGAGTTTTGGTGGGAGATAGCTTGGTATTAGTTCCATCAACAATTGTCCACAATTTTTCAATTTGCAATTTCAATTTGATTTGTGTGACCCAATTGTTGTAATGTTGTCCATTGAATTTTTGCTAAGATTGTGTGTCTATATAGCCAAAAAATTTCCTAACAATGATTATTACTTGCTTGTGTATAGATGTAAATAATTACACCTTTCTAATGACTTATGAAATGTTTTTTTTTCTTCCTACCAAAAATTAAATAGTGTTTGTTGTGCATGTGAAGGATGTACAATTTCATGGGTAACAAAAATAGTATGGGTGGATGGTCTAAAACTTTTTGCCTGAACCTAAGTCCTAATTTTTAGATGATGGTGTTGTGTTTAGGGTTCTCCCTCTATTATACTTTAGAAGCTACCCTAGTCTAATTTTGCTTTGATATCATGTGAGAATTGAAAGAAAGTGAAAGAACTCACTAATTTAACAAAATGTGCCACAGAGTAGAGGTTAGAAATTATTAGAGTCCTATGGGGTCAAACGTAAAAACATTTTGTGAAGAGGTGCTATAGTAATTTCTGGTTTAGATACTTAGGCATGTAATTTAAGCTATTTCCAACAAATATATACAATTGGTGATAATTATTTCATCAATCTAATCGTGTTGAATAACTCTAACTAAGTGGGTCTTGTCAATTGAATACATCAACATAGTCTTGATTGAGTAGATATTGATTAGGGCATGTCACAAACCTTGCTTTCTCAACAATCACATTCTCTCTTGATTTGCTTAGTCTTCAACACTCAGTCAATACTCAATAGCAAGCCAAACATAACAGTCTCAACATTTTCTTGCATTCTATTTGGTCAATAAAAATTTTGAAAAATTATTCAATTGCATTATCTTGATAAGAAACATCAATTGTTGAGCAACTTCATGCATAACTTGAACTTCTCAATAGTAACAAGTTTAGTTAACATATGTATTAACCTCCATGCCTAGCTTTTGACAAATTAATCCCTCTATTTGTCACAACTTCCTTGATAAAATGATGTTTCATATAAATGTTCTTTGTTTGAGAATGATATACTTAATTCTTGGCCAAGTGAATAGCACTTGGCTACCACAATAAAGCTTGCACTTCATTTTTTTGAGTCCTACATCCCTGGCTAATCTTTATAGACATATTGCCTCTTTGGTAGCCTCAGTTGTTGCCATATATTTTACCTCTATAGTTGAAAGAGAGTAGACTTCCAACTCACCAAACCACCAACAAGTGTAAATATAACCTTGTTGTAGTACTTCACTTATCTAAGTCTCCCACAAAATCAGAATCTACATACCTTATAATGACCCCTTGTTTGTCCTTCTCCACATTAAAGACAATGTTTATAAGTCTGGTCCCTTTCAAGTAACAAATTATGTACTCACTATTTCATAATGTTTTTTCCCATATTTTCCATGTATTGACTCACATATGAGATGTATGGTGTAGACCATTACATACATTAAACTCCCAATAGCATTAGCTTAAGGAGTGTTTGACATTTATTTTCTCTCCTTCTCATTTGCTTGACATTGTGCCTATGATATCTTGAAATGATTTGCAATTGGAGTGCTCATATTTTTGGTATTCTCCATGCCAAAATATGCAAGTAATTTTTCCAAATACCTTCTTTGAGATTTGTACTGTTTTCCCTTTCTCCTCTCCCAATGGATTTCAATCCCAATCATACTCTTTGAAGAACGCAAGTGTTTCATACCAAACTCCTTACCCAAGTTGTGCACTTAATTTCTCCACCTTAACCATGTCCTGTATGGCAATCAAAATATCATCCACATATGATACCAAGATAATCAAAAAATATCTAGGTCCATGTAGCTTCTTCAAGTACACACAACAATCAGACTCTTCTGTTGTATCCATGGTTCAATTTGAAAGCATCAAATTTCATGTACCATAGTCTTGGACTTTGCTTCAGTCCACATAATAGTTTTTGAAACCAGCAAACTAGGTTCCTATTTTTTGGTACCACACAACCTTGAGGTTGATGAATGTAAATCTCCTCCTTCAATTATCCATTTAAAATTTATCCATGTAATATATAGTTGCTCCAACTCCAAGTTATGTATTGTAACTATTCCCAACAATGCACAAATTGAAGACATTTTTACCACTACTGAAAATATCTCATGAAGTCAATACCTTCCTTTTGGCTATAACTTTTGCTAGAAGCCTTGCTTTGTACTAATCTCCATTTTCTTTTGGAAGTCCTTCCTTCCTCTAATATATCCATCTACAACCATTTTCCTTCTTTTCCATAGGGAATTTTTCAAGTCTCCAAGTTTGAACTTTTTGGCCAAAGACTTCATCTTCTATTCCATTGCAAAATGCCATTTTTTACACTCTTGATATTTCATTGCCTCTTCATATGTATAAGACTCACCATTCTCTATTAGAAGAATATAGGCAAAAAGTGAATAGACAAATCTCTTTGGAGACATTTGATATTTTTATTGGATACCTACATTCATGTATAAGTTTTGGACTTTGCTCTTCTAATGGATCACTCAGGAGATCTATAGGAGATTAGATGTCTCCAATATGAGACTATATCTTAACAAAACGTGACTTGATTTCCAATTCTTTCCTTTAGATATAGTAGTCATCTCCATCATACTAGCCTCATCAAAAAACTAAATCCTTACTAACAATAAAGTAACATCTTCTTGGATCTAGCTTAGATCCCATAATCTATATCTCTTTGTTTCCTTCTCATATCCTAAGGATATGTATTTTCTAATTAGTGATTTAACTTTATCTTTTGTTCTTGTTGAATATGAACATAAGCTATGCATTCAAACATTCTATGTGAAGAATAATCTATATGCCCTACTAATAATCTGTCCATTTTTCTGTAGGTGTCCTACACTTATAAGCAATAGAAGGAGAAATTTTTACCAAATGATAAGCCATATTTACAACTTCTGCCGAGTTCTTCTCCAATCTGGTGTTGCTTAACATACTCATTATTTTCTCCAAGAGTGTACAATTTATCTGCTCTGCCACACCATTCTGTTGAGGTGTACCTAGGATGGTGAAGTGATGAATTAACCCTTCACTCTTAAAATATCTATCAAACCATCTAGATTTGTCTTCTCCACCATTATCAGATCTCAAACAGTTCACTCTCCTTTTGGATTGTTTCTCCATAATCACCTTCCATTTTTTAAAGATAGAGAACATCTTTGACTCTTGCTTTATGATGTAGATCCATACTCTCCTAGATTAGTCATCTATAAAGAATACAAAATATAATGCTCTAGATTTTGAAGCTAGAGGTGCATGGCCCAAACATAAGAATGCACATAATCTAAAATTTCATTTGTGCAATGAATTGTTCTGGAAAAGCTCACCCTATGTTATTTTTCTAATACACAATGTTCACAAAATTTTAATTTACAACTTTTAAGGCCCTTTAGTTGTTTTTGTTTGAAGAATGCACTTGGACGTCTTTCACTCATATGACCTAAACATAGGAGCAATTGAGTGTGTGAGACTTTTGTGATCTTCTTTTTCAGAAATTTTAGTTATAGTTCCTCCTATGTTGGTATCTCCAACCAGCTCATAAAGATTTCCTATATTCCTACTCTTCATTACATAAAATGTTTATTTTAAGCATTTTTTGATACCTTTAGTATTCCATTATATGTTCCATAGCTCCAACCATTTGAGTCCACTGTACCAAGTGATATTAAATTTTAAATTCTTTCCTAACTCAAGAACATGCCTCACATTAGCAAGGGTAGTCATAACTCCATCAAACATCATAATGTATATTGTACCATTGTCAATTGTTTTACAAGCCATATTGTTCTCCATTATTATAGACCATCCATTGAATGGTTTGTAATCATAAGACCACTCCTTATTGGACACATGTTGTAAGAGCAACCTAAGTCCAATATCTAGAACTCTCCATATTGATCTTTGTTTTGGGTGACACGTAGAATGTCGTCCATAGATCCCAATGACTTTGCTATACTTGTTTAATCTAAAAGTTGACCTTTATCCTTTTTGGGTTCAAATCTCCTACAGGTACAATACTTCTTGAAATGCCCAACCTTCCTGCAGATCTAGCACTTGCTTTTGGTACCTCTAGATCTCAAATTTGATCTGTATTTACCCTTGATACGACCTTTGTCCATTGTCCTTCCTAAAATAAACAAAGCCTCTGTATTTTTTTTCTTGGTTGTGGTCTTTTATGCATCTCATTTGATAGTAACATTGAAGTGAACTCCTCAAAGTTTATATCATCCTTCCCGTCTAGAAGGTTGTGGCCAGATGCTCATATGATGGAGAAATTGAAGTCTTTAACAGCAGTGCCTTATCTTCCTCTTCTAACATAACCTCTATGCTCATTACTTCACAATTGAATTTTTTAAATACATTGAGGTGCACCATGATACTCTAGCCATCCTTCATCCACAACATATACAACTCATGTTTTAGATATACTCCATTTCTCAAGGACTTTGTCATATATAGACTCTCTATTTTGGCCTACAACTTTGGTGCAGAGGACTCATTCATTACATTGTATAGCATCTTGTCAGCAAAGGTTTAACTGAATAATGCTAATAGTTATGAGATCCGCATCCTCCCACTCATCATACTCTTGTCCTCAAGTCTCTTACCTTGCTTCCTATGCAGCCTTTGCGGTCCTTTAACCTTAATTTCCACAATCCTAAGTTGTACTTCAATCAAACTTTTCCTGTGCAAATTTGGTATGATATTGATAGTATCCTGATAGTATCCATTGTGAACTATGTACCCACTTCGCTCTCATACCAATTTTTAACCGTATTTGTCCTAAGATATGCATGCAACGGCACTCAACCATTGTTAAGTTAATGGTATCCACCATTAACTTAACTTCAACCATTAACTTAACATCGAGTGATAATATGATATAACGTGTTCACTTCCTACACGGGAAGCTACATCCATGGCCAAACAACCTCACAACTTTATTCCAGCAGCATGAATATATACAATTACTGATGGTTCGTTCATAAATAGGATATTTTTGAAAAAGTCTGACTAATTGGATCTTGTCAATTTAATACTTAAAACATAGTCCCGACTGAGTGGATCTTGATTAAGGTCAGTCTTGCACCTTGCTCTCGGCCATCGCATTAGCTCCAGGGTGTCTCAATCTTCAATACTCGAGTTTCAAGCAAAATACAACCAATAATCCTGAACTTTGATCTACACCGCATTGAATTCACTATTAAAGATATAAAAGCACAGCTCCTTAACCACTTGATTCCAGCTCGTGTAGATCCACTTGAGATGATTTATTTTTCCTCTAGTTGCTCTATGTAAAGACTACTTGAGAAACAGTGCTAACATTTTGCTGGATGGGAATTGATATAAACAAAAGATGACATGTTTTTACAAGTCTTTATGGAGTCTACTCACGCGCACTTCTTAAACCATGGTTTAATACGTGCTTATGCTTATTATACGTTCAAACATAGTGGTTAGAATGGAAGACGTCGAGATGTCAACAACGAACAAACTTTCAGTTTCAGGCGTAGCTTTTGCACGTCTTGTTTCATTCGATTAATGATCAGACAAAGAATTCAACCGCTCGATAGTGTGGTTACACGACTATTGTTCGGAAACTGGGCAGGCAGCTGGCTGTGCGAATCCTTCTCGTATAGCACATGATGTTTGCATATCACGACAACTATCTTCCTAAGCGTTAACATGTGATTTTGAAGTGAAGACAATATTTGTTTCTCAGAGTTTGTTTAGCCAAAGTTAATGCCATGATGCATGAGGTCAAGAGGCATACCTCATTGATTAAAGAGTAGAAAACTTATGAAGAAGACGTTGAAAAAGTGCAACGAGAATTAAGAGCTCTTCGGATAGAAGGGAAGCATAGGCAGCAAGACTACAAAGAATAACTGCAAAAGAAAGACAAGGAGAAGACACTCATTGAGGGATAGTTGGCACATGAAAAGGTAACCATAAGAAAAGAATCATCATTAACGGCGGCATAGAAGGAGAAATCGTATACAGTGACTTTTATTTTTCTTCCTTTCTCCTATGAGGTTTTGTGTTTCTTCACAATGAATTGAGGTAAAAAGCAATCATTCTAGCTGAAAACTCAAAGTCAAAATGATACTGAAAAGGATCTGAAACTCCAGATTGTACGAAAATATAGTAGAAGATGAGGAATTCGTCGGATAATGTCAAAATTTCAAGCAGAAGGTGGAGATCCGTCCATTTCAAATTGCATTCTGCAAATGAGTCTTGATTACATAAATTCTAATAATGAGAATAGTGAATGATTCTCTGAATCAGTCGTTTGGTAGCAACAACGGAACTTCAAGCCACCGGTAAAACTAAGATAAGTATGTCCCAATTTCCTATGCTCATGTGGATATCCTCTCTTTACCGCAATACAATCGTTCGAACAGAATTTTACTTCCAAGAGGAAGCGATAGTTGCTTGATGATGTACAAGGTGCACTGAGAATGCTTCACCCTACCAGAAGGCCAGTTCCTAATAACCAGACCCAGACCTGGTACCACTAACGAATGCGGTTTCTTTCGAAGCAAAACTGGCATACCCTGCCAAAAAAAAGAAACTGCCTGCCTTTGAAGGGTTTTTGGTCTTCATAATGCCACGTTCAAGACTGCGAAATAATGATGAAGTTACTAGAATCATTACACCACACTACATGCTTCATGGGCTGTTTCTCCAGAGTGAAGTGGTTAATGACGTACTAAATTCTTGCAGCGGGTTGATTGCCCTCCAACGTTTGACTCAGTTATGGAGTTTTCTCTCTGCTATATACCAAAAGATTTGGCAGTTATTTGTAGCTCGAATTCCCGCCTGTGATTCCCATGCAGAAGCTTAAAGCTCTTCATGCTCTCCTAAGGCTAAGATATCTCTTCAGGAGACTGGCATGAGTGCACTAAAGTCGCCGTATTTCGTTCGGGTTAAGGGCTTACTCGGCGCCATTTACCAGAATTTGCTCGTAGGCTAGTACTTTCAGTTGTAACATGTTGGTGAGGGGATTCCGTTTCCTTTGTAGCTCATTGATTCAGAGACACTTCCGATTTGGCACCCGCTGTTCTGTCGTTCATGTTCGGTAGCCATGACAAAATTATAGGCAACCTTCACAATGTCTCTACTTTTAACTTGAGAATGAGAAGAGGAGCCCATTTCTGTTATCAAGAAAGCTTAGTCAACCCGACGAACTGCAGTGCCGGCCTCAGGAGAGTTAAAGCTGCAGCTGTTGGGTCTGAAGCAACGGAGTGTAGTCAAAATTGATGTTTCAGGTACCTGTAGTTGGAGTCTTTGTAATTCATGCTTTTGTCGCGGGATTCTTTTTCCTGCACATTCTGCGAATTCACTGCAGCAATCTCTGTTGTCGAGATATCGAAGAATAAAGGCAGATTGCGAGCAATCACATGTGTCAAGCTTGGACTGTGGGTCAGCAAGATCGCACCGTTGCGTTCTCTGACTATTGATTATTCAAGTTGTGCCTACACTGCGACTGCCGCATTACTGTTGAGAAGCTTGAAGCCACGAGTCTCAACGAAGGTCATGATAGCTCATCATACGGACTCAAGTAGTTGCGCCGATGGCAAGGACTTTCAGATAACAGACTTGAGTTATGAAATTACTGGTATTACGTCTATTTGGGCAGTTTGTAAGATGGTAAGTTGTATCTCATAACACAGTTCCCCGCTGAAAGAATTATCCACAATTTGGCTACAAGTCGGGAAAGACAACAGCAATTATCCGTCCTCCAAACCTGCAACGAAAGCAGATCTCGTGTGAGGTGAAACATTTGGATATGAGTCTCCGACGACCATCTGTTACTTAGTGACAGGAAAGTTCAGGTCAATTATGACAAAAGAATTTGGAATAGGCTTTACGCTAATCACCTATGCGTCGCCCATACTAACTCCAAGAGTCCGGGCCTGTCGTGAAATGTTAGTCCACCTTCCTTCCGAGGAAAAGGAACTGACTCATATGTTCGTTAATTCTTCATGACCATCACTTATCTCCAAGGTTATAACCGGGAATCTCTCGAACAATGGCAGATTAGAGAGGACGCTTGACTGGAAGGCAATTGACCTCATAGGAGAGGGAACATTTGCGAAATGGCAGGCAAATCGCAACTACAAACCTACTATCAGTAGGTTTGTAGTTGCGAAAGAGTATTATGCAAGTGAAGCCTTTCGGAATCCAGATGTATTGCCGCTAGACGACGGAATTTGAACACCCGCATGACAAGACAGTAGAAGCGCAGGTTGAAACTGCACTTCTCTAAAATGAGTCTGAAATAGGATAGTTTGTGCAAGTATTGCCCTGATAAAACGGCCAGTGTGACAACAGAACTCATAATTTCGGTGAAGTGAATGCCGTCCCAGTTCACACATAATGTTGACGGGTGTCACAGGCCGATGATGCGACGAAGCTGCCATACCCACTTCGGAGGACCAGCACATGTGACTTCGTGGTTTACTTGGTCTTGCTCCACAGCAGGGTTGCTAGAAGTCTCGAAGCCTGCATAGAGATAGATAAAGTCAATGCTCAGCTTCCGGAAGTTGAGGAAATATTGTAAGCCTCTGATAACAAAATTGAAGCAGCCCACTTATTTCTGAACTAAGAAGGCTTCACTATCGGGGCCATCTATATCTATCTTTGGTGGACTTGCAATACCGTATAATTGAGCAACCGTAGCTGAAACTCAACAGTGTCAATTGAAGCTATTTCGAGCGAAACAAACCTCAAATTGGGTAAAGAGTCAAGGTCCTTCGCCGCGAAGGGATATGGGGCTCTTCCTCTCAGTGACTAAATTGCGGTGCCAAATTCTTTTAATGCCCTGGACGTCCCGTGTTGATTAAGCTAGTTAGTTGGCGTACTCTGAACCCTCAAAATTATAATGCTCTCGAACGGAACAGAGAAGAAACTTTTGATCAGGACAAGACGTTGGGACCCCCGGCTTAGCTTATAAGCTTCAAACTTCAGTTTGTTGCCACTGAGTTCATAGCAGGAGCTCGAGAAGTCTGAAGAGGAGTGAAACAAATCAACCTTCCGGAGCAGTTCCAGATTGATGTACCAAATTCAGACGGCTTCTTAAGAACATCATAATTGATAGAATAATAGTCCGCAATACTTATTCACATATCATGTCTTCGTAGCTTGGAGAACGCGTCCATGACCTTGCTGAGTGTCAGATTATTGCAAATCAGCAACCTCATTATAGATTCTCAAGCAGCCCATGTCGTCGAGTTCAAGTTGACTTTCCATTGTGCCACTGGCTCGGCTGTCCGTATAGGTCTGCAGTAGTGCAGGCGAGGAGCCATGCGCAGGCAAATTCCAGATCATAAAGTTTTGTGCTCCTTCCAAGTGTAAGCTCTGCAGTAAACGTGGCGATCAAGTAAATGAAGCATTCCTCTGGGGCAGTAGTGATTAGACTTCTGATAGCGTTTTCCCGTGGTCGAACCACAAAATATCTTATTCGTTCAATTTCCAGATTATGAGCAGTTTCCGCTCACTTCTTTTCAATGCGGTCGTGCCATGACCCTGAGAATCTGCTCAAGCAGACTCACACGAATCTTCGATTTAGTAGATTGACCTGAATATGCTTTCAGAATTAGCCAAATTCTAGTAAGTAGAGGGCTTCGGTACAGTAGTCCGATTAGTTCCAACTCCATGTGGATCTTGGATGGCGAACTGAATCCATCTAACCCAGATACTAGATGGTCCACAAGCAGAGTCAGCATTGCCGTCGACATCCGAGAGCTTTCCTCATACAGCTGGTGGTACCTGCTGATTCTCGTGTTCATATGTACAGTTCCTGACGTTCTCTGGATATTCTGCTGAAATGGAGACAAGAGATGGAGGCGTGTAAGCTTCTTCTTCCTCTTGGGACTCCTCTACCCTTCTTGTTGCGAATTTTGGTAGATCGAGTGAGCACTATGCACCATCGAGGGTGGTAGGGATCCACTGCAGTCAGCACTATAGCTATAGTATATACAATAGTATGTGGGAAGGAAATTCGTTGCTAGTGGTGGAGTGTGGAGCTGCACTGCAGCAGCAGTCATGAGGAGCTGCAGCAGTTGACGACTGTTCCATGTCCGGCTGGCCTTCTTGCCCACGAAGAGAGACCTCACTCGCTTGGTATTCATCGTATAGGTTTCGCGTCCTCGCCTCCCCCTCTTCCTTCTTCATTGATGTTTTGTGTCCAGAAATTCCCACTGTATAACTCAGCTGCAGGAAGTTGGTCCTTCATTCTCTTGCTGCTCTCGCCGTTTGATTTCATCCAGCGGTTGGTGCAACAAGAGAATTTGTTCATGAGGTCAAGGAAAACACTTTGTGAGAGTAGTAGATTTGGGATTGCCGGGTGCTAGGGAACTTAGGATTCGGGTGGCTATTCGCAAGCCTGATCGACGATAGTGTGTTCGAGCTTAAATTTGCTTGGTTGGAAAAGAAGGATCGAAAGGATGACGGCCGCACCAGTGGAAGAGTTTTACCAGCGATTCCAGAGCTTCAAAGAGAATAAGTCGCCAGCGATTGCGAAAGATGAGATTGAGAGAGTGTTCAACTTCTTTGACGACAACAAGGATGGACTTATATCTAAGGATGATCTGCGCCAATTTATGACCAAATTAGGCTTTCAGACGACGGAGGACGAATTGTCCTCCATGGTTAGCTCCGTTGACCTCAACGGAGATGGATCAGTCGATTTCAACGAATTTTCGACACTGTATCATGCCTTGACATCTGAAACGTTTCAGGGGAGTGATACCTACGAGGAGGAGGATTTGAAGGATGTTTTCAACGTGTTTGACGTGAATGACGATGGCTTCATCTCCCCTACGGAATTGCAAGATGTTTTGATGAAGCTGGGGATGAAAGAAGGGACAACCATAGCCGAGTGCGAGAGAATGATCCAAAATGTCGATGTCGATGGGAATGGCCAAGTGGATTTCTCTGAGTTTAAGAAGCTCATGAGTTCTGACTTCATGAGCGGTGTCAGAAGATAAATCCTATAAAATCTGATCCGAACCGCAAAGTATGCAGCCTAGCAGCAATTTAGCGACCAGTGTGAGAGACTTTAATGGGAATCAAGGCTAGTTGATAATTCGTACTCTGGGTGGCGTGGCGTTGGTATATCTTTGGGTAACTGATGTAACGGTGTTTCTTCTAGCAACTAATACTACTCACAGCAATTGTAAGCCTCTTGTCGACTCTAAGTGATTCTCATTCCCGGAATAGAGATCCAACTTATTAGTTGCACTAAAAAAGTATCCTGGGACTGGTCTAGCCTTTGGCTTTTGATCGAGCCAAAATTGCTGATGCAGTCCGAAGTACGTAGATTGGCCTTGGCTAGCTAAAAGGTGCGTCTTGCAACAGCTAATTTCTCCGAAATACATCCAGTTGGTGAGATGTTGAGGGCTACTTAACTCCAAGATGTGCGTGATGGAAGCCACAACGGCGGGTACTGACGGTTCCTTGACATCCTTGATTAAGACGTCTCTACAGTAAGCGCCAAGGTTGTCATTGCCACCGATGGAAATCACATACAAAGCATTCTGAAATGTAGATGATAGTGCCGGGAGAGACAAAATTGTTGATGTGATTCATCCATATTAAATTAATACAAGTTCCGAGAAATGCATCAGCACTTTCTAGCTGCAAGAATCTCACGAATGCAAGAATTTCACTGAGCATCTCGAAGGATAATTCAAGAACAACAAATTATCAACTTTGGCGGTTCTCACGTATCTTGATAACAAATATGTCGTCTTTCGTCTTACTTTTGATGTCCTCTTCAGCCTCAGCAGGTCAAACAGAGAACCGTAATGAAGGAGAGTGATGCATCTGAGTACTTGGATGTTTGAAGCTGTAGATTTGAATGGTTGATTCTCGAGTTCTGCTGCTGAAGACGAGAGACAAAAACCTGAACATGATTTACCTGGATTGGAGGTCAAGACTGCTGTTTTGAAGGTCCTAAACCACTCAAACCGCACGCCTAAGTGAAAAGGGTTGGCTTTGCTTGGCATGCCGTTGTTCCTGAGGCCGCACTATCGCGCCGTACTGAAGTCTGGGCCAACACTCTTCGAATACGGTGCAAGAAAAGGGATACCCATTGCTTGTGCTCCATAAACCCCATCATAATTCCGTTCATGATTAGAACACTGATGGCAAAGTATATGCGGGATAAACCTATGACTGTTGTTGCCTGAGAGATAGTTTTCAGGGTTCCTCCATGTTTTATCCATAATATGCTTTTAGATGGAAAGGCTTGGGTATTATTGTCCTGCTGTCAGTGGATGTTCGCAGAAAATATTGATCATGAGTAAAATGTGACAATTGACACAGAAAAGCATTTGCCCACCACTACTACGAAATCACTGCTTAGGCGTCCATCCGATGCTCGAGCTGCTGGCTTTGCGAAGTATGTTTCACCGCACGGAAGCAGAAGACCGGTCCAGTTTCAGGACAGGCCGTGATAGCATTGCCTGTGTCGGTCAAGGAATCACCCAAGGCAAAACATACCCGAAAAGCTACAGTCAGATGTGACCTTGCTCGGTCCACCATGTGCCTGACTGAAATGCAGTTGCGCGGTCACTAAACATAGACGAGAAAAGCATGAGATGGACACCACGGACTAACTGGGATTCCACATCTTCTTCGCATGGAAAGCTCACGCATCATCATTTTTTCTCCCCACTGTCACAAGCTGCAAATAGCCACTGGTTCGACGTTCACCAACAGCTTTCCAACACAAAGTAAAACTGACTTCCACGCTCATAAACTTTTGAGGCTCAGATAGCCAAGACCTGGATTATCCAAAACCACTAGTTACCCTGGAATTCCACACCCGGAAGGCCGTAGGAACCAATTCATCTATCGAGATGCTTGATCAATTGCCTTCTTAATATTAATTCCCAGGATCGCATCTTCCGTCAGCTAGAAGCTGAACTGACTCGAAGTGGAAACTATGGACTTCTGAGAATGTGAAGAGTCCTGAAATAAGAGAAAGAGAGCAGAGCGATCAAATTGCGCTGTTAGCTTTAAAACTACGTAAGTATAGGCGTTCATGCTCTGCAGAATCACGACAAGAGATCCCCACATCTTCCTCTGTATGCGTTGGTGCTCGGAGTGCTACGGCAGATTGACCGCAGCAAAGAAACCAGTGATGTAAGTTATAACGTGATCAGGGGATCTCATATCACATATACTGTTGTCTTGCGACTTTAATTAGGTGAAAGGCGATCGCGTACGAAAAGCGAAGGATGGGACGACTGCATCAAGCCGTACAAGGGAGAGAAAGCTCCAATAGAGTCTCTATGAGAAACCTGCCCGACCGCACTTTAAGATATCCGAGTTACACAAGTCGTACGATTTACACCTACACACAAGTCGTATGATTTACACACAATTGGAGTTATGCAAGTAGTACGGTCTGCAGGTCTACACACAACTAGAGCTATGCAAATAGTATGGTCTACACACAATTGCAACATCTTATGAAACATAGCCTAGCGTGATTGCTCTCTTATAGATTGCACCACCCAGGGCACTCTGAAGAGCAACTTTAATTCAATAAAAACAACTACTAGGATAATGGCACAGATAACTAGTAAGATACTACATCATCTTTAGAGTGATATGTACTTTAGAGTGATATATACATTACCGTGTATATTGGTGAATCTATTGAGAGGATAGATATATGATTAACTGTTTAAGGCGAGATAACTGATACAACTAAGAATAAGCCAATTAGCTTTCAAGGATGCAATCACAAAATGATGGACAAGTCATAATCCAAGCGTATTAATTTCTGTTTATACTATGAGAGTTGATCTACTAACCCCATTTGTCCTTAACAGCCGTCTGAACGGCCTAGACAAGAACTATTCTTGCAGTGCATTTCAATCCATTTTTGGATATTTGGATGTTGAATTTGAAATATAGATGGTTATTAGTATATCTTTCCACGAGCATTTATGATTATTTTCTACTAATTTGACTATTAAATTTGACTTCTAATTGCTTGGAATTAGTTTTACTAATGAATTTTTTATATATTTGGATTTCAAATATGGAATCTAAATAGCTATTACTGGATTTTCTATGCGCACTTTAATTATTTTATACCAATTTGAATATCAAATTGGTGGCACTTTTTACACCATGGATCTTGTGACACTAGAAATCCAAACATTCATTCTCTACCAACAATAGTGGATACTTACAGTGGACTAATAGCCATGCATTCAAGCACTTTATCGACTAGATTCTAATGCTAAAAAAGTATAGAAACAAGTATATGATTTTTTTTTTTTGTTTAAATATGTGCTATATTTGGAGGATATTGACGTTAGAAAATTTTCTATTAATGAATGATAAAAAAAAAATAAAGAATAAGAAATATACTAATCTCCAAAGAATATACCTACAATTTTAAGTTATCCTATCAAAAGTCAAATTGCAATCTTAAAATCACAAGAAAATCGTATTCAATGTTATCAACCATAATTAAGAAAGTGATTAGAACCATGTTAAGCAAGTAAACCCTTTTATTCTTAATGGACATTTGACTTCCATGAATATCTAATCCAAAATACAAATCCCAACGAATAATAATGAAGTTCATAAATAGAAGTATAATTTATGGACTCAACCCTCCTTTTTGAAACAAAATAACTTCATAGATATATTCGGCTTGAACTAAAAAATTGTTCTCCATATAGTCCTTGAAGGTCTGCTGAAGTTCAAAATTGTCCTCTCAAGTACTATACTCATCTGAATTATTTGTGGATTGGGTAGCAGCTAAGCTCACAACTTCCCTATCATAATTAAACAACTTGTCTTTGATGACTTTGCAAGTTAAGTCTCTAAATTTTGTCTTTTGGAAAGTTTAAAATCTAATGCAATCCATGTCAGTTTTGATATACCCACCAAATGTTTCCTGAAACTCCGTTCGTCACTGCCTTTAACTACCAAGAAAGTTTCTGCAAAATACCTCCCAATCCAAGCTTCTTCAACTTCCATCCATTGCATATCATTGGATCGATGCTTTTCTCTGGAATTGTTAGCCATCATCTAAGACTCCACTATCTTTGTGATCCAAGATAGTCTCTTCTATTGGATCGTTCTGGTTTCTTGCAAATTCCATCAAGTGACCATTACTAAACCTTGATTGGTTTACACTCATCAGGTCAATGCACAAAACCTTCCGAACATGAGTGTGTACTTTTTGTATATTGGACTAGTGTTGGTATACCATAGACTCATGTCTGCTAGAAGAACTTAAGTATACTTACAAAGAGTGATACTATATGTTCTATATTTCTCATAAAAAAAACACAAATTTATACCTTGTAAATGATGCAGCACAGTTTGAAATTTTCAAATATAAATTTTTTTCCAGAATTTGCAAGAAATTAGTGGAGATCATATGCACAATTATTAAACTGCTCTGTAGCCAATCTTTCCATGGGTAACATTTCTTAGTTAAAATACAAACAAAAAAATTTGATCAATATTATAATTTTACTGAGTGGAAGAAAATAAAAATATTAATTATAGCACTATATTTCTATTTCAAATTTCTCTATTGCATTTCATGCTTTTCAATTTTTTTTATTAAGTCCTTGATTTCTCTGCTAATGCTGTTCAAAATTTTTATTTCTCAATCTATGCCGGTGAATCTTCCTTATTTACTTTTCGGTAGTTTAGAAAGGACACTCTAAAACCAAAACTTTAAGATACTCATTGATTTCAGACAAGATTTCTAGCAAGGCTAGCTTCAGAAGCAATCAAGAAGAATTGGATGTTTATATAAGATTGAAGAACAAGTGGTAATAGTTTGTTTCATTTGGACAACCATCTAAACATACATGACATGGTCCAAGTAAGTCAACAAGAGCACGATAGTGAGAGTGGAAGTGGAGAAAGTTGTGTTTTTATATCTCAAAAAATAACTCTACTTTATATTGGGTGAAGATAAAGAGTTAAAAATAAAAAAATGTTGTTAATGATCAATGGAAGTTGGATATAGATAGCTTTTTATTGGTAGACCAAGGAGGAAATGGACACTTCAGAACTTTACATTTTTTTACTTGTTATAGTTAAAAGTGTACAATATAGTGCATAATTCCATGCTATCTTATGTGTGCGGAAGACTCCAAGTGCACAAAAGTACATTTAGCATTTTGTATGCAAAATTCAACTTATCAAAATATACTATGTTATGCTTATGCACGGATAATGCTCCAAATGCAATAATGCATTGGATATTCTTCAAGCATAAATATATGTACGTAAACTAGTTATGCTATGCACGTATAGCTCTAAGTGCCCTAATATAAATTGATCATAACACACTCTAGTGTTCGCATAATGTTGCAAGTGCACTAAAGCGCATTGAATATTTTGCATATAAATACAACGAACTCTAGTGTGCTATCTTCTGTTTGTATAATCCTCCAAGTGTATTAATGTACATTGGATAGTTTACTTTTTGGAAGTTGTGTAGTTTTAGTAGCGCCCATAATGCTCTAAGTGTATTTATGTGCATAGAAGATGTTGTGTGCATAATATAGAAATTATCACCTTGCCTTATGCAAACTTAACTTTTAGTGTGCATGGAACACTTTTTGTACATACTGGAAGACAACTTAATATACTGCAATCTTAGTGATTTTGTATTCTGCGCTTGTAATGAAGCAAAGATGGGTAGATGGGTAAGACTATCTCTTAATCCATTAATATGATTAGAAATTCATAAATATTATGTAGAGTCGAACGGAAAAAGAGAGGATATTATAATTCACTCGTTAATAGCATAAACAGATTAATTTACAATATAAGAAAAAGATAAGTAATGCTTCAAGGGGTGTTTATAGGTGCAAGATCCTTTTAAATAATCTCTTTTGGGAATATGGTTATAGCACATCTCCTTTCATTTTTATGGTTGAATTTTTTATATCCTGCATCGAAAGTTATTTCAGTGAGCCCTCTAACAAAGAATTATTATTTCTAAGGATTATTAATAGATCATGTTAACAAATCTTCTTAAATAGCTTCTAATAGGTTAATAAAATGTAAATAGAAATTAAAAAATGAAAATCTGTTTTATAGATTATGATTTTGATGGTTGGTATAATCATTTCAAATATCTTAGCGCATTGACCCAAGCACGAGTTCAATGTTGGCACCCAATTTAAAAAGGTTCATTAGGGTTGAATAATGGAGCCTAATTAATATTAGAGTCTCAAATTTGAATCTCGAAGAAGTTTTGTACAAAAGAGAAACCACCGTTTTAATCTATATATCACTAATCAGTGGCTCCATTGAGAATTCTCATTTGGATTTTCTCCAATTAATCAAAATTCTCACTTACGCGCTGATAAGTGTACTTAAATTAGGTTGTTTTTTGCAAAATCAGGATAGTAATATTCTTTAGCTATTTCGTTTCTTTAGAAGTTGTATTTGACCTCAATGTCCTCTAATACAGTACATGATCATACAAAACAGAAAAAAGCATTATTACTATACTTGCTTATTATCGAAATCACCCAATAAAGAACTGCAATGCGTAGCCACTCGTCCACTATAACCAAAAGAGATTGAAATATTTAGGTTATAATATTAAATATCTGCAAAGTAAAAAGCATCACCGAATTAGAGTTCAGGCTTGACATTCGAATTGATATAAATTTTTGAACTCCATACAAAATTATTCATATCGTCTTACGTTAATATTCGTTTTAGCAATAAAACTTTTCTAGTTATTTGAAATGATGATACATGTGTATGACGATATTAATTCCCCGTCTTGAATGAAAGCCAAACTACGGGAGTTTAGAGTTTAGAGACGAGAAAGAGACAGGGAAGTTCTTTAAGCGGGGGTTTCAATTCTAGATTTACTGACTCGATGCGGGAGTGGGTGATCACCAATAAATATTTAGAGGTTCTTTATTTTATTTACGGACATCGAGCAATCAGGATCTATCGAGAGAACTATCTGGATATTTCTTTCCAGAATTTGGATAAAGTAACTGATAATACATAATTTGAATAGGGTCATAACTTTGTTGACAACAATGCCAAAATGTACAAGGTTTTTTTCAAAAGAATCGAAAAGAATTGATAAATTTCCATACAAGTTTATGGTTCATCTTCTACACACCCAACATGTTATCACGACATCACCTGTACCCATCAAAGATTTCACTGTTCCGTAGGCAATCTCGTAACAGGGTTATTAAACCTCCGATAGCTAGTTCATCATCTTATCTGATCTTATTCGTACCTCAATTCCGTTCAGAATCGGTAGTGTGACGGTAACATCTTCGTGATAACAATAGAGGCCACCGATGATTGTTGATTACTGCACTTGTCTGTCTTCGGGAAGCATCGTCACAACTTGAGAAGACCGAAGAGTAGGTTATGAAGGATCTGTTGTATGTTCTATTCACAAAAAGTCTATGGTTATGCTTGTGTGTCTGAGCTACTTTACCATAAGTATCGCATTCGTAACTAGTATACTTTGAACGAGCTCCTAAATCTCAACAAGCAGAGCCATGCGACTTAAGCTAGTTCCTATCGAAATTGCGCATGTTACCCCCGCTTATAGGGTTGAACAAATTCAGTACGGCAATGGATGCGGTTAGAACCAAGTAGTTAATGGGAGAGGACGACATTCACTCGACGTGGAGTTCCAGTTCAGCCTTGTGACCATGACTACTAATGTTCTAAGTGATCATGATACTGTTAGCCAGGGGAGTGATGAGAAGTGACTTGCGGATTCTACAGGTTCGGAGTTTACGCAACTCCGAGTTGACGTACCACACGCTGTTGGCTGAGATTTCTTGATTTCTTGATCCGGAAATGAGTGATCTTTGACTGCAAGTATGACAATCATAATCAGCTGCATTTTGTAACAAATGTGGCATGTTTTCTGGGTAACACCTGCCGTATGTCACTTGCAATCATCATAGTTACACTGATAGTTAACTGCATTGTCTGGTAAAATGTTCATCGTGTAATCACCTCTAAGGGTGTTGTCACACACATTCGATCTCGTATTCTTCAAACTCCGTTCCCATCCCCGTTCACTGCGCTCGACAAAATCCTTGGCCGGGGAGTGGAGACTTAGAGAGAGCACGCCCCCTTGGATGGGTCTTTGACGTTTACTGTAATAGAGCTCCGTTCACTGCGCTCCCGAAGATTCTTGGGCGAGGCCTGGAGATTTAGAGAGAGAACAGCCCTTGGACGCGTCTCGGATGACTATTTTATCTAGAGCTCCAGTTCTCACTCAATTGATCTGCAATTAAAGAGTTCGAGCACGAAGGATCACGTTTGGTTGCTCATGTAACGGAAATAGTTGGGAGGTGATTGCAAGTATACTCTCAGGATCAGACTCCACTCGCCCTTCTCTGTCTTATATATGGGTAGCTAGTAACTACAGTAGTACAGTAGTGCTCCTTGAAAGAGACGATTTGAGTCCGGGAGTAATCGCTCGAAAGGTGAACGACTTAAGCTATCTTAATTGAGTGAACGTTGATAGACTGCACATGTCTTCTTGTGTCTGGATCGGTTGTGCAATTCTCGTGAAGTGGTTATCGGCTGTAGGTATGCGTGCATCTGCTGTGGAAGTGACGCTTGTGCGCGTCTTCATCGTTCGCTGATGACTTCTGCTTTTACCAGCACTCCTCCAGCACTAGAAATGAGGTTTCAACTCTGACTTCATAATAAACCGATTGAAGCTTCTGGCATGTTGTGAGACGAGGCTAAATACAACATGTAAAATCTATGTTTGCTGCCACATGGAAGTTACTTTTGAGCACGTCTCCATCATTTCGCTGTTGACTTCTACTTCTACCAGCATTCCTCCCGCACTAGAAATGAAGGTCCATCTCTTAGACCACATAATAAACCGATTGAAGCTTCTGGTATATTGTGATACGAGGCTATTTACAAGATGCACTTCTATGTTTGGTGACACAGGCTCACATGAAGTAACCATCGAGATGCAGTCCAAATCAGCGTGTTGACTAATAAGTATTTTCCGTAGTTTTGGCCAGAGTCCCGGATGGTAGGAAGATTAATCTCCAACCGCTGTTCTTTCTGCAGTCCAGTCCGCGAGAACACTTTACGTCAACTGGATATATCGTTTCGTAATTTCTAGGTGTTCGACTGGAGGTAGGATTTGAGCAGTCAGCTTACAGAGTGGGTCAAGGAAGCAGAATGACCTGTGGTAATCTTCATATTTCATTCGAAAGGATCTGTCTCGATCGTTTGCATCTTCAGTTTTTGATGTATGAAATGTAGTGTTCCGATATGCATTGTTTCCTATCACATCTACTTTTCGTAGAGTCGGCTTATCTCAGAAACAGTTGCAACTGGTAACAACCTTTCAGATGGTCCTCATGATGCTGACTCGTGTTCTACCTTCTCCAGTCCCAACTGTTGCCGTAAGCTAGGATTGTACATATCTTGTTAAAACAGGCGATGTGAAGATTTAAATTTCATCTGCTGTCTTCTCCGTCCTTCACGACTCGTCAGGAACTCGACTTCGTTTCTAATCCTCTGATAATCCCAATTTGAAAGCGTGCATCGGTTTGGTACACATCGACTGATTGACCTTGCCTCGAAAGAGTACTGATTAAAGGTCGTTCACATCCGAGGCATACGTTTCGGACGATGGCGCAATCTGGGAGTTGAAAGTTGAGAAGGTGCATGTTTGAGACTGAGATTTAGCACATTGGCGTTCCGAGCGCTCCTTTCTATACAGGTTAAAATCCTGAAGAGAACTGCAGGTTGTCTACACCCGTTCCTCTCGCCACCACATGTCTTCCAACAGCATAGATTACGCTCTAGCTTTCATTATCGCCAACATTTTGTTTGCTGAAATAATACACCTTAGAATTCCTACTAACAGCTTGGAACTAAATTTATCTTAATATTCCGAGCTGGAGGTTTGAAAGGAAAGATAACTTGAATATTTTCTCCTACTTGTGAGGATATCATAAGCAATATATGGTAATTAGGAGCAGGAACAGTTTAAAGTCGGAGAATCAACTCCAAATCACAACTTAAATTTCCCGGTGCCTAACCTCATCGCCTGTTATGTACCACAGGAATTCTATTCTTAATGCCAAATCGGAAGGCAATAAGCAAACCTGGTAAAGAAGTAGAACTTAGAACTCCTGTTTTAAATGTGGCCTATCGCACCTCACCCTCATTGTCTTCAAATTGGATTGCAAATATCAGATTCTAAAACGCACTTGCAGCTTTTGCTTTTAGTAAGAATGAGGTGACTGCATGTGATAACAAGAAGGATGGGACGACCCATCGAGATCAAGTTGGACAAGGAAGAGTAGAGATAGTTTGAAAGAGGTGATCGCCTAGAAAACAAGAAGGATGGGAAGACCCGATCAAGCCTTACAAGGATGAGATAAAAGAGGTAAAATGGGGCTAAGTCTCAATAGTGTTGGTATGAGAAATCTGCCTTTCCGTACTTAAGATATTTATGCTCTGTAAGAAGTAAGATCAACAAAGCACTTGAGCAAACGAAGAAGCATCACCTAGTGTGATTCTTCTCCTATGGATTGCACTGGCCAGTGCTCTTTGTAGAGCAATTTACGCCATCTGAAATATGCTACGAAGTATGAGAGTGAGAGTGGTACCCCTGACTTCTACTATGGTATGCTCTCCCGGACTCCATGACAAATGTGTTGAACACCATATCCATAGGTCCATATAACTCACAAGGCTAGAGGAACACAAAGGTGATCTTGTTGCATACCTCTATACTTGGAGACCTTGCGCATTGCCGCTCTGCTCGCAACCCATCCAAGAGGATGAGTAATCACTCCCTCCAATATTGCATTGAGTGCAGGATCCTTAACCATAACATCCACTATTCTTACTTGTTCACATCGGACCAAGTATAAACCTGCACTGACTCATGTCATCTGCAAAGCATAAAGATGGTCCCTCCAAGCAAGGTATCCACTCTCTTGTGGTGTAAGCAAACACTATATATCTGATTGCATCATGAGTAGTTATCTTCTGTACTCCAAAAGGACACCATGTCATATGGATCACTATTGCATCATCACACTCACTAGTGAATAATGAAAATGTGTGAACCAAACCTAGGCGAAATTTCATAGTTATAAAGAAGGTAGCTAGTGCAAGTCAAAATGCTCTGCACCCAACTATTATTGACAGATGCTGCTGTCCCGACGATGTGACAATAGGGTGGGTTAAATCTTTTTGCCACCTTGGGGGCCGGTTAAGTCGACAGGCCGAAGTGCCAAATATGGTGTTGGTTAAATCTTTCTCAAGGCGTTTAGTAGGGATTCTCGCCCTCTTTGCTGGAGGGTGTGCTCTGCAGTGTATAAACGCACGCATAGAACAGAGAAAGCCTCAAATTATCCCTTGGGAACAAGTCTAAAATCTTTATTTGATTCTATAATATCCCTACAGGAAAACATAATGACTTCTCTCACTTTGTCTTCGCAAGTCTTTTACATTATCTTGTGGTAATTGCTGGCTTATCCTGTAAATATGTTACAGGGGATCTGAATTCTAATATGCAGATTTTGAAGATGCTAATTAGACTTGCTTCCTATTATGCCTTGTTTGTCAAGAATGGCCTCGTGGTGTACTAGATGCATTTCTTACGTATCATACGGGAATTGTTCTAAACTTCCAGTACAGTACTACTATACCCGGTCACCGACAAAGCAACCTGGTAACCTTTCACCAAAGCGAGTTCTTCAGAATCTGACCTAGTTCCATGTTCAGCTCGAGACATCAAGACGTAGTGTATATTCACTCACTGGACAAAAAGGTTAACTGTCACTTCCCGACAATATTAGCCTAGCTGATACACAGCAAAGTACAGTATGCGATGTGGAAGGTGACACCGTCTTAAGTATCGCAGAACTGCGGAAATGTTACGATAGGGATAAAAACGAAGACTTGATGACCCGGTGAGACCTAGACCTGACAATCTGACAACAGTGGATAACTCAAGGACCAATGGGACAGCAAAAGCATCTGACTGCCAGTTTAAAGAAGATTTTTTGAGTCTGGATAAAATTTCAGCTTTATTCTGAAGCTATATCTGAGAAGAAAAGTTTTCTCATGACTTACTGGATTAACTAAGTCGGAAAGTTTGGATCCCAGCTCATTCATGCTAGTACAAATCTCGATGTCCTCACTAAGTCTTGTACAAACTTGGGAAAACGCATCCTTTTCAACTCATGTGTCACCTTTCTATCTTCTCAAGATAGTCTACCATTTCGAAACCAACGCTCACCCTCAACCTAAGCATATGAAAATTTTGGATAAGGTTGTAAGTATGATTGATTCATTCATTCTTCCAACATGAACCTGAAATGAGATATTGGTGAATGTGGTTGAGAACTCCAAACTTGCTTTATTTCAAGAAAAGGGTTTGTGTCACGGTTTTGACTTATGAGTAATTATGAGTATGAGCAACTACTTTCTTTGACGGATATTTCTTTTAGTCATTAAAAGATATATTGCCTCTGTACAGTGAACACTTTCAGGACTAAGCTTTTGCCTGCAGTAACGTGGCAATGTGTACAAATCTATTGCAGATCTCCATTATTCTACACCTAATAGATCCATCAAGACTTCCAGTTCAATATTCGCGGTCTGGGGGAATTGTTCTTCCTCGTGGCAAGCAAGATTCGGTCACCCTCTAGTAATTATTTGACACTATAATAATCGCCTCTTTTGCCAAAGGAAGTGAATTCGGATCACATTATTCGTTATCTCAACGTACTGCACTCCCTGAACAAACAAGTCCTTGGATCAACTGTTCACAAGTTAAAATTGTTCACCACTACATAGAGCAGAGGGAAATTTGACGGTAGATTTTATATATAGCAAGGCCTTTAGAGAGAGGGACAAGAAGAGGCGAGGAACTACCGGTCGCCCGGACAGAAACGCAGGAATGCCTTGCAGGATCCTTGTTGTCGTTCTTACGTAATTCTAAAGAGACTTCTACACGTTAGGAGAAGAACTAGTTATTTTCGTCTACAGTAAAGTGGAGTCCTCAACTTCGACTAGCATGTTAGCATTGAAGAAACCAATACAACCATGATATCAAGAAGAAAACCTGTCAAGTAGAACAAGGAAAACCTAAGAGATAAAATGGGACTCACCCCCAACAGCAAGGGAATGAAGTATGTCCCATGCAGTATGAATGTTAGCACTTCTTGTTGAAATCACGTAAGCCAGATGCAAAAGTTCCTGATAATATCAGATTTAGGCCGCTGCTCGACAACTGCAGCTTACAGCTTACAGGAGTGTTTCTGCGATCGAAGTTCATAGCTACAGTAAAGGACTAACTAGGAGGATGAAAAGCCACCTTTAGTTGTTGTCTAATTGTGGATGCTTTGCAATCAAGGCAGTACCTGGGAGTCAACATAGACTGTTTGCTTCTCTCCTAATTAAATTCGCACTTTTCTGAAGGGCTCGCTTATGTTTTGATCTTCACCAGTACATGTAACTCATTCTGAAGTTTACCTTCACAAGCATGTGAAGGTTTGTTTTTTTGGCCTTTGTTGGTGCGCTTGTATTCCTTTTTTCCTTTGCCTTTGGGGTACAATTTTTGGGCCTTTTGGCTGCTTCTACATTGGAAGTCCTTCGGTATCCAGTGACCAAAAGCATGTATGTGCGTGCGGAGAATATGTCTTCACCTTTCGATATATTCGCACATTCCCAGGGTTGCTTGTGTCGTGAATCTATAATTTTCCCAAGCGCAGATCTGTACTCATCTTGATAGCATTCTTCCATAAACGTGCGTTGACTGGACAACATCACGCAAGCGTCGAAGCAACATAGCTTAATATATCAATCTGTGAAGACATCATGTACCGTAGATCGAAATGGTTGTCGTTAAAGCTCATCGAGCGGATATTAATCGAAAAGACGGCGGATACGCAGGAACTTCACCATTTGTTACACGCTTTGAACGTAAAAGTCGGATCTGACAAAGATGTACCATGCTTTGCAGCAATCAAGGAGGCGTCCACTTGTCGCAAACAAGAACTTGACTTAGTCTCAGCGTAGAATTAGATTTTGGAGGATCCTTGTTATAGTTTATGATTAGCCCAACAGAGAGCTGATGATAATCATAATATTGCGGGATCATATGGCCAAATTGATGCAGATATTGGTAATTGATGTACGAAACCTGTTCAAATTGATGTAGGACGTGCCTTGGACTCCTTTTCCGTTTTCCTTCGGGGTATACGTTTGGGCCTCTGGCTCGTGATATTGTAAAAAGAAGGGATGGTTAGTTCATGAATTAGTGCAAATCCCCTGAGTCTTTTCGTTTACATAAAGGACAAGGAAGCTTAGAACATGTACTCTCGAAGGCAGCCAGATCTAGACACTAAGCTCGTTCTAGGATACCAGTTGAGTGTCAGTAAAAGCACTTGTTCTCAGATGTTCCCAGTGAGAGTTATAGGAAAGGTAGAAAAGTTACACTCTAGAAAAGACAGTGTAACTTTGTGATCTCCTCAAAGTCTGAGAGATCTAGAACAAAGTGCTTAACAAGTCCTTTGAACCCTTCCTGATTACATCACTGGATAAGGTGAAGGAGCACATCAAACCAATGACTCTTTAGAGTAGTCTAAGAAGAAACACGACAACGGAAAGAAAAACAAATAGTCGCAGAAAACCGCATAATAGGAAAAGAACAGTGGCCCCCAAGAGAAAGGACTAGACCCCAATAAGAACACCAAAAAGTTAAGTGCTGAGTTCGGTATATATCCTCTAAAGGGGTGTCCGAGGTGGGGTATTCTAGAGGGGAATTGCCATGGCTGTTGCAAGGCTAATTAGACTCAACGCCTGGAAACCAGAATAAAGTGATCTCTCAAGTGATGTGAGAGCGGCCTGCGAAATTAAACACACAAGGTCTCCTTTGTAATGTAATTAACCTCGTGTAGCCTCTAGAAAGAAACTGAAAAGTGATGGGTTCCAAAATACGATCGATACAAAGACTTCTAAAGCTTCTCGTGGCCAGTAGTAGTTCTCCTTACCCTAAGATATCGAAGACAATCAAATGGTAAAAGATGGTGAAAATAAGTAAAAAAACTAAACATTACAGATTAAATCGCTTGAAATGCTGAACGATGTGACAAGAACGGGATAATAGTCGAACGGATTTGATTTTCATTAAAGGGAAAGTCCATAGTACATGTGGGAGAATATGAAATCGACCATAGCTGGCAGCAAAGGGTGGTAGAAAGAAATAAAGGGTTGTACCGAACATAGCCGGTAGCAAAGAAAGGAAGGAAGCACTGCTGAATGCCAAAATCCAACAGGGAACTATTGAAAAAGAGAGAGAGAGAGAGAGAGAGAGAGAGAGAGAGAGAGAGAGAGGAAATAAAGGAAATAAAGGGTTGCACATTTAACAATGATAGGGTGCATACCTTGACGGAGAGGGAGAGAGGTAGCGTGCAGAGGTTGAGCATGACGGGTGGGGCGGCAAAGGTGGTCTGCCGGATCCGATTGTTCAAAATATACTGACTGACACTGAGCCTAAGATGGACTGCTGCAGTGCAGTGAGCTGTGTAACCCGGCAGGACTTGGTTGGAAGCATCTACTACACCATCCCCTATGCTCAGCATGACATGGTAGCTACACAGAAGCCAGCTGCAGAAAAACAGAAATAGAATGTCAAAGTGCAGGGGCAAGGAAAAAGACTGTGGTATAGATTACGACAGCAGCCAAATAATACTGAGTTGCTGATTGGAATTTTGGGACGCATGACACGATGAGAGGGAGAGAATCGCGGAGGGAAGAGGTGACAAGAGAGAGTAGTAGTACTCGTGTTTAATGAGTAGGACGAGGAGAGAAGCAGCTGTAGTGTTAGTTTGTTAGTTTCTTCCTGGCCGTGTGGAGGGGGAGGGGAAGTGAGATCCTGGAGCTTGTGTCCTATGTTTGCGCACAAGACGACTGGAGCGTTATCACCTCACCCTGCCACGGCCCATGTGCTAGAGCACTACTACGGTACTCGCATCGCCACTGTCAGCGGAAGGCACAAGCTTAGCTAGCAAGTTTGCAGAAACCAGGTCGCTCTGAATCCACGATTGCACCAACGCCACTGCTGCACAGGTGTTGGGGTCCTGGCGTTCTTGCTAGCTAGCTGGCTGGCTGTCTGAAGCAGCACCTGCAGCGAGTAGACAAGACCGTCGTAGAATAATAAAAAGAACCTCGCAACCTGGAGAAGTCAGTCTTCTGAGTAATCAAGCTAGTCATTCACTAATCGATCCATTCAGCAGAAGACAAGACCGACGAGATTGCATTGCTGACTTTTTCTACAGCACAAGTAAAAGCAAAAGCAATCTCGAAGGAAAAGTCATTCAGTCGTTAGTTCATCGTCGACAAGCGTCTACCGAATTTTGCTGTTTAGATCGAACGGAGAATCATGACTACCTCTGCAGAAGCCCAGCAGGTCGATATTAACGCCGCATCTGCGGAGTTGCAGAAGGCGGCTAGCGATGTCATTAGCTCAGCCACTGCCTCAGGCGAAGATGTCAAGGCTGCTGCTGGATCCAAAAGAGAGGCCATCTTGAACGTGGCAAACATTATCAAGGATCAAGCTAGTAAGGGAGTAGACACTTCCAAGGCTTACCTCGGGAAAGTCATAGACCAGGTTGGAGCTTACACAGCTCATGCTCAAGAGAAAGGTACTCTCAAATTAGAAGGCTTTCAAACGCTGGCCACTACCCAATTTGCTGGATTGCAGGAGAATTTTACGAAAGCCGTCAAAGCTGGCCAGACCTCTGGAACTTCCACTGACAGGGTGAGTCCTGAACTTTTTACTTGCTATCAGCCATTCGGAAGCTGTTTAATGTTTGCCATTCTCTCCCTGAATTGTCATCTATCTTTGCGTTTCAGTCACCACCGCTGTGTGTAAAGGATTCCGTGACCAGAAGTACTTTCAGAGTAGAAACAAAATGCGGTCCACAACGACGCATGTATGATTTGAACGAACTTCGAAGCTAATGTGATGACTGGAAAACTTGTTATTCAATCAGAGCCTCAACGCGACTCCTGCTTCTGATGGCGGATCCGGAGCCAGTGACACAATCAAGTTCCCCTTCAATGTCGTCACATGGTGCAGTTCAGTATGCGGAGGCAAGGATGGTGCCCCCCCAACATTTGCCGGTAGGGACATATCCATTGAAGGTCTAACCGCTGCTGCTACCAATCTGAAATCCACACTCGAGGCAGAAGCCGCCAGTGCTTCTGAGAGGGCAAAGGGCGCCGTATCAAGCGCTCAGGAACAGGCAAACGCTGCGGTCTCGAAGGCAAAATCTGCTGGCCAGGATGCTGTGCAAAATGCCACTGAGCAAGCACAGGCTGCAGGTACTCAAGCTCAACAAGCATTGGGCGATCAGGTCTCTGCTGTCAAGGATGCCGCTGCCGCAGAACAGCAGACATTGACGGAGCAAGGAGAAGCTACCAGGGAGGCTGCTCTTACCACTGCCGGCAGTATTAAGGCCGAAGTAGATGCCAAAGTAGCCGAACTGGAACGACAAGTCTCCTCAGCAGCCTCTTCTGCTGCGCCTGCTGCACCATCCTTCTAGATTATGGTCGACTGAGCGCCATGCCTCTGAAGCAGATGTGAGAATTCCCAGAGAACTCCATTCGATTAGTTCTTTGTTCTGGAGATAATGTGGAGTCCGAAATATTTCATTCTGCCATCTCGGCTTCAATTAGCTCTTATTTGAAAGTTCTTGGTTTAAGTTCTCTGTTCCTGGAAATGGAACGACAAGTCTCCTCAGCAGCTTTCGGTAATATGTTCCAACAAACTCGGACGAGTATGAGGAAATCAAACTACTGTCAGTAACAGCCTTACAGTACTAATGCTCGGATCTTATGTTTGGAGAATGACGAGCACGAATTTCTGTCAATTGCCGAAAATCTAATAATGCTTCGGATTGATTTGAATATGTTGTGATTTGTAGCCAACAAACGGAGTAAGAAGTTATAAGTGGATCAACTCTCTTCCGGGCGTCATATCGCTGGTCGGCAAACAACAACGATCAGCTAGAGGTCGATCACCACATGGTGGATGACATCAATCAAGCTGTTAACTACTACTAGCGCGTGCGCCCACCAGCCCAGGGTGGTGTGCGGGAGCGAGGACTTCATGTGTACGTAGTCGAGTCAGTCGAGTCTAGTGTATTTATTTAGAAACGATAGAACTATAGTAGTGGAGATTGACAGCGGCCTAGTTTTTCTTTGACTGGATGAATATGATGATACGATTGAGAACCACGCCATTGCTTGTGCACAGCCATTGATCATCAGTCGAAATGATGTGATGCTTAAGAAGTTCGTCTCTCGCAGAGAACTAGATTGCCGGCCAGAACTAGCCCATGGAAGAAAGCAAAAGACGTCTTCGTTCGCATCCTACGACTTACCCTCTCCGTATTCAACTGATTACTAGTACTTGAGAAAATCCATGCCTCTCCGTTGTGGATTGCTTGTAATAAAATTGACCGCTCCGAGCTGTCTGAGTTGACACTCCGATTCACAATTTTCCAATATCGGTCTTACATGTCACATTACATTTCTTACATGTC
Organism: Lunularia cruciata; assembly: GCA_948567375.1. Classification (NCBI taxonomy): domain Eukaryota; kingdom Viridiplantae; phylum Streptophyta; class Marchantiopsida; order Lunulariales; family Lunulariaceae; genus Lunularia; species Lunularia cruciata. The sequence continues at coordinate 38,187,639 of OX419755.1, read as the reverse complement.
TGTATATGTCCCCGCCACTACTTTCATGTCACCAGGCGAATGGCTGTCCTCCAAGTCCAGAACTCACCACTGTTCTGGTCAAAGTACTGGAAAGTGAATATCATCTCATATTGCGCTCATACCATGCTGGAATCTTCTGAAATCCTCTGAATTTATGGTGCCAGTTCATTTCGCTACCAACAGTACTCGTTCCCCCAACTTCTACTCTACATCATTATTACATGACTGATGCTGCAAGACTTAAAGCACTTCCAACCACCATCCCTTCACCCTTTCCTGCACTACAGTAGTTGCTGCAAAGTATACGACGTGCTCTGCAGATATATTCTGCAACTTTCTCTCATTTCTCTGGATCTCAAGCAAGTTGTCCCTATCCCTCGCCCACTGAATAGAAGTCTTAACTCCTGAATCATTGCTTTAGATCTACTTCGTGGTATAGAAATTGCTGAAAAGCAACATAAGGGACTGGAACATTGAGTTGCTCCTATTAGTGCTGCACGCTGATTGAAGCTGCTTCCTTTCTGGATTTAGGTTATTTGGGTCAGGCGGGTTACCTGCTGAGACAAATTGAGGGTCAACGGACGAGAGAAGACCAAAGCAACCTTTTCAGTAGTACTCTTTGCCGCTCTGGCTTATAAATCTCCATCATGTGGATGACGAATGCAGAAATCCGAATGACTATTGATGACGACTGACTTCGTAACTCAAGTAGATGATCCATAGACACTAAACTGTTTCACTCGTGTAGATCAGTAAACGTTAAGATGGCTCGAAATCCATCTGTCTCTACACGGTTGCCTTTTATCTGTCTCTAGCGGGATAGAAAGTTATCGAAGCCTGTTCTCCCATGACAGATAGTTCGTCGTTCACCTTTGGTTGGCGTGAGAGTTTGATTCTGTTCTTCCTTGCGTACAGTTCGTAACGTCGACAGGTCCTGTTCTTATCTTCGATTTTACCAGATCGACCATCTTATATACTTAACCATTGCAGTCCCAAGCTTTCAGCCGATGTGTGGATGGTCCATGACGGTTGAATTGTTCATATCTCAAACTTGACTCAATTGTAAGTCAAGTCATAAATCACCATTTTCCGCTCGTTGAAGGAAAACGTCCATATTCAAGTTGGCAAAAGGGAGGAAAGAATCTAACGGGTATAAGTGAAAAATATGTGTAGGAATTTAAGTAGAAAAACATATGTTCAATCTAATCGAAGCTAATGTGAAATGTAATGTGTAACTTCCAAGGTGATTATGATCTCAATGATGATAATCATATTGAGTATTTCTATCCATTGAAATTCAACTCAAAGATAGATTAGAATAGTACAGTGAGCTATAAGTGCTTTATCTGCAAGTATATTAAATTTTCTTATGGTTTAAGACCTTAAAACAAATAGTAATTTCCTTTTTAGTATAAAGTACGTATACTTGCTAAAAATTGACATATGAACAAGGATTGATATCACGTAAAATAGTCCATCCAAGTGTTATATATAGTCCATATGGTCAAGAAAGAAAATATATCCAGAGGTAAGCATTATAAACGCCTACCTCTGGAATTTTATTACAAATATTATCTAAAATTGCTCTTACCACCGCCCGGGCAATAAGATGTCGTTTAGACTCCTGTCCCTAGTCATATAGGTAATCCGCTCCATCTTGAACTCTAAATTTAAATAATCTCTCGAATTTATGTCACCCATAGTAATTTTTTTCTTTATGTGCTAAAAACCATAATGGTTACTGGTCAATATTTCCATTTCAAATAAAATAATTTATCAAAAGGAAATCAAACCAAAATCACATGTAGAAATTCTCACTGCATGATAACTATGCAATCTATGTCTTGAGCTAACATAAGGTTTCTATGTACACTCGTTAATCTCATCAACTTCCACATTTCTTTATTCTTGATTAATTATTAATTAGCAAGTTCTCTAGTGATTGAAATAGGTGATAACTTGACTGATAGAAATTCTATCAATCAAGTTAAGCTATTGCTTCTCATAGAAATTGAGCATAAAATAAGTCAAATTAGAAAATCTAATATCTATACTCTACAACTGTTAATATTTTATTCTTCTAAAATAAGGTATGTTTCAAGAAATTTTGGATTAACAATGTATCTTATGTTTTTGTAGCAAATACTGATCAAGAACTTGACGTGGAATTGATTTCTAGGGCTTAACACGGAACTTAACTTTGATGTCTTGTGTCTTTGTAACCAAAATTTCCTCTATCAAGGATCATTTGAAGCAACCACTAAAATGTATATCTAATGACTAATATATTTAGAGATTTGGAACAATCCTTATAATATACTATATGAGCTTGCATCATGACTCACATTTTTATAGCATGGTCAAACTCCTTCTCATATACAAATCAAGAACATGATCTTTTGATGATAACAATATAACTTGCTTATAAGAACCATGCCACTCACTTTGACTTATATTTGCCTTGTAATGATATGGTGTCCTTTAAGTATGTAATATTGCGGTAAGAACCCGTGGATCCTACAAGGATGAGTTAGATATGACTAAAAATGAGGTAAAAGTGTAACAAAGCTAATAACACTTTATTTTTTATTTAACCTCTTGGGCAAAGTCATTCCCAAAAGAGTGTTGTATCATCCCTATTGGTGTACTTTGAAAGCATCAAAGATTACAAATCACTTTCATAGTGACTATAGTCCAATGGACTCCTAAAGATGATGGATCATTCATAGCAAAAGTCTCTTTGCCTTAGAACTTCCTTATCCTCCAATTAGCTGATTGAATTCCAACATATTATCCTCATGACAGTTTTATGATTTACACTCTGCACCATAATAACAAACATTAGGTCGCATGAGATAGATAGCTCTCATAGTGCCTTACAAGTAGTAGGTTGGAGTGCAAAAAGTAAATTGGAGTCAGATCTCCTATTTCTCTATCATATACAATTGCAGTAGTTGATGGTTATGTTAGTTGGTGAAGAGTCATGCATTTAGTATGAAAGTGTTTCAATGAAGGCAAACAATTTGGATTTTTGTTCTTTGGTGGTGCATTCATGCTGCTTGAATGCTTGCATTGAATTGACACTTGGTTGTACAAACATTTGATAGTCCATATATGACTTGCAAGCTCATACTCATATCCGTAGTCCACAAGAAGTCATATCAGTCTGCAGGATTCTTGACTTTGTGTTATCTTTAACTTGTAATTATGAAGATCATGAGGTTCATAGCAACAAAGGTTATGAACTATTATTAGACAATTGTGGTCACTACACCCAAACATATGACCTTTGCAATGCCTATGAGGGGCTTTGTCCTCATTGGTTACCTTGTTGTAGGACTGGTGTTGTACCTTGTCTCATATGTCGAAGGACATCATCATCCTAGACATATTGTGAGATTGATGCACAAATAACAAACCATCCTTCAATTTGATCATTTAAATACAAAATTGCTCTAGATTATATTAAAAAATATACACAAACAAAAGAATTCTACTCTACTAAGGCAAAGGGTGTCTCCACAAGGCTTGTATATAAGTTTTTAGTATCATATTTCTTTTTAAAGTTTCTTCAAAGAATATTTTCTATAGATATAGAGCATTCTTATAATTTAAAATTATAAAACATGTTGAAGTATTTAAATATCAAATCAATGCTACTTTTACTTCTAACTAGTATACAAGGTTATCTAACTTAGTACAACTTATAAGATTTTGAGAAGTCAAATTTATTAGGTAAATTCAACTTTCTTGTTGAAAACAAGAAGACTTAGTCTTAAAACCTTAAATCTTGATTATCACTAATTAAGATTTTGAAAGAGTTGCCTTGGGATTTTGACCAAAATTCCTGAACATTAGGTCATTTTGTATTATCTTAAAAATATACCAGTATTAATCTCTTTAATTTAATCATCACTGAACATAGTTAGTTATACACAATCACTTAAAATTATTTACCAAGGACTAGTATACAGCCTTGAATGTTACAAATACACATATGTTATATTCTCAGTCTATCTTCAAATTGAAATGGTAATCTACAATAGAAATTTCTTAATTCTTAAAATCTACTGTACTCTATCTTCAATTTAAATGTTTTCACTATGATGAAATTTCTCAATTGATTGTGCTAGAATCTACAAAAAAAAAGAGGAGAATCTCTAATCTCTTTAATATCATCACTGTATACCTTCCCTATAGTTATAACATTAAAGAGATTAGGGTTCTCATTTTGTGTACATTTTAACGCAATAAACCGAGAACTTTCCATCATAGATGATAACATTTCAATTTGAAGATAGAGTATTGTAGAACCTCTAATCTCTTAAATATCATAACTACGTATGTTCCGCTTAAGATGAGGACCAAAAACTTCTGCTTGACACTTTTGTAATGAATAAATTCAAAATACCTTATTTTGTCTCTTTCCTTGAAACCTGTTTTCTTTATTCTTCTCACTTACTCAATCTTTTCTTTTCTTGAGCTTGGGTCCTTAATATCCAAACTAAATCTGCCTTAATCAGCCAGCAAAAGAATCGCGGTTGGAAGCCGGAAGATCCGATTAAATCGCGAAAAGAAAAACGAGAATCCGTACCTAGCCCGCTCCATTGCTCTAGCTTCTCCAACTCCATTGAGATTGGCTGGTGTAACCTTTTTTTCCACCTCTCCGTTCCAAATGAAAGAGTCTAGAGAGTATAAAAATCAGTGTAGGCATGTAACTTGGATTCCAAACTACAAATCATTAGAAACATAGAGTATCTGGTCAAAGTCTCTATTTTAAATAGCTACTCACAAAAATAAGGAATGAATTAAATCACCTTCTAGAAACCATTCTTGTTATTTACAACTTTTTGTGGTTTTTGCAATATCCAAAATTTCAATATATCATTTTAGGAGGTAGATATAAAATATGAGAATTGTTTAAAATGCCCTACTTAAAAAATTGATTCTCCAAAATGCCCCACTTTAAAACTTCACCATTCACCATTCACTATCATGAAGTAGAGATAATTTTTGTTCATGGCACCTCATGGCATGCAGTCTTCTTGTAATGACGATATTATGTTCTTTGCACTTCACTATCTTGTACTTTGTTGGCATAGATATTTTGGTTTGGTACTTTTGATGTGGACTATTTTTTGTGAATTTTGCTATATTGTTGCAATATAGTGGGGTCATCCATGTGATGTTAGTTATGGATCTTCTTATTATGCTTTTTTGTGCCACATATATTGCATTAAAGCTTATCTTCTTTTGCTTCTTCACTATGCAATCTTATTCTCAACATCCTAGTGCACCCAACCTTCTTATGAGCCTGCCACAAGATGGTTTCCTTGTTAAGAATTAGTTTGTTGATGAAAATCAAAGCAATCCACTTTGCATATACAAAGGGAACTTCATGAGAGTGGTGAACTTCTTAGGTAGCTTGGGTGCATGAATCTTTTGAAAGGTAGTTGTGACTTGGCTATCATAGCAATGGCATGTTGACAAGGAAATTACAACTCTTTGTATGTTCCTCAAGAGCAAGTATATACTGCTCAAACCAACCAATCTTCTCTTTCTCATTTTGACATTTAGACTTTTATAATTGAGTTTGTCCACTTGAGTTATTTTCTTCTCTCCAAGTGTGATACTTGCATGTAATTGTTGTCACGATGGGAAGCCCTTTGTTTATAGCAGCATATTTTTGGAACAAGTCAAATAACTTGATACTATTAGCAACACCCATTTGCAAGACAAGTTAGTGGAGGTAAATCCCACAACTTTTTCATCTAAGAATTGGATAATTCTGCCAAATTTAAAGTTGTGAGACTAAAGCAAGGAAAAGGAAACTTGGCAACAGACCAATGCTCCAAGAAACTTTGTTGTAAGTAGATGCATGTGTTAGGGTGCAATGATTCAATCTCTTCCATGGCATGTAAAAGAGTGCTTTTTGTGGTTGCCTTTGTTGCTCCTTAAATCTTTTTTCCAAGTTTGATCTTTGTCATGCCATTTGTAGTGTCGCATCTAGATTGGACACTAGAGTTTGCTCGGACACTAGAGTTCTAGTGATAGTAGGTAGAGTTATTTCAGTAGTTTCTTAGAGGCTACTTTCCGATGGTCAGATTTTGTGTTTGGGGTACTGACTTCATGGTGGGGCCCACCATCACTTTGCACCGTTGAGTGTGCCGTCAACGGGACCGTTAGGGTTTCAGACCTAGCTCAAGTCCAGGGGGTATACTTTCAAAGTGCAGCCCCAGAGAGCTCACTTCTCTGGTGTTGAGCCTTTGAGTTCCTAGCTATGGTGGACAGAGGCCGGCGAGCGTCACTTGGATTCTCTTTAGAGTAGGTGTGGCTTGACTGTAATCAGTACCCAATTGTTGGCAATTTATAGAATGACAGATCAAGTCCTGATCTGAGTTGAATTGAGTTGAGAGGGGTAAACAATCTAATTACATTAGAGAAGTGAAATTAGGGGGAAATCGGGTGCATGAACTTTGAGTGTTGGTAGTATCTCCAAGCTCGGTGGATTTTTGGTAGCTCAATTGAAGTTCAGTTTCTCCCTGGTATGCAGAAGCCCGTTGCTTGATGGAGATTTGGCAGTACAGCAGACGGTGTGCAAAAGTGCTGGCCAATTTTTGAGTACAAAAGGAGCAAATTTCGAGTTGTGGCTGTGATTTTGAGCTCAAGAGGTGAAGGCAAGACCAATTTGTTGTGAGTTGGGCTTAGAAAGTAAAATTGAAGGTGGAGTTGGGAAGCTATTCTTGAGAAGTTATGATTTGGAGAAACCTGTGTTTTCAATTTGGCTTGAATGAAGAGTTAGTGGGGGATTTGGCGGTCAGCCAACTTTAGGGTTTATGTCAGATTTTACGTCAGATTTTACGTCAGATTTTGGCCAAATTTGGAGGAGTTTTGCTATTTGGCTAGATTTGGAGAAGTTTTGCTAGTTTGGAGGACTTTCACAAGTTTGGAGGAGTTTTGCCAAATTTTGGAGGAGGTTCAAAGTGGCAAGAAGAAAAGCCTCATTTGGCTGGATTTTGGCATTTTGAGGCATAGGGCTGGGGCTATGAGAGGCTACAAAGGGCCAGCAAGCTAGCTTGTTGGCGTGAGGCTAGCTAGTTTAGAGTAGATCTTGGTCATTGGTTGGCAAAATCTGCCTTTCCTGCTAGATTGTGCACAATAGGGTTTGACCCCTAGATCTCTTGTTCCTAGACTGGTGCCCTAGCCAATTGGTCCACCCTCACTTATTGTCCTAGTGACTATGCCACTGTTATCTATACACTTGTAGCTTTGGCCACGAGAGGCAGTTTGATCCCATTCTTGGTGATCTTGGTAGCTTAGGACTTAGATACGAATTTCTCTTATGTCAAATACCAAATGGTGGCAGAGTTAGTTTTGTGTTGTTTTATGAGATGGAGGGTTTTTGTTTAGATTTCTTGTGATTGGACCCCCTCCATTCTTTGCTTCTTGTATGTGCACCAGGTTTGTGTGAGGTGCCTTGACTTTTGAGCGTTGGTGCTCTGGTGTGCTCTTGATAGTGAGGCTAGAGTGATGACAAATCAAACTATCTTTGTTTCTCTCCGGTGAGGCAGGAAGTGATGACCTGCAGACTCGTGAGAGTGCGTGTTATGATAGCAAGTTATAGGTTGCCTTTCCCTTAGTGTAGTTATCTTGGTTAGAGTTACATTAGTGGGTGGTGCTTAGTTGGTGTTGGCACTTGGTGGTGTTGGCACTTGGTGGGGTACTTACGGTTACAACTTACGGTTGTAGTTTGTGGTTTTGGTTTGTGGTTGCAGTTACTTTATCACGACGGAGTTCTTTGGGGATTCCAAAGGAGATAACACTACAATACACAGTGGGTTTACTTGGAGTGGCACTTGGTATCAACTTGTATCTTAGGTCCCAGTGAGGGAGGAGATTAACTCTAAGTTGGAGTTTGACACAGGAGCTAAGTTAGTTGAGAGTGCACTTGGTGTGTCCGCACCATTGTTGTTAAACATGGACAAGATTTATGGGGCCTCCAAAGGCCCTAGGCGTTACTCTGGTACAGTTAGTACCCTTGAGTTGGATGACTTCATCCAAGAGTTTGGTAGTTGGTGTGATCTGCAGTAGATGCGGAACCCAACTTTGTTTACACCCTTCATGGCATGGAAGTGGTTGTTTTAGCATTTGGAGGGTCCGCCAATGGATGACTACCATGAGTTTAGGAGAGCTCATTTGGAGAGGATCGAGTTATGGAGACAATATTGATCTTTGAACTATGTCTCTATCACTTTAGGTTTGGTGGCCAAGAGTAGATTGGTGGTACCTACGAGTTCTAGCTCGAGCAGTGTTAGTGGAGCTAGTGGAGGTGGACTAGTTGGAGATGGTGCTACTATGAGTGGAGGTACCGCTACAAGAGGTGATGTGGTATCGGGGTTTAACCCCATGGTGGAGTTCTTCTAGTATTTGAGGCAGAACTACCAAGGAGTGCGGATTGACAATCTAAGGAGCTTGCAGGAGTTCCAATGGAAGGCTGGAGAGAGCCTACGAGAGGCATACACTCGCATGAGGTGGGTGATCAGTTTCACTCAAGGAGTTACTGAGGCCCAGGTTGTCCAGTTTTGGTATGGGATACTAGACAGGGAGTTGCAACATAGAGTTTGTGATGTTGCGTTGTTATATGCTACTTCATCTATATTGGCAGTGGTCTTTGGTTTGGCTGAGCGTACTAAGCTCAACATGGTAGAGGAGAGGGTGGTGACATCTGGATTTTGTAGGGAGACCTCATCCACAACTGTTACTTCTTCTAGAGTGCAACAGAGTGCACCGTGCCCAATTGGTTTTCAAGGACAAGGTGGACAGCCCAAATCCTATGGAGCGAGTGGAAGGCCTAGTGGAGTTAGACCATTAACTTCATTTTGGGTCAACAGTAGCCAGTGAGTGGTGGTGTTGCTTGTTGGACTTGTGGTGGACCTCACCATCGGAGAGAGTGTACTCAAGGCAATGGATGTGATACCTCAAGTGCATCACAACCATAATAGAGGCAGTGTGAGCATTGCCATAGATTTGGTCACACTAGTGACCAATGTTTTGACCTACACCCGAAGTTACGGAGTGGTAGGGCTACTATGGCAGGTAGTGGAGGAGCTCCAGTTCATGGAGGACGAGGTGATAGAGGTGGTGGTAGAGGACCTACACCTAGTAGAAGTGCAGTACCTACCCTTACTTTTGATACAACTATGGCTACTCGGATTGAGCAGTTGGAGCATAGATTGGGTAGTATGGCTATTGCTTAAAGGAGATCAGATTTGGGTGCTAAGGCGTCCACCTCATATGTTGGTGATAGAGATGCTTTGGACTTCATGTGTGGAGTAGCACAAGTGGATGCACCTGCAGCAATGACTAGGAGTGCAATATGTGCTCCAGAGCCTAGAGGAGCATCAGTGGAGTTGGACTCACAAAGAGGAGAGGTTGGGAGACAGGTCAGACTTCCCTAGTCTTTCATGCTATCTAAGGCATTGCCGACAACATCCATGGTTCCTAGACGTCCCAATGTAGGTGTGGTAGGTGGTGATGGAGTGCATGATGGACTACCTGCTAGTCAGCCACCTACTACTACATAGACTGAGTCTAGCATGATGTTAGGGGCCGCTCAGCTGATTATGCGGCATCCTTTTTTTTTTGCCAGTGACATGTTTACATTGGGAGTTGACCCAACCCCAATGTTCCAGTTGGCTACCATGCTTTGTGAGAGTAGGAATGATGCGGTTCCTACTACTAGTGTAGAGGTGGTTGATAGTGGAGTTGACTTGATTGAGGAGCATGGGATCTGTTCAGCGACCAATGGTTTATGGTAGGCAGCAACGGCTAGACTGGAGGAGTTGCCAGCTAGATTGGCCTTTGAGAGAGCACGGTTCACACCTAGTGTTGTCCTATTGAATAACCAAAGGGGGATTTTCCATTTAGTGGGACCTTCAAGGAAGGTCTATACACCATAAAGAGTCTTGTTAGACTCTGGTGCGCAACCCCTTATGTTGGGGAAGGCTGTAGTTGTCGATCTGGAGTTACGGAAGACCAATGTGCAGAGGTGTCCATTTCAAATCCAGACATCTCTAGGTGGTGGTTTGACATAGTACATCACACGTGGAGAGCTTGTTGTTTAGGTTCAGCCTGGTCATCCGACTGATAGCTTGGTGGTCAGAGCTCAGGCTATTGCAACAATAGCTGAGTCATATGATGTGCTAGTTGGGGGAGCAATGTTATACCCCATTGGTTTCAGTATTGACTATTGGGAGAAGACAACCTCCTTTAGACCAGGTTGGCAGTCTGGTGAGGGACGGGTATGTTGCCTACCAATATGCTTTAGTAGTTGCAGTCTTGGCTCACTACAATCCGGGACCATGGCAACATCAATTTTAGCTTTTAGTGGTGCAATTACTTGGCCTGGTGACTTGTTGGAGGGGAACGCCCATGCAGAGGATACTCCAATACCAAAGGAGAGCACTCGGATTTGGAGTACAAGTGGAATTGTTCCATACACCTTGGATGTTCCATTGTGGAGTTCAAAGGAGGCGTTACAGTAGCATGCAGATCAGTTGGTGCAACAGGCTTGGAGTGGAGCCTTCATACCATTAGGAGATGAGTATGAGGATGAGCCTCCAAAGTTGATTACTTTGAAACCTTTGGATACCATACTCATAGCTTGGCAGTATCTAGTAGAGGGGATATGTCTATTGGAGTTGTTCGGTGGGATTAGCATCGGACTAGCTACAATATTACAGGTGAGTATACAAGTACAAAGGTACTTGTATGTAGAGAGAGATGAGACTGCTAGGCGAGTCTCTCTACATCATGTGGCACACTTGGCCTATTGATATCTAGAATTATTACCAATGTCAGCAGTCAGAGGTTACCAAAAAGCCCTACCAGCAGATATTTTCTCACTAGGGGCGCATGATCTAGAGAGACATGGGCCTATACACTAGGTGATTTCTGGATAGCCATGTCAGGGGCATACACATCATGGTAGAGGTTTGGGTCTTTAGGATCCTCATTCTTGTGTGTTTTGTGAGATATTACGGATACTACGACATCTCTAGGTTCATCAGTCCATTTCTCCAGCCTACCTTTTGGAGAACATTCCTTTGATGGGTGATTCTTGCACCAAAGTGGTGGCGAGTACACATCAAGTCCATTCTTGGATAGGACTTGCGGTATTGTTAGATGCAGCCAGAGTGGGATCACGGGCTCATCATCTTTGTCTTTGGTGGACAAACCTCTTACCCAAAGAGGTTCTACAACGTGCTTATGATGGGATTCAACAACTTGACCACATCCTTGTTTATGATATCTTGGATGTTGGGCGTCAGTCTCAGATAGTGGTAGTGGCTGATAGGTCACTTAGGCAGTGGTGAACCTAGTTGGACAGCCTAGAGGCACATTTCCCACACTCATGAGTTTCCCAAGCTCTCATACTTTTCAAGAGGGAGGACCTGGACTTGTTTGGGACTCACAATTACAGTAGTTGGTGGAGCCCAATGCCAATGAGAGAGCGGGCAATGGGTTTTTGCACCGGTATTATCGCTGTTCTAGCAGTGTCAGAGGCATCCAGGCATCAGGTGTTAGGTCAGGCTATGGACCTGAACTGTTTGACCTGGATTGTGAGCCTTGGCTTGGCAGAGCAGCATAGGATGCGCTTGATAGGCATCACCACTCGGACGCTTGTGAGCCTTGTGCTTATCGAGACAATTCAGGCACATGCTGGGGATGATGGACTGAGTGGACTTGGTATTCTTGGGACACAACCAGTAGCTACTAGGGAGAGTGGTCTACTTGGAGTCCATTGAGGTGAGCGTGGGCTACATGGATTACATCCTTGGTCCACTTGGGATGCAGCTAGAGGATGTGTGGAGCTTGCAGCCAGAATAGAGGGAGTTTTTCACACAGAGGTTGGGACCTCTAGTGGTCGGAGGCATGACACTATTGCTCCCAAGGGCCTAGTGTAGCAGCCAGTCAGTATGTCTTCCACTCTTACTACAGTTACAAAGGATACTTGGGAGCCAGATCTTGGACCCGAGCTTACTGGAGAGGAAAGACGGAGGGTTTGGAGGTTCTTGAGGAGCCACACAAGTTGTTTTGCCTTCAATATGAAGGATTTGGGTGCTATGAAAGGACCTAGTATACGGATTGAGCTGACTAGCATTACACCAATTTTCCGATGTCCTTATTGATATAGTGAGATGGAGAGGACATTGATTCAAAGCTGGAGTAGTGACCTTTTTGAGGCTGTTTTGGTGGAGATTTTACATGGAGAGTATGCATCAGCGACAATGATGCCAGCCAAGAAGGATATGCATGGCAACTACACAGATAGGCAGATGTGTGGAAATTACCGTTTTATCAACCGGTAGACCAAGGCTGATTGGTATGCCATGCCTACACCAGAGGAGATTTTTGATGCGATTAGACATGCAAAGGTCTTCAGTACTTTGGATCTTTGAGCGGGATATCATCAATTGCCGATCAAGGAGGAGGATAAGTCCAAGACAACATTTTGGGCTATTGATCCTCACGGCAAAGACGTGTTATAACAGTGGAGATTCTTACCGTTTAGGTTAAAGAACGCTCCTGCTGAGGTCTAGAGAGTCATGGATAGGATCCTAGCTGGATTGGATTTTTCTTGGTACTACATTGATGACATTTTGGTCTATAGCACTATTGTGGAGGAGCATGAGAGACAGTTGTTGGAGGTGTTTGAGAGGTTGAGATCTCATGGACTCAAATTACATCTTGGGAAGTGTAGGTTCTTCCATGAGAAGGTTGAGTATTTGGGTCACAATATCTACCCCAGAGGACTTGGTATTTAGCAGACCAAGGTGGAGGTTATTGCACGTATTCCTTGGCCTACGGATGTGAGCAAAGTGCGAGCATTCCTTGGGTTTGCAAACTTCCATCGCCACTATGTTAGAGGATTTAGTGCCATTGCCAAGGCCTTGACAAAGCTGACCAAGCTTACACAAGAGTGGTGTTGGGGAGATGAGTAGGAGAGAGCTTTTGTAGAGCTCAAGGAGAGTTTGACATCTGCTCCTATTTTGAGGAGACCAATCTGAGGATGACCATTTCAAGTTCATACTGATTGGAGTATGTTGGGGCTTGGAGCGGTGCTTACCTAGCATGATGATGAGAGGAAGGAGTTTGTGGTGGCCTATGCTAGTTGCTTCAACAATTCAGCAGAGGTGAAGTATAGTTCATATGAGGGAGAGTGCTTGGCAGCAATTTGGGCAATAGCAAATTTCTGATGTTACCTATTTGGTAACCCCTTCACTCTCATCACTGATCATCAGCCATTGAAGTGGTTGATGGAGTCCGACAAGCTTTCAAGGAAGCTTGCATGATGGGCTCTGATTTTATAGGAGTATGATTTCACGGTTGTTCACAGACCTAGAGTGATGAACCGTAATGCAGATGGGTTGAGTAGAAACCCATGTCCCAGCCATGAGGATCAGTACGGAGCACGTTCGCATGGTAAGACAGATGAGGAGATGGTGCTAATTTGGCATGCATCTACCTTTCTATGTATATTTTTTGAGGCTTTGGTGGTATCTCTCTCAGTGCATACAAGAGGAATTATTGAGGTCACAGATCCAGAGAGTGAAGATATTGGTACGGTTCAGCAAGACATTCATGATGATATCTTAGTGATGGACTTTCTTTGCACTAGTGTTGTGGGTGGTAGAGTTGTGGCCAAGGAGAGAGACCGTGTCCTTCAGCGAGCCAGACAATTCAGATTGGAGGACAGACACCTTTTGCGTGTATGGGAGGATGGTAGAGTGTGAGTAGTACCACTTCCATCTCAAAGACCACAGTTGGTCCGTCATGCTCATGAGGAGCTAGGACATTTTGGAGTAAAGCGCACATATAGCTTACCCCAAAGCCATTATTGGTGGCGCGGTCTGTAGACCGAGGTATAGCAGTTTGTTGCTTGATGTGTGGTTTGTGACCAAGTTAGAGCATCATTCAATGCTCCTACGCCACAGTTACACCCATTACCTATCATGGGGTTGGGTTACCGTTGGAGTTTGGACTTTGCCAAACCTTTACCGCTGATTGTGAGACATCATTGGTATGTTTTGGTGATGGTGGAGCACTTTTCTAAGTGGATTGAGTTGGTGGCACTTCCTAACAAGTCTAGTGAAAGGACAACTTACTCGTTCTTGGATCAAGTTCTTAGTCATTTTGGTGCACCAACTAAGGTTTTGACTGATCAGGGTACAGAGTTCTTGGGAGAATTTTAGGTCTTGTATGACAAGGCTTTGATTGATCATTGTACTACATCCCAAGATCACCTTGAGGCAAATAGCTTAGTAAAGAGAGTGGTTCAGACAATGAAGAGAGGATTGTGAAAGTATGGTTTGCAGAGAAGCCACTTGGGAGATTGGGATCTCCAATTACCTTGGTTGGCCATTGGCTATTGGTTCACCCGGCAAGCCTCCTTAGCATCCTTCTCTCCATACTTTCTACTCAATGGATGAGATCCAGATTTACTTGCAACTATTTGTTGAGATGCTACTATAGTTTTGGACTTAGATGACCTTGATGTATGGATGAGCGCATGTTCCCAACGGGTAGAGATCTTTTGGAGAGTGATGCTGATGGTCTTTGAGAACTTGGTGATTGATTAGCATAGAGATACTTTACGCTATGCTACCATTCAAGGAGGAGGTTATAGATCCTCGATCCGTTAATTTCATCCAAGAGACTATGTATATCTACAACAAACAACATGAATGATACTTGATGTTTTGACAGGCCATACTATCTTGAGAGTGCGTGAGGTTTTGCCATCTAGAGTCCTTGTGTTAGAAGGACTTGATGGTGTTGTTTGGAAGGATCATGTGCGCAATTGTGCGCCATGCCACCTCCCAAACATTGATGGTATTATAGACCCAAGCTTGGCACTTGTACGTGCAGGCTTGAGGTGTATGTTATGTGGCTCTTTTGGTGGAGCTGCTACTATGTTAGTGTGTGATAGCTGTTCGAGAGGATGGCATATGGCATGTATGACTCCTTCCCTCACGGTGGCTCCTTACGGATAGTGGTTATGTCCTAGATGTACTTGACCTATAGCTAGTTCATTCTTTATATGGTATAGATTGCAAACATGCGACTAACAATGGGGCTCCATAGCACCCGGCCTCCTGATCTTTGCCCATCATAGGATATACTATATACTAGGAGTAGATGGCTATCTGGAGTTAGAGGGACCTAACCGCCAGCTAGGGGGGTAATTGTGGCACTTTAGAGTCTATGTATGACTTATGTGTGAGTTGTGCTTCTATTGTGTATGATGTTGACAGTGATGTATGTAGTGTAACAATGTATATACGCATGACAATTGTCACACCATTTGTAGTGTTGCATCTAGATTGCTCGGACACTGGAGTTCCAGTGATAGAAGTTAGAGTTATTTTAGTAGTTTCTCAGAGGCTACTTTCCGACGGTCAGATTTTGTGTTCGGGGTATTGACCTCATAGTAGGGCCCACCATCACTTTGCACCGTTTGCACCGTCAAGTGTGCCATCAGTGGGACCCTTAGGGTTTCAGACCTAGCTCGAGTCCAAGGGGTATACTTTCAAAGTGCAGCTCTAGAGAGCTCACTTCTCTGATGTTGAACCTTTGAGTTCCTGGCTATGGTGGATAGAGGCCGGCAATCGTCACCTGGATTCTCTTAGCTAGAGTGGGTGTGGCTTGACTGTAATCAGTGCCCATTTGTTGGCAGTTTATAGAATGACAGATCAAGTATTGATCTGAGTTGAGTTGAGTTGAGAGTGGTACACAATTTGATTATTGTGGCATTTTAGAGTCTATGTATGACTTATGTGTGAGTTGTGCTTCTATAGTGTATGATGTTGACAGCGATGTATGTTGTGTAGCAATGTATATACGCACGACATCTTGAACCTTACGTTAACATTCTTCTCCAAATGAAACACACAAATTGACTCATTAGACAATGACAAAGCATCTTCTATGCATCATGTAGCTCTTGTTCTTGGTCATGCATAATGGTCATACCTGAGGTATTTGCAACAAGAATTGCACTCTTGAGGTTTTCCATGAACAAGTCCAATTTTTGTGGTTCTCTAATTGTTATTGCAATGGCAAGCACACAATTTTCCCTATACCATAGAAGATGACATCACATTGCACATAAAAGATGACATCACATTGCCTCTATGTGCAGTTTTGAGATGACATGCATCAAGGATGATGGTTGGCCTATAATGCTTGGATGCTGCTTGAGACGCTCATGGGCAGGCAAATAAACAAAGGAATTCCTTGCAAAATGTTATTTTAAAGACTAAAATGTTCTTTGGGTTAGTTATCACAAATTGATCAAGGTACACTATGATGCATTGCAAAGAAAAATCATTTTCTTGACACAATTAGCATCTTTTGCCATCCAATGCTTTCCATGCAATTTGATACACAACCCTATCGCCAAGAATGTAGTTTTGCATGATGCCAAGCATAATCTTAGAAAGGTGCCAATGAGCAACACTGAAACTTGATGGATGGCCTCCATAGTGAGCCTTACATACAATATGGGGAGTACTCAACATTTATGTTGCACATGTAAAAAAAACCATCCTTCCATTTTGCAACCCTTAGAAGAAAGCCATATGTCTCATTTGCAATGCAATGCACACCTTGATTTCTAACCAATTGAGTGCTTTCTTTGCTATCTCTATGCCAACAAGACTCTATGCCCATGTGCAAGCAAAAGGACAAATTGCAATGCAATTTCTTGGCTTGCTTGTGTTAAAAAATAAGAAGTATTGTAGGTAAGGGAGTTACCTTTTAGGCAAATGGGAAATTTGTATATGCTATCAAAGTGCTCCACAAGTTGAAGTTGGGCACTCATGTTGCTTTGTGTGTCAATATGGTGGAGATACTATTGCGGCACTGCATGAGTCAAAGCAATCATGCAAGGAGGAGATTTTGGTAATACCTTTTGTTGTGTGGTGCATTTTGGAGAATACTTCTTCTAAGAATGTGTCACTACATTTGCAACACTAAAGCTAGTTTGCTCAAACATTAGAAGGTTAGTCTTGGAATTCATAACTGTACTAGTAGTCACTTAGAGACTTATTATTGGTGGCTAGATTTTGTGTTGTGGCTATTGATCGCATTGTTAGAGCTATAGTTAGATACACCTCTTGTGTTGTTAGAGTTAAACACCATATTACGGTTGGATTCTTGGCTGCTCTAAAGAGGCATACTTTTGAATTGTAGCTCTAAAGAGCTCACTTCTCTTATTTTGAGCTTTGAACTTTTAGTTATGGTGGAAAAAAACTAGTACAAAAGACCAAGAAGAGAAATAAGAGAATAGAAGACCAGAGTGAAAGATCACATTGGGACTCTTGAATGAGATAAAATCCAAATGCCTAGCATGAGCTTGGACTTTGGTATTTATGGGGAACATACAAGGCTCTTGGGAAGCCTCTAAAGAAACTTCCTAAAAGCCACCTTTCGAGAGTGTAAGCTAAGCTTGCACTAGTGATCAAGGTGGGGATGGATTAATAATTTGGAGTGAGCCAAGACTACCACTACTAGAGCACACTAGTAGGAAAAATACACATAATTTTACTACTATCCTTGACTATAAGAAGTTATCTCCTCCCAATGGTCAATATGAAACCCATGTGGTAACATTGCTCCACCAACTAGCACATTATATCTAGCAATAGCTTGAGCTCTCACCACAAAGCTATCAATCAAATGACCAAGCCAAATCTAGACAATAAGCTCCCCACATGTGATATATTGTGTAAAACCATTCTTAAGAGATGTTTGAAATGGACACCTTTCCACATCAATCTTTAAGAACCCAAGACCAATAATTGCCGCCTTCTCCAATATAAAGAGTTGTGTACCAAAGTCTAATAAAACCTTCTATTATATATATACCTTCCTTGAAGGTCCTACCAAATGGAAAATCCTAGTCTAGTTGTCCAATAGGACAACTCCAAGTATGAACCTAGCTCACTCAAATGCAGGTCTAATTAGTAACTCCTCCAACCTAATCATTTTTTCTTGCCATAAACCACAAGTAGTTGAATGAATCCCATGCTCCTCAACCAAGTTAGCCCCACCATCAACCACCTCTGCTCTAGACGTAGGAACCAAATCATGCTTATTCTAACAAAGAGTGGTAGCCAATTGGAACTTTGGAGTTGTATCAACTTCCAATGGCAACATGTCATTGGTTCAGAACAACAAGGAGTGCATAATCAATTGAGCCATCTTCAACATTGTGCTAGACTCAATCTATGTAATGGTAAATGGCTTATTGGCATCTAGTCCATCATGCATACTATCACCACCTACCACACCTACACTATGACATCTAGGAGCCATGGATGTTATTTATAGTGCCTCAAAGAGTATAAAAGATTGGAGAAGTATAACTTATATACCAACCTTTCATCTTTGTGGGTCCAACTCCACTAATGCTCTCTTAGGCTCTAGAGCATATAATTCATTCCTAGTCATTATGGCAAATGCATATACTTGTGCTACTCTAGACATAAAGTCCAAGACACCAATATAAGAGGTGGAAGTCTCAACACTTGAATCTAATCTCCTTTGAGTTATGGCCATGCTGGCCAATCTACGCTCCAATTGCTCAATCCAAGTAGCCATGGCTATATCAAAAGCAAGGCCAAGTATTAGACCTCTACCAGTTGTAGATCCTCTATCACCTCATTCTCATGATTTGGAGCTCTTCTTCTACATGCCATAGTAGCCATACCACTTGCTAACTCTAGATGAAGGTCAAAGCATTGGTCACTAGTGTGACCAAACTTGTGACAATGGTCACACTACCTTTGAGTTGGTTGTGGTGCTCTAGAGGTATCATGTCTACTACCCTAAGTGCACTCTCTCTTCTGGTGAGGTCCACCACAAGTACAAAAAGCAAGACCACCACTCATTGCCTATTGTTGACCTAAAAATGAAGGTAAAGGTCTAGCTACACTAGAAGTTCCCCAACCTGAGGAATACTTGCACTCTACTTACATCCATGGGCCAAGGAATACATGCAATAGCCTCTACCTTGGTCTATTGAACACCAAATCTACCAGGGTAGATATTGTGCCCTAAATACTCAATCTATTTGTGGAAGAATCTACACTTCCCAACGTATAATTTAAGTCTATGAGATCTCAATCTCTCAAACACTTCCAAGAAATGTCTCTCATGCTCCTCCATAATAGTGCTATAGACCAAAGTATCATGAATATAGCACCAAGCAAAATTCAATCCTACTAAGATCCTATCTATGATCCTTTGGGGCTTGGCATGAGCTGTGAGCCGGCCTGTCTCTCACTCATGATGAACCTTTGATGGCTATTATGGTAGCGCACCATGGACTAAGAAGGCAAAGAACCCCCACTCCATCATACTCCTCCAAGGCTAACACTCCAATACTCAAGACATTGCTCACTAGAGAACTCAATGAGAGAGAGATAGTTGCAAAATGAAAGGATGATGAGTACCTCCTCACCCCTTGTTTATATACTTGTGAAATAGTTACACACCAAAGTTAATAATTAGTGGAGTAACTCAAGTTACTAGGCTAAAGGTCAAATCAAGTCAAAAAGTATAAAGAAATATCCATCCACATGGGCATATTCCACTAAGCATGTGATCTTATCTTGACCCAACCAATAAGTCAAGGATTCCTTCACATGGGCTATCCTTGGATTATAGAAGAATTCAAAACAAAAAGGCTTACGGGCCCAAGAGTTCTCAACTCTTTCCTCAAAGCCAAACACCTAGGAATAATACCAAGTCAACACATTAGAATCCAAAATAGTGGTGCTCATATTTTCCACTTCCTTTAAAGTAGGTCTGCTCTATCTTAGCTAAGACTAACTTTAGATAATCATGACTAATGTTGAACCATCCTTTATCTCTATATAAATAATATCTCTCAAGTACTTATAATACCAAGCTAAATATCACAATACCACACACATGCACAAATGGGTGTTACATTTACCCCCAGACTAAGGTTTCACTTTGTCCTCACTTTGTCTACCTTCTATGATACATCTTCAACTTATTATGGTTAATCCTATCAAAGCGTCTTCCTCCCAACTCCTTGAGATCATAGATGTAATTGCCCCACACCTTCTCCACTATGAAAGGTCCAAAGTACTTAGGCAAAAACTTCTTTTGCACTCTCTTGAATCAAATAGAATCAAAAAACATTACCCAATCACCTTCTTTGAAAGGCTCCACCTTCTTCTTGCCTTGCCTCTTGTCATAGCTCTCCTTTTGTTTCCATTGGGCTTGCTCCACTTGAACCATAGCAACTGCTCTTGCCTCTTCCAACTCCATGAGTTGTTCCTTCCTTGACTTCTCAGCATCACCTCCTTGTGCTTTCTTCAATTTCCTATGAATGCTTTGGAAGGTAGGAAGATCAAAGTGAATAGGTAGGGTAGACTAAACACCATATACCAATTGAAATGGAGAATATCTGGTGGAAGTTTTCATGGTTGTCTTGTACTCCCACAAAACTGCATGAATAGTCTTGTCCCAATGATGTTTAGCCCCCTCCATTTCTGTATCTTTGGCCAACATCATGCATAAGGTCTGATTGGTTCCCCCTGCCAAGCCATTGGAATTTGGCTCATAGGATGTAGTTACTCTATGTGTGATAGAGAAATGTTGTAGTATGGCTGTAGTAATGTTTCTTGTAAACTCTCCTCCTCTATCAAAAACCAACTCCAAAGGGCATCCAAACCTAGTGATAATGCATTCATAAAGAAATCTACCAACTTCATCTTCATTCTTGTCCTCAATGGTCTAGCCTCAACCCACTTGGTAAGATAATCAATAACTACCACAATATACCAATTAGTCTTTAGGGTTCTATTAAGATGACGTACAAAATTAATTCCCCACTTCTCAAACGGTCCTGGCAATGGAATTGATCTAAGTGGTAGAGTGGATGTAGACTTTCTAGCATAAGCTTGACAAATATGACAAGTTTTGCAATAATCAAGACAATCCTTGAAAATCCTTTCCAATGTAACCTACATCTAGAATCTTGAAACAGTCACCTTTCCTACAAAGTGTCCTCCACACACTAAACCTTCATAAAACTCCTTTATAAGTAGGATAGACTCTTCCTTACCCACTACTCTTTGAAGTAGACCATCTGCTCCTTGGTGAAAAAGAATATCCTCCACCATTGTGTAAGGTCTAGATCTTGCTGCAAGGGCCTTCCTCTCCCTAGCATGCATCCCTTTTGGATAGTTACCTCTTGTCACAAAATCCACAATCTCCTTGTACTCCATTGGAACCTCTTGAGTGACTGAGATTGTCATGAGCTCCTCATCCAGTAAGGAATCATCCATTGGCTCATCCACTGGCTCATCTCCATCATGATCATAGGCTCTAAATAACAAATCAACATTTGCATGTTTCTTTCTTGGCCTATCCTCAATGGTGTAGTCATACTTAGACAAGAGTATCATCCACCTTGCTAGTCTCCCTTCAACATTAGGCTTGTTGAAGATGTAGCCTTGTGATCCATGACATGGTGGCTTTCCCTCCAATCAAGTAGTGTCTAAACTTCTTGGGACCAAAGATCACTGCCAACCCTTCTCTCTCTATGACTCTCTTTGTAGTTCTTTTCTACTGAAACCATCTGTCTACTAGCATAAGCTATGGATGATCATGCCTATCTTGATCTAATTGACTAAGAGTGCATCTTATAGCTACATTAGAAGCATCATTGTAGAGGATGAAAAGCTTACTCCAATCAAGTTTAGCAAGACTTGGAGCTACAACAAGGGATTGCTTGAGCTCCTCAAAAGCTTTGAGAGCCTTCTTGTCCTCCAAAATCACCATGTAATCTACACCCTTCTTCATGTAGATAGTCAATGCATAAGCCTTGTTGGAAATTGAGAAGATAAACCTCCTATAGTACCCAACCATCCCCAAGAATTGGCATAACTTTGTCAAGCTTGAAAGGAATGGAAGGTCTGAGATTTTCCTCACCTTCTCAAGATTAATTGCTATTCCATCCTTGGAGATGATGTGCCCCAAAATTAGACCTTCTTCACATCCAAAAATGCACTTCTCTAGGTTGAGTGATGCATTTGCCTCATCCAAGCATTGCAAGACCTTGATTAGGTGCTCAAAGTGCTCTTCCTTGCTTCCATAGACACAAAAGTCATCAATGAAGTCTCTAACAAATTTCCCAATGAAAGGTTCAAATACCTTGTTCATGGACCATTTGAATGTGGTTGGATCATTACAAAGCCTAAAAGGCATGACCTTGAAAGCATAAGTCCCCCAAGGTGTGATGAATGTGGTGAGTTGTTGATGCTATGGTGCAATCTTGATTTGGTTATATCCACTATAACTATCTCCAAAACTATACCTCTCATGACCTACAACCTCCTCCAAGGTCTTGTCAATGAATGGCAATGGGTAGTAGTCCTTCTTGGTAACAACATTGAGCTTCTTGTAATCCGCACATACCCAAAGCTTACCATTCTTTTTCTTCACAATCATAATTGGAGATACCCATTCTAAATTCTCCACCTCAAAAATAAATCTGGCCTCCTTGAGCTTATCAATCTCCTCCTTCACAACCAAAGATATTGGTGGGCTAATGTGAAGCTGCTTTTGGCGGATTGGTCTTGCATGTGACTCCACCTCTATCTTGTGCTCCTCCAAGGTGACTTCCTTCAAATCTCCTCAAATCTCACCTTCTCCTCCTTAGTAACATTTGGGCCATACTTGAGGGTAGCTAACCTTCTCTCTACCTCCTCAAGTGTGAATGGTGATTTATTTGGGTCCTTCAAAACCTCTAGTTTAGATGCAAAATCCATAGCACACAAGGGATACACATCTGAATCCAATTCAGATTCATCCTCCTCCATGGAAGTCTCCTCCTCCATGCTTGTGTCCACACCTAAAGCTTCTTCTTTAGAATCTGATTCCCAATAATCAGAAGATGGTGTATCTAAATGTGAAGTGTTGGTAGTGCTAGTCATAAGAACTGTGACTCTATGGTTTGATGGCCCAATCCTCAAGTACCCTTTGTGCCATAGATTAGTTGTGCATGTTGCTCTCAACCATGGCCTCCCAAGAAGTAAGTCATTGCTTGAATCCTTCAAGACTTGGAAAGGCATGAGATTTTGAACTCCCATAATTGAAACTACCACCTTGTCCATCACCCCTACTGGTCAAACTTGTTGTTTGTTTGCCATGCTCAACACAAATGTTGAAGGTTGTTTGTTTGCCATGCTCAACAAAAATGTTGAAGGTCTTGAGAGTATCATACCCAACTTCTTCATCAACCTTTTTGACATGGCATTCACTACTGATCTTCCATCAACCAATGCATTCTTGATGTTGTGACCATTCACTCTCACATCAATCTTGGAGGTATATTCACAAGCCTCCCATGGTGTTGGCTTGGAATCCACCACTCCCATTGATAGTGGATCTTTTACCTTCTTCTTCCTCTTGCTCCTTATAGAACTCAAACTACCTCTAAGCTCCTTTCTCAAAGTAAGATTCAAAGCAATCAATTGGCCCATCGTGATGTTAGCCTTGTGACTACAAGCATCCTCCAACACATTGTAGTTTCATTGTTGCTTTGAAATCAAGAAGTCCTTCATTCCCAACTTCTTCCTTGGAGTCTTTGTTGTTATTGGTGTTGAGTTTTGAGTGCTCCTAGTACATATAAGATTATCCTTTCTTGGAGTAAATCCTTGAGAAGAGTGAACATCCTTTGCAAAACAAGCTCTCTTCTTCTCTTGTGCCAAAAGCTCCAAATTAAGACCCTTGGAGTTTGAGCACTCTCCCTTCTCATACTTTCTCTCAACCACATCTATGGGGGCTATCCCTTTATCTTTGTTTGTATTAGGAGCCACTTGGGTTTCACTTCCTCCCTCTATTGGCTCCTTCATAACCCCTTCCTCCATAGTAAGTGGAATTTGGGCAATTCCTTTGGATATGGCCTCTTCTTCCACAACCAAAACAATTTCTCTCATTAAAATTGTTGGTTGGTTGGTTGGTCTCCTCTATATGGATAGTTTCCATAACTCTTAGGCCCTCTCTTGACATTTTGATCCACCTCTCTCTTCTTCCATAGTTGCAACACATTGATCTTGAGATCTGCAAGTTGTTCTGTGATAGTTTGAAGTGGATCTTTTTGTAGAGGTGCAAGAACTAGAACAACTACTACTTGTGGTGAAACCCTTTCCACCAAAGTATTAGAAGTTCTACCATACTTGTAACCTTGAGGAGGATGCACAACCTCCTTCACCACCAAATCACTCTCATCCCCTTCCAAACTCTCCTCTATACGAATTGCAATCTTGATAGCTTCAACCTTGGAAGAATGTTTCTCATACCTCACCTTGCTTCTAATTTGTGGTCTCAATCCTCCCACCAAATTCTTGGTGAGCATGGCACCTATGCCAATCATAGTAGTCTCCACATCATCTGCACCCTTCCTTAACACTATGTAAAATCTGGACTCTAACTTTTCCACTCTTTCCACATAGACTCTCACTTTCTCTCTATGTCCTTGTTTGAGAAAGGTAACCTCACTCATCAATCTCATCTAGAAGAAATTATTCAATGAGTGTTGAAATCTAAACTCTCCCAAGACTCTTCTTCCCCATCTCTTCTCTCTCTCTTTTGGTATTCAGACTCATACCATTTAAGTGATGCATCCTCAAAGAAATATGGTAATAATGAGATCCACTCATTCTTCCTCCTCTCATTGTTTCCTATGCAAGCTCTCTTGAAGTCTCTCACAAAGGCCTCCACATATTCTCCATCCTTGCCAAAGAAAACCGGAAGTTTCCCCATCTTAACCCTTCATTATCTTTCTTTTCTCTCAATTTTTCTTTTTCTCTTTTCTTTTCTCTCACTCTTTAACTAATAAGTATATACATGAATAACACCATTTGAGAATAATCCACCCTAGAAAATACAAAAGGTTGAGGTTGTCCAATATTTTTATAGCAAGATCAAATCCTAGAGTGCATATTAATCGAACTCTCATGGATAGTTTATCCATAAGTTGAAAGATTATCTCCATCATTAATCTTGAGAACTAGCTGATGAAGGTGGTATACTTTTGGTTTACTTTTGTAGCTATACTAAAACTCTCTCCAGGATCCTTCAGCAAAGTCTCCAAAAATGCTTTTATTCCACTACACTCATGTTCTTTTGGAAGTCCTTCTACTCCACAAACCTCATACAACTCCTTGGTCTTAGATCTTCTCCCTCATAATCTTGGTGAAGAAGGTCCTACATGCAAACCCAAGTCAAATAAGCCTCTCCTTTCTCTCAATCTCTTGCTCTCAAAGGTCAATAGACATGAACTTGCCTTATGTCCCTTCTCTCCACATAGAAAGCACTTAGACTCACTCTTTCCTCCAAGTGGTGTAGGTTTTTGGATCCTCTCAACACTCTCTTCAAATTCTATTGTAAATTCTCTTTTCCTCAAATCCACCTCTAAAAATCACCTCAAACCCTTGGGGAACCTTACATAGTCTCAATTTCCACTCTTGATGACCTTACATGTTCCTTAGATGAATCTAAACACTCAAATATGCTTTTTATTGCTCTCAAACTCCTCATGCATGAGATCTCAACTCTATAGAATTGACACTTCTTCACAATCTCACTCAAATCTCTCAACTGGTACGTCATAGTCCTTTGAATTTTTTCACACTTAATCACAACTCTAGGACGTCACTACTTGAAAAATCTCAGATCTTTTCATTGATCCAATTGGCCTAGACGCTTTTCTATTTAGCATATATATTTCAGATTTGGTCTGAAAACCACCCCCTCACTTTAAAAACTCATACCTCCTTGCGCAAGAACTATCTCTCTCTAATTTTTGTGTCAACAGGTAGGATATAATGCACTAAATTTTCTTAGAAAGTTTTAGAACAATCCACTGAAAATTGACGAAATGGCAGACTCTATACAATTTTCTAAACAGCATGCAGTTGCGGGAGCAATTTACCCTATCAACTTTCAAAAATTCTAGCCTAGTGTGCATAGCAGCTCTCACAATAATTTTAGATGTGTTAATTAAAGTATAACCCAAGCTATCATGTGTAGAAATTTCAAGTCTTGATTCCAAACTTGAGATTTTGCCCAAAATCACCTTAATCTCCAAACTCTGCAATACACCTCACACAATCTCTCCAAATCCTCTCAAGTGTACAAGATGTACAAAATCACTTAAAGATATCATAATGAACTACAGGGTATACAAATGGGTCCAAATTATCTAACATAAGTTCAGCCTCTCCTCTCCTAATGTTCTCTCCAAGTGAGCTCTCATAGCCTCCTTCAGTCTAATATAGAATTGTATGCGAAACATTATCTTGCATTCTAGAGAGATCTCGGCAACGGAACCAAAAATGTGAGCCAGCCTGTCTCTCACTCATGATGACCTCTAATGGCTTTTATGGTAGTGCACCATGGACTAAGAAGGAAAAGAACCTCCACTCCATCATACTCCTCCAAGGCTAACACTCCAATACTCAAGATATTACTCACTAGAGAACTCAATGAGAGAGAGATACTTGAAAAATGAAATGATGATGAGTACCTCCTCACCCCTTGTTTATATACTTGTGAAATAGTTACACACCAAAGTTAATAATTAGTGGAGTAACTCAAGTTACTAGGCTAAAAGTCAAGTCAAGTCAAAAAGTATAAAGGAATATCCATCCACATGGGCATATTCCACTAAGCATGTGATCTTATCTTGACCCAACCACTAAGTCAAGGATTCCTTCACATGGGCTATCCTTGGATTATAGAAGAATCCAAAACAAAAAGGCTTGCGGGCCCAAGAGTTCTCAACTCTTTCCTCAAAGCCAAACACCTAGGAATAATACCAAGTCAACACACTAGAATCCAAAATAGTGGTGCTCATCTTTTCTACTTCCTCTAAAGTAAGGTCCTCTCTATCTTAGCTATGACTAACTTTAGCTAATAATGACTAATGTAGAACAATCCTTTATCTCTATATAAATAATATCTTGCAAGTACTTGTAATACCAAGCTAAATATCACAATACCATACACATGCACAAATGGGTGTTATAGAGCATTCCTTAATCCAAATAGTAAGAACCTCCACTAATACAATATATCCTTAACTTGATGATCAATAGCTTAAAATGTTGTCTTGGACTTGTCCTCCTCCTTGATCAACAATTGATTATATCTTCCTCAAAGATCCAAAGTACAAAAGACCTTTGCATACCCAATTGTATCAAAGATCTCCTCTTATGTAGACCTAACATACCAATCAACCCTAGTCTACTTAATTAAAGGATAGAAATCTCCACACATCCATATATTTGTGTATTTTATACATTTCTTGGTTGGCATCACTATAATTGAAGCATATTCTCTATAAGAAATTGCCACCAAAGTAGCCTCAAAAAAGTCTCTACTCCAACTCTAAATCAATGCTCTCTCCATTTCACTATATCTTCAGGGATCTCTAAAATTATTTTATCACTAGTTAGCTTAATTTGAATACCAAGTCTTTTAGAGCACCAAAATCCTTCATATTAAAGGAAAAACAACTTATGTAGCTCCTCAAGAACCTCCAAACTCTCTGTCTTCCTCACAATGTTTGGTTCCCTAATATCCTTTGTAACTAATGTAGGAGTGGAAGATGCACTAATTGGCTGCTAAAATAGCCCTTGGGAGCAGTAATATCATGCTCTCAACTACTAGAGCTCCCAATCTCAGAGAAAAAAACTCCCTTTACTTTGGCTACAAGCTCCATAGGTCCTTTACTTGCATCCCAAGTAGACCATGCTCACTTGGATGAACCCTTAGTAGATCACTCTTACTAGTAGCCATTGGTTGTATCCCAAGAATACCCTATCTACTTGGTCTATCATCACTAGCATGTGCTTGAATCATTTTGATAGGCACAAAGCTCACAAGTGTCCAAGTGATGATGCCTATCAAGTGCATCCTACGTTGCTCTTCCAAGCCAAGGCTCACAATCCCAATCAAATAGTTTAGGTCCATAGCTTGACCTAACATCTAACGCTTGGATGCCTTTGATACTAATGAAATGGAAAAAATACCGGTATGGAAACCTATCGCCTACTCTCTCATTGGCATTGGGCTCCACCAATTGCTATAATTATGAGTCCCAAAAAAGTCCAAGACCTCCTTCTCAAATATCATGTGATCTTGGGAAACTCATGAGTGTGGGTAAAGTGGCTCTTGGCTGCCAACAAGGTTCACCACTACCATAGATGACCTATCAACCATGTGGTACCCACATTTTTTTGTTCTTTTTGAGTTATAAAGAAGAAGTGCATTGGTAAAGCCAAAGGAGGGACAAATAGGGAAGAAACACAAGTAATTGTGTGTTTGGTGTAAACCCAAAGTGGACCTTAGGTCAAAGTCAAAAGGACTTGGGTCGGACAAACAGAAATACAAAGACAATGATAGAGTACTTCATATTGGGGGGCGCCACCTGATCGCTACCTGATCCAAAGAACCTATAACAACCTTTCCTTGGGTTCCGCCAATCAAGAAAGTAAATAAGAAGAAAGTGACTACCTTAGGACCAAGATGTTTTTGAAAGTGACAAGAAACAAACTCCCAAGATTGGTGAGTAACACGAAGAAGCAACTACATAATGACCAATCAGCAAAGGACTACAAAATTGAGGTTTTAAAGAGGAAGTGTTGCAATATCTTGCCCCTATTCAGAGTCAACCCAAAGGAATGCAAATTGTGAGTATGCAAGAGGAGTGTGTTAGAGTCTTGAGTTTGATCTTTCATAAGCAGAGAGTGAGGAAGCACACAATGGCCCCCAAAAGTGAATAAGCAAAGTGCGGTAAGGGGTCTTACAATGCATCAATTAGATGTAGTGGTGAGGATCAAAGTCTTGTCAAAGTCTTTCTAGCCTAGAATTGGAATTTGAGTTTTCCAAGGTTCATGGCAGAAATTACTGCTAGCAATTGCAAGAATGGGCCTAAGCATGAAGGGAAGAGAGGAAATCCGGCTCAATGGATTGAGTCAGATTGGAGATTAGTCCTACGAAGAGAAGGTAGGAGGTGTCACCTTCTATTGGAAGTGTGATGCTTTGAAAGAAACTGTCAAGGTGAGGAATTCTTTCAGTAGACCTCGCACCAAGAATGTGTACAAGGTGGATAGCTACAAGGATTTATTGCAAAGAGAGATTGTGAGCACAATGATTGCTATGTTCAAGCTAGAGTGAACCACCTATGTAACAATGTAGCATGCAGTGTTCATCCATCAGATGTTTGCAGGAGAGGCAGTAGACTGGGCAAAGTGTTTGCACCAACATGTTGGGCAGATGATCACCAATTGGAGAATAGATACATAGCCCTACTACTTTGTACTCTTTGTAGCTCACTTCTACTTTGGGCTAAATTTACTAGGCTTGGAGGAGAGAGGACGAGTGTGGTCTCACTTTCACCTTGATTTACAAAAAGAAGCAGATGGGGATGAATGATATTACATCAAGCGGGTTTGTGAAGGCAATGATTATTACCTAAAGAGTGGAAAGGAGAAGATAATGGCAGTGGATATCCCCATGCCAAGGAAGAGAAGTAGACCCAAAGGATGAATTATGCCGGTTTAGCATCAGAAGCTACAAAAACCCAATCCAAAGCCCACACCAGTAGAAGTGAAGGAATCAACTTTGGAAGAAGAATCAAAAGGAGAAACCAAGTCAAAGGGAGAAGCCTTGGAAGCAGAGGAAGAATTTACACTATGGAGCAAAGAGTCAAGTAGTGGCGGTGAAGGAGAGACTGAGGTTCAGCAACCAAAAGAAGGGATTGTTGTAGAAGACAAGTGTGAGTTCCATGATGCAATTGACCGCATGGAAGGTAGAGACAAGTCGTGTCTGGAGTTGCCAACGGGCAAGCTAGAGTATGAGCAAGAAGAAGAGGGTGCCTTGGTATTTCCAAGGGCACCCATGAGAAAGAGAAGTACTCAAGTTGTCATCATCGGACCGAGCAAAGCTGTGAGCAAAGAGGAAAGTTTGGATGGTAAAACATTAAAGATACAAAGATCGTATCTTTGGGGTAAGGCACCAACCAAAGAACTACCTACCAAAGACAAAGATGTAAGAGACAATAAAGGAAAATATGAGGGATTTGAGTATCTATCAAAGACCATGTGTCCTTTGTTGGTGCTTCTATAGCAGAAGAAAGCAGAGATGAAGAGTTATCATCTGAAAGTGAGGGATGAGTTGGCGATTGTAACAAAATGGAAGAAGGAAACCATGGAGTTGAGGAGTAAGCTAACTCAAGGAGAGAAGGAATCCAAAGAACTTTGGGCAGAAGCAATTCTTTGGAGTAAAAGCTTGGATGCCTTGAAGGAGAGCTTTGTGAAGTGCAATGATGAATTGAAGGAGAAGATGGCATTGGTCAAGATAATGAAAAGTGAAGTTACTAATGCACAAGTGGAGGTTATACATTTGAATGCAAGTGCAATAATGATAGAGAAAGAGTGAGCAAGTTTATAGAAGAGCACAGCAGAGAAGGACCAAGCTTGGCAATGAGAATTAACACAACATAGTTGGGAGGAGGAACAATTGCGTGGATTGCTTAGAGGAGTGGAGGATCAATTAGTCTTGTATCTCTAGACAAGAGAAGGAAGCACTGAAGGCTGAGTTTGAGGACAAGTTGATGATGAATTGGAATGAATTGGAAGTGGAGAGAAGTAAGGAGAAGGTAGTTCCTAGTATGGAGTTGGATGCAATAGGAGCAATAGTGAAGGAGTTGAAAGCAATTGAAAGGAGTTGAAAGCAATGCTTAGTACTAAAGCTAAGATTAAATTGGAGGAAGTGAGGTTGCACAAATTGAAGTTGCTTGTACAAGAAACTTGGAAGAGGAAGGCAAAGGATACTGAATTGAATAGTCTTTTGATTTGTTTGAGAGATCAAGTTGATAGGAAGATGTTAGAGGTATGAGATAATGTAAGTCCTAGATTAGATTTAGTAAGATCAGATTTAGATAAAATTTGTAGTGAAATGAATGATAAGAAGAAGTCCAAAGTGATAGAGGTGGGAGTGCAGGTGCCTTTGGGTGAGTTACCTGAGACATTAGAGAAGAGTGGGTTAGAAGATAAATATGTAGATAGATTACCTATGATCTCAATTGTAGTTCATAGTGAAGAGATAGTAGAAATAGAAGATGTAGGAGTAGTATTAGAGAGACCCAAAGAAGGGGAAATTTTTGAAGGACCATTGGGTTTGGAAGCTAAAGTTGAGGTTGACATCAGATCAGAGTGGTAACAGATTTGAGATTTGAAGAGGTAGATATGAAGAGGTGTATTGTCATTTTGGATCTATAGGTTGGTAAAGTTGTTAGGAAATGGTATTTTAGTTAGTAACTATTGAAGTGCTCAATCTATTTAAGGGAAGCATTTGCAGTGTGTTGTTGTTTAGATTCATATTTTTGAAGATAGATAAACCCAAGTGTTGTATCTTAGTGCTCATTGTTTAAGCTTGATTTTGAGTATCAAGTTTGTTTGTGTGTTTGTGAGTGTTTTGGGAAATTCAAAGTGCAGGTTAGTGAGCTTGTTGGATGTTGAATTCACAACGCTGATCTTCATTCTATGTGTTTGATCCTAAGCGAAGTGTAATCAAAACAATGCCTTGACAATTTGAGAGGAATTGTAGTATTGGTAGTAATTTGCATTTGTGAGTGCAACATGAGTTTGATGTGAAGAAATTTTGATTGAGGAAGTTGTGCCTTCAATGGAGGGGTGGAATGCAATTTTGAGACAAAGTTGTTTTGTAGTGAAGTAGTTATCTTTGGGAGAATTTGAACCATCACAATCAAGATTGTTTGGAAAGATTTGATGGAGTTGTGATTATGAGTGTTAATTTGTGATGAGACTATGATCAATGCTTGTTACTCTCTTTTGGGTGTGATTTCTACCTAAGAGATTAATGACAAACTCAAGAAGAACTATATTGTTTACTAATTGCTTTGGATTTGACCATTTTTTACTCATATCTTTGTGGGAACAAACTTTATTTACCTGATTACTACAAAAGTGATACTTGTCGGGTTGTCATAAACCACTACCATTGTTTGAGATTGGCACCCAACATCCAGAATATCCTTAATAATAAGGTGGGCTAGCCATTGAATCCCATCATATGTGTAAAAGACCAAGACCAAGGAGAGAAATAAGAGAATGGAAATCCGCATTGAGACACTTGAATGGGGGAAAATTCCGAATGCCTAGCATGAGCTTTGGCTTTGGTATTTATAGGTAGCATACAAGACCCTTGAGAAGCTTCTCACAAAGCTTCTTCAAGCCGCTTTCTTAGAGTGCAAGCCAAGTTAACTAAGAAGCTTCTCAAGAAGCTTCCTTCTAGAAGCCGCCTACTTGACGTGCAAGCTAAGCTAGTTGGAAGCTTCTAGAAGCTACTTACTTGCTGTGCAAGCTAAGCTAGCCGAGAAGCTTCCCAAGAAGCTTCCTAGATACTTCAAGAATATTCTAGGCTAATTTGTCTTATGTGCTACTTTGTAAGTCCGACTAACTTCGTCGCTAACCTCCATATTGTTACATATTTCCCCGCCGCTAGTTGGTGATGTCCTCATTGCTAGTGAAGCTTCAAATTCTTGGATGGCCGTCTGTGCATTCTGGAGGTGAGAAAGAGGTTCCCATGTAGCATCATAAAGGGGATACCCTTTCCAAAGAACCTTGTACTCCATATGTTGGTGATTGCCTCGTTGAATATGGCAATGTGCAAGGATACAATCAACTTTGTACTCCTCATGATCATTGATAGGGATAGGAAGAGGAGGAGGTTGGACTCAAAAGGAAAAGGAAGAGGGGTTAGGAACAAAGGGTTTCAACCTGGAAACATGAAAGACAGGATGGATACGCATATGACAAGGCAAGGCAAGTTGATAAGCAACAAAAGAGACAATTTGGGTGATATCAAATGGTCCTATCCAATTAGGGGCAATTTTACGAACATGGGTATCAAGTGGGAGAGGGAGGTTACTAGAGGATAGCATGACTTTATCACTGACTTCAAAGGTGAGATCACAACAATGGTGGTCCGCATATTGTTTTTGGCGATTCTGAGCAACAAGGAAGTGAAACTTGGCTTGTTGGAGAGAGTGGGATATAGTGGTCAAGAATGTGGAAGTATGAGGAACTTGAGATGGAGGGGGAGCAAGAAGAGAATCTGGAACAAGCGGATTTTGGCCAAAATTGAGAAAGAAAGGAGAAAATCTGGTGCTTGCCTATTTGGAATTGTTGTAGGCAAATTCTGCAACTGCAAGACATTCATCCCAATTGGTATGGTGGACATTGACAAAGGCACGCAGCATATCCTCCAATGTACAATTTGCATGTTTGGTTTGTCCATCAGTTTGAGGATGATAGGCCGTGGACAAAGCAAGCTTGGTGCCAAGTATTTGGAAGAGTGCTTGCCAAAACTTCCCAGTAAATTGAGGATCAAGGTCGGAGATGAGTACACATGGCATCCCATGATGCTTGAAGATATTGTCAAAGTAGATTTGCGCTAAGGTTGGAGCATCCACAATATCACAGGTTGGTGCCAAGTGATTTGCTTACTAAGCTTATTCACAAACATCACAATTGTAGTGTGTTCGTGTTTTGTCTTTGGCAAAGATGTGATGAGATCCAAGCTTACATGCTCCCAGTGAGCAAATGGAATAGCGAGTAGTTGAAGAAGTCCACTCGGCTTTTGGTTGCTGGTCTTGTTACGTTGGCAACTCTCACACGATTGGACAAAATCTCAAACATCTTGTGTCATGTTGGGCCACCACCATTGACATTGGAGGGTACCCAAGGTCTTGTCCACACCCATGTGACCAGCGATGGGTAAATCATGGGCTTCTTGAAGGCGCACAAGTTGAAGATCACCTTTAGTTGGAACATAGATCCAGTCCTCATGGAATAAAAGGACCTCCTTGATGGAGAAGGTGTTGTACTCCTTATTGCATGCCGTAAGGCGACCATGTACCATTTGGAAGAATGGATCTTGGGGTAGAGCTGACTGAAACTTGTTTTGGACCTTGGAGTCAACTGACACCATTGAAATTACCGCTGTGATGAGAGGAAGAGACTTCAAATCAGGTCGTCGTGATAAAGCATCAAGGATGACATGGAACCAACCTGGTTTGTACTCAAGTTTGATGTCATACAGTTGGAGTTGTTCTTCCCATTGATGATGTCTACTCTTAATGTCTTTCAAGTGTAAGGTCTGCAACAATAGTTTGTGTTGAGTTTGCATGATCACTTGTTTCCCCAAGAGGTAATGCCTCCATACCTTGGTAGCATTTACCATTGCAAGTTGCTCTTGATCTTGAGCAGAGTAGTTTTGTTCAGTCGTATTGAGTTGGCGAGACACAAAGGCAATAGGATGGAGTCCATCTAGGAATTCTTGTTACAGCACTGCTCCAATTGCAAGGTTAGAAGCATCAAAATCAACCACACAAGGTAGTTGAGGATCATATGGTTGAACAATGGGTCTTGAAGACACCATATGCTTTAACTTCTGGAATGCTTCTTCATGCTTGGTGGTCCATTGGAAACTTGAGTTCTTTCCCAAGAGGTCAATCAATGGTGCAGCCACATGAGCATAATAATGGATAAACCGTCGGTAAAAACTGGCCAATCTATTGAATGTCCATACTTCTGTAGCATCCTTTGGGGTAGGCTAATCAATAATGGCCTCAATTTTCTCTTCTTCCATCTTGATCCCCTCTGATGAGATTTTATGGCCCAAGAAGGTAACCTCCTTCTGCCAAAAGGCACACTTTGATTCTTGTAGTAAAATTTTCATTGTCGTAGTTGTCTTAGGACTTCTCATACATGATTCACGTGTTCTGCCTCTATCTAACTATAAATTAAGATATCATCCAAGAACACCACCACAGACCAATCCAATAGTCTATCCAACACCCAATGCATCTGATCCATGAAGACTGCTAGAGCATTAGTGAGTCTGAAAGGTAGAACTCTCCACTCAAAATGCCCATACCTTGTACAAAAGGTAGTCTTTTGCACATCCTCTTCATCAATATGAATTTGCCAATAGCCACTACAAAGATCCAACTTAGAAAAGTAGCGTGCTCCACTTAGTTGATCAAGCAAGTCATCAATCCGAGGCAAGGGATATGCATTCTTCACGGTTTGCTTATTGAGCCCATGATAATCAATACAAAAACAAAGTCCTCCATCCTTCTTTGGAACAAATAGTACCGGTGCTCCCTAAGGAGAGGTACTATGTTGTATGAAGTCCTTCTCCAACAACTCTATAAGTGTTGTTTGCAACTCCTCTAACTCCTTTGGTGAGAGCCGATAGATTGGTCTACTCACTGGAGTACTCCCCGGCAATAACTCGATCTTGAAGGGCATAACTCAATCTTGAAGGGCATCCTCAATTGGAGGGTAATCCCTTTGGCAGATCATCCGGAAACACATCTGCAAACTCTTGAACTATCCAATCAACCATTGCTTGATGAGGCTCTTGGCCCTCCTCCAATTGTTCTTGTGCAACCGGCTTCATCCACACCATGAAAATAGACTTATCTTCCTCCAAAGCTTGCTCTATGGCTGCCTTCTTAGCAAATTTCTCATCTTGGGACTCCACTCCCTTCAAGGTTTGCTCTATGGCTACCTTCTCGACAAACTTACCATCTTGGGACTGACTATTCTTAGGTGTCTTACTTAGAAGTGCCACACAACCTAATCAGAAATTCTTAACTTGGTGTTGTACTTAAATTTGGCATCGGGTCCAATCAAATTGAACCTTATGATGTTCAAGCCAAGGTAGACCCAAAATGATATAATAGTGTAGAGGTGCCACTATAAACCTCATACACTCCAAATACTCCTTCCTAATCTTGAAAGTAATAGGATGCGAGGTGTGGAATGTAGAACCCTTTCTACCATCCATTATCATCAAACTACTCCCAATCATTAGCTTGAGAGGAATACCCAATTCCTTTGCTACTTGCATAGACATGCAATTCTTTGAACTTCCAGAATCAACCAAAATCCTACAACCCTGATTCGATATCATACCTTGCAAGTGAAGCAAACTTGCATAGGTTGAGCCTTCAATCCCATTGGAACTAATCAAGCTCCCAGTAGGCAGCTCAAAATCTCCTATTGGGATTCTTTGTTTCCTTGATCATTTGGTTCCACAAACTCCATCTGGGTAACTTGTCAAGGTCACCCATTCCTAAGTGGACATTCAGCAATGCAATGTCCAACTTGATGGCAATAAAAATAACCTCCATTTTGTCACAATCTTTCTCTATTTGCTGCACCAAGTGGCCTCTGTTGGATAACATCAATCTCCATTGGTGTTGGTTCTCTGACCTGTGCGTATTGTACTGGTAAGCTTGGTGTAAGGCAAGGTCAAGACCAAGTTGTTGCAACCAAGGAATCAAAGCACTCAGCCAATTGCATGGCTTCTTCTACATTTTGTGGTTCTCGCATGGTCACCTCCAATTTGGTTTGTGACTTCAATCCCCGCACAAATCAATCTAGAACTTCTCCTTCTTGTATATCTGGAATTTTCATGATGATGTTCTAAAATTGTGTGATGTAGCCTCTTACTGAGCCAATCTGCTTCAACTCCGCCAATTTGTCTTGTGTGGCTTAGGTGGCATTTATAGTTTGAAATTGACCAAGTATTGCATCCTTGAATTCCATCCATGTCAAAATTGGTGCAACAATCTGTCATTCAGCTTGCTCCACTTGAAATCACCACCAAAGTTTTGCCATACCATCCAATTAGCTAGAAGCCAAAAGAATCTATTTCCGTTCATCTTGAAGATTGGTGGCTTCAAAGTAACGTTTGCAATCAAACAAAAAATTCTCCACTGTGCTTGGAAGATTCTTGCCTTCAAACACCTTAGGTTTTGGAAATCAAATACAATCTTCTCCATCTTGGACTGGCACTCTCTTTATATATTCTTGTTGCTGTTGGTCTTGTTCATCCAACAATCGAGTAAGGTGCTCAATTTGTTGCTGCATCGCAAGGATAACGTTCGGTATTGCCGCCATAGCTACTACTCTATCCTACTACTTCCAATTTATCTAACTTATTAACACATAGATACAACACATCCACCTTTCTCCATAAGTGACAACCGGAAGTATCAAGGGTTCCTCAAACACGGTGATCATATGTAGAAAATCTTGCCCAAAGCATGAGGTGATGAATTGTGTGAAGCAATGCTTGGGTAATATCTAGACATGAAAATCCCAATGGTTTGGCAAAAGTGGATTTGGTGGTCCATAAATTCCATCCATCTCATTCCTACTCGGATACCAATGTAAAAGACTGAGATCGAGGAGAGAAAAAGGAGAATGGAAACTCATATTGGGACACTTGAATGAGAGAAAACTCTGAATGTCTAGCATGAGCTTTGGCTTTGGTATTTATAGGTAGCATACAAGGCCCTTGAGAAGCTTCTCACAAAGCTTCTTCAAGCCGCTTTCTTAGAGTGCAAGCCAAGTTAACTAGGAAGCTTCTCAAGAAGCTTCCTTCTAGAAGCTGCCTACTTGAAGTGCAAGCTAAGCTAGTTGGAAGCTTCTAGAAGCTTCCTTCTAGAAGCTACTTACTTGCGGTGCAAGCTAAGCTAGCCGAAAAGCTTCCCAAGAAGCTTCCCAGATACTTCTAGAATATTCTAGGATAATTTGTCTTATGTGCTACTTTGTAAGTCCGACTAACTTCGTCGCTAAACTCCATATTGTTACAATATGCATACTATAAAACTTCTCTAAGTAAGAAATTTGTCCACCAAAGACAAACACAATGGGCCCATGAATTTGGCTAGATTAAACAACACTATAGGCCCCATCCAAGAATAGACCTAATGTGTACTTGCCACCATCCATGTGCAAGAATCACCCATCAAAGAAATGTTCTACAAAATATAAGCTAGAGAAATAGATCAATGAACCTAGAGATGTTGTAGTGTATATAACATCTACCAAAACACACCAAAATGAAGATCTTGTTGACTTAACCGTGGCCAGCATGGATATATCCCCAACATGGCCATCCAAAAATCACCAAATGACTGGAACTATATCTCTCCATATCCAATGCTCTTAGCAAGGAAATGTCTATTGGTAGGGTCTTTGTGTAACCCTTGATTTTTGACATTGGTAATAACTTAGGATACCAATAGGCCAAGTGTGTCATATGATGTAGAGAGACTCACTTAGCACTCTCATCTCTGTCCCCATAGAAGTACCTCTAAAATTGTATACTTACCTATAGTACAATAGCTAGTTTAGAGCTAATCCCACCAAAACTCCACAATAGAACATCTAAGGTGGATGGAACAATCACAATTATACTCCAAATTTGAGTGATCTCCTTTGCTATTGGTGTATCCTTTGCATGGACATTCCCCTCCAATAAGTCACCAAGCCAAGTAATAGATAGAACCATTGAAAGCTAAAATTGATACCATGGTCCTTGCTATAGTAAGCCTGACTGCCACTACTAAAGCGCACCAATAGGCAACATACACATCTCTTTCTTAACTACCAACCTTACTTATAGGAAGTTGTCTCTTCCTAATAGTCAACACTAAAACCTATGGGATATAACACTATTTCACCAACTAGCACACAATATGACTCTATTATTGTTGCAATGGCCTGAGCTCTTACCATAGAGTTATCAATCAAATGACCAGGCTGAATTTGGACAATGCACTCCCCACATGTGATGTATTGTGTAGAACCTACTCCTAAAGATGTTTGGATCTGAAATGAACACCTCTCCACATTGGTCTTTTGTAGCCCAAAATCAACAACTATGGCCTTCCTCAACATAAGGAGCCACACATTAGAATTTCATAAGACCCATTGTGGTGTATAAACCTTCTTTTAAGGTCCCACCAAACAAAAAATCCCACTTTGATTGTCTAATAAGACAACTCTAGATGTGAACCCAAGGTAGATCTAGCTAGTAACTCCTTCAACCTAGCTATTGTCGCTTGCCATGAACCATTGGTTGCTAAACCATTTCTCTTCAACCAAGTTAGCTCTCTTATCAACCACTTCTACTCTAGAAGTAGGAATCATATCATCCCTACTATCACAAATTGTGGCAGCCAATCAAAACACTAAAGTTAAATCAACTCCCAATGTAAACATGTCACTTGCTAAGAACAAAAGGAGCACATGATCAACTAAGCCACCCCTAATATTATGCTAGACTCAGTCTATTTAGTGGCATGTGATTGACTAGTATCTAGTCCAATATGCACTCCATCACCACCTACCTCACCTACACAAGGACATCTAGGAGCCATGGCCATCATTTATAGTGCCTAAGAGAGTATGAAATATTGGGGAAGTCTGACCTATCTACCAACTTCTATTTTCTATGGGTCTAACTCCATTGATGCTCCTTTATGCTTTGAAGCACATATTGCACTCTTTGTTATTGTGGCAGATGCATCTATCTATGCAACTCCACACATAAATTACAAGATATCTCTATCACTAGCATAATAGGTAGAAGCCTCAACACCTAAATCTGATCTCCTCTGAGCTATGGCCATGCTAGCTAATCTCGACTCCAATTACTCAAATCCAAGTAGCCATAGTTGTATTAGAGGCAAGGGTATGTATCGACTCCCTACTAAGTATAGGTCTTCTACCACCACCTCCATCACCTTGTCCTCTATGACCTAGAGCTCCTCTACCACTTGCTATAGTAGCCCTACCACTTTATAACTTGAAGTGAAGGTCAAAGCATTGGTCATTGGTTTGCCCAAATCTATAAAAATAGTCATATTGTCCCTAAGGTATAGTGCTCTAGAGGTCGACTACTCTAAGTGCGGAGGTCCTCCACAAGGCCAATAAGCAACACCACCATTCATTGCCTATTGTTGACTCAAAAATGAAAGTAAGGGTCTAGTTCCACTAGGTCCTCCACTTGCTCTATAAGATCAAGAATTTCCACTCAACCCTCAAAAGCCAACAAGGTGTGGTGCATTTTGCAACATGGTGTGGTGCACTCTAGAAGAAGTAATAGTTGTGGATGAGGTCTCCTTACTAAATCTAGATTTCACTACTCTCTCCTCTGCCATGTTGAGCTTAATGCACTTAGCCAAACTAAAGACCATTGCCAAAGTAGGTGAGATAGCCTATAATAATGTAGTAACACATACTCTACATTGCAACTCCTTGTCTAAGATCCTATATCAAAACTAGACTACTTGGGTCTCAATAACTCCTTTTTTGAAACTGATCAACCATCTCATGCAAGTATATGCCTTGTATAGGATCTCTCTAGCCTTCCATTGGAACTCCTACAAGCTCTTTAGCTTATCAATCCGCACTCCTTGGTAGTTCTACTTCAAACATTAGAAGAACTCCACCATAAGATTAAACCCCCAATATTGCACCACCCCCTATAGTAGTACCTCTACTTATAGTAGCACCATCTTGAATGAGTGCACCACCATTGGATACACCAATGCTAATAGAGCTAGGACTTGTATGTATTGCCAATCTACCCCTAAAAACCAAGCATGAAGTAGTGGAGATGTAATTTAGAGACCAATATTATCTCTACAGCTCAATCTCCTGCAAGTGAGTCCTCCTAAATTCATGGTAGTCATCCATTAGTGGACCCTCCATGAGTGTTGGAACAACCACTTCTATGCTATGAAGAGTGTAAAAAAAGTCAGGTTTTGCATCTACTATAGATCACACCAACTATCAGAATCATAGATAAAGTTATCCAACTCAATGCTAGTTATTGTAAAATATCACTTGGGACCTTGGAGGCTCCATAAATCCTATTATGTCCTATAATAATAGTGTGGACACACCAATTTCACTCTCAATTGAATTAGTTCTTGTGTCAAACTCCAAATTAGAATCAATCTCCTCTCTTACTAGGACCTAAGATACAAGTTGATATAGAGTGCCACTCCATGTAAACCCATTTGTACTATAACAAAATCTCTTCTTAAATCCTTGGAGAACTTTGTCATTATGGTATATCCCAAACCACAATTGTAACCACCAAGTACTTCCACTAAGAACTACCCACTAATGTATCTCTAACTATGAGAACTACACTAGAGGGAAGAGCAACTTGTAACTTGCTATCATAACACGCACTTTCATTATCTATAGGTCATCACTTCCTACCTCACCAAAGAGAAACATAAGTAGTCTGATTGGCCATCACTCTAGCCTCACTACCAAGAAGACCAATGCTCTAAATATCAAGGCACCTCATATAAACATGATGCACAAACAAGAAGCAAAGAATGGAAGAGGTCTAGTCATAAGAAATTGAAACAATAACTCTCCATCTCACAAATCAAAATTAGATTAACTTTACCACCATTTTGCATTTGACAATAGGAGTGTCTATCTACTCCTACACTACCAAGATGGGATCAAACTACCTTTCCTAACCAAAGCTACATGAGTAATGTATCATGCTACCAATCATTATGATAACAAGTAAGGGTGGATCATTTGGCTAGGACATCAATCTAGGAACCAGAGATTTGAGGTTCAAATCCTTATTTCACACAATCATGAAGGGTGGGTAGATTTTGCCAAATAACTACCAAAAGCTCAACTAAATTGGTGTAATACTTGGAGGACAAGAGAAGAGAGAAAACACAGATTTCACACTCAATCATTCAATACCCCAAAGGAGTTTAAACCCTCTTCTCTTTATTATATAGACAAAGAGGATCTTTGTCGTGCGTATATACATTGCTACACAACATACATCGCTGTCAACATCATACACTATAGAAGCACAACTCACACATAAGTCATACATAGACTCTAAAGTGCCACAATAATCAGATTGCTTACCACTCTCAACTCAACTCAACCCAGATCAGTACTTGATCTCTCATTCTATAGTCAAGCCACACCCACTCAAGCCAAGCCATTACAGTCAAGCCACACCCACTCAAGCATAGAGAATCCAGGTGACGCTCGCCGGCCTCTGTCCACCATAGCCAGAAACTTGAAGGCTCAACATCAGAGAAGTGAGCTCTCTAGAGCTCACTTCAAAACTATACCCTCTAGACTCGAGCTAGCACTGAAACCCTAACGGTCCCGCTGACGGCACACTCAATGGTGTGAACGGTGCAAAGTGACGGTGGGCCCCACCGTGAAGTCAGTACCCCGAACACCAAATCTGATTGTCAAAAAGTAGTCTCTGAGATACTACTGAAATAACTCTAACTACTATCACTGGAACTCCAGTGTCCAAGCATCTAGATGCGGCACTACAAATGGCGTGACATCTCCTCCAAGGAAGCTCCTCCATAGGATTAGGCACATAGATAGGTGACATGTCAGCAAGCTCCACCCTTGGATAAATTACTTGGATGGGTGACATGTAGGTCTAGATCTCATCTGGTTGGTCAAACAAGCTTTGACCAGAGAGAATCTTTTAGAGAATCTTCCTATAAGAATCTCAGAATCACATGGGTAAGGTACCATTGGAACGCTCTTGATGAGCCAAAGCAAGGGGGAGGGAAGGCCAACCTTTTCTCTAGTGGGAATGCAACTAGCACCTTTTCAAGGCCTAATTCATCCGTTTAGGCCTCCGAAATTGCCTTTCAAAATTTCAGGCATATTTCGATTCCTACTCTATTAGTAGAAGTCCCTTTTTGGTGATACTTTTTTTTTCTATTTATTCCATCATGTGTAACATCCTTCCAGATGTTACCAAACCAATTCTCACCTTTAAATCATATGTCGAGCTATTGGTTCTAAGGTTTTCAAGTCTATTTCTGCCCTATTAGTAGAAGTACTCTTTTGGTGATATTTCTATCTGATCTATTTTGACCATCATGTATAACATCATTCTAGATATTACCAAACCAAATTTCACATCTAGATCATATGGCTAGCTCTTGGTATTACAATTGGCTAGCCTAGCATTAGCAAGCTCGCCTTTCTAGGCCTTTGTAGCCTCTAAATGCCCATATGAGGCCTTTCTTCTTGCTAAGAACCTTCACCAATATGGCTAACCTTTACCAAATCTAACACACCTCCAAATTTGGCTGACCTATGCCAACTCTACCTCTAAACTTGGCCAACCTCCACCAACTCAAACCCCCAATCTGATAGGTCTTCAAGTCTTCTACTTATTTGGAAATCTCTTAAATCCATCACCAAAATAGCCCAACCTTTACCAAATTTAACACACCCCCAAATTTGGCTGATCTTTGTCAACTATACCTCTAAACTTAGCCTACCTCCACCAAATCAAACCCCCAATCTGATAGGTCTCCAAGTCTTCTACCAATCTGTAAATCTCCTAAATCCGTCACCAAAATAGCCCAATTTCTCCAATTTGAGGGATAGAGTTTTCCAAATCCCTAATTCATGAGGATAAGTTTCACAATCTACCTCTAATTTTGCTTTTTAGGTCCAATTACAACACCAAGGCTTCCAATTTCACTCTCTTGTCCTCAGATTAAACATCTATTGACTCAAAATCAACCTCAATTCTAAGAAAATTGGATAGCACTTTTACACATTGTTTGCACCATTATCAAATCTATAGCAACTTGAACAATGCTTCCACACATAATACATACATCTAAAAGTGACAATTGTAATACTCTAAGGACAAGAGAACTCTTCAAGGGAGATTCAAGAGAGAAAACACAGGTTTCACACTCAATCCTCCGATGCCCCAGAGGAGCACCTTCTCTTTATTATATAGCCAAAGAGAATATCTTCCAAGGGAACCCTAAATCTTAACACTTTTTTTCCAAGTAAGCTCCACCATAGGATTAGTTACATGGATAGGTGGCATGTTAGCAAGCTCCACCCTTAGATAACTTGCTTGGATGGGTGACATGTCGGTCTTGGTCCCATCTGGTTGGTCAAATAGGCTTTGACCAAAGGGAATCTTTTAGGGAATATTAGAATCACATGGATGAGGTACCGTTGGAAAGCTCTTGTTAAGAAAAATCAAAGGGGAAGGAAGACTAGCCTTTCCTCCAATAGGGAGAGGGAATCAACACATTTTTAGGCCTAATTTATCTGTTTAG
Organism: Lunularia cruciata; assembly: GCA_948567375.1. Lineage (NCBI taxonomy): Eukaryota > Viridiplantae > Streptophyta > Marchantiopsida > Lunulariales > Lunulariaceae > Lunularia > Lunularia cruciata. The sequence goes on along the minus strand of OX419755.1, from coordinate 38,143,511 downwards.
CCCTTCAAAATTGCCTTTGAAATTTTTAGGCCTATTTTTGCTTCTTCCCTATTAGTAGAAGTGCTCTTTTGGTGATATCTCTATCTGATCTACATTCTCCATCATGTGTAACATCCTTCTAGATGTCACCACCCCAAGTTTCACCTCTAGATCATATGCCTAACTTTTGATTCTAAAGTTTCCAAGCATGTTTCGGTTTCTAGCCTATTAGTAGGATACTCTTTTGGTGATACCTCTGTCTGATCTACTTAGTCCATCATGTATAAAATCCTTCTAGATGTTACCAAACCAAATTTCATCTCTAGATCATTTGACTAGCTATTGGTATTACAATAATGATCAAAGGTACCTCCAATTTCACTCTCTTGTCCTCAAATTGAACATCCATTGACTCAAAACCAACCTCAATTTTGAGGAAAATGGGTAGCACTTCTACACATAATTGAGCAACAATGATCAAGAGACAATGATCAAAGTTACTATTGATTCACCAAGCTTGGAGATACCATCGACCACCTCAATTTCTTCACCCAATTTCCCTTACTCTCACTTATTTGATGTAATTAGTTCATACTCAACTCAACTCAAATCACACTCAACTCAGATCAAAAATTAATCCTAAACTCAATGGTCTACTAACAACAGGCCCTAAATATAGTCAAGCCTCAGCCACTCTAGCTAAAAGACTCCAAGTGATGCTTGTCAGCCTTTGTCCACCATAGCCAAGAACTCAAAGGCTCGACATAAAAGAAGTGAGCTCTTTGGAGCTGCACTTCAAAGGTATACCCCTTTGCTTGACTTGGATCTCCAGCCGCAATGCACTACTAAAGATGCATTTGATGGTTCAAATGATGTTACCTATCCCACAGTGTGATGAATTGCCTTAACATGAAATATAGCTACCACTAATTAGTCTCTAAGCAACTACTAATATAACTCTAATCCACCAAGACTATCACTCTAGCATCCAAGCAAACTAGTTTTGGTGCTACAAATATTATGGCATTGTATGAATGGTTGCAAATGGTTCTTTGGTGGCACATCAAAAGTTTTGGTTGGTGGACTTCTGAATTGCAAGAACTTGTGGAACATTGTTTTGATTTTATTTCATCATGCCATAGCTTGTATGAAGGAATTCCATAAACATTTGAGATTATCGTGAGCCAGCTCATATTGTAGGCCTTGTTTGGAGGTTTTTTAGCATGATTAGGATTAGGATATGATACAATGTTCATGTTTTCTTGTCCTGGTAAGAGAATTTTGGTCCTTGTTTTGTAAACCTGCATTTGCCAAGAGGTTTGTCAGGCCAGATTTGGACTTTCAGAAAGATGAGACTCAAACTAATTTATTTTTTTCCTATTTAGTACTACCTTAGTACCTAATATACTATCTACAACACTATTAAACCACAAGAAACAAGAAAAATTAGAACAAAAAGAAAAAGTGAATCATGACATGCCTTTCTTGAGGAACAAGAAAAACATATAAAATTGATGGTATGATATTTTTCTTTGCACATTTTTGTTACAAATGATTGTAATCTTTACTTAGCTCAATTGAAGAGCCCCATGAACCCTATTTAGAAGACTAAGATATAACTTTCATCAATGACTTTCAACTATGAAAAATTTCTAAGTACTTGCTAAGTATCTTTTAGACTTTTCTAGTCATCTATTTTAGATCTTTCACTAATGTATTATGGAAAATTTTGTTATTATGGAAGGTTATCTTGGAGCAAAAAGGATTGCTATTTAACTTTCATAAACATTCTTGGTGATAGCCAAAAAAATCCTGATATATTTGTGAAAATTTTAATCGATGTGATAATTGATAAAGGAATAAGGTTTCCTATCTTATACTTCTCTAACTCTTGACAATTCATTCTTCACATTAAGAGCAAGTAAGCTTAAACTTCATGTCTTCTCATTAATATTTGAGATAAAAGTATCGTTTTATGAAATTTTTAATCCATATGATAACTGATAAAGGAATAAGGTTTCCAATCTCATACTTCTCTAACTCTTACCAACCCATTGTTCACGTTAAGAGCAAGTAAGCTTAAACCTCATATCTTCTCCTTAATATTTGGGATAAAATTATAATTTTTATGTTTTGGGACAAATTAAGTACAAATTAACCTTGTTAATATTGTAAAGATAGCAAATTCAAATCAATTGGTAAAGCTATGCCTTGACATTGTATTTTGTAATCATTACTTACAAAGAATACCCATATTTGATTGAGATCTATTTGTTAGTTACAAGGTATAAAGAGCATTGTTAAAAATATTTAGCATTAAGTTGTCTTCTACCTACTATCCTTAAATTAATGATCAAATTGAACAAGCCACTTTTACATTTAAAGATATGCTTTGTGCATCTTTCTCTTCTTTACTAGTTATGGTAAAATCCCTTTTTATGAAAGTTTTTTAACTCCTCTCTCTTCAGATCTTTCTAGTACTTCCATCTTCATATCTCTTATCTTCTTTTTTATAAGAAACAAGTGTTAATCTTTTTATAGTTAGTTAAAAATTGTTAATAATACACTACAAAATATATTATCGTGAATTGTCCTGTATTATTGCTAAAGATTATATCCTTTAATAATAAATCTCTCTTGCTCCTTGGTACTCACATTGATATGTTATTTTCAAAGTGGATTGATATTTTACTCTCAATATTTTTTGTCGTGTTGTTTACAATATAATTTTGTTCAATATATTTATATTCCTCCTCATGATCACATTTCAATATTAAAATATTTATTTCTAATTTATCTTCCTTTCTAGATTCATTTATCTTCAAAGACAAGTTCATTAGATTTCCTTGCACATGATATTATCAATCATTGCAATAACCACAAAAGGTAAATAAATAAGCATAAAAATCAAGAACAAGGAAGATGTTGCAAAAACTAAGGAGTATTAGGTAGGTACTAGATTCACAATTTAAAATAGGATTAAGGGTTATGTATATGAAAGTATAAATTGTAAAATGAGTGACCCAAGAAATTTTTTTATATATTTTCATTTTTCCATCATTTATAATTTCTGCATCATTTCAATTTTTATACTTTTATATTCATTGGATACAAAGTTCAAAAAGCTTCTTATTGGCACTACAACTAGATGGAAAAAATACCAAAAATTAAGAAAAATAATCTTTAAATTATTATAATTAATTATAATTTGGTTTCCAAAACTATTATCCAATAGCTCTTTTTTTTTTCTCATGTCTCATAGTTTTGAACTCCAAATCATAAATTAAATTACATAAGAGAAAAGATTAGACATTTTTCATTTTCACATAGTTCCTCAAGATTAGTTGTTTATTTTTTTGAAAATAAAATAAAATAAAAATATTTTTTTCTTTTAAAATGAAATTCAAACACTCTTTCAAAGCTATCAAATCACTTGAAATTAGTACTAGATAGAAAAGTTAACAAAAATGAAGAAATAGAATTGCTGTATTGTCCTATAATTTATAAATTCAAAATCAAAATTGTTATTCACAAACCATTGGTTCTAAAATCTTACTATTTTGGACACCAAAATGATAAAATAAAGTAACTCTAAGAAAAATTTAGTATTTTTCATTGCTTTAGATTATCTATAGTGGGACCTATTTTCAATCATTTTTGTCTCATTAGATGTAGATTTTTAAGAGCTTTTCAATATCACCATAACCACATGAAAAAACATCAAATAGAAAAGTTTTTAAAATAAGAAATCAAAGGGTTTGTATTACCTCCAAAATTAAATACTCATAAGCTCTTAATCAGTACAATCAAATATAAATAATTGCCTTGAATAAACCTTCAACCTCCATGTGTGAAAATTCCATATTAGTTAACTTCAATCCTTAATTTAATAAGACTGAACTTAGTAGTGGGTATGAATTTCTTAGTTCTTTGTATCATCTTCTTGGTGCTTGGTACGTGATACCTATTCACTAAAACATGGAGTTCAAATTCTTTAGAAGTGTTACCTGCTTTGTAATGCTACATGGAACTATTTCATCATTTTTATAATGCTGAGATATTGACCAGAAGTTCAAAACTAGAAGATATGATGAGAATGTTATTGATTGGAAGGTGAATGTGTTGACATAATATAGTAATCTAATGAAATTTTATTACATATGTCACTATAAACTTTTTAAAGATACTCCAAAAAGTGGAGAGGAAGTATTAAAGAAGAATGTTTGGAATTTACATAGGGGATCAATTATTCTAGTTAGGTACTAAGGAACCTTCCTATAGCCTAAGGTTATAAAGGATTGATAAACTTAATAATTTTCTCTAAATTAACATGTGTAAAATTTTGCTAGAAGTTAGAATAATGCAAAAGTGTAATGTTATTGCTAATAGATGCAATAAGACCTCTCCATTAGGAATATGAAAAAGACTAAAATCCAATAGAAGAATGATGAAGAAATATTTTTATCTTATACCCCTAATATAAGAAATACCCCAAGAAGAGGAAAAAACACTATAGTAGCTCATCCATAAGATGATATGAAATTTTATTAACTGGTGTGTAAAAAGATTAATTGACATTGTAATAGAGGAGTACTAAGACTTATTAAAATAAGCATAAACATGGAAAGGTAATCTAAAATGTAATTTGAATAGAGTACAAACCACTCACGAACCTACGTTTTTATACCAAGAAGAACAATCGATAATTAGAAAGACAATGTTTTTAATCTCGGATGTTGTTAAACTAGTTATCATCATCTACCACACACTAGATATTATTACCTACTTCATGAGTGAAAGACTCTTTATTCCTTATCTCCTAGAGTAGAAATATAGTGGAGAATAATGTATAAAGAGCATAATCCTAATTATGATCCTTATACATTATTCTCCACTATAGGTCTACTCTTGGAGATAAAGAGTCTTTCACTCATGGGACACAATGTATCAAGTATCACTCTAAGTAAACTTAAGAGAGAATTGAACAAAACATCTTTAAGTAAACTTAAGTGAGAAATCAACATCCCTAGTGATCCGATCATAAGTTTTGAACATCATTCCCTAATCATCTTTACTTATAGAGAGAAAGGGCTTATAACACATAAATCATGGTGTATTGAATATGCTATAGCCATAGAGAAGCAGAGTTATAACTAACATTGTAGAAGATGAATAGTAATAATAATAATAATAATAATCTATAATTTAATTCTAAAACTTGTAAAACTACACTCTGTCAACATCTCAATTCCATCACCATTCAGAATGAGAAACTGGTGACTCTTTCTACCTTAAAAGCTAAAAATCTCTATGACTTCCTCTCTCTTCTCCATAATTTTTAAATAAGGAACAAATAAATTAGAGATAAAAAGACTCCACTGCTTTATCACATATAGAAAACTCCAATTTGACTCTTTATAAACTCACACCGTATAACAGTTCTCACACTTGAACAAAACTTCTCTTGAGAGACCGGATTGACTGACCGATGAAACTAGGCACGAAACTAAAGACAGTTGCAAACTCTGGCCTCGTGCAAAGCTTCTGAATCAGAATTGAGCAGAGATAACAACAAAGCCAATTGCAAAAGTTAGATTCCCATGCGGGGAATGCGGGAGCTACTAGAGATTGTGGAGACTGGAGAGGAGAGGGAGAGATGTGAGACAACATCTGTCATTCCTGAGTGCTCTCTAGCATTTAGCACTCTAGTGTATAGTCTATCCTCTTTGTTTTTCAATTTCGATTCCATTGGTACCTAGATTGAAGACTATGGAGAATGGAGTAGAAAGTTATGAGGATTTTTAGTTTTTTTTAGGGTTTAGAATGATCATTACACATTGAGAGTGATGGGTCAGGAATTTTCATTTCCAATCTCTTTGTTTTCATGATTAAGTTCCATGGGAATTTAGTTTGAAAATTTTGGAGATGGAAATTGAAAGTTATGAAAGTTTATAGATTTTAGGGTTTAGAGAGATTGTTTTCTTATGTGAGTTGGGATGTGAGGGGTTGTGGTTTTGTAAATATGGGGACATATGGAGAGGAGTAGCATGTGTTACTATCATTATTCTTGTGCAAGCCATGGATACACCTTCCAATGTGGGGTTGCCTAGGGTGGCTCGAGATACACCATGCCCACTGTGTCACTAATGCTTTACCTCACAAGGGGTACAGACCCACGTGGGAAGGATGCACAAGGACTATGATTGGACCACTTGGGATTCTCACGTGAGACAAGCAACCACATCAACAGCAATGACACTTGCGATAACACATGCTTCTTTTATTCCTTTGTTGATTGTTATGAGGATGCCGATCAAGTTGTGGGAGTGGTTAGCTTCTCAAGCGGGTTGCATTTTGGGGTTATTTGAGACTAGTTTTCCATGTCCACGTCTATTTCATAGGCTACCCCACACACTCCATGATGAGGCTAGACAGGCTTTTTTCCTACCACTTGATTGTTTGGCACGTGATCCCTTGGACAAGTTAGCATGGTTTCTATTCTTCTTACTCCCTCTATGGTGTCTTCATTACGCTATAGGGGGACGTGCGGGGCATAAAGAAGTGGCCACTAGATTTTGTCAATTCCGAGCAGGGGATTGGGCGGCCCTTCAAGAGGAGTCTGTTAGGGCTACACAATTTAGGAGACAAGCATCACCATAGGATACCGTAGAGTCCACTCGATTACGACAATGTAGGACATTGGGTCAAGCGGTAGAGTTTAGTAGAGTAGCACAAGCGCTACATCCTTTGTCTATGGCAAGTCCTACTGATGAGACTATCTCTTCCCTACAATAGAGGGATTACCACTAGAGGTATTAGATTATTAGCATGAGCAGCATTTATATCTTGATAGGTTGCTATTTGCACAAGCATTGTGCATTGCCCCTCGCCTTTCCTCAAGAGGCTTGTCACGGATGGTTTATGAGCACCTTAGAGATTACTTCTAGGCAAATGATCCTGCTAGTGGTTTTACCGAGTTGTTTTAGGTGACTGCAGTAGTAGCAAGAGGAGACATTCCTATGTCTGTTAGTTGGGTTTTAGGTGCTAGTCGACTTCTCATAATGGAGAAAGACACGGGGGGCATCAGATTGCTATTGGAGAGATCTTTTTGCATTTGGTCAGTTGTACCATTGTCCTTCAGCATCATTCTCACTTTCAACAGCACCTCAGTCCACATCAATTTGGAGTAGCTACACCTAGAGGATGTGAGGCTATATCGCTAGGCATTATAGCACCCCTAGATATCCATCCAGAGCAGGTCGTCCTATAGGTGGATGTTGAGAACACTTTTAATAGCATCTCACAAGCATACATCTTTAGAGAGCTTAGGGAAGTTGTTGGATCCTTGGCAGGTCTCATTCCTTTTGTGCGGTCTTTTTTAGCTCTCCTGCTTCCCTTACTACCAGCATGGTGGTTCACAAGAAGGAGTGATCGTCTTGGAGTCAATTGTTAGTACACATAAGGGAGATCCTTTGGGGGGGCCCTTATTTGCCATGGCTCACTTTAGAGCTCTCATATCTACTACTTTGGCCATGCCAGGTTGTGTGTTTCCCTCCTTGGTAGATGATACACACATCGTGGGCCCTGTAGATCAAATTAGGCAAGCCTTTGACTACTTGACTACCGAGCTACATCTAGTAGGCTTAAGAGTCAAGGTGTCAAAGTGTAGGGCATGGTCCCCTTTAGGTATCCCTCCCCATCGTGAGCTTCCAAAGGGGTGTATCACATCCACAGATGGACTTCGTAATTTTGGAGTGCAAATAGGATCGGAGGATTTTGTCACACACTTCTTAGACGCTGCCCTTGTAGAGGATGTTCTCCATGTGGATAACCTTCCATTACTAGGAGATTTGTAGGTGGTATTTGGTATACTCTCTTCCAATATTGGTCGTCAACCATCCTACCTCATCCGTACAGTTCCCCTCTCACCGTCCTTCCTATCAAGTCTAAGAGCATTTGATAGGAAGATTATGGGAGTCTTTGGTGATATTATTGGACTAGGGACTTTTGAGTGTATGACATGGAATTTGGCATGTAGACAGACGGCTATGCCAATCTCATGTGGTGGGGTTAGCTTGCTATCTATGGAGGAGATGGCACCTATAGCATTTTTGGGTAGTTGGGCTTTCTCGGTACCCCTACTTTCCTCTCGTTTTATGGTTGTTGATAGGCTGGTTTTTGGAGACTTATGTGACAGAGGTGGAGAGAGGATCCTTTTCTCTCCAGGTGTTATTGCGGCAGACAAAAGATAGTCTATCCTCATGAGCACAAGAGGATTTTCCACCTTTTGCTTCACGATCATTAGATTGGACTAGAGGTTTATAGTCTTCCTTGATGGAGCGACAGTGTGAGCATACACTACATTCTTTCTTAGTCGACTCGTCCATTCTCCGTGCTACTAGAGCACGTCTTTGCTCTTGCTCCGGCAAGGGTGCCGGCTCTTGGATCCTAGTTTGACCATGCATTAGGGCATTCCGACTCGCACTAGCTACTTTCTCTACATCAATGAGGTTTTGCCTAGGTTTTGTCCACCCATCTGCATCTTCATTACTCACTTGTGAGTGTGGTTCTACACTAGATGCAGTAGCGGTCCACATGACACGGTGTCCTTTTGGAGGACAAAGGATAGCTACACATGATGCTATTAGGGACATAGTGTTTGTTATGGCACAAGAGAGTAGATACTTGGCTTGGGAAGAGCATTTGTATGCTTTGCAGATGACAAGTGTTAGGGCAGACTTATCCTTGGTCCAAGATGATCAGGTGACAATGGCGGATGTCATGGTTATGGACCCTACGCATGATACAGTTTTGGAGGGAGTGATTACCCATCCCCTTGGATAGGTGGCGAGTGCAGCAACAGGTCGCAAGGTCTCCAAGTATAGGAGCATGCAGCGAGGTCACCTCTTTGTTCCTCTAGCCTTGGAGTTATATGGAGCGATGGACATGGCATTTGACACATTTGACAGGGAGTGCGCGAGAGCTTATCATGTTAGGCGTTCGAGGGTACCACTCTCACTCTCATACTTTGTAGCATATTTTAGACCGCGTGTGTCCATTGCTCTACAGAGTGTAGTGGCTGGTGCAATCCATAGGAGAGCAATCACATTAGATGATGTTTCTTCATAATATTCCAGTTGTGTGTGTATCGTACAGACTTGTATAGCTCTACTATCTTAGGTGCGGTGTGGCAGATTTCTCATATAGACTCGGTTGGGGCTTAGCCACATGTTACTTTTTTTCTCTATTGGGGCTTAAGCACATGTTACCTTTTTTTTGTCCCTTGTACGGGCTTGATGGGGTCTTCCCATCCTTCGGTTTCCTATGGCGGTCACCTACTTCTCACTTATATATGTATATATCCAACACTCATCGTAATGCTCTTCAATTTGAATACCAAGCGAATTCAGATTCCGAAACTGCAAAGACTTATTATTTACTCATTAAGACTACACTACACTACTCTCAACTTGATGTACTCTATCTCATCACGATCAAGCACTCTCCTCTCCTCTCTCCGTCGTCCAAGGGGTTGGATGAAAATTCCAATTGAATTGAATGAGAGTGGTGGTCATGGATGGTACATTATATGGTCTTGATGAGATTGTCGAATTCTTTCGTCGAATATGGTTGTAAAGCTGGCTGGGATCGGAGAACAGCAAAAGTGGAAGTTGGAGAGTGCAATTGAGCTCGTCTTCGTCATGCCTTGCATTGAATTGGATTCGACGGTTGATCTGATATGATCGAGTAATGAAGACGGACTGATCCATTCAATCGGGCTTACAAAACTCTCAAATGGTATTCCATTTTATTGATTGTTTATCTTTCATTGAAACAGCGGGCGAGCAGCGATGTCGTTTTCTTCGTAACGAACCTACCTGCCAACCTAACCGGTTATGTCCGATCTCTCATCCTAGGGCTCGAGAATGCGAGTCCGGTCCCGCGGATGCAACCTCTTCTCTTCGGCTTTTGATTTTCGGTCCAAACTCTGTAACATATTGCCATACTTTGAGAGAGCGGATACTGAATCTCGAGCCCGGTGCAGATCTCCTGCTCGAAATGGCGACCTGGAAGTCGACAGAGGGAAAGCTGAGGAGGTTTCGTTTCCGATTTCAGTCTTACAATGGCGATTATCCGAGTATTGGGAGACCGAATCAGAAACAGTTTTTAGGTTGGATGAATGCTCGAGATTAGAAGAAGCTACGGACGCTACTAGTTATTACGGTCCTCGGGTTCTTTTATCTCGAAGCCAACATGATGTCTGAAAAGTCGTGACGACTGAAATGGTTTGAAGGAGTGATTGGTTGGTTCATGGATGCTGAGAGCCTGGAGATGCTTGGTATAATTTAGATTCTTAGTGCGCTATTGTAGCACAGTCGACATGGAGGCTGCTAAAGTGATTGCTGTGGCAAAGTTGCAAGCTAGGGATGAAAGGCGAGTTGCTTTGAAGCTTGATTGTGTGGACTGCCTGGAGTATACACGCTGGGATCCCGGACAAGAATACAAGCGTACATTTGTTGTTAGAAATATCGCCACAAAAGTTCAGGTATTATTTTACTGTCTACAAAACAAGGGCGCTGATACCTGCAGCTGTTCTCCCTAGTCAACGGCTCTCTTCAGTCGAAGCTTTTGCCCAGTTTCTCGTCTAGGATTCTTCACGAATTGTTGGACTCCAATGTTCTCCTTGGAACCCCTTATTGAAGAACTACATATGCAACTACTTTTAAGACGAGAGGTTCACGCACTCTTGCCAGTAGAATTCGAGAAAACTTTGAACCACATTTGAGACCGTATGAGTTCTCTTGTCATTCAATGAAAGCAGATAAAAGGTGGAGAGAAAATTGAAGGTCCAGCTCCGGGTAAACACCTCAGAAGAAGTGAATAATATTCCGCAATACGCTTACGTGTGTTACGGAATCTTGCCGTGACCACAAAGGACTCCTCAGAAGTTCCCTTCACAACTTAATATGGTCTTGTTGCTTTCTCATTTAAAAACTGGTATCTGGATATCTGGCAAGAACGTTGAGAACTCTTGGTAACGAAGTCGTCATGACTTGTAGAACACCTGTAAGGATGTGTTGCATGAAATCTCGGCTCTCATCCCCTTGCAACAGCGCGTGTTTTCTGGGCAATCCAGTACATGATCTGTTCAAATATACACTTTGCTAACCACTTTGCTCCAATTGAATCATGGTGTTATGAGTGAACTTGATACTAGCACGCTGTCAATACTTAGCTTGTCGGCATCGGAACTTATCCTGTATATGTTAAAGTCTCAGAATTTTCTCTTTACTTTTTGGGAGGAGAGCTTCAAAAGTTTGTGTGCAGTGTGTGATCTCTCGACCCCCCTGTTTACAAATTTGAAGTCTCAGAGAAAGGTGAGCTGCAACCGCTTACTTGGGCCATTACATGCACGATCTGAGTGACAAGCGGTGCCCGATGTCCAGGATTATCAGACCATGTCGTAGGTTTCTGGACTTGAACACCTTTCCTCGTGACACTTTCGATTGTGAGAGCTAGAAACCAGACGTCTTGTCTCTGTATTCTAAATGCGTAACTTGTTTCCGTTGTTGATGCAGACTATCCGATGGGGACCACCTGTGTCTCCTTATTTCGAAGTGCAGTTTCAGGAGCCACATGCCAGGCTTGGCCCAATGATGATCGTGGCCATCAATATTGTCTTTCGGCCTGCGAAGCTTGAGAATTATGAAAGCTCCGTTGTCTTCAGAACACAGCGGGTACGCGTTCGCAGTAATGAATATTTATCATCCAGATTGTGAGCAATTGACTGTGCATATTGGTGCTTGAAGGTTGCCGACCCTTGAGCTTATTTGTCTGCTAATTACCCAACAGAGTCATCATCCTTTGATTAAAACCTGAGTCATTGATATGCGCGATACGAAGATGCGTTACGTTGTTCTGTGTACAGGGGCAGTTCACGCTGGAGCTACGAGGCCTGCTACCAAAAATTTATCTTGGTATACCAGATTTTATAGACTTTAATTACGGTGCCGTGCATGACATCACGGAAAGAACTTTCATGATGAAAAATTCTTCCGACATTACTGTAACTTATGAGTGGGTAGTTGAGGCTCCTTTCTCTATACATCCAAGTAGATCCTCTATCCAGGAAGGAAAGAGTGAGATGGTGTACTGCAGGTTTCTGCCTGAGAAAGCTACTGCTTTTTTGACCACGGTAAGATGGTTCCCGATTTATCATGTAACAACACGCAAAATATAGTTACTCCCGTATAAAGCCTGAAACTGATGTTAAAATTTTGCACCTTGTGTGTTCCTCATGCCTGCACTTGACGAACCTCGTTCCGGGCATAATGTGACGCTGGCTTTCAAAATATTCATGGATCCAGGCCCTTTGCTGTACTTACCTTGGGGTCGCGGCAGAAATGAAAATGAAGGGGATAGGAAAATACTCCTTTCTAGCTGTAGCAACACCTTTGCTTGAGTTTGGAGAGATTATAAATCGCACAACGAAGGAATTGACAATAAGCGTTTCAAATGTTTCTATTGTTCCGGCCAAATTCTACGTGAAGAAGGTCGATAATCCACTTCACAAATCAGACTCCAATTTTACGGTCATTCCCATGACCGGTGTGATCAAGGCAAACAAACAGTTCAATTTCAAGGTAAGATAAGTGCTGCGCTTCACGCTACCGAGGTCCTAGTGTCTTGAATCTTTCCTCAACTGAAAGAATTATCTAGACTATGCTCTCCACTCAATGCTTTGGTGTACTTCATTTCTTAAAGGGCAAATATCCTCATTCTGAAATACTTTTCCTGTTCTCGCTAGCTTTGCCAGAAACTACATCAATGCAGTTTTTCTTTAAGCTCATGAGAAGCCTGATTTTATTATGTCAGAGCGAAAACAGTTCATCGAGAACAACTTCTTATTGTCAAGGATTAAATGGATGTTAGGAAAGTTTTCATGATTTGTCAAGATTGATGTCTATGCCCTCTAATGTGAAACCATTGAACCATGTCTGTGTCGATGGTAAGTAGCCTGTCCCTTTCTCATCGTTTGCAGGTGATTTTCAATCCTATAACTGCAGGCACCTTTTCACTAGAGAAATTTGAAATCCACACATGTCAGACATGTCGTGCTTCATTTTCTTGTTCTGGCACCGCTGCGAGACCCGTTGTGAAACTCTCTACCTTCTCCCTTGACTTTGGAAGTGTGGAGGCGGGTGGCTACATCTCGCGTTCCGTAGTGCTGGATAATCAGTCCATAATACCTGTCTACTTCCAATTCATGACTGATGAAATGAGGGTATTCGAGTTTGTGCAAGCAAGAGCAGTCTGCAGACCCAAGCGAGCAATGATGCTTACGATCCATTTCAGACCTACAGTGATCGCGAATTACTACAGGCGTATAATTTGTGTCATCCAAGATCAGCATGCTTTGTACTGTGATTTACTGGGCACATGCTACAAGGTTGCTCTCAAAGCTCCAACACTCATGCAGTATCACGTAGATCAGCACCGGGAATTGCTTAAGACGGCCAGTGTGGCGATTGAAGTGGCAGAAGACCAGAGCAAAGCTGCGTTTCCTTCCAAAAAATCAATCTTGGCCAACATAAGGCCATATTTTAAAGCGGCAACGACATCGCCCAAGAGGTTGAAGAAAGGGCTTGATGGATCTGAATGGGCAGATGATGCCTGGCACACTATGCTAGAACTTCCAGTAGAATCAGAAGAGAAGACAAATAAACCAGACGAACTCACTTCAGTCGGGCCTTCAGGAAGGGATGGAGGTAAGGTGCTCACGTCTGAACCCGGTTCCAACCTACACAACACTGATAAGTTTGCCTCTGGTGCTGCTGACCTTGCCAACATTTACCTCAACCCTGTTGCCGGTAAAGGAGGACAAGGACCTCGGCATAGAACCTCTGCGCGGCAAAAGGAGCTGGCTCAGGCGCTCCTCAATGCTGACGTTGTCGATGAATTTGGTCCTAACAACATAGGTGCTGATGGAATTCCTTACAGAAGGAAGTCACGTTTGGACTCTCGGTATCTTGTTTTCTCGAAGACTTGGCAACGCGGTTTGGAAGGCTACAAGCACATGTATAACCATGAGATATGGGATGAATATTACATTGGACGCATGGAATACTGGGAGCCAGTTACTATCGATAATAAAGTTCTCGATTTCGGAATGGGAACATGCATGCAGTTGTCTGAACCACAGTTTCTTCATGTCACCAACAATCTGCAAACCCCAGTCACCCTTCTTTGGCTGGTGCCAAGACCTCCTCGGGTTGGTGAATTTACGGGAATCAAAGCTAAGGCTCCACCAAGCAAACTTGAGAGAATGATCAATATGCAGAAGGATGCGCCAGGGGTCAACAACACGGAAATCTTTCATGTTGTTCCTGAAAAAGCTATCATACCGGGGGGCGGAAGTTACACGTTCAGCGTTATTTTTGAGCCCAAGGCTCCGAACAATCACTTCTGTCAACAACTACATCTATTTGTGTGGACTCCTAGTCCTGATCGTGTCTTACCACCTTGGTCGACAACCGTCTGTGCCGAGGGGCACAGTTTCATCGTGCAGAGCCAAGAATTCCCCCCAGAATATACAGTAACGAAGTCCAAAATCAATTTCCCACCTACCTTGCAGGGATTTTTGGTCTATCAAACCATCGTTCTACGCAACCACAATGCAACTGTCCCTCTGAGGTACGTTTCAGGTTTCGATCCATATTTTGGTCCTGAATTAATGGTAGGACTAGAATGTATCATTTTACACACCCTGTACAGCCTGCCCACGTTTTATGTGCGGTTTAAGTTTCGATGGCATTCTCCCCACTCGCCCACTAACAGTCTTTGAGTCTGATTGTTTTGTTGCTACATAACGAATGCTTTTCGCTCTGACTAATATCATTCAACTACTATCCGTCCTATGCTACCTGGATCACTATTCTCTACCTGCAGTGTTTGTGCTTCTATTGCTTTCTATTTATCGTATGTACTTAGCATGCTAGCTGCTTTTCTCTTCCTTTCCTGCTTTCCAATTTGTCCTTCACACTACAGGTATATATAAAAGTTATGTTCTCCACGTTTGATCCTACAGGTGATACACAAGTCAGTTACTCACCCTCACCATTCCACCTTGCCGCCCCACTGCTGGACCGCCGGTTTGTCCTCTGCTGCCGTTCTGGTGTTCTACATACCAGATAATGAATGTTTTTCTCCTTTTCTTGTCAACGGAAGGCTACAGCTAGTACTGTCCTCCCTAACCCCTCATCTTGTTGATTGTTTGTCTGAGCACCACTTCCAGGAAGAACCGAGTTTGCTTTGGCACTCCAGTGCAAAAGAACAGAAACTTGGGACCACATCCAGCTATCTTGGCACCCCGCAGGCACTGACGAAGTCGTGGGTGTTATCGTGCAGACATTCTATGAGAAAAAACGCTTCCTCTTCATTGTGCTTTGTAGTGTTGACAGACTCATACTGACATAGAGCATACAGGGGCTAGTCCCAGTCCTCATACACTCGCTCCGGGGACGTTCTCATCATTTTTTGAGACTCGGGCGGTTCATGTCCTACGCACTAACATCCTAATGCTGTTACCAAGTCATTCTTCGCTTTCAAGGTTACACTTGCTCGCACTCACAGTGTACTGCAGGTACCTATGCATCACAAACATCACGTATCTGAAACTGAAAGCAGATGACGATACACTCCATATGCTCGGTCTCGGTTCCCTACTAAGTGGATTCTGGATCCCCCGTTCGAAGAACGGCTTCTGCTCACATCGCTCAAATATGTAACTGATAGTCAGTCTTTACTTGGCTCCCATCATATGTCAGAGTCAGAATTCAGTCAGTCAGACGTGGGTGCGGAACCTAGTTGTTTACAACGGGTTGTGTATACTATTACTCAGAATACTGGTCTGACTATAGCTGCCGTGATTGTTTTGCTACTGCTACAAAAACGTCAATTCCGCAGGAAAGACTCCCGGGGTAATTGAACTCGTTTCCATTAACCATACACATATAGTATGCTCTTGATACTTGGAATGTATATGTCTCTAGGTCGGACAATATATGTCTTAATAACCCAAGTTGGAGCTGACTTTATGATTTATTATGTGCTGCTGTTTGTAGCTTTATCTTTGAACTCGACAACCTGCTCCCAGAGTTTTTAGTCAAGCCCGAACAAGGTCTAATTCCACCGGGCGAGTTTCAACTTCTGACGTTCAGATACGATGCAGGGGAGCCACAGAAGATAACGGATAGCGTTCGTTGTGTTCTTAACCACTCTGCAATAGATGACCTTGTATTCGTTCTGAACGCAAGCAGCCACGTCCCAAAGGTGATGATCCTCTTCACAAACACTGGCCTTGATTGCTCTCCAACCAGACTGACGAGGAATCCACTCGTCAGAATATTCTCACATCTTTCTTTATACAAGCGCTCAGAAGGAGAAACAGCAAGAAGTGCTGGAATACGGTCCTAAATCTCTATTTTAACCATTTGGAAAGCTTTGCAGTCCTTGATCCCGACTTCGCTCAAGATCAGTCAACTAATGCTCCAGGGCATCAAAAATCTATGTTAGGCAGTAGACCATACCTACACTTACAAGCTGTTGACGAGCTATCAAGCTGGTCAATACTTGACAAGGTAGAAACGATAAGAATCGGAAGTCACAAACCCAGCTGATTATCTCATCCTTTATCCGCAGCACTTCTTAGATTCTGTAAGATGTCACATAAGAGTAATGACTGATATAAAATTTCTGTGGGGTGTCGCTTGTCTACTCTCTTGAGATGCAGTTGGTTCTAGAGAAGAACGGTGTCATGTGCTTCAAACCAACCGCTGTCGGAACAAGGGCAACACTGTATTTCATATTAAAAAATGCCAGTGCAATCGGCACTGAGTTCGAGTTCCAAGTTCCCAAGAAATTAGCTGAGGTTTTTATTATAAAACCAATATCCGGGCTTCTGCGAACTGGTGAGAGTGCGACTGTTTCGATATGTTTCATACCTCATAAACCTCTTCTGTACTACTGCAAGATACCATGCAGGGCTTTTGCCCATGTGGAAAAAGCATACATTCACGATAATGGTATGGCTATCGAGAACGTGGCGACGAGAGAAATCAACAGAATACAGCTGATAGCTAATGGAGAAGGGATGGAGGAATCAATCCAGATTGAACCAGCGGTGATAGACTACAAGTACATCGTAGTGGGTCAACCTCACAGAGAGCGGATTGTCCTGAAAAACGTTAGTGCAGGCAGGTTGCGGTATGTACTGTCGGTGCAATGGAGAGAAAAACAACGCTGTGAAATTTCCTTTGACCGTCAGGCAGGTCAGCTTCATGGACATACACAAATCACAGTTATGGTCACGTTGCATTGCTACCAGGAAGAGAAAGTTGTGCTTGATATTTTCTGCCAAACGTTTTTGCCGCTTCAAGAGATGCCTCAGTATATCAACCTTCTACCAGACACCGATCCTTTGAAACTTATGAGCGAGGATGCTGACGTAAGTGCTCCCAGTGGTAAGTGGGCAATGTCGGTGCTCACTGCCAAGTCCATGTATCCTTTCCTGGGTATTTCAGCAGTCCGCAGCCAAGGATTAAGCTGTCCTCAGTTGTGGCGGGAGCTGCAGGTTCGTAAGTTGAACTGTGCACTACAAATAGGAAATCTTCCTATCAGGCCGTCAGGAGAACCAACATACGAAGACTTATTTTGCGTTGGACATCCTGTAGACCATGCAAGGGCTTTCGTATTCGATTTCGGGGCTCAATTGGTATCTACCGATCAAAGTATTGTGGATATGGTCATACGGAGTGGAAACGAGCTGCCAGTTGCATGGAGAGTGCGACTGTGGAACGATAGTGAAGTGGATATAGAAAATTGGGTTGTGCCAATGGAACCCACGGAGGAGGAACGCAGATACATGACAATACGAAAGTTCAACCTCTTCCATGTTGAGCCAAGAAAAGGCTACATAAAACCAGGGGAAGAGCAGTACCTCAGGTTCAGATACGTTCACATCATGGAAGGAGAACATGTACTCCCGGCCATCATTGAAGTGAAAAATGGTCGCACCATCCACTTGGAGCTCAGAGGACGATCAACGCCTGATCCTCCTCGGATCTTGATCATGGATGTTGAGCCACACTATCTAAACCCCACTGTTGTTGGAGAGCTTCACCCCCCGTATCAATGCGTCGAGCTGTGCAATAGAGGTCCTGTTGACATTGAATACGAGATTGACACACAAGCCCTGGAACATATGAAGACTAGGAACTTCGATTTCCGGGTGCTATCCTGCCAAAACCCGTCCGGTATCGTTCCTGCCCTTCAATCCATTTTACTTAACTGGGTTTTCCAGCCTCTTGAGCACAAAGCTTACGAGGTGGAACTAGCAGTTAACGTCCCATGTGGGGAAGGTCGACTGCTCAAGTTAAGTGGATATGGTGTTAACCCGGATGAATCAGTCGGATTACTGCGATATGAGTGCATGACCAATCAACCTCCTTATATGGGGAGAACATACGATTGGCCAGATGTACCTGTCATTCTGTCAACAGAACTTGTGGACTTCAAGAGAGTCATAGGACTTTCCGACAACCATCGACTTATTGCAATTCAGAGTTTGGCAAGTGATTGCAAAGTAAAATACACATGGTTCAACAGCACCGCTGCTGAGCAGAATATTCGAGGCACTTTCCAAGTGTCCCCGAAAGCTGGAATTCTTGTTCCCAACGAGCAAATCTTATGCAAGGTACGTCTTATGGAGCTTCTCATACACACGATGATCTAGCTTGCACCTATTCCAGATAGTTTACTTAAGCAGTATAGCATTGTCTCCTTTGAACTCATTGAAAGCACTGTTTGCTCCCATACAACTTCTCGTACATACCTACAGAGGTTAAGGCTCACTTTATGTCTTCTCTCTAATGATTCATGTTAATGGCGAAAACTTTTATAGGTGCACTTCGCGGCCGGAATTCAACCTCAAATTTTTGAAACAAACCTCATTCTTGGCACGGAGAGAGTCCCGCTTGATTATGACGAAATTTTGCATTTACCACCAAAGACTCCTCCGCTTGAACGTGTCGAAATTCATGTGGATACCTGGCCCAAGAGACTTACTACGGCTTTCGAAACCAGGTTTTTCAAACACGATTGTGTCATAGAAAGATTCACTCGCACGGCAAAACTGCACATGACTGCCGAATCCCGTCGGAGATTGGAACGTGTGGAAGCCAGCCGGGATATAGAGCGCCTTGAACAACTGGAGAAGGAAAACCTCTCGTTTGACCCACCACCACCAGTGTACAATAATATCTACTTAACTGTGGCTTCGCACATCGTAATGAAGGACTTCGATACTACTACAGAGGATCTCCTTACTGTCACAGATAAGCTGTCTTACGAACTTCCAGAGAAGACGGAATGGGACGTCCATATAGAACTAGCATTTGGTATCATGATGGAATTGCTACAGGAGACTCTCCACGATGAGATGAGGGAAAAATCGTTCCGATCTCTGGACACGGATGGCATTATGGCGTTCGAGAAATTCAAGTTTCCTATAAGATCAGGAAGTCCCCAGATAGAGGACGACTTCGACGGGCTCGGAGAAGGTGAGCTGCCACCCAATCAGCACAGGCTGGCATTCACGTACCCACCCAACTACAAGAAAGATGATCCCCATGAAAAGATAGAAGACCCAGAGACTGTAAGATACCTGAAAACGCTGACGGACGAAGATTTAGTGGGTTTTGACTACAAGAACCAAAATGATTGGAGAGCAAAGTCTTTGCAGGTCCAGTGGAATCGAGGGCAGACCCTGTTTTCCAAACCTCCAAAGCGGCCGTCGAGGCCTTCAAATAGGGCACCAGAAGTGATTTACAATGTCATGGAAGACTGGCTCTTCCTTGTAATCAAAGATCTATTCGAACATAACAGTTTCTGAGCTTATGTTTTGTCCAGTCCTTCGCCCTCCCATCTTGGCTGATACGAATCTCATGGATGGTATTGGTTTTAAGACAGAATACAAGACTCATTTGAAAAAAGGGCAAGACTCTTTACGGTTCAACCACGTCACCACGTCCTCCCAAAACGTGAGTGTTGCTTTCGCCACCTCGTGCAGCCGTATGAATAAGTCGGAAAGACACATTTGAAAGATCCGGAGGAAGGGGAGAAGATGCTGCCTGGTGAGGTCAATCTGTGAGGAGGATGTTAGACTCATGACGAACCAGTCACATTGTTGCCTGAAGTAAGGTCACCACTGAAATCCCAATTTAACCAGTGGGTACGAACCCGTAGCGAAATACTCAGAGATTGTGCAAGAGAAAGACAATCATGAAGTTTGCGCTGGTACAGCGCCAGCGCTGCAACAATGTCTCAGAAAAACACTGTGGCAAGTAAAGTATAGCATGTGCATAGAATAGTGGTAGCATTTCAGTGCGGATAAGTAGAAGTCAGAGGAAGAGGAAGATTTGACGGCAGGTAACACAAAATTTTGTGCGATTCTCCCTTAATCAAATTTCAAGTTTGGCTTGCAACCATCATCATGGAAACCATGATACTGAGTATCCTAGCTGAGGAGCCCTTCGGTCCGTCTCCCTGCTAGCTAAGAGAAGCTCCACTCCTTCTCACTAGAACTAGGCGTCCAGAAACAATTTTAAACTTCAGAAAATGGCAACATCCAGCGGTGACCAAGACGACGATACAAGGTGTCATGAAAAAAACCCAAGAACAACTGAATCCCAACACTGATCACTATATCATTCATCCATAAGTTCTAATGTAGAGGAGTAAAATGAGAATCCAATGCAAGGGTGTTCTTTCTTTATAGGTCCAGTCTACAATCACCTTTCATGCAGCACGAGAGCTGTTGGAAAGTGCCGTGTGCTTTTCCTGTACATAATCATTTCCTACTCAGAAGGCCATGAAATGGAAAATAATGGCATACATCGTGGTGGAGGATCCAGCTCACATAGTGGACCCCCCTAGTAATCGTCTTCCCTGGTAGAACCTCTCGATGAACCTCTCAACTCAGTCTTCCGCTACAGTCTAATGGAGTTTCCACACTCGGAAGCCATATCCCAAGCGAACGAGCACAAGCTCAAAAAGCATATGCATGATACTGAGTGGCTTAATCTTAGAGCCGGGTATCTCCATCCAAGTTACTGCAACCTCCAGCACAGGGATGCCAATTCTTTTACAGAGATAGACGAGTTCCACATCAAAACACCACCTGAGCAAGATAGTGGATACGTTAATTGTCAAACACAAATCCTGTGGACCTACGAGCTCAACCAAGAAGTCGAGCAACCTACTCAAACTGACACAAAGGGATCACAGACCGGGAGTTCAGGAGATTTCGCACACCTCAGGGATTCAGAAACTATCATGGCAGACTATTGGAAAGTTGTTCATCACTGACTCACCTATTGAGCCGCATGTTTGTAAAGAGTTGACGAGCAGCTGAGCGGGTAAACATCTTGAATCCGCACTGCATTTAGGATCGTTTAGGTTAGATTGTGCAGATGTTTAGAGCAAAGGCTTAGCACACTCATCCCTCGTACGGCACGAGAATACATTAAAAATTTCTCGATCTCGAGATTTGCTTTAGTAGGTGCCGAAGTTAACTCTTAATTAACGCCGTGAGTTCCCAGAGTGGCTTCGTGTTGTGAGCGCTTTCACACATGCAAAGTGCTAAAAATAATCACAGATCCTCCCACAACTCTTCCGAGGAGTCCACAGAAAGGTACCAACAAAATACCCGTCCCTCAAAACCACTACTTAGTGTGAAGAGGCGGCAACTAGACCTGTGTATCTCGTATTCCGGGCCCAGCGACCAGTAAAACACAAAAATGGAAGCCTTTCATCAAGACGTTACGATACCATTTACGCTGCAACACGATTCAGATCACGGTCAGAAAGGATTTACTGTATTCTAGAAAAACCTATATCAACAGTACACAAGCCAATGATCGAAGAATTCCAATGTCCGGCATAAAAACAGCTTGGTGCCGCGAGGAGTGAGCGAACCTTTGCAAGCGCTCTTTCTTCCAGATGTGCACGTGATCCAAATGCAGCAACTGGAATGTCGCTGATTTGAGCGGACACCCCGCTTCTAGAAACCAACAAGTTGTGGAAAACGGACTTGATCTGTTTGCCGGGAATAAAACAACTTCGTATGTCATGATACGCATCCAAATCTTCAGCAACCAGGCACGGCAATGTGTTTGCCCCCCAACAAAAGACATTGCGTTCTTGCCGCTGATACATAATGCTGATAAAGAGAAAGATAACCAGAATATACCTCATTCTCCAGTTTAATAGCATCTGATATCTTTGTTGCCCCATCAGCATCCACCATCAAAAGAAGTTGACCTCGAGAGCATTGCATTCCCTATTTATCATGAAAATCTGTCACTCCGCTTGCTTTGACGTCTACTGTTCATCGTGGTAAAATGTAACAACATAATAATTTGAAGACATTTGGGCATTCCTCTCAATAAGCGAACAACACTCCGGGGTGATAGTGCTGTTCACCTTCCTCACCGCAGCTCCTTTCCCATAGTTTTTCCCCTGCTTGATGACTCGTATGATATCCAGCTTGTGCTTTTTGACGTACTCAAATGCCACTCGGACGGTGTTGTCGTTGCTGCCGTCGTCAACAATTATGATCTGCACAGTAAAACCCTTGGTCAGCATCAAAGTATCGCTTCGAGATGGAAGCTTAGGTCCATAACATTCATTTCTTCGTTAACTCACTTGAACTATTCACCAAATCTCCAAGGCATGAAGGGTACTTAGCGTTAACTCCGTCTCATCGTAGTCAACAAGTAACGCGAATAAGTGCGTTACACTCAGTTGAAGATTCTATACCTCATAAGTAAATGTCCTATCCTTATCAGCGCGATCCCGGAGGTACCTACAAGTCAAGATCATGATGTAATACAAGAACGAAAACCAGAAGTGAAGGTCCTCAACGAGGCATGAGATTTACTGCAATTCTGAGGAAAATTTGTCCTCGCCTCGCAACCACTTCACACCTAAAGGCCAGCAATACTTACCATGCTTTCACTTAATCTTATCTGAAATGAGAGCAGAAGACGTTCATCCGAGGGAGAATCCACACCCACTGAGGACACTTGAAATATAAATTTATTGATTAATGGAAAACAGAACTTGTTAAAGTAACCCGGTTTCATACACAAGTCTGATCGAACTTGACACTAACATTTGAAGGATCGTAAAATTCCTCAAAACTGTCAAAGCGAAGCGTGCATCGTGGTTACGGTTTTGGTTAAATCATATATGAATAAAGCACAACAAAAACAGAGATCACCATACTCAAAGATTAAATAAAGGCCAAACCTGAGAGTGTCGTCCAGGGTGTTCCGTAGCCTATCCTCTTCATTATAGGCAGGCATTATCAGTGACAAATACTTCTCGGCTGGTGCAGATAGTGAGGGAAGTGGTATCTGCACGTCATGGTTATCTACATGTTTAGCACTCTTGGCATTGAGAGTAGTCGTAGAACGCAACGAACTGGCAGGAAGATAACCACGACCATTTCAGAATGATGTATTCAAAGGCTACGGACTCTGTGTTGTAAGCTGGAGCTTCTTCTCTGGTCCACGTGTGTATTTGAGGTCATTGAACAGAAAATGAATCGAGATTCTCAAGCAGAAGTTAGTTCTCTGCCGTGTGGAAAATATTCGTCCTCACGGCTATCCACCGTGACGAGTTTTAGTATCTGAACAGCACAAGAAGGCCTGTCCTAAGCAAAACTTGAGTCGAGAACAGTCCCAATACAAAGTAGACACCTTCTCAAGTGAAGTAGGATCCTCCATGAATGAAATTGGTCCCTCGCGCAAGCTGGAAAAAAACAGTCACCAAAGTTAATGTCCGCCGAGAACATTCCTAAGCCTATGCATCTGAATGGAAAAGAGACAACGGAAGGACAAGAAGAAAGATACCCGGTAGCTGAATCCAACTTGTGTAACCAATCCATGACGTATGTGAGAGCCCAGATGAACACCAACGATATCTGCACAAAAGGAACTGAGTCACTGAAGAGGTCACGGAATAACAACATGACCTATATTTCTTTCCTGGGCTGGATGACACAAAACAATCAGCCAGACGGTACGAAAGTTCAGAGCAGATAATCCATCACAAACGAACTTGAAGGGAGAGTCATAGAGAGACCGACAAAGGGAGGTACATAGTCTAGCTACCATATATTGTGAGGGTAGTCTGCTCAATCCTTTTATTTCCTCTAGAACTTTGTGTCATACCCACGAGGACTGACTCTTTGACTCAACTGGCCATAGATACCAAAACTATATCTACGGCACGTCAGAGGAGATATTATAGTAAACCAACGGGGAGGCGAACTTAAAACTTACTGATATCGAAGTACAGACTATTAGAATAGTTTGGAATTTCTGCAATTTTCATTAGAGAAATGGAACAGTCTGTGAAGAAGAGGCCAGGAATTCGACTAGCAAACTAGGGTCGAGTCTCGCATTGCGTACAAAGCTAAGAGCAAGGCAACTTGCTGTGCCTTGCTCTTCGCTTTGTACAGAATCTCCCGGAATTAGGAGCACATGACGATGGTCCACAAGGAGAGACGCACCACAACCAAGCCGACATGTGTGAGCGGCGATACAAGGGCTCTGAGAGACGGTGACGACGCCATTTGGTACTAGATAATTTCCGAGCCGCAGTTGTCAGCTCTCTCTCTCTCTCTCTCTCTCTCTCTCTCTCTCTCTCTCTCTCTCTCTCTCTCTCTCTCTCTCTCTCTCTCTCTCTCTCTCTCTCTCTCTCTCTCTAGCTCGTGTTGATCTTCAGCATCCCTGTATCCGATGGTTTGATCTTGTGAAAATTCGCCTGGAACGGAGGTCATTCCATCGATAATCCAGCTGGAACTTTATAAGACATGCTTGGCATTCATGAGAACAACTTACTACCAAACTGTTCATTCAAACTCCCATTGAAATAACCATAATAGCAACCACTCAAACCCCCGGATTTGCTGCCCCCCTCTCCGAAACAACCTTCAAAGAAAATATCAAGACTTCCAGTCGATTGGAAACAACCGCGCTGCCTTTTGGTAACCAATCAACCATTTGACAGCATGATAATCTCCGAATTTTTTCCACCCGATCATTCAACCGCAGCGAATTAGCTCGAGGCCAGCTGCAACACAGCAAAT
Source organism: Lunularia cruciata (assembly GCA_948567375.1). NCBI lineage: Eukaryota > Viridiplantae > Streptophyta > Marchantiopsida > Lunulariales > Lunulariaceae > Lunularia > Lunularia cruciata. The sequence continues at coordinate 38,118,316 of OX419755.1, read as the reverse complement.
GCAATCACCAAACACCTCGTCATATCGCTCTTAATTAAAAACCTGAAAAGTTTTGGGATCAGCAACGAAAATTCATGGCAGTCCTGCATAACATACGGGATCGGGACTCTGAATCTTAAACTGGAGAAGAGACATACGGCAAGGCGAGGCGAGGCGAGGCGAACGACCATTCAAGAACGGGTCCACAGTTCCTTGATAACTTGCTGCAGATTTTATGCGCCTCGTACCAACGTCCTCTCCTTGCTCGACATTTCAAACTCACGAAGACGTTGCTGGTTCCTACGGCGTGAGGAACGAGCAGCCCCTGCATCGATCGAAACAAGTCGATTCAGCTCAGCTCAGCGCAGCGCAGCTATGGACCTTTCTCTTATATGTAGACTACATGGATGCGTGCGCCAAATCTTTGAACCGAACATTTCATCATTTGTCCCTCTCATCGACCATGGCAGTCCCTTAACGCAGTCCATTCCCTTTGCTTCATTTCAACCATGTACCGTACTGTAATATACGTCATCACCTGACCGCGTGACGAGAATTGTTTGACTGTGTACAGCCTATAAGAATTGTCAGTACTCTACAACGATCCATTAGTCCGCGTAGTGGAAGAGCCTTGGGCTAACTAAGACTCTGGTTGATTAGGACAAAAGTTGATTTAGTTCTCTTTGATAAAATTAATTAATTAATCTTTGATTAATTAATCTTTGATAAAATTAAAGTATGTTGTTTGAAATTGGGTGGAAGAAACTGACAACTAAATCGTTCCTGCGAATGTGAAACAAGTACCTCTTATCGATAGGAGTTCAAGTTTGGTACACTTGAGCGGGCCCTTTGTGTCATGGGTCTCAATCTCTTTTTCCTTTTAAGTTTAGATTAGTTTTGAACTTTAAGTCGCGATGTGTAAATACCTATGTGGGAAGGACGTACAAGGATTATGATTGGATCACTTGGGATGGTCACGTGAGGCGAGTGATACTCAGGATTACATATGCTTCTTCCATCCCTTCGTTAACTGTTCCAGGGATACCAATTGAGTTGTGAGAATAGTTAACTCCGTAAACGGGTTGCATTTTGGAGTTATTTGAGATTAGTTTTCCATGTCCACATCTATTCCATAGGCTACCCCCACACTCCATGATGAGGCTAGACAAGCTTTTTGTCTATTCCTTGGATAAGTTAGCATGGTTCTTATTCCTCTTACTCCCTCAATGGTATCTTTGTTATGCTAGAGGAGGACGTGCAGGGTATAGAGAATTGATTGCTAGATTTTATCGATTCCGAGCGGGAGATTAGGCAGCCCTTCAAGAGGAGTATGTTAGGGTTGCATGTTTTAGGACATAGGTTTTGCCATAGGATACCAAGGAGTCCATTTGATTACAATGATATAATACATTAGGTCAGTTGGAAGAGTTTAGTAGAGCCGCCCAAGCGCTACACCCTTTTTCTATGGCTAGTCCTACTCATGAGACTATCTTTTCCCTACACTCAGTATATCCTTTGGCATGAGATAGATTACCACTAGAGATCTTAGATTATAAGCCTGAGCACCCTTTATGTCTTGATAAGTCATTTTTTGCTTAAGCACATTATGGACCTCCCCTCGCCTTTCCTCAAGAGGCTTGTTAGGGATGGTATATGAGCACCTTAGAGATTGCTTTTAGGTAAATGATCTTTCTAGTGGTTTTATCAAGTTATTTCATGTGGTTGCAATAATAAAGAGATGAGACATTTCTATGTTTGTTAGTCGGGTGTTAGGTGTTAGTCAACTTCTCGCAATGGAGAAGGACATTGGATGTAACAATATGGAGTTTAGCAACGTAGTTAGTAAGGCTAACAAAGTAGAGAATAAGCCAAATTAGCCTAGAATATTCTAGAAGCATCTAGGAAGCTTCCCAACTAGTTAACTTGTGCTCCAAGTAGGTAGCTTCTAGAAGGAAGCTTAAGGAAGCTTCTAGAAGCTTCCAACTAGCTTAGTTTGCACGCCAAGAAGGCAGCTTCTTGAGAAGCTTCCTAGTTAACTTGGCTTGCACTCTAAGAAAGTGACTTGGAGAAACTTCTTGAGAAGCTTCTCAAGGGCTTTGTATGCTACCTTAAATACCAAAGTCAAAGCTCATGCTAGGCATTTGAAGTATTCCTTCATTCAAGTGTCCCAATGTGAGTTTCCATTCTCTTATTTCTCTCCTCAATCTTGGTCTTTTGCATTGGTATCATAGCAAGAATAGGATGGATGGAATTTATAGACCACTGAATCCACTTCCGCCAAACCATTGGGATTTTCATATCCAAATATTACCCAAGCATTATTTCACACAATTCATCATCTTGCGCTTTGGGCAATATTTTCTACATATGATCACCGTGTCTAAGAAACCCTTGATAGTTTCGGTTGTAACTTATGGAGAACGGTAGACATGTTGCATCTATGTGCTAATCAATTAGATAAATTGGGAGTAGTGGGATAGAGTAGTAGTTATGGCCGCAATACCAGATGTTATCCTTGCGATGTAGCAAACAATTGAGCACCTTACTCGATTGTTGAATGAACAAGAACATATAGAGAGAGCGTCAATTTGAGATGGAGAAGATGGCATTTGATTTCCAAAACCCAAGGTGTTTGAAGGCAAGAATCTTTCGTGTATAGTAGAGAATTTTTTGTTTGACTGCAAACGTTACTTTGAAGCCACCAATTTTCAAGATGAATAGATACAGATTCTCTTGGCCTCTAGCCAACTAGATAGTGTAGCAAAACTTTGGTGGCAATTCCAAGTGGAGCGAGCAGAATGATAGATTATTGCACCAATTTTGACATGGGTAGAATTCAAGGATGCAATATTGGGTCGGTTTCAAACTATAAATACCACTTGAGCCGCACAAGATAAATTGGTAGAGTTGAAGCAAGTTGGCTCAATAAGGAGCTACATCACACAATTTCAGAACATCATCATGTAGATTCTAGATCTACAAGAAGGTGAAGTTCTAGATTGATTTGTGCGAGGATTGAAATCACAAACCAAACTGGAGATGTCCATACGGGAACCACAAAACATAGAAGAAGCCATGCAATTGTTTGAGCGCTTTGATTCCTTGGTGGCGACAACTTGGTCTCAACCTCAACCTACACAAGGCCTACTAGTACACTATGCACGAGTGGAGGAATCGGCACCAATGGAGATTGATACTATCCAACGGAGACCACTTGGTACAACAGATAGAGAAAGATTGCAACAAAATGGAGGTTGTTTTTATTATTGCCAAGTTGGACATTGCATTATTGAATGGCCACTTAGGAATGTGCAACCTTGACAAGTTGCCCAGATGGAGTTTGTAGAACAGAATGATCAAGGAAATGAGGAATCCCAAAAGGAGATTTTGAGCCACCTATTAGGAGCTTGATTAGTTCCAATGGGATTGAAGGCTCAACCTATGCAAGTTTGCTTCACTTGCAAGGTATGATATCTAAGCGGGGTTGCAAGGTTTAGTTGATTCTGGAAGTTCATAGAATTGCATGTCTATGCAAGTAGCAAAGGAATTGGGTATTCCTATCAAGCCATTGATTGGAAGTAGTTTGATGATGGCGGATGGTAGAAAGGGTTTTGCATTCCACACCTTGCATCCTGTTACCTTCAAGATTGGGAAGGAGTATTTAGAGTGTATGAGGTTTGTAGTGGCACCTCTACATTATGATATCATTTTGGGTCTACCTTGGCTTGACGTCATAAGGTTCAATTTGATTGGACCCGATGCCAAATTCAAGTACAACACCAAGGTAGAAATTTCCGATTAGGTTGTCTGGCACCTCTGAGTAAGACACCTAAGAATAGTAAGTCCCAAGATGGGAAGTTTGTCAATAAGGTAGCCATAGAGAAAACCTTGAAGGAAGTGGAGTCCCAAGATGGGAATTTTGCTTGGAAGGCAACCATGGAGCAAGCTTGGAAGAGAGACGAGTCCCTAAAAGGGAAGTTGGTTAGTAAAGCAGCCATAGAGCAAGCTTTGGAGGAAGATGAATCTATATTTGCGATGTGGATCAGGTTGATTACACAAGAACAATCTAAAGGAGACCAAGGGCCTCATAAAGCAATGGATGATCGGATAGTTCAAGAGTTTGCGGACGTGTTTCCAGATGATCTGCCGAAGGGATTACCCTCCAATTGAGGTATGCCTTTCAAGATCAAGTTATTGCCAAGGAGTACTCTAGTGAGTAGACCAATCTATCGGCTCTCACCAAAGGAATTGGAGGAGTTGCAAACAACACTTATAGAGTTGTTGGAGAAGGACTTCATACGACATAGTATCTCTCTTTGGGGAGCACCGGTACGATTTGTTCTAAAGAAGGATGGAGGACTTTGTTTTTGTATTGATTACCGTTGGCTCAAGAACCAAACCGTGAAGAATACATATCCCTTGTATAAGAATATGGAGTTTAGAGACAAAGTTAGTCGGGCTTACGAAGTAGAACATAAGACAAATTAGCCTAGAATATTCCAAAAGTATCTAAGAAGCTTCTTGGGAAGCTTTCCGGCTAGCTGAGCTTGCACCTCAAGTAAGTAGCTTCTAGAAGGAAGCATTTAGAAGCTTCCAACTAGCTTAGTTTGCATGCCAAGTAGGCGGCTTCTAGAAGGAAGCTTCTTGAGAAGCTTCTTAGTTAACTTGGCTTGCACTCTAAGAAAGCGGCTTGAGGAAGCTTCTCAAGGGCCTTGTATGCTACCTATAAATACCAAAGCCAAAGCTCATGCTAGGCATTTGGAATTTTCCCTCATTCAAGTGTCCCAATGTGAGTTTCCATTTGTGACAACCCGGCAAATATCACTTTTGCGGTAATCGGGTAAGTAAAGTTCGTTCCCGTAGAGATACAAGTCAGAATTGGTCAAATACAAAGTCAAACAGTAACAATGTAGTTCTTCTTGGTTGTGTCTTTAATCTCTCAGGTAGAAACCACACCCAGAAGAGAGTAACAAGGACTGACTCGCAGTCTTGTCATGAATTCACACTCCTTAATCACAAATCCTTCAATTCTTTCCAAACAATCTTGATTGTAATGATTCAGGCTCTCCCAAAAATGGCACTTCACTGCAAAACGACTTTGCCTCAAAATTGTGTTCCACCCCTCCACTGAAGGCACAACTTCCTCTATCGAAATTGCTTCACATCAACCTCGCACTACACTCACAAATGCATAATACTACCAACACTACAATTCCTCTCAGATCTGTCAAGGCATTGCTTTGATTGCACTTCACTCATGATCAAACACACAGAATGAAGATCAAGGCCGTGGAATCCAACATCCAACAAGCACTCTGACTTGCACTTCAAAATTCTTCACACACTCACAAACACAAGTACAATGTTGATACTCGGAATCAAGCTCAAGCAACGAGCACTGCTTCACAACACTTTGCTTTATCTATTCTCAGAAATAATGAGCACTAAACAACATTTGACTCTGAATGCCACTCTTAAGTAGTGAAGCAATCGACAGTTCTAACAACTATACTGTTCTACAACAACTGTTCTAACCTGCAGATCCAAAATGACAATGCACCTCTTCATATCTACCTCCTCAAATCTCAAATTGGTTACTAATCCAATCCGATGTCTACTTCTTCTTTGGCTTTCAAACTTGAACCCAAAGTAATTTTACTTCCTATCACTTTTTCCTCGGGTTTCAGATCATCTACTTCTTCTACCAGATCCAACAATTCTCTTTCCTGATCTGAAATTGCACTAGTGGGTAATCTATCTAAGTCCTTATCTCCCGACCCACTCTTTGCTAATGTCTATGATGGCAACTTCGAAGACATTTGGACTCCTATGTTATCTACTTCGGGTTTTGCTCTAACATCCTTCCAAAGTTTTTCTAGCTCTACTTTCACTAAGTCTAATCTAATTGAAATGTTATCCTCTACCTCTAAAACCTTTCTATCTACACAAGTTCTTAATTTGATCAACAAGTCATTCATCTTGGTGTCTTTCGCTTGTCTTTGCCTTGTCTCCTGCACCAACAACTTTAACTCGTGCAAACGTGCTTCTTCAATTCGAACGATGGCTTCTATACTTAACATTGCGTTCACCCTGAAGACTATCTCCTTTAATGGCTCCAATCTTGTCTTCCTTTCTTGTTCCCGATCTGCAAGCTCCTCTCGGTACATCGCCAACTCTGCCTCGAACTCGGCTTTCACCATCTCCTTCTCCTTCTCCTTCTGTACAACTTTCTCTTCCTGATTACAAAGTAACTCTCATAATCTCTCTTCTTCTCTATACCGCGCAGCCAACTCTCTTTGCCAGAGTTGCTTCTTCTCCTCCATACTCTCCATCACTCTATCGAGCTCTTGATCCTTCGCTGCTACCCTCGCCATAGCATGGATAAGTTCTACTCTTGAATCAGCAAACTGCTGCTTCAAGATTTTGTGTTCAACTACCTATCTCTCTCTTGCTATGTCACTCTTCCTCGCAAGATCCTCTCGATAGCTCACTTCCCTCTTTAGGTCTTCAATTACTTGACTTCTCTCTACTGCCTCCGCTCGTAGTAATTCTCTCTCCTCCTCACCTCGGGTTATACCTCTCTTCAACTTCGAGTTCTCTTCTTCTAATTTCGCTACTACCTGCAATACAGTCTTTACCTCTGGACAAGTCGACTGCATCTCCTTCTTCTTGTACTCCAACTTCACCAACAATGGGCACACTATCTCTTGCAGGTACTCCACTCCATCACTGGCCACTACCTCATCCCGCGGAGTGGTCTCTCTTCTCTCCTCGTGTTCTCCTGATACTCGCCTTCTTCTCTGGAGTCTTCGTATCGGGATTGACGCTTTGCTTCCGGAGCTTTCTCTTGCCTCTTCCTTCACTTTACTCGGCCCCGCTTCACACTTCACCTTACGTCTCGAGCGAACCCCTCGCTGCACTGTGATCTTCCTTTCCTTGGGCACCGGGACTTCGTCTTCCAACGGCGAGTTGTCTTTGGCCTCCAACTTGGCTTGCACTTCTTCTTCTTCTTCATTAGCCGTTGGCACCGATGTCATCTCTCCTCCTTCTTCACTGTCACTGCTTGTATCTCCACTCTACAATGTAAGCTCAGGTTCCTCCTCATGTTCCAAGTCTTCCGTCTTCAGCTTGGCCTTGCCTTCTGAGTCTTCATCTTCCGACTCAATTACCACCATACTTTGCCTCAGGTTACTTCTCTGCATCTTCCGAGGTTTTTTGCTGTCTTTGGCTTCTCCTTGCCGACTCCTCTTCTTTGTCGGGGTACTCACTATGACCTCCACGTTCTTCCCTGTCTTCGCGTAGTAGTCATCCGTGCTCCGGATTTGGAGTATGTATTGCTGCTCCTCAACATCGACCTCCTTTTGCACATCAGGATGGAAGTGTGACACTATCCGAGTCCGCTCCGCCAAGTTCAGTAAATTGAGCCCAAGGTAGAAGTGTGCTGCAAACGGCACAATGTAGTGTGGAGGCGACTTATCCCGCAAATTCCACACCATCTGCCTCGTTCTCCCGTGAAAACACCTTGCCCAATTGATAGGTTCTCCTGCAAACAACTTATGGAAGAACACCGCTTGGTGTTTCATCACATAAGTCGTTCTCTCCGGCTTCAAGATTGCCATGAGAGCACTCACGATCCCTCTCTTCATTGGATCCTTGTAACTCTCAACTTTGTACCCATTCTTTGTTCTTTTTGATGAGAAGGCATCTCTCACCTCCTGTGTCTCCTGAGCTATCTCTCCTTTCCCCAAGAACGTGGCTCCCTGCTCCAAGCCTGCCTCCTTCCCAAGTACGAGTCTCCAATCCAACTCTATCCAGCGAGCCGGATTTCCTCTCTTCTCTTCTTCCTCGGGTCCATCAAGACACTTACTCTCGATGATTTCTGTCATGAATCTTGGAAAACTCACGTTCCAATTCCATGCCAAAAATGTGATCCAAAGTCGGCTCAAGACTTTAATCCTCGCTATCACATCTAACCTCCGAATCGCATGATTTCTCACTGCGAATTTGGAGTTCTTCTTCCCTCCTCCCATCTCTTCTACTTTCTCACTTTCTCTTGATTTCACTCTCGCGACTTCTCCCTTGCGCACTAACATGAGGCCAACTCTATTTCCCTTTCCCCGATCACCTGCAAGATGACTCCTCAATGGCGAAGGAAAATTACTCGACATTTTGTCGTTGCAGTTTTGATTTTTATAGAGTTGCGCTTCTTTGTCTTCCATCACTTTGAGTTCCTACCAAGAAATCATACCTCCAACATGCACCTGTCATTGTCAATCAACCTTCGTGTGTATGAGCCGCCAGTTTTCAAACGGCCCCTTCTTGAATTTCTTGCCCTGACAAAAGGTTGTTAGACTGTCTTTGCCTCGGGTTGAGCTCCCCTCGATCTGAAGACAATTTACTTCGGGTTGTATGCTGACAAGGCATTTCCGAATACTTTGCCTTATGACCCAAAGTCACTTTACTTCGGGTTTCATCCCGACGACTCTTTTCTTTGTCTTCTTTGGCCATACAGGCACAATCTGACTTCTCTATACACTTCTTCTCCTTTATTCTGAAAAAAAACAAAAAATGTGGGCACCACACCATTCTCCTATTTCTCTCTTCGAATTTGGTCCTTTACATTGGTATCAGAGTAGGAATGGGATGGATGGAATTTATAGACTACCAAATCCACTTCCACCAAACCATTGGGATTTTTGCGTCCAAATACTACCCAAACATCGTTTCACACAATTCATCACCTCACACTTTGGACAAGATTTTCTACATATGATCACCATATCTGAGTAACCCTTGGTGCTTCCGGTTCTAACTTATGGAGAACGGTGGATGTATTGTTTCTATGTGTTAATAAATTAGATAGATTGGGAGTGGTGTGATAGAGTAGCAACCACGGCGGCAATACCCGATGTTATCCTTGCTATGCAGCAACAAATTGAGCACCTTACTCGATTATTGGATGAACGAGATCTTCAAAGACAAGAGCAGGTGGAGAAAGTACCAATTCGAGAAGGAGAAGATTGGATCAGATTCCCTAAACCCAAGGTATTTGAAGACAAGAATCTTTTGGGTGTAGTGGAGAATTTTGTGTTTGATTGTGAATGTTATTTTGAAGCTACTAATCTTCAAGATGAGCGAAAACAAATTCTCTTGGCTTTTAGCCAGTTGGATGGAGTAGCAAAGCTATGGTGGAGATTCCAAGTGGAGAGAGCGGAACGACAAATTGTTGCACCAATCTTGACCTGGGCAAAATTCAAGAGTGCAATAATTAGTTGGTTCCAAGCTATAAATGCTACACAAGCTGCACGGGATAAGTTGGCAGAGTTGAAACAGATTGGCTCTGTAAGAAGTTACATCACGCAGTTCCAAAATATCATCATGCAAATTCTAGATATATAGGAAGGTGAAGCTCTGGATCTATTTGTGAGGGGCTTGAAGGAGAGAACCAAATTAGAGGTAACCATGCAAGAGCCACAACACTTGGAGGAAGCCATGCGGTTGGCCAAACATTTTGATTCCTTGGTGGCAACAACTTGATCTCGACCTCGACCTCCACATAGCCTACCAATACACTACACACAAGTGGAGAATCCAACACCCATGGAGATTGATGTCATTCAACGAAGACCACTTGGCATAGCAAATAGAGAGAAACTACAAAAAAATGGTGGTTGTTTTTATTGTCACCAATTAGGGCATCACATTGCTGAATGTTCACTCAAGAATGGACGACCTCGACAAGTTGCCCAAGTGGAGATCATGGATCAGAATGATCAAGGAAACAAGGAATCCTAGTATGAGATTTTGAGCCGCTTACTAGGAGCTTGATTAGATCCAATGGGATTGAAGGCTCGACCTATGCAAGTTTGCTTCACTTGCAAGGTATGATATCTAATCGAGGTTGTAGGATTTTGGTTGATTCAAGAAATTCAAAGAATTGCATGTCTATGCAAGTAGCAAAGGAATTGGGTATTCCTATCAAGCCATTGATTGGAAGTAGTTTGATGATGGCGGATGGTAGAAAGGGTTTTGCATTCCGCACCTCACATCTTGTTACCTTCAAGATTGGGAAGGAGTATTTAGAGTGTTTGAGGTTTGTAGTGGCACCTCTACATTATGATATCATTTTGGGTCTACCTTGGCTTGAACGTCATAGGTTCAATTTGATTGGACCCGACGCCAAATTCAAGTACAACACCAAGGTAGAAATTTTTGATTAGGTTGTCTGGCACCTCTAAGTAAGACACCTAAGAATAGTCAGTCCCAAGATGGGAAGTTTGTCAAGAAGGTAGCCATAGAGCAAACCTTGAATGAAGTGGAGTCCCAAGATGGGAAGTTTGCCAAGAAGGCAACCATAGAGCAAGCTTGGAAGAGAGATGAGTCCCTGAAAGGGAAGTTGGTTAGTAAAGCAGCCATAGAGCAAGCTTTGGAGGAAGATAAGTCTTTATTTGCGGTGTGGATCAAGCCAATTGCGCAAGAACAATCTCTGGAGGACCAAGAGCCTCATCAAGCAATGGTTGATTGGATAGTTTAGGAGTTTGTGGACGTGTTTCCATATGATCTGCCAAAGGGATTACCCTCCAATCGAGGTATGCCCTTCAAGATCAAGTTATTGCCAAGGAGTACTCTAGTGAGTAGACCGATCTATTGGCTCTCACCAAAAGAGTTGGAGGAGTTGCAAACAACACTTATGGAGTTGTTGGAGAAGGACTTCATATGACATAGCACCTCTCCTTGGGGAGCACCGGTACGATTTGTTCCAAAGAAGGATGGAGGACTTTGTTTTTGTATTGATTATTGTGGGCTCAATAAGCAAACCGTGAAGAATGCATATCCCTTGCCTTGGATTGATGACTTGCTTGATCAACTAAGTGGAGCACGCTACTTTTCCAAGTTGGATCTTTGCAGCGGCTATTGGAAAATTCCCATTAAGAGAGAAGATGTGCAAAAGACTACCTTTCGTACAAGGTATGGGCATTTTGAGTGGAGAGTTCTACCTCTTGGACTCACTAATGTTCCTACAGTCTTCATGGATCAGATGCATCAAGTGTTGGATGGACTATCGGATCGGTCTATGGTGGTGTTCTTAGATGATATCTTAATTTGTAGTAAGACGGAGGCAGAACACGTGAATCATGTGCAAGATATCCTAAGACGACTACGACAATGGAAATTTTACTGCAAGAAGTCAAAGTGTGCCTTTTGGCAAAAGGAGGTTACCTTCTTGGGTCATAAGATCTCATCAAAGGGGATCAAGATAGAAGAAGAGAAGATCAAGGCCATTACTAATTGGCCTACCCCAAAGGATGCTACAGAAGTACGGGCATTCAATGGATTGGCCAGTTTTTACCGACGGTTCATCTATTATTATGCTCATGTGGTTGCAACATTGACTGACTTCTTGGGAAAGAACTCGAGCTTCCAATGGACCACTGAGCATGAAAGAACATTCCAGAAGTTAAAGCATATGGTGTCTTCAAGACCCATTCTTCAACCATATGATCCTCAACTACGCTATGTGGTTGATTTTGATGCTTTTAACTTTGCAATTAGAGCCGTACTGCAACAAGAATTCCCAAGTGGAATCCATCCTATTGCCTTTGTGTCTTGCCGACTCAATATGGCTGAACAAAACTACTCTACTCTACTTGAGATCAAGAACAACTTGCAATGGTATACGCCACCAAAGTATGGAAGCATTACCTCTTGGAGAAACAAGTAATCATGCGAACTGATCACAAACCATTGTTGTAGACCTTACACTTGGAACACATGAAGGGTTGACATTATCGATGGGAGGAACAACTCCAACACTATGACATCAAACTTGAGTACAAACCAGGTCGGTTCCATGTCATCCTTGATGCTTTATTACAACTACCTGATTTGAAGTCTCTTCCTCTCATCACAGTGGCAATTTCAACGGTGTCAGTTGACTCCAAGGTCCAAAACGAGTTTCAGTCAGCTCTACACCAATATCTCTTCTTCCAAATGGTACATGGTTGCCTTACGGCATGCGATAAGGAGTACAACACCTTCTCCATCAAGGAGGGCCTTTTATTCCATGAGGATCGGATCTATGTTCCAACTAAAGGTGATCTTTGACTTGTGCGCCTTCAAGAAGCCCATGATTTACCCACGCATGTCACATAGGTGTGGACAAGACCTTGATTACCCTCCAACGTCAATGGTGGTGGCCCAACATGACACAAGATGTTCAAGAATTTGTCCAATCATGTGAAAGCTGCCAATGTAACAAGGCCAACAACCAAAAGCCGAGTGGACTCTTTCAACCACTCGTCGTTCCATCCGCTCACTGGGAGTATGTGAGCTTGGATCTCATCACATCCTTGCCAAAGACAGAGCAAGGACACACCGCAATCATGGTGTCTATGGATAAGCTTAGTAAGCAAATCCACTTAGCACCAACCTGTGATATCGTGGATGCTCCAACCTTAGCGCAAATCTACTTCAACAATGTCTTCAAGCATCATGGGATGCCACGTGTACTCATCTCCAACTGTGAGCCTTGATTTACCGAGAAGTTTTGGCAAGCACTCTTCTAGATACTTGGCACCAAGCTTGCTTTGTCCACGGCCTATCATCCTGAAACTGATGGACAAACCATATGTGCAAATCGTACATTGGAGGATATGTTGCTTGCTTTTGTCAATGTCCACCATACCAAATGGGATGAATATCTTGCAGCTACAGAATTTGCCTACAACAATTCCAAACAGGCAAGTATTGGATTTTCTCCTTTCTTTCTCAATTTTGGCCAAGATCCGCTTGTTCCAGATTCTCTTCTTGCCTCCCTCCATCTCAGGTTCCTCATACTTCCACATTCTTGACCACTATATCCCAATCTCTCCAACAAGCCAAGTCTCACCTTCTTGTTGCTCAGACCCGCCAAAAACAATATGCAGACCACCATCCTTGTGATCTCACCTTTGAAATCGGTGATAAAGTCATGCTATCCTCTAGTAACCTCCCTTTCCCAATTGATACCCAAGTTTGTAAATTTGCCCCTAATTGGATAGGACCCTTTGATATCACCCAAATTGTCTCTCCTATTGCTTATTGACTTGTCTTGCCTTGTCACATACATATCCATCCTATCTTTCATGTTTCCAAGTTGAAACCCTTTGTTCCTAGCCCCTCTTCCTTTTCCTCTCAAGTCCAACCTCCCCCTCTTCTTGTCCCTATCAATGATCATGAGGAGTGCGAAGTTGATCATATCCTCGCGCATTGCCATATTCAACGAGGCTGTCGCCAACATACAAAGTACAAGGTCCTTTGGAAAGTATATCCCTTTCATGATGCCACATGGGAACCTCTTTTTCACCTCCAAAATGCACAAATGGCCATTTAGGAATTTGAAGCTTCACTTGCAACGTGGACGTCACCAACTAGCGGCGGGGGAATATATAACAATATATAGTTTAGCAACGAAGTTAGTCGGGCTCATGAAGTAGCACATAAGACAAATTAGCCTAGAATATTCCAAATGTATCTAGGAAGCTTCTTGGGAAGCTTCTTGGCTAGCTTAGCTTACACCTCAAGTAAGTAGCTTCTAGAAGCTTCCAACTAGCTTAGCTTGCATGCCAAGTAGGCGGCTTCTTAGTTAACTTGGCTTGCACTCTAAGGAAGTGGCTTGATGAAGCTTCTTGAGAAGCTTTTCAAGGGCCTTGTATGCTACCTATAAATACCAAAGCCAAAGCTCATGCTAGGCATTCGGAATTTTCCCTCATTCAAGTGTCTCAATGTGAGTTTCCATTCTCCTATTTCTCTCCTCAGATTTGGTCTTTACACCTTGCCTCAGATCAATGACTTGCTTGATCGACTAAGTGGAGCACGCTACTTTTCCAAGTTGGATCTTCACATCGACTACTGGCAAATTCCTATTGGTAGAGAGGATGTGCAAAAGAATGTCTTTTGCACAAGGTATGGGTATTTCAAGTAGAGAGTTCTACCTTTTGGACTCACTAATGCTCCAACGGTCTTCATGGATCAGATGCATCAGGTGATGGATGGACTATTGGATCGGTCCATGGTGGTGTTCTTGGATGATATCTTAATCTATAATAAGACAGAGGCAAAACACATGAATCATGTGCAAGAAGTCCTAAGACAACTATGACAATGGAAATTTTACTACAAGAAGTCAAAGTGTGCCTTTTGGCAAAAGGAGGTTACCTTCTTGGGTCATAAGATCTCATTAGAAGGGATCAACATGGAAGAAGAGAAAATTAAGGCCATTATTGATTGGCCTACCCCAAAGGATGCTATAGAAGTATGGGTATTCAATGGATTGGCCAGTTTTTACCGACAATTCATCTATTATTATGCTCATGTGGTTGCACCATTGATTGACCTCTTGGGAAAGAACTTGAGCTTCCAGTGGACCACCAAGCATGAAGAAGCATTCCAAAAGTTAAAGCATATGGTGTCTTCAAGACCCATTCTTCAACCATATGATCCTCAACTACCTTGTGTGGTTGATTTTGATGCTTCTAACTTTGCAATTGGAGTTGTGGTGCAACAAGAATTCCCAGATGGAATACATCCCATTGCCTTTGTGTCTTGCCAACTAAATACAATTGAAAGAAATTACTCTGCTTGAAATCAAGAACAACTTGCAATGGTATATGCCACCAAGGTATGGAGGCATTATCTCTTGGGGGACCAAGTGATCATGCAAATTGTTGCAAACCTTACACTTGGAACACATGAAGAGTTGACATCATTGATGGGAAGAGCAACTTCAATTGTTTGAAATCAAACTTGAGTACAAACCAGGTCAGTTCTGTAACACCCATTTGTGCATGTGTGTGGTATTGTGATATTTAGCTTGGTATTACAAGTACTTAAGAGATATTATTTATATAGAGATAAAGGATGGTTCTATATTAGTCATGGTTAGCTAAAGTTATTGATAGCTAAGATAGAGGAGACCTTACTTTAGAGGAAGTAGAAAAGATGAGCACCACTATTTTGGACTTTAGTGTATTGACTTGGTATTATTCCTAGGTGTTTGGCTTTGAGGAAAGAATTGAGAACTCTTGGGCCTGCAAGCCTTTTTGTTTTGGATTCTTCTTTAGTCCAAGGATAGCCCATGTGAAGGAATCCTTGACTTAGTGGTTGGGTCAAGATAAGACCACATGCTTAGGGGAATATACCCATGTGAATGGATATTCCTTTCTACTTTTTGACTTTACTTGACTTTTAGTCTAGTAACTTGAGTTACTATGGTAATTAGTAACTTTGGTACGTAACTATTTCACAAGTATATAAACAAGGGGTGAGGAGGTACTCATCATCCTTTCATTTGCAATTATCTCTCTCTCTCATTGAGTTCTCTAGTGAGCAATATCTTGAGTCTTGGAGTGTTAGCCTTGGAGGAGTATGATGGAGTTTGGGTTCCTTACCTTCTTAGTCCATGGTGCGCTACCATAATAGCCATCAAAGGTTCATCTTGAGTGAGAGACAGGCCGGCTCACAGTTCCATGTCATCCCTGATACTCTATCCCGACAACCTGATTTGAAGTCTCTTCCTCTCATCACGGCGGCAATTATGACGGTGTCAATTGACACCAAGGTCCATAACAAGTTTTGGTCAGCTCTACAACAAGATCCCTTCGTCCAAATGGTACATGGTTGTCTAACAGTAGGGGACAAGGAGTACAACACCTTCTCCTTCAAGGAAGGCCTATTATTCCACACGGACCGGATCTATGTTCCAACCAAAGGTGATCTCTGACTTGGGCGTCTTCAGGAAGCCCATGATCTACCAATAGCTGGACACACATGGGGGTAGACAAGACCTTGGGTACCCTCCAATGCCAATAGTGGTGGCCCAACATGATATGAGATGTTTGTGAGTTTGTCCGATCATGTGAGAGTTGTCAACGCAACAAGGTTGGTAACCAGAAGTTGAGTGGATTCCTTCAGCCACTTCCCATTCCAACTACTTGTTGGAAACATGTGAGTTTAGATCTCATCACTTCCTTGCCCAAGATACAACAAGGTTACACATCAATTGTGGTGTTTGTGGATAAGCTTAGTAAGCAAATCCATTTGGCACCAATGGTTGATACTGTGGATTCTCCAACCTTGGCACAACTCTACTTCGATAATGTATTCAAATATCATGGGATGCCACGTGTATTCATCTTTGACCATGATCCTCTCTTCACCAAAAAGTTTTGGCAAGCCCTCTTCTAGATACTTAGCACCAAGCTTCCTTTGTCCATAGCCTATCATCCTCAAACTGATGGACAAACTAAACGTGCAAATTGCACCTTGGAAGATATGTTTCGTGCCTTTGTCAACATTCACCATCCAATTAGGATGAATGTCTTGCAGCTACTGAGTTTGCATACAACAATTCTAAATAGGCAAGCACCGAATTCTCTCCTCTCTTAATTTTGGCCAAGATCCGCTTGTCTCAAATTCTCTTCTTGCTCCTCTCCCGTCTCAGGTCCCTCATACTTCAACCTTCTTGACCACCATATCCAAATCTCTCCAACAAGCCAAATCTCACCTCATTGTTGCTCAAAATTGTCAAAAACAATATGCGGACCACCATTGTCATGATCTCACCTTTGAAGTTGTGGTAAAGTTATGCTATCCTCTAGTAATCTTCCCCTCCCACTTGATACCCAAGTTTTTAAACTTGCCACTAATTCCATAGGACCTTTTGATGTCACCCAAATTGTCTCTCTTGTTGCTTATCGACTTGCCTTGCCTTGTCATATGTGCATCTATCCTATCTTTCATGTTTCCAAGTTGAAATCCTTTGTTCCCAACCCCTCTTCTTTTTCCTCTTGAGTCCAACCTCCTCCTCTCCCTATCCCTATTAATGATCATGAGGAGAACAAAGTTGATCATATCCTTGTGTGTTGCCACATCCAACGAAGACATCGACAACATACGGAGTACAAGGTCCTTTGGAAAGGGTATCTCCTTCATGATGCCACATGGGAACCTCTTTCTCATCTCCATTTGGAGTATTCCCTCATTCAAGTGTCCCAATGTGAGTTTCTATTCTCCTATTTCTCTCCTCGGTCTTGGTCTTTTACACTGGATGCATTAGACCAATTGCTATTGGATGGATCTTTTTGCATTTGGTCAATGATACCATTGTCCTTCAGCATCATTCTCACTTCCAATAGCACCTTAGTCCACATCAGTTTGGAGTAGCTACACTTGGAAGATGTGAAGCTATATCTCTAGGCATTAAGGCACTCTTAGATATTCATCTAGAGTGGGTGGTCATCCTATAAGTGGATGTTGAGAGTGCTTTTAATAGCATCTCATGTGCATCTATCTTTAGAGAGCTTAGGGAGGCTAGTGGATCCTTGATGAGTCTTATTCCTTTTGTGTGGTCTTTTATAGCTCTCCTACTTCCCTTTATTACTAACATGGTTGTTCACAAGAGGGAGTCACCATCTTGGAATAAACTGTTGGTACATGTTAAGGAAATCCTTTAAGGGGACCCTTATTTGCCATGGCTCACTTTAGAGCTCTCTTATCTACTAGTTTTGCCATGCCAGGTTGTGTATTTCCCTCCTTGGTAGATGATACACATATCATGAGCCTTGTAGATCAGATTAGGCAGGCCTTTGACCACTTGACTACCAAGCTACATCTAGTAGGCTTGAGATTCAGGTGTCAAAGTGCAGGGCATGGTCCCCTTTAGGTATCCCTCCCCACCTTGATCTTCTAGAGGGGTGTATCACATCTACGGAGGTAACAATATGGAGTTTAACGCTGAAGTTAGTTAGGGCTAACAAAGTAGCAAATAGGACAAATTAGCCTAAAATATTCCAACAATATCTAGGAAGCTTCCATGCTAGCTTAGCTTGCACCCCAAGTAGGTAGCTTCTAGAAGGAAGTTTCTAGAAGCTTCCAACTAGCTTAGTATGCAAGCGAAGTAAGCGGCTTCTAGAAGGAAGCTTCTTGAGAAACTTCTCAATTAACTTGGCTTATACTCCAAGAAAGCGGTTTAAGGAAGCATCTTGAGAAGTTTCTCAAGGCTTTGTATATTCCCTATAAAAACCAAAGCCAAAGCTCATGTTAGGCATTCTAAGTTTCCCTCATTCAAGTCTCCCAATGTGAGCTTCCATTCTCCTATTTCTCTTCTTGGTCTTGGGTCTTTTACATTGGTATTAGAGCAAGAATGGGATAGATGTAATTTATGGACCACCAAATCCATTTTCTACCAAACTATTGGGATTTCATGTCCAAGTACTACCCAAGCATCACTTCACACAATTCATCACCTCATGTTTTGGGCAGAATTTTTTAATGCAATCACCTTGTTTGAGGAACCCTTGATACTTCCGGTTGTACTTATGAAGAATGGTGGACGTGTTGCATCTATGTGTTAGTAAATTAGATAAATTGGGTAGTGTGGTAGAGTAGTAGTCATGGCAGCAATGTGGTGCCCACATTTTTTGTTTTTTTCAAAATAAAGAAGAAGAAGTGTATAGAGAAGTCGGATTGCACTTGTATGGCCGAAGAAGGCAAAGAAAAGAGTCTTTGGGATGAAACCCAAAGTAAAGTGACTTCGGGTCATAAGGCAAAGTACTCGGAAATGCCTTGTCAGCATACAACCCAAAGTAAACTGTCTTTGTATTGGGGGGAGCTCAACCCAAGGCGAAGACAGTCTAACAACCGTTTGTCGGGGCGAGAAATTCAAGAAGGGACCGTTCAAAAACCGATGGCCCATACACGCAAAGGTTGATTGACAGTGATAGGTGCATGCATGAGGTGTGATTTCTTGGTAGAAACTCAAAGTGAAGAAAGACGAAGAAGCGCAACTCTATAAAAATCAAACTTGCAACGACAAAATGTCAAGTAATTTTCCTTTGCCATTGAGAAGTCGTCTTGCAGGTGATTGTGGGAGGGGAAATAGAGTTGGAATCGCGTTAGTGTGTAAGGGAGAAGTTGCAAGAGTGAAATCAAGAGATAGTGAGAAGGCAGAAGAGATAGGAGGAGGAAAGAAGAACTTTGAATTCATAGTGAAAAATCATGCAATTTGGAGGTTAGATGTGATTGCTAGGATCAAAGTCTTGAGCCAACTTCGGATCACTTTCTTGGCATGGAACTGGAATGTAAGCTTTCTAGGGTTCATGACAGAAATCATCAAGAGCAAGTGTTCTCAATGGACCCAAGGAGGAGGAGAAGAGAGGAAATCCGGCTCACTGGATAGAGTCGGATTGGAGACTCGTACTCGGGAAGGAAGCAGGCTTGGAGTAGGGGGTCACGTTCTTAGGGAAGGGAGAGATAGCTCAAGAAACCTAGGAAGTGAGAGATACATTCTCGTCAAAGCGGACAAAGAATGGGTACAAAGTTGAGAGCTATAAAGACCCTATGAAGAGAGGAATTGTGAGTGCGTTGATGGCTATCTTGAAGCCGGAGAGAACCACTTATGTGATGAAACACCAAGCGGTGTTCTTTCACAAGTTATTTAGAGGAGAACCAATCAATTGGGCAAGGTGTTTCCACGAGAGAACAAGGCAGATGGTGTGGAATTTGTGGGATAAATCACCTCCACACTACATCGTGCCATTTGCAGCACATTTTTACCTCGAGATAAATTTGCTGAACTTGGCGGAGCAAACTCGGATGGTGTTGCACTTCCATCCTGATTTGCAGAAGGAGGTCAATATCAAGGAGCAACAATACATCTTGCAAATCAGGAGCACCGACGATTACTACACGAAGACAAGAAAGAACATGGAGATCGCAGTGAGTACCCCAATTACAAAGAAGAGAAGTCGGCAGGGCAAAGCCAAAGATACGAAGAAACCTTGGAAGACACGGAGAGGCAACTCGAGGCGAGGTATGGTGGTGATCGAGGTGGAGGATGAAGACTCGGAAGGTGATGTCGAGCTTAAGACTGAAGACTCGGAACACAAGGAGGAGCCTGAGCTAACATTACAGAGTGGAGATACGAGTAGCGACAGCGATGAAGGAGGAGAAATGACATCGGCGCCGGCGGCTAAAGAATATGAAGGAGAAGGAGTGCAGGCAGAATTCGAAGCCGAAGACAACACACAATTGGAAGACAAAGTAATTGTGCCCGAAGAGAAGAAGATTGTAGTACAGAGAGGAGTTCGCTCAAGATGTAAGGCAAAGTATGAAGCGGGTCCAAGTACGGTGAAGGAAGAAGCACCTAAAAGCTTGGGAAGCGAGGCATTTATTCCGATACGATGACTACAGAGGAGAAGGCGAGTATCGAGAGAAGAAGAGGTAAAGAAGGAGATCACTCCACAAGTTGAAGTAATTGTCAATGATGGAGTGGAGTACCTGCAAGAAGTGGTGTGTCCCTTGTTAGTAAAGCTAGAGTACCGGAAGAAGGAGGTGCAATTGACTTGTCCAGAGGTGAAGACTATGTTGTAGGTATTAGCAAGGCTAGAAGAAGAAAACTCGGAGTTGAAGAAGAGTATAACCCGAGGTGAGGAGGAAAGAGAAGTACTACAAGCGGAGGTAGTAGTGAGAATTTAGGTAATTGAAGACCTAAAGAGAGAAGTGAATTATCAAGAGGATCTTGTGAAGAAGAGTAACATAGCAAGGGAGAGACAAGTAGCTGAGTACAAGATCTTGAAGCAGCAGTTTGCTGATTCAAGAGTAGAGGTTATCCATGCTATGGCAAGAGTAGCTACAAAGGATCAGGAGCTCGATAGGGTGATGGAGAGTGTCGAGGAGAAGAAGCAACTCTAGCAATGAGAGTTGGCGGCACGATATAGAGAAGAAGACAGATTACAAGAGTTACTTTGTAATCAGGAGGAGAGAGTTGTCCAGAAGGAGAAGGAGAAGGAGAAGGAATCGGTGAAAGCAGAGTTTGAGGTGGAGTTGGCAATGTACCGAGAAGATTGGCTTGCAGATCAAGAACATGAAAAGAAGATGAGATTGGAGCCATTGAAGGAGATTGTCCTCAGGATGAACGCAATGCTAAGTACAAAGGCCAGCATTCGGATTGAAGAGACGAGGCTGCATGAGTTGAAGTTGTTGGTGCAGGAGACAAGGCAAAGACAAGCAAAGGATATAGATATGAATGCCTTGTTAATCAGTCTCAGAACTCGTGTAGACAGAAAGATTTTAGAGGTAGAGGATAACATTTTGATTAGATTAGACTTAGTGAAAATAGAGATAGAAAAGCTTTGGAAAGATGTTAGAGCAAAACCCAAAGTAGATAACATAGGAGTACAAATATCCTTGGAGTTACCATTGGAGACATTAGAGAAGAGTAGGTCGAGAGATGAAGAGTTAGATAGATTACCCACTAGTGCAATTTCAGATTAGGAAAGAGAATTGTTGGATCTGGTAGAAGAAGTAGAAGATATGAGACCCAAGGAAAAAAGTAGTCGGAAGTAAATTTACTTTGGGTTTAGGTTTGAAAGCCGAGGACAAAGTAGACATCAGATCGGATTAGTAATAGTTTTGAGATATGAAGAGGCAGATATGAAGAGGTGCATTGTCATTTTGAATCTACAAGTTAGAAGAGTTGTTGTAGAATGGTATAGTTGTTAGAACTGTAGATTTGTTCACTACTTAAGAGTGGCATTTGCAGAGAAATGTTGTTCAGTGCTCATAATTTCTGAGAATAGATAAAGCAAAGTGTTGTGAAGCAGTGCTCATCGCTTGAGCTTGATTTTGAGTATCAACTTTGTGTCTGTGTTTGTGAGTGTGTGGAGAAATTCAAAGTGCAAGTCAGTGTGCTTGTTGGATGTTGGATTCCATAGCCTTGATCTTCATTTTGTGTGTTTGATCCTGAGTGAAGTGCAATCAAAGCAATGCCTTGACAGATCTGAGAGGAATTGTAGTGTTGGTAGTATTTTGCATTTGTGAGTGCAGTGCAAAGTTGATGTGAAGCAATTTTGATCGAGGAAGTTGTGCCTTCAGTGGAGGGGTGGAACACAATTCTGAGGTGAAGTTGTTTTACAATGAAGTGTCGTTTTGGGAGAGCTTGAATCATCACAATCAAGATTGTTTGGAAAGATTTGATGGAGTTGTGATTATGGAGTGTTAATTTGTGACAAGACTGCGATTCAGTGCTTGTTACTCTCTTTTGGGTGTGATTTCTACCTGAGAGACTAAAGAAGAACTCAAGAAGAACTAATATTGTTACTTTGCTTTGTATTTGACCAATTTTGACTCGTATCTCTGTAGGAACAAACTTTACTTACCCGATTACCACAAAAGTGATATTTGCCGGGTTGTTACAAGCAATGCCCAAGGTTATCCTTGTTATGCAATAACAAATCAAGCACCTTACTTGATTGTTGGATAAAGAAGATCAACAACAACAAGAGCACGTAGAAAGAGCACCATTTTGAGAAGGAGAGGACCAAATCTAATTTCCAAAACCCAAGATATTTGATGGCAAAAATCTCCCAAGCGCAATGTAGAATTTTGTATTTGACTTTGAATGTTATTTCAAGGCTACAAATCTTCAAGATGAACAGAAAAAAATTCTCTTAGCTTCAAGCAAATTGGATAGAGCAACAAAGCTATGGTGGCAATTTCAAGTGGAGTGAGCTAAAAGGCAATTTGTTGCACCAATCCTTAGGGAAGAATTCAAAGGTATAATAATTTGGCAATTCCAAGCAATCAATGCTACAAGAGCTGCACAAGATAAGTTGATAAAGTTGAAGCAAGTTGGTTTTGTAAGAAGCTACATCACACAATTCCAAAATACCATTATGCAAATTCTAGATATAATGGATGGTGAAGCTCTGGATTAATTCGTGAGGGGCTTGAAGTCATAAACCAAATTAGTAGTGACTATGCGGAGCCAAAAAACTTGGAAGAAGCCATGCAGCTAATAGAGAGCTTTGATTCCTTGATTGTAACAACTTGGTCTTGACCTCGACCTTCACATTCACAAACCAACTATCACATTATACACGTGTGGAGGAGCCGGCACCAATGGAGATTGATGCCATCCAATAAAGACCACTTTGTAGAATGGATCAAGAAAGATTGCGGCAAACAGCAATTGCTTTTATTGTCACCAAATTGGACATCACGTTGTTGAATGTCCACTCAAGAATGGGTGATCTTGACAAATTGCCCAAATGGAAGTTGTGGAGTGAAATGATTAGGAAAACAAGAAATCCCAATAGGAGCCGCCTGTTACAAAATTGATTAATGGAATTGAAGGCTCAATCTATGCAAGTTTGTTTCACGTGCAAGGTATGATATTTGATCATGATTGTAGGATTTTGGAAGTTTAGAGAATTTCATGTCTATGCAATTAGCAAAGGAATTGAGTATTCCTATCAAACCAATAATCAAAAATAGATTGATGATAGTGGATGATAGAAACTACATTCTGTATCTTGCATCCAATCACTTTCAAGATTGAGAAGGAGTTTTTGGAGTATGCAAGGTTTGTAGTGGCACCTCTACACTATGATGTCATTTTGGGTTTGCTTTGGCTTGAACGTCATAAGGTTCAATTTGATTGGAACCAATGACAAATTCAATCAACTACAACACCAAGGTACAAATTTCTGATTAGGATATCTGGCACCTTTGAGTAAGACACCTAAGAATAGTCAATCCCAAGATGAGAAGTTTATCAAGAAAGTAGCCATAGAGCAAGCTTTGAAGGAAGTTAAGTCCCTAGATGGGAAATTTGTTAGTGAAGCAGCTATAGAGCAAGCTTTGGAGGAAGAGAAGTCTGTTTTTGTGGTATGTATCAAGTTGATTTCACAAGAAGAATGTGAGGAGGGTCAGGAACCTCATCAAGCAATGGTTGATCAAATAGTTTAGGAGTTTGCGGATGTGTTTTCTGATGATCTACCAAAGGGATTACACTCCAATCATGGTATGTCCTTCAAGATTGAGTTATTGGCAGGGAGTACTCCAATGAGTAGACCATCCTATAGGCTCTTACCAAAGGAGTTGGAGGAGTTGCGAACAACACTTACGGAGTTGTTGGAGAAGGATTTCATACAACATAGTACATCTCTTTGGGAAACACCGTACTTTTTGTTCCAAAGAAGGATGGAGGACTTCATTTTGTATTGATTACCATGGGCTCAATAAACAAATAGTAAAGAATGCATATCCCTTGCCTAAAATTGATGACTTGCTTGATCAATTGAGTGGAGCATGATACTTCTCCAAGTTGGATCTTTGTAATGGCTATTGGCAAATCCCCATTGATAGGGAGGATGTGCAAAAGATTGCCTTTTGTACAAAGTATGGACATTTTGAATGGAGAGTTCTACCTTATGAGCCCACTAATGCTCCACAATCTTCATTGATCATATGCATTGGGTGTTGGATGGACTATTGGATTGGTACGTGGTGTTATTATTGGATGACATTTTAATCTTTAACAAGATGGAGGCCAAACATGTAAATCATGTGCAAGAAGTCCTAAGGCAACTATGTCAATGGAAGTTTTATTGCAAGAAGTCAAAGTGTACCTTTTGGCATAAAGAAGTCATCTTCTTGGGTCACAAGATCTCATCAGATGGGATCAAGATGGAAGAGGAGAAAATGAAGTCCATTATTGATTGGCCTACTCCAAAGGATACCATAAAGGTACAAGCATTTAATGGATTGGAAAGTTTTTTCCGACGGTTCGTCCACTATTATGCACACGTGGTAGCGCCATTGACCAATCTCTTGGAGAAAAACTCAAGCTTTAAATGGACCGCCAAGCATGAAGAAGCATTCCAAAATTTGAAACATATGGTGGATTCAAGACCAATTCTTCAACCATATGATCGTCAACTACCTTGTGTGCTTGATGCTTTTAACTTTGCCATTAGAGTTGTGTTGCAACAAGAGTTCCCAAACGGGTTACATCCTATTTCTTTCGTGTCTCACCGATTAAACACCGTAGAAAGGAATTACTTTGCACGAGATCAAGAACAACTAGCAATGGTATATGCCACCAAGGTATGGAGGCATTATCTCATGGGAAAATAAGTGATCATGTGAACTAATCACAAACCCTTGTTGCAGACATTACACTTAGAACACATGAAGAGTCGACATCATCAATGAGAGGAGCAACTCCAATTGTTTGATATCAATCCATTCTCCTATTTCTCTCCTCGACATCATCAATGAGAGGAGCAACTCCAACTGTTTGATATCAAACTTGAGTGCAAACCAAGTTTTTTCCATGTCATCCCTGATTTTCTATCATGACAGCCGGATATGAAGTCCCTTCCTCTCATCACAATAGTCATTACAATGGTGTCAATCAACTCCAAGGTCCAAAACAAATTTAGGTCTGCTCTACAACAAAATCCCTTCTGCTAGATAGTACATGGTCATCTTGCAACATGTGACAAGGGATACACCTCCTTCTCCTCCAAGGAAGGCCTTCTATTCCATGAGGACAGGATATATGTTCCACCCAAGGGTGATCTTTGACTTGTACACCTCCAAGAAGATCCATGACTTACCAATTGTTGGTCATATGGGTGTGGACGAGTACTCTCCAACGCCAATGGTGGTGGCCCAACATGACACAAGATGTTCAAGAGTTTGTCCAATTGTGTGAGAGCTACTAATGCAAAAAGGCTAGCAACCAAAAACCAAGTGTACTCCTTCAACCACTCCCCATTCCATCTACTAATGGCAACACGTGAGCTTGGATCTCATCACATCCTTGCCCAAGATGAAGTTCACATAGCAATCATGATTGTTGTGTGACCTTGTGAGCTATGGTGTCTGTAGATAAGCTTAGTAAGAAAATCCATTTGGCGCCAACCTTTGATACCATGGATGCTACAACATTGGCGCAAATCTACTTTGACACTATCTTCAAGCATCATGGGATGCCTCGTGTACTCATCTCTGACCGAGATTTCAATTCACTAGGAAATGTTGGCAAGCACTCTTCTAGATACTTGGCACCAAGCTTGCTTTGTTCATGGCTTATCAGCCTCAAATTGATGGACAAACTAAACGTGCAAATCACATATTGGAGGATATGCTTTGTGCCTTCATCAACATCCACCGCATCAATTGGGATGAATGTCTTGCAACTACGGAGTTTGCATACAATAGTTCCAAATAGGCAAGCACCAAATTCTCTCCAAGATCCACTTGTTCCATATTCCTTTCTTGCTCCTCTTCCATCTCACGTCCCTCATACTTCTACCTTCTTGACCACCATATCCCAATCCCTCCAACAAGCCAAATCTCATCTCTTTGTTGCTTAGAATTGGCAAAAATAATATATAAACCACCATTGTGATCTCACTTTTCAAGTCGATGATAAGATCATGCTTTCCTCTAGTAACCTACCCTTCTCACTTGATACCCAAGTTTGTAAACTTGCACCTAAGTGGATGGGACCAAACCCTTTGATGTCACCTTAATTATCTCTCTTGTTGCGTATCACTTACCTTACCTTGTCATATGTGTATCCACCCTATCTTTCACATTTCCAAGTTTAAACCCTTTGTTCCTAATCCATTTTCTTTTTCCTCTCATATCCAACCTCCTCTTCCTCTTGTCTCTATCAATGATCATGAGGAGTACAAACGTGATCGTATCTTTGCACGTCACCACATTCAACAAAGCCATTGACAACATACAGAGTACAAGGCCCTTTGGAAAGGGTATCTCCTTCATGATGCCACATGGGAACCTCTTTCTCATCTCCATAATGCACAAAGTGCCATCCAAGAGTTTGAAGCTTCAATTGCAATGAGTACATCACCACTAGCGGTGGGGGAATATGTAAAAATATGGAGTTTAGCAACAAAGTTAGTTAGGACTAACAAAGTAGCAAATAGGACAAATTAACCTAGAATATTCCAATAGTATCTAAGAAGCTTCTCGGTTAGGTTAACTTGTACCTCAAGTAGGTAGTTTCTAGAAGCTTCCAACTAGCTTAGCTTGCACACCAAGTAAATGGCTTCTAGAAGGAAGCTTCTTGAGAAGCTTCCCGGTTAACTTGGCTTACACTTCAAGAAAGTAGCTTAAGGAAGCTTCTCAATGCCTTGTATACTCTATAAATATCAAAGCCGAAGCTCATGCTAGGCATTCAGAGTTTCCCTCATTCAAGTGTCCCAATGTGAGCTTTCATTCTCTTATTTCTCTCCTTGGTGTTGGGTCTTTTACAATAGATGTACTATGTGTTCTTGGAGTGCCAATAGGATCCAAGGATTTTCTCACACACTTCTTAGGTGTTGCCCTTGCAAAGGATGTTTTCCAAGTGGATGACCTTCCATTACTAGGAGATCTATAGGTGGCATTTGGTATACTCTCCTCTAGTATTTCTCGTTGACCAACTTACCTCCTCCGCACAATTCTCCTCTCCTTGTCCTTCCTTTCAAGTTTGAGAGCCTTTGATAGGAGGATTATAGAAGTCTTTGGTGATATTATTGAAACAAGGACATTTGAGTATATGACAAGGGATTTGGCACGTAGACCAACAACTCTGCCAATCTTGTGTGGAGGGTTGGCTTGCTATCTATAGAGGAGATGTCAGCTATAGCATTTTTGGGTAGTTGGGCACCCATACTTTCTTCTTGTTTTGCCAATTTTGGGGACTTATATGATAGAGTTGGAAGAGTGATCCTTTTCCTCTCCATATGTTATTGCGGTAGATAAGAGAAGTCTATCCCCATGAGCATGCAAGGATTTTTTATCTTTTGCTTCATTATCCTTAGATTGGACTAGAGGTTTATAGTCTTCCTTGATGGAACAACAATGTGAGCATATGTTACATTCTTGCTTAGTTGATACATCCATTCCTTGTGCTACTAGAGCATGTCGTTGCTCTTGCTCCGACCAAGATGCATGCTGTTGGATCCTAGCTCGATCGTGCATTAAGGCATTCCGATTTGCACCAGCTACTTTCTTTACAATGATGAGGTTTTGTCTAGGTTTGGTCCACCCATTTTCATCTTCATTACTCACTTGTGAGTGTGGTTCTACACTAGATGCAATAGTAGTCCATATGACATACTGTCGTTTTGGAGGACAAAGGATAGCTACCCATGATGCTATTAGTGACATAACGTTTACTATGGCACGAGGGAGTAGATAATTGGCTTGGAGGGAGCATTCGTATGCTTTGCAAACAACACGTGTCAGTGCAGACTTATACTTGGTCCGAGATGATCATGTGACAGGAGTAGATGTCGTGACCTAGTGGGTATAGTTTTGGAGGGAGTGATTACCCATTCTCTTGGATGGGCGGCGAGTGCAGCAACAAGTCCTAAGGTCTCCAAGTATAGGGGCATGCAGCACGGTCACCTCTTTGTTCCTCTAGCCTTGGAGTTATATGGAGTGATGGACACGGCGTTCCACACATTTGGCAGGGAGTGCACGAGAGCTTATCATGTTAGGCGCTAGAGAGTACCACTCTCACTCTCATACTCGGTAGTATATTTTAGACAGCGTGTGTCAATTGATGTATAGAGGATAATGGCTGGTGCAATCCACTGGAGAGCAATCACACTAGGTGATGCCTAGTCGGATGCTCTAGTTGTTTGTGGACCATGCAACTTGCATAGCTCAGATGTCTTACGTGAAGTAGGGCAGATTTCTCATATTGACTCTCTTGGGGCTTAGCCCCATTTTACCTATCTTGTCTCACCCTTGTCCGGCTTGATGGGGTCTTAGGGGTTTAGTAAAAGTCCAAGGAGTAAAAGAAGGAAAACGTAATTTAACTAAACTTAAAAAGGAAAAGGGTTACAGCGTAGAAAACACTAAGGATGGGGTCTTCCGAGCCTTCGTGTTTTCTACTCGGTCGCTCTTTCTCTTTTTAAATTTAGTTAAATTAAGTTTTCCTTTCTTTACCGATACTAGTGGAGCTTAGCCCCTTTTTACCCCCTTTGTCTTTTCCTTGTCCGGGCTTGATGGGGTCCCATCCTTCTTGTTTTCACACGCGGTCGTGTGAAAACAAGAAAATTCGCATTTAGAAAATTTCATATACATGAAAATTACGTGAACTGGATTGTATCTTATATGATGTTCAAACAGTTGTAATAATATAGTGAATCATCACCCCCAAAATCTAGATCCGAGACTTCGCGATGACATCTTTAAACTCATCCATAGTTAAAATTAAAAGGCAGGTCGTAGACACGTTATGAAGTGGTTTCAAAGAGGCATTTCTAAGATCGAGAAGTTCTGTATATTTAAAAAGAAAGGATATCTGTGCTCGAGAAAAGAGACAGACATTTCAGTGAAATTGGTGACGGCTGATACGATCGCAGATAATTGCAAGTACACTCAACTTGGAAAAGACGGCCAATTATCCTTCACTGACCAAAGACAAGGATCATGAGAAGCATCTACGTACTCGTCGAAGCATTAGACACTCTCCAAGATTTACACCAGAGAATAAATTCTTTTTCCTCAAGGTAAGTTATGAAGTCTCTCGTAGAGAAGAAGGGCTTTTGAATTTGAATAGAGCCAGAACCCGGACCTATGGAAACTTCAACTCCGCTTTTGAGTGGGATTGTTTGGATGGATTGAGGTTATTCTTGAGCAAAGTGAGTCTATTATGATCAAATGTGTCTCAATCTATTGTTTGACGTCAGTGATGTAAGCAGGGCTTTACTCGATTTCTAGTATAAGTTCTTCATACTCACCTCGAGTCTAACATCACGAAGTAAAAGAGGACACCAGAACTCAAGCTTTAAATGTGGGAGATGATGCAAGGAAATCAAAGAATAAGCATGACAAACCAGCTCTGTAGGCGATAGACATCCATTCCTCCAACCCGAATCAACCAACCACGTAAGCAGGCTTTCCTTCCGGTAACACGTTGTGCTTCGTATTTCTCAACGATAATTTCTCTTGCCCAACAGTCGCCAAAGAGTTATCCGTTTCGCGACCCTCTTAAATTTAGTAGCAAAATTGTATGTCGGACCACCCTATCCATAAATCATCCCGTCTTAAATTCTATTAACATGGTTATTTCGTTGACTACGGCGTAGACTTTCTATGTATGTACACATCTCCAACTACATGAAGTAAGTCAAGTTATGAAGTATGGACAGCTTCAGAAAACTGCAAGTACGTCCGTAGGAACCGTGCTTTAGAATATATAATCGGGTACTTGCAGAGGAAATCGTGCGACGTATGCTGCGAACGGCGCACCCTCTCGTCGACTTATTCTGCAGTCAAAGTGATACAACCGTCAGTTACAATAGCAGTGAACTCTTTCTTCTACTGGGATCCGGAACTTTAACTTAACTTGGTAGCAACCTTTTAAAAGTCAGAAACCTATCATTTTTGAGCTGAAAACCACAGTTCGATAAATAAACAGAACGCAAAAAAATTGCTTCCTCAATGACAAACTTAGGAACTGCACGCTGCTCAAGTTGATTAGCTTGTGTCAAACACAACTCAAGACAATTCTGCAAAGAGCAGTAAGAGGCGTTAAATTCAAAATGTACCCGGCGTAATGAGGATGACTTGTGGTCGAGGTTTGCCTCTAGCCCGGTAGTCTACTTAATTAGTATCTCCAACTGGATGCGCAAACGTTGCTTCCATATGAAGAAAATGTTATGAACTAACCTGCCGGGAACAAATGTGAAATCTCCTTCCATAGACCCTGTCTTGTCTTTCTGATTGCAGCAACTCTCATATACAAATTCTTCTCCACCTGCTTCCAAGCATGGGTACTGCACACCCCAGCAAGCCAAGAAAGGCTTTAATATGGCTATCGCCTAAAACAAGGCATACTAGGGCAATTAGTGAATGTATTAATGTCTATTCAGATTCATGTTGCCTTGCGCATTCGAGGGCCATGCATGATTCTCCTCTACTGTGCTTCGCGCTCTAACTGTTTTTATTTCACATAAACCACACAATGACGTTGAACCAACCTTTGATAACGTTACTCGAATGTTACCCTATGTAACCACCTGCTGAGTTTAAAAACAAGACTCCTCCGTATAATTCGCAGAAAATATCACATGCTGAGACCAACGATGAAGAGGATATATAAAGAGTACATACCTTTCCAATGACAGCGTTCCCTCGTATTTCATTCGTGATTTTATCACCAGATCGAATAATCCAGTGTCGCCCCTCAAGCTGAGCAGATTCCATCAACTTGCCGTGGTACACATTGTTTTCTTGCAACAACCGGATCCTAACAGAGTAGGCAAAAATGTATCTATTTTCATCCTCTTCACTGTCGGTATTTGATAACTCTGGTACAAACACAGCAGAGCATTGAACCTGAACACACAAAAGAATGCGCATGATCAGAAGATTGAGATAAGCACTATCTTCCCGTAAAGTTAATCTTCACGGTTACCGTTGCAAAATAGAGTACTGAAAGTGGGTAATCTACATATCCATGGTACATAAGGGCAGTGTGTTCCATCGAAGCAGGAATATAATTCTTTGGTGTAAGCTACGATATTATTGTACCTCGGGTCTCGGGCCAAGTACGAGATGACAGAGTCAACAAGCACAACGAGAAACACCAACGTATGGAACATCTTCTCACCTGCAAACCGTGGGATATGGCCTTCGTGCAGAGAGGCTCCTTCAACGGAAACAGACTGATGCTTCGAGATCCACGGTTCGTTACACAGAACATACCACCTTGTAAGCATTGACCATAATACTCTAACCAGCGTAACATCCCATCTTTTGGATGAGCTCCTCGTTCCTGAACTGGTGTACAAGGCATCATATCTCCATAGAGCCCATAGTTTCGAGTCCCCACGTAGACTTGCCCATCGTTACAATCCAAGTAAAATAGTTTCCTCGATTTGAAAGATTGTGCAATTACAATCCGCCCCATATCCAAATTCAACTTCAAACGCGGATGAATGCTGAGACTTACCACCTGGTTGAGAGGTAACAATTGAACATTCACGATATGATCGTAAGATCTGTAACCACCGAGTAAACCCAAATAGAAAGTAGAACCTTCCAAATCTCCATCATCTTCAGGTAGATACTGCCCGTCACACATTTGATAGAGTAGCCGCACACTATCGGGGAGAGCAAACCCAAGCCCTTGTTCTGCATTTTCAATCTCAGTAGAAGAACATCCAGGAGCTAGTGTGTCCAACACATCAGGAAAGTTGACTCTCAACCAATCTTTTATCGTATCCCAGCAAAGCTTGGTTCTTGCTACCAGGGGCATTGGGTAGCCACTGAAAGTTTCCTTCCAAGAAACGTATGCTTCCTGTAACTCAGCAGGAAATGATGGAGTCAAGACTCTGAAAAAATGGCTCTGCTCGAAAGAGACGGACACTAAGCGTTCGGCAAACATTAGATGTGTGCATAAATTCCACAAAAGTACATACTGTTCTAATAGCACGAGTTTGATCTTCTGAATATGCAGAACGTGCAAATTCTGAAAGAGGAGACTATGCATATTTAGACGGACTCACTCCAGATAGCGGCTACCACTCTCAACGAACCATTTCCCAAATGTAAACCATTACAATTATTCCGTGCTTCATTATAAGTAGACCACTCCCTCAAAGTCCAAAGCAAGGTACTCGAAACATAAGTCCTTCAGCCTTACCTAATGGCATCTCCAATAATCAACTTCTCATGCAACAAGTGCCTGTGGTGGTGCAGAGGCCGTTTTGACTCTCTAGCAAAATGTGATGATTACTCAAGTTAAATCGACAAAGCCTGTACCCTTCTCTTCCCACAAAAAGCAAAGGTTTCTCTCGCGACACAGGAAGGAATCGGAGGAGCTCTGAAGATCAATTGCTGGACAACTAACTGACCTTGAATGAAACACATTTGTTCCCGGCATGATCAACAGCTGAACACAGCCGCAATTCACGGAGACACAACGCCTTCCAGACGGCATCTTCATCAGCCACCTGGCGCCAAGTGCGATCTACACAAGCCGCTCGAGCACAATCCTCTCCATCCAATTTGGTGAAAACATTCTGCAGAATTGGCCCTGATATCTGCTCTGCCATCGCTTCGTCCTACAAAAGGAAATCCGCCCTACTCA
This sequence comes from Lunularia cruciata, assembly GCA_948567375.1. Classification (NCBI taxonomy): domain Eukaryota; kingdom Viridiplantae; phylum Streptophyta; class Marchantiopsida; order Lunulariales; family Lunulariaceae; genus Lunularia; species Lunularia cruciata. Next base: position 38,085,387 of record OX419755.1, on the reverse strand, counting down.
TTTTATCAAGTAAATGACCGTCTCGACGACACCACCATCACAATACTTGGAACATCACTTAACTCAATGCTCCCTAGAATTCCCTAAAGTCTCCCCTTCCTGTGCCTTCTTGTCACAGCAAGCAGCTCCCCTTTCCGAACTGAACTAAATGAACCCGGTGACGGGTGTCTCCTACATTCCCTGAGAAAGACACCTGGCACCTGGTTGAACTCCGTAGACGGGTTTTTCTTTCTCATGTAGTACAATTTATCAAATACTCATAAATATATTTATAGAAAATATAACTACCATAAATAAACTCGATATAGAAAGGTAACCATCTTCCCAGATAGTGCACAATTCTTGCTAAAAGTTAATTTCTATTCAAGCGATTCAGACTATTAATCAGTAAGGTTACATCTCGATTACTTTAATCACTAGAAAAACATTTCTTTGCTGGAAATCCTATTCAAAAACAAACACGGTAATTATAATATCCAGATAAGCAATTATTGGGATAATTATGAGACTAGACCAGAGCAAAGAATTAATCATATTTTTTTACAGTAATTTAAGAAGAATGATATTTTCATATAATTTTAAGAGTAAACGATTAGTTAGTATTTGTGATTTTACTTGATCTAGAAGGTCCAAAAATTTACCCATGTAAGAGGTAAGGTGGACAAAATAGAGGAATAAATTTATAATTAGTACTAATCATTTAATTATTAGAAATTATACTCAAAATAAATTTCCAAATTCCAAATTATAAAGTATATGCCTTTGTCTTTTTTTGAGAAGACAAAATATTATATCACTCATCTATTTTTGGGAAGAAAAACTTTATTATCTTAATCAAAAGCATTATATTTGAGTATAAATCTTCTTTTTAGCATTATATGTTAATATTAAACAAATTAATTTTCAGTATGTTAAATTTACTCAAAGATATATAGAATAAGATGACAATATATCTTCATATATTTAAAGGGAGCCAGTTTGGAGACATCACTTCAGTTTAGTTGGGAGGCATACATTCAGATGTGATATAATGTCACACAGAGACCTTAATTCATCCATCTCGTTTAGTGGGGAGACATCTCCCAATGCGAGATAATGTCACACATGGGATTTTAATTTAATCTCCACTCTCTAAATTATTCCTTCTCTCACCCTTCTTCCTAACTGTTTGGAATTATATATACCTCTAGCTAGCTACTTGGGATTTGTATTCCTGCAAGTTTTCTTATTATGTCCAAATTGTTTGCAAACTCCATGGCATCTGGCTAGCTTGAGTTTCTATAATCTCAAAAGCGTATACATCTCTATGGGTGCCACATAATTATTAGTGCCTTGGGTGCATCCATGAGTGCAAATGGGTAAGGGCTCACATACATATTTACTTGAAGAAGCTTGTGAAAGTATTTCCACTTGCTTGTTATTCCAATAGATATTGTTGATGAGGCGGTAATTCTTGATGGCGTTGTTGGATTTGACTCAACATATTGTCAAACATCATAGGACTAATGTCTTCAATCTCAATAACAAATTTCTCAAGCCACTGATGTTGATCAAAATGCTCAAGAGAAAGGCGAAAATTTTGATCTAACAAACGCTTCCACATAAGGGAACAAGATAACCCCATGGTTTTCTTGAGGATATTTGTACATGCCAAAGAAGTATTGTCAAGATGCTTTGTCTTATTGAGTTGTTCTATAGTTTTGTGCAACGTATAGTGGGGTACCTTCTTGTAAACTTCTGTCCATATATCATGGGAAAGGAAGAGAAGTCTATTGCAACATCATAAGCTAAACATTGACAAATACTTCTTCTTGGCAAGCTACCAACAAACAAAGCTTCTTTTAAACATCTTTCAAGTCACCGGTACAAATATTGGTCCACCTTTTTAGGGAAGAATGTTTTCTCTTGGCGCAAGATGTAACCAAATGCACAAAGTGCATGATCTCTTTTGTCCAAGGGAGTGCAAACCAAGTCTTGTGAGGCATCCAAGTAGCGATGAGGTAGGAAATTACCTCACCAGTAGTAAATTAATGCTTGCACAACTTGTTCCAACAGAGATTGAAAGCATCTTCATCAAGTGCAAATACAATAGCGCACTATTGGAGTGAGAAGGCTTCAAATTCTATGTTGGTGTGGAAGTATTGCTTCAGATTGGCGAAGATGTTCTTCTCAACGTGCCATTGACAAAGTAGTGCCTTTGCAAGGGTGAACACTTCTTCAATTGTGTGCATTAAAGCAAGCTCACAATATGTAACTAGAACCTAAGGGAGATGAAATAAGAGAAAAATTCCACAAATATGAGCAAGTGCACACAAGTAATCTCCTTTTTTTTTGCCTTCATGAAACAAAATCTGACTAAGAATGACATATTTTTTGATGTAGCACCAACCACATGTAGAAGTGGTATTTTGAACCCAAAACTCCATTAGAGATCAACAATAAGTCATGATCTTTTCTATGCATTTTGATCTTTTCTAAGAAAATTTAGTCCATTCTGCCATTGGTTTATATCTAACTATTAGTGCTACTAAAAAAATTTTGGATCAAATGAGTCTTAAAAAGGAAAACATCTAAACTGATGGGTCATTCTTTTTATCATTTTGTGGTAGTGAGGAGGAATGTGGCTATGCTCCATAGCCTTAGCACATGGCAAATCTTTGGAAAATAGCATAGGTACAGCTATTGTGCATGAAGAAATACAAAAACAGGAGGGAATCCTTACTCCAATGAAGAAATCATGAACAAATTCTCCTTTTGTGTGTGATAGCAAGAATATCTTGATCATGTGTTTCATCTTCTTCCCACCCTTCCAATGTATCAATGCAATGGTTCATGCATTGCGGTATTGCCCAAAAGTAGTGTAGTGTTCCAAGGACATGAGAGCACCCAAGAGAAGCAGAAGAATAGAAACAATAGGCTTCAAACCTCAATACTCTTCTGCCCCCAAAGGAACACCTTGTCTTTATTATATAGCAAAGAGGATCCCCTCAAAGGAAGCTCCATCTTTGGATTAGATATATGGATTGGTGACCTATTAGCAAGCTCCACCCTTAGATTAGTTGCATGGATGGGTGACCTTTTGGTCTTTGTCCTGTCTAGTTGGTCAAACAAGTTTGACCAAAGAGAATATTTAGGGAATCTTTCTATATGAAACTCAAAATAACATGAGTGAGGTACCATTAGAAAACTCTCAATGAGACAAACATGTGGGGGAGAAGGCAAGCCTTTTCTCTTAGATTGGAAATGACTCATGCATTTTCAAGGCCTAATTTAATTTTTTGGGCCTCCAAAATTAGCTCTAAAGTTTTCAAGGTATTCTCGGCCTCTATCTTATTAGTGGAGTCCTCTTTTGGTGACACCTCTATCTGATCTACTTATACAATCATATATAACAACCTTCCAAATAGTACTAAGCTAATTTCCACCTCTAGATAATATGTCTAGCTAGTGGCCACTTCCTTCTATGAATTTTTAAGCTAGTTCTTTGATTCATGGATGTTATGTATATAGTAATTTCTATCAACTTGCTGAAACATTCAAAAAAATTTAGCTAGTTCTTTGATTCATGGATGTTATGTATATAGCAATTTCTATCAACTTGCTTAAATATTCAAAATAATTTACTAGATTCACAACAAGAATTCTTGTATCAAATTTATGTTAGACCCTGTTGGACCTTTATTAGGAAGTAATTGAGGATTGAATAAATGAATTTTAATGTAACCTAACATGAATTGAGTAGATTTAGGACTAGATTGGTAGGATAATCTTTTAAATTTGGTTTGACAAAAAACTTCCAAAATGATTACATATATGGAATAGACTAGACAAAAATTACTTGCATGGAGTGCTTAGATTTTGTGATCTCTAACCTAGACATGTGTCCAAAATGCTCATGAATATTGGCACCACCTTGTCTTGCAAAGGAAGCCTAAAGATAGCATCAAAACCCAATTCATGTTCAAGCACAAGCAAGATTACAGCAACTACCCACAAACTCTTACTTGATGATGGCTTTGGTCCATCTAAGAAACCCACTTCTATGCAAAGCAATGCCACTAAAATTACAAAACATCATGCACCAAGGAAGTATTTTGAGCAAATTCCTATTCAAAGCTTGTCCACAACATACAACCATTCCTAATCATACCTCTAACTTTGCTTTGATAACTATCATAGATGATAAGGCATCTCTATGTTATTTTCATCCTTACATATTAAAGGTTGTATTCAAAAACAAAAAACTTTTTCCTTCTCTGAGCTGCCCAAATTTTAATTAATTGAGCCTATGGCCTTTGATAAACTATGACAACTATTGAAAACAAAGTGGTAAATGAGAGAGTAATATGTGTGAATTTTTCAAACAATTTGGGCCAAATCCCAATTAAATGAAAGCTAAAAGGTGCTATTTGATGAACCTACAAAGCATCAAGTAGTTGGTTAGGTAAAGGATGACCAAGCCAACAATTCTTAGTAAGTCTATTAATATTATCCATTGCATTGAGGCTGAGATAAAACCCATGAGACTCCCATAGTAGGCTATAGCGGGGGATCTTGGATAATTGGCAAAAGCCAATTGTGCAAGATTCTCCATGAAAAGCAATCATGCTAAATCAGGTCAAAGCCTGATCCAACAATATGGCATGAGTGAAGAAGTGCAATGCCACTTGTAAAGCTCTTTTATTGAGTATGAAATTATGACAGATCTTGAAGAAGAAGACTAGGTCTACAAGTCATGTAGGCAATGAATCCACTTGAAAGTGAAAGTTGCAATCTCAACTTGCTTTCTAAACCAATTTACTATAGTATGGAATAGACAAAATTTGAATCTTTTGTGTAGCAATAAAATGCAAAAATATACAAAGAAATGCCAAAAGCAAAGGCAAATTTTTGGTTAACAAAGTGAAGTAACTTGTACAACATAACAAAGCTTGGAGTTATCTAAAACCATGAGTAATAGTTCCAAGAAATCTATTTCAACTGCTAGTAGTGGTCAAGGTTCATTTCCTAGAACTTGAGAGGTGTTGAGAGACCTTATTGGCCTTATTTTCTACCCAAAGCCATGAGACTCACCTATTTGTCTTATATGTAGTACCAATCAAAAGGATTATTATAAATCCCTTGGCCAACTCAACCGCAAATATTGGTGCAAAGAAGAGACAAATCAACCTTCTCTTTGCATCTCTATGTAATACTCCAAGGACAAGAGACGAGAGAAAACACAGATTGCACACTCAAACATTCGATGCCCCAAGGGAGCACCTTCTCTTTATTATATAGACAAGAGGATCTCCTCCAAGGAAGCTCCACCATCGGATTAGGGACACAGATAGGTGACATGTCAGCAAGCTCCACCCTTGGATTACTTACTTGGATGGGTGACCTGTCTGGTCTAGGTCCTATCTGGTTGGTCAAACGAGCTTTGACCGGAGGGAATCTTTTAGGGAATCTTCCTATAGGAATCTCAGAATCACATGAGTAAGGTACCGTTGGAAAGCTCTCGATGAGACAAAGCAAGGGGAGGGAAGGCCAGCCTTTCCTCTGTTGGAGGCGGAATCCGCACATTTTTGAGGCCTAATTCATCCGTTTAGGCCTCCGAAATTGCCTTCAAAGATTTCAGGCATATTTTGGTTCCTACTCTATTAGTAGAAGTCCCCTTTTGGTGATACCTCTTTCTAATCTGTTTAGTCCATCATGTGTAACATCCTTCTAGATGTTACCAAACCAATTCTCACCTTTAAATCATATGTCTAGCTATTGATTCTAAGGTTCTCAAGTCTATTTTGGTTTCTGCTCTATTAGTAGAAGTACTCTTTTGGTGATACTTCTATCTGATCTATTTTGACCATCATGTATAACATCATTCTAGATGTTACCAAACCAAATTTCACATCTATATCATATGGCTAACCCTTGGTATTACACTCTAGCATAAACATGCAATCCGTTTTCCTCTTGTAAAATATCCAACAATGCTTCTTTGGATGTTTGGCCATGTAAGTTGCTTAGAATGCATCCTTTTCTTGATATTGTAGATATCTTGAGCATTGATCAAGCTGCTCAAGATTTGTTAGCAAAGAGTTATCAATATAGTCTTTGGCCATGCACCTACTTTTGACATATCTTGACTTTTTGCAATGATATTGAGAATGATAACACAAGCAATTTGATATGTAGACACATTTGCAGTAGGAGGATGATTGTGTGCACACTTTTCTACCATCACTCTCCATTCTTTGATGCTAGTATGGTGAAAGCAATATTGGATAGTAACTCTTATTGCATACATTGTATGCAATGAGAGTTAGTTTCCTTCTTTTTTGTTCCTCTATTAAATAGGGGCAATTGTTTTGATAATTCTTTTGTGATAAAAAAAAAAGCCAAACTATGTACAATTTACCTCTTTTTACTTTTTGGAGTAGCACCATTGAACACTATAACCTTGTTGCAATGCTAAGCCTTGTATGGCTTCCTCTATAGCTTGAAGAGTGAAATATGAAGTCTTAGGTGATGTTTGAATGAATAGAATGTTAGTTCCCTTGTATTGCCACATGCAAGAAAGCTATTTATTAATATAGTGCAGTAAGCAATGGAGAAGTGCAAGCCATTCCAAAAGGGTTGGGAGGAAGTTAGAGAAAAGGGTAATCTGGAAGAGTCTTGAAAGAAGAATTGAGAAGGAGTAATTTATATATTTGACACATGTATAACTACTTTATTACCAAGAGAATCCCATGCACAATGTTATGTCACATGTGTTAGGGATGTCTCCCAACTGGCTCCTAAAATTCATGATTAGGAAGATTATATATTATCTTAAGAATAGAATGATTCATACTCTTTTGGTGGAAATAGTATTTAAGTTGTATTCAAGATCTAAACTAAGATGACAAATCTCTTCATTTTACATTAGAGTAATAAAACCTATGAGTGGAATGCATATCTGATCTCTATATTAGTGATGTAGATATGAGAAATGGTGAAACATGTAATATCTTATTGATTTAACCATTTTTTAGGTTAAAGGGTAACACATATCTGATCTCAATATTAGTATTTTAGATAGAAGAAATGGTGAAATTTGTAGAAAGTTTTCTCCCTTATTGATTTAACCATTTTTAGGTTAAGGGTAATGCATGTCTGATCTCAATATTAGTAGTGTAGATAGAAGAGATGGTGAAACTTGTAGAAAATTTATACACTATTGGTTTAATCATTTGTTAGGTTATTGCCTCACTAGATGATATATTGAACTATGATCTATAAATTGGTCATTAGATCATTTAACCAAACAAATTGGAATCAAAAGTCAATAAACATATCTTTAAATAAAATTGTTGAATGATGACTTGATTGCTATATCAAAGTAAATGTATATATTTGTATCCAAAAATTAGATTTAATTAAATTTATTTATTATTTATTATCTTATTATATATTTATGTTAAATTTGATTTTATAAAATTTATTTTAAAATGAACCTTATAATTTAAAAAACAAAGACCATATGATGGTCTTTTGAGTTATCAAGTTACATAGAATATTTTGGGTGATTATTATCACTATTAAATATTTATTATGATTATCATTTTGATGATAATAGAAATTTTGAGTTATCAAGTTATACAGAATCTTTTGTGTGATTATTATCACTATTAAGTATTTATTATGATTATCATTTTTATCATAATAGAAATTTTGAGTTATCAATATTATATAGAATATTTTGGGTGATTATTATCACTATTAAATATTTATTATGATTATAATTTTGATGATAATAGAAATATTGTAGTATTGATAATCATATATTGGTGGATGTAATGATCAAATTATATAATAATGACAATTTGTATTAAATGACTTGATGATTAATTTATAGATCACCTAGCGAGGCAATACAAACTCTTACTTTTAATTTGAATTTAGATATGTTTAGAAAAATTACTCCCAAGTATTTGATTTGAGAAATTTCTAATTCATTCAGTTGCTCTAGTTGTTAAATGTTAAAAAGATTGGACTTCTTATATATGCTATGAGGATGAAGTGAACAAGGGGAAGATTACAAGGTTCTTATATTAAAGTTGATATATATATATATATATATATATCTTTCTTAAAGTGTAAGTAACACAATATACATTCAGGATTTTATTCAACCTACAAGATTTTATGATATCATATATCATACTCACACATCAGATAAAAATCCAAGACACCTTCAAAATATCGAGTGTATTGAAAATTAAAAATTAAGATTTTTTAATTCATAGATAAAAATTGTTACACTTTTTCATGAATTATATAATATATTGTATCAGAAAACCATATGTATACAAATGAACACACAATATTATTAGAACCCTATTGTTTACAAGTCTCACAAAGCATATAGGTCTGATTTAATATGAAGTATTATGCTTTGATTCATTAAACATCATTGTCTAATGAGAGGATAAATTTCTTATAAATTTATCACTCTCTCTAATTGATAAAAAAATTATTCAATGTATTTCATATAAAGAAAACATATTATACATACAATGAGTCTCTATGTGTAACATCTCCATCATAAATCGTTATGTTATTTATATTTATGTTATTATGATTAGAGATTGAGTGCAAGGATACATTAGACATCCTTTAACTCTGGATAGCTATGTACTCCAAAGTAGATTGTATGTACTTGGTAGTATCACAACCTAGTGTCATTCAGTTTATAGTATAATGATAAGAAACATGTCGTTCACATGGAGATACAGGTTAGAAATGGCTAGAATTGAAGATAAGTATCCTTATTGTAGCTCTTTATTGCTACCTATTTAACCCCTCGGAGTAGGAACCACTTGTAAAAGAAAGTAGAGTCACCACTTGTCACACACTAAGACCAATGAAGAACTCAAAATCACTTTCATATATGATAAGTTCTAACTATCCCCTAAAGGTGATAATTTCTCTTGAAGGCATAGTAAAATGTGTGTTTTATTTTTCTTGAAGGCTCTTAAGTCACAATATATTTGAATGACTTCTAAAGGTACTTGATTCATTGGTGACATTAATTGCCTTGTCAATCTTCAAATCTAACCACTCCCAAGGAATGTATCCCAAAAATTGGTACTATTAAAATATGTGACAACCCAATGTGGTCCAATTTATAGTATAATAGTACAAAATAGGTTGTTTCCATGGATGTATGTGTCAAAAATAGCTAAAATTGAATAGAAGTGTCATTGTTATAATTCTTTATTGTTATTTGTTTAACCTCTTGGGTACAAACCACTTTTAGAAAAGGGTTGAGTCATCAATTATGGTACACTATGGCAAATAGAAAACTCCCAAATCACTTTCAAGCATAATAAGTTCCAACTTTACCCTAAAGATGATGATTTAGTCACTCCAAAGAAACTACTTCTATTATGAAGACATCACTCTAGAGACTATGTTCTAACCTTCCCAAAAAGCACAACTCCAAAGGCTATTTGCTTAGTATAAGATCTTTGCTTTACAATTTTGTGGTACTTTCAACACTACAACTCACTTTAGACCATCAAGGCATTGCTTCATTCCTTCAAAACTATTGGGATCCTAGACCCTAACCTCAAGCACTAGTAATCACACACAATTAGCCACTTTTTTCCTACTATAAAGATTCCCCTCTACTACTAACCAAAGACATACAACAAATACTCAAAATCAAGTAAAAGTGACAAAGAGCTTTTGGCTCTTTCACTTTATTCAACTTACATGGATTGAATTAATCATTTACAAGGAGCTGAAGCTTTAAATAATACTTCCTACTTAGACTAAAGAAAATATAATGGTGGAAAAAGTAGCATGAATCTATCAAGATTGCACTTCACTACATCTACACTATAAAATTGTCTTATTATCTTACCGTTTCCTACCTTGATCTCTTGTATACTAATAATTACCATCCATATATCTTGGGGGAGCTACTAACTCTTTCCCAAATAAACTTCCTACTTTAATGTCTTTGGACATCTTCATACTCAAAGATTACAATACAAAGATCTTACAACTAAGAAAGTCTTACAGTTAAGAAAATATTTTAACAAAGAAAATCTTATTCAAAAAAGGTTTCTTTAACTCCAAATACTATTGAAAATAATTACATTTGCTACTAATTATTTGAATTATGAGTCATCTTTCCTTTGGTTATATCTTCTTTGATATAGGTTAACTAATGTCCAAGATCTTTGAAAGATTTTTTTTCTTTATACTCATAGTTTGTTCTTTGTCTTGATGTTGAAGAGCTCTATGCTTTTGTTTGTGATCATCTTTACTAAGGCGATTTGGCATATTGCTCTTGCTTCCTTTCTTCTTCTTCAGTTCTTCTTGTATAGCCTCCAACTAAAGAGCAACCTCCTTGTATTCCTCTGTCACCTTTGAAACCCTAGAGAGTTTGGAAACTTCAAATGCTTGTAATATTTTCTACAAACCTCCAAACGCTGCAATTTTGATGTTAGTGGAAATTCATTGAGAAGATGTTTCTAATGAGCTAAATATCACTCTAGTTGAAAATTTAACCACAAATATGTTAGCCCCAAAGTGAATTTAGTAAAGGATCATTTGTGTAAAAGACCAATGAGAGAAATAGAATAATGGAAGTTCACATTTGGAAACTCTAGCTTGAGAGGAACTCAGAATGCGTAGTACATGCTTGGGCTTTGGTATTTATATAGAAGCTAAATACAAAGCTCCCAAGAAGCACCCAAGGAAGGCTCCATCTAGAAGTTGTCTATCTTGGAGTGCAAGCCAAGTGTCTACTTGACATACAAGCTAAACTAACCATTTACTTGATATACAAGTTATTAAAACCTTGGGAATTTCTTGGAAGCTTCTTATTAAGAAGCTTCCTAGATGCTTCTGAAACATTCTTATTTTTCCTAGATTATGCTAGTTCTATCTTTTTTAGCTATTATTAGTTGATTATGCTTACTCATTAGCTCTTATTAACTCTTTTTTAACTCCATATTATTACATATTCTCCCACTGCTAGTTGGTGACATCCTCATTGCCATGGAGTCTTTTAACTCATGTATGGTAGTTTGCTTATTTTTGGAGATGAGGAAGAGGTTCTTATGTGGAGTTGTGAAGGAGATATCCTTTCCAAAGGACCTCATGCTCAAGTTGTCATTGGTAGCTATTGTAACAGTATGGAGTTTAGCGACATAGTTAGTAAGGCTAACAAAGTAGAGAATAAGCTAAATTAGCCTAGAATATTCCAAAAGCATCTAGGAAGCTTCTTGGGAAGCTTTCCGACTAGTTAACTTGCACTCCAAGCAAGTGGCTTCTAGAAGGAAGCTTCTAACTAGCTTAGTTTGCATGCCAAGTAGGCGGCTTCTAGAAGCAAGCTTCTTGAGAAGCTTCCTAGTTAACTTGGCTTGCACTTTAAGAAAGCGGCTCAAGGAAGCTTCTTGAGAAGCTTCTCAAGGGCCTTGTATGCTACTTATAAATATCAAAGCCGAAGCTCATGCTAGGTATTTGGAGTTTTCCTTCATTCAAGTGTCCCAATGTGAGTTTCTATTCTCTTATTTCTCTCCTCGGTCTCGGTCTCGGTCTCTTATATTGGTATCAGAGCAGGAATGGGATGGATGGAATTTATGGACCACCAAATCCACTTCCACCAAACCATTGGGATTTTTGCGTCCAAATTCTACCCAAGCATTTTTTCACATAGTTCATTACCTCGCACTTTGGATAAGATTTTCTGCATATAATCACCATATATGAGGAACCCTTGGTGCTTCCGGTTGTATCTTATGGAGAATGGTGGACGTGTTGTTTCTATGCATTAGTAAATTAGATAGATTGGGAGTGGTGTGATAGAGTAGCAACCATGGCGGCAATACCCAATGTTATCCTTGCTATGCAACAATAAATTGAGAACCTTACTCGATTGTTGGATGAACAAGATCTTTGACAACAAGAGCAAGTGGAGAGAGTACCAATTTGAGAAGGAGAAGATTGGATCAGATTCCCTAAACCCAAGGTATTTGAAGGTAAGAATCTTTCGGGTGCAGTGGAGAATTTTTTGTTTGATTGTGAACATTATTTTGAAGCTACCAATCTACAAGACGAGCAAAAATATATTCTCTTGGCTTCTAGCCAATTGGATGGAGTAGCAAAGCTATGGTGGAGATTCCGAGTGGAGCGAGCTAAATGACAAATTGTTGCACCAATCTTGACATGGGCTGAACGACAAATTGTTGTACCAATCTTGACATGGGCAGAATTCAAAAGCGTAATAATTAGTTGGTTCCAAGCTATAAATGCCACACGAGCTACACTGGATAAGTTGGCAGAGTTAAAACAAATTGGCTCTGTAAGAGGTTACATCACGCAGTTCCAAAACACCATCATGCAAATTCCAGATATATTGGAAGGTGAAGCTTTGGATTGATTTGTGAGGGGCTTGAAGGCGAGAACCAAATTAGAGGTTACCATGGAAGAGCCACAACACTTGGAGGAAGCCATGCGGTTGGCCGAATGTTTTGATTCCTTGGTGGCAACAACTTGGTCTCAACCTCGACTACCATAAAGCCTACCAATACACTACACACAAGTGGAGGAGCCAACACCAATGGAGATTGATCCCATTCAACGAAGACCACTTGGCATGGCAAATAGAGAGAAACTGCAACAAAATGGTGGTTATTTTTATTGTTGCCAATTGGAGCATTGCATTGTTGAATGTCCACTCAAGAATGGAAGACCTCGACAAGTTGCCTAGGTGGAGGTTGTGGAACAGAATGATCAAAGAAAAGAAGAATCCCTATAGGAGATTTTGAGCCGCCTATTGGGAGCTTGATTAGTTCCAACGGGATTGAAGGCTTGACCTATCAAGTTTGCTTCACTTGCAAGGTACAATATCTATTCAGGATTGTAGGATTTTGGTTGATTCTAGAAGTTCGAAGAATTGCATCTCTATGCAAGTAGTGAAGGAATTGGGTATTCATATCAAGCCAATGATTGGAAGTAGTTTGATGATGGCGGATGGTAGAAAGGGTTCTATATTCCGCACCTCGCATCCTATTACCTTCAAGATTGGGAAGGAGTATTTGGAGTGTATGAGGTTTGTAGTGGCACCTCTACACTATGATATCATTTTGAGTCTACCTTGGCTTGAATATCATAAGGTTTAATTTGATTGGACCCGACACCAAATTCAAGTACAACACCAAGGTAGGAATTTCCAATAAATTGTCTGGTACCTTTGAGTGAGACACCTAAGAATAGTCAGTCCCAAGATGGGAAGTTTGTTGAGAAGGTAGCCATAGAGCAAACCTGGAAGGGAGATGAGTCCCAAGATGGGAATTTTGCCAAGAAGGCAACCAAGGAGCAAGCTTGGAAGAGAGATGAGTTCCTAGAATGGAAGTTTGTTAGTAAAGCAGCCATAGAGCAAGCTTTGGAGGAAGATAAGTCTATATTCACGATGTGGATCAAGCTGATTGCACAAGGACAATTTGCGGAGGGCCGAGAGCCTCATCAAGCAATGGTTGATTGGATAGTTAAGGAGTTTGCGGACGTGTTTCTGGATGATCTCCCAAAAGGATTACCCTTTGATTGAGATATGCCCTTCACGATCAAGTTATTGCCAGGGAGTACTCTAGTGAGTAGACCAATCTATTGGCTCTCACCAGAGGAGTTCAAGGAGTTGCAAACAACACTAATAAAGTTGTTGGAGAACTTCATACGACATAGTACCTCTCCTTGGAGAGCACCGGTACTATTTGTTCCAAAAAAGGATGGAGGACTTTGTTATGTATTGATTATTGTGGGTTAATAAGCAAACCGTGAAGAATGCATATCCCTTGCCTTAGATCAATGACTTGCTTGATCAACTAAGTGTAGCTCTTATTTTCCAAGTTAGATCTTCATAGCGGTTATTGGCAAATTCCTATTGATAGAGAGGATGTGCAAAAGACTGCCTTTTGCACAAGGTATGGGCATTTTGAATAGAGAGTTTAATCTTTTGGACTCACCAATGCTCCAACAATCTTCACGGAACAGATGCATTGGGTGTTGGATGGACTATTGGAGCAATCTATAATGGTGTTCTTGGATGGTATCTTAATCTATAGCAAGATAGAGGCATAACATGTGAATCATGTACAAAAAGTCTAAGACGACTATGACTACCTAAGACGACTACAACAATGGAAATTTTACTGCAAGAAGTTGAAGTGTGCCTTTTGGCAGAAGGAGGTTATCTTCTTGGGTCATAAGATCTCATTAGAGGGGATTAAGATGGAGGAAGAGAAAATCAAGGCCATTACTGATTGGCCTACTCCAAAGGATGCTACAAAAGTATGGGCATTCAATAGATTGGCCAGTTTTACCGACGGTTCATCCATCATTATGCTCATGTGGCTAGACCATTGACTGACCTCTTGTGAAAGAACTTGAGTTTCCAATGGACTACCAAGCATGAAGAAGCATTCCAGAAGTTAAAGCATATGGTGTTTTCAAGACCCATTCTTCAACCATGTGATCCTCAACTACCTTGTGTGGTTGATTTTGATGCTTCTAACTTTGCAATTGGAGCCGTGCTACAACAAGAATTCCCAAATAAACTTCATCCCATTGCCTTTGTGTCTTGCCGACTCAATATGGCTGAACAAAACTTCTCTGCTTGAGATCAAGAAAAACTTGCAATGGTATACACTACCAAGGTATGGAGGCATTACCTCTTGGGGAAACAAGTGAACATGCAAACTGATCACAAACCATTGTTGCAGACCTTACACTTGGAACACATGAAGAGTTGACATCATCGATGGGAGGAACAACTCCAACTGTATGACATCAAACTTGAGTACAAACTAGGTTGGTTTCATGTCATCCCTAATACTTTATCATGACTACCTGATTTGAAGTCTCTTCCTCTCATCACAGCGGCAATTTCAATGGTGTCAGTTGACTCCAAGGTCCAAAACAAGTTTCAGTTAGCTCTACACCAAGATCCCTTCTTCCAAATGGTATATGGTCACCTTATGGCATGTGATAAGGAGTAGAACACCTTCTCCATCAAGGAGGGCCTTTTATTTCATGAGGAACGGATCTATGTTCCAGCTAAAGGTGATCTTTGACTTGTGTGACTTCAAGAAGCCCATGATTTACCCATCGCTGGTCATATGGGTATGGACAAGACCTTGGGTACCCTCCAACGTCAATGGTAGTGGCCCACGAGACATGACACGAGATGACACAAGATGTTCAAGAATTTGTCCAAACGTGTGAGAGCTACCAATGTAACAAGGCCGGCAACCAGAAGCCGAGTGGACTTCTTCAACCACTCGCCATTCTATCCGCTCATTGGGAGTATGTGAGCTTGGATCTCATCATATCTTTGCCAAAGACAAAACAAGGACATACCACAATTGTGGTGTTTGTGGATAATCTTAATAAGCAAATCCACTTGGCACCAACCTGTGATACCATGGATGCTCCAACCTTAGCACAAATTGACTTTGACAGTGTCTTCAAGCATCATGAGATGCCACGTGTACTCATCTCCGACCGTGATCCTTGATTTATTGGGAAGTTTTGGCAAGCACTCTTCGAGATACTCGGCACCAAGCTTGCTTTGTCCATGGCCTATCATCCTCAAGCTGACGGACAAACCAAACGTGCAAATCGTACATTGAAGGATATGTTGCATGCCTTTGTCAATGTCCACCATACCAATTGGGATGAATGTCTTGTAATTGCAGAATTTGCCTACAACAATTCCAAATAGGCAAGCACCAAATTTTCTCCTTTCTTTCTCAATTTTGGCCAAGATCCGTTTGTTCCAAATTCTATTCTTGCTCCCCCTCCATCTCAGGTTCCTCATATTTCCACATTCTTGACCACTATATCCCACTCTCTCCAACAAGCCAAGTCTCACCTCCTTGTTGCTCAGAATCACCAAAAACAATATGCGGACCACCATCATCTTGATCTCACCTTTGAAGTTGGTGAAAAAGTCATGCTATCCTCTAGTAACCTATCTCTCCCACTTGATACCCAAGTTCATAATCTTGCCCCTAATTGGATAGGACCCTTTGATATCACCCAAATTGTCTCTCTAGTTGCTTATCAACTTGCCTTGCCTTGTCATATGCATATCTATCATGTCTTTCATGTTTCCAAGTTGAAACCCTTTGTTCCTAACCCCTCTTCCTTTTCCTCTCAAGTCCAACCTCGCCCTCTTCCTATCCCTATCAACGATCATGAGGAGTACAAAGTTGATCGTATCCTTACACGTTGCCATATTCTACAAGGCCGTCGCCAACATACGGAGTACAAGGTCCTTTGGAAAGGGTATCCCTTTCATGATGCCACATGGGAACCTCTTTCTCACCTCCAAAATGCACAGATGGTCATCCAAGAATTTGAAGCTTCATTGGCAATGAGGACGTCACCAACTAGCGGCGGGGAAATATGTAATAGTATGGAGTTTAGCGACATAATTAGTAAGGCTAACAAAGTAGAGAATAAGCCAAATTAGCCTAGAATATTCCAAAAGCATCTAGGAAGCTTGTTGGGAAGCTTCGCGACTAGTTAACTTGCACTCCAAGCAAGTAGCTTCTAGAAGGAAGCTTCTAGAAGCTTCTAACTAGCTTAGCTTGTACGCCAAGTAGGCGGCTTCTAGAAAGAAGCTTCTTGAGAAGCTTCATAGTTAATTTGGCTTACACTCTAAGAAAGCGGCTCAAGGAAGCTTCTTGAGAAGCTTCTCAAGGGCCTTGTATGCTCCCTATAAATACCAAAACCAAAGCTCATGCTAGGTATTCAAAGTTTTCCCTCATTCAAGTGTCCCAATGTAAGTTTCTATTCTCATATTTCTCTCCTTGGTCTTTGTCTTTTACAACTATGTTGGATTGCTCTTTAGACAAGAATATACTTGACTTTGTATTTTTCATGATTTTTATAGGAGTTTGGTTGGAGGAGACATAGATTGGATACAAATATAAAAAGGAAAATAGGTTAGAAAAAAAGGGTTTAATTTTGAAATATGGAAGACAAGATGGATCTTCATGTGACTAGGAAATGCAAGTTTGTAAACAACAAGAGAAATAATCTCAATAATATCAAATGTGCTTATCCAATTTGAAGTAAGTTTATAAACTTGGATGTCAAGTGAGAAAAGAAGGTTCCTAGAGGAAAGCATGACCTTATTTTCTATTTGGAAGATGAGATTTTAGATATCAAAGATAAAAATTGTCACAATAATGTCTATCAACATATTGCTTTTAACAATTTTAAACAACAAGAAGATGACACTTGGCTTGGTGTAAGGATGCAAATAGCATGGAAGAAGGTGGAAGAATGAGGAACATGAGATGGTGGTGGAGAAATAAGAGAACTGAGAACAAGTGGATATTACCATAACTAAGTAATAAGGAAGAAAATTGGATACTTGCTTGCTAATAATTTTTGTAAGCTAACTCAACAACCATAAGATAAGTATCCCAATTGGTGTGATGAATGCTGATAAAGGCATATAGCTTATATTTCAAAGTGAAATTTTCTTGTTTGATTTACCTATCAATTTGAAGATGATAGGCTATAAATTAGGCAAGCTTGGTGCCAGGTAGTTTGAAGAGCGCTTGCCAAAATTTACTAGTGAATAGAGGATCATATTCAAAGATTAGAACCCTTGGCATCCTATGGTGCTTGAAGTCAGTGTGAAGTAAATATTGGTCAACATTAGAACATATTTTATATCCATGTTAGGTGCTAAATGAATATGCTTGTTGATTTTATCAATAAAAACCATGATTGTTGTATGCTTTGGTCCATCTTTGGTAAGGATATGATGAGATCTAAGCTCACATGTTCTTATAAGGCAAATGGAATTGGTAGTGATGGAAGTAGTACACCTCACTTTACAAGATAGACAACCACACAAGATTGGAAAAATTCTTGAACCTCATATGTCATGTTTGGTCACCACTACTTGCATTATAGGTATTGAATATCTTGTACACTCGCTTGTGTAATATCAACAGCTAGACATATTATCTAGAGGTGAAAATTGGCTTGGTAATATCTAGAAAGATGTATATATAATTGACTAAGTAGATCAGATAGAGGTATCACCAAAAGACTACTTCTACAGATAGGGTAGGAGTCAAAAGTAGCTTGAAAATTTTAGAGCCAATTTTGGAGGTGTAAATGGATGAATTAGATCTCAAAAATATGAAAATTTGTTCATTAGGTGATAAAAGGCTAGCCATCTTCCCCACTGTTTGTCTTTTCAAGAGCTTCCCAATGGTACCTCATCCATGCAATTTTGAGATTCCTATAAGAAGATTCCCTCTGATCAGAGTTTGTTTGACCAACCAAATTGGACCAAAATCAACATGTCACCCATGCATACATCTAATCTAAGGGTAGAGCTTGTTGGTATGTCACCAATCTATGTATCTAATCCAAGGGTAGAGCTTCCTTTGAGGGAATCTTCTTAGCTATATAATAAAGACAAGGTGCTCCTTTGGGGCATTGGAGTGTTAAGTATGAAGCTTTGTGTTTCCTCTTTTGGGTTTTCTCTTGGGGGTTCTCATGTCCTTGGAACAATACACCATGCTCCCAAAAATTGGTAAATTATGCATTTCTTGAAGTTGCATAAGTTGCAAATCATAGTTGGAATATAAATTCAATACTCACAAAATAAAAAATAATTCCTGAATGAAAAGGTGAAATATTCCTTGTCATGTGGTACAAAGAAACTTTGCACAAGATGAAAGAAGAGATCTTGTTGTAAAGAATCCTTGAACTCTCTTTGTATCTTCAAGTTTGTCAACATCATGATGATATACTATTACAAGAGATTTAGGAAGAATTCTAGATCAAGTCTTTGTGATAGAGCATCAAGAATGACATGAACACTTCCTAATTGTAATTAAATTTGATTTAAAAAATTCATAGTTGTTTCTCCTATCAATGATAAAGAATATTTTATACTCCAAATGCAAAGTATACAATAAAATTTTATGATCGGTTTGCATTATCACTTTTTTTCCAAGAGATAATATCTCCACACCTTTGTTGCATATACCATTGCAAGTTTTTCTTGATCCCAAGCAAAATAATTCCTTTCAATTTCATTTATTCATATGTCTTGAAGATAAAATCTCCGTAGTTTTATTAGATACTTCCTCTTGCTTGGTATTCCAATTGAAGATTTCTATCTTCTCTAAGAGATTAGCTAATGGTGCGGCCATATGAGCATAATAGTGGATGAATTGTTGGTAAAAACTTGCAAATCCATTAAATTGTCAAACTTATGTACCATCCTTATGAGTAGGCCAATCAATTATGGCCCTGACTTTCTCATCTTCCATCTTGGCCCCTTGTGTTGAAACCTTATGGCCTAAGAAGGTAACTTCCTTTTGCCAAAAAGTACACTTTGACTTCTATAATAGAACTTCCATTGTCTTGGCCAGCTTAAGACTTCTCTTACATGGTTCTTGTGTTTTTCCTCCATCTTATTGTAAATTAAAATTTCATCCAAGAACACTACCACGTATCTATTTTATAGCACCTCCAACACCCAAAGCATTTGATCCATAAAAATTGTTGGGATATTGATGAGCGCAAAAGGTAAAATTATCCATTCAAGATACCTATACATAGTATGAAAGGAAGTCTTTTGTACATCTTTACCATCAACTAGAATTTTCTAATAGCCATTTCAAATATATAACTTTGAGAAGTATTGTGCTCCACTTAATTGATCCAACAAGTCATCTATTCAAGGCAAGGGATATACATTTTTCATAGGTTGTTTATTAAGACCATGATAATCAATAAATAATCAAAGCATTTTATCCTTCCTTGGTACAAAGAGTACTAGTGCTTCCGAGAGATGTACTATGTTGTACAAAATCCTTCTCCAACAACTCAATTAGCATTGCTCAAATTTCTTCTAAATTACCTGAATAGATTGGTCTACTCATTAGAGCATTATCTAGCAATAGCTTAATCTTGAAGGAGATACCACCTCAATCACAAAGTAACCATTTTGAATGATCATTTGGATATATATATATAAAACGCGGATACTATTTGATCAACTACTAATTTGTGAAGTAAAAAAGAATATGTTCCTCCAAAGAATATCTACATCATAAAAAAAGAATATCTTCTTCCAAAGCTTACTACACAATGGCTACATTGACAAACTTTCCATCTTGGGATTGACTACTATTAGATGTCTTTCTTATAGATAACAAACAACCTAGTTTTTAGTTCTTACCTTGGATGTTGTACTTTAATTTTTCATCAAGTCTAATCAAACTAAACCCTATAACATTCAAGTCAAGGATGACCTAGAATGACATTGTAGCATAAGGGGATTATTACAAACCTCATGCACTCAAAGTAATATTTCTTACTCTTGAATGAAAAAGGTCATAAGGTTTGGAATGCAAGACACTTTCTACCATCGGCAGTCATCAACTTGTGCATAATATTTGCTTTATAAGAATACCTAATTCCTTTGCTAATTGCATGAACATGAAATTCTTAAAACTCTTGCAATCAACCAAAACTCTATAACCATAATTAGATATCATATTGTACAAGTGAAGAGATAGAGCCTTTGATCTCATGGGAACTAATCAAGTTCTGCATAAGTGGCTTGATATCTGACTCCTCATTTTCTTGATCATCATACTCCAAGAACTCCATCTGGGCAATTGGTTGAGGTTGTTTATTCCTATTTGGAAATTTAGTAATGCAATGTCCAATTTGGCAACAATAGAAGCAACCACCATTTTATCACAACCACTCTCAATCTACCATACCAAGTGTTCTTTGTTGGATGACATCAATCTCCATTAGTGTTGGTTCATCTACTTGTGCTTGGTGTTTTTGTAGGTTTTATGGAGGTCTGGGTCAAGACCAAGGAGTAAAAGTGCTTAGCCATTTGCATAACTTCTTTCAGATGTTTAGATTCACGCTTAGTGACTTCTAATCTGGTATGTGACTTTAAGCCTCTCACAAATCAAACTAAATCTTTTCCTTATTTTATATTTGGAATCAACATCATAGTGTTTACAATTGACAAATATAAATTCTCACAAAACCAACTTGTCTGAATTTTACCAATCAATCTCATGCAACTTGTGCAACATTCATTGCTTGAAATCTCTTAATCATTGCACTCTTGAAGTCTTCCCATGTTGAAATTTAAACAACAAATTTTTTTTGAGTATGCTCCACTTGGAATTGCTATCATAATTTTGCCACTCCATCTAATTGGTTTGAAGCTAATATGATTCATTATTAATCATCTAAAAGATTTGTGACTTCAAAATAATATTCACAATCAAACACAAAATTATATTGCACTTAATAGATTCTTGCTTTCAAATCCATTCATTTTTGGAAATTAAACTCAATCTTCTCCTTATCAAAATGTTTCTTGTCTCCAATTGCTATTGTCATTGCTCATCATGATCTCTTTCTCCCAATAATCAAGTAAGATGCTTAATTTGTTATTGTGTAATAATGGTAACTTCATGCATTACTACCATGACTAATACTCTACGACACTATCTACTTGTACTTATCTAGATGAACATGTAAATAAAACACATTGACCACTCTTTATAAGTTAAAATCAAAATGATAAATGGTCCATCAAATAAAGTGATTGCATTCAAAAAATTCTAGCCAAAGCATAAAGTGATGAACTATTGGAAATGGTGCTTTGGTAATACATAAATACAAAATCCTAGTGGTTTGAGGAGAACTGATTTGGTGATCTATAGATTCCATCTATTCCATTCTTGCTTTGATATCAATGTAAAAAACAGAAGAATAGAGTATCACATTAGAAACTCTTGCTTGAGTGGAACCTCAATTACCTTGCATGCACTTGGGTTTTGGTATTTATATAGAAGCTAAATATAAGGCTCCCAAGAAGCTTCCAAGGAGGATTTCTTTTAGAAACCACCTTTCTTGGAATGCAAACCAAGCTAGTTATCTACTTGGAATTTAAGCTAAGCTAGCCATTTATTTGGCATACAAGCTACTCAAACCTTAGAGAAGCTCCTAGAAGCTTCTTGTCAAGAACCTCCCTAGATGCTTCTAGGAAATTCTACCAAAAAGCTTCATAAATACTGCTAGAAAATTCTTACATTTCTAGATTATGCTAGTTCTACCTCTTTTAGCTAGTATTAGCTTATTCTATTAATTCATTAGCTCCTACTAAATCTCTTTTTTAACTCTATATTATTACAATTCAGGTGAAGAATTTTAAAGTAGCAACTAAGATGGCCCACAGAATTCCAAAATAGAGGAACTATTTTCAAAACATAAAATTATATCTCCTTAACTACAAAATAAATAAAGAAAAGAAAAGACAATCACAAAATGCATAGATCTATGTACATAATATCATCCATTGACTTTATGAGATCAACATTTTATAGCTTCAATCAAAAAGCTACCCTGATGCAGTCTGCTATACCTTTTACTTAATCTGATAAACTTTATTTCCAGTACTTGAAGAAATAACTAACATACATTATACCTCTAGATAAAAATATATTCCAAGTAAATGGTATGCCTTTGGTAACACCTCTATTAGAATCCATGTATAGTTGTTGTTGATTAGCAAATGATTGCAACGATTTATGTACATAGGATCTCCTACTTGCTCCATGAGGTCAAGGTTACACACTATGCACTTAAAAGCTACCATGATGCACTATGATTTATTTTTTTACTTAAATTTATATAATTCATTTCAGTATGTTATATCAATAAGAAGTACGTGACATAGATTATAACTAAATTAAAACAAATTGAAAAATCTGATGATGTTAGTTAAATAACCACCAAAGTAGATGATGTTGCTTGAATTTATCTGATGGATATTTATTATAGTTCTCTATCTAATTTACAATACCAAAATTAGACTTCATGATCCTCAATCACCACTTGAGTTAAACTAATCAACTATCTATTGTGATTGTATATGTTGTATGTGTTTTCTTGAACTTATCAACAGAGGTCTTGTGAGATTAATTTATTTGTCCATACTTTGTAGTAGTTTTGCTTAAGCAATACATAACACTACCTTGGATTTAAGTGTGTAGTATGTGGATTTAAGTGTGTAGAAAAGCAACTAATGATGGTGCAATGCAATACTTGCATCAACTTACCCAAATCAAATGTAGAAGAGAAACCTAAAAGACAAGTAAATGGGATAAAAGAGAACAAATGGATCAAACATTACAGATGATGTACTCCAACTACTATGAATATCTCAATAGCATCTTATTTATACTTGGGGTAGGTATAGACTTGCTTCTTAAAGAAGTTAATTATTAAATTTCCACCCAAGTTGTTGTAATATTGTGAGGACATGAGAATTCCTAAGAGAAACACAAGAGAAGAAACACAAATCTTCAACACTCAATATTCCAATGCCCCAAAGGAGCACCTTGCCTTTATGATATAGCAAAGAGGATCTTTTCAAAGGAAGCTTCACCCTTGGATCAGATATATGGATTGATGACATATCAAATACCTCCACTCTTAGATTAATTGCATGAGCGAGTGACATGTTGGTCCTATTTGGTCAAACTAGTTTGACCAAAGGGAATCTTTAGGGAATAGTATTTTAGGAATTCCAGAATCTCATGGGTGAGTTACTATTAGGAAGCTCTTGACAAGACAAATAGTGAGGGAGAAGGCAAGTTTTTGGCCAATGGAAAGCAAACTATCCATTTTTTAGGGCTAATTCATTTGTTTAGGCTCCTAAAATTGTCTAATATTCTTTGAAATTTTCAAAGTATTTTTGGCTCATGCACTATCAGGGAAAGTATCCTTTTAGTGACATCTCTATCTGATCTACTTAGTCCATCATATAAAACATCCTCCTAGATGTTACCGAGCCAATTTCCACCTCTAGATAATATGTCTAGCTATTGGTATTACAATTAATCCATTTGTAAGAAGGTTCCACAACACCTTATAGCCAAAGTCTATAAAAGGCTCTCAATTACCCTACTTGTTCCTTGTGAAGATTTTTTAATATATTTTAAATTTTTCTTCAAGAAAATTCCTATTTACTTTTTGGAGTATCTTTAATTTTTTTTAGTAATTTATATGATAAAATTTCATTAAACTACCATGATGAATTTCAATACCATCAAATATCTTCCTTTCTCTATTAAATGTTCCTTATTAGGTGCTCAAATTTCAAACACTTGATGTAGATTTAAGGATCATAAAGATGACAAAAAGCTCCTATATAGTATTATAAATAAAGTGATTCTTCTTATTAACTTCTTTCTCCATATGTTATTGATATCCACAATAGACTATATAATTTTCAAGGATTTGATAGATTCATACTCATTGTGATTATAACAATGATTATAGGCTAGTAGAATTTGAATTCAATCAAGAAGAAAGGATAGATTGGAGTTGAAAGGTTTCAATTTGGAGATGTACAAGATAAGATGAACAAAATATGGTTATGAGATCAAGTCGATCAATTATAAGAAAAACATTTGTAAGAATAAATAAGAGACCAATCCTATTTAGAGCAAGTTTCAATTTTTTATATTAGAGGATAAGGGAAGGTTATGATTAAAGAGCAACACAATATCATTGATTACAAAATATATATATCATTATAGTAGATATATGCACATTGCTTTAAAAATTCTGTTTTATATAAAGATTAGCTTTGGTTTTTTTTCAAAAAGAAGATAAGATGGATAAGAAGGTGAAATTGAAAGGAATTTAGATGTTGGAAGAGGGAATAAACTATTAAGAATAAGGAGTCTTTGTAATCTTTAAGAAAATAAAATAAAATCCCTTCAAATAACTGTACTTGCTTGCTTGAAATCATGTATATAGACTTGACCATACAACTAATAGGAGAGTATTTTATTCAACTTCAAAATTTCATTAAGCATATATTTTAAGTTATGGTTGGTTTGCTTAGTTTGATTTTGTATATGGGATTGTAAGAATTGGATATGGCTAATTTTATGCCTATAATCTTGAATAATGCTAATCAATGAACTATAAATTGCAATAAGATTCAAGTTTCCTTGGAGGATAAAAACTATAAAAATAAAAAGACAATTAGAGCTTGGACATCGAAAAAGACCAAGGAGTAAAATAAGAGAATGGAAGATCACAATAGAACTCTTAAATGAAGGAAAATCCAAATGCCTTGCTTCAGCTTAGACTTTGGTATTTATAAGGAAGCTAAGTATAAGGATCCCAAGAAGTTTTCAAAGAGGGTTAATTCTAGAAGTTATCTTTCTTTGGGTCCAAGCCAAGCTAGTCATCTACTTGGTGTACAAGCTAAGCCAACCATTTATTTAGCCGAAAAGTTACTCCATCTTTGGGAGGTTCTTGAAAGCTTTTCACCAAGAAGCTTCCTAGATATTTCTATAATATTTTTAGGCTAGTTTTACTTGCCTTTTGGTATATTTAGTTTATTATACTAACTCATTAGCTTATGTTAAATTATACATTCTACCACTTCTAGTTGGTGATGTCCTTGTTGCCTTGGAATCTTCCAAACTCTTGTATGGTTGTTTGAGCATTTTGGAGATCATAAAGAGATTCAAAATAGTATCATGAAGGGAATATCCTTTCCATAGGACCTTATACTCAATTTGTCATTGATGGTCATATGGGATGTATCTTGGTGCAAATATACAACTGACTTTGTACTCTCCATGATTTTTAACAAAGATTAGAGGCAGAGGAAGTTGAGTAGGAAAGAAAGCTAGATTAGAAACAAAGGGTTTTAAATTTAGAATATGGAAGACAAGATAGATCTTCATATAACTTGGAAGTGTAAGTCTGTAGGTAACGAGAGAAATGATTTGAGTAATATCAAATGAATTTATCCAATGGGAAGCAAGTTTACAAATTTGAGTGTCAAGAGGGAGAGGGAGGTTACTAGAGAAAAGCACAATCATATCACTTAATTAAAATGTCAAATTATGATATATTTACCAATATATTGTTTTTTTTATTTTGTGCAAAAAAAAGATGAGACTTATCTTGGTGTAAGGATGTAGATAACATAGATAAGAAGGTGCATGTATGAGTGACATGAGATGGTGTTGGTACAAGAAGAGAATTGGGAATGAGTGGACCTTGTCTTTAATTAAGAAAGAACAGAGAAAATCCTATACTTGCTTGCTTGGAATTATTATAGGCAATTTTTTCATCCACAAGGCAAGAATCCCAATTTGTGTGATGAATGTTGACAAAGGTACATAATATATCTTTAAAGATAAAAATTTCTCATTTGGTTTGCCTATTAATTTGAGGATGATACGCCATAGACAATGCAAGCTTGGTGCCAAGTAGCTTGAAGATGCACTTGCTAGAATTTGCTAGTAAATCAAGGATCATTGTTAAGGACAAAAACCCTAGCATCCAATGGTACTTGATGATAATGTCCAAGTAAATCTTGACCAATGTTAGAATATCTACTATATTTGTAAAAGACCAAAACCGAGGAGAGAAGTAGGAGAATGGAAGCTCACATTGGGACACTTGAATGAGGGAAAACTCCAAATGCCTAGCATGAGCTTCGGCCTTGGTATTTATAGGTAGCATACAAGACCCTTGAAGCTTCTCAAGAAGTTTCCTTGAGCCACTTTCTTGGAGTGCAAGCCAAGTTAACTAGGAAGCTTCTCAAGAAGCTTCCTTCTAGAAGCCGCCTACTTGGCGTGCAAGCTAAGCTAGTTAGAAGCTTCTAGAAGCTTCCTTCTAGAAGCTACCTGCTTAGGGCGCAAGTTAACTAGTTGGGAAGCTTCCTAAGAAGCTTCTTAGATGCTTCTAGAATATTCTAGGCTATTTTGTCTTATTCTCTACTTCGTAAGCCCGACTAACTTTGTCACTAAACTCCATATTGTTACATATTCCCCCGCCGCTAGTTGGTGACGTCCTCGTCGCCAGTGAAGCTTCGAATTCCTTGATGGCCATCTGTGCATTCTGGAGGTGAGAAAGAGGTTCCCATGTAGCATCATGAAGGGGATACCCTTTCCAAAGGACCTTGTACTCCGTATGTTGGTGACGGCCTCGTTGAATATGGCAACGCGCAAGGATACGATCAACTTCGTACTCCTCATGATCATTGATAGGGACAGGAAGAGGGGGAGGTTGGACTCGAGAGGAAAAGGAAGAAGGGTTAGGAACAAAGGGTTTCAACTTGGAAATATCAAAGACAGGATGGATACGCATGTGACAAGGTAAGGCAAGACGATAAGCAATAGGAGAGATAATGTGGGTGATATCAAAGGGTTCTATCCAATTAGGAGCAAGTTTACGAACTTGGGTATCAAGTGGGAGAGGGAGGTTACTAGAGGATAGCATGACTTTATCACCAACTTCAAAGGTGAGATCACGACAATGATGGTCTGCATATTGTTTTTGGCGATTCTGAGCAACAAGGAGGTGAGATTTGGCTTGTTGGAGAGATTGGGATATAGTGGTCAAGAATGTAGAAGTATGAGGAACCTGAGAGGGAGGGGGAGCAAGAAGAGAATCTGGAACAAGCAGATCTTGGCCAAAATTGAGAAAGAAGGGAGAAAATCCAGTGCTTGCCTGTTTGGAATTGTTGTAGGCAAATTCTGCAGCTGCAAGACATTCATCCCAATTGGTATGGTGGACATTGACAAAGGCCCGCAACATATCCTCCAATGTACGATTGACGCGTTCGGTTTGTCCATCAGTTTGAGGATGATAGGCCGTGGACAAAGCAAGCTTGGTGCCGAGTATCTGGAAGAGTGCTTGCCAAAACTTCCCGGTAAATCAAGGATCACGGTCGGAGATGAGTACACGTGGCATCCCATGATGCTTGAAGACATTGTTGAAGTAGATTTGCGCTAAGGTTGGAGCATCCACGGTATCACAGGTTGGTGCCAAGTGGATTTGCTTACTAAGCTTATCCACAAACACCACAATTGCGGTGTGTCCTTGTTTTGTCTTTGGCAAGGATGTGATGAGATCCAAGCTCACATGCTCCCAACAAGCGGATGGAATGGCGAGTGGTTGAAGGAGTCCACTCGGCTTCTGGTTGCTGGCCTTGTTCCGTTGGCAACTCTCACATGATCGGACAAAGTCTCGAACATCTCGTGTCATGTTGGGCCACCACCATTGGCGTTGGAGGGTGCCCAAGGTCTTGTCCACTCCCATGTGACCAGCTATTGGTAAATCATGGGCTTCTTGAAGGCGCACAAGTCGAAGATCACCTTTGGTTGGAACATAGATCTGGTCTGCATGGAATAAAAGGCCTTCCTTGAAGGAGAAGGTGTTGTACTCCTTGTCGCGTGCTGTTAGACAACAGTGTACCATTTGGAAGAAGGGATCTTGCTGTAGGGCTAATCGAAACTCATTATGAATCTTGGGATCAATTGACACCGTCGTAATTGCTGCCGTGATGAGAGGAAGAGACTTCAAATCAGGTCGTCGTGATAGAGCATCAGGGATGACATGGAACCGACCTGGTTTGGACTCAAGTTTGATGTCAAATAATTGGAGTTGCTCTTCCCATCGATGATGTCGACTCTTCATGTGCTCTAGGTGTAAGGTCTGCAACAATGGCTTGTGATCAGTTCGCATGATCACTTGTTTCCCCAAGAGATAATGCCTCCATACCTTGGTGGCATATACCATTGCAAGTTGTTCCTGATCTCGAGCAGAGTAATTTCTTTCAGCTGTATTTAGTCGGCAAGACACAAAGGCAATAGGATGTAGTCCATCTAGAAATTCTTATTGCAACACAACTCCAATTGCAAAGTTAGAAGCATCAAAATCAACCACACAAGGTAGTTGAGGATCATATGGTTGAAGAATGGGTCTTGAAGACACCATATGCTTTAACTTTTGGAATGCTTCTTCATGCTTGGTGGTCCATTGGAAGCTCGAGTTCTTTCCCAAGAGGTCAGTCAATGGTGCAGCCACGTGAGCATAATAGTGGATGAACCGTCGGTAAAAACTGGCCAATCCGTTGAACGCTCGTACTTCGGTAACATCCTTTGGGGTAGGCCAATCAGTAATTGCCTTGATCTTCTCTTCTTCCATCTTGATCCCCTCTGATGAGATCTTATGACCCAAGAAGGTAACCTCCTTTTGCCAAAAAGCACACTTTGACTTTTTGCAGTAAAATTTCCACTATCGTAGTCGTCTTAGGACTTCTCGCACATGATTCATGTGTTCTGCCTCTGTCCTACTATAGATTAAGATATCATCTAAGAACACTACCACAGACTGATCCAATAGCCCCTCCAACACCCGATGCATCTGATCCATGAAGACTGCTGGAGCATTAGTGAGTCCGAAAGGTAGAACTCTCCACTCAAAATGTCCATACCTTGTATGAAAGGCAGTCTTTTTCACGTCCTCTCCTTCAATAGGAATTTGCCAATAGCCGCTACAAAGATCTAGCTTGGAAAAGTATTGTGCTCCACTTAATTGATCAAGCAAGTCATCGATCCGAGGCAAGGGATATGCATTCTTCACGGTTTGCTTATTGAGCCCACGGTAATCAATACAGAAACAAAGTCCTCCATCCTTCTTTGGAACAAATAGTACCGGTGCTCCCCAAGGAGAGGTACTATGTTGTATGAAATCCTTCTCCAACAACTCTGTAAGTGTTGTTCGTAACTCCTCTAACTCCTTTGGTGAGAGCCGATAGATTGGTCTACTCACTGGAGTACTCCCGGGCAATAACTCGATCTTGAAGGGCATACCTCAATCAGAGGGTAATCCCTTTGGCAGATCATCCGGAAACACATCTGCAAACTCTTGAACTATCCGATCAACCGTCGCTTGATGCGGCACTTGGCCCTCCTCAGATTGTTCTTGTGCAATCGGCTTGATCCACACTGTGAATACAAACTTATCTTCCTCTAAAGCTTGCTCTATGGCTGCTTCATTAACAAACTTTCCTTCTAGGGACTCATCTCTCTTCCGAGCTTGCTCCATGGTTGCCTTCATGGCAAACTTCCCATCTTGGGACTCATCTCCCTTCCAGATTCGCTCTATGGCTACCTTCTCGACAAACTTCCCATCTTGGGACTGACTATTCTTAGGTGTCTCACTCAGAGGTGCCAGACAACCTAATCGGAAATTCCTACTCTGGTGTTGTACTTGAATTTGGTGTCGGGTCCAATCAAATTGAACCTTATGACATTCAAGCCAAGGTAGACCCAGAATGATATCATAGTGTAGAGGTGCCACTACAAACCTCATACACTCCAAATACTCCTTCCCAATCTTGAAGGTAACAGGATGCAAGGTGCGGAATGCAGAACCCTTTCTACCATCCGCCATCATCAAACTACTTCCAATCACTGGCTTGATAGGAATACCCAATTCCTTTGCTACTTGCATAGACATGCAATTCTTTGAACTTCCAGAATCAACCAAAATTCTACAACCCCGATTAGATATCATACCTTGCAAGTGAAGCAAACTTGCATAGGTCGAGCCTTCAATCCCATTGGAACTAATCAAGCTCCCAGTAGGCGGCTCAAAATCTCCTACTGGGATTCCTCGTTTCACTGATCATTCCGCTCCACAACCTCCACTTGGGCAACTTGTTGAGGTCGTCCATTCTTGAGTGGACATTCAGCAATGCGATGCCCCAACTGGCGACAATAAAAACAACCTCCATTTTGTCGTAATCTTTCTCTATCTGCTATGCCAAGTGGTCTTCGTTGGATAGCATCAATCTCCATTGGTACCGGTTCTTCCACTCGTGGTACTGGTGGGTTTTGTGTAGGTCGAGGTCGAGACCAAGTTGTTGCAACTAAGGAATCAAAACGCTCAGCCAATTGCATGGCTTGTTCTACATTCTGTGGCTCTTGCATGGTCACCTCCAATCTGGTTCGTGACTTCAATCCTCGCACAAATCGATCCAAAACTTCACCTTCTTGGATATCTGGAATTTGCATGATGATGTTCTGAAATTGTGTGATGTAGCTTCTCATTGAGCCAATCTGCCTCAACTCCGCCAATTTATCTTGTGCAGCTCGGGTGGCATTTATAGTCTGAAATCAACCAAGTATTGCATCCTTGAATTCTGCCCATGTAAAAATTGGTGTAACAATTTGTAGTTCAGCTCTTTCTACTTGGAATCGCCACCAAAGTTTTGCCACTCCATCCAGTTGGCTAGAAGCCAAGAAAATTTGTTTCCGCTCGTCTTGAAGATTGGTGGCTTCAAAGTAACGTTCACAGTCAAACAAAAAATTCTCCACTGTGCCTGGAAGATTCTTGCCTTCAAACACCTTGGGTTTCGGAAATCAAATGCGATCTTCTCCATCTCGAACTGGCGCTCTATCTATCTGTTCTTGTCGTTGCTGGTCTCGTTCATCCAACAATCAAGTAAGATGCTCGATTTGTTGTTGCATTGCAAGGATAACATCCGGTATTGCCGCCATTGCTACTACTCTATTCCACTACCTACAATTTATCTAGTTGATTAACACGTAGATACAACACGTCCACCGTTCTCCATAAGTTACAACTGGAAGTATCAAGGGTTCCTCTGACACGGTGATCATATGTAGAAAATCCTGCCCAAAGCTGAGGTGATGAATTGTGTGAAATGATGCTTTGGTAATATCTGGACACGAAAGTCCCAATGGTTTGGCGGAAGTGGATTTGGTGGTCCATAAATTCCATCCATCCCATTCCTGCTCTAATACCAATGTAAAAGACCAAAACCGAGGAGAGAAGTAGGAGAATGGAAGCTCACATTGGGACACTTGAATGAGGGAAAACTCCAAATGCCTAGCATGAGCTTCGGCCTTGGTATTTATAGGTAGCATACAAGACCCTTGAAGCTTCTCAAGAAGTTTCCTTGAGCCACTTTCTTGGAGTGCAAGCCAAGTTAACTAGGAAGCTTCTCAAGAAGCTTCCTTCTAGAAGCCGCCTACTTGGCGTGCAAGCTAAGCTAGTTAGAAGCTTCTAGAAGCTTCCTTCTAGAAGCTACCTGCTTAGGGCGCAAGTTAACTAGTTGGGAAGCTTCCTAAGAAGCTTCTTAGATGCTTCTAGAATATTCTAGGCTATTTTGTCTTATTCTCTACTTCGTAAGCCCGACTAACTTCGTCACTAAACTCCATATTGTTACCATATCTATGGTAGGTGCCAAATGAATATGCTTGTTAAGCTTATCAACAAACACTTAAATTGTTGTATGGCCTTGGTCCATCTTCAGTAAGGATGTGATGAGATTTAAGCTCACATATTTCCATTGAGAAGATGAAATTGGTAGTGTTGAAGTAGTTAATGTAGCTTTTGGCTACCTATGTTGTTGCATAAGTAGCTCTCACAAGATTGGAATATTGTAACAACCAAGTGTCGTTCAAATCCATAATATTTTGGTAAGAATTGATTAATCTCACAAGGATACGAGTTGGAGATGACAAAAACACAAGGTAAAATGTCACAATGATGATCATCTACTATTTTTTATTTAAGCTCTTGGGCAGATTCATTCCTAAGAGAGAGTAATATCATCATATCTAGTGCCCAACAAAAAGATAAATCATGCTCAATATAAATCTAATGCAAATGATTCTTGAATTTGATGGTTCATTCATTACAAAGATCACTTCTCTTCCAAGTTGCAATGCCTTCTTCTTTGGTACAACCAAATTTTGGGTGATATTATGGAGATACTTGTATATGCTCTTATAGTTCTCATTCTCCTCACATAGTGCGGGGTTGTACAAGTTTAGTAGTACTACAAAGTCCTACAAGTAGTAGCCTAATATGCACATAGGAAGAAGGAGTAGGCTCCTCAAAGGATCCAATCACATTGATGACTACAAGCGTGAAGTAGTGTTCCACCCTTCTCAAAAGGCACAACTCCACAAGAGTCCAAGATAGATCATGCTACTTAATCTCTTGATCTAGGGCTTCTATACAATGCTAGTCTTGGGATAGCACATCATTGGATGATCTCTTACTTCTTTTAAGCCACCTACAGGTAAATAATCTAGTCCCACATAAGTGAGTTTGCTTCACTCAAGTGCTTTTGCTCATAATTCAAGATTCCTCATGTCTACCCAATTAAGCATGCAACCACCAATTCATACAAATCATAGAAAAGTACATATACACTAACTCCAAGGTCTTGATGGTATAAAAAAAACTTCATTTAACACAAAAGAAGGATGCACCACATGAACCCGGCAAAAATTGGGCCAAATTCTTTTATATATGTCCTACAAAGGTTCTAAAGAGATCCAATGGCTACAATGTCTTGGAAATCTTCTAATTTCATCAACAATTCACTAAACCTATCTTATCTTATTTAATCTAATCTTTAATAGGCATGGCTCATGTGGAATGGCCACATCAACCTTGTGTCCTTACTATTATTTTATCTTGTAGGTGTCTACATTGGATTGTGTCCAAACTAAGGTCTATTAAGTATGTACATGTACAAAGATCCTTGAGCTATGAATACAAGGTCCATCCTTTCCTAACTATGAGATGCATTGGAAGCATTCTCTACTTCATAAGTTGTAGGTTTTTGTTGGCTATTTTCTCTAGTTGGTCCAAGAGTTGAGTTGATGTATGCCCTATTGTTGCAAGTAGCTCTATCTATTTGTTTTCCAAGTTTGTTTGTTCACTTGGAGCTCTACTATCACTTTGTCACAAACCTTTACTTTTAGCTTGTCTTACATTCTGTTCCAATGCCCAAGGCTTGTTGTAAGCTCCTAAATAAAAAGTTCAATGATAACCTTGAGTTTCTTATAATGGGCTTCCACTAATTTTATCTTGGCATGGGCTTAGTCTATCTCCATTTGTAAGGATATTACCTCCTTGTCTTATGCATAAAGTTGCTTGTCATGTTTGGTTTTTTGTTGTATAACTTTGTTCCTTAGAGTGTCAATGCAGGCCTTCAATTATTGTAGTATACACTCTCATGTAAGCTGGTCCTCCTGGTACTTTTCCAATAAACAATCTTTCTTATGAGAATGATATTTCCTCTCTAGCAAGCTTTTGTTTGACATTTTTTATCTCACTACAAAGTAAGGCCTTACTTTCATACTTGTTTGCGCAAGATAGATGAAGTGCCCTATGAGTGTTGTTGGATCTATGATGATGTTGTCTAGCTCACAATATAATGGTAGGTATTCCTATAGGACCTCCATTGTCAAAGCAACCATGTTGATAATATATACCATCATTAGCCATGAGAGTGATTTGCCATTCTGCTGCAGCTTATGGAGGAGGTCCTCCATTATACTATTTGTATTTTCCCTTGCTTCATTTACTAGAGATGAGCTTGTAGGCTAATCCTTATGATCCTTCTCCATCTCCTTGTGTATTGTGGTTTCATTCTCAACTACACCTATATCTTCCTTCTTGTCTTGTAGTTGCACTCTTATGAACTCTTCCTTCATTTTAAGGACCTCTTCTTTTGTAAGTGATTTCTTATCCAAATTGTGTGGCTTTTTAGCATGGTTTGGCTCCTTTGTATGTGTCTTATCATGTGACTTCCTCCTTGTCACAATTTTTTGTCAATAATACCTAAGACAAAGTCCATGAAGGTGGCTACTTTCTTTGGTGTCCTTATCAAGGGGAAGATAGGGTTTTTGTCCTCTTCCACCATCATTCTCCTTTACAAGAGAGTTACCTCCATTCTTATCTTCATTGGCTGATTGAGATGATTGGACTTTGTTATTTTGGCCCTCAATGTCCACCTCATTATCCTTGATTGGTGATGAAATATGAGTGAACAAGTTGTCATTTCTCAATCTATCATTATTCTTGGAGATGAATTTCCCACAATCCAAGGTATTTTTATAAGGAATTACCTGCTTTGTTTAGATCCTTGTTACCTTTATTTCCTTCTTCTTCTTCATTTGCCCCCTACTTCCACTTTCACTTTATGATATATCTATCACTTGGGTGGTTTATTTATGCTTCTTAGAGGCCTAAAATTTGGGACACATTGTCTTTTTCCAAGAGTTCATCATGTTGTATGATTTCTCCACTAGCATGAACTTGTTGGAGCTTGCATACTTCTCATCCGCCAACTGGTATTTCTTTATTTCTTGCTTTGAATTTGGGTTTGAGCGATGAAAGAGACTCATGTATTTCTTCCTCTCCTCCTTTGTAAGGAGGTTCATGCCTAAGTAGAGTGAACTACTAGTATCAACATGATTGTAGCTCCTTGCTCCTTCATTTCCTATACTAATTTAGCTATTTGATCACAAACCATTTGTGTAAAAATTATTGGTTTCTCTTGTGAAGGAATTGAAAGAAGATGGCTTGGTTCAAGTTGACATAAGTTGTTTGTTTAGATTTGAACAACTTCATGATAGTCTTGTTGATGACTCAACAAATAGGACCTTTGAGAGAGTCCACTCAATAGACATTAGTAATTTGTGTTTCATCAAATGAGATGTCTATGTTGGTCTTTAGTTTTTGATTAGGAAGACCATGAGGAGTATCTATAAACATCTCTTTTAATGGTAAGGTTTCATGTCCCAACATCTGTAACTAGTGACTTTTTGTCCAAAAAGTAGGATTGTGTCTCAAAAGTTTATTACTTGTATTTTCATTGTTCTAAATTTCTTCCAACATGGAAGAATTTGATAAGTTCCAATGCCATAGCAAGAAATCTATTTTCCTACTTCTAATGTATTTGGTTGTAACAATATGGAGTTAGCAAACAAGTTAGTAGAGGTTAACAAGTTAGCAAATAGTTCAAATTAGCCAAGCAATCTAAGAATTATCTAGAAGCATTTAGATTACTTATTTGTACCTTCCAAGAATTGAATAATGTCTATGCCAAGTTTGTAGCTTCTAGGAGGAAGCTTCTTGGCTAGCTTAGCTTGCATGACAAGTAGGTGGCTCATAGGAGGAAGCTTACCAATTGGCTTAGCTTGCACTTCAAGAAGATTGCTTCTAATAGGAAGCTTCCTTGGGAATTTCCCAAGAGCCTTATATGTTTCTTATAAATACCAAAGCCTACGTTCATGCTAGGCATTTAGAATTTCCCTCATTTGAGAGTACTAATATGATCTTCCACTCCAATCTTCCATTCTCTTATTTCTTTTTGGTCTTTTACATTGCTATTAGAGCAAGAATGGGATTGGTGTAGTTTATAGACCCCAAATCCATATCCTCCAAACCATTTGATTTTTTGTCTATGTATTAATTAAGCATCATTTCATACAATTCATCATTTCACACTTTGGATAAAATTTTATAAATACAATCACCTTGTCTAATGAACCATTGATACTTCTAATTGCAACTTATGGAGAGTGGTGGATGTGTTGCATTTTGTGTTAATTTAGATAATAATAGATGGATTGATAGAGAAGTAGCCATGGCAATGATAAATTGAGCACATTATTTGATTATTGGAAGAAAGATATTACCAATGACAAGAGCATGTAGAGAGAGAGAACCATTTTGAGAAGGATAAGAGTAAATCCATTTTTGGAAGCCCAATGTATGAAAGTAAGAATCTCTCAAGTAAAATTGAGAATTTTGTGTTTGATTGCAAATGTTATTTTGAAGCTATAAATCTTCAAGATGAATAAAGATAGATTTTCTTGACCTCTAGCAAATTGGATAAGAGTGGTAAATCTATGGTAGTGATTTTGTGTGGAGTAAGCTAAATGGTAATTTTTGCACAAATCTTGACATGTGAAGAATTCAAAAGTGTAATAATTGGGAGATTCTAAGCTATAAATGATATACAAACCACAAAAGATAGATTGGTAGAATTAAAGCAAATTCATTTTATGAAGAGCTATATTACTCAATTTTAGAACACCATAATGTAAATTTTAGAGATACTAGAAAATGAAGCTTTAGATGAATTTGTAAGGGGCTTGAAGTCACATACCAAATTTGAAGTGACCATGCACACGCCCAAAAACTTAGAGGGAGCTTTAAGCAATTTGATTCCTTGGTTGCCACAACTTGGTCTTGACCTCAACCTTCACAAAACCTCCCAAAATACTACACATGGATGGAGGAGCTAGCACTAATGGAGATTAATGCTCTCTAATAGAGACCATTGAGCACTATAGATATAAAGAAATTATAACAAAATGATGGTTTCTTTTACTATTGATAAATTGGATATCACATTGTTGAATGACCACTCAAGAATGAACAATCCCAACAAATTGCCCAAATGGAGTTTGTTGAGTGTGATGATCAAAGAAACAAAGAACCCTAGTAGGAGAAACTTTGCACTCCATTGGAGAATTGATTAGTTCCAATGGGTGTGAAGGCTTAACCTTTGCAAGTTAACTCATTTGCAAGGTATATGATATCTTATCATGGTTGTAGAATTTTGGTTGATTTTAGGAGTTCAAAGAATTTCATATCCATACAATTAGCAAATAAATTATGTTTTCCTATCAAGCTAGTACTTAGAAGTAGATTGATGATAGTAAATAATAGAAAAGGTTATACATTTTATCCCTCAAATCCTATTATATTCAAGATTAAGAAAGAGTATTTGGAATGTATGATGTGTATAATAGCACCTCTACATTGTGATGTCATTCTAGGTCTACCTTGGCTTAAATGTTAAGTGGGAGGGGCATGATACTCCATATGTAGATCCATCCTATCTTTCATGTCTCAAAGTTGAAACTCTCTTTTTCTAATCCATCTTTCTTTTTGACTTGTGTCCAACTCCCTCCTCTTCCCGTCCCTATCAATGATCATGACAAGTATGAAGTTGATCATATCCTTACATGTTGTAAAGTCCAACATGGCCACCAATGACACATTGAGCACAAAGTTCTTTGGAAAAGGTATCGCCTTCATGATGCCACATAAGAGCCTCTTTCTCATCTCTATAATGCACAAACTGCCATCTAGGAGTTTGAACATCCATGGCAATGAAGATGTTATCAACTAGTGGTGGGGGAATATTTAACATGGAGCTAGTAGATGAGTTAGTAGAAGCTAACAAGCTATCAAATATGCCAAATTAAGCAAGTCTACAAATATTCTAAAAGCATCTAGGAAACTTCTTGGGACCTTCCAAATATCAAGTAACATGTATGCCAAGTAGGTAGCTTTTAGGAGGAAGCTTCCTTGCTAGCTTAGCTTGCATGTCAAGTAGGTGGCTCCTAAGAGGAAGCATCTTTGGAAGCTTCTCGGTTAGCTTAGCTTGCACTTCAAGAAGGTGATTTCTAATAGGAAGCTCCCTTGGGAACTTCCTAAGAGCCTTGTATATTTCCTATAAATACCAAGGTCCAAGCTCATGCTAGGCATTTGGATTCTTCCTCATTTGAGAGTCCCACTGTGATTTTCCATTCTCCTATTTCTCTCCATGATCTTTTACATTGAGATTAAGATGGAGTCTCCACTCAAAAATCTTTGGGGTTTTACTAATGATTTATGGGCCATGATTACCATTGGCAATAGATGCAAGGATCTTCCAAAACTCCTACAAAATTTCAAGGTTTTAATGCTCCAAGAAAAAGCTCACACAACAACAAGGCGTCAAAAAAGTAGAAAGTACAAAAGTGTTGGCAAAAAGTAAAAATGTGAAAAGTTATAAACCGTGGTGCAAGTTTGCAATTTATAGTCAAGGAAAATGGTTCCATCCTTTGGTGGTTGTGGTTGTTGGTGAAGGGGTCACATCTCAAACATGAAGGTACATTGGTCAATTCAAATGGTCCACATTTATGTTCTTTGGTGGTACAGTCATGCCTATTGAATGTGCTTTAGTTATTCTTGACACTTTGTAGCACAAAGGGGTGATAGTAATCTTAACCCTTGCAAAATCATACTTGTAGTACTTATTTGTATAAATTTGTGGTGGTTGGCTTGTACTTACAAAGATCATGAGGTTTGTGGGGATTTAGTTGACAAATTGTCCTTAGATAATTATGGTTACAATGACAAGATGCTTGGTCTTCATTACAAGTATAAATGTTTTTGTATTTGTTGGCTTTGCCTTATTGTAGTTTTCTACATTATTATTTAGACTACATGCCCATGTAAGGGAAGACATCATCCCACACATATTATAATTTTACGCAACAAATAATAAATATTTTTTGGTTTTTCTTCTACTTCTACACTACCTCCTATTATCTTTTATTAAACTAACAAAAAAAAAGAATTCCACTCTCAGAGAGAAAATGTGGGTCACCACAAAAACTTTCAAACCTCTCATGCTATATTTAGCTACCACCATTGACATTCTAGGGTACTCAATGTCTTATCTACATCCATGTGAGATAAGCAATTGGTAAATCATGCGCTTCTTAGAGTCACACAAGTCATAGATCTTCCATTCCAAAATTGGAATGTAGATTTTTTTGATATTTGCAAAAGAGGAGGCTATCCTTGAATGAAAAGGTTTCATAATCCTTGTCATGTACTTCAAGGTGACTTTTCACAAGATGAAAGAAGAGATCTTGTTGTAAAGTAGTCTTTAACTTTGTTTGTACCATGTTTTTCAACACCATGGTGATTGCCACTACTATGGGAAATTTATGAAGAATCTTCAAATCTAGTTGTTGTGGCCTGATATTATGAATGACATGAAATTTTTTGTACTAAGCTTGATATCAAAAATTGTTGTTATTCCTCCTATCAATGATGCCAAATCTTCATGGTGCTCCAGATGTAAGGTCTACAACAAGGGCTTATAGTCCGTTTCCATTATTACTTGTTAACTCATGAGATAAGAGGTTGTTTTAGAAATAAATTTAGGTGTACACAAAAACAGTCATAAGTATCTATAAATAACTTTATGTCTAGTCCACAAAATATTATGGATATTAGAGTTTGGACTATGAGATGGTTTTATGGATATAGAATGGACTTCCATAAAATTTTATGGATCAACTTTTTCTTTTGCCATAAATTTTTATGAGTTATAGTTCTCTTTTATTTAATTAATTAAATTTCCCATAAAAATTCATCGAAGCATTAATGCATTCACCATTTCAAACTTGAAGCTTGCCACATGGCCAATAGGGAGGTTTTGAAGCTTGAAGTAAGGCCTTGACGGAGGATATGAAAAATCCTTTGTGTGAATAGTTCAAATTTTAGAAGGCCAATCATATCCCTCTTCATATGTCACCTTCTTCTTGATTTTTTATGACATGTTGCAATGGATATTTTGAGGTGAAATGTTTGAAATGTGGTAATTTTTAGGTCAAGACTTGTTGTAAGGTGTTACTTGAAGGGACCTTGGTAGAAAGAACTAGCCATTCCCACTCCTAGATGAGTATCGTGAGCCCAAGCAAGCAGTAATATGCCATTCAAAGACAAGCACCAAAGAAAGCTAGTTCATCCCAAGGAAAGCCAATTCACCTAGTAATGTCATGCATAAGTACCATTGTTAGCTCACTAGAAGAATAGGAAAGTATCTCAAATGGATTATTAGAGCCAAATTAATAAGAGGATTAGACCACAAATTTGGATAAATGGAGCATTGATATTTAATTGAGTTCATATGAATTTAGTGAGGGAGAAGAAGACATGATGAACCTCTTATTGAAGCATTGAGAGTTAGTGCATATCCAAAGATATCTAACACCAAGAGTCTACACTCCACAAAGTAATGATTTTATCACAACACAATATAGAGATTTAAACCAAAGCCTTTAGACAACTTACTTGAATGGACATGATCTCCTTCTATGCTTTGGTTGATTTGAATAAAAATCATCCATACTTTAGAAAGAAGTATAAGAGAATGCACAGGCCAGTAAGGATCCAATTCGCCCTATCTCTTGAAAATTTTGTTCACTATGGGAACAAAGCATGTGTAGCAGAAGGTTTAAATTTATGGGGTATCAATATTGGGTCCACAATTGAATTCATTGATTGAGTAATGACTGCAATATTTCATATTTGTGGAGAAGACGTAAGATGGCCCAATCAAGATGAGTGGGAGAAGAATTTCTAGTGTATTTTCACAAAAAAGATTTGTGGGTTATGCAAGGTTGGTGGATGATACTTTGTTTCCTTTAGCTGCAAGACCCACAATCAACAAAGAAACATATTTCAGCCACAATGGTTACTTATTCTATTAATTTTCAAGTTATATCTGATGATAGAACAAGGATTATACTCTTCAATAGAGGTAAGGAAATAGGTGTTCTGATGATTCATTCCGTTTTTTAGATTATATTTTTGGGGCTCATAGTTTAGTCTGCTAGTGATTGACAATATATTCTAGTGCTCATGGTTTGGTATTCTTGTGGTTTGGCTATATGAGTTGTACTTCTATGGTGAAAATAATGTATGTTGGATAGCAATATACATACACATGATAAATATTATGATATTTGCATCACCAAAGCTAGTTTGTTACGACATTGGAGTGATAATTTTTGGCAATCATTATTATATCATTCATTAATCAAAGACTACTTGGTGGCAGCCAAATATCATATTAGGTTTTTGGATTGCACCATTACAATTACTATTTGCATCATCAAATGTGCCATTAGGGTTGGACTTCCATACCACTATGGGAAGGAGTATACTTCAAAGAGCTCACTTCTTCTATGTTGAGCCTTTGAGCTATGGTGGCAATGGTAGGAAAATGGAACCTGGATTTTCTTAGCTAGAGAGGTATGGCTTGATCATGTAATTAGTGCTTGTTGATATAGAGTATTGAGTGTTAAGATATTTTTTTAATATTTTTTGTTTATTGTGGCACTTTAGAGTTTGTGTGTAAGTTTCTATATGAGTTGTGCTTCTATAGTGTATGATGTTGACAAACATTTATGTTGGGTATATATATATATGTGCATGACACAAGAACTAAAAATGCATACAAATCTCAATTTTTATTTGGCTTACACTTTGAAAGTTGAGGAAATGAGAAGTTTTATTAACTCTAGGATGATTTCAGATAGCTAAATATTTTGTTTCTTTCAATTGCTTATACTTTGCAAGTTGAAGAAATGAGAAGTTTTATTAAATCTAGGATGATTTTTGATAGCTAAATATTTTGTTTCTTTCAATAGCCAAACAAGAAATAGGATCGTGAAAAATATTACTTGATTTTTCTTTTATATTAACATATATTTTTATAGAAAATGAAATATTTTTTGAACTATAATTTTCACAAGAACAAGTTGAAGAACTCATATTAGAATTCATGCTAGTAATTTGACTTTTTTTCCTCATATGGTAATCTTCCTAGGCTACTTCATCAACATTATAATTTATATGTTGCTTCTAGATATTCCTCTATTAAACTTCCTAAGTACTTCATAGAGTATTTCTGATCAATTGTTAGTAACTTATATGATCTATTCTACTAAATAATGATGGTAAATTTCCAAAATATTAAATCATCATATCATCAACCAAACCTAATCTTGAAATTAAAACTTGTACTTTAATCCAAAATTAGATTCTAGATCCTTGCATCTTTACACTTGATTCATCTAAGTAACCAAAATCAATTCTTACACTCTTTTTTTATTAGTAGTGAATTTCATAAGAAATCAAGCCTAACACACTCTAGCATTAGAGAATCCAATTTTTATTTACTGTCTCTCTCCACCATAGTCAAGGCTACTCATCTCCTTGAGGTTCAAGTTAAATTATACATCATTCAATGATTAAAAACCCCTTCCATAAATGTATATATGAGTGCTTTGAAGGTAGATATAGAAACCTTGATGGCACCAATGACTACCATGAAGTGGACTAATACAATATTGATCACCAAGATACTAGCCAATGCACTATCAGAAAAATTTATTATATTATTAACCAACATAAATACAATTAAATACCATAAAATTCATAAAATTATGAAAATATATTAAATTTTATTAATAAATAGCTTAAATAATAGTCTTTAATAGTTTAATATGACATAATATTAATCTTACTGAGGACATATGATTCCTATCTATATGTATAATAGACTTGGTTTCTGGAGTCTTGGTCCTTGGTTGCAGTCAGATTCCCTTAGCAATTGATGGTTTAGGTGTTATGGCAGACATACATGTGTTTGGCAATATAATTGCAGGCATTTGGCATGTGTTATTCATGTGTGGATGTGCTTTAGGAAATATAAATATAAACCCCAACTGGACAACAAGATCTAGAGTCAACATCTTGTTTGTGGACCTTGAGGACATTAACATCCTATTTGCACAAGATTTTTGACCAGTATCCAAGTAGTACATTGATTCATGAAGTTAATGAGGCTCATTTTTTGCCTCTTATGTCTCATCCTTATAAAGTTTGATCAGGTCTTCCCATCCTTTTTGGTATTCTATGCTATCTGCTTTTTCATTCTTGAAGCTATCAATTTAAAAAAATAATCTAAAGATAGAAGTCTAAACTTTTATCTGTTTAAAATGTAGCTATTCATTTATGAAGCTAGAAGCACCTTAAAGAGTAAGTTACTGAGGTGATTTGGACTGTTTGGTCTAGTG
Organism: Lunularia cruciata; assembly: GCA_948567375.1. Lineage (NCBI taxonomy): Eukaryota > Viridiplantae > Streptophyta > Marchantiopsida > Lunulariales > Lunulariaceae > Lunularia > Lunularia cruciata. Next base: position 38,041,951 of record OX419755.1, on the reverse strand, counting down.
ATGTTTGTTGTTAACAGTTGATGGTATCCAATTTATTGTTGGAAGTTTGTTTCCAAGAGGAATTTGTGTCAAAAATTTGTTCTTGAGAGGAACTTCAAGATCTCAAAACACATCATGAGGAAGGAGATTTTAAAATCATTAGGTTAGAGTAGAAGGAGTGGAGAGCTTTACATCTAATGTCTAAGTCTTTGAAAGGGCACAATGGTATTAAATAGAAGTTTTTTTCATTGGTGGATGGAGCACAATGAACAAGAGAGTAGTTTACCTCAATCAGATTGTAATTTATGATCCAATGCTTGATCAATATGCTCTATTGTACCCATAATTGCTTGATGTATTGATAAAAAATAAAATCTTTTCTTGGGTAATTATGTACTTGATCAATTGATTGGCAAAAAGGTGAATGTATGCATAAAGAGAACTATATGTGTGTACTTAAAACTGTGCAATTTGAACTCCATCTTCTCTCACATAGATAACAAGAAAAAAAGTGGAAATTGATTGAAATTTTCTTGCTACATAGGTGGATCAAAGCTATACACATGTATTCAACTTGCAATGAGTTTGGATGTGGAGTTTTGGACAATAAATTATGCATCATAGGAGAGCATGGTGTTGATGAAGGATTTTTATTCAGCATAGAGGTTTCTGAATCTTAAAAAGATGAGTTTACCATCAGCAATTCTCTCAAGAAAATGCTAAGGAGGTCAAGCAAGGTAATCCACCTACATCCAAATCATCTATAATTCTTTTTTTCATTTCATCAAGGTATTTAATACAATTATTAAGGTAATGCTTACATTTTATCTCTAATTAAAAAAGAACTTCAACACTACTTACTTTAGAGCATGTTGGTATGCATTTGCTTAATGATCTGACAAGGTATTGCTTGAAGAGATACTAGAATCAAAACTCACTAGAATCTCTTTATTTACAAAGGAAGAGAAATGATAAAAGTTGTGGGCATCATATAAAGCAAAAAAGTGCTCCAATTGAGGAATTCACCATAGTTGCAAACAAGCATATAAGGACCAGGCAAGTTAATGGGCCAATTTAGAATGCTTTACTCAAATGACCAATTTTGAGTAAGTATCTTATAAAAGGTCCAAATATTACATTTGGACCTTTCTATATTAAGAAATACAAGTTTTGAATTTTTGCATTGCTTTTGGAATTTTTTCTCCAAATTCTAAGACATTGCTATGATAAATTATCCAATTAAGTCCAAGGATAGATTAAGATGGATTAGTATTGTACTATGACTCTTCTATATATGTTGTATTCAACATGCAATTGCAAGGAAAGCTAATTGTTGGAGTTTCTTATATGTAATTTGAAGCTACTGAGAGATTTCAACATGTTTTGGTTGCCAATGGTGTCAACAAAGCACTTATGACTCAAGGAGTCAAGGAAGGTGATATTGTGGTGGTTGGTCAAATAACATGGTCTATATTTCTATGTTGTTTGAATGATTCATGGAAGTAATAATGTGTAACATAATGACTCAACTAAACTTTGTCTTGTGTTTCAAGTTTTTTTTCCATATTGTCATGTCAAGCAATTACTAATGACTATGTTGCATTTAGTCAAACATAACTTGAATTTCAACAGATCTATTTGGAGTACATGGCTAACTTAGGAGAATGGAAGAGAGGAATTAGGAGTCAAAATTTTAGCCCCATTAAAATACACTATAGTTGTTAGCCTTCCATAGATGGCATGTTGCCTTTTAGATTAGATTATACTATAACACCTTACATGCTTGTAATCTAGCTAAATGTTTCACTCAAACATTATAGAAGCTTTTTTGATTTTTTACCATACAATGGAGGAGGTGTAATATAATCAAATAGAATTAAGGCAAAGTGGTGATTAAGCCAACATTATGGGAAAGTAAGTAGTATTCTTAGATTCACTCTTTTGTTTACTCAATCAAAGATGTTATTCATCTCTCCAAGTGATCTCTGGAGCCCCATTCAATTTGCAAAAATAATCCATCTAAAATAAACTTGATCTCCTTCACTAAACTAAACTTGATAGTTTATCTACCATTCAAAGGCATGATCACTTTCACAAGCAATCAAATTTATTCAAGTAAAGCACCTTGATAATTTCCTCTTGATAATCAAGCAGTCAAATTACTTTACTCAATTATCTTGATAGCTCCTCTCAATATTTTCTCTCTCCATCAAGCAAGCTTGGTCCCTTTCAAATGGCTTTGATTTCCTTCACTAAAATTTTTCTCTCCTTTCAACTTGCACATTTCACAAGATTCAAATTATAAGTTTCAAATGGTAGGTATAGAATTGCAAGTTAATAGACCTGATAGATTGATTAATACAAAATATATGATTAATATTTATTGGAGTAGCCATGACTTGTAAAATTTTATAGGTCATGAATTTTAGTACCAATAAATATTTTAAAGATATGTGATTTAGCATATAAAAATTTTAAGTGAAAATCTCACCCACTACTCATAAAACCTTACAATGATACTTGTAAAATGTTTTACAAGATTTTTACAATTGGTGCAAAAGCTATTATTAACATGCTCCAAGGAGTGAATTTTTCAACATGTTTGATATGGTCTTATGTTATGATCCTTTCTTATTGGACAAAGGATTGAGTGTCATGATATTTGTAGTGCCGAAGCTAGTTTGCTTGGATGTTGGAGTGGTAGTATTGGTAGTCATAGTTATTTTAATAGTTGCTTATGGATTACTTGATGGTGGCTATATTTCATTTTAGGACTACTAATCACATGGTAGGACCCATTGCCACTTGCACCATCCTCATTGTCAAATGTGCCGTCAATGGTGCTCTTAGGGTTAGAGATCTAGGTTGAGTAGAGGGTATAATTTTGAAATGTAGCTCTAGAGAGCTCACTTCTCTAATGTTGGCTATGGTGGACAAAGGCCAACAAGCATCACTTGGAAACTCTTAACTAGAGCGGGTGTGGCTTGATTGTAATCCGTGCCCAATTGTTGGCAAATTGTTGAGTGGAGGATCTAATTTAGATCTGATTCGAGTGTGAGATTTTGAAGGGTGCTCTAATTACATGAAAGAAGATAGTAAGAGGTAAATTTGGTGCATGAACTAAGGATGTTGGTGGTACCTCCAAGCTTTGAAGATCATTGGTACATTCAATCATAGTCTTAGATTTCCTTAAGAGTAATAGTGTGTAGAAGGCTTGTTTGAGTTGATGTAGATTTGGCAATGGACCGATAATGTGCCAAAGTGTTGCCCAAATTTCTTGATATTGGGGTCAATTTTGAATCAATGGATATCAATTTGAAGACAAGAGAGTGAAATCCAAGGCCTTGGTGTTGCAAATTAGACTTGAGAAGAAAAATTAGAGGTGGATCAAGAAACCTATTCCCTTGAATTAGGGATTTGGAAATCACTATCTTCTAAATCTAGCTTGAGTTGATAATTAGCAAAGGATTTGGCAGTCAACCAACCATAGAGGAGGTGTGTCAGATTGGTAAAGGTTGTCCAGATTTGGAGGTCAAGTTGGTAGAGGTCATTCAAAGTTAGAGGTTACCTAAGTTGTGTCAAATTTAGTAAAAATTTGCCCTAGCTAGTCTTTGAGTTTGTGGAGGCCTCGGTGTTGCAAATTGGACTTGAGAAGCAAAATTGGAGGCAGATTTAAGAACCCATACCTCAAATTAGGGATTTGGAGATCTCTATCATCTTAATTTTAACCCAAGTTGATAGTTAGCAAAGGATTTGGTGGTCAATCTATTGTAGAGGAGGTGCATTAGATTGGTAGAGGTTGTCTAAATTTGGAGGTCAAGTTGGTGGAAGTTTAACTTATGAGCCAACTTGCCTCTCACTCAATATGAAACTTTGATGGCTATTAAGGTAATGCATCATAGACTAAGAACACAAGGAACTCTAACTCTATCACACTTCTCCAAGGTTACAACTCATACTCCTCCAAGGCACCTCCAAGACTCAAAACATTTCTCACTAGAGAACTCAATGACAGAAAGATGGTTGCAAATGAAAAGATGATGAAATCCTCATCATCCGTAGCTTATATTCTTGTGAAAAAGTTATTAATTTACATATTAACTCAAGTTACAAGGGTAAAAGTCAAATAAAGTCAAAAATCTAAAAGAATATCCAAGCATATGGGAATAGTCCCATGAGTAGGTGGTCTTATCCTCACCTACCAACTAAGTCAAGGATTCATTCAATGTGCTATTCTTGGACCATAGTAAAGTATGCACCAACAAGGCTTTGTGGACCCAAGAGTTCTCAAGTCTTTCTCAAAGTCAAATAACTTCAAATAATACCAAATAAATACACCAAAAGACAAAATAGTGATACTCATTCTTTTCTCTTCCTCTAGAATTGGGTCACATTTATCTAAGTTAGGACTAACTCTAGCTAATCATGACTAATGTAGAAGCTTAGCTAAACTCCATATAGATAATATATCTCCACTACTTGCAATACCAAATATCTCTTTGGAGTATACATGCACCAATAGGTATAATAGTCCAGAGTTGGGGGTTGCTCAAGTTGGTCAAATTTGGCAGAAGTTGCCCTAGCTAGTCATCAAGTTAGTGGAGGTTAACCCAATTTGGAGAGAAGGTTCAAATTGACAAGAAGAAAGGCATCATTTGGCTGAATTTTGGCATTTAAAGCGGCCTAGAAGAGCTAGCAAACAAGCTTGCTGGTGTGAGGCCAACTAGTTAAGATGAATTTTTGGTAGTTATTTGGCAAAATCTGCTTACCCTTCTAGATTATATGCAATAGGATTTGAATCCTTAATCTTTAGTTCTTAAACTTGTGCCCTAGCCAACGAGTCCACTCTCACTTATTGTCCTTGTGATTGGTCTATTGATATCTATACACATGTAGCTCTGATTAGGAAAGGTAGTTTGATCACATCCTTAGTGATCTTGGAAGCTTAAGAGTAGATAGACATTCCTATTACATCAAATGCCAAATGGCAATAGATTTAGTCTGATGTTGATTTATGAGATGGAGAGTTTTTGTTTAGACTTCTTGTGAATGGATCACTCCATTCTCTACTTCTTTTTTGTGCACCATGTTTGTGTGAGGTGCATTAATAATGTGCTTTGATGTGCTCTTAGTAGTGAGGTTGGAGTGATAACAAATCAAATTACTTATGTTTTGCTTTGGTGAGGTAGGACATGATGACTTGCAGACCATGAGAGTGTGGTGATAGTGTGTTATAGATTGCACTTTCTCCTAGTGTAATTATCATAGTTAGAGCTACATTAGTGAAGTGGCATTAGTTGGTGCTAGTACTTTGCAATGATCCTTGGTGGGGTACTTGTGGTGGTTATGGTTGTAGTTTGAATTACATTGTCATGATGAAGCTCTTAGAGAGATTTTAGAAGAAATATCATTGCAATACATAGTGATTTTACATGGAGTTGCACTTGGTATCAACTTGTAGCTCAGGTCCTCGTGAAAGAGGAGATAGACTTTGATTTGGAGTTTGATATAGGAGTTGATTCAATTGAGAGTGCACCTAGTGTGTCTGAACCACTTTTTTGGGACATGGATAAGATTATAGGGTCTCTAAAGGTCCCAAGTGCTACTCTAGCATAATAGGTACCATTGAGTTAGATGACTTCATCCAAGAGTTTGATTATTGGTATGATATGCAGTAAATGTGAAACTCAACTTTGCTCATACCTTTCATGGCATAGAAGGGGTTGTTCTAGCACTTGGAGGGTCTGCCAATAGATGGCTATTATGAGTTCAGGAGGAGATTGAGCTATGGAGACAATATTGGTCTTTGAACTACATCTCCATCACTTGGGTTTCTAGGTTTCTATGGGTAGATTGGCAATACTCATGATCTCTAGCTCTAGTAGCATTGGTGTATCCAATGGAAGTGCACTAGTTGGAGAAGATGCTAGGTAATATTGCAAGAGGTGATGGAGTTCTAGGTTTTAGCCCCATGGTGAAATTCTTCTAGTGTTTGAGATAGAACTACTAAGGAATATAGACTAACAAGTTGAGGAGCTTACAAGAGTTTGAATGGAAGGCTAGAGAGAACCTATGCAAGGCATACATTCCATATGAGATGGATGATTAGTTCACTCAAGGAGTTATTGAGGCTTGGGTAGTCCAATTTTGATATGGGATCTTAGATAGAGAGTTGTGACATTGAGTGCATGATGCTTCATTGTTATAAGCTACCTCACCTACTTTGGCAGTAGCCAAAGTAGATCTTTAGTTTGGTTGAGCATATTGAGCTCAACATGGTGGAGTAGAGATAGATGACATCTAGATTTGGTAGTGAAACCTCATCCACAATTATTACTTCCTCTAGAGTGCAACATAATGCACCACACCACGTTGGCTTCCAAGTGCAAAGTGGATAATCCAGATCTTATAGAGCAAGTGGAGAGCCTAATGCAGCTAGACCCTTGACTTCATTTTTTCATCAACAATAGCTAATGAGTGGTGGTATTGCTTGTTGGACTTATGGTGGACTTCACCACAAGAGAAAGTGCACTCAAGACAATAGACATGATACCTTTGGTGCATCACAACCAGCACAAAGAAAATGTGACCATTGCCATAGATTTAGCTACACCAATGACTAATGCTTTGAACTTCATCCATAATTACGGAGTGGTAGGAGGTAAGTGGTAGAGGAGCTCCAAGTCATAGATGACAAGGTAGTAAAGGTGGTGGAAAAAGACCTACACCAATACCTGCCCTTGCATTTGATACAACCATGGTTACTAAGATTCAGCATTTGGAGCAAAGATTGGCTAGCACGGCCATAGCTTAGAGGAGATCAGATTTAGGTGTTGAGGCTTCAACCTCTTATGTTGGCAATAGAGATATCTTGGAATTTATATGCACAAGTAGATGCATTTTTTGCATTGATTAAGAATGACATATATGCTCTAGAGCATAGAGGAGCATCAATGGAATTGGACCCATAAAGAAGAGATTTTGGTAGACAAGTCAGACTCCCCCAATCTTAACACTCTTTGAGGTACTACAAACAATATCCATGTCTCTTAGACGTCCTAGTGCAAGGGTGGTAGATGGTGATGGAGCACATGATGGACTAGATGTTAGTCAACCACCTACTACTACACAAATTTAGTCTAGCATGATGTTGAGGGTAGATCAATTGATTTATGTGCTTCTCATTATTCTTGTTGAATGATGTGTTTCCATTAGGTGTTGACCCAACTCTAGTGTTCCAACTGGCTGCCACATTTTGTGAGAGTAAGGATGATGTGGTTCTTGCTTTTAGAGCAAAGTTGGTTGATAGTGGAACTGACTTGGTTGAGGAGCATGGGATCCATTCACATCCAATGGTTTATGGCAAACAATAACAACTAGGTTAGAAGAGTTACCAACTAGACCTGCTTTTGAGTGAGCTTGGTTCACACCTAGAGTTGTCCTATTAGACAACCAAAGTGAGATTTTTTATTCAATGGGACCTTCAAGGAAGGTCTATATACCATAAAGGGTCTTATTAGACCATGGTGCATAGCTTCTTATATTAGGGAAGATTGTAGTTGTTCGTCCTGAGCTACAAAAGACCAATGTAAAGAGATGTCCATTTTAGATCCAAATATCTCCAAGGGGTGATTCTACATGTGGGGAGCTCATTGTTTAGATTTAGTTTGGTCATCCAATTGATAGCTCAATGGTGAAAGTTCAAGCAATTACATTAGTCATATGATGTGCTAGTTGGTTGAGCAATGTTATACTCTATGTACTTTGGTATCAAATCTTGGGAGGAGACAAAATTCCTATAGGCTAGGTTAGTAGTCAAGTGAGGGATGGGTATGTTTTTTACCAAAGCACTTTAGTAGTGGCAATCTTGGATCACCACAATTAGGGACCATGGAATAAGTTTTAGCTTTTAGTGGTACTGTTACTTGGCTAGGTGACTTATTAAAGAGGAACACCCATATGGAGATACAAAAGTACTAGAGGAGATCACTTGGATTTGGGGTACAAGTGGGATTTCCCATCAACCTTGGATGTTCCATTGTGGATTTTTGAGGAGACATTGCAACAACATGCAGATTAGTTGGTGCACCAACTAATCTTGGAGTGGAGATTTGTATTACAAGGAGACCAATTTGAGGATGAGTCTTTGGAGTCTATTACCTTGACACATTTGGATACCATACTCATTTCTTGGTAGTAGTCATCAAAGTGAGTATATCTATTAGAGTTTTTGGGTGGGATAAGTATTGGACTAGCTTTGATATTAAAAGAAAGTATATAGGTTTAGAGGTACTTGTATGTGGAGAGAGATGAAACTACTAGGTGAGTCTCTCTATATCATGTGGCATACTTGGCCTATTGGTATCTTGAGTTATTACCAATGTCAATTGTCATGGGTTACTAAAAGATCCTACCAATAGACATTTCTTTATTGGGGGCATTTGTAGAGACATGGTCCCATTAATTTGGTGATTTGTGGATGGCCATGTCAGGGACATACACGTGTTGGCCAAGGTCAATAGGATCCACATTTTGGTATGTTTTTGGAGATGTTATATATACTTCAACATCTCCAAGTTCATTAATCTATTTCTCCAACCTACATTTTGAAGAATGTCCCTTTGATAGGTGATTCTTGTACATGTGTGGTGGTGAGTATACATCAGATCCATTCTTAGATGGGATTGCCATGTTGTTGGATGTAGCCAAAGTGGGATCATGGGCTCATTATCTTTGTCTTTGGTGGATGAACCTCTTACCTAGAGAGGTTCTATAATGTGCTTATGATGTGGATTCAACAACTAAACCACCTTATTATCAATGATATTTGGATTTTGGGCATTAGTCTCAAATGGTGGTAGTGTTTGATAGGTCACTTGTGGTAGTGGTGAACTTTTTTGGATAGCTTAGAGCCGCTTACCCACACTTATGAGTTTTTTAGGCTCCCATGTTTTTCAATAAAGAGGTCTTGGACTTGTTTAGGACTCACAATTACAACATTTGGTGGAACCCAACACCAATGAGAGGGAGTGGGCAATGGGTTTTTGTACCAATATTGCCATTGTTACAATAGTGTTAGAGGCACCCATGCATCAAGTGTTAGGTCAAGCTATAGACTTGAACTATTTGACTTGGATTGTGAGCCTTGGCTTGGTAGAGCAACATAGGATGTGCTTGATAGAAATCACCACTTGGACACTTGTGAGCTCTATGCCTATCAAGATGATTAAGGCATATGCTTGGGCAATGGAACAAGTGTGCATGATATTTTTGGGTCACAACCAATGGCTACTAGTGAGAGTGGTCTACTTGGGATGCAACTAGAGGACATATAGAGCTTGCATCCAGAGCAGAGAGAGTTTCTCACATTGAGGTTAGGGACTCTAGTGGTTGGGAGCATGACATTATTGCTTCCAAGGGTCTAATGTAATAGCTAGTTAATGCATCTTCTACTCCTACATCAGTTACAAAGGATAATTGGGAGTGAGATATTGGACCTAAGCTTACAAGAGGAGAAATATGCAGAGTTTGGAAGTTCTTGAGGAGCTACATGAGTTATCTTTCCCTCAATATGAAGGATTTGGGTACTCTAAAAGGACTTGTTATTTGGATTGAGCTAACTAGTGATACAATAATTTTTGGAGGTCCATAAAAATATAGTGACATGGAGAGAGCATTGATTTAGAACTAGAGTAAAGACCTTTCTGATGCTAGTTTGGTGGAGATTTTACATAGAGAGTATGTTTTAGCTACAATGATGCTAGCCAAGAAGGATATGCATGGTAACTAAAAAAATAAGCATATATGTAGAGATTACCATCCTATCAACCAATAGACTAAGGCGGATCATATGCCATGCCTACTTCAGAGGAGATCTTTGATGCAATTGTGCATGCAAAGGTCTTCAATACTTTAGATCTTTCTGCAAGATAGCATCAATTTCCCATCAAGGAGGAGAACAAGTCTACAATATCATTTTGAGTTGTTGATCCTTACTGCAAGGATGTATTATATTAGTGGAGGTTCTTATTATTTGGGTTAAAGAACTCTCATGCCAAGTTCTAGAGGTCATAGACATGATCTTGGCAAGATTGGATTTTGCTCAATGCTATATTGATGATATTTTTTGGTCTATAGTACTATTATGGAGGAGCATGAGAGACATTTGTTAGAGGTGTTTGAGAGGTTGAGATCTCATGGATTCAAATTACATTTTTTGAAGTGCAGATTCTTCCATAAGTAAACTGAGTATTTAGGTCACACTATCTACCTTGGAGGACTTGGTGTTAAAAAAACCTAGGTGGAAGCTATTGCACATATTCCTTGTGCCTATGGATGTGAGCAAAGTGTGAACATTCCTTGGGTTGGAAACCTTCTATTGCTGATATGTTAGAGATTTAGTGCCATTACAAAGGACTTGACAAAGTTGACTAAGCTTACACATGAGTGGTATTGGGGAGATGATCATGAGAGAGCTTGTGTAGAGCTCAAGGAGAGGTTGATATTTGCCCTTATTCTTAAGAGACCAATCAAAGGATGCCCATTCCCAATTCATATTGATTGTAATACATTGGGGCTTGGAGCAATTCTTACCCAATGGGATGATGAAGGGAAAAAATTTATGGTGGCCTATGCTAGTTGCTCCAACAATTCAATAGAGGTAAAGTATAGTTCATATGAGAGAGAGAGAGTGCTTGGCAATAATGTGGGTAGTAGCACATTTTTTATGTTACCTATTTGGTAACCCTTTCACTCTTATCACCGATCATCAACCACTTGATGGAAATTTTGCAAGCTTTCTAAGAAGCTTGTACAATGGGCTCTGATTTTACAAAAGTATCATTTCACAATAAAGACATTTTGGAATAAAGTAGACATATAGTTTACTCTAGAGTCACTATTGGTGGTGCAATATGCAGACAAATGTACAATAGTATCTTGCTAGATGTGTGGTTTGTGACCAAGTCAGAGCATCATTTAATGCTTTTATGCCATGGTTACACTCATTATATATCATGGGATTGGGTTACAATTGGAGTTTGGACTTTGCTAGACCTTTACTATTGACTATGAGATATCATCAATATGTTTTGGTTATGGTGGAGTACTTCTCTAAGTGGACTGAGTAGGTTACACTTCTTGACAAGTCCAATGAAAGGACGGCTTACTTGTTCCTAGATTGGGTTCTTAGTCACTTTGGTGCACTAATTGAGGTTCTGATTGATCAAGGTATAAATTTCTTGTAAAAGTTTAAAGTCTTGTGTGACAAGGCTTTGGTTGATCATCATACTACCTCTCAAAATCACCTTGAGGCAGATGGCTTAGCAAAGAGATTGGTTTAGACAATGAAGAGAGGATTGTGTAAGTATGGTTTGCAGAGAAGTCACTTGGGAGATTGGGATCTCTAGTTACCTTGGTTGGCCATGAGCTATTGGTTCAGCCAGCAAGCCTCCTTACCATCCTTATCTCTTATTTTTTAATCTATGGACAAGATAGAAATTTACCTATAGCCAATTTTTGTGATACTACTATAGTTCTGGACTTGGATGATCTAGATATATGGGTGAGCTTATATTCTCAATTAATAGAGATCTTTTGGAAAATGCTTTTGATGGTCTTTTGGAACTTAGGCCTTTGCTCAGCATAGGAGTTCCTTATGCTACACTACTATTTGAGGATATTATAGACCCCCAATTTGTTGATTTCATCCAAGTGATTATGTATATCTATAGCAGACTATACCAATGATACTTGATGTGACTACAAGCTACATTATCTTGAGAATGCATGAGGTTTTGCCTTATGGAGTCCTCATATTGGAAGGACATGATGGTTTTATTTGGAATAATCATGTGTGCAATTGTGCGCCATGCCTCCTCCCAAACATTGATGGCACTATGGACCCAAGTTTAGCAATTATATGAATAGGCTTGTGGTATATATTATGTGACTCTTCTGGTGGAACTACGACTATGTTGGTGTATGAGAGCTGTTCAAGAGGATGGCATATTTCATGTTTGACTCCTCTCCTCATGGTGGTTCCTCAAAGAAAGTGGTTATGTCCTAGATGTATTTGATCTATACCTAGTTCACCCTTTATATGGTATAAATTGTAGATAGGCAACTAAGAATGGGGCTTGGTAGCACCCAACCTCTTGATCTTTATCCGCAATATGGCATATCATATACCTGGAGTAGATGGCTATTTGGAGTTAGAGGGACCTAATTGCTAGCTAAGGAGGCAATTGTGGCACTTTAGAGGTCATGTATGACTTATATGTAAGTTGTGCTTCTATAGTGTATGATGTTTACAACAATTTATATTGTGTAGTGATGTATATATGCACAATTTTCATAATATTTGTAACACTAAAGCTAGTTTGCTTGGAAGTTGGAGTGATAGTGTTGGAAATCATAGTTATTTTGGTAGTTGCTCATGGACTACTTGATGGCACTCAAATTTCATGTTGGAGCTACTAATAGTGGGACCTACTGTTTGCACCATTGGTGATGCCATTAGAGTATAATATCTCAAGTACAAGAGAAACCCCAAGAGAAAATCAAGAGAAGAAACATAAGAGAAACCAAAGGCTTCATCTCTCAATACTTCTATGTCTCAAAGGAGCACCTTGTCTTTGTTATATAACAAAGAGTATCCAATCAAAGGGGGCTCTACCCTTAGATCAAATACATAGATTGGTGGCATTTCAGTGAGCGCCACCCTTAGATTAGTTGTATGGATTGGTGACATGTTGATCCTTGTCCTATTTGGTTGGTCAAACAAGTTTGACCAAAAGGAATCTTTGAGGAATCTTTTTGTAAGAAGCTTAGAAGTGCATGGGTGAGGTACCAATGGAAAGATCTTGATGAGAAAAATAAGGGGGGGAGGAATCTTCACTTTTTCATTTTCATTGAAATGAGGGAAATATTTTATTTTTTGAGGCCCAATTCATCCGTTTAGGGCTCCAAAACTAGCTTTGAAGTTTTTAGGGTGTTTTTGATCTCTACCCTATTAGTGGAAGTACTATTTTAGTGACACCCCTATTCGATCTGCTTATACCATTATATATAAAATCCCTTAACATATTACCAAGCCACTTTCCACTCCTAGATATTATGTCTAGCTAACAATATTTTTGAAGTGCAGCTTTAGAGAGCTCACTTCTTTGATGTTGAGCCTTCAAGTTCTTGGTTATGGTAGAAAAAGTGCAACAAGCATCACCTGGAGTCTCTTGGCTAGATTGGGTGTGCCTTGATTGTAATCAATGCTCAATGATTGGTAGATTATTAAGTGGAAGATCAAGTTCAGATCCAATTTGAGTATTATTCAAGTGGAAGAGTGAATTGATTGATTGTGGCACTTTAGAGTTCACTATGTGACTTATGTGTGAGTTGTGCTTCTATATTGTATGATGTTGACTAAAATTTATGTTTTGTAACAATGTATATACACACAACATAAGGGACCATCCATAATAAAAAAGATCTAAACTCAAACTTGCTAGCCATGTTGGGTGTACGTATTGCTGCTACTCAAAAATGAAGACACAAAGATTGGGCATGATTTAATGTGAATAATACACACTATTGTTAATAGGCTATGGACATGGCTAGAGAGATAGCCAATGTTCCTCTTGTCTACAAAGAACCTCGTGTTGTATACTTGAAGAGACCATCAAAATGGTGATATAGGTACCCAAAAATCTCAATCACCAAAGAGATAAAGGTATCCAAAGATAACATAGGTGTGTGGAAGTCTTCCTTGCCCCTAGAGGCAATGGTTGCTACTACTCTACCTTGGATGCCTACTTGTGTCAATGATTTTACTTGTAGAGGGTTTGCTACTACCACATCATGCAAGGTGCAATAACCATTTGTGAATATTTGCTTGCACCCAACAAGTAGGTGGTCATAATAAATCTAACTAGTGCTCAATCTAGACTTGTGCTTGTGTAGCTTGTAATATCTGAGCTATTGTATCACATACAACATCAAGGACCTTGGTGGACATTGAAGAGACATGTGGACATTGGTGTAGAAGCCCAATGAGGGTTGGATGTGGAAGAACAAACCTCAAATGTAATAAAATAGTAAACTTCTTAGAAGTAAATCAGAAGTTTCTGGGAACTCTAGAGCTAAGCTCCAGAAAATTTCCTTCCACAAGAGAAGATCCTATCTCTATAAGGTAGAGGTGCATCAATGAAGATGCTTATAAGTGTATGAATGTGCATCCACTCATTGAGATCTACCCAAATCTTCCTAGAATCTAGGGAGATGCAGTCAATAAACTTGGGGAGTGATGTGTGTGCAAGGTTTGGCAATAAGTTGCAAGCCAAGCAAAGATATGATTTGAAAGTTTAAGTACCCGAGTCTACTATCATGATAGGTCCCAATAAAAAAGGATGCCCCTCAAATAAAGAACCTTTTTGCCAAACAATGAACCACTGAGGCCTATGCACCACTATATACAAGTGGTGTTATCTCCTTCTACTATATGAGACCATATTTGCTCACAATTATGAGAAGAACTATCTATTTCCTACACCACTCATTTGAGAGCTATGGGAGTATGCATAGCCCCAAAAGAGTAGAGAAAATATGGTGGATGGTGTTATCAAACATCTACAAGTGTGGCAACAATATCTCTATAAGCATGAAAGTCCATGCCAAATACAAAGCCCTAAGGAGCTAACTAGGGTATTCCTCAAGCAAGGGAAGAGGTGAAAATGGGCTATGACATAGAATAAGATGTCTAAGATGAATGTTGTACAAAAATCTTCTTGGCCTAGAGGACAACCCAAAACCTCAAACCGTATATGAAGAATTGGAATCATGGTGGAAAGTCAAAGGGAGTGAGGATTGTGTGTGGGCTCTGGGCCTTGAATTTACAAGTCTGGACTCATAAAGGCCTCTAAGTTCTGTATGAAGGTTGACATTGCTCAAACTACATCCTCAAATGGACCTACAGTATGAGTGTCATCAGCGTCATCCAAGAGGGATGGGAAAAGACAAGATGGGAAAGTTTTGTCACCTAGCATAAAAATGTGTAATGTGTTATGGTAGAGAGAGGCCCCAAGAGGATCCCCCTATCATGTGCCCTTAGAAAATGTCAACTATGTGAACTCTCCTATAGCAATATGGTGGCTATACATTAGAGGTATCTCTATGCCACGAACAAAGGAGATTTGATCTCCCATTGGCAAAGAACATAACAATGTTGGATGAGAGATGGTATGGAAGGCATTGGAGACCTCAACTTAGACCACCCCCCTAATTTGGATTGATGTCCAAGGATGATCAAATGCACACAGTAATTTTCTCATAGCTCCCTAGAGTAGCTACACAAATTGATGGGAGACAATAGAGAAGAAAAGGAGTATCCCAACTATAAACAAATAATTCAAGACACCAAATGCAAGAACATATCTCCAATGGAAATGGGGCATATACTTGAGGTCTCCTTTGCAAGCACTATGAGATAAGAAGCACCAAAAAAACAAGCAGCTCTAGGGGGGCACATGACTTGAGGCCATGCATTGATAAAAAGCAAAGAGAAGAGGAAAGCCCAAGTGTGAAGTAGTTGGGAGAGGCAATCCCATAGGTGCTCAAAAATTAACTTGGATGGCCAACCCTTTGAAAAAAGTGAACAGTGGAGTACAACATGGGCAAAGTAGGACTTGGTAAGCTATAACTCATCATTTGGCTTGTAATCATGGAGGAACGAAGGGAGCTCTTTAGTGGCGGGTGGATGTAGTGTTGGTAAGGCATATAGAGTATCACAGGAGGAAGGAGCTGGCTGAGAAGGTGATAATGCATAGGCTGCTTGTTTATACTCACCTATCTGACCTAACATCAAGGAACAACATAGGTGACAATACTTTGGTAGTAAGGTATGAGGTTGTGAGACTCTACAATTTTCCTAGCAATGGCATGGACCCTAATGATATAATCCTCCTAGAGGGCTGCCCAATCCCCTTTGAAAAACCTATGAACTTTAGATGTAGTCTCATGATGGCATGAAGCACCTCCATGGGATGGAAGGAGTAATATCTATTACAAAAAGAAGGCCAATAAAGTCCAAGTAGAGACATCTCTCTTATGATCATTAGCCAAAATAGCATCTGGTAAGAAGAAGAGGGTGGAGCCAACAAGAGGACATAATGATATGGAGATTTGAGTGTACATTTGCGTGCAAGAAGGCTTGGATATGATTCAAAGAGTATAACCAAGTGTACAAGTCTTGAGGTGCATAGAGAAAGACTATCGGAGTACAGATGGGTCTAGGGGTAGGAATAGTGGTCACCTCAACCCGCATGTGCAAGCAACAAGATTTCCCTCTATGCTGTACCAGGCCAATCCCTACCCATAGACATTTTTGACATCATTGTGTAGGATATTGATGGGTAGGATATATGAACAGGTTGAGTGCCTAGGTGGAGGGGAAGAATCTTGAGGGGTGGAAGGAAGGTTTGAGGTGGAGGGAGAGAGTGGAAGTTCCATGAAAACCTGAGGAGAGATAGAAGAAGATACATTGTGGTGTGTCTTCCATGGGAGAATCCCCCTTGGTAAGATCCTCTAATAGTATAGGAAAAGTATGTGGCTAGGAAGGAACTCCATCTAGATAAGCTTGAGCAATTGTGAATGTATGCTAAAAGATTCAATGTAAGTGTCTACTCCTTGCTTGTACATATAGGTTGTGGGATGCTAGACAAGGAGCGGCTCCTATAGTAATCCCTCTATGGCCTTGTGCCAAGGAAAAAAATTGCATGTGGAGATAGACCACTAGAAGTAGAGACATATCCACAAGCACCAAGAGAATGCCATGAAAAAAAGGAGTGAAAACTAATAGAAAAATGATGTACATCCAAACAACAAAAAAGAAATATGAGAAAAGATAGAACCCAAAAAAGAACAAGCCAACATGAATAACGGAGGAGAAATGATAGAGAGGAGAAGTGAGAGAAGCATATCTTTGATCAAAAGTGGCATCCTTGCCTACTCAATATGAAATCCAAAGTCAGGTCCAACGTCTCTTGCACACATCATGCTGCTCTCTAACCCCTAACACCACCATGAAGGAAGCTACAGTAGTGGATCCAAGGGTGGGGCAAAAAGCTCCTCCAAGAAAAATTCACAATCTGGAGTAAAAGCTATGATGATGCTCACTAATCCATATGTACTCCTTTGAAACCCTAATATTAGCTAAAATCCTAATGATGCTTGCATTGTCCTATATGTCTAGCATCAACTTGACAAGGGGGAGAAAAAAACCCTACATCCCTTGATGTCTCCAAGTTGTGTACTTGGAAATCTAAAAACCCCCATTGTAACTTTCACACTCCTCCTAGAATACGTCCGGCTGCCATAATGTCAAGCTTGAACCAATGGCACTTGTCCAAAACATTGATAGTATTCCTCGTTTGCACAAGCACTTGAAAACACTTGGAAGATACTTCTAAACCTTTGGTAATCTGATATGGAGTGCTGTAATATGGGTTGATTGCAAGTAATCACAATAATAGAAAATACTTGAAAGATACTTCTAATCCTTTGGTAATTGGATCTGGAGTGTTGTAATAGGGCTTGATTGCCAATAATCACACTACTTAGATGCCAACAATAAGGGCTGGAAGTTGAAGGTGAGTTCTCTACACTTCTATGGCTATACTACGTTCCTTGCATACGGGTTCTCCTACACCCACATGTATTGTTGAGAGGGCCCAAGTTGCTGTATTCCTAAATTATGCTGTCAGGCCGGTCTGAACTCCAAACCTTTGGTCCTCCACTAGTGTATAGTGCTAAACTCTCCCTTGATTACAAAAGTGATTTGGGGTTTATCTTGAGTTAGAATCTGATGGCTTCTTGTTACTCTATGTATGTCATTTTCTTTTCAAATGAGGTGATTTCTGATCATGATAGTCCTTTTAAGATATGATCAAAATAGAATTTAATGTAAATATATGTTGACAATGATTTAAGTATATTATGCCCTTTATATCCATTTTTATTTATTTAGATCTTTCCACATTCTATCCAACAGATTTTGATTCACTTGGACTATTTCACAGTAGTAATTGATTTTTGGTTTATTCAAATGCAGTATTTATTTAGAATAGGAATATCCTTTTTTCAATAAATATTTATAGAATGACTAAAGAAATTGACATTGATCTTAATAAACCCATCTAAAATTTTAGAATAAAAATTTTAATATAATATATGAAACTAAAAGAAATTAGAATTCAAGGACATTCAACTATATTAGAGCATCTATGTAAGTTTCATTCTAGATGTTTGAACCATAACAATGAAACACATAAGTATAAGATTGCTTACTTGATATAAAAAAGGAAAGGAGATAAATATAATCTAAAATTTCTTGCTTGCACTAGGTATTCAAATTGTCAAATTATTTTTCATATTTTGTATACTTCTTTTTTGGATATTACTAATGATAATTTTCACATAAATTTTAGGCATATATAGTGTTATCTATCTTATTTTATTAAATAATTTTAATTTTTGTTGGTGTAGATCTTTGAATAAAACTTCATAATTGTTATATAAAGTATATATTTAGGAGAGATCTTGCTTAATGAAGCTTCCTTTAATTTTCTTGAGTCCTTAGCTTATCCTCTAGGTTAGTATACATATAAGATACTTTTAGGAAAAAAATATGTATAAAATTTATTAATATCGCATTAAATTTTTTACACTTTATTTCCTGGGGTTTGAAAGGTGTTATGAAAAACTGAATTTATAACTGAATATAAACAACTGCCTTATCAAGGTTTGTAGTACTTATTTCCGCTATCCTACATAGGAAGGATGCCAATGTTCCTGCCCGACTCCATACTTATTAAAAAAAAACAAAAAAACCTCACTCCATACTATAGCTTATTTTCCTCGTTCAGACAATGCTTATAGGTGGTATTATATTTCTCGCATCCTGTTGCTTAGCCCGATACGGAATACACATTGTTTGCTAGTTCTTTATATAAAGAGCTATAGATATTGCTTTCGATATGCTGCAATTATGCCTTTGCTTCAGGTTACATTCGATTCATTCTACTTTGGGGATTTATCACTATAATTGTATTGAACGTATTCCTTTCATATGCACTTAATTATTCTGGATCACCCGCTCCTATACCGGCTTCTGCCCTCATGGACCAATATCCGAAGGATATTAGAGACTGATTAATAAATGATTTTGTTAATAATCTCGAATAGTTGAATTATATAGAGTGTACTCTAGTAAACTCAGTTCAAGGTGATATGCACAACAATCAAAGTCTATATATTGATTATACATTTTATAAATCAATAAGGAAATTAGGCATTAATAATTAAGAAAATCAATAACCGTATTTTAAAGAAAATATCTAAAGTGATGCCTGTTTCTAATTGGCTAAAAGAATTTGGCAAAACATCCAACCTGATATATATCAAAATTTTAGATAAATATCTACATTTAGTCAACTTAAAATATAATTATACTTCAATATAAAATTATCCATATATTAAAATAACCAAAAATTTACACTTGAGAAGGTGTTATTGATTAATATAGTAATAAAAGATTGAACCCACCTTTTCTCTAATATATATAGGGTATATTTTATAGTATTTATTTTTAAGTTAATTTTTGCATCTAAAATTAGATTAAAGATATATACGAGAAGATTACCTTCTTACTTGTATACATGAAAACTTTTAATATCTTATTAAAATTTTCAAGTACATAGATTAAAGCCCATTACCATACAATTTATATCAAATACCTTTCTAATTTGTTGTGGAAAATAATAATTAGGTACATGTGTAAAGCCCTTAGATTGGAGAAAAATGCAAAATAATGTAATCATGCCAAATTTGCTGCATACTTATCTTGTTGGAATAAGTTAAAGCTTAGAAATAATCATTTCTGAAGATGGTGGCTAAATATAGCTTCCTAGCACTTGAACTTCTATGTTAAAGGAGAAAGAAGGAGACCGGGTAGAGAAAAGAAGGATGGGAAGACCCTATCAAGCCGTACAAGGGAGAGACAAAAAAGGTAAAACAAGACTAAGCTCCAATAGAGTCTATATGAGAAATCTGCCCTACCGCACCTAAGATATCCGAACTATGCAAGTCGTACGGTCTACACACAATTGGAGTATCCAAAGAAACATCACCTAATGTGGTTGCTATCCTATGGATTGCACCAACCACTGCCCTTTGTAGAGCAATGGACACACTCTGTCTAAAATATGCTACAAAGTATTAGAGTGAGAGTGGTACTCCTGACGCCTAACATGATAAGCTCTCGTGCACTCTCTGACAAATGTGTCAAACGCTGTGTCCATCACTCCATATAACTCCAAGGCTAGAGGAACAAAGAGGTGACCTCGTTGCATGCGTTAAATAGTTTAGGTTTAGTTCAGGTTAAATAGTTTGACAGACAATCAGTTTTATTCATCAGAAGAGAGATTGGAGAAGAAACATTGGAAGCATCTCCATAGCTTCCACTCCTCACTTTGGTTTTGTGTAAGAGTGTGACTATGGTGATGAACATATGATGCATGCCAAAAGCTTATATTTTCCGAAAATCTTCCGAAAATTTGTTTGTTTTAATGTGGTGAATGCAAAGATTTTAATAATTGCAATTTACTTCATAAAGCTCCAATTCGCAGAGGAAAAAGTATGCAAACGTACTAATATGAAAAGGTATCACTATTTTACTTATATGATATTTTCTCTAACTTTGCACTTTGGATATATTCTTTATGGCTGGATATCTGTACTTATCTGGCCTAATTGGTTGATGTAAGTGAGTCCATTCCACGTCACTTTATTCAAATCAAGTCCTTGGGGATTATGAAGGATATTATGATTATAAACGAGCAAGTTCCCAAGTTCCTTCATCCAAGCGGAATATCACAGTGTTGAACTTTATTGCGCATCTTAAAGTTTGGATTCCGGCACACATCTTGTAAGAAGATTTTGTAGTAGAAAATTTATTTGCGGATTTTAAGTTTGCTAATGGATTATTGTGGGAAATTTGCAGTTTCGGGACACTTGCTGCACAAAATTTTTCATGTGATCATTATCTAGATTTTTTACCATTCCCGATTATCTAAGTATATGCCCGATACTAAGTGTAAGGAAAGTAACATTTTAAATATACTTTTAGTGACCTCTCTTATTAAGTTATTTCTCCTCTCTTTGACATGAGAAGTTTTTTCAAGAAACTAAAGAGCATATTCCATTAAATGTTAAAACAAATACACTCTCGCAGCACCAGTTAGAGCCACCCCATAAATATATTTGGAAATATTCATACGCTCAATTTTGGAGATAAATTCTAGAGTAAGATATTTAGAGTGAACCCAATCATGTGCTTAAAAAGTTAGAAAGAACTACAGCGGGATCTTTGAGGAACCTCATATCCCTCAGTTCGTGATTAAAATTTGAGATTCTCAATTTCTATTGATGATTAATTACAGAAAATACGAATCATCGGCATTAAAACGTTGTGCTTAGAGCCTAGAACAATCCACATTGTTTCCACTCCTTAATATATCAAGGTGCTTTTGCCGTTTGAAGCAGAACCGTAGAAACTTATAACCCGCTAACAAATCACTTTGATACACCGATCTATTTTAAGTGATAGAGATTAATATATTCGGGAGAGATGTAGTTTTGGATATATCTATTTATTGGGAGAGTGTGGAGATGGGAGAGGAGAAGGCGAGGTTTGGGATGAAAGATCTATACTTGCTGAGTGCACTCTTGCACATAGCATTCAGAATGAATAGTTTATTTTGTTCGTTTTTTGATTTCAGTTCCTTTGGTAACTAGATTGAAGACCATGGAGAATGGAGTAACAATTTAGAAGGTTTTTAGGGTTTATAGGGTTTAGAGTGATCATTACACATTGAGAGTGATTGGTTGAGAATTTTTATTTCTAATCTATTGGTTTTCATGATTAAGTTCCATGAGAATTTAGTTTTAAAATTTTAGAGATGAAAATTAAAAGTTATGAGAGTTTATAGTTTTTTAGGTTTAGAAAGATTGTATTTTCTTACGTCAGTTGGGATGTGAGTGGTTGTGGTTTTGTAGGTATGGGGAGATATAGAGAGGACCATCATGTATTATTATCATTATTCTTGTACTAGCCATAGCTACATCTTCCCATGTGGGGCCGCTTGGAGTGGCTCGGGATACACCATGCCCAGTGTGTCAAGTACGCTTTAACTTGCAAGGGGTAAAGACCCATGTGGGAAGGATGCACAAGGTCTATGATTGGACCACTTGGGATGCACACGTGAGGTGAGCAGCCACATTGATGATAGTGACATTCAAGATTACTCACGCTTCTTCTATTTTGTTGTTGATCGTTCCAAGGATACAAATCAAGTCGTGGGAGTGGTTAGCTCCCACGACTCGATTCTCCAACAGGTTGCATTTTGGGGTTACTTGAGACTAGTTTTCCATGTCCACAGCTATTCCATAGGCTACTCCGCACACTCCATGATGAGGCTAGACAAGCTTTTAACCTACCACTTGATCATCTGGCACATGATTCCTTGGACGGGTTAGCATGGTTCTTATTCCTCTTACTTCCTTGATGGTGTCTTTGTTATGCTAAAGGGGAACATGCAAGAGATAGAGACGTGGCTGCTAGATTTTGTCATTTTTGAACAGGGGATTGGATGGCCCTTCAGAAGGAGTCTGTTAGGGCTACACAGTTTAGTAGACAAGTTTCACCATAAGATACCATAAAGTCCATTTGATTACGATAATGTAGGACATTGGGTCAAATGGGAGAGTTTATTAAAGCAACACAAGCGCTACATCCTTTGTTTATAGCGAGTTCTACTGATGAGACTATCTCTTCCTTATGCTCACTACATCCTATAGCAATAGAGGGACTACCACTAGAGGTCTTAGATTATCAGCCTAAGTAGCCTTTATGTCTTGATAGGTCTCTTTTTGCACAAGCATTGTGCACTATCTCTTTCTTTTCCTCAAGAGGCTTATCAAGGATGGTTTATGAGCATCTTAGAGATTTCTTTCCAATAGATGATCCTTCGAGTGGTTTTACCAAGTTGTTTTAGGTGACTGCAACAATAGCGAGAGGAGACATTCCTATGTCTGTTAGTCGTGTGTTAGGTGCTAGTTGACTTCTCGTGATGGAGAAGGACATGGGGGCATTAGACCAATTGCTATTAAAGAGATATTTTTGTGTTTGGTCTATCATTTGTTATCCTTCAACATTGTTCTCACTTTTGATAGCACATTAGTCCACATCAATTTGGAGTAGCTACACCTGGAGGATGTGAGGCTATATCTCTAAGCATTAGGGCACTCCTAGATATCTATCTAGAGTGTGTCGTTCTACATGTAGATGTTGAGAATGATTTTAATAGTATCTCATAGACATCCATCTTTAGAGAGCTTAGGGAGGGTGGTGCATCCTTGGCAAGTCTTATTCCTTTTGTGCAATCTTTTTATGGCGTTCTTGCTTCTCTTTATTACCAACACGGTGGTTCTAAAGAGGGAGTCACCATCCTGGAGTCAATTATGAGTACACATCAGGGAGATCCTTTAAGGGGAACCTTATTTGCCATGGCTCACTTTAGAGCTCTCCTATCTACTACTTTGGCCATGCTAGGTTGTGTATTTCACTCTTTGGTAGATGATATACAAATCATGGGTCCTTTAGATCAGATTAGGTAGGCCTTTGACCACGAGCTACATCTAGTAGGCTTGAGAGTCAAGGTGTAAAAGTGTATGGCATGGTCCTCTTTAGGTATTCCTTCCCACCTTGAGCTTCTAAAGGGATGTATCACATCTACAGATGAATTATGTGTTATTGGAGTGCCAATAGAATCTAAGGATTTTGTCACAAGCTTCTTAAATGTTGCCCTTGCAGAGGATGTTCTCCATGTGGATGACCTTCCATTACTAGGAGATCCATAGGTGGCATTTGGTATACTTTCCTCTTGTATTGCTCGTCGACCATCCTACCTCATCCATATAGTTCCTCCATCCTTGTAACAATATGGAGTTTAGCGACAAAGTTAGTAGGGCTAATGAAGTAGCAAATAAGAAAAATTAGTCTAGAATATTTTGGAAGTATCAAGGAAGCTTCTTGGGAAGCTTCCTAGCTAGCTTAGCTTGCACCTCAAGGAAGTAGCGTCTAGAAGCTTCCAACTAGCTTAGCTTGCACGCCAAGTAGACGGCTTCTAGAAAGAAGCTTCTTGAGAAACTTCTTGGTTAACTTGGCTTGCACTCTAAGAAAGTGGCTTGAGGAAGCTTCTTGAGAAGCTTCTCAAGGGCTTTGAATACTACCTATAAATACCAAAGCCAAAGCTCATGCTAGACATTTGGAGTTTTCACTCATTCAAGTGTCCCAATGTGAGTTTCCATTCTCCTATTTCTCTCCTCGGTCTTGGTCTTTTACAATCATCGTCTTTCCTATCATGTTTAAGAGCCTTTGATAGGAGGATTATGGGAGTCTTTGGTGATATTATTAGACGAGGGACATTTGAGTGTGTGATGGTGGATTTGGCATGTGGACAGACGGCTCTGCCAATCTTGTGTGGAGGGGTTGGCTTGCTATCTATGGAGTAGACTACACCTATAGCATTATTGTGTAGTTGTGCTCTCTCAGCACCCTTACTTTCTTCTCATTTTGTGGTTGTTGATAGGCGGGTCTTGGAGACTTTTGTGATAGAGGTGAAAGGGGGATCCTTTTCTCTCCATATGTTGTTACAGCAAACAAGAGATAGTCTATCCCCATGGGCACAAAAGGACTTTCCATCTTTTGCTTCACTATTGTCAGATTGGACTAGAGGTTTATATCTTCCTTGATGGAGTGAGAGTGTGAGCATATGCTACATTCTCTCTTAATTGACTTGTCCATTCCTCAAGCTACTAGAGCACATCTTTGCTCTTGCTCCGGCAAGGGTGTAAGCTCTTGGATCCTAGCTTTATCGTGCATTAGGGCATTTGGACTCGCATCAACTACTTTCTCTACAATGATGAGGTTTTGCCTAAGTTTGATCCACCCATCTACATCTTCATTATTCACTTGTGAGTGTGGTTCTACACTAGATGCAATAGCGGTCCATATGACATGATGTCCTTTTGGAGGACAGAAGATAGCTAGGTCGGAGATGATAAGGTGATAATAGCGGATGTCGTGGTTACCGACCCTACATGAGATATAATTTCGGAGGGAGTGATTACCCACCCCTGGACGGGCGGTGAGCACAATCGCAGGTCATAAGGTCTCCAAGTATAGGGGCATGCAGCGAGGTCACCTCTTTGTTCCTCTAGCCTTGGAGTTATATGGAGCGATGGACATGATGTTCGACATATTTGTCAGTGAGTGCACGAGAGCTTATCATGTTAAGCACCAAGGGGTACCACTCTCACTCTCATACTTTGTAGCATATTTTAGATAACATGTGTTCATTGCTCTACAAAGTGCAGTGGCTGGTGCAATCCATAGGAGATCAATCACACTAGGTGATGCTTCTTCGGATGCTCCAGTTTTTTGTAGACCACACGACTTACATAGCTCTAATATCTTAGGTGCAATTTTCTCATATAGACTCTATTGGGAATTAGCCCATTTTACCTTTTTCATCTCTAAGAATGGGATCTTCCCATCCTTCATTTTTTCTGAGAGGTCTTCCTTTCTCCTTTTTACGTTCGAATGTAGACTATATATATATATATACATTAGGAAAGGAACAAATTACCTTACACTACAAAGTTTTCCTATGAGCGCAAGCGGGTGAGCAAAGAGATTTATGTCTTTAGTAACAATATCAAGATCTCCACTAGGAAACTGAACGCACATACTAATCCCACAGCATTTCATTTCGTGTGGTGACTGCCACCGGGATGACCAATGAACGAAATTCAACGAAGTCCCGGGATCCGCGTACTGATGACAATATTCTTGCCTGGCACAAAACAAGGATCTCTTTCTTGCTTCTAATATAATACAGTATCTGGATGAGGATCGGAGAAAGGAAGAGAAAGAGAAACGACGGCGGTAACCGGGCGACTGGAGCGTATGACGCGTTGCCGGTGGAAAGATGATCGAGGGGATGAGAGAGGGAACGAAAGTGGGGGCGAGAGAGAGACAGTAGAACGCTGATGTCCAGGTGATGGCTGCAGCTCCAGCCATGCCTCTTTCTCAAGCATACAAGAGCTGGTTGACGACGAATTTGAGTGGGCAGCAGCAGCGATATGCAGGGAGAAGTAATTTGAAAGGAGTAGTAGCTTCTTGTGATTGTAATTATGGTCTCGTTGCTTCGTGGTCGGGACGTGGGGGAAGCAGAGCGTGGAGTGGAAATTGTGGATTCACAGGAGGTTCAGGGAATTTGGCATTGCGTCGTAGTAATACTCGTCATGGAAAAATTCGATCAAGTCTACAACGTGGAGTGGACCCACGGGCACAGGATAAAGAGACCACCGTGAAGGAGATTGCGGAGCTAGCGGAGAGTTTGGTTGCGCTGAAACGTGCCATTGGCACCGGGTATAGAGCAATTGGGCCTGAAATGCGAGATAGAGTGGATAGGCTCTATGACCGTGTTCTTCTAATACAGGAATCAGCTGATCGCGGGGTGACTAATCAGCTTACTGCAAATTTGAGAGTAATTCACCAACCAATTCCTTCTAGAATGAATTTAATAGCTTCTATTGAAGTAATTCTGAATTTCCACAGTTTGTCACATTTCCGGGCTAGGAGGAGACTCCTCACACGCAGTCCTTGCTCTGCGACTTACCGACTTGCATCGACCATCTGAATGTGTCATAGTTTTAAATGTTCTCCTCTTTAAATGAAATGGAAGGAATTGGAGATTTGTGCTTTCGAGCATTTCCACCTCATTAATGCTATGTCAGAATGATAAATTTCACACCAACTTTTAGCAAACTCGTCTTGTGAGACGTTCACATTGTTACTCATGTGAAATCATATTTTGGTAGGTACACTGTCTTGCAAATTCTTTTCATGCCACCATCTCTTACTTGACTTTCTCTATGGATTGAAAATTGGAACGCAGTTTGATGTCGATATTGAATCAAAAGAATCAAAAGCTGCAAAAGTCACTAGAATGAATCTCATGGACATTACCGAGTTTTCTAAAAGTCTGACTAAACGAGGACTGTGTTAACACATGTGATTCAGGCTTTGCAGAGAGAACATGGCTCTCTAGAGAACATTGTTCGTCTTGCAATGCAGGCAGGTCCTGCCCCTACAAAAATCGGCACTGACGATGGGATGCCGGACACGCATGGTGATCCCAAGCTTGATCCTGCCAAGAATGTCGAGCTGGAAGCTGTAAAACCCAAAGCATCTGTATTTCAGTCACTGATACGGGAAAGTGCTTTAAATCCAATGAAAGTTTCTTCGAATTACGTTATGACATCGCCAGCCAGTCAGGTTGGACTATAGAAAGACTACGCTTATGTAATGCCATTTTATAGAAGAGTTCTGTAATTGCAAATGCCACGTTTTGCTAGTGAACATTCGCTCTTGTTATTGAATGTTACTTTTATCGACAAAATTATTATTATAGCTTTATGATGATAATACATATCTGTGCATGGCATCTAGGGGAGATTTTCAAAGCAAACCGCAGCTATATTTTAAAGCTATCACTAGGTATCGGTAGAATCTACATTCCTTCTATAGCACCTCGTCTTTCACTGGCGCAGGTTTACTGACGTTGTTATTGATTGAATAAAATCTTTGCCAGGGTTCTTCTCCGTTGGCAGCCTTTCGGGCAGAGATAGAGAGACGAGTAATGGAGCAGGTTAGTGTGAGCAGTCATGTCATGCACTCATGTTAGCAGTCAGCAGTAGCGGGAACGCAAATAGTTGCACAAGCGGTTTCTAATGGAAGAATCAATTGTATATCCAAGTCAAGACGAACCATACGGATCCTTTCCTTAACATCTTTTCTCCTCATGGAGATTAATTTTTTTGCAGCTTGCTGGAAAGAGACTCGATAGTGCAGTAAAAGCAACTTCTGGTATTATAACTCGCACTGTTCTACCAGCAGCAGAGAATGAGAGTCAAGCAGCTGAGAAGGTAAAGCCCTGGACTTAAGGTCTGCCAGAGCTGGGCTCAAGAGGAACAAATTTTTAAGCAAGATAGTAAACAAACTAGAAGCCGATTCAACACTTCTTGTGATTTTATTATATTCTTTGGGACCGTACCCATGGGTTAACAACCATTAACCAGTGCCACAAAATGAGAAAGGAATTCTCATTTTAGAGATAGTTCATGCTACTTCGCACTACTTGTGGAAGGGGACTTGATATAGTCGAGGAAAGAGGATAGTGTGAGGTCAGGACAACACCACTGAAATTTTTGAATTGCGGATTCTTTGTTCTCATTGTCCTGAGAAGAAGCTGTCTTTGATATCTGTTCGTGTGATTCAATGAGAAATTTAGATAACTCTAAAGTAGTATTTGACAATGTAAACTGCGCTGAGAACGCAGTTGAAGCAATTTTATTTAGTATTGAGAAAGTAGCCTTGGTCGCCTGTGGTGGCTGCCTCTCTACTCAGAGACAAGTCACAGAAGAGAAAAAGCCCGTGGAGAACGAGTCCCTGGGAAGCAACTCTAACGACGACAACGTGCAGGAAAACATCTCCAGGTAAGGCTGACATCTCCATGTTTCAAGTTCATGACGGATATCAGGAGCTAGCATTACTTCTCTTATTCGATAACATACTTAGCTTCCCTGAGTTGCTTCTTATGGGGTCTCGGTCAAAAGCAGCGGGGATGTCTCTTTGTGACGAAATAATTTCTTCTGTTTATCCTGGTAGTGGTGCAGGTGCGTCAGATTCAACTTTAATAGCGAAAGTGGAAGCTGTAGTGAGATCTACAGAGACGGAGAGTTTGAAGAACAATGTAGCCAGGATGAGAGAAGAAATCTTAGAGTTGAAGCAAGTTTCTGTAAGAGCTGATATGGCAGAAAATAGGCTTCAACAACTGGAAAGGGATATGCCCAAGAGCATCCCTTTGGACGTGCACGACCAAATGGTATGATAAAACATCGAATACTTAGGAGAGATCCGAAAGTTGAAACTAGTCGAAAGATGCGTTCATGGTTCATTATAAAGATCTGAAAATTGCTTGGGTTTCGAAGGTGAGAAGAATACGGACTTCCTTGACTGATGCACGCGTCAAGGTTCTCCAAGTAACCAGTGAAGTCCGGGAGAAAGAGGCTATGCTGGAAGCTGTCAAGAATCAGATGCTTGCAGATCAGGAGAAACTAGTGCAACGGGTAAGTTATGACGGTTTATTCTCGCGAGGTGCAAGGTTCCAGTGCACACTTGGCGTGCTCGAGGATTGAAGGTTGTATTGAGTCTTGAGGTTATAAAATTAGGATTGCGCTTGATATTGCACTTTCACTGACTCTAGTTCAAGTGAACATGGTGAATGAACGGATGCAGATAAGAAGATGCACTAAGAAAATCTATGATTTCGTGGTGAAAAGCTACTCTGATCATAGAAGCGAGTTGGTGTGTTCGCTACTGCTGTGAAGGTTCGGGAGCTCACCGGTGATGTTGCACGAAGAGTTTCTATCGAAGAGATGGAGTCAGCCGTCTCTTATGCTGTAGCGGAGGTGGAAAAAGAACTGGAAAAGGTTCACCAGCGAGCTATGAGTCTCAGTCTTGAACTCGAGAAGAAGGAAATTTTGCTAGTCCAACAACAAAGAGAATGGGATATGGTAAGGGAAAGTCTTGAAATGGAGCTGGAGAGTGTCAAGCAAAGGCTACAAGGCGTTGAAAAAAAAAGGGCCTCTGAACGGGCACAATTGATTGAGGCACAGCAAAAAGTGAAGGTTTTGGAGGAAGAACTGACCAGAATTCGAGATGGTGAAGAAGAAGCTCAAATCCTTAGGTTGAAGAATAAGAAGGAAACACTTGCAACAGTTAGAATACTTATATCTCACATGGTGCAATCTGCACGCGCTAGGGAAAAGAGTGACGCACAGGCAATAAGTCTTGCAAGGGAAATGTCCAAACTACAAGATGAGAATAAAGCACTTGAGCTTACGAGAAAGGCAGCAGAAGAAAAAGCCGAATTGGCAGAAGCAGAAGTAAGAGGTATGAAGTCCAGTCTTGTTAGTGTTGAAAGAGAAGTGGAAAATTTGCAGTGCGCTTTCCTATCAGGTGAAAAAACTTCTGCGCTTGGGAAGTTTTTTGCTGCAATGGCACAACTGATTAAGAAGGAGAATGAGAAGATGCAGACTGCCCCTTACAAGTTGCTGCAGACTGACCGATTCGCGGGGAGGAAGGATGTAGATGCATCAGGGAACGACACACTGACATCTTTGGGGGGTAATACGTTACTATTACCGTTCATACTTTCTCTAATGTACCCTGGCACTGCTTAAAATTGAAGCAAATCTCTACTGGAGATTCGCATACGATTATTTGCCGTCTATCAGCGATGGTGAATGCGATAGAGTAAGTGAATAAGTATAGCACGTTCTAAACTGATCTTGCCTGCACAGATTTTGGAGAGAAAGGTGACCGGGAGACTAAGAACATGGTCACTTTGTATTATGAGTCCAGCTGGGAGTGGGCATATCTCCACTTCAAAGCCGACGAGTCAGGGTTCGTTCCCAAACTTTACCTATGTATCTGCCTTCTCTGTTCTTGCATGAATTCCGTTGCCAAAATATAGCAAACTATAAAGTCTAAGAGAATCTTTACTAGATAATGTGTGCACATGATGCAGGTGGACAGAGATACCAGGTGTAATGATGCAGAACGACAGAGATGCCTTGGACAGTCAATTGAAGGTACAAATTTCTAGTCAAATTTAAGTTACATGTCTGATAGATTGTATGTTCTAGGTGAAATGCATTTCTACTTTGTGAAGTTCAGGAAGATAGGTATGAGCAAACGGTGATTACGTTCCAGCCTCTCCGGCCGGATCTTTTAATCGTCGAGTACGTACAATTGGTCCCCATGTTGTATATCAAACTCATTGACGCATGTCATGCAAAAATAATATGCAGGTGCTAACTATTGAAGCATCTTCAGTCGAATTCGTCCTAAATAACGGGAAAGGATCATGGGACAGGTAAGCTCTCTTCAACATCAAGTCTAAGTGCAACTCCGCTGATCAACGTGAGATTTGGAGAAACTGATTGTATAGCTGACGGATGCAGTGCACCTGGGGGTAAGAACTACTACATTTCCGAATCTGGTAGTTATCTTCTGTCTGCTGGACATCTGAAGAAGGTCGAATAAGGAGGTAAATCCATTGATCTTTATCCATGCTGTTTTTTACCATCACATGCCCAGAGTTACATGATCAAACTTATTCGCTTGTTTTGGCGCTGTGCAGGCAGTAGGAAAGACGGAAGACTCTATCCCCTGTACCGTAAGAAGAGTTTCACGAGGGTGCTATATTGTGAATAGTACATCGAAGTAAATAGCACTGACTGTAGGGATAATATCATTGGTACAGTATGCAACACCAGAAGCAAAGTTGCATCGTACTTCACCATCTCTGATTTGTATGCGCCTCATCTCTATCAGCCAACGATTATGAGGAAGCAAAGGACCAGATTAGCCACGAAGCTCACATGTAAGAGCTTCCATCGTAGAATCTTTCATCGAGAAAAGGTATAGAGAGGGGGGGATCCTTTTCGAGTTGACTTGTGTCTTCCTTCATCCACCTTCCAGCTACCGCGTCTATGCCTATCACACCATTAGAAAGCTCAACTCGAGGCCCAGCCATATTTGAATATGGAGATTGTACATAAACACTAAGACATCTTGCTACGTGCACATCGTCATGAAGAATCCATATTACGTGTCCATTATTCTAGTTCTCTTGGTTAGGACATGGATAAATTCACTAAGGAATGTCTTTAGGTTCCAGTGTCGGCCATGCATCCTAAGCGACGGCAATTCAATTTACGGCTGTCAGTGCTTGTATGTGTAGACATTCTCCTTAAAATACTACAAAATTTTAGCAATCAAGTCAATCACAAGTCTTCATGGTTACTGCCCACTAAACTAGCCTTAGGGTCCGCCCAGCCTCCGGATCCTCAGGCTAGTTTGCAAATTATAAGGTTTACCAGATTGAGAAGATCGAGGAGTTTATCGTGTCTATTAATTTGGTAAGGCAGATCGAGCACAATGTTTGACGGACAGAGGAGTAGGATGTTAAATGGTGAACTTATACATGTTTCCGTCAGCTTTTTCACTTGCCAAATAACATCATCATGGTTGGCTTACTTGTTCTCTTGACTTCTCCACTTGTAATAGAACGTCTCCCGAGTTCAGAGAATTAGAGCTGTGAATTAAAGTCACCTCAAGTATGATTTCAAAAGAGAGAACAGGCTCAAGCATGATTCGAAAAGAAGATTTTCACTAGGGTCATCATATTTTTGGCTGTTCATGAGCAAGCAACTATGATACAGCGCATATTGGTACATATTGGTACCCTAAACGCATTCGTGCTGTATAGTGAAGCATGGAATTTGATCCGACCTGATCCATCTACCCGATAAGTACTGCCCCATTAGAACATGAAATACTAGGAAAGACATCAAAGTTACAGGACGGACAACGACATTCGCAGATTGAATACACAGTTAAAGTCACAAGTCTGGCAGTGGCAGACATGACGGCATTGGTATATGGAGAGAATGCTGAAGAAGTTAAAGACGCGACACAAGTCATGTACAAACGTGTGCTAAGAGTCTTTAATAACATATTTCAGAAACGAGTCCATAGTGCCTCGTTGCGCACCATAGGATTCATCGATTGATCCTTTGAAGTATCTAGGGGCATACTTACTGGAAACCGTGACACTTGGAAGCTTCCTAGACCTCCAAGTTAACAACGTATATTGTGCATGCTGACCTTTTCTGCCAGTTCCAGGCCAGATGGAGGTACTCTAAAGGGCGTCGTCTGGAGTAAGAAATTATTTCATTGAGATTCTCATTTCAACTTCCAGATATGTATATTAAAACTCCTATGTAGTATAATATGAGCTGCAAATTGACTCGAGAGTTTAATAGTCAGAAAACTGTCACCTTTGTAAATACAATGGGTGCCCCATGCTCAGCAGTAGGTAGGAAAGCATACGTGATCCTCTCATCCGGATATACCAGACTCCATTTGAAATTTCTCAGAAAATGGTGAAGAAAAGTCAACATACTCAACTTGGCGAATTCTATGCCTGGACACATCCGATGGCCACCGCCGAAAGGGAAGTAACTGAATGGGGGAGCTCCTCCATTCACCGTCTCGAATCTCGATGGGTCGAACATTTCCGAGTTTTTGAAGAGTTTTGGATCCTTCATGGAATTTGTCGTTGCAAGTAGCTGCATGATTAGCATTTGCCACGCCGAGACTTAGTAAACTTAAAATGTAGTAGTACGATCGACGATCTGCACAAGCAGGGTTGGTTTGGGCTACTACACAAGATTTATTCCAGTTTGTTCTGAAGACGCGCACCTAAAGCTTGTTTCGGTTATGTTTCAATTTCTAAATCCGTCCACCGGAAGATCTACAGTAAATTGTCGATATGTAACCCTGTCGATATATATAATGCTACAATTGTGTTTCAGAACTACATAAGTTGCTTATATCACTGAAATCACAATGCTATCCTGCACTGTAACTTCAATAACATGAATGAGAAATCTTGATTGAATTAACAGAGGGGAAGTCTTTGTGAAGTGAGTTCATGTTTATACAATAGAAGCGATGTAGGAAACACGAATGCGATCAGCAGCAAGAGGAGGAGAGTGTCCATATCATGTTCGCATTACTCATTTACCTACCTTCCATCCTTTCGGAATGGTGAACCCTTTGTAATTAAAAGTTGTCCTGGCCTCACGAAATACGCCGTGTAAGACAGGATACAATCGCATTGTCTCCTGCACCACCTGCCATGTATACCTCATAGCTCTGATATCTGCGATCGTCAGTCCTTCCTCATCGTCTTTCCCAGACGCTATAGACGCATGTTCTGCAATAACCAGTCGATCCAGCCGATGCTACTTGGATTTAAGACACCCTCTTGATGTATAGATACTATTTGATTCTACGAAGAAGATATCGTCCAAAAGCATGTATGAGATGGTCCGCGACTAAAGATTAAGTGAAAACAGTTGAATGGGTTTTACTTCTGTTCGTATAATTACGATGAGTCCAGTTGCTATCTTGCAGTCTGACATAACCCACAGCATCGGACAAGGGTAATGCATTCACGTACCTTTGATGAGTTCCTCATAAACTTCAGGGTGCTTAGCAATTTGCCTTAGCACCATGCAGATAGTAGACGACTGGGTGTCATAAGATGCCCAGAGCATCAGTAACAGCGTAGATTCCAACATTTTTTCTCCTACAAGGTCGCCATTTCCGTCAGGATGTGTCAACAACAGGGACATCAAGTCCTGAGTACTCGTCGCCAGTCCTTCCTCCAGCTCTCTTTTCCTTTTCTGTATCCTCTGCCCAATCTGTTTCAACAAGACATCTTTGGCTTTCAAGGCACGGTTATAAACTGTTCCTGGAAGATTGATTGGAACACCCATGAATCCCAGGGACCATGTAGTAAAGTTGCTCTTTAGCTCTTCAATCTCTGATTTATCATTTATGCTCATCACCAAATCGCATACCACATTTAAAAGATATTCATTCGCTAGGAGGTGCAGTTTAATCTGTGTTCCATCTTCTTTCTCCTGCAAGGGCCTTAACACGTTTATGACCGCCTTGTCTATTTGCCGAAGATATCGATGCACTACATCCACACCCAAGAAATTTTTTGTTAGATGCTGCCTGAAAATTCTGTGGGGCTCGCCATCCGCGTCGCTCACTCCATTGGAGTTGACTAGTGACCGTACAGATTTAGGCCAGTACCCTTTCAGCAGTTCCACTTCGTTGTGAAACATGAGTTTGTTGCCAGAAGGCCAGTCGAGGACGACAACAGGAGCTCCCATGATAGACATTTTGAACACTGATCCATACTTGACAACTTTCCGACTGATAAAGGTGTCCATGGTCACATCTGCATACGCTTTGACATAGGCGAAAGTATCTCCTATGAATGGTATTCCAGAGCTTCCTGGGGGTACCGGTGGCGTCTTAGAGGACTTCCGCTTCCGTAGTAAAGAAATCCACACAATAAATGTGATGCATATGGTCACAATCGATATAAGCACCATCAAATTGCTAGGTTCAGTCGTTCTGAATTTTAGCTGATCCCACAGAGTCACGGCCCTTCTCAGCCCCGATGTGATCCACAGTTGGTAAAATTCAGGTATATTCATCATGGTCACCTGCGGAAGAATACTTCTCAGTACTTCTCAGTGCCCAAATACCTGCACATGGATCGATCAACTTCAGGTCAGATTAGCGTTTCTGACTTTCAAGCTCTTCTACTCGTCTGTTCATGTGTGGAATATATCACACAAGTCATGGTGACAATTTAACGTACTGCATAACTCGTTGAGTTGCATCCGCATGAGTTTAGACTCCAGATAGCATACATCGGACGAGCCGGATAAGATAATACATGGCATTGTGCATAAGCAGGAGAAGTCCTAGGTATGATGCGTACGTTATTCTATCATACCTGAATATGAAGGTGTTTTGTAAAGCTCCAGCTACGTCAGTTAAGGCTACCAACGTGGGAATATGTCCTGATTATTGACAATAGTCCACATCCACGACAGGCTTCAACACCGTCCCAAGGTGAAAGTTGGACTACTCTCTTGATTCTAGACTGTTGTGGTGCAGTACTGTAATGAAATTCTCTGGAAGTAGTAGAGATCACATGATTACTCTGGCTGCCAACACAGGTTAGCTCTGAGGATAAGAATCCTGAATGTTCTATACAGCTATATAGCGTCTCGTGGCTAGCTATGTGTTTGTCAATGGCCTGTTTGGACAGATAGAGACCTGGTGAGATAGAGTTGCAGGTCTACAAGTAAGAAAAGTCGTCCATACAGTGCAAAAATCAAAATGTTCCACTTGTTAATTCGTGCGTTGAATTCGACGCGACAAACATGTTGCAGTGGCAACGTACAGGATTGCAGCTCCATCCGAGTATTCGTCAGAATTGCAGGTCAAAGATGCTCGTTTATTAGATTGGATTTGTTTTATGAAAATGACAAGAGCGAGATCTACCAATTTTGTAATTCGTGCTAGGAGATCATTGCAAAGATGAATTATAGACAGGTAGCCATTACGTGTATGAAGCAAGCACCAGCTACGCAATTACCATAATGAAGGATTACATCTAACTAATTTCCATTCTAATTTAATGAGCCGACACCATCAGTACTCGTGATCTCACTATCAAAGTATCCGTTGTATGCTAGACATGAAAGAATTGCTTGGTCACGTCTTGTAGCCCATCTCCGAAGATGTCAACTGAATAATTGCAGATTTGGTTGGCAAAGATATATTCTTCAGACTTTCCATAGACTTGTGGTCTGCTAGCAGAGGATCATCATATGCGCATCTATCACCTACCTGGTTTCAAGGTTTCTTGCTGTGGATCCTTGTTAATATTCAAAGAGTGGCACTAGATAATTAGAGGACCCCTCCTAAGTCATTCAAGAAATTCATCTAAGGCGAAGCTCGTCAAATGCTCGGAACTTCAGTGTTCTAAATGACTTGAGGTCAAAATGAATTGGAAAACTTGTAGGTACACAGGAACTCCCAGCAGTACGTGAGGTGGCTTGATCCAAGTAGGATATCAAGGGTAATGCCAATCACACGGGTATCTAGGTTAAACGAATTGCAAACTAACCAAAAAACCTCTCATTACGTGAGAAGTTTTGGTCCAAGTGAAATCGAGATTCATGTCAATCATACTGGTGGATACCTTGAACGAATTTCCAAATAACCAAAAATCCCTCCCATGGCTGAGCAGATTCAAGTGTCGCAGAGCCTACGTTTGCAAGATTGTTGTATAAATCAAATCCAGTGGTGAGGTTCGTGGGAGCTCACCCGGGCGACATGCAAGCTGTCACTCGACCGACCGTGTAAGTTTTAAGCAGTTTAATGAAGACAGACATAGAGTTCTCCTACTGATGACTTATTTCAAACTTGTCAAAGATCTGATCTGATCGTTTGGAATTTGAGATAGACAACTCGATGATATCAACAACGGACATGTTGACATCATTAGTTCATTATTAGTACATCAACCAGAATGGTCATAGTAAGACTTAATGTTGTAATCAGGTGTGGACAGCGAGAGCAGAAGGAAGCAAGGGAAACTGTAATTTTGATTGACTGTGTTTCATTTGTCTAATTTGATTGCTATCTTCACCCATGGGGTCCTAGAAAGCATGAAAAGAAAGAAGCAAATTAGGCGGAAAGAACCGGATAGAAGCAAGTTAAGCTATCTTTGCATTCGGGAGTGGGTTTTGATTAGAAAATGCAATATGGTGCGAAGTGGTTCCCAATGAGGTGCGCAACGGTGGGACTAGAGAACTGTACAATCTGTTTGAGATGATGGTGGTGGAAGGAATAATCAACTCGAGATGGCGGAAGGAAGCAAGGGAGTGGAATCAATTGGCATGGCGATGAAAGGCAGTAAGCTGGAATAATCAGCTTGATTTGTTAGTAGAAGATGACGAGAAAAAGTAAGCCAGCGTTATCAACTGAGATGGTGAGAGCTGACGGAAGGAAGGGAATGCCTAGGGTTGAACCATGGAAAACTGATACCTTGATTGAATGCGCTCCATTTACTTACTCTATGTAAGTCATGTAGCAGGCCATGTACCTCCCTAAAGCTATTCTTTATGCAGAGAGATGAGGATATTTTTCCTAGACATCGACTAAGTAAAGGTTCGATATAGATGAATAGTACCCCGAAGGAAAGGGGAAAGGAGTACAAGGCACAATCAACTGCAAACTGAGAAAACGCAAGGCCTAGTAGTCCCAAGTGACAAAAAAACATACCAAAGGTACCATATGGAAAAAGGTTCACACAAGGCAAGCACTTAAGAAACTAAAGAGAGTGTAGTCTACTCTTGAATTGTGTGGTTGAGGTCCTTGAATGATATATCTGGTGAGTGGGGAGTACCCTAGATGGGCTTGGTGTGCCTATTACAACTACTCGCTAATGAAGACACAAAGCATGAAAACATTGCAAAATGACTGATACGGTCTGTCTGTAATAAGCAAACAAGAAAATGAGTTATTAGTGCAAGAAGCAAGGGCAAGCAGAGGAGAGAGAGTGAGGAACATGCAGGGAATTGTGCAAGTCTTGCATGCACATTAGGCTATGTGCTACAAATAAATAGATTATCTTTTTTCTTTCAATTTTTTATACTATTGGTATTCAGATTGAAGATTATGAAGAATTTTATCAGAAAATAGGATTCCATTGAGAAATTTTAGTGTTTTGAATGATTATGTTCTTATGAAAGTGAATATAATGATTAGGATCTAAATTTTGTAGTGTTTGAAGAGTTACCATTTATTCAGATGAGGATTTATTCATGTGAGGTGTAATGTGAATGTGTTGTGGTTTTGCACAAATGGCAAGTTACAAGATGGAATATTTAATATTAATATTATTATTCTTGTGCTAGCTTTGGTTTTACCTCTCTATGTGGGACTGCTTAGAGCAACTTGAGATGTCATAGACTCTCTACTATGCAAGAGCTAAAGACCTATGAGTGAAAGATGCACAAGGATTATGATTAGACCACTTGGGATGTATATGTGAAGTAGATGATCATATCAACATTACCACATTTGGGATTACATATGCAATATTGATCCACTTGTTTATGATACTAAGGGTATCAACTTAAGTTCTATGACATGTTAGTATTATAGGAAAGTTGTATTTTAAGGCTATTTGAAACTAATTTTCCATGTCATGCTTATTCCATGGGCTTCCTTGTATACACCATGGTGAGGTTAGATAGGCTTTTTATACCACTTCATCTATTTGCATGTGATCTCTTGGATGAGTTAGTATATTTTTGCCTTTGTACTCCCATATTCTTATCTTGGTTATTGGGAAAGTGTTGGAAGATAAAAGTGGTCTTACATTTTATAGACTCCAAGTTGGAGATTGAGCTACTTTACAAGGGTTTATCTTGACAACATGTTTTAAGCAATAGTTTAAATTCTAAAAAATTATGATGATATAGGATATTGCGTCAAGCTAAAGAGTGTAGTAAAGTAGCACAAGCCTTATACACTTTATCTATAGCTAGTCTCATTGACAAGACTATTTCATTTTTACACCTAACATGTTTTGAGCAATAGTTTAAATTCTAAACAATTACAATGATATAGGATATTGGGTCAAGGTAAAGAGTATAGTAAAGTATCACAAGCCTTTTACACTTTATCTATAGCTAGTCCCATTGACAAGAATTTTTCCTTTTTACACCTATCAATGTGATCTGTTATCTGCTTTACTATACTATACTAATGATACTCTCTCTCTATACAAAGGATGTAATGGGTGTAAAGAGGAAACAAGGACTAAGAGGGAGAGGGAGTATCATTACAGATCTTGGTTGAAACAATGAGAATGAGTATTATTACAAGTCTTGGTGTATCAACCCCATGACTAGTTATGTCTTGACAGATCACCTTTGTTTATATATTGTGCACAACCCTATGCTGCGGTTTAGAGGGCTTGTCAAGAATAGATAATGAGCATCATAGATACTGATTGAGGGTAAATGATCCCTCTAATGGTATTATAGAGTTATTCTAGGTGGCTACAATAGTAATGAGAGTGGAGAGATTTATTTTAGGTAATCAAGTGCTAAGGTCATCTCACTTATTTAAGAGTTAAGCCACCACTCTTGTAGAGGATATATTTCATATGTATGACCTTCCTCTATGAGAAGATCAGTAGATTGCATTTGGTATAATTTCCTCCAATATTTTTTGTTGACCAACCTACCTACTTTACACAATTCTCTATTCCCATCCTCTTACATGTTTTAGAGCTTTTGATAAGAGGATCCTAGGACCAAGAATTTTTAAGTGTGTGATGAGGGACTTGATGCATAGATAAATATCTTTATCAATCTTGTGGGGAGTGATAGGCCTACTACTTTTGGAGAAGATGGCAACAGTAGTGTGTTTGGGTTGTTTTTCACTCTTAACATCTTTGCTTTCCTCTCATTTTGTGATTACTAGTAAGCTAGTCTTGGAGACATATGTGATTGAGGTGGAGGGGAGATATTTTCTCTCCAAGGACTATTGTGGTAGATGAGAGATTGTTTGTACTCTCAAGTACACAATATTTTTTTGTCCTTTGCAATGTGATTAGACCATAGGTCAAAAATCTTTCTTGATGGACCAACAACTTTAGCAAGCTCTATATTCAATTCTAGTTAATCCATCTATTCCATCTCTTTCTCAATCTACAAAGGTATGTCTTTGTTCTTTCTTTGGTAAGAATGTAAACTCTTGGATCTTAGCTTGACTTTGCATTAAAGCATTCTAACTTGCACTAGTTACTTTTTCTACAATAATGAAGTTACAACTAAGTTTGGTCTATTCATCTACATCTTCATACTCGCTTGTGAAGGTGGTATTATCATAGATATAGTAGTGGTCCATATGAATTGTTATCCCTTTGGAGAATAGAGGATAGATACCATTGATGCAATCAAAGATATAGTGTTTGCAATGAAATGGAAGATTAGATACTTCAATTGGAAAAGCAGTAGTATGCTTTGCAGACAACATGAGTTAGTGCAATGTGGTCCAAGATGATCAAGTGATAGCAGCGGATGTTGTGATTACTGTTCTCATATAAATGTATTTCAAAAGTGATAACTACCAATCTTTTGAACAGCGGCCAATATAATAGTTGTAACAAAGGTCTCCAAGTATAGAGGTATGGAACAAGATTCCTCTAACTTTGGAGTTTTATAGAACTATGGATATAACATTTGGTACATGGGTAGACTATTGCATGAGAGCTAGATAAATGATATCACTGTCTTTCTTATTTGCAACTTACTTTAAATAATAGGTATGCATTTTTGTATTTAAGGCATTGGTTGGTGCAATTTACAGGAGAACCATCACACCAAGTGATGCTTCTTAGGTGTCCCAATGGTATGTAAACTATTTGATATACAAGCTCTGAATTTCTAAGTGCAGTAATATAATTTTCTAATTCCGATGCTAATAGGACTTAGGACCTTTTTATCTCGTCTGACACTTGACAGGATTCATCTCAATGTTAATGTCCATCTCAATGTTAATGCCATCCTTTGCGTGTCCCTTTCCTCCTTCGTAAGATGAACTGTTAATCTTTGGTTAAAAGGTGTTATGGTGGGGCTATTGCTACATTAATTATCGTCTCTTTTGTGGATGATTTATCGATTGCCGTCCACATTTCCAAATGATGTACAGTGCTGCTTTCCGTTGCATCGGGTTCTGTTGTGTGGACGTCATAATATTCCTTGACTTCACTCTTCTGCTTCCTACTGTCCTACCAAAAACTTGGACCAATAGCCTCACGTCGATGCAGTACTTCACGGTATCGTACTTCACACGTATTGCATATTCTTTTACTCTGTATCCGTCTCATCCAGCAGCGAGTACTTGAGATAAGCGAGCAATTCCTTTATTTCTTCATTCTAGATACTAATATTTATTCGTAGGATATAGTAAAATACCAGTGAAACTTGTCCACTCTGGACCAGGATGTTTATTATATAAATTTCTTATATTGGAACATATCCGCTGGAGGCCTACTGCACTGTGGCAAGGAACACCACTATAGGTGGATGGACTATATGGAAGTTTTGGAAATCTTAACCTATTTGGCTTGGCAAGGTGGGCTTTCAAGAAGATATTTTCTTGGACCAATTTCTTTCTTACGTGTAACCAGGCGCCTCTTTGACATTATAAAGGTTATAGTGTGATTTATCTTCCTTTCAGAGTGACAATGTTGAACCATAAATGATAATAACGAAAATGATCTTTTTATTCATTTTCAGTTTATTTCAGTATCCAATGATTCAAAATTTTTGTAGAATAGACCAATATTTCATTTGTTCATGGTTCATCCCACTTACGGAGTAGCTTTGTATGAGATTCCTTTCCATGCTATTTCTCCGAGTTCAACTTTGCAAATGAATCTGATGTCCTTAGGAAAGAAGTTCCCATATGATTTTGATATGTCATCCATGTTAGGTTATATTAGCCTGTTATATCTACCACCTATAGGTTAACTGAAATTCTTATGCATTCTGGACCAGGTCC
This sequence comes from Lunularia cruciata, assembly GCA_948567375.1. NCBI lineage: Eukaryota > Viridiplantae > Streptophyta > Marchantiopsida > Lunulariales > Lunulariaceae > Lunularia > Lunularia cruciata. The sequence continues at coordinate 37,999,701 of OX419755.1, read as the reverse complement.
TCCAGTAGAGTCTCATCTTTACCTTCCTCGCTAAGTATTTATTATCTATGATTTTTACTTTTGTAGTTTTGACATTGTCAATAAGAATAACTTTTTTTCTCATTGAAAGAAGAAATAAGAAAAATAAAAGTGACTTTTCCTCACGCTGGCAACAGGTGCTTCGAACTAGGAAACAGACCCTGATCTAAGGATCTGTGCATACTTTCATCATTGATGGGTTGAGTGTGAAAGCAATGATATTGGAACGTTAGCTTTGGATATTTTAGAACCAAAGTCTTGTAGAGATAATTTTTTCATAAAACACGTACTTGGTCCGTTTAGTCTTGATTAGGATCTAACACATGATTATAGAGTCGAGTATAAGATCCTAATCAAGCCCAAACGGACCAAGGATTCAAAGTATTGTTCAAGTAAAAGAAGCAAAAGGATTTCTCAAGAAAACAAGACTATCTATATTACTAGTAAACTCATACACCAAAATATACCCCAAAGGGGTATATTTTGGTGTATGAGTTGACTAGTAATATAGAAAGGAAAGAGAAATGGAGTAGATAGCACCAAAGAGTGCAAGAGGTGAAACAAAGACAAAGCCCAATGAAAGCAAAGGGGTTCATAAACCGCAACTTGACCCAGTCCCACAAGCCCAACCAAGGGGGAGATCACAAAGCTATCAGTTGAAAAGCAACAAGAAAACTACTGCTGGACTGTGTGATAGAGGTCCTCTAATGGTATGGTATGTGGTAAGTGAGTGGGGACTGCCCTTGATGTGGGGTGCACTCTTACTGCTACAACTTGTCTATGAACCAAGCCTAAGAGGATGTAGTGTAAGTGAGATTCTATCTCTAAAGTAGGAGAGAGCATGTCTTGGGAGACAACCATTGTTGCTCTCCTTTGCATGGAACCTCATGATGCTTCACTAAGTAGTCTGTCAAAATGGTGATGAAAATGCCCAAAAATCTCCATATCTAGAGGAATGAAGGTATAAGATGCAAGCCGTGTTGCAGAATGATCCTCTTTTCCTCAAGCTACAATGGCCATTGTTGCTCTTGCTTGAATGCCCAATTGTGCTAGTGTCTTTACTCATAGAGATTCACAATCACCACATCATATAAAGTATGCCAACCGCTTGCAAATGTGACAAAATATTTGCTCTCACTTGGCATGGTGGTGGTCTTGGCACGTCCAATGACAACTCAATGTTATACTTGGGACCATGTAGATTGGAGTAGCTAAGCCTCTATATCCCAGATGGGATTATGTACTCTGGTGGACTCTTCTCCTATAACATCTTTAAATAGATGTATGCCATGTGTATCATATGTGAAACCACATGCACATTAGTTTGGAAGCCCTAGAAGGACAAAGTGAGGAAAACCTAAATGTAAGTAGAGTATAGTGGACAACTCCTCAGATGTGAAACAAAAATCCTCTATCAAAGGAGATGCATAGAGCCAAGCTCCAAAGCCTTTTCCTCCCCAAGAAAGAATCCTAGCTCTACCAGATAATGTTGCATCAATGAGGATGCCAAAGAAGATATGAATGTGCATATCACTAATATCTACTTCAATCTTCATGAAGTCTAGTGAAACAAAGTTAGGAAGCATTGGGAGTATTGTGTATGCAAGACTTGGTAAAAGGTCATGAGCTAACCGTAGATAAATTTGAAAATTATAGGTACTTGAATCCACTATGATGATCAATGCTAATAAAAAGGGATGACCTTGATGTTAGAACCTATCCACCAAGTGGAGACCCACTAGGCTCATGCACCTATAAAGGCTATTGATGCCACGGTCTCATTTATTATGAGGCCATATTTACCCATAGCTATGTGTAGGGCTATCTATAGTATACACAACTCCTTGGATAGTTGTGTGAGCATATATGGTCCTAAGAGAGTGGAGAAGATATGACATATATTGCTATCAAAAGTGCCACTATAGGAGGGTATGTGCAAGCTAGGTAGGGGGCTTGGGAGAGATAGGTATGTAGTAAGATAAAGTAGGCTACATGTATGTTCTCCATCCTAAGGAGTAAGTGAAAATGGGCCATAGCATTGTAATACCAAGAGCTAGCCATATGATCTAGATGTGAAATTTGGTTTGGTAACATCTAGAATGATGTTATACATGATGGTCAAAATAGATAAGATAGAAGTATCACCAAAAGAGTACTTCTACTAATAGGGCAGAAACCAAAATAAACTTGAGAACCTTAGAACCAATAGCTAGACATATGATTTAAAGATGAGAATTGGTTTGGTAACATTTGGAAGGACGTTACACATGATGGACTAAACAGATCAGAAAGAGGTATCACCAAAAGGGGACTTCTACTAATAGAGTAGGAATCGAAATATGCCTGAAATCTTTGAAGGCAATTTTAGAGGCCTAAACAAATGAATTAGGCCTAAAAAATGTGCAGATTACCCCCTCCCTACAAAGGAAAGGCTGGCCTTCCCTCCCCCTGCTTTGTCTCATCGAGAGCTTTCCAACGGTACCTTACTCACGTGATTCTGAGATTCTTACAAGAAGATTCCCTAAAAGATTCCCTCCAATCAAAGCTTGTTTGACCAACCAGATAGGACCTAGACCAGACATGTCACCCATCCAAATAATTAATCCAAGGGTGGAGCTTGCTGACATGTCACCTATCTGTGTCCCTAATCCTATGGTGGAGCTTCCTTGGAGGAGATCCTCTTTGTCTATATAATAAAGAGAAGGTGCTCCCTTGGGGCATCAAATGTTTGAGTGTGCAATATGTGTTTTCTCTATTCTCTTGTCCTCGGAGTATTACAATGGTATCAAAGCAAGTGTTTTAGTCCAAGAGAGTGGATCAAACCTCTTGGAATAGCACAAACTACTGAAAACTGAGTAATTTGAGGTGGAGAACATAAAGTAGTTGCTAGATTTAGGAAGGACTTTAGAGAGCGGTTGGGATGGATGCGCTGGGGGGCCAATTTCCCGCACCTAGCTTTCCATTCTCAAACCCATTCTACATCAAGGTTATATACATCCAGCGTGAGCAGATGAGGGTATCGCTAGTTTATCACTTTGGTGCAGAATTCATGGACAAAGTGATGAACTCACCAAACCCGGTGATTCTACCTGTGGTGATATATGACAGAGAGTGGGATTTGACAATCTACATTTTATTATGATAATATGGATATGAATGTCCCAAATCCTCTCCCTTTCAACACTCAAGTAGAAATCCATTATGTAGTGAGGCCGAAAGTGATGTTTAGAGATTTTGTGGTTAGGAATTTTGGTGAGCAGTATTATCAACGAGTGATAGCTTCTGAGGTCCCAATGGTAGTTCCGATAGTTTGTGCGCCTTCCAGAGTGATTATATTGACTTTGTATTGAAGTAGACATTAGTAATTGAGTGTTGCAGGAACCATGGATCTACAATTGCAAGAGCTGGTGCAAGGAATGCAAGGGATGTTGAATGAATTTCGAGAGATTAAGATGACCATGGAGACATTACAAAGTCAAGTGTAGATCCTCAGGAACAATCAAGCCATGCAAGAAGAAGAGTCGTCTCAAAACCCAATACATGCGATTGAAGTACTTGGAGAGGCACCCGTGCCTACACACCCTATCAACAATGAAGCCACATTGCTACTCCAGATGAAGAAGACTTGCAACATTGAGCCTTACAAGGAGCAAAGTTCAATGGGAGTAGTAGAAAATTGGATCTCGAGAATGAATTGATATTTCCGATTGTTCTCAATAGAGATCACAAAGCATGCTACATGCGTGTTTGCATGTGGGTACTTGACAAATAAAGCCCTCACATGGTATGATGCTTGGGAATGATCCATGCTGGCAGAGAGAAGGGAGGTCACATGGACATCAATGCAAAAAGGATTGTTGAAGAATTTCCAATCGGTGGATTCTGTGTAGATGGCTCAAACCCGACTATGGGGATTGAGATAGAAGAATAGCATACAAGAGTATATGGAGTCATTTCTGGATCTACAAGTTGCAATTACCGACATGAGTCCAGCAAAGGCTCTTGACAATTTCAAACGAGGGTTGAAAGAGCGGATTCGCCAAGAAATCATGGTGCAAAATCCTCGTACGGTATTTGAAGCCATTGCTTGTGCGCAAAGAATAGCATGAGCATTAGGTGGAGGTGAAGGAGTAGCTCCACCTCAACATTATTGAGCAAAAATGACACACATGGGTGGACCAGTACCAATGGAATTGGGCAACCTTTGATTCCGAGATCGAGGAGCACGACCGCTTCAAGGGGAGCGGGGACAGGTAGAAGAACAAAGAGATGGAGTCCCACGAAGAGAAGGGACTCAAGGAGAACAACGCTGTTGTTACAATTGTGGCCGTATTGGGCACATATCCACCAATTGTCGCACTCATTTCCCTAGAGGCCATGGGCCTTCGTACAAGCGATCTTTGAACAACATGGAGAGGCACATTGAAGAGGAGGAGGTGGAAACCACTTCGAAAAATGAAGATCGCCAATAAATGTACCTTGCGGCCTTACTGGCTCAATAAGGAAGGAGAGAAGCAAGGGAAGGAAGAAGAATAATGCGCAAAGATCCCAAAAGGCAACCTCACAATTGATTGTTGTGAATGGAATCCTAGAAGGTAATCAAGTGAGAGTATTAATAGATCCGGGAGCAACAGAGAATTTCTTGTCTCGCTTTGTTGCAATAAGATTGGGAATGGATCTAAAGAGAGATTGAAGTGAAGAAGTAGAGTTACCAAATGGGCAAACAGAGAGGATTGAATTATTACCTAGACGGGTAACCCTCTCTATAGGAGAATATCAGGAAGCAATTGAGTGGCGAGTGATACAATTAGCTTGTTATGATGCAATTTTAGGCATGCCATGGATGGAGCAGTACAACCCTATGGTGGACTGGAGGAAGAAAGTAGTGAGAACCCACCAATGGTCAATCATTGGGGTCAAAGAAAAATCACACAGGCAGAAACTGCCTCTATATGTTGTAGGGACGGCAATTGTCTATAAGACCAATAGATATTTTATGGGTCTAATACGAGAAGTCCAGAGTGCACAACTCAATGGAAAAATTCTTGAGAAATTGAAGGATGTGGTGGATGAGTTTCAAGATGTCTTTCTTGATGATCTACCCTCAGGATTACCACCAAAAAGGTGAGTAGATCATAAAATTGAGACACTTCCGAGAAAGACGCCTCCTTGTAAGGCCCCATATGGCCTATCACCTCATGAGTTAGAGGAGTGTAAGACTCAAATTGAGAAGATGCTGCAGAAAGGGTTCATCCAACCTAGCGTATCACTATATGGGGCCCCTATCTTGTTTGTGAAGAAGAAGGATGGTATAATGTGCATGTGTATTGACTATCGGGGTCTCAATCAACAAACAATGAAGAACAAATACCCCTTACCTCGCATGGATGACCTGTTTGATCAACTCCATGGAGCAAGATACTTCACCAAACTGGACTTGCAGAGCGGTTACAATCAAATCCAAATTGCAGAGGGGGATGTGTACAAAATTGCCTTTCAAACCAGGTATGGCCACTTTGAGTATCTTGTGATGCCTTTTGGCCTCACCAATGCACCTGCCACTTTCATGAGTCTAATGAATGATATATTTTGTCCATACTTGGATAAGTCTGTTATTGTCTTCTTGGATGATATCTTAGTATACAGTAGCATGATGACAAAACACAAACAACATCTACAAGAGGTCCTCTAGATTCTAAGACAGAATCAGTTGTACGCCAAAATCTCAAAGTGTGAGTTTGGCAAGTCTGAAGTAGACTACTTGGGGCATAGAGTAAGTGCAGAGGGCATTCAAGTATTGAAAAATAAACTAGAGGTCATTCAAAAATGGAGTGCCCCAGAAGATCAGACTCAACTTAAGAGCTTCTTGGGGTTGACAGGATTCTAGCGTAGATTTGTCAAGGACTTCTTCAAGGTTGCACAACCTTTAATGGCACTACTTGGCAAGGGGAAGAAGTGGACATGGAGAACTACACAAGAGTTGGCCTTTCAAGAATTGAAGGCCACCTTGCTACATGCACCAATCTTGAAGTGGTATGACCCAAAACATCCAATCAAGTTGGCTATAGATGCATCAAGCATAGCAATAGGAGCAGTTCTACAACAAGAGTGGCATGACGGATGGCATCCAATTGCATATTTCTCTCGAAAGTTGTTACCGGTAGAGTGCAACTACCACACCACAGAACAAGAAGAGCTGGCCATCGTTCTAGCAACCAAGCATTGGAAGCACTACTTGGGAGAGAAGGCATTTGTAGTAGAGACAGATCACAAACCTATAGTCTACCTTGAGACGCAGAAGGATCTATCTCGTCACCAAATTTGGTGGGCAGAGTGGCAACAACGCTTTAACATGACAATCACCTACGTGGAAGGTAAGAAGCAACTTGCAGATGCATTCACCTACATGCCAATGGCCAACAACTTGGTGGCAGAGGTTAAGATCAACCCTAAATTCTAGCAAGAGATTATGGCTGCTACAAAAACTGATCTACAGATTATAGAAGCACAATCATCCAAAGGTGTCACCAGCACCCAAGGACTCACCTTTTGGGATGGTAGATTATGGATTCCAAATGTCCCAAAATTACGCACCACCATTCTAGCGGAATGTCATGATTCGGCCATTGCAGCTCTGTGAGCCGGCCTGTCTCTCACTCAGGATGAACCTCTGATGGCTATTATGGTAGCGCACCATGGACTAAGAAGGCAAGGAACCCCAACTCCATCATACTCCTCCAAGGCTAACACTCCAAGACTCAAGACATTGATCACTAGAGAACTCAATGAGAGAGAGATAGTTGCAAATGAAAGGATGATGAGTACCCCTCACCCCTTGTTTATATACTTGTGAAATAGTTACGTACCAAAGTTACTAATTACCATAGTAACTCAAGTTACTAGACTAAAAGTCAAGTAAAGTCAAAAAGTAGAAAGGAATATCCATTCATATGGGCATATTCCCCTTATCTTGACCCAACCACTAAAGCAAGGATTCCTTCACATGGGCTATCCTTGGACTAAAGAAGAATCCAAAACAAAAAGGCTTGCGGGCCCAAGAGTTCTCAACTCTTTCCCCAAAGCCAAACACCTAGGAATAATACCAAGTCAACACACTAAAATCCAAAATAGTGGTGCTCATCTTTTCTACTTCCTCTAAAGTAAGGTCCCATCTATCTTAGCTATGACTAACTTTAGCTAACCATGACTAATATAGAACCATCCTTTATCTCTATATAAATAATATCTCTTAAGTACTTGTAATACCAAGCTAAATATCACAATACCACACACATGCACAAATGGGTGTTACATTTACCCCCGGACTAAGTTTTCACTTTGTCCTCAAAGTGAAGGTCTCTCTACCTTCTATGGTACATCTTCAACTTATCATGGTTAATCCTATCAAAGTATCTTCCTCCCAACTCCTTGAGATCATAGGTGTAATTGCCCCACACCTTCTCCACTATGAAAGGTCCAAAGTACTTAGGCAAAAACTTCTTTTGCACTCTCTTGAATCGAATGGAATCAAACAACATTACCCAATCACCTTCTTTGAAAGGATCCACCTTCTTCTTGCGTTGCCTCTTGTCATAGCTCTCCTTTTGTTTCCTTTGGGCTTGCTCCACTCGAACCATAGCAACTGCTCTTGCCTCTTCCAACTCCATGAGTTGATCCTTCCTTGACTTCTCTGCATCACTTCCTTGTGCTTTCTTCAATCTCCTATGAATGCTTTGGAAGGTAGGAAGATCAAAGTGAATAGGTAAGGTAAAATCAATACCATACACCAATTGGAATGGATAATATCCAGTGGAAGTCTTCATGGTTGTCCTATACTCCCACAAAACTGCATGAATCCTCTTGTCCCAATGATGTTTAGCCCCCTCCATTTCTGCATCTTTGGCCTGTGAGCCGGCCTGTCTCTCACTCAGGATGAACCTATGATGGCTATTATGGTAGCGCACCATGGACTAAGAAGGCAAGGAACCAGAACTCCATCATACTCCTCCAAGGCTAACACTCCAAGACTCAAGACATTGCTCACTAGAGAACTCAATGAGAGAGAGATAGTTGCAAATGAAAGGATGATGAGTACCCCCTCACCCCTTGTTTATATACTTGTGAAATAGTTATGTACCAAAATTACTAATTACCATAGTAACTCAAGTTACTAGACTAAAAGTCAAGTAAAGTCAAAAAGTAGAAAGGAATATCCATTCACATGGGCATATTCCCCTTATCTTGACCCAACCACTAAAGCAAGGATTCCTTCACATGGGCTATCCTTGGACTAAAGAAGAATCCAAAACAAAAAGGCTTGCGGGCCCAAGAGTTCTCAACTCTTTCCCCAAAGCCAAACACCTAGGAATAATACCAAGTCAACACACTAAAATCCAAAATAGTGGTGCTCATCTTTTCTACTTCCTCTAAAGTAAGGTCCCATCTATCTTAGCTATGACTAACTTTAGCTAACCATGACTAATATAGAACCATCCTTTATCTCTATATAAATAATATCTCTTAAGTACTTGTAATACCAAGCTAAATATCACAATACCACACACATGCACAAATGGGTGTTACATTTACCCCCGGACTAAGTTTTCACTTTGTCCTCAAAGTGAAGGTCTCTCTACCTTCTATGGTACATCTTCAACTTATCATGGTTAATCCTATCAAAGTATCTTCCTCCCAACTCCTTGAGATCATAGGTGTAATTGCCCCACACCTTCTCCACTATGAAAGGTCCAAAGTACTTAGGCAAAAACTTCTTTTGCACTCTCTTGAATCGAATGGAATCAAATAACATTACCCAATCACCTTCTTTGAAAGGCTCCACCTTCTTCTTGTCTTGCCTCTTATCATAGCTCTCCTTTTTTTTCCTTTGGGCTTGCTCCACTCGAACCATAGCAACTGCTCTTGCCTCTTCCAACTCCATGAGTTGATCCTTCCTTGACTTCTCTGCATCACCTCCTTGTGCTTTCTTCAATCTCCTATGAATGCTTTGGAAGGTAGGAAGATCAAAGTGAATAGGTAAGGTAGACTCAATACCATACACCAATTGAAATGGAGAATATCCAGTGGAAGTTTTCATGGTTGTCCTATACTCCTACAAAACTGCATGAATCCTCTTGTCCCAATGATGTTTAGCCCCCTCCATTTCTGCATCTTTGGCCAACATCATGCACAAGGTCTGATTGGTTCTCTCTGCCAAGCCATTGGAATTTGGCTTATAGGATGTAGTTACTCTATGTGTGATAGAGAAATGTCGTAGCATGGCTGTAGTAATGCTTCCTGTAAACTCTCCTCTTCTATCAGAAACCAACTCCAAAGGGCATCCAAACCTAGTGATAATGCGTTCATAAAGAAATCTACCCACTTCATCTTCATTCTTGTCCCTCAATGGTCTAGCCTCAACCCACTTGGTAAGGTAATTAGTAACTACCACAATGTACCGATTGTTCCTTGGGGTTCTATTGAGAGGGCCTACAAAATCAATTCCCCACTTCTCAAAAGGTCCTAGCAATGGAATCGATCTAAGTGGTGGAGTGGATGTAGACTTTCTAGCAAAAGCTTGACAAACATGACAAGTTTTGCAATAATCAAGACAATCCTTGAAAATCCCTCTCCAATGGTAACCTGCATCTAGAATCTTGAAAGCAGTCACCTTTCCTGCAAAGTGTCCTCCACATACTAAACCTTCATGAAACTCCTTTATGAGTAGGATAGACTCTTCCTTACCCACTGCTCTTCGAAGTAGACCATCTGCTCCTTGGTGAAAAAGAATATCCTCCACCATTGTGTAAGGTCTAGATCTTGCTGCAAGGGCCTTCCTCTCCCTAGCATGCATCCCTTCTGGATAGTTACCTTTTGTCACAAAATCCACAATCTCCTTGTACTCCATTGGAACCTCTTGAGTGACTGAGATTGTCATGAGCTCCTCATCCGGGAAGGAATCATCCACTGGCTCATCTCCATCATGATCATAGGCTCTAGATAATAAATCAGCATTTGCATGTTTCTTTCCTGGCCTATCTTCAATGGTGTAGTCATACTCAGACAAGAGTATCATCCACCTTGCTAGTCTCCCTTCAACATTAGGCTTGTTGAAGATGTACTTCAAAGCCTTGTGATCCGTGACAATGGTGGCTTTCTCTCCAATCAAGTAGTGTCTAAACTTCTTGAGACCAAAGATCACTGCCAACCCTTCTCTCTCCGTGATAGAGTAGTTCTTCTCTGCTGAAACCATCTGCCTACTAGCATAAGCTATTGGATGATCATGCCTATCTTGGTCTAATTGACTAAGAGTGCATCCTATAGCTACATTAGAAGCATCAGTGTAGAGGATGAAAGGTTTACTCCAATCAGGTTTAGCAAGAATTAGAGCTACAACAAGGGATTGCTTGAGCTCCTCAAAAGCTTTGAGAGCCTCATTGTCTTCCAAAATCACCATGTAATCTACACCCTTCTTCATGTAGATGGTCAATGCATAAGCCTTGTTGGAAAATGAGAAGATGAACCTCCTATAGTACCCAACCATCCCCAAGAATTGGCGTAACTTTGTCAAGCTTGAAGGGAATGGAAGGTCTGAGATTTTCCTCACCTTCTCAGGATCAATTGCTATTCCATCCTTGGAGATGATATGCCCCAAAAGTAGACCTTCTTCACATCCAAAAATGCACTTCTCTGGGTTAAGTGATGCATTTGCCTCATCCAAGCGTTGCAAGACTTTGATTAGGTGCTCAAAGTGCTCCTCCTTGCTCCCATAGACACAAAAGTCATCAATGAAATCTCTCACAAATTTCCCAATGAAAGGTTCAAATACCTTGTTCATGAACCGTTGGAATGTGGCTGGAGCATTGCAAAGCCCAAAAGGCATGACCTTGAAAGCGTAAGTTCCCCAAGGTGTGGTGAATGTGGTGAGTTGTTGATGCTCTGGTGCAATCTTGATTTGGTTATATCCACTATAACCATCTCCAAAACTGTACCTCTCATGACCTGCAACCTCCTCCAAGATCTCATCAATGAATGGCAATGGGTAGTAGTCCTTCTTGGTAATAGCATTGAGCTTCTTGTAATCCACACATACCCGAAGCTTGCCATTCTTTTTCTTCACAATGACAATTGGAGACACCCATTCTGAATTCTCCACCTCAAAGATAAATCCAGCCTCCTTGAGCTTATCAATCTCCTCCTTCACAACCAAAGATATTGGTGGGCTAATGCGACGTTGCTTTTGGCGGATTGGTCTTGCATGTGACTCCACCTCTATCTTGTGCTCCTCCAAGGTGACTTCCTTCAAATCCTTGTAACTAAAAGCAAACACATGGATGAACTTGCGGAAAATCTCCTCAAATCTCACCTTCTCCTCCTTGGTAACATTTGGGCCATACTTGAGGGTAGATAACCTTCTCTCTACCTCCTCAAGTGTCAATGGTGATTTATCTGGGTCCTTCAAAACCTCTAGCTTAGGTGCAAAATCCATAGCACACAAAGGATACACATCTGAATCAGATTCAGATTCATCCTCCTCCGTGGAAGTCTCCTCTTCCATGCTTGTGTCCACACCTGAAGCTCCTTCTTCAGAATCTGATTCCCAATAATCAGAAGATGGTGTATCTGAATGTGAAGTGTTGGTGGTGTTAGTCACAGGAACAGTGACTCTATGGTTTGATGGCCCAATCCTCAAGTACCCTTTGTGCCATCGATCAGTTGTGCGTGCTGCTCTCAACCATGGCCTCCCAAGAAGTAAGTCATAGCTTGAATCCTTCAAGACTTGGAAAGTCATGAGATTTTGAACTCCCATAACTGAAACTACCACCTTATCCATCACCCCTACTGGTCAAACTTGTTGCTTGTTTGCCATGCTCACCACAAATGTTGAAGGTCTTGAGGGTATCATATCCAACTTCTTCATCAACCTTTCTAACATGGCATTCACTATTGATCCTCCATCAACCAATGCATCCTTGATGTTGTGACTATTCACTCTCACATCAATCTTGGAGGCATATTCACAAGCTTGCCATGGTGTTGGCTTGGCATCCACCACCCCCATTGATACTGGAACTTTTGCCTTCTTCTTCTTCTTGCTCCTTGTAGAACTCAAACCACCTCTAAGCTCCTTTCTCAAGGTAGGGTTCAAAGCAATTAATTGGCCCACTGTGATGTTAGCCTTGTGACTACCAACATCCTCCAACACATTGTAGTTCCATTGTTGCTTTGAGATCAAGAAATCCTCCATCCCCAACTTCTTCCTTGGAGTCTTTGTTGTTGATGGTGTTGAGGTGCGAGTGCTCCTAGTAGACATAGGAGTATCCTTGCTTGAAGTAAATCCTTGAGAAGAGTGAACATCCTCTGCAAAACGAGCTCTCTTCTTCTCTTGTGCCAAAAGCTCCAAATTAAGACCCTTGGAGTTTGAGCACTCTCCCTTCTCATACTTGCTCTCAACCACATCTATGGATGCTATCCCCTTACCTTTGTTGGGATTAGGAGCCACTTGGGTTTCACTACCTCCCTCTTTCCCTCTATTGGCTCCCTCATAACCCCTTCCTCCATGGTAAGTGGAATTTGGGCAATTCCTTTGGATATGGCCTCTTCCTCCACAACCAAAACAATTTCTATCATTGAAATTGTTGGCTGGTTGGCCTCCTCTATATGGATAGTTTCCATAACTCCTTGGCCCTCTCCCTACATTCTGATCCACCTCTCTCTTCTCCCATAGTTGCACCACATTGATCTTGAGATCCGCAAGTTGTTCTGTGATGGTTTGGAGTGGATCTTTTGGTGGAGGTGCAAGAACTGGAGCAACTACTACTTGTGGTGCAACCCTTGTCACCAAAGTATCAGAAGTTCCACCATACTTGTAGCCTTGAGGAGGATGCACAACCTCCTTCACCACCAAATCACTCTCATCTCCTTCCAAACTCTCCTCCATACGAATTGTGATCTTGATAGCTTCAACCTTGGAAGAAGGTTTCTCATATCTCACCTTGCTTCTAATTTGTGGTCTCAATCCTCCCACAAAATTCTTGGTGAGCATGGCTCCTATGCCAATCATTGTAGTCTCCACATCATCCCCACCCTTCCTCAACACTATGCGAAATCTGGACTCCAACTTTTCCACTCTTTCCACATAGACCCTCACTTTCTCTCCATCTCCTTGCTTGAGAAATGTAACCTCACTCATCAATCTCTCATAACTCTCATCAGGAAGAAAGTTCTCAATGAGTGCTGAAGTCAAAGTCTCCCAAGACTCCTCTTCCCCCTCTCTCCTCTCTCTCTTTTGGTATTCTGACTCATACCATGTAAGTGCTGCATCCTCAAAGAAATCTGGTAATAATGAGGCCCACTCATTCTTCCTCCTCTCATTGTTTCCTATGCAAGCTCTCTTGAAGTCTCTCACAAAGGCCTCTACATCTTCTCCATCCTTGCCAAAGAAAACCGGAAGTTTCCCCATCTTAACCCCTCACTATCTTTCTTTTCTCTCAATTTTTTTTCTCTTTTCTTTTCTCTCACTCTATTACTAATAGAGTATATACATGACTAACACCATCTGAGAATAATCCACGCTAGGGAACACAAAAGGTTCAGGTTGCTCCAAGATTTCTATAGCAACATCAAATCCTAGAGTGCATATTAATTTAACTCTCATGGATCGTTTATCCATAAGTTGAAAGATTATCTCCATCACTAATCTTGAGAACTAGCTGATGAAGGTGGTAGTATTTCTGTAGCTGTACTAAGACTCTCTCCAAGATCCTTCACCAAAGTTTCCAAAAGTGCTTTTACTCCACTACACTCATGTCCTTTTGGAAGTCCTTCAACTCCACAAACCTCACACAACTCCTTGGTCTTAGATCTTCTCCCTCCCAATCTTGGTGAAGAAGGTCCAACATGCAAACCCAAGTCAAGTAAGCCTTTCCTTTCCCTCAATCTCTTGCTATCAAAGGTCAATGGACATGAACTTGCCTTATGTCCCTTCTCTCCACATAGAAAGCACTTAGACTCACTCTTTCCTCCAAGTGGTGTAGGTTTTTGGATCCTCTCAACACTCTCTTCAAATTCTATTGTAAACTCTCTTTTCCTCAAATCCACCCCTACAATCACCTCAAACCCTTGGGGAACCTTGCATAATCTCAATTTCCACTCTTGATGACCCTCCATGTTCCCCAAGATGAATCTAAACACTCAAACATGCTTTTTGTTGATCTCAAACTTCTCATGCATGAGATCTCAACTCTGCAGAATTGACCTTTCCTCACAATGTCACTCAAATCTCCCAACCAATATGTCACAGTCCTCTGAAATTTTCCACACTTGATCACAACTCTAGGGCGTCCCTCCCTGCAAAATTTCAGATCTTTTCATTGAGCCATTTGGCCTAGACACCTTTCTATTCAGCACCCATATTTCAGATTTGGTCTGAAAACCACCCCCCTTACTTCAAAAACTCATAACGCCCTGCGAAAAAACGATCTTTCTCTAATTTTTTGTGGCAGCAGGTAGGATACAATGCACTGAATTTTCTTGGAAATTTTCAGGACAATTCACTGAAAATTGAAGAAATGGCAGACTCTGTACAATTTTCCAGAGAGCATGCAGTTGCGGGAGCACTTTACCCTATCAACTTTCAAAAATTCTAGCCCAGTGCGCATAGAAGCTCTCTCAATAATTTTAAGTGTGCTAACTGAAAGATAACCCAAGCTATCATGTGTAGAAATCTCAAGTCAAGATCTCAAACTTGAGATTTTGCCCAAAATCACCTTAATCCCCAAAATCTGCAATCCACCTCACACAATCTCTCCAATTCCTCTCATGTGTACAAGATGTACAAAATCACCTCAAAGACATCATAATGAACTACAGGGTATACAAATGGATCTTGGTTCTCTAACATAAGTTCAGCCCTCTCCTCTCCTAATGTTCTCTCCAAGTGAGCTCTCATAGCCTCCTTCTGCCTAATGTAGAATTGGACACGGAACATTATCTTGCCTTCTAGAGAGGTCCCGGCAATGGAACCAAAAATGTGAGCCGGCCTATCTCTCACTCAGGATGAACCTCTGATGGCTATTATGGTAGCGCACCATGGACTAAGAAGGCAAGGAACCCCAACTCCATCATACTCCTCCAAGGCTAACACTCCAAGACTCAAGACATTGCTCACTAGAGAACTCAATGAGAGAGAGATAGTTGCAAATGAAAGGATGATGAGTACCTCCTCACCCCTTGTTTATATACTTGTGAAATAGTTACGTACCAAAGCTACTAATTACCGTTGTAACTCAAGTTACTAGACTAAAAGTCAAGTAAAGTCAAAAAGTAGAAAGGAATATCCATTCACATGGGCATATTCCCCTTATCTTGACCCAACCACTAAAGCAAGGATTCCTTCACATGGGCTATCCTTGGACTAGAGAAGAATCCAAAACAAAAAGGCTTGCGGGCCCAAGAGTTCTCAACTCTTTCCCCAAAGCCAAACACCTAGGAATAATACCAAGTCAACACACTAAAATCCAAAATAATGGTGCTCATCTTTTCTACTTCCTCTAAATTAAGGTCCCATCTATCTTAGCTATGACTAACTTTAGCTAACCATGACTAATATAGAACCATCCTTTATCTCTATATAAATAATATCTCTTAAGTACTTGTAATACCAAGCTAAATATCACAATACCACACACATGCACAAATGAGTGTTACAGCTCATGTCGGAGTGGACAAGACCTTGGATGCAGTCAAGCGCCATTACTATTGGCCCAAGATGAGCAACGACGTGATGGACTATGTGCGTAGCTTCCTACTTTGTCAATAGAACAAAGCTTCTAATCAAGCTCTTGTAGGGCTCCTTCAACCTCTCCCCACTCCTACCCAACGTTGGGAACAAGTGAGCATGGATATCGTTTGTGAATTACCCAAGACCACTTCAGGGTTTGACTCCATTGTGGTCTTTGTGGACCGACTCAACAAAATGATTCATGTACGCCCTATCACCAAGGAGGTGACCACTCCACAACTAGCTCAATTATACTTAGATGCAATCTTTGCTCACCATGGCTTGTCTAGAGTACTCATCATCGATAAAGGCACCCAATTCACCATTTTGTTTTGGCGAACACTCTTTGGTTTCTTCAAAACCAAGTTGGCCATGTCCACAGCTTACCACCCACAAATAGATGGCCAAACAGAGCGGGCTAATCGCACGATTGAAGACATGTTACGCGGCTTCACCTTAGAAGAGCAAGAGAGGTGGGACACCCTACTCCTGTTGGTGGAATTTGCTTACAACAATTTAGTGAATGCATCCACCCAGGTCACTCCGTTCTTCCTCATGTATGGTGAGCATCCCTTCACACCTTCTAGCTTGATGAAGATCCGTCCAGTG
Organism: Lunularia cruciata; assembly: GCA_948567375.1. Taxonomy (NCBI): domain Eukaryota; kingdom Viridiplantae; phylum Streptophyta; class Marchantiopsida; order Lunulariales; family Lunulariaceae; genus Lunularia; species Lunularia cruciata. The sequence goes on along the minus strand of OX419755.1, from coordinate 37,983,296 downwards.
GCTACCAAGGTCGATGTAGTCAACACATTTGTTTCTAGAATCCAACAAGGTGTGGAGAGCGCCAAGCACATATTATAGATTGCGTAAAATCGACAGAAGCAGTATGCTAATGCACACCGTAGGCACATGGGGTTCAATGTTGGGGTTCAAGTGTGGCTATTGACAACCAACCTCACATTAGTTGGACCTCGTAAGCTCATACCTCATTTTATTGGGCCTTTCTCAATTCTTTGTCGCATCGGCACTGTGGCCTATCACCTTGAGCTACCACCACACATGAAGATCCATCCAGTGTTCCATGTCTCCCTACTACGCAGATATGCTCCCCGATCAGGCCAAGGTCATTCCACACAAGACATTCGACCTTGTCCGACACTCATTGATGGCACAGAGGAATATGAAGTGGAGCGGATTCTCCAAAAACGCATGCGTGGTACTCGCCACCTGCGAGTGGACTATCTAGTAGAATGGAAAGGTTACCCCCTCTATGAAGCAACCTGGGAGCCCGCTGCAAATTTGGCACATGCACCGGTGTTGGTCCAAGCATTTGAGCAACAATTGCACAACGAGGACGTTGCGTCTTAAAAGGAGGGAGGTCTGTAATACCAAGAGCTAGCCATATGATCTAGATGTGAAATTTGGTTTGGTAACATCTAGAATGATGTTCTACATGATGGTCAAAATAGATAAGATAGAAGTATCACCAAAAGAGTACTTCTACTAATAGGGCAGAAACCAAAATAAACTTGAGAACCTTAGAACCAATAGCTAGACATATGATTTAAAGATGAGAATTGGTTTGGTAACATTTGGAAGGACGTTACACATGATGGACTAAACAGATCAGAAAGAGGTATCACCAAAAGGGGACTTCTACTAATAGAGTAGGAATCAAAATATGCCTGAAATCTTTGAAGGCAATTTCAGAGGCCTAAACAAATGAATTAGGACTCAAAAATGTGCAGATTCCCCCCTCCCTACAAAGGAAAGGCTGGACTTCCCTCCCCCCTGATTTGTCTCATTGAGAGCTTTCCAATGGTACCTTACGTGATTCTGAGATTCCTATAGGAAGATTCCCTAAAATATTCCCTCCAGTCAAAGCTTGTTTGACCAACCAGATAGGACCTAGACCTGACATGTCACCCATCCAAATAAGTAATCCAAAGGTGGAGCTTGCTGACATGTCACCTATCTGTGTCCCTAATCCTATGGTGGAGCTTCCTTGGAGGAGATCCTCTTTGTCTATATAATAAAGAGAAGGTGCTCTCTTGGGGCATCGAATGTTTGAGTGTACAATCTGTGTTTCTCTATTCTCTTGTACTTGGAGTATTACAACGGGATTGCAAAAATTAAAATTGCTTGTGTAGGAGACAAGGAAGAAGAAGGCAAAGGACACTGAATTGAACAATCTTTTGATTTTTTTGAGAAGTCATGTTGATAGAAAGATGTTAGAGGTAGGAGATAATGTGAGTCTTAGATTAGATTTAGTAAGATCAGATTTAGATAGAATTTGTAGTGAGATGAAGGAGAAGAAGAAGTCTGAAGTAACAAAGGTGGGAGTGAGTGTGTCTTTGGATCAATTACTTGAGATACTAGAGAAGAGTGGGTTAGAGGATAAAGATGTAGATAGATTACCCATGTTTGTAATTGTAGTTCAAAGTAAAGAGATAGTAGAAATAGAAGATGTAGGAGTAGTATTAAAGAGACCTAAAGAAGGGGAAATTCTTGAAGGAATATTGGGTTTGGAAGCAAAAGTTGAGGTTGAAATTGGATTGTAGTAGTAATAGATTTGAGATTTGAAGAGGTAGATATGAAGAGGTGCATTATCATTTTGGATCCATAGGTTGGTAGAGTTGCTATAGAACGGTATAGTAGTTATTTAACTATCAAAGTGCTGAGCCTATTTGAAGTAAACATTTGCAGTGTTGTGTTGTTCAGTATTCATATTTTTGAAGATAGATAAAGTGAAGTGTTTTATCTCAATGCTTGTTGTTTAAGCTTAATTTTGAGAATCAAGTTTGTGTTTGTGTTTGTGAGTATTTAGAGAATTTTGAAGTGCAAGTTAGTGTGCTTGTTGGATGTTGGATTCTACAATGCTTATCTTCATTTTGTGTGTTTGATCTTGAGTGAAGTGCAATGCCTTGATAGATCTAAGAGGAATTGTAGTAGTGTTGGTAGTATTCTGCATTTGTGAGTGTAATATGAGTTTGATATGAAGCCATTTTGATCTAGAAAGTTGTACCTTCAATGGAGGGGTGGAACTCAATTCTAAGGCAAGGTCATTTTGCAATGAAGTAGCTATCTTTGGTAGAATCTGAATCATCACAATCAAGATTTGTTTGGACATAATTTGATGGAGTTGTGATTATGGAGAATTAATTTGTGACAAGATTGCATTGCTTCAATTGCACTAGGCATTGTTACTCTCTTTTGGGTGTGTTTTCTATCTAAGAGATTAAAGACAAACTCAAGAAGAACTACATTGTTACTATTTGCTTTGTATTGACCATTTCTGACTTTTATCTGTATGGGAACAAATTTGTTTACTTGATTACCACATAAGTGATACTTGTTGAGTTATCACATGAGTTTTGGCACCATTGCCGGGGATACAAATCTTGGAAGTGGAAGAATATGAAGCCAAATCTCACATTTAGGTCACATTCAATATGAATGTCTGCATTGAGAGAACAACAAGAGGAAAGAGCCTGTAAAAATAGTTTGCAATGTGAAGAAGAAGAATGCTAAAAGAGCCCAACCACAAGTGAAGCATCTGAAAGGGAGGCACTGGATCTCTAGCTCCTTTATGAAGTTCAAGAAGCTTTGCAAGAGCTCAAATAAAAGAAAAGTGAAGTTGGGTGGTAAGGATACTTTGAATCTCCAAATCCCAAGAAGAAGATAGACTCAAGTGGACAGACCTATTTGTTGTGACCTAGTACTCTGACTTCCTCTAAATTTGTTAAGGGCTGTATAAAAGAATTTATTTGTGAGAGGACAACACCAATCCTAACAGAAGAAGAATGTCAACACCTCTTAGATACAATTCCTTGGTTGGCTCAAAGGGATCTTGAAGTGCACTTTGAGGGTGTTGAACCCGTTCCTTCTATGTGGGTTGAAGTCAACATAACCAGAGAAGAAGAATTTTTTGACAAAGACCTAACTTGATAAACTTGACAAATTGAACATGAAAAGTTGGAACGACCCTTGGGCTGACAACATGACATCAATTCTAATCAGTTCTTTGGGGCCATCAAGTTCAACATGACCGCAATCTACTCCATAGAGTTTAAGAATGACTTTGTTGCCCATCACCCAACACACCTACCAGAAATACAAGGGGACAAAACAAGATGAAGACCCTAACAAATTCATCAAAGAATTCAAAGTCATTTCCTTCACCAATAAGGAACATGACTCTACAGATCACTTGTGAGTTTTCCAAGTTTGCTTTGAAAGAAAGCTCAAAGTTGGTACATGTATGTAATCTAGAAGGGGTTCAGACTACAAAACGGCTTCATGGAATGATTTCGAGAAGTGGATTATGATACAAGTGTCTTTGCGGCTCCCAATGATTTGGATAGAGGGAAGAAAGAGAAGTTGAAAGACTACTCTGAATGGTTCATGGCCTTATTGAATCGATTCTGAAGAAATCTGGTGTGGTGGGTTACTCCGATGCCCAAGCCATCTCATGGTTCCTTGGAGGATTTTCACCAGAGATTTGCATCTTTGTTAGGGAGAGGAATATAACCTCCCTGGATAAGGTACTCAAGCATGTCAATCGATATGAGGTAGCCCACTCTCATTCTTCTAGAAACCAAAGAAGTTAGGAGAAGAAGGCAAGAACCCTAAATAAAGAGCTTCATGCAATACATCCCCTTCTTTGGAGGAATCCTCCATATCTTCAAGCTCTTATTTGGAATCCAAAGAAGATCCAAAGCCAAGAAGAATACATTGGGAGGAAAGAAACCATTGACACTCCCACCAAAGAGTGTAAATAAGATTGAGAATAAGCTAAAGACTCTTATAAAAGTGTTTGTGGATTTTAAGATCCAGATGATTGGGGAAAAAGACCAAAGAAAGCCTCCCTCATTTGGCCGACCAAATGTATGGTGCATTGCATGCAGCAAGCCAGGCCATGCCAACATGGATTGTTTGACATGCATTGCTTCCTAGTGCAAAAAATTGATTGGGATGGGACCAAAATGAGGAGGAAAAGGAAGTGTACCAAACTCAAGAGGTACAACCTCAGGCAAGCACATTGTATCAAAGTCCATGGTATGGACCAAGGGAGTATAACAACAATGCTCCCCAATGAAGACCACTAATGGGCGGCCAAAATAGGCCTCAGAATGTTGCATTGGATGCTTTTTATAATTGTGGCTCTATGGGCCATTGGTCTCCAAATTGTCCTGAGGTGAGGTGTCAAGTTTAGTATGTACCATTGTGTGGAAATTGTAAAGGATTGACATTGGAAATCAGTGCCCGCAACCACTCAACCCAAAGCCACCGGTGAAGTATGTACAAACCCCAATGGAGCATGCTACATTTCAATCAAAAGCGGATACAAACATAAATTGTATCACACTTGAGGAGGAGAGACCTCAAGAAGGGAGTCTGGCTTTGGAAGGAGAATAGCCAGACCTTGAAATTTTGAAAGTTGAGACACACTTTGATAAGAAGAAGAGTGGTCCCAAAGAAGCAAGTACTACTTCATCTTCATGAAAGGTCAAAGAGGTTGCACCCAAAAGTTATTCTTTCTGCAAATAAGGAGAAAATTCTAGCCAAAGCCAAAGCCAAGGCCTTGCAGAAAGAAATTAAAGAGGTGGTACAAAGGACTTGGGAGATGAGTTTAGAGGAGGATACAAAGATGAAGCCTCCATTTTTTTGGTGGACATCAAATCCAAAGTAAAGGAGCTAGTACATAGTACATAATAGTATACCCCACTTTGAACTCCACTAACTTAACTCCACCAATTGCAAAAATCTTACTACTAGGCTACGTGTTCAGAGAGCTCAAAATCTGATAAATCTAGTTGATGTGCTCTAATATAACTCTATAGCCCTAGCACTGCTTGAGATTTTATTATCCTTTTATGTAAGTTTCTCTTGATTTTTTTCTCACTAATCTGGATTATTGATCAACTGAAATTTTGAAATGAATTTTGACCTCTAGCATCTACTCCCAAAGATAGTGAAAATTTAGAAATATGCAAAGTGATAGGCTTGTTATTTCTCCTCTATAGCTAGCCCTATGTTCACCTATTGGAGGCCTTTTTCTACTCAATTCAAAATGCCAAGGCAACAACTTGTAGTCTATCCTCCAATGCTCAAGGATAATCTTATTGAAGTCTCCTACTTCTCAATGTATTCCCATGAGCTATATCATCTCTCTCTTCTCCTTGGCTACTCTTTGTAGACTCCTTGTATAACTCTGCATTTTTTCTATGACTAAGATTGATACCTCCGGGTTAAGATTCTAAATCAAAATTACTCCATTTTTTCTACCCTTGATTGAATTTTCTTTTTTGAATGTAATCTAGATGCACCTTAATTTTGCACAAAGCTCTCAATTAGATTGCATCTCAATTCTGCCATAGCAATCCAATTGCACGGACTGGTCAAGACATATAATATAGTATGGAAGATGCCATGTCATGTAGATAAATTTTGAGGTGTGATTTACTTTGTTGTTTATATATTATGACTCCAAACTTGTTCTATGCAAAATAGCTTGCACACTAGCTTTGTGTAAATAGGGTAAATATTATGTACATAGATATAGATGAAATCAAACATGCATGAAAATTTTGTCACAAACACATGTATCCCTTTACACTAGACTTTTAAATACAATGACTTTCATATGCTCAAGTACTTTATCTCCTCAAATTATAAATTGATTTATTCTCACCAAAGGATATTTTTGGTATTTGATCTCAAAGATATTTGTAAAGATAAGTGTATCAGATTTATTATTATTATTGTGATGATATATTTTATTATAAATTATATTTTCTAATTTAGTAATGGAAATCTAGGATATTGTACTTGTTTAGTTTAGTTTCTAACCTATCTTTTTTTTTTCAACATTGTTTAGTGAGATTGTCATTGTTCCAAGATAGTAATATAGATATGATAAAATCTTGAGAAATTTGAGAGAGATGATAAAATAGGATACAAATTTTTTTTTGGCCAAAGAGTCAAATGATATACCCTAAGGTATAAAAAAGAGCATAGAGAAGTGCAAATAGAGAAACCAAACCAGAGTTCCAAGCCAAAAGGGCCCAATAGGTAATAAGAAACAACAATCCAAGCCTTACATGAGAAAATAAACCAAGTAACCTACTCTTGAATAACATTTCCATTAATAAGTGAAAGGAGTTGCTACAGTTTACAAAAAGGTAAAAAATAAAGATTTTCCATGGGTTTGAAGGCCCCCAAAGTATGAATTTATTTTTCAAAAATGGCTCTATGACTATCAGATAAGGAAAAAATTTGATGCTTTCAAACAAAAATTGATAGACATGAGACCTTAAGGAGAGGCATTATATGATATAGGTCCTCCAAAGGTATGTCTAATAGATAGGGAAGGAGGACTAGACATGTTGGAAGCTCTTATTGCCATTGCCCATTGGTGAAGACATGTTGTGCAAATATACATTGCTACATAATAGACAATTGTCAACATCATAAACTATAGAAACACAAATCATAAAAAATTCATACATGAACTCTAAAGTGCCAGCTACAATCACCTCCTAGCTAGTGGTTAGGCCTTTCTAACTCCGAATAGCCATCTACTCCAAGTATGTGATATATATCAGTTTGGTTCACACACTCAACTCATATCAAAACTCAATCACTCAATTGAATACTACAAACAATGTGCAATGATTATAGCAAGCCACACACCTTCTAGCTAAAAGACTCCAAGTGATTCTTGCTAGCCTCTATCTGCCATAACCAAGAGCTCAAAGCTTCAACATCAAAGGAGTGAGCTCTTTAGAGTTTTACTTTGAGGTATACCTCTCTAGAATAGACCGATGTAATACTAATAGCTAGATATAATATCTAGAGTAGAACATTAAACTGGTAGCATCTTGGAGGATGTTATAGATAATGGTCTAAGTAGATCAGATAGAGGTATCACCAAGAGTAGCACCAAGAGTACTTCTACTAATAAGGTAGGAGTTGAGAATAGCCTAAAAACTTTAGAATCAATTTTGGAGGCCTAAATGCATGAATTAGGCCTAAAAAATGTACACATTCCTCCCTAAAAGAGGAAAGGTTAGCCTTTTCTCCCCCTAGCTTTGTCTCATCAAAAGCTTTCCAATGGTACCTCACCCACATGATTTGGAGATTCCTACAAGACGATTCCCTCTAGTCAAAGATGGTTTGACCAACCAGAAAGAATCAAAACAAACATGTCACCAATGCATGCAACTAATCTAAAAGTGGAGCTTGTTGACATGTCAACAATCCATGTATCTGATCCAAGGGTGAAATTTCCTTTAGGGGAGTCCCCTTTGCTATATAACAGAGTCAAGGTGCTCCTTTGGGGCATCAAAGGATTGAGTGTGAAGCTTGTGTTTCTTCTCTTGTATTTATCTTAAGTTCTCTTATCATTGGAAGATTACAACCTAGCATTCCAACCCTAATGGTGCCATTGACAATGTAACTTATGGTAGCTCTAATAATGTGGTCAGTAGCCCCAACACAAAATCTGGCCACCATTAAGTAGTCTTTGAGCAAATATGGGTATAACTCTTACTGCCTATACTAACACTCTAGAGTTTGAGCAAACTAGCTTTGATACTACAAATTTTCTGATAGCTATTGTCCATATATGCATTGCTACACAACATACGTCATTCCCAACATCATCATTGTAGAAGCACAACTCATACAAAAGTCATTTATGAATTCTAAAGTGTCACAATTGCCCCTCTAGCTAGCGGTGGGGTCATCCTAACTCCACATAGCCATCTACTCCAAGTATATAATATGCTCTATGGTGGGTAAAGATCAAGAGGCAGATTGCTATCAAACCTCATTGTTAGTTGCTTGTTTGCAATCTACACCACATAAAAACTAAACTAGCTATGAGTCATGTATATTGAGGACATAACCACTATCATTGAAGAATCACCATGAACGGAGGAGTCAAACATACCATATGCCATCCTCTCAAAAAACTATCACACACCAACATAGTAACAACTCTACCAAAAGAACCACATAACATTCACTACAAGCATTCACATATAATTGCCAAGCTTGGGTCCATAGTGCCATCAATGTTTGGTGAGTGGCATAATGCACATGATCCTTCCAAAACACACCATCATATCCTTCCAACATGAGGATTCCAAAAGGTAAAAGTTCACACACTTTCAAGATAGTACGGTATGTAATCACATTAAGTATTGTCCATGTAGTCTACTGTAGATATACATAATCACTTTGATAAAAGTTTGACAAATTGAGGATCTATAACCTCCTCTTTGAATAAGATACAATATCTCTATGTTGAGAAATTGCTAAGCTCTCAAAGGTCATCAATATCATTTTCATTTTCCAAAAGATCTTTATCCATTGAACATGCATTCATCTATACATCTGGGTCATCCAAGTCCAACACTATAGTAGCATTGTGACAAATAGTTGTAGGTATATATGGATCTTGTCCATAGAGTAGAAATTAATAAGAGAAAGATGCTAAGAGGGCTTGCTTGCTAAAATAGTAATCCATGACCAACCAATGTGACTTGAGATCCCAAGTGACCTCTTTACAAGCTGTACTTAAGCAATCCTCTCTTTATTGAACCATTCTCTCTATTATGCCATCTACCTTATGGTGATCTTGAAAGATAGTGCAATGATCAATCAAGGCCTTGTCACACATGACTTGAAACTCTTCCAAGAACTATGTACCTTGATTAATCAAGACCTCAATTGGTGCACCAAAATGACAAAGAACTTGATCTAGGAAGGAGTAAGTTGTTTCATCATTACTTTTCAAGAAGTGCCACCAACTTAATCTACTCGGAGAAGTGCTCCACCAAAACCAAAATATACCAATGATATATTGCAATCAACAATAAAGGTCCAACAAAGTCCAAACTCCAAAGCTAACCTAACTCCATGATAGGTAATGCATGTAATTGTGGCATAGGAGCATTAAATGATGCTCTAACTTGGTCCTAAATTATACATATGATAATAAACTATTGTACATTGGTTTGCATACAATACCGCCAATAATGACTTTGGGGTAAGCTATATTCCATTTTACACCAAAGTGTCCAAGCTCCTCATGAGCATGTCATACCAATTTTAGTCTCTAAGATGGAAGAAGTACTATTTGCATTCTAACATCCTCTCATACACCATGAAGATATCTACCCTTTAATCTAAATTGCCTGGCTAGCTAAAGACACTATCTCTTTTTGACATCAATTGTGTCACCCACAACACCAATGTGAAAATAGTCCACCACCAAGATATCATCATGAATGTCTTGTTGATTTAGACCAATATCTCCACCCTTTGAATCAATGACCTCAACAATTCCTCTTGTATGTATTGAGAGAGATACCATCAAAGCCTCAAAAAATATACAAAGAAAGGCAACTGCATGCCAACTTGGCAGCATCTCCTCATGAGTGTCACCATACTAACGTGCTTTGGTGGTCTGATCCTATTGGTTGGTATATAGGTTTCTACTCAACCCATCTATATCATGGTGCACCACTTTAAGTCTATGCATAATCATAAAATTGTACTCCTATAAAATTAAGAGTCCATCATACAAGCTTCCATGAAAGCTTGTTGGGCTCCATCAACACTTCAATGGTTGATGATCAGTGATGAGATTGAAAAGGTCCAAATAGGTAACATTTGAAATGTGCTATTGCCCATGTTATTGCCAAGCACTCTCTCTCTTATATAAATTGTACTTTGCCTTTGCTAAATAGTTAGAGCGACTAGCATAGGTCATCAAAACTCCTTCTCCTCATCATCTTGTTGGGTGAGCATTGCTCCAAGCCCCAATGTACTCCAATCAATATGATTCTAGAATGGTCATCCTTTGATCAATCTCCAAAGAATAAAAGTAGATGTCAACCTTTCCTTGAGCTCTATAAAAACTCTCTCTTGCCTCTCTCCTCAACACCATTCTTGTGTAAGCTTGGTCATCTTTGTCAAGGCTTTAGCAATCACACTAAATCCTCTAACATATTGGTAATAGAAGGTCATAAAACCAAGGAATGCTCACACTCTACTTACATCCATTGGCCAAAGAATACATGCAATAGTCTTCATCTTGGTTTCTTGAACACCAAGTACACAAGGGTAGATAATATGACCCAAATACTCAACTTGCTTGTGGAAGAATCTACACTCCCCAAGATCCAATTGAGTCCATGAGATCTCAATCTCTCAAACACCTCCAACAAATATCTCTCATACTCTTCCACAATGGTGCTATGGACCAAAATCTCATCAATATAACACCAAGCAAAATCCAATCCTACTAGTATCCTATCCATGACTCTCTGGAACTTGGCAAGTGCATTCTTCAACCCAAATGGTAAGAACTTCCATTGATACAATACATCCTTGCCATGAGGATCAATAGCCCAAAAGGTATCTTGGACTTGTCCTCCTCCTTGATAGGCAATTGATGATATCTTGCTTGAAGATCCAAAGTATTGAAGACCTTTGCATACCCAATTGTATCAATGATATTTTGCATAAACATAACATATTGATCAAGCCTAGTTTATCAGATGATAGGACAATAATGTCCACACATCTGCCTACTTGTGTAGTTTTCATGCACATCCTTCTTGGTTGGCATCACTTTTTGCTAAAGCATACTCTCCATGTGAAATCTCTACCAAAATGGCCTCAAAAAGGTCCCTACTTGGGCTTTGAATAAGCCTCTTTCCATGTTACTATATCTATAGGGATATCAAAAAAATATGTATAACTAATGAGCTCAATCCATGTACTAAGTCCTTTTAGAGCACCCAAATCCTTCATACTTAAGGCCAAAAACCTTATATAGCTCTTGAAAACCTCCAAACTCTTTGTCTTTCTCTTGTTGTAAGCTTGGATCAAACATTTGGCTCCTAAATATCCTTTGTAATTTATATAGGAATAGAATACATATTGACTAGTTCCTAAATTAAGGCTTTGGGTGTAATATTGTCCTACCTCCAACCACTAGAGTCTCCAACCTCAAAGTGAAGACCTGTAATATAAGCAACTAGACATGTTATCTAGAGGTGAAAACTATCTTGGAGAAATCTAGAAGGATGTGATGTACAATGGGCTAGGTAGATCAGAAAAAGGTGTCACCAAGAGAGTACTTCTACTAATTGAGCAAAAGCCAAAAATAGCCTGAAAAATTTAAATCCATTTTTGGAGGCCTAAATGAATGAATTAGGCCTCAAAAATGGAAAGATTTTGGCCCTTAAGAGAAATAAGGCTTGCTTTCTCCTCCCCATGATTTCTCTTGTTGAGAGCTTTCCAATGGTTCCTTATCTATGCAATTTTGAGTTTCCTACAAAAAGATTCCCTAAAGATTCCCTTTGGTCAAACACATTTGACCAACTAGATAGGACAAGGATTGACATGTCACCCATCCAAACAACTAATCCAAGAATAGAGCTTGTTGACAGGTCACCAATCCATATCTGATCCAAGGATGAAGCTTCTTTTGAGGGGATCCTCTTTGCTGGTTAATAAAGAGAAGATGCTCCTTCGGGGCATCGGAGGATTGAGTGTGAAATTTTTATTTCCTCTCTTGTATCTCTCTTGAAGAGTTCTCTTGTCCTCAGAGTATTATAATGGTATTAGAGTGAGTGTTTTAATCCAAGAGAGTGGATCACCCTTCTTGGAACAACACGAGCTACTGAAACTAAGTAATTTGAGGTTGTCATGCCATTTTTAGTGTCGCATCTAGATGCTCGGACACTTGAGTTCCAGTGATAGTACTTAGAGTTATTTCAGCAGTTTCTCAGAGATTACTTTCCGACGGTCAGATTTTATGTTTGGGGTACTGACTTCATAATGGGGCCCACCGTCACTTCGCACCGTCGAGTGTGCCATCAGCAAGACCGTTAGGGTTTTAGAGCTAGCTCAAGTCCAAGGGGTATAGTTTCAAAGTGAGCTCCAGAGAGCTCACTTCTCTGATGTTGAGCCTTTGAGTTCCTGGCTATGGTGGACAGAGGCAAGCGAGTGTCACCTGGATTCTCTATGCTTGAGTGGGTGTGGCTTGATTGTAATTAGTGCCCAATTGTTGGCAATTTATAGAGTGATAGATCAAGTACTGATTTGAGTTGAGTTGAGTTGAGAGTGGTAAGCAATCTGATTACATCAGAGAAGTGCAGTCAAGGGGAAATTGGGTGCAGGAACTTTGAGTGTTGGTGGTATCCCCAAGCTCGGTGGATTGTTGGTAGCTTTGATTCAAGTTCAGTGTTTCCCTAGTGTGCAAAAGCTCATTCAATTGATGCAGATTTGGCAGTAAGGCAGACGGTGTGCAAAAGCGTTGGCCAAATTTTAAGCAAAGAAGGAGCAAATTTCAAGCAGTGGTTGTGATTTTGAGCTCAAGAGGTGAAAGCATGACCAATTTGCTGCGAGTTGGGCTCAAAAAGTCAAATTGAAGGTAGAGTTGTAAAGCTATTCTCATGAATTTGTGATTTGGAGAAACCCGTGTTGTCAATTTGGCTCGAGTAGAAAGTTAGCAAGGGATTTGGCAAACAACCAACTTTAGGGTTTACGTCAGATTTTGCTTGGGATTTACATCAAATTTTGGCCAGATTTGGAGGATTTTTGCTTGATGTAGCAAGAGGAAAGGCCTCATTTGGCTGAATTTTGGCAGAGGCTTCAAGGCATAGGGCTGTGGGCTATGAGAGGCTACGAAGGCCTAGAAGGGCCAGCTTGCTGGCGTGAGGCTAGCTAGTTTAGAGTCGATCTTGGTCATTGGTTGGCAAAATCTGCCTTTCTTGCTTGATTATGCGCAACAGGGTTTGACCCCTAGATCTCTTGTTCCTAGACTGGTGCCCTAGCCAACTGGTCCACCCTCACTTGTTATCATAATGATTGTGCCACTGTATCTATACACATGTAGCTTTGGCTAGGAGAGGCAATTTGATCCCATTCTTGGTGATCCTGGTAGCTTAGGACTTAGATACGAACTACTCTTATGTCAAATGCCAAATGGTGGCAGAGTCAGTCCCGTGTTGTGTTATGAGATGGAGGGTTTTGTTTAGATTTCTTGTGATTGGACCCCTTCCATTCTCTACTTCCTGTTTGTGCGAGGTGCCTTGACTTTTGAGCGTTGGTGCTCTGGTGTGCCCTTAGTGGTGAGGCTAGAGTGATGACCAGTCAAACTACCTTTGTTTCTCTCTTGTGAGGCATGAAGTGATGACCTGCAAATCGTGAGAGTGCGTGTTATAATGGTAGGTTACAGGTTGCCCTTTCCCCTAGTGTAGTTATCTCAGTTAGAGTTACATTAGTGGGTGGTGCTTAGTTGGTGTTGGCAGTTGGTGGGGCACTTGTGGTTGCGACTTGCAGTTGTAGTTGGTGGTTCAGGTTTGCTATTGTGGTTACTTTGTCACGAAGGAGTTCTTTGGAGATTCCAGAGGAGTTAGCTCTGTAGTACGTAGTGGTGCTCGGTACTCGGAGTGGTGCTCGGTATGAGCCTGTATCTCAGGTCCCAATGAGGGAGGAGATTGACTCTGAGTTGGAGTTTGACACATGAGCTTATTCAGTTGAGAGTGCACTCGGTGTGTCCGCACCGTTGTTGTGGGACATGGACGAGATTTATGGGGCCTCCAAAGGCCCTAGGCATTACTCTGGTATAGTGGGTACCATTGAGTTGGATGACTTCATCCAGGAGTTTGATAGCGGTGTGATCTACAGCAGATGCAAAACCCGACTTTGTTTACATCCTTCATGGCATGGAAGAGGTTGTTTCAGCATTTGGAGGATCCACTGATGGATGACTACCATGAGTTCAAGAGAGCTCATTTGGAGGAGATTGAGTTATGGAGACAGTATTGGTCTCCACACTATGTCTCCATCACTTCACGCTCGGTGGCCAAGAGTAGATTGGTTGTACCTATGAGTTCTAGCTCAAGTAGTGTGGGTGGAGCTAGTGGAGGTGCACTAGCTGGAGATAGTGCTACTACGAGTGGAGGTACCGCTGCAAGAGGTGGTGTGGTACCGGGGTTTAATCCTATGGTGGAGTTCTTCTTGTGTTTGAGGCAGAACTACTAGGGAGTGCGGACTGACAAGCTGAGGAGCTTGCAGGAGTTCTAGCGGAAGGCTGGAGAGAGCCTATGTGAGGCATACACTCGCATGAGGTGGCTGATCAATTTCACTCAAGGAGTTACTGAGGCCCAGGAAGTCCAGTTTTGGTATGGGATACTGGATAGGGAGTTATGACGTAGAGTTTGTGATGCTATGTTGTTGCAGGCTACTTCGCCCACTTTGGCAGTAGTTTTTGGTTTGGCTGAGCGTATTGAGCTCAATATGGTGGAGGAGAGAGTGGTGATATCTGGATTTGGTAGGGAGACCTCATCCATGGCTGTGACTTCTTCTAGAGTGCAGCAGAGTGCACCATGCCTAGTTGGTTTTCAAAGACAGGATGGACAGCCCAGATCCTATGGAGCGAGTAGAAGGCCTAGTGGAGTAAGACCCTTACCCTCATTTTTGGGTCAACAATAGCCAGTGAGTGGTGGTGTTGCTTGTTGGACTTGTGGTGGACCTCACCATTGGAAAGAGTGTACTCAGGGCAGTGGACCTGATACCTTGGGTGCATCACAGCCAGCATAGAGGCAATGTAAGCATTGCCACACATTTGGTCAAAACACCAATCACCATACTAGTGATCGGTGTTTTGACCTACACCCAGAGTTACGAAGTGGTAGGGCTACTATGGCTGGTAGTAGAGGAGCTCCAGTTCATGGAGGACAAGGTGGTAGAGGTGGTGGTAGAGGATCTACACCTAGTAGGGGTGTAGTACCTGCCCTTACTTCTGACACAACTATGGCTACTCGGATTGAGCAGTTGGAGCAAAGATTGGCTAGTATGGCTATTACTTAGAGGAGATCAGATTTGGATGTTGAGGCTTCCACCTCATATGCGGGTGATAGAGATGCTTTGGACTTCATGTGCGGAGCAGCACAGGTGGATGCATCTGCAATAGTGACTAGGAGTGCAATACGTGCTCCAGAGCCTAGAGGAGCATCAGTGGAGTTGGACCCACAGAGAGGAAAGGTCGGGAGATAGGTCAGACTTCCTTAGTCTTTCACGCTATCTGAGGCATTGCAGACGACATCCATGGTTCTTAGACGTCCTAGTGCAGGTGTGGTAGGTGGTGATGGAGTACATGATGGACTACCTGCTAGTCAGCCACCTACTACTACACAGACTGAGTCTAGCATGATGTTGGGGGCAGCTCAGCTGATTATACGGCATCCTTTGTTTTTGGCCAATGATATGTTTACATTGGGAGTTGACCTGTAACACCCATTTGTGCATGTGTGTGGTATTGTGATATTTAGCTTGGTATTACAAGTAATTAAGAGATATTATTTATATAGAGATAAATAATGGTTCTATATTAGTCATGGTTAGCTAAAGTTAGTCATAGCTAAGATAGAGGGGACCTTACTTTAGAGGAAGTAGAAAAGATAAGCACCACTATTTTGGATTTTAGTGTATTGACTTGGTATTATTCATAGGTGTTTGGCTTAGAGGAAAGAATTGAGAACTCTTGGGCCCGCAAGCCTTTTTGTTTTGGATTCTTCTTTAGTCCAAGGATAGCCCATGTGAAGGAATCCTTGACTTAGTGATTGGGTCAAGATAAGACCACATGCTTAGGGGAATATGCCCATGTGAATGGATATTCCTTTCTACTTTTTGACTTTACTTGACTTTTAGTCTAGTAAATTGAGTTACTATGGTAATTAATAACTTTGGTACATAACTATTTCACAAGTATATAAACAAGGGGTGAGGAGGTACTCATCATCCTTTCATTTGCAACTATCTCTCTCTCATTGAGTTCTCTAGTGAGCAATGTCTTGAGTCTTGGAGTGTTAGCCTTGGAGTAGTATGATGGAGTTTGAGTTCCTTGCCTTCTTAGTCCATGGTGCGCTACCATAATAGCCATCAGAGGTTCATCCTGAGTGAGAGACAGGCCGGCTCACATTTTTGGTTCCGTTGCCGGGACCTCTCTAGAAGGCAAATAATGTTCCGCGTTCAATTCTACATTAGGCAGAAGGAGGCTATGAGAGCTCACTTGGAGAGAACATTAGGAGAGGAGAGGGCTGAACTTATGTTAGAGAACCAAGATCCATTTTTATACCTTGTAGTTCATTATGATGTCTTTGAGGTGATTTTGTACATCTTGTACACATGAGAGGAATTGGAGAGATTATGTGAGGTGGATTGCAGATTTTGGGGATTAAGGTGATTTTGGGCAAAATCTCAAGTTTGAGATCTGGACTTGAAATTTCTACACATGATAGCTTGGGTTATCTTTCAGTTAGCACACTTGAAATTATTGTGAGAGCTACTATGTGCACTGGGCTAGAATTTTTGAAAGTTGATAGGGTAAAGTGCTCCTGCAACCGCATGCTCTCTAGAAAATTGTACAGAGTTTTCCATTTCTTCAATTTTCAGTGGATTGTCTTGAAAATTTCCAAGAAAATTAAGTAAACTTATTCTACTTATTGCCACAAAAATTAGAGAGAGATCATTCTTGTGCATGGAGTTATGAGTTTTTGAAGTGAAGGGGATGGTTTTCAGACCAAATCTGAAATATGTGTGCTGAATAGAAAGGTGTCTAGGCCAAAGGGCTCAATGAAAAGATCTGAAATTTTGCAGGGAGGGACTCCCTAGAGTTGTGATCAAGTGTGAAAAAATTCAGAGGACTGTGACATAGTGGTTGGGAGATTTGAGCGACATTGTGAGGAAGGGTCAATTCTGTAGAGTGGAGATCTCATGCATGAGGAGTTTGAGATCAACAAAAAGCATGTTTGAGTGTTTAGATTCATCTTGGGAACATGAAGGGTCATCAAGAGTGGAAATTGAGATTTTCCAAGGTTCCCTAAGGGTTTGAGGTGATTGTAGGGGTGGATTTGAGGAAAAGAGATTTTACAATAGAATTTGAAGAGAGTGTTGAGAGGATCCAAAAACCTACACCACTTGGAGGAAAGAGTGAGTCTAAGTGCTTTCTGTGTGGAGAGAAGGGACATAAGGCAAGTTCATGTCCATTGACCTTTGAAAGCAAGAGATTGAGGGAAAGGAGAGGCTTACTTGACTGGGGTTTGCATGTTGGACCTTCTTCACCAAGATTGGGAGGAAGACGATCTAAGACAGGATTTGTGTGAGGTTTGTGGAGTTGAAGGACTTCCAAAAGGACATGAGTGTTGTGGAGTAAAATCACTTTTGGAGACTTTGGTGAAGGATCTTGGAGAGAGTCTTAGTACAGCTACAGAAATACTACCACCTTCATCAGCTAGTTCTCAAGATTAGTGATGGAGATAATCTTTCAACTTATAGATAAACTATCCATGAGAGTTCGATTAATATGCACTCTAGGATTTGATGTTGCTATAGAAATCTTGGAGCAACCTAAAACTTTTGTGTTCCCTGGGGTTGATTACTCTCAAATGGTGTTAATCATGTATATACTCTATTAGTTATAGAGTGAGAGAAAAGAAAAAAGAAAAAGAAAAATTGAGAGATGAGAAAGATAATGAGAAGTTAAGATGGGGAAACTTTCGGTTTTCTTTGGCAAGGATGGAGAAGATATGGAGGCCTTTGTGAGAGACTTCAAGAGAGCTTGCATAGGAAACAATGAGAGGAGGAAGAATGAGTGGGCTTCATTAGTACCAGATTTCTTTGAGGATGCATCACTTACATGGTATGAGTCAGAATACCAAAAGAGAGAGAGGAGAGATGGGGAAGAGGAGTCTTGGGAGACTTTGACTTCAGCACTCATTGAGAACTTTCTTCCTGATGAGAAATATGAGAGATTGATGAGTGAGGTTACATTTCTCAAGCAAGGAGATGGAGAGAAAGTGAGAGTCTATGTGGAAAGAGTGGAAAAGTTAGAGTCTAGATTTTGCATAGTGTTAAGGAAGGGTGGGGATGATGTGGAGAATACAATGATTGGCATAGGGGCCATGCTCACCAAGAATTTTGTAGGAGGGTTGAGACCACAAATTAGAAGCAAGGTGAGATATGAAAAACCTTCTTCCAAGGTTGAAGCTATCAAAATTACAATTCGTATGGAGGAGAGTTTGGAAGGGGATGAGAGTGATTTGGTGGTGAAGGAGGTTGTGCATCCTCCTCAAGGCTACAAGTATGATGGAACTTCTGATACTTTGGTAGCAAGGATTGCACCACAAGTAGTAGTTGCTCCAATTCTTTCACCTCCACCAAAGGATCCACTTCAAACCATCACAGAACAACTTGCAGATCTCAAGATCAATGTGGTGCATCTATGGGAGAAGCGAGAGGTGGATCAGAATGTAGGGAGAGGGCCTAGGAGTTATGGAAACTATCCATATAGTGGAGGTCAACCAGCCAACAATTTCAATGAGAGAAATTGTTTTGGTTGTGGAGGAAGAGGCCATATCCAAACAAATTGCCCAAATTCTACTTACTATGGAGGAAGGGGTTATGAGGGAGCCAATAGAGGAAAAGAGGGAGGAAGTGAAACCCAAGTGGCTCCTAATCCAAACAAAGGTAAGGGGATAGCATCTATAGATGTGGTGGAGAGCAAGTATGAGAAAGGAGAGTGCTTAAACTCCAAGAGTCTTAATTTGGAGCTTTTGGCACAAGAGAAGAAGGGAGCTCGTTTTGCAGAGGATGTTCACTCTTCTCAAGGATTTACTCCAAGTAAGGATACTCCTATGTCTACTAGGAGCACTCGCACCTCAACACCATCAACAACAAAGACTCCAAGGAAGAAGTTGAGGATGGAGGATTTCTTGATTTCAAAGCAACAATGGAACTACAATGTGTTGGAGGATGTTGGTAGTCATAAGGCTAACATCACAATGGGCCAATTGATTGCTTTGAACCCTACCTTAAGAAAGGAGCTTAGAGGTGGTTTGAGTTCTACAAGGAGCAAGAGGAAGAAGAAGGCAAAAGTTCCAATATCAATGGGGGTGGTGGATGCCAAGCCAGCACCATGGGAGGCTTGTGAATATGCCTCCAAGATTGATATGAGAGTGAATGGTCACAACATCAAGGATGCATTGGTTGATGGAGGATCAACACTAAATGGCATGTCAGAAAGTTGGGTATGATACCCTCAAGACCTTCAACATTTGTGGTGAGCATGGCAAACAAGCAACAAGTTTGACCAGCATGGGTGATGGATAAAGTGGTAGTTTCAGTTATGGGAATTCAAAATCTCATGACTTTCCAAGTCTTGAAGGATTCAAGCTATGACTTACTTCTTGGGAGGCCATGGTTGAGAGCAGCACGCACAATTGATCAATGGCAAAAAAGGTACTTGAGGATTGGGCCATCAAACCATAGAGTCACAGTTCTTGTGACTAACACCACCAACACTTCACATTCGGATACACCATCTTTTGATTATTGGGAATCAGATTCTAAAGAAGGAGCTTCAAGTGTGGACACAAGCATGGAAGAGGAGACTTCCACGGAGGAGGATGAATCTGAATCTGATTCGGATGGGTATCCTTTGTGTGCTATGGATTTTGCACCTAAACCAGAGGTTTTGAAGGACCTAGATAAATCACCATTGACACTTGAGGAGGTAGAGAGAAGGTTATCTACCCTCAAGTATGGTCCAAATGTTACCAAGGAGGAGAAGGTGAAATTTGAGGAGATTTTCCGCAAGTTCATCCATGTGTTTGCTTTTAGTTACAGGGATTTGAAGGAAGTCACCTTGGAGGAGCACAAGTTAGAGGTGGAGTCACATGCAAGACCAATCCGCCAAAAGCAACGTCGCATTAGACTACCAATATCTTTTGGTTGTGAAGGAGGAGATTGATAAGCTCAAGGAGGCCGGATTTATCTTTGAGGTGGAGAATTCCGAATGGGTGTCTCTAATTGTCATTGTGAAGAAAAAGAATGGCAAGCTTTGGGTATGTGTAGATTACAAGAAGCTTAATGTTGTTACCAAGAAGGACTACTACCCATTGCCATTCATTGATGAGATCTTGGAGGAGGTTGCAAGTCATGAGAGGTATAATTTTGGAGATGGTTATAGTGGATATAACCAAATCAAGATTGCACGAGAGCATCAACAACTCACCACATTGACCACACCTTGGGGAACTTATGCTTTCAAGGTCATGCCTTTTGGGCTTTGCAATGCTCCAGCCACATTCCAACGGTTCATGAACAAGGTATTTGAACCTTTCATTGGGAAATTTGTGAGAGACTACATTGATGACTTTTGTGTCTATGGGAGCAAGGAGGAGCACTTTGAGCACCTAATCAAAGTCTTGCAACGCTTGGATGAGGCAAATGCATCACTCAACCTAGAGAAGTGCATTTTTGGATGTGAAGAAGGTCTACTTTGGGGCACATCATCTCCAAGGATGGAATAGCAATTGATCCTGAGAAGGTGAGGAAAATCTCAGAACTTCCATTCCCTTCAAGCTTGACAAAGTTACGCCAATTCTTGAGGATGGTTGGATACTATAGGAGTTTCATCTTCTCATTTTCCAACAAGGCTTATGCATTGACCATCTACATGAAGAAGGGTGTAGATTACATGGTGATTTTGGAGGACAAGGAGACTCTCAAAGCTTTTGAGGAGCTCAAGCAATCCTTTGTTGTAGCTCTAATTCTTGCTAAACCTGATTGGAGTAAGCCTTTGATCCTCTACACTCATGCTTCCAATGTAGCTATAGGATGCACTCTTAGTCAATTAGACCAAGATGGGCATGATCATCCAATAGCTTATGCTAGTAGGCAGATGGTTTCAGCAGAGAAGAACTACTCTGTCATGGAGAGAGAAGGGTTAGCAGTGATCTTTGGTCTCAAGAAGTTTAGACACTACTTGATTGGGGGGAAAGCCACCATTGTCATAGATCACAAGGCTTTGAAGTACATCTTCAACAAGCCTAATGTTGAAGGAAGACTAGTAAGGTGGATGATACTCTTGTCTGAGTATGACTACACCATTGAGGATAGGCCAGGAAAGAAACATGCAAATGCTGATTTGTTATCTAGAGCCTATGATCATGATGAAGATGAGCCAGTGGATGATTCCTTCCTAGATGAGGAGCTCATGACAATCTCAATCACTCAAGAGGTTCCAATGGAGTACAAGGAGATTGTGGATTTTGTGACAAAAGGTAACTCTCCAGAAGGGATGCATGCTAGGGAGAGGAAGGCCCTTGCATTAAGATCTAGACCTTACACAATGGTGGAGGATATTCTTTTTCACCAAGGAGCAGATGGTCTACTTCGAAGAGCAATGGGTAAGGAAGAGTCTACCCTACTCATAAAGGAGTTTCATGAAGGTTTAGTATGTGGAGGACACTTTGCAGGAAAGGTGACTGCTTTCAAGATTCTAGATGCAGGTTACCATTGGAGAGGGATTTTCAAGGATTGTCTTGATTATTGCAAAACTTGTCATGTTTGTCAAGCTTTTGCTAGAAAGTCTACATCCACTCCACCACTTAGATCAATTCCATTGCTAGGACCCTTTGAGAAGTGGGGAATTGATTTTGTAGGTCCTCTCAATAGAACCCCAAGGAACAATTGGTACATTGTGGTAGTTACTGATAACCTTACCAAGTGGGTTGAGGCTAGACCATTGAGGGACAAGAATGAAGATGAAGTGGGTAGATTTATTTATGAACGCATTATCACTAGGTTTGGATGCCCTTTGGAGTTGGTTTCTGATAGAGGAGGAGAGTTTATAGGAAGCATTACTACAGCCATGCTACGACATTTCTCTATCACACATAGAGTAACTACATCCTATAAGCCAAATTCCAATGGCTTGGTAGAGAGAACCAATCAGACCTTGTGCATGATGTTGGCCAAAGATGCAGAAATGGAGGGGGCTAAACATCATTGGGACAAGAGGATTCATGCAATTTTGTGGGAGTATAGGACAACCATGAAGACTTCCACCGGATATTCTCCATTTCAATTGGTTTATGGTATTGATTCTACCTTACCTATTCACTTTGATCTTCCTACCTTCCAAAGCATTCATAGGAGATTGAAGAAAGCACAAGGAGGTGATGTAGAGAAGTCAAGGAAGGATCAACTCATGGAGTTGCATGATGTTGGCCAAAGATGCAGAAATGGAGGGGGCTAAACATCATTGGGACAAGAGGATTCATGCAATTTTGTGGGAGTATAGGACAACCATGAAGACTTCCACCGGATATTCTCCATTTCAATTGGTTTATGGTATTGATTCTACCTTACCTATTCACTTTGATCTTCCTACCTTCCAAAGCATTCATAGGAGATTGAAGAAAGCACAAGGAGGTGATGTAGAGAAGTCAAGGAAGGATCAACTCATGGAGTTGGAAGAGGCAAGAGCAATTGCTATGGTTTGAGTGGAGCAAGCCCAAAGGAAACAAAAGGAGAGCTATGACAAGAGGTAAGGCAAGAAGAAGGTGGAGACTTTCAAAGAAGGTGATTGGGTAATGTTGTTTGATTCCATCCAATTCAAGAGAGTGCAAAAGAAGTTTTTTGCCTAAGTACTTTGGACCTTTCATAGTGGAGAAGGTGTGGGGTAATTACACCTATGATCTCAAGGAGTTGGGAGGAAGACACTTTGATAGGATTAACCATGATAAGTTGAAGATGTACCATAGAAGGTAGAGAGACCTTCACTTTGAGGACAAAGTGAAAACTTAGTCCGGGGGTAAATGTAACACCCATTTGTGCATGTGTGTGGTATTGTGATATTTAGCTTGGTATTATAAGTACTTAAGAGATATTATTTATATAAAGATAAAGGATGGTTCTATATTAGTCATGGTTAGCTAAAGTTAGTCATAGCTAAGATAGAGGGGACCTTACTTTAGAGGAAGTAGAAAAGATAAGCACCACTATTTTAGATTTTAGTGTATTGACTTGGTATTATTCATAGGTGTTTGGCTTAGAGGAAAGAATTGAGAACTCTTGGGCCCGTAAGCCTTTTTGTTTTGGATTCTTCTTTAGTCCAAGGATAGCCCATGTGAAGGAATCCTTGACTTAGTGGTTAGGTCAAGATAAGACCACATGCTTAGGGGAATATGCCCATGTGAATGGATATTCCTTTCTACTTTTTGACTTTACTTGACTTTTAGTCTAGTAAATTGAGTTACTATGGTAATTAATAACTTTGGTACATAACTATTTCACAAGTATATAAACAAGGGGTGAGGAGGTACTCATCATCCTTTCATTTGCAACTATCTCTCTCTCATTGAGTTCTCTAGTGAGCAATGTCTTGAGTCTTGGAGTGTTAGCCTTGGAGTAGTATGATGGAGTTTGAGTTCCTTGCCTTCTTAGTCCATGGTGCGCTACCATAATAGCCATCAGAGGTTCATCCTGAGTGAGAGACAGGCTGGCTCACAAACCCAGCCCTAGTATTCCGGTTTCCTGCCACGTTGTATGAGAGTAGGGATGGTGCAGTTCCTACTACTAGAGCAGAGGTGGTTGGTAGTGGAGCTGACTTGGTTGAGGAGCATGGGATCCGTTCAGCAACCAGTGGTTTATGGCTGGTAGCAACGGCTAGACTGGAGGAGTTGCCAGCTTGACCGGCCTTTGAGAGAGCACGGTTCACACCTGGTGTTGTCTTATTGGATAACCAGAGGGGGATTTTTTGTTTGGTGGGACCTTCAGGGAAGGTCTATACACCAAAGAGAGTCTTGTTAGACTTTGGTGCTCAACTCCTTATGTTGGGGAAGGTTGCAGTTGTCGATCTAGAGTTACGGAAGACCAATGTGGAGAGATGTCCATTTCAGATCTAGACATCTCTAGGTGGTGGTTTGACATAGTACATCACATGTGGAGAGCTTGTTGTCCAGGTTCAGCCTGGTCATCCGACTGATAGCTTGGTGGTGAGAGCTTAGGCTATTGTGACAATAGCTGAGTCATATGATGTGCTAGTTGGGGGAGCAGTGTTATACCCCATAGGTTTCAGCATTGACTATTGGGAGGAGACACCTCTTATAGACCTGGTTGGCAGTCTGATAGGGACGGGTATGTTGCCTACCAATACGCTTCAGTAGTGGTAGTCTTGGCTCACTACAGTCCGAGACCATGGCAGCATCAGTTTTAGCTTTTAGTGGTGCAATTACTTGGCCTGGTGACTTGTTGGAGGGGAACGCCCATGTAGAGGATACTCTAGTACCAGAGGAGATCACTTGGCTTTGGAGTACGAGTGGGATTGTTCCATCCACCTTGGATGTTCCATTGTGGAGTTCAAAGGAGGCATTGCAGCAACATGCAAATCAGTTGGTGTAGCAGGCTTGGAGTGGAGCCTTCGTACCATCAAGAGATGAGTGTGAGGATGAGCCTCCAAAGGTGACTGCTTTGACCCCCTGGATACCACACTCATTGCTTGGTAGTATCCAATAGAGGGGATATGCCTATTAGAGTTGTTTGGTGTGATCAGCACCGGACTAGCTGCGGTGTTATAGGCGGGTATACGAGTATAGAGGTACTTGTATGTAGAGAGAGATGAGACTACTAGGCGAGTCTCTCTACATCATGTGGCACACTTGGCCTATTGGTATCCAGAGTTATTACCGATGTCAGCAGTCAGAGGTTACTAAAAGGCCCTACAATGAGATATTTCCTTATTGGGGGTGCATGACCTAGAGAGACATAGGCCTATTCACTTGGTGATTTATGGATGGCCATGTCAGGAACATACACATACTGGTAGAGAATTGGGTCTTCAAGATCCTCGTTCTGGTGTGTTTTGGGAGATGTTACGGATACTACAATATCTCCAGGTTCATCAGTCTGTTTCTCCAGCTTACCTTTTGGAGAACATTCCTTTGATGGGTGATTCTCGCACTAGAGTGGTGGTGAGTACACATCAGGTCCATTCTTGGATGGGACCTGTTGTATTTTTAGATGCAGCTAGAGTGGGATCACAAGCTCATTGTCTTCATCTTTGGTGGACAAACCTCTTACCCAGAGAGGTTCTACAGCGTGCTTATGATGGAATTCAGTGATTGGGCCACATTCTTGTTGATGATATCTTGGATGTTGGGCGTCAGTCTCAGACAGTGGTAGTGGCTGATAGGTCATCTATGGCAGTGGTGAACCTAGTTAGATAGCCTAGAGCCGCATTTCCCACACTCATGAGTTTCCCAAGCTCTCATGCTTTTTGAGAGGGAGAACCTGGACTTGTTTGGGACTCACAGTTACGGTAGTTGGTGGAGTCCAACGCTGATGAGAGAGAGCGGGCGATAGGTTTTTGCACCGGTATTACCGTTGTTCCAGCAGTGTCAGAGGTATCTAGGTGTTAGGTGTTAGGTCAAGCTATGGACCTAAATTGTTTGACCTGGATTGTGAGCCTTGGCTTGGCAGAGCAGCATAGGATGCGCTTGATAGGCATCACTACTCGGACACTTGTGAGCCTTGTGCCTATCAAGACGATTTAGGCACATGCTAGGGGCGATGGACCAAGTGGACATGGTATTCTTGGGACACATCCAATAGCTACTAGGGAGAGTGGTCTACTTGTAGTCCATCCAGGTGAGCGTGGGCTACTTGGATTACACCCTTGGTCCACATGGGATGCAGCTAGAGGACGTGTGGAGCTTGCAGCTAGAGTGGAGGGAGTTTTTCACACAAAGGTTGGGACCTCTAGTTGTCAGGAGCATGAAACTATTGCTCCCAAGGGCCCAGTGTAGCAGCCAATCAGTACGTCTTCCACTCCTACTATAGTTACAAAGGATACTTGGGAGCCAAATCTTGGACCCAAGCTTACTAGAGAGGAAAGATGGAGGGTTTGGAGGGTCTTGAGGAGCCACACAAGTTGTTTTGCCTTCAATATGAAGAATTTGGGTGCTCTATAGGGACCTGGTATACGGATTGAGCTGACTAGCAACACACCAATTTTCCGACGTCCTTATCGATATAGTGATATGGAGAGGACATTGATTTAGAGCCAAAGTAGTGACCTTTTAGAGGCTGGTTTGGTGGAGATTTCACATGGAGAGTATGCATCAGCGAAAGTGATGCCAGCCAAGACGAATATGCATGGCAACTATACAGATAGGTGGATGTGTGGAGATTACCGTCCTATCAACCGACAGACCAAGGCTGATTGGTATGCCATGCCTATAGTGGAGGAGATTTTTGATGCGATTGGACATGCAAAGGTCTTCAGTACTTTGGATCTTTGAGTGAGATATCATCAGTTGCCAATTAGAGAGGAGGATAAGTCCAAGACAACATTTTGGGCTATTGATCCTCACGGCAAGGATGTGTTATATCAGTGGAGGTTCTTACCATTTGGGTTAAAGAACGCTCCTGCTGAGTTCTAGAGGGTCATGGATAAGATCCTAGCTGGATTGGATTTTGCTCGATGTTATATTGATGACATTTTGGTCTATAGCACTACTATGGAGGAGCATGAGAGATAGTTGTTGGAGGTGTTTGAGAGGTTGAGATCTCATGGACTCAAATTACATCCTGGGAAGTGTAGGTTCTTCCACAAGCAGGTTGAGTATTTGGGTCACACTATCTACCCCGGAGGACTTGGTGTCCAACAGACCAAGGTGGAGGCTATTGCACGTATTCCTTGGCCTATGGATGTGAGCAGAGTGCAAGCATTCCTTGGATTGGTGAACTTCTATCGCTGCTATGTTAGAGGATTTAATGTCATTGCCAAGGCCTTGATGAAGCTGACCAAGCTTACACAGGAGTGGTGTTGGGTAGATGAGCAAGAGAGAGCTTTTGTAGAGCTCAAGGAGAGTTTGACATCTACTCCTATTTGAGAAGACCGATCAGGGGATGACCATTTCAGATTCACACTGATTGGAGTATGTCGGGGCTTGGAGCGGTGCTCACCCAACATGATGATGAGAGGAAGGAGTTTGTGGTGGCCTATGCTAGTTGCTCCAATAATTCAGTGGAGGCAAAGTATAGTTCATATGAGGGAGAGTGCTTGGCAGCAGTTTGGGCAGTAGCACATTTCTGATGTTACCTATTTGGTAACCCCTTCACTCTCATCACTGATCATTAGCCACTAAAGTGGTTGATGGAGTCCGACAAGCTTTCAGGGAAGCTTCCACGATAGGCTCTAATTTTACAAGAGTATGATTTCACGGTTGTTCATAGACCTGGAGTGGTGAACCGTGATGCAGATGGGTTGAGTAGAAACCCATGTCCCAACCAGCAGGATCAGACTGGAGCACGTTGGCATGGTGAGACAGATGAGGAGATGGTGCCAAGTTGGCATGCATCAGCCTTTCTGTGTATATTTGTAGAGGCTTTGGTGGTATCTCTCTCAGCGTATACAAGAGGAGTTATTGAGGTCACAGATCCAGAGAGTGAAGATATTGGTACAGTTTAGCAAGACATTCATGATGATGTCTTAATGATGGACTATCTTTGCACTCGTGTTGTGGGTGGCACAGTTAGGGCCAAGGAGAGAGACCGTGTTCTTTAGCAAGCTAGACGGTTTAGATTGGGGAGCATACATCTTTTGCATGTATGGGAGGATGGTAGAGTGCGAGTAGTACCACTTCTAGCACAGAGACCACAGTTGGTCCGTCATGCTCATGAGGAGCTAGGACATTTTGGAGTAAAGCTTACATATAGCTTAGTCCAAAGTCATTATTGGTGGCGTGGTATGCAGACCAAGGTATAGTTGTTTGTTGCCAGATGTGTGGTTTGTGACCGAGTAAGAGCATCATTCAATGCTCCTACGCCATAATTACACCCATTACCTATCATGGGATTGGGTTACCATTGGAGTTTGGACTTTGTCGGACCTTTACCGTTGACTATGAGACATCATTGGTATGTTTTGGTGATGGTGGAGCACTTCTCCAAGTGGATTGAGTTGGTGGCACTTCTTGACAAGTCTAGTGAAGGGACAGCTTACTCGTTCTTGGATCGAGTTCTTAGTCATTTTGGTGCACTAGTTGAGGTTTTGACTGATCAGGGTACAGAGTTCTTGGGGGAGTTTCAGGTCTTGTGTGACAAGGCCTTGATTGATCATCATACCACATCCCGAGATCACCTTGAGGTAGATGGCTTAGCAGAGAGAGTGGTTCAGACGGTGAAGAGAGGATTGCAAAAGTATGGTTTGTAGAGAGGCCACTTGGGAGATTAGGATCTCTAATTACCTTGGTTGGCCATGGGCTATCGGTTCAGCCGGCAAGCTTCCTTAGCATCCTTCTCTCCATACTTTCTACTTTATGGACAAGATCCAGATTTACCTACAGCCATTTGTCAAGATGCTACTATAGTTTTGGACTTGGATGACCCCGATGTATGGATGAGCGCATGTTCTCAGCGGGCAAAGAGCTTTCGGAGAGTGATGCCGATGGCCTTTGAGAACTTGGCGATTGCTTAGCATAGAGATACTTTATGCTATGCTTCCATTTGAGGAGGAGGTTATAGACCCTTGATCTGTTGATTTCATCCAAGCGACTATGTATATCTATAGCAGACATCACCAACGACACTTGATGTTTCTACATGCCGCACTATCTTGAGAGTGCGCAAGGTTTTGCTATCTGGAGTCCTTGTGTTAGAAGGGCGTGATGGTGTTGTTTGGAAGGATCATGTATGCAATTGTGTGGCATGCCACCTCCCAAACATTGATGGTACTATGGACCCAAGCTTGACACTTGTATGTGCAAGCTTGAGGTGTATGTTATGTGGCTCTTTTGCTGGAGCTACTACTATGTTAGTGTGTGATAGCTGTTTGAGAGGATGGCATATGGCATGTATGACTCCTCCCCTCACGGTGGTTCCTCAAGGACAATGGTTATGTCTTAGATGTACGTGACCTATAGCTAGTTTATTCTTTATATGGTACAGATTGCAGATAGGCAACTAACAATGGGGCTTCATAGCACCCGGCCTCCTGATCTTTGCCCACTAGAGGGTATACCATATACTTAGAGTAGATGGCTATCTGGAGTTAGAGGGACCTAACCGCCAGCTAGGGGGGCGATTGTGGCACTTTAGAGTCTATGTATGACTTATGTGTGAGTTGTGCTTCTATATCGTATGATGTTGATAGCGATGTATGTTGTGTAGCAATGTATATATGCACGACAATTGTCACGCCATTTGTAGTGCCGCATCTAGATGCTTGGACACTGGAGTTCTAGTGATAGTAGTTAGAGTTATTTCAGCAGTTTCTCAAAGACTACTTTCCGAGAGTTAGATTTTGTGTTTAGGGTACTGACTTCACGGTGGGGCCCACCATCACTTTGCACCATTTGCACCATTGAGTGTGCAGTTAGCGGGACCGTTAGGGTTTCAGAGCTAGCTCGAGTCCAGGGGGTATAGTTTTAAAGTGAGCTCCAAAGAGCTCACTTCACTGATGTTGAGCCTTCGAGTTCTTGGGTATGGTGGATAGAGGTTGGCGAGTGTCACCTGGATTCTCTATGCTTGAGTGGATGTGGCTTGACTGTAATCAGTGCCAAGTTGTTGGCAGTTTATAGAGTGACAAATCAAGTACTGATCTGAGTTGAGTTGAGTTGAGAGTGGTAAGCAATCTGATTATTGTGGCACTTTAGAGTCTATGTATGACTTATGTGTGAGTTGTGCTTCTATAGTGTATGATATTGACAACGATGTATGTGTAGCGATGTATATACGTATGATAAGGTGGAGAACATAGTGCAATTGCAAGACTTGGGAAGGGCTTTAGAGAGCAAATGGGATGGATGCACCGAGAGGACAATTTCATGTACCTAGCTTCCTACTCTTGAATCCATTCCACATCAAGATTATGTACATCCAATGTGAGCAAATGAGAGTATTGCTAGTTTATCACTTTGGAGCTAAATTTGTTGACAAAGTGATAAATTCACCAAACCCGATGATTCTACTTGAGATGGTATACAACAAAGAGTGGGATTTGACAATCTACATTCTATTATGATGTTATGGATCTGAATGCACCAAATTCTCACCCTTTCAACATGCAAGTAGAAATCCATTATGTAGTTAGACCAGAAGTGATGTTTAAAGATTTTGTAGTTTGCAATTTTGGATATTGGAGAATATTGTCAACGAGTGATAGCCTTTGAGGTCCCAATGGTAGTCCCCATAATTCATGCATCATCATGAATGATCATTCTAACCCTTTATTGAAGTAGGAAGTAGCAAGTGAACATTGATTGTGTGTACAAATTATGGATCCACAATTGTAGTAGTTGATGCAAGGAATATAGAGGATGTTGAACAAGTTTCATGAAATCAAGATGACCATGGAGGAATTGAAAAATCAATTACATGATGTCAAGAAGGATCAAGTAATGAGGAAGGAGAGCCATCTCAACAACCAACACCAACAATCAAAGTACTTGGAGATTTATGCATGCCAATGACACCAATTCCATTCAACAACCAAGCCACATTGTTACTACAAATGAAGAAGACATGCAACATTGAGCCTTACAAGGGATAACATTCCATGGGAGTAATGGAAAATTGGATTTCAAGAATGAATCGATACCTTTGATTGTTCACAATGGAGATCACTAATCATTCTGTAGGTGTGTTTGCATGTGAGTACTTGACCAATAAGGCCCTCACATGGTATGCCACTTGGGAATGATTGTTGTTGGTAGAAGGAAGAGAGGTCACTTGGAAAGCCATGCAAGAAATGTTGCTCAAGAATTTCCAATCTGTGGATTCCGTGCAAATGGCTCAAACCAAACTTTGGGAGTTGAAGCAAAAGAATAGCATACAAGAGTACATGGAGGCATTTCTGGATCTACATGTTGCAATAACAGATATGAGTCTAATTGAAGCTCTTGAATTATTCAAGAGAGGATTAAAAGAGCATATTTGCCAAGAAGTAATGGTGCAAGATCCTTGTACTATTTTTGAAGCTATTGCCTATGTCCAAAGAATAGCAGAGGTGCTTCAAGGAGGTGAAGCAATAACACCAATGCAAAACAATCGGGCCAAGACACACCATTTTGGTGGACCATCACCTATGGGATTGGGCAACATTTGGTTCCAAAAAAAAGGAACAAGACCTCTCCAAGGAGAATGAGGAGGGGCAAAGAAAGGAGAGAAGGAGTCCCATGAGAGAGAAATTGCTCAAACAAAACAATGATGATATTACAATTTTGGCTGAAGTGGGCATATAGCCATCAATTGTCATGCTCGTCATCTTAGAGGCACTCGGCCTCCATACAAGCAACCCCTGAACCACATGGAGAGATGAATTGAAGATATGGAAATTGCATCAGAAAAACAAGATCACCAGTAAAATGTACCTTGTGGTCTTATTGGCTTGGTGAAGAAGAGTAAAAGCGGGAGGAGGAAGAGGATACGTGTGCAGAGAAGACAAAAGATAAACACACAATTAATTGTTGTAAATGGAGTGCTAGAAGGCAATTTGGTGAGAGTGTTGATGGACCCTGGAGCAATAGAGAATTTCTTGTCTTTCTTTGTTGCAATAAGGTTGGAGATGGAACTAGAGAAGGACAAGAAGGACAAAATAGAGTTACCCAATGGCCAAATAGAGAGGATTGAGTCATTACCTAGAAAGGTAATACTCTCTATAGGGGTATCAAGAACCAATCAAGTGGCAAGTGATACAACTAGCTTGTTATGATGCAATCTTAGGTATGCTATGGATGGAGCATTACAACCCCATAGTGGATTGGAGAAAGAAAGTAGTGAAAATAGTAAATGGAAGATCTTTGGGATAAAAAGAAGATCATAAAGGCAAGAGTTGCCTCTATATGTCATAAAGACCACATCACTTGGTAAGATAGATAGATGTTTTATGGGTTTAATAAGAGAAGTCCAGAGTGCCCAACACAATGGACAAATCCCTAAGAAATTGAAAGATGTGGTCAATGAGTTCCAAGATGTCTTTTAGATGAATTACTTGTAGGTTTACCACCAAAAAGGAGAGTAGATCATAAAATTGAGTTACATCTTGGGAAGACACCTCCTTGTAAGGCCTCAGATCGACTATCACCTCATGAGTTGGAAGAGTGTAAGGTTCAAATTGAGGAAATGTTGCAAAAAGGGTTTATCTAAACCAACGTATCACTATATGGGGCTATTGTATTGTTTGTGAAGAAGAAGGACAAAACAATGCGCATATGCATTGACTATTGGGGATTGATTCAACAAACAGTGAAGAACAAATATCCATTACCTTTCATGGATGACTTGTTTGATCAACTCAATGGGGTGAGGCACTTCACCAAACTTGATTTGCGGAGCGGCTACAACCAAATCAGAATTGTGGAAGAAGATATACACAAAATGGCCTTTCTGAACAAGGTATGGTCACTTTGAGTATTTGGTGATACCATTTGGCCTCACCAATGCTCCAGCCACTTTCATGAGTTTGATGATGACATATTTTGTCCATACTTGGATAAATCTTTTATCATTTTTCTTGATGACTTTGTAGTCTACAGTGGATGTTGATAACGCACAAGCAACATCTACAAGAAGTCCTCTAGATTCTATGACAAAATCAATTGTATGCCAAAATTTCAAAGTGCAAGTTTGAAGTAGACTACTTAGGGCATAGAGTAAGCACAGAGGGTATCCAAGTGTTAATAGATAAAATAGAGGTCATTCAAAAATGGAATGCTCTAAAAGATCAAACTCAACTCAAGAGTTTCTTGGGATTGATGGGGTTTTATCATCAATTTATCAAGGACTTCTCCAAGATTGCACAACCTCTAATAGCACTATTGGGCAAGAGGAAGAGGTGAATATGAGGAATTGCACAAGAGTTGGCCTTTCAAGAGTTGAAAGATGCATTACTACATGCACCAATCTTGAAATGGTATGACCCAAAATGTCCAATCAAGATGACCAATAGCCAGTGTAGCAATAGGAGCAGTCCTACAAAAACTAATCCATAAATTTTAGGTGCTCAATCATCCAAAGGAATCACCAGGTGCTCAATCATCCAAAGGCATCACCTGCACCCAAAGACTCACCTTTTATGATGGTAGGTTGTGGATCCCAGATGATATGGATCTACGAACCATCCTCCAAGCAGAATGTCATGATTCTACCATTGCAAGTCATGTTGGAATGGATAAGACCTTAGAGGTAGTCAAACATCATTACTATTGGCCCAAGATGAGCAACGATGTGACAAAATATGTTTGGAGTTGCCTACTTTGTCAAAAAAATAAGGCTTCTAATCAAGCTCCCATAAGACTCCTCTAACCTCTCCCCACTCCTACACAACGTTGGGAACCAGTAAGCATAGATCTAGTTTGTGAATTGCCCAAAACCACCTATGGGTTTGATTCTGTTGTAGTCTTTGTCAATTGACTCAGCAAAATGATTCATGTACATCCTATCACCAAGGATGAGATTGCTCCGTAACTAGCTCAATTGTACTTAGATGTAGTCTTTTCTCATCATAGCTTGTCTCAAGTGCTCATCAGAGATAGAGGCACTCAATTCACTAGTTGGTTTTGGAAAGCACTCTTTGGGTTCTTCAAAACCAAATTGGCCATGTCCACAACATACCATCCACATACTGATATACAAACAATGAGGGCAAACCACAATATTGAGGACATGCTTTGGAGCTATACTTTGGATGAGCAAGAGAGTTGGGACACCTTACTCCCATTGGTGGAATTTGCTTACAAAAATTTAATGAATGCCTCTACACAAGCCACACTATTCTTCTTCATGTATGGAGAGCATCCTTTCACACTTTCAAGTTGGATGAAGGTCCATCCGGTGGCTACCAAGGTTGACACTATCAACACTTTTGTTTATAGAATCCAATTGGGGGTGGAGCACGCCAAGCACAAGTTGCAGATTGCTCAAAATTGGTAGAAGCAGTATGCAAATGCACACCACCAACACATGGAGTTCAATATGGGAGACCAAGTCTGGCTATCAACCACCAATCTCAAGTTATTTGGTCCTCATAAGCTCAGACCTCATTTTATTGGACCTTTCTCCATCCTTCATTGCATTGGCATCATGGCCTATCAACTCAAGCTACTACTACATATGAAGATCCCCCCGGTGTTTCATGTTTTCTTATTATGTTGATATGCTTCCTGGCTGCTCAGCTTCTCTTCTATCCAAGAAAGTCAACCTTATCTGACCTTGGTTGATGAGACGGAGGAGTATGAGGTTGAATGTATTCTCTAGAAGTGCATCCGTGGTACTCGCCATCCATGTGTGGAATATTTGGTCCATTGGAAAGAGTACCCACTATACAACCCAACATGGGAGCTAGCAGCCAACTTGACCAATGCACCAATGTTAGTTCAATCTTTTGAGCAACAACTTAGCAACGAGGACATTGCGTCTTAAAAGAGGAGGTCTATAATACAAGCAGCTAGACATGTTATCTAGAGGTGAAAATTGGCTTGGTAACATCTAGAAGGATGTTGTGTACAATGGGCTAGGTAGATCAGACAGATGTGTCACCAAAAGAGTACTACTAATAAGGCAGAAGTTGAAAATAGCCTGAAAACTTCAAGCAATTTTGGAGACCTTAACGGATGAATTAGGCCTCAAAAATAGGATGGATCCCCATCTCTAAAGGGGAAAAGGCTTGCCTTCTCCCCCATGATTTGTCTCATCAAGAGCTTTCCAATGGTACCTTACCCATGCAATTCTAAGCTTCCCTACAAGGAGATTCTCTAAATATTCCCTTTGGTCAAACCCATTTGACCAACTAGATAGGACAAAGACTTACATGTCACCCATCCAGACAACTAATCCAAGAATGGAGCTTGTTGATGGTGATATGTCAACAAGCTCTATTCATATATCTGATCCAAGGGTGGAGCTTCCTTTTAGGAGATCCTCTTTGTTTATATAATAAAGAGAAGGTGCTCCTTTGGGACATTGGAGGATTGAGTGTGAAATTTTTGTTTTCTCTTTTGTATCTCTCTTGAAGAGTTCTCTTGTCCTTGTAGTATTACAAAAACCTCTCTCTATTTTGGTTGCAAGCTCCACCCATCCTCTAGATGTGTCCCAAGTAGATCAAAGATGTATCCCAAGTAGACCTTACTCACTAAGATGTACTCCAAGTAGACCACACTTGTAGTCATTAGTTGTATCCAAAGAATACCATGTCCACTTAGTCCATTGCCCCCAACATGTGCTTGAATTATCTCAATAGGCACAAATTTCACAAGTGTCATAATGGTGATCCCTATCAAGCATGTTCTATGCAACTTAGCCAATCCAAGCTTCACAATCCAAGTCAAATAGTTTAGGTTCATAGTTTTTCCTAATAAATACTTGATGCCTCTAACACTACTAAAATGATGGTAATAGTGGTATGGAAACCCACTGCCCACTCCCTCTCTCATTGGTGTTGAGCTCCACCAACTGCTATAATTGTGAGTCCTAAACAAGTTCAAAACCTCTCTCTCAAAAAGCATGGGAGCTTGTGAAACTCCATAATAGAACATCCAAGGTGGATAGAATAACTCCATTTGTACTCCAAATCTGAGTGATCTCCTTTGGTACTAAGGTATCCTCCACATGAGTGTTCCACTCTAATAACTCACCAGGCCAAGTAGCAAAAGGATTGAAAGTTAAGATTGATACCATGGTTCTTGACTATAATGAGCCAAGACTACCACTACTAAAGCACATTGGTAAGCAACATACACATCCCTTACTTGATTGCTAATCTTGCTTATAAGAAGCTATTTCCTCCCAATATTCAATGATAAAACTCATGGAGTATAACACTATTCCACCAATTAGCACATCATATGACTTGATTATTGTTGTAATGTCATGAGCTCTCACCATAGAACTATTAGTCTAATAACCAGGCTAAATCTGGAAAATGAGCTCTTCACATGTGATGTACTATATAAAACCACTCCCTAGAGATATTTGGATTTGAAATGAACACCTCTCCATATTTGTATTTTGTAGCCTAAGACCAACAACTACAACCTTCTCCAACATAAGGGGTTGCCATAGTCTAATAAGACCCTTTGTGGCATATAGACTTTCTTTAAAGGTCACACCAAATGGAAAATCTCACTCTAGTTTTCTAATAAGAAAAATTTAGGTGTGAACCTAGCTCATTCAAATA
This sequence comes from Lunularia cruciata, assembly GCA_948567375.1. NCBI lineage: Eukaryota > Viridiplantae > Streptophyta > Marchantiopsida > Lunulariales > Lunulariaceae > Lunularia > Lunularia cruciata. The sequence continues at coordinate 37,947,028 of OX419755.1, read as the reverse complement.
TAGGTCTAGTTGATAACTCCTCTAACTTAGCAATTGCTACCTACCACAAGCAATTGGTAGTCAAATGGATTGCATGCTCTTCAACCAAATTAGCTCTACCAAAAACCACTTCTACTCTAGAAATAAGAACCACACCATCTCTTGTAACAACCCGGCAAATATCACTTTTGCGGTAATCAGGTAAGTAAAGTTTGTTTCCGTAGAGATACTAGTCAAAAATGTCCAAATACAAAGTCAAATGTCACAATGTAGTCCTTCTTGGTTTTGTCTTTAATCTCTTAGGTAGCAACTACACCCAAAAGAGAGTAACAAGCATTGACTCATAGTCCTGTCACAACAATTTGTCACACATAATCGCAACTTCATCAAATCTTTCCAAACAATCTTGATTGTAATGATTCAGATTCTCCTAAAAATGGCACTTCACTGCAAAACAACTTTGCCTTAGAATTTTGTTCCACCCTTCCACTTAAGGCACAACTTCCTTGATCAAATTTGCTTCACATCAACATTGCACTGCACTCACAATTGCAAAATACTACCAACACTACATTTCCTCTCAAATCTGCCAAGGCATTGCTCCAATTGTACTTCACTCAAGATTAAACACATAGAATGAAGATCAAGGTTGTGGAATCCAACATCCAACAAGCACACTGACTTGCATTTTGAAATTCTCCACACACATAGAATTACAAACATAGTGTTGATACTCCAAATCAAACTCAAGCAACGATCACTACTTCACAGCACTTCACTTTATCTATTCTTAGAAATTATGAATATTGAACAACATATGACTACAAATGCCACCTTTAAATAGTGAAGCACTTGACTATTATCTAACAACTATACCATTCTACAACAACTTTTCTAACCTACAAATCCGAAATGACAATGCACCTCTTCATATTTGCCTCTTCAAATCTCAAAACTATTACTACTCCGATCCGATGTCTACCTCAACTTTGGCTTCCAAACCCAAAGTAATTTCACATACTACTCTATCCTTGGGTTTCACAACTACTAATTCTTCTACCAATTCTAACACTTCTTCCTCCTGATCTACAATTCATGTCATAGTTAACCCTTCCATGTCTTTATCTCTTGACCCACTCTTCTCTAATATCTCCAATGGTAACTCCAAAGACACCTGCATTCCTACCTTTACAACTTCAAGTCTTCTTACTTCTATCAATTCCTTTGCTAATTCTACTAATATCCTCGTCAAGAATTATAATTGAAAGCATCTACGCCTTCAATTTGTAATCCACTTTCCCCTAATTGCTCATGAAATTGATCTGAAGACACTTAGTGTCTGATCTTGCACTTTGGGTTCATTCACCACTACTATTTCTCTTCTAATTCTATTTTATTTTCAATCAAAACTGAAATTCAAATCATGGGTATCCTAAATATCTTCTTTCCCTACTCTAACTTCCTCTGATGCCTATGGCAAGACTCCCAAAGTCACCTTCATTGCACTCTGGAGTCCGACTCCCTCAGGTCTTCTCACCTTCATCCTGAGGCAAAGAAGCTTCTAACCTGAAGTAGTAAAGACCCAAAGAACATATACCCAAAGGACTGCGAACCCAAAAACACTCAACTACTCTATACATCTACTTCCAAAACTTCAAATGCTTGTAACTTCTGCTAAAAGTCCCCAAAATTTTTGATTTTTATGGCAATGGAAAGCCCTGAACAAGACGCTTCCAACGAGATATAGCACTCATGATCTGGACTTTTCATCAATGAGATACAGCCCCCGCAAAAATCCTGACTTGTAACCTCTATTCCAATGCAAAGAAACCCTCTTGCGGCATTTGACCTCCTTCTTCCTCTTCCTCTGACATGAAGGAAGCTTCTTTGGGTCTGATCCAATCCAAGTTGTTCTTCCTCCAACACAAAGTTTACCTCCTTGAGCTTGATCAAAATACAAGTTTCCACTCATTTCTTCTCCATTTGGGTTCAATTTGGTTTCAACAAGGCACTTCTTCAAAACTAGTCCAAAATGAAAAATATTTGTACTACATCTCTACTCTCACAAAGTATGGTAGCCAACCACAACATTGGAGCTAGGTCAACTCCCAATGTCAAAATGTTGTTGGCTAAGAACAAAAGGGAGTGCATAATCAACTAAAACACTCTCAACATTGTATTAGACATAGTATTCATAGAAGTGGGTGGTTGACTAGTATCTAGTCCATCATGCATTCCATCAGCACCTACCATACTTGCACTAGGATGTTTAGGAGCCATGGATGTTGTCTGTAATGCCTTCAAAGGTATGAAAGACTACGGAAGTTTGACCTATCTACAAAAATCTCCTCACTTTGGGTCCAACTCCATTGATACTCTTTTAGGCTCAAGAGCGTGTAATGCATTCCTAACCACTATAGTAGATAAATCTACCTATGCTACTCCACACAAAAAATCAAGGACATCTGTATTACCATAGGATGTGAAAGCATCAACACCAGAATCTAATCCCCTTTGAGCTATAGCCATGCTAGCTAATCTTTGCTCCAATTGCTCAATTTGAGTAGCCATGGTTGTATCATAAGCAAGGGTAGGTATTGGACTCCTACCATGTAGATCCTCCTACCACCTTGTTCTCCATGATGTTCTCTTAGTAGCCCTGAGGTATTGAATCCCAAGGTATTATTACTCTACCACCTACCATAGTAGCCTTATCATTTTGTAACTCTAGATGGAGGTCAAAGCAGTGATCACTAATATGACCAAATCTATAGCAATGTTCCCATTGCCTTTGAGCTAGATGTGGCACTCTAGAATTATTATGCTCAATACCTTGGATGCACTCTTTTTATAGTGAAGTCCTTACAAGTCCAACAAGCAACACTTTCACCTATTGGCCACTATTGACTAGAAAATGAGAGTAAGGGTCTAGGTGCACTTTGCTCTCCACTCCATCCATAAGATCAAGGTTATCCACTGTGCTCTTGAAAGCCAATATGGTGTAGTGCACTTTAGAATAAGTAACATTTGTAGATGAGATCTCACTCATCCAAATCCAAATGTTACCACTCTCTCCTCTACCATGTTGAGCTCAATGCACTCAACCAAACTAATGCCTACTACTAAAGTTGGTGAGGTAGCATGTAGCAACATAACTTCACGTACTCTACATTGCAACTCTTTGTCTAGAATGCAATATCAAATTTGGACTGCTTGGGCCTTAGTAACTCCTTGAGTGAAACCAATTAGCCATCTCATGCAAGTGTATACCTTACGTATGCTCTCTCCTACCTTTTGTTGGAACTTCTACAAGCTCTTTAGCTTGTCAATCTGTACTCCTAAATAGTCTTGCCTCAAGCATTGGAAGAACTCCATCATGGAGTTAAACCCCAATATTCCACCACCTCTTGCAAAGGTACCTCCACTCATAGTACCATCATCAACAAGTGCACCTCCACTAGATATACCAATGTTACTAGAGTTAGAATGCATGTGTACTACCAATCTACCTCTAGAAATTGAGGGTAAATTAATAGAGATTTAATTCAAAGACCAATATTGTCTCCATAGCTCAATCTCCTTTAAATAATCTCTCTTGAACTCATGGTAATCATCCATTTATTGACCTTCTAAGTTTTGTTACAACATCTTTCCATGCCATCAAGGGTGTGAATAAAGTAAAGTTCTATATCTATTGTAGATCGTATCAACTATCAAATATTGGATAAAATCATCCAACTCAATGGTATACCTTGTACCAAAGTAACATTTGGGGCCTTTTGAAGCCTCATAAATCTTTTCCATGTCACACAAAAATTTTTTGGACACACAATGTGTTAAAGATTGAGACCAAAGAGAGAAATAGGAGAATTGAAGATCAAAATGGAAGATCACATTGAGACACTTGAATAAAAGAAACTCCAAATGCCTAGCATGAGTTTAGGCTTTGGTATTTATAGGGAGCATACAAGGCTCTTAAGAAGTTTCCTGAAGCCATCTTCTTGGAGTGCAAGCCAAGTTAATTGGGAAGTTGTGATACCCATATTTTTCATTTTTGACAAGTTTTAAAGAAGAAGTGCATTGTTGAAACCAAATTGAATCCAAATGGAGAAGAAATGAGAAGAAACTTGTGTTTGGTCCAGCTAAGGAAGCCAACTTCATGTAAGAGGAAGAAGGACTTAAATTGGATCAGACCTGAAGGAGGATTGGAATGAAAAGAGGTTTTCTTCACATTGGAATGAGGTTAAAAGTTAGGATTATTGCGGGAGCTATATCTTAGTGACCACATGTCTAAATCATGTGTGTTATATTCTGTTGGAAATTTCTTGTTCAATGTTTTCTGCTGCCACCAAAATCATTTGGAGGTCTGTAGCAAAAGTTACATGCATTTGAAGTTTTTGTAGTATATGCATAGAGTAGTTGAGTGATTTCGGGTTGAGGTTCTTTGGGTCTATACAACTTTAGACTTATACTACTTTGGGTTTACACAACTTAGGGTTTAGAGACTTTGCCTCAAGATACAGGTGACCCAATCCAGGGTAGTCAGACATCAGATGTAGGAGTCCTTGGGTCAGATGTCTTAAGCATCTGAAGTAGTTGAGACAGGGAAAAAAAGATAATTAGGATACACATGACTTCAATTTCAATCCTAATTGAAAATGAGATAAAAATTGGAGGAAAAGTAGCAATAGTGAATGAACTTGAAGTGCAAGATCAGACAATATGTGTCTTTGGATCAATTATTTGAGATATTAGAGAAGAGTGGATTGCAAGATAAAGAAGTAGATAGATTACCTATGAGTTTAATTGCAAATCAGAGTGAAGAAGTAGTAGAAATAGCAAAGGAATTAGTAGTATTAGATAGCCCCAAAGATAAAGAAGTATGTGAAGGATCCCCGGTTCAGTAGAAGAAATAAAATTAGACATCAGATTGGACTAGTAATTGATTTGAGATAGGGATCGACACATATGAAGAAGTGTGTTCCCATATTAGATCTGAAGATTGTTAACTGTCTTCGAAAGGATCTGAATCATCACAATCAAGTTTGTTTGGAAATATTTGAATGAGTTTTGATTAGTGAGTGTTAGTTTGTGATGAGATTGCAATTTAGTGCTTGTTACTCTCTTCTAGGTGTGGTTTCTACCTAAGAGACTAAAGACACAACCAGGAAGAACTATATTGTTGCTTTGCTTTGTATTAGGACATTTTTGATTTGTATCTATGTGGGAACAAACTTTATTTGCCTGATATCTACAAAAGTGATACTTGTTGGATTGTCATAGAAGTTTCTCAAGAAACTTCTTTCTACAAGCCGTCTACTTGGCGTGCAAGCTAAGCTGCTTGGAAGCTTCCAAAGAAGCTTCTTCCTAGAAATCACCACTTGGCATGCATATTACCCAATACTTGGAAGGTACCAAATAGCTTCCTAGATACGTTTAGAATAATCTAGGTTAATTTGGCCTATTTGCTACTTTGTTAGCCTTGATTAATGTCGGTAAACTCTATATTGTTATATATTCTCCAACCATTACTTGGTGACGTCCTCATCATTGTTGAAGCTTTAAACTCCTAGATGGCCATTTGTGCATTTTGGAGATGAGGAAGAGGCTCCCAAGTAGTATCATGGAGTAGATATCTTTTCCAAAGGACTTTGTACTCTGTATGTTGTTGGTGGACTTGTTGAATGTGGAATGTGCAAGGATACAATCAACTTCATACTCCTTATGATCATTGATAGGGATAGGAAGAGGAGGAGGTTGGATACAAGAGGATAAAGAAGATGGATTAGGAATAACTAGTTTCAACTTGGAAACATGAAAGATAAGGTGGATGCGCATATGATAAGGCAAGGCAAGTCAATCAATAAGAAACATGAGAAATGATTTGGATGACATCAAATGGTCACATCCAATTAGGAGCAAGTTTATAGACTAGGGTATCAAGTGACAGGGTTAGGGTACTAGAGGAGAGCATGATCTTATCACCAAGTCAAAAGGTGAGATCACAACAATGATGGTTTGCATATTTTTTTGATGATTTTGAGCAACAAGGAGATGAGATTTGGCTTATTGGAGGGATTGAGATATGGTGGACAAGAAGATGAAAGTATGAGAGACATGAGATTGAGGATGAGCAGGAAGAGAATCTAGAACAAGTAAATCTTGGCCAAATTAAGGAAGAAAAGAAAAAATCTGGTGCTTGCCTATTTGGAATGAAAACTCAATAGTTGCAAGACATTCATCCTAGTTGGTATGGTGAACATTGAAAAAGGCATAAAGCATATCCTCCAAGGTAAAATTTGCACATTTGGTTTGTCCATCAGTTTGAGGATGATAAGCCATGGACAAAGCAAGCTTGGTGCAAAGTATTTGGAAGAGTGCTTGCCAAAATTTTCAATGAATCAAGGATAATAGTTAGAGATGAACACGAGGCATCAATTATGCTTGAAGACATTGTCAAATTAGATTTGTGCCAATGTTGGAGCATCCATGGTATCAAAGGTTGGTGCCAAATAGATTTGATTACTAAGCTTATCCACAAACACCACAATTGTTATGTGACCTTGCTTTGTCTTGAACAAGGTTGTGATGAGATCTAAGCTCATGTGTTCCTATCGAGCAAAGAGGATGGGGAGTGATTGAAGGAGTCCACTTAGTTTCTAGTTGTTGACCTTGTTGCATTGGCAGCTCTCACAAGATTGGAAAAACTCTCAAACATCTTGTGCCATGTTGGGCTACCACCATTGGTGTTGGAGGGTACCCAAGGTCTTGTCCATACCCATCTGATTAGTGATTGGTAAGTCATGGGCTTCTTGAAGGCACACAAGTCAAAAATCACCCTTAGCTAGAACATAAATCTGATCCTCAGAGAAAAAGGCCTTCCTTGAAGGAGAAGGTGTTGTACTCCTTGTTGCATGCTACAAGATGATCCTAGACCATCTGAAAGAGGGGATCATGTCGTAAAGCTATCCTTAACTCAATTTGGACTTTGGAGTTGATTGACACCATTATAATTGTTGATTTGATAAGAGGAAGAGACTTCAAATCAGTTTGTCTTGATAGGGCATTGGGGATGACATGGAACCAACTAGATTTATACTCAAGTTTAATGTCAAACAATTGTAATTGTTCCTCCCATTGATGATATTGACTCTTCATGTGTTCCAATTGTAATGTCTGCAACAAGGGTTTGTGATTTGTTTGCATGATCACTTGTTTCCCCAAGAGATAGTGGTTCCATACCTTGGTAGCATATACCATTGCTAGTTGTTCCCAATCTCAAGCAAAGTAATTCTTTTCTATGATATTTAGTTGTTGAGACACAAAGGCAATATATGTAACCCATTTGGGAATTCTTGTTACAACAAAGCTCCAATTGCAAAGTTAAAAGCATTGAAATCAGCCACACAAGGTAGTTGAGGGTCATATGGTTGAAGAATGGGTCTTGAAGACACCATATATTTCAGCTTTTGGAATGCTTCTTTGTGCTTGGTGGTCCACTAAAAGCTTGAGTTTTTCCCTGAGATGTCAATCAATGGTACGGCTACATGAGCATAGTAGTGGATGCACCATTGGTAGAAACTTACCAATCCATTAAATGCTCATACATATATTGCATCCTTTGGAGTAGGCAAATCAATAATGGACTCAATTTTCTTCTCTTCCATCTTTATCCCCTCCGATGAGATCTTGTGACCCAAGAATGTAATTTCCTTTTGCCAAAAGGTACACTTTGACTTCCACTAAAGTAGTTATCTTAAGACTTCTTGCATGTGATTTTCATATTTTGCCTCTAACTTGCTATAGATTAAAATGTCATCTACATATACAACCATATACTAATCCAATAGCCCATACATCATCCAATGCATCTGATCCATGAAGATTGTTGGAGCACTAATGAGCCCAAAAGGTAGAATTCTCCACTCAAAATGCCTATACCATGTGCAAAAGGTAGTCTTTTGCACATCCTCCCTATCAAGGATTTGCCAATAGCCACTACAAAGATCTAACTTGCAAAAGTATTGAGCTCCACTCAATTGATGGAGCAAGTCATCAATTTGAGGCAAGGCATATGCATTCTTCATTGTTTTTTTGTTGAGGTCACAATAATCAATACATAAGAAAAGTCCCCCATCCTTCTTTGGAACAAATAGTACCGGTGCTCTCCAAGGAGATGTACTATGTTGTATGAAATCAAAAGACTAATCAATGCTCATCCTTAGGTGAGAGCCAATAGATTGGTCTACTCACTAGAGTACTTTCTAGCAATAACTCAATCTTGAAAGATATACCATGATTGGAGGGCAATCCCTTTGGTAGATCATCCAAAAATACATTTTAAAACTCTTGGACTATTTTTTCAACCATTGCTTGATGAGGCTTTTGATCCTCTTTAGATCTTCCATGCACATTAGGCTTGATCCATACCGCAAAAATAAACTTATCTTCCTCCAAAGCTTGCTCTATGGATGCTTTACCAACAAACCTCCCATCTTGGGACTTATCTTCTTTCAAAGCTTGCTCTATGGTTGCTTTCTGCTCCTCTTAGGACTAACTATTCTTAGGTGTCTTACTCAAAGGTGTCAGACAACCTTATAAAAAATTTCTACCTTGGCGTTGTACTTGAATTATTCATCGGTTTCAATCAAATTGAACATTGTCCTACAACCACAATTAGATATCATACATATTGCAAGTGAAGCAAACTTGCCTAAGCCAAGCCTTCATGGAACTAATCAAGTTCCTAGTGAGCGGCTCAAAATCTCTTACTATATGTAATACCAATAGCTAGACATATGATCTAAAGATAAAATTTGATTTGGTAACATATGGGAGGATGTTATACATGATGTAATAAGTAGATCAGACAGAGGTATCACCAAAAGAGTAGTTTACTAATAGGCCAGAAACCAAAATATGCTTGAAGACTTTAGAATCAATAGCTACATATATGATCTAAAGGTAGAATTTGGGTTGGTGACATCTGGAAAGATGGTACATATAATGGAAAAATTAGATCAGGTAGAGGTATCACCAAAAGAGCACTTATACTAATGGGACAGAAACCATAATAAGCTTGAAAACTTTGGAGGCCTAAACGGATGAATTAGGTATAAAAAATGTGCAAATTCCCCCACCCCCCCCCCCCCCCTCTATCTGCAATGCCAAGTGATCTTTGTTGGATGGCATCAATCTCCATTGGTGCCAGCTCCTCCACTCTTGTGTAGTGCATTGGTAGATTTTGTGGAGGTTGAGGTCAAGGTCAAGACCAATTTGTTGCAACCAAGGAATCAAAGTGCTCAACCAACTACATGGCTTCCCCAAGTATTTTGGCTCTCACATAATCACCCTTAATTTGGTTTATGACTTCAAGCTCCTCACAAATTGATCTAGAGCTTCACCTTCCAATATATTTAGAATTTACATGATGGTGTATTGGAATTGTGTGATGTAACTTCTTACAAAGCCAATCTATTTCAAATCTACCAACCTATCTTGTGCAGCTTGTGTGGCATTTATAGCTTGGAATTGACCAATTATTGTATAGTTGAATTTTGCCCATGTAAAGATTGGTGCAACAAATTGCCATTTAGCTTGCTCCACTTGGAACCGCCACCATAGTTTTGCTACTCCATCCAATTGGTTGGAAGCCAAGAGTATTTATTTCTGTTCATCTTGAAGATTTGTAGCTTCAAAATAACATCCACAATCAAAAAAAAATTCTTAAACTTTACCTGAAAGATTCTTTCTTTCAAATACCTTGGGCTTTGGAAATTGGATTTTCTCTTCCCCTTCTCAAAATAGTACTCTCTTTACATGCTCTTGTTGATGATCTTGTTCTTCCAACAATCGAGTAAGGTGCTCAATATGTTGCCACATGGCAATGATAATCTTGGGCATTGCTGCCATGAATAATACTCTATCAAACTATCTATAGTTGATCTAAGTTAACACATAGATGTAACACTGTTCTCTATAAGTTACAATCAAATGTCTAAGGGTTAATCAAACAAGGTGATCACATTTAGAAAATTTTACCCAAAGCGTGAGATGATGTAATGTGAGCCGGCTTGTCTCTCACTCAGGATGAACCTCTGATGGCTACTATGGTAGCGCACCATGGACTAAGAAGGCAAGGAGCCCCAACTCCATCATACTCCTCCAAGGCTAACATTCCAAGACTCAAGACATTGCTCACTAGAGATATCAATGAGATAGATAGTTGCAAATGAAAGGATGACGAGTACCTCCTCACCCCTTATTTATATAAATGTGAAATAGTTATGCATTAAATTTACTATATAGTGTAGTAACTCAAGTTACTAGGCTAAAAGTCAAGTAAAGTCAAAAAGTAGAAAGGAATATCTATCTACATGGGCATATTCCTCTAAGCATGTGGTCTTATCTTGACCCAACCACTTAGTCAAGGATTCCTTCACATGGGCTATCCTTGGACTATAGAAGAATTCAAAACAAAAAGGTTTGTGGGTCCAAGAGTTCATAACTCTTTCCTCAAAGCCAAAGACCTGGGAATAATACCAAATCAACACACTAGAATCCAAAATAGTGGTGCTCATCTTTTTCACTTTCTCTAAAGTAAAGCTACCTCTATTTTAGCTATGACTAACTTTAACTAATCATAACTAATGTAGAACCATACTTATCTCTATATACATACTATCTCTCAAGTACTTATAATACCAAACTAAATATCATAAGAGCACATACATGCACAAATGGGTGTTACATTATTGAGTGAAATGATGCTTGGGTAGTACATGGACATGAAAATCTCAATAGTTTGGTGGTCCATAAATTCCATCTATCTTGTTTCTATTATGGTACCAATGTAGAAGACCAAGACCAAGGAGAGAAATAGGAGAATGGAAAACCAGAATGGAAGATCACATTGAGACATTTGAATGAAGGAAAATTTGAATGCCTAGCATGAGCTTGGGCTTTGGTACTTATAGGGAGCATACAAGGCTCTTGAGAAACTTCCTAAAGCCATCTTTTTGGATTGCAAGCCAAGTTAGTCAAGAAGCTTCTTTCTAGAAATTGTCTACTTGGCATGCAAGCTAAGCTAGTTGGAAGCTTCCCTAAAAGCTACCTACTTGGGGTGCAAGCTAAGGTACTAAGGAACCTTCATGCTAGAAGTTGCCACTTGGCATACATGTTACACAATACTAGGAAGGTACCAAGTAGCTTCTTAGATACTTCTAGAATATTATAGGCTAATTTGGCCTATTTTCTAATTCATTAGTCTTGATTAACTTGTTGGAAACTCCATATTGTTACACAATGTACACTTTCAATTGAATCAACTCTTGTATTAAACTCCTAACCAAAATCAATCTCCCTCCTTGTTAGGACTTGAGATATGGGCTAATATTGAGGACCACTCTGTGTATACCCATTGCATGCTACAACAAAATCTCTCCTAGATTCATTGCAAAACTTTGTTGTGATAATCTATCCCAAACCACAATTGTAACCACCAAGTATTCCCACCAACCAAATGCCACCCACTATTGTAACTCTAATTATGATAACTACACTAGGAGAAAATGCAACCTATAATTTTCCATCACAACACACACTCATGATTTGTAGGTCATCATTTCTTATCCTACCAAAAAGAAACATAGATAGTCTAATTTGTTATCATTCCAACCTCAATACCAAGAGCACACCATAGTACAAATGCTCTGAATATCAACGCATCACACACAAACAAGAAGCACAAAATGGAGAGGTTCCAATCATAAAATATCTCAACAATAACATTCCATTTCACAAATCAAAACCATACCAACTCTATCATTATTGGGCATTTGATATAATAGGATTATATATCATTCTTATGCTACCAAGATCACTAAGAATAGGATCAATTTCCTAACCAAAACCTTTCCTAACCAAAACTACTTGGGTATAGGTATGAGTCTACCAATCTCTAAGACAACAAGTGAGGGTAGACCAATTGGCTAGAGCACCAATCTAGGAACTAAATATTTAGGGTCCAAACTCCATTTTGCATAATCTTCATGGCCAAATAAGGCCTTTTGTCTTGCTAATTTGAACCTTCTTCAAACAAGCTAACCTTAACTAACTCAACCACCAACTCCCTTCAAGATCTCTAGATGCCTTTCTAACTTTGTCCCACCTCTAGTACTTGCTCTACCTTGAGATTGGCCTCCAAATCATACTTCCACCAACTTTGATAGACCTCTACTACAATTGGTTGATCTCCAAATCTTCCGCCAAATACCAAATCAAGTCAAATTGAGGAGATGGTTAGCTCCAAATCCCAAATTTCAGGGGATTGGTTCCCAAATCTGATCCCAATTTTGCCTCTTGGGCTCAGATTGCACAACAATGGCCTCCAATTTTTCTCTTTACCCTCAAATTGAACATCCACCAACTCAATTTAACCTCAATTTCATAAAATTTAAGCAACACTTTTGTGCACCATCTATCCAATTTTCAACTTGACTACCATTCTATAAAAATTTCTATAGTGCTTTTGCACAGAATCCATTCAACTGAAATAAACAACAATCAAGTAATAATGATTGAAAGTATCATAAGGTGGCCAAGCTTGATATACCACCAACATCCTCAATTCTTGCACTCTATTTCTCTTTATAGAACAATATAGAGTTGGTAGATGAGCTAGTAGAGACTAATGAGTTAACAAATAAGCTAAATTAGCCCAAGTAGTCTAAGAATGTTCTATAAACAATTATGAATCTTCTTGGTACCTTCCAAGTATTGAGTAATGTGTATACCAAGTGGATAGTTTCATGACTACCTTAGCTACATGCCAAGTAGATAGCTTTTAGATGGAAGCTTCTTAAGTTTTCCAACTAGCTTAGCTTGCTTGCCAAGTCACTGATTCTTAAGATCAAGCTTCTTTGGAAGTTTCTCGGCTAGCTTAAATTGCACTCCAAGAAGGTAGATTCTTGTAGGAATTTTCCTTGAGAACTTCCCAAGAGCCTTATATGTTTCTTATAAACACCAAAGTCTAAGTTTATGCTAAGCATTTAGAGTTTCACTCATTTGAGAGTCCCAGTGTGATCTTTTACTAGGGTCTTCCATTCTCATATTTCTCTTCTTGGTCTTTTTCATTAGTATTAGAGAAAGAATAAAAATAATAGAATTGATGGACTATAAAATCCATTTCTCCCAAACCACTAGGAAATTTCTGTCCATGTACTACCCAAGCATCATTTCTTGTAGTTCATCATTTTATGCTTTGAAAAAAAAAATTTAATAAAATCATCGTATTTGATGAACCATTGGTCTTTTTTATTGTAACTTATGGAGAGAAATGGACATATTGCATCTACATGTTAACTTAGATAATTGTAGAGAGTTTGATGAAGTAGTAGCCATGGTGGCTATGCCCAAAGTTACCATTGCTATGTAAAAAAATGGAGATAAATTCCTTTGGCCTCAAGGCAATTGGATGGAGTGGCAAAACTATGGTGACAATTTGAGTGGAGCATGATCAATGGCAATTTTTTGCACCAAACTCAACATGGGAAGAATTCAACTGCATAATAATTGGGAGATTTGAAGCTATAAATATTGCACAAGATAGATTGGGAAGCAAATTGGTTTTATGAGGAGCTACATCATTCAATTCTAGAGTACCATAATGTAAATTTTATAGATATTAGAAAGTGAAGCTTTGGATCAATTTGTGAGGGGCTTGAAATCACGCACCAAATTAGAAGTGACCATATGGCAGCCCAAACACTTGGAAGAAGCCATGCAGTTGGTTGAGTGCTTTAATTCCTTGGTTGTCACAACTTGGTCTTGACCTCAACCATCACAAAACCTGCCAACACACTACACACAAGTGAGAGTGCCAACACTAATGGAGATTGATGTCATCTAATGGAGACTACTTGGCACTACAAATAAAGATAGACTGTAACAAAATGCTGATTTTTTTATTGTTATCAAATTGGACATTGCATTGTTGAGTGTATATTCAAGAATAGACAACCTCAACAAATTATCCAAATGGAGTTTGTAGAGTATGACAATCAAAGAAATCAAGAATCCTAACATGAGATATCAAGCCACTTACTCAAAACCTGATTAGTTCTAATGGGATTAATGGCTTGACCTATGCAAGTGTACTTCACTTGCAAAGTATAACATTTGATTGTGATTGTAGGGTTTTGGTTGATTTTGGAAGTTTAGAGAATTGCATGTCCATGCATTAGCAAAGAAATTATATATTCCTATTAAGCCAATATTTGGAAGTAGATTGATGGTGGTGGATGCTAAAAAGGGTTATGCATTTGGTACTTCACATCTTGTTACGTTCAAGATTGGAAAAGACTTTTTGGAGTGTATGAGGTTTGTAGTAGTGCCTCTACATTATGATGTCATTCCAGGGCTGCCCTGGCTTGAACATCATAAGGTTCAATTTGATTGCACCTTATGATAATTCAAATACAACACCAAGGTAAGAATTACCAATTAGGTTATTTGGTACCTTTGAGTAAGACACTTAAGAATAGTCAGTCCCAAGATGAAAATTTTATTAGTAAAGTAGCAATAGAGCTAATAAAGTAGCCATATAGTAGTTTTGGAAGAAGACATTGGAGCAAGTTTTGGAGGAAGATATTCTTATTTTTGTAGTGTAAATTAAGCCATTGTGCAAGGAGAAGTTGATAAGGGCCAAAAGTCTCATCAAAAAATGGTTGATTAGATATTTTAGGAGTTTGTAGATGTGTTTCTAGATGATTTCCCAAAGGAGATGCCTTTTGATCAAGGTATGCCCTTCAAGATTGAGCTATTACCAAGTAGTACTCCTATGAGTAGACCAATCTATAAACTCTCACCAAAGGAGTTAGAAGAGCTTCAAAAAAATTGACCAAGTTGTTGGAGAAAGATTTTATACAAGATAGTACATCTCCATGGGAAGTACCATTACTCTTTGTACCAAAAAAGGATGGAGGACTTCAATTTTTTATTAACTACCATGGCAAATTAATAAACAAACTATGAAGAACATGTATCCTTTGCCTCAAATTGATGACTTGTTGGATCAATTGAGTGGAGCACAATACTTATCCAAGTTTGATCTTCAAAGTGGCTATTAGAAATTCATATTGATAGGGAAGATGTGCAAAAGACTACCTTTTGCACAAGGTATGGGCATTTTGAATGAAGAGTCTCACCTTTTGGGCTCATTAATGCTTTGGCAATTTCATCAAATAAATCAAGTGTTGGATAGGGTGTTGGATTGGTACATGGTGGTGTTCTTGGATGATATTTTAATCTATAACAAGATAGAGGCAAAACACAAAAATCATGTTTGAGAAGTCCTAAAATGACTACACCAATGGAATTTTATTGTAAGAAGTCAAAGTGTGCCTTTTGGAAAAATGAATTTTCCTTCTTGGGTCATAAGTCTCATCAAAAAGATCAAGATGGAAGAGGAGAAATCAAGGCCATTATTGATTGGTCTACTCTAAAGGATGCCATAAAAGTGTGGGCATTTAATGAATAGGTAAGTTTTCATTGATTGTTCATCCACTACTATGCTCATGTGGCCACACTATTGATTGATCTCTTGTGAAATACCTCAAGCTTTCAATGAAAAACCAAGCACAAATAAGCATCCAAGAAACTAAAGCAAATGGTGGCTTCACGACCTATCCTCCAACCATATGATTCTAACTTTGCCACTAGAGTTTTGTTGGAGTAGTAGTTTTCAAATAGGTTACATCCCATTGCCTTTGTGTCTTGCCAACTAAACACTACAAAAAGGAATTACTCTACTTGGGATCAAGAACAACTAGCAATAGTATATGCTACAAAGATATGGAGGTATTATCTTTTGGGGAAATAAGTGATCATGCAAACCAATCACAAAACCTTTGTTGTAGACCTTACATTTGAAGCACATGAAAAGTAGACAGCATTGGTAGAAGGAACAACTAATTTTTGTTGACATCCAGCTTGAGTATAAACTTGGTAGGTTCCATATTATTCCCAATGCCCTATCACAACATCTTGATTTGAAGCTTTTTCCTAAATCACACATAGTAGTAGCAATCACCATGGTGTTAACTAACTCAAAGGTACACATGGCATTCAAGGTTGCTTTACAATGTGATCTCTTCTTTCAATTAATGCAAATTCATCTTGTAGTGCATGACAAGGAGTACAATATATTTTCCCTCAAGGAGTGCCTTCTATTTTGTGAGAATCGGATCTATGTTCCAACTATGGGTGACCTTCGGCTTATGTAGCTTCAAGAAGCCCACAACTTACCAATCTTTGATCACGGTCATACCACCATTGTGGTGTTTGTTGATGAACTTAGCAAGCAAATTCATTTGGCATCCACTGTGGATATCATGGATGCCCTTATGCTAGCCAAGATTTACTTTGATACTATCTTCAAGCACCATGGGATGCCAAAGGTTCTCATCTTTGACTGTGATCCTCATTTCATTGGTAAATTTTGGCAAGCACTCTTCAAGCTACTTTGTACTAAGTTTGCTTGTTTATAGCCTATCATACTCAAATTGATGGGCAAAACCAAACATGCAAACCAAACATGAAAATTGCACCTAGGAGGATATATTTTGTAATTCTTAAAAAAAATAAAAAAAGAAGTTTTTGTTAATAATATTTCTATGTTCACCATACCAATTGGGATGCTGGCCTTACAGTTTTTGAGTTTGTTTATAATAACTCCAAGTAGGCAAGTACCAAATTCTCTCTCTTCTTCCTTATGTTGGCCAAGACCCACTTGTTCCAAATTCATTTCTTGCTTTCCCAACATCTCATGTTCCTCATACTTCTACCTTCTTATCCACAATATCTAAATCCTTAGAACAAGCCAAGTCTCATCTCCTCATTGCTTAGAATAGGCAAAAACAATATGCTAATCAACATCGTTGTGATCTCACCTTTTAGTTGGATCATAAGGTCATACTTTCTTCTAGTAAACTACCTTTCCTATTTGATACCCAAGGTTGTAAACTTGCTCCTAATTGGATAAGTCCATTTGATGTTACTCAAATTGTTTCTCTTATTGCTTATTGACTTGCCTTACTTAATTATATGTGAATCTACCTTGTCTTTCATGTTTCAAAGTTGAAACCCTTTGTTTCTAAATCTATCTTCTTTTACAGTTGTGTCCAACTTCCTTCTCCTCCCATCCTTGTCAATAATCACACGGAGTATGAAGTTGATCATATCCTTACACATTGGAGCATCCAACATGGCCACCAAGACACACTAAGTACAAAGTCCTTTGTAAAGGGTATCCCCTTTATGATGTCACAAGAGAGCCTCTTTCTCATCTCCAAAATGCACAAATGACCATCTAAGAGTTTGAAGATTCCATGGTGATGAGGATGTCAGCAACTAGTGATGGGAGAATATGTAAACAATATGAAGTTAGCAGATGAGTTGGTAGAGGTTAACTAGTTAGAAAATTATTCAAATTAGCCAAGAACTCTAACGATGTTCTAGAAGCATCTAGGAAACTTCTTGGTACCTTCCAATCATCAAGTAACATGTATGCCAAGTAGGTAGCTTCTAGGGGAAACTTCCTAACTAGCTTACCTTGCATGCCAAGTAAGTTGCTCCTAGCAGGAAGCTTCTTGGTTGGCTTACCTTGCACTCCAAGAAGCCAGCTTCTAGTAGGAAGCTTCATTGAAAACTTCCCAAGAGCCTTGGATGTTTCCTATAAAAACCAAAGGCAAGCTTATGCTAGGCATTTGAAGTTTTCTTCATTTGAGAGTCCCAATGTGGTATCCTTCTCTGGTCTTCTAGTCTCCTATTTCCCTTCTTGGTCTTTTACACCTTGACTCTCATTTCTTTGATGTATTTAGTTTAGTTCACACACTTAACTTAGATCAAAACTCAATCACTCAACTAAATATTGTCAACAACATGCACTAATTACAATCAAACCAAACCCACTCTAGTTAAGAGATTCCAAGTGAATTTTTTGGCCTTTTTCCTCCATAGCCAAGAGCTCAAAGGCTAAAAATTAGAGAAATGAGCTCCTTAGAGCTCTACTTTGAGGTATACTCCTCTACACAATCCAACACCCCAATCATAAAATTGCTATTGATTGTCTATATGATGATGAAAATGGTGTAATTGATTGTCACTCTAATGGTGTCATCAATAGCCCTAACATAAAATATAATTGCCAATACGTAGTCTTTGACCAACTATTGGTATAATTATGACTATCAAGACTAACATTCTAGAGTCCAAGCAAACTAGCTTTGGTGCTACAAATATCATTATAAACCCAATACTTTTGATCATTGTCAAGTGATAGATACACATTGGCAATAGTAAGAGGTGATCATGGCTTGCAAGATAACTAATGCACCTCTCTTCTATAGGAAGCACTATATTTCATCACAAAAGATATAGTCAAAGTAGTAATAAAAATGGCCACAAATCCCCTCTACCAATGAGATGAAGGTATCAAAGGCAAGTCGTGGTGTGTAGTGGTCCTCCTTTGCCCTAGTGGCAATGTTCACTACAGCTCTTGATTATGTAAATACTTGAACCAAAGACTTTAGTCAAAGTGGATTTGCAACCACTACATCAATTAGAGTATGTTGGCCTCATTCACGGATATGAATGAGATTATGTTTGCACTCACTCTCCAAAGAGGAGGTCTTGGCAAGTCCAAACATCATTCAATCTAAACTTGGGTCCAAGTGGATGTAAGATCTGAACTATTTTGTTTTGGAGTACATCATGAACTCTAGTGGGCTTTCCATCTATGTGTAAAAGACCAAGGAGAGAAATAGAGAATGGAAGATCAAAGTGAAAGATCAAATTAGGACTCTTGAATGAGAGAAACTCCAAATACCTAGCATGAGCTTGGACTGTGGTATTTATAGTGAATATACAAGGCTCTTGAGAAGCTTCTTAGGAAGTTTTCTAAAAGTTGCCTTCTTAGAGTGCAAGCTAAGTTAACTAGGAAGCTTCCCAAGAAGCTTCCTCTTGGAATTTGCCACTTGACATAAATGTTACCAAAACTTAAAAAGGTACCAAGAAGCTTCCTAGATGCTTCTAGAATATTCTTATAATTCTTGGCTAATTTGGCATGTTTTTTACTTGGTTATTCTCAATTGACTTGTTTGTAAACTCCATATTGTTACATATGGCATAGAGTAAAATATGGATCCCTTGGGTGTTATTTGTAAAAGTGCATGTGCATTGGTCCGATAGCTCTATAAGTGTTAGATGTGGTAATCCCAATCATAGGCAAAGGGCTGCGGTAAACTCCTCCAAAGTGAACTAAAAATCCCCAATCAAAGGAGCAACATATTGCCAAGCCCTAGATCCTTTCCTTCCACAAGAGAGAATCCTAGCTCTACTCAAAACAAGTGCCTCAATGAGGATGTTGGTAAGGATATGCATATATATATGCTCACTAAGATCCACTTGAATCTTCCTAGAGTGTAGGGATACAAAGTCAACAAATTGAGCAAAGTGTGCATGCGGGTCTTAGCAGTAGGTCACAAGCTAACTAAAGATATGATTGAAATGCATTGAGGACCAAAATCAATAATCTTAATTAGAACCAATAAAAAGGATGACCCTTGTGTAAGAACTTATCTAGCAGTCTGTGAGCCACTATTGCCCATGCTCTTAGATATGCTACCAATGCACTTGCCTCCTATAATATGAGACCATAACTTCCCATAACTATGGGGAGAGCAAATTAAAGTCTATGCCACTCATCTAATAATTGTGAGAACATGCATAGCCCTAATAGAGTGGGTAAGGTATGCCACATAGTGTTACCAAAGGCTCATAGATGAGGAAGGAGAACCATTGTGAGAGTGTATGTATGGTGTCATGGAGTTTAATTTCAAACTACCAAAAGACCAGAATCTTTGCTAAATAGACATGAGGTTTGTTTGCTACAACTGCTAATTTAATCCAATAACTTCTAGTTGAAAATCATGCACGTAGTGCTAGTAGCTCATCCATCCAGTCCTTCATTCATTCCAAACATACCATTGGAAATTTATCAAATCACTTTTAGTCCAAAATTTTATTACCTCAAGATATTTACTCAAAGAAGTTTACAAAATAAAAATTTCTTCACAATATTGTGAAGTATAATGTATGTTCTCTTACTTCTTACCAATCTTGAAAACTCCTTTCCTTGATGATCAAGAACTATTAACAAGCCTTCCTTGTGTTAATCTCACTTAAAAGGAACTAGCTAGAATCTGCTTTCAAAACCCTCCCAATATCATATGGAGTAAATAGACCTCCTTGGAATTCTCTTTTCTTTCCTTTCTATGTTGATCAAGTCCACTTTCTATCAAAACCCACTCTCTTCAATTATCTTGTCCAATTGATTTAGAACTTCTTGCCTCTCAAACCCTCTTCCCTAAAATCTTAAAATTCTTTTCTCAATCAATCTCCATTCAATTGATTAAGAAATCTTGAATCTTCAAATATTTTTCCCTAAAACTCTATCAATCAATAAGTCTAAAACTCTTGAATCGTCTTCCCCAAATCCTAACTTCCCTAGATTTCCTCTCCCTTTATCTCATGTGATAATCTCTTCAAACCATAATTCTCTCACGCAAATAATAATCCATAATCCTCTCCAAACCTCTTGCAAGAACTCAAAGCTCTAGATAAAGAATTGCCTCAAATTTCCATAAGTAAACATGCAACCACTTGACATCAGCCCAACATACCGGAAGTCTAATTGCCAATTTGTGACACATCAAAGGTGTCTAGCTGCACATGTCAACCCTAAATATAGGTGTCTTTAGATGGTTCTAACTTCTAACTAAAGAGCTCCAAATGATATGCATTTGGTCTCTATGTAAAGCCCATGAGGGAATGCTTCAAATGAAATCAAGCATGCCTCAATCAGATTAGTAACCATAGAAATATTGGCTCCAAAATGTTTGCTCTACTCCAAGGGTCTATTCCACTATGATGATCATGGTGTAGTGGTGCGATGGTGAAGTCCCGCTCCAATGGTCACTTCACTCAGATCATCAACTGACTCTAATGGTTGTGGTGTCATGGTGAAGTCCTACTCCCAAGTGTTGTTATATCATGGTAAAGTTTGACTCCGATGGTCACCTTGAGTCCAATGGTCCCCTAACTCTAATGCTCTTGGTGTCATAGTGGAGTCCCACTCCAATAGTCACTTGATTCTGATGGTTGTGGTGTCATGATGTCATGGTGAAGTCCCACTTTGATAGTCACATTTAGGTAGCAATCAATTCTGCTAGAGAGCTTCAACAATCACAATTTTTGATCTCTATAGAAAGCCTATGAGAAGATGCTTCTAAAAAGACCAAGCACACTTTATTTGAACTTATAACCACAAAGATATCAACTCCAAAGTTTCTTGTCCACCTTTGAAGGTCTCTTTTTGACCTAAGGTGACTTCCAATTTAAATGCATCACCAATACATTCACTATAGAAACTTATAAAAACCTGGTCAGATTGTTTTTACAATGAGTAAGCTAGTCTACTTCATGATAATGGGCCAAATAGGAGGTTCTAGGTACATAACATTGTGTAAAGATAAGGTAGACTACTTGGATATTCACCAAGCAAGGGAGGACATGAGCATGAGCTATAGCCTACAACAAGGTGTTTGAGATAATCACATTACAAAAGTCATCCTCTCCTAGGAGAGAGCCTTAAACCTCAAACTCCCTACCGAGAACTAGAATCATAATGGGAAGTTTGAGGTAGGGTGAGTGTTGTAACATGGACTCCAAACTTTGCATTTATGAGTATGGACTCATAAACCCAAGGCATGTAAGTTGAGAGTGAAAGCCAACACAATGCAAACTACATCCTCCAAAGGGCCAACAATATACATACCATATGAGAATAAAGGGAAAAGGCACTAGGGAAAAGCAATTGCAACATCTCTCACCAACCATGTAGTGTGCTATGGCAAATAACAGTCATCCGAAGGGAGCTCCTTGGTGTGTGTCATCAATAGATGCCAATTGTATGCATTCTTGTGTGGCAGTATGTTGGCTACATAATATATGTGTCTCAATACTATAAAAAGTATGCACAAAGGAGATTAAAGAGTGGATTGATCCCAAAATGGTATTGAAGGCATTTGAGATATCCACTTGGACTACCATCCAATCTAGATGGATATCCAAGGAAGCTCTAATGCACGCAATGATAGTCTAGTAATCCCCAAAGTTGCCACCACATATTGATGGGGGATAAGAATGATGAAAAAAGAGATAAAATTGTAAACATATAGTGCATGCAACTAAATGTAGTAAAATGTCCCCGATGGCTATGAGATGAACACCAAACGTCTCGTTTGATAGATCAAACTAGACATCTTCAAACTAGACGAGATGCACCAAACATAGGAGTTGCACCTTGGGCACTAGACCCAAGACAATGTGTTAGCAAAAAGTAAAGAGAAGAGGGAAACTAGAATCTTGTATGTAATAAAATAAGGACCCATCAAGCCATACATGGACAAAAATAACAAAGAGGTAAAATAAAAGTAAACTTTAATAATATTGATCTTAGAAATCTATCCTAGTGCACCTAAGATATTTGAGATGTATTAATCATATATCTAGCATATCAAAAAGCATATTGGAGCATATCAAAAAGTATCATCTAATATATATTAACATAGAGCATCATACACACACTATCTCAAGTAAATTGCAAAGTCGGAAAATGAGAGTGATATCTTTGATATACCATGGTAGGTTTTCTTACCCACCTTGATGAAGGCCATATTCATCCCGCTAAAGTTAAAAGAACAAAAAGGTGAACTCTTCACATATCTCTATACTTTATTTGTTTGTCGTATCTTCCAAATATCATTCTATTATCTTTTTGTCGTGTGATAAATTGTTTATCACCGCCGTACGTTATGGTTGCATAAGCGCCTCGTGCCCAGAGACGGGACGGAAGCTTTTCAGGATCACACGTTGCGGGTCTGGATGCAGTGGGATATATTCAAACGTCAATCTTTGAACGGGGCTTCCTACGTCGATCCGTGTCGACTGCCAATCAACCGTAATCCCACGTTGAAATGCTCTGTCACAGCTTTCGTTCGCGTCACAATCTTTCATTTTCAAAAAGGAAGAAGGCGACCGCGTAGGAAAAACGAAGGATGGGAAGACCCCATCAAGCCGTACAAGGGAGAGAAAAAAAGATAACATGGGGCTAAGCCCCAATTTTTCCTTCAAATGAGGTTCATGACCGACATCATCTTTCTCTTTCTTACGTGGTTACTTCCATTGATCTCACCAAGGTGACTTATTTGTAATCAGAAAGTAGAGAAGTTCCACGGTATTTAAAGACCATGGTTCTACTCGACAAAATCAACTTGAATAGCAGTAACTTTTGAAACCTGATCTGGAAACAGGTGCTTATAGCAAGGTGAGGCCCTGATCTAAGGATCAGTGGGGTAACTTTGCTCCTTGCAATCAAAAGAATGAGAACCAAATCAAGTCCCCAACATAGTTGAGATATCGATTTGTTCTTTCCATTCGAATTATAAGATTTGAGTAACATTCATATATAGTTTACATGGGAATTTCTTACTTGACACTTCTTTTTCTTTTTTCTTTTTTATCGTAACCGGGAATGAGATAGAAAGTTAAGCAATACTGGTACTCCATATTATATCAATGCAAGCCTTCCATCGTATACTTTCCACCATCAAGAACATCTTGCTTGACATTTGGATATGAAAGGATACTATGATTCCTCAATGTGATATTTTGCGTTTTGCGAGAGATGTCCATAGTGACCAAATAACGATGAATCTTTGGAAGTTGACGATGATGATCATTATAGTGGCTAGTATGTTCATTGATTCCTTCCCACTATCAAGAACATCTTGACATTTTGAACGAAAAGGTTACTATGATTTCTCAATGCGATGTTTTCCATTTTGCGAGAGATGTCTATAGTGGCCAAATAACGATGAATCCTTGAAGGTTGAGGATGATGATCATCATAGTAGCTAATATGTTCATTGAGAAACGAGTTTCTTAATGCGAGGAAGAATTCCCATTCGGGTAATGTAGGCCAGTTTAGGGTGAACCCTCCCATTCAACGTCCGTCCGTCCATGAACCGTAGGTTCGTTCGTTGTCGTGAAGGCGGAAAGGATCGGTATTCTTCTGTTCGCTCTCGTGGTCGTCGAGCTTTGCATCCGCTCCGAAGGGTGAGAGAATTTGGTTCCATGAAATCACTACGGTAGCTCGGAGGGGAACTCTCGCACTTCAATTGGGCCCTCAGGTCAGCAATCCTACTATCCTGCGTAATGTTGTTTTGGAAATATAGTGTTTTGCAGCGTTCTGACCGACGGTCTTTAGCTTGGGTAGTTTGATTGGGTAGCAACGCGGCCCGTGAACCCTGTCACAAATAGTCGTAGCGTGTTAAACCTATTCGATTCACTAGAGCTTTCGATGAAAAGGGTGTCGTCACTCAACAAAAATCTCACCCCGCACTTCGGATTTTGAATGTGCTGCACAGATGATTCTAAACCAGATTTGTTCTTCAATACGGAAAGTTCTGTGTTTGCTTCAATTGTTTGGTTCTTCCTCATCACCGTTGAGTTGGTGGAACATTCTGTCGCTTTAGCATATATTGCATGACAACAAGCAGAATTGTAAGCTTGTAACAAAAGATGGATACTGCAAGACATTGGGAACGGGAAAGTGACCTTAATATTCATGCGAGGGAAACAGCTTATTCGTCGTTAAGGAGTAGTGAGAGTGGAGGAAAATATACGGATGAGAATGGCCACTGACTGGCACTCTGACACCGGTACGTTGCAGGTCGTTTCGCAAACTAGTAGCTACAAATATTCGGAGTTCTGGAAGCTGGTCACTTTACCACGGGTGATCTGCTGCACCTGCCGCTTACACTTCTTCACCCTTTCCACTTTCTGGGATCCCGCGTTTGGGTGCGCTCCCTTGGACTACCTCACGCCTTTCTTTGCTTGCTCTACTCCGTCTACCTTGCGATGCTCAACACAGCACTTGCAGTCTCTTCTATGTGTCCTACAAATTATCAGTCTCATCGCCAACGCTTATGGAAGGCATCTATTCATTCTGCAGTTCAACATCTTCTTTGAAACTTGGATTCTTCTGCCTTTGTTTCCGTTGTGGGAAATTGAGTACTCTGGTAACTCTGAGTTAGGGTTTGGAACGTGCTTGATCTTACCGGAGGAATTCCTGGTCTGTGACATATCTGATCTCTTACAAGCCCTCAAGTTTCCTATTTAAGTTACTAGTATGTCATCTTATTTCCTAACAGAATGCTTCTGTAGGGTACAGGAAGCATGTGCCATTTACAGACGTCAAGTCCGATTATATTGTAGCTGAGATTTCAGTCCGAGTCTGTTTTAGTTTAATAGAGAGCTACATAAGCTGTGTCCCTTGCAATTGGCTTAATTCGGTTCATTGATCAGGTTTGTAAACAATGTCGTTCAACAATGTTATTGGCGGCAAACTGAAATTGAAAGGTAAAGCTTTGGACGTGAAAGCTGGTGGAATGAGGAAGAAAAAGAAGAAAGCCAAAGAGTCTATCGAGCAGAAGCTGCTCCAGTTGAAGGAGAAAGAGGAGCTCGAGAATGGGTCGGACCCAGAAGAAAAGAGGGGTTCTCCAGCTCATGGGGACTCCGAGCACCGAGATGGAGGTCATGAACGGCAACTCGCTGTCTACGAGGATCACCGTACCCCTGCAGAGAGAAAATATGATGAGCAGAGAATAGAGTTGGAGACACGACGTCTAGCCAAAGTTGCCAGCAAATCGCATAGACAAAAGATCGAAGAATTTAATCAGTATTTAGCCAACCTAAGTGAGCATTATGACATTCCAAAAGTTGGACCAGGTTAAGAGATTCAGCTATTCCCCTGCCGTTCTTTCACACATCATGAACATACCGCCCTTGTAATTTTTCTGCTGCGAGTTTGTAACAGTATGTTCGATTGGAAAACGATTAGAAGGTTAGAAAACAGGTTCGCATGTATGGTTGGTTAGGATGTTCGCGTTATGAGCTACCAATTTCCTAATGGATTTTTCCTCTGATCATTGCGGACATCGATAATCAGGTGAAATGTGTTGACTAAACGTTTCACTTATTTACTGTATCCTGTATTGGTGAGATGATTTGTGGGATAAAAGTACGACAAGTTACTAACGTGATTGGTGAAAGTCTGTTCATTACTATAGTCTAGAGATGGCCATTGCAGATTCTAGTAAGAGTCTCACTGCCGGGACCACTACATTGTTTCTCTCTGTTCCCTTGCGGCTTGTGACTTTCTGCACTGTTCCATTTTATTTTTTCGATTCTTTGTGGTAGACAACAATGGAACTGGGTTGATTCTTGTGCTCGCTAACAGTCTCATCTTGGAATTTCACTTTGGAAGTAAACGCACAATTTCTGGACTGGCCAAAGATGTTACCAGAAAATGGGATTGGTATCAACTAATAGTTGATAACCGGCCGACTCTTACTCAGGTATATGTTGCGATAACCATTCAAATTTGGATTACCATCTCGCTCTGGTAGCTATGTCGACTCTTGCAAATGATATGCAGCCATAGTCGATACTCTTGGAGATGTTTTATAGAAACGCGAACTCAACGATCCATTGTGGTGTAAGTTTTGACTAGTACTTTCTCAACTAACCCTGATGAAGTTGATGCATTGATTCTAAACCCTATTTTCTAATCTCAAGGGCTCCTGGACAACAACTGGCACCGACAGACAAGTCCCGCACGCAACTTCACTCTAGGAGAAGTTATATTCGTCATTGTCAGGTTTCCTGATCTGTGCCAAGGACTTGCTCATGCTGTTGATTAAGTCACTTTTTAACGCACGGATTCGTTTAACGCTGAGAATTGTCACCTTTGTTCACTTATTTGATCTTACTGTTGACCAAGGTCGCGTTTGTTAGTTTCGCTTTTCCTGTCTTCATTAAACTTCATGTTACACAACATGTTCATTGCATTCTTGACTTTTGTACCCGCATTATGTTCATGCTTTTACTGTATGTCTCGAACT
Organism: Lunularia cruciata; assembly: GCA_948567375.1. Taxonomy (NCBI): domain Eukaryota; kingdom Viridiplantae; phylum Streptophyta; class Marchantiopsida; order Lunulariales; family Lunulariaceae; genus Lunularia; species Lunularia cruciata. The sequence continues at coordinate 37,919,963 of OX419755.1, read as the reverse complement.
CAACCTGGTCATCTTGCGGTACTTGAATTCTTTGCTTCCAACCTCTTTAGACAGTGGGAGGTGGTTAGAGTAGTTGTAACAAATGGAAGTAAATTTCAATCCAGAAAATGTGTGAATTATCTCTGAAGTTGGAGAAGGAACATTCGTGAAATTCAGTTTCTATGGAATTGAAAGCGTAAAGGCGACTTGTGAAGATGAGAACGATTAGTTATGGCTAGAAGGCAATGACTTGGGATGCAAACTTATAGTAATGTCGGTGGAGAATGCTGTTGCTGATCACTAATACATTCCTTTAGGGATTCCCTTGACTTTCAATCGTAAGCTATTTCTATGATCTCCAGACTCTGTTGAGCAAGGTATATTCAAGGGAGGATTTGCTAGATGGTCAATTTTGCCAGAGTGGTATAAACTTTTTTACGGGACATTGTGAATGCTGGCAACATCTTTTCCGGGGCTGACACATCTCTCTTTGAAAGGTTGATTCTTCTTACGAGATAGAGCATTTGAGGACACCGAAAGCCTTTGGAGATTGTTGAAGGGAACTGATATCTCCACACTCATTTACTATATTTCCATACCTCCCGCTAATAATTTTGAGTCTCGCCAAACTGGAGAGTTTCAAGTTAGGTGACGAAGTTATAGGTCACGTGGGCATCCATTGGTGGTCGGAAAAGCTATGGCTGTTGTGGAAACCTCTCTTCGGACCCTGTTATCTATGCTCATCGTGCGAATGCCGACAGGCTGTGGGATCTGTGGTACAAGTTGCCCGGTGGAGAACAAGTTGATTCCTCGGACCCAGATCATCTAGAAGCTGAATTTCTTTTCTACGATGAAAGCGCGAGTCTAAGGAGAATTCAAGTGAAAGATGCTCAAAACATGGAAGAATTCGGGTACAAACATGAGAGTTTACGACGCCGTGTGCATAAACTGTAATCCAGCCCCCGAATTCTGGCACCCCTTCATCTCGAAGCTCATTCAGGCCGGTTGACGTCCATCTCCCGACAAGGTGGAACAGAGAGTGAGCTTACATAATTCTGTTTTATGCCTTATGATCAAAAGGTGGACTATGATCACAAGGCATAGAACAGAGGGGTTCATAGGCAGATATGCGACATTACCGCATGAATTGTGAGTGGAGAACCGAGGATGAGTTCTAAATAGTTTTGGCGATTGACAAAGTTTAGTCGAGGAATTGGAGAACGCCCATTGCGTCGCAGGGGATTAATAGCCGAATCTGAGCTCAGAAATTGATTCAAGATTCTTAAGCAATCTTCCTAACCTTCGAAAAGCAACTTCTTAGGTGCACTGTTGCAGATTTCTCATAGAGACTATTGGTGCCTAGCCCCGTTTTACCTTTTTCGTCTCTCCCTTGTTCGGCTTGATGGGTCTTCCCATCCTTCGTGTTCTCTACGCGGTCTGCCTTTTCCTTACCTTTAAAAGGTGATTGTCACCCACCTATCTACGGTATGAACCTAGGTAAATCCGTCGTCCCAAACTACTTCTGTAATGTAAAGTCTGTTGTCCTTGACCGACATGTTATGTAAAGTCCGTCGTCCCTGTCCGACAAGTCCCAGCCCATGCCTCTAGATTTAATCTGCAACATTGGAAAGTGCATGGTTCACTCACAAAATAACCTAAATTGTCAAGAATTGCACAAATGCTCTTACCGCATATGAAGCACCAAGTACTTACTTGCTAAACCTCGAGTCTGTCCTCAACCTCAAGGTTTTTCAATTCATATCCAATCCAAGAGAGACCCAATTTGAGATCAATTTCACAAAGGTGTTGTGAAATTCAGAATTAAGGATAGATTCGGGGAACATTGTGTCCTATCGCTTCAAGAGCAATATATTTCAATGCATTCATTTAGAGGTACATCCGCATGAGATTTGAGATCAATTTGAGATCAATTTCACAAAGGAGCATGAGATAAGTTTCACAAAGGTGCAGTGAAATTCAGAATTAAGGATAGATTTGGGGAACATTGTGTCCTATCGCTTCAAGAGCAATATATTTCAATGCATTTCATTTAGAGGTACGTCCGCATGAGATTTGAGATCAATTTCCGATCAATTTCACAAAGGAGCATGAGATAATTTTCACAAAGGTGTTGTGAAATTCAGAATTAAGGAGAGATTTGGGGAAGATTGTGTCCTATGGCTTCAAGAGCAATATATTTCAATGCATTTCATTTAGAGGTCCATCCTCACGACATTGATATGCTCTTTGTTGCGACAATGTGATGTTGTTTATGTATTGTGAAGAGATGATGTCCAATTTCTGATTCTAGAGTTTTTAGGAGGAGTCCGGGACGGATAGAGAACTAAGCAAGTTTCGGTGGAGAGTTGAGCATTTCACTCGAATCTTCGTCTATCGGTAAGTGATAGAATAGCTTTCCCGGTAGATGATAGTTGTGTTCTCTAAACTTGTAGTGTATGATTTTTGTTGAAAATAGACTTCAATAAGGTGATGTTTCCTGTTACATGATACTCCTATTTCCGGAAGTTGATGTATGCTGAATGTTGCGTTAGATGCTTTTCGATGTGGTGATCTTTTCGGTACATGATGGAACTCTTTTGATATCCAATTTGTGATTCCATAGCTTTTAAGAGGAGTTTGGGATGGATAGATAACTAAGCAAGTTTTGGTCGAGAGTTGAGTATTTCACTCGAATCTCCGTCTATCGATAAGTGATAGAATAACTTTCTCGGAAGATAACTCTCTAAACTTGTAATGTTAAAGATTTTTGTTGAGAATTGACTTTAATCAGGTGATATGTTTCCTCCTAGATGATGTTCCTACTTCCAGAAGTTGTTTGATGAATGTTGGGATAAGTGTTCTTCCATGTGGTGATCTTTTGATGGATGATAAAACTCTTTTGATGTCCAATGTGTGATTCCATAGCCTTTAAGAGGAGTATGGGATAGATAGAGTGTCGTACGAATATATATCGCTGTCAACATCATACACTTTATAGGCATATACTCTTTATAGGCATATATATATCACGGTCAACATCATACATTTTATAGGCACAACTTACACATAAGTCATACATAGACTCTAAAGTGCCACAATAATCAGATTGTTTACAACTCTTGAATCAACTCAACTCAGATCAATATTTGATCTGTCACTCTATAAATTGCCAACAAATATGCATTGATTACAATCAAGCCACACCCACTCTAGCTAAGAGAATCCAAGTGATGCTCGTCGGCCTATGTCCACCATAGCCAGAAACTCAAAGGCTCAACATTAGAGAAGTGAGCTCTCTGGAACTGCACTTAGAAAGTATACCCCTAGACTTGAGCTAGGTCTGAAACCCTAACGATCCCGCTAACAACACACTTGATGGTGCGAATGGTGCAAAGTAACGGTAGGCCCCACCATGAAATCAATACTTGAACACAAAATCTGACCGTCAGAAAGTAGTCTATGGGAAATTGATGAAATACCTCTAACTACTAGCACTACAACTCCAATGTCAGAGCAATCTAGATGCAACACTACAAATGGCATGACAGTTGTCGTGCGTATATACATTGCTACACAACATACATCGTTGTCAACATCATACACTATAGAAGCACAACTCACACATAAGTCATACATAGACTCTAAACAACCACAATCACCCTCCTAGCTGGCGGTTAGGTCACTCTAACTCCAAATAGCCATCTACTCCCAAGTATATGGTATACCCTATGATGTGCAAAGATCAGAAGGTTGGGTGCTATGGAGCCCCATCATTAGTCACCTGTCTACAATCTATACCATTTAAAGAATGAACTAGCTAAAGGTCAAGTACATCTAGGACATAACCACTGTCCTTCAGGAACTACCGTGAGGGGAGGAGTCATACATGCCATATGCCATCCTCTCAAACAACTATCACATACTAACATAGTAGCAGCTCCACCAAAAGAGTCACATAACATACACCTCAAACTTGCACGTACAAGTGCCAAGCTTGGATCTATAGTACCATCAATGTTTGGGAAGTGGCATGGCACACAATTGTGCCCATGATCCTTCCAAACGACACCATCACATCCTTCCAACACAAGGAATCCAGCTGGCAAAACCTCACGTACTCTCAAGATAGTGCGGCCTTTCGAAACATCAAGTGTCGTTGGTGCTGTCTGCTATAGATATACATAGTCTCCTAGATGAAATCAACAGATTGAGGGTCTATAACCTTCTCCTCAAATGGTAGCATAGCATAAGGTATCTCTATGTTGAGCAATCACCAAGTTCTCAAAGGCCATTGACATCACTCTCTAAAAGATCTCTACCCATTGAGAACATGCACTCATCTATATATCTGGATCATCCAAGTCCAAAACTACAATAACATCTTGACAAATGGCTGTAGGTAAATCTCGATCTTGTCCATAGAGTAGAAAGTAAGGAGAGAAGGAGCTAAGAAGGCTTGCCGGCTGAACGGATAGCCCATGGCCAACCAAGGTAACTAGAGATCCCAATCTCCCAAGTGGACTCTCTTCAAACCATACTTCTGCAATCCTCTCTTCACCATCTGAACCATTCTCTCTACTAAGCCATCTACCTCAGGGTGATCTCGGGATGGAGTATGATGATCAATCAAAGCCTTATCACACAAGACCTCAAACTCCCCCAAGAACTATGTACTTTGATCAGTCAAAACCTCAACTGGTGCACCAAAATGACTAATAACTTGATCCAGGAATGAGTAAGTTGTCCTTTCACTAGACTTGTCAAGAAGTGCCACCAACTCAATCCACTTGAAGAAGTGCTCCACCATCACCAAAACATACGGATGATATCTCACAGTCAGCGGCAAAGGTCCAGCAAAGTCCAAACTCCAACGGTAACACAATCCCATGATCAATAATAGGTGTAACTATGGTGGAGGAGCATTGAATGATGCTCTAACTCGGTCACAGACCACACATTTGGCAACAAATTGCTATACCTTGATCTGCATACCACTCTACCAGAAATGACTATGGAGTAAGTTATATGTCCGCTTTACTCCAAAATGTCCTAGCTCCTCATGAACATGATTGACCAACTGTAGTCTCTAAGATGGAAGTGGTACTACTCTCACTCTACCATCCTCCCATACACGCAAAAGGTGTCTGCCCTCCAATCTGAACCATCTAGCTCGCTGAAGAACATGGTCTCTCTCCTTGGCCCCAACTATGCCACCCACAACACCAGTGCAAAGATAGTCCATCTCTAAGACATCATCATGAAGGTCTCGCTGAACTGTACCAATATCTTCACTCTCTGGATCTATGACCTCAATAACTCCTCCTATATGTGCTAAGAGAGATACCACCAAAGTCTCAAAAAATATACAAAGAAAGGCCGATGCATGCCAACCTAACACCATCTCCTCATCTGTCTCACCATGCCAACGTGCTCCGGTCTAATCCTATTGGTTGGGACATGGGTTTCTACTCAACCCATCTGCATCATGGTTCACCACTCTAGGTCTATGAACAACCGTGAAATCATACTCTTGTAAAATCAGAGCCCATCATGCAAGCTTCCATGAAAGCTTGTCAGACTCCATCAACCACTTCAGCGGCTGATGATCAATATGAGAGTGAAAGGGTTACCAAATAGGTAACATCGGAAATGTGTTATTGCCCAAACTACTACCAAACACTCTCCTTCATATGAACTATACTTCACCTCCGTTGAATGTTGGAGCAACTAGCATAGGCCACCACAAACTCCTTCCCCTCATTATCATGTTGGGTAAGCACTGCTCCAAGCCCCAACATACTCCAGTCAATATGAACCTGAAATGGTCATCCTTTGATTGGTCTCCTTAAAATAGGAATAGATGTAAACCTCTCCTTGAGCTCCACAAAAGCTCTCTCCTGCTCATCTCCCCAACGCCACTCTTGTGTAAGCTTGGTCAGCTTTGTCAAGGCCTTGGCAATGGCACTAAATCCTCTAACATAGCAGCAACAAAAGTTTGCCAACCCAAGGAATGCTTGCACTTTGCTCACATCCATAGGTCAAGGAATACGTGCAATAGCCTCCACCTTGGTCTGCTGAACACCAAGTCCTCCGGGGTAGACAGTGTGACCCAAATACTCAACCTGCTCAAGGAAGTACCTACACTTCCCATGATGTCATTTGAGTCCATGAGATCTCAACCTCTCAAACACCTCCAACAAGTGTCGCTCATGCTCCTCCACAATAGTTATAGACCAAAATGTCATCAATATAGCACCAAACAAAATCCAATCCAGCTAGGATCCTATCCATGACCCTCTAGAATTTAGCAAAAGTGTTCTTTAACCCCAAATGGTAAGAACCTCCATTGATATAATACATCCTTACCATGAGGATCAATAGCCCAAAATGATATCTTGGACTTATCCTCCTCCCTGATCAGCAATTGATGATATCTTGCTTGAATATCCAAAGTACTGAAGACCTTTGCATGCCCATTCGCATCAAAAATCTCCTCTCGTGTAGGCATGGCATACCGATCAGTCTTGGTCTATCGGTTGATAAGATGGTTATCTCCACACATCTGCCTATTTGTGTAGTTGCCATGCATATCCTTCTTGGCTAGCATCACTGTTGCTAATGCATACTCTCCATGTGAAATCTCCACCATACCATCCTCAAAAAGGTCACTACTTTGGCTCTGAATTAATATCCTCTCCATGTTGCTATAGCAATAAGGACATAGGAAAATTGGTGTATTGCTAGTCAGCTCAATCCCTATACCAGGTCCTTTTAGAGCACCCATATCCTTCATATTGAAGGCAAAATAACTCATGTAACTCCTCAAGAACCTCCAAACTCTCCATCTTTCCTCTCTTGTAAGCTTGGGTCCAAGATCTGGCTCCCAAGTATCCTCTATAACTGTCACAAGAGTGGAAGATGTATTAACTGGTTGCTACACTAGGCCCTTGGGAGCAGTAGTGTCATGCCTTTGACCACTAGAGGTTCCAACCTCTGTGTGAAAAACTCTCTCTACTCTGGCTGCAAGCTCTACACATCCTCTAGCTGCATCCCAAGTGGACCAAGAGTGTAATCTAAGTAGCCCATGCTCACCTGGATGGACTCCAAGTAGACCACTCTCCCTAGTAGCTATTGGCTGTGTCCCAAGAATACCATGTCCACTCAATCCATCGCCCCTAGCATGTGCCTGAATTGTCTTGATAGGCACAAGGCTCACAAGTGTTCGAGTGGTGATGCCTATCAAGCACATCCTAGGTTGTTTTGCCAAACCAAGGCTCACAATCCAAGTCAAATAGTTCAGGTCCATAACCTGACCTAACACTTGATGCTTAGATGCCTCTAACATTGCTGGAACAGTGGTAATCTTGGTGCAAAAACCCATTGCCTGCTCTCTCTCTCATCAACATTGAGCTCCACCAATTGCTATAACTGCGAGTCCCAAACAAGTCCAGGTCCTCCCTCTCAAAAATCATGAGAGCTTTGGAAAATTCATGAGTGTGGGAAATGCGGCTCTAGGCTGTCCAACTAGGTTCACTACTACCATAGGTGACCTATGAACCACTACCACTATTTGAGACTAACGCCCAACATCCAAGATGTCATCAACAAGGATGTGGTCAAGTCGCTGAATCTCATCATAAGCACGTTGTAAAACCTCTCTAGGTAAGAGGTTTGTCCACCAAAGATGAAGAAGATGAGCCCGTGATCCCTTTTTGGCTGCATCCAATAATACAACAGGTCCCATCCAAGAATGAACTTGATGTGTACTCGCCACCACTCTGGTGGGAGAATCACCCATCAAAGGAACATTCTCCAAAAGGTAAGTTGGAGAAACAAACTCATGAACCTGGAGATGTCGTAGTATTCATAACATCTCCCAAAACACACCAGAATAAGGATCCAAAAGACCCAAACCTTGGCCAGTACATGTATGTTCCTGACATGGTCATCTCAAAATCACCAAATGGATAGGCCCATGTTTCTCTAGATCATGCGCCCTCGACAAGGAAATGTTTGCTGGTAGGGCCTTCTGGTAACCCTTAACCATTGACATCAATAATAACTCCAAATACCGATAGGCCAAGTGTGCCATATGATGTAGAGAGACTTGTCTAGCAGTCTCATCTCTCTCCACATACAAGTACCTTGTACTCGTATACCCGCCTGTAGGACCACATCTAGTCCGGTGCTAATCCCACCAAACAACTCTTGTAGACATACTTCCTCTATTGGATACTGCCAAGCAATGAGTGTGGTATCCAAAGGTGTCAAGGTAATTGACTTTGGAAGCTCATCCTCACACTCATCTCCTGGTGGTACAAAGGCTCCACTCCAAGCTTATTGCACCAACCAATCTGCATGCTACTGTAATGCCTCCTCTGAACTCCACAATGGAACATCCAAGGTGGATGGAACAATCCCACTTGTACTCCAAATCTGAGTGATCTCTTCTGGTACCAGAGTATCCTCTGCATGGGCGTTCCCCTCCAATAACTCACCACGCCAAGTAATTGCACCATGGAAAGCTTAAGTTGATGTTGCCATGGTCCTGGACTGTAGTGAGCTAAGACGGCCACTATTGAAGCATATTGGTAGGCGATATACTCGTCCCTCACCAAACTACCAACCTGATCTATAGGAGGTTGTCTCCTCCTAATAGACAATATTGAAACTCATGGGATAGAACACTACTCTCCCAACTAGCACATCGTATGACTCAGCTATTGTCGCAATAGCCTGAGCTCTCACCACTAAGCTATCAATTGGATGACCAGGCTGAACATGAACAACAAGCTCTCCACGTATGATGTATTGTGTTGAACCACCACCTAGAGATGTCTAGATCTGAAATAGACATCTCTCCATACTGGTTTCCGTAACTCCAAACTGATTATTGTAGCCTTCCTCAACATAAGGGGTTGCACATTAGAGTCTAACAAGACTCTTTGTGGTGTATAGACCTTCCTTGAAGGTCCCACCACACGGAAAATCACACCTAGTGTTATCCAATAGGACAACACTAGGTGTGAACCGCGCTCTCTCAAAGGCCAGTCTAGCTAGCAACTCCTCCATTCTAGCCGTTGCTGCCTCCCATAAACCATTGGTCGTTGAATGAATACTATGCTTCTCAACCAAGTCAGCTCCACTATCAACCACCTTTGCTCTAGAAGTAGGAACCGCATCCCCCTACTCTCACAAAGCGTGGCAGCCAACTGGAACATTGGGGCTAGGTCAACTCCCAATATAAACATGTCACTAGCTGAAAAAAAAGGGCACTGCATAATCAGCTAAGCCGCCTCCAACATCATGCTCAACTCAATCTGTGTAATTGCAGATGGTTGACTAGTAGGTAGTCCATCATGCACCCCATCACCACCTATCACACTTGCACTAGGACATTTAAGAGCCAAGGATGCCGTCTACAATGCCTCAAATAGCATGAAAGATTGGGAAGTCTGACCTATCTTCCAACCTCTCCTCGCTATGGAGTTGGTCTCTATGGGTCCAACTCCACTGAGGCTTCTCTAGGCTTTGGAGCACGTATTGCACTCCTAGTCACTATTGCATATGCATCCACCTGTGCTACTCTGCACATGATGATCAAAGCATCTCTATCACCAACATATGAGATAGAAGCCTCAGCACCCAAATTTGATCTCCTCTAAGCAATGGCTATACTAGCCAATCTTTGCTCCAACTACTCAATCCAAGTAGCCATAGTTGTATCAGAAGTAAGGGCAGGTATTGCACCTCTACTAGGTGTAGATCCTCTACCACCTCGTCCTCCATGAATTGGAGCTCCTCTACTACCTGCCATAGCAGCCCTACCACTCCATAACTCCGAATGTAGATCAAAGTATTGGTCACTAGTGTGACAAATCTGTAGCAATGCTCACACTGCCTCTGTGCTTGTTGCAATGCACCAGAGGTATCAAGTCTACTGCCCTTAGGACACTCTCTCCTATGGTGAGGTCCATCACAAGTCCAACAAGCAACACTACCACTCATTGGCTACTGTTGACCTAAAAAAGAAGGTAAGGGTCCAACTCCACTAGGCCCTCCACTCGCTCCATAGGATCTGGGTTGTCCACCATATCCTTGAAAACCAACTAGGCGTGGTGCACTCTACTGCACTCTAGAAGAAGTAATAGTTGTGGATGAGGTCTCCTTGCCAAATCCAGATGTCACTACCCTCTTGTCCACCATGTTGAGCTCATTTGCTCAGCCAAACCAAGGACCACTACTAAAGTGGGCGAAGTAGCCTATAATAACATAACATCACAAATTCTACGTTGTAACTCCTTGTCTAGTATCCCATACCAAAACTGGACTGCTTGGGCCTCAGTAACTCCTTGAGTGAAATTGATCAGCCGCCTCATGCAAGTGTATGCCTTGCGTAGGCTCTCTCCAACCTTCAGTTGGAATTCCTGCAAGCTCCTTAGCTTGTTAGTCCATACTCATTGGTAGTTCTACCTCAAACACTAGAAGAACTCCACCATGGGTTAAACTCCGATACCACACCACCTCCTGCAGTGGTACCTCCACTCGTGCTAGCACTATCTCTAGCTAGTGCACCTCCACTAGCTCCACCAACACTACTTGAGCTAGAACTCGTAGGTATAGCCAATCTACTCCTGGCAACCAAGCCTGAAGTAATAGAGATATAGTTTGGAGACCAATATTATCTCCATAACTCAATCTCCTCCAAATGAGCTCTCTTGAACTTATGGTAGTCATCAGACCCTCCAAATGTTGAAACAACCCCTTCCATGCCATGAAAGGTGTAAACAAAGTCAAGTTCCGCATCTACTACAGATCACACCAACTATCAAACTCCTAGATGAAGTCATCCAACACAATGGTACCCACTATACCAGTATAATGCCTAGGGCCTTTGGAGGCCCCATAAGTCTCATCCATGTCCCAGAACAATGGTGCGGACACGCCAAGTGCACTCTCAATTGAATCAACTCTTGTGTCAAACTCCAACTCAGAGTCAATCTCCTCCCTCATTGGGACCTAAGATACATGCTAATACCGAGCACTACTTCGAGTAAATCCACTACGTATTGTAACACTCATTTGTGCATGTGTATGGTATTGTGATATTTAGCTTGGTATTACAAGTACTTAAGAGATATTATTTATATAGAGATAAAGGATGGTTCTATATTAGTCATGGTTAGCTAAAGTTAGTCATAGCTAAGATAGAGGAGACCTTACTTTAGAGGAAGTAGAAAAGATGAGCACTACTATTTTGGATTTTAGTGTGTTGACTTGGTATCATTCCTAGGTGTTTGGCTTTGAGGAAAGAGTTGAGAACTCTTGGGCCCGCAAGCCTTTTTGTTTTGGATTCTTCTTTAGTCCAAGGATAGCCTATGTGAAGGAATCCTTGACTTAGTGGTTGGGTCAAGATAAGATCACATGCAAGTGGAATATGCCCATGTGAATGGATATTCCTTTCTACTTTTTGACTTTACTTGACTTTTAGTCTAGTAACTTGAGTTACTACGGTAATTAGTAACTTTGGTACGTAACTATTCACAAGTATATAAACAAGGGGTGAGGAGGTACTCATCATCCTTTCATTTGCAACTATCTCTCTCATTGAGTTCTCTAGTGAGCAATGTCTTGAGTCTTGGAGTGTTAGCCTTGGAGGAGTATGATGGAGTTTGGGTTTCTTGCCTTCTTAGTCCATGGTGCGCTACCACAATAGCCACCAGAGGTTCATCCTGAGTGAGAGACAGGCCGGCTCACAGTACTGCAAGGCTAACTCCTCTAGAATCCCCAAAAAACTTTATCATGACAAAGTAACCACAATTGCAATCGCAAATTGGAACCACCAAATGCAACCCCAAACCGCAATTGCAAGTACTCCACCAAGTGCCAACACCACTAAGTGCAAACACCTATTGAGCACCACCAAGTGCCAATATCCACGGAACACCACCCACTATAACTCCAACTTAGATAACTACACTAGGGGAAAAGGTGACCTATAACCTACCATCACAACATGCACTCTCATGGTCTATAGGTCATCACTTCTTACCTCACCGGAGAGAAACAAAGGTAGTATGATTGGTCATCACTCCAACCTCACTATTGAGAGCACACGAGAGCACCAACGCTCTAAATTCAGGGCACCTCACACAAACATGGTGCACAAACAAGAAGTAGAGAATGGAGGGAGTCCAATCACAAAGTTTCTAAACAAAAACCTTCCATCTCATAAAGCAACATGGGACTAACTCTGCTACTATTTGGCATTTGACATAAGAGAAGTTTGTATCTACGTCCTAAGCTACCAGGCTCACCAAGAATGGGATCAAACTGCATCTCCTAGCCAAAGCCACAAGTGTATAGATAATAGTAGCACAGTCACTTGAACAACATATGAGGGTGGACCAGTTGACTAGGGCACTAGTCTAGGAACAAGAGATCTAGGGATCAAACCCTGTTGTGCACAATCTAGCAAGATGGGCAGATTTTGCAAAACAATGACCAAGATCTACTCTAAACTAGCTAGCCTTACACTAGCAAGCTATCTTGCTGGCCCTTTATAGCCCACAGCCCTATGCCTCAAAGCCTCTAAATACCCAAATGAGGCCTTTTTTCTTGCCACTTCAAACCTTCTCCAAATCTGTCAAAAATCCTCCAAATCTAGCCAAAATTTGATGTAAACTCCAACCAAATGAGGCCTTTCTTTTTGCTACTTTGAACCCTCTCCAAATCTGGCAAAAATCCTCCAAATCTACAAAACTCCTCCAAACTTGCAAAACTCCTCTAAATCTGGCCAAGTAGCAAAACTCCTCCAAATCTGGCAAAAGTTTGAAGTAAACTCCAACAAAATTCTGACATAAACCCTAAAGTTAGTTGACCGCCAAATCCTCCGCTAACTCTTCACTTGTGCCAAATTTGAAAAAGGGATTTCTCCAAATCACAAATTCACAAGGATAGGTTCCCAACTCCACCTTCAATTTGACTTTTTGAGCCCAACTCGAAACAAATTGATCTTGCCTTCACCTTTTGAGCTCAAAATCACAACCATTACTCAAAATTTGCTTCTTCATTGCTCAAAAATTGGCCAATGCTTCCGCACACTTTCTGCCTTCCTACCAAATCTGCACACAAGCAACAAGCTTTTGCACACCAAGGAAAAGTTGGACTTTGATCGAGCTACCAATGATCCACTAAGCTTGGAGATACCACCAACACTTGTAGTTTTTGCATCCAATTTCCCCTTGAGCTCACTTCTCTGATGTAATCAGATTGATTACAACTCTCAAATCAACTCAACTTTTAAAAGTACTTGACTTGTCACTTTATAAACTGCCAACAATTGGGCATTGATTACAGTCAAGCCACACCCATTCTAGCTAAGAGAATCCAAGTGACGCTCGCCGGCCTTTGTCCACCATAGCCAAGAACTCAAAGGCTCAACATCAGAGAATTGAGCTCTCTGGAGCTGCAGTTCAAAAGTATACCCTTGGACTTGAGCTAGGTCTTAAACCCTAACGATCTACTAATGGCACACTCAACGGTGCAAAGTGACGGTGTGCCTCACCATGAAGTCAGTACCCCAAACAAAAAATCTGACCGTTAGAAAGTAGTCTATGGGAAATTTCTAAAATACGTCTAACTACTATCATTGTAGCTCCAATGTCCAAGCAATCTAGATACGACACTACAAATGGCATGACATGAAAACTAGACAAGTTTTAATTGAGAGATTAACATTTCACTTGAATTTTAGTATGTTTATTCAAGATAGAATAGTTTCCTTGGTAGATGATATTTGCACTCTCTAAACTTGTAGAGTCTATGATTTTTGTTGTAAGTCAGCTTTGATAAGGATGTTTTCTTCTAGATAATGCTCTTACTTCCAAAATTCATTGTATGATGAATGTCGCATTAAGGATTCATGATAAATTTGGGGAACATTGGATCCTTTGGCTTCAAGAGCCATATATTTCAATATTTCAATGCATTCATTCAAAGGTACGTTTGTTTGACATTGATCTACTCTAGCTACAACTCATTGCGAGTGAACCTAAATAGATTGGATGATCTCAAGAACTCTACAAGAGTATGAATGTTGAAATCTCTTTTGTTTGTAAATAAGAAATAACCTAAAAGTAAAATACACAAGTATATTGAGCATTATATAAAAATTGTCATCATTCTTACTTCAAATTTTTTTTTGCAAGGACATGCCATAATCTTGAAACAAGAGCCTCTTGTCTTTTTGAAGAGCAAATTATTACCTTGGCAAGTTTTTCTTTCAACAAGTCTACTTTGAGCCTCCTACTTTGAGCCTATCAAGAGGATATTCCAATTTCACTTGGTTTACTATGAGAGCAAGAGGTGGCTTTTCGGTTTTAAAGGTTATAAGGTTGTTTTGTCATAATTATGCATACTTTGAATTAAAGAAATTACAATTCAAACTTAGTAGATTGATGAACCATATAAGAACATCTTAGAAACTCCTGATAAAGTATTGAGCATTATTTGAACATTGTAACCATTCTTAAATTGAAATTTTTTTGAAGGATATCATCACCATTGCCATATTCTTGAAATAAGAGGCCTTTGTCTTTCTAAAGAGAACAAGGACAACTACTTAGAAAAAATCAAGGATGGGAAGACACCATCAAGCCGTACAAGGGAGAGATGAGAAAGGTAAAATAGAGCTAAACTCCAATAGAGTCTATATGAGAAATCTGCCCCACTACACCTAAGATATTTGAGCTATGCAAGTCGAATGGTCTACAAACAATTGGAGCATCCAAAGAAGCATCACCTAGTGTGATTGCTTTCCTATGGATTTCACCAACCATTGTTCTCTATAGTGCAATGAACACACACAATCTAAAATATGATACAAAGTATGAGAGTGAGAGTGGTACTCTTGGCGCCTAACATGATAAGTACTTGTGCACTGCCTAACAAATGTGTAGAACGTTGTGTCTATTGCTCCATATAACTCCAAGGCTAGAGGAACAAAGAGGTGACCTCATTGCATGCCCCTATACTTGCACTCGCTGCTCATCTAGGGGGATGGGTAATCACTCCCTCCAAAATTGTATCTCACATAGGTCTATAACGACAACATCCGCTATTGTCACTTGATCATCCTGGACCAAGTATAAGTGTGCCTTGACACGTGTTGTTTTCAAAGCATACAAACACTCCCTCCAAGCCAAGTTTCCACTCTCTTGTGCCATAGCAAACACTATGTCCCTAATAGCATCATGGGTAGCTATTCTCTATCCTCTAAAAGTATATTGTGTCATATGGACCGTTGTTGCATCTAGTGTAGAACCACACTCACAAGTGAGTAATGAAGATGCAGATGTGTGGACCAAACTTAGGTGAAACCTCTAAAGAGTAGATTATTACCTCCATAAGCTTCTCTACCCACAATTCTGTTTTGAACTTATTGAGAGGTCGTTCCAATTTCACATGATTTACTATGGAGCAAGAGGTTGTTTTGGGTTTTAGTGTATGAAAATGCTCTTTGGTCATAATTATGCATATTTTGAGTTTAAAAAGTATCAATTCAAACTTAGATTAACCAAGCAAGAAAGAACATCTTAGAAATTCCTGATATCACAACTAAGAACTTCTCTTGTACTCCATAGTACCATGGAGCACAAGTGTTGTTTGGATCTCAAAAGCAAACTGATAATTAATGAAAGGATAAATTTGGAGAACATTGGGTTTTTTGACTTCAAGAGCAATTTATTTCAATCACTGAAATACATTCAAGATCATTGAAATCACTAAAGGGGATGTTTGAGTTGAATTTGATCACTTGTTGAAGAATCATGTCTTTCAATATTGAAACTTGTTGTTGTTATTGTTGCTGTGCATAATGATGAGTTTTCTTTCTTTAATTTTTTTATTTCAGTTTGCTAAAGTTGAGGACATGATTTTAGTGTCAATTTATGATATTCAACTCTAGCATCAAAGAAAATATGTCGTACTTTGTGGTCAAAGATAAGTAAGTCCTATCAAGGGAGGCTCTTGGCTTAGCTTAGAGAGTATACATTTTTCTTTTTGTAAATTTATATTGTGAAGTTGTAACTTGCTCCAAGAGGAGTTCAGTTGTAAAGGTGATTAATGTGGAAAATTAAGGATTTCTATTTTTAGTTCCAATTTTAGTTTCAATTTGCTAATCTTCAATTGAGGATTGTATTGTCAATTTTTGTTATTCACTTCTTTTTTGAGTTTTTTTCTTTCCTTCCACTTGAGGTAGTTGGTCTTGGTGAATTTTATGAATCCTTGACTGGTTAGTAGATAATAGTTGAATCCTCTTATCACTATAATAAACCTTCTTATTCCTTAGGATTATTGTGGCAACTATATACACATGATAAATAATGTATACCTTTTAAATGTTGAATGGATCAATCTCCATGATGATTTGCAGAGCTTAAATATGGTATTTTTGGGTGGAACCTCTTGATAAAACCTTTTTGATGTAAATGCATAATATCATGTGTTTGTTGTTGGTTCATTTTTAGTTTTCAATTCCAAGTTTTATCTTTCTCCTTGAGATTTGACAAATAAGCAATATAGTTATAAAAATAGATTCTACCTATGGCTTTCTAATATGTACTCTCATGCAATTATACATGTCTAAAGCCTACTTGAAGCAATTTCCTCTTTCATTTCCAAAATCTAACTCACACTATAGTGCACATTCAAGTCAAACAAAGACACAACAAGTTCAACATTTGACTCAATATGCACATTTGACGGAAGCAAATATTTCCATTTCTTTCCTAAGGTTTAGTGATAGTGACAAAAATGCTCTTGGATGATGGGATTATGGTGAAATGATCATAATATATCAATATTGTAATGCCAAAATATGGATTGCCTTGCTCTGTGGAGGACATTTAAGATAACAACACATTGTTGATGTCTATACTTCTATTGAGAAAACTTGCTTGAAATTTCTCCAATTTAATCAAAGGAAGCTACAAGCATATCTATATCAAGATCTCCAAGATGTTGTTGTAGTCGGTGATACAAATGTGGCTATTGTTAGATGATGTATTATTTTGCCATCCTCCTTCACCAGAGGGTCTTACCACATAGTGAAAACCTACCAAGATGTTAAGGCCATTTGCTATTAGGTTGGTTGTCTTGATAGATTTTTGACTTTCACATGCAATCCTCAATGGTTGGAGATAAACTACTACCTAATCAACAACCTCAAGATCATCCTGATTTGGTATTATGTGTGTTTTGTATGAAACAAAAAGAACTTCATAATGACATTTATAGGAAGGATATTCTTGGCAAAAAAGTTGCAAGCAACCATGTCATTGAGTTTCAAAAGTGAGGATCACCATATTATCATTTTCTTTGCCAAGGATTGTAAGAAATGTGTTGTGGAAGACATTGACAAGCTCATTAGCGGTGGGATTCAGAACAAACAAAATAATTTTACTTGCTTTTCAAATTTTTACAAAGTGCATGATGCACGGTCCTTGTGACATTAACTTCCTCAATACACCATGTATGGTGGATGGAAAAATTCAAATCCTAGAAATTTTCAATTTATAACCTCCATTGATGTGAATGGTTATCCAATCTATCATCATAAAAACAAAAACATTATGATTATGGGGAAAAATGTAGCTCTGGATAACCAATGGATCATACCTCATCATCTTTATTTGTCTACCAAGTATAATACCAATATCAATGATGTTTATTCAATGCAGGAAACTAGGATATATGTGTTGCTATTACATTGCTTCTAGGATAAATTTACTTATGCTTCAATTTGACCAAATGTTCATTATCTTATTTTCATTACATATTGTGCATAGCATTTGCATTCAATGAATTCTAGATCTCTCAGCTGATGAACAACTTTTTTCTTTGTTTCTCTACATCCATGTAGAGGTGTGTAATACTATTTAATCAATAAAATACATGTTCAAGTATTTTTACAGTGGACATGATCATGTTTTTGTGGTTATTATACACATTGGCACAAATGGTAACATTATGGTCAACAAGTAGCTAATGAGATAGAGAAGTATCTAGACTATCAAAATGTGTCTACACCTAAGATATCAAGCCGCATCTTGAAGTTTGACATGCAAGATTGCTATCTTGATGTAGAACATCTATGATGCAACATGGAACATCAATAAAAAGTATTATTTAGTGAAAATGCAAATCTTCAAGCAATTTTTGAAAGATCCAATTCCGAAAAAACAACTTTGTTGTAGTGGTTTGAGGCAAATTGTAAATATGCTTTAGCATGTGAACTCAAATATGAAGAGTTTCCACAATGATGGGTTTGGGAAAAAAGGAAAAGAAGTGGGGGCTTATGTAAGCAAGATTTTGCTATTAGCCGTCTTTACTTTGCTCACCCAGCCTTTGGCAAAGGTTACTACCTTTGTATTTTGTTGAACTATGTCAAAGATGCTACCTCCTTCATTGACTTGCATAAAATCAACGGCACTATACATAGCACCTTCAAGGATGCTTTTATAGTGCTTTGGTTGCTTCAAGATGATAACGAGTGGCATCAAGCAATCTTTGGGCCCTTAGAAATCAATTGAGGTATATGTTTGCTTCTATGCTAATGTTTTTTGAAGTGAAAAAATCCATATTTGTTATGGAGTAGCCATTGGGAGAGTCTTAGTGATGACATACAGGCATTAAGCCATAGGAAATATGGAGACCAATCACTTTAGCTCTTGAATGAAATCCAAAAGAATAGAGTTCTTTTTAAACTTGACTTTGTCTTGAACCAGAATGGATGACATCTCTTAGAGTTTCCACCAATGCATATTTCAACATACATACCTTATATTTGCATGGGAAACAAATTGATCCAAGAAGAGTTGGCATATGACTAGGCATTCTTTGTAGTTAAAGCAAGTAAAAATAAGGACCTGCTAAATATTCATGAGTGATTGGTGTATGACATCATTTTTAATGTCATTGTGAAGAAAGAAGGAAAAGCAGTTTTTTGTCTCTAATAGCATAGGTATAGGCAAGGCATTTTTGTGTAATAATTTGTTGTCTTTGCTATGTGGGCAAGGTAGGATTGTCCTTGTTGGGGCATCATCATGATATGGGAAAATGTCTCCTTCCAAGGAGACACACTGCACATTCAAGATTTTGATCATATTGAATAATGATTACATGGGTAGTGTCACTCAAAGAATGGAATTGGGTGCATTGTTACATCATGCATACCTTATTATTTCAGATGAAGCACCATTGATGCACCAACATGAATTTTGGGTCATTCATCACACTTTGCAAGATCTCATCAAGATTGCAGATCCTCAACCAGATAGTAAACCATTCAGTGGCAAAGACAGTTGTGCTTGGTGGAGAATTTAGACAACTATTGCTGGTGGTTTTAAGATGAGGACAAGTGGACATTGTGGCAACATACTTGCTTACATAAATCCCACATCTTTTCCTTTATTTTCCCAAACTTGTCATTGTGTGAACTCTATATATGTGAGTTCACATGCTACATCATATTTACAATTTGCATCAAACCACTACAATGAAGTTGTTTTTGTGGCATTGGATCTTTCAAAAATTGCTTGAAGATTGTATTTTCATTGAATAAGACTATTTTTTGATGTTCCATGTGGCATTGTGGATATTCTATTGCAAGATAGCAATCTTGGATGTCAAACTTCAAGATGCACCATGGTGCCTTAGATGCAAACACATATCAAGATTTTAGATATTGTTGTATCCCATCAACTACTTGTTGACCATTAACATTACCATTTTTATCAATATGTGTAATAGCTACAATATCTCAATCATGTTCTTTGTAGACATCCTTAAATAGGTAGTTTACTACCTAAATAGTATTACACACCTCTACATTCATATAGAGAAACAAGGATAAAAGCAATGTAATAGCAACACTTATATCTTAGTTCCATGCATCAAATAAACATCATTGTTGATATTGGAGTTATGAGGATAGAAGCTATTTGAGGAACAAGGATTCATAACTCATTAAATGCAAATGAAAGAAAAATTAACTAACAAATTTACAAATACAAGATGAAATCAAGCATGTACTATCAAGCAACAAACAAATATAACTACATGTAGAGAATATAGGAACCAATGTGTACTAACAAAACAAAGCATCATCTCATATCCAAAAATCTTGAAATAAGCAAATGTGAAACAATTGAAAAAAATTGAATGAATTAAGACCAAAATTATTGAAACCAAATTTTTGGGTATGAAAAAGTAGAGTGGAAATGCTTCTTTGAATGATTTCCACTTTGCTTTGCTTTACTTCCATGCTTGGGGAAGTAAAGTAGAGCATTGTCTTAGGGGACTAGATAGAGTATATCATTGCATGCACCATGGACATGTGAGTTTGGAATTGCTTAAATAGCCAAAGGAAGAAAAAGGTGGCCATAAAAAGCCTAATTGAAAGCATGCATAACTTCATCATTGCCAAACATAGTGCTAAAGTAGATGAGTGAATGTCAGTACTTTGGGACCAGAGTTTCTGTTTGAAAGCTCATGAGTGCCAAGGAAACTTGGTTGCTTCCTAAGGTGTTTCTGAAAAGTCAATAGTCAAATTGAGAAAAGGTTGTCAAAAATGAAATTAGGTCTGCAATGTCAAGTGAGCAAAGAAGAAATCTAGAAGAGATGAGACATACCTGGTGAAAACTTGAAAAGAAACCAAGATTAGTAAAGCAAAAGCATAGGAGATCATGAAATCTATCCAAGCAGTTAAAACCCACACATTGGAAGCAAAGAGAGGAAAGTGAGACAAAAACCTAATGAACAACAAAAGAAGAGAGGGGATGGAAAAGAGGAGGTTAAAAAAGTAAGAGAGCCTTGGATTCTCTTTGTGATTAGTTGATCAACCACATGGATTAGGGTAAAAAATCCTAATCATATAAATAGACAAAATTACATGCTATTTGAAGAGACATGAGATTAACTATCGGGTGGGCCAAACAAGAGTTCCCCACCTAGATGAGAGAACTAAATGACCGAATTACTCACATCTTAGTAGATGCTCAAAATATGATGATCATATATGTCCTTTTAGAAAGGATTTATCTATACTTGTGACAATGACTATTGGTGGACTCTGACTAGAGCTCCATACCTATCACAAAGAACAAAGTTTCACAAATCTTTATAAATGCAAAGACCATGATAACCATGGATATCTTTCTCTTTGTAAAACTGATCAAAATTTTCTACAAATGAGGTGAAAGAAGTATTTTTGCAAAAAAAATTTGTCTAGTAGTTTCATGCATACTACAAGGTATGACTTCTTGGAATTACAAACTCTCCTCTATCTTACAAATTCTGATTTGATATCCTCTCATTTACATTGGGAGGAAATATCTGAGAGGACATGAGGTAAGGAAATGGTTTTAATTTTGGCAGAATGAGGCAACTCTTTCTTGTCATATATAGAGACAAAGATGTGGAAGTCATCTTGAGTAATGCTATAGTCTAGATAATCACAATGATTGCTATAATGAGTTTGTGCTAGTTCGCAAGAAAGTCTAGGATGAATCCCACCTCTTCTAGCATTCTTATTACTAGACATGAAATCCACAAACTTATCAAGACCAAAGCCTATTACTAGGAGATCAGCAATGTACCTCCAAACCTAGAACATGTTTCAAAACAAGTCTTAATCATTAGAATCCACTAATCTTTGAATGAATTCAAGTTCATAGGTAAATAGGTATAGATTAGCCACAAAGAAAACATAAGTATCCCCATTGGAATCCCTATAGTAGGGAAGTCTATCCATATCCTTGGATTTATGAAAACCTTGAGAAGAGTTGAAACTATTGTGAGAAATGAAAAATTTGTGTTTGTGGAATCTATGGCAGCTTATAAGTTGCAGAAGAAGAATCGAGCTTGTTGAGTAAAGTTTAAACATAGAATTGTGTGAAAAAAATTGAAATTGTTAAGATACTTATCCATATAGGTAATAAAAAATCAGGATTTGAAGTACGAAAGTAGGTTTCTAATGTTCTGAGATAGGAAAATTTGATCTAATAAATCAAAGTCATCTTGAATGGTGGGTAGTTTGAGGAAATGCTTGATTTTTTGTAGGATAATGACACTTGACTGGTCAAAATTACCCTTGGTAAATAATAGCTTCTTAGGCAAGCATGAAATTTTGTATACAAGCTTGAATAACTATGAAAGTAGAGCAAGGAGATCTTGACAAAGGAAAAAAAATTGGTACCCCTAAAGAAGAGCATGGATAAGTTAGCTAAAGGCAAGATCTCCAAAGAAGCTATAAATACATGTCTATATGAAGGTGTATGAAACCTACATGGTGAAGATAGCTACAAGGAGGAGAAAATGGAGTTAGATTTGAAGCTTTCCTCATGATTGAAGAAAAATTAAGTGTAGCCTACCTAGCATTTTATTGTACTTGTAAGCAACAATAGAAACTATGAATGGAGAACTTGGAGTTATGGCCTCTAAGAATTTATGGTCCTTGAGAAAAGACTATAGTTTAGCTTCATCTATCTCTTAAGAGGCAAATCAAAAAAATAATGTGTAGAACAAATGTCTGAGGTAGATCTGCTGACCAAAAAGTAAAGCAAGAGAAAAAAATTAGACAGTTAAGAAGAGCATTGAGTTACTCTTTGTTTTTGAGTAAGATGGAAGTAGGAGTGAATTTAAGAACATGAAGGATTTGAAGGAGGTTACGAACTCTAAAAAGTGCAAGGACAAAATCAATGAGCTTATCAGAGTCTAGTAAAGAGAAAAGATAAGAGATCTTCCAAAGGTAGTCTCTATAAGAAAACCTCCTAAAATGTGGAGTGCTCACATCAAGAAGTAAAGAAAGAGAAGAATTAACTTGAGAAGAGGAGGAAGAAATGGGGCTAAGTGAGAGGGAAAGAATATCTTGGAGACAATTAGAGTTTTGGTGGTGGTGATGAAGAACTTGTCCACATAAATTGTACCCTACAAGAGTCATCTAACAATTAAAAGCCCAGATCCAAAAGAGTTCTACAACATTGGCAAATTCTCTCAAATTATTATGCAAATCTAATTTGACTGTACAAAATAGACCAAAATTGTCAAAGCCAAATTTTGCCATTGTTGCCATCAAAGGAGTGTACTCTATAGAAATAGACCAAAGAGCATCAAGCACTTTTCCTTTTTGGAAATATTGTTGAAAGGAGAACCCGATGTTTGTTTTATGTAGCATTTATTGGGTGTCAATGAATAAATTATATGGATAACCCCTCTGTTATTTAAAGGGTATAGAAATGAGTGGTCCCTTATATGAGGGATTTTGAGATATCTTAATCTTTGAAAAATAGGATTTGGGTAAGTCAAAAAGTAAGCTTTGAGAATGCATTTTCTAATTCAAGGCCAAAAGATATGACCTGGAGAGAAATGAAAAGTGTTTCCCATGTTGAGAGATGAGATCAATTTGAAGTGAGCCAAAGCTTGGAGAGAAATGAAAAGTGTTTCCCATGTTGAGAAAAGATATCAATTTGAAGTGAGCCACATCTTGATTATAAGATTGCATATTTAATTGTAGAGGAGAAAATGCTTAGACTCAAAAGGGATGAGGAGCTATCAAGGTCACCAGCAAAATTCAATTTCAACAACTACAATGGAAAATAGATGGACTGAGCATTGGAAGATGATAGAGAGTTGATGGATGGAAAATGGATGGACAGCTAAGGTGGATGGTTATATCAAAATTTTCTCTTATCTATCTGAATTAATGGTTGAGTAACCAATGGAATGACGGAGGACTGCTTGACAAAAACATGAAGAACAAAAAGTGGAAAATGGCTAAGGTGGATGACTGCTTAATGGTTGGGTCTCATCTATCTAAGTTAATTTCCAAGTAACAAATGACTAAGAACTGAACCTTCATATGTAGCCATGAGTAATGTTAATTTGCTAACTGGCCACTATTGGATGTCAAAGTGCTAAAAATGGATGATAGTTGGCTTTGATATTTCTGGATTAATGAGCAAGTAATGTATGGCTAAGAATTGAATGAAGCAAAGTATAATGCTAAGCTACAAACTGACTAGTAATGGACATCAAATAGCTAAAAATAAATGAATGAATGAAGTGAAGTGCAATGAATATACTAAATTGAAAATTGAGACCAAAGAAACCAAGAATCTACAAGAAACTCAAATTTCATGAATCAACCTCATCAAAGCAAAACTAATCAAGAGGATGAAAATCAATAGGCAGTATGACCAAACTAATTGATGAATCTGCAACCAAGATGAACCATGATAAATAAATAAATATATACACACATATATAACTCACCTGGCCTAAACCACTAGTGTTGCAAGGCTTTCTTGCTATATAGAGAATTAGGATATCTTGCTTCTAGATAAAATAAAGAAGCAACTAAGCATCAGCTGTGCCATTGCACTCTCAATGTGCTTTATTATTTTGTTTTTCAAGAATTTCAACACTAATGAGCTTGTCAATGTCCTCCACAATGCATGGTTTACACTCCTTGGCAAGGAAAATGAGAATGAGGTAGCTCTTGCTTTTGAAACTCAATGACATGGATGCTTGCACCTATTAAGCCAAGAATATACTTCTTATGAATATCATTGTGAAGTTTTTTTAGTTTTATACATAACACACATGATACCAAATCAGGACAATCTTGAGGTTTTTGATTAGGTAATAGTGCATGCTTGATCTTTGGACATTGAGGATTGCATGTGAAGGTAAAAAGTCCTTCAAGACAACTAGCCCAATGGAAAATGGCCATAGTATCTTGGTAGGTTTGCACCATGTAGCAAGGCATTCCAATGAAGAAGGATGGCAGAATAATATGTTCTCCAACAATAGTCGCATTGTATCACCAACTACAATAGCATCTTGGAGACCTTGATATAGATCTACTCATAGCTTCTTCTGATAAAAATAAAGAAACTGCATGCAACTTTGCTCAATAGAGGCATAAGCATCAACAATGCATTGTTGTCATAAAATTCATCCATGTAGCAAGGTAATCTCCTCTTCATCTCGATGGTGAAGATGGAAGTAGTAGTACTTAATCATTGTGATATGCTTGCACCTCAATTGTGACAAATGTTCACACTTATTTTTGCTGCAACTTGGTCATCCATCCCTTCATGGTCTTCATTTGCAACAACAAGATCAAAGTTTTAGGTCCCAACCAATGGGATGGTAAGATGTCATCTATCTTCACCATGTGAAAACAAGAGTGGATATTGGAATGCCATATATTCTGGATCTCTAAGATTCACTATAGACATCCATCACAATGTTGCACCACAATATCACAACAATCAATCTATTTGGAGCCATCTCCAACCATTAGTGTTGCAACTTCATAGGCTAGGAGTCTATTGTAGCAATGAGCATCATACATTCTAGTGGATAGTAAACATAGTAAAAATTGGAGTAAAAATGTGTTGCTTATATCATTTGTCAAAGCCCTCTCTTGTATTGTGCAAAATGCTTATACATATGGTGTAATACTATCCAACATGGTATTTAGTTGCTCCAAGCTTTGGAGATCCAAGGAAGGCATTAATTCTTGTCAATGTGCATGTTCATGTACAATGTCATGAATTTTGTAATTGTGTAAACTATGTAAAATGTCCTTTGACTACCAAGAGCAAGCCAATCTTATGGTACTCCATTATGAATATAGAAGAACTACATACCATTGCCATGGGTAACTATCTCATCTATATTAGCACCCAAGGATGTGAATGCAAGGCTAGACTTGTACATGCGGGTTTGCTTGAGAAACCTTGTGCCATGTGGTTCAATGTTGGAAAGAAGTGATTCTACTTTGTAGGGCACTGCAATTTTTCTAATCTCTCAACATAGCAAGAACATAGGATAGCACATAGATCACCTCTAGTTGCACTCTAACTTCCATATTTTGGCATATACAATGTCAACACATTGCAATCACTTCACCGCCATCCTATCATCTGGGATCATTTTTGTCACTATCACTAAACCTTAGCAAGGCAATTGAAATATTTGATATTGTCAAACTTGCACGTCATTTAGATGTTGAACTTGTTGTGTCTCCGTCCAACTTGGATGTCCAATCTAAGTTGGATTTGCACTAGAGTGTGAGTTGGATTTTGAAAATGAAAGAGAAAACTACTTCAAATAGTCTTAAGACAAGTACAAGTATGATAGTACATATTGGGAAGCCATAGATAAATCTGCTTTTGGAACTACATTGATGGTATGTCAAAGAATCTTGGGAAGAAGGATAAAACTTGGAATCAAAAACTAATAATGAACCAACAACAAACACATGATATTATGCACTTATATCAAAAGGGTTTTATCAAGTGGTTTCACCCAAAAATATCATATTTAGGTCAACATATTGTCATGAAGATGGATCCATTCAACATTGAAAAGGTATATATTATCTATCATGTGTATATTGCTCCCCCAATAGTCCTAAGCAATAAGAAGGTTTATTAGAGTGATGAGGAGATTCAACTATTATCCCCTAATCCTTCAAGGGATTCATAAAACTTAACAATGCAAACTGCCTCAAATGGAAGGAAAGAACAAAATTCAAAACAAAAGTGAATAACACAAATTGACAATAAAATCCTCAACTCAACTTAAGCAAATAGAATTGGAAATTTAAAATACAAATCCTCAATTTTCCTCACCTTTATAATGGACCTCCTCATGGAGCAAGTTACAACTTCACAATATAGATTTACAAAAGTATACTCTCTAAGCTAACTAAGAGACTCCTTTGACAAGACTTGCCAAATCTCCAACCACAAAGCATGACATATCTTCCCATCTCTAGAATTGATAACATAAATTGACACTAAAATCCTCTCCTCAATAGAAAATTGAAACTGAAATTGAAGAAAAAAAAAACTTACCATTATGCATAGAAACAATGGCCAACTACAACATTGAAAGACATGATTCTTCAATAGGAATTGTTGATGGAATTCAACTCAAACATCCTCTTCTTTTCATTGATCATCTTGCATTTTAGTGGTTTCACTTATCCTTAATGCATTTCATTAAATAGAAACCTCCAAAATTAAGAGCATCATCTAGCAAGAAACATCACCTTATCAAAACCTATTTTCAACAAAAATCATAAACATTACAAGTTCAGATAGCACAAATATCATCTACGAGGAAAGCTATTCTATCACTTTCTGATAGACATAGATTTGAGTGCAATACTCAACTCTTGACCAAATCTTGCTTAGTTTTATGTCCATCCTTGACTCCTCTTAAAGGCTCTAGAATCATAAATCAAACATCAAAAGAGTTCATCATCTACAAAAAAAATCACCATGTTAAAGAACACTTGACACAACATTCATTTGATTGCAACTTATGGAAGTAGGAGCATCATTTAGCAATAAACCTCACCTTAAAAAAGCCTATTTTTGATTAAAATCATAGATATTGCAATTTTAGAGAGTGAAAATATCATCTACCAAGAACATTATTCTATCAATCACCAATAGACATAGATTCAAGTGAAATGCTCAACTCTTGACTAAAACTCCCTTTGTTCTCTATCCATCCTAAACTCCTCTTAAAGGCTTTGGAATCACAACTAGAAATCAAAAGAGTTCCATCATCTACTAGAAAAAATCACCATATCAAAGAACACTTAACATGACATTCATCAATTAGCAACTTTCTTAAGTAGGAGCATCACCTAGCAAGAAACATCCCCTTATCAAAGTTGATTTTCAATGAAAATCATAAACATTGAAACTTTAAAGAGTGAAAATATCATCTACCAAGAAAGTTATTCTATCACTTATTGATAGATGCAGATTTGAGTGAATTGCTCAAACTCTTGACCAAAAATTACCTAGTTCTTTGTCCATCTTAGATGCCTCTTAAAAGCTTTGAAATCACAAAAATCACCATATCATAGAACACTTAACATGACATTATCAAATAGCAACTTCCTAATGTAGGAGCATCATGTAGTAATAAACATCACTTTATCAAAGCCAATTTCCAACAAAAATCATAGACACTACAAGTTTAGAGAGCACAACTATCATCTACTAAAATTTTTTCTATCACTTCTTGATAGACATAGATTTGAGTGAAATGATCAACTCTTGACTAAAACTTGCTTAGTTCTTTGTCTATCCTAGACTCCTCTTAAAGGCTTTGGAATCAAAAATTAGACAACAAACAAGTTCCATCATTGACCAAAAAGATCACCACATTGAAGAACACTTAACACGACATTCATCAAATAGCAACTTTTAGAAGTAAGAGCATCATCTAGTAAGAAATATCACGTTATCAAAGCAGATTTTTAACAAAGATTATGGATATTGCAAGTTTAGATAGCACAAATATCATTTACCAGGAAACTTATTTTATCACTTACCAATATATGCAAATTCAAGTGAAATGCTCAACTCTTGACCAAAACTTGCTTAGTTCTTTGTCTATCTTAGACTCCTCTTAAAGGCTCTAGAATCACACATTGTACATCAACTCTTGATAGTACATAAATAGCATTGCATCACCACAAAATCAAGCAGATCAATGTCAAGCAAATTTCACTTTGAATATTTGCATTGAAATATTGAAATATAGTTCTCTTGAAGCTAGAGGACCCAATGTTTCACAAATCTATCTTGAATTGTGAATTTCATGACACCTTTGTGGAAATGATCTTGTACTCCTTTATCAAATGATCTCAAATTGCACTTGCTTGGATTAGATATGAATTTGAAACCTTAGGAGTGAGGATAGCTTCAAGGTTTAGCAAGCAAGTACTTGGTGCTTCATCTATGGTAAGAGAATTTGTGCAATTCTTTGTAGTTTAGGTTATTTTTTAAGGATTTATGCACTTTCTAGTGTTTCTAGAAGCACGGGCTAAGACATATTTGATAGTGAAAATGGACTTCATATAACATGATAGGCAATGATAATAGAATTTCCATAACAAAAGTAGTTTGGGGAAAAAGGATTTACCTATGCATCTACTCTAGATAGTAGGGCAACAATTTCATTTTAAAGGGTACTAAGATTGTGAACTCAATTTTTTACATCTAGGTGCGTAAAAAGAGGTGTGTTTTATTATTGGGGAACTATACTCTACTTGAGATTAATTTGAGTATTCTAAGGGATTCTTTCTCAAAGGAGAAAGGAGACTTGGACAAGGAACAAGCTGAACATATGTAACATCATAAAATTCCAAGAGATTCCTTTACAACATATAAATCAAGGGAAAGTCTGAATTGTCTTAAATCTTTAAAAAGTGGAAGCTTAAGGGGAAACTTGGATAGAGCAGAAGATGAAAGTCTCTAATCAAGCATCTCTATTGTTATAATGATGGTGAGTATATCTCAATGAACTTCACAAATAATTACTTTTGTGAGAAGGAAGGTATTTCTTATCAATTTCTCCATATTTAAGTCCTGACCAAAATGGTATTGATGAGTGGTTGGATAAGATAAGACACCATTGGAAAGTGAAAAAGTATCTTTTCAAGGACTCTACAAAGCCAAGCTTGCCCAATGAATTCTAGACCAAAGCTATCAATATGTTCTTGGTAATTTTTTAGTGAAGTATTAAATAAACATACAAATCTCCAAAGAAAAAGTAAAGGAATAATTCAAATAAATAATTTTGTTGATTATTTTTTGGCTTGGTTTTGTGAAAATATTGTCTATCAGCATAGACCACACTTGTTTATCATGTGCCTTGTAGTTAGATTGATTCTAAATGCTAAAAAGTCATACCTTGTCACCTAGAGCACATGCAAGATGTCCCTTAGTTATAATAGGATATTCCTATATGTTTTTTGGGAGACTTGTATTTTTATTTAACATTTCTCATTTTTACCTTATCAATGGTATTATTTGTAAGATTAATTTTGAGATATTGTACAAGTGGTATGCTAATTATTCTCTCTTGGGAGTTTTTGGTTGTTATGCAAATGCTTCCGTCTTTGAAGATCAAAGTACTATATTTGATAAGAAAGTTAATTAGAGTATTTTTCTTGGGTACCAAAAAGGTGTCAAGTGATATTAGCTTTGGGATGACGTTAAGCATAAGAATTTCATTGTTGGCAAAAAATCTTTCTTTTGATGAGATATCATCATTGGTATCATAGTCAAAGAAAAGGAGAAGTAGATCTTGATGAGAAAATTAGAAGGGAGGGTATTATTAATAGAGTGGAAAGGAAGAGTGAATATGATCATCAATCTCTTATTCTAATTTATGATGCTTCATAAAAGAGTGCTCCTAAATAAGCTCAAGCAAGGGGAGGCAATTGATGTACTAGAATTCATGTTTTGATTTATAATAATCTCAAAAAGCCCTAAAATCATATGCTTGGTGGCTCAATAAAGATAAAATTTATAAGCATATTAGTGGTGATGATTACAGAGAAGTATTAAATGTTGAAACTAATAAAGCATCCACTTATATAGTGGTCCTCAAAAATCATCCACTTATGTAGAGGTTATAGCTTTAGAAGGAAATGTGTATCAAGGCATGAATAAAGATATAAATTGTACAAGGATAATAACAACAAACAAACAAACAAACGACATCAATGAATATAAAGCCTCAAAGATCCAAGACATCGGGGCTAGAAAAGTTACCATAAAATAAGCAAGTTATTGATTGCAAGTGGATCTCCAAGAAGGATGTTGCAACAAAGCAAGAAAATAATATCTTAAGATTGGTGGAAAAGAGCATGACATAGAAGAAAATTGTAGATTGCTTTGAAAATTTTATCATTTGTAGTATTGCTAGCTACTATTTGATCACTTAATGTGCTTGTTAGTTAGTTTGATCTACAATTGAATCAAATGAACACTTTTGTATAGTTTATTGAAACAATTGATTTTAATGAGGTAATTGGAAGGTTTTATGAAGAAAGGAATCCAAGGAAGATGTATTAAGAAGCAATCAACTGTGGTATTTTTGCTACTAAATTAAGCTTATTATTTTATGCATATTGAGATGATGTATTTTTTATAATTAGTGATGTGGATTCAAACTATAACTATGCAAGAGACCAATGGAAGTCTATCTCCATACATAATTTCACTCTTGTGGGTATATATATGAGTTTAAGGTCCACATATATCTCAATCTTCTACTAAAGTTGAGTATCTGTAGCAAAAAAAGTTATGGGCAATTTGGCTCAATTAGGTTTAGGCTCAAAGACTTGGGTATCTTGCAATTATCCATAAATTTTTATTATGAAAGTAATGGTGTTTTATGTATTATATCAAATTTTATAGTGCAAAAGGGTGCAAAGCACATTTAAATCTGAAACTACTGAAATTGAGTAATTTGAGGTGGAGAACATAGAGTAATCGCTAGACTTAAGAAGGACTTTAGAGAGCGGATGGGATGGATGTCCCAGGAGGACAATTTCCTACACCTAGCTTTCCATTCTCAAACCCATTCCACATCAAGGCTATGTACATCCAGCGTGAGCAGATGAGGATATCGCTAGTTTATCACTTTGGTGTAGAATTCATGGACAGAGTGATGAACTCACCAAACCCGGTGATTCTACCTGTGGTGATATATGACAGAGAGTGGGATTTGACAATCTACATTCTATTATGATAATATGGATATGAATGTCCCAAATCCTCTCCCTTTCAACACTCAAGTAGAAATCCGTTATGTAGTGAGGCCAAAAATGATGTTTAGAGATTTTGTGGTTAGGAATTTTGGTGAGGAGTATTATCAACAAGTGATAGCTTTTGAGGTCCCAATGGTAGTTCCGATAGTTTGTGCGCCTTCCAGAGTGATTATATTGACTCTGTATTGAATTAGACATTAGCAATTGAGTGTTGCAGGAACCATGGATCCGCAATTGCAAGAGTTGGTGCAAGGAATGCAAGGGATGTTGAATGAATTTCAAGAGATCAAGATGACCATGGAGACATTACAAAGTCAAGTGCAGATCCTCAGGAATGATCAAGCCATGCAAGAAGAAGAGCCGTCTCAAAGCCTAGTACCTACGTCTGAAGTACTTGGAGAGGCACCCATGCCTACAAACCCTATCAACGATGAAGCCACATTGCTACTCCAGATGAAGAAGACTTGCAACATCAAGCCTTACAAGGGGCAGCGTATGATGGGAGTAGTGGAAAATTGGATCTTGAGAATGAATCAATATTTCCGATTGTTCTCAATAGAGATCACAGAGCATGTTGTAGGCGTGTTTGCATGTGGGTACTTGACTGATAAAGCCCTCACATGGTATGATGCTTGGGAACGATCCATGCTGGCAGAGAGAAAGGAGGTCACATGGACAACAATGCAAGAAAGACTACTGAAGAATTTCCAATCGATGGATTTTGTGCAAATGGCTCGAACCCGACTATGGGGATTGAGACAGAAGAATAGCATACAAGAGTATGTGGAGGTATTTTTGGATCTACAATTGCAATTACCGACATGAGTCCAGCAGAGGCTCTCGACAATTTCAAACAAGGGTTGAAAGAGCGGATTCACCAAGAAGTCATGGTGCAAAATCCTTACATGGTATTTGAAGCCATTGCTTGTGCGCAGAGAATAGCAGGAGCATTAGGTGGAGGTGAAGGAGTAGTTTCACCTCAACATTATCGAGCAGAAATGCCACACATGGGTGGACCAATACCAATGGAATTGGGCAACCTTTGATTCCGGGATTGAGGAGCACAACCGCTTCAAGGAGAGCGGGGACGGGTAGAAGAACGAAGAGATGGAGTCCCACGAAGAGAAGGGACTCAAGGAGAACAATGCCATTGTTACAATTGTGGCCGTATTGGGCACATATCTACCAACTGTCGCACTTGTTTCCCTAGAGGCCCTTGGCCTCCGTATAGGCGATCTTTGAACAACATGGAGAGGCACATTGAAGAGGAAGAGGTGGAAATCACTTCGGAAAACAAAGATCACCAATAAATGTACCTCGTGGCCTTACTGGCTCAATAAGGAAGCAGAGAAGCAAGGGAAGGAAGAAGAATAATGCACAAAGATCCTGAAAAGCAACCTCACAATTGATTGTTGTGAATGGAATCCTAGAAGGTAATCAAGTGAGAGTATTAATAGACCCAGGAGCAAGAGAGAATTTCTTGTCTCGCTTTGTTGCAATAAGATTGGGAATGGATCTAGAGAGAGATGGAAGTGAAGAAGTAGAGTTACCAAATGGGCAAACAGAGAGGATTGAATCATTACCTAGACAAGTAACCCTCCCTGTAGGAGAATATCAGGAAGTAATTGAGTGGCGAGTGATACAATTAGCTTGTTATGATGCAATTTTAGGCATGCCATGGATGGAGCCGTACAACGCTATGGTGGATTGGAGGGAGAAAGTAGTGAGAACCCACCAATGGTCAATCATTGGGGTTAAAGAAAAATCACACAGGCAGAAACTGCCTCTATATGTCGTAGGGACGGCAACTATCTATAAGACCGATAGATGTTTTATGGGTCTAATAAGAGAAGTCCAGAGTGCACAACTCGATGGAAGAATTCTTGAGAAATTGAAGGATGTGGTGGATGAGTTTCAAGATGTCTTTCTTGATGATCTACCCTCAGGATTACCACCAAAAAGGGGAGTTGATCACAAAATAGAGACACTCCCGGGAAAGACACCTCCTTGAAGGCCCCATATCGCCTATCACCTCATAAGTTAGAGGAGTGTAAGACTCAAATTGAGGAGATGCTACAAAAAGGGTTCATCCAACCTAGCGTATCACCATATGGGGCCCTAGTCTTGTTTGTGAAGAAGAAGGATGGTACAATGCGCATGTGCATTGACTATTGGGGTCTCAATCAGCAAACAGTGAAGAACAAATACCCCTTACCTCACCTAGATTACCTGTTTAATCAACTCCATGAAGCGAGATACTTCACCAAACTGGACTTGCGGAGCAGTTATAATCAAATCCAAATTGTAGAGGAGGATGTGTACAAAACTACCTTTCACACCAGGTATGGCCACTTTGAGTATCTTGTGATGCCTTTTGGCCTCACCAATACACTTGCCACTTTCATGAGTCTAATGAATGACATATTTCATCCATACTTGGATAAGTCTATTATTGTCTTCTTGGATGATATCTTAGTATATAGTAGCATGATGACAAAACACAAACAACATCTACGAGAGGTCCTCCAAATTCTGAGACAGAATCAGTTGTACACCAAAATCTCAAAGTGTGAGTTTGGCAAGTCTGAAGTAGACTACTTAGGGCATAGAGTAAGTGCAGAGGGCATTCAAGTATTGACAGATAAAATAGAGTTCATTCAAAAATGGAGTGCCCCAAAAGATCAGACTCAACTTAAGAGCTTCTTGGGGTTGACGGGATTCTATCGCAGATTTGTCAAGGACTTCTCCAAGGTTGCATAGCCTTTAACGACACTACTTGGCAAGGGGAAGAAGTGGACATGGGGAACGACACAAGAGTTGGCCTTTCAAGAATTGAAGGCCACCTTGCTACATGCACCAATCTTGAAGTGGTATGAACCAAAATGTCCAATCAAGTTGGCTACAGATGCATCAGGCGTAGCAATAGGAGCTGTCCTACAACAAGAGTGGCATGACGGATGGCATCCAATTGCATATTTCTCTCAAAAAATGTTACCGGTAGAGCGCAACTACCACACCACAAAACGAGAAGAGCTGGCCATCATTCTAGCAACCAAGCATTGGAAGCACTACTTGGGCAAGAAGGCATTTGTAATAGAGACAGACCACAAACCTCTAGTCTACCTCGAGACGCTGAAGGATCTATCTCGTCGCCAAATTTGGTGGGCAAAGTGGCAACAATGCTTCAACATGACAATCACCTACGTGGAAGGTAAGAAGCAACTTGCAGATGCATTCACCCGCATGCCAATGGCCAACAACTTGGTGGTAGAGGTTAAGATTAACCTTGAATTCTGGCAAGAGATTTTGGCTGCTACAAAAACTGATCCATAGATTGTAGAAGCACAATCATCCAAAGGTGTCACGAGCACCCAAGGACTCACCTTTCAGGATGGTAGATTATGGATCCCAAATGTCCCAAAATTATGCACCACCATTTTAGCGGAATGTCATGATTTGGTCATTGCAGCTCATGCCGGAGTGGATAAGACCTTGGATGCAGTCAAGCGCCATTACTATTGGCCCAAGATGAGCAACGATGTGATGGACTATGTGCATAGTTGCCTACTTTGTCAACAGAACAAAGCTTCTAATCAAGCTCCTGCAAGGCTCCTTCAACCTCTCCACACTCCTATCCAACATTGGGAACAAGTGAGTATGGATCTCGTCTGTGAATTACCCAAGACCACCTCAGGGTTTGACTCCATTGTGGTCTTTGTGGACCGGCTCAGCAAAATGATTCATATATGCCCTACCACCAAGGAGGTGACCACTCCACAACTAGCTCAATTATACTTAGATGCAATCTTTGCTCACCATGGCTTGTCTAGAGTACTCATCACCGATAGAAGCACCAAATTCACCAGTTTGTTTTGGCAAACACTCTTTGGTTTCTTCAAAATCAAGTTGGCCATGTCCACAGCTTACCACCCACAAACAGATGGCCAAATGGAGCGGGCTAATCGCACGATTGAAGACATGTTACGCGGCTTCACCTTAGAAGAGCAAGAGAGGTGGGACACCTTACTCCCGTTGGTGGAATTCGTTTACAACAATTCAGTGAATGCATCCACCTAGGTCACTCCGTTCTTCCTCATGTATGGTGAGCATCCCTTCACACCTTCTAGCTTGATGACAATCCGTCCAGTGGCTACCAAGGTCAATGCAATCAACACATTTGTTTCTAGAATCCAACAAGGTGTGGAGAGCACCAAGCACAGATTACATATTGTGCAAAATTGACAGAAGTAGTATGTTGATGCACACCGTAGGCACATGGAGTTCAATGTTGGGGATCAAGTGTGGCTATCGACAACCAACCTCACATTAGTTGGACATCGTAAGCTCAGACCTCATTTTATTGGGCCTTTCTTGATTCTTTGTCGCATCGGCGCTGTGGCCTATCACCTTGAGCTACCACCACACATGAAGATCCATCCAGTGTTCCATGTCTCCCTACTACGCAGATATGCTCCCCGATCAGACCAGGGTCATTCCACACAAGACATTCAACCTTGTCCGACACTCATTGATGGCATAGAGGAATATGAAGTGGAGTGGATTCTCCAAAAATGCCTATGTGGTACTTGCCATCCGCGGGTGGACTATCTAGTACAATGGAAATGTTACCCCCTCTATGAAGCCACCTAGGAGCCTGCCGCCAATTTGGCACATGCACCTATGTTGGTGCAAGCATTTGAGCAACAATTGCACAACGAGGATATTGCGTCTTAAAAGGAGAGAGGTCTGTAATACCAAGAGCTAGCCTTATGATCTAGATGTGAAATTCGGTCTAGTAACATCTAGAATGATGTTATACATGATGGTCAAAATAGATAAGATAGAAGTATCACCAAAAGAGTACTTCAACTAATAGGGTAGAAACCGAAATAGACTTGAGAACCTTAGAACCAGAAATAGACTTGAGAACCTTAGAACCAATAGCTAGACATATGATTTAAAGGTGAGAATTGGTTTGGTAACATCTAGAAGGATGTTACACATGATGGACTAAACAGATCAAAAAGAGGTATCACCAAAAGGGGACTTCTACTAATAGAGTAGGAATCAAAATATGTCTGAAATCTTTGAAGGCAATTTTGGAGGCCTAAACGGATGAATTAGACCTCAAAAATGTACAAATTCCTCCCTCCCCCCACAAAATAGAGGAAAGGCTGGCCAACAGTACCTTACTCACGTGATTTTGAGATTCCTACAGGAAGATTCCCTAAAAGATTCCTTCCGGTCAAAGCTTGTTTGACCAACCAGATAGGACCTAGACCAGACATGTCACCCATCCAAGTAAGTAATCCAAGGGTGGAGCTTGCTGACATGTCACCTATCTGTGTCCCTAATCCTATGGTGGAGCTTCCTTGGAGGAGATCCTCTTTATCTATAATAACAGAAGGTGCTCCCTTGGGGCATCGAATATTTGAGTGTGCAATCTGTGTTTTCTCTCTTCTATTGTCCTTGGAGTATTACAATATCTTCTTCTCTCTTAAGCCCATCCTTATATACTCACCAAACATACTACATTAAATACCATTGTAACTTGATTAAATCAATACTTTACTCTAAATTATGATATATATATATATATATATATATATATATATATATATATATATATATATATGATGAACCATATGTGGCTAGTCATATGTGCTTCACATTCTTGGATTTAGATACCTCTAACTTAGGTTTTACTAACATAGCTAGTTTTAACTAGCTTAAAAATATGTTACTAGAGACTAATGTGCACCCTCAAATATTATAGTGCAAAATTTATTGATTTTGCACATGTAAGCTAATCTATTTTATTAGTTTCTTTCCAAAAATTGGTTGACTATGGCTTAGTGTAGTCTTCCAAGGATAAGAGACCAAAAAAAGAAACACAAGAGAAGAAACACAAACTTCACACTCAATCCTCTGATGCTCCTAAGGAGCACCTTGACTGTATTTTATAGCAAGGAGAATTCCTCAAAAGAAGCTCCACCCTTGGATCAAGTACATGTATAGGTGACGTGTCAACAAGCTCTACCCTTAGATTAGTTGCATGCATGGGTGACATGTCAGTTCTGATCCTGTCTGGTTGGTCAAACCATCTTTGACAAAAGGAATCTTTAGAGAATATTACTATAGGAATCTCCAAATCACGTGAGTGAGGTACTATTGGAAAGCTCTAGATGAAACAAGCCAAAAGGGAGAAAAAAACTAGCCTTTCCTCCATTGAAGGGGAGGAATCTGCACCATTTTTAGGCCTAATTTATCCATTTAGGCTCCCAAAATTGACTAAAGTTCAGGCTATTCTTAGCTCCTACCCTATTAGTAGAGGTACTTTCTTGGTGATACCTCTATCTCATCTACTAGTCCATTATCTATAACATCCTCCCATATGTTGTCAATCCAATTTTCACCTCTAGATCATATGTCTAGCTATTGGTATTACATTTTCAAGCTATTTTTGACTCTTGCTCTATTAGTAGAAATACTCTTTTTGTGATATTTCTATCTGATCTACCTAGACCATCATACCTAAAATCCTTCTAGATGTTACCAAGTAGATTTTCATCTCTAGATAATATATATAGCTATTTGTATTACACTTAGTTCTATTTAACTCTAGAGTATAAAGAAAAAGCTAGGTTTTAGTTCTACCTACTACAAGTTTTTGTACATATAATTATAGAGATGATCTTAAGGCTAGAGTCAAGGAGAGGTTTGTTAGGTATTAAATTTGCCTTTTGGACTACTTGTGGTTATTAAAGTTATACATTGAAGCAAAGAATATTTAGTAGTTATCTTAGTGTGATATACCTTGAAAATCTCCAACATGAGACTCATTCTAGATAATTTTGTATAGGAAAGATACTACAAGAGAAAGAAGATATGGATCATAGATATTAATGTAAGTATTGCTGTAGTATATTTTCATTCAAAATGATCTTCTCTTGGCCATGAAAATAGTCCAAACAGAATGAACCATGTGCATTCTATGTAATCTCATGGAGAATCTTGTTCTTGTTGAGTGATTTAGATGATCTTGATTGTATAAAATTCTAATAGAATAGTATCTCACATACTAATTGCCAAATTGCACCAAAATCAGCCATTAGTATTAGTTAGTTATGAAGGATCAAATACTAGAATAAGTATCATAAACAAGGAGATATACCAAGAACTTGGAATAAGTCATTTAGTACAAAATATGCATATAAGATTTAAACTCCAAGTAACCAAGTTTTGAACAACTTCTACAAATTTGAAAGAATAAAATTTGAGGATAAGCTATTTTCTACTTTACATTGAATGCAATGTTTAAAAGAGATAAAAGAGTTCAAGAAAAACAAATTTGCATGAAAGGGATATATTTTAATTCAATTTCAATAATTTAATTGTAATTGTAAATACAAATTTTGTGCTTACTTTACAATATATGATGTTGTGATTTTCCAAGGGTTGATTACTTAGTTGTAAGTCTCTTCATGTTTTGACTTGCACTCTCAAGTATTGTGTTTGATTCAAATTCAAAGTAAGAAATCAATGGTCGTGTTTGCTTGTACATGTAGGAAATATTATGGAATACAACAAAGATAAAAACCAATCAAGGAAGAGAAAAGATGATCTCTTGGGCTTATTCAAGTCAACCATAAGGGTAATGCCTCAACATACTATAGTTGATTTCATATTATAATATCTCCCCAAGTAGAATTGTGTAACATACAATACAAGCATGCATAAACAATTGCCAAGCTTGGGTTCATTGTGCCATCATGATTTGAGAGGTGGCATGGCACACAATTGTGCTTATGATCCTTCCAAATAGCACCATCATGTCCTTCCAACATAAGAACTTTGAAAAGCAAATGCTCATACACTATGAGGATAATGCAACTTATAGTCACATCAAGAGTTGTTGGTGTAGTTTGTTGTAGGTACACATATTGCCCAAATGAAATGGATAGATCATGGATATTTAGCATCAATCTCTAAAAGTGGCATAATATAAGGTATCTCTTTGTTGAGAAATTGCTAAGTTCTCAAAAGCCATCAAAACTATCAAAAGATCTCTTCATATTCAAACATGTGCTAATCATATAATGTGCTAATATACATTTGGTCAACCAAGTCCAAAACTACTATAACCTCATGAAAAATGACTATTTAAGTTAATTTGAAAGAAGTAGGGAGAGAAGGATGCTAAGGATGCTTGCTAGCTAAACTGATAGCCCATAACCAACAAATGTAACTAGAGATCCTATTTTCCTACCTGGCCTCTCCATAAATCATATTTATGTAATCTTCTCTTTGCTACCAAAAAAACTCATGCTACTAAACTATTTGCCTCAAAGTGATCTTAAGATTTAGTATGGTGATGAATCAAAGCCTTGTCACATAACACCTAAAACTCTCACACAAACTTTATACCCTAATCAATCAAGACCTTGGCTCATGCAACCAAAAGACTAAGAACCCGATCCAAGAACAAATAATTTATCCCTTTGTTGGACTTATTGAGAAATACCACCAATTCAATCCACTTGGACAAGTGCTCCACCATAGCCAAAACATACAAATTATGTCTTACAATCAACAATAAATTTCCAACAAAGTCCAAACTCCAATGATAGGTAGTGGATGTAACTATGATGTAGGAGTATTAAATGACTCTCTAACTCAGCCACAAACCACACATCTAGCAACAAATTTCTGCATATTGGTCTAAATATCATGAATAGCAATCTAATCCTTGGTGGTATGGTCATAATTGAGGAATACTAGTTTATGGAGGCCAACCACCAATAATGCTAAAGTAAGTTATAAGTCAAGTTTACTAAAAACAATTGTAGCTCCTCATGAACACATTGTAGCAATTTTGGTCTTTGAGATAAAGGTAGTACTACATGTACTCTATTATCCTCTCATACCCAAAGAAAATATTTTCCCTCTAATCTAAACCACTTGGCTTGTTGAAGGACACAATCTCTCTCCTTGGCACAAATTGTTCCATTCATAATACCAATGCAAAGATGGTCCATCACCAAGATAACATCATGAATATCTTGCTGACCTATACTAATATTTCCACTCTCTACATCTAAG
This sequence comes from Lunularia cruciata, assembly GCA_948567375.1. Classification (NCBI taxonomy): domain Eukaryota; kingdom Viridiplantae; phylum Streptophyta; class Marchantiopsida; order Lunulariales; family Lunulariaceae; genus Lunularia; species Lunularia cruciata. The sequence goes on along the minus strand of OX419755.1, from coordinate 37,879,222 downwards.
ACCTTAACAACTTCTCTTGTTTGTATTGATGGAGGTACCACCAAAGCCTCAATCAACATTCACAAAAAAGCAAATTCATGCCAACCAGGTATAATCTTCTCATTTGCCCCACCATTCCACATGCTTCTATTTGATAATGTTGGCTAGTACCTAGGTTTCTACTCAGCTCATCTACATTATAATTCATTACTCTAGGTTTCTAAAAAGTTGTAAAATCATAACCTATAATGTAAGTTTCCCTAAAAGCTTGTCAAACTCCATCAAGCACTTCAATGGTTGATAATCAATGATGAGAGTAAAAGGATTTCTGAACAAGTACTATCAGAAATGTGTTATTGTCCACATTAATATTATATAATCTCCTCATATGAGTTATACTTAGCCTCAAATGAATTGTTGGAACAACTTGCTCCAATCAATATGAACTTGGAATGAGCATCCTTTGATATGTAACACCCATTGGAGCATGTATGCATTATTGGGCTATTTAGTTTGGTATTGTGAGTAGTTGAAGATATTGTTTATGAGGAGTTTATCCAAGCTTCTATATTAATCATGATTAGCTAGAGTTAGTCATAGCTAAGATAGAGGTGACTCTACTTAGGGAAAGGTGAAAGATTGAGCACCACTGCTTTGGATTCTAGTGTATTGACTTTATATTATTCTTAGATGTTTGGCTTTGAGGAAAGAGTTGAGAACTCTTGGCTCCACAAGATATTTTGATTTATATTTTTCTATAGCCCAAAGATAGCCCATATGAAAGAATCCTTGACTTAGTTGTTGGCTCAAGATAAGATCACATGCTTAGGAGATTGTTCCCATGAGTTTGGATATTAACTTATACTTTTGATTTTATATGATTTTTTGCCTAATAACTTGAGGTATTATGGTATTTAGTAACTTTGGTGTATAACTATTTCACAAATATATAAACCAAGGGTGATGAGGTACTCATCATCCTTTCATTTGTAACTATTTCTCTCTCATTGAACTCTGTAGTGAGCAAGGACTTGATTCTTGGAGGAGTATGATGGAGTTGGGGTTCTTTGCCTTCTTAGTCCATGGTGCTCTAATTTAACGGCCATAAGAGATTCATCTTAAGTGAGTGATAGACTAGCTCACAGTTTTGGTTATATTGCCAAGATCTCTCTAGAAGGTAGGATACAATTCTACATATAACTCTATATAGGCAAAGAGACAATGAGAGCTCAATTGGAAAGAATATTAGGAGAGGAGAGAGGTAAACTTATGTTAGAAAACCTGTACCCATTTTTGTATTTTTTAGGTCATCATAATTTCATTAGATGATATTCTACATCTTATAAACATGAGAAGATTTGGAGAGATTGTGTGAGGTAGATTGTAGATTTTGGAGATTATACTCATTTTGTGCAAAACATCTTATTTGAGATCTAGACTTAGAAATTTTATAGATAATAGCTTGTTCATCTTTAAGTTGAGATACTTGGAATTATTAGGAGAGTCCCTACACACACCAAGCTAGAAATTTTGGAAATCTCAAGGTAAACTACTCTTGAAAATTGCATGTTCTCTAGAAATTGATATAGAGATCACCATTTTTGTAGGAACTACTCTAAAAATTTGTAAGAAAATTTGATGGTAAATAGTCTACCTTCTAGCTCAAAAATTAAAGAGAGGTCATTCCTATAGAGAGAGGTATGAATTTCTAAAGTGATGAGGATAGTTTTCAGACCAAATCTGAAATATGTATGCTCAATAGAAAGGTGCTTAGGCCAAATGGCTTGATGAAAAGGACTAAAATTTTATAGAGAAGGATGCCTTGTGGTGTTGATCAGGTGAGAAATATTCCAAAGGAGTGGGAATTGTCATTTAGGAGAATTGATAGACATTGTGAGGAGAGGTCATGTCTAGGGAGTTGAGTCCTCATATATGAAGAGATTGAGAATGGCCAAAAGTATATTTGAGTGTTTAGAGTCATCTTGGGAGAATGGAAGGCCATCAAGAGTGGAAGTTGAGGTTATGTAAGGTTCCTCAAGGGATTGAAGTGATATTAGTGGCTGATTTGAAAAAAGAAGAAGTTTAGAGTAGTATTTGAAGAGAGTTTTGAGAGGATTCAAAACCCTTCACCATCTAGAGGAAAGAATTATTCTAAATGCTTCTTACATAAAGAGAAGAGACACAAGGCAAGTTCATGTCCATTGAGCTTTGATAGTAAGAAGTTAAGAGAAAGGAGAGGCGTACTTGAATTTGGATTACATGTTTGACCTTCTTCACCAAGATTGGAAGAGAAGAGATCTAGGACAAAAGACTTGTGTGAGGTTTTTGGAGTAGAAAGACTTCCAAAGAGTCATGAATGTAGAGTAGCAATAAAATTTAACTTATGGATAAATTATCTATTAGGGTAATGCATATCAATGCACTACAATTTGATCATGTCATGGAAATCTTGGAGCAACCTGAGCCCTTAATGTTTCCTATAGTCAAAAAATCTTAAATGATATTAATCATGTTTGTACTCTATTAGTTACAAGATGAGAGAGAAAAAATAGAGAGACAAGAGAAATAGAGAAAGGAGAAAGGTAGTGAGATACTAAGTAAAGGAAACTTCTGATTTTCTTTGGTAAGGATAGAGAAGATGTGGAGACCTCAAGAGAGCTTGTATAAGAAATAATGAGAGGAAGAAAAATGAGTGGACATCATTACTACCAGATTTTGTTGAAAATGTGGCTCTTACACGATAAGTCAAAATACAAGAAGAAAGAGAGGAGTGATGACCATGACGAGTCTTTAGAGATTTTGACTATTAAATTATTGAAAACTTTCTCTTCAATGAAATTTATGAGAGATTGATGAGTGAGGTTACATTTTTCAAGCAAGGAGATGGAGAGAAACTGAAAGCTTATGCAAAAAGAGTGGAAAAGTTAGAATCCGGGTTCTGCATAATATTGAGGAAGAGTGAGGATGATATGGAAACTACTATGATTGGGATAGGAGCCATGGTCACCAAGAATTTTGTGGGAGAGTTGAAATCACAAATTCAAAGCAGATAGAAGACCTATGAGAAATCTTCTTCCAAGGTAGAAGCTATCAAGATTGCAATTTGTGTGGAGGAGAGTTTGGAAAGGGATGAGAGTGATTTGGTGGATGAGGAAGTTTTTCTTCCTCCACAAGTCTACAAGTAGGGTGGGGCTTCAGATCCTTTGGTAGAAAGGGCAGTACCACAATAGTAGTTGCTCTAGTTCTTGCACTTCTGTCAAAAGACCCACTTCAAATTATCACTTGCAGATCTGAAGATCAATGTAGTACTAACTATGGGAGTAGAGAGAGATGGGTCAAAATTTTGGGAGAGGACCTAGGGGTTATGGGAACTAACCATATAGAGGAGGCCAACAAACCAATAATTTCAATGATAAAAATTGTGTTGTGGAGGTAGAGCTCACATCCAAAAAAATTGCCCAAATTCTACTTATCATGGAAGAAGGGGTTATGAGAGAACCAATATAGAGAAGGAGAGAAATGATGAAATTCAAGCAACTCTTATGCAAATAGAGGTAAAGGGATAGCATCCATAGATATTATGGAGAGCAAGTATCAAAAGGGGATTGCTCAAACTCCAAAGGTCTTAACTTGGAGTTTTTGGCACAAGAGAAGAATAGAACCAATTTGCAAACAATGTATATTCTTATCAAGGATCCTCTCCTAGCAAAGATAGTCTTATGCCTACTAGAAGTAATCACACCAATACTTCAACCTCCTCAACAACAAAGACTCAAAGGAAGAAGCTAGGGATGGATTATTTCTTTATCTTAAAGCAACCATGGGACTACAATGTGTTGGAGGATGTTGGTAGTCACAAGGTTAACATCACAATAGGCCAACCAATTGCTTTAAATCCTACTTTGAAAAGTAACTTAGAGGTGGTTTGAGTTCTATAAGGAGAAAGAGAAAGAAGAAAGCAAAAGCTCCAATATCAATGGAGGTTGGTAGACTAAACTAGCACCATGGGAGGCTTGTAAATATGCCTCCAAGATTGATGTGAAAATGAATGGTCACAACATCAAAGATACATTGGTTGATGGAGGATCTAAAATGAATGTCATGTCAAAGAGGTTGATGAAGAAGTTGGGTATGATATCCTCCGGATCTTCACCATTTGTGGTGAGCATGGAAAAAAAACAACAAGTTTAACTAGTGGGTATGATGTACAAGGTGGTAGTATCAATTATGGGAGTTCAAGATCTCATGATTTTCCTAGTCTTGAAGGATTGAAACTATGATTTGCCACTTGGGAGACCATGGTTGAGAGAAGCCCATATAATTGATTAATGGCTTAAGGAGTACTTGAGAATTTGGCCATCAAACCATCGGGTTACAATCCCCATAACCAATATCAACCACACTTCATATTTAAATACATTTCTTCTTATTGTTGAGAATTAGTTCAAAAGAAGGGGATTTGGGTGTGAATACAAGTATGGAAGAAGAGACCTCATAATAGAAGGATGACTTTGTATTTAATTGAGATGTGTATCCCTTGTGTGCCATGGATTTTATAACAAATGTTGAGGTTTTGAAAGACCTTGATAAATCAGTATTGACACTTGAGGAGAAAGAGAGTAGATTATCTACCTTCTGAAGAGAGTATGGTCCAAATGTTACCAAGGAGGAAAAGGTAAGATTTGAGGAGACTTTTCACAAGTTTATCCATGTGTTTGCTTTCAACTACAAGGATCTCGAGAAATTCACCTTGGAAGAACACCAGATAGAGATGGAGTCACATCCAAGATCTATGTGCCAAAAGCAATGTCATATCAACCCACCAACAGCTTTGATTGCAAAGGAGGAAATTGATAAACTCAAGAAGACTAGGTTTATATTTGAGGTGGAGAATTGAGAATGGATGTCTCTAATTGTGATTTTGAAGAAGAAGAATGGTAAGCTTTAAGTATGTGCTGATTACAAGAAGCTCAGTGCTATTACCAAGAAGGACTACTACCTTTTTTGATTCATTGATGAGATCTTGGAGGAGGTTGTGAGTCATGACAGATATATTTTTGGAGATAGTTATAGTAGGTATAATAAAATCAAAATTTCACCAAAGCATCAATAACCGACCATGTTCACCACAACTTGGGCTTTCAAAGTCACACCATTTGGATTTTGTAATGCTCTAGCCACATTTCAATGGTTCTTGAACAAGGTATTTGAACCTTTCATTGGCAAATTTGTGTGAGATATTTCATTTATGACTTTTGTGTCTATGGGAGCAAGGAGGAGCACTTTGAGCACCTGATCAAAGCTTTGAAATGCTTGGATGGAAGCAAATGGTGGAAGCAAATGGTAGAATCAAATGCATCACTCAACCCAAAGAAGTGCATCTTTAGTTGTGAAGAAGGTCTACTTTTGGGGCATATAACTTCCAAGAATGGAATAAGAGTGGATCCTAAAAAGATAGGGAAATCTTAGAGCTTCCATTCCCTTAAAGCTTGACAAAGTTCTGCCAATTATTGTGGATGGTTGGATATTATAGTAGATTCAACTTCTTATTTTCCAACAAGGCTTATGCATTGACCATTTATATGAAGAAGGGTATAAAATACATGGAGATTTTGAAAGACAAAGAGGTTCTCAAAATTTCTGAGGAGCTAAAGCAATCCCTTGATATAACTCTAATTCTTGCTAAACCTGATTAGATTAAACCTTTCATCCTTTACATTAATGCTTCTAATGTAGCTATAGGATGCACTCTTAGTCAACTAGACCAAGATAGCCATGATCATCTAATAGCTTATCTTAGTAGCCAAATGGTCTTGGTAGAGAGAAACTATTAAGTCATATAAATAGAAAGGTTAGCAATATTTTTTGATCTCAAGAAGTTTTGACACTACTTGATTGGAAGAGAAGCCACTATTTTCATAAATCACAAGGTTTTGAAGTACATCTTCAACAAGCCTAATATAATATATATATATATATATATATATATATATATATATATATATAAAATAGAGGTGAGGTTAGTAAGGTGGATGATACTCTTGCTTGAGTATGATTACACCATGGAGGATAGGCTAGGAAAGAAACATGCACATGTTGATTTGTTACCTAGGCCCTATGATCATGATGGAGTTGAGCCAATAGATGATTCCTTCTCCAATAAAGAGCTCACTACAATCTCAATCATTCCAAGAGGTTCCAATGGAGTACAAAGAGATTATGGACTTTGTTACAAAAGGTAACTATCCGGATGGGATGCATGCTAGGAAGAAGAAGGCTCTTGCAGCAAGATATAGACCTTACACCATGGTGGAGGATATACTTTTTCACCAAGGAGTATATGGTCTACTTTGAAGAGCAATGGGTTTATCTTACTCATGAAGGAGTTCCATGATGGTTTGTGGTATGGAGGTCATTTTGCAAGAAAGGTGACTATTTTCAAGATTATAGATGCAAGTTACCATTGGAGGGGGATTTTCAAGGATTATCTTGATTATTGCAAAATTTGTAATGTTTGTTATGCTTTTGCTAGAAAGCCTACCTCCACTCCACCTCCTAGATTAAGTCCATTGCTAGGGCCTTTTTAGAATTGAGGAATTGACTTGTAGGTCCTCTCAATAGAACCTCAAGGAATAATTGGTATACTTTTATATTTACTAATTATCTTACCAAGTGGTTTGAGACTAGATCATTGAGAGATAAGAATGAAGAGGAAGTTGGTAAATTTCATCATGAATACATCATCATTAGGTTTGGTTACCATTGGGAGTTGGTTTTGGATAGAGGAGAAGAGTTTAAAAGAAGTATTTCTACAACCATGCTATGAAATTTCTCTATTCCACATAGAGTGACCACATCATATAAGCCAAACTCCAATGGCTTGGCAGAGAGAACCAATCAAATCTTGTGATGATGTTGGCCAAATATGCAAAAATGAAGAAGGTTAAATATCATTAGGACAAGAGGATTGATGCGGTTCTCTAGGAGTATATGACAACTATGAAGACATCCATGGGATAATCTCCATTTCATTTGGTATATGGTATTAAATCTACTTTACCTATTCACTTTGATCTTCTTACTTTTCAAAGTATACATAAGAAATTGAAGTAGGCAGAAGGAGGTGATGCAAAGAAGTCAAGGAAGGGTTAACTCATGGAATTAGAGGAGGCCAAAGTAGTTTTTATGGTTCAAGTGGAGCAAGCCCAAAAGGAGAGCTATGACAAGGAGCAAGGCAAGAAGAAAGTGGAGCCTTTCAAAGAAGGTGATTGGGTAAATTTTTTTTATTCCATTTGATTCAAGAGAGTGCAAAGAAGTATTTCCTAAATACTTTAGACCTTTCATAGTGGAGAAGGTGTGGGGTTTACAATTACACTTATGATCTCATAGAATTGGTAAGAAGACACTTTGATAAGATTAACCATGATAAGTTAAAGTTGTATCATAGAGTGTAAAAGGACTTTCACTCCAAGTATAAAGTGAAATATTATTGAATATTGAGTATAATGTAACACACTTTGGTGCATGCATGCATTATTGGGATATTTAGTTTGGTATTATAAGTAGTTGAAGATATTGTTTATATGGAGTTTAGCCAAGCTTCTATATTAGTCATGATTAGCTAGAGTTAGTCATAGTCAAGATAGAGGTGAATCTACTTTAGGGAAAGGTGAGAGAGTGAGCAACACTGTTTTGGATTCTAGTATATTGATTTGGTATTATTCTTAGATGTTTGGTTTTAAGGAAAGAGGAAAGAGTTGCACACTCTTGGGTCTTGTAATACTAGTAACTAGACATATAATCTAGATATGAGAATTTGCTTGGTGGCATTTGGAAAGATACTATATATGATGGACTAAGTAGATCAGATAGAAGTATCACCAAAGAGTACTTCCACTAATAGGATAGGACCCAAAAATACCCAAAAAACTTTAGAGCCAATTTTGGAGGCCTAAACAGAAAAAAAAATCCTTTCTATTTCCTTGAAATGGAAGGGATCTTGCTCCATGGGCAAAAAGCTTAGCCTTCTCTCCCTTACTATTTTTCTCATCAAGAGCTTTCCAATGGTACCTCACCCATGCAATTTTGAGCTTCATATAGGAAGATTCTCTAAAGATTCCCCTTGGTCAAACATGTTTGACCAACCAGATAAGACAAGGACCAACATGTTACCCATCCAAGCAACTAATCTAAGAGTGGAGTTCACCAAAATGTCACCAATCCACGTATTTGATCCAAGAATGGAGCTTCCTTAGAGTGGATCTTCTTTACTATATAATAAAGACAAGGTATTTCTTTGAGGCATATGAGTATTGAGTGTGAAGCTCTGTGTTTGTTCTCCTATGTTTCTCTTGGAGGTTCTTTGGTCCTTAAAATATTACAAGTCCACAAGCATTTTTGGTTTATATTTTTCTATAGTCCAAAGATAGCTCATATGAAAGAATCCTTGACTTAGCTGTTGGGTCAAAATAAGACCACATGTGTAGGAGATTATTCCCATGAGTTTGGATATTTGCTTATACTTTTGACTTTATATTTGCCTAGTTACTTGAGTTATTATGGCAATTAGTAACTTTGATGTGTAACTATTTCACAAGTGTATAAACTAGGAATAAGGAAGTACTCCTCATCCTTTTATTTGCAACTATCTTTCTCTCATTGAGTTCTCTAATGAAAAAGGATTTAATTCTTGGAGGTGCCTTGGAGTTTGAGCCTTGGAGGAGTATGATGGAGTTGGGGTGCTTGGTGCGGTAATGTAATTGCCATAAGAGGTTCATCCTGAGTGAAAATTGGGCTCATAGATTGGTCTCTTGAGGATACAAAAGAATATCAATATCTCCTTGAGCTCTATAAAAGCTTTCTCTTGCTCATCTCTCCAATGCCACTCATGTATAAGCTTGGTAAGCTTAGACAAAGCCTTGGTAGTATACTAAGTCCTTCAAAATCATAGTAATAAAATTTCACAAATCCAATGAATGGTTGTATCCTAGTCACATTTGTAGATCAAGGAATACTTGTAATAGACCCCACTTTTGTTGCTAAACACTAAATCTACTAAAGTAGATAGTGTGGCCCAAATACTCAACCTACTTTAAGAAGAATTGGCACTTCTTAAGATGCAATTGAGTCTATGAGATCTCAATCTCTCAAACACCTCTAATAGATCTCATGCTCTTCCACAATTAAGTTGTAGACCAAAATGTCATCAATATAGTATTTAGTTAAATCCAATCCTACTAGGATCTTATCCATGACTCTATAGAACTTAGCAAGAGCATTCTTTAACTCAAATAGTAAAAATCACCATTGATATAATACATCCTTGCCATGAGGATTGATTTCCTAAAATGTTATCTTGTCCTCCTCCTTGGTTGGTAAATGATGGTAATCTACTCAAAGATCCAAATTACTAAAGACCTTTGCATGCCTAATCATATCAAATATTGCTTCTAGGGTAAGCATATCATATTGATTAGCCATAGTTTATCAATTCATAAAAATAGTAATCTCCACTTATCTACCTATCCATGTAGTTGTTATGCATATCTTTTTTGGTTGGCATCATTGTGGTTGAAGAATATTCTCAATGTGAGATCCCCACCAAACCAAGGTGAAAAAGGTCATGATTCCTACTCTAAATCAAGGTCCACTCTATATCACTATATCTATAGGGATTCTAAAAATTTGTACATCATTGGTCAACTCAATCTAAATCCCAAGTCCTTTAAGAGCATCCAAATCCTTCATATTGAAGACCAAACAACTCTTATAGTACCTCAAGAACCTACAACATCTTAGTCTCTCTCCTCTTGCAAGCTTGTTGTAGTGTACACTCTTTCATGTTAATTGTTCTTTATTAATTTCAAATTAGTTTGTGAGGAAGCACTAGTATATTCTCCATTTTGATAGGAAAACCTATAGATATAGTGTTCCTTGAAGTTATGCCTCCCTAGCCAACAACCCAAATGATAAAATCTAGGTAGGAGGAATATCATAAGGAAGAATGCAAGAAATTGATTGGGACCAAAGGGTGCTTTGTCAGCTTGCTTGTCTCTCACTCAGGATGAACCTCTAATAGTTATTATGGTAGTGCACCATGGACTAAGGAGGAAAAGAACTAACTTCACCCATACTCCACTAAGGCTAATACTCCAATACTCAAACCATTGCTCACTAGAGAACTCAATGAGAGAGAGATAGTTGCAAATGAAATGATGATGAGTACTTCCTTATCAATAGTTTATATACTTGTGAAATAGTTACGCACCAAAGTTATTAATTATTGGAGTAGCTCAAGTTACTTGGCTAAAAGTCAAATAAAGTCTAATGTCTAAAAGAATATTCATACTCATGGGATTATTCTCCTAAGCATGTGGTCTTATCATGGCCCAACCACTAAGTCAAGGATTCCTTTACATGGGCTATCCTTGGACTATAGAAGAATCCAAAACAAAAGGCTTGTGGGTACAAGAGTTCTCAACTCTTTCCTCGAAGCTAAACACCTAAGAATAATACCAAGTCAATACACTAGAATCCAAAATAGAGGTGCTCATCTTTTCCACTTCCTCTAAAGTGAATTCCTTTCTATTTTAGTTTTGACTAACTTTAGCTAATCATAACCAATGTAAAACTATCCTTTAACTCTATATAAATAATATCTCTCAAGTACTTATAATACCAAACTAAATATCACAATAGTCCATACATGCACAAATGGGTGTTATAGCTCAAAGGCAAATGGTTTGGAAGAAACAAACTTTGGCCCAAAGATCTCCATAAAAAATGACTTTTGGCTTGGAAGCACCTTGCCCGATAATTCAAACTTAGTTGAATAAGCTTGCTCTAGCTGCACTTCTTTCTGGACCCAACACATGGCAAGCACCATACTCCAATTTGAATGTCATGCCAACCAATGCAAGGACAACCATTCCAATTCAAGAAGGATGGTTCAGTTTTTGAGAAGGACTATTTGCATTTGGCCCAATGCCCACATTGGAACACATACCATTGAGGAAAGTGATGGTGTGCATGTGAAAGTAGTACTCTGCATTGAATGAATGACAAGGAAGAAGGACGACCCAACCACTTTTGTTAAAGAATCACTAAAGGCTTTGCCTATAAAACAAAGTGGGGAATGACCATTTCTACTTTTTGCATTATATGTCATTGTTTAAGCACAATCAGATCTCAAATATGATTATTTGCTATTGTAGAATTCTAGTTTTGAAACCAAACCAACCTTTGCTTTTGTTTCTATGCACATGACAGAATAGTTTTTTTCAAAAATCCATGAAGAAAGCTCCCAAATCCCAACAATGAATGCTAGGGCAATGTATTGTAGGCAAGAGTTGATTTAGGGCAAACATATGATTTCTTGCTTTGGGATTGCAATGCAACAGATTTTGAAATCACCCATGAGACAATGAGTAGAAAGAAGAAGAATAGTGGAGATATGAGAGAGAATCCCATGGGCTGGTCAAAGGAGCATGGGAAGAATATCCTTGGTCCGGATGTAGGTCCATCAAGAGTAATGACAATCGATACCAAGTTCTATGATCAAGAGCTGATCCAAGAGATTAAGGATACCTTTGGGGAACCTTGCAACTGCAGAAATGGTTGGCAAGTTCTCAACTATGGAGACCTAGCTCAATGAGCAATTGTGAAAGAAATTGTGAACTTGTTCTATAACAAATGGACAAAGTTACTTAAAAAATACCCAATTTGTCTTCTTCCACAAGATAAACAAGGATGAACTTGTGAATTGGGCTTGCAAGTTCTACTAATAGACCCAAACCATTCCCAAAGAACTTATAGGCCCAAACCATTCACAAATACTTCTTGGGGGAAGGAATAGCTACCTACCTAGCCCCATTTGCAATTCATTCCTACATGAAGAGGAGCGTAAGAGATTTCCAAGTCACTCTCCTACTATGGATTACTTTGATTCTTGATCCCAAGAGAAGTAGATGATCAAGATATATCAAGAAGTGGATGAGGAATTAGCCAAGATAGGAAACTTTGTGGTTATGGATGAAGAGGTGGTGATTACCAAGACAAAGAAGAAACAAACACCACCAGCCAGGCCGTCATACCAACCAAGAAGAACCCTCCAATCATCAAAGTGACCTCCAACACCAAATGAGAAGAAGAAGCTAGTTTGGAAGAAGAGACTTAGGAAGAGGAAGAAGGTTCCTCACTCTATAGTCCAAGGAGGAGGACCATGAAGAAGAAGAATAGTTCAAGGATGCCCAATTTACCCTTGAACCACAAGTGACAGAAGAGGCCAAAGAAGTAGAAGATAGAGGAGAGCAAGTAGATGAAGTGCATGAGGAGATACCTAGACCATAACCTAAACCCCTTTGCCCCACTCCTCAATCCCTATCTTTGGAGAAGAGAGGGAAGAAGGTTAGGCACTTTGAAGGAGAGGAACTTTAGTCCAAGGACAAGAATAAGGCCAAACATGAAGAAGAGTTAGTTTTCAAGGCATAAGAAACTCTAGTAGAAGAAGCAAAAGTCTTTGCCTTGCAAGAGAAGGAGGAAGGATCAAGCCAAACCACCACCAGCCAAGTTTTGGAAGGGACCTCACTTTGTTAATCATTTGGTGGGGGCGGTTTTGTAGTTGATGGAACTATTGCTACCACAACATCAATAGGAATGTCTAGAGATTGTTGATTATACTATCTTAGTGTAGAGGATGCACAATGAAGGCCCAAGAAATCAAGCTCCAAGACAAAGTTATCCCAAGCTGAGATCACTATAAGAAGGAAGCAAAGAAGGTGAACTCCTTGGTGCATGAGTTATTTGAGGAGAGGAAGTAGAAGGCCTCTCTTGCCTCCATTCACCAAAGTCAGGAGAAGGAATTGGGCAAAGAAGCATTGGAGTTGGGAAAGTTGAGGATGGAGAAGAAGGAGAAGGAGGTCAACTATGAAGATCAACTCTGAGTTTGAGACAAGGAGGTGTATAGCCTACACCAAGAGCTAAAGGATGCCAAGGTCAGGAATATAACTTTGGAGCTCTAGATGCTTGAGTATCAAAAGGAGGTAGCAGCCTTGTTGGAGGCCGAAGCAAAGGAATTAGCAATGGAAATTGAGAAGAAGGCCAAACAAGAGGCTTGCACAAGATATAGGTTGATAAATTTTAGGTGAAGTGCTTGTGGATCAAAACAAAGAAGGAGGAGGAAATACAACAAGTGGAAGAAGTATGTGCTCAGTTTGTGAAGATGCTCTAGGAAGAAGCCAAAGAGAGGGTTAGAATCATAAGATCATGACTTGAGGTTTCAAGTACATAAGCTGAAAGGGAGGACCTACAAGGAAGAGACAATGGACCAGCTTGCTCTTTGGCTTTGAGGTCATGTGTAAATGACCTAGACCAAGGAGAGAATAAGAGAATGGAAACTCACATTTGGACACTTGAATGTGTGAAAACTCCAAATGCCTACCATAAGCTTTGGTTTTGGTACTTATAGGTAGCATACAAGGCCATTGAGTAGCTTCTCAAGAAGCTTACTCAAGCCACTTTTAAAGTGCAAGCCAAGTTAACTAGAAGCTTCTCAAGAAGTTTCCTTCTAAAAGCTACTTACTTGAGGTGCAAGCTAAGCTAGCCAAGAAGCTTCCCAAGAAGCTTCCTAGATGCTTCTGGAATATTCTAAGATAATTTGTCTTATGTGCTACTTCATAAGCCCAACTAACTTTGTTGCTAAACTCCATATTGGTACATATTCCCATATACAGCCAATTGGTGATGTCCTTGTTGCCAATGAAGCTTTGAATTCCTAGATGGCCATCTGTGCATTTTGGAGGTGAGAAAGAGGTTCCTATGTGGCATCATGAAAGGGATACCCTTTCCAAAGGACCTTGTACTCCGTATGTTGGCAACGGTCTTGTTGAATATGGCAATGCACAAGGATACGATCAACTTTGTACTCCTCATGATCATTGATAGGGACAGGAAGAGGGGGAAGTTGGACTTGAGAGGAAAAGGAAGAGGAGTTAGGAACAAAGGGTTTCAACTTGGAAACATGAAAGACAAGATAGATACGCATGTGACAAGGCAAGGCAAGTCGATAAGCAACCGGAGAGACAATTTGGGTGATATCAAAGGGTCCTATCCAATTAGGGGCAAGTTTATGAACTTGGGTATCAAGTGGGAGAGGGAGGTTACTAGAGGATAGCATGACTTTATCACCAACTTCAAAGGTGAGATCACGACGATGGTGGTTCGCATATTGTTTTTGGTGATTTTGAGCAACAAGGAGGTGAGACTAGGCTTGTTGGAGATATTGGGATATAGTGGTCAAGAATGTGGAAGTATGAGGAACCTGAGATGAAGGGGAAGCAAGAAGAGAATCTGGAACAAGTAGATTTTGTCCAAAATTGAGAAAGAAAGGAGAAAATCTGGTGCTTGCCGGTTTGGAATTGTTATATGCAAATTTTGCACCTGCAAGACATTCATCCCAATTGGTATGGTGGACATTGACAAAGGCACACAACATATCCTCCATTGTACAATTTGCACATTGGTTTGTCCATCAGTGAGGATGATAGGCTATGGACAAAGCAAGCTTGGTGCCGAGTAGATGGAAGAGTGCTTGCCAAAACTTTGTGATAAATCGAGGATCACAATTGAAGATGAGTACAAATGGCATTCCATGATGATTGAAGACATTTTTGAAATGGATTTGCGCTAAGGTTGGAGCATCCATGGTATCACAGGTTGGTGCCAAGTGGATTTTCTTACTAAGCTTATCCACAAACACTACAATTGCAATGTGTCCTTGTTTTATCTTTGGCAAGGATGTGATGCAATACAAGCTCACATGCTCCCAGCAAGTGGATGGAATGGCAAGTGGTTGAAGGAGTCCACTTGGCTTCTGGTTGCTAGCCTTGTTACGTTGGCAGCTCTCACACAATCGGACAAATTCTTGAACATTGTGTGTCATGTTGGGCCTCCACCGTTGACGTTAGAGGGTACCCAAGGTCTTGTCTACACCCATGTGACCAACGATGGGTAAATCATGGGCTTCTTGAAGATGCACAAGTCAAAGATCACCTTTAGTTGGAACATAGATCCGGTCCTCATGGAATAAAAGGCCCTCCTTGATGGAGAAGGTATTGTACTCCTTATCATATGCAGTACGGCAACCAAGTACCATTTGGAAGAAAGGATCATGGTGTAGAGCTGACTGAAACTCATTTTGGACCTTGGAGTCAACTGACACCATTGAAATTGCCGTTTTGATAAGAGGAAGAGATTTCAAATCAGGTCTTTGTGATAAAGCATCAAGGATGACATGGAACCGACCTGGTTTGTACTCAAGTTTGATGTCATACAATTGGAGTTGCTCCTCCCATTGATGATGTCAACTCTTCATGTGTTCCAAGTGTAAGGTCTGCAACAATGGTTTGTGATTAGTTCTCATGATCACTTGTTTCCCCAAGAGGTAATGCCTCCATACCTTGGTGGCGTATACCATTGCAAGTTGTTCTTGATCTTGAGCAGAGTAGTTTTGTTCAACCGTATTGAGTCGGTGAGACACAAAGGCAATGGGATGGAGTCCATCTGGGAATTCTTGTTGCAGCATGGCTCCAATTGCAAAGTTAGAAGCATCAAAATCAACCACACAAGGTAGTTGAGGATCATATGGTTGAAGAATGGGTCTTGTGGACACCATATGCTTTAACTTCTGGAATGCTTCTTCATGCTTGGTGGTCCACTAGAAGCTCAAGTTCTTTCCCAAGAGGTCAATCAATGGTGCAGCCACATGAGCATAATAATGGATGAACCATCGGTAAAAACTGGCCAAGCCATTGAATGCCCGTACTTCTGTAGCATCCTTCGGGTTAGGCCAATCTGTAATGGCCTTGATCTTCTCTTCTTCCATCTTGATCCCCCCTGATGAGATCTTATGACCCAAGAAGGTGTTTCCTTTTGCAAAAAGGTACACTTTGACTTCTTGCAGTAAAATTTCCATTGTTGTAGTCATCTTAGGACTTCTTGCACATGATTCACATGTTCTTCCTCTATCTTGCTATTAAGATATCATCCAAGAACACCAACATGGACCAATCTAATAGTCCCTGCAACACCTGATGCATTTGATCCATGAAGATTGCTGGAGCATTAGTGAGTCCAAAAGGTAGAACTCTCTACTCAAAATACCCATACCTTGTACAAAAGGTAGTCTTTTGCATGTCCTCTCCTTCAATAGAGATTTGCCAATAGCAGCTACAAAGACCAGCTTGGAAAAGTAGCGTGCTCCACTTAGTTGATCAAGTAGGTCATCAATCCAAGGCAAGGGATATGCATTCTTCATGGTTTGCATATTGAGCCCACGGTAATCAATACAGAAACAAAGTCCTCCATCCTTCTTTGGAACAAATAGTACCGGTGCTCCCCAAGGAGAAGTACTATGTCATATGAAATCCTTCTCCAAAAACTCTATAAGTGTTTTTTGCAACTCCTCCAAATCCTTTGGTGAGAGCTGATAGATTGGTCTACTCACTAGAGTACTCCTTGGCAATAACTTGATCTTGAAGGGCATACCTCGATTGGAGGGTAATTCCTTTGGCAGATCATCCGGAAACACGTCTGCAAACTCTTGAACTATCCAATCAACCATTGCTTGATGAGGCTCTTGGCCCTCCTCAGATTGTTCTTGTGCAATCGGCTTGATCCACACCACAAATACAGACTTATCTTCCTCCAAAGCTTGCTCTATGGCTGCTTTATTAACAAACTTCCCTTCCAGGGACTCATCTCTCTTCCAAGCTTGCTCTATGGTTGCCTTCTTGGCAAACTTCCTATCTTGGGACTGACTATTCTTAGGTGTCTTACTCAAAGGTACAAAACAATCTAATCGGAAATTCCTACCTTAGTGTTGTACTTGAATTTGTCGTCAGGTTCAATCAAATTGAACCTTATGATATTCAAGCAAAGGTAGACCTAGAATGATATCATAGTGTAGAGGTGCCACTACAAACCTCATACACTCCAAATACTCCTTCCCAATCTTGAAGGTAATAGGATGTGAGGTGTGGAATGCATAACCCTTTCTACCATCCGCCATCATCAAACTACTTCCAAACACTGGCTTGATAGGAATACCCAATTCCTTTGCTACTTGCATAAACATGCAATTCTCTAAACTTCCAGAATCAACCAAAATCCTACAACCTTGATTAGATATTGTACCTTGTAAGTGAAGCAAACTTGCATAGGTCGAGCCTTCAATCCCATTGGAACTAAGCAAGCTCCCAATAGGCGGCTTGAAATCTCCTACTGGGATTTGTCGTGTCCTTGATCATTTTGTTCCACAAACTCCATCTGGGCAAGTTGTCGAGGTCGGCCATTCCTTAGTGGACATTCAGCAATGTGATGTCCAACTTGGCGACAATAAAAGCAACCTCCATTTTGTCGCAATCTTTCTCTATCCGTTGCACTAAGTGGTCTCCATTGGATAGCATTAATCTCCATTGGTACCGGTTCTTCCACTTGTGCATAGTGTGTTGGTAGGCTTTGTGTAGGTCGAGGTCAAGACCAAGTTGTTGCAACCAAGGAATCAAAATGTTAAGCCAATTCCATGGCTTCTTCTATGTTTTGTGGCTCTTGTATGGTACCTTCCAATTTGGTTTATGACTTCAATCCTTGCACAAATTGATCCAAAACTTCACCTTCTTGGATATTTGGAATTTGCATGATGATGTTCTAAAATTGTGTGATGTAGCTCCTTACTAAGCCAATCTGCTTCAACTCACCAATTTATCTCGTGTGGCCTGGGTGGCATTTATAGTTTGAAATCGACCAAGTATTGTATCCTTGAATTTTGCCCATGTCAAAATTGGTGCAACAATCTGTTGATCAGCTTGCTCTACTCAAAATTGCCACCAAAGTTTTGCCACACCATCCAATGGCTAGAAGCCAAGAGAATTTTTTTCCTCTCGTCTTGAAGATTGGTGGCTTCAAAGTACATTTGCAGTCAAACACAAAATTCTCTACCATGCTTGGAAGATTCTTGCCTTCAAACACCTTGGGTTTTGAAAATTGAATGCAATCTTCTCCATCTTGAACTGGCACTCTCTCTATCTGTTCGTGTCATTGCTGGTCTCGTTCATCCAAAAACCAAGTAAGATGCTCAATTTGTTGTTGCATTGCAAGGATAACATTTGTTATTGCCGCCATTGCTACAACTCTATTCCACTAATAGAAACATATCTAATTGATTAACATATAGATACAACATGTCCATCGTTCTCCATAAGTTACAACTGGAAGTATCAAGGGTTCCTCAGACACTATGATCATATGTAGAAAATCCTTCCCAAAGCACAAGGTGATGAATTGTGTGAAACAATGCTTTGGTAATATCTGGACATGAAAATCCCAATGGTTTGGCGGAAGTGGATTTGGTGGTCCATAAATTCCATCCATCTCATTCTTTCTCTGATACCAATGTAAAAGAACCAAACCAAGGAGAGAAATAGGAGAATTGAAACTCACATTGAGACACTTGAATGTGGGAAAACTTTGAATGCCTAGCATAAGCTTTGGCTTTAGTATTTATATGTAGCATACAAGGCCCTTGAGAACCTTCCTCAAGCCGCTTTCTTAGAGTGCAAGCCAAGTTAACTAGAAGCTTCTCAAGAAGCTTCCTTGTAGAAGCAACCTACTTGGCATGCAAGCTAAGCTAGTTAGAAGCTTCTAAAAGCTTCCTTCTAGAAGCTACTTACTTGAGGTGCAAGCTAAGCTAGCCAAGAAGCTTCCTAGATGCTTCCAGAATATTCTAGGCTAATTTGTCTTATGTGCTACTTTGTAAGCCCGACTAACTTTGTCGCTAAACTCCATATTGTTACATCATGCCAATCAGAAGTTTAGCAAAGTGCAAAACTCATACTTGTTGAAGATTGTTGACTACTAAGAATGCATTAAAAGTCCTTTGACAAATGAAACATGATCAATTTTCTTCCCACAAAGTTTGGAGCCAAAGACAACCAAAGTATGAAAAGGGACCATTGTACTAGATTAGTGTACATTCTTTCATCTTTAGCAATTATACATAGGCTTTGCTAATTACTTGCAAGAACTCCCAACCATCCTCTAAGATGTGGGAGTTCCTTGTAAGTTTGCAATTTAAGAACAAGATTGAAAGCTTTGACCCATGGAATTTTTTAGGCAAATAAAATTTAGCCACATTTTTGGCCAAAGAACCCTTTGGTATGGTAGCTTAATAGACATTCATTACTTGTGGTGCATGCACCATGGAAGGATTGACACGTTCCCTCATACATTTGTCAAAAGCTGAATTAGGTAGTTAGAGTAGGATAATAGAGAAATTAAGACCTTAATTGGAGGTGGCGGAGTAGTTAGGTTCAACAAAGAACCTGCTTAGCCATTCAAGACAAAGTGGGGCAACATGGAGTAGTAGTACAAAACTACATAAGACTTTGGCCCAATGATGAACAAGTCTACTTTTTCATACAACTTTGTATCACATCAAAGTATATTCACCTAGTGTACAACTTTGAATGCCATTACCAGAGTAGAGGTGTGAATCTTGCTGAAGGATTGCAGTTGTTGAATCCAAAAGGAAGGGTTGGAAATTGAAGTTTGAATTTGTAGAGTGGACTAAAGATGGATTTCATCCATCCTAAGTGCCATCAATAACATAAAATCAAAACTCAAGGACATTTTCTTTCCAATTTAGCCCCTTTGGTGGCATACCTTCAAAGAATGTCAAACATACTATCAAGGTTGGTGGCTTCATCACCATCACCTTTAGTGTAACTTTGGTTACAATTAGTTTTGAGAGTGATTTAGGATATTTTTAGGTTTTTGTAGAGCACCATAATGGGTTCTTTTACCCTCCTACTAGGAGTGGTTTTTGCCCAATAGGTTAAAGAGCAAAAAATATAAAAATTGCATCATAAATACTTTCTCTTCACTTCAAGCCATTTCCAACTCATATCCTTGTGGGATCAACTCATTCGTACTATTTTACATTAGTATGTCAACATTGGGTTATTCCACTGGGGAACCTCTAAACTCTTTGTCTCTCTCCTTTTGTAAGCTTGGATTTAATGTTTGGCTTACAAGTATTGTCTATAACTATTGTAGAGGTAGAAAACACATTGACTAGTTGCTACATTAGACCCTTTAGATCAATATTATCATACCTTAAACCACTAGAGTTGAAAAATCCTTCTACTTTGACCACAAGCTTCACATGTTCTCTAGTTGAGTCCCAAGTAGATCAAGGATTTATCCCAAGTAGACTATGCTCACATGAAATCCCTTTCATGTGAGCATAATAGAACATTCTAACTTATAGTCATTGGTATGCTCCAAGAATACCATGTTCACTTGGCATGTCCTTGTTAATATGTATTTGAACTTTCTCAATAGAAACAAAGCTCACAAGTGTTTGAGTGGTGATGTCTGTTAAGTGCATCCTCCTTTACTCAACCAAGCCAAGACTCACAATTCAAGTCAAGCAATTTAGGTCCATGGCTTGACCTAAAAATTAATGCTTGGATGCATTTGACATTACTAAAATAGCAATGATATTGGTACAAAAATCCATTGCTTTGTCTTGCTTATCAACAATAGTTCAACCAACTACTATGACTATGAGTCCCAAACAAGTCTAGGACCTCTCTTTTGATAAGCATGGGAAGCTTGGAAACTCATGATTATTGTGAAACCTACTTTAGGCTATCCTACAAGGTTCACCACTACCATAGATGATTGATCTACCACTCCCATCATTTGAGATTAGCACTCAACATCCAAAGTACTATCAAAAATAAGGTATGCAAGTCATTGAATACCCATAATAAGCATACTATAAAACCTCTATAGGTAAGAAGTTCATCAACCAAAGACATAGATAATATGCCCAAGAATCCAGCTCAATCCAAATCTAGCTGAATCCCACCTCATAGCAAGTCTAATCCAAGACAAGACCTTGTATGTACTCTAACACCCATTTTTGCATGTGTGTGGTATTGTGATATTTAGCTTGGTATTACAAGTACTTGAGAGATATTATTTATATAACAATGAAGATGGTTCTACATTAGTCATGATTAGCTAAAGTTAGTCATAGCTAAGATAGAAGGGACCTTACTTTAGAGGAAGTGGAAAAGATGAGCACCACTATTTTGGATTCTAGTGTGTTGACTTGGTATTATTCCTAGGTGTTTGGCTTTGAGGAAAGAGTTGAGAACTCTTAGGCCAGCAAGCCTTTTTGTTTTGGATTCTTCTATAGTCCAAGGATAGCCTATGTGAAGGAATCCTTGACTTAGTGGTTGGGTCAAGATAAGATCACATGCAAGTGGAATATGCCCATGTGAATGGATATTCCTTTCTACTTTTTGATTTTACTTGACTTTTAGTCTAGTACCTTGAGTTACCATGATAATAAGCAACTTTGGTGCGTAACTATTTCACTAGTATATGAACAAGGGGTGAGGAGGTACTCATTATCCTTTCATTTGCAATTATCTCTCTCTCATTGAGTTCTCCAGTGAGCATTGTCTTGAGTCTTGGAGTGTTAGCCTTGGAGAAGTATGATGGAGTAGGGATTCTTTGCCTTCTTAGTCCACGGTGCGCTACCACAATAGCCATCAGAGGTTCATCCTGAGTGAGAGACAGGCCGGCTCACAGTACTCACCATCACTTGTGTGAGAGTCATCCATCAAAGAAATATATGTTGAGAAACAATTTGATGAACTTGGAGATGTTATAATATACATACAATCTCCAAAACATATCAAAACAAAGGTCTTGCACTTGTGATCCTTAACCTTGACATACCCATGCTTGACCTTGGACAACATGTGTATGTCATTGACATGGCAATCACTAAATAAATAGTACCATGCCAATCAAGATCTTATGGCTACAATAAGGAGGTATTTGATGGTAAGGTCTTTTGGTACTCTTGACTATCAACATTGGTAATAAGTTAGGATATTGATATGCCAAGTGTACCTCATGATGATGTAGAGAGACTCATCTAGCAATCTAATCTCTCTAGTACTCTAAACTTGTATACTTGCTTATAATACCCTAACTAATCCAATTTTAATTGCACCAATTTATTTTTTAGATATACTCCCTTCATTGGTTACTACTAATAAATAAGTGTCGTATCCAAAGATGATAAGGTAATAGACTCTAAAAAAGAATCATTAAATTGTTCTATTGGTGGTACAAAGGCTCTAAACAAAGCTTGTTATACCAACTTATCTACATGATGCTAAAACTCCTCACAAAAACTCTACAATGGAACATCCAAGGTGGATGGAATAACTCATACTTCAAATTTGAGTGATCTCCTATAATACTTGAATATCCTCCATATGGGCATTCTTCTCAAGTAACTCACTAAGCCACATAATGGAAGTAATGGATGTTGATATTGATGTTATGGTTTGATTGTAGTGAACCAAGGTTATCATTACTAAATGTACAAGTAGACAACATACTCATCCCTCACCCAATTGCAAACTTTGCATGTAGGAAGCTACCTCCTGCCAATAGTCAATATTAAATTCCATGGCATAAAAAACTACTCCACCAACTAACACATCATATGACTACATTATTGTTGCAATTGTATTGGTTCTCTTCACAAAACTATAAGTCAAATGAATAGGCTAAATCTATGTATAATAATGAGGTTCACATATGTGATGTACTATGTGGAACCAATCCTAGAGATGTTTAGATCTGAAATAGACACCTCCTAACATTGATCTTCCATAGCTGAAGACCAAGAACTATAACCTTTCCCAACATAAGGGACTAAGCATTAAAAATTGTGGTTCTTAGACCTTCCTTGAAAGTCAAACCAAATTTAAAATTTCACTTTAGTTATCCAATAAGACAAACCAAAGCATAAATTTAGCTTGCCCAAATGTAGGTCTAGTAGGTAATGCCTCCACTCTAACAATTACTACTTGCCACAAGCCATTGGTAGCAAAAAAATCCCAAACTAGCACCATTATCAACTACCTCCATACTAAAAGTAGCAATAGAAGCAACCGTGCTCTCACAAAGTATAGCAACCAATCAAAGCACTAAAGCTTATCAACTCCTAATGAAAACATGTTGGTGGTTGAGAAAAAAGGAGAATGCATAATTGATTGACCTTCCTAAAATTGTAGTAGACAAAGTCTTGTTAGAAGTAGGTGGTTGACCGATATTTTTTCTATCTTTCATTCCATCTCCACCTACCATACTTGCACTAGGATGTTTATGAGCCATGGATGAGGTTTCTAATGCCTCAAAATGTAAGAAAGACTGAAAAGCCTGACATATCTACCAACCTTCATTCTTTGTGGCTCCAAATCCATTGATGTTTCTCTAGGTTTAAGAGTATGTGCACTCCTAGTCTCTACAACAAAGGCATTTATTAGTGCAGATCCACATACAAAGTCAAGATGATCTTTATCATTAGCATAAGAGATGGGAGCTTAAATTTGATATCCTTTTAGCTATAGCCATACTAGCCAATTTTTGCTTCCATTGCTCAATCCAAGTAACCATGGTTATGTTAAAAGCAAGAGTAAGTATTGTGCTCCTACCAAGTGTAATTCCTCTACCACCTTGTCTTCCATAGCTTGTGACTCCTTGATCTTCTACCATAGTAGGTCTATTATGCCATAACTCTTAAGCATTAATCACTAGTGTGACCAAACCTATGGCAATTGTCACATTGCTTCTAAGCTAGTTATGGTACTCCAAAGATATCATGCTCACTCCCTTAGGTGCAATCTCTCTTCTAGTGAGCTCTATCACAAGTCCAACAAGCAACACTACCATTTAATGATTATTATTAACCAAAAATTGAGTGCAAGGATTTATGTGCACTAGATCTTCCACTTGCTCCATAAGATCAATGTTGTTCACTGTACTCTCAAAACCAAACATGGTGTATTTTACTCTACTATACCCTAGGAGAAGTAATTATTATAAATAAGATCTCCCTACCAAATCTAGGTGTCACTACTCTTTCCTCTACCATATTTGAGCTCAATAGACTCTACCAATCCAAAGATAACCTCCAACATAAATAAGGTCTCTTGTAATATGGTAGCATCATATGCTCTACATTGCAACATGTTATCTTTTATCACATACCAAAAAAGAAAAAAACATGAGCATAATTCTTTGAGTGAAATTGATCAATTATCTGATATGAGTGTATTTTGTATGTAGGCTCTCTTTACCCTTTTGTTGGAACTCTTGCAAGCTTTTAGCTTGTCAATCTATACTCCTTGATAGTTTTGACTCAAACATTAGAAAAACTCCACCATGAATCTAAACCCTAGTACTCCACCACCTCCTTTAATGGTACCATCATTCATAGTAGCACCATCTCCAACCAGGGTACCACAATTGGATATACCAATGCTACTAGAACTAAAAATCATAGTACTTTTTTGTCAACCTCTAGGAACAAAGCTTTAGGTGATAAAGATGTACTTTGGAAACCAACACTATTTCCATATATCAAACTCCTCCAAAAGTACCCGCCTAAACTCATTGTAATTGTTTACAGGTTGGAATAATCTTTTCTATGCCATGAAGGATGTGAACAAAGTTAGGTTCTACATCTATTGTAGATCACACCAACTATCAAACTCTTGGATGAACTTATCTAACTCAATTGTACCCATTGCACTAGAGTAGAGATTGGAGCCTTTGAAGGTCCCATAAATATTTTCTATATTTTACAACAATAGTATGACCACATAATATGAAATCTCAATTGTGCACACTCTCATGTCAAATTGAAAACTAGATCCACCTATTTCCTTATTAGGACTTGTGATATTACCCAATATTGTGTGCCACTCTATGTGAACCCATTATATATGGCAAAATGTCTCCTCTAGAATCCCCAAAGAACTCTATCATGACAACACACCCAAATACTACAACCTTAATCCCCAAGTCCTATCACCACAAGAACCCAAATATAGTAATCCCCACTAGACAAATATTGCTTGCTAATGTTGCCTACGTATAAAGGACCGAAACTGAGGAGAGAAAAAAGAGAATGGAAGATCACATTTGGACACTAGAGTGTGGGAAACTCCAAATGCCTAGCATGAGCTTCAGCTTAAGTATTTATAGGGGAGCATACAAGGCCCTTGAGAAGCTTCTCAAGAAGCTTCCTTGAGCCGCTTTGTTGGAGTGCAAGCCAAATTAACCAACAAGCTTCCTTCTAGAAGCCGCCTACTTAGCATGCAAGCTAAGCTAGTTGGAAGCTTCTAAAAACTTCCTTCTATAAGCTATCTACTTGGGGTGCAAGATAAGCTAGCCAAGAAGCTTTCTAGATACTTCTAGAATATTCTAGGCTAATTTGGCCTATTTTCTACTTAGTTAGCCCTAACTAACTTCATTACTAAACTCCATATTGTTATACATTTCCCTATTGCTAGTTGGTGATGTCTTTGACGCCACTGAAGCTTCAAACTCTTGGATGGCCGTTTGTGCATTCTGGAGATGAGAAAGAGGTTCCCATGTGGCATCATGAAGAAGATACCCTTTCCAAAGGACCTTGTACTCTATATGTTATTGGCGGCCTTGTTGAATGTGGCAACGTGTAAGGTTACTATCAACTTTGTATTCCTCATGATTGTTGATAGAGATGGGAGGAAGAGGAGATTGGACATGAGAGAAAAATGAAACACATGGACTAAGGATGGAAATATGAACTTGGAAATATGGAAGACAAGGTGGATGTGCATATGACAAGGCAAGGCAAGGTAAGTCTATAACTTGGAAATGATTTGTGTGATATTAAATGGTCCTATCCAATTAGGAGCAAGTTTACAAACTTGGGTATCAAGTGGGAAGGGTAGGTTACTAGACAAGAGCATGACCTTATCACCAACTTGAAAGGTGAGATCACGATGATGGTGGTGTGGATATTATTTCTAACAATTTTGGGCAACAAGGAGGTGAGATTTGGCTTGTTGGAAGGATTGAGATACTGTGGTGAAGAAGGTTGAAGTATGAGAGACATGAAAGGGAAGAGGAGTAAGAAGGGAATCTATAATCTATAATCTATAATTTATAGATTATTATTATAATCTATAATCTACAAGTGGATCTTGGCCAAATTGAGGAAGAAAGGAGAGAATCTAGTGCTTGCTTGTTTAGAATTATTGTATGTAAATTCCATAGCTACAAGACATTCATCCCAATTGGTATGGTAAACATTGACAAAGGCATGAAGCATATCCTCCATGGGATTTGTATGTTTAGTTTGTCCATTAGTTTGAAAATGATAAGCCATGGACAAAGTAAGCTTGGTGCCAAGTTTTTAGAAGAGTGCTTCATAAAATTTCCCAATTAATTGAGGATCACAATTGGAGATGAGTACACACGGCATTCCATGATGCTTAAAGATAATCAAAGTAGATATGTGCTAATGTTGGAGCATCCACAATATCAAAGGTTGGTGCCAAATGGATTTGTTTACTAAGCTTATCCATAAATACCACGGTCGCTATGTGACCTTGCTTTGTCTTGGGCAAGGATGTGATGAGATCTAGGCTCACATGTTCCCATCAAGCAGATGGAATGGGAAGTGGTTGAAGGACTCCACCCAATTTTTGGTTGTTGGTCTTGTTGCGTTGGTAGCTCTCACACAATCAGACAAACTCTCAAACATTTTGTGTCATGTTGGACCACCACCATTGGCATTAGAGGGTACCCAAGATCTTGTCTATACCCATGTGACCAGCAATTGGTAAGTCATGGGCTTCTTGGAGGCGCACAAGTCAAAGATCACCCTTGGCTGGAACATAAATCCGGTTCTCACAAAATAGAAGGCCGTTCTTGTAGGAGAAGGTGTTGTACTCCTTGTTGCATACTGTAAGATGACCTTGTACCATCTAAAAGAAAGGATCTTGTTGTAGAGCTATCTTAAACTCAATTTGGACTTTGAAGTCAATTGATATTGTCATAATTACCGTGTGATGAGAGGAAGAGATTTCAAATCAGGTCATTATGATAGTGCATTGGGGCTGACATAGAACCAATCGGGTTTGTACTTGAGTTTGATATCAAAAAATTGAAGTTGTTCCTCCCATTGATGATGTTGACTTTTCATGTGTTCCAAGTGTAATGTTTGCAATAATGGTTTGTGATCAGTTTGCATGATCAATTATTTTCTCAAGAGATAATGCCCCCGTACCTTGGTGGCATATACCATTGCTAGTTGTTCCTAATCTTGAGTAGTGTAATTCCTTTCAATTGTATTTAGTTGGTGAGACACAAAGACAATGGGATGTAATCCATTTGGGAATTATTATTGCAACACAATCCAATTGCAAAGTTAGAAGCATCAAAATCAACCGCACAAGGTAGTTGAGGATCATATGGTTGAAGAATGGGTCTTGAAGACACCATATGTTTCAACTTTTGGAATGCTCCTTTGTGCTTGGTGATCCATTGAAAGCTCAAGTTCTTCTCCAAGAGATCAATTAATGGTGCGGCCACCTGGGTATAATAGTGGATGAACTATCAATAAAATTTGGCCAATCCATTAAATGCCTATACTTTGGTAGCATCCTTTGGAGTAGGCTAATCAATAATGGTCTTGATTTTCTCCCCTTCCATCTTGATCCACTCCGATGAGATCTTGTGATCCAAGAAGGTAACTTCCTTCTACCAAAAGGCACACTTCCACTTCTTGTAGTAAAATTTCCACTATTGTAGTCATCTGAGGACTTCTTGCAAGTGATTCATGTTTTCTGTCTCTATCTTACCATAGATTAAGATATCATCCAAGAACACCATCATATACCAATCCAATAGTCCATCCAACACCCAATGCATTTGATCCATGAAGATTGTTGGAGCATTAGTGAGCCCAAAAGGTAGAACTCTCTACTCAAAATGCCCATACCTTGTGCAAAAGGTAGTCTTTTGCACATCCTTCCTATCAATGGAGATTTGCCAATAGCCACTGCAAAGATCCAACTTAGGAAAGTATCATGCTCCACTCAGTTGATCAAGCAAGTCATCAATTTTACACAAGAGATATGCATTCTTCATTATCTATTTATTGAGCCCATGGTAATCAATACATAAAAAAAGTCCTCCATCTTTCTTTGGAATGAATAATACCGGTGCTCCATAAGGAGATGTATTATGTCGTATGAAATCCTTCTCCAAAAACTCCATAAGTGTTATTTGCAACTCCACCAACTCCTTTGGTGAGAGCCAATAGATTGGTCTACTCACTAGAGTATTCCTTGGTAATAACTCAATCTTGAAGGGCATACCATGATAAAAGTGTAATCCCTTTGGTAGACCATTCAAAAACACATCCACAAACTCCTAAACTATTTGATCAACCATTGCTTGATGAGGCTCTTGACTCTCCTCATGTTCTCCTTATGTAATTTGCTTGATCCACATCATGAAACTAGACTTATCTTTGTCCAAAGCATGCTTTATGGTTGCTTCACTAACAAACTTCCCATCTAAGGACTCATCTCCCTTCAAAGCTTGCTCTATGGTTGCTTTCTTGACAAAATTCCCATCTTGAATCTCATCTCCCTTCAAAGCTTGCTCTATGGCTACCTTCCCAACAAACTTCTTATCCTAAGGCTGATTATTCTTAGGTGTCTTACTCAAAGGTGCCAAACAACCTAATCAAAAATTCCTACCTTGGTGTTGCACTTGAATTTGTCATTGGTTCCAATCAAATTGAACTTTATGATGTTCAAGCCAAGGTAGACCTAGAATGACATCATAGTGTAGAGGTGCCACTACAAACCTCAAACACTCTAAATACTCTTTCCCAATCTTGAAAGTAATAGGATGCAAGGTACGGAATGCAAAATCCTTTCTACCATCCACCATCATCAATTTACATCCAGTTATTGGCTTGATAGGAATACATAATTCCTTTGCTAATTGCATGAACAAGTAATGTTTTGAACTTCTTGATCAACCAAATTCCTACAACCACAATCAAATATCATACCTTGTAAGTGAAGCAAACTTGCATAGGTCAAGTCCTCAATCCTATTGGAACTAATCAAGTGCACATCAAACGGCTCAAAATCTCCTACTAGGATTCCTTGTTTCCTTGATCATTCTGCTCCACATACTCCATCTAGGCAACTTGTCGAGGTCGCACATTCTTGAGTGGACATTCAACAATGCGATGTCCAATTTGGTGATAATAGAAACAACCACTATTTTGTTGTAGTTTTTCTCTTTTGGTAGTGCCAAGTAGTCTCCGATAAATGGCATCACTCTCCATTGATGTTGGCTCCTCCACCCATGTGTAGTGTATTGATAGGTTTTGTGGAGGTCAAGGTCAAGACCAAGTTGTTGCAACCAAGGAATCAAAGCGTTCAACCAGTTGCATAGCTTCTTCCAAGTGTTGTGGCTCTTGCATAGTTACCTCTAATTTGGTTTGTGACTTCAAGCTCCTCACAAATCTATCAAGAGCTTGACCTTATAGTACATTTGGAACTTGCATGAAGGTGTTTTGGAATTACGTGATGTAACTTCATATAGAGCCAATTTGCTTCAATTCTACCAACCTATTCTGTGTAGCTTATGTGGTATTTATAGCTTGGAATTGACCAATTATTGCACTCTTGAATTTTTCTCACATCAAGATTGGCACAAAAATTTGTCATTCAGCTTGTTGCACTCAAAATCATCACCATAGCTTTGCTATTCCATCCAATTGGTTGGAAGCCAAGATAATCTATTTCTATTCATCTTGAAGATTGGTAGCCTTGAAATAAAATTTGCAATCAACCACAAAATTCTCCATGACACATGAGAGATTCTTGCCTTCAAAAACCTTGGGTTTTGGAAATTTGATTCAGTCTTCTCCTTCTCAAACTAATATTTTGGCTACTTGCTCTTGTTGCCAATGATCTTGTTCATCTAAAAATCAAGTAAGATGCTCAATTTGTTACTACATAGCAATGATAACCTTGGGCATTGCTACCATGGTTACTACTCTATCACACCACCCCCAATCTATCTAATTTATTAACACATAGATGAACACATCCACTATTCTCCATAAGTTACAACCTAAAGTACCAAGGGTTTCTCAAACAAAGTGATTATATTGAAAAAATCTTACCCAAAGTGTGAAGTGATGAATTGTGTGAAATGATACTTAGGTAGTACCCAGACACAAAAATCCCAATGGTTTGGCAGAAATGCATTTGGTGGTCCATAAACTCCATCCATCCAATTGCTTTGATACCAATATAAAAGACTAAGATCAAGGAGAGAAATAGGAGATCACATTGGGACACTTGAGTGTGGGAAACTCCAAATGCCTAGTATGAGATTTGGCTTTGGTATTTATAGAGAGCATACAAGGTTCTTGAGAACCTTCTGAATAAGCCTTCCTGAGCCGCTTTCTTGGAGTGCAAGTTGTGACAACCCAACACGTATCACTTTTGTGGTAATCAGTAAATAAAGTTTGTTCCCGCAAAGATACAAGTCAAAAATATCCAAATACAAAGCAAAGTAACCCAATCAGTTCTTCTTGAGTTTTTCTTTAATCTCTCAGGTAGAAACTACACCTAGAAGAGAGTAACAAGCACCAATTTGAAGTCTTATCACAAATTAACACTCCGTAATCAAAACTCAATCAATTCTATCCAAAAAAATCTTGATTGTGATGATTAGATTCTTTTGAAGATGGCTACTTCACTATAAAACAATTTTGCCTTGGAATTGTGTTCCACCCTTCCACTTAAGGCAAAACTTCCACAATCAAAATTGCTTCACATCAACACCATGTTGCACTCACAAATGCAGAATACTACCAACATTACAGTTCCTCTCTGATCTGTTAAGGCATTACTTTGGTTGCACTTCACTCAAGATCAAACACACAAAATGAAGATCAAGGCTATGGAATCCAATGTCTAACAAGCACACTAATTTTCACTTTGAAATTCTTCACACACTCACAAACACACACACAGAATCCATACTCAGAATTCAGCTCAACTGACGAGCACTAAACTCAGCACTTTGCTTTATCTATTCTCAAGAATATGAAAATTGAACAACAACATACTACAAATTCTACCTTTAGTTGAGCAATATTTGAGCAATTAATAGTTATCTAACTACCTAAACTACTTCCTAATGACTTTACCAACCTACAGATTTAAAATGACAAGGCACCTCTTCATATTTACCTCTTCCTATCTCAAAATTGTTCCTACTCCAATCTCATGTCTACTTCTACTTTGGCTTCCAAACCCAAGGAAAGTCCCTTTACCTCATGTACTTTTGGTTCTACAACCACTAATTCTTCTACCAATTCTAACATGTTTTCACTCTGATCTACAATTAAAGACATGAGTAATCTATCTACATCCTTATCTTGCAACCCACTCTTCTCTAAAGACTCAAATGAAAAATCCAAAGGCACATGAACCCCGATTTCTTGTACCTTGAGTTTAATCCATAAACTATTTTGAAGTTTATCTAATTCTAACTTGACTAAATCTAGTCTGATAGTTACATTATCTTCTACATTCAATATCTTCCAATCTACTTGAGTTCTAAGACTAATCAGTAATGCATTAAGATCTTTTTCTTTTGCATTCTTCCTCCTCGTCTCTTGCACTAACAACTTTAACTTGTGTAGTCTTGTTTCCTTGATCTTCACACGAGATTCATTACTCAACATTGCCTTCAACTATACTGCAACCTCTTCAATTGTCCCTTATTGTTCCTGCCTCTCCCTCTCACAATCAGCCATCTAATCCTCTTGATACATCTTCAACTACTCAATGACTTTTGCTTGCAGATGCTCTCTCTCCTTCTTCTTCTACATCAAGTTCTCCTCCAAACTATGAATTATCTCTTTTAATTTTTCTTCTTCGTCATATCTCCCTGTTGACTCTCTTTGCCAACATTGCCTCTTCTCCTCTACATTGTCAAGTTCTTGCTCCCTCTCAACTATCTTTGCAGTAGCATGTATGACTTCTAATAGAGAATTATCAAACTCCTTTCTTTAATCTTTTGTGCATAGCTACATGCTTTCTTCTATCTACAACATTTTGTTCTATAATTCTATCACTATTCTCACCTCTTTCTATAGATTCTCATTCATCTTCTTTTGTAATATTGCATCTACTCATAGTATCTCTCTTTCCTCCTCTCCTCTAATTAGACTCTCTTTCAACTCCAAATTCTCCAACTCCAATCTTTCCAATATCTGCAACACATTCATCACATCGGGATGCCTACTTTGCATTTCTCTCTTCATGTTCTCCATCTGCAATAGTAGTGGACACACAATTGCTTGAAGATACTCTACTTCTTCATATAGTTTTTTCTCTTCCTCTCTTGACACATTACTCCATAGTCTGGATCTTTGTATTAGCACTAACTCCTCATTCTCCGAGCTTCCATCTTCTTTAGATTCTTTTCTTTTGCTTGGCCCTACCTCACTTATTGGACCTCTCTTTGATCTAATTTCCTTCTGAATTACAATCTTAGGTTTGAACTCCTCCGGAAATTTGTCTTCCTCCTTCTTGTAACTTGCAGCTTTGGTTTTTGATCCTTCTCTTCTTCTTCTCTTGATTGTTGAACCTCTACATCTTCTTCATTCTCACTGCTTGATTCTTCACTTTGCAACATGAGCTTTGGTTCTTCTTATCCTTTTGAGTTCTCCAATTTGTCCTTGGCTTCTTCTTCTGACTCTATCTCTGATGATGCAATCACCACCATGTCTTTCTTCAGATTTACCTTTCTTGTTTTCCAAGGTCTCCCCAATGCCAACTCTTCTTTTGGCTGACTCCTCTTCCTTGTCTTTGGAATGGTTACTACCAACTTACATTCTACCCTATTTTGATGTAGTGCTCATCACTACTCTAGATTTGCCAAATGTACTACTATTCATCTGTATTGGCTTCTCTTCCAAAATCCGGGTGGAAATGTGACACCATCTTATGTCTCTCCACCACATTTAATAAAATCAACCCCAAGTAGAAATGGGCTGCAAATAGGACAACATAGTGCAGCGGCATCTTGTCTCACAAATTCCACACCATCTACCTTGTATGTTGGTAAAAGCACTTTGCCCAATTGATGGGTTCTCATGCAAAATTTTTGTGAGAGAACACCACTTGGTGTTTCATCACATAAGTCATTCTCTCCAATTTAAAGATTTCCATCATTGCCCCAAAAACACCTCACTTCATAAGATCTCAATAGCTTTCTACCTTATACCCATTCTTCATATGTGGACTAGTAAACAATGCTCTCACCTCTGCAGTTTCCTCTGCAACTTCTCCTTTCCTGAGGAAAGTGGCTCCAATCTCTTCTCTAGCCTCTCTTCCCAAAACTAACCTCCAATCCGACTCTATCCATCGAGCCGGATTTCCTCTCTTCCCTTCTTCTTTGGGACCCTCCAGACATTTACTCTCCACTATTTCAGTCATGAAACCTAGAAAGCTTAGGTTCCAATTCCATGCAAGGAACATGATCCAAAGTCAACTCAAGACTTTGATCCTAGCTATCACATCCAATTGACAAATTTCATGATTCCTCATTGCAATTTTGGCATTCTTCTTCCCACCCCCCATCACACTTCTAACTCCCGCTGGATTCACAAAAACTTCACTCACTACCACTCCTCTTCCTTGATCTTCCTGAGGATGACTTTGCAATGGCATAAAAAATCACTTGTCATTCCTCTCCTTCTTGATTTGAATCTTGACTTTATAGTAAGATGTTTCTCACTCATTCTTCAAATGCTCATCTACCAAGAAATCACACCTTTTGCATGCACTTCTCCTGTCACTATCGATTTCTCCTGCTTGTGCCTTAGCCATTTTGTGTGTGGTACAATCTTGAATTTCCACTCCAAAAGGAAAGTTGTTATGTTGTCTTTGCATCAGGTTGATCACCCCAAGGCAAAGTAACCTTACTTTGGGTTGAACCCTAACAGATCCGATCCAAATCCTAACACTTACTGACCCGAGGTAACTTTCTTTGGGTTGATACAAAAATGTGAATCTTCTTCTTTCTTCTATCCTTTGCGCTCAGTTCCCCTTCAACTGTACACTTCTTCTTTCAAACACCCTTAAACCAACTCAAAATGAAAAATGTGTGTACCACACAAGCCAAGTTAACCAAGATTTCTCAAGAAGCTTCCTTCTAGAAGCCGCCTACTCGGCATGCAAGCTAAGCTAGTTAGAAGCTTCTAAAAATGTCCTTCTAGAAGCTACCTACTTGGGGTGCAAGCTAAGCTAGCCGGGAAACTTCCCAAGAAGTTTTCTAGATACTTCTAGAATAGTCTAGGCTAATTAGACCTATTTGCTACTTAGTTAGCACTAACTAACTTCATCACTAAAATCCATATTGTTATACTAAGTACCTAATTGTATCTAATTGTGGCACCTATACTAAGGAAAAGTGCAACTTATAACCAACCATCATAACAAGCACTCTAATGGTCTATAGGTTGTCTACTTCTTACCTCATAGGGAAAAAACAAGTAGTCTCATCGGTCAATACTCCAAACTCAATTTTTAGAGCACCAATGCTCCAAATATCAAGACACCCAAACAAACATGGCACACACACTAGAGCACCAATGCTCATAATATCAAGGAGCCCTAAATAAATATTTTACACACAAAAAAGAAGTATAGAATGGAAGAGATCCAATCACAAGAATTCTAAACAATAACACAGTGTTATTGTTTAAAATTGGCAAAGTTAATGTTGCCATATACAACAATAATATTGTCTTGATATAACATATGGTGGCAAAGTTAGTCTTGATGGATTGGATCCAATCACGAGAATTCTAAACAATAACAACAAGACTAACTTTGCCACCATATGTTATTTTGACATAATACAAACATCCATCTTCTTCTACCCTACTATGATCACCAAGGATGAGATCAAAATTTTCTATTAGCTAAAGGTACACATGTATAGATATGAGTCTACCAATTGGCTAAGGAGTTAGTTTAAGAATTAGATTGCTTCTTGGCAGTTGTCAATTTCTATTTTTCCTACACATTCAAAACCCAATAGTGCATCAATTGTCAACTATCTAGCTAGTAACACTTGTAAGGAATCCATACACACACCTCAAGTGTTAATTATCTACCAAATCAAGAAACAGTTCTAATGATTGAGGGTAGAATCAAGCTTGGAGATACCACCAAATTTCTGCACTTGATTTCCTCTCTCTCACTTCTTTTTTGTAATAAAAAACCAGACCATATATACTCTGCCAAATTTTATATACTCTATCAATGACACTAAGTTCAGGAAATTTGGCAAAGATTTTGCAAAAAATTATGTCAATTATTGACTATCTAAGAAAATCAAAGCAACAAATCCAATGATAAAGATACCATCATCACATCCAAGCTTGGAGATACAATCAAATTTTCTGGGTCAATTTCATCTCTTGTTTCTTTTTTGTAATGAAAAATCAAAGTATATATACTCTACCATATTGTATATACTCTACCAATGGTACTCAATATAAAGAAGATTTGGTAATGCTTTTGCATACAATCATTCTAAATGAATTATCAACTATCCATCAAAATCAAGCAACAAATCCAATCACCAGAGGTACTATGGATGACACCCAAGCTTGGAGTACCATTAAATTTTAGATCAAAAGTACCATCAATCATACCCAAGCCTAGAGATACCACCAAATTTTTGGATCAAAGTACCATAAATCACACCTAAGCTTAAAGATACCACCAAATTTCTACACTCAATTTCCCCTCTTACTTCTTTTGTGTAATCAAAATCAAATCATATATACTCTTCCACATCATATATACTTTGTCAATGGTATTGAGTATCAAGAATATTTTTCAGTACTTCCAAACACAATCATATCAACTATAAAATATCTATCAAAATCAAGGAACAAATCTAATAATTGAAAGTATCATTGATCACACATAAGCTTGGAGATATCACCAAATATTTGGATCAAAGGTACCATTTATCACACCCAAGCATGGAAACTCTACCAAATCTTTGTCCTCAATCTCTACTCTTACTTCTCTTGTGTAATAAAAAATCATACTAGAGATACTACCAAATTTTAGATCATATGTACTAACAATCACACCCAAGTCTAAAGATATCATCAATTTTTTGTACTCAATTTCCCCTCCTATTTTTTTGTGCAATTGGAAATTAGACTATATATACTCTATCAATAGCATCGAGTATTTGGAAAATATAGTAGCACTTTTACACACAATCACATCAACTTTCAACTACCCAACAAATCAAGTGACAAATCTAACACTCAAATGTATCATTGATCACACCATGCTTGGAAATACCACCAAATTTTTTCATTTAATATCTCTTCTCACTAATTATATATACTTTGCCAATGGCACTAATTACACTTATAAAGCTAAACCTATTCTAGCATAAAGATTCCAAATATGCCCATCCTTGGAGAGGCCAGGGAATCCAACTAATAGAATTGATTATATAAACAATTACTCCAATGATTAAATCAACAACCCTAATGGATTGGATGACTATCACTTAGTAGTCCATAGTCACTATTACTACAATTATGATTGTTGAGATGATTACTCAAGGATTCTAACTAGCTTGTACATTCAAATATCAAGACATTTGCAATAATTGCCAAGTCACCCTTAAATCCCAAAAAAGCAATTTGAAATTGTATATTTACTTATTAGATTGACTAGCTTTTCCTTATCTTTTACCTTTAAATATATAACCTTATAAGAAAACCAATAATATAATGTTTTTGCTTACATTTTCACATTATTTGAGAATTGAGTTTTCAAGAAAGTTAAATTAAATTCAACTTTCTAGTAACTAGTAATACCTATGATTATATCAACCACAATTTTACTCTCTTTTTTCCAAATTCTAGTACATTTGGATAATTCTAAAGCCTTCCTCATGCTCACTCTTTGCAACATCATTCAATAGTCATACACATAAAGAAACATGAATCTAGTTATTAAGAGAAACCTAAGATTCATGAAGATATCTTGATGAAGTAAACACAATCAATGCTTACTTTAAACAACACTACATTTAGTTAACAATCCCAATCTGAACTAGAAAATCTTTGTAGAGTAAATAATTTTCAATAAAATATTTTTGTAGCAACTAAAGTGTGTATTATTTAGTGCTTATTTTTACACAAGGACATGTGGAACAAATACTCCATACATGTCTTTTGAGTACTATTTGTATATTTTTATCTTTGTGGAATTTAGTTGATTTTGAGTAGTATAGGTACACACAATTTTTGTAAGAAACTATGTTCCATCTAGTTCAAAATAGGCAAAAATAGAAAAAGAATTCAAAATATGCCCAATGTGCATGTTTAACCTCTATGCATAAATTTTTTTTCTTTTTATAGAAAAGTATGAATTTTTTTTGGCATTGTGCAATTATGTTTTTGTATTACTCCCAAAAATTTTCACTTCAAGGAAATTTAGACTATAAATGAACTGCAAATTTATAACAAAATACAAAATTATTTGTTTAGATTTTATTACTGAATCAAATCACAAGCATTATTGATTATAATTTAATCTATCTTTAATTTTAAGTAAGCTCTTTAGAGACAAAATTATGGAATGATAAAAAGAGAGGAATATATAAATAAATCTATATACTAAGTTCTTTTTAGAAATGCAATAGTATCACTAACTTTGTTGTTTGTTGAGCTTCGAGAGAGTGTGGAGATGGGAGAGGAGAGGAAGAGATGTGAGAGGAAAGATCCATATGTTATGAAGGCTCTCTAGCATATAGCACTCTGATTGAATATTCAACTAGTATATTCATTGTTCAATTTTGGTCCATAGTCAATTCTATTCATTGTTCAATTTTGGTTCCATTGGTACCTAGATTTAAGACTATGGAGAATTGAGTAAAAAGTTATGAGAATTGTTAGGTTTTTTAGGGTTTAGAGTGATTTTTACACATTGAAAATGATGGGTCATGAATTTTCATTTCTAATCTCCTGGTTTTCATGATTAGGTTCCATGAGAACTTAGTTTGAAAATTTTGGAGATGGAATTTGAAAGTTATGAGAGTTTGTAGATTTTAAGGTTTGGAGAGATTGTATTTTCTTATGTGGGTTGGGATGTGAGGGGTTGTGGTTTTGCAAGTATGGGGAGATATGGAAGAGCACATCATGTGTTATTATCATTATTCTTGTGTTAACCATGGCTACACCTCCCCATTAGAGCGGCTCGGGATACACCATGAACGGTGTGTCACTGATGCTTTACCATGCAAGGGGTAACGACCCATGTGGGAAGGATGCAAAAGAACTATGATTGGACCACTTGGGAGCCCACATGAGGTGAGCCACCACATCGACAACAATGACACTTGAGATTATGCACGCTTCTTCTATCTCTTTGTTGACCGTTCCAAGGATATTAATCTAGTCATGGGAGTGGTTAGCTTCTCAGGTGGGTTGCATTTTGGAGTTATTTGAGAAGTTTTTCATGTCTACATCTATTTCCATAGCCTACCTTGCACACTCCATGCTGAGGCTAGATAGGATTTTTGCCTACCACTTGATCGTTTGGCACGTGATCCCTTGGATGAGTTAGCATGGTTCCTATTCCTCTTACTCCCTTGATGGTGTCTTTGTTATGCTAGAGTGGACGTGCAGGGCATAGTGTAATACTCCACGGACAAGAGAAGAGAGAAAACATAGATTTTACACTCAATCATTTGATGCCCCAAAGGAGCACCTTCTCTTTATTATATAGACAAAGAGGATCTCTTCCAAGGAAGCTCCACCATAGGATTAGGCACATAGATAGGTGACATGTCAGCAAGCTCCACCCTTGGATTACTTACTTGGATGGGTGATATGTCGGTCTAGGTCCTATTTGGTTGGTCAAACAAGCTTTGACCAAAGGAAATCTTTTAGGGAATCTTCCTATAGGAATCTCAGAATCACATGGGTAAAGTACCATTGGAAAGCTCTCGACAAGACAAAGTAGGGGGAGGGAAGGCCAACATTTCCTTTGTTGGGGGGGGGGGAATATACACATTTTTGAGTCCTAATTCATCAATTTAGGCCTCTAAATTGCCTTCAAAGATTTCAGGCATATTTTGGTTCCTACTCTATTAGTAGAAGTCCATTTTTGGTGATACCTCTTTCTAATCTGTTTAGTCCATCATGTGTAACATCCTTCTAGATGTTATCAAAACAATTCTCACCTTTAAATCATATGTCTAGCTATTGGTTCTAAGGTTTTCAAGTCTATTTTGGTTTCTACCCTATTAGTAGAAGTACTCTTTTGGTGATCCTTCTATCTGATCTATTTTCACCATCAGATATAACATCATTCTAGATGTTACCAAACCAAATTTCACATCTAGATCATATGGCTAGCTCTTGGTATTATAGACCTCCCTCCTTTTAAGACGCAACGTCCTCGTTTGTGTAGTTGTTGCTCAAATGCTTGCACCAACACCGGTGCAAGTGTCAAATTGGCGGAGGGCTCCTAGGTTGCTTCATAGAGGGACTAACCTTTCCTCTATACTAGATAGTCCACACGTGGATGACGAATACCATGTATGCATTTTTGGAGAATACACTCCACTTCATAGTCCTCTGTGCCATCAATGAGTGTCGGACAAGGTCAAATGTCTTGTGTGGAATAACATTGGCCTGATTGGGGAGCATATCTGCGTAGTAGGGAAACATGGAACACTAGATGGATCTTCATGTGTGGTGGTAGCTCAAGGTGATAGGCCACAATGCCAACTTGACAAAGAATCGAGAAAGGCCCAATAAAACAAGGTCTGAGCTTACAAGGTCCAACTAATGTGAGGTTGGTTGTCGATAGCCACACTTGATCCCCAAAATTGAACTCCATGTGCTTATGGTATGCATCAACATACTAATTTTGTTGATTTTGCGCAATCTATAATTTGTGCTTGACGCTCTCCACACCTTCTTGGATTCTAGAAACAAATATGTTGACTACATCAACCTTGGTAGCCACTAGACGGATCTTCATCAAGCTAGAAGGTGTGAAGGGATACTTACCATACATGAGGAAGAATAGAGTGACTTGGGTGGATGCATTCACTAAATTGTTGTAAGCAAATTCTACCAATGGGAGTAGGGTGTACCACCTCTCTTGCTCTTTTAAGGTGAAGCCATGTAACATGTCTTCAATCATGCAATTAGCCCGCTTTGTTTGTCCATTTGTTTGTGGGTGGTAAGCTGTGGACATGGCCAACTTGGTTTTCAAGAAACCAAAGAGTGTTTGCCAAAACAAACTGGTGAATTGAGTGCCTCTATCAGTGATAAGTACTCTAGCCAAGCCGTGGTGAGAGAAGACTACATCTAAGTATCATTGAGCTAGTTATGGAGCGGTCATATCCTTGGTGGTAAGGCATACATGAATCATTTTTTTGATCCGGTCCACAAAGACCATGATGGAGTCAAACCCTGAGGTGGTCTTGGGTAATTCATAGACGAGATCCATACTCACTTGTTCACAACATTGGGTAGGAGTGGGGAGAGGTTGAAGGAGCCATATAGGAGCTTGATTAGAAGCTTTGTTTTTTTGACAAAGTAGGCAGCTGTGCATGTAGTCCATCATATTGTTGCTCATCTTGGGCAAATAGTAATGGCATTGGACTACATCCAAGGTCTTGTCCACTCCGACATGACCAACAATGGCCGAATCATGATATTTTGCTAGAATGGCGATACATAATTCTGGGACATTTGGGATCCATAATCTACTATCATGAAAGGTGAGTCCTTGGGTGTTGTGACACCTTTGGATGATTGCGCTTCTACAATTTGTGGATCAGTTTTTGTAGTAGCCAGAATCTTTGAACAAAATTCAGGGTTAATCTTAACCTTTGCCACCAAGTTGTTTGCCATTGGTATGCGGGTGAATGCATCTGCAAGTTGCTTCTTACCTTCCACATAGGTGATTGTCATGTTGAAGCATTG
The DNA here is from genome assembly GCA_948567375.1 of Lunularia cruciata. Classification (NCBI taxonomy): domain Eukaryota; kingdom Viridiplantae; phylum Streptophyta; class Marchantiopsida; order Lunulariales; family Lunulariaceae; genus Lunularia; species Lunularia cruciata. The sequence goes on along the minus strand of OX419755.1, from coordinate 37,838,214 downwards.
TCACCACTCTGCCCATTGAATCTGGCAACGAGATAGATTATTTTGTGTCTTGAGGTAGACTAGAGGTTTGTGGTCTATCTCTACTACAGATGTCTTCTCGCCTAGATAGTGCTTCCAATGCTTGGTTGCCAAAATGATGGCCAACTCTTCTCATTCTATGGTGTGGTAGTTGCACTCTGCCAATAACAACTTTTGAGAGAAATATGCAATTGGATGCCATTCGTCATGCAACTCTTGTTGTAGGATTGCTCCTATTGCTACGCCTTATGTATCTATAGCCAACTTGATTGGACATTTTAGGTCATACCACTTCAAGATTTGTGCATGTAGCAAGGCGGCTTTCAATTCTTGAAAGGCTAACTCTTGTGTGGTTCCCCATGTCCCCTTCTTCTCCTTGCCAAGTTGTGCCTTTAAAGGCTGTGCAACCTTAGAGAAGTCCTTGACAAATCTATGATAGATTCCTGTCAATCCCAAGAAGCTCTTGAGTTGAGTTTGATCTTTTGGGGCACTCCATTTTTGAATGATCTTTATTTTATCTATCAATACTTGAATGCCCTTTGTACTTAATCTATGCCCCAAGTAGTCTACTTCAAACTTGCCAAACTCACACTTTGAGATTTTTGCATACAATCAATTATGTCTTAGAATCTGGAGGACCTCTTGTAGATGTTGTTTGTGTTTTGTCATTGTGCTACTATATACTAAGATATCGTTCAAGAAGACAATAACAGACTTATCTAAGTATGGATGAAATATATCATTCATTAGACTCATGAAAGTGGTAGGTGCATTGGTGAGGCCAAAAGGCATCACAAGATACTCAATGTGGCCATACTTGGTTTGAAAGGCAATATTGTACACATCCTCCTCTATAATTTTGAATTGTAACCGCTCTACAAGTCCAGTTTGGTGAAGTATCTTGCTCCATAGAGTTGATCAAACAAGTCATCCATGCGAGGTAAGAGGCATTTGTTCTTCACTGTTTGTTGATTGAGACCCCGATAGTCTATGCACATGTGCATTGCACCATCTTTCTTCTTCACAAACAAGACAAGAGCCCCATATGGTGATACGCTAGGTTGGATGAACTCTTTCTACAACATCTCCTCAATTTGAGTCTTACACTTCTCCAACTCATGAGGTGATAGGCAATATGGGGCCTTACAAGGAAGTGTCTTCCCCAAGAGTGTCTCAATTTTAAGATCTACTCTCCTTTTTGGTGGTAACCTTGAAGTAGATCATCAAGAAAGACATCTTGAAACTCATCTACCACATCCTTCAATTTCTCATGAATTTGTCCATCGAGTTGTGCACTTTGGACTTCTCTTATTAGACCCATGAAACATCCATCGGTCTTATAGACCATTGCCGTCCCTATGACATATAGAGGCAATTCCTACTTGTGTGATTTTTCTTTAACCCCAATGATTGACCATTGGTAGGTTCTCACTACTTTCTTCCTCTAATCTACCATAGGGTTGTAATGCTCCATCCATGGCATGCCTAAGACTGCATCATAACGAGCTAATTGTATCACTCACCACTCAATTGCTTCTTGATATTCTCCTACAGAGAGTGTTACCCATTTAGGTAATGATTCAATCCTCTCTATTTGCCCGTTAGGTAACTCTACTTCTTCACTCACATCTCTCTTTAGATCCATTCCCAATCTTATTGCAACAGAGTGAGACAAGAAATTCTATATTGCTCCCGGATTATCAATACTCTCACTTGATTGCCTTCTAGGACTCCATTCACGACAATCAATTGTGAGGTTGCCTTTCGGGATCTTTGCACGTTAGTCTTCTTACTTCCCTTGCTTCTCTACTTCCTTATTGAGCCAGTAAGGCTGCAAGGTATATTTATTGGCGATCTTTGATCCCAAAGTGATTTCCACCTCCTCTTCTTTAATGTGCATCTCTATGTTGTTCAAAGATCGCTTGTACAAAGGCCAAGGATCTTTAGGGAAATGAGTGCGATAGTTGGTAGATATGTGCCCAATATAGCCACAATTGTAGCAATGGCATTATTCTCCTTGAGTTCCTTCTCCTTGTGGGACTCTATCTCTTTATTCTTCTACCCCATCCATGCTCCCCTTGAAGCGGTTGTGCTCGTCGATCTCGAAATCAAAGGTTGCCTAATTCCATTGGTATTGGTCCACTTATGTGTGGCATTTCTGCCCAATAATGTTGAGGTGGAACTACTCCTTCACCTCCACCCAATGCCCTTGCTTTGCTCTATGCATAAGCAATGACTTCAAACACCGTGTGAGGATTTTGCACCATGACTTCTTGGCAAATCCGCTCCTTCAACCCTTGTTTGAAATTATCGAGAGCCTCTATTGGACTCATGTTGGTTATTGTGACTTGTAGATCCAAAAATGTCTCCACATACTCTCGTATGTTGTTCTTCTGTCTCAATCCCCATAGTCGGGTTTGGGCCATCTGCACGGAATCCACCAATTGGAAATTCTTCAACAATCCTTCTTCCATAGTTGTCCATGTGACCTCCCTTCTTTATGCTAACATGGATCGTTCCCAAGCATCATACCATGTGAGAGCTTTATCGGTCAAGTATCCACATGCAACACGCTCCGTGATCTTTGTTGAGAAAAATTGAAACTATCGATTCATTCTCGAGATCTAATTTTCCACTACTCCCATCATACGCTGCCTTTTGTAAGGCTTGATGTTGCAGGTCTTCTTCATCCGGAGTAGCAATGTGACCTCATCGTTGATAGGGTTCGTAGGCATAAGTGCCTCTCCAAGAACTTTAGTCACAAGTACTGGGTTTTGAGACGTCTCTTCTTCTTGCATTGCTTGATTGTTCTTGAGGATATGCACTTGACTTTGTAATGTCTCCATGGTCATCTTAATCTCTCAAAATTCATTCAACATCCCTTGCATTCCTTGCACCAGCTCTTGCAATTGTGGATCCATGGTTCTTGCAACACTCAATTTCTAATGTCTACTTCAATATAGAGTCAATATGATCACTCTAGAAGGCGCATGAACTATCGGAACTACCATTGGGACCTCAGAAGCTATCACTCATTGATAATACTCCTCACCAAAATTCTTAACCACAAAATCTCTAGAAATCACTTTTAGTCTCACTATATAATGGATTTCTACTTGAGTGTTGAAAGGGAGAGGATTTGAGACATTCACATCCATATCATCATAATAGAATGTAGATTGTCAGATCCCACTCTTTGTCATATATCACCACAGGTAGAATCACCGGGTTTGGTGAGTTCATCACCCTATCTATGAATTCTGCACCAAGGTGATAAACTAACGATACCCTCATTTGCTCACATTGGATGTACATAACCTTGATATGGAATGGATTTGAGAATGGAAAGCTAGGTGTGGGAAATTGTCCTCCCGGTGCATCAATCCCATCAGCTCTCTAAAGTCCTCTCTAAGTCTAGCAATTACTCTATGTTCTCCACCTCAAATTACCCAATTTTAGTAGTTTGTGCTCTTCCAAGAGGGGTGATCTACTCTCTTGGACTAAAACAATCTGCTTTGATACCATTGTAATACTCTGAGAACAAGAGAAAAGAGAAAACATAAATTTCACACTCAATCATTCGATGCCTCAAAGGAGCACCTTCTCTTTATTATATAGACAAAGAGGATCTCCTCCAAGGAAGCTCCACCATAGGATTAGGCACATAGATAGGTGACATGTCAGCAAGCTCCACCCTTGGATTACTTACTTGGATGGGTGATATGTCGGTCTAGGTCCTATTTGGTTGGTCAAACAAGCTTTGACCAAAGGGAATCTTTTAGGGAGTCTTCTTATAGGAATCTCAGAATCACGTGAGTAAAGTACCGTTGGAAAGCTCTCGACAAGACAAAGTAGGGGGAGGGAAGGCCAGCATTTCCTTTGTTGGGGGGGGGGATATACACATTTTTGAGTCCTAATTCATCAATTTAGGCCTCTAAATTGCCTTCAAAGGTTTTAGGCATATTTCGGTTCCTACTCTATTAGTAGAAGTCCACTTTTGGTGATACCTCTTTCTAATCTGTTTAGTCCATCATGTGTAACATCCTTCTAGATGTTATCAAACCAATTCTCACCTTTAAATCATATGTCTAGCTATTGGTTCTAAGGTTTTCAAGTCTATTTTGGTTTCTACCCTATTAGTAGAAGTACTCTTTTGGTGATCCTTCTATCTGATCTATTTTCACCATCATGTATAACATCATTCTAGATGTTACCAAACCAAATTTCACATCTAGATCATATAGCTAGCTCTTGGTATTACACATAGAGAGGTGGTTGCTAGATTTCATTGATTTTGAGCGGAGGATTGGGCGGCCCTTCAAAAGGAGTTTGTAGGGCTACATTGCTTTAGGAGATAGGTTTTGCCACAGGATACTACAAAGTCCACTTGATTACAATGGTGTAGGACATTAGGTCAGGCGGGAGAGTTTAGTAGAGCAACACGAGCACTACACACTTTGTCTATGGCTAGTCATGTTGATAAGACTATCTCTTCCCTATGCTCACTACATCCTATTGAAATAGAAGAACTACCACTAGAGGTCTTAGATTATCAATTGGAGCAGCCTTTATGTCTTGATAGGTCACTTTTTGCACAAGCATTTTGCACTACCCCTCGCCTTTCCTCAAGAAGCTTGTTTGGGATGGTTTATGAGCACCTTAGAGATTGCTTTTAGGCAAATGATCCTTCTAGTGGTTTTACTGAGTTGTTTCAGGTGGCTAATAGCTATAGTGAGAAGAGATAGTCATATGTCTATTAGTTGGGTGTTAGGTGCTAGTTGATTTCTCATGATAGAGAAGGACACAAGGTGCATTAGACTGATTGCTATTGAAGAGATCTTTTTGTGTTTGGTCAGTCGTGCCATTGTCCTTCAACATCGTTCTCACTTTCAATAGCACCTCAATCCACATCAATTTGGAGTAGCTATACCTGGAGGATGTGAAGGTATATCTCTAAGCATTAGAGCACTCCTAGATATCCATCCAGAGTGGATCGTCCTATAGGTGGATGTCAAGAACACTTTTAGTAGTGTCTCACATGCATCCATCTTTAGAGATCTTAGGGAGGCTAGTGGATCCTTGGTAAGTCTTATTCCTTCTGTGTGGTCTTTTTATGGCTCTCTTGCTTCCCTTTACTATTAGCACGGGGGAGTCACCATCTTGGAGTAAGTTGTTGGTACATGTCAAGGCAATCCTTTAAGGGGACCGTTATTTGCCATGGCTCACTTTAGAGCTCTCTTATCTACTACTTTGGCCATGCCAGGTTGTGTATTTCACTCCTTGGCAGATGATGTACACATTGTGGGCCCTGTAGATCAAATTAGGCAGGCTTTTGACCACTTCACTATCGAGCTACATCTAGGTGGCTTGAGAATCAAGGTGTCAAAGTGCAAGGCATGGTCCCCTTTAGGTATCTCTCCCCACCTTGAGCTTCCAAAGGGTGTATCACATCTATAGATGGACTACATGTTCTTGGAGTGCCGGTAGGATCCAAGGATTTTGTCACACGCTTCTTCAATGCTACCTTTGCAAAAGATGTTCTCCATGTGGATGACCTTCCATTACAAAGAGATCTGTAGGTGGCATTTATCAATACTATCCTTGAGTATTGCTTGTCAACCAACATGCCTAATATGCATAGTTCCTCTCTCCTCGTCCTTCCTATCATGTCTGAGAGCCTTTGATAGGAAGATTATTGGAGTCTTTGGTGATATTATTGGACCAAGGACTTTTGAGTGTGTAACAAGGGATTTTGCATGTAGACAGACGGCTTTGCCGATCTTGTGTGGAGGGGTTGGCTTGCTATCTAGGGAGAAGATGGCACCTATAGCAATTTTTGTTAGTTGGACCCTCTCGGCACTCCTACTTTCCTCTCATTTTGTGGTTGTTCATAGGCTGGTTTTGGAGACTTATGTTTTTTAGGTGGAGGAGGGATCTCATTCTTTCAAGATGTTATTGTGGAAAACAAGAGATAGTCTTTCTCCATGGTCACAAGAGGACTTTCCATCTTTTGCTTTGCTATTGTCAAATTGGACTAGAGGTCTACAATCTTCCTTGATGGAGCGACAATGTGAGCATACACTACATTCTCTCTTAGTTGACTTGTCCATTCCTCAGGCTACTAGAGCACATCTTTGCTCTTGCTCTAGCAAGGGTGCATGCTCTTGGATCCTAGCTCAATCATGCTCAATCATGACTTTCCATCAATCATTAGGGCATTTTTCCTGCACCAACTACTTTCTCTACAATGATGAGGTTTTGCCTAGGTTTGGTCCATCCATCTGCATCTTCATTACTCACTTGTGAGTGTGGTTCTACACTAGATGCAGCAGTGGTCCATATGACACGGTGTCCTCTTGGAGGACATAGGATAGCTACCCATGAAGTTATTAGGGACGTAGTGTTTGCTATGGCATGAGAGAGTGGATACTTGGCTTGGAGGGAGCATTCATATACTTTGCAGATGAGACGTGTTAGGGCAGATTTATACTTGGTCCGAGATCATCAGGTGACAATAGCGGATGTCGTGGTTACGGACCCAGGATACAATTTTGGAGGGAGTGATTACCCATCCCCCTGGATGGGCGGCGAGTGTAGCAGCAGGTTGCAAGGTCTCCAAGTATAAGGGCATACAGCGAGGTCACCTCTTTGTCCCTCTAGCCTTGGAGTTATATGGAGCAATGGACATGGCGTTTGACACATTTGTTAGGGAGTGCACGACAGCTTATCATGTAAGGCGCCGGGGGGTACCACTCTCACTCTCATACTTTGTAGCATATTTTAAGCAGCATGTGTCCATTGCTCTATAGAGGGCAGTGGCTGGTGCAATCCATAGGAGAGCAATCACACTAGGTGATGCTTCTTTGGATGCTCTAGTTCTTTGTAGACCATAGGACTTGCATAGCTCAAATATCTTAGGTGCAGTAGTGCAGATTTCTCATATAGACTCTATTGGGGCCTAGCCCCATTTTTACCTTTTTTCGTTTCTCCCTTGTATGGCTTGATGTGGTCTTCCCATCCTTCGTGTTCTCTATGCGGTCGCCTTTTTCTCTTTTACTCTGGTTAGTTGAAATGTAAACCAAAGCCTTTTTTTGGTCCCCTAAGTTTTTATTTACTTCTATGTTTACTTCTTTAACTCCTTAGATTCCTTTATGGTGATATTTTACTTTCTATTTCTTGTTGGTTGCTTCGGATAATACTATAATATCAATGCCGTACTCGCTCACTAAGGGTGGTTTGGACGCTAAGGCTCGACACTAAATTAATAGTCACGTTGACCCTATGTTAACTTTAGAATTCAAAGTAGAGATATTGGCAAAATCTCAAAGTAAAGCAAATATTGTTCTATATTGTTAGATTTTAACAATTACATTGTAAGATAGCTGTCAAACTTTGTTTTTCAATGTTTTATCAATCACAGCTAGACCATATCTATCAATTATATTTATCAGAACGCTCCTTGTCCCTCGATTTCTTTGTGATTGATAATCCCCATGTTTCAACTAGTGAAGGATGGGGTCTTCCCATCCTTCGTTTTTCCTACGCGGTCGCCCTTTTTTGATGTTTCAACTAGTGTGGGATCGGGTACATGTTTGTAGTAATTCAGTGAAGTTTCAATCTAAGGAAGAAGGAAACCCTAGATGATTTGAAACCCGCTAGTAGATTATTTGAACTGGGTATGATTTGTGTTTCTGCCATGAGGTCGAGCTATGAATAATTAAGTTTTCTTTGAATGAACTCCATTGTTTATTTAGGTACATAAAGCGTAATATCTTGAAAGGTCGCCCACCACCCGGGAACATTCCCTTATTTTCTGAATCGAGTTCAAATAGGAATTGCATTCATCGGCGAAGACTTGGCGATTCATTTAAATCCAGAGAAAGAGTAGTCAGAGGTGGCCCCGATAGTGTGCTCGTATTTCCACAATTTTCAGATAGCCTCCGCTTAAACGAATGAAATGGGAAAAGATGTCCGACGCCTTTGTAAAGCAAGGGGATGGTCAAAAGGGCTATACAAAGGTATAACAAATGAAATGGAAAAAGATGTCCGAAGCTTTGTAAAGCAAGGGAATGGTCAAAAGGGCTATACATATAGTATGGGGTAATGATGAGCTAACATTTTCCAGAAACGGTCAAGAATGAGTCTACTACGTGACTACGCGCATGCATGGTATAGATAGAAATGGACAAGAATTCCTACCGCGACAAGACAAGAAGAATTTGGTCTGAACTACATCACGCATTACGCGCTGCTGGCGTCGGATGGAGTCTCGATTTGCACCTTTTGATGCAGTGGGGCCCCGGGACGGAGATTGAGGAGGGACTGGTTTCTCCTCGCAGAGCTTCAGCTATGGTTTCTCCTTTGTAGACCTTCACCTAAGTTATCAATCATGACCCACAATCGGAAGGTGTAGGTAGTACTTGCTCGTGGTCTGTAGGGACACGGAAGGAAGCCTTCATGCTCCAAATCAAATCGATGATTACTAGTAACCAGTGTGATCTACTGTGTAATGACTGAACTGGCTTCCCTTTCACCATGAGATTTAGCTATGAAGGATGTAGTGGGCCTGGAATCTCCTTTGTAGCTTGTGCGTGGACATATATGCTGAGTGGCATATCTCAAACATCTGTTGCAGGTTGGTTTCCTTCCATACCATCTTCTCTATTGCGGCTTCAGTCCGTATCCTCGCGAAACCCTCTCCGTCCAGAAGTCATGAACTCCTCCTATTCGTCTCCAGTCATAGAGCGTCTCCTACACCTTTTGATTTCGAAGATCCCTGGAAACCGCGATGAACTCATTCGTTGTCGTCGAAGGAGAAGAAAGACGTTGTTTGATTTCTACAGTAGGCTTTTCCAATCTCATTGTTTCAAGAATTCTTGTCCTTCACGGATAAAGGGAAATGTGGACAAAAGCTACCATCTGATGAGAAAAGCTTTCATCTCCTCTACGCGACCAGATACAACAATCTGCCGAATTTTCTCACCACTTTGTAGTGTAGAACAGAATAGTATCACAGAATCTGATATTTTTCGTACTACAGAAACAATTGAGAGTATCTTGGTGGTAGTGAAGGACGAGGATGACGGACAACGCGCCAGATGGCCGACTAGTGCTGTACACCTCTGATATGTACATGGATACTCTAGTAATTAATGTGCTGGGCTGGGCGAGAGATCCATACTCTCTATTACTCAAGACAAGTAAGTGGTGCCGAATGATTAGAGGTGGACCGCGATAACGAAACCTAGCGAGAACTCGGCTCTGACTTAATGCAGTGGGGGACTGGTCGCGAGAGGTGTGTTGGAAATCTTCGCGGACAACAGTGTAAGTCAGCGACTGTAGTCAGTCAGTCAGCCAGTCAGTCGGTGCAGAACCAGAACTACAGTAAGGATGGATGGAGTCCGGACTTCCTTCTTCTGCTTCTTCTTCTTCACTTTGTTCCCTCCATCGTACTTGCACTATCTTCACAAGGATGCTGGTAATGATATTGCACAACAGGGAAGAAAGACCCATATCAATGCAGCAGCTCTTCCCTCTTTTTGTGTGAGAACTTCATGATCTTATTTCGTCTACGCGGTCAAGGGGGGTACCCTCAGCTCAATTATCGATCAAGGACGCGTCCCGGTCAGCGATTCAAATATCCATCGTCGAGCTCATTATGTACAGTAATATTCATTACATACCACCTAGCGGACATTGTAACAAGCCACGGAGTTCGTCATTATGTACGGTAATTTTCTTGCTTGTCTCTTCGATTGCATCGCTACTACCGGTACTCCTTGTTAGCTCACACACACACACAAATACACAGCTGCACTCTATGCACGGCAGAATCAACGAGGCAAGGCAGGCCAGTTCAGCGCCAGTGTAGAGCCGCCATTCATCTTGACCTGTCCTGCACTTACTTCTCGCAATGCATCCTTCCTGCCAAACCGTAGCAGCTGGCTTCTCGCCAAGTCGCTGTTGGCTGACGTCACCCGCCATAGCCAGAACTCCATGGCCAAAACCTTCTTAACCTCTGCATCGTTTCAGGGAGGGAGTCCAGCCCATTGGTTTTACTAACTACTGACTTAAATGCAGGGCTGGGTCTCCTGTCACACGCATTGATGGACCCTCGTCCGACAAATAAGCCGGCTCTTTCTTTAGCTGCCGCCAAACTTGCTCTCTTCCACCCGACGGCTCTGTACTGTACCTCATTCATTCCATGCTCTTACTACAGTACAGTAGTATTTTCCTTCCCGTTGATACTACGATGTCGGCCATTCATGGTTTACAGATGTTTTCAACAGTTGCTTCTTTGTAGAATCCGGTCCATGCATTGAGTTCTTGTAAACTTGCTCTATTTTCCTCCTCTCTTCATGGCCAGCCGATGATGGTACAGCCTTACCTTAGCGATGAAACAAATATGGGAGCATGGTTGTCACTCAAACGACCTGGACAACCGTACATATTGAAGCAATCGCGAGCTTCCACAAAGACGATATCATGATGTACAACAAATAAACCATGCCTTGTGTTAGACTCATCCTTCTTGTTATCCTACGCGGTCGCCTCTTTCTCCGTTAGACTCAACTTGGCCACGGTGCGCTCATGAGTTGCCTCACTCTCGACAATGAGCATCAAACCGGTTAAACACGCCATTTTGTCAGACATTTTACGCAGACCAATCAATATCCTGAATTCCTACTGTGAATAATCAAGAACCCGATTCATAACAAAACATCTCGCATAACTCTGGAATTAAACATAAGACCTCGAATAAGTTCTTATGTTTATGCGTAAAAAGGTCTACTTCTATTAAGAACAACTTAAGATGGACGGGTTATTTGTATCTCAATTGGCAAATATATTTGTCATTATATTTTATTCTTCTGTGTCGATTTTCTCCAGGATTCTTCCCATTTCTCGGCGCTTCAACCCATGCATTGCCTGCTGAGAGGTGACCGGATCCAAATCTGGCCTTAGGTGCGGTAGGGCAGATTTCTCCTATAGACTCTATTGGGGCTTAGCCAATGTTACCTTTTCTTTTCTCTCCCTTGTACGGCTTGATGGGTCTTCCTATCCTTCGTTTTTCCTACGCGGTCGCCTTCTTTGATCCAAATCTCATCATCTTATATGAAGTGTGCCCAAGAGGAGAGCTGAACACAAGGTCTGGTTCGAACCACACAACTGTATTCTGAAACGAGCCGAATCACCGGGACAGTCGGCACACAACACCAGCTCGACAACTACGGTACCATAGTTGTAGGCAGCTGATAAGGCTAGCAGAAACTAGAATTGTACACTAGAATTTCGTTTTGCTAATACGAGAGTGACCTACTATCCATCGAGAGTAGACAACTCCTCAGTTGTATTGTTGTCAGGAGTCGGGCTCCCTGTTTATCCTTGCCAGGGACCCTTAATACTCTACAGGAAAATGATCGAGTAGTAAAAGCGTCATGATGATGAAGACGAGAAGAAGTGTAAAGTACATACGGTAATAGTAGTAGGACTGTCCTAGGGTGGCCCAAGAGCGTGATATCCAGCCCTCCATAAGGGAAGGATCTATCATCTTTCAAGGAAATTTGGGTGGATACACAGTTCTACAAGAGTTGTCCACCGCAATAGTACTGATAATCAGTAGAAGGTTACCTTACCATCCTCGCATTGGAATCCGATCCTACCGTACTCGTCTTACCCCGCACACAAGACCTACGCCTGTACATGAATAATATGCCTGGTGGACTTAGTATTAGTTTGGAACAGTCCAGACATTAGACTGCAGTCACAAGTTTTAAATAACTGCTAAATTGTGGCATAAAGGCAGAAGTAACATCAGTGCACTGAGAAGCAAATTGTCAAATTATCCAGCACATTGACGCTCTTTACAATTAAATACCAAGTTTCTGTCTAATGTAAGAGGTCTACTTGGATATTCGAACATGTGTTTCCAGGTAGCTCAATCTTATGCGTGATAACAAACATGCACAGCCGTCTTCTTTATTTCCATAAAGAGTTTTCATCAAACAGATAGGATCAACTTCTTTTTTGAATCAATTACATATCGATTACTAAGGTCTTATGTGCGGGGGAGGACAGGAAGGTCGGGAATGCTATGACTGAATACCACTCTTCGAGCCGTTGAGTGCCACAGCTTTTCACTTGTGGCCCAACGGATACTATAAAGCCCAAGTTCTGTAGGCAGATGCTGTGTCGCCGGGAAACATGGGAGTATTTCAGGCTACCTTACCTTTCTACTCTTGTACTCTACTACTGCTGTATGTAGTCAAACAATCAAAGTCCTTCTCACCGGAATCGACCGAGTACCTGGCTGCGGGCGGGGATTTCTCGTCGTCGGCGGCGGAGTGGATCTACCCGTCCGTCCGTCCACTCTCAACGAGTTGCTGCTGTGCAGGAGAAGCGTGAGCGAGTCATGAGGGGGGAAGAATGAATTTTGTTTGTTTGTTTGTTGTTGTTGTTGTTTGTGGAGTGAAGGACGCTATGCTTGAGGCCCGGGAGGATTCGTTTCTTCTCGTTCGCCTGCAAGCGAGGGAAGCGGGAAGAGATTCTTCGCACGCTGTTGGTGTGCTGCGCGACACATAGAGGATGAAGAGAGAGATAGAGAGGTAAAAAGCAGTGCCTGCCGATATTCAGGATGAAGAAGAACGCCAACTTTCGGGTTTGTGATTCAATTAGATATGTAGAATGGAAGCTTTGAAACGGTAGTTAGGGGGATTTCGGCCTGTTGTGTGCGAGCTCAGTCTAGCTCGTTCGCAACTGGCTGTGAATAACCGACGAGACGGCCCGGTGTTTTACCTTCTGTGTACCGAGGTAGGAAGACTTCGAAGTGCATGCCAAGCCAAGGTGGTACTTGTACTTCCACCGGGGGTTTCACTGCATTTTTCCATCACGAACGAAAGCTCGTTTTTGAAATATTGTGGTCTCTTACAGACCACAACATAGTCGGACTCGTGGTTCTAGCAGCAGCGGCATCGTGCAAGGAGAGACCTTGAAGAATTTCACTGGGTCCGGAGTCGGCTCAGAATCTGGGGGTTTCCAATGAGGAAGTTTAGGCGCTTAGAATGGCGCAAGTGGATGGCAGCACTGCTGCTGCTTTTTGTGATAGGGGTTCCTGCATCTCACGGGGGAAATACAACCTCCGACACTGAAGCTCTTCTCGCTTTCAAGCAGGCCGTGGACCCTACGGACAAACTCGCGAGCTGGAGACTAGCCATCAGTCCAGTTTGTAACTGGAAAGGGGTTGAATGCTTTGAAGGACGCGTGTGGGAGCTTCATTTACCAGCAAGTCGTCTATCTGGCGTAATTCCCCCAGGCACTTTGGGTCAGCTCGACGAAATCCGTGTAATAAGCCTGCGTGGCAATGGGCTAACAGGACCCCTCCCATCGGACGTATCCGACCTTACCCGCGTTAAAAGCCTGCATATTGAAGGGAATGAGTTTACCGGGCCGCTGTCAATAAACTTTTCTTCGTGGCCCCGTCTGGTCCACTTTGATATTTCGAATAACAGCTTCAATGGTAGCATTCCTGGATCCATCAGCAATCTCAAACTCGTGAAGACAATATCTCTCCAAAACAATGAGTTTTCTGGCAACATCCCGGATATCAATGCCCCTTCACTCACGTCTTTCGTCGTTATTAACAACAACCTATCTGGACCAATCCCTTCTGGGCTCCAAAGGTTTCCTGCGGGCAATTTCGCTGGGAACCAACTTTGTGGACCTCCAACTTCAAATCCTTGCCTTCCGGTGCTTGCGCCAGTGGGCGCTCCTGGTCCTAGTGCAAGTGAACCCCCTCCTGGGACTAAGCACAAGAAGAACAAGCTCGGAACAGGAGCTATAGTGGCCATTGTTGTAGGAGACGCGGCACTGCTACTTCTCTTGATCGTGGTCTGTTTGTTTTGTTACTTTAGACGTAAGGGCCGGAGAGCGACAAAGGGCCCGAAGGGCGAGGCAGGGCTGGGAAAGGGCGCCGAAGGCGAATCCAAGGACGAGTACTCTAGCTCTATGCAAGAACCGGAACGAAGCAAGTTGGTGTTCTTCGAAGGGAAGCGATATACATTCGACCTGGAAGACCTTCTCAGGGCATCAGCAGAAGTTCTCGGTAAGGGAAGTGTCGGTACAGCATACAAAGCAGTGTTGGAAGATGGAAGCATAGTTGCCGTGAAGCGCTTGAAGGATGTTACCACTGCCAAAAAGGATTTTGAAACTCAGATTGAAACTGTCGGAAAACTGCATCACCGAAACTTGATTCCTCTCCGAGCGTACTACTTCTCGAAGGATGAGAAGCTCCTAGTGTACGATTATATGCCTGCGGGTAGCCTGTCAGCTCTGCTTCACGGTGTGTTATCCCTCTTGTACCTGTTTTCCTCCTCTGTCTACGTGATGTTACAGTAGTCTTAATACATGATGTTCCTGTTGATGTCGGTGATGCAACTTACATTTTCCTCACATATGTCCGTAATAATATCGACAGGAACGAAGGGAGGATCTCGCACTCCCCTCGACTGGATCACGAGGGTGCGGATAGCTACAGGTGCTGCTCGCGGTCTAGCTTACCTTCACGGAGAGCACAATTTCACTCATGGAAATATCAAATCCTCGAACGTTCTTCTAACAAGGGACCTGGAGGCATCCGTATCCGATTTCGGGTTGGCCCAACTTCTGAGTTCGACCGCGGCAGCGTCGAGAATAGTTGGTTACAGAGCTCCGGAAGTAGTCGAGACGCGGAAAGTGACCACGAAGGCGGACGTTTACAGCTTCGGCGTGCTCCTTCTGGAGCTTCTCACTGGAAAGGCCCCGACTCAGGCCACGTTAAATGATGAAGGAATCGATTTACCACGATGGGTACAGTCCGTTGTACGGGAGGAGTGGACCGCCGAAGTGTTTGATCTCGAGTTGATGAGATACCAGAATATTGAGGAAGAAATGGTGCAAATGCTACAGATTGCCATGCAGTGTGTCGCCCATGTTCCTGATCAAAGACCGACGATGGACCAGGTCGTAAAGTTGTTGGAAGATGTTCGACAGTTCTCGGATAGTGGCAATGATAACGGAGATGACACCTCTAGATCAGCATACGACACATCTGCCGAGAAGTCGAAAGAGGATATCGACACTCCGTCGTCCTTTGTGGAGAACCCATCTGAGCTTTATTCTTTCTCTGAGTCCTTCACTCCCTCCCGAACTTTCGGTCAACACTCTTAAGCTCGCTCAGTCTGTCATCCAGCGCTCCTACGTTAACATGCCCTTCCCGTCCCGTGCTGAACGAAGTACTTGAGGAGTCGATTTATCATCGGTGCTGTCTTCGAGTTTTCTTGTGAAGATTATTCGTCCATGAAGTGCTGTGGACTCGTCTCCAGATGGTGTCTCGCTTGAGACAACCAAGGGAAACTGTTTCTTACGTAGGAATTACGACGACGGGAAGGGCTGTCTGCACAAATGACTTCAATTGGTCAACTTTCTCATCTCTCTTGATGAGTTTTGAAGATGGCATTCTGACTACCGACATCACAGCCCATCGGGCCCCCTTAATAAAACCAGGGCTTCGAGCGAACGTTCCTGATTGTAAAGAGTTTCGAACTTTGAAGCATTGTATTCGGTCCAAGTTCTTGGAGCTTCTACGATTTATTTAGGACTGCACATCCACCCCAGATTATCTTTGTTCTCACCAGGTTGATATCCATTCAAGGGCCGGATGTCGCGGCCTCATCTGGAGTTACTTCTTCGGTTAGCAGCAGAACCTGTTTTGTTGAGGGACTAGAAAACATAACTCGATAGGCTAAAGTTCCAATTCCATTCATTTTTTTTCGATTCTTCAAACATTATTTCTGCCTTAAAGAGGCGCGTAATTTTGAAGCAGCACATGCAACAGCCTTTTTGATGACGATTTCGTGTAGGTTTCCGCAGTGCGTCTCTCTCTCTCTCTCTCTCTCTCTCTCTCTCTCTCTCTCTCTCTCTCTCTCTCTCTCTCTGTGTGTGTGTGTGTAACACAATCAGACTAGCCTAATCAGTTGTGCCAACGTAAATGATGGGAAAAGAAATCATGTCTGCAAAATTCTTCGTACCTCTTCATGCTATCTTTTTTCTTATGACATTTCCAATCTGCGTAAAGGCTCTTTCGTGTTGGTAGAGAAAATGAAGAGATGCAATGCAGTTCATGTTGATCACTAGCTTCACTTCAATGCTAAGATTGTTTATACAACACCACTCATCATGGAAGCATAATTTTGGCTTGGCATTATTACTCTAGGGGGATAAACCACTTAAACGCTAACATGACCTCAAGGATGAGAACCACGTCTTTGCTCCCTTTTGGCATCCTCTGGGACTGGGAACCTTGAAGGTACTGGGATTGGGAGCCTCAGCCTTGAAGGCTGGCACTGGGAGCGCCTCGGAAACAATCTCAATGTCGATTACACATATTCTTTGTTGCTACTAATCTCATTCGCTGTAAAAGGGCCGTATTTGTGCCCGTCGCTCAACGTTTGAGTATACTCGCTGACTGAAGATAGAATCACCCGAGCTCTTGTATGTCGGTTTGGTATCTGAGTGAATGCCCTCTATTTGATTCCTTGCATAACCAACTCCGAATGGTCGGGATGACGATGTGTTTTCATTCGTATCATTTTCTTTTCGAGTTCTTACTTTTTGAAACTGTTTCGGTGTGGAAATATTTAATGGACGCTAAGATCTGTAGGGTTGTGAGCGACCTTTGAAGCTTTTTACGGGATCTTTCGAAGTAAGTGTCACAACTCCCAGTACCTTTTGCCAGTCAGAACTTCTGCCCTGCACGCGGAACAATCTGGATTAGAATGTGATTGTCTATCAAGCTGGGCCATTCTCGGAAGTAAGTCATCTAGGATATCTTAGATATAGAATAGAGGAAGTTCTACTTACAACGTCGAAATGAAATCTGAATTCTGGAAAGCAAACTAGAGTTTGGTCAGACCGACTAGTGATTACATGGCTGGATGACGAACTAAGGAAAGATTTCCCGCGGATAGTTGGTCGATAACTGGACCAAAAGACAAGTAAGACGCTTCCAGAGAGGGATTGAAGAAAAGAAGCGAGAGCTCGTAGATAGCTCGCCAGGATAAGTAAACATAACAACTGTAAACGTTCAAAGATGAGGATTCGAGAGAAAAGCTCCAAAAGGTCAGCTTGGACTGAAGTGACACGTTCTCAAGTGAACTCTCGAGTGAAATCTAGAGACAGTTCTTACGATTGTTATACAAACTCTACGACTGCTCTGACACGCTTCAGAATTATGCATTCTCTTAATCACAGCGGACGTGCCTAAACAGCGGGAACTTCCTGCAGAATTCTAACGCACCGGAGTTTATAGAACTGACCCCTTACTGAACAACAGCATTGAAGTATTGTATTATAATATGACTGGAAAAGGTGAAACCTAATCCTGAGTATGAAAGAAACCCAAAAATCCAAGCTGAGTCCGCCAAGTTCACAAGCCCTAGTCGGTTTTGGGGGCTGACTTATGGACGGTTGGTATTTTCTAAAGTAGCCTTGAATGATCCTCTCGATTTCTTTCGAGTTCCATACTTTGGATTATATATTGCATTTCGGTGATTTATGTGGTGTATCAATGAGCAGCAAGGTTATAACCTTCATATGGGCAACCTACATAGTCGTGTACAGTGCTCTTAGCTTTTAGTTCTTTCTATAACTATTTCTTGCTTAAATATAGAAATAAAGGGAATCCAAATGACTTAAAAAAATATATGCACGTACCTCATTACTAAATGAAACTTGAACAAAGTACAAGATGTTCTGAAAGCATATTTGCCTTCAATTAATAAGTTAGTATTGTCAATTCAGAAAGAATGAGGATTAAGATTTTACATAGAACCCATATTTGAGATTGAGATGACAGATAATGATTCAAAACTACATCATCGTATGCTCTTTGATCTATAAATGTTATTTCAGTGGTAGAACTTGTTTAGTGCATTTCTATATCTTTTCTTAGGGATGTTTATATATTTGGAGATGGTGTAGGATGGAGAAGTTTCAATACTGGTAACATTAGAGTACCTTTTGGTGGAGTTCTTCTTGGAGTTAGGGAGAAGTGGTTTTAAGACCAATAAGTTCTAATGCTAATCGTATTGTTGTACCTTCGATGTGCTTGTTTTGGATTTGGTGGCCCCGGAGATTATATTTTTCTGATTATGTTTTTTATTGTTTTGATTTTATTTTTTTTAAGAGTTAAGTACAGAGATTGAACATTTTAGAGTTCTTCCCAATCACATGGGTGAGGTAGAACTATAACTGTCGATTGACCATCTCAAGAGTGTGAAAGAGTTTTTACTAAAGGCTAAAGAGAGTTGGTATAGCTTATATGTATTTCAGGAAACTTTATTACGGAGTGTGGATTGATAAGGTAAAGCTTGTAGAAGTCTGAAGGAAAAGTAAAGAGAAATATACTCAAGTATTTTAAATTTTAGATAAAGAGATATATGTAGAGTTTATGAAGTTACTCTTTTTTTTCAAGAACAAAAGTTCTGGAGGGTTGATTGATAAGCTAAAGCCCGTAAGAGTCTAGAGGATGGTTAAAAGGAGTATACTTAGGCATATACTTGCATGAGGTAGTTGGCAAGTTTCATCCAAAAAGCGATTGAAAGTCTAGCAGTCTAAGTAGTTAGAAATTTATAAAGTAGAGTGTATAAAATTACTTAACTAAAATTCACCTAAATTTGGGTAAGCCTATGGAGCTCAAGATGGGTGAGTAAAGAGTGGTAAATTTTGAATTGTTAAGGAGACTTATTGGTTATTTCTATTCTAATGGAGTTTAATCACTATGTTGATTATAGTAGATAAAGTGTGTAATTCCCATCTAAAATTTTCTGAGTGTATAGTGCTTAAAAACTGTTTCCTTTGGGATCTAATCGATAGTCAAACAATGCTCTTAGTTGGGTTTTAAAAGATAAATTCCATAGCTTAATTTAATGAAGTCATTGGAGTCTTAGCTCATAAAGATCATTACAGCTCACAAAGAATCCAAAGCATACAAATAGAAAGTCAAATTTGTAGTATTATATCCATAAGCTACCTATAACGGACCTATATTAAGACTCCTAAATTTACAAACGTTAAAATTTAGTTAGATAGTGACAAGCCTTCCAAATGGTTAACTTAACCCTTGTTAGAACAAGGCCATATTCTCAAATTTCCTTCTCTTTCTCCTTTGGTTATTTTTTTGTCCTCTATTTATATTCACTTGTTAATTCCATATTTGTTATTCTCTCTATTTTAACCATTATTATTTCTTTCTTTCTTGCATAAAATTAAAATATGACCACTAGAGTAACTTTCTAGAGATTGTATGTCCCTCCAACAAAAAATTTAGTATAGCTACTCAAAATATTATGGAAAGGTTGGGAAATAAATTCCCTCTCAAAAAGAACAATTATTTTGCACAATCTTGGCTTAATGTTCTTGTTGCCAAGCAACAAATCCCAACATTAGGGAGAAATTTGCAAACAGTTTGAGTTCAAAAGTACCTAAATTGACTTTAGTAAGAAAATGTTTTTGAATATAGCATCTCCATAGATATCTGCAAGCTAAGTAGGTTTTTTCATAGGTTGAGTGATGCATGCATAATTGCACAAAGATTACAAAGAAACGTGTGTAATAGTAGCATAAAACAAGGATATTAGGAAAAAATAGCATATAAAATCTTCTTAAGAAGAGGAATCTTCCATATAACCAAAAACTATAAAAAATCTTACATTTGCAAATAAATTCACCTTAGTTGGTAAAATTAAAACATTTCATCTTAGAATCATTTAAAAAAATCTTGATCAAATGGGAAGGTTAACATGCAGAGTGGCATACCTAGTATTTATAAAAGATATCTCCATGAGAACTGAATAAAATAAAATATTTTATTTTTTTAATTATAGAAGAAAATACCTTGAAACTTAAACCCTCTTTGAAAACAACTAGGCATACATGCACTATAATACAAAGATTTGCAAATATTAGTTTCAATGATATAGAAAGTTTAAATGTAAGTTTCAAGGGTACCAACTCCAACAAGAATCAAAATGAAAGAGAAAAATTGCACAATATGCTTAGTTTAGCATAAAGTAGAGGATGTAAGAAGAAAGAAGACTGTTGTGTTAATGAGGAAGTTTATAAAATAAAGAATAAAGATGTTAGGATGTAGGTATCAAGAAATATGGGTTCAAGAAAGTGAATACTATATCCATGTGTAAGTGGAAAGATAAATTTTATTGAAGATAAGTTGCAAAATCCAAATTACATGTCAATAATTGAATCCAACTTAAGTACAAGATGAGAATTATTTAAATCATGATGAATATTCTAGTCTTGAAGGTGAAATAGAATATAAGGAATGTTTTAGAATCTTGGTGTGTTTTTAGCAAGTAAATTATCATTTTCATACCATGAAAATATCTCTTGTGCTAAAATTTCTTCAAATAAAACAAAACTTTTCTTAATACAATTATTGAGCAAGTACATTGTATTTCCAAACATAGCTCATTTTACTCATGCTAGAAAAGTCTCCATATTAATAAAACCATTTCTTGATACAATTATGAAGCAAGTGCATTAAATTATTCCAAACCTAGCCTAAATTGCTCTTTGTTGTCTTTTATTATCATAATTATAGCAACAGTGAGAAATCAATAGTGGCAATCTTGTTTTATGATTCAAAAAAGATATTTTTTACTCTAAAGGTAAGTATGACCTCATATAACAAATGACTACAAAGAAGATAGCAAGATCTCTTAATGAAGCTCAAATTTTTCTCATATAGCTTTTATATACTTGACCAAAATTTATTTTTGGTCATTGATATTTCTTATCTTTGAAAGTAATAGGTAAGTGATGTTTCTAATAAGTGTGTTAATTGATAGAAAAGATTTATGATACAAAGAATATAACCTTCTATTAAATTATTCATATTAGTAAAATATCCAAGATAGTAATATCTTTTCACATAATTTGCATGCCGATGCATTTAACTTTATCATTAGGGTTGTGCTACAAGAAGTTACAAATATATATTTTATAAACGTTTTATAAGCCAATCATGCTTCAAAAATTTTAGCCATAGCTAAAATCAGGATATTGTAATATTAGAAAAGCTTGAAAGAGTGAGTACCTTTTATTGAGTATGGGTGTTTTATAGTCTAAGAAAATTATACATGAAGTTATTTGAGACTAACTATTAAGGCAAAATAAGAAAAACTGCTTACAAGTGTTATTTTAATGATTTAAGGTTTTCTAGACTTTGGAGTTGTATGGAATGTAAGATGAAGGAATGAATTCTAAATAGCATTTTTCATATTCTTAAATATTCCCTATGCTTAGTAGAAGTAAAATATATCTAGGACAATCTAAATATATCTAGGACCTTCATAAAATCTAAATTTCTAAATTTCTCTCAAGACCCATGCACTTTACCTATGGCCATCAATATCTCAACATCTTTTGTATAGGTGATTAAAACAATTTTTCTCCAATTATCTCCATAATTGCCTTGAAAATTGATCAAAATTTAACAATATTTTGTCTCTTGAATTCTCATGCTAATTGCACATTAATAAAAAATGGTATTATACCATATTCTAGCATTAAGCTAAGGTGGTAAGTGTTTGAAGTGGAGAAGAACTAAAAATATCAACAAAATTGTGCTTTTGGATGATAGTATTTCACTTTTTATGCTGATTCCAACAATGCATAAGAAAAGAGCTTGCATAGAAAGCAACAAAAATTTATTAAAATTATATTGGTATTAGAAACTATAAGATTTATTATAATTGTATAGTATTATGGTGATATTTTATAATATAAATTATTTCCAATATAATTTTTTTGCATTATGGGCTCAAGATTTTAATTTGCTTGTAATATTGTTGTACTTATAAATTTATAGAGTTTGAGGAGTATGGAATAGTGGATTTTGGACTTATTGTTCTTTCTTTGGAGTTTAGAAGTGAATGGAGTGATGGTGGCAAATTACTTCTTTAGAAAAAGGATATAAGAAGCATATAAAGCCAAGTATACAGTGTATAAAATGGGATATTATTAGTATATATTAAGAAAGAAGTATATATTTTTATTTTGGATAGATTTAAAAGTGTGTTAGTGATGTATGTTACCTTCTATAGATGAGTAGTTTAGGCAAATACTTTGGGACCCTTTTCTAGACTTGGGCTAGAAGGTGTTGAGGAACCTTCCTTAAGATTGAATAACCTGGTTAGGAAGTGAATGACTAAAATTAGCAAGAAGTAGTTTTATATAAATTGACATTCTATATAAAAAGGCCTAGAGTAATCTCTAATTCTAGAGTAAATACTACTAAAATCTTTGTCCGTATCTTCCATCATTTTCCTCTTTTCAAAGCTTCATTTGACCAACTACTAAAGGTTGTAGACAACTTTTTCTTTCCAAAATTCATATTATCTTTTTATTTATAAAATAACTTTTACTTAAGACTTGAAATACTTTGCCTCTATATTCTCCTTTTTTCCATGGTTCTTTATATCATTGGAAAATACCAAAAGATACAAATATAGAAATCAATTAAGTCCCTAATGCATAAAATTTTATCAATGAACATTGTGGTAGCATTAATGAGATCAAAAGGGAAGACCATCTAACTCAAAGTGTCAATACCCTGTGCAAAAAGTTATCTTAGACATCTATATTGGTGAGATGTGTATCTAATAATACTCACTTCAAAGAGTTGTAACACCCATTGGTGGTGCACGAGTGCTCTATTGGAGTATCTATTTTGGTATTGTGAGGTATTGAAAGATATTGTTTCTATAGAGTTTAGCTATAGTTACTCATAGCCAAAATAAAGATGATACTATTTTAGAGGAGTTTGAAAGAATAAGAAATAATCATTTGAATTTAGTTATTAAGTCTATTTATTTGTAGATATTTGACTTTGAGGAAAGAGTTGAGAACTCTTGGTTACACATATAGATTTTCCTATAGTCAAAGATAGCCAACATGAAAAATTCCTTGATATAGTTGTTTGATATAATAATATCAAATGCTTATGGAAATTTTTTCCCATGAGTTTGGAATATTCTTATACTTTTGAATTCAAACAAAATATTCTAATTAATTCAGTATTTAGCAACTTTTTTATAAAAGAGTGTCACAAGTATATGAATAGAGGATTAGGTGGTACTACTCATATCATTTATTTTGCAACTAACTCTATCATTAAGTTCCCTATTGAGTAATATCTTAATTTTTAAGGTGTCTCATATTTTTAGCTTTGGAGGAGTGTTATGAAGTTTGGTTCCATGCCTTCTCAGTCTATGGTATGCTACCTTAATAGCCATTCATTGTTCTTTTGATTGAGAGATAAGCCAACACACAAATCTAACTAGTAAAGAGCTTAACTCTAATTAATTGATCCAACAAATTCAATGTAAAGTATAAATATCTATTCAACATCTATCCAATGCCAAATATTAAGATTCTTCATTAGTTAATTTTCAATCCATAAAATCTAGTAAAATAACAAAATAATACTATCTTTTTTTGGAATAAAACATACATGTGCTCCTCAAGGTGATGTATTATGCTAGATAAAGTAGACTTTGAATGCATCAAGATCTTTCAATGTTTTTCCAATTCATTCAAAGATAAGAAATAGATGTTCTACTATGAGCATATTACTAGAGAGAAACTTAAATTCATATTGCATTCTTACATATGAATATAAACTCCTAAGTAACTAGTCAAGAAAATCTTGATGAATCTTGTTCACTAGCTCTGAATTTGATGCATTGATCTCCACTTGATCAACTTCTATTATTGGTCTCATCAAACTACAAAAATGATTATCTCTTCCTTCATAGTCTACTTTATATTTTTGAAACCAATGTTATTATTTTACCAATCAAGTATTGTATTAAATGATATCTATACCCAAGTACAATATCCCAAATGTAGATTTTTTATCTTGTGTAGTCACTTGAATTTATTCTTTTGTCTAATCAACTTAAGCAACATGATATTCAAGCCAAGGTAATACTAGAATGATATTATAATGCAAAGATGCAACCAAGAATTTGAAATTTTTTGAGTTTATTTCATATAATTTAAGGAAAATATAATATAGTGCTCAAGTTTGTATAATATAAGCATTTCCTATATTGAAATAGTAATTCCTCATGAAGTGAAACAAGCAAGATGCTTTAGATTAATAAAATCTCCATAAGAGTAACTTCATTCACTTTTGCACAATAAGCTTGTATGAATTGTGGATGCCATGGAAATCCAAGTGTTGAATAGCTAAGGAAGTAAAATCTCTAACCTATTTTTATAGCTTCTTCTAGTCATTTATGTTCCATGGTGACTATCTTCATATTTATACAAGAATCTCTTACTTATTCCTAATGATTACCTCCATATCTATATAAGGCTTAAACCTATGTATGATACAATTTAGTGCTTCTTGTTCATGATCTTTTGAATCTGCATAAGATTGTTGTAGAACTAAAAAGTCTAGTTTTTTTCTAGACCTTTAGTTTCAACTTTGCAAGGTGATCTTATGGTGCTCTTGCTACATTGATGACTTAACATTTGGATCTGAATGTTTGTTGAATTCTTAAAAAGAACTAGTTGGGGACACAAAACACCTTATAATTCTCTACTTAATGCTTCAATTAAGATATTAAAATGCTTTTCTAATTAACTTAAAAAATTATACTTTATAAGAAACATCTTATATGTTGGTGGATCAAAAACAATTCTCACAATAACAAAATATATCCTCACTAACACAAAATAAGCTTATAACTAGCTTCAAATCAAGTATTTTTTCTTAAGAAATAGATATAAATTTATTTTTCTCATATGCTACTATTTCTATTTGTTGGGATTGAGCTTGACCTTCTAGCTCTCAAGTTGGATGCTCAGTATTTTATATATACTAACATCATTCAAATAAGAAGGAATTAATTTCTAAGTTAGAATAAAAAATACCACATTTCCATCTTGAATCAAAAGTGATAATTCTAAGCACTAAAATTTCACTTCAAAGAAAGATAGTCCCAAAAAATTCTACAAAAATTAAGATATTATAAATTAATCAAATAAATAAAGACACAATATGGATGCAAAATCCACTATGCTTCTAAAGTGGTTGCTTGAGGTTGAGTCTTAATATTATTCTCCAACCTTAGAATTTGACACTCAAATTTCTCCATAGTCCTTCAAGAACTAGAGGTTATCATATGCAAATAAAAAAAGAGTCCATATCAAGACAAATTGTAATACCAAGAGCTAGCCATATCATCTAGATGTGAAATTTGGTTTGGTAACATCTAGAATGATGTTATACATGATGGTCAAAATAGATCAGATAGAAGTATGACCAAAAGAGTACTCTTACTAATAGAGCAGAAACCAAAATAGACTTTAGAACCTTAGAACCAATAGCTAGACATATGATTTAAAGGTGAGAATTGGTTTGATAACATCTGGAAGGATGTTACACATGATGGACTAAACAGATCAGAAAGAGGTATCACCAGAATGGGACTTCTACTAATAGAGTAGGAACCAAAACATGCTTGAAATCTTTGAAGGCAATTTTGGAGGCCTAACGGATGAATTAGGCCTAAAAAATGTGCTGATTCCTCTCCAACAAAGGTAAGGTTGGCCTTCCCTCCCCCTTGGTTTGTCTCATTGAGAGCTTTCCAATGGTACCTTACTCACATGATTCTAAGACTCCTACAGCAAGATTCCCTAAAAGATTCTCTCTGGTCAAAGCTTGTTTGACCAACCAGATAGGACCTAGACCAACATGTCACCCATCCAAGTAAGTTATCCAAGGGTGGAGCTTGCTGACATGTCACCTATCTGTGTGCCTAATCCTATGGTGGAGCTTCCTTGGAGTAGATACTCTTTGTCTATATAATAAAGAGAAGGTGCTCCAAAGGAGCACCAAATGTGAGTGTGTAATTTGTGTTTTCCCTCTTCTCTTGTCCTCGGAGTATTACACAAATCAAGACAGACCTTTTATGAAAATTTCTCTCCTTTGCTAAAGTTACAACCTAAGTACCATAGTTGCATACCATAAGAGAAAATCTATAATACTCAAATTTGCATAATATTCTAAATAAGAAGAATATACTTGATATAATATTTCAAGGTGAATACTCTATCCATGTAAAGGACATCAAGAAGTAGTGAGTGTTTTTCTTATATTTTATAATGGAGTGAATTAAGGAAGATATGAATGCAGAAGAAAAGTTGTCATATATATATATATATATATATATATATATATATATATATATATATATATATATATATATATATATATATCTCATTCACTACTTAACATATATCATTATCAACACCATACAATAAAGAATCACAACTCATATACAAGTCACAAACCAACTCCAAAGAATGAATCAATCAAATGAATCAGTCACAATTCAAATTAAGTCTCAAATCTGAATACTCAACACTCAATATACACTACCAATAAGCATTACTCACGTCATCAAGCCAACCTACTCTAGCTAAGAATCAAGTTGACACTAGTCGGCCTTTGTCTACCATAGCCAAGAGCTCAAAGGCTCAACATAGAAGAAGTGATCTCCCTAGAGCTACACTTTGGGGTTTTACCTTGTTTAGAGCTGCTAGGAATCCAGACCTAATGGTCTATTTGATGGTGCAAATGGTAGCTCAATGGTGAAATCATTCAAGCTAATACCATATCATGCTACCACTAAGTAGTCCATGAGCAACTACTAATAACAAAATGACCACCAAAACTATCACTCCAACATTGTAGTACTAACTTTAATGTTGTAATGTTGTGACATATATGGTCAAACCATTGTGAATAGATTGTCAAGATGACACTATGAAAATTTTGCTTTGTGATTTTACTTGAAATAGAAAAATTTAAAATTCAATTTGACAAGAACCCTTAGAATCAGTATTCTATATTCTATAAATAGAAATTTAAAAGCCTCTATCTTAAATGAGAATCTACACTCTAAGCATAATCATCCTAAATTATCAAGTGTAAATAGGTCCTTTTTCCTTAACGTTAAGTTTATTCTATTTTTGCATAAAGGTCAATATGGTATCCCATGACTTATTTTTGGCAATATAAAGCTCAACAAGAAACCAAAGGTCTTACAAAAGTCACTACAATGGAAAAATCAGAAAAAGAAGAAGTTTAAGCTTATTTCTTGGCCAAAGGCAACATTTAGTGAGAATTTTATATTCATATGTAATTTGAAGAAAGGAAAATCCTCATACAAAATTTTAAACAAAGCTTATATCTTTCCTCTTTTATTGCATCATCCAAAGGATAGTCTCTTCTTGATGCCTACAAGCCTAATTAACTATCTAATATAGATAGTTGATCAATATCCACTCCAAATTATCTAATATTTCTAATGAAATACCTTCATCTTCACTAGGTAGCTTATGAAATGTAGAAAATGATCTAAGTGCCTAAAAATGCAAAAGCTTGACTTACCTAGCTTACAACTACCATTTTTCCATCTTGTTGCAACTCTGAATGACTGCTACTTTGGATGAAGATAATTAAAAATTATTAGTATTACCAAATTTGGAAAATTGTCATTGTGGTCAAGGCATGAAAGCTATATTTTAGCATAAGAATGGTTATAGATTATAATATGTGCTCGGTTTTAGAATCAAATTATATACTATCAACAAATAAAATCTATTCTATTATGCCTTAATGTATATTTAAAATTTACTTGTTGGTATAAAAAATATATTAAATATGTTTCATATGATGTTATATGCCTATATAAATCAAAATCTACTCATTAGTATTACCAAATCTACGGCAGATCAAGACTTTGTCTTTTATTGATTATGATGCTCATGATACTCCATACTTCACATTGTATGTATACTATCTATTATGGTAAGCAAAAAACAAAATCTATACTAATCTGATCTAATTTAATCCTAATTTTACTTGAAAGTAAGGACAAAATTCCTTACTGAAATAGGTCCTCCAATAACTCCATAAGATTAAGTTGTACACTCTATCCTCTGAAATAAAAATTGAAAGCAAGTTCTAATAAATATTTAATATAGAATAAGAGCAATGATCTTTAATCATATTGAGTTAAAAAAAGCTAATGAGTTAATAAAATAAAATAAATATAGAAAAAAGAAGATAAAACTATCCTGAGGATGTTCTAGAAGCATCTAAGAAGCTTCTTGGTAAAATGTCCTAGAAGCATCCAAGAAACTTCTTGGTGAGAAATTATGGGAACTTTCTAAAGATAGAATAACTTGTACACAAAATAAATTACTAGCTTAGCTTGTTTACCAAGTAGATAGAAATTTTGTCTTACACTCCAAGAAAGATGATTAGAAAGAAGATATAAGGAACTTGGCACAACCCACTTTGTTATGAGTCCTGGTTTTTCATTGTTTTTTCATGTAAATAGTCCAAACCAGACATTTGGAAGTGTCATTTCTATGAAGTGCAAATTCATAAGAAGTTGTATTCCCATGATACAAAGATGTGGGGTGCCTAAAAAGTATACTCCCCATAACCACCAACAAGAATAACACCAAACTCATTTGGTAGTCAGACCCTTTTTTTTTCTTTTCCATAGGGCTTTATAAAGAGTATTTCCCAACAAAACAAGCCAGTAAACTACGAGGGAACTTCACAAGTTTTTGTGGAACAATAGGGGTAGCAATGAATTTTTGATAAATACAAAACTCTATCAGTTTCTGCCACCATTTCAAGAACACTCAAAAAGTTGTGTGTGCCTCTAAAGAACCATTTGCGACCATTCCATGTCGAGTCTCATGCATGCAATAGATGATCATGATTCTTCACCAACCGTTGTGATAGAAGAAGGACAGACCCTGTCTAGATGGGACTATTAAATAGCCAACTCTAGTATACAAGGCATATGTTTTTACAATTTACAATTTTCAATTTTCTTTCTCATTTTGTGCATTTCTCTCTCCATGATCTCCATCTCTTGTGACATTGTACAAGCAATTTCTAGAGAAAATTGCAAAATTTTGTCAATATTGTTAGGAGCTTGGGACATGGAATTGTAAAACATAGTGAGATCACACTATCACACAAAATCATATATTCAATCACCTAAGGAAAAATTCCCAAAGAGGAGGATTGAAGTGAAGGGAGGTGAGATGGTGGAAATCTTGAGTAAACCTCTCAAGATTTATGAGTGGTGATTATTTTGTCAAACCAACTACATCAAGAAAACAAAGATGGATTTCTTGCTATGGGATTGGGGTCTTGTGGATGGAGCTATGTTATAGGAAATTTTTGATAATGCCAAGAATTTGAGTAGGAAGTCACTATGAAGATGTTGCACAGTGTGGACAGAGGACCATTGGTAGTGGGTGTTAGGCACATATTGCTTCATATTGATACCCCACACGATAGACCTAGAAAATGATTAAAGAAAAATTGATGACTCATTCATCAAGGGAAAATCCACTAATAAGTATAAGATTGAAGATATAAAGGACCTTACTCAATGCACTATCACCAAAAAAATAATGTGGTTGTTTTGTTCAAAACAAACAAAATATATCAATGAGAAGCATGATATCTTCTTCTAGCTTGTACACAAGTAGAAGCCAATTAGTTGGGCAAGGATATTTAGTTTTGTTAGTGAGTTATCAAGCTGTTAGAAGACATGACAAAAGGTTTTGCCACTATTGTTGCCCCCTTTATTGTTCACTTCTATGTTGGTAGATGGAAACCTATTAATGGATGAAACCTATGGAACCTATTAATGGATGAAAGAAGGAGAAGCTCCCATCCCACATGCATCATCCAACTTACTTCAATAGAGACTCCAACTTGCCAAAAGAGATCACCAAGTACCATGTGACGGACAAATAATATGCCCAAATTGGGAATTTTTTGCAAGCGATGGAGACATATAACTCCATTATGTGTTGAAAAAAGACTAAGGTGGTCCAAGGAAAGGTTCAAGCTTCCAAGAAACAAAAACAACCAAAAGAGTTGGAACCTTCATCAAAAGATAGCAAGAGTAAAACCACACCATTCAAGTTGACTCCAGAGTGGGGGTCTATTGCAAGGAACGAGGTTGGTTGATGAAAATGTTGTAGGCATTGCTTGGAGTACAATGTCAGGGATTGAGGAGTCCTTCATGTGAATTTCATCTCTTGCAAAGGAGAAGAAGGACAAAGGAGAAGAAGGCTCAAACAACAAAGTACAATTGTCATCCCTACTTAACAACAATGAATTTCTTCCTATGGAGAAGGGGAAGATACAAGTTGCGGAACCCGTCCCAACCATGGCTCCATTATTTACTTTTGGCTCCTAACAAGGGGGACGCATCATGTTATAAAATGAAATGGATAAAAACAAAAAAAATCTTGTTGGTGATAAATTTTACCAAGGGCATGAATGACAATGAGATAGGAAGGACATGATGCCAAATTCCAACAAAACTTGAGAGACAAACCATGTCGTCTCCAAGCTGTGAAGGACAAGCAGATGAAGATGATGTCATTGGAATAAAAAAGCAAGCAAGAACAAAGAAGCAACCCCGGTTCACAAAATGAAGGAAATGACTATCCCAAGCTATGACAAGAATCCTATTCCTAAAATGAAGAGATCCTAAAAGACAATTGGGCAAGGATGGAAATTCTTTGCCTTGGCTTATGGTAGTATACACTATTCACATAGTGATATTGGCAATAGAAGCATTGGAAAAACTTCTGCTGATATACCAAAAGTTGGATCTAAATTTAAAGGAACCAACGGCTCTCATCTGCCACTTGTATCACCTCGTCCAAACTCGGACAAACAAAAAGGACAAGGAAATTGAGAGGCACTTGGAGGGGTTCCAAAGGGAGAACTAAAAGGGCAGGAGGAGTAAGACAAATTAATCCACGGCCTAAAGAAGGAGTTTGATGATTATAACCTGCAAGTCTTCCACCAAAGAACTCAATACAAGGAAAAAATAAAAACTTGGGAAGACAAACTTGTTGTGCTAAAAAGCAAGTTAGAAACAAACTAAGCAGAAGCAAAGGCAATGGAGACTTGATACAAGAATTTGAAGTAATTGATTGAAATCCATATCTCTAACCTATCTACCAACCTGAAATGACAATAATAAAAGGTGTTGGAGCAAGACAAGAGGATTGGTCAAGAGATAGTTGAAGAGTTGAGTGCCAAAAGAATCAAACTAGACAATGAATGATCTAGGCTCCTCACCACTATTGATCATTGACCACTCTACTACTTAGTCAATTGGAACACATGGCCAAAAAAAGCTCCAAACAAACCAAAGTGAAGGACTTGTGCACTCAAATTGACATGTTGGAGAGGAAGTTGTACTCAAACAAACAATTCAAATCATTATCTACAAAGGTCTAGAGCAACACTAGCTCCAAATTCAAGGAGACCTAATCCAACTTCAAACAAATCATGGAGGGTTATCAAGAGGAGCTCAAGGACCTTGTTTTCATCTGCCAAAAAGCTAAGAGTCCCACTTGCCTCTCCTATTGGGGAATAATGATTGGCTTAGGCTTGATGTTCACCGGGTCCATTTGGTGCATCCTACTTTTGCAAGTAAAATATGAAGTTAATACCATCAAGACTCATGAGTCTATGTATGCATATTAGTATGCACTCTGGATGAATTATTGTATGCTTAACTTGTTTAGGAGTGATGAATCTTAGAGGACAATCATAAGCACTGCAGTGCAACAATGCATTTGTGCATGACTAGAGAATGGCTCTCTAGGAGTTTGGCCAGATTAAGAACGATATGAGAATATGCTTGCATAGCCTTGGCATCTTGTCCAATAAGAAAAAATATTGAGTAATATGAATCTACAAGAATGGCATTATAGATGTAGTCTTTAGAGGGATGTAAATTTTAAAACCATTTACACCTGGTTTAGTTCATGAAGTTTTCAGTCTTCCTTCATTTAGTATTGCAATTGGATGCTTTTTGTATCACCCATGGCAAGGGTGATGTACAAATTGTGGCTCCTATAAATCTCACCTTGGCAATTTGCAGCTTGAATGTGCAATTGGTGAATGAAGTGGCTCTAGAAAAAAGTGACCTTTGTTCTAAATGAACCCACCTCACCTTAGGAATCCCTTGGATTGAAACTTTAGCATATAGGAGAATAGATTGGATAATATTTTCTAGTGTCACTCATTTGGATGACATTACACTATTCTAGGAATGACATTGCACAAGAGGCTAAATAAAAAATAATAGATTATCTTCATTGTGACCCTATCAGTCTTGTTTTAACTATTTCCAACTTGTATTCTCAAGGGAACAACCTATTGTTACCAATTATAATGTAGTAAGTTGACAATGAGTCACCACAAAACCTAACTTTGAAAATTCTTGGGAGTCTTGTACTTAGCTTTCCTATAAGTACCAAAGCCTAAGCTCATGCTAGGCAATCAAAGTTTCCTTCATTTGAGAGTTCCAATGTGATCTTCCATTCTCTTATTTCTCTCCTTGGTCTTTTACAATATTATCAAGGTAACTAAGGGATGCATGGAATCTATAGATCACCAAATCATCTCCTAAACCATTAGCAATTTTTTGTCAATGTACTACCAAAGTATCATTTCAATGCATTCATCATTTTACACTTGGTCAAAATTTTCTAAATACCATTACATTGTTTGATGAACCATTGATCTTTTCAATTATAACTTATGAAGAGTAGTGGATATGTTGCATTCATGTGTTAACTTAGAATTTTACTAGTCAATAGTTTGGTAAAGTAGTAGCCATGGTGGCAATACTTGAACTTATCATTACTATGCACAACAAATAGATCATCTTATGAAGAGTAGCGGATATGTTGCATTAATGTGTTAACTTAGAATTTTACTAGTCAATAGTTTGGTAGAGTAGTAACCATAGTGGCGATGCTTGAAGTTATCATTGCTACACACAACAAATAGATCATCTTACTAGATTGTTGGAAGGGAGAGATCATGATGGTCAATGATAACAAATAGGGAGACATTTTTTTTGAGAAAAGAAGATCAAGTGCAATTCCAAAAGCCTAAGCCATTTGAAGGCAAGAATTTACCAATTGAGGTATAGAGCTTTGTA
The DNA here is from genome assembly GCA_948567375.1 of Lunularia cruciata. Lineage (NCBI taxonomy): Eukaryota > Viridiplantae > Streptophyta > Marchantiopsida > Lunulariales > Lunulariaceae > Lunularia > Lunularia cruciata. The sequence continues at coordinate 37,805,047 of OX419755.1, read as the reverse complement.
TTTGATTGTGAGCTGTACTTTTGTGGTACACACATTTATCATTTTTTTAAGTTTTTGTTCTATTTTGAAAAAGAAGTATACAAACTAAGTTGTATTGAACCCAACCCAAATGGCATTAGAAGGAGAAGAATTGTATCTTTGGTTTGTAACCCAAAGTAAAGTGACTTTGTGTCAAAAGCATCAGATTTAACTGATTTGAGTACTTTGCTTTTGATCAACCCAATGAGATGGCATAACAACTCCCCTGAGGTGATCAACCCGATGCAAAGATGGCATAACAACTTCCCTTTGGATGGGTCAATCAAGAAAGGACAAGCAAGAAAATGATAGACAAGGTGCAAACTACTAACCTGCATAATGTCAAGATGAATTCATGCAAAATGGGTGAGTCATAGTGAAGAGGGACGGAGGAATGGCTGATCAACAAAGACCTATAACATTGGGACTTTGTCAAGGAGATTTCAAAATTTCACACAACTATCCTAAGCCATTGAGTAGTTGATCCAAAGGAGCGCCCGTAGCCAAGCCAATCGAGCGTTTGATGTTTAACAATCCTGAAGGAGTTAAGATCTCAAGACCAAGAGACTATAGAATTATCTTTAAGATACCATGTGTTAGAGATCACCCAATGCTAAAGAAGAGTGAGAAGAAGAGTCTTTCACTTGCAACAAGAATCTAGTTATTTGAAGGTTAGATATGATAGCTAGGATCAAAGTATTGAATAGACTTAGGATCACTTTTTTAGCATGGAATTGGAACTTAAGTTTTCCAAGGTTCATGGCAAAAGTAGCTTTGAGTGATTGTGAGGAGGGACTTGAGAATGAAGGGAAGAGAGGCAATCAAGCTTGATGGAAAGAGTTGGATTGGAGATTGGTACTGGGAAGAGAGGCCGGTGAGGAAATTGTTGCAACATTGCTTAGGAAAGGAGAGTCTACGGAGGAGATGGATGAAATTCAAAATTCCTTCATGGCACCACGCATGAAGAACAAGTACAAAGTTGATACCTATTGGGACCCGGTCAGGCAAAGCATTGTTGGGGCGATGATGGCACTCTTCAAGCCCAATCGCACAATGTATGTAATGAAGCATCAGGCATTCTTTTTCCACCAGATGTTTGTAGGAGTGCCGGTGAATTGGGCAAAGTGCTTTTACCAAAGAACACAACAGATAGTGTGGTGTTGGAGAGATTGGGTTGCTCCTCACTATTTGGTGCCATTCGCTGCCTACTTCTACTTCAGACTGAATTTGATGAAGTAGACTGAGCACAGAAAGATAGTGTTGTGTTTTCATCTGGACTTATGCAAGACTATAGATGATGAGGAACAATAGTATATCTGGTGCATCCAAAGTAGTGATGAACACTATGTGAGAACAGGGCAGTATATAAGAGTCATAGTAAACATCTCAAAGACAAGGAAGCGACACCATCGTGAGGAGAGTTTGTTGCCAATTCAGCCAAAGAAGACAAGGAAGGTGAACCTAAGGCAAAAGGTCATTGTGATCAATGAGTTTTCAGGATCAAAAGAATTGGAAGGCAAAGTCAAGTATAAGAAATAAGACTTGGGAGAAGAAGAAGAATAGGATTTGATGCTGCAAAGTGAAGAGTCAAGCAGTGGATGTGAAGGGGAGGTAGAAGTTCAGCAACAAGGAGAACACATGCTGATAAGGAAGAGCAAGGGTTCCATGCAGAAATTGATCATATGGAGGGAGGTGGAAACCAATGCCAAGAATTGCTGAGCGTAGAGATAGAAGAAGCTCTGGAGGCTGAGCTAAAGTCAGAAGCTCAAAGGGGTAAACGATGGAGAAGAAGTGTTCCTACTATGCAAGTAGAAGCAAGTAAAGTAAGCCCGATAGTGGAGGAGGGAGAAAGCCCAGATGAAGTGCCCTTGAGAGTTAGAAGATTAAGACTTTGGAGTAGAGCTCTAGTAGAAGAAGTGAGAAGAGAAGAATTGAAGCAATCTGAGAGCTTACGAGTCTTTGGTGGGGTAAAAATACTTGTCGTGGATAGTTTGTCCCTTGTTGTTGTAATTGTAGAAGAAAAGTGAAGAGTTGAAGAGTGATCATTCAGGAGTGAAAGATGAGTTGGAAGTAGTGCAGTATATGAGTGATGCAAATTTGGAGTTGAGGAGAAAGTTAATTCATGGAGAGCGTGAATTAGTGAAACTCAAGACTGATGTAGAGTTGGGAGGAAGGAGATTGAGAGCCTGATGAAAGACTTTGTGAAGAAAGGCAAAGCCATGACAAAGCAAAAAGAAGATCGGAAGGAGTAGCTGGTGAAGATTGAAGCCTTGAGGGCAGAAGTGCGCAACATGCGAGTAGAAGTCATCCATTTGAAGGCCATGGTTGTTGATATGGGACAAGAATCGGAGAGCTTGAAAGCAAGTGCGGCAGAGAAAGATTGGGCTTGGCAAAGGGAACTAGCTATGTGAGATCATGAAGAGGAGCAATGCATGGGTTGGTCAAAGGAATGGAAGAACAACTTGGACATAGTGTGAAGGAAAAGGAAGCATTGAAGACCGAGTTGGAAGATGAGGTGAAGAAATATTGGGAGGAGTTATTAGCAGAGAGAGAAGCTGCAGATGCTGAGGCAAGAGACAATCAAAGAGGTGGTAGTGAGAGTGAAGGCAATGCTCGGTATGATGTATGAGGTTCAGTTGGAGGAAGCAAGACTGCATGAATTAGAATTGCTAGTGCAAGAAATAAGGAGGAAGCAAGTGAAAGACATTGAGTTGAATAAGTTGTTAATTTGTTTGAGAGGTAGGGTAGATAGGAAGATATTAGAGGTAGGAGATAATGTGTGTCTCAGATTGGATTTAGTACATTTGGAGTTAGAGAGAATTCATAGTAAGATGAACTTAGAGACAAAGTCTGAAGCAATAGATGTTGGAATGCAAGTGACTTCGGATTAATTGTCTGATACATTGGAGAAGAGTGCAAGATAGTGACATAGATAGATTACCCATGGTTGTAATTGCAGATTGTAGTAGGGGAGTGATAGAATTAAAGGAGGATGAAGTAGAGTTAGGTAGACCCAAAGAAGAGGAGATTCTTGAAGTAGCATCGGGTTTAGAAGCCAAAGTCAAGGTTGACATCAGATCAGAGTAGAGGTAATTTTGAGCTTTGAAGAGGTAGGTATGAAGAGATGCATTGTCATTTTGGATCCGCATGTTGATAAAGTTGTTAAGAGTCAATTTAGTAAGTTAGATAACTGTCAAAAGCTTTGCTTATTTAGAGGAAGCATTCATAGTGTAATGTTGTTTAGTATTTGTAATTTTTGAAGATAGATAAAGAAAAGTGTTGAGTTTAGTGCTTGTCGCTTGAGCTTAATTTTGAGTATCAATCTTATGATTGTGGTTGTAAGTGTGTGAAGAAATTTGAAATGCAAATCATTGTGCTTGTTGGATGTTATTTTCTGCTGCCTTGATCTTCATTCTGTGTGTGTTATCTTGAGTGAAGTGCAATCAAAGAAATGCCTTGACAGATCTGAGAGGAATTGTGGCATTGGTGGCATTTTGCATTTGTGAGTGCAACATTGAGTTGATGTGAAGAAATTTTGATTGAGGAAGTTGTGCCTTCAGTGGAGAGGTGGAACACAATTCTGAGGCAAAGTTGTTTTATAGTGAAGTAGCCGTCTTCGGAAGAATATGAATCATCACAATCAAGATGTGTTTGGACAAAATTGAATTCATAGAGTTGTGATTAAGGGGTGTTTATTTGTGACAAGATTGCAATCTAGTGCTTGTTACTCACTTCTCGGTGTAGTTTCTACCTGAGAGATTAAAGATGCAACCAAGAAGAACTGCTTATTATTATTTGACTTTGTGTTTGGATATTTCTGAGTAATATCTCTACAAGAACAAACTTTACTTACCTTATTACTGCAAAAGTGATATTTGTTGGGTTGTCACAACTTTGAAGTTAAAAATCTTCTAGATAAACAAAGATAATTTTTCTCAAGTTTGAGCCAATTGGATGGAGTGGAAAAATTATGGTCATAATTTTAGGTAGAGCAAGCTTAGTGGTAAATTTTTGCTCTAATCTCAACATGAGAAGGATTCAAGAGTGCAATACTTATAAGATTCCAAGTGGTGAATGCTACACAAGCCAAATAAGATAGATTAGCAAAATTGAGGCAAATTGGTTTTGTGAGGAGCTACATCTCTCAATTTCATAGATTCTAAAGATATGGGAAGGTGAAGCTTTGGATTGGTTTTTAGTGTCTTAAATCATGCACCAAATTGGAAGTAACCATACACAAGCACAAACATTTGGAAGAAGCCATGTAATTGGCCAAGCACTTTGATTCCTTGGTTGACTCAACTTGGACTTGACTTAGACCTTCATAAAGGTGCAAATACACCACAAAAAAGTGGAGGAGATAGCAACAATAGAGATTGATATACTATCCAATAGAGACCACATGCCACTATAGAAAAATTGCAAAGAAATGTGGTTTCTTCTATTTTCACCAGATTAAACATTACATTGCCAAATGTCCAACTAGGAATAGACTACCTCAATCCAGTACCCAAATAGAGTTCTTGAAGCATGAGAATTAAGGAAACAAAGAGTCCCAATAAGAGATATTAAATCACTCACTTCAAACCTAATTTGTTTTGACAAGATTGAACCTATTGGACCTATGCAAGGAAGATTCTTTTGCAAGGTATGATATTTGACTACAATTCTAGGATTTTTATCAATTGTAGTAGTTTTGAGAATTGCATGTCTATGCAATTAGCAAAGAATTATGTATTCTTATCAAGTCAATATTAGGTAGCAAATTGATGATAGTGGATAGTAGAAATGGTTTTGCATTACATTCCTTACTTCTTATTGCATTTAAGATTAAGAACAAGTATTTAGAGGGTATGAAATTCATAGTAACTCCCTTATACTATGATATCATTCTAGGTCTCATGTGGATTGAACATTATAAAGGTAATTTCGGATGGACTTGATAAATTCAAGTACAACCCAAGATAAGGATCATCAATTAGGTTGTTTGGCACCTTTAAGTGAGACACATAAGAGTAATAAGTCTCAAGTTGGGAAGGTTGTTACTATAGTGGTTGGACAATAAGCTTTGGAGAAAGATATTATTTTTTTGGCCATATATATCAAGCATTTTGCATAAGGGAAAGCTAATGAGGATAAGAAGCATGAAACAGAAATGGTTGATTAGATAGTTGAGGAGTTTGCTCATGTGTTTCCAAATGATCTTCCAAAGGTGTTGCACTTTGATTGAAGTATACTCTTCAAGATCAAACTATTGCTAAGAGGTACTCCAATGGATAGACCAATCTATATGCTATCACTAAAGGAGTTAGAAGAACTTCAAACAACACTGACTTAGTTATTGAGGAAGGATCTCATATGACATAGTACATCTCTTTGGGGAACACTAGTACTATTTGCACCAAACAAGGATGGAGTGCTTTGATTCTCTATTGATTATTATGGTCTTAATAAAAAAATCATAAAAGATGCATATTCCTTGCCTCTAATCAATGATTTGTTGGATCAATTGAGTGGAGCATAATACTTTTGAAAGTTGAATCTTTGAAGTTGGTACTTGTAGATTCTAATTTATGAGGAAGATGTGCACACAATTATCTTTTGTACAAGATATGTGCATCTTGAATGGAGAGTTTTACCTTTTATGATCACTCTTGCTTTGGTAGTTTCATGGATCATATGCATTAGGTGCTAGATGGGCCATTGGATTGATACATGGTAATGTTCTTGGATGATATTCTAATTTATAGTAAGATGGGAGTGAAAACACAAGAACCACAAACAAGAAGTTTTAAGATAACTATGATAATGGAAAATTTATTGCAATAAATCAAGTGCCTTGTGGTGGAAGGAAGTTACTTTCTTTGGCCATAAATTTTTGACAAAGGGAATAAAGATAGAAGGGTAGACATAAAGATTATTAGCAATTAGCCTACTCCTAAAGATGCCACATAAATTTGGGATTTAATGGATTGCCAAGTTTTTATCAATGATTTATCTAATATTGTAAAAGATTGATGAGAGAACATTAAGAACATTCTTAACAAATTTAGGTTATGCTAGTTCTGCTTCATTTTTTGAGCTATATGTTGCTGATTTTATAAACTCCTTAGCTCCTACTAGCTCCATATGATTACAATTATTGTAAGCATCTAACTGCATAGTTAGTAGATCTCATTGGGAAGGCAAATAAGCTTAGAATGGACCACCATGCAAAACAAAGAATTTAAGAAACTTATGGGTATGGTGCCTTCAATACCTATCTTCCAACTATATGATTCTCAATAAACTTATATGGTTTTTTTTTTATACTTCTAACTTTGCAATTGGAGTTATATTGCAACAAGAATTCCCAAATGCATTGCCTTTCATTGCCTTTGTATTTCAACAACTAAACATAGCAAAAAGGAATTATTTTGCTCAAGATTAAGAACAACTTGCAATGGTATATGCAACAAAGATATGGAGACATTATCTTTATGGAAAAGCACATGATAATGCAAATTGATCACAAATCCTTGTTGTAGATCTTACATTTGGAACACATGAAGAATTGGTATCATCAATGGGAGGAATAACTACAATGTTTTGCTATCAAGCTTGAGTAAAAACCAGAAAATTCCCATATCATTCTTGATGCACTATCACAATGACCTAATTTGAAGATTCTTCTTAAATTTCTCATCATAATAACAATCATTGTGGTGTTGATAGACTCAAAAGTACAAACAAAGTTCAAAAATGATTTACAACAAGGTCTCTTTTTTCATATTGTGCAAAGTTTCAGTGCATTACATGACAAGAAGTACAACATCTTTTCATCCAAGGTTGGTTTTCTATTTTGCAAGAATTGAATCTATGTCCCAACTATGGGATAACTACAACTTCTGCAACTTCAAGAAGGACTTATTTACCAATAGTTGGTCACATGGGTGGTGGAGAAGACATTTAGTACACTACAAGGCCAATGGTGGTGGCCAAACATGGCACGAGAGGTTCAAGAGTTTGCACAATCTTATGAGTGTTACCAATACAACAACATAAGCCAAATGTACTATTTCAACCATTACCAATTCCATCTACCCAATGTAAACATATGAGCTTAGATCTCATCACATCCTTGTCAAAGATTGACCAAGGCCATACAACAATTGTAGTGTTTTTTGATAAGCTCAACAAGAAAATTTAATTAGCACCTACCATGGATACAATAGATGCTCCTATGTTATCCAAGATTTACTTTGATATTGTCTTCAAGCACCATGAGATGCAAACAAAGAAGAAGAAGAAGATTTAGTTGCCAAAAACTGAACAAGTAATTGAACGTCTAGATATTTGGTTTATTGAAGAGGCAGTATCCTATGATGCACTTCTCACTTCAAAACCGTAGGAATCCAAGCAAAATATTGATTTCAATTGATTGGAAATGTAAAGATTCAATTTATAAAAGAGGTCTAAACCAATGTTTTATTTCTCACTTCAAAATCATAGTAATCATTTCCATAAGGAAGATCATAGAGGTGTGTTAACGTATATCGTAGGGCACTAATGAAGGGGTAAGTGCTTTCATTCCTACTTACTATGCAAAGTAGTATGAACGAGTATGAAAGTAGAATGGGGCTTAGCCCCATTTTCGTCTTTCCCTTGTACTGCTTGATGGGGTCTTCTCATCCTTCGTGTCTTGTACGCGGTCCCCATTTTCCACTCACTTCTGCAAAGTCCGAATCATTTCTTTGAAGTGTTGAACGACTCGAGCTCACATAGAACATGCTGGTGTAAATCCCAATTTTCATATACTAGCTCGAGACTGCCTCTAAAAATTTCATGAGACTGGAGTTTCATCTGTGTACAACCTTATTCGTGGCATGCCCTTTCTAAATGGAAGAAGGCGACCTCTAAATTAATTTGTGTTTTTCTTCAATGTTCTAATCACTCCGACTCGGAATATGTTGAAAGCAATTCCAGTTTTCCACCATCGATGCATAGTGAATTTTCGGCTAACCGTGAGTGCAGGTTCATACGTACTTGCCTCTCTATGTACTTCCTAGTTTTGACGATCTTTGTGTTTTATACTCCATTACGATGTATCTAATTTATTTATATCTATCTGATTACTTTCAGGGGCTCTGTACAAACATGATAAATTTGTGAATAATATAACTTGCCTTGCCTCCTATAATTTCAAACGGAAGTCATGATCGTAGGCTAAGAAGTTACCATGAATGATACGATTAATAGATCATCAGGGCTCCAATGATACATAATCACACCTAACTTGGTTTCTAAGATAAAATGATATTTTGGTGCCAGTTATGTTAAGAGGATCCAAAAATTGAGCATGGGCAACTGGATAGAAGCTTGCACTACCTCTATACAATATAGATTTTATAAAGGAGATGCGAACAGCATGGCTACCATCCTGTGGCCCATGCTTGATCTGAACGGGTTTTCAAGCGTTCCAGAACTAATGTGAACTAGTAAATTTTCCCTTTTATAGTTAACTTCAAACCAACACCTGAGAAGGATTTGTTGAGTCTTGGTAGAGTATCGAAGAAGAAAACAAGGATACGAATGACCATGATGTATGTTCATAAAATATATGATTTAATTCAAGTAAAGCCATGGATATCCAACTGGTACAAGGTGTTGGAAGCTCTTTGCTAGGCCCTGATGTGATCAAAAAGGTCGATTTATACTGACTTTGAAGCCTCTAGCATGCATGATTAACAGATATTCGCATAGCAAACTCATGAAGATAATTCAACTGATTGAATAATAGTAATATCACTAAAACTTTCAACTTGGAAACGAGAATGGTTTAACTTGGTAACGAAGTCAGCGAAGGAGTAGAGTCTGAAGCGTGTCGAGAGCACTTAGTGTTGCGTTCATTAACGGCAAGTCGGCCGGAAGTCGGGCCATATGGACGTGAGGATGAAACCGCAAGAAAGCGAGAGAAAGCAGCGCATAAGTGAAGGGGCTCTCTTGTCGGTGAGGTGCAGGCATTCACTCATTTCATCGCTCACTACAGCAAGCGGACGGGATACAGAAAGAAGACCGCTGCACGATCCCATCTGGTCTCGGTGTTCCTAATCAACCCGCCGAATTCTTATTGCTTCGCTGGGAGTGGTTCATTAAACTGGTGCGTTTCAGTCCCTTTCGTTCTCTGTCGTGAAATCGAGATTGAAGTATCGTGGACAGCTTTCGATTATTGGACAGAACAATATGTGGCTGTGTATCTGTCCCCTTCGAGATCTTGCTTCTTCCGAGAGTTTACCTGGCTCCGAATTTTTTGGAGTTCTTTCTCCATTGTAGGTTGGTTTGTCTATTAGCTGTATTGTTCTATGAATTACGCTTTATGTGTGTTAGAATCCTTCTGTCGCCATTAGGCTTTTATTTTTGGGAAGGCATCTTAGTTTGAGTTCACCTTGCAACCACCGGCACATGTAGCAAATTCTCCGTTTCTATACCCCGTTCAAATAATCGTGGATGAAGTTTTATTTTCGTGAAAGTCGTTCCGGGTTTGAGGTTTTGGCTCCAACTAGCTTTATTTGCCCCAAATTTATCCATGGACGATTGTACGCCTTTGGAGCCCGCTAGGCTTTGGTTGCGCTACAAGATTGGTTATCACCGGCTTCCTCAGTTATTTCTCGTCCATATTTTTCGTTCCGAGCTCGTAAGTTTTCTATTCCTTTCACCCTCGGGGCAAGTCAACTCCAATATTTTAGTAACTATATTTTAGTAATTATAGTCCTCTCCATGAATCCTGGTGGATCGATATTTATGAAAGAGTGTAAATTCAGAGCAGTATTGGGGTGCTGCACTGTCAGAGACTGTTCTGCTCAAGACGGGGTAGTTGCAAGTCGTGAGCTCCTGGTCTCTATTGCCTAGTAGGTCCGTCCGTCCGTGGAAGTGACTTTTCTACCAGTCGGTAGTAAGCCGTGTTTGCTGAGAGGGAGATCTTGTGTTGAGAAGACAATTCGACGATGATCTCTTGCTGGAACTTGTTGTTGCCTTCTTCCTGGCGTGTTTCTAGGCGGTTGTGTGAGTGAGGAGAATGATGTAGCACCGAGTAGCCGAGTCGAATTAAACGATGGCTGCAAGTAATCTTATTGGAGCAGAAAAAACGTAACGTGCAGCATGCTCCTGGTGTGAATCTCATAAGCGTGGTTTAAATCGTTTATTGCTCCTGGTGTTAATATCAAATCTGGCTTGCTGGCAGGTATCATGATGGCGCGACAACATCAGTTATGTTTCGCAGCAAGCCTCCTGTGCGTACTTTTCGTGTCGATTGGGGCTCGAACTGTCATTGAGGGTATAGAACTATCTTCTCCGTGCTTGTAATAGCATCAACAGAGCTCGATTAAACACTTACAATGAAATCTGTCGCTATTATTCTGATACCCACTGTTGAGAATGTCTTTGTTAACAATCTACTGCTCCCAGTGTCTCCCTGAAATCTCCTTCAAGAGTATATTTCTTCTCAAGAAAACCTGAATAATTTGTGTTTGAATTGAAGCAGCTAGCACGTCTTGTGTTACCACAACTGTTTTTCGCTAGTTCGTTAAGCCTTCTCTTAGAATTGGTTCTTCCGCCTTGTCTTATTTTCTCTGGAAAGGCGGAGAATCTGGACTTCTTGCTCATGATCTCTGTATAGCGGTTACAAGGGCACGACGTTTGTCCTCTCCTGACGTCTACTGATGCTTAGACCAACAAAACAACTCACAAGGCTTTGGATTTGCACTCCATCATGAATTCACGAAGAGGTTTTAATAGAAATTTTGCCACCCAAAGAATGGGTCAATGACGGAGCTTTTTTGGGCCATACCCACTAGTTCTAACACTGAAACTGCTCACGCAAGAACAGTTTCAGTGGATAAAACTAGATAACATTTTGCGCGCAACTAGATTATGTTGGTCAGCAAGAGTAGGTAGAAAGTGTAGCAGTATTGTGATATCTAGGTGAAACCTGGTTAGCGATCTATGAATAACAAATTTACTTACATTTACTTATTTACAACCTTACATGCGAGATGAGATTTGATTCAAAACAGGATATGTGTTCTGATGAGAATTTACCATCCTTGCACTGTGTAGAACGAACTGAGGTTGCTGTAGTTAAAGGACAGCTTCCAGTATCCTGGATCGGCCAGAATCTTGTTTGCGACGCATGTTTGCAGTTGTCGACCGATATCCAGATGGTTCTGGAAGATCCTCGGACCGAGAAGAGACTCGAGGACGTGCTGTCTCATTTAGCATGTGAAAACCTCATGACCCCAAAATTGAAAGCTAAGGCAAGGTTACATGCATCTACATGACATGACAAGTAAATTTCTAATTTTGATTTTGTAACGGTTTATTTCCATGTCTGACATACTTGGTGGTGTGTATGCAGTGTATCAGTATGGTGCAAATATATGTGCCAGACCTTCTTATGGCTTTCCAGTCATATTTTAGGCCTGAGCTGTGCACAGAAAGTGGGATTTGCATGCCTACATTGACTCTAAAGAAAGACACGAAGACATGTGCTCTATGCCAGGATTTTGCATCAGATGCCTTGACTTACTTGGGGTCGAACAGAACTAAAACTCAAATCATCGTTGCTCTGCATCTTGCTTGTTCCAGGCTTGAAGAACTTAGCAAACAGGTTCATTCCGAATTTGCTCTTGTGGTTTAACCTGACGGACATTTATTCACCTGTACGTCGTGGATCATAGTTCTGTTTGCTGAAAGTCACAGATTTTATTCCGAGAAGAAGCTCCACAAGCCACAATGTCACGCAAAATACCATGTGTGAACAAAATTAGAATCATCGGATTATTTGTCATTTGATTGATACTGTCGACAGATAAAGGACATTTGTCAAGGAGTCATCAAGGATTGGCTGGTAATGGTCAGTACCAGCAGTCTAGGGTTCGAGTAACCTGCCTTAGTACTTACATGAGTTTACTTAATCTGACAGTGCGACCTCCTTGTGGATGTTTACGCCCCCGATTTCATGGAGCACCTCGACAATCTTACACCCGAGGAATTTTGCGAGTTGACCAAACTATGCAAACCCGATCTGGCTGCTCGCCAATTGAAGAGGAATGATTGTGCTATCTGCCAGTTTGTGGTGTTGGAGATGAAGTATAAACTTCGGGATCCCAAGACTCAGGTACATTGATTCTGATTCTCATGCTTCTCGTTCAGCTCAACTGTCATGATTACTGACATCGTATTCTGCTTCCGTTGTTGGTTAGGCGCACACATTGAATCTACATCCCGTTTTGTTGTCTGCGTTGAGTCACTGTTTTATATGGAACGATTGCATGCCAAGTGTTAACCTTGAAGGACGCAGGACTGCCGCAAGTAATGAGTTTAGTGTGAAGGTCTCTTTAAACTTTCGGTCTCTACCTTATAACAATTATGCGTATAATGTAAAGAATCAAGAATACACACTCAACTATCCAAGGAACCCGCGAATGGCCTTTATGTTTGCTGTGGAATTGCCGATTTGCTGTGTTATGTTCTTGTTTTTCCTACTCTTTTTCCCTTGAGGAATGAAAAGCTAAGGCAAGGTTCTATTTCGCTCTCCAGGAGAGGCTTTTGGAGGTACTTGGCAATGGATGTGATAGAGTAATCAATCATGTGGATGAGGTAAGTGAGGACCCCATTGAAAGTTCTCAAAGTTGTAGTTGGAATACTTGTTCTCACATCTTAAACGTTTGCTCTGCAGGAATGATTTGTGATCGTTACGACGTTTTGTCAAGCTCCCCGAGTAGTTGTGGAGTATCTGGTCGCCAGTTGTATTGCATGTTTTCGAGTGGTTTTTCAACTCCTAGAAACTCCCATCTAACGATCTTGTGGTTTGGTATGAATCCAGTGCAAGATGATTGTTGCGCAATATGCACCTTTTATCCTCGCGAATTTGGATACCATCTTGGACGCAGATGTTTTGTGCAAGAAGATAGGTACTTGTCCGATGAAGACGGAGACTTTCGGGAGCGAGCCGTTTTTGGTTTTGCCATCTGCTGAGAACGTCAAGCGGGTCCATGCCCTCTAAGCCATCAACGATATAAAATGCTCGAGAACAGGCCCATTCAGTTATATTCAATTCTGTGTCAAATCTCTCCCATTACTTTGTCCTCTCTGCCTTCATTGTTAGTATATTGACGAGATTATTTACACGTGGAGTCCTTATCATACAAGGAATAGTTTTTGTGTGGATTCTATTAAGCATCAATGACGTTGTCCCGAAGTGTGCCATACTGTACATTAATTTCACTGGAACGCCATGATCGTAATCTTAAATATGATGCTCGTAATCCCGAGAAAGCTATCTCTTGAAATCTTAAATTTTTTTTTCGAGAGATGCGACATGTCTCATTGTGATGAAAGAAGAAATGATTATTTTTTGTCCGGTTGATACACTGTCTGCACTTCGTTATTCACTATGATGCATCACAGTTTATGTCGGAGATCTGGTCATCCGGCTCCATCCCTGGTTGCATTTGATTAGCCATCCTTCTCCCTGTTGCTTGAAGTTCCATATCCAGGTTCCGAGAATGGATTGGTTTATCAGTTGAGCTGTAGACATTGAGTGGGCTTGTAAGATTTTAGTTTGTTGTCCATCTAGACCTCTAGCAACCCTGAACAGGCATATGGGGCTGTTAAACGCCGACCAACGAGCGATTTATGCTTTCTTTTATACACAAATAGCTGCAAATGGGGGCATTCGCACAGTTTCCGCAATTTATGAACTTTTAATTCCTGAACATAGAATTATGGAGTAATCAATTGAAGGTAGATCTGTTCAAATGTGGGTTCTTGATGTACAGTGAGCTACGCGGGAAGATGAGGTTGTTCACATTCAGGAATTCAGGAATGCACGTTATTTACATGAGGAATCTAGTCTTGAAATTTCTCGTATCAAGACTTTGACAGTTTCTTGTACTGTGGTAGACGATGTCGGCCAAAATGTACTCCAGTAGACCCTCTTGTATTTTATATTTTGTTAGCTTATATTCGCTTCATATTTTATGGCCAATGCCATCCACCTATGTGGTTCCTAAGCCACTAATTTATACTCTTATATTCTTTTAGTTTATACAAGAAAATGAGAATATAATTTAAGAGAATTACCAGAGGAAATGGTTTTTGGAAAAAAGTTTCATTTATTAGCATGGCAAAACAATTCACATTGGAAAAATGGATCTGATATCCTTTCAATTCCTTGAGCATTCTTTTTGTGCTCTTCCTCTTTGACCTACCTCTGACCTACCTCTGCATGCAGGGCAGTTTAATAAGCATTTCCATATTTGAACCTGCATTCTTTCCTAGTTTCTTGAGTATAACATGTGGGCTAGGCAACAACTTTGCATTGGACACTTCCTAGTTTCTTGAGTATAACATGTGGGCTAGGCAACAACTTTGCATTGGACACTTCCTAGTTTCTTGAGTATAATACGTGAGCTAGGTAACAACTTTGCATTGGACACTTGGTGTACAGGCTTCCTCATCCATGCCATTGTTTTCATTATCATTTTCAGCATTCATCATTATTTGAAGCAAGGCTTCATCAGTAAATTCTTCATGTACATCTGCCTCTTCATCTAGATTAAGTTATCGGTGATGCTCATAGCATTTCGATCACATAGCATTGAATTTGCTATTGGAAGTTGCTCATCAAGAGCCTCCTCATTTGTTTCAAATTTTTTTTATATCCAAGGAAGGTCTTTCCATTTCCACTTGGATTGTGTGAGATGGATTGCAGATTTTGGGGATTAAGGTGATTTTGGGCAAAATCTCAAGTTTGAGATTTGGACTTGAGATTTCTACACATGATAGCTTGGGTTATTTTTCAGTTAGCACATTTGAAATTATTGAGAGAACTTCTATGCGCATTGGGCTAGAATTTTTGAAAGTTGATAGGGTAAAGTGCTCCCGCAACTGCATGCTCTCTTGAAAATTGTACAGAGTCTGCCATTTCTTTAATTTTCAGTGAATTGTCCTGAAAATTTCCAAGAAAATTCAGTGCATAGTATTCTACCTGCTGCCACAAAAATTAGAGAGAGATCGTTTTTGCGCAGGGCGTTATGAGTTTTTGAAGTGAGGGGGGTGGTTTTCAGACCAAATCTGAAATATGGGTGCTGAATAGAAAGGTGTCTAGGCCAAATGGCTCGATGAAAAGATCTGAAATTTTGCAGGGAGGGACGTCCTGGAATTGTGATCAAGTGTGGAAAATTTCAGAGGACTGTGACATATTGATTGGGAGATTTGAGTGACATTGTGAGGAAGGGTCAATTCTGCAGAGTAGAGATCTCATGCATGAGAAGTTTGAGATCAACAAAAAGCATGTTTGAGTGTTTAGATTCATCTTGGGGAACATGGAGGGTCATCAAGAGTGGAAATTGAGATTATATAAGGTTCTCCAAGGGTTTGAGGTGATTATAGGGGTGGATTTGAGGAAAAGAGAGTTTACAATAGAATTTGAAGAGAGTGTTGAGAGGATCCAAAAACTTACACCACTTGGAGGAAAGAGTGAGTCTAAGTGATTTCTATGTGGAGAGAAGGGACATAAGGCAAGTTCATGTCCATTGACCTTTGAGAGCAAGAGATTGAGGGAAAGGAGAGGCTTACTTGACTTGGGTTTGCATGGTGGACCTTCTTCACCAAGATTGGGAGGGAGAAGATCTAAGACCAAGGAGTTGTGTGAGGTTTGTGGAGTTGAAGGACTTCCAAAAGGACATGAGTGTAGTGGAGTAAAAGCACTTTTGGAAACTTTGGTGAAGGATCTTGGAGAGAGTCTTAGTACAGCTACAGAAATACTACCACCTTCATCAGCTAGTTCTCAAGATTAGTGATGGAGATAATCTTTCAACTTATGGATAAACTATCCATGAGAGTTAGATTAATATGCACTCTAGGATTTGATGTTGCTATAGAAATCTTGGAGCAACCTGAACCTTTTGTGTTCCCTAGAGTGGATTATTCTCAGATGGTGTTAGTCATGTATATACTCTATTAGTAATAGAGTGAGAGAAAAGAAAAGAGAAAAAAAAATTGAGAGAAAAGAAAGATAGTGAGGGGTTAAGATGGGGAAACTTCCGGTTTTCTTTGGCAAGGATGGAGAAGATGTGGAGGCCTTTGTGAGAGACTTCAAGAGAGCTTGCATAGGAAACAATGAGAGGAGGAAGAATGAGTGGGCCTCATTATTACCAGATTTCTTTGAGGATGCAGCACTTACATGGTATGAGTCAGAATACCAAAAGAGAGAGAGGAGAGATGGGGAAGAGGAGTCTTGGGAGATTTTGACTTCAGCACTCATTGAGAACTTTCTTCCTGATGAGAGTTATGAGAGATTGATGAGTGAGGTTACATTTCTCAAGCAAGGAGATGGAGAGAAAGTGAGGGTCTATGTGGAAAGAGTGGAAAAGTTGGAGTCCAAATTTTGCATAGTGTTGAGGAAGGGTGGGGATGATGTGGAGACTACAATGATTGGCATAGGGGCCATGCTCACCAAGAATTTTGTGGGAGGATTGAGACCACAAATTAGAAGCAAGGTGAGATATGAGAAACCTTCTTCCAAGGTTGAAGCTATCAAGATCGCAATTCGTATGGAGGAGAGTTTGGAAGGAGATGAGAGTGATTTGGTGGTGAAGGAGGTTGTGCATCCTCCTCAAGGCTACAAGTATGGTGGAACTTCTGATACTTTGGTGACAAGGGTTGCACCACAAGTAGTAGTTGCTCCAGTTCTTGCACCTCCACCAAAAGATCCACTCCAAACCATCACAGAACAACTTGCGGATCTCAAGATCAATGTGGTGCAACTATGGGAGAAGAGAGAGGTGGATCAGAATGTAGGGAGAGGGCCTAGGAGTTATGGAAACTATCCATATAGAGGAGGCCAACCAGCCAACAATTTCAATGATAGAAATTGTTTTGGTTGTGGAGGAAGAGGCCATATCCAAAGGAATTGCCCAAATTCCACTTACCATGGAGGAAGGGGTTATGAGGGAAAGAAGGAGGTAGTGAAACCCAATAGAGGGAAAGAAGGAGGTAGTGAAACCCAAGTGGCTCCTAATCCCAACAAAGGTAAGGGGATAGCATCCATAGATGTGGTTGAGAGCAAGTATGAGAAGGGAGAGTGCTCAAACTCCAAGGGTTTTAATTTGGAGCTTTTGGCACAAGAGAAGAAGAGAGCTCGTTTTGCAGAGGATGTTCACTCTTCTCAAGGATTTACTTCAAGCAAGGATACTCCTATGTCTACTAGGAGCACTCGCACCTCAACACCATCAACAACAAAGACTCCAAGGAAGAAGTTGGGGATGGAGGACTTCTTGATCTCAAAGCAACAATGGAACTACAATGTGTTGGAGGATGTTGGTAGTCACAAGGCTAACATCACAGTGGGCCAATTAATTGCTTTGAACCCTACCTTGAGAAAGGAGCTTAAAGGTGGTTTGAGTTCTACAAGGAGCAAGAAGAAGAAGAAGGCAAAAGTTCCAATATCAATGGGGGTGGTGGATGCCAAGCCAGCACCATGGGAAGCTTGTGAATATGCCTCCAAGATTGATGTGAGAGTGAATGGTCACAACATCAAGGATGCATTGGTTGATGGAGGATCAACAGTGAATGCCATGTCAGAAAGGTTGATGAAGAAGTTGGGTATGATACCCTCAAGACCTTCAACATTTGTGGTGAGCATGGCAAACAAGCAACAAGTTCGACCAGTAGGGGTGATGGATAAGGTGGTAGTTTCAGTTATGGGAGTTCAAAATCTCATGACTTTCCAAGTCTTGAAGGATTCAAGCTATGACTTACTTCTTGGGAGGCCATGGTTGAGAGCAGCACGCACAACTGATCGATGGCACAAAGGGTACTTGAGGATTGGGCCATCAAACCATAGAGTCACTGTTCCTGTGACTAACACCACCAACACTTCACATTCAGATACACCATCTTCTGATTATTGGGAATCAGATTCTGAAGAAATAGCTTCAAGTGTGGACACAAGCATGGAAGAGGAGACTTCCATGGAGGAGGATGAATCTGAATCTGATTCAGATGTGTATCCTTTGTGTGCTATGGATTTTTCACCTAAGCCAGAGGTTTTGAAGGACCCAGATAAATCACCATTGACACTTGAGGAGGTAGAGAGAAGGTTATCTACCCTCAAGTATGGCCCAAATGTTACCAAGGAGGAGAAGGTGAGATTTGAGGAGATTTTTTGCAAGTTCATCCATGTGTTTGCTTTTAGTTACAAGGATTTGAAAGAAGTCACCTTGGAGGAGCACAAGATAGAGGTGGAGTCACATGCAAGACCAATCCGCCAAAAGCAACGTCGCATTAGCCCACCAATATCTTTGGTTGTGAAGGAGGAGATTGATAAGCTCAAGGAGGCTGGATTTATCTTTGAGGTGGAGAATTCAGAATGGGTGTCTCCAATTGTCATTGTGAAGAAAAAGAATGGCAAGCTTCGTGTTTGTGTGGATTACAAGAAGCTCAATGCTGTTACCAAGAAGGACTACTACCCATTGCCATTCATTGATGAGATCTTGGAGGAGGTTGCAAGTCATGAGAGGTACAGTTTTGGAGATGGTTATAGTGGATATAACCAAATCAAGATTGCACCAGAGCATCAACAACTCACCACATTCACCACACCTTGGGGAACTTACGCTTCAAGGTCATGCCTTTTGGGCTTTGCAATGCTCCAGCCACATTCCAACGGTTCATGAACAAGGTATTTGAACCTTTCATTGGGAAATTTGTGAGAGATTTCATTGATGACTTTTGTGTCTATGGGAGCAAGGAGGAGCACTTTGAGCACCTAATCAAAGTCTTGCAACGCTTGGATGAGGCAAATGCATCACTCAACCCAGAGAAGTGCATTTTTGGATGTGAAGAAGGTCTACTTTTGGGGCATATCATCTCCAAGGATGGAATAGCAGTTGATCCTGAGAAGGTGAGGAAAATCTCAGACCTTCCATTCCCTTCAAGCTTGACAAAGTTACGCCAATTCTTGGGGATGGTTGGGTACTATAGGAGGTTCATCTTCTCATTTTCCAACAAGGCTTATGCATTGACTATCTACATGAAGAAGGGTGTAGATTACATGGTGATTTTGGAAGACAAGGAGGCTCTCAAAGCTTTTGAGGAGCTCAAGCAATCCCTTGTTGTAGCTCCAATTCTTGCTAAACCTGATTGGAGTAAACCTTTCATCCTCTACACTGATGCTTCTAATGTAGCTATAGGATGCACTCTTAGTCAATTAGACCAAGATGGGCATGATCATCCAATAGCTTATGCTAGTAGGCAGATGGTTTCAGCAGAGAAGAACTACTCTGTCACAGAGAGAGAAGGGTTGGCAGTGATCTTTGGTCTCAAGAAGTTTAGACACTACTTGATTGGAGGGAAAGCCACCATTGTCACGGATCACAAGGCTTTGAAGTACATCTTCAACAAGCCTAATGTTGAAGAGAGACTAGCAAGGTGGATGATACTCTTGTCTGAGTATGACTACACCATTGAAGGTAGGCCAGAAAAGAAACATGCAAATGCTGATTTATTATCTAGAGCCTATGATCATGATGGAGATGAGCCAGTGGATGATTCCTTCCCGGATGAGGAGCTCATGACAATCTCAGTCACTCAAGAGGTTCCAATGGAGTACAAGGAGATTGTGGATTTTGTGACAAAAGGTAACTATCCAGAAGGGATGCATGCTAGGGAGAGGAAGGCCCTTGCAGCAAGATCTAGACCTTACACAATGGTGGAGGATATTCTTTTTCACCAAGGAGCAGATGGTCTACTTAGAAGAGCAGTGGGTAAGAAAGAGTCTATCCTACTCATAAAGGAGTTTCATGAACGTTTAGTATGTGGAGGACACTTTGCAGGAAAGGTGACTGCTTTCAAGATTCTAGATGCAGGTTACCATTGGAGAGGGATTTTCAAGGATTGTCTTGATTATTGCAAAACTTGTCATGTTTGTCAAGCTTTTGCTAGAAAGTCTACATCCACTCCACCACTTAGATCAATTCCATTGCTAGGACCTTTTGAGAAGTGGGGAATTGATTTTGTAGGTCCTCTCAATAGAACCCCAAGGAACAATTGGTACATAGTGGTAGTTACTGATTACCTTCCCAAGTGGGTTGAGGCTAGACCATTGAGGGACAAGAATGAAGATGAAGTGGGTAGATTTCTTTATGAACGCATTATCACTAGGTTTGGATGCCCTTTGGAGTTGGTTTCTGATAGAGGAGGAGAGTTTACAGGAAGCATTACTACAGCCATGCTACGACATTTCTCTATCACACATAGAGTAACTACATCCTATAAGCCAAATTCCAATGGCTTGGCAGAGAGAACCAATCAGACCTTGTGCATGATGTTGGCCAAAGATGCAGAAATGGAGGGGGCTAAACATCATTGGGACAAGAGGATTCATGCAGTTTTGTGGGAGTATAGGACAACCATGAAAACTTCCACTGGATATTCTCCATTTCAATTGGTGTATGGTATTGAGTCTACCTTACCTATTCACTTTGATCTTCCTACCTTCCAAAGCATTCATAGGAGATTGAAGAAAGCACAAGGAGGTGATGCAGAGAAGTCAAGGAAGGATCAACTCATGGAGTTGGAAGAGGCAAGAGCAGTTGCTATGGTTTGAGTGGAGCAAGCCCAAAGGAAACAAAAGGAGAGCTATGATAAGAGGCAAGACAAGAAGAAGGTGGAGCCTTTCAAAGAAGGTGATTGGGTAATGTTGTTTGATTCCATTCGATTCAAGAGAGTGCAAAAGAAGTTTTTGCCTAAGTACTTTGGACCTTTCATAGTGGAGAAGGTGTGAGGCAATTACACCTATGATCTCAAGGAGTTGGGAGGAAGACACTTTGATAGGATTAACCATGATAAGTTGAAGATGTACCATAGAAGGTAGAGAGACCTTCACTTTGAGGACAAAGTGAAAACTTAGTCCGGGGGTAAATGTAACACCCATTTGTGCATGTGTGTGGTATTGTGATATTTAGCTTGGTATTACAAGTCCTTAAGAGATATTATTTATAGAGATAAAGGATGGTTCTATATTAGTCATGGTTAGCTAAAGTTAGTCATAGCTAAGATAGAGTGGACCTTACTTTAGAGGAAGTAGAAAAGATGAGCACCACTATTTTGGATTTTAGTGTGTTGACTTGGCATTATTCCTAGGTGTTTGGCTTTGAGGAAAGAGTTGAGAACTCTTGGGCCCGCAAACCTTTTTCTTTTGGATTCTTCTTTATTCCAAGGATAGCCCATGTGAAGGAATCCTTGACTTAGTGGTTGGGTCAAGATAAGACCACATGCTTAGGGGAATATGCCCATGTGAATGGATATTCCTTTCTACTTTTTGACTTTACTTGACTTTTAGTCTAGTAACTTGAGTTACTATGGTAATTAGTAACTTTGGTACGTAACTATTTCACAAGTATATAAACAAGGGGTGAGGAGGTACTCATCATCCTTTCATTTGCAACTATCTCTCTCTCATTGAGTTCTCTAGTGAGCAATGTCTTGAGTCTTGGAGTGTTAGCCTTGGAGGAGTATGATGGAGTTGGGGTTCCTTGCCTTCTTAGTCCATGGTGCGCTACCATAATAGCCATCAGAGGTTCATCCTGAGTGAGAGACAGGCCGGCTCACAGACTAACTTGCACACCAAATAGATTCTTCATCCATTCAAGAGTCTTGTCATGCTTCATGTGTGGATTGAGCATCTTCTTTGTCACAATCTCTTCCCTTTGCTCCTTGCTTAGCTTTGTCACAACATTTGTAGTGCCAAAGCTAGTTCGCTCAAACGTTGAAGTGGTAGTGTTGCCAATCAGATTTCATGTTAGGGCTTTTGATCACATGATAGGCCCATCGTCACTTGTACTATTTGTACCATCAGATGTGCCGCCAATGGTATTGTTAGGGTTGGAGACCTACGTTGAACAGAGAGTTATAACTTTGAAGTGCAATTCTAAAGAGCTCACTTCTCTAATGTTGAGCCTTCAAGTTCTTGGCTATGGTGGATAAAGATTGATAAGCGCCTCTTAGAGTCTCTTAGCTTGGGCACTAAATAAAATTATATTTAGTGCACAATTATTGGCAAATTGTTGAATGAAGGATTGAGTGGTCCTAGATTTCTCTAAGAGTGATATTGTGCAAAAGCACTATTCAAGTTAATGCAAATTTGGTAGCGGAACAGACAATGTGCACAAGTTCTAACCAAATTTTCAAGGATTGAGTCAATTTGAGATAATAGGTGTTTGATGTGAACCAAGGAGGTGAAATCAAAGTCAAAATTTTGACGATTGAATAAATTTGAGATAACGGGTGTTTGATTTAAGCTCAAGGAAGTAAAATCAAGGTCAATTTGATACAAACTGAGCCAAAAGTGCAAAATTGGAGGTGGATTTGGGAACCTATTTCCTCAAATTAAGAATTTGGAGATCCACATCCTCTCAATTTGGCTCAAGTTGATAGTTAGAAGAGGATTTAATGGTCACCTAACTATAGACAAGGTGCATCAAATTGGCAAAGGTTGCCAAATTTGGAGGTCGAGTTGGTGGAAGTTGGCCAAAGTTGGAGGTTGCCCGAATTGCCCTAGCTAGTGTTCAAGTTGATGAAGCTTGGCTAGATTGAAAGGGGTTTGAATTGGCGAGAAGAAAGGCTATGAAGACTAGAAGGACCAACAATTGGCTTGTTGGCATGAGGTTAGCCAATTTAGATGAGTTTTTGGTCATCATTAGGCAAAATCTACCCACCTTTCTAGATTGTGTGCTATAAGGTTCAAACCCCAGATCTTTGGTTCCTAGATTGGTACCTTAGCAAACTGGTCTTCCTCCACTTGTTATCATAATGATTGGTAGATTGATACCTATACAAATGTAGCTTTGGCTAGGAAAGGCAATTTCATCCCATCCTTGGTGATCTTGGATGCTTGGAGTATGTAGACACTCATATTATATCAAATGGTGATAGAGTCAATTCAATGTTGATTTATGAGATGGAAGGTTTCATTTAGACTTCTTATGATTGGACTCTTTCAATTCTCTACTTCTTGTTTGTGCACCATGTTTGTATGAGATGCCTTAACTTTAGAGCATTGGTGCTCTAGTATGTAAGGCTAGGATGATGACTAGTCAAAAGTACTTATGTTTCTCTCTAGTGAGGCAGGAAATAATGACCTGCAGACCGTGAGAGTGTGTGTTGTGATGGTAGGTTACAAATTGCACTTTCCCCTAATGTAGTTATTGAACTAAGAGCTACATTAGTGAGTGCTGTTCAGTTTGTGGTGGCACTCGATGTTTGCACTTGGTGGTGATCCTTGGTGGAGTACTTGTGGTGGTTATAATTACAATTTGAGTAACATTGTCATGAGGAAGTTTTTTAGGGATCCCAAAGGAGATATCATAGCAATACATAATGGGTTTATATAGAGTGGCGCTTCATATCTGTTTTATCTTAAGTCCCAATGAGAGAAGAGATTGACTCTACTTTGGAGTTTAATACATGGCTGATTTAGTTGAGAGTGCACATGGTGTATTTGCACTGTTGTTGTGGGATTGTAACACACATTTGTGCATGTGTGTGGTATTGTTATATTTAGCTTAGTATAACAAGTACTTGAGAGATATTATTTATATAGAGATAAAGGATGGTTCTACATAAATTATAATTAGCTAAAGTTAGTCATAGTTAAGATAAAGGTGACCTTACTTTAGAGGAAGTAGAAAAGATGAGCACCACTATTTTGGGTTCTAGTGTGTTGACTTGGTATTATTCTTAGGTGTTTGGCTTTGAGGAAAAAGAGTTGAGAACTCTTGGACCCACAAACCTTTTTGTTTCAAATTCTTCTATAGTCCAAGGCTAGCCCATGTGAAAGAATCCTTGACTTAGTGGTTTGGTCAAGATAAGACCACATGCTTAGGAGAATTTTCCTATGAGTATGGATATTCCTTTAGCTTTTTGACTTTATTTGACTTTTAGCCTAGTAATTTGAGTTACTCTAGTTATTAGTAAATTTGGTGTGCAATTATTTCACAAGTATATAAATTAGGGATGAGGAGGTACTCATCATCTTTTCATTTGCAACTATATTTATCATTGAGTTATCTAGTGAGTCTTGGAGTGTTAGCCTTGGAAGAGTATGATGGAGTTGGAGTTCTTGCCTTCTTAGTTCATGGTGCGCTATTATAATAACTATAGGTTCATCATGAGTGAGAGACATGCAAGCTCATAGGACATGGAGAAGATTTGTAGAGCCTCTAAAGGCCCAAGGTGCTACTATGGTATAGTGGGTACCATTGAGTTGGATGACTTTGTTTAGAAGTTGATAATTGGTGTGATTTGCATTAGATACGGAACTCAACTTTGTTCATATCCTTCATGGCATGGAAGTAGTTGTTTCAGCACTTGGAGGGTCTGCCAATGGATGACTATCATGAGTTTAGGAGAGCTCACTTGAAGGAGATCAAGCTATAGAGAGAATATTGGTCTCCAAACTACATCTCCATCACTTTAGGCTCAATTTTTAGGGATAGATTGGCAATACTCATGAGTTTTGGCTCTAGTATCATTGATGTATCTAGTGGAGGTGCACTAGTTGGAATGGTGCTACTACCATTGGAGGTACTACTACAAGAGGTGGTGCAATATTGGGGTTTTAACCCCATGGTGGAGTTCTTCCTCTGCTTGAGGTAGAACTACCAAGGAGTGCAGACTAACAAGCTAAGGAGCTTACAAGAGTTCTAGTGAAAAGTTACAAAGAGCCTATATGAGGCATACACTTGCATGAGATGGCTGATCAATTTCACTTAGGAAATTATTGAGGCCTAGGTAGTCCAATTTTGGTTTGGGATCCTTGACAAGGAGTTGTGATGTAGAGTACATGATGCTACATTTTTATAGGCTGCCTCACCTACTTTGGCGGTGATCTTCAGTTTGGTTGAGCAGATTGAGCTCACATGGTGAAGGAAAGAGTGGTGACATCTAAATTTGGTAGGAAGATCTCATCCATAGTTGTTACTTCTTTTAGAGTGCAATAGAGTGCACCACACCATGTTGGTTTTTGAGAGTAGAGTGGACAACCCAGATCTTAGGGAGCAAGTGGAGGGCTTAGTGTAACTAGATCCTTACTTTCATTTTCAAGTCAACAATAACCAATGAGTGGTGGTGTTGCTTGTTGGACTTGTGGTTGACCTCACCATAAGAGAGATAGCAGTGGACATGACACCTCTGGTACATCATAGCAAGCACATAGACAGTGTGACCATTGCCACAAATCAAACTCAAAGGTCAAAGCACTAGTCACATTAGTGACCAATGCTTTGACCTTCACCTAGAGTTACAGAGTGGTTGAGCTGCTATGGTAGGTGGTAGAGGAGCTCTAAATCATGGAGGATAAGGTAGTAGAGGACCCACACTTGGTGGGCGCATAGTACCTACTCTTGCTTTTGATACAACTATAACTACTCGGATTGAGCAATAGCAAGGATTGGCTAGCATGACCATAGCTCATAGGAGATCAGATTTTGATGAGGATTCTACCTCTTATGTTGGTGATAAAGACATCTTGGAATTAATGTGTAGATCAGCACAAGTAGATGCATCTACCGTAATGATTAGGAGTGTGTTATGTGTTATAGAGCCTAGAGGAGCATAAATGGAGTTAGACCCACAAAGAGGAGAGGTTGGTAGATAGGTAAAACTTCTCCAATTTTCACACTCTTTGAGGCACTATAGGCACTAGATGTCCTAGTGAAAATGGTGATGGAGTGCATGATGAATTGGATGCAATCTATTACCTATTACTACACAGATTGAGTCTCTCATGATGTTAGGGGCATCTCAATTGACTATGCATTTATCTTTGTTCTTAGTTGGTGACATGTTTACATTAGAAGTTGACCCAACTCTAGTGTAATGGTTGGTTGCCACACTTTGTAAGAGTAGGAGTAATGTGGTTCTTGCTTCTAGCGTAGAGGTGGTTGATAGTGGAGCTGACTTGGTTGAGGTGCATGGGATCCACTCAACGACCAATGGTTTATGGTTGGCAACAAAAGCTTGGTTGGAGGAGTTACCAACTAGACCTACCTTTGAGCAAGCTTGGTTCACACTTGGAATTGTCCTATTGGATAACCAAAGGGTGATTTTCTATATGGTGTGACCTTCAAGGAAATTCTATACACCACAAAGGATCTTATAAGACTATGGTGCACAACCCTTTATATTGCGGAAGGCTACAGTTGTTGATCTTGAGTTATGAAAGACCGATGTGGAGAAGTGTCCATTTCAGATCTGATATCTCTAAGGACTAGTTCTATATAGTACATCACATATGGAGAGCTCATAGCTCTATAGTGGGAGCTCAGGTCATTCTGAGAGTAGTAGATTCATATGATGTGTTAGTTGGTGGAGTAGTGTTATATCCCATGGATTTTAGGATTGACTATTGGGAGGAGATAGCCTCCTATAGACTAGTTTGGCAGTCATGTGAGGGATAGGTATGTTGCCTACCAGTATGCTTTAGTAGTGGTAGTCTTGGCTCACTATAGTCAAGGACAAGGGTATCAATTTTAGCTTTCAGTGGTTCCATTATTTGGCCTAGTGACTTATTGGAATGGAATGCCCATATGGAGGATAATTAAGTACTAGATGAGATCACTCAGATTTGGAGTATCAGTGAGATTGTTCCATCTATCTTGGATGTTCCATTGTGGAGTTCTAAGGAGGCATTGCAACAACATGTGGATCAATTGGTGCAACAAGCTTGGAGTGGAACCTTTGTACCACCAAGAGACCGGTGTGAGGATGAGCCTTTGAAGTCTATTACATTGTCAGCTTTGGATACATCACTCATTGCTTTGGATTGTCCTATAGAGGAAGTATGTCTATTGGAGTTGTTTGGTAGGATTAGCACTAGACTAGCTATGGTATTACATGTAGGTATACAAGTATAGAGGTACTTGTATATACAGAGAGATGAGATTGCTAGGCAATATGCTCTACATCATGTAGCACACTTGGCCTATTGGTATCTTGAGTTATTATTGATATCATCATTCAAGTGTTACTAGAAGATCTTTCTAGCATATATTTCCTTGTTGAGGGCATAGGATTTGGAGAGATATGGTCCCATTTGGTATGAGTACCTCCTCACCTCTTGTTTATATACTTGTGAAATAGTTACACTCTAAAGTTACTATTTACTATAGTAACTCAAGCTAGGCTAAAAGTCAAGTAAAGTCAAAAAGTATAAAGGAATATCTATCCACATAGGCATATTCCACTAAGCATGTGATCTTATCTTGACCCAACCACTAACTCAAGGATTCCTTCACATGGGTTATCCTTGGACTATAGAAGAATCCAAAATAAAAAGGCTTGCGGGCCCTAGAGCTCTCAACTTTTTCCTCAAAGCCAAACACCTAGGAATAATACCAAGTCAACATACTAGAATCCAAAATAGTGGGGCTCATCTTTTCCACTTCCTCTAAAGTAAGGTCCCTACTATCTAAGCTATGACTAACTTTAGCTAATCATGACTATTGTAGAACCATCCTTTATCTCTATATAAATGATATCTCTCAAGTATTTGTTATACCAAGCTAAATATCACAATACCACACACATGCACAAATGGGTGTTACATTTACTCTCAGACTAAGTTTTCACTTTGTCCTCAAAGTGAAGGTCTCTCTAATGTTTATGACACATCTTCATCTTATCATGGTTAATCTTATCAAAGTGTCTTCTTCCCAACTCCTTGAGATCATAGGTGTAATTTACCCACACCTTCTCCACTATGAAAGGTCCAACTTACTTAAAGAAAAATTTCTTTTGCACTCTCTTAAATTCAAAAGAATCAAACAACATTACCCAATAACCTTCTTTGAAAGGCTCCACCTTCTTCTTGCCTTGCATCTTATCATAGCTTTCCTTTTGTTTCCTTTGTGCTTGCTCCACTCAAACCATAGCATATGATCTTGCATCTTCCAACTCCATGAGTTGATCCTTCCTTGACTTTGTTCCATCACCTCCTTGTGCTTTCTTCAATCTCCTATGAATGCTTTGGAAGGTAGGAAGATCAAAGTGAATAGGTAAGGTAGACTCAATACCATATACCAATTGAAATGGAGAATATTTGGTGGAAGTCTTCATGGTTGTCATGTACTCCTACAAAACTACATGAATCCTCTTGTCCCAATGATGTTTAGCCTCGTCCATTTCTGCATCTATGGCCAACATGATGCACAAGGTCTGATTGGTTCTCTTTGCCAAGCCATTGAAATTTGGCTTATAGGATGTAGTTACTCTATGTGTGATAGAGAAATGTTGTAACATGGTTGTATTAATGCTTCCTCTAAACTCTCCTCTTCTATCAAAAACCAACTCCAAAGGGCATCTAAACCGTGATAATGTATTCATAAAGAAATCTGCCCACTTCATCTTCATTCTTGTCCCTCAATGGTCTAGCCTCAACCCACTTGGTAAAGTAATCAATAACTACCACAATGTACAAATTTTTCCTTGGGGTTCTATTGAGAGGACCTACAAAATCAATTCCCCACTTCTCAAAAGGTCTTAGCAACAGAATTGATTTGAGTGGTGGAGTGGAAGTAGACTTTCTAGCAAAAGCTTGACAAACATGACAAGTTTTTCAATAATAAAGACAATCCTTGAAAATCCATCTCCAATGGTAACTTGCATCTAGGATCTTGAAAATAGTCACCTTTCATACAAAGTGTCTTCCACACACTAAACCTTCATGAAACTCTTTTATGAGTAGGATAGACTCTTCCTTACCCATTGCTATTTGAAGTAGACCATCTGCTCCTTGGTGAAAAAGAATATCCTCCATTGTGTAAGGTCATCTTGCTGCAAGGGCCTTCCTCTCCCTAACATGCATCTCTTATGTGTTGTTACCTCTTGAAAAACTCCACAATCTCCTTGTTCTCCATTGGAACCTTTTGAGAGATTGAGATAGTCATGAGCTCCTCATCCGGGAAGGAATTATCCATTGGCTCATCTCCATCATGATCATAGATAAAAAATGTTCATTTGCATGTTTCTTCCCAGGCCTATCCTCAATGGTATAGTCATACTCAGACAAGAGTATCATCCACCTTGCTAGCCTAAGATGTACTTCAAAGCCTTGTGATCTGTGATAATGGTTGCTTTCACTCCAATCAACTAGTGTCTAAACTTCTTGAGACCAAAGATCACTGCCACCCCTTCTCTCTCCGTGATAAAGTAGTTCTTTTCTGCTGAAATCATCTGCCTACTAGCATAAGCTATTAGATGATCATGCCCATCTTGGTCTGATTGATTAAGAGTGCATCCTATAGCTACATTAGAAGCATCAATGTAGAGGATGAAAGGCTTACTCTAATCAGGTTTAGCAAGAACTAGAGCTACAACAAGGGATTGCTTGAGCTCTTCAAAAGCTTTGAGAGCCTCCTTGTCTTCCAAGATCACCATGTAATCTACACCTTCCTTCATGTAGATAGTCAATTAATAAGCTTTGTTAGAAAATGAGAAGATGAACCTCCTATAGTACCCAACCATCTCCAAGAATTGGCATAACTTTGTCAAGCTTGAAGGGAATGGAAGGTTTGAGATTTTCCTCACCTTCTCAAGATCAACTACTACTCCATCCTTGAAAGGCTCGCAAGCCCAAGAGTTCTCAACTTTTTTCTCAAACACCTAGGAATAATACCAAGTCAACACATTAAAATTGAAAATAGTGGTGCTCATTTTTTCCATTTCTGCTAAAGTAAGGTCCCCACTATCTTAGCTATGACTAACTTTAGCTAATCATGAATATTGCAAAACCATCCTTTATCTCTCAAGTATTTATAATACCAAGCTAAATATCACAATACCACACACATGCACAAATGGGTGTTACAAGCCACATTTGCCTTTGTCTTGAAATCCAATTCTTGTTAGAGTATGGTGATTGTTCTTGATTGCTTGTTACCCTCTCCCATATTGTTTGCATTCATTTGTAGTTTTTAATCTCTTCTTGCAAGAGATCTTGAACTTCCTTTCAATGTCCATCAAGTATTCATGGTTGGTGCTTTTTGGTTAGTGCACTTTGGTTTGGTGCACTTGGAATGTGAGGCATCTACTTTGGGTTTGAATGTACTTCACTTAGAGACTTTACTTTCTTTATGTTTGATTTATATGAGTAACTTCAACTCTTCCTTGAATAGAACATTTTGTAGATAGCCTTGCTTCATCTTTGGCTTCAGAAATTTAGATGACTCCGAAGAAGATGTGTTGCTTGTCTTCTTCTTTCTTATGCATGTATCTACTTGATTAACTTCTAGATCATGAAAACTATTTCTTTAGTAAGAAGCGCATATTATTATTTTAACTCTTCTATGGTGTCATAATGAACATCCATAACCACCTTAGTGGAAGGCAGAGTTGGTGCAAACCTCACTAGTGACTTTGGCACACATGACTAATGATAGTAAGCCACTAAATGATAGGATGCCTTAATAATTGGCACACAATGGGGTGTATTGTATTTGCTTCTTGGGCTGTAAATATTGCAAAGACTAGTGACCTAGAGCTCCACAATTATAACAGGTGCTAGGGGTAGTATTTTGCCTTGGTGGTATTATTCTTGTATGTGGTATGTTGGTAGAATACTCCCAAGGAACATATCAAGAGATGGTGATAGTACAAATTGGGGTTGTTCTACAATATATTTCATGCATATAATCTTCCTCCTCCACATAGTACTCATGCTCTTCCCATGTAGGAGTACATTCAACCTTGAAATCATCAAATTCCTTAATGAGCTCTCCAACTTTATACCTAATTGAGTAGAGGTCTTTGCACCCAATTGAGCAGAGGTCTTTGGAGTGGCAAATACCTTTGGTCTTTGAATCCTAATTATCTCTTTTTTTTCTCCTTCTCATCTTTGGATGATGTGATACCAAGGAAGACATTGAATTAGACACTTTAAAGACAAAGCGGTGACCTGTGGGTTGATCTTTTCTTTGGCTTCTTTGTGCTTTGTCTTCAATATAGCTTACCCAAGGGATTTGACATAGTGAACTTGTACAACTCTATAGATTTCAGTACTTGGGCCAACATGTCTTCTTGTTATTTGGCAAAGACACAAAGTTCTACATGTAGCTTCTCTAGGAATCATGCTATTGCTTGTGCATTCAAGTATCCTACGATGACATCTCTTTTAGACACTCTACGAAAAGGCTTTGAAACCTTTTGGTGTAAGCATGTAACTTCTCATTTGTTATGCTTTCTAAATTTTTAAGAGTGGCAAAGTGTAATCTTCCAAGGATAGGAGACCTTAAGAGAAACACAAGAGAAAACATAAAGCTTTGCACTCAATCTCCAATGCCCCAAAGAAGCACCTTTACAATGTTATATAGCAAGGGAGACTCTCCCAAAGTAAGCTCCATCCTTGGATCAGATATATGGATTGGTGACATGTCAATGAGCTCTAGTCTTAGATTAGTTGTATGCATGGGTGACATGTTGGTTCTGATCCTATCTGGTTGGTCAAACCATCTTTGACCAGAGTGAATCTTCATATGGGAATTTCTAAATTGCATGGGTGAGGTACTGTTGGAAAGCTCTTAATGAGACAAGCCAAGAGGGAAGGAAGTGCAACCTATATTCCATTGGAAAGAATATCTATACATTTTTAGGCCTAATTCATCCGTTTGAGTCTCCAAAATTGGCTCTAAAGTTTCCAAGCTAGTTTTTACTCTTCCACTATTAGTAAAATTCCTCTTTTGGTGACACCTCTATCTGAGCTACCTAGCCCATCAAACATAAAATTCTTCCACATGTTTCCAAGCCAATTTTCACCTCTAGATAATATGTTAAGCTTTTGGGATTACAAATTCAGGCTATTTTCAACTCCTACCCTATTAGTAGAAGTATTCTTTGGGTGAAACATCTCTCTGATCTACCTAGTCCATCATACATAACATCCTTTCAAATGTTACCAAGCTAATTTTCACCTCTAGATGATATATCTAGTTCTTGATATTACACAAAGGTATTTGCCTTATAGTCTAGTTCTCAAAAATGCTCTAAAACATTGGCTCTTAATTGTTGGCCAATCCTTGACATTTGTAGGGTTTTGACTTACATGAATGCACCAATCCCTAAAAGCTCTAGAATATTTGGAAACCATTAGCATCATTTCTTCTTTATTTGCCATACATATCACCTCAATTTCCTTTGTGAACGTTTCAAGATCTCTTCCTCATCCTTCCTATTAAACTTCTAGTAGCTTTATTACATGAAGGATGCATGATTTTCCATGTGATTAAGGATAAAGATAAAAGTAGGAAAAAGGATTAAAATTGCAATAGAAGAATAAAATAAACCTGAATCATGTATGGAGTTCAAAAACCTTTCCTCTTCCTTTTTTATACATAAAGTTTTGTCCTTATTGACATTTTTAGAGTCTTGCAAATAATTAATTGCACTCCAATCCACCAAAGAAACTTTGTTATCAAGTTCTAATTCTTTGACAAAGAGCTCATGTGTGATGTATAGGAAATGATCTTCCTCAATACCTAAGCTTTAAGAAGTTGCTTGCTATGAACTCTCTTAGTGCTCTTGTTAAATGCTCTTTCGAGAAACCCTATTTCTTTCCATGGCAAAGGATCTTTTTCTATTACAACCATCTAAGGAGTGGATTAAATGGAGTTTAGAACAATTGACTGATTATATTCTTGAATCCAAACTCACCTTTTCACAAGGATGGACATCAAAAAGTCAATTTAGTATATATCACTATTTTTCTCAAGTTGGTTAAATTCTTCTTTAGCTTTTTTCTCTTTGACTATGCACCGCTAAATGGCACACTTTTGATTTCTTTTGATACTCTCAAGTCATGAGGAATGTGAATGTCCCTTGATACTTGATCCCTTTATGACATTCATTGCCTTATCTAGCTTCACCACTAGCCACTCCAAGGAGTATATCCTCAATAGTGGCACCAAAAATTTTCTGGTGATTCAATGGTGATAAAATACTAGAAGAATCAGTAAGAACATACTATTCCCTTAAGGACATGAGTAAAAATTGACTATAAGTGAAAGGAAGTATCACTATGTTGTATTTTATTTCCTATTTAACCTCTTGGCTAACAACTACCCCCAAAAGAGTGTGTTGTCACCTGTTGAGCATAGTACAAAAAGGGGAAAACTAAAGATCACTTTCACTACAAGTAGATTCCAAATTAATCTTGAAGGTGATGATTCAATTCACTTGAATACTTTGACTCCAAAGGTTGAAAACTACCTTTCTGCAAAGGCACAACTAAAAAGGTGTCTTTGTATTGGCCCAAATCTGTTCACCTTTTGATTCTATGGTACTCTCATTGCTCCAAATCAAACTTGCCTCCTCCATACATTGATTCACTCCTTTAGAGCAGTCAAAATTCACACATTCTAATCAAGCACAAATGTTTCTCAATGCAATCCATAACTTTTGATACCACAACAAAATTCCTCACCTCTACTCAACATAAACACTTACCAACATTCAAAATGAAAGGATACAATGACCAAAACTGAAAAGTCCATTTATTAAACATTTTTTGGCATAAAAAGTGAACTCAAAAAACAAAATTTGAAGCCTTGTATATTTTTGGTTGGCCTTGGAGAGATCTAGTAGTTAAGAAGATTTTTAGAAATCTTATATCTTTATCTATATTCCTTGTTAATTTTATGTTATTCTAATCACATGTAGGTTAATTAGGTGCCTTACACATGTCAAGAAAGTTGCTAAGTAGTCCCTAAAGATAATATGAAAATTAAGAAAAACTTAGACTTACAACTCCAAAGGTGATAATTATGAAGATATGTACAATTCAGAAGGTACTCTTCCCTAAAGGTATTTACAACTACAAATGTCTTCTAATAAATTCCTAGTCTAAAAGGTTCTACAACTACAAAGAGCTTATTCAAGTGAAGTATCTTTGGCCCAAAGTTTCTATTATAAAGAACTATCTTTGCACTTAAAATTCTTAAAGAGGATTTCAGTTTGCTCCCTATATCCAACTATATCTAATAGATAGGTATCATAGACTACCATCAACTTCCTATCCAATTGTTCCCCAAGCCTAACAATCAATTGATCCATCTTTTCTTATTTGTGTCTCTTCCTTTCTAGGTTTTGGAACTATAACTTAAGTTTGCATAATTTTGCTTTTGTTGCTCTCCCTTGTCATACTTCTTCTAACATGCCTACACAGTGATTGTAGCCTTATCTTATTCATTGATAGCAATTTGATTTTCCTCCTCCAAGAGCGTTGGTTCAAATCTTCAACTTGTTGGTATGCATGGGTGACATGTTTGTTTTGATCCTATCTGGTTGGTCAAACCATCTTTGATCAAAGGGAATATTTATAGAATCATCCTATAGGAATCTCCAAATTGTGTGGGTGAGGTACCGTTGGAAATCTCTCACTAAGACAAACCTAAGAGGAGGTGAGGACAGCCTTTCCCCTTGATTTGGGTGGGGGGCACACCTGCACATTTTTTAGGCCTAATTCATCTATTTAGGCCTCCAAAATTGGCTCTAAAGTTTTTAGGCTATTTTTGGCTCTTGCTCTATTGGTGGAAGTACTCTTTTGGTGACACCTCTATCTGAACTACCTAGCCATCATGTATAACATCCTTCCAAATGTTACCAAGCCAATTTCCACCTTTAGATAATATATCTAGCTTTTGGTATTACAAATTTAAGCTATTTTTTACTCTTGCTTTATTAGTAAAAATACTCTTTTGATGACATCTCTATCTGATCTACCTAACCCATCATCCATAACATCCTTCCAAATGTTACCAACCCAATTTTCAACTCTAGATGATATGTTTAGCTATTGGAATTACATGTGTTGACTTGGTATTATTTGTATGTGTTTGGCTTTCGAGAAAGATTTGAGAACTCTTGGACCCAAAAGCCTTCTATTTCAGATTCTTCTATAGTCCAAGGATAGCCCATGTGAAGGAATCCTTGACTTAGTGGTTGGGGTCAAGAAAAGACCACATGCTTAGGAGAATATTTCCATGAGTATTCCTTTAGCTTTTTGACTTTATTTGACTTTTAGCTTAATAATTTGAGTTACTCCAATAATTAGTAATTTTGGTGCGTAACTATTTCACGAGTATATAAAATAGGGGTGAGAAGATACTCATCATCCTGTCATTTGCAACTATCTCTCACTCATTGAGTTCTCTAGTGAATAATGTCTTGAGTCTTGGAGTGTTAGCCTTGGAGGAGTATGATGGAGTTGGGGTTCTTTGCCTTCTTAGTCCATAGCACGCTATCATAATAGCCATCAGAGGTTCATCATGAGTGAGAGACAGGTTGGCTCACAAATCAATGCCTTCTTCCTCCACCTCTATTCTATAATTTGCTTCTTGATTGTGTTCTTTGGATTTGTGTTGTACTTCACTTTGAACTTTTGGTTCTTTTCATTCTTTGGTCCACACTTGCTCTTCTTTGGAGACATTGGCTTCTTGGTTGGAACTTGGAGGTACTTTGCGTTGGTGTGACATTTCACTTTATTCATTGGCTTGGTTCTCTTGGTTCTTGTTCTACTCTAGTTTTGGAGCCAATTGTGCATCTTCTTACTAATTTCCTTCCTCTGATACTACTACCTGTAATGCCAAGAGCTAGCCATATGATCTAGATGTGAAATTTGGTTTGGTAACATCTAGAATGATGTTATACATGATGGTCAAAATAGATCAAATAGAAGTATCACCAAAAGGGTACTTCTACAAATAGGGCAAAAAACCAAAATAGATTTGAAAACCTTAGAACCAATAGCTAGACATATGATTTGAAGGTGAGAATTGGGTTGGTGACATCTGGAAGGATGTTACAAAGGATGGACTGAATAGATCAGAAAGAGGTATCACCAAAAGGAGACTTCTTCTAATAGAGTTGGAACCAAAATATACCTGAAATCTTTGAAGACAATTTTGGAGGCCTAAACAGATGAATTAGGCCTTGAAAATGTGCCAATTCCCCCCTCCCAATGGGTAAAAAGTCTGGAATTCCCTCCTTCTGGCTTTGTCTTGTCAAGAGCTTTCCAACGGTACCTCACTCACTTGATTCTGAGATTCCTACATGAAGATTCCCTAAAAGATTCCCTCTTGTCAAAGCTTGTTTGACCAACCAGATAGGACCAGGACCAACATCTCACCCATCCAAGTAAGTAATCCAAGGGTGGAGCTTGCTGACATGTCACCTATCTATGTATTCAATCCTATGGTGGAGCTTCATTGGAGGAGATCCGCTTTGCCTATATAATAAAGAGAAGGTGCTCCTTTGGGGCATCGGAGTTTGAGTGTGAAAGTGTGTGTTTCTCATGGTGTGTTTCTCTTCAGGTCTCCTATCCCCGGAGTATTACACTACCTTATAATGTGAATTATCCTTCTTCTTCTTTATAGTAATCTTCTTTAGAGTCTTCTCCTTCTAAGAGTTTTTTCCATGATACTACTACCCTAAAATGTGAATTATCCTTCTTCTTCTCCAAAGTAATCTTCTTTAGAGTTTTCTCCTTCTTCTTCTTCTTCTTCTTCTACATCCAAATTTTTATCTATAATCTAGGGATTTTTCCTTGGTCTCTTTTATGGTTTAAGAGGTTTTTTTGGAGGTGTCTTCTTCTTCTTTATCTGGATTATGGTTGCACTTTCTTCTTCCACAAGTACAAATCCTCTTGTTTTAGTATACTTTGCATCTACTACCTAATACTCTTTTTATCAATAACTTACCATTTGGCACACTAGATGGAAATGGTTAGAGAACTTCCTATGCTCCTCCTTTTATAAAAGATTTATTCCCATGTTGAAATGTACACAAAATGGAGATAAGTAGGTAGTTCTATCATCTTCTTCAAATTCTCCATGCAAATTGTAAAAGACCAACAAGAAAATATAAGAATATCAAAGTGGAAGATCACATTTGAACTCTCACTTGAAAAGAAACTTTGAATGCTCAGCATGAGCTTGGGCTTTGGTATGTATAGTAAAGTAATGTACTGCTCTTGAGAAGCTTCCAATGAAGCTTTCATCTCAAAGTTATATTCTTGGAGTGCTAGCTAAGTTGCACAAGAACCTTCCAAGGAACCTTCTTTCTATAAATTGCCTACTTTGCATACAAGCTAAGCTAGCTTTTTACTTGGTGTGCAATTACCCAATCCTTGGAAGGTGCCTTAAAGCTTCACACCAAGAAGATACCTAAGTACTTTTACAACATTTGGATCCTAAAGCTTCTTAGACGCTTCTAAAATATTCTTAGAATTCCTAACTTTTTATCTTTATTTTACTAACTCCTTAGCCTCTACTTACTCATCTACTAACTAAATTTTATTACAAACACTCCTTGCTTGAAAGAAAAACCTATTTTCCCAATTGATAGGTTCTCCTTGGTACATGTACTTGAAGGAGGTGGCTTGACTGTTTGTAAGATAAGTCTTTCTTCTTTGGCTTGAATAGCTTCATAACCACCACCATTATTGCTCTTTGGGTTAGGTCCTTGTAATTATCCAACCTCCATCCATTATTCTTAGACCTCTTCTCTAGAAAGGTTGCTTTTATATCTTTGGTCAACACTTTATCTACAAACAATTTCACCAATGTAATGGCCCCTACTAGTCCTACATTTGGTACTAATACTATCCTCTAGTGCTCTTTGGTCCAATTGAAAGGGTTTCCCTTCAAATCCACTAAAGTCCTCTCTTTTTTTGTCATCTCATGGATGATAATGAAGTAACTCAACTCCTTGTTCCAAAGCAAGAGGCTAAGATTCTTCTTCTAGATCACCTCACATTTTTATTACTAGAATACAAAAAATGGATTTGGGTGTCTTCCTCAAAGGTCTCTAAACAAATACCAATTTATTATCAAATTTGGGTTAGATCCAACAATGAAGGATTAACAACTACAAAGGTTAAAAAAAGTACAAAGATTATAAGAACTACAAAGCCTTGCTAAGACTTGGAAATTCAAATCTCACTCAAATCCGAGGATAAAATCACTCTATGAAAAGTGAAATTGATCAATGTGCACTTTGTTTCATAGCCAAATTCTTCAATCATCTTTCCTTGGTGACTTGGTAGTTGGTGAGTGATTCTTCTCTACACATATAATCAAATAGAAGCTGAAGATTTTGTCCTCTTCCACACATGCAAAAATATCTCTTGAATGTGAATAATCTTTGGTGGCAATATTTTAATTAGGTGGTGGTGCATTCAAATTGATATGTGGTTTTAGGTAGCAACAATGTCCAAGCCAAAGGTTCTAAGGCTTGAGTCCAACCATCATTTGGGGTTGCCTGGTTTTGCA
The DNA here is from genome assembly GCA_948567375.1 of Lunularia cruciata. Lineage (NCBI taxonomy): Eukaryota > Viridiplantae > Streptophyta > Marchantiopsida > Lunulariales > Lunulariaceae > Lunularia > Lunularia cruciata. The sequence continues at coordinate 37,766,669 of OX419755.1, read as the reverse complement.
TTTTTCCTTCAAGGGGCCTTTAGCTTCATACTTGTTGCATTTGTACTATGAAATGAGGACACACAACTCTAAGGAAACTCAGCTAAGAAGTTTTCCTTCCTAAAAATGAATATTCTACCATATCTTTATAAATAAGAGTAAAATTAATCAAAACAAAAAAGTTTTTGAAAGTGTGTACACCACACTTACTATCACAACATGCATACTTGTGGCCTATAATTTATTGCTTTTCATCTTATCAAAGAGAAATATATGTAGTTTAACTAATTATCACCTAATCTCACAACCAATTGCATATCAGAGAACTAGCATTCAAAGTACTATTGTGCCAAAAACAAATATGGTGTACAAAAAAAAGTATAGAATTGAGAGTGCATAATCAAAAAAGTTCCAAATTATGACCTCCACATATCCAAATAATAAACCTCCAATTGGATGGGCTCTATCCAATCAGATTGACTCTACCACCATTTAGCATTTTGATATAGTATGAATATCTATCTACTCCTTTCCAATGTGTGATATGTAACACTAATTTGTGCATAAATGCTTTATTGAGATATATATTTTGGTATTGTAAGTAGTTTAAAACATTGCTTATATGGATTTTGACCAAGTTTTTATATAAACATGATCAATTAAAGTTAGTCATATCCAAGATAGAAGTGAATATACTTTAGAGAAAAGATAAAGAATGAGCATCACTATTCTGGATCCTAGTGTGTTGATTTTGTATTATTTATAGATATTTTGCTTTGAGGAAAGAGTTGAGAATCCTTGGGTCCATAAAAAAATTTGGTTTGGATTTTTCTATAGTCTAAGAATAGGCAATGTAAAGGAATTTTTTACTAAGTTATTGGGTCAAGATAAAAGCACATTCTTAGAAGATTATTCCCATGAGTTTGGATATTCTCTTAGACTTGTGACTTTAAATGACTTTTAGCTTAATAAGTGGATTTCCTCTAATGATTAGTAACTTAAGTGTGTAACTATTTTTCAAGTATACAAACTAGGAATAAGGAGATACTTATTATCCTTTTATTTGCTATTATCTATCTCATTAAGTTCTATATTGAGCATTGGCTTGAATCTTGGAGGTGCCTTAAAGTTTTGGCCTTGGAGGAGAGTGTTGCAATTTGGGTTCTTTGCCTTCTTAGTCTATGTAGTAACCTTAATAACCATTAGAGGTTCATCATGAATGAATGTAATATTCTAAGGATATGAGAAACACCAAGAGAAACCCAAGAGAAGAAACACAAGGTTTCATACCCCAATACCCGATTCCCTAAAGGAGCACCTTGTCTTGATTATATAGCAAAGAAGATCCAATAAAAAGGAGTTTCACGTTTGGACTAAATACATGGATTATTGACATGTTAGCAAGCTCCATATTTAGATTAGTTGCATAAATTAGTGACATGTCAATCCTTGTCTTATTTGGTTGATCAAACAAGTTTGACATAAGAGAATCTTTAGAGAATCTTCTTATATGAAACTCAAAATAACATGGGTAAGGTACCATTAGAAATATCTAAACAAGACAAATGGGGAAAATTCAATAGCTCCCTTTCCAAAGGGATGAGAATATTCCATTTAAAGGCCTAATTCATTCATTTAGGCCTCCAAAATTAGCTCTAGCCAATTTTGGAGGCCTAAAGTCTTTAGGGTGTTTTCAACCTCTACCTCATTAGTGGAAGTATTCTTTTGATGACACCTTTATTTGATCTACTTAGACCTGTGAGCCGGCTTGTCGCTCACTCAGGATCTCAGGATGAACCTCTGATGGCTATTATGGTAGCGCACCATGGACTAAGAAGGCAAGGAACCCCAACTCCATCATACTCCTCCAAGGCTAACACTCCAAGACTCAAGACATTGCTCACTAGAGAACTCAATGAGAGAGAGATAGTTGCAAATGAAAGGATGATGAGTACCTCCTCACCCCTTGTTTATATACTTGTGAAATAATTATGTACCAAAGTTACTAATTACCATAGTAACTCAAGTTACTAGACTAAAAGTCAAGTAAAGTCAAAAAGTAGAAAGGAATATCCATTCACATGGGCATATTCCCCTAAGCATGTGGTCTTATCTTGACTCAACCACTAAGTCAGGGATTCCTTCACATGGGCTATCCTTGGACTAAAGAAGAATCCAAAACAAAAAGGCTTGCGGGCCCAAGAGTTCTCAACTCTTTCCTCAAAGCCAAACACCTAGGAATAATACCAAGTCAACACACTAAAATCCAAAATAGTGGTGCTCATCTTTTCTACTTCCTCTAAAGTAAGGTCCCCTCTATCTTAGCTATGAATAACTTTAGCTAACCATGACTAATATAGAACCATCCTTTATCTCTATATAAATAATATCTCTTAAGTACTTGTAATACCAAGCTAAATATCACAATACCATACACATGCACAAATGAGTGTTACAGACCACTGCATATAACATCCTTAAAGATATTATCATATTACCATTATAATCCAATTTCAATCCCTTGATAATTTTTCTAGCTAATAGTATTACAAGCTTTCTCCTTTTAAGATGCAACATCCTTGTTGCAAAGTTGTGGCTCAAAAGATTATGCTAATACCGGTGCATTAGTCAATTTAGTTGTAGGCTCCAATGTTGCTTCATATAATGAGTACCTTTCCAATGTACAAGATATTCCACACATGGATGGTGGGTACCACAGATGCATTTCTAGAGAATTATTTTGACTTCATATTTCTTTATGTCATCAATGAGTGTTGGACAAGGTCAAGCTTCTTGTATGGAAGGAAAGTGAGGCAATTTAGGTGCATATCAACATAGCAAGGAAATATAGAACACTAGATAGATCTTCATGTATGGCAATAGCTTGAGATAATATACCATTGTGCATATTTGATGGATGATGGGAAAAGGGTCAATAAAATAAGGTCTAAGCTTACAAGGGCAAACCTATGTAAGGTTGGTGCTTGCAATGTGCATGTACATGTTATTTTTGTTGAATTTGGGTTATCTACAACTTGTGCTTGGCATTCTCCACACCGTATTGGATTTTATAAACAAAAGTGTTGACCAAATTGACTTTGTAGCCATTAGGTGGATCTTAACCAAGCTCAAAAGAGTGAAAGAGTGTTCTCCATACATGAAGAAGAATGGTGTGATATGTGTAGATGCATTCACTAAATTGTTATTGGTAAATTCCACTAGTGGTAGTAAGGTGTCCTACCTTTCTTTCTCTTTTAAAATGAAGTCCTAGAGCATGTTTACAATAGTGCAATTGGCATGCTTTGTTTATCCATTGGTTTGTGAATGGTATGTCATGGACATGGCAAGTGTGGTTTTGAAGATGCCAAAATGTGTTCTCCAAAACAAACTAGTGATTTGAGTGCCTTGATTGGTAATGATCACACAAGACAATCCATGGTGAGAAAAGACTATAGCTAATTAAAATTGTAGAGTATTCACATCCTTGGTCAAAGGACACACATGAATCATTTTGTTGAGTCTATTTCCAAAGACTACATTGGGGTCAAAATCAAAGGTGATCTTGGGCAATTTATAAACCAAATCCATGTTGACCTATTCCTAACATTGTGTACAACTAGGGACGGGTTGAAGAAGTCATATAGGAGCTTGATTAGAGGTTTTATCTTGTTGATAGAGTAGGTATCTTCAAACATACTCCATTAGATTGTTGCTCATCTTGGACCAATAATAATATCATTTGATTGCATCTAAGATCTTGTCCATTCAAACATAACCTACAATGGAAAAATCATGACATTCCACTAAGATAGAGGTTCTTAGGTCTCAGGTCAATGATCCATAACTTGCCATCATGAAAGGTGAGTCCTTGGGCATTGGTTACATCTTTAGATGATTGAGCTCCTACAATATGCGGGTCAATCCTCATAGCAACAAGAATCCTTGGCCAAAATTTTGGATTCATCTTGACCTCTACAACCTGATTTTTCATCATAGGCATTTGGGTGAATGCATCAACAAGTTGCTTCTTGCCTTCACATATGTGATTATCTTGTTGGACCTTTGTTGCGACTTAGCTCAATGAATCTATTGACAAGATAGATATTTTTGTGTCTCAAGTTAGACTTATGGTTTCTGGTATGTCTCCACTACAAATGCCTTCTTGCCAAGATAGTGCTTCCAATGCTTGCTCATAAAGACAATAGCAAACTCTTTTTTTTTGGTGGTATGATAGTTGCACTTTACCAATAGCAACTTTTGAGAGAAATATGCAATTGATGTCATCTATCATTCCATTCCTATTATAGGACTATTCCTATTGAAACACTTGATGCATTTGTAGATGTGTTTGGTCATGTTGAACATGTTGGGTCATATCATTTCAAGATTGGTGTATGTAGTAATGTGTCTTTTAATACTTGTGTGGTTCTCCACATCTACTTCTTTTCCTTACCAAGAAGTGTTGTTAGTGGTTGTGCAACCTTGGAGAAGTCCTTGACAAGTCAATGCTAAAATCTTATCAATCCCAAGAAACTCTTGAGTTGATTTTGGTCTTCTAGAGCACCCTCTTTTGAAAGACATCTATTTTATCTACTAAAACTTGGATGCCTTCTCCACTTACTCTATGTCCCAAGTAATCAACTTCAAACTTACCAAACTTGCACTTTGAGACTTTTACATCCAACTGGTTCTATGTGATACTTGGAGGACAAGAGAACTCTTCATGAGAGATAGAAGAGAAAAAACAAAGATTTCACACTCAATCCTTGATGTCCCAAAGGAGCACCTTCTCTTTATTATATAGCCAAAGAGGATCTTCTACAAGGAAGCTCCACCGTTGTGGGGGAATTTGTTTGGCCTTGAAAGTGCACCGGGCACCTGGCTGCTTGTGCTCAGTTTATCTTTATTGTATTTGATTTAGAGTTTATCGTAGACTAACATTCTCTTCCTATTCTTGGTGTGTTGGAAATCTCAGCTCTGTAAGAATTTGGGGTTTTCTTTGTTTCTTGAGGTTGGGTTTCTTGAGGGTTTGTGTTTGTCCTCGGCCTTCACAGAATTGGTTAGCTCACACGGTTTCAGCTATGGTTTTGGACCTGACAGTTCCTAGAAATGGCTGGGAATTTTACAAACAACAAATAGTATTCTATTCAGGCTCAACCTGGCACCCAGACTACTGAATCAAACCATTCATATAGACGGACTGAGAGATCCTAAAATGGAGCTTCCTTGACGCTAGTCACAGATCAAACACACCACCGTCTCAGGATTTGTCATTCATAAAATTTTCAGCTGTGAGGTTCACAAGTTTGGACAAGCCAACCAACTCCAATTCATATAGTGTGTGCACTAACTTATGACAAAAAATCATTTCAACTGGCGCTTTTCACACACACTCTGTCCGATAACAGTAAAGACAACTCACCCTTTAGACCCCTTCCTTCACCTCCCTAAAACACTCCCATCAATGCTTCCTTGCAGAGGTTTCTGTTCTCAGCCAAAGATCCTTTCATGAAACATCCTTAGCTCTCTATTCACATAAATCAATTCTTGACCTCTTAACTGTTCCAGTCACTGCCAAAAACTTCAGCCACATTTTTTGTGAAAAACCCTGTCTCCACACACTCAATTCCTCAATTTTCCACTTCTCAAAAAACCCTCGATACATTCCCCAATCCCTTGTTCCTTTGAAACAGTCCTCTTCTTCCTTCAGACTCCATTCACAAAATACTTCCCCTCTTTGCTTCTTTTTGTTGTTGCAAAGCACCTCACCTTTTAAAAAACTTCTATGAGCACTTCAGTGCACAACTATCTTTGACTCTCCATTTTCAAAGTCTTGTGCCATCATTTGCTCAGTCATTCATGTCACATGTCAGCTTTTTCCCTTGAAAGTTCTTCGTGCATCCACAACAATCAGCTCTTCAATTTTAAAATTTCTCTCCCTTGTCATGTCACTGCCCAAAGGCCTCTCAAGGCATTTCTCTCTCCTTCCTCTGTCCTATTGCAAACCAGGCCAAAAAAGGCTTGGAAACTCCACTCTCCTTCAATCTCCCTGATCAGTCCAGACCTCATTTCTCCCCACATTTTTCTTCCTTTACAATTCTAACCCTCTCTCTCTCTCTTTTTATCAGCCTTTTCTCTCAAAAGATCTCTCTGCGACCCGCAGTCTCCAGTTTTCCCATTCAAATTTCCTTCCCCATTGTCTATCTTCTCTATCTAGGGCTCTATCCAACAGAACATCTCCCGATTTTCCTTTTCTTCCTCTCTCTCTCTTTTTCTGTTTTCTCCCAAAACACCACACATCCTTTCCCAAGAAAAACACAAGTCACTCTATTCACTTCTCCCAAAATTGTGTCACTCACCTCTTGTGTTTCTCCCCAAAACCCTCAATGTTCTCCTGTAAACACTTCTCCTCACACCCATGTCAATTCACAAAACTTCTTGCCAACCCTACTGATCTTCCAAAACTCCTCACTGACTAAACTCCACCCCTGGGAAACACTTTCCCTTCAAATTCCTCTACCACTTCCTGAAAACTCCACTCTCAGTCCTACTAATCTTCTCAAAATTCTCACTGTCTAAACTCAACTCCTATGAAGCATTTTCCCTTCAAATCCCTTTGCCACTTCCCAAAAACTCCACTCTCAGCCCTACTGATCTTCTTTAAAATTCTCACTGTAAACTCCTATGTCATGAGAAGCATTTCTCCTTCAAAATTCCCCTGCCAATTCTTGAAACTCTCTCTCAGCCATACTGCTCTTCTTGAAACTCCTATTGTCTAAAACTTGGCTCCTGGGAAACATTTTCCCTTCAAATCCCTTGCCACTTCCTGAAAACTCCACTCTCAGCCCTACTGATCTTCTCAAAACTCATGCTGTCTAAAACTCAGCTCCTGGAAAACATTTTCCCTTCAAATCCCTTGCCACTTCCCAAAAACTCCACTCTCAGCCCTACTGATCTTCTCCAAAATTATCACTATAAAACCCCATTCCTAAGAAGCATCTCTCCTTCAAAATTCCCCTGCCAATTCCCAAAACTCCACTCTCAGCCCTACTGATCTTCTCAAAACTCCTATTGTCTAAAACTCAGCTCCAGGGAAACATTTTCCCTTCAAATCCCTTGCCACTTCCCGAAAACTCCACTCTCAGCCCTACTGATCTTCTCTAAAATTCTCACTATAAAACCCTATGTCCTGAGAAGCATTTCTCCTTCAAAATTCCCCTGCCAATTCTCAAAACTCTCTCTCAGCCCTAGTGCTCTTCTCAAAACTCATGCTGTCTAAAACTCAACTCATGGGAAACATTTTCCCTTCAAATCCCTTGCCACTTCTCAAAAACTCCACTCTTAGCCCTACTGATCTTCTAAAAAATTCTCATTGTAAAACCCCATGTCTTGAGAAGCATTTCTCCTTCAAAATTCCCCTGCCAATTCCCAAAACTCTCTCAGCCCTACTGCTCTTCTCAAAACTCCTACTGTCTAAAACTCACTCCTGGAAAACATTTTCCCCTCAAATCCCTTGCCACTTCCCCAAAACTCTCTCAAAAATTCTCCTTCTCGTTTTCCTGTCCACCTATCACACCTCTATCACTTACTTGTCTCCTCTCCAATGGGGAAAATTTTTCCTTTTTGTCCACTCTCTGGCAGTCTTCTCCAAGGCCTTTTTCAAGAATTCCCTTCATAGATCAAACACTTCCAACCAACATTTTTGGGAAATTCCCAAAAGGATTCTTTTGCTCAAAGTGGCCCAAATAAAATCTAGAGATCCTTTTGCTCAAAAAACTAACTGAAATACTCACATGAGACTTATTTGCTCAAATGGCACTAGACAAAATACTCTCTCAAGATTTACTTGCTCAAATGACACTAAATAAATATTCTTGAGATTCCATTTCCATAAACAAGTCATATGTCAGTGTATCACAAAATTGAGCTCTGAGTGTTGTGTAACACAAAAAAACTCTTGATATTAAGTATTACAAAGGGAAACTCTAGAGCTCACCAAATGGCACCAACTCTCTTTGAATGAGTTTCCCGATAACACCGTAGGATTAGGTATATGGATAGGTGACCTGTCAATAAGCTCCACCCTTGGATAACTTGCTTGGATGGGTGACATGTCAGTCTTGGTCTCATCTGGTTGGTCAAACAGGCTTTGACCAAAGTGAATCTTTTAGAGAATCTTCTTGTAGGAATCTCAAAATCACATGGGTGAGGTACCATTGGAAAGCTCTTGGTGAGACAACCAAAGGTTGGAAAGCTCTTGGTGAAACAAACCAGGTGGAAAGGAAGGCCAGCCTTTCCTCTATCACCAAGGGAAGGGAGTGCATTTGCACATTCTCGAGGTCTAATTCATCCGTTTAGGCCCCTGAAATTGCCTTTGAAGTTTTAAGGCATCTTTTGGCTTTTGACCTATTTTGATGATAACTCTATCTGATCTATGTTCTCTATCATGTGTAACATCCTTCTAGATGTCACCACCCCAAGTTTCACCTCTATATCATATGCCTAGCTATTGATTCTAAAGTTTTCAATCATGTTTTGGTTTCTAGCCTATTATTAGAAGTACTCTTTTGGTGATACCTCTATCTGATCTATTTATTCCATTATGTATAACATCCTCCCATATGTTACCAAACCAAATTTCATCTCTAGATAATCTATTTAGCTATTGGTATTACATTCTATCATAGAATCCAAAGGACTTCTTGTAGATATTGCTTGTGCTCTTTTGTTGTCCTCTTGTAGACTAAGGTTTCATAAATGAAAATGATAATAATGATAATAATGATAATATAATTATCCAATTATGGATGAAATATGAAATTCATCAAAATTATGCAAATAGCTAATTCATCAATGAGGCTAAACCATATTATTAGATTCTCAGTGTAACCATACCTTGTTAAAAAGATATTTTGGTGTCTATCTTCCTCCACAATCCTGATTTGGTTATTTGGTTACTTTGTAGATCAAGTTTGGTGAAGTGTTTTGCACCATTGAGTTGTTCGTCATCCATGCAAGGTAATGTGTATTTTTTCACCATTTGTTAATTTAGGCCTTGGTACTCAATACATATTTGCATTGTACCATTTTTCTTTACAAACAAGACAAGAGTCCCATATGGTAATATGTTGGGTTGGATAAACCATTTCTATAGCATATCCTCAATTTAAGCCTTGCATTCCTCTAACTAATGAGGTGATAGTAGATATAAGGCCTTATAAGGAGGTATCTTCTCATGAAGTATCTCAATTTTATGATCTATTCTCATTTTGGTGGTAATCTTGAGGGTAAATCATCAAGAAAGACATCTTGAAACTCATTGACCACATCTTTCAAATTCTTAAGAATTTTTCCATTGGGTTATGCAATATGGATATCTTTTATTAGACCCATGAAATTTCTATCTATCTTACCAATAGTTGTTATCCCTATGATATAGAGAGACAATTCTTACCTTTGGAATCTTTCTATGTCTCCAATTATCTTCCATTGGCTAGTTCTCACTATTTTTCTTCACATACCTTCTTACTATTTTCCTTCAAAATCTACCATTGGATTTTAGTGCTCAATCCACAACATGCTTGAGATGATATTTTAATGAGCTAACCATATCACTCACCACTCAATTTCTTCTTGATACTCTCCTATATAAAATGTGACTTTCAAAGTAATGAATAACTCCTCTCTATTTGACCACTAAGTAACTCTACTTTTTCATTCTCATCATTCTCTAATTCCATCCCCAACCTTAATACAATAGAGCAAGATAAGAAATTCATTATTGCTCCAAGGTCTATCAAAACTCTTACCTCATTACCTTTTAAGGCTAAATTTACAACAATCAATAATGCATTTGTCTTCCTTGACCTTTGAACACTCATCTTCTTCCTCTCCTTGCTTTTGCTCTTCTCTATTGAGCTAGTAAATTTGTGATCTTTATTTTCCAATGTGATTTTAGCATCCTTCTCTTTGATTCTTCTCTCCAAATTATTCAAAGGTCACTTGTATGAAGTTTGAGAACCCATAGGAAGGCAAGCACCACAATTGATGGCTATATGCCCTACTTGGACACATTTATAACAATGTCATTGTTATGCTTGGGCCTCTTCTCCTTGTGGGACTCCATCTCTCCTTTCTTTGATGCATCCATGTTCTCCTTGGAGCAATCGTGCTCCTCACTCTCTATATGAATGTTGCCTAATTCCATAAGAACCGGTCCACCAAAGTGTAGTGTTTTAGGCTGATAGTGTTGTGTCATGACTACCCCTTCACCTCCTCCAAGCACTCTTGCTATTCTCTAAGCACATGCAATGATTTCAAAAATGGTGCAATTATCTTGTACCATTACTTCTTTGTGAATTTCCTCTTTTAACCCCCATTTGAAATTTTCAAGTGCTTTTTTTGTGTTTATATCAATCATTACAACCTGGAGATCAAAAGATGCCTCCATGTATTCTTGTATGTTGTTCTTTTGCTTCAAACTCCATAGTTGGATTTGACCCATCTACACAAAATGCATGGATTGGAAATTCTTCAACAACCCTTTTTGCATCACATTCCTATTGATCTCTCTTCTTTCCACCAACATTGGTCATTCCCAAGCATTGTACTATGTGAGGGATTTATTTGATCAAATACTCCCATGCAAACATGCCTGCAAAATGATTAGTAAACTTGGTTAGAGTTATCAAAAGTATTAATTTATTATTGAGATCTAGTTTTCCACTACTCCAATGTTGCATGTTTTCTTCATCCAAGAAATAATGTAGCTTTATTGTTGATCAAGATTGGTTTCATTTGCATGAGTAACTCTCCAGGTACTTTTGCCATTGTTATTGGGTTTTGGGATGATTCCCCTTCTTGCATTACATGATCATTCTTGAAGGTATATACTTGACTTTGTAATACCTCCATTGTCATCTTGATCTCCCAAAACTCATTCAATATCTCTTGCATTCCTTACATTAGATCATGCAATTGTGGCTCCATGATTCATACACATGGCAAACGCTCAATTAATACTTCCAACTTCAATAAAGGGTTAATACAATCACTTGAGAAGGAGCATGGATCATAGGGACTACCACTGGAGCCCAAGAATCTATTACTCATTGATAGTATTCTTCACTAAAAACTAAAAAATCCTCAAACATGACTTTTAATTTAGCTACTTAATGGATTTCTACTTGAGTGTTAAAAAAGAAAGGGTTCTATATATTCATATCCATTGCATCATAACAAAATGTAAATTGTCAAATCCTACTTTTTATTGTATATCACCACAAGTAGTATCACAAGGTTTGGTGAATTCATTATTATGTCCATGAACTCTACTCCAAAATGGTAAAGAAAATATACTCACTTGCTTACATTGGATGTATATAATCTTGATGTGGAATAGATTCAAGAAAGGAAAGTATGGTGCAAGAAATTGCCCTCAATGAGCATCCATCTCATCCTCTCTCTCAAACACACAAATCTATCAATTGTGCTACTTTTTCTCCACTTGAAATTACTCAATATCAATAGCACATTGTTGTATTATGGTTTAAGTAACTAGTGAAAAAGGAGGTAGTATGGTTTATCTCTACATTATTGGAGTAGATTGTAGGACAGATCCCACGGTTGAGCTATTGCAATGTGAAAAATCTATATATATATATATAACTAGCCATAGGGATTATGGTCTTGTCCTCTTTAAGGGCTCTTATGTATATAGGTGGTAGAGAATTGATAAACAAGAGGTGTGTTTTAGGTTGAAAAGTCTCAAGCAGGATGAGGAAGCAAGGAGTGAGAGTTATAGTAGAGCATCGGTGCTAGGGAAATGGAGAAAGTATTTGAGAAGGAGATGTCCCATGCTTCCAATATATCACTCACAAATCCTTTTCTCATCAGGCTTTAGATTCTACACCGTGATGAACTTTGGGGTTGGATGGTAGCGCAATTTAGGCCAACATTCATGGAATCAATGATGGGAAGCCCGGATCCAATTATTCTTACTATGCTTACTTATGAGCAGGTTTGGTACTTCACAATCTATGTGCTCTTATAGATGAAGAAGAACTTAATCTCATTCAATGGCTTCAAGTAGGAAATGTGGGGTCTATTTGGCAAAAAGAGAACCAACCAAATGACCAAAAAATTCAAGTGATTGGGTCCAAAGAGAATTTTGGAGTTTTGTGAGCATCCAAGGAGTTAGGATAAGGCATTTGAGGAGAGAAGACCATGGTTTGAGAGAGGATCTAACATGCTATAATTTGGTGATAGAAAACAAGGGATTTTAGTAGAATGTGAAGTAGATATGATTGATTAAAGCAAGAAGTGTAGAATTCATACTTAGGTGCACAAATTGGACAATTTGGAAAGCTTCATAACACATTTTCATGATCTCCCAATGGGATTGGATAAAGGACAAAGTGCATATAGTGTTGAGTGCAATAAATTTGAGTTTTAGATCAATCTCAAATTTGAGTTGGTTAACTAAAGTTAGAACTATGGAAAGTAAAGTGTTGGAGATGAGATGATGATTAGGTTGGACTAGGCTATCAAAATATTGCAAGCATTTAAAAAGGGCACAACCAACTATTGTGAAAATTTTGGTTGGCTCTTGGTCTATGGAGAGTGAGAGTTGATGCAAAAAGTTATATTGAAAATACTATCTTGAGCTTGATAGAGCATTTCTATTTTCAATCATGATTGAATATCAATTTTCCTTCTTTTTTTACTATAATTGAAGATTTTAGATTGCTAGAGTGTTTTGAAGATTATGTGTACCTTTTTTCAAGAGATCTCAAGAAAGTTGCCAAGAGCTAGGAGCAAACCCTCAATTAGGGATTTCAAAATTAAGGTGGGAACTAAAAAAAATTAGCCAAGTTTGAGAGCTTGTCAAGGAAGCTTTAGCAGTTAGATTGTGGCTTGCTTCATACCATTAAAATTTTATCTTATAAGCTTTTCATTGAATTCTAGGTAATTTGAATTAGAGTTATACAAAGCAAGTTATTCTTGTTTGATTTGCATAGATTTTTCCCATAAAAAGGCACAAAATTTCCCCAATTGAAGTACAAATTGGTTTGGAAGTTGGAATACAACTTGAAAAAATCTTGGAGTATTGAGTGAAATCAATTTGAGGACAAGGTAGGAGACTCTGAAGCTTATTTCTATCAAAAGCATAGAGAGTTGTTGAATTCTTATGGTTTGATCCTCTCCATGCTTGCATGCCAACTGGCTTGGATTGTTGTACGTGCATTGTGCTTTGATTATTTTGTTTTAGAAATGCTATGTATTTCACCTTGGTAATGCTAGAAGTGATGAGCAATAGACCAAGAGTGTGTGTTATGATGGCAAGGTAGGTTGCTCATTACTACCTTACCCAATAGAAGAAATACTAGAAACAATAGTTGAGGTTCCAATGGTTGGGTAACAAGTGTGCTTAGACTAGTAATGATAGATTTACATACAACCTCTGATCCATAAGCTCCACAACTAGGCACCTTGTGTGCTTCCAAAGAGAGAAATGCAAAGTATGAAACAATGTTTCTCCAAGAGGGATGATCTCCTCCCTTGGACTAAACACCTACTCTAATACCATTTTAATATTCTTATGATAGAAGAAACCTCAAGAAAAAATACAAAGTTTCATTCCTCAATACTTTGATGTCCCCAAAAGAGCATATTGTCTTTATTGTATAACAAAGAGGATCCACTCAATGTGAGCTACATCCTTGGATCAAACACATGGATTGGTGACATGTTTATCCTTGTACTCTTTGCTTGGTCAAACAAGTTAACAAGTGAGTCTTTAAGTAATTGTCCTATGGGAAACCCATAATAGTATGGGTAAGGTACTATTGGAAAGATCTTGACAAGACAAACAAGGGGGAGAAAGCAACATTATATTCCCAAATAGGCAGGAGTTTTGAAAATTTTGAGGCCTAGTTCATTTGTCTAGGTCTCCAAAATTGGCTTTGAAGTTTTCAAGTTACTTTTGGCCTTATCCCTATTATCATTCTTTTGGTGACACCTCTATCTAATGTACTTAGACCATCATATATAACATCCCTACAGATATTGCAAAGTTAATTTCCATCTCTAGCTAATATGTTTAGCTAACGGTATTACAATGAGAGACAGAGTGGCTCACATATTAAATATCCTTTTTTTAGTACCTATACAGATATGTGTGTCACTTGACCTAAGACAACAAGTAGAAACATACTAGTTGGCTAAGGAATGTGTTTAGGAACTAAAGATCAAACCTTCCTATGCACACTATATGGATGACTAGTTTTTCTAGTCCATAATGATTCCTTTCATCTCATCCAATATTTAATACTTTCATCACAAAACATTTCTTTCATCTCATCCAAAATTCTCTAAATTTAGCATTATAGCTTATCTACTATAAATCATTCCATTATAAATCATTTCTTTCATCTCATCCAATATAAAATTCTTTCATTTCAAAATAAATTTTCATCTTATTTAATATAAAATGATTTCATTACAAAACATTTCTTTCATCTCATCCAAAATTAAATCCTTTCATTTTAAAAATTTAAAATTATAAAAAATTTAAATTTTATACTTTTTTATTCCCATTTGTCTACTCTTTTTATTTATATCCTCTTTTGTTGAGCTCTTTTGTAGCCATTATCTATTATCTATGGGTACTCCTCTTAAGTTTATCTTCTTGTGTTATCATTCATCTACTTCTCTTAATTTATACTCTCTTTTGTTGAGCTCCCTCTTAGCCACTCTAGCTTATCCAATATAAAATCCTGTCATAACAAAACATTCTTTCATCTCATCCAAGGTGAAACAATCCTCTTGTTGTTGAGCTCCTTCATATCTCTTGTATTGAGTTCATTCATAACTCATTCATCTACTCATTTGAATTTTACCCTCTTGTGTTGACCTACTTGTAGTCATTATAGCTTATCCAATATAAAATCCTCTCCTTACAAGACATTTCTTCTATCTCAAGGTCTATGAAATACCACTCTTATGTTGAGCTACTTTATATCCTCTTAATTTATATCCTTGTGTGTTGAGCTCCCTTATAGAGACTATAGTTTATCCAACATAAAATCATTTCATTCCAACACATTTCTTTAATCTCATCCAAGAGTTGAAGATACTCTACTCTTGTCTCTTCTTGTCTTCTTTAGTTCCTATTGGTCTAATCCTTCTAATTTATATCCTTGTGTGTTAAGCTCCCTTGTATCTCCATCTTTATTTCTACCTTTAACTAATTACTTGCTTCCATTCATCACTTGATATATGATCCATGAAATTAATCAAATATACTTTGACTTCATTATTATTGGGAACTATCCTAATATATCCCTTGTGATATCCACTGGTGGTTCTAGTTCCTCTCATCCAACAATTTTCCAAGTGGTAGTACATAGTTAGAATCTTTGAACAGATTTAAAATCTTTAAAATTTAGAATTTTTATAATCTACTCTCTTAGGCCAAAGATTCAAGCCTATTTCAGCCATTCAATTCCATCCTAAAATTAAGTGCTCATAGTAGAAAATTCACTCATCCTAAGCTTCTTTCTTGGGACATGTTGGTGTTCTTGGGAACTCCATTTTATCTTGTGCTCTTACTCAAAGAATAATCCAAATCTCTTGCAAGCCTAGCTGTTTTTTTCTCTTGAGCTAGAATTGTAGTCTCATTGGAGTATTCAAGTAGTCTTCATCCCCTTCTCCTCATTTTGAGGAGGTTGCACATTTTGATTTCAATTATTAAGCTGACTCTCTCTCTCACTTTTTATGATTTTGAGCTTTCAAAGAAATCCCTTGCAAAATGAGCGTTGCTTCCACACTTAAAGGAAGTGTTTTCATTATAATTAATTCCATTGTTCCATTGAGTGGAAAATTTATATAGCTCTTTAGACTTCCTCCAAAATTATAGTTTATTTTTCACATATATGAATTGTGTTATTTCTCATATTTACCATTTACTTTGTGATCTTCCTAAATCTTGCACTATTTTTTAGAATAAGCAAAGTAGCAAGCTTTGGTTGAACCCCTTAATTATTACTCTATTTTTGACAAAAAAATTAGATTATATTTATATTTATTTAGAAAATATAATATTTATTTAATCTATATATAAAATTTCATTTCTTCCAACCCTTCCTCCATACAAACAGCAATTAATGATAGGTTTAACCTTTCAATATGGCCTTTTATACCTCACTATGTTTATGATTTGTGCACTTTATCTTACCAAAAAGGTATTGGCCAACATTACTCTTGTCACCATCATAATATTTTCCACTTTATTTCATCTTTCTCAAACTCATCTTTAATTTTTGCTCCAACTTGTATATTTTCCCTATTTGGATATAGACTTCATCTCTCTTCTTGCCTTCACATGTACGTCATTCATTAGCTTTTCATGTGTTATCTATTAGGTAGTTTTCCTTGAGATTTTGTTATTAAAGTCCACCAAGTGTCTATATTGGTGGTTCTTACTCCCATTTTCCTATCTCGACACCATGTTTAAGTTGAATATTCCAATAAATTAAGCTAGAGATAATCCTATTATGCCTTTCTATTCTAGTTATTTCCAATGCAAGCTCTTGAAATTTCTCACAAATGTTTTTATATCCTCACTTCCTTTTGTTAGAAACAAACGTTCTCTCATTGTTACCACTATTGATGTGATTACCTTCAAATTTCTTCCTCTCTGACTTCTCTCTAATCAATGTCTTTATTTTTTTAAGCTCTCAACTCAAGAAAAAATATTTTTTCTTCTTAAGTTACTACTTATGGATATAGAATTTTAGTCCAAAGGCCTCCTTTCAATAAAATCCAAGTTTTCTCATTGAAAGATAGTAAATAATTTCTCCTAAAATCTTAAACTAATCAAGAGAAACTCCTTTTGATAGGAAAATTTACCTTTTTTCTAGAATAATCCATGAAAGGCATTACAAAAAGAAGATGCAAGTAATTATATATTGCACTATTGATTTTTTCCAAGGTGATTATACATGTATTGCTCATAATCTCCTTCTCATTCATTCCAAAGATAATCTGAGTGGCTAATTTGTGGAGTTTCCGACAAAATTTTGCACCTTCTCAACAGTGGCACTAAGTATTCTTAAATTTACCAAGAATGAAGAAGGTCTAATATTTTTTCACTTGTGTCTCCTTTGAATTCTCTCAACTCCATGCTTTAGGCACAATTAAATCTCTCTCTATATATTATTCACTTAGGTAAAAGGTCCAACATGATTCCCAAGGTCAAGTACACTTGCCATCTCTTGGGTTTTCTGACCTTATATCAACAAGCTCAAGACTTTTGCCTCTGCTCCTCACAATTGTAACACTTGAATCCCAACTTTAGTTAATGTGGATAAAATTAGTAGTAAGGTGCTTACTTGACCCTCTTTTATCTCTATTCTGAAATAATTGATTGAAATGATCACTTCAAGTTCTGGAAGAATTCTATAATACCTGATATTCCACTATGCATTTTTTCTGCCACTCCACTCAATTGGAGTCATTCTCATTATAAAAAACGAGGAAAACTATCCCAAATATTCAAAATTTGACCCCTTTTTATAAGCATATCTTTATACACTCACCAAAGTGATCACATTAAGTACCTTTATAACCTATTAACATCTATAATTTACCTTAAGGAATTGTGTGTCATTGTGAATCCATATTGGTTTTTTACAAACATCTTACCTTAATATCTAATACTTTCTTTTAATTAAAATCTAAAATGTATTATATGGTCAAGTCAAATCTACCTACCTTTATAATGAAATCAACCAACATGATAAAGAAAATAAAATTTTGACATCTCTTACATACCAAGTCAATTTAACCATACAAAGTCCAAGACAAAGTCTCACTCTATCTACTATAATATAACATAATAGTCCATTAAGATCTAAGTCTAACAATAACTCTAATCTAACATTCACTATGGGTCAAATTGAGTATCCAAAAATTAGACTTCCTTGTTTGAATATAATAACTTAATTAAAGATACCTCAAACTTATTACCATTAGATTTAGCTAGTAGCAAAAAACTCAACCCCAGCAAAATATTACTATAGATAAATCTTTATCCTATGGTGCTATAGGTTGGATCTCTTAAATTTTCTTTGAAATTTTGCATCCCCCAAAGCATCAAGCTTCATGCAAAAAAAAATTCTGAAGTTGCAATAAGTTCAACCACATTAAGGATAACATCAAAACTGTCAAATCCTACAAAAGTACATAGTTAACTAAACCTTTAATTCTAGACTAGATTTCAAGACCATTGCATCTACTTATTTCAATATTCTTGCAAAAACCCTAGAGCCAAACTGTCAGGGTTTCTTGACTCTACCAATAATTGTACAAGAAGCAACGTTACCACTATAAGAATGTGAATGAGTAAGGCCTTAACAATAAGATGTCGAGCGTATATACATCGCTACACAACATACATCGCTGTCAACATCATACACTATAGAAACACAACTCACACATAAGTCATACATAAACTCTAACGTGCCACAATAATCAGATTGCTTAACACTCTCAACTCAACTCAACTCAGATCAGTACTTGATCTATCACTCTATAAATTGCCAACAACTGACACTGATTACAGTCAAGCCACACCCACTCAAGCATAGAGAATCCAGGTGATGATCGCCGACCTCTATCCACCATAGCCAAGAACTCGAAGGCTCAACATCAGAGAAGTGAGCTCTCTAGAGCTCACTTTGAAACTATACCCCTTGGACTTGAGCTAGCTCTGAAACCCTAACGGTCCAGCTGACGGCACACTCAATGGTGCAAACGGTGCAAAGTGACGTGGGCCCCACCGTGAAGTCAGTACCCCAAACACAAAATCTAACCATTGGAAAGTAGTCTCTGAGAAACTGCTAGAATAACTCTAACTACTATCACTGGAACTCCAGTGTCCGAGCATCTAGATGCGGCACTACAAATGGCGTGACAGCTGTCGTGCGTATATACATCGCTACACAACATACATCGCTATCAACATCATACACTATAGAAACACAACTCACACATAAGTCATACATAAACTCTAAAGTGACACAATTGCCCCCCTAGCTAGTGGTTAGGCCCCTCTAACTCCAAATAGCCATCTACTCTAAGTATATGGTATACCCTCTAATGGGCAAAGATCAGGAGGCCGGGTGCTATGGAGCCCCATTGTTAGTCACCTGTCTGCAATCTATACCATATAAAGAATGAACTAGCTATAGGTCAAGTACATCTAGGACATAACCATTGTCCCTGAGGAACCACCATGAGGGGAGGATTCATACATGCCATATGCCATCCTCTCGAACAGCTATCACACACTAACATAGTAGCAGCTCCACCAGAAGAGCCACATAACATACACCTCAAGCTTGCACGTACAAGTGCCAAGCTTGGGTCCATAGTACCATCAATGTTTGGGAGGTGACATGGCGCACAATTGTGCACATGATCCTTCCAAACAACACCATCACGCCCTTCTAACACAAGGACTCCAGATGGCAAAACCTTGCACACTCTCAAGATAGTGCGGCCTGAAGAAACATCAAGTGTTGTCGGTGCTGTCTGCTATAGATATACATAGTCGCTTGGATGAAATTGATGGATTGAGGGTCTATAACCTCCTCCTCAAATGGTAGCATAGCGTAAAGTATCCCTATGCTGAGAAATCGCCAAATTCTCAAAGGCCATTGGCATCACTCTCCGAAAGATCTCTGCCCACTGAGAACATGCGCTCATCCATACATCGGGGTCATCCAAGTCCAAAACTACAGCAGCATCTTGACGAATGGCTGTAGGTAAATCTGGATCTCGTCCATAGAGTAGAAAATATGGAGAGAAGGATGCTAAGGAGGCTTGCCGGCTGAACCGATAGCCCATGGCCAACCAAGGTAATTGGAGATCCCAATCTCCCAAGTGGCCTCTCTGCAAACCATACTTTTGCAATCCTCTCTTCACCGTCTAAACCACTTTCTCTGCTAAGCCATCTGCCTCAGGGTGATCTCAAGATGTAGTATGATGATCAATCAAAGCCTTGTCACACAAGACCTGAAACTCCCCCAAGAACTCTATACCCTGATCAGTCAAAACCTCAACTGGTGCACCAAAATGACTAAGAACTTGATCCAGGAACGAGTAAGCTGTCCCTTCACTAGACTTGTCAGGAAGTGCCACCAACTCAATCCACTTGGAGAAGTGCTCCACCATCACCAAAGCATACCGATGGTGTCTCACAATCAGCGGTAAAGGTCCAGCAAAGTCCAAACTCCAATGGTAACCCAATCCCATGATAGGTAATGGGTGTAACTGTGGCGTAGGAGCATTGAATGATGCTCTAACTTGGTCACAAACCATACATCTGGCAACAAATTGTTGTACCTTGGTCTGCATACCGCGCCACTAATAATGACTTTGGAGTAAGCTATATGTACGCTTTACTCCAAAATGTCCTAGCTCCTCATGAGCATGACGGACCAATTGTGGTCTCTGAGATGGAAGTGGTACTACTTGCACTCTACCATCCTCCCATACACGCAAAAGGTGTCTACCCTCCAATCTGAACCGTGTGGCTCGCTGAAGAACACGGTCTCTCTCCTTGGCCCCAATTGTGCCACCCACAACATTAGTGCAAAGATAGTCCATCACTAAGACATCATCATGAATGTCTCGCTGAACTGTACCAATATCTTCACTCTCTGGATCTGTGACCTCAATAACTCCTCCTGTATGCGCTGAGAGAGATACCACCAAAGCCTCTACAAATATACACAAAAAGGCCGATGCATGCCAACCTGGCACCATCTCCTTATCTGTCTCACCATGCCAACATGCTCCGGTCTGATCTTGCTGGCTGGGACATGGGTTTCTACTCAACCCATCTGCATCATGGTTCACCACTCTAGGTCTGTGAACAACCGTGAAATCATACTCCTGTAAAATCAGAGCCCATCATGCAAGCTTCCCTGAAAGCTTGTCGGACTCTATCAACCACTTCAATGGCTGATGATTAGTGATGAGAGTGAAGGGATTACCAAATAGGTAACATCGGAAATGTGCTACTGCCCAAACTGCTGCCAAGGACTCTCTCTCATATGAACTATACTTCGCCTCCACTGAATTGTTGGAGCGACTAGCATAGGCCACCACAAACTCCTTCTCCTCATCATCATGCTAGGTGAGCACCACTCCAAGCCCCAACATACTCCAATCAGTATGAACCTAAAATGGTTGTCCCCTGATTGGTCTCCTCAAAATAGGAGCAAATGACAACCTCTCCTTGAGCTCTACAAAAGCTCTTTCCTGCTCATCTCCCCAACACCACTCTTGTGTAAGCCTGGTCAGCTTTGTCAAGGCCTTGGCAATGGCACTAAATCCTCTAACATAGTGGCGATAGAAGTTCACCAACCCAAGGAATGATCGCACTTTGCTCACATCCGTAGGCCAAGGAATACGTGCAATAGCCTCCACCTTGGTATGCTGAACACCAAGTCCTCCGGGGTAGATAGTGTGACCCAAATACTCAACTTGCTCGTGGAAGAACCTACACTTCCCAGGATGTAGTTTGAGTACATGAGATCTCAACCTCTCAAACACCTCCAACAACTATCTCTCATGCTCCTCCATAGTAGTGCTATAAACCAAAATGTCATCAATATAGCACTAAGCAAAATCCAATCCAGCTAGGATCCTATCCATGATCCTCTGGAACTCAATAGGAGCGTTCTTTAACCCAAATGGTAAGAACCTCCACTAATATAACACATCCTTGCCGTGAGGATCAATAGCCCAAAATGTTGTCTTGGACTTATCCTCCTCCCTGATCGGCAACTGATGATATCTTGCTCGAAGATCCAAAGTATTGAAGACCTTTGCATGCCCAATTGGATCAAAAATCTCCTTTGGTGTAGGCATGGCATACCAATCAGCCCTAGTCTATCGGTTGATAGGATGGTAATCTCCACACATCTGCCTATTTGTATAGTTGCCATGCATATCCTTCTTGGCTGGCATCATTATCACTGATGCATACTTTCCATGTGAAATCTCTACCAAACTAGCCTCAAAAAGGTCACTACTCCGGCTCTGAATCAATGTCCTCTCCATATCACTATATTGATAAGGACGTCGGAAAACTGGTGTGTCGCTAGTCAACTCAATCCGTATACCAAGTCCCTTTAGAGCACCCAAATCCTTCATACTAAAGGCAAAACAACTCGTGTGACTCCTCAAGAACATCCAAACCCTCCGTCTTTCCTCTTTAGTAAGCTTGGATCCAAGATCTGGCTCCCAAGTATCCTCTGTAATTGTAGTAGGAGTGGAAGACGTATTGACTGACTGCTACACTGGGCCCTTGGGAGCAATAGTGTCCTGCTCCCGACCCCTAGAGGTCCAAACCTTTGTGTGAAAAACTCCCTCCACTCTAGCTGCAAACTCCACACGTCCTCTAGCTGCATCCCATGTGGACCAAGGGTGTAATCCAAGTAGCCCATGCTCACTTAGATGGACTCCAAGTAGACTACTCTCCCTAGTAGCTACTGGATGTGTCCCAAGAATACCATGTCCACTCGGTCCATCGCCCCCATCATGTGCCTGAATCGTCTCGATAGGCACAGGGCTCACAAGTGTCCAAGTGGTGATGCCTATCAAGCGCATCCTACGCTACTCTGCCAAGCCAAGGCTCGCAATCCAGGTCAAACAATTCAGGTCCATAGCCTGTCCTAACACCTGATGCCTAGATGCCTCTGACACTACTGGAACAACGGTAATACCGGTGCAAAAACCCATTGCCCGCTCTCTCTTATCAGCATTGGGCTCCACCAACTACTGTAACTGTGAGTCCCAAACAAGTCCAGGTCCTCCCTCTCAAAAAGCATGAGAGCTTAGGAAACTCATGAGTGTGGGAAATGCGGCTCTAGGCTATCCAACTAGGTTCACCAATGCCCTAGGTGACCTATCAGCCACTACCACTATCTGAGACTGACGCCCAATATCCAAGATATCATCAACAAGAATGTGGTCCAATCGCTGAATCCCATCATAAGCACGTTGTAGAACCTCTCTGGGTAAGAGGTTCATCCACCAAAGACAAAGACGATGAGCCCGTGATCCCACTTTGGCTGCATCTAACAATACATCAGGTCCCATCCAAGAATGGACCTGATGTGTACTCACCACCACTCTGGTGCAAGAATCATCCATCAAAGGAACGTTCTCCAAAAGGTAAGCTGGAGAAACTGACTGATGAACCTAGAGATGTCGTAATATACATAACATCTCCCAAAACACACCAGAACAAGGATCCTGAAGATCCAAACCACGGCCCGCACATGTATGTCCCTGACATGGCCATCCAGAAATCACCAAGTGAATAGGCCCATGTCTCTCTAGGTCATGTGCCCCCAGTAAGGAAATGTCTCCTAGTAGGGCCTTTTGGTAATCTCTGACTGTTGACATCGGTAATAACTCCGGATACTGATGGGCCAAGTGTGCCACATGATATAGAGAGACTCGCCTAGCAGTCTCATCCCTCTCTACATACAAGTACCTCTGTACTCGGATACCCGCCTATAACACCGCAGCTAGTCTGGTGCTGATCCCACCAAAAAACTCCAATAGGCATATCCCCTCTACTGGATACTGCCAAGCAATGAGTGTGGTATCCAGAGATGTCAAAGCAATTGCCTCTGGAGGCTCATCCTCACACTCATCTCCTAATGGTACAAAGGCTCCACTCCAAGCCTGCTGCACCAACTGATCTGCATGCTACTGCAATGCCTCCTCTGAACTCCACAATGGAACATCCAAGGTGGATGGAACAATCTCACTCGTACTCCAAAGCCGAGTGATCTCCCCTAGTACTAGAGTATCCTCTGCATGGGCGTTCCCCTCCAACAAGTCACCAGGCCAAGTAACTGCACCACTGAAAGCTAAAACTGATGCTGCCATGGTCCCGTAGTGTAGTGAGCCAAGACTGCCACTATTGAAGCATACTGGTAGGCGATATACCCATCCCTCACCAGACTGCCAACCAGGTCTATAAGAGGTTGTCTCCTCCCAATAGTCAATGCTGAAACCCATGGGGTATAACACTGCTCCCCCAACTAGCACATCATATGACTCAGCTATCGTCGCAATAGCCTGAGCTCTCACCACCGAGCTATCAGTCGGATGACCAGGCTGAACCTGGACAACAAGCTCCCCACGTGTGATGTACTGTGTCCAACCACCACCTAGAGATGTCTGGATCTGAAATGGACACCTCTCCACATTGGTCTTCCGTAACTCCAGACCAACAACTACAGCCTTCCCCAATATAAGGGGCTGCGCACCAGAGTCTAACAAGACTCTCTGTGGTGTATAGACCTTCCTTGAAGGTCCCACCAAACGGAAATCCCCCCTCTGGTTATCCAATAGGACAACACCAAGTGTAAACCGCGCTCTCTCAAAGGCCGGTCTAGCTGGCAACTCCTCCAGTCTAGCCGCTGCTGCCTACCATAAACCACTGGTCGCTGAACGGATCCCATGCTCCTCAACCAAGTCAGCTCCACTACAAGCCACCTCTTGTAATACCAAAGGTTAGCCATATGATCTAGATGTGAAATTTGGTTTGGTAACATCTAGAATGATGTTATACATGATGGTCAAAATAGATCAGATAGAAGTATCACCAAAAGAGTACTTCTACTAATAGGGCAGAAACCGAAATAGACTTGAGAACCTTAGAACCAATAGCTAGACATATGATTTAAAGGTGAGAATTGGTTTGGTAACATCTAGAAGGATGTTACACATGATGGACTAAACAGATCAGAAAGAGGTATCACCAAAAGGGGACTTCTACTAATAGAGTAGGAACCGAAATATGCTTGAAATCTTTGAAGGCAATTTTGGAGGCCTAAACGGATGAATTAGGCCTCAAAAATGTGCAGATCCCCCCCCCAACGGAGGAAAGGCTGGCCTTTCCTCCCCCCTGGTTTGTCTTGTCGAGAGCTTTCCAATGGTACCTTACTCATGTGATTCTGAGATTCCTATAGGAAGATTCCCTAAAAGATTCCCTCCGGTCAAAGCTCATTTGACCAACCAGATAGGACCTAGACCAGACAGGTCACCCATCCAAGTAAGTAATCCAAGGGTGGAGCTTGCTGACATGTCATCTATCTGTGTCCCTAATCCTATGGTGGAGCTTCCTTGGAGGAGATCCTCTTTGTCTACATAATAAAGAGAAGGTGCTCCCTTGGGGCATCGAATGTTTGAGTGTGCAATCTGTGTTTTCTCTCTTCTCTTGTCCTTGGAGTATTACAATGGTATCAGAGCGAGTGTTCTAGTCCAAGAGAGTGGATCACCCCTCTTGGAATAGCATGAACTACTGAAACTGAGTAATTTGAGGTGGAGAACATAGAGTAATCGCTAGACTTAGGAAGGACTTTAGAGAGCGGATGGGATGGATACACCGGGGGGACAATTTCCCGCACCTAGCTTTCCATTCTCAAACCCATTCCACATCAAGGTTATGTACATCCAGCGTGAGCAGATGAGAGTATCGCTAGTTTATCACTTTGGTGCGGAATTCATGGACAGAGTGATGAACTCACCAAACCCGGTGATTCTACCTGTGGTGATATATGACAGAGAGTGGGATTTGACGATCTACATTCTATTATGATAATATGGATATGAATGTCCCAAATCCTCTCCCTTTCAACACTCAAGTAGAAATCCGTTATGTAGTGAGGCCAAAATTGATGTTTAGAGATTTTGTGGTTAGGAATTTTGGTGAGGAGTATTATCAACAAGTGATAGCTTCTGAGGTCCCAATGGTAGTTCCGATAGTTCGTGCGCCTTCCAGAGTGATTATATTGACTCTGTATTGAAGTAGACGTTAGCAATTGGGTGTTGCAGGAACCATGGATCCGCAGTTGCAAGAGCTGGTGCAAGGAATGCAAGGGATGTTGAATGAATTTCAAGAGATTAAGATGACCATGGAGACATTGCAAAGTCAAGTGCAGATCCTCAAGAACGATCAAGTCATGCAAGAAGAAGAGCCGTCTCAAAACCCAGTACCTGCGACTGAAGTACTTGGAGAGGCACCCGTGCCTACGAACCCTATCAACGATGAAGCCACATTGCTACTCCGGATGAAGAAGACCTGCAACATCGAGCCTTACAAGGGGCAGCGTACGATGGGAGTAGTGGAGAATTGGATCTCAAGAATGAATCAATATTTTTGATTGTTCTCAATAGAGATCACAAAGCATGCTGCAGGCGTGTTTGCATGTGGGTACTTGACCGATAAAGCCCTCACATGGTATGATGCTTGGGAACAATCCATGCTGGCAGAGAGAAGGGAGGTCACATGGACAGCAATGCAAGAAGGACTGCTCAAGAATTTCCAATCGGTGGATTCTGTGCAGATGGCTTGAACCCGACTATGGGGATTGAGATAGAAGAATAGCGTACAAGAGTATGTGGAGGCATTTCTGG
This sequence comes from Lunularia cruciata, assembly GCA_948567375.1. Classification (NCBI taxonomy): domain Eukaryota; kingdom Viridiplantae; phylum Streptophyta; class Marchantiopsida; order Lunulariales; family Lunulariaceae; genus Lunularia; species Lunularia cruciata. Next base: position 37,740,179 of record OX419755.1, on the reverse strand, counting down.
ATCTACAAGTCGCAATTACCGACATGAGTCCAGCAGAGGCTCTCGACAATTTCAAATGAGGGTTGAAAGAGCGGATTCGCCAAGAAGTCATGGTGCAAAACCCTCGCACGATATTTGAAGCTATTGCTTGTGCACAGAGAATAGCTGGAGCATTAGGTGGAGGTGAAGAAGTAGTTCCACCTCAACATTATCAGGCAAAAATGCCACACATGGGTGGACCAATACCGATGGAATTGGGCAACCTTTGATTCCGGGACCAAGGAGCACGGCCGCTTCAAGGAGAGCGGGGACGGGTAGAAGAACGAAGAGATGGAGTCCCACGAGGAGAAGGGACTCGAGGAGAACAACGCCGTTGTTACAATTGTGGCCGTATTGGGCACATATCTACCAATTGTCGCACTCGTTTCTCTAGAGGCCCTCGGCCTTTGTACAAGCAATCTTTGAACATCATGGAGAGGCACATTGAAGAGGAGGAGGTGGAAACCACTTTGGAAAACAAAGATCGCCAGTAAATGTACCTTGCGGCCTTACTGGCTCAATAAGGAAGCAGAGAAGCGAGGGAAGGAAGAAGAATAATGCGCAAAGATCCCGAAAGGCAACCTCACAATTGATTGTCGTGAATGGAATCCTAGAAGGTAATCAAGTGAGAGTATTAATAGATCCAGGAGCAATAGAGAATTTCTTGTCTTGCTCTGTTGCAATAAGCTTGGGAATGGATCTAGAGAGAGATGGAAGTGAAGAAGTAGAGTTACTAAATGGGCAAACAGAGAGGATTGAATCATTACCTAGACGGGTAACCCTCTCTGTAGGAGAATATCAGGAAGCAATTGAGTGGCGAGTGATACAGTTAGCCCGTTATGATGCAATTTTAGGCATGCCATGGATGGAGCAATACAACCCAATGGTGGATTGGAGGAAGAAAGTAGTGAGAACCCACCAATGGTCAATCATTGGGGTAAAAGAAAAATCACACAGGCAGAAACTGCCTCTATATGTCGTAGGGACGACAACTGTCTGTAAGACCGATAGATGTTTTTTGGGTCTAATAAGAGAAGTCTAGAGTGCACAACTCACTGGAAAAATTCTTGAGAAATTGAAGGATGTGGTGAATGAGTTTCAAGATGTCTTTCCCGATGATCTACCCTCAGGATTACCACCTAAAAGGCGAGTAGATCACAAAATAGAGACACTTCCGGGGAAGACATCTCCTTGTAAGGCCCCATATTGCCTATCACCTCATGAGTTGGAGGAGTGTAAGACTCAAATTGAGGAGATGCTACAGAAAGGGTTCATCCAACCTAGCATATCACCATATGGGGCCCCTGTCTTGTTTGTGAAGAAGAAGGATGGTACAATGCGCATGTGCATTGACTATCGAGGTCTCAATCAGCAAACAGTGAAGAATAAATACCCCTTACCTTGCATGGATGACCTGTTTGATCAACTCCATGGAGCGAGATACTTCACCAAACTGGACTTGCGGAGCGGTTACAATCAAATCCGAATTGCAGAGGAGGATGTGTACAAAACTGCCTTTCGAACCAGGTATGGCCACTTTGAGTATCTTGTGATGCCTTTTGGCCACACCAATGCGCCTGCCACTTTCATGAGCCTAATGAATGACATATTTCATCCATACTTGGATAAGTCTGTTATTGTCTTCTTGGATGATATCTTAGTATATAGTAGCACGATAACAGAACACAAACAACATCTACGAGAGGTCCTCCAGATTCTAAGACAGAATCAATTGTACGCCAAAATCTCAAAGTGTGAGTTTGGCAAGTCTGAAGTAGACTACTTAGGGCATAGAGTAAGTGCAGAGGGCATTCAAGTATTGATAGATAAAATAGAGGTCATTCAAAAATGGAGTGCCCCAGAAGATCAGACTCAACTTAAGAGCTTCTTGGGGTTGACGGGATTCTATCGTAGATTTGTCAAGGACTTCTCCAAGGTTGCACAGCCTTTAATGGCACTACTTGGCAAGGAGAAGAAGTGGACATGGGGAACTGCACAAGAGTTGGCCTTTCAAGAATTGAAGGCTGCCTTGCTACATGCACCAATCTTGAAGTGGTATGACCCAAAACGTCCAATCAAGTTGGCTACGGATGCATCAGGCGTAGCAATAGGAGCAGTCCTACAACAAGAGTGGCATGACGGATGGCATCCAATTGCATATTTCTCTCAAAAGTTGTTACCGGCAGAGCGCAACTACCACACCACAGAACGAGAAGAGCTGGCCATCATTCTAGCAACCAAGCATTGGAAGCACTACCTGGGCGAGAAGGCATTTGTAGTAGAGACAGACCACAAACCTCTAGTCTACCTCGAGACGCAGAAGGATCTATCTCATTGCCAAATTTGGTGGGCAGAGTGGCGACAATGCTTCAACATGACAATCACCTACGTGGAAGGTAAGAAGCAACTTGCAGATGCATTCACCCACATGCCAATGGCCAACAACTTGGCGGCAGAGGTTAAGATTAACCCTGAATTCTGGCAAGAGATTCTAGCTGCTACAAAAACTGATCCATAGATTGTAGAAGCGCAATTGTCCAAAGGTGTCACTAGCACCCAAGGACTCACCTTTCGGGAGGGCCGATTGTGGATCCCAAATGTCCCAGAATTATGCACCACCATTCTAGCGGAATGTCATGATTCGGCCATTGCAGCTCATGTCGGAGTGGACAAGACCTTGGAGGCAGTCAAGCGCCATTACTATTGGCCCAAGATGAGCAACGACGTGATGGACTATGTGCGTAGCTGTCTACTTTGTCAACTGAACAAAGCTTCTAATCAAGCTCCTGCAGGGCTCCTTCAACCTCTTTCCACTCCTACCCAACGTTGGGAACAAGTGAGTATGGATCTCGTCTGTGAATTACCCAAGACCACCTCAGGGTTTGACTCCATTGTGGTCTTTGTGAACCGGCTCAGCAAAATGATTCATGTACGCCCTACCACCAAGGAGGTGACCGCTCCACAACTAGCTCAACTATACTTAGATGCAGTCTTTGCTCACCATGGCTTGTCTAGAGTACTCATCACCGATAGAGGCACCCAATTCACCAGTTTGTTTTGGCAAACACTCTTTGGGTTCTTCAAAACCAAGTTGGCCATGTCTACAGCTTACCACCCACAAACAGATGGCCAAACAGAGCGGGCTAATCGCTCGATTGAAGACATGTTACGCGGCTTCACCTTAGAAGAGCAAGAGAGGTGGGACACCCTACTACCGTTGGTGGAATTCGCTTACAACAATTCAGTGAATGCCTCCACCCAAGTCACTCCGTTCTTCCTCATGTATGGTGAGCATCCCTTCACACCTTCTAGCTTGATGAAGATCCGTCCAGTGACTACCAAGGTTGATGCAGTCAACACATTTGTTTCTAGAATCCAACAAGGTGTGGAGAGCGCCAAGCACAGGTTATAGATTGCGCAAAATTAACAAAAGCAGTATGCTGATGCACACCGTAGGCACATGGAGTTCAATGTTGGGGATCAAGTGTGGCTATTGACAACCAACCTCACATTAGTTGGATCTCGTAAGCTCAGACCTTGTTTTATTGGGCCTTTCTCGATTCTTCGTCGCATTGGCGCTGTGGCCTATCACCTTGAGCTACCACCACACATGAAGATCCATCCAGTGTTCCATGTCTCCCTATTACGCAGATATGCTCCCTGATCAGGCCAAGGTACTTCCACACAAGACATTCGACCTTGTCCGACAGTCATTGATGGCATAGAGGAATATGAAGTGGAGCGGATTCTCCAAAAGCGCATGCGTGGTACTCGCCATCCGCGGGTGGAATATCTAGTACAATGGAAAGGTTACCCCCTCTATGAAGCAACCTGGGAACCCGCTGCCAATTTAGCACATGCACCGGTGTTGGTGCAAGCATTTGAGCAACAATTGCACAACGAGGACGTTGCGTCTTAAAAGGATGGAGGTCTGTAATACCAAGGGTTAGCCATATGATCTAGATGTGAAATTTGGTTTGGTAACATCTAGAATGATGTTATACATGATGGTCAAAATAGATCAGATAGAAGTATCACCAAAAGAGTACTTCTACTAATAGGGCAGAAACCGAAATAGACTTGAGAACCTTAGAACCAATAGCTAGACATATGATTTAAAGGTGAGAATTGGTTTGGTAACATCTGGAAGGATGTTACACATGATGGACTAAACAGATCAGAAAGAGGTATCACCAAAAGGGGACTTCTACTAATAGAGTAGGAACCGAAATATGCTTGAAATCTTTGGAGGCAATTTTGGAGGCCTAAACGGATGAATTAGGCCTCAAAAATGTGCAGATCCCCCCCCCAACGGAGGAAAGGCTGGCCTTCCCTCCCCCTGGTTTGTCTCATCGAGAGCTTTCCAATGGTACCTTACTCATGTGATTCTGAGATTCCTACATGAAGATTCCCTAAAAGATTCCCTCCGGTCAAAGCTCATTTGACCAACCAGATAGGACCTAGACCAGACAGGTCACCCATCCAAGTAAGTAATCCAAGGGTGGAGCTTGCTGACATGTCATCTATCTGTGTCCCTAATCCTATGGTGGAGCTTCCTTGGAGGAGATCCTCTTTGTCTATATAATAAAGAGAAGGTGCTCCCTTGGGGCATCGAATGTTTGAGTGTGCAATCTGTGTTTTCTCTCTTCTCTTGTCCTCAGAGTATTACACCTCTGCTCTAGTAGTAAGAACTGCACCATCTCTACTCTCACACAACATGGCAGCCAACCGGAACACTAGGGTTGGGTCAACTTCCAATGTAAACATGTCATTGGCTAAAAACAAAGGATGTCGCATAATCAGTTGAGTCGCCTCCAACATCATGCTAGACTCAGTCTGTGTAGTAGTAGGTGGCTGACTAGCAGGTAGTCCATCATGCACTCCATCACCACCTACCACACCTGCATTGGGACGTCTAGGAACCATGGATGTCGTCTGCAATGCCTCAGATAGCATGAAAGACTGGGGAAGTCTGACTTGTCTCCCAACCTCTCCTCTCTGTGGGTCCAACTCCACTGATGCTCCTCTAGGCTCTGGAGCACGTATTGACTCCTAGTCACTACTGCAGATGCATCTACATGTGCTGCTCCGCACATGAAGTCCAAAGCATCTCTATCACCAACATATGACGGAAGCCTCAGCACCCGAATCTGATCTCCTTTGAGCAATAGCCATACTAGCCAATCTCTGCTCCAACTACTCAATCTGAGTAGCCATAGTTGTGTCAGAAGTAAGGGCAGGTACTTCACCCCTACTAGGTGTAGATCCTCTACCACCACCTCTACCACCTCGTCCTCCATGAACTGGAGCTCCTCTACTACCTGCCATAGCAGCCCTACCACTCCGTAACTCCGGGTGTAGGTCAAAACACCGGTCACTAGTGTGACCAAATCTATGGCAATGCTCACACTGCCTTTGTGCTGACTATGATGCACCAAAGGTATCAGGTCCGCTGCCCTGAGTACACTCTCTCCTATGGTGAAGTCCACCACAAGTCCAACAAGCAACACCACCACTCACTGGCTGCTGCTGACCCGAAAATGAGGGTAAGGGTCTAACTCCACTAGGCCCTCCACTCGCTCCATAGGATCTAAGCTATCCACCTTGTCCTTGAAAACCAACTGGGCGTGGTGCACTCTGCTGCACTCTAGAAGAAGTCACAACCATGGATGAGGTCTCCCTACCAAATCCAGACGTCACCACTCTCTCCTCCACCATGTTGAGCTCAATACGCTCAGCCAAACCAAAGACTACTGCCAAAGTGGGCAAAGTAGCCTGCAACAACGTAGCATCACGAACTCTACGTTGCAACTCCTTATCCAGTATCCCATACCAAAACTGGACTGCCTGGGCCTCAGTAACTCCCTGAGTGAAACTGATCAGCCGCCTCATGCGAGTGTATGCCTTGCGTAGGCTCTCTCCAGCCTTCCACTGGAACTCCTGCAAGCTCCTCAGCTTGTCAGTCTGTACTCCCTGGTACTTTTGCCTCAAACATAGAAAGAACTCCACCATGGGGTTAAACCCTGGTACCACACCACCTCATGCAGCGGTACCTCCACTCGTAGTAGCAATATCTCCAGCTAGTGCACCTCCACTAGCTCCACCAACACTACTCGAGCTAGAACTCGTAGGTACAGCCAATCTACTCCTGGCCACCGAGCCTGAAGTGATAGAGACATAGTGTGGAGACCAATACTACCTCCATAACTCAATCTCCTCCAAATGAGCTCTCTTGAACTCATGGTAGTCATCCATCGGTGGACCCTCTAAGTGCTGAAACAACCCCTTCCATGCCATGAAGGGTGTGAACAAAGTCGTGTTCCGCATCTGCTGCAGATCACACCAACTGTCAAACTCTTGGATGAAGTCATCCAACTCAATGATACCCACTATACCAGAGTAACACCTAGTGCCTTTGGAGGCCCCATAAATCTCATCCATGTCCCACAACAACGGTGCGGACACACCAAGTGCACTCTCAACTGAATCAGCTCATGTGTCGAACTCCAACTCAGAGTCAATCTCCTCCCTCACTAGGACCAGAGATACAGGCTGATACCGAGCACCACTCTGAGTAAACCCATTGCGTACTGCCAGGCTAACTCCTCTAGAATCTCCAAAGAACTCCGTCGTGACCAAGTAACCACAACAGCAAACTTGAACCACCAACTACAACCGCAAGTCGCAACCCCAACCGCAAGTACCCCACCAAGTGCCAACACCACCATGTGCCAACACCAACTAAGCACCACCCACTAATGTAACTCTAACCAAGATAACTACACTAGGGGAAAAGGCAACCTGTAATCTGCCATCATAACACGCACTCTCACGGTCTACAGGTCATCACTTCCTACCTCACCAAAGAGAAACAAAGGTAGTCTTACTAGTCATCACTCCAGCCTCACCATCGAGAGCACGCCAGAGCACCAATGCTCAAAAGTCAGGGCACCTCACACAAACGTGGTGCACAAACAGGAAGCAGAGAATGGAGGGGGTCCAATCACAAGAAATCTAAACGAAAACCCTCCATCTCATAACACAACACGGGATTGACTCTGCCACCATTTTGCATTTGACATAAGAGGAGTTTGTATCTAAGTCCTAAGCTACCAGGATCACCAAGAATGGGATCAAACTTGTCACGCCATTTGTAGTTCCGCATCTAACTGCTCGGACACTGGAGTTCCAGTGATGGTAGTTAGAGTTATTCTAGCAGTTTCTTAGGGACTACTTTCCGACGGTTAGATTTCGTGTTCGGGGTATTGACTTCACGGTGGGGCCCACCGTCACTTTGCACCGTTTGCACCGTCGAGTGTGCCGTCAGTGGGACCGTTAGGGTTTCAGGGCTAGCTCGAGTCCAAGGGTATAGTTTCGAAGTGAGCTCCAGAGAGCTCACTTCTCTGATGTTGAGCCTTCGAGTTCCTGGCTATGGTGGACAGAGGCCGGCGAGCATCACCTGGATTCTCTATGCTTGAGTGGGTGTGGCTTGACTGTAATCAGTGCCCAGTTGTTGGCAATTTATAGAGTGACAGATCAAGTACTGATCTGAGTTGAGTTGAGTTGAAAGTGTTAAGCAATCTGATTACATCAAAGAAGTGAAATCAGGGGGAAATCGGGTGCAGGAACGTTGAGTGTTGGTGGTATCTCCAAGCTCGGTGGATTGTGGTAGCTCGATTCAGGTTTTGTGTTTCCCTAGTGTGCAGAAGCTCGTGTAGTTGATGCAAAATTGGCAGTTAGGCGGACGGTGTGCGGAAGCGCTGGCCAAATTTTGAGCAAAGAAGGAGTAATTTTTGAGCAGTGTTGTGATTTTGAGCTCAGGAGGTGAAGGCATGACCAATTTGCTGCGAGTTGGGCTCAGAAAGTGAAATTGAAGGTGGAGTTGGAAAGCTCTTCTCATGAAATTGTGATTTGAAAAACCCGTTTTGTCAATTTGGCTCGAGTGGAAAGTTAGCGGGGGATTTGGCGGACATCCATCTTTAGGGTTTACGTCAGATTTACGTCAAATTTTTGGGCCAGAATTGGAGGAGTTTCGCTGTTTGGCCAGATTTGGAGAAGTTTCGCCAATTTTGGAGGAGGTTCGAAGTGGCAACAAGAAAGGCCTCATTTGGCTGAATTTCGGCGTTTAGAGGCTTCAAGGCATAGGGCTGTGGGCTATGAGAGGCTACGAAGGCCTAGAAGGGCCAGAAGGGCCAGCAAGCCAGCTTGCTGGCGTGATGCTAGCTAGTTTAGTATAGATCTTGGTCATTGGTTGGCAAAATCTGCCTTTCTTGCTAGATTGTGCGCAACAGGGTTTGACCCCTAGATCTCTTGTTCCTAGACTGGTGCCCTAGCCAACTGGTCCATCCTCACTTGTTGTCATAGTGACTGTGCCACTGTTATCTATACACATGTAGCTTTGGCTAGGAGAGGCAGTTTGATCCCATTCTTGGTGATCCTGGTAGCTTAGGACTTAGATACAAACTACTCTTATGTCAAATGCCAAATGGTGGCAGAGTCAGTCCCGTGTTGTGTTATGAGATGGAGGGTTTTTGTTTAGATTTCTTGTGATTGGATCCCCTCCATTCTCTGCTTCCTGTTTGTGCACCACGTTTGTGTGAGGTGCCTTGACTTTTGAGCGTTGGTGCTCTGGTGTGCTCTCGGTGGTGAGGCTGGAGTGATGACCAGTCAGACTACCTTTGTTTCTCTCCGGTGAGGCAGGAAGTGATGACCTGCAGACCGTGAGAGTGCGTGTTATGATGGCAGGTTACAGGTTGCCCTTCCCCTAGTGTAGTTATCTCGGTTAGAGTTACATTAGTGGGTGGTGTCTAGTTGGTGTTGGCACTTGGTGGGGCACTTGCAGTTGCGACTTGCGGTTGCAGTTGGTGGTTTGGGTTTGCTGTTGCAGTTACGTGATCACGACGGAGTTCTTTGGAGATTCCAGAGGAGTTAGCCCTACAGTACGCAGTGGGTTTACTCGGAGTGGTGCTCGGTATCAGCCTGTATCTCAAGTCCCAGTGAGGGAGGAGATTGACTCTAAGTTGGAGTTCGACACAGGAGCTGATTCAATTGAGAGTGCACTTGGTGTGTCCGCACCGTTGTTGTGGGACATGGACGAGATTTATGGGGCCTCCAAAGGCCCTAGGCGTTACTCTGGTACAGTGGGTACCATTGAGTTGGATGACTTCATCCAGGAGTTTGATAGTTGGTGTGATCTGCAGCAGATGCGGAACCCGACTTTGTTCACACCTTTCATGGCATGGAAGGGGTTGTTTCAGCACTTGGAGGGTCCGCCGATGGACGACTACCATGAGTTCAGGAGAGCTCATTTGGAGGAGATTGAGTTATGGAGACAATATTGGTCTCCACATTATGTCTCCATCACTTCAGGTTCAGTGGCCAGGAGTAGGTCGGCTGTACCTACGAGTTCTAGCTCGAGTAGTGTTGGTGGAGCTAGTGGAGGTGCACTAGCTGGAGATAGTGCTACTACGAGTGGAGGTACCGCTGCAGGAGGTGGTGTGGTACCAGGGTTTAACCCCATGGTTGAGTTCTTCCTATGTTTGAGGCAAAACTACCAGGGAGTGCGGACTGACAAGCTGAGGAGCTTGCAGGAGTTCCAGCGGAAGGCTAGAAAGAGCCTACGCGAGGCATATACTCGCATGAGGCGGCTGATCAGTTTCACTCAGGGAGTTACTGAGGCCCAGGCAGTCCAGTTTTGGTATGGGATACTGGATAGGGAGTTGCGACGTAGAGTTCGTGATGCTACATTGTTGCAGGCTACTTCGCCCACTTTGGCAGTAGTCTTTGGTTTGGCTGAGCGTATTGAGCTCAACATGGTAGAAGAGAGAGTGGTGACAGCTGGATTTGGTAGAGAGACCTCATCCACGGTTGTGACTTCTTCTAGAGTGTAGCAGAGTGCACCACGCCCAGTTGGTTTTCGAGGACAGGGTGGACAGCCCAGATCCTATGGAGCGAGTGGAGGGCCTAGTGGAGTTAGACCCTTACCCTCATTTTCGGGTCAGCAGTAGCCAGTGAGTGGTGGTGTTGCTTGTTGGACTTGTGGTGGACCTCACCATAGGAGAGAGTGTACTCAGGGCAGCGGACCTCATACCTCTGGTGCATCACAGCCAGCACAGAGGCAGTGTGAGCACTGCCATAGATTTGGTCACACTAGTGACCGGTGTTTTGACCTACACTCGGAGTTACGGAGTGGTAGGGCTGCTATAGCAGGTAGTAGAGGAGCTCCAGTTCATGGAGGACGAGGTGGTAGAGGTGGTGGTAGAGGATCTACACCTAGTAGGGGTGCGGTACCTACCCTTACTTCTGACACAGCTATGGCTACTCGGATTGAGCAGTTGGAGCAGAGATTGGCTAGTATGGCTATTGCTCAAAGGAGATCAGATTCGGGTGCTGAGGCTTCCACCTCATATGCTGGTGATAGAGATGCTTTGGACTTCATGTGCGGAGCAGCACAGGTGGATGCATCTGTAGCAATGACTAGGAGTGCAGTACGTGCTCTAGAACCTAGAGGAGCATCAGTGGAGTTGGACCCACAGAGAGGAGAGGTTGGGAGACAAGTCAGACTTCCCCAGTCTTTCACGCTATCTGAGGCATTGCAGACGACATCCATGGTTCCTAGACGTCCCAGTGCAGGTGTGGTAGGTGGTGATGGAGTACCTGATGGAGTACCTGCTAGTCAGCCACCTGCTACTACACAGACTGAGTCTAGCATGATGTTGGGGGCGGCTCAGCTGATTATGCGGCATCCTTTATTTTCAGCCAGTGACATGTTTACATTGGGAGTGGACCCAGCCCTAGTGTTCCGGTTGGCTGCCACGTTGTGTGAGAGTAGGAATGGTGCAATTCCTACTACTAGAGAAGAGGTGGTTGGTAGTGGAGCTGACTTGGTTGAGGAGCATGGGATCCGTTCAGCGACCAGTGGTTTATGGCAAGCAGCAGCGGCTAGACTGGAGGAGTTGCCAGCTAGACCGGCCTTTGAGAGAGCGCGGTTTACACCTGGTGTTGTCCTATTGGATAACCAGAGGGAGATCTTTCGTTTGGTGGGACCTTCAAGGAAGGTCTATACACCACAGAGAGTCTTGTTAGACTCTGGTGCGCAGCCCCTTATGTTGGGGAAGGCTGCAGTTGTTGGTCTGGAGTTACGGAAGACCAATGTGGAGAGGTGTCCATTTCAGATCCAGACATCTCTAGGTGGTGGTTCGACACAGTACATCACACGTGGGGAGCTTGTTGTCCAGGTTCAGCCTGGTCATCTGACTGATAGCTCGGTGGTGAGAGCTCAGGCTATTGCGACGATAGCTGAGTCATATGATGTGCTAGTTGGAGGAGCAGTGTTATACCCTATGGGTTTCAGTATTGACTATTGGGAGGAGACAGCCTCTTATAGACCTGGTTGGCAGTCTGGTGAAGGACGGGTATGTCGCCTACCAGTACGCTTCAGTGATGGCAGTCTTGGCTCACTACAATCCGGGACCATGGCAGCATCAGTTTTGGCTTTCAGCGGTGCAGTCACTTGGCCTGGTGACTTGTTGGAGGGGAACACCCATGCAGAGGATACTCCAGTACCAGAGGAGATCACTCGGCTATGGAGTACGAGTGGGATTGTTCCATCCACCTTGGATGTTCCATTGTGGAGTTCAGAGGAGGCATTGCAGCAGCATGCAGATCAGTTGGTGCAGCAGGCTTGGAGTGGAGCCTTCGTACCATCAAGGGATGAATGTGAGGATGAGCCTCCAGAGGCAATTGCTTTGACACCTCTGGATACCACACTCATTGCTTGGCAGTATCCAGTAGAGGGGATATGCCTATTGGAGTTGTTTGGTGGGATCAGCACCGGACTAGCTGCGGTGTTACAGGCGGGTATCCGAGTACAGAGGTACTTGTATGTAGAGAGAGATGAGACTGCTAGGCGAGTCTCTCTACATCATGTGGCACACTTGGCCTATCAGTATCCGGAGTTATTACCGATGTCAGCAATCAGAGGTTACCAGAAGGCCTTACCAGGAGACATTTCCTTACTGGGGGCGCATGACCTAGAGAGACATGGGCCTGTTCACTTGGTGATTTCTGGATGGCCATGTCAGGGACATACACGTGCGGGCTGTGGTTTGGGTCTTCAGGATCCTCATTCTGGTGTGTTTTGGGAGATGTTACAGATATTACGACATCTCCAGGTTCATCAGTCTGTTTCTCCAGCTTACCTTTTGGAGAACGTTCCATTGATGGGTGATTCTTGCACTAGAGTGGTGGCGAGTACACATCAGGTCCATTCTTGGATGGGACCTGCTGTATTGTTAGATGCAGCCAGAGTGGGATCACGGGCTCATCGTCTTCGTCTTTGGTGGATGAACCTTTTACCCAGAGAGGTTCTACAGCGTAGTTATGATGGGATTCAGCGACTAGACCACATTCTTGTTGATGATATCTTGGATGCTGGACGTCAGTCTCAGACAGTGGTAGTGGCTGATAGGTCACCTATGGCAGTGGTGAACCTAGTTGGACAGCCTAGAGTTGCATTTCCCACACTCATGAGTTTCCCAGGCTCTCATGCTTTTCGAGAGGGAGGACCTGGACTTGTTTGGGACTCACAGTTACAGCAGTTGGTGGAGCTCAATGCTGATGAGAGAGAGCGGGCGATGGGTTTTCGCACCGGTATTACCGCTGTTCCAGCAGTGTCAGAGGCATCCAGGCGTCAGGTGTTAGGTCAGGCTATGGACCTGAATTGTTTGACCTGGATTGTGAGCCTTGGTTTGGCAGAGCAGCGTAGGATGCGCTTGATAGGCATCACCACTCGGACACTTGTGAGCCCTGTGCCTATCAAGACGATTCAGGCACATGCTGGGGGCGATGGACCGAGTGGACATGGTATTCTTGGGACACATCCAGTAGCTACTAGGGAGAGTGGTCTACTTGGAGTCCATCCAGGTGAGCGTGGGCTACTTGGATTACACCCTTGGTCCACATGGGATGCAGCTAGAGGACGTGTGGAGCTTGCAGCCAGAGTGGAGGGAGTTTTTCACACGGAGGTTGGGACCTCTAGTGGTCGGGAGCATGACACTATTGCTCCCAAGGGCCCAGTGTAGCAGCCAGTCAGTACGTCTTCCACTCCTACTACAGTTATAGAGGATACTTGGGAGCCAGATCTTGAACCCAAGCTTACTGGAGAGGAAAGACGGAGGGTTTGGAGGTTCTTGAGGAGTCACACGAGTTGTTTTGCCTTCAGTATGAAGGATTTGGGTGCTCTGAAGGGACCTGGTATACGGATTGAGCTGACTAGCAACACACCTGTTTTCCGACGTCCTTATCGATATAGTGAGATGGAGAGGACATTGATTCAGAGCCGGAATAGTGACCTTTTTGAGGCTGGTTTGGTGGAGATTTCACATGGAAAGTATGCATCAGCGACAGTGATGCCAGCCAAGAAGGATATGCATGGCAACTATACAGATAGGCGGATGTGTGGAGATTACCGTCCTATCAACCGACAGACCAGGGCTGATCGGTATGCCATGCCTACACCGGAGGAGATTTTTGATGCGATTGGGCATGCAAAGGTCTTCAGTACTTTGGATCTTCGAGCGGGATATCATCAGTTGCCGATCAGAGAGGAGGATAAGTCCAAGATAGCATTTTGGGCTATTGATCCTCACGGCAAGGATGTGTTATATCAGTGGAGGTTCTTACCATTTGGGTTAAAGAACGCTCTTGCTGAGTTCCAGAGGGTCATGGATAGGATCCTAGCTGGACTGGATTTTGCTCGGTGCTATATTGATGACATTTTGGTGTATAGCACTACTGTGGAGGAGCATGAGCGACAGTTGTTGGAGGTGTTTGAGAGGTTGAGATCTCATGGACTCAAACTACATCCTGGGAAGTGTAGGTTCTTCCACGAGCAGGTTGAGTATTTGGGTCACACTATCTACTCCGGAGGACTTGGTGTTCAACAGACCAAGGTGGAGGCTATTGCGTATTCCTCGGCCTACGGATGTGAGCAGAGTGCGAGCATTCCTTGGGTTGGTGAACTTCTATCGCCGCTATGTTAGAGGATTTAGTGCCATTGCCAAGGCCTTGACGAAGCTGACCAAGCTTACACAGGAGTGGTGTTGGGGAGATGAGCAGGAGAGAGCTTTTGTAGAGCTCAAGGAGAGGTTGACATCTGTTCCTATTTTGAGGAGACCGATCAGGGGACAACCATTTCAGGTTCACACTGATTGCAGTATGTTGGGGCTTGGAGCGGTGCTCACCCAACATGATGATGAGGAGAAGGAGTTTGTGGTGGCCTATGCTAGTCGCTCCAACAATTCAGCGGAGGCAAAGTATAGTTCATATGAGGGAGAGTGCTTGGCAGCAGTTTGGGCAGTAGCACATTTCCGATGTTACCTATTTGGTAACCCCTTCACTCTCATCACTGATCATCAGCCACTGAAATGGTTGATGGAGTCCGACAAGCTTTCAAGGAAGCTTGCACGATGGGCTCTGATTTTACAGGAGTATGATTTCACGGTTGTTCACAGACCTGGAGTGGTGAACCGTGATGCAGATGGGTTGAGTAGAAACCCATGTCCCAGCCAGCAGGATCAGACCGGAGCACGTTGGCATGGTGAGACAGATGAGGAGATGGTGCTAGGTTGGCATGCATCGGCCTTTCTGTGTATATTTGCAGAGACTTTGGTGGTATCTCTCTCAGCGCATACAGGAGGAGTTATTGAGGTCACAGATCCAGAGAGTGCAGATATTGGTACAGTTCAGCGAGACATTCATGATGATGTCTTAGTGATGGACTATCTTCGCACTGGTGTTGTGGGTGGCACAGTTGGGGCCAAGGAGAGAGACCGTGTTCTTCAGCAAGCCAGACGGTTCAGATTGGAGGGTAGACACCTTTTGCGTGTATGGGAGGATGGTAGAGTGCGAGTAGTACCACTTCCATCACAGAGACCACAGTTGGTCCGTCATGCTCATGAGGAGCTAGGACATTTGGAGTAAAGCGTACATATAGCTTACTCTAGAGTCATTATTGGTGGCGCGGTATGCAGACTGAGGTACATCAGTTTGTTGCCAGATGTGTGGTTTGTGACCGAGTTAGAGCATCATTCAATGCTCCTACGCCACAGTTACACCCATTACCTATCATGGGATTGGGTTACCGTTGGAGTTTGGACTTTGCCGGACCTTTACCGCTGACTGTGAGACATCATCGGTATGTTTTGGTGATGGTGGAGCACTTCTCCAAGTGGATTGAGTTGGTGGCACTTCCTAACAAGTCTAGTGAAGGGACAGCTTACTCGTTCCTAGATCGAGTTCTTAGTCATTTTGGTGCACCAGCTGAGGTTTTGACTGATCAGGGTACAGAGTTCTTGGGGGAGTTTCAGGTCTTGTGTGACAAGGCTTTGATTGATCATCGTACTACATCCCGAGATCACCCTGAGGCAGATGGCTTAGCAGAGAGAGTGGTTCAGACGGTGAAGAGAGGATTGCGAAAGTATGGTTTGCAGAGAGGCCACTTGGGAGATTGGGATCTCCAGTTACCTTGGTTGGCCATGGGCTATCGGTTCAGCCGGCAAGCCTCCTTAGCATCCTTCTCTCCATACTTCCTACTCTATGGACGAGATCCAGATTTACCTGTAGCCATTCGTCGAGATGCTACTATAGTTTTGGACTTGGATGACCCCGATGTATGGATGAGCGCATGTTCTCAGCGAGCAGAGATCTTTCGGAGAGTGATGTTGATGGCCTTTGAGAACTTGGCGATTGCTCAGCATAGAGATACTTTATGCTATGCTACCATTTGAGGAGGAGGTTATAGACCCTCGATCCGTCGATTTCATCCAGGCGACTATGTATATCTACAGCAGACAGCACCGACGACACTTGATGTTTCTACGGGCCGCACTATCTTGAGAGTGCGTGAGGTTTTGCCATCTGGAGTCCTTGTGTTAGAAGGACGTGATGGTGTTGTTTGGAAGGATCATGTGCGCAATTGTGTGCCATGCCACCTTCCAAACATTGATGGTACTATGGACCCAAGCTTGGCACTTGTACGTACAGGCTTGAGGTGTATGTTATGTGGCTCTTCTGGTGGAGCTGCTACTATGTTAGTATGTGATAGCTGTTCGAGAGGATAGCATATGGCATGTGTGACTCCTCCCCTCACGGTGGTTCCTCAAGGACAGTGGTTATGTCCTAGATGTACTTGATCTATAGCTAGTTCATTCTTTATATGGTATAGATTGCAGACAGGCGACTAACGATGGGGCTCCATAGCACCCGGCCTCCTGATCTTTGCCCATTAGAGGGTATACCATATACTTAGCATAGATGGCTATCTGGAGTTAGAGGGACCTAACCGCCAGCTAAGGGGGCGATTGTGGCACTTTAGAGTCTATGTATGACTTATGTGTGAGTTGTGCTTCTATAGTGTATGATGTTGACAGCGATGTATGTTGTGTAGCGATGTATATACGCACGACAGTTGTCACGCCATTTGTAGTTCCGCATCTAGTTGCTCGGACACTGGAGTTCCAGTGATGGTAATTAGAGTTATTCTAGCAGTTTCTCAGGGACTACTTTCCGACGGTTAGATTTCGTGTTCGGGGTACTGACTTCACGGTGGGGCCCACCGTCACTTTGCACCGTTTGCACCGTCGAGTGTGCCGTCAGTGGGACCGTTAGGGTTTCAGGGCTAGCTCGAGTCCAGGGGTATAGTTTCAAAGTGAGCTCCAGAGAGCTCACTTCTCTGATGTTGAGCCTTCGAGTTCCTAGCTATGGTGGACAGAGGCCGGCGAGCGTCACTTGGATTCTCTATGCTTGAGTGGGTGTGGCTTGACTGTAATCAGTGCCCAGTTGTTGGCAGTTTATAGAGTGACAGATCAAGTACTGATCTGAGTTGAGTTGAGTTGAAAGTGTTAAGCAATCTGATTATTGTGGCACTTTAGAGTCTATGTATGACTTATGTGTGAGTTGTGCTTCTATAGTGTATGATGTTGACAGCGATGTATGTTGTGTAGCAATGTATATACGCACGACAAACTGCCTCTCCTAGCCAAAGCTACATATGTATAGATAACAGTGGCACAGTCACTATGACAACAAGTGAGGGTGGACTAGTTGGCTAGGGCACCAGTCTAGGAACAAGAGATCTAGGGGTCAAACCCTGTTGCGCACAATCTAGCACATTCACTATGACAACAAGTGAGGATGGACCAGTTGGCTAGGGCACCGGTCTAGGAACAAGAGATCTAGGGGTCAAATCCTGTTGCGCACAATCTAGCAGGAAAGGCATATTTTGCCAACCAATGACCAAGATCTACTCCAAACTAGCTAGCCTCACGCCAACAAGCTGGCCCTTCTAGGCCTTCATAGCCTCTTGTAGCCCACAAACTATGCCTTGAAGCTTCTAAATGCCCAAATGAGGTCTTTCTTGTTGCTACTTCAAACCTCCTCCAAAATTGGCGAAACTTCTCCAAATTTGTGAAAGTCCTCCAAACTAGCAAAACTCCTCCAAATCTGGCCAAACAGCAAAAACTCCTCCAATTCTGGCCAAAATCTGATGTAAATCCCCAACCAAAATCTGATGTAAAATCTGACATAAACCCTAAAGTTGACCGTCCGCCAAATCCCCTGCTAACTTTCCACTCGAGCCAAATTGACAAAACGGGTTTTTCCAAATCACAAATTCATGAGAAGAGCTTCCCAACTCCACCTTCAATTTGACTTTCTGAGCACAACTTGTGGCAAATTAGTCCTGCCTTCACCTCCTGAGCTCAAAATCACAACACTGCTCAAAATTTGCTCCTTCTTTGCTCAAAATTTGGGCACCGCTTCCGCACACGATCCGCCTAATTGCCAAATCTGCATCAATCGATTGAGCTTCTACACACTAGGGAAACACTAAACTTGAATCGAGCTACCAACGATCCACCGAGCTTGGAGATACCACCAACACTCATAGTTCCTACACCCGATTTCCCCCTGACTTCACTTCTCTGATGTAATCAGATTGCTTAACACTCTCAACTCAACTCAACTTAAATCAGTACTTGATCTGTCACTCTATAAACTACCAACAACTGGAACTGATTACAGTCAAGCCACACTCACTCAAGCATAGAGAATCTAGGTGACGGTCGCCGGCCTCTTTCCACCATAGCCAAGAACTTGAAGGCTCAACATCAAAGAAGTGAGCTCTCTGGAGCTCACTTCAAAACTATACCCCTTGGACTCGAGCTAGCTCTAAAACCCTAACGGTCCCGCTGACGGCACACTCAATGGTGAAAACGGTGCAAAGTGACGGTGGGCCCCACCGTGAAGTCAGTACCCCGAACACAAAATCTAACCGTCAAAAAGTAGTCTCCGAGAAACTACTAGAATAAATCTAACTACTATCACTGGAACTCCAATGTCCGAGCATCTAGATGCGGCACTACAAATGGCGTGACAAAGATTATATGGTTTTCTTCATACATGTCATGTTTCTTTAATCCCAAAAGATTCATTGCATTTCCAAGTACTTGACATTTGATGATGTAAAAGATAGTTGATGCTTATAATATTTTCTATAATTCATATTGTTTTCATAATATCACAAGGATCAATATATAGTAATTCACACTTGCTAATCAAGAGAATATATTTTGGTGATTAAAAAAATTTCCTAACAAGGAATAATGATAGAGTATTTTGGAAAGTCTTAGATTTTCCTGTTATATAATTTTCATGGTCCTAGTCCAATAAAATAAAAGGCAAAATAGTTATGTATCTACTATCAAATGTGACTTTTAGTGCTCAAAGAGAGAGTGAACAAAATATTAGAATCATATTTTATTTATGAAACTTATTTAGGAATATATATTTCTCTAATCTGATCTTTTTAATCCATATAATTTTGATAAAATTTCCTATCTATCTCTCCATGCATCTAAGAAGTAGGAAGAAAAATTACATAAATTGGATATAAATTAATACCAAATTTGACTTTTATCACTCAGCTAGATAAGGAACTTAATTTGGAAGAATAAAATAATTATAGGAAATCTATTTAAGGAATTTTTATTTTTACATTTGATCCTTTTAATATAGACTATCTCATTTCGATCAAATAAGTATTGTTCATTTTAGAGATAAACATTTATCTAAGGACAGTATTTCAAATTCAAAATTGGGTTGATCTGATGGTTAAGTTCAAGATTTTCTGAAAATAATAAAATTTTATTATACAAAATATTAAATACTTTGTAGATTCTACCTTAAAAATTTGATTCTTAGAAAATTTAGCACACAACAAACATATTTCCTACACACTTTGAACAAAAGTGATGAGATGTTTGTTTGCTTATTACTGTCTTATCAATTGAGAAATTAAGTTTTCTCTTTTGAATTTTCCTATTCTTGTTTTCCCTTGATTTAGCTCAAGACAATTTGTAACCTTGTACGTTTAGTTGCTACGAACTTCCAAGAGTTATGTGTACATAATGCTCCATACCTTGTAAATTTTGTAACTTGAAGTATTGAGTTTAGCTTGCTTACATGACTTAACAATTATAAACTTTAACTATATTTGGTGAAGCAATGGATGGAGAAAGCTAAGTCTATTAAACACAAAGGAAGATATTATGGTAATGGTGAATTTTTTATTTAATAATTATAGATAGAATGGACAAAGCTCAAATTTGTGTCATATACTAGCTATTACACCTAGAGAAAAAAGAAAATACTCTTGAATTATGGGTGTACTTTGTTTATATATTGATCTTCAACCATGACATTTATATGACAAGTTATCTCATTTGAATCAAATTTAATTCATATATAACTTGTGCAGTGATTAAATGGATTATTTTCATGTGGTCACACAAATTACCTCTATTTTTATTTCCACCACTTGAAATTCAAAGCACCATACAAGAGAAATAAATATCTTCTTTCCTTTGAAATTTATCCTCTTTTTGTTTGACTACGAGTATCACATATTTTCAATGTATAATTTTTGTCAATGAGACATCAAATTGGTCATATAGATAAAATGTTCACTCACTTAGATTAGAAAACATTTAAGATGAGAGAAAATATTCATTTTGTCATCTTGATAGTTTAAATATTAGTACCGTACAATCTAAAAAAGAACAAATATTTACTAAACTAAGAGTATAAACTCATAGTAGAAGTGACAATTTCTCAGTCTTTAATAGATTATTTATATAAAAAAATCAACAACTTGATTTAAAGATGAAAAAATAGTTAGGCTTGAGTTAGAATTAACAATATCACTCTATGAAGTTTTTGCTAGGTATGGATGGAATGAAATTACATTTTTTAGTTTATTGAGGAGTAAAGATGTAGACTTGAAGTAACTCTATTAGTGATAAGTATAGTTAAACATCAAACAAATGGACAAGGAAGTTCAGATAGACAGTGGAGGTATTGCAATTGGTCTTAGACTTGGAGGAAAATATGCACTTAAAAAAATCCTAAGTATTTTAATTTAAATTAAATATCATTTTGTGCATGTGTCTTTCTTCCCACTGATATTTTAGAGATTTTGTTCTCTTTGATTCCACTATAAATGCCTTCTTTTCTAGCTCAACCAAATAATGAATTTTTTATTATTGAACTCAATGTTGGACAAAGCATTGTTGATGTTATTAAGGAATACGTTTGTGCTCCATAGAAGGGTAATAATTATTCTAGCTAGATTACATCCCGTTTTGGAATAAATGTAGATTCATTAAGGCTTAGTTACTTTGTTTGTAACTTCAATGAAGTGCTAAGTTATATTTTTATTTCTATGTTTGCATGAATTGATTCCAAATAAAGGTCATTTTGGATCCCAAATATAGTGGGTGTAAGCTCTGACATTATTGATGGATAAATAACTCCAAAGGAATTTTCTGTACAATGATATGCATAAAGATTAAATATGCTTGTATTGATAGATTCATATTCATTCCAACAAATATTTCAAGTTGAATAAAAAAACAAAAAAAATACTCAGGAACAAAATTATTGGATATAAGCAAATTGACATTATTTTGCCTTTGATTTTGTACCTATTACAATAAAATTAGTTGAAACTTCAGTTTGAAAAGGCATTAAGGGAATGCATTTATTTATAATAAAGAAGTTTCCAACTTAGCCATGACTTAATAGCTAATTAGAGGGAAGTTCTTCAAGTGATTGTTTTTAACCTCCAATGACTTTAATGAAATAGAAAGTAACATAAAACATTTCATATGATGGTTGAACTTCCATACCGTAAAAGTTAAACCTTATTTAGATATGAGGAATATTATTATTCTTAAATATCATAATTGATATTGAGTATTAATAGTGTCATTTGTCTAATCAATGTTTGATATTTTATTAACTCCTTATTATCAAAGCATGTATTTTAGAAATTATCACGTTGCTTTAGAGAAACCAGAGATTCTTCATGTACAATTATACTTTCCAATTATGATATAAAATATAAAATATTTTCTAATTTGGGATTTTTACATGAAACTTATTCTTGTTATATTTCTAATCTCCACTTGCAAATTTTTTGGTTTTAGGTCTTATTATTTCATATTTTACAAAAAATCACCATATTTTAGAACCTTGTATGGTGACCTAACATTACCTTGTTAGAGTGGACTTCTTTTATTTATTTATTTATTTATTTATTTTAAGGATATCATGATGCAATATAGTAGTTATGAAACAAGAATAAACAAATGTTTTGTTAATTGTAAGACAAGTTTGAAAATAGCTGGTCCGCTAAAGCATACTCTATTGACAAAATACCATACAAGGACAAAGATCCTCATACTCATGAAACCTTTTATCATACGCACAAACACCTTGTGTGAGTTTGTAGACGTTGCCATTACAAACTTTGTCATACTATTCACTTTGTACCTTGCTAGGTTATCACCTTGTAACTTCATTGTCATGTTGTTAATATAAACATTGAGGCCTTTGGAATAACAATTGAACTCCACAAGCCTAACAATCTTACAATTGTATATGGCCAAGTTGGTGCATTCAATCAGTATGATTCTATTGCCAAAGGACAAAAATTTGGTACTATTTGCATCAACCAAAATGCATGCATACCAAGTGTGTGGCACTTCACCAACCAATGCAACCACCAAATTTTTGAAAAATTTGCACCTTATTGCAAGGTAGAACTCTTTTCACATCACTTTTTGAAATTCTTTTTTTGTCAATACTTGATCCTTGTGGTAGCTTGTTTCAGCAATAGTGTAACTTTGACACTTTGAAAGCTTTTGCAAGAGACTGTTTTTGGTAGCATAGATCCTTGTATCAATAACTCTACAACTAAGTATAGCAATGGTGCTAAAGATGAGAGATGAGAGGAAACAATGAGAAATCCCAAGACTCATCAGTAAAACCCTTGAGACTTCCAAGTGTGGCCTACACCGTTGAGAATACATTTGTAGTCAAAGTTAGACTTATTGTTGTGGGATTGGATTGTGTCAATTCCTCCTTATTAGAGGAGAGTTTAATAACATTGTCCCAAATCCTTGTCACTTGAGAGGAAGCCCTATTTTCTAGACCAAATTCTGTTAACAGTAGGTTCTTGGATAGGAAATCTCACCATTTGGCTAGATATTTGTAGATAAATCATGGTCATCATGGCAAAAAGCTCAAAGCTAAGATAAAAGACTCATTTATAAAGTTAAAATAACTAAAAACTATGAAGTTGATTCTATCAAAGATCCAATCTGTTGAGTTGTCATTGAAATGATCATGAAGCTTTTCAAGTCCAAACAAACAATTTGTATCAATTTGAACCAAGCCATCTTCTTCCAACTCCTACACAAGCACAAACCAATAAGTTAGGCACAAATTTTTGGTGAATGTGTGGCTGAGTTATTACAAGAGATGATTGAGTAGAGAAGTATTACAATTGTATCACCATTCATAGTACATTTCTACATGAACCTTCTTAAAAAGAAGAAAAAGGTGAAATATCCCAATCCATTCCATCCTTTTGAGTACTTTATTACAAGCCCAAACTTAGCCAAGGAAGTAGAGAAATACAAGATAATGGACAAGGAGTATGTAAAATTGCCTCAGTTCACAAACTTGGAGTAGAATTACAATACAAAAAACACTCAAAAAAAATGATAGTTGCATGACCCAGAGTTCAGACCTCCAAGAAGTGGGAACAAACCACTCTAGATATTGGAGTTATCTTCAAGAAAGAGAAACAAAAAAGACAAAGGAAATGATAATAACTTGGAAAAAGAAGTCCATTTAGGATCACAAGCTATATTTGACCATGGAAAGACTGCTTTGGTAAATAACATAAGATCAAGTCATGGTAATTCCTTCACTTGTATTTTGTTGCTTGGGATGGATGACAAGGTAAAAAAGGGATCTAAATGACAAATTGAAATCATTTAAAACAAAATGAGGACATGGGTAGATCTCCAACCAATTGGAGCACATCGATGGAAAAAGACAAGGAAATATCTATTTCCAAATTAAAGAAATCATCAACAAGTACAATTGTAACCCTTAAGGAACGTCCTCCTTTTTGAGTTGAGAATAGTATCAAAGAAGGTGGCTACCATCCTTAACCTTGTCTAGGTACTAATGACAACAAGACTAAGCTATCTCAATTGAGGTATGTTGATGAAGCACAACAAATGAGCAAGAACATATTGATAAAGTGGACAATCTCAATATTGAACCACCCATAATGGCAAAAGTACTCAAGATGAAGGAAGATAATCTCACAAGAGTACAACTACAAGACAAGATGGGAGGTGTAAAAATGGCCAATAATATGGTCGTAGCTCATGTGGAGGAGAGAATAGATAAAGAGGACCAGCCTATGAGACCAAGACCAACAAAAAATGTGCAAAAAAAGAACAATAGTAATATTAAAGACATCCTACACCATTTGAAGTGCAAAGGTAATTCACTCTCAAAGTAATGGTAGTCTATATTGTAAACATGGTGGCATGAATGATAGAGTCCTTAGAGGAATTTATGCCATTTTAACAAAAGCTTGACTCTACCATCCAGGACTTGACAATGCTTGTACAACACTTGTATAAAAACAACACCTATATAAGCTTCCTCAAATGAATGCAAAGATAAGGCACTCATTCATAGTGATTTAAACAAAGCTCAAAGAAGCTAAAAGAAGAGGTAAAAAAATCCTAGGAGAAAGATAGGATCTTGAAGAAGTTTCAAAAGGAAGTACTAGCACAACATGAGAAAAACAAGGTAGTTTTATGATGTCTAAAGCAAAAATCAATGGCCTCAATGGGAAAGTTTCCAAACAATGAACCTAGCACAAAGATAAACTACAACACAAGAGGAGTAAGTAGCAGCACTACGACAAGAGTTGGATGATACACATACTAAGACTATTGTCATAGAATCCCACTACAAAAACTACATACCTTTGTATGTAGAAGCTCATTACAAGCCTGAAGCATCAACAAGAGAAGGAAGAAAAGCTAAAAGCAAAGGTTCATGACAAGGTAATGAAGGAACTCCAAAGCACCTAAATGAACTTAGAGAACAAGCAAATGAGGTTACTCATGATGATAAGACATATGGTGACACACTTCCTTCAACAACTAGAGCAAAAAGCCAATAAACACCCACAATGAATAAAGATGCAGGACATCAGGATGTAGATCAATGCATTGGACACAAAGATCTACATGAATGAAGAACTAAAAGTATTTTTGATCAAGCTTCAAGGCCATACCAACTCCAAGTGCCAAGACATTTTGACTAGTTTTCTCAAGGAAGTTGGTTATTAGAAGGATCTTGTAAAACTCATTCAGTTCTATAAAAAATAAGAGACTTGGTCACAAGAGCCACCTGATATTGTACAAATGAGAAACAACCTCATACAAGATAATCATCAATAGAGTTTATACAATACAAACATTTGTCAACTTAGAAGAGAACCACTACAATGAATCTTGTAGTTAAGATAAGATGGATCTTGTGGTCATGGCTCAAGGTACTTTGTACTTCTACAAACTTCATAGAACTTGGTTAGAATACAATCTTTTGTTGACATCTACAAGAAAAATTAGAAGTAAAGTCAAAAGGCTAAGGTGTCTATTCTCTGTGGGCCGTACCTACTTAAGATTATATCAAGATAGGATAAATATAGGATTAGTGAGGTGTAAGTGTAATTAGAAGATCTCTAGTACATTGTAGTCGCTAGATTGCTTTAGTAGCTAAGTAGGCAATGTATAAAAGGCTTTGGCTTGGTGGTAATTGCATTCATATGGTGCATCCTTCTTTTATAGGAAAGGAAGTTTATATCATGATATATGTGAGTTGTGTATGTGTGTTTATCTATGCTTTGTATGAATGGATAATTGCATGCTTAATTGAGTAGATGTGAGGAATAGTGAGAGAAAAAGCACTTGAGTGGGTGGAACCATTTGTGTGGGACTAGAGTATTTATCTTTAGGAGTTCTAAAGAAGTCAAGAACAATCTAGTGATAAGCTACCAAAAGTCTTTGGTATAATAAAATGAGATCAAAAGATGAAGCAACATGATCTATCTTGGACTCTTGCAAAGTCATGCCTTTAGGAAGGGCAGAACAGTACTTCATAATTTTATTAATTCAAGGTGATTGGATCCTTGGAGGATATTACTTCCTCTTTGTGCATGCGTTCTTGGATACTGCTTGTAGAACACCATAGTACTCATGTACTCATACAACCTCAACTTTGGTGAACAAGAATCTCAATATACAAGATGAAAAATATGAACAAGAATCTCAATATACATGAGTGTTGCAATGATATCAATCCAAAATCCAGTTATACCCAAGGAAGACAAGGAAATGTCAAGGCAAAGTGAGATTTGTTATGAATGAACTATCACCTTCAAGATAAACTGGATTGGACTTATAGTGAGCCTGATTTCTTTTTATTCATATTTTTGTAGTGTGATAGGTGTGGTGACACTACACTCTTTTGGGGCTGAATTTACCCAAAAGGTTAAATAAAAATGAGTAGATAGTTGTTTTAGTGACACTTTTATCTCATTTTTAGTCACATCCAATTTGTATTCTCATAAGATTGACCAGTTTTTACCAAGTTATTACATACTTGAATGACAATTTGTCATTACATCTTGAATAGCTTTCATATTTCTTTTCTAGTGAGTTGTATTCAAAATTTATTTACACTTGATACAAAACAATCATAAATGCTAAACTCAACATAAATGAAAATTTATGAACCAAACTAAACATATGCATTTGTACTAAATCATTATAGTATATTAATATTACACAATCACTTTTTACTCTTCAATGATATACTCATCATGTATTTGGGTATTGGATTTTTAGAGTGCATCTTTCTACTCTTTAATGATATCCTTGTCATGTATTTGGGTATTGAACTCTTAGAGTGAATCTTGAGCAAGTTTAGGTGACAAGAGGGTTTATATATAGTATTATGAAGTGTGTATCCTTTCTATTGAAAATTTCATTTCCCTTATTGAAGAAGGTTATAATCAAATCCAACCAAACCTGTCCAAAGATTCACATATTTTATATGGGAATTTATGTAGGGGAATAAAATTTTGAAGTGATTAAAATAGGGAAACAATATGAAAGTATTTATATATTGGAGAAAGAATTAAATTTTCTAGCAATGCATGTTTCCTTGCCATCTCCATCCCCATACGGTGCACTTCTTCTAATCCACGTTAATGTGGCTCCTTCCATGTCTTTGGGTTCTTGTCATGCATTTTCTCAAAACATCTGTCCCTAGATTTACATCCATATTTGCACATCAAATCTATATTAATGCCCACTTGTCCATATATTTGGCCTCTTGTCATGCATTTCTTTGCTATCTCCATCCTTGCACTTGCTTTGATCCACAATAGTACCTATTCTTCTATATCATTGGCATATTCTAGCTCATTTCCTTACCATCTCCATCCCCTACACCTTCTCTGATCCACTTCAATGCCTGCAATTCCACACCTCTAGCTTCTTGTCATGCATTTTCTTGTCATTTCAAGTGCTTTAGCTTTTTTCTTCATGGAACTTGCAGCTATGTTTAACATGGCTATCTATAGAAGCAAGGGATGCACTATCAAGATGATAGATTGAGATCTCATTACCATATGTGTTCAAGAAAAGAAAACCAGACAACATTTTTGTTGCTTGTCCATAAAGTCAGAGGGATTAGGATCTTGATGCATGCTAATTCCAAATTTCTATCAACCGCCAAAAAGATGAAATCTTTCATATTGTCAAACATGCTACCCATGATCATGTGTGTCTATGCCACATAGAGAAATTTTGAGTAAGATGCTCGACATTGAGAAGTCGTGTGGAACCGCTTATATAGGATATTTGTGGTCTTTGCCTTGGCAACTTTGTGAATAGTGCACACATGGAAATTGACACTAAATATTCATATATGAAAGCTTGGAGAAGCCATGATGTTTTTTAAAAGCATATTGTTGTAGATAATGAGCTCAATTTTAGAGGATTGTCTTCCTTCTTGACACTTTGAAAGCAACTCATCCAAGCATTTAGATTGACTTTGTTTTGGATGTTGAAGGCCATTTTCATTATGCATTCATTTGCATGGAGGTATGGCAAAATGTTGCAAGGTATTTCCATCTAATTTAAAAAATAGATGCTACCCACTCAAAGTCAACCTACAAGGGTGTATATCTTGAATGTATCAAAATTGATGGAGAAAGGAGAATCATGCCTATTGCTTTTGGGATTACACTTGTGGAAAACTCTAAAAATGGAACTGGTTTGTAGGCAATTGATGCTCTTAGCTCCATTTATGAATTTGGGTGATGTAACCATTTCAATGATTGGAACAAGGTACTATGCTACTTCTAGCTTTGGATAATAATAATTTGAGATGCAAATGTATGACATTAATCATCTTTATTAATCTCTAGGGTATTGCTGATGGTTTGTGAGTAGAGATTCCTCTATCTCAACACAATGCTTGTGTCTAACGTATCAAAAAAGAATGTCAATATTCAATTTTAAGACAAAACTTGGTAGGAAGGTTTGGACAATAGAAAATGCATTAACTTCAGATAAATTTCATGAAGTGATGAGGGATATCATAGAAATGCATGAGGATATTGCAGCTTATCTTGCAAAAAACCTTGTTGACAAATAGACATTGGCCATGTAGCAACATCTTGGTTTGGCCATTTGACATCAAATACTTAGATGTATTTGACTTTAACTCATAGATTTTGGATGAGCATGATTTGTTTGAAGCAATCATTCATGTATTATGGAAATTTGGATCTATATACTTTGACCAAAAATCCTTATATGTGGATGCAATAGGCCCAATTCCAAATCAAGTTCAAAGTAATGTGCAGGCCACCATGGCTATAGTGCAAACCTATGAAAGTTACTAGTTAGATGAGTTTATCTTCAAGGTTTGTAGTGAGGTAATGGATATATTCATGTCATGAACCTTGAGGAGAGAACTTGTCCTTACTTTATATTGCTCGTAACTTATTTCAGCAATACCAATCACTATGTATCCATACTTATGGGCTAATTCTCAAAATTTGCCAATAACCATATGCTTGTGTCCACAACTTGTACCTTATTGAACAAATTTTAAGGTATATGATAAATCAAGTCTAATCCATGTGAGGTAGATGGGAGTCCCCTTCTGCAAACAACCATTCAATAGGTAGCGGGCCATAGAAGGTTTGTCTTCATAGCCAAGGAGAAAACAACCTAGAAGGCCAGATCCATTGTGGAAAATATGGCAAAGCATATCACAATATGAGGATATGTGCCACATATGAACACTTAAACAGTAAAATTTAATAGAATGAGACTTACACAACAATTGTTTGGAATATTCAGAAGCAATACTTTCAAAATATACTACTAAAAAATGAATTTTTTTCTTATTCATAATTATTTTTCATTTTTGTTTCCCTAAATGTAAATTCCACTATTAATATGGAGTACAAGATCCAAATTAATCATTAGCAACAAGTGTATTTTTTGTTGTTTCTTCTTATTGACTTGAAAGCAAGAGAATATATGCCAATTTGTCTATAATTCTGAATTGGAGTAATGGATACTTCCTATAGATATATGCAAATAAGTGTTATGTGCATTATTCTTTATAGTAATTTGTGGATACCAATGGATGGGGCTTGGATGGGGTTTGGATCTTTTTGAAAAAACCCCTAAATAAGGGGGTACGGGTTTTAGAAATAAAGATATGAAGCTTATTTTTTTAACTCTATTTATGAAGTTTTTTAGAAGTCCTTGTGGGGTGGTTTGTAGGAAATACTGAAGAATGCTGTTGTGTAGGAAAAGAAAAGGATGGGAAGACCCCATCAAGCCGTACAAGGGAGAGATAAAAAAGGTAATATGGGGACTAAGCCCCAATAGAGTCTATATGAGAAATCTGCCCTACCGCACCTAAAATATCCGAGCTATGCAAGTTGTACCGTCTACACACAACTGGAGCATCCAAAGAAACATCACCTAATGTGATTGCTCTCCTATGGATTGCACCAACCACTGCCCTATGTAGAGCAATGGACACATGCTGTCTAAAATATGCTACAAAGTATGAGAGTGAGAGTGGTACCCCAACGCCTAACATGATAGGCTCTCACACACTCCCTTACAAATGTGTCAAATGCCGCATCTATCACTCCATATAACTCCAAGGCTAGAGGAACAAAGAGGTGACCCCGCTGCATGCTCCTATACTTGGAGACCTTACAACCTGCTGCTGCACTCGCCGCCTATCTAGGGGGATAGGTAATCACTCCCTCCAAAACTGTATCCCGTGTAGGGTCCGTAACCATGACATCTGCTACTATCAACTTATCATCTTGGGCCAATTATAACTCTACCCTGACATGTGTCATTTGCAAAGCATATGAACGCTCTCTCCAAGCTAAGTATCCACTCTCTTGTGCCATAGCAAACACTATGTCCCTAATGGCATTATGGGTAGCTATCCTTTGCCCTTCAAAAGGACATTGTGTCATGTGGACCGTTGTTGCATCTAGTGTAGAACAACACTTAGAAGTGAGCAATGAAGATGCAGATTGGTGGACCAAACCTAGGTGAAACTTCATTGCTATAGAGAAAGTAGCTGGTGCAAGTCGGAATGCCCTAATGCACGGTAGAGCTAGGATCCAAGAGCCTACATCCTTGCCGGACCAAGAGCAAAGATGTGCTCTAGTAGCATGAGGAATGGACGAGTCAACTAAGAGAGAATGCAACATATGCTCACATTATCACTCCATCAAGGAAGACTATAAACCTCTAGTCCAATCTGACAATAGTGAAGAAAAAGGTGGAAAATCCTCTCTTGCTTGTGGGGATAGACTATCTCTTGTCTGACAAAATAACACTTGGAGAGAAAAGGATCCTCCCTCCCACATAACTCTCCAAAACCGGCCTATCAACAACTACAAATGAGGAGAAAGTAGGGGTACTGAGAAAGCCCAACTACCCAAAAATGCTATAGGTGTTGTCTCCTCCATAGATAGCAAGCCAAATCCACCACATGAGATTGGCAGAGCCATTTTTTTACGTGCCTAATCCAACGTCACACACTCAAAAGTCCTGGTCCAATAATATCACCAAAGACTCCAATAATCCTCCTATCAAATGCTCTCAAACATGATAGGAAGGACGGCGAGGGAGGAACTGTATGGATGAGGTAGGATGGTTGACAAGCAATACTGAAGGAGAGTATACCAAATGCTACTTACGGATCTCCTAGTAATGGAAGGTCATCCACATAGAGAACATCCTCTACAAGGGCAACGTCTAAGAGGCATATGACAAAATCCTCCAATCCTATTGGCACTCCAAGAACATGAAGTTCATTTGTGGATGTGATACAACAATCTAAAAGCTTAAGGTGGGAAGAGGTACCTAAAGGGGACCATGCTCTACACTTTGACACCTTGACTCTCAAGCCTACTAGATGTAGCTTCGTAGTCAAGTAGTCAAAGGCCTGCATAATCTGATCTATAGGGCCTACGATGTGTGTATCATCTACCAAGGAGGGAAATACACAACCTGTCATGGCCAAAGTAATAGATAGGAGAGCTCTAAAGTGAGCCATGGAAAATAAGGGTCTCCCCAAATGATCTCCTTGACATGTACCAATAGCTGACTCTAAGACAATGACTCCCTCTTGTGAACCACCATGCTGGTAGTAAAAGGAAGCATGAGAGCCATAAAAGGGCTACACAAAAGGAATGAGACTCACCAAGGATCCACCAGCCTCCCTAAGCTCTCTAAAGATGGGTGCTTGTGAGACGCTATTAAAAGCATTCTCCACATCCACTTGTAGGACGACCCACTTTGGATGGATATCTAGGAGTGCTCTAATGCCTAGAGATATAGCCTCACATCCTCTAGGTGTAGCTACTCCAAAATGATGTGGAATGTGGCGCTATCAAAAGTGAGAATGATGTTGAAGGATAATGGTATGACTGACCAAATGCAAAAAGATATCTCTAATAGCAATCGGTCTAATGCCTCTCGTGTCCTTCTCCATTGCAAGAAGTTGACTAAAACCTAACACTCGACTAACAAACATGAGAATGTCTCCTCTCGCTATTGCTAGCCACCTAAAACGACTTGGTAAAACCACAAGAAGGATCATCTGCCTAGAAGCAATCTCTAAGGTGCTCATAAACCATCCCTGACAAGCCTCCTAAGGAAAGACGAGGGGCAGTGCACAATGCTTGTGCAAATAGCAACCTATCAAGACATAAAGGCTGCTCAGGCTGATAATCTAAGACCTCTAGTGGTAGTCCCTCTATTGGTAGTCCCTCTATTGGTATAGGATGTAGTGAGCGTAGGGAAGAGATAGTCTCATCAGTAGGACTTGGCATAGACAAAGGGTGTAGCGCTTGTGCTGCTCTACTAAACTCTCCAGCCTAACCCAATGTCCTACACCGTCATAATCGAGTGGACTTTGTGGTATCTTGTGGCAATGCCTGTCTCCTAAATCATGTAGCCCTAACATATTCCTCCTGAAGGGCCGCCCAATCCACCACTCAAAATTGACGGAATCTTCTAGCCACCTCTCAATGCCCCGCACGTCCCCCTCTAGCATAACAAAGCACCATCAAGTGAGTAAGAGGAATACAAACCATGCTAACTCGTCCAATGAATCATGTGCCAAACGATCAAGTGGTAGGCAAAAAGCCTGTCTAGCCTCATCATGGAGTGTGCAAGGTAACCTATATATAGTTATGGACATGGAAAACTAGTCTCAAATAACCACAAAATACAACCCAATTGAGAAACTAACCACTCTCACGACATCGCTGGAACAATCAATGAAGGGATAAAAGAAGCATGCATAATAAAGGATATGAAGTGTACACCTCAATAAACCATAGATCATTAATTGTAAGAGGGTTATTAATGAGTTGTCAGATTTGAATTTTATTCTAGCGGGGTCTAGAGGGAGTCTTTGGGAGAGAATCCAAAGAAAGGTGCCGGGTGGTGCGAGCTCTTCATTTCGGAGAGGGAGGTGCTGCTGGGTACCGGTCGGTGCTGGTGGATGCCCATCGATGCTCATCCTCCATATCCATAGTTGAGCAGTTCATTTTTATTAAATGAATGCCAATTTACGCTAATCGATGAGTTACAAAGTTCACTAAAAATATTATGAACTTTTATATTTTCCCCGTATATATCTATCTATGAAATCCATTTCTGAACCTCCCTATTGTCCATGATGATTGGCTCCTCGTATCCGTAACCACCCCCCAATATCCCAAAAGTATTCTTGATTCAACTATATATATTATAGAGGAGAGATGGGATCCGTGGTTAAAAGCACAAGACAGAGTGGACTTAGAGAAAACATCGGATTAATGAAGGACAATCAATCAAGCCTCAATTTGGACTCAATTTTGAATAAATTCTGTCTTATCAAGAGAGGGTCTACCCATACCTCGACGGAAGATGGGGTGTACAAGAAAGCCTAAGGATTACCATGGGCTCCGTTTCTAATCTGAGTTTGATTCCTCTGCGTTAATGGAAGCTGAGTCTAGCATAAGGGGAATGAAGTCCACAGTCAACAAAAATTAGAGTGAAGTAGGTATGCACCTATAAATGAATAAAAATAATTAATGTTATTCTAGAGGGCAGACTAATATCAGAAAGAGTTTGGCAGAAATGATCACTAAACTAGAGTAGAGGGAGTCGATGGAATGGGAAAGCCTAAATCTTTAGACTTTTAATCCACCGGACTTAATAGTATCAAGAATGAGGAAAAGAAGAAGAATAATATCAATGTTACCACAGTTTGTTTTACCTTTTGTTAATGTATTTCTTAGATCAAGACGTTCCTCATATGAATATGTTTAGAATTTTGTGAGATTGATCAAAGTTAATATTTTAACCGACCATACAAATCAGAAGAAATATATCTTTGGTTATACTATTCTTTACAAAAATATTTCTTTAGTAAAATTTCAGAATTTGACAAGGGTCATGCGTAGCATGGGCATCCCTCTATAGTGAGATCTATTCCAGGAAAAACGAGACTGAAAAATTTGCCCACTTAGCAAGCCTAAGTATTCAAATCAATCCAGCTCCCAAGTGAATCCTTCCATTGTCGCCCACGAGGCCAAGTAACAAGACGGTAAGATAAGAACAGCTCTGAATTACTATTCTTTTATTTTCACCCATTTACCCTTGTGAGACTGCGATCCCACCTTTAGAGAACGAATATTCGCACCAAATGGTTGGTATGAAAAGGGAAGCAAAGAAGATCGCGTAGGATGGATAGGATGCTTGGTACGGTAGATAGTGCTTAGTATGTTTAGCTACAAATGGAAGATGGCAAATGTAACCTGCTTCAATGAGGAGAAGTATGTGAAGCTACAAATTGAACATGCAAAGCTACAAATTGAACATACAAATGGAAGATGGCAAATGTAACCTTTGTTAATAAGTGGTAAGCTCCTCTTGGTTCTCGAGGGTAACCCTTAGATGAGATATGAGTAAATATTTTCCAACCATACTAAGTAAAATCATCGGTTACAAGAGTAGTTGGTACTTTGTGTACAGGGTGTGGTGTAGGGCCTTATTAGTGAAGAATTAAACTGACATGTTTGTCATATTTACAATCGTTTAGGAATAATACCTTTTTCTGCATTGAGGAAAACATTGGAGGATCTCTTACAATCACAAGTTAGAGGATTACTTGGTACTTGCTCGAAAGAATGTCATGTAGGCCTTATCGATCAAATATTGGCTTATTATTATACAGAGAAACGAGGACAGATGGGAAGTTCATCATCCGGGGATCCAGAGCACCGTATGTAACACATCTGGTCGAATTAACGCATTAACTAGAGATTAGATATGGACTTATACAATAATCATCGTGGGAAGGCGACCACATAGAACCGAAGAAAGATGGGAAGATCCCATCAAGTCTTAGAAGGGACAAGCAAAAGAAGCAGAAAGGAGCTAGGTCCAAATAGTATAGATATGAAAAATCTGCCCTATTGCACCTAAGATATCCGAGTTATGCAACCCGAAAAGTTTACAAACTACTAGAGTATCCAAAGAAATATCACCTAGAGTGATTATTCTCACATCACCTGGGTTGTACCAGCCAATGCTCTCAATAAAGCAATGGACATAAATTATCTAAAGCATGAGAGTGATACCCTTTGACATTTAATATAACAAGCTCTAGTGCACTCTTTGACTTGTGCACTAGTGTCTAAAGTTCTGTCCATTGATCCATTTAACTCCAAGACTAGAAGAACAAAAAGATGACCTTGTTATATCCCCTATAACTAATTGGAGATCTTGCATGCTATTGCTCCACTCATCACCCATCCAAGAAGATGTGTAATCAGTGCTTCCAAAATTACATTGAGCATTGCTCCACTCATCACCCATCCAAGAAGATGGGTAATCAGTGCTTCCAAAATTACATTGAGCGTAAGGTCTACAACCACAATATCAGCCAATGTCACATGATAATCAACCGAATATATACAATCATATACTCGGTTGATGGTATATACAATCATATACCATCAACCGAATATACATATGAAAAATTTGTCAGAGAGGCTATATGGGCATCGCATATTAACATTCTAGGTTGGTATATAAGAGGAACATTAGGTTTATGACTATAAAATAATTGCATTAATATTAAAGCATATCACCATGTTTAGTTGTGTATGTGTGCGATTCCGTTATAATTTTATTACATAAATAAATAAGAATAATAAAATTCTTCTTTATTTATGTAATAAAATTATAACGGAAAAAATAATTTTTATTAAATGATTTATAATTAAAATTTATGAATGTAAAAGATTAATTAGAACATTTAAAATACAATTTATATGATTAGAATCAAAATTATAAATAATATAAATATTTGTATATTAAAATTTTATTATATTAATAAACTTGTTAAATTATTTAAATACATATATTTATTTATTTTATAAAAAGTTAATTATATATTAACCAAAGTTTAATTTATATTAGATAATAAAAAATATATTAGCACACTATATTTGAATTGGATTTATTATATTAATATAATTATTCTATTTTCAAAACGTTACGGAGTTTTGTCACCGAGTAAGCCGCCAAAGT
Source organism: Lunularia cruciata (assembly GCA_948567375.1). Taxonomy (NCBI): domain Eukaryota; kingdom Viridiplantae; phylum Streptophyta; class Marchantiopsida; order Lunulariales; family Lunulariaceae; genus Lunularia; species Lunularia cruciata. Next base: position 37,704,507 of record OX419755.1, on the reverse strand, counting down.
TGAATTAACCGGGAACCGGATAGCGGTACTGGATTACGGGACTCCACAACTATCCAGTGAACTTTAAAATGATCATCTTTACAAAAAACTTCATGGAAAACTGAGACATGCCCAATTATGAATCACGAAATCTTTTCTGAATCATACTTTACCATTCTAGTTGGCCATTATGTAAAAGAAGATGTGCTTGTGGGAAGAACACGGTAGTAGAGGGCATATATGTAAACACCTCGAAATTTGATGTGAAATGAGTTCACATTGAAATTGGTGTAAATTCTGAATAAACCTAACTTGACAACTTGCTTCTGACGCTCCCCATGATTTCGGATTTTGTCCACTCGCAATACTGGCAATGAGTAAGTTTCAAATCAAATTTTGAATGACATGCACAGCATGCACTTAAAATATGACGATGTTTTCGGGGAAATACGAAGTCGTTGTATTCTCTGATAGTGCCGAGGTTTTCAGCTTTATTGGCGCACTGTAGCATTATTATTTTGAACTGGTTTGCAGGACTACTCGCACTTGTGTGCGCTTTCGAGTCAGAGCCACGAACCGCAATTGCATTGACCTCTTTCTTTACGAGCTTCGGTGGTACCGCATTCTCATTCGACGAGTTAGTTCTTTCATTGACCTTTCGTACTGAACAACCAAGGATCTGTGCCGCGATTAGAAACTATTGAACAGCACCTGACCGTTTGTCAAGGCAACGTAGTATGCTCTAGAGCAACGAGAGGAAGAGCATATCCAATGAGATGGCCTCGGAATCAAGAATATCCCGAAGGAGACTTCAGTAGTATGAAAAGAAGATTCCCCAACAGGAGGACGTCGCTGAAAAGGGCACCTACGTCCGGCCTGTCGTCGCATGTATTTGAGCATGCAACCACCCAGCCGCGACGAAACGTGGTATGAGGCATTCCGCGACGAATTACCGGAAACTAATTAGGGCGATTAGGGGATCGCTTGACTTGGCGCCGATGGTGGGGGGCGGGGTCGGGGGGATTGGGGCGGTTTGGTGGTGCACTGCGGAGCGTACGCTGCCTGCGGCTGCGACTAGTGTACAGGAGGAGGAAGCTTGGTTCGTCTCTCTGGTAGAGGGGAGAAGAGAGGGGAGGATTCCTTTATTGACCGCGACCGAGGATTGAAGCGGAGGAGAAACGCGAGGAGAAATTGACAGGGGCTTATTAATTGGGTGTCGGTTGGGGTCGATCGAATAAACAAAGAGCAGCCAGGGATGGTAAGGAAGATGGCAAAGGGTTGGAGATCTGAGCGATGGGGGATGTGAGGAGTACCGTATTAAGAGGAGAGGAGAGGTGAGGTGAGTTTTGAAAAAGAAGGAGAGAGAGAGAGAGAGAGAGAGAGAGAGAGAGAGAGAGAGAGAGAGAGAGAGAGAGAAAGTGATCGGTAGAGATGGAAATCCCACCGAGTGTGATGGCTATGTGGAGCGATTCCCCCCTGTTGTGGGAGTCGATGGGACTATTCATCGTGGTGTATTTGTTCGGATTCATCGTGGTGTTTAGGAACTGGAAGGGCAGACCGAGGTACGATGCAGCGAGTTGCGGCATATCCCTCGTGCACGGAACTCTGGTTGCTGTACTGGCGAGCCAAGACATTTTCACCACGGAGTGGAAGCTCGATGCGCCAAATAGTGTCTTGCAAAACAAGATCATGGAGTATAGCATGGCATACTTCATTGTGGATTTGATGAATTATATGTACGCCGCCCCGGATGACTATCTATTCATCGGACACCATATTGCCACTTTCACTTACATGTTCTCTTGCCGGTACGTCACGGGGCATGGGGCTACCTCCGTAATGTGTCTCATAGCCGCGGGTGAGGCAACCAGTCCTGTGCAGAATATCTGGACTCTGGCAAGAATGGCACGGACGGAGTCTCCTCTGGCGAAACGAGTCTACACCTCGTTGTCTCCCTTCTTCACCTTCTACTTCACTCTAGTGCGGGGAATTTTCGGGCCATATCTGATATATGAGCTTGGAAAATTTTACTTGCCCGGGATGGCTGATGCGGTGGTACCCAGGTGGTTGGCCTACTGTTGGATGTTCAAGATTTCATTTGCTATCTTTGGGAGCATGATTTGGGTATACAAACTATGGGTAGGGTTGATAAAATTCTACAGCAGCAAAGATAAGAAGCGACTGGAAGAAGATATGAAGAAAGTGACGTAAATCTCGAAATTTCTTCTCCACTTATCTTAGATCAGCGACACTCTACCGGAGGATATCTATCGACAAGTCGTGTCTTCGTTCGTCTTTCGGAATTGATTCTGACATTCAATTTGGTACCACATGTGCGATTCCAACGCAGTGGTACGAACATTCACTTGGACCTCGCTAGAAGATGTTTCGCTAGGGTTCGTATGTTCGGGAAGAGCACTTGTCTCATTTCCACTGTTGGACGTTTTGTGTACATTTCTGTAGTGTCCCTCCTGGTGCCTGTTTGCCGGCTAGGTTCCGTCTTAAGAAAAGGGAGGTTGCTTATGAGGATTGCCAAAGTATTAAGTGGAGACCTCACTGTCCGTGATGTCAATGGCCTCCCTGGGGCCGCAGGAGGTGGACTTCAAGACTGAGAGGGCACTTTCACCGATTGGTTAGCATTATTGTACAAACAGGCCTAGATCGTTTGCTGGCCCTGCTCAGTTGGAAATTTCGTGAAAGAGAATTGTCAAATTCTTGGAGCTCCAGTGGTTATTTGTCAAGTGTCATGCAAGTCAGTGACCTCTGGGTTTGTATTTCTTTGTTGCAATGACCATATCTTGAAGAATGTGCGAATGCTGAGTAGGTATGGTGCTTTCGACCACTATGATGGCTGCGTTTGACCATTTTTTGGAGTCCGTCGATGGAGATCAGAACTTGTATTCACGACCTTTGAAGATGTGGGATGATTTTCAACTCATCTCGTGATGGCCTTTAACCATGGGATCTCTGGAGATGGTCATTGTTGTCACGTCAAGCAGTTTTGGTAGATAGGTGTACTTCAGATCACTAACGAAGCTTAGTTGCTGAGCCGCTTGGAGAGCAACTTCTCTTAAGTCTAAACCATGCCCTCTTGCCAGATCTGTTTCTTATTTTTCTCACTCCGGCCCATCGCAGACACGCTGCTTGTACAGTCAAGGAAGTCTTGGAGACTCGCCACACTTCTTAACTTTGAAGGATAAACGCTGGCAGTGAGGTTGTCAGTTCAGCGAAAGCTTCGTCTTCTGCTGTTGGGATTGCCGATTCTCAAGGGATGTCTGTGTAATATATGACCAGATTTTCATAACTCGCATGCAGTCCGAACAGCTGGCCATTTTGGTTGTCGAATGAGTATTTTCCTCCACACGATTTGACCGTGGAAGAGACTGGGAAAGGAGTGTTCAGGTCAGTACCATAGTACGTTGACAAGCCATTGTATTTCTTACAGGCCAACTTTTAGCTGCATACCTTCTCGTTTCTCCTCTTTAGAGAGATCACCCTGCAAGAGATCATCCATGTACGGAAGAAAGCGATGGCGTGTGCCCTTAGAACGTTCTTCTGTTGACTATGTAAAGGTCCAGATGGGACAACCAATAGCTTCTCAATAAATTCTACGAATATCTGTTTGTCGTGAATGTGACTAATGCATGCCTGACAAGAAGAAGCTGCGCGTAGAGTCGTGTACTGTGGGGTTTGCAGAGGATACACATTTCACACACAACTTCTCATGATTCACGTCGGGCTTAAGCAATATTGGTGTGCAGACGATCAGATTCGAATTATCCCGACATTTTGCTTGAATCTCCTTTTGAATATTCATGAGACCTCTCAACGATCATTTGTGATTCCCAAAAGGAGCACATGTGAATTAACAATTTACAGCCAGTCCTTCGAAAACTGTTAATCCTCAACAGGGAATCCGCATTTGCTCGGCGGCCGGCCATGTAGGGATAGTACAGCGGGAAGAAGATTGCAATAATGCGATGACCCTGTATTTACCGGAGTTCCTGGATAAACACGAGGAACGAATCATGCTCGGAAAGAGAGCGATCTAATCTATGGGTATGCTCAAGAGGAACATGGGCGCACGTTCCTCGAAGAAGATGAAAGAAGGCTTCGACGGCCTTCTTACATAGGTGGGACAAATTGTAGAACTTGAGCTGTGCTTTCTGAGTAATAATCTCTGGAAGAAAAGAAACACTAGCACTTTCCTCTCAAAGCCTCCACCACAGCATCCTTCAATTGGCCATTTGTCGAACAAACTCGATGTGACATGAGATCGAACGCACTTCCTGACCTGATAGGTACGACCAGAACCTCTCGAAATTAGACTTCACGTCTGCGGAAAGATCAGGAATAACTCAGATTTGCAGTAGAATAAGACCAGATTTAGTCCCTGAAGTACTAACTTCAAAAGTACTAGCAAAGCATATTGAAAGCTTACGGATCAAAGACTTGTCCGCCTGCCTCGTTGACAATAACGGCTCCAGCGGCAACATCCCTGGATCGACAAAATTTATCTCGTGAGAAGACACGCCACTCTAAGAAGAATTGCACGCATGTCAAACTGTTGAGCATGTCATTCTGTTTTTGACTTACCAAGGACCGCCAAAGCCGATCTCATAAAATCCGTCTAGTCTCCCGGAGGCGACTCCGCATAAATTCATAGCACAGGATCCGGTCATGCGAAGAGATCGTACCTGATCAATCAGACGTGTGATCAGATAACTATGCGAGAATGGCTCTACAGTACTGTACATGTTCCTGGTAATCTCACGGAAGGATGAGTACCTTGAAAAGCAATGCCTTAATCCTGTTCATTTGTGCATCGACTGTTTCCGCATCCCGCGCTGTTCCAACCTGCCATACAGTGATACGTCCATGTTGATCATTGCGGCACTAACAGATAGCCATAGCTTATCTTCTTCAGCCTGAGGAATGCTGCATGGGATACGGGTAATATGGTAGGGGTGTACTGCTTTATGTCCTTTACAGTTGTTCCATGGGATACGGCGTACATTCCATCAAATCCATGAATTCCAAACTACGGTGAACTGGAGTGAAAATCAGTGAGCAGCTTTGTCCTGACTGACGTATTACAAGGCTGAAATGTGTGTGACATACTTCGGTAGCGAGCAGGGCATTCCCGAGATCTGTCTGGTCGGAGGCTGCACCAAAAGACGTGGTCAAGGCTTATTGAGAACGACCTCAAGATAAAGATCACTCAGAGATGTGAGTGGGGTCCGAAATGGGGTAACAAAACGAGCAGAGCAGAGAAGGAAGGACCGAAGGACTGCCAGAATTCCACTACCGAACACATACCACCGTAGCACAAATAAAAAAGAGGTACTTACCGCGAATGGGCTGCCCGTTCAGAAAGGCTCCACCTCCTTTTGTAGCAGTGTATAACTGAAAGATAATGTAATGTTTAGACTCGATGGAAGACAGTTGGACATTTTCGAGTCAGGGATGTAGGGGACTGATGACTTTATACTGAGTTTATACCAATGACTTAAATTGATACCTCGTCGAGAATTGGGTTGTAGACGACCCCGACGACAGGGACTTTTCCGATCGTCAGTCCGATCGATACGCAGACGAAAGGAAAGCTGCAAAACAATGGCATTAACACTGAAGGAAGATTATCTGCTCGGGGTGAATCCTTCTGTGCTTTACAACCTCTGCATCGGTATACGATTCTTATATTCCCCCGAGTCTAATGCCCTGCTGCCGTCAAATTGTCAAGAGGCAAACGAAACGAAAGATGATCGGAAGCAAACCTGTGCACAAAATTGGTGGTCCCATCCAACGGATCCACGATCCAAGTCGGTTCATCTGTTACAGGGTTTATGCTTCCATTCACTGACGATTCCTCTTCTCCGAGGAGCTGCACGTGACGACTACCGTAGTTAGCAGCACAGAGAAGTTTAAATCCTTTACATACTTATAAGGAAATGATCAGCACTGGTCTTACCTTGTGTGATGGGAATGCCTTAGATAAACGATCAAAGATCATCTTCTCACAAGCTTTATCTGTTTCTGTAACTAGATCGACCTGCACGATCAATACACGACAAGTTAATGAAACTGGATTTGGATACTATCAAGAGAACGGACATTACAGAGAAATTCTGCTCTGCATCTTATCTACATCCAAGTTGTCCTTTTTAATCGACTTGAGTAATTCACCTTCCCCTTGTGTTCCACTGTCTTATGTTGATAAAAACTGGTTTGAATCAACTGCAAAATAGGAAACAGAATTTATTAAGGCACTGAGATACTTCACGGACTGTTGCACGTACATATTTGACCAACTATTGAAAAATACTGAATCACATTCGATACAGCGAAATTCACTGAGGCCAAGCTCTTCACGAAAATGAGATCCTATATCTTAGATCAAGGAAATAAGATTGAACACCTTTCCAGCCATGATCGCTGCTTCTTCTGCAACTGTAACATACTTGTTCAACATTTCTGCCAAAACCACTTAAACCTCTGAGCGATTGCAGACATACAGCGTATCAACGAAATCTCATTCTCTGAACAACCATACGCCTGTGAATCAATGCTAATAAGAAACATACACCTACAAAGGAAAAAGCTCTATCTCACATCAAAAAGCAAAAGACCTGTTCTTCATTACCAACATTATCTCGTCTTATACAGAACACTAAGTAAAGATGGCCAACAAGCCACTGCTAAAATGTGCACAGATACCGGCCCCAGCATCAAAAGCCGAAGCCTCCTCGCTCCCCATCTCAACACGCTCTAAATTCTCAAAGATCTTCTACTCCGAGTACGACGACAACGAGGAGCTTGGGAGACTTCATAGCCAGCCACATTGAGGAGCCTCAACGAACCTATGTCAACGGCCATTGTTGCCCACCCCAGATCCACACTTAGCGTTGCAGCTGTCTACACCTACATCGACTGCACGTGAGAGGATGAACCTCTCACTTCTCATACTGCGGAACTTGCGTTTCCATCCATTCGTCCCCGGCCAGGAAAGCATATACGGTGGATGATGCTCATTTATTTGCCCCATAGCTAGCGGATTCGATCACGCAATGACTTATTCGAACTTATGTGGTATGACAGGACAGATTTCTCGTACCTATACTACTGGACTAGTGGGACTTAGCCCTATCTCCCATTTTACCCTTGTTCCATCATTCTAGTCCCCATCGAAAAAGCGACCGCTAATGAAGAAGAAGGGAGAAGACCACATCAAGCCTTCCGAGGAAAGGACTAAGAATGTAAAATGGTGCTAAGCTCCAATAGTATCGATTAGAGGAATTTGTCCTCTCGCACCACCTAAAATATATGAGCCACTCAAGCAGTATGGGTTAACAAATAATTGGAGCATGAGAATAAGCATCGCCTAGGGTGATTGTTCTCATATGGATTACACCAGCCAATGCTCTATGTGAAGTGATGGACGCATGTTGTCTAAAATATGCAGTCAAATATGAAAATGAGAATGATGCACTTGATGTCTAGATGATATGCACTTGCGCACGCCTTGAAAAATGTGCGAAATGCTGTATCCATAGCTCCATATAATTCCAAGGCTAGAAGAACAAAGAGGTGACCTTGTTGCACATGCCTATACTTGGAGACCTTGCTTGTTTCTGCTCAACTCATTGCACATCCAAGAGGGATCACTCCCTCATACATAGTATGCATGTAGGATCTATAACCAAAATGTCCGCTATTGTCACCTAATCATCTTAGACCAAGTATTGGTTTACACTAACTCATGTCATTTGTAAAGCATACCAATGCTCCATCCAAGCAAGATATCCACTCTCTCTTGCCATGGTAAACCTTATATACTTGATAGCATTGTGTGTAGCTATACTCTATCCTCCAAAAGGACACCATGTCATATGGACCACTAATGCATTTAGTGTAGAACAACACTCACAAGTGAGTAACAAAGATACATATGAGTGGACCAAACATAGGCAAAACCTCATTGTTATAGAAAATAAAGTTGGTGTGAGTCAAAATGCTTTAATGCATGGTCAAGCTAAGATCCAAGAGCATGCACCCTTGCCAGAGCAAGAGCAAAGATGTGCTCTAGTAGCATGAGGAATGGATGAGTCAACTAAGAGAAAATATAATGCATGCTAAAGTTATCACTCCATCAAGGAAGACTACAAACCTCTGGTCCAATTCGACAAGAGGGAGCAAAGGATGGAAGGTCCTCTCGTGCTTATGGAGATATGCAATCTCTCATCTACCACAATAACACCTAGAGAGAAAAAGATCCCTCCTCCACCTCGGTCCCATAAATCTACACGACTAGCCTATCAAGAACCACAAAATAGGAGGAAAGTAGAGGTGCAAAGAGAGCACAATTACCCACAAAAGGTATATGTGCCATCTCCTTCATAGATAGTATGCCTATTGTAATACTCCAAGGACAAGAGAAATCTCCAAGGGAGAAAACGTAAGTTTCACACTTAATCCTCCGATGCCCCAAAAGGAGCATCTTCTCTTTATTATGTAGCAAAGAGGATCCACTCAAAGGAAGCTCCACACCTGGATCAGATACATGGATTGGTGACCTGTCCGTGATCTCCATCCTTGGATTAGTTGTTTGGACGGGTGACATGTCAGTCCTTTTCCTATCTAGTTGGTCTTTAGGGAATCTTAAGGGAATTTTCCTATAATGAGCTGAGAATCACATGGGTAAGGTATTGTTGGAAGCTCTAGATGAGACAAATCATAAGAATCTTTAGGGAATCTTCCTATAGTGAGCTCAAAATCACATGGGTAAGGTACCATTGGAAAGCTCTAGATGAGACAAATCGTAAGTGGAGTAAGAAAACCTGCACTCCTTGAGAGGAAGAAATCTGTCCATTTTCAAGGCCTAATTCATCCGTTTAGGCATCCAAAATTGGCTCTAAAGTTTTTTGGCTATTTTTGGCTTCTAGCCTATTAGTGGAAGTACTCTTTTGGTGACACCTCTGTCTGATCTACCTAGCACGTTGTACACAAAATCCTTCTAGATGTTACCAAGCCAATTTTCACCTCTAGATACAATGTTTAACTTGTATTACACCTATCCCTCCATACAAGATTGATATAGATGTTTTTCTAGGTGCCAAATCCCCTACTAGAAACTGAAATGTCCTTGGTTCAATGATATCACCAAATACACCCATAATACTCCTATCAAATGCTCTCAAATGCAATAAGACGGTCATAGAAATGGGAATTGTGCAAAGAAGGTAGGTTGGTCGAAGTGCAATACTAGAGGAGAGTATACCAAATGCCACCTATTGGATCTCCTAGTAGAAGGAGGTCATCCACATGAAGAATATCTTCTACAAGTGTTGCAAATAGAACACTTGTGACAAAATCCTCAAATCTTATTGGCACTCCAAGAATATGTAAGCCATCTATAGATGTGATACAACCCTCTTGAAGCTAGAGGTAAGGAGAAATACCTAAAGGAGATGATGCTCTACACTTTGTCACCTTTACTCTAAAGCCTACAAGATGAAGCCTGGTAGTCAAAGGCTTGCCTAATCTGAGCTACAAGGCCCATGATGTGTGTATCCTTTGCCAAGGAGGGAAGAACATAACGTAGTATGACCAAAATGGAAGTTAAGAGTGCTCTAAAGTGAGCCATGGCAAATAAAGATCCCCTTATAGAATCTCTCTATTGTGTATCAATGATTGACTCCATGATAATGATTCCCTCCTATGAGAAACAATGTTGGTAATAAAGAGAAGAAGTATAGTAGTTGAATGACCACACAAAAGGAATAAGATTCATCAAGGATCCACTAGCCTCCCTAAGCTGAATGCATATGAGATGCTATTAAAAGTATTTGACACCCACTTCTAGAACAACCCACTCTAGATGAGTATTTAGAAGTGCTCTACTGCTATAGATATAGTCTCACAACCTCCAAGTGTAGCAACTCAAAATTGATGTGAATTGAGGTGCTAATGGAAGTGTGAATAATGTTGAAGGACAATGGTATGGCTAACACAAAAGACCTCCCTAATAGCAATCAGTCTATTGCCTCTAGTGCCCTTCTCCATCACAAGAAGTTGACTAGCATCTAACACATGACTAATTGATGTAATTTCTCCTCTTGTTACTTCTACAACCACCTAAAATAGCTTGGTAGAACCATCGGAGGGATCATCTGACTAGAAGCAATCTCTAAGATGCTCATATACCATCCTTGACAAACCTCATGAGGAGAAGTGTGGGTAGTGCACAAAGCCTATGTAAAAAGTGATCTATCAAGATATAAAATCTACTCAAGCTAATAATCTAAGATCTCTATTAGTACTCATTCTCTTGCAATAGTTGTAATAAGCAAAAGGAAGAGATAGTCTGATTAGTGAGACTAGCCATAGACAAAGGATGTATGTTGTGCATATATACATTGCTACACAATATATATTGTTTTCAACATCATACATTATAGAATTACAACTCATATAAAAATCATACATAAACTCTAAAGTACCACAATAATCAGTTCATTCTCCTCTTGAATCACACTCAAATCAGATCTGAACTTGATCCTCCACTCAACAATCTACAAACAATCAGGCATAAATTATATTCAAGCAACACCCACTCTAGCTAAGAGATTCCTAGTGATGCTTGCCAGCCTTTGTCCATCATAGCCAAGAACTCAAATGCTCAAAATCAGAAAAGTGAGCTCTCTAGACCTGCACTTTGAAAGTATATCCCTCTACTTGACTTGGATCTCCAACCCTAATGACACCAATGACAACACATTTGATGGTGTGAATAGTGCAAGTGATGGTGAGTCCCAGGGTGTAATCAATACCCTATTACAAAAGCTGGCCATCATTAAGAAGTCTTTGAGCAACTACTAATATAAATTTGACTGCCAAGACTATCATTCCCATGTTAGAGAAAACTAGCTTTTGCACTGCAAATATCATGACATTTGTTGTACATATAAATATTTCTACACAACATACATTGCTATCAATATCATGTATTATAGAAGCACAATTCATACAAAAGTCATACATAATTTTTAAAGTACCACAATTGCCTCCTAGCTGGTGGTTAGGTCCTTCTAATTCCAAATAGCCATCTATTTTAAGTATATGATATACCCTATGGTGTGCAAAGATGAGGAGGCCAAGTACTATCAAACCCCAATGTTAGTTGCTTGTCTATAACCTATACATAAAAAATAAACTAACTTTAGGTCAAGTATATCAAGGACATAGCCATTGTCCTTGATGAACCACCATGAGAGGACAAGTTACACATACCATATGCCATCCTCTCAAACAACCATCACATACCAACATAGTAGGAGCTCCACCAGACAAGCCACATAACATACACTGCAAACTTGGACATACAATTGCCATGCTTGGATCCATAACGCCATGAACATTTAAGAGGTGGTATAGCACACAATTTTGCACATGATCCTTCCAAAAAATATCATCATATCCTTCCAACATGGGGACTCTAGAAGGCAAAACCTTTTGCTCTCTCAAGATAATGCGGCCTATAGTCACATAAAATGTTGTCGGTGTAGTCTATTGTAGATATACACAATCACTAGGATGAAATCAATAGATCAAGGGTCTATAACCTCCTCCTCAAATAATAGCATAGTATAAGGTATCCATATGCTAAGCAATTGCTAAGTTCTCAAAGCCTATTGGCATCACTCTCTAAAAGTTCTCTGCTTGTTGAGAACATATGCTCAACCATATGTCTAGATCATCTAGGTCCAAAACTACAATAACATCATGACAAATGGCTGCAAGTAAATCTGGATCTTGTTCATAGAGTAGAAAGTAAGGAGAGAAGGATGTTAGAAAGGCTTGCTGGCTAAATTGATAGCCCATGGCCAACTAAGGTAATTGGAGATCCCAATCTCCCAAGTGACCTCTTTGCAAACCGTACTTATGCAATCCTCTCTTCACCATTTGAACCACTCTCTTTGCTAAGCCATTTGCCTCAAGGTGATCTCAAGAGATTTTGTAGTGATCAATCAAGGCTTGTTACACAAGAACTAAAACTCTCCTAAGAACTCTATACCTTGATCAGTAAAAACCTCAATTGGTGCACTAAAATGACTAAGAACTCAATCCAAGAACAATTAAGCTGCCCTTTTACTAGACTTGTGAGGACATGCCACCAATTCAATCTACTTGGAGAAGTGCTTCACCATAACCAAAACATACTGATGATGTCTCACAATCAATGATAAGGGTCTAGCAAAGTCCAAACTCCAATATTAACCTAAGCTCATGATAAGTAATGGGTATAACTATGGCATGGGAGCATTATATGATGCTCTAACTTGGTCACAAACAACACATTTGGCAACAAATTGTTGTACATTGGTTTGTATACCATGCCACCAATGGCTCTAGAGTAAACTATATATACACTTTACTCCAAATTGTCCTAGCTCCTCATGAGCATGACTTACAAATTGTGGTCTCTATGATAAAAATAGTACTACTCACACTCTACCATCCTCCCATACACAAAGAAGGTATTTGCATTCCAATCTAAATTGCATGGCTCATTGAAGGACATGATCTCTCTCCTTGGTACCAACTATGCCTCACACAAAACCAATGCAAAGATAATCCATCACTAAGACATCATCATGAATGTCTTGTTGACATGTACCAATATCTCCACCCTCTAGATTTGTGACTTCAACAACTCCTCTTGTATGTGTAGAGAGACACTATCAAAGTCTCATAAAATGTATATAGAAAGGTAGATGCATGCCAACCTGGCATCATCTCCTCATTTATCTTACCATGCCAATATATTTTGGTCTAATCATGTTGGCTAAGGCATATGTTTCTACTCAACACATTTGCATCAAAATTCATCACTCTAGGTATGTGAATAACCATAAAATCATAATCTTGTAAAATCAAAGCCCATTATGCAACCTTCTTTGAAAGCTTGTCAGGCTCAATGAACCACTTCAATGGTTATAATAAAGGGTTACCAAATAAATAACATAAAATATGTGCTATTTCCATATTGATGCCAAACAATCTCCCTCATATGAACTATAAGTTTCATCTATTGAATTGTTGGAGCGACTAGCATAGGCCATTACAAACTCCTTCCCCTCATTATCCAATTGGATGAGCATTTGTAATACCAATACCTAGATAGATGATCTAGAGATGAAATTTGGTTTGGTAACATCTGGAAGGATGTTATACATGATGGACTTAGTAGATAAGCTAGAGGTATCACCAAAAGAGTACTACTACTAGGCCACCAAAAGAGATCTACTAATAGACCAAAAACTGAAACATGCTTGGAAACTTTAGAATCAATAGCTAGACATATGATCTAGAGGTAAAACTTGGGGTGGTGACATTTGGAAGGATATTACACATGATAGAGAATGTAGATTAGATAGAGGTATCACCAAAAGAGCACTTCTACAAATAGGCCAAAAGCCTAAAATAGCCTAAACTTTAAAGCCATTTTTGGAGGCCTAAACGGATGAATTAGGCCTCAAAAATGGAAGGAAAATCCCCCTTGGAGGGAAAAGGCATGACTTGTCCCTACCATGATTTTTCTCATCAAGAGCTTTCCAATGGTACCTTACCCATGCAATTTTGAGCTTCTTACAAGAAGATTCTCTAAAGATTCCCTTTGGTCAAACCCATTTTACCAACTCGATAGGACAAGGACTGACATGTCATCTATCCAAAAAATTGATCCAAGGATGGAGCTTGCTGACAGGTCACCAATCCATATATCTGATCCAAGGGTTGAGCTTCATTTGAGTGGATCCTCTTTGTTATATAATAAAGAGAAGGTGCTCCTTGGGGGATCAAAGGATTGAGTACGAGATCTATGTTTTCTTTCTTGAAGATTTCTCTTGTCCTTAGAGTATAACAATAGTTCTCTTGTCCTTAGACTATTACAGTATTGCTCCAAGGCCCAACATACTCCAATCAATATGAACTTTGAAAACTGGTCATCCTTTGATTGGTGTCCTAAGAATAAGGGTAGATGTCAACCTCTCCTTGAGCACTTTGCTCACTTTGTAGGCCAATAAAAATGTGCAATAGCCTCCACCTTGGTTTGCTAAAGACCAAGTACACCATGGTAGATAGTGTGACCTAAATACTTAACCTAATCATGGAAGAATCTCCACGTTTCAAGGTGTAATTTGAGTCCATGAGATCTCAACCTCTCAAAAAACTCTAACAAATGTCTCTCATGCTCCTTCATAATAGTGCTATAGATCAAAATGTTATCAATATAACACCAAGCAAAATCCAATTATGCTGGAATCCTACCCATGACACTCTAGAACTTAGCAAGAGTGTTCTTTAATCCAAATAGTAAAAACCTCTACTGATCTAATACATCATTGCCATGAGGATCAATAGCCCAAAATGCAATCTTTGACTTGCCCTCCTTGATTGGTATTGATGATATCCTATTCAAAGATCCAAAGTACTAAAGGCCTTTGCATGCCCAATCGCATCAAAGATCTCTTATAGTGGTAGGCATACCATACTAATCAGCCCTAGTTTGTTGGTTGATTGGACAATCATCTACACACATCCGCCTATCTATGTAATTGCCATGCATATCCTTCTTGGCTAGCATCACTATAGCTAAAACATACTCTCCATGTGAAATCTCCACCAAACTAGCCTAAAAAAGGTCTCTATTCTGGCTCTAAATCAACATCCTCTTCATGCTATTATATCTATAGGGATATAAAAAACTAATGCATCACTAGTCAACTTAATACAAATACTATGTCCTTTTAGAGCACCCAAATTCTTCATATTGAAGGCAAAACAATTCATGTAGCAACTTAAGAACCTCCAAATTCTTTATCTTTCCCCTTTATAAGCTTGGGTTTAATGTTTGGCTCCCAAGTATCCTCTATAACTAATAATAGTGGACGATGCATTGACTAGCTACTACATTGGGCTCTTGGAAGAAGTAGTGTCATGCCTCCAACCTCAAAGTGAAGAACTCTCTTTGCTTTGGCTACAAGCTCTATATGTCCTCTAGCTACATCCCAAGTAGACCAAGAGTGTAACCTAAGTAGACCACACTCACCTAAATGAACCCCAAGTAGACCACTCTCACTATTAGCCATTGGTTGTATCTCAAGAATACCATGCCCAATTGTTCCATCATCCCCAACATGTGCCTTAATAATCTTGATAGGCACAGAGCTCACAAGTGTCAAAGTGGTGATGCCTATCAAATGCATTCTATGGTGCTCTACCAAGCCCATGCTCACAATCCAAGTCAAACATTTCATGTCCATAGCTTGATCCAATACTTGACGCTTGGATGCCTTTGACACTATTAAAATGATCATAATACTAATAAAAAAACTCATTGCTTGATCTCTCTCATCAGCATCTCATCAGCTTTACTAATTAATATAATTATGAGTCCCAAACAATTCCAAGACGTCTTTACCAAAAAGTATTTGAGCTTGGCAAAACTCATGAGTGCGGTTAAAGCTGCTCTAGGCTACCCAACAAGGTTCACCACTACCATAGGTGACCTATCAACTACTACCTCAATTTGAGATTGGCATCCAACATCCAAAATATCATCAATAGTAAGTTGAGCTAATCATTAAATCCCATCATAAGCACATTGTAAAACCTCTCCAAGTAAGAGGTTTGTCCACCAAAGACAAAGATGATAACTCATGATCCAACTTTGGCTAAATCCAACAACACGGAAAGTACCATTCAAGAATGGATCTAATGTGTACTTGCTACCACTTGTGTACAATAATCATCAATCAAAGTGACATTCTCCAAATGTAGGCTAGAGAAATGGAGTAATGAACTTTTAGATGAAAAAAATATACATAACATCTCCCAAAATACACCAACACAAGGATCATTTAGACCTTGACCTCAACTAGCATGGATATGTCACTAACATGGCTATCCAATAATCATTAAATGAATGGGACCATGTCTCTCCAAATCGTACATCTCCAACAAGGAAATATTTGTTGGTAGTGTCTTTTGGTAACTCTTGACTATTGACATCAATAATAACTCAAGATACACAATAGATCAAGTGGGCCACATGATCTAGAGAGACTTGCCTAGCAATATCATCTCTCTATATACAAGTACCTCTCAACCTATATACTTGCCTTTAGTACCACAACTAGTCCAATGTTAATCCCACCAAAGAACTCCAATAGATATACTCCCTCCACTAGATACTACAAAGGAATAAGTGTGGTATCCAAAGGTGATAAGGTAATAGACTTTGGAAGCTCATCCTCACATTGGCTTCTTAATGATACAAAGGCTCCACTCCAAGCGTGTTGCACCAATTGATATGCATGCTCCTACAATGCTTCCTTGAAACTCCACAATGGAACATCCAAGGTGGTTGGAACAATTCCATTTGTACTCCCAATCCAAGTGATCTCCTTTGGTACTAGGGTATCTTTTGCATGGGAATTCTCTTCTAATAATTCATAAGGCCAAGTAATGGAACCATTGAAAGTTGAAATTAATGCCATGGTCCTTGACTATAGTGAGCCAAGATTGCTACTACTAAAGTGCAATGGTAGGCAACATAACCATCTCTCACCTGATTGCCAACTTGGCCTATAGGAAGCTATCTCCTCCCAATAGTCAATATTGAAACCTATGGGGTATAGCAATGCTCTACCAACTAGCACATCATATGACTCTATTATTGTCATAATGATTTGAGCTCTCACCATAGAGCTATTAGTTGGATGACCAAGTTGAATCTAGACAATGAGCTCCCCATGTGTGATGCATTATATAGAACCATCTCTTAGAGATGTTTGAATTTGATATGGACACCTCTCCTCATTGGTCTTTTGTAGCTCAAGACTAACAACAATAACCTTCCCCAATGTAAGGGGATGCATACCAAAGTCTAAAAAGACCCTCTGTGGAGTATAGACCTTCCTTGAAGGTCCCATTAAATAGAAAATCCCACTTTAATTGTCCAATATGACAACTCTGGGTGTGAACCAAGCTCACTTGAAGGCATATCTAGTTGGTCACTCTTCCAATCTAACTACTATTGCTTGCAATAAACCATTGGTCATTGAATGAATCCCATGCTCCTCAACCAAGTCAACTCCACTATCAAACACATCTACTTTAGAAGCAAGAAATACATCATCCCTACTCTCACAAAGTATGATAGTCAATTGGAACATTAGAGCTTCCAACTTCCAATGTAAACATGTCATTAGTCAAGAACAAAGGGTATCACATAATCCACTAAGCTGCGCTCAACATTGTATTAGAATCAAATTGTGTAGTAGCAAGTGGTTCATCATGTGCTCTATCACCACCTACCACACTTACACTAAGATGTCTAAGAGCCATGGATGTCATCTATAGTGCCTCAAATAGTGTGAAAGACTAGTGAAATCTGACATGTTTATTAGCCTTTCCTCTTTGTGTGTCCAACTCCATTTATACGTTGGAGCACATATTGCACTCCTAATCACTATAGTAAATGAATTTACTTGTATTGCTCCATACATAAAGTCTAGGACATCTCATCACCAACATAAAAGGTGGAAACATCACCATTTGAATTTGATCTCCTCTGAGTTATGGCCATGCTAGCCAATCTCTACTCCAACTACTCAATCCGAGTAGCCATGGATGTATTAGAAGCAAGGGCAAGTATTGAGATCCTACTAGGTGTAGGTCCTTGGCCACCACCTTTACCACCTAGTCCTCCATGACTCAAAGCTCCTCTACCACTTGCCATATCAACCCTGCCACTCTGTAACTCTGATGAAGGTCAAAGCATTGGTCACTAGTGTGATCAAATTATTGGCAATGGTCACATTGTCTTTATGCTAGCTATGATTCACAAGAGGTATCATGTCTACTGCCTTGAGTACACTCTCTATGGTGAATCCACCACAAAGTCCAACCAGGAACACCACCATCCATTGGTTACTATTGATCCAAAAATGAAGGTAAGGGTCTAGTTGCATTGGGCACTCCACTTACTCCATAAGATTTGGGTTGTCCACTCTGCTCTTGGAAGCCAACATGGTGTGGTGCACTCTATTTCACTCTAGAAGAAGTAAATGCTTTGGATAAGGTCTCTCTACCAAATCCTTATGTAACCACACTCTTCTCTACCATGTTGAGCTCAATATGCTTAGTCAAACTAAAGACCACTACCAAAGTAGGTGAGGTAACCTATAATAACGTAGCATCATGTACTCTACATTGCAACTCCTTATCTAGGATTCTATACCAAAACTGGATTGGTTGAACCTCAATAACTCCCTGAGTGAAACTAATCATCCATCTCATGTGAGTGTATACCTTACGTAGGCTCTCTCTAACCTTTAGTTGAAACTCTTGCAAGCTCCTCAACTTGTCAATTTGTACTCCTTGGTATTTTTGCCTCAAACACTAGAAGAACTCCACCATGGGGTTAAACCCCAATATTGCACTATCTCCTACAATGATTACCCTACTCATAGTAGACCATCTCCAACTTGTGCACCTCCATTGGATACACAAACGCTACTACAGCTAGAACTTGTAAATATTGCCAATTTACCCCTAAAAATAGAGCTTGAAGTGAAATGATATAATTTAGAGATCAATATTGTCTCCATAGCTCAATCTCCTCAAAGTGAGCTCTCTTGAACTCATGATAAGCATCCATTGGTGGACCTTCAAAGTGCTAGAACAACCTCTTCCATACCATGAAAGGTGTGAACAAAGTAGTTCTGCATTTATCGTAGATCACACCAACTATCAAAATTTTGAATGAAGTCATCCAACTCAATCGTACACACTATACCAAAAAAGTGCTTGTGGCCTTTGGAGGTGGTATAAATCTTATCCATATCACACAAAAATAGTGTGGACATACCAAGTGCACTTGTAGCTAAATCAACTCCCACGTCAAACTCCAAATTGGAATCAATCTCCTCTATTACTAAAACCTAAGATAGGGTTGATATCAAGTGCTACTCCGTGTAAACCTACAATGTACTATAGAAAAATCTCCTCCTCTATAATCTCCAAAGAACTCTATTGTGATGATGTACCCCAAATCACAATTGTAACCACCAAAAACCATCACCAAGTGCCACCACCAAGAACCACTCACTCATGTAACTCTAACTATGAAAACTACACTAAGAGAAAGTGCAACCTATAACTTGCAATCATAACACTTACTCTCATGGTCTATAGAACATCTCTTCCTACCTCATTGGCGAGAAACATAATTAGTATGACTAGTTACCACTCCAACCTCATTATCAAGAGCACATTAGAACACCAATGCTCTAAATATCAAGACACTAACACAAACATGAAGTAGAATTGTGGGGAGTCCAATTACAAGAGATCAAAATGATAATTCTCCATCTCACAAATCAAAATCGGACTGATTTTACTACCATTTAGCATTTGGCATAATAAGAATACCTATCTACTCTTACGTTATAAAGATTACCAAGAATAAAATAAATTGCATGTCCTAGCCAAAGCTACATGTGTATATGTATCAAGCTACTAGTCACTAGGACAACAAGTGGTGGTGGACAAATTGGCCAAGGCACTAGTCAGGAACCAAAGATTTAGAGTTCAAACCATGTTGCACATAATCCTAAAGAGTGTGCAGATTTTGCCAAGCAACTATTAAAAACTCAACTAAATGGGCTAGCCTTACACCAACAAGTTGGCTTGTTGGCACTTCTAGGTCTTTGTAACCTACAACCCTATGCCTCTAAGCGCCAAAATTCAACCCAATGAGGCCTATTTTCTTCCCAAATCAAACCCCCTCCAAACCAATCTATCAAACCTTTGTTATAGTTGGTTGATCTCCAAGTCTATTGCTAATTGTCAAATCAAGCCAAATTGAGTGGATGTGGACCTCAGATTCTCCAATTTGAGTGGATGGGTTCTCAAATCCGCCTTCAATTTTGCAAATTGCCACTCTAAATTGCCAATTTGACCTCTCACTCTTGGACTAGTCTCATTGATAAGCAAAATTGAACACCCAATCTCAATTTGATCTCAATCTTCACCAAATTTTGGTAGCGCTTCTGTACACAATCACTCTCAAGGAAATCCAAGATTGTGATTGAAAGTACCAACAATCCGCTAGACTTGGAGATACCACCAACACCCTCAATTCTTGCATCCAATTTCTCCTTGACTCTAACTTCTATGATGTAATCAATTTACTCTTCCACTCGAATTACATTCAAATTGGATTTGAACTTGATCCTCCACTCAATAATTTGCCAACAATGGTGCATTGATTACAATCAAGCCACACCCACTCTAGCTAAGAGACTCCAAGTGAGGCTTGTTAGCTTTTTTCCACCATGGCCAAGAACTCAAAAGCTCAACATCAAAGAAGTAAGCTCTCAAGAGTTGCAATTTGAAGGTTTACCCTTCTACTCAACTTGGATCTCCAACCCTAATTGTGCCAATACTGGTGCAAATGGTGGGTCTCATAGTGTAATCAATAGGCTCAATACAAAATCTAGTCGCCGTTAAGTAGTCTTGGAGCAACTCTAATATAATTGTGACTGCCAAGACTATCATTTCAATGTTTGAGAAAACTAGCTTTGACACTACGAATGTTGTGACATGTAGTGCTTACATGGTTCTATTATACACTCTTGCTTAACAGAATATCTTACATTGTCATAATAAAGAGGAATCTATAGCATCTTGTGGCTAAACATGTCTCTTATGATGTGTAGCACATACAAACTCCTCATGTAGGATAGTCCAATTCCCCGTTCAAAATCTATGAAATCTAGCAACCACCTCTTGCTGCCCTGCATGCACCCCTATAGTATAATAAAGATACCATCATGGGAATAAGAGGAATAAGAACATCATTAACTCATCCATGGAATCTTGAGCAAATCGATCAAGTGGTAAGCAAAAAGCTTGTCTAGCATCATCATGGAATGTATAGGAAAGCCTATGGAACAGGCATGGATAAGGAAACTAGTCTCAAATAACCTCAAATATAATCATTATGAGATACTAACCACTTCCACGACTTGGTTGGTATCTTTGAGGCGATCAACTACAGGATAAACAAAGCATGTGTAGTCTCGAGTATCAATGATCTTAATGTGGCTGCTCATCTCACATGAACATCCTAAGTGGTCCCATCATGATCCTTGTGCATCTTTCCCACATGAGTTTTTACCCTTTGTGGGATAAAGAGTTGATGACACACAAGTAGTGTGTATCTTGAGCTGCTCTAGATAACCTCATATGGGGAAGTGAAGCCATAATTAGCACTAGAATAATGATGGTAACACATATTGTTGCACTCCACTGTTCCCTATTCTTGCAAAACAAAAACCCATTCACATCCCATCTCACATGAGTAAGTGCTAACTCTCAAAACCTCAAAACACTATAAATTCTCAATTCATATCTCCATAAATTTCAAATTAAGTTACAATGGAACTAGAATATGAAAACAAAGAGAATACAATTAAAAAATCTAGACCAATCACTCTCATCATGGATTAATCACTCCAAACCCTAAATGTCTTCATCCCTTTCAATTAGAGTCCCCTGTCTTCAATTTAGATACAAATAGAACTTGAATAAAAAAACAAAGAGAATCTACTATTCACTCATATGGTATAAGGTAATATGTTCTCAAAAGTTCTAGAACTTCTTCTCTCTCTCATCTTATCCTTCACTCTTGTAAGAGATCCTAAACCCCCTTAACATCATTCTAGTTATCCTAGGCTGTCAATGTTGTTTCTCCATTCTTGGAATTGACTTACCTTTGGCTTGTCTTCTTGTTATCCTATATGGTTGCCTTCCTCTTCTTCACATGAATGGCCTTGTGTTCTTTTGAATTTGATTTGTTTAAGAATAAGACATAGAATGATAATTACAAACATTAATTATTTCAATTTTTATATTTATAATCAATTGGAATTCGTTTGATTTTATCTAGACTTACTCATATAATAGTAGTCATAGTTTGTTCTCTATTCATAATTGATAAGACTAGTTTGGAATTCTTGAGATTTTTGGCAAGAAGTTACTCAATTCAAAATTTCATATAAAATTCATAGATAATAGGATATCTAAAAAATAAATGAAATTCTAAATAAAGGAAATATTTAAGTTTTAAATAGAAGATTGATATCAAATAAATTCCAAGTTGATCCAATAAAATTTTACTTCATGAGGAGCAATTTGATAAAAAAATTTCTTGATTCACATGGATTATGTAATTAAATAAAAATAAAAATATGCCATGGATTTTAACAATCTAATTCATATCTTGTACGGCTTGATGGGGTCTTCCCATCCTTCATTTTTCCTACGCGGTCGCCTTTTTTCATTCATATCTTTATATATTATTTGGTGTGAATTGTACATCAAAATAGAATATATAATAAGAAATTTATATGTTTTAAATTTCCTTTTGCTATAAGGTAAAGTCTAACATTCCATCTAGAGTCTATATTCTGATGATTTTGACTTCACAATTCATCAGCAAATGATATTCTAAATTTAAAACAGAATACTGAATTAATACATGTCTTGTTTTATATAATATTTATAATATATTCCTAAATAAATAAATTATTGTCCCACTAAATAAATAAAATAGAAAATACATAAAATATGTTTTAAGTGGTAAGTTTTTAATTGAAAATTATTGCATTAATAAAGGTCTTTATGTATTTCATGTGGAATTTGTCCGTGTAACCTTTTCTCTTTTCATTTAGGTCTCTGATATCTTTTCTGCATATATTTCAATATACATAACCGATTTAAAACGGGGCTTATAAGACACACCCATTTAACAGAAAGAATTTTAGAGCTCAAAAATGTCGGCGATAGAAATGCATGAGACGGAATATGCATTGAGGTCGGACGGACTGAATATTGTTGGTTGTTTGTTAGTCACCGTCTGTCCGTCCATCCGGCCGTCCAGAGAAAACGACCAGGTGAAGCGCACACGTCCATATTCATGTGGTGGTTCGTAAGTTCGTTGGGACGGGGACGAAGGCAGCGTTAGAAGGGCTACATATGATAGCGTAGCACACCTTGAGAAATGACGAGTCCGAAGGAAGTGTAAGGAGTGCAATATGATGGCAATCACAGAAATGAAACGAGATCTTCTCAATTTTCAACCGAGAGAGCGATATCAACCGACCAGGAAGCCACACTCTTTTATGGCGATGAAGACCTTTGACAAGGCGCCGAGCCCTCGACAAGGTTGCCCTTGTTATTCTTTCCCTGATCATCTACAATTTTCGTCATATTCTTGGTCCTTCAAGGTAAGTGTCGGATTGAAGATCCGCATGTGTCGTTCTCTGGAACAAAAGATCTTCCTGTGGAAGTCAAGTCGTGTTTATTTGCGTCTGGCCTCGTGAAATGAGGAATGTATGTAGGTACGATGCAACATTCTGATGCAAGAGCTGAATAAACTTGGAAGGTCGGTCACTGATTTAGGTTGTTCGATGAAGTAGTTTGTACAAGCGAATGATTGACGAGGAGAAGTTCCAGCATGTATTTGAATTAGGTTATGTCGAGCGGTTACTAACGAGGAAGGAAACAAGGCCAAGCACTGCTGGAAAATCGATCATGTGAAATACAATTTTGCAGGCACACGTTCTCTCTACTATTCTAATGACTACATCCATGCACCGACTATGTACAATCTCACCGCGATGAAAAACCGGAAACTCAAGTTCGGACTGCTGGTCTTCGGAGGCATCATCATTGGAACAATTATTCCCCTTTGGGCTTGCGCCCGTCAACAAAATAAGGCGAAAGGAGCTCCACCAGCCGATGATGAATAGAGGAGAGGAGCTGCTTTCCAAGCAGTCTTTTCCACGCAAACGTGGACATTCCCTCGCTGGATTCCGTTCTCCTCCTGCTAGTGGACTTACCATTAACCCACTCTACTGCAATACATACCCGTACCGAGAAGCTGCAAATTGCATTGGTTTTCATCAATCCCATCATTAAGAATTATGCACCTGTTTTCTCAAGCCCTATTGCAGTCCAATATTCGCCTCCACCTACTTAAGATCATCCGCACAATATTCGTCCAGTCCTATTGCAGGACTTTCGTTCTCCTCCTGCTAGTGGACTTACCATTACCACCACCCCCCCATCCCATTTATCTTCCCTACTGCAATACATACCCGTACCGGGAAGCTGCAAATAGCATTGGTTTTCATCAATCCCATCAATAAGAATTATGCACCTGTTTTCTCAAGCCCTATTGCAGTCCAATATTCGCCTCCACCTACTAAGATCATCCGCACAGCACAGATCAACTTGTTTACGCTCGTTAGTCTGATCAACTGAAACTCCTGTAATGTACATGCCATAAACTGACTCTGCCATCGAAGAGCAAGTTAAGAGACGAAACGATATGTTGCACATTGGTTGATTCCTCACTCCCCATCAACTGCTCGTAGTTTCTCACGCCCTGTCGCGGTCAATGGCATCCTCGACAACAAGGTCTTAGGGTAAGCACGTGCTTACTCAAGGGCAAATAATAAACGAACGCAAACCATCGCAGACTAGATTATCGTAGGTTAACGTAGCTGAGCACTTCCTTATCGTACCGATTCCCGCATTTCATTCGTGTCAGAATGTGACACCTCGCTTCTATTTCATTCCATCCATGCAGACAACGTCCGTCTGCAGCCTACGCGCCACGTCTTTGTGTATGTCAATTTTCCGTTCGCGTTGTTCTTTCTGCAAGAACGAGCAGAGAGTTTCAGGGTTTAAAACTCATCACTTCGTTTTCGGTCATCATCGAGAGACAGAAATGTTAACACACGCAGCAGCAGCCATGGAGGTCTGCTTTAGTAGTAATAGCTTCGTTTATCGACGCCTGCTTGAAGTTTCACCCAGCAATAGCAGCTCCGCTGCGCGGAATTTGAGAGTGGCACCAAGAAGGCTGCCGCAAGGGACACCCTGCCATTTAAGCATCAGGTGGACGAGGTTGGGTGTGCACTTCGCACATTTGAACAACTGCGGACATGGTAATAACTACTCGAGGAGGAGCTTGGAGAAGAAGAGCTCACCGTGGATGAACGCCAAAAAATTCTTGGCCAGCGTAAGCCGAGGAGAAAAGCTTTGCTGTCGTGCGAAGAATGACCTGTTTGGAGAAGGGCCCGAAGATGAGGAAACAGGAATTCAGGTGTGTTTAGAAAAGTAATGACGGTAATTACTGGGTTACCACTCGCATCACATATTTTCAAGTGTCTGAATGGTCTAATTCCGCGTATCAATCTTCTGACGGAAGTGGCCCAATTGCAGACTACAAGTTGGCCTATCTTGAAACGGTGGGATATCCCATGGGATGGCAAAACAACGACTCTGGGCATGACCGCTTGGCTCCTGAGGTGCGTCTGAATTTTTTTTGACAAAGCGCACAGTTAAATGATGGCAGGGATTTGGGAATGAATGATGTTCAAACCCTGTCAGAGATCCCAATACTGCCATTTATTTTTGTGTAAATTTGACTAACGTGAAGTACATTGTTACATGCCTGATCAATGGTTGTAATTGCCAGGGCAGTTTTCTGTTGACAGGATTATTCGTATCAGTATTAGCAGCGCAATTCGGAATTGGACGAAGACAGTACATGAGTCTCGATGATCAAGCTGTGTATATATTAATTCATCAGCTGTAAGTTAAATTTTTTTGTCAATATGGCAAATGCATATCTTGACCTATATACCTATATAATGCATATCTTTAGCATATCTTTCGAGCAAAGTGCACTTTCTAGTGATAATTATCGTTACATCCGATTTACAAACAAAGTAGCAGAGTGATGGGCAAAGGATTCAACTTCGGTTACGATTTTTATTCATTTCGATGCCAAAAGTTCAGTTAAGTTCATTTCTAGTCAGTTGCAGAGGCGTTTAGTGAACATTGTCTTGGCAGTGCGCAGACCATTGCTGGATTGAGTATTATAAATTTGGCGGTGACCAAATATAAGCCACTTCCGGTTGGACTCTTCTCATTTGGTACGTATTACCAGTCAGAGAGATTCTTTCTTCATAAAATCTGCGGCAAAGTTGCGAATTTCAGTTCAGGTCTTATTTCTTGTTAGCAGAATGCCTCTTTGGACAGAAATCTGATCTCGCTTTTGAACATCTGTTTGACTACCGTCTTTTCTTTTGCATCTTCCCTGAGATTTCTAATCTTTACAGGGGGATCCTTGCAACAGTTTGAGTGTCCGACAATCTTCTGCTGCGTTCATGCGCAAGCGGCTAACAAAAGTTATCACTTGCCCTACTGTAGATTTAAAATCTCCATTCAATCTAGAACGTGGATGGCTTCTTTGGGGAGCTGTTGGACTGGTATGCTCCGGAGCCGCTGTTGTGGCCGCCAGTTACATTTCGACTGCAGTAAATGGTCAAGTACCATCACGTGATGTAAGTAATACTAAAACTATAAACAAGGGTAGAGTAGAGGTCCTCGCAATTCAGCTCCACTTTGGTAATAGATTTCATGCACAGTAGCTCAAATTTGAATTGACAGAAGTCAACGAAGTATGTAGTTGATCCCAACTATATTTGTCAGTCTTCTATTTACGCATCAACAAACAGTCCACTAAAGAAATTTCTTTACTCCGTTGCTCCTCTAGTCTAACTCATACCTTCCACTTATCAGGACACAGATGCTCTGGTTCAGTTGCTACCCATAATCGGAGCCTCGCCGTTGAGGTAAATTCGAAGTCCTATGAGGCTTCTGTTCCGGCAGATTGCGTAGGGTACAGGAAACAAGCTCAGCTTTTGCTGAATCTTGTAGAATGCAGTGGCTTTTACTCTTAGTGGGGTGCTACCATACGACTTCGTGCTCTTTTCCTTGCGTTATGATCTGGAATACAAGCTCTGAGGCACCGCATCTAATTTATTTATCTATAGTGTAATCAACGAAAGAGAATCTCCGCTTTTGCTGTGTACTTATCGAGCAGCCAACTTCTAGCAGGCATCTCCACGGAGGATGATGTGGGGATATACTATCAATGCTATACGTGTGTGTAGCTTGCGATAGCTAGTTCGTTGCCCTGTCTGATCATGAAATCAATCATGACCTCATTACGCAAGTGTCCTGTAGGAGAAGTCTACAGGAGAATTGCCAGCTTAAAGTTCTTCCAGACCTCACATAGAATGCCTGTTCTCCTGATTATCTCATATGTCCTATTATCTGCTTTGTGTATGGACCCGCTATTCAAAGTCAGCCTTCAAGATAGTATCCAGAATCTGCCGAAATTACTATATTAGAGTGAAAATTTACAAAGCTCACTTACGTTGTGGTCATGCAGCACTGCGTCACTAATAGGTGTAACGGGAGTGCTAGCCCCGCTTCTTGAAGAGACAGTCTTTCGTGGGTTTTTGATGACATCTCTAACAAAATGGTACTTCTCTAGGGTTTCGATGCTGAATAGAATTATCTGTGTTTTATCTGTATGTTGGCATTTTAAAGAATTATTTGAGTTGCTTTTCTTGGTTAGAAGGAACAATCTGAGAGTAAATGTCCATGCCAAGCTTCTACTTGCCTTTGCCTGTTTGCTGGAAAGCCTCCAATAACAGAATAAGTTTGTGGTTAGTTGCGTTTTGTTAATACTTATCACAGCCCAGCTTATGTCTGCGTACTGGTATTGGAAGGGCAGGATGCCAACACCGTTAGCAGTGGTGTTCAGCGCCGGTGCGTTTGCTGCAGCTCATTTAACTCCTGGAGAGTTTCCTCAATTGTTTGCCCTCGGTAAGCTGAATTTGGACGCAGGCGAGTCTTATACAAGCTAGTTACGTTCGTGCTTGGCTTCGATAGTCCCCGAAACAATAATTTGGATGTTATACTTCTGCATTCCAAGGCACTTCGAGTTATGGAATTCCCGTAGGGCATAGCCGTTCCATACAACATTCCTATTTCTTTTAGTGGACGAGATAGAAATAGCTCAAGACATGATGGACTGAGGTGCATATATTCGTGACAAGCTAAGCTTCATCAAGTTTGATATTAATTCTTGGTTTCTTTACGCAGGTATAATTCTGGGCTTTTCATATTCACAGACTCGCAATCTGGCTTGTCCTATGCTTATACATTGCATCTGGAATTCAGGGGTGGTGATACTGTTGACGTTGCTCCGGGTAAGGTCTTTGTGTTGTAGGCTTGGATGAGCTAATTTGATGTGAAGGTTCTGTTCGACAAACTAGGTGATGATAGACGGACCCTTGATGCCAACATTCAGGTGGAGGATGCTTTAGTACTACCCCTTCATTCTGGCTCACCACAATTCGGTCCACGTTCCCAATCTGACACAAGGCTATGCTGTTGTGTGCAGCTGCAAGGTTTTGACATCAAAGAGCTTTTATGAGAGGACAAAATTGTCATCTACGCTTCCCTCTCTCTACTCAATTTACGGACAACTCGATGGTTCTCTAGAAGAGCGTTAGAGCCAGAAAGCTGTCTTCACCGTCTGAATAGATCCAGGCTGAGATAGAGATTAGGTGGACTACGGATGTATAGCTGGAAGTGCCAGTTTCACAGGTTTGGTTAATTTCCTTTTTCCACAGTTTCACAGGTAGTTAATTGCCACATTCTTTTTAAACAGTTGGCAGCCGTTTGTGTAGTGTAACATGCGACCAAATGTAAATCTTGAAGACTTTTTTCTTTCAGCCGTTCTGTTGAGTATTGCTTTCGATATACGCACTTAGAAGCTTTTCGTGCACAACGTCATCATGTGCTGGGGAGTATTCCCCGTCACTTGAAGCATAACGGTTTGGAGTAATGTGTCGGTACAATACAAGGACCAAGACTGGGATTACAATGATAGAGACGCGTGCTTCAGTTTGTTCTTTGGTTTCAAGATGATTACTGAAGGGTGAAGCTCTACTTCATAAAGAATGGATTTACGATCCAAGCAACCAAGCGTTATGTTATATTTGCCACCTTGGGTAACTGGACGAAGGAAGTGGTTGAAGGTCTTAGTATTTCTTTATTTCTTTGTTTGATCTCGCGAAGTGCATTAGCCCGTCAACTGTCATTGAGATAGTCTACTGCAACATTACACTTCCCAATTGACAACTTTTGTTTCTAGTTGACAGCTTAACTGCGGCCCGAATTTGAACTGCAAGATCAAATATTCAGGTGGAGACAAGGTCGTGCCAATCAAATGAAGCAACTACCCTGGCTAAACCTGGATCCCCCGTACCTCGAACGGCTTCTGCTCTCATCTCCTCATACCCTGGCTTAACCCCTACTTGTATTTAGTAATGCTATCATATCTAATGATAAATGATGATACTGTCAAGCATCGAAACGACCAAAGTAGGGATATATATAGTACAGCGATGCTTGAAAAATGACAAAGGATATCTCAGGATAATATTTCTTTTAGGACAAATACTTTCCGTGGGTGAAAACGTAAAAGTCATATCGCCATAGTTGCTATCCTCATCCATAGTGAGTCTTTGAGGAGTTTTATCAATTTTACCTAAACCTAAACCCTCAGTCACCCCTAATAAACCATAGGGGTGACTGAGGGTGAATCTACGGATCCCTCTTTTCTTCTCTTCATGTCTCAACTCTTGTCACGATTAACCATGAATCAAATAAACTCTAGTTTCTACCCTATATCTTTCCGTTTAGCTCGAAGGCATGATTATTCCAGTCCCGGTATAATTGTATCTAAATGAACAGCCCTGCTCATGGCTTAATAATGGTAAATAATCTGGCTACGAATCCCGTCGTATTGTGTGATTCAGTTGGTAGCCGGTTAGGAAAGGTGGAATAGAAAATGAAACTTTGACGCATACTAAGATGGATGAGACGGAGCGTTTAAATAATCTCGCTGAGTTTACATCTGCCAACATACTAAAACTGATTAGCCGATAGAAAATTATGGCACGCAGAGGCGAAAGTTCAGAAGGTTATGAAGCATCAATTTAAAAAATCTGATTTTGCTCGTTCCGAAGTGGGGAAGCAAAAAGATAGAACAAAATATATGTAGAACCAAAATCTAACAAACATACCATCCGATCATTTTTCTCAAATAAGGGCAAATGGTTAATCGGAACTCGTTAAGAACTCGCAGTTCCACCCTACCACGGTATCGACTCGGACAGGTCCTGAAGAAACTCAATACAATGACTCAAGTAGAACCGGCGCAAATTAGTTGAAGGTTATACTTGAAGCCCTCTGTTGGCAGATTGAGATACCTGAAGGCAATTATAGATGAAACCTGTGATGTCTACATGAACAGAGTACTAATTTGAAGAGTAAATGCGGAAATAGTAGCCCACTGGATACATAGTCGCAAAGGAGGCGCTGAATTTGGTAAAATGATTGGATTACTCTCGGTAGGTGTCGTTGACGGCGCGGAGCTGGAACCCGACGGTCCTGCTGCAGAAGGTGGGATTGGAGAAGGCGGGGATGTAGATGGACCGCCTAACGGGGCCTCGCCAGGAGAAGAAACGGGTACGTCTCCATTGAAAATGGCCTCGTCCAGTACTGCGTTTATACCATGTACTGCCACTGTGCTGTCACTGTAAAGATCAGGGACCACAATCATAGCATTGTTCAAAGAATAGTTGAACCGCTGGTTGTTAGTCACGACAATAGTATTGCTGCCATCAAAGGTCGGTACTCTGGTGCCTATACTCAGCGTCGCAAGTCTAGAATATGGTAGCAGCTCACGAATAACATGATAATCGATAAATTTTGTCACATTTTTGGGATAGCTTGACCCAGAGAAAGCCTCATCGTTGGGAAGAAGCCAAGTTGTCATTGGCGTCAAGTTCTTCATCTGTAATCCATCGAGCAGACCCGCTATGGCCCCGAATTGGCCCGCATCTCTCAAAGCTTCAATCATGTCAATCACCTGCGGTTGTGGTTGAGTTACTGCAACTGGTGAGGGAGCTGGAGGTGTCGCTGAGCTTGGTGGCGTTGCAACTGCAGGAGGTGAAACAGTCGGTGTAGGTGGTCCTGAACTAGCCACCGGAGAAATAGTTGGCGACTGGCATGAGACCAGCAGAATCTCCAGAGAGAACAGGAGCGTGAGAAAAACGGCAGAGGCAGCTCTGTAGAATGGCATGAAAGCCATGGCCAAATCACGTCCAGAGCTGATGTTAACTATCTCCTGCAGGATGGATACCAAGAAACCGAGTTAGTTCAAAAAGTCTAGGCAGCATCTGATCTTCACATGACTTGCTAGAAGGCTAAACGACAATGATCGGCAACCACGTCGAATGGTATGTTGGTTAGAGGAGGAAACTCTTGGAACCATGGATCAGAGTCCCAACCAGACACTTACGTCTCAGGGTTTTCGATAGGAGGTTGACACTGGCGGCAGCAGTCCACTATTGATAGAAGTACATGGATTATATATCTTTGCTCTTTTACGTCCATATACTTTAGAGATCTACAATTACAGCTAGTCCCAGCATTGTAGATATTGCGATCTACTCAATGCAGTTGCTATCCTTAGTATCAGATGGTACACAACGCAGAGAACTTGGACAAACTTTCTATTTTATCGTCAAGAACGAGTACACAACTGCCTACATTGTGAACTTGTCGCTACTAACTTGAGTGACGAAAACTAGAGATATATTGGAATTAAAGTTGAACATAGTATAACCCGCGAGTCAACACACCAACTGCAGGAACGCCGGGCTCTCCGGAAGACTACGATCAGACATCTGCATTCCGAATATGCAGGATTGCAGTTTTGTGAAGACGCGCGTAAGTAATGGAAGCAGCTAAACTTCCTGCCAGCTTTATATATTGCAGAGAGCTAGAAGAGAAGCAGAAAAGAAGGCACATTACGTACGTGATAACCTAGGGCGACGACAGTTCAGACGTCAGAAAACCATCAGTTGGAGGTCCATCAGGCAACAAGCCGTTCCACTGATTTCAAGAAAGCAATTTCCTATACGTCAAATATCGAGTAAGGATGAACGTGGCGTAAACCCAACCTGCTCCTCAAAAAATCACCAAATGCAAGCACCAACGCTACCTGGCATAAGTATTACGTACGTATTCCAAAGCAGCTGGCATGCATCTGTGACTATAAAATGACATAGAGTTTACTATTTGATCATTCCTGCGCACTCTTACACACTGAAGGTGAATCGTTGTGATTGATTGACCCCCGAGCAGGTCATTAATTGGTACTTCTATAGTGTCAGGGCAGCTTTCGCTTTCTTGACGATGATCAACACACGTGAACCTGGAGTATGTGTAAGTGCCGTTCAATCTAAATTTGTCATAGTGAGAGTGTTGAGGATCAAGTGCTGGTTTGGTAATGAGAAGGAAGAGATGAATATATGAAAATCCAGAAAAGCAGGAGATTATACAAGAAGCAAAGATGGGAGATTCTGATAGATCTTGTCAGCAAGAACTCGAGGGACAAGCAAGTGTAATTAGGCACGCCTGTGTACGTTGATATATATCAGCGAGGAGGAAATTTTAAGTGCTCCTTCTTTAAAAGGAGAAGCATTCCAATTAGTTATGTAGAGCTAGCAATCTGGAGCGAGACCAAGCGAGCTGTCTTTGCCTCGGGGGCTGCTATTCTAGATTCCCTCCAAAAATAAGAATAAGGAGTTCAATACAACATATTTCTCTTGATTTCATGATTCGTTTCTACAGAATATGACAATGTAAACGATTGACAGCGTAGAGAGGTCTCAGACAGACTAATAGAAAAGACGGCGATCCAACACGGGAACCCTTTTTAGAAGCTATATTGTCTCCATGAAAATATCGATACCACCTATCACTGTCACTTGTTCTAACCCGGGTGCAACACCATGAGGGTGAATCACAATGAATAACTTTCGCGAAAATGTCCTCTACACTGGTTTTTAGGATTGGAGTGCCTTCTGTCGAGCACGTTGAGGATCCTTGAACCAATTTTTCACCACGTTGTGGCGATAACATGAATTCGGGGCAACATTATTTAACCTGCCTGTGGATGTGTTCTAGAACAGTGTACTTGAAACCAGTTTTAGCAGAAGTTTACAGCGTTCCCAGCAACACAGCATCTCCTGAAACTTATGCAGAAATACTTCGTCTGGTAGAATCATGCATTACAATAGGAAGTATGCAGGTGAACGATGTCGAAAGGGAATCTCACCGAATTCCTTTTGTGAGGAATCAAATGCTCAGATCAGCAGTTTGATACTCAGTATCGGCAGTCCAGTTTACTCCAGCACCATCGAAATACGAAAGAGCTTGTAGACACTGCTCGCGATTACAATACGTGACCACCAGATTATTAGACACAATCAAAGGGAAGTGAGGTGCAGCTAGCCAGTCCTAGTGTACTCGGTGGTACAGTCTCAAGAGCGTGGGTGACTCTATTCCCATTTAGGCGCGCCATGAGAATGACAGCGGTAGCTGTACCCGCGGACGCGCCTCGACCGCGCCTCCAGCCCATGTACTGTAATGTACACCTAACCCGCCAATTGCCATACATAGACGTACTCGGATTCGTTCGTAGTGTCGATGCTTTCTCTAAAAATTCCTGGATTCTTAAGCATCTTCTTGGAGCACCATCCGCTTTTCTCTTCCACAACTGTTCACAATAACGTCAAGAGTTGTGGAAGAAGTTGTGGCAATGCCCAATATTTACGGGTTTGGTCTGAAACATTCTCCCCCTCTTGCGGTTTTGAGTATACTAGTTGGGATATCATGGATGGCTTTTATGATGTAACAAGACTTTTAATTTTTTATTAATGACATTGTATTTGATATAACTTTACAGCGAAGACTTTCTAAGAAGGAGAAAACTAGTTTCGTATAGACGTTAAAGAAGTTACTCTATGTAGCCACTACTGAGCTCTGAGCCAATCAGCGAATTCCTCTATCATAAGAATCCCAGTGTGAAGCTACGTTCGCAAGGGTTGTATCAGAAGTGAGATGTGGAGTAGGATGAAATTCTTATAATAATGGGATTCTCTGATTGGCTCGGAGAGCTCAATACGGTTCTGTTCCAGAGGAACCATATGTAAATTAGTTTATTTTAAGTGTATATGTAAACGAGTTTAAAAAGCACGAAGGATGGGAAGACCCCGTCAAACCGAACAAGGGTAAACTAACTTTGTCCAAAAAGAAACGCTTTCACTTTAGTTCTTGTTTCAAAGAGAGTTATCTTTTCTTATCCTAAATTTCACTTCTCTTTATTCTCATGTTGTTTTTAAGATTTGGTATATAGAACAAGGGACCCAATAACCATATCGCAGTTTCTTGGTAAAATCATTACGTTTCTCGTTAGCATGCTAACTATGGAGCATGCGATAACAACAATCGGAAGAGACCTGCCAACTATAGAGCGCGATTACAACAAGCAGAGGAGACATGTAGAGGCACTACTAAAGTTGCGGGGAGAGAAGGAGGTATATTTTCATATCATATAGATATTTATATAGGGCACCCTTCCTTTTATGAGTCGGTGTATGGATTACATTTATTTTCGATTTGCGGTTACTGGTAGGCTAGTGAGAACTGCGATGAATTTCTGTGATTGGCAGACTACCGAGAATTGCGATGAGTTTACCGCTAACTACAGTCAGGTTACCGGCTCCTATGGAATAATGTTATATTCAATAAAGATCGAATATCTTGTGTGTATATGGTGGCTCAAGATTGCTGAAAGGTCAAATCCATGAAAATTTTCTTTGTAATCAACGAATTTTCTGAAATAAATTGACAAGTTATATTCTTCAATAGGAACTCAAAAGCAGGGAACGAAATCAACATCTAGGAAACTTTTCAAAATTTGAAATATTGAATTATAAATATTTATCATTTTGATTTTGAAAGATCATCTTTTCAAGTATGGTCATAAATTTGATTATTAGTTTTGAAGTGAAAATCTCTAAATTAAATACTTTGAAAATTAAGTTACCTGTACCTTTTGATTTTCTAGGTTAAATTTGATACCTGGATCGTAAAATGATGAAATAGATATATTTCAATTATATAAATTTATAATTAACTCAGATTAAAAAATGTATATAACATATCCCATAAAAAATCTTTTATTCTTGTATCTTTTAAAGCAGAGAAATTCATCTATATATTGCAAAATTTACATCCTTATAGTGTGGGGTGGTATGGATCCATAAGTTAAACATGATACTATTCTTAACCCGATAAAGATAGTGAGTTTAAACCAGATCTCCACAGTCTTGATCATACAACCAAGTCTTTACTCTCTCCTTAGTGTCCACATTTACTTCTTAAAGAATTTCTTTTCTAAATATTTATTTTGATCCTTTTAATTAAAGTTTTTTTTATGCAAGATACTTGCTCTTAGTTTTAAATAAATATAATATTTATGAGGATAAAATATTGAGTTCATATTAAAATCCGATGATGTAAATTATTTTATTAAAATGCATTCTTGCAAAAAGAGTTAGTATAAAACTTTTTCCCAAAATTATATTATTGACGTAGGCCCACCGGCCTCCGTCAAGTGGAGCCGGCGGGCCTCTCCGGCTGGTCGGGCACGTACTAACATAAGAACATAAGATAATGCTTAATAAGACGCCTACTAGATCAGACATAATTAAGATCTTATATAGCGGTGAAATACATCCCGGCTGGAAGTCAGAGGACCTTTAGTACCCCAACGCCCAAATATTTTATTCGGCCGCAAAGCGAATCTTTGTCAAATTTCCTTTTAGATAGTCACATCTAAGTTTGATCGCTTTCCCGAGAATCTCTTGTACCTTTGGATGGACTTGTTTTTATAAATCTTTATTTAGATCTCAATCATTTACGACATATTGTTTATGCACAAATATTTGTGTTTAAATTTGATTTATTCCAGTTTCCTAGGATGGTAAGCTAAATTAGAATCAAAAGCCAATATTTTAATCCTAGTAAATTTATCTAGGTAATATGCAAAATAAAAATTATCTTTCTGACATTTGCTTGATTTTAAAATATTATCCATTACATTAGAATATTTTCTCTTTAGTAAATTATTGACATTTAGTTTACTTTGGGTTTGAAACCAAACATATATTGTTTATACAGTATCCAAAAAAGGAAACAAAATTCATATGCTTTTAGAAATCGTAGACCGTTTACTATAAGTTAATTCTATTGAATTATAATTAACATTATAATTAGAATTTGAAAATAGATTTATAATTTTATGTTAAACAGAAAAAGCAAAGGTACCAAAAATATCATTCACTTATATATTTAATAATTTAACTTTCAAATATTTTTTATCATGTTGTACCTAAGTGCATTTAAATATGTTGTATACTAGTGACGGGGATTGTTAAATCGACCTTTCTTTTGTTAAAACAACCCACCCCCTATCCCCCGTACATGATGCGTTCCAGTAATTAACGCCGACGGGAATTGCCTTGCTCGTTGCTCGCCAATGGGATGAGTACGGGATTAGGAAATGGATCGTATTATCAAAGAGGGGGTTCGATTTAAAATTAAAATAAAATAAAATTTAATCTAATAATCCCCTTTGTCACCAGTACGTTATGTATAGGTGCGCATTTAGGTTTATAGCGTGTAGGTATCCGGTTAGCTTTCCAAAATAATTATAAACCTTTGAAGAACAGAATTTACTTGTAATTCGAAATGTTTTCTGAAATTTGGAATATACCACTGGACACGAGCGATAACCGGCCAGTCACGGAAGGCTCCCCCCGGACAAATTTCTGCAATTCGAAATGTTTTCTGAAATTTGGAATATAACACTTGGCACGAGCGGAAGGCCAGTCATGGAAGGGTCCGCCCGAACTAATTCGACTCGGCGAGGGAACGTTCGCATCGTAAAGCCGAAGACCCACGGCACGCCCGAGGCTCTCGCAGTGCTCGACAAACGGGAGCGTGTCCTCACCAAAGGACGTAGGTATGAAGGTCACTTTTTTAAAAGTTAAGTTTGAGGGCAATGAATGAGTCATGTAAATTAATACCGTAATATGAAATTTTATTTTTTTATGTGTTAAAATTAAATATTAGAAACACTGAAATAATAATCTTTCCTTGTTCTATATTTTAGCACTTAAGTTCTGCAAACGGCCTGATTGGAAAAGCATAACATGAGTTATACATCTTTTTAGACAACTTTATTGTAGTTAATTATGTTTCTAAACTGGTTATTTGCGCATATTATGGCTATTTATGTAGACATAAAGAGTAAATTTCTTCCAAAATTATTCTTGATTAGTTCTTTTCACATAACACTTCAACAGATTAAAGAATTACATTTTGCATCAGGGAGCAATGAACAAATTGGATATTGTGAGCATTTTCTTTGTAGACATATGCAACCCCTCTTATTCTCGCTTATTCAGGAGAGACTAGGGGTATAGAATCTTGCCGCGTTATGTTCACAGCACAAGTCTTCATAAACTGTTCCCATCATCTTCTGAAAAACTTCACGAGTGAATATGTAACTCGTGAATGAACAGAAAATGGACAAATTCATGAGTGGAATAATTGACTTTCGATCTTGATCTCTTAATAACATGACACCGAAATATATATTACATCTTACACTACATAAAAATTTGTTTCAAGGTTAAAGCTCAACATCACTATTTTTGGTGTAAGTTCCTAAAAATGTGCCCGGTGTGCTGCCCGATTGGCATACGTAATCATTGGAAGGGCAAATTCATCGAGAGTGTGAAGGACAGTAATAACAATCATAATTTTTCTAACGCCGACCGTCGAACGAGAGTGTCCTTTCAAAGTTCTGCCGAAGTGAAGACTCGGAGACTAGTTCACCACTCCAGGACCTCTTTGTTGTTCTTATTTCACTTCCTTCATGATCAGCTGCAACGTCGTCGAGAGGCATTTGTCGCTCTGCTGCTTCCCTCTCAGCTGCCTCCTGAATTTCCAAGTCTTGCAGAGCTCTTCGGCCGTAGATGGTAATTGCTATGGCAGTGGTGGTAGCTACTGTGAAGCCCACCATATAGTATATGACGTCTGGCCAAGTCAATGGCCGATCTCTGTGTTTAAGATCAGCTAACGTCTTCAGCAACCTTCCACTGCAGACACACCACAAACAAAGCGGCCAAGTCAGACAACATGAACACATCCATGCTCCCAGACAAACGATTGAGAATGAGTGTCAATGTCAGGATGTCTCTGAAAATATCAGAGTCGTCCTCAAGCTGGTCTCGACAAACTTACCTGTAGATAGTGATAAATGCCTCAGGTACCATCCCTGCCATGGACCCTGAAATATAAGGGCCGTAAGTGATATTTGTCCCAGTGATGGCATAGTTGAACCATGGATAAGGGAACGGGGAGACTCTCAGGATGGCAATTGCGCGGACTTGAGAGAACCAACTTCCTTGCTCGGCTACTCTCAGCACCGCAGCCTTCTTGGGCCATCTACTTAAGAATTCCTGCGTGGGAAGAGACCTCTCAATGCGAATTGATAAAATCACACATCTAAGCTGTCAATGTCTCAAACTACTTCATATATGAAACTCAGTCGTTAAAAAGTGTCTGTAGTTTAGTTCCTTCGACCACCACATGAAAATGGCTACAGAATTATTGCGCACATTGAAGCCTGTGCATATTTAACAACAGTGACACGAACTCGAGGGTGCAAATAAGGCCCCCTCAGATATTACAAGCACAAATAACAATCAGAAGTGAATGGCCCTAACGCACAGCTTACTTGTATCCTGTCGTGCAGTAGCCTCCGACCGATAAAGTACGGCAAAGTTTGACCGAGAAAAGTGCCTGCCATGATGATTAAAAATCCATATCCATACCCAAAGATCATCCCTGTCAACCACATTGATGGCCCAGAGGGTAAAATGAAAATTGGAAAAACTGCTAGAGAAAGAACGAGAACAATTGCCAATACTGGTTTGCTGAAGTTTGTGGCTTCCCACACCATCATCGGGATAATAACCTGCATATGGAAACGAAGCCTGACATCAATAGATCACGAGCCTGACATCTAGAGAAAGTAAGATACAAGTAAGAAAACAGACTAGTTGCTTCTACAAGGCTAGTTCACACCACACGGATCGCGGTTTTATGTGTCAAATATAATTTGTGATCTTCAAAGCAAAACGCCTTTAACATTGCCTTGAGGCTTATTTCGTTTGTTTTGTCAGTGAGCAACACACTCCGAGACCAGGTACTTGACGACAAAGCGAAGTCGCACGTTAAGTCGTAAGTCTAAGCACAGAGAAGAGAGTACAAACCTTATCCAGGAGAAAAGGTATACCCCAGAACGCGAAAGCGGCTCCACCACCCACAAGAACCAGACCGATGCTGAGGAACCTAAACCACCACCACCACCACCTCTTTTGCCAACGGCCCTTGTCTTCCGGTACTAGAAATTCAAATTCCTCTATTTCCAAATCATCCTCTTCATGCCCTAATCTTAAATAGTCTGCGTCTTGATTCCTCCCTTGCAGCTCCCTAATTCCGCTGATGTCCTCCGACCCTACAACACTACTCATTTTGCCTGTAGGCATTCGCCCCTTGAAAATCCCACGACAGAGCAAACGAGGTCCTATTCAAGCTGTTCCCTGCGTCAAGGTAGAAATAATGTTAGGGGCATTCACGACGTGATCTCAGTAGATGCAGAACCAGCGAATGGGGAAAGAAGACAACAGGCCGACACATGTACCACCTTGAGAAAACTTGCAGTCCGTCCATAATTATCAACAATCAAGCACGTCTCTGGACAAGCTAACCAAAAGATAACGAAATCATATGATAAGCGATGATAATAAGCTCATACTCTACGGATTTGGAAACGTTCTAACATCATCCCCAAACCCTGTACATAATATTCGGGTGGCGGGGACTGCTCAAGGCCTTACTCCAAGTACCAGGCTCTGAATGATGAATCCCGATGTTCTCCCCGACCACTTCAGAGGTGTTAAAGTCAAACACTCTTCGTTTACGTCGTAAATTATCATTACCGGCCAACCTCCAAAACAAAGAAGGATGCGCCTCCTGCCTCGGGTGTTACAATCGACTTCAACCTACCTACATCTTCTCTGATGCAAATAAAGAGAATTCTATTCTACGGGTGCATTCTGCCTTATCTTAGATCCAGACTTTCATAACCATCACGAACCACCACCATCTATTTACTACCACTTACTCCTTGGTCGTTTCCTTTTCCAAATTTCTTCTTCTTCTTCTACAAACAGCCAACTCAACCACTACTCACTACGACGCCTTGCCATGTGTGCTTTGCAACCAATTGCATATTGATTATCCAGGGAGGCCTCCAACGCACTCACAATTTCTCTCCATCGGGCTTATTGAAGCAATACTGTAGTAGTTACCGTGGATACAGTCTGTATTGTATTCCCTCTCCTCCCGCGAACTCCCCTGCCTCTCCTCTACTTTCCTCTCTTCTCTCACTTCACACTCGCAAAGGCTCCAAATACAGTACAGTAACAGACACCTCCTCCGCCACCTCTACACTACTCTACTTTATTCGAAACGCAATGGTACTAAATTTCTCTTAACGGGCAACCGGATGTATATTGACCGGCCACCGGCTGACTTCTCCCTCGCGGGAGACGAACTGACGGACTGGCTTGAGAGGGCGTTCGACTTGTCAATGTATAATATCGATCTATTTTATCGAAACAGAGATCGAAAGCGGAGGAAGGAGTAGGAGGAGCAGGAATATTTCAATTAGAAGAGAGGGAGAGATGCGTCAATGGAGTCAGTGGTGCACTGAAGAGAAGCATTGTAATAGGCGTTTAGAGAGGCAGAGGAGGAGCAGCGCAATGAAAACAGAGTGCCACCACAGGAAGAGCCGTTCAAATGTGATGATAGGAGCGAGGGGTTTGGTTCTGTTGACCCTCCTGTTCAGCGTTGCTGATGCCCATGGACACCAGTGCTCACACGATCATCATAATCATGACCACCACCATGAACACAAACTGGAGTCTGATAGACAAACGAGCAAAATACACCGGCATGAGGCAGACGATCATGACCAGGCACATGGTGGCGTACACTTGCATTCAGCAGAGAGCATCCCGGAATTTAGACTTCCAGAGGAGATCCATGAAGAGAGAGAGCTAAAGGAATATGGCTTTGATGGCTACCTCCTTCATCACTCAGATAATGACCATGATTCACTATCCGGCACAGGTATCAAACGTTTTCTTCGCCTTTTCTTTCTTTCTTCCTTTCTTGTTTGCTAGTCATGATGTAGCTCTCATAGTGGATCTTCTCTCGCTGAACGTTGGTATTTTCCGCCGTCTAGCAGAATCATGATTATGGATCACCTCATGCTCTTGATTGGAAAACTTAAGCAACGAATATCACTTCTGCACCCCTAGTATACTGGTGCAATCTGGCTTCCAGGAAGAATTCGGCATTCTTCTCCCATAATCCTAAATTTTCCTGCAGCTCAGCATCACGTAGATCTACTCCACTGTTAGGCTTGGACCTTAGCCATATTGGACACATATACTTTCTGTCAGAGGTCTGAAGGGGTCAGCTCATGCCAATTAGCATTTGGTTAACTGGCGGTAATGAAATCCAGTTTGGAAACCAGATTGATGTCAAGCGAAAGAATTCCTTTGTTACACACGAATTGGAACGTCACTTGGCATCATATTGCCTTTCTTGTCTCTCTTTGGAATTAAAAAGAGGGGCATTTAAGTAAGAATATCAGAGAATACTGTTGCAGACAAATAGGGCCACGGTAAACATGTCAGCATCTGCTACTTATGATGAGACTGAAGGTGGGTACATGTGCCCATAGTCTCTTGGTTGATATCGATACAACAGATCACTTCTCAAATACAGCATTTTATGTCTGGACTAGACAATTGCTACCAAAGTTTGTTTTATTTCTCTTTCTTCGAGGGTAATTTTACACTCCAGAGACCTGAAGTGGCTCTTCCATGGGTCAGACATTCTCCAGCGTACATTATATCGTTCTTGAATTTAAGAAGATCAGACATTACAAAGATCACAAGCACTTTTTGCTGAAGCATGACCTGCAGTCAAGCCACTGGACTTCAAGAACGAAGTGCAGCCGAAGAGGCCTAAACTTCCACCTTATGATATTGTCAACCAAGAGATCCGTTCTTTGCCGGATGTCAACGGACTTGGAACTAAGTTAACTTTTACGTACTTGCCTCATGTTAAAGCGGCTGCCATAGTGATCTCCAACAACCTCCCATAAGGCTTCACCTCCTTCGGTGAAGTCTAATGATTTAGGCAAATACACGGGATTACAACTGCCGTCAAGTCTTTGCATTCTAGAGCTACTTATCATCTGTTTCAAGTTTCATTCTAGAGGTACTTACCTTTCTGTTGGCACGAAACTACATGATCCAGCGTTGCAATCTATCACGGCAGATTGGCTATATTCACGTACTTAAGACATGGGTAAGGTGTATGTGCCCTCGGAATAACTTAAATCATTACATATTATGCAAAAGATCTTGCCAAGAGAAATCCGTGGTTACTTTTCACTCAAGGACTTGTGTCTTTCTAGATCCACACTGTAAGAATAGGAATTTTTAGTCTTACCAAACTCCTGTGTACTGGCGAGCGATGCAGGCTTATGGTTGCAGGCAATCGGGAGTTCTTTGCTGGTGAGCTCGGCTTCTCTCGTGTGTCTCATAATACTTCCTTTGATTGTCTGTAAGTCACAAATGTCTTCTCGCTATCATGTCCATTTGAGATTTTCCGTTGGCGGTTTTGTAACTAGACTCTGGATGTGGTAAGGACGTGACTAGATCCCTCCCTTCTATTTGTAATGTCTTTGTGGCAGAGTCTTGCATCTTGAAACCCTAGACTCTAATACCTCCCAAGGTCTTGGCATCAGGGTTTTGATCACATAGCGAGTAGCTCGAGTGATGGATTTGAAACCTAATTTCACCTCGTTTGCAAAACTTCTACTTATCATTCATAGGAAGGACAACTTGTTTGCAAATTAAGCCTGCGTAGATGTTGCACTTGAGGCTGTACACTTTAGTACTCCTATCTTGTAAATCCTGAGCTGATTCTGCTTGGGGTATTCGACTTGACCTTTTGCAGCAAACGGGCAGCCAGCACGTGGGATTGTGGATGCTCTAGCCTCCTTCGGGGTACCGCTCTTACAATCTAAAAGTTGCTGTCTGAAAAGATTATAAGGTGTTATCATCACAGGCTTGTTTCTGTTCGTGCCTCATAGTATATCGTTTGAATGAGCCATTGTGAAATCGGAGAGAGCATGATTGGGGGAATCTAAGGGTTCAGATAAAAAATAAAAATATATATATGTTTGATGTAGAATTTTGACTAGAGTGGTAAGGTGGGGAAATGCGGTTAAATTAACTAGCGGTTAAATTAACTACAAATCCTAAATGTGTTTATGTTTTCCATAGCTGGGAACTTTTTGATAGTCCTCACTTATATATTATGTGTTTGAACAAGGAGTTCAAGGTACGCTGGTTTAGGGCATGTATGGTGAATATCACCCCTAGGTCGAGTTAAATCGAGTCTCTTCCTTCTCATTCAGTCAATTCCCTCAGAACCTACAAGCTTAAGTTGGGTTGAGCTTACTGAGGTCTTCTGCATACTGAACCGCAGGCTGGAACAATGCTGGGTGATGCATTTCTGCATCAGCTGCCCCATGCTTTTGGTAATTCAGCTTCAACCTCGCATTCTCTTCTTCTTGTATTCCATTAGCTACTTTCGGGCAGCGATGCCCAATACAATCTGGATAAAATTTATAATGTGGGAGATGACACACATATGTAGCATATTTCCCAGTCCTCATACACTCGCTCTGAGGGAGTCTCATGATGTTGGTCTTGAAACTTGTGCTGTTCATATCCTATACACTAACAAGCCGACTCCAGCCTACGTTTTAATTTTCATTGTTCATGCACTGCTTACTGGTGGTCAATTACATAATGTTTTATATTTCTCGCATTCGTTTGAATAGCTGTTATCGATTTCAAGTTGTTTACTAGTCCTTTAGATATATGTGATTCTCAATTTGTTGCAATTATGCCTTTGCTTCAGGTTACATGCGATGCATTCTACTTTATGGATTTATCACTATTCTAGCATTGTACATAAAGTACATCTTGG
Source organism: Lunularia cruciata (assembly GCA_948567375.1). Taxonomy (NCBI): domain Eukaryota; kingdom Viridiplantae; phylum Streptophyta; class Marchantiopsida; order Lunulariales; family Lunulariaceae; genus Lunularia; species Lunularia cruciata. Next base: position 37,660,392 of record OX419755.1, on the reverse strand, counting down.
TTACCGATCATTTGCATTTAATGAGTTTTGGAACACCCATTCCTAGAACGGCTTCTGCTCTCATCTACCTATATCCTATACACTAACATTGTATCATGATTCTTCATGATAGTGTCTCAACTCATGCTTTCCTCTCCAGGTTACAATTGCTCGCACTCACTCTGTACTGCAGGGACCTATGCATCACAACATCATACTAACCCCTATGTACAGACATACGCATGCTTACCTCCCTATGTAACTGACAGTTATGACGATCTTTACTGTGTTGCTGTCAATTGTCAGAGTTAGTCTAATCAGACGTGGGTATGGAACTGGGTTGTTTACAACGGGTTCTGTATTCCATTGCACAATATGTAGACATCTTCTTCGTACGGCTTCTGCTCCCATTTCCCAAATATGTAGTCATCATCCACTCCTTTCCCACTTAGCTCCACTCCCCCCATCCTCAACTAAAGCTCCGTCTTTTGTTCCTTGCTCGATGTTTCCCTGTTTGATGGTCTTCCCCTGTTGATGGTCCTCCCCTGTCTGTTGTGTCTTTGTTCTTATTCCATGATGTATACTAGGTCTCTGCAGGTGCTACTTATGAAATGTATCAGTTACGTCCTTACTTCTGCTTATCTTCGTAATGTTAGATTCATTTACATTCCATTTCCTTACAATTCAATTCATTTCGATTTGGATACGGTCATGCATGCATTGCATATGCACTTCATATGCACGGTCTGGATCCCCCATTCCTTGAACGGCTTCTGCTCCAATTTCTCAAATATGTTGAATGGCTTCTGTTCCCATTCCTCCAAGATGTTGAACGGCTTCAAACGGCTTCAGCTCCCGTTTCTCAAACACATTGACATAGTGCCTTGGCACTCATGAGCTTTCAATAGAAACTCGGTACAAGGGATACTGGCATTTGCCCAGCTACTTCGGCATTGCGTTAGGCACTGATGAAGTCGTTAGTGCTTTCGTGCAGGCTTATTATGACTGCCTGTCTGCTTCACACACTGTTCAGTGTTTTAGGACTCATGCGCTCAGTGTTTTGGGTCGATGCTTGATAATACATGCTATTTATGAATTGAATTTCATCTCTTTTTCGAATGTATTTTTCAGTCAGTTCTGCTTTCATTTTATTGCCATTTCACATGCACTTCATATGCATTTAATGAGTTGTGGATCTCCCGTTCCTCGAATGGCTTCTGTCCTCATATATCAATATCCATATTTTGTGGAGGTTTATTATGGCCGCCTTCTGCTTCCCTTTGCTGTTTAGCTTCTCAGGACTCAAGCGTCCATAGTGCTTGTTGTGATATCCTTTATATCCTGTCCTCTTATGCTTCGCTCTCGTTACCCTGTTACACTTCGACCCGTTTCTGCAGCCACACCATCCGATAACTCTTGTATTGTTCCACTCCTCCATTCCCCAGCTAATTCCCTCCCTAGTATTTTTCCTTCGCCCTTTGACTGCTTCCTGGTTCGACCTCTCACGTCCATAGTGTTCCTACCCGACTCCAGCCCACGTTCTTAATCTTTGTCGTTCATGCACTGCTTACTGGCAGGCTCTTACATAACGTTTCCTATGTCTCGCAGTCGTTTGCATAGATGCTCTCAATATCATGTTGTTACTAGTCCGTTGGCCATCTGTTATTCTCAATTTGTTTCAATTATGCCTTTGCTGCAGGTTACATTCGATGCATTCTACCTTAAGGATTTAACACTACTCTAGCATTGTGAATCATGTACATATTGCTTATCAATCATTTGCATTTCATGAGTTCTGGATAACCCGTTCTCAAAACGGCTTCTGTTCTCGTATACCCATATATCCAGTCCTCTTTCACTTCGCTCTCGGTACACTGTTACACTTCGATATGTCTCTGCTGAAGCACCATCTACTACGCTCCCGCATTGTTCCACTCCTCCCTTCCCCAACTAATTCCTAACTAACTTCTCCCTACAATTTTTCTCTCGTTCTTTGCCTGCTTCATGGTTCCTACCTGACATTCGACCTCCAGTTTCTCCAGTGTTCCTCCCCGACTCCAGCCTACAGTTTAATTTTCTTCGTTCATGCACTGCTTACTAGTGGTCAATTACACAATGTTTTATATTTCTCAAATTCGTTTGAACAGCTGTTATCGATTTCAAGTTGTTTACTAGTCCTTTAGATGTATGTTGTTTCGATTTGTTACAATTATGCCTTCACTTCAGGTTACATTCAATGCATTCTGCTTTATAGATTGATCACTATTGTGCATAATGTACATCTTGGTTACAGATCATATGCATTTAATGAGTTCTGGATCACCCGTTCCTAGAACGGCTTCTGCTCTCATCTACCTACGCCCATATCCAGCCATTCTCATTCATGAGCCTTGGCACTCTTGAGCTATCAAACAGAAGCTCGGTTCTGACATTCGCTCTGCTACTTCGGCACTAGGTTTGGCACTGATGAAGTCGTATGTGCTTTCAAGGAGGCTTACTATGACCGTCTTCTGCTTCCTTCAGTTGTTTCAGTATCTGAGGACTCATGTGTTCATAGCACATGCTGCAATATACTCTATCCAGTCCTCTAACACTTCCAGTCCTCCTTTGTTTCCATGTTAGGTTTATTTCTGCTATCGTTAGATCAGAGGATTGACATATTGCTTAATTTACATATCTTGATCTCATTTGCATTTAATGAGTTCTGGATCCCCCGTTCCTCGAATGGCTTCTGTCCTCATTTCTCTATATCCAGTCCTCTTTAATGTCTCAGGACTCAAGCGTCGATAGCGCTTGCAATATACTTTATATCCTGCCCTCTTTCGCTTCGCTCTCGTTACCCTGTTACATTTCGATATGCCTCTGCAGCAGCACCATCCACTAAGCTCTCGCATTGTTACACTCCTCCCTTCCCCAGCTAATTCCCTTCGCTCTTTGCCTGATTCATGGTTCGATCTCCCGTGTCTACAGTGTTCCTACCCAACTCCAGCCTACGCTTTAATTTTCATTCGTTCACGCACTGCTTACTGGTGGTCAATCACATAATGTTTTATATTTCTCGCATTTGTTTGCATAGCTGTTATCCATTTCAAGTTGTTTACTAGTCCTTTAGATATCTGTTATTCTCAATTTGTTGCAATTATGCCTTTGTTTCAGGTTACATTCAATGCATTCTACTTTATGGATTTATCACTATTCTAACATTGTGCATAAAGTACATCTTGGTTACCGGTCATTAGCATTTCATGAGTTCTGGATCACCTGTTCCCAGAACTGCTTCTGCTCTCATCTACGAATATCCAGTCCTCTTAACACTTTGCTCTACTTCCCTCGTTCTCTGAGCGATTTCATACTCTCGGTCTACTGACTTCCAGATCTTCCATGACTTTCGATTTCCAGGCTTCTACATGACTCTCGACTTCTGTTTTCTTAATCTTTCTAGTCTGGCTCCTTAAGTCTTCGTTTTCCTGTTGATTTTATTTCTCTACATGCGGTGTTGTTCTTTTTCCGTTTTCGTGAAGCATGCTACTTGAATATAGGTGTTGCTCTTGAAGTGTTTCCAGGTTACGTTTACTTATGCTTTCATTCGATCAGATGTTCATTATCTTGTATATTTCACATATCTTGCATCTCATTTGCATTCAATGAGTTCTGGATCTCCCATTCATCGAACGGGCTTCTGTCCTCATTTCTCTATATCACATTTAATAATACATGCTTTTTTATGAATCAGATTTCATGTGCTATTCGCATGTATTTTTCAGTCAGTTGTGCTTTTATTTTATTGCCATTTCATATACATTTAATGAGTTGTGGCTCTCCCGGTCGAGGAACGGCTTATGTCCTCATATATCCAATGTCGGCATGAGTTCTGGATCCCCCGTTCCTCGAACCACTTCTGTCCTCATTTCTCTATATCCAATGCATGAGGCAATGATGAAATAGTATGTGCTTTCGTGGAGGTTTAGTATGGCCACCTTCTGTCCCTTAGTTGTTTAGCGTTCCAGGACTCAAGCATCCATTGCGCTTGCTGCGATATACCCATATATCCTGTCAATTTCTTGCAGTCGTTTGCATAGAGTTCTCGATTTCATGGTGGTTTACTAGTCTGTTAGCCATATGTTATTGTCAATTTGTTTCAATTATGCGCTTGCTTCAAGTTACATTCGATGCATTCTACATTGTGGATTTCTCACTATTCTAGCATTGTGAATCATGTACATCTTGCTTACCGATCATTTACACTTCATGAGTTCTGGATAACCCGTTCTCAGAACGGCTTCTGTTCTGGGAACGGCTTCTATTCTCATATACCAATATATCCTGTCAATACCTCTCAGGGATTTCATGCTTCTAAGGATTCTGAGAAACTCCCTTACTTCTGCTGTGCTTGGAAATTCCATAAGTCTCCCGTTGCTCCTAGGTTCATTGCAGCAGGCTACTCCACTTCCTTGTCTGAACTTTCTCGCTGGCTGAGTTTATTCTTCAAAGCATTGCTACCTTCTGCAAATGACCTCTGGAGGCATGAATTCTTACTAGTGGGGCTGCTGGTCGACTCTAGCTGGATCTTGGACGACTCTTCTGGCGTTCCTGTTTTGCTTGAGCAGGTGCAAAGACTGCGCAGGAGCAGATCCTCTTCTCCCACAGACTCTGGTTTGCAACAAACTCCTGCCACCTTGGAAAAAGTTCTTTTTCAAAGTTTTGATTTCACCACCCTTTATACCAAGATCCACCTCCGGGATCTCAAAACAAGACTGTCTACTCTCATCAGATCTATTTTCCATTCTAGGTTCACTCTGAATAGGGAAACCTTGTTACTAGTTGAGACCTCTACACTTGACTTCAAATATAGATGGCTTAAAAACCGAAACAATATCTCTCAATCGGCAAAACATCTCAAATTCATGGCGGTTGATGAGGACTGTCTCATCTGTTGGATGTTATTCCTTTTTGATAACCTATACATCACTTTCGGGAATAAGCTCTTCAGTCAAGATATTGGGATTCCTATGGGGACACCTTGTGCTGTCTTCGTGGCTAATCTATACCTCTTCACCTATGAACTTGATTTCATTCGCAGATTGCTGGATGCCAATGACATTGCTCTGTTGTACGACCTGTCCCAAGTACGAAGATATGTTGATGATCTTCTGGTGGTTGGCTCAGGACTTGATCATTTTACTGATTTTATGTATATGGATGATGCTGCTAGAGGTGGTGGGATCTATCCCAGACTCTTGTGTGAGCTAGTTTGAACTCATTTTGGCACTCACTGTGATTATCTCTACTGTCGCATTACTCAGGACGACTTCAATATCTTTCTCTATCTATGATAAGAAAGAGCTGCCTCACTTTGCTCACATCAAGACAATCTTGCTCCCTCATGTTCTTTCAGACATTTCCTCTAAATGTAAACTAGGGATTGTAAAATCAGAGTGTGTTAGATATAGACAGATCTGTAATTCCAAAAAGTCATACCTTGTAGGAAACTTTTCAATAGCTTTATCTCCGAAAATTACCCCCTTCACATGATCCAGAAAAAATTTCGCTCGGTCTTACGAATGGAAAAAGATATCCATGGTTATCATGGGCCTAGTATCTATAGAGATTTAAGAACATCCGTTCTTTCTGCCAAGCAGGTAGCTCAAGTTCGAGCCCACCAGTACTTTTTAATGCAGGCCTGGATACCATACCGTTGATCAGGAGTTTTACTTGACTTTTTTTTCATATATATACTATCTATGATCATTTGCACTTCATGAGTTCTGGATAACCCGTTCCCAGAACGGTTTCTGTTCTCGTATCCCTATATACTACCAATGGTCTATCATTGGGCTTAGTATATATAGAGATTTGAGAACATCTGTTCTTTCTGCCAGGTGGGGAGCTCATTTTCGAGCACACCAGTAGTTTCCCTTAGAATTGTATACCATCTTGCCTCCTGAAATGTATTTTATATATCGAATATCACTATTTGGGATTTTTATGCCATATGGATTTTCATCGAAGGCTTATGGACACATGGCCTCTGCCTATGGACATGTGGCACGCCTGGTCCTTCACTTAACACGAGGCTCCATTTACCTCCATGGTTTGCCCTATCGCAAGATCCCCTAATTTCTTTTCATTGCTCTTACTTGCTTTTCTGATCGCCAGGGTTTCTCCCACCTGGGTTCGCTCGGGTTTCTCCCGCTAGTCCTTTCTTGTGAAGCATTGCAGTTTTTTGGCTCCCCGCTCGTCCCTTCCCGTGCAGCGCTGAGTTTTCTTGCAAGGAGGTTTATTTTGCTGATGTTTCTTATATCTCACTACTTCTGAGCGGCACTGTAGGGGAGCAACCAAGTTTGCCTTGGCACTCATGAGTTTTTGAGCAGAAACTCGGTATGAGCGGTACTGACTCTAGCTCAACTACTTCGGCACTGCGTGAGGCACTGATGAAGTCGCATGTGTTTTCATGGAGACGTACTATGGCCATCTTCTGCTTCCCTCAGCTGTTTGGTTTCTTAGGACTCAGGCATCCATAGTGCTTGTTGTGATATATCAATATCCAGTCCTCAGATGCTTTGCTCGTTTTCTCTCGTTCTCTGAGCAATTTCTACTTCCAGTGCTCTGTCTCATACACCTCCCCCGATTTTCGTTTCCTGACTCAGCTCTTCCTTGCCCCGCGATATTTACAGACTATTATTTGTCTCTTGACACCAGTTTATCTCCATCCTTTTCAGCTGGCTTTTACTTCCTGATGTATTTATTTCTTCTACTTATGTGGGAGGTCGGTATCCGCTTCTTTGAAGGCTGCATCTCAAATATGCGTGTTGCTATCTAATGGTTTCCACGTAACATTTACTTCGCCTTTCATTCAATGATGTTTCTTCTCTATATATGCCAGTGTTTCAATATGTTTGTTTCGATTATGTCATTGCTGCAGGTTACCTTCGATGCATTCTAACTTAGGGATTTAATACTACTCTAGCATTGCGTGTAGCGTACCTTCCATGCATTCTACCCTCGGGATTTAATACTACTAGAGTTGCGTATCATGTACATATTATTTATCATTTGCACTTCATGAGTTCTGGATAACCCGTTCCCAGAACGGCTTCTGTTCTCGTATGTCCATATGATGAGAACCATGTTTCCTACTCTTTGAAGTAGAAGGTCTATCACTCCCTCTTATCTCTGATGTATCAGACCTCACTATTGCAATATTAGACCTCTCTCTTTGTATTACATCTCACAAGCATCAAATAGGTTCTCTCACGCAGCACTAGTAGCCTCCTTTACTGAGATGATGATAGGCAACTCAGGATTTCACGAAATGCAAGGAAGAGGTGTTGGTAATCACCCTTGTTGAAGAACTAATTCAAACAAGAGCAAAAAGTACTCTTATATACATTTAAGCAAACCCTAGGGGGTTGCTTTGCTTAACCCTAATTAGGGCTGCGTCCCTTTTTACCCTAAGTAGAAGACATTTGGCAGGGTTTCTAGAAGATTCTAACAAAACCTTAAAAACAAAAGAAGTCTTTAAACTAAAGATTAACTAAACTAACACTCTCACTTAATGAGAGTTTAAGACTATTCCCAATTTTACTACACATGTTATGTGTTTATCTTTAGCTAATGTTTTTGTAAACACATCTGCTGTCATCTCCTGTGTAGGACAGTAAACTAACTTCACAACATTCTCCTTTTCTTTCTCCTCTACAAATCTTCTTCTAATCTCAATGTGCTTAGTCCTTGGGTGATGTACCAGATTTTTGCTGAGTGCTATACTTCTTGTATTGTCACAGTACAATGTAGTAGGACTTTCCTGCTCAAAACCCAGCTCCTTAAGAAGTCTCCTGTTCCAGATGACTTCTTGAGTAGCATTTGAGGCAGTGCAACAGATGTTTGCTATTTACTACGCCAGCTGATTGCTCCACCACTAAGCATGATTACATATCCACTAGTTGATCTGCTGTTATCTGTGTCATCTCCCCAACTAGCATCTGTATATGCTTCAAGTTTAGAAGCAAGTATGTTCCCTTGCTTTCTGTACTCCAAGAATGCATTTTGAGTACCCTTTAAGTACCTGAATACTCTCTTTATACCTTTCCAATGTACTTGTGCAGGGTTGCTAGTATACCTAGCTAGTGCTCCCACTGCCTAGCATATATTTGGTCTTGTGCAGACCATGATAAACATTAGAGAACCAAGAGCACTCTGGTACAACACTTTGTCATAGAGATTCACCTCCCCATTTATGATTCTGCTGTGCGTCCACCCCAGATCAAGAGCTGTAGAGACAGGATTCGCCTCTGTCATCTGATACTTAGCTAGTATGGATCTCACATACTGTGGTTGACTGATCCGGATCCATCCTGCTTCTCTGTCTCTGCTCACTTTGATTCCCAAAACGAGTTTTACAGGACCAAGGATAGTCATCTCAAAAACAGAGCACAAGAAACCTATCACTCCTTTGATAGATTCTCTGTTCCCCAACAGTAAAAGATCATCTACATATACAGCTATGTATGCATCATCTCTAGTATACACACTCATGTCAGAATCTGCTCATTCGAAATCCTGCTCTCTCAAGTATGAGCTAGTTTCTCATACCAGGCTCTAGGAGCTTGCTTAAGACCATATAAAGCCTTCTTAAGCAAGCATACTTTTCCTTTGCCTTCAGTATATCCATCTGGAACATCCATGTAGATAGTCTCTCTCAAATCTCCATTGAGAAAGGCTGTTTTCACATCTAACTGCTCCACTTCCCAATCTCTCTCTGCTGCAAGAGCTAGAAGCATGCGAATAGATCCATACCTGGCAACTGGTGCAAAAGTTTCTGAATAATCTATTGATGCTTTTTGATTGAAGCCCTTTGCAACAAGTCTTGCCTTGTACTTCAGGACCTCATTCTCAGCTCCACGTTTGACCCTGAAAACCCATTTACAGCCAATTGCTTTCCTACCTGGTGGTAAGTCAGCTAGTACCCATGTACCATTAGTCTGAAGAGACTTCTTCTCTTCTGCTATAGCCAACTCCCACTGACTCGAATCTGGTCTGAGCATAGCTTCCTGTAGAGTTTCTGGATCACAATCTTCATGACAGATGTAAGATTCATCTAACATCTCTTCTGATAGAAAGCCAAGTCTGTCAATATGTTTTCTATCTCTCTGTGATCTTCTTGGCTCTGTGCCTAGAAGTTTCATGTCATCTCTTGACATCTCTGGAATCTCACTCAGAGATTCTGCATCTGCAGTCTGCTTCTGGGAGTCATCTTCTGTAGTATCAGGATCAGAAACCACCGTCTGTATAGGCCTTCTTTGGTACACCTTCAGACTCTCCTTTGGTGAACCATCAGCTTCAGGTAGAGATTGCTCTTCTAATGATTGATCTGGAAAACTGACTCTGCAGCTTGGGAAGATAGGTTGATCAGGCTGATCAAACTGATCAGCTTGCTTCTGCAACTCATCAGTGTTCTCACTCCAAGTCCTCAATTCATCAAAGAGTACATCTCTACTTCTGATGATCTGTCCAGACTTAGGATCGTACAGAAGATATCCTTTCAGTCCCTCTTCATATCCTACAAAGAGCATTCTCTCAGCCTTCTTTGTGAACTTCCTCCTTTGCTCCTTGGGAATATGAACATAGGCAGGACATCCAAAAACTTTCAAAGCTGAAAGATTAGGTTTCTTACCACTCCAACATTCTTCAGGAGTTCTTCCTTGCAATGCTGTGGTACCACTGATATTTCTAAGGTAATTTGCAGTGCTAATTGCAGCACCCCAAAACCTTCTCTCCAACTTGGCATGTTGGAGTATGGCCAATGCTTTGTCCACCAGTGTCCTATTCAACCTTTCTGCAACTCCATTCTGTGCAGGACTGTCTCTGGCAGTCAAGGAGAATTCCTTTCTCTGACAGAAAAGAGAGGATTTCCTCATTCCTGTACTCTCTGCCTCCATCTGTTCTCAATCGCTTGACTTTCCTCCCAGTCTGCAACTCAGCCATGGCTACAAACTTCTGGAATTTTCGCAACACTTCATCCTTGCTTTTCATGAAATAGATAAAGCTCTTTCTACTGCAATCATCCACAATGGAAATATAGTAGGCTGCTCCACTCAATGACTTCTCAGTCATGTATCCCCATACATCAGAATGTATGACATCTAGAAGACCAGAAGCTCTAGATGAAGATTTCTTGGGGATAGGAGCCTTGTGTGCCTTACCTTCTGCACACCCAATGCAGAACTCGAGTTTTCCTTTGGGATCCAGTTTCAACCCATCCAGTACCTTCTCTAAAGCATATAGGTTTTGCACTGACAAGTGTCCTAACCTCAAATGCCACAGATGGATATCATTTCTGTTTTCTGCTACCAATGCAGAGTCAGAACAATCAGCTTCTATCAATTTGAACAGCTTCCCTTTGGCAGTGCCATATCCAAGGACCAGCTCTCCTTTCTTCAAAGTGCATTGATTTCTGTTGCTTTCAAACAGAACATCCACTCCATGCTCCATGAGGCAATGTACTGATATCAAGTTCTTGGTGTAATCTGGAACATAGAGCACATCTTCCAAATAGCTCTTACAAGAACTTGTGATAGATCTTCCCATGAAGGCAATAGGAACTTTGCCAGTTCCTACACTGGATTCAGAATCCCAGGTCCACAATGAACACTCTTGGGAATCTTCAGAGGTTGAAGAGTTGAGAACAGCTCCTTCTGGTAACAGATATGAGAGGTGGCTCCAGAATCCAAGAACCATCCAGAACCGTTTGTGGACAACTGCGATTCTGCCGACATTCCACAATCTAGTTCTTCTGCTGAGTACCCCTTTCTCTCATTGCACTCCTTTGTGTTGTAAGCTGAACTCGCAAATTTTCGACCTTTTACTGGTTGAGGTCCCTTGCCTACCTTCTTCAGCTCTCGTTCTCTCCATTCTCTTCTCTTGGGACATATAGGTGCAACATGACCTTTCTCATGACAGAAATAACAGATCCTGTTATCAACACTACTAACCCCTTTACCAGATTAACTCACTCTGGATTGCTCTGGTTTGCTCACTCTTCTATCTGGCACGCTCTTTGACTGAGAAGAAGCACTGAACAGAGCAGAATCTCCCAAATCATTAAACTTCATCTCTAGGTCCTCTCTGTCTCTGCTAAACACCAGCAATCTGTTTATCACATAATCCCATGTGACAACTTCAACAGGTAGAACTTTTAGAGCTACTTTGATAGGCTAGTAGCTTGGAGGGAGAGTCTTCAAGAGATGGTTGATCTCATATTTCTCTGTAAGGGGACACCGATCCTCCTTGACACTCTTGAAGACCTTATGTAACTTTGACAAGTGCAAAGTAAAGTCTTCACCATCTGCAAGTTTAGTGTTCCACATCCCATCCCAGATCCTACTGGAACTTTCCAACCTCTCAACAGAGTAAAAATTCTTGAGTTTGAGCCAGATCTCCCAACTCCAAGCATAAGTGTCTACTAGGTCTCTGACTGGCTCTTGCATAGCCCTTAGCAGAAACCTCCTAGTAGTAGAATGCTTGATTTTCTCCTCCTTGTTGGACTCAAGCTCATCTATATCATGAGCTTCTAATGCCAAATCTAAACAGTCATAACTGTCTAGGATACACTTCACATCCAAAGTCCAGGCTTTGTAATTAATGTTTCCTAGTTTCTCTAGCTCTCTGAGTTCTCCTATCAACCCCAATGGTGATTTTGGGCCCATAACCTGAGGAGAACCTTTCTTCGTAGTTTTTGAAGTAGATGGTCTATCCTCAGTCATTCTGACTTCTGATGTATCAGGCATCCTAGCACTCAGCTTTCCTAGTCTCACCAAAGTAGACACTCCTGATTGCACTCAGCAATATTCAACTCACTCTCTCTCAGAGCCTTTAACGATAGTACACAACAACACTCACGCAGCATGAAAGGTACCCCAGTGGTAAGCAGCATAGAACACACCTAAAACAAGGTACAAGGTGCTGGGAATGATCCTTGTATGAGAACTTACATCAACATGAGCAGAGAGCACTCATATATATGCACAAGCAAGCTCTAGATTATACCTCACTTCACCTTAATCATGTATCTAGCCTAATCATGTATCTAGTCACTAAACTAGAGATTATCAAAACTAACACACTTAATCCCCTTTACGGATTAATACTCATCTCGATCTACCAATATCAGTTGTTTCATCGAACGGCTTCTGTCCTCATTTCTCTGTATCAGTTGTTTCCATTTCATCTCCTTTCCCGGTTTTATACTAATTTCGTCTTGCACAATTTTTGTATACATTCCATATCATGCATCTCACTTGCTTTCAATGAGTTCTGGATCTCCCGTTCGAGCAACGGCTTCTGTCCTCATTTCTCAATCTCATGTTTACATTTTATCTACATTTCATATACACTTCATATGCATTTAATGGGTGCAGGATCCTCCGTTCATCGACCAGCTTCCGCTCTCATCTCCTAATATCCAGCCATTCCATCTGCACTTCGTATGCACTTAATGAGTTCTGGATCTGCCCGTCAAACTGCTTCTGCTCTCATCCTCATATCCAGGGTGCTCACGCGTCGCTCCAACCCAGCCAAGATACCATCCACTCCTCTCCCACTTCGCTCCACTCCACCTATCTTCCACTCAAGCTATGTCTTCCCTACTCGCTCTATGTTTCTCCTTGTCCTTTCCGATTGGACCTTCTTACTCGCTCGATGATCCTCCTCTGCTTTCAGTTTGAGATGCTTAATCCATTGCTGTTGCTATCTCTTTGTTCTTCTCCTATGATGTATATTAGTTCACTGCAGGTGTGACTTATGAATAGAGTGAATGTATCAATTTCTGCTTGTTGCTTTTTATCACTTCCGGTTACTTTTTGTTACGTATTTTATTGCTTAGATGTAGTTCACTTTAATGTGCTTAGATTCACTTCAATTCTATTTGCATTTAATCATGCTTGGATTTCATATGCACGTTCTCGGTTCTCTACTTAGTGGTTTTTGGATCCCTCATTCTTCGGATGGCTTCCGTTCTCATTTCTTGAGTATGTAGAATGAATATACACAACATACTGCAGGTGCCGATGCATCACAAACATCATGTTACCTGCATGCACACTTACGCATGCTTACCTCTCTGTGTGACTGATAGTTATGACGACTTTACTGGGTTGCCATCATATTTCAGAGTTAGAGTCAGTCCTGTCAGACGTTGGTATGGAACCTGGTTGCTTACAACGGCTTCTGCCCCAATTTCTCAATTATGTAGGATGAATATGTTTGAGCGTTATGCTTGAAGGCGTTTCCAACTTAGGCATTCTGCCATTTTATTGCTTCTCAATTTAACTGTTAGGTAGTCTAAAGAAGTTCGAGCACTCTCTCTAGATCTTAATTCCAAGAGTTCGTGGCTCACTGGAACAGGTGGATCTGGGCATTCCCATTCTGAGCAGACGCATGACCATGCTCATTCTGATCATGCCCATCAACATGCACACGATACCGGGAAGAGTGGAGTGCACTCACATGGACACTCCATGGAGGATTTATCAGCCGGGCTCGCCGTCCTTGGTAATTTATTTTACAGTTGAATTCTCAATGAGTATTCATGTTCTGAGAACTCGCTTGGAGATCTTTGTCAGCTGGTAAAGCACACAAAGTTTCCTAGTTAAATGAGCTTATTAGACCAGTTGCTGATCTTCGAGCCCGATCCTCTTATGTCCTTTAACTAGAGTATTCAACGTGAATTGGTCACTTTTACTGGATAATTCATCGGACCTGTAGATTATCGCAAGTGAGTAAAGCGTAGAGTATGTTTGTTCCCTTAATACACGTCGCGTCCGCAGTTTGCTACTACTTGCGATTCCGTCTTCATATCAAACACCACACGGAGTGACAAGAAGACTCTGTTGAGAGGATTGGAGATGATCTGAGCTATTGACCAGCGTTCTATGAATACACTTCTAGTACACTTGCATTCAACATAGCACCTGGTTAAACTTGTATGTTTTCTGCACAACAGGGGGAATATTACTGTTTTTCCTGATCGAGAAGATTGTGAGACGGGCAGAAGAGCTATCAGTAGGAAACTTATTCGGTCACAGTCATCATCATCACAAGTCAAAGAAGGACGATTCTGCATCGAAAGAATTGAATCAGCCAAAAGTTGACAATGCTGATGGCAATGCTTTGGGGAAAAGTAAGAAGAACATTAGAAAGGTTTGTCGATCGTTAACCGACCTTGTCAAGTTCAAGATTGTACTTATAGTAGTATGAAGTACGACAATAATTTTGTTCTTTTCTTTTACAAAAACCAACAAGCCTATGCCTGTATCTTGCTTGTTTCTGTGTGCTTATTATGTTTGTAGTCACCTAGAGCCTGGTACCTTCACCCCAAAATACAGCCGGGGTATTTCCGATAGGATTAACTAAACCGATTCCTACAAAATTTCACGTGCGGCTCTTGACGCCCTGCAAATGGGGCCCTGGAGAATTCATGTAGAGAACGAGCCTTTTCTTTGTCTCACAGTGCCCGGGGTCTCGCCACGTCCCTCGTCGTCGCTTGTTCTCTGCAGCAATTTTACGGTCTTTGCGGGTGGTAGATAGATTTCTTCTCCTAGATAACGTGTCTTGTATGTTTACTTAAGCTGTGGCGCATCAAGATACCATAGAATGAACATTATATTAGATGCTGCATACTCTAGATAGTGAATGCCATATGATGTTCATGGAATGTATCAATTTTCGCTTCTGCTTTGCAACGGTTTGGATCGTGTGTTTCTGTCAAGTCCTACTTACTTAGAGTTGCATGCATTTACGTGCTGAGCTCAGCGTGTCTTCCAGTTGCATCGGTTCTTGCATGCCTTTATTTGCTTAGATCTGCTTGTCTTCGGTTTCCATAGATTCGGTCCTAAGGTGGTGTGGATCCCGTTTTCTGCTAACGACTTCTGCACCCATTACGCATATTTTAATGATATCCATGAGTTCTGGATAACCCGTTCCCAGAACGGCTTCTGCTCTCATATACCTATATGTTTAATGATAATGCCCTTCACATCCGCGATGGTGACATAAACCCAGGTGCCAGGATCCACTGTCCAGCGCTGACAAATTGATGGATTGCGGTGCTGCCTTGATGCTCACCACTCCGTTGTGGTCGAAGGTTCCTGGACCACAGTTTGTATCAACACTTCAGTCCATACTGCGCATACTCTCCCTCAATAAGGCCTCCCTTTGAACCTTATATCCTGTTCAGCCTACAGTTTAATTTTCTCCGTTCATGCTCTGCTTACTGATGGTCAATTACACAATGTTTTATATTTCTCGAATTTGTTTGAATAGCTGTTATCGATTTCAGGTTGTTTACTAGTCCTTTAGATATATGTTGTTCTCGATTTGTTGCAATTATGCCTTTGCTTCAGGTTACATTCGATGCATTCTACTTTATGGATTGATCACTATTTTCGCATTGGGCATAAAGTATATGTCGGTTACCGATCATATGCATTTAATGAGTTCTGGATCACCCGTTCCTAGAACGGCTTCTGCTCTCATCTACCTAGATCCTGTTCAAGCAATTCTGTACGTGACTTCTTTGTTGGAGATATTATCTTCTTCACTGCCCTGTCTGCTGTTCTTGCATTCGTTAGATACATTTATCACTTACTGCAATGGAACCCACTTGGCTACACTGCATTGTATTTCAGTCTTTTGAGTGTGATTGCATTCATGTGACGTGCCTGCTCTGCATTCCTTGGAGTGTGCATTTAACTTTCTTGCACTGCATTGCAAGTGATTGAGTTTATATACCTCCCTTGGACGTAAACGTTCAGTCTCTGTACCGACTCACATGTGACTATACGGTTCGTTCTTGGCTGGTAGTTGGTCCACGGTCCGACCATTACTGAAGTATACGGAATGATAGTATGTTTATCAGACTCGTGAGAGTTCTCGAGACGAAGAGGTGACGATGCGATGTACGAAAGAGGATAACATCCAACCCCTCCCTTTTTATCCTAAATGCCACTTAAACTAGGAGGTGAACTGGCTCAAGTACCTCCAACATGTCTTGTTCACACAAGGTGTGCTTACACAGTAGAGCACGGGTAGTGCTACCCTAGTTTCTGTATTCTATATCTCAATTGCATAGCTTAAAGACATGTTTGTCGATTGTACCTCATACTTCGTGTATCTACCTGGTTGGCTTTCTGGTTTTGATTCTGCCACAGACAGGTCTGGATCTCACGGTACCCGCCTCTTGAGGCGATGACTTGGGAATTGAGCTTAAAGTCTTAATAGATCGCATTTATACCGTCTTCCCTCTGGATATTTCAAGTTATGATTCCCCGTAAGATTATTCTCGTCAACTTTTGCACAGAGAACTGCGAGGGGAGTTCAAGGAGACAGAGATGGAGACCTCGACAATGGGGAAGCAAAAACCTCAGAATTGGGCAAGAATGATGAGGTAGTCGATCATGTTGAAGCTGATGAGGTAGATGGCGGTGCTAAGCTGGTGTTCGGTTATCTCAATCTCTTCTCCGATGCCGTGGTAAGGATGGCTTTCCGCTTGTGAGGTTATCTGAATTTCAACTCGACTGTGTAAATGAGTTACATGGGATTGCAAAAGTTGGGCTCCGAAATTTTGTAGTGTAAATTTTCTGTCTCCGTATACCTATATATATGAGCACATAGTATGTATACATATGAGTTCTCTATATATGCAGTTGTTCCAATAGCTTTGCTTGATTATGCCATTGCTGTCGGATACCTTCGATGCAGTCTAACTTAGGGATTTCATACTACTCTAGCGTTGCGTACCATGTATATCTTGTTTAACTATCGTTTGTAACTCATGAGTTCTGGATAACCCGTTCCCAGAACGGCATCTGTTCTCGTATACCTATATATGAGTTTGGTATGTCTCGATTTCTTCCCTCATCTTACTCATGTGCTCATCTTACTCATGTGGATCCTTTTCTTTCTGGACTGATCCTCATTATGCGGCTAAGACTCCAGCACTTACGTATGTGCCTGCACTTTTGCTTGCCCTTGCTTTCCACACTTCCACTTCTGTTCTTTTTGACATTCTCACTCCTTTTGAGTGGCACTTTAGGGGAACAACCGAGTTTGCCTTGGCACTCATGAGTTTCGAGCAGAAACTCGTTATGAGGTACTGACAATTGTGCAGCTACTTCGGCACTGCGTGAGGCACTGATGAAGTCACAGGTATTTTCGTGAAAGTTTACTATGGCTGCCTTCTGCTTCCCTTTGCTGTTTAGCATCTCAGGACTCAAGCATCCATAGCGCTTGTTGCGATATACTTTATATCCTGTCCTTTTTTGCTTCGCTCTCGTTTCCCTTTTACACTTCGGACAGGTTTCTGCAGCCACACCATCCTATAGCTCTCGCATTGTTCCACTCCTCCATTCCCCAGCTAATTCCCTCCCTATTATTTTTCCTTTGCTCTTTGCCTGATTCATGGGACGTTTGGTGTATACAGTGTTCCTACCCGACCCCAGCTCACGTTTTTTATTTTTATCGTTCACGCACTGCTTACTGGCAGTTTTTTCCATAGCGTTACTTATTTCTCGCAGTCGTTTGCATAGAGTTCTCGATTTCACAGTGATTTACTAGTCTGTTAGCCATATGTTATGCTCAATTTGTTTCAAGTTACATTCAATGCATTCTACATTATGGATTTCTCAGTATACTAGCATTGTGAATCATGTACATCTTGCTTACCGATCATTTGCAATTCATGAGTTCTGGATAATCGGTTCCCAGAACAACTTCTGTTCTTGTATACCTATATATGAGTTCTATATATATACTTCGGCACGGTGTGAGGCACTGATGAAGTCGCAGGTGCTTTCGTGTAGGTTTACTATGGCTGCCTTCTGCTTCCCTTAGTTGTTTAGAGTCTCAGGACTCCAGCATCCATAGCACTGGTTGTGATATTATTCATATCCTGACGCTTCACTCTCATTCCCTCTTATACTTCGATCCATTTCTGTAGCCACATCATCTGAGACCCCTTGTTTTGTTCCACTCCTCCATTCCACAACTAATTCCCTCCATAGTACTTTCCCTTCCTTCGCTCTCTGATTGCTTCCTGCTTCACCCTCTCATGCCTAAAGTGTTCCTACCGGACTCCAGCCCACTTTCTTTCTAGTTGTCATGCACGGCTTACTGGCGGGATTACTGGCAGGCTTACTGGCGGGTTCTTCATCGTGTTCACGCACTGCTTACTGCTGGCCTCTTACATCATGGTTTCCTATTCCTTGCTATCGTTTGCATAGATGCTCTCGATTTAATGTCCTTTACTAGTCTGTTGGCCATCAGTTATTTTTAATTTGTTTCAATGATGCTTTTGCTACAGGTTACATTCGATGCCTGCTACCTTAGTGCTTTAACACTACTCTCGCCTTGTGATTCATGTACATATTGCTTATGGATCATTTGCACTTCACGAGTTCTGGATAACCCATTCCCAGAACGGCTTCTGTTCTCGTATACCAATATATGAGTTCTGGCGGGCTCTTACATCACGTTTCCTACTCCTCGCTATTGGTTGCATAGATGCTCTGGATTTCACGTTTTTTACTAGTCCGTTGGCCATCTGTTATTCTCAATTTGTTTCAACAGGTTACATTCGATGCATTCTACCTTAGGGATTTAACATTACTCTAGCATTGTGTTTCATGTACATATTGTTTATCGTTCATTTGCACTTCATGAGTTCTGGATAACCCGTTCCCAGAACGGCTTCTGCTCTCATGTCTGAATATATGAGTACATAGTGATTTTCATAACTGCTAGTAATTGTTCGTTTATTTGCTGACACGTGGCCCCACACTGCCCTCTGCCCTTCTCCTTCACAGTACCCGAGGCCCCTCAAAGCACCCGAGGCACTCCTCTCGAAAATCCCCCTCCCCCTTCCCCTTCCGCCCCCTTCCTGCCCCTTCCTGTTCCCCTTTCCCCTCTTTAGCTTATTGTTATCATTCCACCTTTGGTTGCTGCTCGCTCTGCTTTACTCTGTGAACTTTCACCGCCCGTGTCGGTGGCTAATGACCTGCTCTTTCCCTGTGTCTTTTGACTGGTTCCCTACTGTTTTCTTTGGGTGTCAAACGACTTGCTCAATTAATTTCACTCAGTTAATTTACCACCTTCTTCATTAGTTTGCATAATCGAGTAGTTTTGCTAGTTTTTTCCTTGCTTTCAATACTAATATTTGTTTCCTTTCAGGCTTTAACCAGATCTGTCTCCAAGTCCCTTACCTTCTTCTGCTCAAGATTTCATATTCTTCCTTTGGATGCTGATTCATTTGCATTGCACACTCATTCTGCTTATTACTGTTGCTGCACTTTGTTTGGATTTTAAGCTTCATACTTTACAGCTTTTCCCTTACCCTGAGCAGCACTGTTGGAAGCAACCAAGTTTGCCTTGGCACTCATGAGTTTTTGAGCAGACAGTCAGTACCAGGGGTACTGACACTTGCTCAGATACTTCGGCACTGATGAAATCGCTTGTGTTTTAGTGGAGGTTTACTTGGCTGCCTTCTGCGTCCCTCGGTTTTGTCTAGTGTCTCAGGACTCAAGCATCCATAGCACTTGCTGTGATATACTTTATCCAGTCCTTTGACACCTCGCCCCTTCTCAGCCTAGAGACCATCCACTCTCTTCCCCTTTGCTCCAACTCACATTTGTTGTTTTGCTTCGTGGTTCCTATACAGGTTTTCTGTCCAGTCTCCCAATTTCAGTTCTCTTGATTGGTTTAGTTTGGACTCGTGGGTCGTCAACTACAGCTTGTCTATTTCGCCACATGCTTTACTTAGCACTGATCGATTACTATGATGCATATCTGTTCTCTACTGCTGTTGATCAGGATATAGTGATATTTCGTTTGTGCTTACCCTTGCATTTAATCTGTTAGATTCTTTACCTTCTTTTGGGTTCCATTTCTCATCTCGATTTTCACATATCATGTTTACATTTCATACTCACACCATTGCACGTAATGAGTTCTGGATCCTCCATTCTTCGAACGGCTTCTCCTCTCATGTCTGAATATATGAATTACATATGTTTTGCTGACATTAAGCATGCAGGGTTTAATCCCATTCCTCATACACTCGCTCGGGGGGCGTTTTATAATATATGAGACTCGGGCAGGTTATGTCCTATGTACTAACATCTTCATGCTGTCACCACGTCATGCTTTTCTCTCAAGGTTTCACTTGCTCGGACTCAGAATGTACTGCAGGTATCTATGCATCACAAACATCGTGGTAACCACTGTATGCAGACTTACGCATTTTTACCTGTCTATGTAATTGATGGTCAGGACGATCTTTAATGGGGTTACCATCATATGTCAGACGTGGGTATGGAACCAGGTTGTTTACAACGGGTTCTGTATTTCGTTACGCAATATATGAGCCCATGTCTGGGTTATTCATCATATGTCAGAGTTAGTCCAGTCAGACGTGGGTATGGAATTTGGTCGCTTACAACGGGTTCTGCTCCCATTGCTCAAATATATGAGCACATGTCTGAGCAATTCTTTTTGTTTTTGGGTGTCGGTGAAGGCTAACTAAGTGTGGCGTCTGTTCAGCACAATTTTACTGACGGAATGGCGTTAGGATCAGCGTTCCTATTGTACGGGACAGTCGGTGGTTGGTCACGCACTCTTTTTCTTCTCGCTCATGAACTACCACAAGAGGTATATGCCTCATCTTTTTATGATTTCTGTTCTCCAACGTCCATTGAGGTCTTACTAGATGCTAAATACTAAGAATCTTCGTTATCAAAATTAAATCTGAAGAAGCTAAATACAGAACAGATTACGAGTTTAATCGTTCTCTTGCAAGCCGGGAACTACGATATCGTACATAATCAACTTGGACATACACCTGCTACTGGACTATTGCGTAGATGGTAGTGACAAGCTTGCATTTGAAGAGGATACGAGTAATGCACTATAGATGAGCATCTAATTTAAGCGCAGCACCAAGGAGCGTTGAAGCTGAGGCACAAACAAATAACGTTGGCTTTGATCTTCATCTGATGGATGTGAAGAATGAAGTAGGATATGACTCTTTCAACTACTGAAGTATAAAATGTGCAATTTATGAAGAGAGGGACAGGCTGCAATCAATTTGAGACATAAAGCTACGAATTCGCTCAAAAAAGTGAAGTTCTGTGAAGTGAAGCGACTGTTCTCTTTTGACCTCACATTTTGACCTGGATGCATATACTCTATTTCCATAGCCTGCACCCTGTAAAAACTTTCCAAAACGTTGGAGATGTGTATAGCCTTTGGCTATAGCTACCTGGCTGCCCATCCCTGACTCCTCTGTACGTGTTGCGCTGCTCACTTGATCGTGACTTTCCCTCAGATTGTGAGCTTAGATACCCCTGCGAACAGCCTAACATTTCATCAGCAAGTGACGTCCTTTAATACTAGTATAACTTCAGAGGTGAGGCTTCTATGAAAGCTAATTGGTGTTTTTTATGTGACTGTGTTGTAGGTAGGTGACTTTGGTATCCTTGTGAGATCGGGATTTGGAGTTTTCAGTGCGCTAGCATTCAACTTCCTTTCTGCTTTGGTGGCCCTTGCCGGTACTGCTTTGGTACGTTCATCTCTCTCCCGAGTTTCTTTTCACTTGAGTAGCCTCGCCTTAGGTCACTGCCTAGTTCATACCAATGATCTACAATGGTTTCTGGTTCCGTCTTCAAATGGTTAACATGAAACACCTCACTTTTCAGTTCTCTGCTCTTCTCATGTATACTTGTTTATTCCAAAACGCTAAATTAGAAGAGCTTTCAACCACAGGGATTCAAACTCGTTAGATTGCTTTAAACTTCATCCGTAGGCACTCCATTGATGTTTTATTTTCAGAAGTTGCTGCCTGCTTTAACTTCAACCAGAGATCGAGGAATCCCGCCACCAATTTTGCGTTTCTCCAGATTTGAATTCTTATCGTAGAAGTATTTAGCTTCACCTGTGCTATCAGCCGAATCAGGGTACAAGTGTCACCATCAATACTCAGAGTAGTTTTCTGTTTTGTGCCTGACCCATGAACCTTGGTCAAACTTGGTTCATCTGTCCATTCGAGTTTTCAGATTTCAATTCTGCACTTTGGTTTTGCACGTTATATTTACGACAGTTTGCTTCTTTATTCATGCTCCAATCTGAACATAGTCCCATCCAGCTCTCTTTAAGTCGATTGAAAACTTTTGACACTCTTGTTGTTCACCACTTGATGTATATGCAGGCTCTCCTGCTGGGAGGAAGCGCCGGAAATTCTTCTATCATTGAGGTATTGGTATTGTTACAAGTGCATCTTGGCATCGTTACGGGTTATACATCCCGTTTTGTCGCATTTATTTTATTGTTGAAACCAACTGTTCGGATTTTGTGTTCCAGGGCTTCACTGCAGGAGGTTTTATATATATTGCTGTTGGATCAGTTATGCCCGATATGCACTCTCAGGGATGTTCTCTCAGGACTACCTTATCGCAATTAAGCGCCTTAATCGTGGGAATGGGCGTTGCCGTGGCCATCTCACTAGCGGAATAGAAAGAAATTCAGCGTGGCTACGTCAAGGGCCTTTGGTCCTGGAGATCTGCAATACAAAGTGGATAATCTGTGCAAAAGTTGTTCTGATTATTCAAAGAGCAGGATCCTAACCTTTGACTCACACTGAAGTTGCTGGCTCCCGGTATTCAAGAATTCTGAGCTTTCCTTCTGCCACCTGAATGGCTTAATCATTTGATAATTCTACGCGACCATAATATAGGCTTGGGACCACCCTTGATCTGCAATAGTAAGTGGATAATCTGTGCAAACGTTGTTCTGGGTATCCAAACAGGAGGATCTTAACCTTTGACCCACATCGAAGTTGATGGCTCCCGGTATTCAAGGAGTCTGAGCTTTTCTTCTGCCCCGTCAATGGCGTCATCATCTGATCGATTATACTCGAGACCATCCGTTGTCTCTTCATTTTTGTTCTTGAAAGGCATCCACTCATCATATCTTAGGACAAAGGGATGCCCTCACGAACCCACAACTGCAACTGCACAAATGACTTCGCGGTAGGAAGGTACCCAACTCACATCCAACATATAAAGAGCAAGGGACCAAAGGAGTACTGCTTCTATGAAAGGTCTCACGGAGTAGCACGAAAACCATTGACAACGGAAATCATTTGAGTTGAGCAAAAACCCATGAAGTCCTCAAGCTTTCCCCAGCTTCTTTCAGATATTTCAGAGATCTTTGTCGCTCTACAGTAGCGGGTTAAAAAGTGTACTTTGGAACGTCAGTATCTTGGAAAATGAGCACTGTAAAGGATCTCTAGATTTTCTTTACGAAAGCCTACGAATGGTGTTTAGGTGTTTTCTCCTCTTCCCACGCAAATCGGAAAGTGCAAGTAAAGGTCATCCAGGTAAAGTGAGCAAATGCCGAGGTTGAATTGCAGTTTTTTCTTCAACCTATCTACTGGTTGGATCTTCCCCATTTCCATATACCGCCATTTGCATTTTGGTCTCCATTTTCAGAATAAGCACGTCACCGAATCCGCTCCAGTTTGTCTCTCTCTTTTGTTCAAAGCTTATTCTTTGAATTCTAGTCTCGGCCATATTTTGTTCTTTAATCCTACGATTGAAGAAACAACAGTTAGTGATTTGTAGAAAGCGACAGTTTGACAAAATTGGCTTAGATTGCAGGAGAGAAAAACAACACAAGTGTAGACATGAAATCTGCACTTGACCGTCCTTGATCGTACTTTATTGTCAAGAAACACCAAGACCTAGAGGTGCAGCTTTATTATTCGTTGCGGTAACGAGACATATTCTTCTCCTTCTCTTCACTTCGATAACATATAAAAAGAAAATAACAGCTGTCTTATTTCAACAACAAAAAAGGTTGTATACATATTCTTCTCTTTCTGTATATACATACAGATGTGGATTGGAAGGAAGAAAAACTAAGAATTACATTTCTTCTTTGATAGATGTTATATCACTTTAAGTTATATGATGAGAAAAGGGGGCTCACCCAACAAAAGAACTATTCAACTCAAAAGTCATGACATATGAAGACAAATTTTAACTTAGATGGATATGCAATAATTACACTAATCGATAAGGCCTTCCAAGAAGGAGGTCACACTAAAAAATCTGAGGATAGAATAAAATCAGATTAAAAAAGTTTATGGGAAAGGATAAGAATATAAAAGGACATATATGTATTAACTATAGAAATTAAAAATTCATTAAATGACATGCACTCTTTTATACAAAGAAAATAAAACCAGTTACTTAGATCGAGTTCAGCAAAAGCCATTCAAAGGTAATCTACGGAGATACATAGATAAATAAAGTGATAATAAATGAAATAATGTTACCCAAAAAGATATGTCTAAGAAAAGAATAGGAAGGATAAGCAAAAGTTAAGAGATTTAAGAAATAGAGTCAAATAGTTGAATGATCATAAAATAAGGCTGATAATAATAATCACATGACGTTTATAAAGAGCAAATAATTGTAGTTTTTAATTATTTTCCAACAAAAATTTAGAATGAAGTGCTCATTATATTTGTTTTAAGATGCATTATAATTTGGATGCTCAAATCACAAGCAAACTCTACACCTCCTTTTGTGATTATATAAAGCATCTTAAAATTTAATTTTGATTAATAGAAGCAGATTGGATTTTAGCTTGTTTGAATATTATTTTAAGAAATTAAAAAAGAGTATCTAGCACAGATTTACTTACATCTATGTGAAAATACTTGTACTCCTCTCCACTATAAAAAATTTAAAATAACTTGAACCAATAAGCTATAGAATCAAAATAATTATAATAATTTAGACATTCAATCAAAATAATCTTCTACAAAGCTGAAATATTTAGAATATTAAACATATAGAATTTTTTTTTGAGATAATATTATATTTATATGGCTGTAAAATTTTACATTTTCTTATTGAAACTATTAAATCGATTCTTAATAATATGTTAAAGCATGTCATCTCTTATTAAAATAATCCTGAAAGTAGTATTTAATGTATACTCAAGATGATCTAATCCCATGTATACTTGGACCATTTGATCTTATATTTGACTTTTTAATTTTAGTTGACTTATTTATCTATAATCAACTTATTTTACTAGATAGATCTTAATCAAGATTTGTATGTTTAGAAGGCTTTCTATTTTACTTCTAACATACCAATTATGATTTAGATCTATTTACTGAAGTACAGAGGGATTATACGTAAATAAATCAGCTAAAAATAAAGGTTACATATTTCTAAAAAATTATGTATATTCTTTTACCTTTTATTTTTTATCAATAATTTATTAAAAAATTTAAATTTCCATATTTTTTGGAACTCTTATCTTAAAATTACAAACCTATCTATTGAATTATTAAACTATTAAATTAATAACGAAATGTTATATTGTTTAATATCAGTCATCATTAACTAGAAAAAGATTGTTTAAATGATTAGATTATATTCTATCTATTCATCTACTTCTCCCTTGGATCAAGAGCATACTACTTCCAAGAAGTAGTAATATATTAGAGTATAACTCTTACCACAATCAAAACGTTTAAATGATATATATTCTAACGAAATGGTTACTAATTTAACTATGGTAGGTATCTAAAATCATATTAGTATCGATTACAATATAAAGTTGATTAAAATCCGCACCGATACTTTTTATTATTAGCTATAACTAATAAGAAATTTGCTTACGCCAGTTCTTTCTTCAGTAGAAGTAACTAAAAAGATTTCATAAAAGTTGACAGTGGCAGATAGACTATATCATATAAGATTCGAGTTCTTTTAAGCGATTCCGTTCTGAACATAACTCCAATCAGATATGTTCATGCAGTAGATTACACGTCGAAGGTTGAATCTTAATGCAAGACTTCACTCCTTTATAGATAATTGTCCAAGCTCTTGGTTATTGAAATATTTTTTAAATAAAATTCTCATGCACGATGTAGATAAGTACATGGTATAATTTTTTAACTCATATAAGTATGTTATATCAAATGCACATGAATCACATGAAAGACAAGAGATGTGAACAGATGGGTAACTGGAAAATAAATAAAAAGACATGGATGAACCCAAATCGTATGAATGCATGAGCATTCTACTGGATACATATAAAATACTGGGAAAAACCGCGATTAATGTTTTGCAAAGACATCACAAGATCCATCACATACATTCCATTATAGATGGTATATGAATGTACGATGTATGATGGTATATACATAATGAGGTATAGTAGACCAAAGATGGATGGTATATATAAACAATTTGGTGGTAAGATCTAAGAATGTTCGATGAGACTGCTATTACAGTGTGACAAATGACCAATTCAATTTCATCGTATTTAGAGTTGGCTCTCAATTTAAATGTCTACTTAGCCCGATGGAACTTGAAGGAGTTCACATCCGTCTTTAAGTTATTAAAGTTAAAGACTAAAGTTAAAAAGCTAAAGGCTAAAGTCCCGTGATTTATGTTGACAATTTTACTTGCCTCTGACGTTTGTATTGCATTCAGGATAGAAACAATAAAGTCCAATGATTTCCACTAAAAGTTTGTCAACCTTGAATCAGAAGGAGATACCAAAACTAAATGGAAAGACGGATACTCTAAGTTTTTGTACCCACATTTAGAAATCAATCTTTCCACACGATACATTCGCACAAATAACTTGTAGAGGCAAAGGTCTCGTTAGGAGGTTTTAATTCCCACTACTGATAGAAAGGACCAATCCAATCCAATCACGGTTTAAAACCCAGATTCCAGAAATACAAGATGCAAATGTTTTCCGTAATTACAAGTCAATTCGAATTAACTCGATACTTCAGTCATACTTTAGTTCTAAAATTCCTTACATAGCATTGTACGGAAATGAGATAAATTTCACAAATATTCGTTGATCAACCCTTGGATTGATATTTCAATTTTAGTGGAGTCTCGTCATTCGGTTAGAGGAGATGTTGAACCACTCTTGTGCAAATTTTGCAACTAACAATTCTTGGAAGAGTATTATGGAAGTGTCTCTTGAGCCAATCCTCGGGGAGATTAGCTCACAATAGATAGATAGATAGATATATGACGTCTTCATCGTCTCAGTTCATAGACCTGAAGGGATACAAATTACTTTGGTTATTTGCAATTATAATTTCTGCAAAATAATAACCTAGATAGAAAAGAGAACATGCGAACCCCTTATGAAATTGGCCTGACAAAGTTCTATTTATGGTCCACAACCAAAACTGAACCTTCGAGAAAACCTACTTTTTAGCTATAAAAACATGATTTTATTGTCGACACATAAGAAGGTGATCAAATTGCATTTCATTTTCATTAATAATGACAAGGAGAACGATACAAGCCACAAGGACTTTGTATCACATGAAAGTCTTCTTGAATAGTAAATGTCTTCGTGTTGAAAAGAGTCACATGAGCTTCTTCCGATTAAAACTGGATGAATCTCGAGCAAGAGATTCTTTTCAGATTATAGCTGGTCTTCCTTTGGAAGAAAAGTGAAGGGATCTTTATAATGAATCTTTGAGAACATGGCTTTATTCAGATATGTAAAAAAACAAATCATACAAAACACTTCCCTTCTTGATAAGTATTTCTATTTGTTTTCTGTAGAAGCAACTTGTTTACAAAAAGGGCGAACAAATTTGTAAACTTGTGTGTCATGCGTGATACTCTTTTTAATCTTTAGCTGAGAATGCAGATACAGATTTATTTGATTCCAACTGTTCTGAGTGTGTTTCTCTTTTTTCACTAGACGAGAAATATGAATTTGTGTCATGCACTCGTTGTCTTGTTGTTCATAGTCCACATTGTCTCAGAGCGTTATGATAGACACATTATGCCCTTACGGTCCAATGACAAGCAGCTAGAGAATGGAGGAAGGAATCTGACACCATCATCAACTCTGACAAGCAAGGAATGGAGCTTGAAAGACGATTTCAGAGGGTATCCGAGGGAGGAGGCGCTCTGTCAACATTATTTGCTGAATCTGTCAGGTCGAGAGGTGGGGGATGGGGAATCTCCGTTGAGTTAACTGACCTGTGCAGGAACATTTTGACCACGGTTTGACCCATGATATCCACATTAAAGATCGTGAACTACTACGCAACGAACCGACCAACTAACGACGAAGCAGGCCGCCGTCTGGAGGCGACAATTGCAACTTGGGAAGTTGGTTGGGGAGTGGAGTGGAGAGGAGACGAGGAAATATTGTTGTTTGTCTCACAGGGCAGGTGGGCTTTCCATTAATAAGGCAACTCCTAGGACTTCTCGCCGAAGCAGATATTCAATAATTCAAGATTCAATCCTCAAAACAGTAGGAACTTTGACCTTCCTTCTTCTCTCGTTCTAGTAGTAGCAATTTCACTGCTCGACGGTAGTAAAAGTGATCTGGGGTTAAGACGTGGGAGGTTATCCAATGTGCTTTGCTGCTGCTGCTGCTGCTGCGAGGGTGGTAGTGGAGCACGTTACGTTCGTCCATAAAGTAGAAGCGGACAGACGGAACTTGACCAGCACCCAAGCCGTTGTGAGAGATCACGTTGTTGGGACACTATAGCAGATAATGTTTCCGCACCTACAGCATTAATGGTGTCGTCGTCAAAGACCTCTTTTGTAAAACCCGTACAAGGATCGTAGTCACACTCTCTCTCTCTTTCTTTCTCTCGGCAGTTTGAATATTAGGCGCAGCAGCAGCAGCAGCTGCTGCTAAATTCAACAACAAAAATTACTCTAGGTCAGCCACGGTAAGGACCGTCACTTGCTGATCGATACCTTAGAGTCTGCCTGCGTGCTCCACCAAGCATAAAGTAATTCTTTCCAGAGGAGGAGGGGAACATGAGGAGTTAAGCTAATGTTAGGCAGGTTTTGGACATTGCTTTTCTCTCAAGTTCAGGTCAGGTCAGGTTAGATGCATCTATCTTTGGAGTAGTGTTTTCTTTTCTCGTAAAAGCACCTGTGTATGTATTACGATCTCAAGGCTCCAATTCGTCGTGATCGTACGTACTAGGTCGGCCTCGCTTGCAGCTTTACAGATTCAATCCTTTGCAATTAGCCCACCTCCGCTTTAAGACTTGAGATTTGTGATCATGGCGCATCCTAACTATGCGTTCTCTTCAACGTTTATCGATCTTCTCGATGCAAGTGGTGGCAGCATCAGCCTCGAGTCGTAAGACGCATATGCCAAGCCGTCTTGGAAAGTTTGGACCGATCTGCGCGTCTTGAGATTTTTCAATGCGATAGGGGAAGAAATGGTGAGCCTCGGCTGGTATAAAGTGCATATGATGATGAACAAAACAAACCGGACTCACGCTGGGGCCACGAGTGGGGGGGCCAGGTACCGATTACGCCACTACCAACTATCCACGCCACTTTGTCGGTGTAGGTTCTGATGCCTACCATTGTAGAATGTATTGGCCCAGCCAGACGGTTTCTTTTGCAACACGAGAGCAGCAGATCGTATATCTCTCCAACCGTCTCCTGTTTCATCTGTTTGTGTTGTACAGAACTGTCTATCGGGTTTGGCGTATTCATTTTGACACAACAAAACTGTCAATCGGTGTACTGTGTGTGCTGTGTGGACGACTAGGTGTCTGACATTGCTTCCTGAAATTCCTCATGTTTTGCGCTGCACTGCTCACTTCAGCATAATTGCCCGACTACGAGGAAAGAAACTCATAACTTCCAAACACCGGGGATTGCGGACAGAAAGTGCGGCTACCTCCTTGATGGGCCCCCTACACCCGAGCCTTTCCTTTGTACTCTCCCGTGTGTTCTTTTCGCTTGAATATTCAGTATCGGGACCAAAGGATTGCCGTGCCTGGATGGCGACGAACTAAAGCCGAACCCCCGGGGGCACCTAAAGGCCTTCTACGCGATCAGGGATTGCACTGTCGATACTTCTCTAATCTTACACTTGTTGATAAGAGAAAAGGGCGACCGCGTAGAAAACACGAAGGATGGGAAGACCCCATCAAGGGTGAGAGACAAAAGAGGTAATATGGGGTTAAGCTCCAAGAAGTTGATAAGTGAGCAGAGCAAAATCTCAACAAACAATCACAATTCTCCATTCTTACGTATATCGAGTCAAATCGTTCATGAAATCCCCAAGGTAGAAAATGCATAACTATCGCGCGCCATGGCAAGTGATGCACTCCTTAAAAATGTATTATTTACATCTTCAAGATAAATATTTGTCTTTACCATGACCGGGAAGTCGGCTTAGTGCACTAACGAGTAGATGAAAGTTTCCATTTCTGAAGCGTAATTTAGTTGCGGGCACCCTACTGCCTTGTAGATATTAGTGGTTTTCACCACCCAACCGAGGTCCGGCTGTGGTAAATTTCTGAAGCATCCATCCATCGCCTCTTTAGACCAAGCATTTACCACTGGCTGCACGGCCGACCGGATTGTGTAGTAGTAGCAGTAGCAGCAAGTAGGAGTGAAAGACCGTGAGACGAATCAAAGGAACGGTCAAGGGACAACACACCGAAGAGTAGTGTGTTTGAGGGTCTGGCATCCCTTGACGACGTTTCTGTTCATCACGGGCTGAAATGGCTGGTCAATGAAAACACAGGAGACTAGAGGATTGGGAACTAAATGAGGAAGAAAAATGTGGTACAGTAACAAGGGAGGGAGGACCCGCGCTGCTGAGGACGACAGACTGATGTGTGCATGCCCACAAAAGACACGGCAAACTTAGAAATAATCGCATGTTTGAAGCTACAAGTTACAACCTCTGCGACAGCAGGAGAGAACGAAGCCCTCCTGCTTGTCGCAAAAACCGGATTGAAAGTCCAAGTCCCTCTTTAACGAACACCAGTGGTAGTCCGGAAGATTGGAGGTAATGATCAGCTCAGGAGAATGTCTCAAAGTCTAGCCCGTCCTTCTTAATGCTGCAGCTGCTGCTTCCATAATCTCAACTTACCAATAGGACATGCTCAAGGAGATCGCTGATCCAATCCAACAAGCTGTTGCTCGTACTCTTGCAGTTCGAAAGTACGGCAGGTCGAAGAATTTGTTCAACCTATGCACTCCCTTCCTCATGTCAATATGCACATGGGCGGGGGAGGGAGGACATTGACGAAATTTGACGGCATCAGATTAAAGACTCCGGTTCGGCGACCTTATATTTAATTGAGACGCAACGCGGAGGATTATGGTAGGGGGTGGCGCTTATTTTGGAGTTCATGCATGATGAAGAACAACAGCATCGAAGGCGGAATAATAGAAGAGAATTGTCTCCAGCCAACCAACCAAGCGAGCGGCGCAATTCTGGCGGACATGAGAAGGATGAGGTCGACGTGTGTTGGACCCTAGTGCTCAAATGTTTCTTCTACCACGAGAGTTGTGCCCATGATGAAGACGCCTCTTCTTGATGCTCTTAGGTGTTGAAACTCAGTAAGCTATTGCGTTTTGCGGTTCAAATGGAATCACCCATCTTGGAACACAGCTAAGGCCTGTCTCTTTCGCAGTTGTTTCGTGGCCAAAATGGGCCGTGTGTGGTCCCAAAAGGCTTTCATCTCTTGGGTGAACTTGGATCCAGTCTGGCAGAAGCAACAGCAGAAAGCTGAACTGGAGAGTAACACTTATCGCTATATACCGCCTTGCTTATGTCTTTGTGACGCTTCTGACCTCGCTGGTGACTTCGTCACCATCAACTCCTTCATTCAGATTGGTAATCGAACGAGATGGCTGGCATGGCCCACCTCTGCATATTTCAAAAGTAACGCCTGCCGGAGATTTGGTCCTAACTGCTCAACTTTTTCGTATCTGCTGCTGTCTTGCGTTATTATTATCCTTCTCAGCAGCAGCTCTTTTCAAAAGTATGGGATAAATGTCAACATTGCTGGTTAGGGCGTATCTCTATTTCTTCTTCTCCCTGGACCATTTATGGATGACCCCAGATCCTTAGAGGTCGTATTTAAGATAAGAGTATTTCCTATTCGATCAATCTCTTCTCTTTCAATCGACCCATCACGACGACGACGGCGACGACGACCAACGTTCTATGACCTATATCCTGCGCGACCTTTTGGATACATGTCATGAGTAGCACAATCACAAACAAACCCATTCAACATCTCTCGCCTCTGTCCCTTCTTCAAACATTTCTTTTTCGAACCTAACACCAAGTTTCTTGCATTGGACTGGATTCAGGAGGGGCTAAGGACACGCTCTCTTGATTGTCTTTGCCGATCGTTTGTGCTGCATCGAGTTCACGCCCTACCATGAAGGAGATTATATAGATAGATTTCAGCTCCTCGAATCAACTTTTATTGACCACTGCCTAATGAGTGCGCGCTATTGAAGATACCCACAGAATATGTGTATCCATATTGAAAAGAAGAAGACCTTCATCTTACAACTTAACTATATCCAGTTCTGCTGTCGTCGGTAGTCGACGGAATTACTTTCTGCTCCATGGATACATCAAGTAAATACCAGTCAACACATAAAATTATTCATCATCCTTTGGAGATGCTCTGGAGACGGCCCGTTGTCAAACAACGAATGCTTTATCTTCTCCTCTTTCGATCGAGTCGAGATGATCAACTATGGACGTGCGTGTCGTGTGAAGTCTATCTTGAAAGTTCAGTAGACAGTACACGAGCTATCCATTACAAATGGATGGGTGGGAAAGTCAACCTAGATTGGGCCATTTGTATAAATTTGAATTCACGAAATCAAAGTTGAGAGAAATCAATATATATAATGTGACTATTCAAATTTGATGGATATCATGTGATATATCATGTGATATATATGCATCACACGGTAAACGTCGTGCAGTTCGGGCACCACCAATAGCATAAGCAGAAGATTCATTCATATGATATTCTGATTTATTGACTTGGGCCTGCACTGCACCTTTTGCGATGATGCATGTCCCAATTTCTCCTCACTTCCTCCATTTGATTCTTTGTCATACGTGAGAAGCTTTGTTCCCTCTTTCAAAGTGTCCTTCCCGTCCTTCTATTATCTGCATTTGTTGGTGGTAAAGTACCAAGAATCTTCACTGTGAACCAAATTCTGGTGACCTTAAAGTGTATGTGTTTAAAGAAGTCCGTCCAACATCTGAAACTCAAAGTTCCCCACTGACATGTTGCTCAATTTGATTCAATCAAATCAGTTATGTTTAGTATAGAAGCTTGCGTTTAGTCTCTTCATATACCTGTCCTTTTGCTTGCCGCAACGTTCCTCAGTCAGCCGGTGTTGAAGCATATGTAGATTACTTCTTGATCAAATTTGCTGCAGCTTTTCTGGTCTCTGCTCAAACCGATACTGGTGCATTTCACTATCTGATTTTGTTTGGTACTCAGAATTATTCGGTCAAAACTTGTCTAGGCAAGTCAATTCCGCGGGTATCTTGTTCCATGTCATATCCACCAAGTCTTTTACATTCAATTGTTTCTACAGTACAGCAGAATCCGAGATTGGACTTTCTCAAAGTCGAAATATATTTTCACCATGTAACACTGTATCAGAGTTCTTGACGCATGGGATCTCACACCTCTTCTTCAACTGCAAAAATTACCCTTGCTAGTAGAAAGAGATTCTTGAATACTACATGAGATGACTTTTGTCATCTTCCTTAACTTCTGATCATTGCTTGCATTTACTTCGATTACCTGACAAGCCGAGCCATTCACCATGAAGATAAAAGCTAACGATGACGTGTTTGACCTCTCAGAAAGTGGAGATACATACGAGTATTAAACAGTCTGCTTCCAACTGCTCAAGTTATTTCGGAGTAGCTGCTTCCATCTTCTCTTCAGTACTTAATTTCGTGTCATCAACGTAGTAGTGTTTTAGCACCAGAATTACCCATGATCAATTAGTCCAAAACAAGAACTCGTGATGATACAGAAAAGTTTCAGTTCTAAGCATGGACTAACATATGAACTTATATACATGCTAACTTATATTTAGCAGCTTGGACTCTTGTTGCAAGTACACTAGAAGCATGAGCTCACATACATATCTCAACCAACACAATAAAGTCATGAATAGTCACTTGATTTGGGAACAAGTAGGCAGAAACTCATAGTTTCTCCCAATATTTCCAAATCTAAAATCCAAACGATGTAAAGGGCCCACCTTTAATCTAGGTATAAATTTAAGTAAATTTCGCAGCAAACATTTCTTTCCTTTTAGTTTTCCTGGCAATGATCGTGAAAGGAAGAAGTTCAATGTTATCTGTTCACTCTTTTCCACTAACTTATTCTAGTTCAGCTCATAAAACCCCATAGCACTATACACCCAGCGCGACGCTTTTGACTTGACGAATAATGAGCATCATAACTCGGACAGTTAAGTAGTAAGACGTCAACCGCGTGACGGTAATTATAACTACATTATTAGAAACTTCATCTCTACTCATTATATTGTGATTTTTCCATAACATCTGGTTTTGACCAGTTAAAAAGCCTCATTCTCATTGGTCTTGACATGTTTCTTTGTTTACTAGGATAGCTGACTCGTAATCTCTTGCGTTGATCCTTTATTGTGAGTATTGAATTCTTGAAGGTTTTACTTAACTCAATGATTTCAAAATAGCAAAAAGGACTTGTACAAAGAGTTAATATAAAACAAGAGAAAGCGAATATTTAAAGACAGGGTCTAAAGTAACTGTCCGATACCTGGAAAATATGCAGAAATTTTCAAATCGTTCTGATGGGAGTGTCAGAGTCTGATTTGACTGAAGGCTTATGGTAGGAACTTTATATATTGACAGTTGACAAATTTTCAATGCTAATTCAGAGACATCGAAAAGATATTGAGGGGAGAAGCACGCGACCGCGAGGTAGACATGTAGTTTGTAAAGCTTCACTTATTGCCCTTGTGAAATGAGCAAAAAGCTGACTTTTGGCCAGAAGTCCATACATACCATGTAAAAGACTTCAGCCCCACTCGATTCCTAGGGCAATGTCATTATGTTGATCTGATGATACAACTTCAGAAAACAACTCTTGCAGAAACTCAGTTATTGGGCCTACTCTTCGATAATGTAAGTGATTCTGTTCTCGTTGTTGAAAATTGCATAAGGATAGGTATCCATTTGGGCGGGATACAAGACCATTTGAAATATGGCTCTGACTAATATGTTTGTATGCACTAAATGACAATTCATATGTACTCGAGAGAGCTACATAAGTTTTAAGCTCATAGGCTTCAATCACAAAGTCTTTTTGTGGTGTTTAGTGGAGTTGCCTTGGAACTGTGATTCAAGTGTTGAAGAATAAACAGTCCAATACTCTAGAAGATGTATCTTAGGTCCATACTCTAGAAGATGCACATAAAGGATGTTCTTCCACATCGATTAAATGTTGTCTTTCTGCGTGAATTTGCTTTTAATAAGACTGTGTGGAACCAATTCTATAATCGAAAGAGGATACTGAGCTGTATTATTTTCCATATGTGAATGCGGAGATTGAACGTTGTTAGCATGAGAACAGTTGCCTTTGTCCAAGGGAGGAAGCATCACTAACAAAACGGGAGGATATTCTGTAATTTGGAGGTTATTATTATCAGACTACAATTAGCGATGTGCGGAGTAGACGGTTGGATTCTAGTCTTATCATAATTTATGGATGGTTACCTGTCCAACTATCGCCTCTTGCCTCATGAAAAGGTTTCCAAGAAAAAGTATGGAAATGGTTATAAATCCGATTCACAATGACAAACCAAGCGGTTATTCTTGTCTTCTTGTCTTTCTTTGGAGAATAGAATCTAGGCTCTGTTTAATTTGATTTATTTTGAATTTCTCCCTCCTGTTTCTCATTTCGTCCTCTGCAATTTTTATATGGTCTTTTCTTTTTAAATATTTCATCTTGGTCTCTTTCTTCTGGAGGTTCACTTGCAAAGATAAATCTTACAATCTGTACTTACTGTATAAGAGACCAAGTTCGGGCATGCAATCATGGGCTCAGATTATTCTTGTGTAGATATCAAATTTAGTGAACCTCATTTGGTTGGACCGATTACTTCTTGGCTGCAACCAATTATTGAGAATATCAACAAATATTACAGATGCAGACCGAGTAGAAACTTCACTAAAGGAGAATTCTTGATCAAGAGAATGGGTCTAAAACCATACCATTTATATAAAATCGGAATGAGATTTTATTTTTTTATTAAGAAAAAATACAACAGAATTGAAGTTCATTATAGCTCGTCGTACTTTTTACTTAAATGATAGTATTTTGAGTGAAAAAAATTGTATATTGATTTGAAGAAAAATAATTTACCCCGTCTTTTTGAAAACATATAAAAGGATATTTAACTAGATTTTCATCATAACATGATAACTTAAAAGCATGATGGGTTCTATAGGTTGTAAAATATAGTTTGAATCCTCCACATGAGCCTCAATTAAACTCATATACGTACATAATTAAAAGTGAGCCACGTCATGTGTTCTAATCTATGTGGCTAACACCAAGGTGTTTGAATATCGGAACTAAAGTACATTCTTGACTCAATAGCAGTGGCAATCTGCGATGTTTCAAAATCTCTATAACGTCGTCCACAAACAGGGAAGATTAAGCATCCCTGTTATGAAGCATCGTCACCTCTTCAAGTAGATGATTGCTTAAATGATTAGGAAAAACTACTTCAATGCCTATTTGGTCGGGACAAACTCCAAAAAAGTTCAAACTTTGGAGATCATTAGAATAAATGAGAGAATCTTAATATGAAACAAGGAAACTGTACAAGGTATGACGAGTAAAGATTCCCATAGGCAAGAAAGTTTGTACAAGATTCCTTATGTCAATGCGCAACATAGCTGATTCTTCTGAATGTCGACCTCCAACGTTAATTCCAGATATACTTCTCAATCAGAAACTAGAAGACTACAGTAGTGATTTTTCTACTTCACATGTGCTGTAGTTGAAAATGATTAACAGATCGAAATTCCATATTCAACTCCACCCTTCCCAATATAGCATTTTAGGCCTACGATTTGGATACAACCACTGATTTATGAGCGAGGGAAGACGCCCGGAATGAAGTAAGAAAAAGCCCGCTATGGGTGCATATTGTGTACTGAAACACAGTTCTCAGGCAAGTTCTAGTGCGTTTTTCTTCACGTGTCCTCGTCGGGACTGTGTTCCCCAATCCTCAGCAGATGCAAAATCTCATAACCTTATACTTTCCAGAGTATGTTAGAGATTACCAAAGTCAGATCTTAATAAAACTATAATCTGCTACAAGAATATGTTTTTACCGATACCTTACGAGTTGTCATGCTCTAATGTCAAAAGAGTCATTTTGATGGATAGCAGGGGACTGCACACTTTCTGTGAATTTCCTTGATGTGTCTTCTACCGAACCCTGTTCTTCTGGTTGTTTTCTGCATTCAATTTGCACATGCAGAAGAATTATAGCACCGTAGTGTCAACGAGGGGTCGGGTTATTTTACTACAGTGTAGCAATGAGTGGCTACGATACCTTACGCACTTCAGGCTAGGATTAAGCAGATCGAGCAAAACAAAGCATAAGCCAAGTAAAACACTTACTTGGAGTACGTTAGGTTGTACAGTGGATATGATGGCAAGAGGTTTCTTCGACATTTTTTTCGGACGAAATCAATGATGAGCTCTGTCTGTAAGTCAAAGTTCCACGCTTTGTGCACTCAAAGAAATCTGTTTGTTTGTTGCCTTGTCTATTTTGTAAGGTGTAGTACTGTAGTACTTAGACTAGATCTTAATGGATGAATGAAGTAAGGAAGGTGGGGAGATGTTTGACTGCCTATAACAAGATTCGGTGCAACGATCCCTACTGCCGTGTTCATAACAATGGGGTTTGAGCTTTGAAGAGCCGGATTGCTATGACAATGGTTTAGATGTCCACCAGTAATTGTACCGGTATTGGTGATAATTACCGGGCAGTTTGCACTTGATCTAATGATCCTCTATCATCCTGTATTGATGGTACTGATCGTGAAGAATGAATGAAAGAAACGGAGAGGGAGGCGGGGCGAGAGGAGGAGGAGGAAGAGGAAGAGGGGCCGGAGGAGGAGGAGGTATTTGACTCCTACAGATGCGTACGAGCAGAGCGGACAGTGAGTTTCCATGGGATAACTTTGCAGATCTGTACGTGATTGAATGCACATTTCGTCAAGCAGGGCCAAATGCCCACATTGGTTGGGAGAGAAGGGCATGCGACTTTAACCGAGAGAGAGTGCATGCATGGTTGCATGCCGGAGCAGTGCCGCAGACATGTGAGAGAAACAGGAAAAGTAGACATGATTTTGTATCTCCAACGTTACGACCAAATTCCATTATCCAGCAAATGTAAACTTCTAGGAAAGATCACAGGTCGTCCCAAATAACAGTGGTTCACCATTGACTGGAGTGGAATGGAGTGGAGTGGCCCCGAGGACCATTTCTTCCTGTGCTACAATCAAGATCTTTCTGTCCACAAGAACACAATCACAACTGAACCATGATGATTACAGTATGCTGGGAATCGATCACCTCAAGAACGGAGGAAGAGATGAAAGGAACCTCCAGGGCATCTAATCCAAATGCCAGGTAACCATGAAGTGAGTGAAGCATTCTTGTCTTGAAGAGCAGCAATTGAACAATTATTTTATCCTACTTTTCCATTACCTTTGGACATCCGATCACTACAGTCGGTCAGTCCCGAAAGGGAAAAGAATGCAATCGCCGTCTACATGTCAATCAAAGTTAACGTGTTCTTCTGGACTCGAAGTCAACAACAAGAAAGCTACATCGAGAAATTGTTCTTTGCAAGGCCATTCACTCTACTGCTGCGGTCTGCTAGTCTGGTCTGGTCCGGTCCGGTCCGGTCTGATACACTCACCACTACCATAGTTGACTGACCCTCATGACGGTCAAACGGACAAATGGAGAGTTTGAATTCAGGGTTGGGGCTGGTCAAAGGAAAAATACTCTTTAGCTAACCTCTTGTCTGTCTCTGTTTTCTGCTACTACTGTTACTGCCGCTGTCCTTGCCGATGCTTGTGCTTTAACAAATATCTCACCGGTTACTTCTTTCCTGGTGACATTCCTCTTGTGATAATGAAGATGATTATTGCATTCAAGTGGTAGCTTCTCTTCTTATGGAATCTTTCGTCTATTGATAACTGCATCGCAAATCGGTAGTACCACCGCGGGCCATTGTTGTACGATTCAGTATCCAGCAATATTGATACATAGAGGTTTTATATCCGAGAATTTGTGCTGTGCGAGTACTACCCTTCACAGTTTTTGTTCCGGCGATTGAGTACAATATATCGGATGAAAGAGAAAAATGAATATCGAGACAAAGTCCTCTCCCTTCCATAATACCTGTCATTGCCTCCAGTACCTGCGGCAGTAGGAGCATTCCCCCACCCCTCCTCCTGCTCCTCCTCTCCTGTCACTGTCCTCTAGGTTAGACCGATTTTCATGAAAATTACAACGACGACTACTCCAAGGATGGATGGGAACGGGAAGAGGAAAAGAAAGCAAGATTGAAAGAGGAGAGCAGGAATCTGGTGGGTGGGTAGGTGGGTGGGTGGGGCCGGGAGCTGCTGTGAGCTTCGGTGGGGTAAGAGGGAAACAGAGATGCGATAGAAGGGATTCGGGAAAAGTTAAAGACAGATAAGGAGGAGGGGAGGTATTGAGGGGGCGTAGCGTAGTGACGAGCGAATTCGCCTGGAATTTTCTGCCGGGCGCGGATGTCGATAAACACAGTGGGAATCCGACCATTCGCTTGTCGAGACGGACGACATGGCAGCCAGCGGGTTGGCTTCCTTGGCGTCGGCTTGCCTCACCGCGTACAGCTGCATGGATGATGCATGGCATAGATGATGACAATCTTGCTTCTGGTGCTGCTGCAACGGATGAACGAGGAGCATTGCACGTCATGGTTGGCCAGTGGACGGTGACGGACCCACCGCGTTGCTGCTACTGCCGCTGAGGAGTGTTTGTTTTTGGAGAGAGAGATAGAGAGATGGTCGCTAAGCTCAGCTCAGCGTGTAAGCAAAGCTGTCTGTGGCCGTATTGCAGCAACCCTTCCTCGGAGGACAAGAGAAGAGGATCACTTCTACGATCCAAGACAAAAAGTCACGAACGTTATAGCCAAGTCCCTTCTTCTAAGTTATGTATCTCGACACATTAGCTAGTCATCTTCCAAACACTGCTCTGCTTTCGTATGAATGCACAGTAGTGACACGCAGATGGGAAATGCACGCGACATTGTGTCTGTTTAGCGCGCGGCGTAGCTAGGACGATTAATATTCTTGCGAAATACCGTAGTTCGTTCACAGTAACAAAATTAACCCCTAGTTCCGGAGAGATCACGAGCTCCACGTTCATGGGTGGATGAAGGTCCTTCTCGACCTGTCTCCATACACACGTCACATGAAACCAACGAGGTCTGACAGAATAGAGCGAGAGTGACATACGCCGGAATGTAATAAGCAACGAACGATACTTACGTCCATATCGGCACGCCACGGAGCAAAACAGGGAGGGAATCTCCCCTGGCTGGACTGCTCCTGTCAGGATTTCTGCTGCTGCTCTGTGGGTACCGTTCGTTCCGGATATCTACAGTCTTCAGATTTGAAAAGGGATCTGGAATGTGATACGTGAGATGACATTTCGGACACATTCTGATTAATTTCATGCACAAAAAGATCGAAATCAGCCCAAACGGGAAGAGAAAGAACGTGAATCTAATCAGTACAACAAGCAGGCCAGGCCGAGCCGGGCCGACACAAGAAGTACGTGACCTAGCGCAGACAGACAGAAAACACACACACATGCACATGCTGTCTGCTCTCTCTCGCGTGTAGTGCCTCGCTCGCTATGCTCTAGTGCACTTTTGTGAGTTGCGGTAATTGCATACTTTAGTAGCGATATACGGCAGGAATTCCAGGTCTTCCACGCGGCGTCACGCAATCAAGCACTGGCAGGACCTATTTAATGCCACCACCGCAGCAAATCAGAGACCGCCAAGCCGTCCCATGGGTGTCCTTCGCCTGAGGGGCTCGGCCGTACTCGTACGAGAATTTCATTTGGGCTGGGTTCTTCTACTACTTCATCATCCTCAAGCGGAGAGTTCGAGTTACCCCTTACAAATTCCTCTTTCCTCTTTTGACAAAGGAAAACTCAACTCTCCGCTTGCGGACATTGTCTTGCATGTAGACTGCTGCTGTTCTCGTTGCTGGGAGTGGGGGGATAAATAGCACTCTTTCACAGGAAGAATGAGCGAGGAAGAGGAAAAGGAGGAGAGAGTTCTTTTCTGACGAGCCGTGCGCAGCTGAACTGCTGAAGAGTTTTCTTCTTCCGCTCCTCCCACCCGGCCGGACATTCAGTCACATTACAACATACAGATGTTGTACAAATGCGATGCGGAGACTTCTTCTCTCTGCGAATTGTACTTTACAACATTGGTTGTAAAGTACACCCAAATGACATGAAAGTACTATTGAAATGACATGCGAAGGGCCTTCCCTTCTTCCTCTCGTCTTCAATCATGATATTCTTTAGGCAGGCAGGCCTGCCTGCCTGCTTTTGCGTGCGCCAAAGTTGTGCCACGTTGTTTTGCGGCGGGGACTTTCTGTATGTGCATATTGAAATGTACATGATTTATTTGGGTGTCTCGCGCACTTCCATTCATGTCTCATTGGCGGGGCAGGCATGCAGGAAGAAAAAGGACACTGCATAAGATGTTGTTCGTTCAAGGGAACACCTCCTCCCGTCCATCTGCTACACCGTACAGTATTAGGAAACCAGCGAGGATAGCGCATTAGGTGCAGCAGAAGTTTGCGTTCGTAGCTTTTCCCCCATTATCCCCCCATTATCACTATTCTTATTATTCATGTCAAACCGCCTCCTCTGGGGGATCTACTTTCTAGAACGTTGCCAAGCATCTTGAATAGGGCACAGACAGACAGAATGACGGGGAAATACAAGAAGTTCTCTCAAAACTTGAATGAAGGGGGGACGGACGGACGGACGGACGGGAGTAAAAGCCTCTCTTCTCCCGAACTTGTGCCCGCAGCATGTGTTTCGATGCTTTCTTGGTCCGTTCCAGAGGTATTCCCATCCTGTTCCTCGAGTGCCATCGTCCTTGTCCTACAAGTTATACCCTATCGATGTGTGTCACTAAAGACATGGATCCTTCATTCGTCAAGTACAGCTGGTACTGCGTCTACTACTACTACTACCCCTCCTCCTATTCCTTCATCTTGGGGGTTGGGGTTCGCCATTTTTCTAATGCTGTTAGGCTTGATTCTTTGTCACGTACTACAGTACCGTAGAGCTGCTGCTCCTAGCTTCCCGGTCCGGTCGTCAATTCCTTGGTGCGACTAACAAGACAAACCCTTTCGTACCTCCTATGGATGAGACTTCATGACCTTCCAGGCTTATCCAAGAGATTGTTATCCTCCTCCTCTCTCTGCACCACATAC
The DNA here is from genome assembly GCA_948567375.1 of Lunularia cruciata. Taxonomy (NCBI): domain Eukaryota; kingdom Viridiplantae; phylum Streptophyta; class Marchantiopsida; order Lunulariales; family Lunulariaceae; genus Lunularia; species Lunularia cruciata. The sequence continues at coordinate 37,617,927 of OX419755.1, read as the reverse complement.
AAACAGAAAGACCGACAGACATACGTACTGAAGAAGAAGGAGAAGAAGAAAGTAATAATATGCGTGTCCGTCCTCCGTCTTTTCACCTGGGGGAGTTTCTCGTCCGATCAGCTTTCATTTCAGATACATTTACATCCTCAATTATATTAGTTCCCGGCATAGATTTGTATTTGGCCTCGTCCGGTCTGAATGGAATTTAAGTTATCCACACAAGCGAGGCTGTAGCAGATTTGGTCTGGATCTCGTCAGCTGCTATACTATAATCTGATATCACGTTCAAGGCTTGCTTGATTGGCTCCCAACATATCTTTATGTTTAGAGTACGCTCCGGGAGATAGCAGCTCTGTCTGCGACTGGTGTTTCAGGTCTTCAAGTAGTCCCGTGAATAGCGGAATTCCAGATCCTTATACCGTGGGCGGATCGACACAACCCCAAAATTCATGGCCTTTTCTTGTCGTAATGTTTGTTCCGCTCCTCATCATCTTTATTTCAGTAGAACAAAATTGAATTATGTATTTTAAATAGCTCCACAAAAGAGCATATCATTTTCTTCTCGAGTCACACCTTCAAGTCATGAAAAACACTAAAGTGCACTCCGAACTTTGTTGCATGAGAAAGGGGGTTCAAAATCCGGACTTCGGGATACATAGATACTAGATACAAATAGTTTAGTTACACTAGTGCTATGGACTTTTTGGTCCATTTTGCCCAATAAAATAAGCGACAATTCATTCAGCTGAGATAAATTAGCTATCTTGATCAGTTAAGAAATTAGATAAACCTGTTGAGAAAAATCAAAAGGCTCGTCACTTTACAACACGCCTTGGATCTTCACGTGGAATTTGAACATACAAGTTGGGCTTTGGCTTTCCGTCTTATGCCACTGCTGTGTACTACATTGAAGCTATTATTTCGTGCTTAGTACTCTCTAACTAGAATATTACGGTTTACGGCATCTTCATCGGCGTCTGAGAGATGTCAATCTCCGATCTTTGCATTCACGGCATCTTGGTTTCATGCCAAACAAATACTATCACGAGAAGAAGAGGTATCTTTAGGGTACATCCAAATCCATTCGCAATTCGGGAAAATGAGTAAAAGTTGTACAGGAGATCCATCCCAATGGGCTGGACAATAGATGGAATAAAGAAAAAGCAGACAGACAGTACCAGTACTATAAGGGCTATGGAGAGAGTCTCGAGGATAAGGAAGGGAAAAATATTTTTACAATATAAGACCAGACCAGCTCAGACCAGTAGAAAATGTGACAAGCATCATTCTATTCTACATGACTACGGTGGTAGTAAAGCAGATTCCAGAAACAATAAAGGGCATTGTAGAACTAAATGAAGAAGGAATCGAAGTTCTGATAAATACAGTACAATAGCTTACGAACAAAAGGAAACAGCAGCATTGCAGACTGGAGTGGTCGGTAATGTTATAGAAATTCAAAGCATCATCTTCATTGGCTGGCTGGCTTTTAACCTGGAATACATTGTCCTGGAAGGAATGCCGGACAGTGGACATGAAATGCAAATGAGCGGAATAAATGAATGTCTCCGGAAGGGAGGGAGTCATATAGTCCATATGAGGCACGCGAGTAGGGAGGGGAGACGATCGAGATGTGTGCGTCGGAGAAATTTTATAGGGACTGCAAATGAGGATATGATTGTGAATTTACCTGCAATCATGAAATTTCTGAGACTTTATGCGGTACAGACAGAGCAAAGCATCCCAGGATGAGACTTTGAAATTCTGTATGCACTTTTTCATGTCATGACTAGTGAGTGGTAGCTGTAGTCCTGGTCGTCCCTCCTTGTACTTGGAGATTCAATTGAATTGAATTCACTTCATTTCAAGTCAGTAGTAGTCATTCCTTCCTCCCGTCCCCGACGCAAGTCCAGTCCGTAAAGCACCGTATCGACCATAACTCCACTAGTCCTTTGCGAATAGAAGTCACCCCAGCACTGCTCTTTCGCCTCTTCCTCGCTCTTGAGTGGTGCTGCTAAATTGGAGACGTCCGTCGTCACAAACGAATTGTCTGTCTGAAGAGGTAGAGGTAGGTCGAGTCGCAGGCAGCATCAGCGGTGATCGTTCGTTGTTCTGCAGGAATTCGCTTCTCTCTCGGATACGGTGTAGCACGAACCAACCGCACAGCAAAGAACAGCACAGCAGCATCAGAAAGAAAGGTAAGAAGACCGCCGCACACAGTCACATCTGCCCGTTCCCGACCGAAGAGCGCGGCGCAGATCAGACACAACGGCAGATATGGAGCATCTTCGGACAATACAAGCCTTCACCAGATAGAGCCCCCCATTCAAGTGCCAGAAGTGGGGGCCACACTGTTCATTACTGGTGGGCCTGCTGTCAAACATTTATAACACGCGGGATGGCCGGCCTGTTTCTCCTACTACAACAACAACAGCATGCGGGCTCATCTACATAGCCCTCCTATAGCCACCCTCCTTCAGTCTACTACACATCGCTAGGCTTGGCTGTTCGTTCGTTCGTCTCGGTCAGGCCTCCCCGTCCTGCCCAGAGAGCGTTTTCTTTGTACTTTGGTATGCGTATCTCCGCTAGCTCCCCTGGAAAGGAAAGGACCACTTCCGTTTCGTAAGTGGATGGTTTTGTTTTCCCCGGAGAAAAAGCATCCCCCTCTCCTCATCCCCGACTTCGAGAGTGGGCGTCGTCCATGAATGGCGAAGAGAAATAGCTGCGGCTGCCGGTTGGCTCACGGTCGGGAGAAGAGTAAAATAATATCTCAGGCAAAATAAATATCCCTTCGGTCGTATGTTATGTTTGTACTTGAGGAGTCGGACGAGTACCAAGCAACCGCCAAAAGACTTCCAAACAAGAGTAAATAAATGAAAAGGAAAAGCGATCGACGAGAAGGGTCGCTTGCTCACTTCTCTGACGGGAATATTCCAAGTGTACGATCAATGCAAGCAGGCCAGCCCCCTCGTGACAGAGTCGTGACCTTAACCGGGCGAAGGAAGGAAGGAGTCTGCATGTCTTGCGAAGAAATTTCTCCACACACTTGTTCGAACCACTAGTCTCGTTCATTCGTTCGTTCGTTGCCGGTCTCTTAGTTACGCTTATCTCGAGGTGGGTTGTGGCTACGTTCCACTCGCTCGACCCTGGACCACAAATAACTTTGATCATCACTCCGCTAAAATCGCGCTAGGTAGAATCATACACCAGCAACAGCAGAAGCAGCAGCAACAGAACTAGGTAGGAACGTACACAATTAGTAGAAGTACCTAGTAACAGTAAAGCAGCCCCTGCTGCTGCAGCAGACACAACTGACTTACTTTCATGTATATTTATAAGTAATGCGTGTCCGAAGTCAGTCATACATTCGGCTATATAACAAGCGGACGATAATTTATTGTTATCACTGATGTTTGTATTGATGAGGATTACTGTACTGACTAGGAGGGAAAGCATTTGAAATGGACTTTGCCGCGAGTGCAAGAGGGGATGGGCGTCATTTTGCTTCATAAGAGTTGGCGAGCAAAGCTCAGCTCGTAGTCGTAGTAGTAGTTTGGGCGGCGTGCCTGGCAGCGCTTGTAAAGGCCTCAAACAAATGCGGCAGATATTGGCCGTCTTTCGCTGTCGTTAAGGGAGTCCTCATTAATACGCACTGCGACCACTCTGGGTCGGCCCTAAGAGAACGACAAATCCATGGGTCCACAACCTGGTCACGAGTCCTGCTTCTATTTTTCTGCCTTTAGAAGAAATGATAAGATAAAATTAGAGAAAACGGGGGACCACGTCGATAACACAAAGGATGGGAAGACCCCATCGAGCCGGACAATGGTGAGACAAAATAAGTAAAATTGAGCTAGGCACCAAAAGAGTCGTTATGAAAAATCTGCCCTATGGCAATTTAGGCTATGCAAGTAGCTTGGTCTACAAACAATGGGAACATCCGAAAAAGCATCATCTAGTGTGATTGCTCTCCTATGGATTGCATCAACCATTGCACTCTCTAGAGTAATGGAGTAATGGATACACGCTAGAGTAATGGATACACGCTATCTAAAATATACTACAAAGTACGAGAGTGAGAGTGGTACCGCTTGGTGCATTCCTAAACAAATGAGTCAAACTTCGTGTCCATCGCTCCATATAACTCCAAGGATAGAGGAACTCCAAGGATAGAGGAACAAAGAGGTGACCTCGCTGTACACCCATATACTTGGAGACCTTATGAGTTGTTGTTGCACTTGTTGCACATCCAGGGGGATGGGTAATCACTCCCTCCTAAATTGTATCACACAACGATGTACGTTATTGTCACCTGATCATCTCAAACCAAGTATAAGTTTGCCCTAACACATGTTGACTACAAAGTATACAAATCCTTCTAAGCCAAGTATCCACTCTCTCATGCCATAGCAAACACTCTATCCCTAATAACATCATGGGTAGTTATCCTCTGTCCTCCAAAAGGCCACTATGTCATGTGGACCGCTGTTGCATCTAGTGTAGAACCACACTCACAAGTGAGTAATGAAGATATAGAAGAGTGGACCAAACCTAGGCAAAACCTCATCATTGTAAAGAAAGTAGCTAGTGTGAGTCAAAATGCCCTAATGCAAGGTCGAGCTAAGATCCAAGAGTATGCATCCTTACCTGAGCAAGAGCAAAGACATGCTCTAGTAGCTTGAGGAATGGATGAGTTTAGGGTGTAGAGAATGTGGCGTATGTTGACATTGTCGCTCCATCAACAAAGACTATAAACCTTTAGTCCAATCTGACGATAGTGAAGCAAAAAAGATAGAAGGTCCTCACGTGCTTGTGGGGATAGACTATCTCTAGTCTGCCACAATAACATGTGGAAAGAAAAGGATCTACTTATCACATAAGTCTCCAAAACCGGTCTATCAACAACCACAAAATGAGAGGAAAGTAGGAGTGCCAAGAGCCCAACTACCTAGAAACATTATAGGTGCTATCTCCTCCATAGACAGCAAGCCAACCCCTCCATATGAGATTGATAGCCATGTCTGTCTACATGCTAAATCCCTTATTACATGCTCAAATGTCCCTAGTCCAATAATATCACCAAAGACTCCCATAATCCTTTTATCAAAGACTCTCAAACGTGATAGGAAGGTCAAGGAGTGAGGAATTATGTGGAGGAGGTAAGTCAATTGACGAGAAATATTAGAGTAGAGTATATCAAATGCCACATGTGGATTTCCTAATAATAGTAAGTCATCCACATAAAGAACATCCTCTACAAGGGCAACGTTTAAGAAGTGTGAGACAAATCCTCGGATCTTATTGGCACTCCAAGAACACATAGTCCATTTGTAGATGTGATACACCCCTTTGGAAGCTCAAGGTAGGGAGGGATACCTAAAGTGGACCATGGCCTACACTTTGAGACCTTGATTCTCAAGCATACTAGATGTAGCTTGATAGTCAAGTGGTCAAAGGCTTGTCTAATCTGATCTATAGGGCCCACAATGTGTGTATTATTTGCCAAGGAGAGAAATACACAACTTGGCATGGCCAAAGTAGTAGATAAGAGAGCTCTAAAGTGAGCCATGGCAAATAAGGATCTCCTTAACGTGTACCAACTGTGACTCCAAGACGGTGACTCCCTCCTATGAATTGCCATGCTAATAGTAGTAAAGGGAAGCAAGGGAGCCATAAAAAGACCACACAAAAGGAATGAGACTTGCCAAGGATCCGCTAGCCTCCCTAAGCTCTTTAAAGCAGGATGCTCATCAGACGCTATTAAAAGTGTTCTCAAACATCCACCTATAGGATGACCCGCTTTGGATGGATATTTAAGAGTGCCCAAATGCATAGAGATATAGCCTCACATCCTCCAAGTGTAGCTACTCCAAACTGATGTGGACTAAGGTGTGTCAAAAGTGAAAATGATGTTGAAGAACAGTGGTGCAACTAACAAAATGCAAAAGGATCTCTCCAATAGCAATTGGTCTAATGCTCCTTGTGTCCTTCTCTATCACAAGAAGTCAACTAGCACCTAAAACTTGACTAATATACATATGAATATCTCTTCTTGCTACTATTATTGCCACCTAAAACAACTTGGTAAAACCACTAGAAGAATCATATACCAAAAATCAATCTTTAAGATGCTCAAATACCATCCCTAACAAGCCTCCTAAGGAAAGTCAAGGGGTAGTGCACAATGCTTGTGCAAAAAGCAACCTATCAAGACCTAAAGGTTGCTCAGATTGATAATCTAAGACCTGTAGTGGTAATCCCTCTCATGCCATAGGATGTAGTGAGCATAGAGAAGAGATAATCTCATTAGTTGGACTAGCCATAGGCAAAGGGTGTAGCGCTCATGCTACTCCACTAAACTCTCCCGCTTGACCCAATGTACTACACCATTGTAGTCAAGTGGACTCTATAGTATCCTATAGCAAGACCCATCTCCTAAAACATGCAGGCCTAACATACTTCTTCTTTAGAGCCATCCAATCTCCCACTCGGAATCGACAAAATCTAGCAGCCACTTTTCTATGCTTTGCATATCCCCTTCTAGCATAACAAAGACACCATCAAGGGAGTAAGAGGAATAGGAACTATAACAATATGGAGTATAGCAACAAAGTTAATAAGGCTAACAAAGTAGCAAATAAGACAAATTAATCTAAAATATTCCAAAAGTATCTAGAAAGCTTCTTGTGAAGCTTCTTGGTAGCTTAGCTTGCACCTCAAGTAAGTAGCTTCTAGAAGGAAGATTCTAGAAACTTCCAACTAGCTTAGCTTGCATGCCAAGTAGGCAGCTTCTAAAAGGAAGCTTCTTGAGAAGCTTCATGGTTAACTTGGCTTGCATTCTAAGAAAGTGGCTTGAGGAAGCTTCTTGAGAAACTTCTAAAGGGCCTTGTATGCTACCTATAAATACCAAAGCGAAAGCTCATACTAGGCATTTGGAGTTTTCTCTCATTCCAATGTCCCAATGTGAGCTTCCATTCTCTTATTTCTCTCCTCGGTCTTGGTCTTTTACATTGGTATCAGAGCAAGAATGGGATGGATGGAATTTAAGAATCTACATCTCCCAAACCATTGGGATTTTCATGTCCAATTATTACCCAAACATCATTTCACATAATTTATCATCTCGCGCTTTGGGCAAGATTTTCGGCATATGATCACCTTGGCTAAGGAACCCTTGATACTTCTGGTTGTAACTTATGGAGAACGGTGGATGTGTTGCATCTATGTGTTAATCAATTAGATAAATTGGGAGTAGTGGGATAGAGAAGTAGCTATGGCGGCAATACCAAACGTTATCCTTGCAATGCAACAACAAATTGAGCACTTTACTCGATTGTTGGATGAACAAGACCAACAACGACAAGAACATATAGAGAGCACCAATTTGAGATGGAAAAGATCACATTTGATTTCCAAAACCCAAAGTGTTTGAAGGCAAGAATCTTCCGAGCACAATGGAGAATTTTGTGTTTTACTGCAAATGTTACTTTGAAGCCACCAATCTTCAAGATGAACGGAAATAGATTCTCTTGGCTTCTAGCCAATTGGATGGTGTGGCAAAAATTTGGTTGTAAATTTGAGTGGAGCAAGCTGAACGATAGATTGTTGCACCAATCTTGACATGGGTAGAATTCAAGGATGCAATACTTGGTCAATTTTAACCTATAAATATCACCCGAGTCACATGAGATAAATTGGTGGAGTTGAAGCAGATTGGCTCAATAAGGAGCTACATCACACAATTTTAGAATATCATCATGCAAATTCTAGATATACAAGAATATGAAGTTCTGGATTGATTTGTGCAGGGATTGAAGTCACAAACCAAATTGCATGTGACTATGTGAGATCCACAAAATGTAGAAGAAACCATGCAATTGGCTGAGCGCTTTGATTCCTTGGTTGTGACAACTTAGTCTCAACCTCAACCTACACAAAGCTTACCTGTACATTACGCACGGGTGGAAGAACCAACACCAATAGAGATTGATGTTATCCAACAGAGACCACTTGGTACAATGGATAGAGAAAGATTGTGACAAAATGGATATTGTTTTTATTATTGCCAAGTTGGACATCACATTGTTGAATGTCCATTTAGGAATGTGCAACCTTGACAAGTTACCCAAATGGAGTTTGTGGAATAAAATGATCAAGGAAACAAGGAATCCCAATCCAAGATTTTGAGCCGCCTATTGGGAGCTTGATTAGTTCCAATGGGATTGAAGGCTCGACCTATGCAAGTTTGCTTCACTTGTAAGGTACAATATCTAATCAAGGTTATAGGATTTTGGTTGATTTTGGAAGTTTAGAGAATTGCATGTCTATGCAAATAGCAAAGGAATTGTGTATTCTTATCAAGCCAATGATTGGAAATAGATTGATGGCAGATGGTAGAAAGGGTTTTGCATTTTTTTACCTCACATCTTGTTACTTTTAAGATTGAAAAGGAGTATTTGGAGTGTATGATGTTTGTAGTGGCACCTCTACATTATGATGTCATTTTGGGACTACCTTGGCTTGAACGTCATAAGGTTCAATTTGATTGGACCCAACAACAAATTCAAGTACAACACCAAGGTAGGAATTTCTGATTAGGTTTTTTGGCACCTCTGAGTAAGAACCTAAGAATAGTCAGTCTCAAGATCAGAAGTTTGTTGAGAAGGTAGCCATAGAGCATGCCTTGAAGAGAGAGTAGCCCCAAGGTGGGAAGTTTACCAAGAAGGAAACCATGGAGCAAGCTTTGAAGAGAAATGAGTCCCTAGATGGGAAGTTTGTTAGTGAAGCAACCATAGAGCAAGCTTTGGAGGAAGATAAGTATGTTTTTGCAATGTGGATCAAGCCAATTGCACAAGGACAATCTAAGGAGAGCCAAGAGCCAAGAGCCTCATCAAGCAATGGGTGATCAAATAGTTCAAGAGTTTGCAGACATGTTTCTGGATGATTTGCCAAAGGGATTACCCTCCGATTGTGATATGCTCTTCAAGATTGAGTTATTACCGAGGAGTACTCCAGTGAGTAGACCAATCTATCGGCTCTCACCAAAGGAGTTGGAGGAGTTGCAAACAACACTTACGGGGTTGTTGAAAAAGGACTTCATAACTCTCCTTGGGGAGCACCGATACTATTTGTTCCAAAGAAGGATGGAGTACTTTGTTTTTGTATTGATTATCATGTGCTCAATAAGCAAACAATGAAGAATGCATATCCCTTGTCTCTGATTGATGACTTGCTTGATCAATTGAGTGGAGAAAAATACTTTTCCAACCCGGATCTTTGTAGCGGCTATTGGCAAATCCTCATTGATAGGGAGGATGTGCAAAAGACGGCCTTTCGCACAAGGTATGGGCATTTTGAATGGAGAGTTCTACCTTTTGGGCTCATTAATGCTCTTGCAGTCTTCATGGATCAAATGCATCGGGTGTTGGATGGACTATTGGATTGGTACATGGTGGTGTTCTTGGATGATATCTCAATCTCTAGCAAGACAGAGGTAGAACACATGAATCATGTGCGAGAAGTCTTAAGATGACTACGACAATGGAAATTTTATTACAAAGTCAAAGTGTGCCTTTTGGCAAAAAGAAGTTACCTTCTTGGAGCACAAGATCTCATTGGAGGGGATCAAGATGGAAGAGGAGAAAATCAAGGCCATTACTGATTGGCCTACTCCAAAGGATGCTATAGAAGTACAAGCATTTAATGGACTGGCCAGTTTTTACAAACAGTTCATCTATTATTATGCTCATGTGGCTGCACCATTGACTAACCTCTTGGGGAAGGACTTGAGCTTCCAGTGGACCACCAAGCACGAGAAGCATTCCAAAAGTTGAAACATATGGTGTCTTGAAGGCTCATTCTTCAACCATATGATCCTCAACTACCCTGTGTGGTTGATTTTGATGCTTCTAACTTTGCAATTGGAGCCGTGTTGCAACAAGAATTCCCAAATGGACTACATCCTATTGCCTTTGTGTCTCACCCACAAGGTCCTTTGGAAAGGTTATCTCCTTCATGATGCCACATGGGAACCTCTTCCTCACCTCCAAAATGCACATACGGCCATCCAAGAGTTCAAAGCTTCATTGGTGACGAGGACGTCATAAACTAGCAGTGGGGGAATATGTAACAATATGGAGTTTAGCGACAAAGTTAATAAGGCTAACAAAGTAGCAAATAAGACAAATTAGCCTAGAATATTCTAGAAGTGTCTAGGAAGCTTCTTAGGAATCTTCTTGGCTAGCTTATCTTGCACCTCAAATAAGTAGCTTCTAGAAGGAAGCTTCTAGAAGCTTCCAACTAGCTTAGCTTGCACGCCAAGTAGGCGGCTTCTAGAAGAAAGTTTCTTGAGAAGTTTCATGGTTAACTTTGCTTGCACTCTAAAAAAGCGGCTTGTGGAAGCTTCTTGAGAAGCTTCTCAAGGGCCTTGTATGCTACTTCTAAATACCAAAGCCAAATCTCATGCTAGGCATTCAGAGTTTCCCCTCATTCTAGCATCCCATTGTGAGCTTCCATTCTCTTATTTCTCTCCTTGGTCTTGGTCTTTTATAGGAACCATGCTAACTTGTCCAAGGGATCACATGCCAAATGATCAAGTGGTAGGCAAAAATCCTATCTAGCCTTATCATGGAGTGTACGAAGTAGCCTATGGAATAAATGTGGACATAGGAAACTAGTTTCAAATAACCCCAAAATACAACCCGCCTGAGAAGCTAACCACTCTCACGACTTGATTGGTATCCTTGAAATGGTTAACAAAGGGATAAAAGAAGCATGTTTAATCAATTTTGAGTGTCACTATTGTCAATGTGGTCACTCGCCTTAAGTGAGCATCCCTAAGTGGTCCAATCATAGTCCTTGTGTATCCTTTACACATGAGTCTTTACCCCTTGCAAGATAAAGTGTCCATGACACACCAGGCATGGTGTATCCCAAGCCACTCTAGGTGACCCCACATGGGGAGGTGTAGCCATGGCTAGCACAAGAATATTGATAGTAACACATGAGGCTCCTCTTCATATCTCCCATACCTACAAAACCACAACCCCTCACATCCCCAACTCATATGAAAAAATACAATCTCTCCAAACCGTAAAAACTAGAAACTCTCATAACTTTCAATTTATCTTATAAAAATTTCAAACTAGGTTCCAATGGAACTCAATCATGAAAACCAAGAAATTAGAAATGGAAATTCCTAACCTATACTTTCAATGTGTAATTATCACTCTACCAATCAAGATCTAATCTACTGAAACGTCTACCGCATATTTTTGTGTGAACCATTCTGGTTGCTATTGTATTGTCTGAGTTGCTATTGTATCAAGATATCTAGATTACTACTCAATCAAGATGACTTGATCTAAGATGAGAGTTGAGTCTATTTACAATTGTTCTGAGCCCTAGAAGGAGCAAGTGGAATCTTCTTGAGTGTCCAATCTTGCTACATATATCACATATATGCTTCGTGAGTACTTTTACTATACATTTCATCATATCTCCAAATGGTAGACCATAATTTTATAAGGTTATCATCATCACATTTGGCCCTTAAAGACCTTAAAAGCCCTATAACTTTCTATTCAATTCTCTATAGTCTTCAATCTAAGTACCAATGGAACCAAAATTGAAAAACAAATAGAATTTACTATTCACTCAAGTGTTAAATGCTAGAACACGCCAAGATGATATATATCTTTCTTCTCACATCTCTTCCTTTGCTCTCCTATCTCCACACTCTCCTTATCAATCAGATTGATTCAATAAAATTGGGTTTTAATGAAACTTCTTCTTTACTTCTTTTTTTAATTCCCGTATGTTTTCTTTACTTTTGAACTTTTAAGAAATATACACCAATCTTTAGTTTAAAACTAGTCTGAAGTTTAAGTATTTATCTCCATTTCAAAGTATTTATAGTTTTTTATTCATAGTAGATTTTGATTATTAGAGAAACCTCATTCCTTTGAACCTTATAAGCCTTACTAAACAAAATAGATACATATTTTGAATTCTTGTATATTGAAAAACACTCGACACACATATACACATATGGTGACAAAAAGTATGGAATTTCTCATCAGCTCGTATAAGGATAAGACCATCCTTTAAATTTCCTAATATTGACAAATAATAACACGTATGTGATAACAAAAAGTATAGAAATTTTTATGAATTTTACAAGGATAGTGAAATGCATCAAATTCTAGTTATGTTGCGAAGAAAATTATTTACATCCAATGGTTTAGAGTATATACAAAATTATCATCTATTGTGATTATTCTTCTATGGATAATATTAGTGTGTTTTACAAAACAAAATACCCAAAGTAAAGTACAAATGACTTGTCACCTAAGATAATAAGCTTTGGCCTATGTCGTGCGTATATACATTACTACACAACATACATCGCTGATAACATCATACACTATAGAAGCACAACTCACACACAAGTCATACATAGACTCTAAAGTGCCACAATAATCAAATTGTTTACCACTCTCAACTCAACTCAACTCAATTCATATCAGTACTTGATCTGTCACTCTATAAACTACAAACAACTAGGCACTAATTATAGTCAAGCCACACCCACTGTAATACTCCAAAGACAAGAGAAGAAAGAAAACACAAATTGCACACTCAAACAATCGATGCCCCAAGGGAGCACCTTCTCTTTATTATATAGGCAAAGAGGATCTTCGCCAAAGAAGCTCCACCATAGGATTAGGGACACAAATAGGTGACATGTCAGCAAGCTCCACCCTTGGATTACTTACTTGAATGGGTGACATGTCTGGTCTAGGTCCTATCTGGTTGGTCAAATAAGCTTTGATCAAAGGGAATCTTTTAAGGAATCTTCTTGTAGGTATCTCATAATCATGTGAGTAAGGTACCATTGGAAAGCTCTTGACGAGACAAATCAGGGGGGAGGGTAGGCCAGCCACTCCTCTATTGGGGAGGAATCTGCACATTTTCAAGGCCTAATTCATCCGTTTAGGCCTCCGAAATAGCCTTCAAAGATTTCAGGCATATTTTGATTCCTACTCTATTAGTAGAAGTCTCCTTTTGGTGATATTTCTTTCTGATCTGTTAAGTCCATCATGTGTAACATCCTTCCAGATGTTACCAAACCAATTCTCACCTTTAAATCATATGTCTAGCTATTGGTTCTAAAGTTCTCAAGTCTATTTTGATTTTTGCCCTATTAGTAGAAGTACTCTTTTGGTGATACTTCTATCTTATCTATTTTGACCATCATGTATAACATCATTCTAGATGTTACCAAACCAAATTTCACATCTAGATCATATTGCTAGCTCTTGGTATTACACCCACTCTAGCTAAGAGAATCCAAGTGACGCTCGCCAGCCTCTGTCCACCATAGCCAGGAACTCGAAGGCTCAACATCAAAGAAGTGAGCTCTCTTGAGCTGCACTTTGAAAGTATACCCCTTGGACTCGAGCTAGATCTAAACCCTAACAATCCCACTGATGACACACTCGACGGTGCAAATGGTGCAAAGTGACAATGGGTCCCATCGTGAAGTCAATACTCCAAACACAAAATCTGACCGTGAGAAAGTAGTGTTTGAGAAACTACTAAAATAACTCTAACTACTACCACCGGAACTCCAGTGTCCAAGCAATCTAGATGTGACACTACAAATGGCGTGACAACTGTCATGCGTATATACATCGCTACACAACATACATCACTATCAACATCATACACTATAGAAGCACAACTCACACACAAGTCATACATAGACTCTAAAGTGCCACAATTGCCCCCCTAGCTGGCGGTTAGGTCCCTTTAACTCCATATAGCCATCTATTCTAAGTATATGGTATACCCTATAATGGGCAAAGATCAAGAGGCCAGGTGCTATGGAATCCCATCATTAGTCACATGTCTGCAATCTATACCATATAAAGAATGAACTAACTATAGGTCAAGTACATCTAGGACATAACCACGGTCCTTGAGGACCACCATGAGGGGAGGAGTCATACATGCCATATGCCATCCTCTCAAATAGCTATCACACACTACCATAGTAGCAATTCCACCAGAAGAGTCACATAACATACACCTCAAGCCTGTACGTACAAGTGCCAAGCTTGGGTCCATAGTACCATCAATGTTTGGGAGGTGGCATGGTGCAAAATTGTGCACATGATCCTTCTAAACAACACCATCACGTCCTTCTAACACAAGGACTCCATATGGCAATATCTCACACACACTCAAGATAGTGCAGCTTGTCAAAACATCAAGTGTCATTGGTGTTATTTGTTGTAGATATACATAGTCTCTTGGATGAAATTGACGGATCTGTAACCTCCTCCTCAAATGGTAGCATAGTGTAAAGTATCTCTATGTTGAGCAATCGCCAAGTTCTTAAAGGCCATCGGCATCATTCTCTAAAAGATCTCTACCCGCTAAGAACATGTGCTCATCCATATAGTGGAGTCATCCAAGTCCAAAACTACAATAGCATCTGGACAAATGGTTGCAAGTAAATTTGGATCTCATCCATAGAGTAGAAAGTACGGAGAGAAGGATGCTAAGGAGGCTTGCCGGCTGAACCGATAGCCCATGGCCAACCAAGGTAATTGGAGATCCCAATCTCCCAAGTGGCCTCTCTACAAACCATACTTTTGCAATCCTCTCTTCACCGTCTGAACCACTCTCTCTACTAAGCCATCTGCCTCAAGGTGATCTCGGGAGGTAGGGTGGTGATCAATCAAAGCCTTGTCATACAAGACCTAAAACTCCTCCAAGAACTTTGTACCCTAATCAATCAAAACCTCAGTTGGTGCACCAAAATGACTAAGAACTTGATCTAGGAACGAGTAAGTTGTCCCTTCACTAGACTTGTCAGGAAGTGCCACCAACTCAATCCACTTGGAGAAGTGCTTTATCATCACCAAAACATACCGATGATGTCTCACAATCAGCGGTAAAGGTTTGGTGAAGTCCAAACTCCAACGATAACCCAATCCCATGATAGGTAATGGGTGTAAATGTGGCATAAGAGCATTGAATGATGCTCTAACTCAATCACAAACCACATATCTAGCAACAACTGTTGTACCACGGTCTACATACCACACCACCAATAATGACTCTAGAGTAAGCTATATGTATGGTTTAATCCAAAATGCCCTAGCTCCTCATGAGCATGATAGACCAACTATGGTCTTTGAGATGGAAGTGGTACTACTTGCACTCTACCATCCTCCCATACATGCAAAAGGTGTTTGCCCTCCAATCTGAATTGTTTGGCTTGCTGAAGGACACGGTCTCTCTCCTTGGCCCCAACAATGCCACCCACAACACCAATGCAAAGATAGTCCATCACTAAGACATCATCATGAATGCCTCGCTGAACTGTACCAATATCTTCACTCTCTAGATCTACAACCTCAATAACTCCTCCTGTATGCATTGAGAGAGTGGGACAATCCCACTCCAATCCCACTTGTTCTCCAAATCCAAGTGATCTCCTATGGTACTAGAGTATCTTCTATATGGGTGTTCCCCTCCAACAAGTCACCAGGCTAAGTAACTACACCACTAAAAGCCAAAACTGATGCTGCCATGGTCCCGGATTGTAGTGAGCCAAGACTGCCACTACCGAAGCATACTAGTAGGCGACATACCCGTCCCTCACCAGATTGTCAACTTGGTCTATAGGAGGCTATCTCCTCCCAATAGTCAATGTTGAAACCCATGGGGTATAACACTACTCCTCCAACTAGCACATCATATGACTCAGCTATTGTCACAATAGCTTGAGCTCTCACCATTGAGCTATCAGTCGGATGACCAAGCTGAACCTAGACAACAAGCTCCCCACATGTGATGTACTGTGTCAAACCACCACCTAGAGATGTCTAGATCTAAAATGGATACCTCTCCACATCGGTCTTCCGTAACTCTAGACCGACAACTATAGCCTTCCCCAACATAAGGGGTTGTGCACCAGAGTCTAACAAGACTCTTTGTGGTGTATAGACCTTCCTTGAAGGTCCTACCAAACAAAAAATCCCCCTTTGGTTATCTTATAGGACAACACCAAGTGTAAATTGCGCTCTCTCAAAGGCCGGTCTAGTTGGCAACTCCTCCAATCTAGCCGCTACTACTTTCCATAAACCAATGGTTGCTGAACGGATCCCATGCTCCTCAACCAAGTCAGCTCCACTATCAACCACCTCTGCTCTAGTAGTAGGAACCGCATCATCCCTACTCTCACAAAACATGGCAGCCAACCGGAACATTGGGCTTGGGTCAACTCCCAATGTAAACATGTCACTGGTCAAAAACAAAGGACGCCGCATAATCAGCTAACCCGCCCCCAGCATCATGCTAGACTTAGTCTGTGTAGTAGTAGGTGGTTCACTAGCAGGTAGTCCATCATGCACTCCATCATCACCACCTACCACACCTGCACTAGGACGTCTAGGAGCCATGGATGTTGTCTGTAATGCCTCAGATAGTGTGAAAGACTTGGGAAGTCTGACTTGTCTCCCAACCTCTCCTCTCTGTGGGTCCAACTCCATTGATGCTCCTCTAGGCTCTAGAGCACATACTGCACTCCTAGTCATTGTTGTAGATGCATCTACGTGTGCTGCTCCGCACATGAAGTCCAAAGCATCTCTGTCACTAGCATATGAGGTGGAAGCCTCAGCACCCGAATCTTATCTCCTCTAAGCAATGACCATACTAGCCAATCTCTGCTCCAACTGCTCAATCGGGGTAGCCATAGTTGTATCAAAAGTAAGGGTAGGTATTGCACCCCCTACTAGGTGTAGATCCTCTACCACCTCGTCCTCCATGAACTTGAGCTCCTCTACTACCTACCATAGCAGCCCTACCTCTCTGTAACTCTAGGTGTAGGTCAAAACACCAGTCACTAGTGTGACCAAATGCTCACACTGCCTTTGTGTTGGTTGTGATGCACCAAGGTATTAGGTCCACTGCCTTGAGTACACTCTCTCCGATAGTGAGGTCCACCACAAGTCCAACAAGCAACACAACCACTCATTGGCTGTTGCTAACTCAAAAATGAAGGTAAGGGTCTAACTCCACTAGGCCCTCCACTTGCTCCATAGGATCTAGGCTATCCACCCTATCCTCAAACACCAATTGGGCATGGTGCACTCTGTTGCACTCTAGAAGAAGTCACAGCCATGGATGATGTCTTCCTACCAAATCCAGATGTCACACCCTCTCCTCTACCATGTTGAGCTCAATACGCTCAGCCAAACCAAAGACCACTGCCAAAGTAGGCAAAGTAGTCTGTAATAACGTAGCATCACGAACTCTACATCACAACTCCTTATCTAGTATACCATACCAAAACTGGACTGCTTGGGCCTTAGTAACTCCCTGCATGAAACTGATCAGCCACCTCATACGAGTGTGTGCCTTGCATAGGCTTTCTCCAACTTTCCGCTGGAACTCTTGCAAGCTCCTCAGCTTGTCAATCTGCACTCCTTGGTAGTTGTGCCTCAAACACAAGAAGAACTCCACCATGGGGTTAAACCCCAATACCACACCACCTCTTGTAGCGGTACCTCCACTCGTAGTAGCATTATCTCCAGCTAGTGGACTTCCACTAGCTCCACTAACACTACTCAAGCTAGAACTTGTAGGTATAGCCAATCTACTCCTGTACACCAAACCTAAAGTGATAGAGACATAGTTCGGAGACCAATACTATCTCCATAGCTTGATCTCCTCCAAATGAGCTCTCTTGAACTCATGGTAGTCATCTATCGGCAGACCCTCTAGATGCTAAAATAACCCTTTCTATGCCATGAAAGGTATAAACAAAGTTGGGTTCCGTATCTACTGTAGATCACACCAACTATCAAACTCTTGGATGAAGTCATCCAACTCAATGGTACACTATATACCAAAGTAACACCTAGGGCCTTTGGAGGCCCCATAAATCTCATCCATGTCCCACAACAACGGTGCGGACACACCAAGTGCACTCTCAACTAAATCAACTCTTGTGTCAAACTCCAACTCAGACTCAATCTCCTCCCTCACTGGGACTTGAGATACAGGCTGATAACAAGTACCACTCCAAGTAAACCCACTGCGTACTACAAGGTTATCTCCTCTGGAATCTCCAAAGAACTTTGTTGTGACAAAGTAACCGCAATCGCAAACTACAATAGCAAACCGGAACCACAAATTGCAACCGCAAGTCGCAACCGCAAGTACTTCACCAAGTCCCAACACCACCAAGTACCAACACCAACTAAGCAACACCCACTAATATAACTCTAACCCAGATAACTTCACTAGGGGAAAGAGCAACTTGTAACCTGCCATCACAACACGCACTCTCACGGTCTGCAAGTCATCACTTCTTGCCTCACCGGAGAGAAACAAAGGTAGTCTGATTGGTCATCACTCCAACCTCACTACCAAGAGCACACCAGAGCATCAACACTCAGAAGTCAAGGCACCTCATACAAACGTGGTGCACAAACCAGGAGCAGAGAATGGAGGGGGTCCAATCACAAGAAATCTAAACAAAAACTTTCCATCTCATAAAACAACACAAGATTGACTCTACCACCATTCGGCATTTGACATAAGAGAAGTTTGTGTTTAAGTCCTAAGCTACCTGGATCACCAAAAATGGAATCAAATTGCCTCCCCTAGCCAAAGCTACAAGTGTATAGATAATAGTGGCATAGTCACTAGTACAACAAGTGAGTATGGACCAATTGGCTAGTGCACCAATCTAGGAACAATAGATTTAGGGGTCAAACTCTATTACACACAATCTAGCAGGATGTGCAGATTTTGCCAACCAATGACCAAGATCTACTCTAAACTAGCTAGCCTCACTCCAACAAGCTGGCTTGTTGGCCCTTCTTGCCCTTCTAGGCCTTTATAGCTCTATGCCTTGAAGCCTCTAAACGCTCAAATGAGGCCTTTCTTCTTGCCACTTTGAACCTCCTCCAAAATTGGCAAAACTCCTCCAAACTTGTAAAACTTCTCCAAACTAGCAAAACTTCTCCAAATCTGGCCAAAATATGACGTGAAGTCTAGCCAAAATCTTACGTAAACCCTAAAGTTGGTTGACCGTGAAATCCTCCACTAACTCTTCACTCAAGCCAAATTGAAAACACTAGTTTCTCCAAATCAAAAATTCACGAGAATAGCTTCCCAACTCCACCTTACTTTTTGAGCCCAACTTGCAACAAATTGATCTTGCCTTCACCTCTTGAGCTCAAAATCACAACCACTGCTCAAATTTTGCTCCTTTTGTGCTCAAAAATTGGCTAGTGCTTCCGCACATCATTTGCCTTATTGCCAAATCTCCATCAAGCAACGAGCTTTTGCACACCAGGGAAAAATTGAACTTCAATCGAGCTACCAATGATCCATCGAGCTTGGAGATACCACCAACACTCAAAGTTCTTGCACCCAATTTCCCCTTGATTTGACTTCTCTGATGTAATCAGATTGTTTACCACTCTCAACTCAACTCAACTCAAATCAGTACTTGATCTATCACTATATAAACTACCAACAACTGGGCACTAATTACAGTCAAGCCACACCCACTCTAGCTAAGAGAATCCAAGTGATGCTCGCCGGCCTCTGTCCACCATAGTCAGGAACTCGAAGGCTCAACATCAGAGAAGTGAGCTCTCCGAGGCTGCATTTCAACAGTATACCCCTTGGACTTGAGCTAGGTCTGAACCCTAACAGTCCCGCTAATGGCACACTTGACGGTGCAAACGGTGCAAAGTGACGATGGGTCCCACCATGAAGTCAGTACACTAAACATGAAATCTGACCATCGGAAAGTAGTCTTTAAGAAACTGCTGAAATTACTGGTACTCCAATGTTTGAGCAATCTAGATGCGACACTACAAATGGCGTGACACCTAGTCCTCCGTAGATCTACCAAATTATGTATACCTACTTGTACTAATAAATGTATGAACGCAGCCACTGTTGTAACTTGATGATTTCAAGCCTCTACACATTTGCTTTGACTTACATAATTTGTCACACAATTCAATCCTAGTATTATACCCCTGATTGTCTTATGTTCACTATCCTGTAGCGCATAAATAACAATTTATATCAATCTCTAAATGCATCTAAGGTTTTGTAACACTCACAATTATAATTATAATTTAGACAAGGAAAATGTAGATATATGAAATTTCAGAAATTAATTATTGTAAATTAAAATACCATAATATATATTCAACCTATATGTAAAATATGATCCAAGATTTTGCCTCCCTTGCAAAAGTAAGACCACATTTGTACAAAGGATTGAGTCAACTTTAAGAAAACTCTCAAAGTATTTTTTGCATAAAAATTAAATATGGTTTTCTATTATTCAAAACGAGGACTCTTTATTTTAGATATGATTCATAAGATTTTGAGAAAAAAATATTTTATTTAATATTTCTATAGATTAATTCAACTATATTATTGTTAATTTATGGTTTGAAAGGCCTATAAAGCTTAACTACACCAAAAATAACTTTTAACAAGATTTTAAGAAAATATAGTATGGTCGATAGACTAGCTAATACAAAGATATGTCATTATCACGAACTAAAATATGTTGCACTTGAGAAGCCTAAAAGAATTCAACAATGTTAATGAAGGCCAAATTCTAATATTGGAAAATTAACATGTAAAGCCTTATATGAAGATATTCTTGTAGGTTGGTTCATTGTGAAATTTTTGTAAAAATTCTCCCCTTATTTGTATTACCTTACCCACTCACCTTTCTTTACCAAAACCTAAATTGATATTAATATAATTTAAAAATAATTTATCCATAATTACTGATAAAAGTGATAAAATATCCAAAAATTGATTATCTTTCAAAATTTATAAATTGGAAGCTTTCAGTTCAAAAAATTTGAATATTGACAATCTATATTCTAAGTAATGTAACTATTCTATCATAGTATTTAGAAATGTTATAAAAGCTTGACTAAGGTGAAGACTGTTGTAGACTTATATATATAAAATGAAAGATTTTCTCTCTTTTTAGTATATTTAAAATCAAGTCTTAAATTATTCTATTTAAATATTTTTAACTATGCATAAATTATTCATTCATTTCAATGTTTTCATATGTATCATATATGAAAATGTTATATCTTGTTTACTATAAACTGATTGTAATTTTCCTTTTAGATCTTATTTCATTTAGAATATTCATTATTATTAGGTCTATAGAATTTTTCATATATTTTATATAAAGGAGTCTGAAATAACATCTGATAAGAATGAAACTTATTTTTGATTGTTCCACTTATATCATATGATAAAAAGATTGACTTTTTTATGATTATATTTACAATTTTATATTTCTTTCACTCAAGTTCTTCAATAATTAGGTTTACTGATGTTTGGTTTAAATATATAACTAAAAGTACAACAACTATTTGAATATGTCAATACTTTGAGTTATATGCATTTGTTAGGGAGTGTGCAAGAACCTATCATATTAAATGCCAGGTGTATCACTCTCACTCTCATACTTTGTAGTATACTTTTGACAGCATGTGTCCATTGTTCTAAAGAAAGTATTTTTTGGTGTAATTTACAGGAGAGCAATCACTCTAGGTGATGCTTCTTTGGATGCTCCAATAGTTTGTAGACCTTATGACTTGCATACCTCCAATATTTTAAGTGCGGTAAAGCAGATTTCTCATATAGATACTATTGGGGCCTAATCCCATTCTACTTATTTTGTCTCTCCCTTGTCCGGCTTGATGGGTCTTCCCGTCCTTCTTGTGTTCTATGAGGTCTGCTTTTTCTGAGTTATATGCATTCATGATTCCTATATCTGTCTATACATAGACATTATTTAATGTTTATATCATACTTTGCTTTGGTTTATGTATCTATAAGGTTGCATAAACTAATATATAATGAATGTATGTATAAAAATGGCTGTATTTTACATTTTAATCTCCCATTTATTTTTGGGTTTATTTTAGTCCAAGAAAGGCGAGTTTTTGATTTTTGATTTAATTTTAGGTTTAGATTGTCTAATAGATCCTTTTTGTTTTATGCATATCTATATTAAAATTAAAACTAGATGTACGAAAGACTTGTAAGATCCTTTTAAAAGTTACAAGCTTTTTGCGGATCTTCTAAGACGAAATTATGTTCGTATGAATATCATTGATATTAGTTTTTCCTCTATACTTGAATTGATAGTCACCCAACTTTAAAAATGTACATAAATCAGGGTGGTTTATAATCGTCATGTCAGTTTTAAAAGGAGTAATGTAGTCGATATTTGTATACACAAACCAGCGAACTGTCTCTTATCGATATCCTGATTCCTCAAGATCTCGTCCTCTGCCAAACATCACATGAGACTTCACCAAGACCACCTATGCAGTTATAATAGCGAGTCAGTGCATTCATGCAGAGTTGGAGAAGGAAAAATGTGCAAGTATCTCGTTTTAACAGAATTACCAGTGAACAATAATAAGTGGCTTAATTGCTTACATTACGACAAAGACTGATTCGGTATACCTTAAGAGGAATTGCAGAGTGGAATGGTCGTCCCACCTTCACGGAAATCAAACACAACTAAGGTTTCACGGTTCCAAATGGTTGCTTTCCTTCAAGACTTCCACAATCGAAATTGACGGATGCAGTGAGTTGATTCACGTTATTGCATTGTAAACTAAGCTCTCATTTGCATGTAATTATGCGGTTCTTTTAAAGATCTTGTAGCATTAAACCAAATAAGGATTATGACAGACCCACAGCACGTCCATGACTGTGTGGATGCGTAAAGGACCAGGAGGAGGAGCGAAAGAGAAAGACGTATGCCTTCTAAGGAGGGCAGAAAGCAGCAGCAGGTGCTATTTTATGTACTGCAAGTGTTTCTTGACAATATCATCAAGTATCATCACTGTTGTCATTACATCCTATACCTTCAAATTTCATCCAGTGGGCTAGGACAATCAATCATTGAAGAAAATTTTCAGCACAGTTTTGCATCTTTCTATACTACAGACATATGCTCTGTTTCACCAGGCAATTTCGGGCTTGGAGTATCAACTATCTGACCTTCTCGCAAAAAGTCTCCCACGAAACAAGAGATCCAGTCCACTGCAGTACTATCGTTAAAGTGATAGTGATCACTGATCATGAAGAAAACATAACCAGAACTACCGGTTTTGACATGATAAATAGTGCTGCAACTCACCTCGATTCCTATTATCAATAATCGCTAGTAGTAATAGTAGCAAAGAGGAAATGAGATATTTGATCAGACAGAGAAAGCCCAACCACCAGCCACATTAGAATGGTTGGAGGACATTCCTATAACGAAGACTATGTCTGACCTGACATGATTGACGCTGCTTTAATTATATAGGTGGCTAAAATACCAAGAGTGGAATAGTCAGGAATACGTAAGTGAGTGGTCATTTTCTTGAATGGAAAGCAACTATAACATTGTCATTATTTTTTGTTTCATGTATTTCTCTTACCTCTTTTCATGCACTCAAAAGTCTTTTGCCTGTTGTATCGAAATATAGGAACACAGACAGGGGTTACTTGGCAGGGACTAACTTCTTTGTGCGACATACCGAGAGGTGGTACAGTATGTCCACTCTCAGTACAGACTTTCCTGCATACCGTACACTAAAGACATTTGACATGTCAATGCTTCCGCAGGGAACATGGTGAATCGCAGAATGATCACTGCCAAGTCACCTCACGGTACAGACAATGGTCATACGAATACCATACGGCTGTTTAATTGTACAGTATAGTACAGGGCTTGGAAGCAGGACTGTACCGTAGAGAGGAGCTTGGAGAGGAGATTTTTCTTCGATCTGGCTGTCACGGGATAACGAGAGGAAGTCACAAGACAAGAGGGTGCGAATCCTTCCATCGCAGAGTCAGGGACCGAGACGTGGTGGCTACTTTAGCGAAGGGTGCGCGGCGCGCACCATCGTGATCACACTTGGAAAGGAAGAGGGGTAAGTAGGTGCGGGTCGTACGTTGTCCAGGCACGTGTTTACACGTGTCGAGAATCGGTGGTCTCCGACTTTGGCGCAGTAATAGGGTACCGTAGTAGCTACCCAGCCGCTCAAAATTGGCACCTGCCCCTGCTGTCGGCTTCCTCCGCGTCCAATGCCGCGGGGCCTGTTAGAGATTGGGTTTGCTACCGACAGCTCCGGTTACTCGCTGTTGGGTGTATGACGGGTTAGAGGAGAGAGACGGTAAACTACGCGTGTGCGGGGACCACAATCAGGTCGTCCTCTGATGACATGGCACCTTTCTCCTCTGACGTGTGTCCGAGGACGAGCAGGAGCAGGAGCAGCAGCAGCGTGAGGGTGGGATTTTGTGGGTAGCTTCCCTCCCTCCCAGCAAGTGGTCACCCGTTCCTCTTTTGTGCTCCAGTGCTTTCTTTGCTTACGCCCTCTCCAACGCTGAATGCATGTACAGTATGGGCCTGCAGTGAACTAACTGTGTGAGTTCTTTCTGTGTGTTCAGGGGTTAACATTTTCTCAGGACGGAAACCTGCTCTTTCTTCGTTCTGACTTGCTGCTGCCGGAGCCAGTGCAGTTCAGGGAACCCTTCCGCCTCCAACGGACCGACCGACCGACCGACAGAGGGGCAACGGGTCCATATCTTCGTCATCCTTACTCCCGTAGGACGGGTGCTTATACTCCTGTAGTACCACACTCTCCAAGGAAGGAAGAACACTTATTGAGAAAATACAAGAGGAAAAAACATTCTACAACTAACTCCTCCTGCTGCTGCAAGCCCCGAGAGATGAAGAAACGGGGAAAGGAAAGCAAGTTGTGTACCCACAAATGAGGAGACAGAAGTAATACTGTAGTAGCCGTAGTAGTACTCTACTATAGGCAAGGAAAGCACACTACTGTACCAACCAACTGAGCTGAAGTTAACGAGAGTCATTAGTCGCCGTCTATCTGGCGGCGACGGCGCTCATTCAGCCATCATTAGTAGGATGGGGTGTCTTATCTCTCGAGGAGATATATCTTCATCTCCGGGATTTTAGCATTTGGTAAAGAGAGAGGACACCTTCCCCTCCCGACACTCAGAAGAATCCTTTGCCCATACATCCAGGATAGAAGGAAGGATGGATGTATGGATGTAGTAGTAGAAATAATTAATATGTATGGATGATGTTGGAATTAGGTGGTAGGGTTTGCGCATCACGACATAAGAAGCGTTTCATTGGAGGGAAAAGAAAGTGGGAGCCGGGCCCAGCCGAGTTCTGAGCACCACATTTATTCCTAGCCTCTGCTCTGCACACACCGACATTTATCTCCATCGCCACCTCATCTTCCATGAGCTTGGGCGGAAAAGCGATTGCCTAGGGCCGACGTCTTTCAGACGTCCGGACCCGCCCCGTCGTCTTTTCTCCCAAGGCTGACACCTTTCCTCTCCACAATTCAATCCAACGAACGAACGGATTTTCCCGCCGCTATACAACTTCACGGCGGGGCGGTTCGACTCGAAGGTATTCTTCTTCGCCTTCGCCGCCTCGGATCCCACAGACAGATTAAGCACTGTATTAATACATCACACTCAATATCCGTTCCCGCTCTCTCCGGGTCCGAAGTGAACCAGCCACACGACAGAACTGGACGGGCCGGCCTCCATCCCGTTCGGCCGACCGTCCGCCTTGGCTTTCCGTCCATCTGTTCGTTCGGACCAGCAATCCTGTCCGGCAGCAGCATCCGATGTTTTTCCCTAAGAACGGCTGTCTCTCATTCCTTCCATTCCATTCCTTTCCCGTCGTCGTCCCATCCCGTGGCCGCCTTCTTCCTTGTCCTTCGCACTACACTAGTGCTCTTGGCTGCTTCGTGGAGTGAGAGTGCGAGAGAGAAAGAAAGAGATACCTTGTCATCACCACCACCGCGACTGAAGATGAGTGTGTTTCAATAGGTTTCTGTCTAGTGTGAGGGAGCACGGGGCTCTTATTTCCGCTGCTCTGTGGAGTAACTAGTAGTAGTGTTGGCCCACTCTCATGCGTTAACATTGTGCTGTGCACTTGACCACCTGCCTGCCGCTTCGCCGTGGGATGAGTAAGTAGTGTCCGCAAAAGAGAGTTTAGTGTCTGCGCGAGAGAGAGAGAGCTGTCGAGGAGTTGCAGGTCGAAGGAGAGGAAGCAAGTCCTGAAGTCCCCTCTTTCCTTCCCGTTTCTCAACTACGGAGGGAAGTGGGAGTTGCTGTTGGCAGTGAAGCCGCAGTAATCGGCACCTGATCATCGTTTCGTCGATTTACATCATGAGAGTGCAATGACTTGCGACGACCGCCATGGTGGCAGCAGCAGGAGGAGACAGATCTAAGAGAATTGCTCGCCCTCTCACAATTGACATACTTCCAAGGGGTTGGGAGGATGAGGGCTGTAACATCTCCCGCGCGAAACCAGCAGCAACCAGCGGTGTAGCAGTCGTCGTGTTCAGTGGCGAAACATAAAGTAAGGTAGTTGACTCGTGGTGGTGGCCCAGGGGACGGACGACAGAGCTATATGGAGCGAACGGTGAAGTCGTTTGCGGCCAATCGAAGAGAAGGAGGAGGAGGAGAGAGGCGTGAAGAAGGCAACAGCAGCAGCAGAAGGCATATGTAGTCAGCAGCAGCGAATGAACTTCGGGATAACAATAAAGCAGGTTTCACGAATCTACCCACAAAGGTCTTGCTGCTGCTGATGGTTGTCTTCGCGTGCGTTCGCATTCTGAAAGGAAGAGGAGAGTGAAGAGCTGCGGAGCTTGCCATGGATTTTACACACACTACTAGTACTACTACTACCATACTACTACTACTTTTACTACTACTTCTACTACACTAGAAATTAGAAGAACAGCATTGTAGGAAAAATATATCTCTCGACTGTCGCACGGGATCTTGGCTTTACAAAGCAAAGCAGGTAGGACGGTTGTTAACATCAAGCCCCAAGCGTAGTAGACAGACGTCGGTTCGGTCGAGCTAGTTTATTATCTCCGCTCAGCGACTATTTTGAGGGATAGAGACTCTTACTGTCAGTACTACCACTATCCATCGGGCGACTTGACATGACTTGGGAGCGACTCAGGGGAAAATGAGGGTGCTGAGCTGTAACACCGAGGAAGGGTGACTGGGGATATACATGCGAAGGGATGGTGCATGGGGGAGAATAACTGAAGGCTTGACTAGTATGTACTAGGTCATGAGGTTTCAGATTCTACTCATTGAAGATCAGGGGTCCATGAAGGCCGACAACAAGTTTCTGTCCTCACACTCGCCAATCACATGAGCTACAACCCTTTCTTATCAATGATCTAGGAGCACCATCGTATCGTTCCGTAGTAATGGCCCTCGACGTTCAGAGAGAACCTCATTCCACTCACTGAAATCACTCCAACATCACCTTGTCCTGCACGACGTCGTCGGTATGTTCCACTGCTAGACTTCACTCGTCTGGGGTCTAGGATCAACGACAATTGTACCGTAGTAGTTCTCTTGTCCGTGTAGACTAATTCGATCAATCGCTTGGCAGCTTATATAGCTTGTGAGTTAGTTTGCTACCGCCACTGTAATCTGGTTGGGACTTCCTAGACCTTCCATCTTACACATGTCCCTGATATGTCAGAGTCCGAAACGATTGCATACCAGCTCGGCTCCTGCGATTAGGATGCCCACCTTCTCTGGATGAGTTATCTCATCCCAGCCCCTCCCCTCTGCCCGATGCCGATATTGTGACCTGTAACATTCACGGGTTGTAGGCAGACTCCTGCCATAATGGCTACTGCTTACTTTCTACTGTGTACATTTGAGGCCTGCGACGGTCATTTCTTGGCCTCGGAACACTAGTACTCTAGTGATTCCCTGTAAGAACCTCGTCCAAATCGCCACCGTAGTCTCGTCGCCAAGAAGCTCAGCTCACACTTGAATTTGGTCTTGTTCTATCTCTTATTTATTTATCTATCAGCTTCGCGGGATCATCTCCTTATCCTGTGGAAAGTCATCGGCACAAGAGAGCTATTGATCTATTCCCCGGTCGTAGCCAGCCCACCTGTCTCCTGCCGCTTAATGACCTCACTTACGCTTTCCTTCGTCCCTTCCTCAGGCAGCTGGCTGGTTGGCTGATCACTTCGATTAGCACTTTGCACATCGTATCTGCCTAGATATAGAGCATGGTAGAGGTGGGATGGGTGTACGTTTTTTTCATCGAAAGAGGAAACAGGCGTTTGCAGATTACTGAGATTTCTTTGATTGGTTGATTGATCCAGTGTTTGTTGGCGACTAGCCACCACCGACTATAGCAGCATCAGCAGCAGCTGCAATTTGTTGTTTGGGAGCGGTGTTCCATAGTTGCAGGAGAGGAGAAACTCGGGACATGCCATCACTTCACGCCGCTACTGTTGTCGCTTCTATACGACAGTTTCCTAGTGGACGTGTTCTTAGCGAGATCAGTAAGCCGTTTCTGGTCATCGGACAATTGTTTCTTCTACACCTGCGCGTTCTTCTATCCCTGCCCCATCGGCTTGTCACTGAGGTGGGGTGGCAGCATCATCTACAAATGCAATTTATCAACAGCCAATGGATGAGCAAAGCTCCTTAGAAGAAGAATGTTGCTACTGGAGCTTTGCAGGGCGCTCGTACCAGCGAAAATTCGCATTTGATGGCCGACTGTCGGTATTTAACTACCGGTAGTACTGTCCAAGCCAGAAGCCGAGGTATAGCACATTTCTCTTCTGAATGCAGCAGTATTCAGCCCCGAGAGCTTCAAACTACTCGGAGTCGTCATCGATATAAGAGTTGAACCTGAAGCCATTGTCGTCGAAGAATAAGAAAAGAACTTTTTTCAGTGACTACTGAAACCTACTACTTTCAACTTCGTTTCGTCGTTTAGAGGTCGGTTGGTACTTCTTGGGCAAAATCATCCCTCGCCAATTGTTGTTTAAGAGGCTTTGCAGGAGCTAAATTGAATTGCTGAACCCTCCTGACCACGCGACCTCTTTCCCTCTATCTCTTCCCTGCCGTCCGTCCGCTCCTAACTGACATATGGGATGAACCCTTCTGCTAATACCTCGGAGCAGCAAGGGGAACCAAATTGGTCAACAGAGAATTGGGATCAACCAGGTTCTGTAGCTGGCCTGGAAAGCAATAGATCTTACAGTGGAAATCGGCTTGACTGGGAGTGGGATAACCCAATGATCCTCGCTCAGCACCCAGGCGGTGGTGCAAGTGATGGTGATGCTGACAGAAAGTCTCCTATCACTGGATCTATGGCCTCCAGCCTACGCGCCTACACTGGCAACATTCTATCAAGTGGATTTCCATCCAACTTTTCACAGAATCCAATGGGAATTTTCAGCTCATCGGGAATTCGGAGCTTTGCAGGTATGGATTCGACAAGCATTTCGACTTCATCTGGAATGCATGGAGCAATGAGCTCGTCCAGTATCCCTGGAATTCCCGGTCTGGCCCCAACAAGTGGAGGTCAAGACATGAGGTCCTCTTTGGAGCAAAGACGGAGACAGTACTTTGGAGTGATGGATATAGATCAGAAGGGTGGCCACAACTCTAGTGAAATCCACGTGAAACGCGAGGAGGGTTGTAATACCAGTAACGACGGGCACGGAGCTCGTATTGGCCTCAATCTCGGTGTTCGCACTTACTTCTCGACCGAGGACACTGCTGCCGGCCGACTCGGTAAAAGACACCGTGCAAATTCTCCAGGTTCTCAAGTTCCCATGTGCCAGGCTGAGGGCTGTAAAGCGGACCTCAGCACAGCGAAACACTACCATCGCCGGCATAAAGTATGTGAGCAACATTCTAAGGCTGCCAATGTCATCGCTGGGGGTCACACGCAGCGTTTTTGCCAGCAATGTAGCAGGTGAGTTGTTGGTGTTGTTCCCTCTCTGCATGTATAGCTTGCTGTGCGAGTGTCTTGAAGCCAATATGGCTACTTTGTCGAACAACGTAGGTTCTGTAGGTCTTAACTCTCGGATCCCTTGCATGCACTGAGCTTGCAGATTTCACATGCTTTCCGAGTTCGACGAAGGGAAGAGGAGCTGCAGGAAACGACTTGCAGATCATAATCGCCGCAGACGCAAGCCACAACCGACTGCTTCTACAGGTGGAACAACTGCCGAATCCATTGCCTTGAAGAGCGAAGACCATGACAATCGTACTTCAGGTGACGATCCGCCTGATTATAAAAGATACTAGCTGGCTGAATTTCTTCTCCGGCTCTCTTTCAACTCGGGTCGATACCTGTATTGCATACTTGTATTTAGCCTGTTTGGGAAAAAGCTTTGTCTAGGTCGTGGGCAAGACTACTGCAGTGCCTCAACGAGTAAGCACGTAAGGAAGCCGAAAACACAATTTGAATCTGAAATGGAGAGGCGAATGAAATATTGGAAAGAAGATTATTCACTCGTTTGAGAGCGGAGAGTACAGTAGTCTTGAAGGTGCCAAGACTCCCCGGTACCATAGTTAAGCACACGAAGACGAAAGTAGGTGTTGGTGTTTGCAGCTTGTGGATTATTCTATCGAACCTTGGCTCTCTTTCTTTACGACACGTTTTAATCTCTCCTGGAGGGTTTTCTAATCCTTTCTGCTTCCCCTCCATTCCTACTTCTGTTTGGAAAGTGGCCGTCCTACAACTGGCTGTCGTTGCTTTTCTTGTTTCTGGTACCCGCATGCTAGCTCCTTTGAAGATATGATTCAATTCTCTCTCCTCAGGACGGTCCGTTTCCAGTTATTTCTTCCACACCCGGTTAGTTTCTTTGTTTCCAGTGGTCTGCAAATCTGTCCTCGAGCTTCGTTTTGTGTAGACTCTATCGTGCCGTTCGCCTTTACCCTTCTATTGTCTCTACTCGTTAGTAATGTCCTTGTAGTTTCCTTCCTGTTGTTTGTCTCTATTGGTCAGCCGACAGAATCCCGGGAACCACAATCGGTTGCTTGGCCTCGATGAAGTGCCCCGGATATTTACCACTTGGTTGCTAATAGTTGATGTTCGATTAATGATGACATCAACAGAAAAGTCCACAATGCACGCAAATTTACTCAACGAGGAATTTTCTTGAACCTTATTGACAATTTTTGCATATATCTTTACGTAGACACCTGCCGTTCCAAGACATTTCAATTCACGCCTTTCCCTTCTTTGCATGTCACTGGTATTTAGCTTTCAGGATACTTGCGTCCATGCGGTGAAAGCGAATTTCTCCACAATTAACATTCATTGCAGTCACGATTTCTTTCCATCCTCCATTGTCTGCATACTACTTACTCCCTTCTGCCATGCCCACACTTCCTGCCTTTACCCTCTTTCCTCACACGATAGTTGACGGTCCTCAGCCGCATCGGGTTATCACCACAGCGCTCGTAGTTGGTGCCTGTACCAACTGTTAACTACTAATGCACACACGACCTGTAGCGCGACTGTAGGCTTTCCCCCCGTGAACCGCTAAGCCGAGCTTGATCGCCGCATTGTCCGTCCGTAAACTTATTGACCTTAATCTTTCAGATGTATTCGAGACCAAGTTCCGAATATACGGGTGGGAGGGAGGGACGACGTGTACAGGTTCTGAAGTCCTGATGTTACTGTTACTATGACAGTGAGATTTTGATACTGGAGTCTATTGTAGTTTTGATTCATCAGTCATAAATGAACTAAACTAACATGTGCACACGGGTCTGCTCTTATGTCTTGTATCACAACAGCCTCAACAGATCCGAAGTCCATGTTAATGCATCTGAAAAAGTCAGGCTCTCCAAGCTCGACGTCCATGGAAGACTCCGATGATAAAACAGGTTCTGCTGGGAATAATTTGCAACTCCGAACTTCAACGGGATTTGGCCGAAATGAAGAGCGGCCCCCCCATGCAGTGATGATAAATCCACAACCTAGTATGTCTGGATCAGAAGCTCAAGCCTTACTGTCAGCCATGTCCCTAGCCCCTACTGTACCCCTCATGATTCAGAAGCGTCAGCTTTCTATTCTCCCAGGAAATTCGCAGGAGGCTGCCGTTTATCAGCAGTTTTTACAGGGAGTCGGGCAAACAGGTCCGAACTTGTCTCTTTCCTCGTTAGGTGGAGGATTGGGGCTTGGAAATCAGGTCCAGAGAAGCTCTTCTGGTCAAAATTACAACGGAATCGATCCTCCTGTACCATGGTTAAGGCCCAATGGATCGTCTAGGTCTGACTTGACGCAGACAGTGAATAGACCAACAATGAATCTCCAGCACCTTATATCAGATAAAAATGGCCAGGGAACATCTGCTGGAGCCACATCTTCTGGACAGGTATACTCCACGTCGATCCAAGATCTGCTCCCCACTATGCACTCCAGAGATATGAGTGGGTCGGATTGGATGTTAGGCAATTTAGCGGGGCAGAATCGAGACAGCTCTGCCCCATTTGGCTCCTCCACTTTAAACATGTCTGGAGGGCAGTTAGAAGGACACCAGATGCTGGCTCTTCTTGAGAACCCAGCTGCAATTCGAGAAGCAGGGACTTCTGGGAGTGGACAACAGCAGGCACGTGCTGTGGAGTTCTTGCAGCAACATGGAAGTGATGGTGGGGATGGTACTCGCGCAGGTGGAACTGATCTCAAGTTCCCGGAGCTGCAAGCATTGAGACCGGGACCGGGGAGCTTTGGAACCTCTATCTATGACTCTCACCATAATATTTTGTAAGATGCAACCTGATGCAAACGCATGTGAATTTTTGTCTCTGGTATGCCCCTCTATCTAACCTATCGGTCTCCCTTCTTCCAAGTTAAGATTTGATCCAAGCAAAGCATTGATTGTTTTTCTGTCTTTTTTCTGAATCGTTCCGTTCGAGGGACTTCATTTCTGCCTAATCAATCTAGCCGCAATAATCAATTAATCGATCCCCGAAACGAAGCTAAAACACTGTTCCTTGACGTAGACAGATCACTCTAATGAACGTATGATCATCTCGTTTCTTATATGTCATGGTCCCTCGTTTGTATTAAGTGTCCGATGTGACGTTCCGTCTTGAAGCAGGACTGGATTTTCATATTCCATGGTGTGAGGAGTTCTGGTCGTGATCCATGGCCCAGGTAAGAAAGATGTACGACTACCACTCTGCATGCATGTCATTTGTAGTTTACTTGCTTTGCCATGCGTGCCTTGAGAAGGCCAGACCCAATTAAGTCGAGTCTCAAAGAGTTTGAATCATTGTACGTGCAGAGTGTCTTGTGGCTGAGCGGGATGGAATGGGTTCACGGTGGTCTCCCCATCGATCGTTTATCGTACCTATCCACTCGATTTGACGCAGCGTTGTTTACATTAGGCTCAATTGAAGTTTGTGGATACAGAAGACCTAGTCACAAACGAGGAAGACGACACTCAGCCGTGGTGAATCACTAACGTTATCGGCACTATTTAGAAGAGGACTTTTCAGACAGAAGACTACTTTGCAGAGTCAGTGTTGCGACATTTATTCTTCAGGCCAGAGGACTTTGTAGGCATAGGACTCATAAGGGGCAGTCTACGCAGAATCTCTCTTTGCACACTGTACTTAAATCACCATGTTAGAATTAGAAGTTCGATCATGTCTGAACCACTCTAAAGCACTCCCTAGGTTTGACTTCAATTTTGCAGCTTTGAATGAATCAAATCTTCGTGGTTGTTTTGTGGATTTGTCCTTTCCCAGGAAGCTCTTCCGTATTATGTGAGCATGCATCCCCGCTCTCTTCCCTAATGTGCATGCGTCCGCTCTCTGACGCAGTCGACATGTTTCTGTCATCCATCTATTCTTGCAACCCTAGACAGTGTTGAGTGACTATCTAATAATTTAAGCTGTGACTTCTGCCGTCAGTGAAACGTTCTCCGATGCACCCGCCCAATCACTTACTCTACGCACATGTGACGCAAGACGTAAAACTCGCTGCTGAACTGCCAGAAGACATGCAACTTGATCACATCACGTGATAAACTGCCACACTTGTTTCGAGACGGTTGTTTCGGTGATGTTTTCAATTGTACCATCGAGGGGAGATTTTCTCTTCCTTGTCCTTCGGCGCCCGCGTGTCAAACCACAAAAGCAACCGATCCCGAATTCGGCCAGGCCCGTTCAAGTGTATTAATTCCGTCGACCGCAATAAGCAATTCTGGAATGTAGCCCGAGCCCGCAGATGACTGGCCCGTTGTCCGGGAAGGTAGTGTTGGATGATACCCGTGAAGCACTCAACGTCAGTACGGTCTGTAAACACCCTAATGGATCTCAATTCAGTTAATCCTAGAAAACAATTAAAATCTTGACTCTATTGGAGTTTCGCCTCATTTAACCTTTTTCATCTCTCCCTTGTACAGCGTGATGGATCTTCCCATCCTTTATTTTTTCTACGCTGTTGTCCTTGTTCCATTAAAATCTTGAAAGCCCTAACGTTGGCGTTGTCATCTTCCGACTGACTACATGTCTCTACAGATCTTGCCTTCGAGAAACCGTCCGTTCTTACCCTTTGTGGTAAGGGAGAACTTGCTCTGTGCGCAGTAAGGTGTATTGTAACGTGTATTTCACGTGAAGATATATACTGTAGACAAAATTCTGGGTTCAAGATGCAGGTGAAACTGACATTGAGAACCGAGAGGATAACGTGCTGCTCAACGCCTCCCAGTATGTGAGAGTCCAGATAGTGAGCAACCCAAACTGGATTCGCTTGCTGGGTACATTGGTTGCTAAATGAGCATGGTTGGTACATATCGGCACATTGGATGGTCATTTAAAAACTGAGCATAAAATAGTATAGCATCAACACTTTTGGAAGCAAGGCTTCTTTGCACTCTGTACTTACTCCAATTGCACTTTGAGATAACCACCATGAAATCCTTGACCATCAAATGCTCGGAAGCAAGGGTTTTTTGTACACTGAACTTCTTATTCTTACTCTTGCAACAAAGTCAACAGAAAGAAAGCACGAAAGCATGTTCTTAATTTTTTGAAGTAGTTATAGATCATCTTCATCGATACATATAACGGCTTGTGCGCTGGATGAATGAATGTACTATTTACAATTAAATATTAGTTCGGTGTGGTCACTTCGAAGTGTAATAAGTTGTTTCCATAATAAGAAATTCTATTAAACACAATTTTTATAATGTTTTAGATATGGATTTAAAATTCAATTTGATCACAAAGATGTAAGTACTAATTTTTGAAATGTACACCTAACTACTGAAATAAAATCTAGTTCAGCGTGATCTAAATGTATAGTCCCAAGAGTAACAGAAGTTATACATTTATAGATAATGTATACAATTTTTTTTAGTGTTTGTAGACCTCCAATGGTATATGTTTATAGTAGTTTGAGAGTCCAGCCAAAATTTGAGAAACATTGCAATATTTGTCTATAGTGAGTGGACCCGCTCCTAGCTACCTTCTATATAGTGATGAGTTCCACCTAGGTTTGGTCCACCTGTCTGCATCTTTGTCATTCACTTGTGAGTGTGGTTCTAGAGTAGATGCAGCAGCTGTCCATATGACACAATGTCCTTTTGGATGACAAAAGACTATCTATGATGCCATCAGGGATATAGTGTTTGCTATGGCACCAGAGTGGATACTTTGCTTAGAGGGAGGGTTTGTATGTTTTGTAGACAATATATGTTAGAGAAAACTTATACTTGGTCTAAGATGATCAGATGATAGTGGTAGATGTTATGGTTATAGACCTTATGTGTGGTACAATTTTGGAGGGAGTGATTACTCATCCCCTTGGATGGGCGACAAACGGAGCATAAACACACAAGGTCTCCAAGTATAAGGGTATGCAACGATGTCACCTCTTTGTTCCTCTAGCCTTGGAAGTATATGGAGCAATGGATATGGCGTTCGACACATTGTCAAGGAGTGCACGAGAGCTTATCATATTGGACTTCAAGGGGTACCACTCTCACTCTCATACTTTGAAGCATACTTTAGACAACATGTGTCCATTGTTCTACAAAGAGCATTGGCTAATGCAATCCATAGGAGAGCAATCTTATTAGGTGATGCTTCATTAGTTTGTAGATCTTACAACTTGTATAGCTTGGATATCTTAGGTGCGATAGTGTAGATTTGTCATATCAATACTACTAGGGCCTAGCACCATTTTAATTCTTTTGTGTCTCCCTTGTACAGTTTGATGTGGTCTTCCCATCTTTCATGTGTTCTATGTGATTACCTTTTTCCTCTATATTGCATGTTAGATTTTTTTTTTCTCTTTACTAAACTACTTTTAAATCCTAGATCTTTTTTCCTTACTAAAATCATTCATTAAGTGCTTGATTAATTACTCCATTGTAAACTTATACTCTATCTTAATATCAAAATATGTTCCTAGTTCATCTCTTTTTTAATCTTTTCCAACTTAATTAATAAACCACATACATTGGAGGAATGAAATTATAAAGACAATTCTATGCTGGAATGGTTTCTTTGCCATAACTACAATTAAGAACTCAAGGGCTTTTTGGATAACTTAGTCATCTTGGAAATATGCTTAGCTCTCTATACTTATTGTTAAGTTTTATATATTCTTCTTCAAAACTTGAGCTTGAACCATCTTATTATCATCAAATTTTCTTTTGCAATACACATATTACTATATTTTTCATATTATTTTCTCTCTCAAGTGACCCTTTTCTAGCTTTGAAAACATACTAAGAAAAATATCCAACTCATATATCATTAATACTTAGTCTAAGAGGTAAACTCCTTGATAGTGTACACAAATCTGGCAGACAGCTTCAGTAGTGTTAAATAGTTTCACATGTTACCTTGACTGTCCAAGTATTGACTAGCCTCTGGATAACCATAAATATATCAAGATTGACTTTTTTGGTCACTCATGTGCAATTAACAACTTTCTGTATTGCATCTTGAAAAAATTGAGCATTTGGCATCTTTAAGGTTAATTATAGCTTGCGTTATTTGGATGAAAGAATTCCAGTCATGCAACATTGCTAGATATTAAGAACTTGATGAGTTGAAAAATTACCCAATAGTAACACTTCTCTAGTGTAACCAAGAACTCTTTAATTTTTCCTCAACCATGAGCATATCAAAACAACAGTTTTTCATCCAAACTTAATCATTAAATACATATAAAATTCCAAAGTGTCAAAATTTTAGATAATTCTCCTTGGACACTTGAAACACTTGAATTCCAAAACTCATGGACCATGAAAAGAAGCCATTTGACAAAGCCTTTTATACTTAAGCATAATTCTAAATTTTATTTATTTATTCTCTTCTTCCCTTTTAACCTGAGTAGTAAGAGTCACACTAAGTTTTGTTAAAAAAATAAATCCAATTTATATATATTAAGTATATCAAGAACCTCAAAGGATACTACAATCTACTCAAATTTAAAAGATAAAAGCCAAAGCTTGAAGAGAAAATTTTCTCCACCATCCTCCTTATCAAGTCAACCATTGGATTATATTAATAAACTCCTTAATCTACCTCTTGCTTCTAACTATTTGTTTCATTTAATATCAAATACCTTTGTTTTAGCTTGTAAAACTTTATTGATTTTAGTCACATTTTGTCTACTCCTTAGCTCTAAACCAAGTGAAGGTAGTACAAAGGAGACAAGTACAAAGCTAAAGGCACTCTGCAGGACGAATGCCAAAGGAGTCAAGACCAAAGGGTGGTTCTAGACCAAGAACTTTAGTACAAAGGATATTTAGACCAAAGAGAGTACAACAATTTGGATGTGCCACCACTTGGATAAAGAATTGATACCAAAGACCATTTTCATCTAGGGAGTGGATTGGATGTGCAAAGAGTTTAGCAATGATTGAAAAATTTAGCTATAAAATCAAGTGTACATTGATCAATTTCATTGTTGTTTGCCAAAAAAGTGTTAGTCTTAGGTTTGACTGAGCTCAAAGATTTCAAGTCTTAGCAAGCCTTTGTAGTTTTTATTGCCATTATAATTATCCAATCTTTGCCTTGTACTTAATAGGAAACCTTCAATAGGAAACATGGTGTTTGTCCAAAAATGCATAAGGAATATCCAAAGCCATCCTTTGTAGTCCAAAAATCAACAAATGAGCAATTCATTGCAAGAATGAGGCAATTTAAAGCAAGCATCTTTCTTTCTTGATCTAGAATTGGGAGTTGAGTAACTTTGGAATCATCTATGAGATGAAGGGGAGGAAGGAGAAAATGAAAAGGGACTTGAGAAGCAACCTCTACAATTGGATCAAAGAGAATTGGATAAATTCTAGGAGTAGAGAATGAGACAATCAAGATTGATGACCTAAAACATGAGGTTTGGCCAAATGGACAAGGCATTGGATGACTACATCAAGGCTTCTTTTGTAGACAAGAGGTCCAAGAACAATCAATGGAGTCTGAGTAGTTACAAAGACCCAACCCAAAGAGTAGTGGTGGAGCCAATTATGAAGCCATTTAACCCAAAGGGAGAATGACTTGCCTCACCAATGGCCAAGTAGTTTTCTTCATATACATATACAAAGGACAGCAAGTCAACTAAGTGAATATGTTCTACTTTCAAGGACGAGTTTGCATAGGGAGTTTGAGGAAGATAATGGAGCAATTTACCTAGCCTCCTTTGCAGTACATTTCTACATGGGGTTGAATTTGTTGACAAAGGAGGAATGAACAAAGTTCCCAAGTTCCCAAGTTCCCAATTCACTTCCATCTAGTGGGGTACTTCACCTTGAAACCCAAAGGAAAATTGCTCATCAAGAAGTATCAAGAACAAAATGTAAATATGCATCAACAAGAAATTTTTTACTAGTGGACAAAGAAGGAACCACCACAAAGGCAAGGAAGAAGTAGACAACATCATAAAATCCTCAAAGACTAGCAAAGAGTCCAAGGAAAAATCCTCAAATAATTTAAGTATCTTTTGAAGTGGTAAAAAACTCCATCAACAAATACCAAGAAGAAGAGGAAGAAAAAGAAAGATATTTGACCATGTAGGAATAAGCATCCAGATTGGAGTGAATAGAGGAACATGAAGATGCCTAATCTACTCCAAACCAAAATTAGAGTGAAGACCAAGAGGACTAGGTTGATGCAATATCTCCCCTCAAGGGGAGATATTGCATCAACCTAAAGTACTTCCTAGCCGCAACCAATAAGTAAGTGTCCCAAAAGAAGAGCCAATAGAGATCAAAGAGGCAAGTAGAAGATCTTCAAAGTGAAGGACAACATGAAGCCAAAGAGCATCATCAAGAAGAACAAGACCAAGTAGAAGTAGAAGAAGAAAGCAAAGATCTTCCAAGTGCAATGGAGGTCAGATTAAGAGGAGATATGATACAAGAATCCAAAGTGGCAATCAAGGAAGGAGCAAATTTTGTGATCCAATTGGCAAGATTGGCCCTACAAATGATGGAGCTCCATTTTCCACAGTACTAAGAAGTCTACTCCGATGTGGTTGATTATACCACACTCATTTGAAAGCTTCATAAAGTCATCTATAATTGGATGGCAAAAAAAAATAGTTGGAAGGAAGAATCAAAGAAAAGCAGAAATTTGTACCAGGAAGAGGTGAAAAAAATGCACTTCTATAGGAAAACTTCAAGATTAAGAGGAAAAACTCTTCCTTAATAGCAACATAGAAGAGACAAGAAGAAAGACTCTATAGGTTACAATTTGACTTTTGAACCCTATGGATTGAGACAAAAGATATGTAGCTTAGGTATGAAGATCACCTAAAGGCCCAAGACAAAGGAGTGGTAAGAATTTAGGGAGAACTAGAAACCACCCTAATATGGGCAATTACATTGGAGATGTAATTGTCCAAATATTAGAAGGATTTGGCAATCTAGTTAGAGCATCTATCCAAAGACTTGAAGAACAAGAAAGAAGAGAGGGAAGTAAATCAACCCAAATGCTAGAAGAGGTGAAGAAGGAAGTAGGTATCTTGAACCAACACTTGGAGGAGGAGAAGTTGAAGGCTGTCAAGCAATTGAAGGGGAGCAACTAAAAGGAAGGTAATAAAGGCAAAGTTACATGAACTGAAGTTGCAAGTCCAAAGGCTAGAGTGAAAGACATACAAAGAGGAAAGAATGGACCAACTAGTGGTTAGACTTAGGGAACACACAGATATGAAGTTCATTGCAATTTTTGATACATAGGAGATACACGGAGATACAATATACAAGGAGCATACCAAACTCCTCCTTGGAAATTTTTAAGGCAAATGTAGCTCTTTGTAGCAAAACTTGGGGCTGAAGGTACTTCACTAAAAGAAGTCCTTTTTAGTTTTAGGATCTTTGGATTAGGAAGGAGTCCAAAGTCGTTTGTAGTTGCATACATTTGTAGTTGTAGAACCTTCACAGTAGTGAGTCCAACATACAATTTTATAAGTTGTCTTTGATAGAAAATTGATACCTTCCTTGACACTTGTAAGGTGCCTAATTAACCTACATATGGGTAGGATAAGATAAAACAAGACCCAAAATATATAATGTAGATGCAGGCAAGAAATCTTTGGAGTACTTCAATTGTTAAATCTTTGCAAGCTAGAGAATGAAGAGTATAAAAGGCTTCATCCAAGTGTTAATATTAATTCATTCTCTTAATCATAATACAATAAAAGAGCCAAAAGCTCTTCATAATTATTACCTTAATTTTGAGTATTGACTGTTATCTTTGTTTGAATAGTGGTAAGGAACTTTGGAGTAGGAACACAAATGCTTGAGTGTAGTGAAACATTGTACTTGATTAAGAGGTGTGATCCTTGATGTTCTAAAGGAGCAAAGCAATGCCTTGACTGATAAAAAATGAGATGTAGTATTGGAATTACCACAAAACACAAAAAGGCAAAGACTAATTGCCAATGCAAAGAAGCCTTTGGAGTTGTGCCTTTCAGGAAATGTAGTACACAACCTTTAGAGTTGATGTATTTGTATTAAAGTGGCTGGTTTAGGTTGAGTGAATCATCACCATTAGGATTAATTTGGAATGTTCTTGTGATGAAAAAGTTAGTTCATCTTCCTATTTGCCATAGTGCGCCGCAAGGAGGTGACACTACCATCTTCTAGGAATAGTTCTTGCCCAAGAGGTTAAACACACAACAATTAATGAAATGTAAGATTGTGATACTTCTCTTCAATTCTAGTTATTTCCACCTTGTATCCTCAAGGAACTACCTATTACTTGCCATTATATTTATTTTTAGTCAATATTGGGTTATCAAACTTATCTTAGAGAAAAAAGAGAAGGAAAAATAGTTAGAGACTCAATCATGAGATTGGTTGAGTATACTCTTATCTTCAAATAAATCAAAAAAGTAAAATAAGAAAAGAGAAATGAGCTAAAGCACATTACTTTCACTTAGACATTTTAGAGGTTATGTTCACCTTTTCTAACGTTAGATACCTCCAAAATATACCTTTTGTTGTTAATGTATAAAATATATAGATTCTACAATATAACATATAGTTAATGGTAAACAATATTTAATTTTAGGCACATTACTCTCACTAAAACATGTTAGAGGTTATGTTCATCCTTGCTAACCTTAGATACCTCTAAAATATACCCTTAACTCTAAATCCTTGTATTTTTATTGTATACAATATATAGATTCTATAGTATAACATATACTATTGAACTATAGAACATATATAGTGTACTATAGATTCAATAGTACACTATATACTATAGTGCAAAGAGTATTTAATTTTTAGAATATTCACCATATTTATGCAATCATGGATATTAATCAAAGACATATCAAGAACACCAATTTCTAAGAGGTGTTGAGTTAATATTATCATGTATACTATATATCGTAAAAAAAATAAAAAAATCTATTCTATAATCTTAAGCTAAATGTCAATCACAATGAAATTTATATGAGTAAGGATTATATATTTAAACAATGATACAAAGATAAGTTTTAGAAGATAATTTTTTCAAGAAGTTTTACATGCTAGACATTTAAGGTGATTTTTTTCTCAATTAGGAAAATTGAAATTTATACTTTGATAGGTTAACATCTTTAGACAAAATAGTTCTAGGTAAGTAAGCATGTACAACTAAACTAACATGCTCCTAGTGAGATGCAGTATTTACTATATGCACTTATTAAAATTTTTAATTAACCTAATCTTTTTTTCTTTTAAATAATAGTTTCAATCAATAACATAAAAAGCTGCCATTTAAATTTTGGATCAAAAGGAGTCATTGGGTAATGCCTTAAGAAGGATGTGAATTTACCTAAGATATAATTGTAGTTTAAATTTTCCTTTTAATTATTAGGAAACATTCTTATAGCTAAATTGATTCTATTGGTAATATTAAGGTAAATTAAAAAAAAATATTTAAAAAAAAAACTACTAACCAGTCAAGACCAAAATATATAGAAAACTTAGGGTGAATTACTCCTAGTTTTATTATATTTGGTCATATTGATTCATAATATTTATTATTTGGCTTTCCAAATGAATGTTGTTTAGGCAAGTTATGTACATTATAGTGTAGTGTTCTTGTGTGGTATATTATCAAGTTCTTAAAGCAAAGTACCTTTGATAGGAGCATATCCCTAGTAGTGGGGGCAGTAATGACCTTTTCTTGCAGTTTTTCTAGAATTTGCACAAAGTAATGAAGCTTACATAAAGTGCTTTGAGTTTGCAGCAAAATTTCTAAATGCTCAGAACCAGATATTAAAATTCAGACAGTTTTATTTTAGTTCAGTTCATTCAGGTATTTCAATTTAGTTCTTTTATTCAGTTTGATCAAATTCTAGAAAAACTGCAAAAGCAATTCCAAAGCTCAAAATGTATGCTATGGTAGATAGTAGCAAAGAAATTACATTAAGAATTATAATTCCTAGATGTATAAAATGTACGCATATCAAACAGATCTTTTTGGTATTGGAAAAATGAAAATTTTACGAAGCTAGCTAAATTGGTGGGAGCTTTTGGGACCCCTACAACATGAAGAGGTACCATGTAATTTGAATGAATTTTCTTGCAATATACTTGAATCCA
This sequence comes from Lunularia cruciata, assembly GCA_948567375.1. NCBI lineage: Eukaryota > Viridiplantae > Streptophyta > Marchantiopsida > Lunulariales > Lunulariaceae > Lunularia > Lunularia cruciata. Next base: position 37,574,932 of record OX419755.1, on the reverse strand, counting down.
CTCTAGGGATCCCACACATGGATCAAACCAGACCTAAAACTACATCAGGTTTTGGTGAAGCAAGTATGTTAATTCATAACATTAATAGCATGGACAATAGATAAGCTAGCACACCAGGCCTTTCAAGCACATCTTTGAGATCAATCCTTTGTGTAGCTAACTATTGTTTCATCATAGACAATCAGCTGAGCAAGGAGCAAAAGGAGCAGATTTTCAGCTTGCTACTCAAGTATGAGAATGTGTTTGGTTTCTCAATGAAGGATTAGGCAAGTGTAAAGTGATGCAATTCTCCACTGATCTGATTGATGAGACATCTATCTATTAGAAGAGACATCATTTAGCAAGTATGAGTGGGAGCTTGGGGATGAAAGATGCAAAGAGTTCCAAGAGGCTAGCCTTTTTCAACCACCCAATTTTGATTTTGTAACAACTATAGTCATGCTAGCCAAGAAGGACTCCAATGGATTATGGATTAAAAAGAGGATGTATGGGGACTATAGACCTTTGAATCTAGCTACACCTCAAGATAGGTACCCCATGCCCATCCTTGAGGAGTTATTTAATAACATGGTTACAATTACATCTTCATCATTGTGGATCTACGTCAAGGTTTCAAGCATATCTTGCTTTGTGCAGAAGACTGCAAGAAAACAACATGTGATAGAAGCAATAGACTATAGGAGTTGCTTGTGAAACCCTTTGGCTTGAAGAATGCTCCAATATTATTTCAACAAGTCATGGACTAGGTACTTGAAGGTACAGGCTTCTTGGAATGTTATATAGATGATGTTGTACAGTCCATATCAAGGGTTTTGAGCAACGTTGGACTCATCTAGAAGAGCTATTCAAGAGGCTGATGGTTGTAGATCTGAAAATACATCCCAAGAAATATGAGTTTTTTGTTACATCAGTATTTCACCTTGGTTGTTGCTTTCTTCATGATCATGTTATGTCTTATTGGGCCAAAGTGGTTGCTATCTTGGAGATGCATAACCCCAATGATGTGAGTACATTGAAAAGCTTCATTGGGTTGTGTTACTACAACCAGATTTATGCCAAGGATTTTAGTACAATTTTACATCCTCTTTATGCATTATTGAAGAAGGATGTCTCTTGGACATAGAGACAAAATACTCAACTAGCTTTCCAAGCACTCAAGGTGAAGCTCTCAAAATGCACAATACTTAGAAGATCTGATTTCACAAGATCTTCATATTACATACAGATTGGATTGCTCTTGGTATTGGATTTTGGATCAACTTGATGAGGAAGGACAGGAGTATGTCATTGCTTATGCATCTCAAAGCAACAAAAAGGTAGAAATCAATTGCTATGAGAGTGAGTGTCTTGTTGTTTGTGAGCTATTGTACATTTCAGACCTTAATTCTATGACACTAAGTTCACCTTGTACATTGATCACCAACCATGCAAATGGTTGATGATCAACAACAAGCTTACCAATAAGCTAGCTTGATGGGCACTCATACTTCAAGAGTATGAGTTTGAGGTAATCCATAGACCTGGTTTCACTCATCAAAATACTAAAACTATATCTAGAAGACTCTTACTACCTCTAAAGATACCTCAGATGCAAAACAAGACTTTGACCAGGTGTTTGAAGTAGCCACTTTACATTCATCTAGCTACCTTGCATTGCTACATTTCCATCTTGTTGAACAACCCATTGTGGACGTATGGGAGGATTTAGACACTTTGAAATTTCTTGAGCATAGGTAATAAATACCCTCTTGGTTTTATGATAGGCTACCAAGATTGAATACAACAATGGTCAATGTGTTATCAATGGAGAGGTAATCACCTAGTTAGATGCTTGTTGCAAGGAGGTAGGGTTGTTCCTCCATCCAATGAGAGAGCTAGTCTCATAAAAAAGTACACTTTGGTATCAAGCATACATATAGTTTCATAATCCCTTATTATCATTGGAGATGGATTAATGCTCAAGCACAAGAGGTGATGGCTAGATGTGAAAGATGTGATAGAGTGAGAACTTCTTCTTCTCATAGACAGCCCACACTTCATCCACTTTCAATTCAGTGTTTATTTTATTGCTTGTCATGTGACCTAGCAAGAGAATTGCCTCAAACATCCAAAGGTAATGTTTATATTATGATCATGATCAAACATTTCTCAAAGTGGATAGAACTACTTCAGCTGCCCAATAAGCACTCACCTAGTACTAGCCAAACTTTTTTCCAGCAATTTCTGAGCATATTTGGAGCTTGTGATGACTGTTTTACTGATCAAGGATCAGAATTTAGAGAAGAACTCGAAGAGCTACTTCACCATGCACTCATTGACCATCAAAGGACTTCACGGGATCACTCCCAAGATGATGGCCTTGCAAAGCAAGTGGTTCAAACACATAAGAAGGGACTACAAAAGATATGCCTCACAAAAGACAAGGAGGATTTGGACTTGGAAGTGCCTTACATTGCCATGAGGTATAGAATGTCCAAGCATGATTCATTGTCTTCTTTTACTCCTTGTTTTCTACAATTTGGAAGGCACCCAGTTCTACCTTCTTTGATTGCATCTCAAATGGATCAGGTAATGGACTTGGACCTCCATCAACCTGGGCCAAAGTAATATCAAAGAGGGCTGCACTATTCATGTTTATAGCCATGGAAAACTTGGCTATTGCACAACATTGTGATTACTTGAGATATGCTCACACTAGGGGAGGAAGCTACAAGCCAAGGTGTAAATTTAAGATAGGAGACCTTTTTTTTAATCTTTAGAGGCAACCCAGTGATACCTTGCTGCTCTTATGTGTGTGATGTGCCCTTTTGTCTACTCCCTAATTGATTACTTTTTACCTAGTTTACTAGCATTAAGTACATAAGTACTACACATTTAATTTACTACACATTAATAACTACCATATTTACTAGCATTAATTGATTATTATATACCTAATTTACTAGCATTTAGTGTGATTTTAGGCTGATTGATCATATCACCTGGTCCAATATCAAATCAGCCAAAAAAATTAATCAAAAAAATAAATAAATATCATGTTCAATCAGTTCAATACGTTGCACTAGTCTTGTTATTGCCATCATTGTTGCTACTTTACAACACAACATGCTGATGATACTACATGTCATAACATAGAAAATTAAATCAAAAAATATTCTCTCTTCATGATTAAGGTATATATAAATGAAGAAAGAGAGTTTAGGTTAACAAGTTTCTTCCCAATTTCCATCAAATTGGGATAGTTTAACAAGCAAATTTATATGATAAGATAATGGAATGAGGTAATAATTTACCATTAAGGATCTAAATTCCTTATGTAGAAGATCTCAACCAACAAAAGTAATCCATATTAAAATCAAATTGAAAGTTTGTAATTAAATAATTAATTGCTAATTGATTGGATAGTGTTATGGTATGAGATGATGATGCAATACCAATAAATTTTGAAATTTTGATTCTCCTTTCTTTTTTCTCACTTTGCATTGTTAGGATTGAAGTTTTTTATGTGTTTGTGTGAAGGTTGCTTTTATTTTATACTTTGTAGAGATGAAGCAAATATATTTGGGGATGACTTTGTATTTAGAAGAAAAAAATGCAAAGTAGGCCAAAGTCCAAAGATGGGTAAGTAGAACCAAAAAAAAGGAAAAAAATCCTTATAAGTAAGAAGAGAGTTTGAACCATGGCAAAGTGTGCAAGAAAGAACCGTGTGTGAAGACAACCATTGGTAATTTTATAGGTAATATTTTATAGGTGAAGTACAAGCAAATTGCAACTAAGCACCAATTGAAGACCATTGAGGCAAAATCTTGGGGTTATAAATTAGTAGTTTATCTTGGAGGAATATTTGTAAATTTTTTTGATTACATTTGTAGCACCTCTACAAGTTTATGTAAGTAGCATTAGCCAAGTGAGTGCGTTGTCTTAGGATATGAATAAAATTTAGGGTAGTGAGCCAAGTAGTACATTGGTGACAAGCATTGTCCAAAAGAAGATAAGGAATTCCTTAAATCTTAGAAATCTAGCCATTGATCCTTCAGAAATGGCTGTAAGGAGAAAGCTTCTACAGTAATTCCATCTTACCGTTTTGTTGTGGAATTAAAAGCATGTCTTGAGGATGAAGACCCTCAAGATTTGAAGCATAAAACAACTTTTTTTGAGCTGCCTGTGGGCTATCTCATGGGGTTAGGTGGAGGAACATTAGAGTGAAGTGCTCAAAGACAATGCAAGAGGAGAAGATGGATATACATTCAATACCCATTTGTGAAGGAGGAAAAGAGGAAGCACATAGTGAAGCATTCACCAAGAAAGATATCAGCTTAGGCAAATAAGAGAAGGAGGACCATGGAGAATCCCATTGAGATTATGGAGTTGTCAAAGGAAGAATTAGAAGAAGAGTCAAAAGAAGAAGAGGAAGATGTGGATGCAAAATAGGAGACCAAATCAAAAAAATGAGAGATTTCTTAGGCAAAGAGACCTCTTGAGTGAGTAATGACCAAAGACAATTGTGAATTTCTAAGCAATATCTTTGTGGAAGGAGTAAGGTCAAAGTAAAATGAGCCAAAGCACCCAAGTGTCCATCCAAAGATCATGCAAAGGGGGCAAAGATGATTGTGCCATTGTGTGGTGCAAATTTTGTGCAATAGATTCTTAATCTAGTGATTGATATACTTGACAACTTCTATCAATAATATAATTAAGAGTTCATGGTGTTGGGTGACTACACAATAATAGTACAAAGCATACATTACAATTTGTGCAAGACAAAAAAAAGTGAAACACTTTTTAGAATGAGATTCTTCATCCTTGGAAGTACCAACAAGAATAAGGTTAGCCCAAGTCTACATTATAAGAGCAATTTGATACCTTAAGTAACAAGAAGGAGGAGAAGGCAAAGATTAAACAACTACAAATGATTAGAATGAAGAGTCTAGAATACAACTTGGAGGTTCCTTGGACTAATTTGGTGCTTACTCATTTGGCCATGGAGTTGAAGATTGGGAATTTTTAGGGAGACATGTGCAGTTGGGAGAAGAGTGCCAAAGATAACTTTTCAATGATGTCAATTGGAGGCTATAATTGTTGTATACACGCAAGAGATGAGCATCAACATTGACAAATCCACAAGGAGATTGCAAAGCACTAAGGAAACAAAGTTAAGCTAATTTTTGGGAGCAATGGTGGAAGTGAAGTCAAAGATGGAGCATACAAAGTTGGAGGTAAAAGAGAAGGATCAAGGGAGACATTACTATGCATTTAAAAGTGAAGGTCAAGGATCTGCTGAAAAATAAGAAGAACACAATGAGAAGTATGTACACTTAGATGATAATATGCATTCAAAGAGTTTATTGAGGTGACCACCACCTCAAGCAAAGTGCACAAGTTGAAGTTGTGAATAAATTTTTTTATTGCACTTTGCAATTTCAGATGCACAAAAGTGTAACATTAGAACTTTGTGTACAAGTAGAGAGGAAGTTTGTAGAAATTTTGGAGAACCTTTGCATGATTTTGTTAGAAGTTGAAGAATGGTTTGACACTACAATAGAAGACTTCAAACCCAAGGGATCTTTGGAGTGTAAGTATGAAGGAAAATAACATTTTCAACTTCTTAGTTGTTGTTAGGAAGATAACTATCTTTGTACCCATCAATTAAATAAGTACTTTAGGTAGATCTGGAGTGCAACTATTTCCAAATGCAATCAACTATTTAGGTTGTGCATCCAAAGCACTTAGTGTGCAATCAGAAAATTTGATGACTAAAGAGAAAGAGTAGAAACTCTTTGTCACTTTCCTTAATTTTGGTATAAAGTGTTTGAATATTTAATGTGAGTTGGTTGATGAATCTTTGCTGTAAGTATTGTGAGTATCTTATGTGTTTGAACTTTGGTCTTCTTTGCAATTTTATGAAAGCAATGCCTTTACAAGACTCTTGAGTAATATAGTTTAGAATTAATCAAAGAGACAAATGTACAGTTCAAATATTCAAGCAAAGTTGCTTCTTTGGGAAGACTTGTGCTTTTGTAGAAGGGTGGAATATGGATCTTTGGTGCAAACTTTGGGTGGAATTAGCATCTTTTGACTAAAATATCATTTTCATGGTTTGCACGAGTTTATTATTTGTGATAATGATAGTCTATTTTGTAGTGTGCCTTTTTGGTAACATTGTACTCTTTTGGGATTGGTTTCTACCCAAAAGTTTAAACAAGTGACAATAAAGAACTTTGTAATGATACTTTTTTTTGTATCTATTCATTCTTGAATTGTATCTTTGTGGGATCAGCCTATTTCTTACCAAAATATTACAATTTGGTAATTATTGAGTCATTACATACATAAATTTTGGCACATTTTTCAATGATACATTATTTGGAGTTGACAAATGCAAAGTTCTCTGTTTGTAGCTATGATGAATTGTTGTTGTGGAAGTAAGATGAAAAACAAGTCCTTGCTAAGTCAAAACAAAAAATTCATTATAAAAGAAGAGAAGAAAATAAGAAATTGCAACTTGCAATTTAGATAGAAGAGGAGAAAGAAAAGAAGGAGCTAAAAGATGGCTAGAGGTTGTTTGGCAGACTAAGAACAATCTTCACTCCATCTCAATATTGATACTCAAATCCACTTTAGAATATTTTAGAAGAGTTTATTAGTGCCTCTTAGGTCATCTAGGAACATAGTCTCCAAGGACCACATGTGATAGCTCACTAACAACCAAAATGTAATGTATCAATAAGAAATAAGCCAATTCCACAAGAATATGGTCCAAAATTGATTAAATACAAAAGAAAGTGTCATGAATGCAGTTCTTTACTATTCCTTATGTAGCCTCTTGGGAAAAATCACTCATAAAAGAGGATTATGATACAAAGAAGGTGCATTGCAAAAAAATAAAATGAAAACTAAACATCACACTCACAAAAGATAAATTCAAATAAAAACTTTGAAAATGATGTTTCAACTTGATACAAAGGTACCACTTCCTTACAAAGAATCTTCACCCAAAGAATTATGTTCTACAATTTCTTGAAGGCAGGCTTTCACCTAAAGAATATTCACCAAAATGAAAAATATTTGTTTTCACTTTTAATGAAAACTATCAATAAAAGTTTTAATGAAATAGTACAATTCACTCAAGCCCCATCAAGTATTTCTTTTGGAAGGTTGAACCAAGGATCAAACACACATGGCCTCCAATCCAAAGGATCAAACACATGAGGTATTCAACACACATTCTAAAGATTCCTTAAAATAGACAAAATAAAGAATCGACATTGCTCACAAGAATTGAGAAAAGAAACAAAGATCTTTGGCTCTTTTACTTTCTTCACCTTATGCTCTTACTAAACAAGAAAGAACTTTGGGTACATAACTTAAATAGTTGAGTGTACTCAAGAGTTACAAATGCTATCAATTTTCTAACATCCCTAACATCTAATTTATAGGTACAAAGGAAACTATTTACTTAAATTGCCTTTGGAATACATAACTATCTCACCCATGAAAGCCAATTGTACATCTATGCCTTCCTTTACATCTTTTGTCACTTCAAAACTACTCACAATTATGAACATGTATGAGTTTATAACTAATTACAAATTATCTTTAGCTAAGTTTGGCCAAATCAAAGAAGCCCAACTATGAAGTCTCTTTGTAGAAGTAGCATTGCCTCAAAGAATCTAAGTACAATGACTCTTTGGGTGAAACTAAACTGATTAAGTTCTCTAATCCATCCTTTGTAGTAACAATATCTAAACTAAGGATATGACTAGTCTCTCCCATTCTTTGGTCACAATGGTCCCAAAGTCAAACTATCAACCTATCTATGTGTGCATCTTTCTTATTCTTCTTCCTAAAGCCCTACAATTGCAATTTGAGTTTATGCAGTTCATGCTTGCATCATTGATCCTTTAGCTACAATGGATACAATATCTAGTAGTTTATTCTTAAAGGTAGTTTCTTGTTGAAATTTCTTTGGCTCCTTGACATCCTTCTCCTCTTCTACTTCTTTGGCATTCAAAAACTCCTTCATTTGGGATACCACTTCTTCTTTATAGATGAGTTTTGCCTCCCATTTGTCATGCTCCTTTTGCAATTATCCTTGCACTACCACAATTGGAACAGCAATCTCTTTACAATAATCAAGAAACACTAACTCAAGAGTCACTTGTTTCTCTTATTCACTCTCCACTACCGCCTTTAGTTGTGCAATCTCCTCATCCTAACCACAAAGATCTATGTCTTGCAATTTTTTCTTTTGTTAATTGGCAAAGCCAAAGAGTGGTCAATGCTTCCTATTGATGCCATAGTTGCTTTGTATGCAATTGTATACTTGCATACTTTTATGAAACCTCCTTCTTCAACTCTTAATTCTCTTGCAAAATTTTATTCAATCTTTGGCACTCCTCTCTGTGCAACCTCTTTCTCTTCTCAACATCACTCTTCATAACATCTATCTTTGCTTTCAATGCATAGCCATTTCCAATGCCATGTAATCAGTCCCCTTTAGCAAATTGGCTTTGTACATGGTTAGAAATTACTATAGGTAATGAGAAGTGGATAGAGCAAGTATATGTAAAATAAGAAATCCATACATAGGTAGTAACAATTACAAATAACTGAGAAGAAGAAAAAGTATGTTTAAAAGTCAAAGGAGAGAAATAGAAGAATAAAAGATCACAATGGAAGGTCATATTGAAAATTCTCAATTGAGGAAACTCCAAATGCCTTACATGAGCTTTGGCTTTGGTACTTATAGGAAAGCTAAGTACAAGACTCCCAAGAAGCTTCCTCTAAAAGATACCTTTCTTGGAATGCAAGCCAAACTTTCCACCTATTTGGAATATAAGCTAAGCTAGCTATTTACTTGGTACAAAATATTCAACCTTTGGAATTCCTAGAAGCTTCCTAGATGCTTTTAGAATATTTTTAGTATTCTTAGATTATACTAGTTCTACCTTCTTTTTGCTATTATTAACTAATTTTGCTGACTCATTTGCTCCTACTAACTCTTTTTTTGATTCCATATTATTTTATATTCCTCCATTGTTAGTTTGTAATGTGCTTGTTACCATGGAGTCTTCAAACTCCTATATGGTTGTTTTGAGCATTTTGGAGATGAGAAGAGGTTTGTATTTAGCATAGTGAAGGGGATCTAATTTCCAAAGAGCTTTATACTTGTTTTTTCAATGGTATCCACATTGGATGGCTCTTTGCGCAAGAATATAGTTTCATATTTGGAAAGTGAGATCAAAATTTTTTTAGCATATTTTTCATGCTGGTTTTGAGCAACAAGAAGAAAAGACTTGGCTTGATGTAAGGATGTAGATAATGTGGATGAAAAGGTAGAAGTATGAGGAATGTGAGATGGTGGTAAAGAAAGAAGAGAATTGGAACAAGTGGATATTGCATATGATTAAGGAGGAAGAGAGAATCTAGTACTTACATAATTTAAATTATTTTTGGTAAACTTAATAGTCATAAGAAAATTATCCAAGTTGGTGTGGTGAACATTGACAAAGGCATGGGGTCTATCTTCTAGAGTGCAATTTACTCACTTGATTTGCCCATTAATTTATGGATGATAGGCCATAAACAAGGCAAGCTTGGTGCCAAGTAGTTTGAAGAGCACTTGCCAAAATTTACAGGTGAATTGAAGATCATAGTCAAAGTATCCCATAGTACTTGAAGACAATGTTAAAGTAAATCTTGGTAATCATGGAAGTATCTATTGTATATATGGTAAGCACCAAATAAATATGCTTATAGAGCTTATCAATAAAAACCACACTTATTGTATGGCTTTGATCCATCTTTAGCAAGGATGTGATGAGATTCAAGCTCATATGTTGTCACAACATTTGTAGCACCAAAGTTAGTTTGCTCAAACATTGGAGTGGTAGTGTTTGTAATCATAGTTATTTGGGTAGTTACTCATGGACTAATTACTGGCAGCCAAATTTCATGTTTGGGCTACTAATTTCATGGTAGGACCCACCATCACTTGTGCCATTGGATGTGCCATTAGTGGTGCCATTAGGGCTAGAGACCTAGGGTGAGCAGAGGAGGTATACTTCAAAGTGTAGCACCAAAGTTAGTTTGCTCAAACATTGGAGTGGTAGTGTTTGTAATCATAGTTATTTGGGTAGTTACTCATGGACTAATTACTGGCAGCCAGATTTCATGTTTGGGCTACTAATTTCATGGTAGGACCCACCATCACTTGCTCCATTGGATGTGCCATTAGTGGTGCCATTAGGGCTAGAGACCTAGGTTGAGCAAAGGAGGTATACTTCAAAGTGTAGCTCCAAAGAGCTCATTTCTCTAATGTTGAGCTTTCATGTTCTTGGCTATGGTGGACAATGGCAATGAAATCACACAGAGTCTCTTAGCTAGAGTGGATGTGACTTGATTGGAATCAATGCTCAATTATTGGCAAATTGTTGAATGAAGGATTGAGTACAGATCTAGTTTGAGCATGATTTGAGTGGAAGAATGAACTGATTATTGTGGCACTTTACAGTTTATGTATGACTTATGTGTGAATTTTGCTTCTATAGTGTATGATGTTGATAGTAATGTATATTCACACAATAACTTTCTCATGAGGAAGATGGAATTGGTAAAGATTGAAGTAGTCCATATTGCTTTTGGTTGCTTATCTTGTTGCATTGGCAACTTGCACAAGATTAGACAAACTCTCAAACCTCTTGTGCCATGTTTGGTTACCACTATTACCATTGTAGGGTACTCAACTTATTGTCTATGCCCATGTACCAAATGATTGTTAAATCATGTGCTTCTTGAAGTTGCACAAGTTCTACATCTCTTGTAGTTGGAATGTAGATTTTATTCTCACAAAAATAAGAGGCTATTTTAATCAAAAAAGTATTTTACTCCTTGTCATGTGCTATAAGTTAGCCTTGCACAAGATGAAATAAGGGATTTTGTTGTAAAGTAGCTTGTAATATTGTTTGTAATTTTGAGTCCATTAACACCATGGTGATTGATGCAATGATGGGCAATTTAGGAAGAATGTTCAGATTTGGACTTTATGAAAGGGCATCAAGAATGATATGGAACTTTCCTATTTTTAACTTAAGCTTGCTATCACAATTTTTTAGTTGGTCTTCCCATTATTTATGTTGATTCTTCATGTGCTTCAAATGTGAAGATCTACAACAAGGGTTTATGATCAATTTGCATTATCACTTGTTTTATCAAGAGATAATGTTTCTACACCTTTGTTGTGTATATCATTGCAAGTTGTTCTTGATCTCAAGTAGAGTAAGTCTTTTCAACTACATTAAGTCATTGAGATATAAAGGTAATAGAATGTAATCCATTTGGGATTTCTTATTCATACAAAACTCCAATTGCAAAGTTAGAAGTATCAAAATCAACTACACAAGGTAGTTGAAGATCATATGGTTGGAGGATGAGTCATGAAGACCCCATCTCCTTAAGTTTCTTGAATGCTTCCTCTTGCTTGCTGGTCTATTTTAAGCTTTTTTTCTTCCCTAAGAGATCAATTAATAGTGTAGCCATGTAAGTATAGTAGTAGATGAATTGTTAATAAAAACTTTCCAATCCATTAAATCCCCAAAATTTAATTGCATCTTTAGGAGTAGGCCAATTTTTGATATCCTTGATTTTCTCCTCTTCCATATTATCTCCTCTACTAAAACCTTATGACCAAGAAGGTAACTTCCTTCTACCAAAAGGTATACATGGACTTCTTATAATCAAACTTCCATTTTCATAGATGTCTTAAGGAAGTGGTTCTTATATTTTACCCTTATTTTACAAGAATTAAAAATGTCATCTAAGAACACTACAACATATCAATCTAGTGGGTCCTCCAACATCCAATGCATTTGATCTATGAAAATTTCCAAGGCATTAATGAATCCAAAAGGTGAAACTATGCATTCAAAATGCCTATACCTTGTGTGAAAGGTAATCCTTTGCATATCTTTCCCATGAATTGGAATTTACCAATAAACATCTATTAGTAAATTCTAGTTTGGGATCCAACTTTGAGATCCAATTTTGATCCAACTCATGCTACTTAATCAGTCCAATAGGTCATCAATTCAATGCAATAGACATACATTCTTCATGCTTTTTTTATTAAGACAATGGTAATCAATACAAAATCAAAGCCTTCCATCCCTCTTTGTTACAAATAGTACTAGTGTTCCTCAAGAAAATGTGCTATGTTGTATGAAATTCTTCTACAACAGCTCAATTAGTGTAGTTCAAAGTTCTTTTAACTTCTTTAGTGAGAACCAATAGATCTTTCTACTCATTGGAGTACTACTTGGCAATAGCTTGATCTTGAAGGGTATAACTCAATCAAAGAGTAACCTTTTTGGAGATCATCTGCAAAATCCTATGCTATTGGACCAATCATTATTTTTTGAGGCTTCTTATCCTTGTCAACATCTCCATGCGTAATAAGTTTGATACACATCACAAAAATAGGAATATCTTCCTCCAAAGCTTTGCTCTACAATTGCTACATTGACCATCTTCTCATCTTCTTATCTTGGGATTGACTAATCTTCCTTAGATGTGCAGACAACCTAATTAATAATTCTTACCTTGGTTTTGTACTTGAATTTGTTATAATTGTGCTCAATCAAATTGAATCCTATGATGCTCAAGCCAAGGAAGACCTAGAATGGGGTTCAAAATTCATAACAATTTTGACAATTTTCTATCATCAATTTACCACCTAATTTGAGCTTTATGAGAATACTTAATTCCTTTGCTAATTGCATCAAAATGCAAGTCTCAAAGCTCTCACAATCAACCAAAATTTTACAAGCACAATTGAATATCATACCTTGCAAGTAAATCATACTTGCATAGATTAAGCATTCAATCCCATCTGAACTAATCAATAAATTGCTTGATATTTTCTATTTGGATTCTTTGTTTGTTTAATTATATTGCTCCAAGAACTCCATTTGGGCAATTGGTCCAGGTCTTCCATTCTTGATTGTACAATAAAAAATGCAATATTCAATTTGGTGTCAATGGAAAAGATTATCATTTTGTCACAAATGCTCTTGGTATGCTATACCAAGTGGTCTATCACTCAAAGCTCAAAGCTCAAAGCTCTCACAATCAACCAAAATTCTACAAGCACAATTGAATATCATACCTTGCATGTAAATCATACTTGCATAGATTGAGCATTCAATCTCATCAGAACTAATCAATAAATTGCTTGATATTTTCTATTGGGATTCTTTGTTTGTTTAATTATATTGCTCCAAGAACTCCATTTGGGCAATTGGTCCAGGTCTTCTATTCTTGATTGTACAATAAACAATGCAATATTCAATTTGGTGTCAATAGAGAAAATCATCATTTTGTCACAAATGCTCTTGGTATGCTATACCAAGTGGTCTATCCATTGGATGAAATTCAATCTCCTATATTGCAAGCTCATCCAATTGTGCTAGATTTGTTTATAAATTCTATGGAGATCTAGATCAAGATGAATCTTGGCAACCAAGGAGTCAATATGCTCAACCATTTCCGTGGCTTCTTTTAAATGTTTGGGCTTGCATATGGTTACTTCTTATTTGGTGTGTGATTTCAAGCCTACAAATTGATCCAAAACTTTGCTTTTCTGTATATCTAAAATCAACATTATAGTATTTGAAATTGAGAAATGTAACTTCTCACCAAATTGACCTACCTCAATTCTGCCAATCAATCGTGTGCAACTTATGTAGCATTTACAACTTGGAATCTCTAAATGAAAACACTCTTGAGATCTTTCCCTGCTTAAATTAGAACAATAAATTTTTATGAAGTTTTCTCTACCCAAAATTGCCACCATAGTTTTGCCATTCTATCTAATTGACTTGAAGCTAAGAGACTTGAATCTCTCTATTGCACTCAATAAATTATTACCTTCAAATATTGTGGTTTCAAATTGTACCTTCTTCCTCTCAAAATGCTATCTCTCCAATTGCTCTTCTTGTTGACGGTCACAATCTCTCTCTTCCAACAATCAAGTAAGATGCTAGATCTTTTATTGTATAATAATTATAACTTTGGGTATCATCGCCATGAATACTCTACCAAATATCTACTTGAAATTATACAGATTAACATGTTTATGCAACAAGTCTTCCACTTTCTATAAATTAGAATTCAAAGGTTCAATGCTTCATTAAACAATTTTAGCCAAGTTGGTAATTTTTTTTGGATAATACGTGAAGTAACATATGGTTGGAAATGGTGCTTTGGTAGCACATGGATATTAAAATCCCAATGCTTTGGGGAGAAACTGATTTGGTGGTCCATATATTTTATTTATTTTATTCTTGTTTTGATACCAATGTAAAAGAACAAGGAGAGAAATAGAATCAAATGAAAGATCATAATAAAAAATCACATTGAAAACTCTCAATTAAATGAAACTGCAAATTCCTAGCATAAGTTTTGGCTTTGCTATTTATATGGAAGCTAAATACAAGACTCCCAAGAAGCTTCCAAGGCAATTCCTTACTAGAGATCACATTTCTTGGAGTGCAGGCCAAGCTAGCCATCTATTTGGCATACAAGCTACTCAAATCTTAGGAAGTTCCTAGAAGCTTCTCACCAAGAAGCTTTCTAGATACTTCTAGAACATTCTACCAAGAATTTCCCTAGATACTCGTAGAATATTCCTATAATTCTTAGATTATGTTAGCTCTACCTCCTTTTTGCTATTATCAGCTGATTTTGCTAACTCATTAGCTCCTAATAACTCTTTTGCTAACCCCATATTATTATCATGTCTTTATAAAATATGCATCATCCATTGGGTCAAATCTTTTTTCTCTTTGGAAAATTGCTTTTGGTTCTTTGAGCACAAATTATTGTGGCAAAGAAAGCATAATTTTTTGACCAATGTTACCTAGCCTTTTCCCTTCAAAAAATACATTTTCAGACTAGTGGTAATCTTCTGCGCATTTGGCTTCCCACATTTCTTCTTTTAGTACTTATTCTTTAGGAGGTGGTGCAGATTCTACCTCTTCTTAACCTTTCTCCTCTTTGAACTTGGTGTCTGACCTCCAAGTCCCTCAAGGTTAGCTCATCCTCCTCCTAGTTGTGTTTTCTTCTTTGGACAAAATATCATTGGTTTCCACTTCCTCCATCTTATTTAGCTATTTTTATGCCCGTGTCAATGGCTTGGCTAGTGATACCAAGACTGCTTGCTGCTTTTTGAGTTTTTCCTTTGACATCTCCACATAATTTCCCATTCTTGCAAACTCCTCATCCACCATCCAAATAAACTTCATGGTTGATATTTCTTTGAATTGCAATGCAAAGATGGCTTTGATTAAAAATGACTAAGAAACCTCTACCTTCTCCTTCTTCAATGAGAAAATTCATTCCCATATAAAAATTATAGCAAAGGGAACCAAAATGTAGAGGGAGCCATACTCTCCTTCCAAGTTTGTGACCATTTATTGGGTGTAAAATGGAACATATTGCTCCAATTTGCAAATACTCCTTTGTACACATACTTGTAGGAGATTGCTTGACTGATTGTTAACTTGGTAGTGTTCTTGAATAATTGCAAAAGGGATGATACAATTCCTGGATGAGCTGGATCTTTATGTGAGACTATTCTCCAACTATCACTTGTAAAGTATTGTTTAGAAAAAGAGCTAGTTATCTTATTATTCATTTCCTCTCCATGTCTCCAAACTTAGTGTTGAAGGTCATTCCTGTCAAGTTGCAGAAATCACCTCCAAAGACCACCCTCTAGTGATCTTTAGTCCAAACCTACAGGTTTCCATGAAGGTATCCACTCTCCTTTGGCTCTTCCTTTGATCATCTTGTGTAATAAGGCTAGAACCCAAAGTCCAAATTCCACAGAGGGAATAAAAAATGCAACTTTTGAATCAAATCTTGCCTCATTTCCCTTTCCCACATGTCTACAATAGGATTGTAGATTGTAAAACCTACCAACTTCTTGGACTAACCTCCTTTCTTCACCATCCTAATAGTTTTCATTGACGAAGTTCCCTACCAAAAGAAAGAAAACTACTTGCACTAATGTTGCTACAATATTCCTTGGCTAATTCTTTATGAAATTTACTTCTTCAATGTGAGATTGTTCAATGGGAGCTATAAATTTAAAGATTTAGAATCCTCATCATTCTTTAGTGGGTAGGATATCTCTATCCTCACCTTTGGTACGTGTCAATAAAATTCAGTAGCAGTTCTACAAGCAATGGTATAATTCAAACTTGAGAGTATAATCTTTGGAAAAATAGCCTTTGTGCAAAAATCCTTCATTGGCATCTTTGTCTCTAACCATTATTTTGGTTATATCTTCTTTGCCCTTCAGACTTCACACAAAAATGAAAACCATCCTCAATACTGTGCTACAGAGACGAATTCTTCCCAATAACCTTCTTAATTGTACAAAACTAAGGAAAAAAAAATAAAATTTCAAAACTCTCAAAATTCTCAAGACCATATATCCACTTCTTCAAATGTAAGCATCTCTACAAACACAAATGACCACTTTCTTCTAGTTGTAGTATATGTGGACTTGCTATCCATTCACCCTTGTGGAAAATAGATTCCATTTCAGGTTGGAAAACTACAAGAACTATCATCATAAATTTGCATTACTTTATAAGGTCTCATCCACCTGAAGTGTATTTTTGTTAAAAATGTCATGTAATGATTATCATCTGACAAAACCAAGTAACCATCTTTCCCAATAACTAGCCAAATCTTCTTGTCATGTTATTTCTTCTACTTGGGCTAGATGTACTTTGTATGTTCATAAACTCATCCTTCTACTCCTCCAAGAACATCAACTAATGTATCTAAAGATTCTGATTATCTTCTTTGAATAAACATTCTTTGGAGTAGATTTGCTATGGAAGGAATTCAAATTTAGTTGGAAGAAGTTCCATAAATCAAGAAGGGTGGTGTTTTCTTTGTGGTTATCTCCTCAATGGTTTAGTGTGCACATAGAGCAATTGGCAACTTGATATTTGGAATTTTCAAACTTTCTTACTTTTCCTTTAATTTGTACTTTAAGTATGGGAGCTATGTATAGATTTGGGACGATATGCCTTGAATTTTTTTTTCTTCATGGCAAAGAACTATGGTTAGCTATAAATTATCTTTATCTTTAGGAAGATTTTGGTCAAAGGAATTATTCTATGAAGACACTTTGTTATGAAGTTGGAAAGCACAAAGTTTGAAGTTCATTTCAAATTTTACTCATCCAAAGAGTGAGTGGAAGAAAAAAGGAGTTCTATCACAAGACCAAAAAATGTCCAAAGATCTCTATCATGAAGGAATTCCATGCCAAAGGCAAAGGCCAAAGACCTAGTTCCTCCAAAGCGCTTCCTCCCTAAGGAAGTTTGATCTAAAGGAATTTTGCTATTTGCTCTTTGGAGCAAATATCTTTGTAGTCACATGTTTAAATAAATCAGTCTTTATTGTGTTTAAACAATATATTTAAGAGCTCTCTTTTGACTTCAAAATCATAGAGGTTAGAGGTATGTGGCCAAAGTCATGAACATTTGAAGTTTTGTGTTTACAATTGAAGGGGGTCCAATTTAGTGGACCATATCCTTGAAGTAAAAAATCTGATTAAAATTTCATCTATCATGTTAGAATTTTCTTTGCAAGATCTTTTTATTGAGTCTAGGATGGCCTTGATTGGAGGTTTGTAGCAAAATTTATGAACATTTGAATATTTTGAACATTTCTTGATTTTTGTGTTTGGAATAAGGAAATTCTTTGAGGTAGTAACTTATGTGCAAAGGTCTTTGGAGTGTCATTATATGGGATTAGCAGACAATAAGCTGAAGATAATTAATAACAATTGTAGAGGACTTCATACATCATTGTAAGTACTAGAGAGTTATATAATATGTGAAGGCAAAATTATTGGGTAGTTGAAGGCACTTGAAGGGGTTAAATTAGTTACATCTCTGAAAGGGAAGTTGATTGGGTAATTTCCTTTGTTGCTATAGATCAAATTTTACAGAAATTAGATAGTTGATAGTATTTGTATCATTTAATTAAGCGTAATGCAAATAAAGTGATAGAGCAAACCACTCTATGTTACTTTTCTTAATTCATTTGAGAAATTCTTATTTCTTTGCATTGAACTTTGTTGAGGAATCTTGGTAGTGAGTGATCTTGAATACTTTTTGTGTCTAATCCTTAGTATTTAGGACTTTGTGTATTTGATCCTAAGGATCAATCCTCTTGTAGTGATGCGTTGACAAAATTGAGTAATCTATAGTATAGACAATATTTGGCAAATAAAGGTGAAGAGCAAGAGTTTTTGGTGAAGTTTGGTGAAGTTCTTTGGGAGAATGCTTGCCTCCAAGGAAAGGGTGGAAGATAATTCTTCAAATGAAGAGCCTTTGTATGGAATAACACCTTTTTGTCAAATTGAAACATCACATTCAAATTTTACTTAGAAATTATTCTTGATTTTTGTGATATTATTTTCCTTTTTCTATAGTGCACCTTCTTGGTGGAATTGTGCTCGTTTAGAACTAGTTTTTGCCCAAGATATTAAAGATGAGACAATAAAGAACAACCTTTGTGAGACAATTCTTTGTATGACAATTCTTTGTATATAATTATTTTTGTGTAGTATCCTTGTGAGAATGATTGATTACTTACTATTGTTTTGCATTTATGGTGTTCTTGGGTTATGATAGTATCCAAATCTTATGCATAGTTGATAGTTATTATATTGAGGATTCCACACAACAATCCATCAGATTTTGGATAATCAATTTTCCTTCAAGTTATAGTAGGTTGTTTTTTGATGCTTAATATGCTTAGTATTTTGTGAGTGTTTCTAATAGGGTGTTAAGAAAATAGGTTTTTCTATTGCTCACTAACTAAAAAGTGCATGCATAGCAAGAAATGATATTGCAAAAGAAAAATTTTGCCATATTTTTTGCATCATCTCTGCGGATTGCTTTTGCTTTGACTATTTTTCTAGCATAGCTATACATATCAAAATATACTTCTTTTAAGTGGTCTTTGTAGCAGGTTAGATTGGCACTATAAAGTCATTTTTCTATTTCTCAATAGAGCTAAAGGTAAAATTGGTCTAAAGGGCCATCAGGTCAAGGGTGTGGATTTCTCAATCCACTAATATGCATCACATCTTTTTGATGTCCTCATGTTTGTCCCTATATGTCATTGGATACCAATAGTTTGTTGTGAGTATCTTCTTCATAATGTTCTTTAGTGCATAATTGGCCTGTTAGAGCCTCAACATGCAATGACTAAATCAGTTCTACTTCATAAGCTTCTAAGTATCACCAAAGAACTTCATTAAATCCCATTTTAAAAAGGATGTTGGTCTTCAGCCGATAAGGTCCCATATTATAAAGTTGATCTTTGCTATGGATTCATTTAGTTGGGAAATTTCAAGGCTCAAAGACATTGGTATTGCTCCAAATAATGATTCCCTTGTGAAGTCCCTTGGAATAATTCTTTGTCTAAAAGTCATCCTTAAGATCTTCAACCTGATCTTTGGTTTCTAGTTAAGAGAGAAAGTATGCATTATCATAATGAGCACCCTTCCTCACTTG
The DNA here is from genome assembly GCA_948567375.1 of Lunularia cruciata. Classification (NCBI taxonomy): domain Eukaryota; kingdom Viridiplantae; phylum Streptophyta; class Marchantiopsida; order Lunulariales; family Lunulariaceae; genus Lunularia; species Lunularia cruciata. Next base: position 37,555,331 of record OX419755.1, on the reverse strand, counting down.
CAAGGTATATGTAAACTTTGGCAAGAGAAGAATCCATCTTGCAATTAGACTTGACAAGTCTACCTTCTTCACTAAATGCTGCAAGGCATAGTGATCTACATGAAACATGAATTCATATCCCAAGAAGTAGTGATGCCTAAAGCTTCCCTCTTTGTTGTGGGAACATTTCTCCTAGGAGTAGAAAATTGCCTATTAGCATAGTATATAGGATAATTCCTCTTTTTATTATCATTTTGGCCAAGTAGCACTCTAATAGCCATTGATAAAGTATCCATGTATATATCAAATTTGTATTTCTAATCAAAAGCTCTCATAATTGGAACTTCTACCAACTTGGACTTCAATGTAACTAATGCATCTTGTTGTTCCTTTGTTCACAAGTAGTCTTTGAACTTTTTCAGCAAATTTGTAAGGAGTGCCACAAGAATTGCAAGAAAGGCCTAAAGTTCTTGTAAGTTTTGTGCAGCTTGTCACAACCCACTTGCTCACAAGGCCCAAATTTATTTGCTTTTAGTTGTTTATCTTTTTGTAAAAAGTTCAATTCAGGTGTCAAGAAGCATCATTTGTAGGGAGTAACCATTTGTGGGAGTCATACTCCCACAATATAGAGAGATAGGTGTAATTCCAAGGATAAGAAACCTAAAGAGAAACACATGAGAAGAAATACAAAGCTTCACACTCAATACTTCAATATATAATAAATCTTCTTTGCTATATAATAACGTCAAAGTGCCCCAAAGGAGCACTTTGACTTTATTATATAGCAAAGAGGATCCTCTCAAAGGAAGTTTCACCCTTGGATCAGATACATGGATTGGTGGTATTTTAATGATCACCATCCCTAGATTAGTTTCTTGGATGGGTGACATGTCAGTCCTTGTCATATCTAGTTGGTCAAATAGGTTTGACCAGATAGAATCTTTAGGGAATCATCATATAGGAAGCTCATAATTGTATGGATGAGGTACCGTTCAAAAGCTCTCAATGAGACAAACAGTGGAGGAGAAGGAAAGCCTTTTCCCTCAAGGGATGCAAATGTTGCCCTTTTTGAGGCCTAATTCATTTGTTTAGGCCTCCAAAATTTGCTTTGAAGTTTTTATGCTATTTCGGCTTCTGCTCTATTAGTAGAAGTACTCTTTTGGTGATACCTCTATCTGATCTACTTACTCCATCATATATAACATCCTTCTAGATGCTACCAAGCTAATTTTCACCTCTAGATAATATGTCTAGCTATTGGTATTACAATAGGGTGCCTCAACAAAATAGGCTGACAAGATTGCTTGACAAGAACAATGGCACACATGTTATGTAGTTGGGTCTATTTGTTTTTGTTCTACAAGGCCTAAAAACATGACTGCCAAAAAACAAAAACCACTCCACTACAACAAAGCCCTGACTTCATAAGATTCTACAAGATGGTGAGGGACACAACTTTCCAACAACACAAAACCCTGCTGATTTCTACCACCATTTCAAGATCACATGAAAAGACATGCGTGTCGTCAAAGAACCATTGGCAAGCATTTTGTGCCCAAGCTCACACATGCAATAGGTGATTGCAACCCTTCACCAATCGCTGCCATGGACAAAGGGTGGAAACTTAAAAAAGTTAGCACTATGAAAAGACTAACACCACCCCACAAGTCAAATCTTTTTGCATTTTCACTTTCCACTTTTTCAATTCTTATGTTTCTCTCTCCCACAACTAATATCTCTTATGATTTTGCATGAGGAATTTCCAACTTGAATTAAATTTTTTTGTCAAGATTGTCAAGAACTAAGGAAGTAGACTTGTGGGAGTATATCAATGAATTACACTATCAAGAGAATTTGAAAATTCAATCATGATAGGTTGCACTCTTGAGAGGAGAATTGAGTTGAGAAGGTGAAGTGGTAGAAATCTTGAACACACTCCTTGAGATTTTTGAGAAGAGATTGTTCTATCAAAGCGACTACATCAAGAGAAGGAAAACAGACTTCTTGCTATGGGATTGAGGTCTTGTGGTTGTAGTTGTGTTATACGAATTCTTGCAAATGCAAAGAACTTGAGTGGAAAACTGTTATGAGGATGTCACATGATGTGGGTGGAGAAATCACTTGCAATGGGTAATGGGCATAAATTGCATGCCCTTTGGAGAAATTCACGTAGATACTCCACATGGCCATCCCAACAAATGATTGAAGGTGAGAATTGATGACTTGGTTGTTGGAGAGAAAACCATAAATGGGTACAAGATAGAAGATATGAAGAACCTTACTTGTTGAACTATTACAAAAAAGTTTATGCAATTTTTTTGTTCAAAATGAACAAACAATGTTAACTAGAACAAAGCTATCTTCTTCCAACTTGTACACAAGCAAAAGCTGATGAGTTAGGCTAGGATGTTTTGTGAGCAGGTCATTGAGTTGTTGGAAGATATGACTAAAGGTTCTACAACCATCATGGCTCCTTTCATTGTTCATTTCTACATGGACATGAACCTTTTGATGGACAAAGAGAAGGAGAAGTTCACGGTCCACCTGCACCATCCGGCTTACTTCAATAGAGACCCAGACTTGCCTAAGGAGATTACCAATATCACAATATGGATGAAGAGTGTGCTCAAATAAGGAAATTCATACAAGTGGTAGAAATATACAACTCAAGTATGATTTGGAGAAAGAATCTTGTTGCCTGCACCAAAGCACAAGCCTCCAAGAAACAAAAATGAACTCAAGAGGTGGAATCTTTGCCAAATGATAGCAAGAGTAAAATTGAGATGTACAAGTCAGCTTGGAAAGAAGGTTTGCTGCATGGACAAGATGTGCCTAACAAATGAGTTATCATAGCCATGTAGAGCACAAAGTTGGGGAGCAAGGAATCCTTCACAAGGAATTTTTTTGCCAAGGTTATACAACAAAGAAGAAAGACCAAACTACAAGGCCCAATCATCACCACTTCTTGTCAAAGATAAAGTACATCCAACAAACAAGGAGAAGATTCCAATTGAAAAATCCGCCTCTCCCAACCCATAGCTCTGGGCTACAATTTGGTTCCTAATTAAGGGGAAACCTCACACTACAAGATGAAGCAAAGATTGAAACAAACTTTCTTGATGGCACATTTTGTCAAAGGAACCAACAACATAGAGGCAAGGACATTGTGCCAAAGTCTAACAGAATTGGCAAGGCAACACTTTCTATCCCCAGTATAGGAAGAGTAGACAAACAACAATGAGGTGGACATGGCCAAGGAAGCGGCTCTTGACCAAAAAGCAAAGGAGAAAAATGTTCCAAGCCACAACAAGAACCCCATGCCTAGAAGAAAGAAGCCTTGGCTAATGGTAGCCTATATTGTTCACACTGTAACCTTGGCAATGGAAGCATTGGAAGATATTTTTCCATTGTATTAGAAGCTAGATCTAAATATGAAAGAACTAGCATCCCTCATTCACTACTTATATCACCTAGTTCAAACCAAAACAAACAAGAAGAACAAGGGAAATGATGAGCGCTAAGAGGAGTTCTAGAGGGAGGAACTAAAATGGAAGGAAGAGTAAAAAAATCTCATCCAAGGGTTGAAGAAGGAGGTTGACAAGTATAACCTGTAGGTCTTCCATCAGCAAACTCAATACAAAAATAGGAGGTCCAAAATTGAGAAGATGAACTTGTAGTGCCATGAAGCGAGCTAGAATACAAAGGCAATTGAGACTAGATATGACAATATGGAACAATTGACTGACCTTTGCATCTCCAACCTATCTACCAACCTCAAATGACAATATTCTAAACATCAAACAAGGAGGTTGATTACAACTATTGGGCATATGACCACTCAACTACTCAGCCAATTGGAGCACATGACCAATGAAACTTCTCAACAAATGAAGGCAAAAGATCTATGCACTCAAATTGACATGTTGAAGAGGAAGGCATACATGAACACACAACTCAAGGCATTGTCTTTGAAACTCCAAAGGCACACTAACACCAAGTTTGACGAGGTTCAAACCAGCTTTGAAAAGATTGTGGATGGTTATTGAAAGGAGCTTTCTGACCTAGTTCCCTCCCACCAAGGAATAATGATTGAAGCCTAGTCTTTAAAAAATAGCCATGGTCATTTTCATTTCTAAGAATAGGAGGTTGCTTTGTACATATTGTTAGCATTTTTGTTTTTGTAGACTTAAGAAGTTCATTGTTGTACATACTTTTTAAATAGGTATTTGGGCTAACAAAATAAACAGTGCTAGTCTATTGGAGGTAGTGAACCCTAATGTAGTTTATTATAGCTATGGCTACCTACCATTAGTCTAGGGTTAGAGATAAGATATGATCAAGATTGAATGGTGTAGGAAATTTCCATCCATTATAGCTATTGATCTTTTTATGGCCAAGTAGGAATATATAAAAGGCTTAGGCCTGATTTTCACCCGATCCATTTGATGCATTCTTCTTTTGCAAGTAAATACAAAGTCTATACCATCAAGACTCATGAGTTGGTGTATGTGTATTATTCTACCTTTTGAATGAATGATTGTATGCTCAATAGATCTAGGAGTCACAAATCTTGAGGTACAAAATGAAACACTAGAGTGTGGAAATGCATTTATGTGGAGCTAGAGTGCATCTCTTTAGGAGTTTGGAAAGAGTCAAGAACAATATGGTAACATGCGCATGTTGGCATGGTGTCTTTTCAAGTAACACCCCTATATATGATTGAGTATTGCAGATTTTTTGAAACTCCCATAATCTTATGTCTTCTAAGAAGGATAGAATGCGGTGTTATTATTGTAGTCTTTAGATTAATGTAAATTTTGAAACCTCCTACTCTGGTTTAGTTTACAAAGTTATCAAATCCTATTTGTGCAAGGTGGTAGCTGGTTGCATTTTGTATATCTTGTGGTGAGAGTACCATACAAATTGTAGCTCCTACAAACCACTCTTTAGTTTTTTAAAGCCTAGATGGACAACCAATGAACAAAGAGATTCTAGAACAAAGTGACCTTTGTTACAAATGAACCCACTCCTTCTTAGGAATCCCCTAGATTCAACCTTTAGTACATAGGAGAGTAGATTGCTTTGAGTTTCATAGTGTCACTCATTTTGGTGACATTGCTAGAAATGATGCTACCCAAGAGGTTATACACAAAATAATAGTGTCATCATTGTAAACCTCCTTTGTCTCATTTCAGTCATTTCCAACCCATATCCTTGACTTGTTCTTACCAATTATTCCACAAGTACGTTGATATTGAGTCCCCATAGAGCTTCAAGTGCTTTGATAATCTTTAATTTCTCAAGTTGAAGGAAGTTTATTTGTGCTTGCAACTAACTTTGGATATTCTTCTTCATTGCCATTGACTTCTCTTCCAAATTTTTAGAGTGTAAAAATCTTGCCTAATCTATTAAGAACTTCACTTGTACTTATGGCTCCCCTACTTCCTTCACATGTTAAGGATATTAGGAGTGTAAGGGTCAAAATAAAGATGAAGACACTATTACTTTCATGAAGGATTTGAGTCCATTTTACTTTTCTAACAAAGAAGATATAGTGGTTGATAAAGTCTAAATCTTTCCCAATTTATTGTAGAATAAAGCAAAGATATAGAAGTTGATAAACTCTAAATCTTTCCTAATTTATTGTAGAATAAAGCAAAGAATGTGTTCTATGCATTCCAATCAAGATTCAACCAATGTTATTGATTGGATGAGAATGAAAGATCAATTCTTTGACTAATCCAAAAAATAAGATTCCAAAGCAAACATCTTTACTATGTTGACAAGTCTGGATTGTAAGAAGAAAGAGAAATTACATGACTATATAGAAAAGTTTCAAAACTTTCTAAGTAGACTCTTGGAGCAAGACAATACTTTGTACTATACCAAAGCCCAAGGCATGGCATGGTTTCTTGAAGAAATTTCTATGGATCTTTGTATTTTTGCAAAAGAAGAGAAATATGATATGTTGCCAAAATTAGTGAAGTACACTAAGTTATATGATTTTTCTTGAATTAATTTCTCTAGGAAGCATCACCACTCTCAAGAACAAGGAGAAGAAATAAGAAGTCAAAGAAGAAGCCTTCACATAGATCATTTTCTTTGTCTTTAAGCTCATCCAAATCTTCTTCTTTTTTAGAGTCATCTTTGTCCAAAGAGGAGTAAGAAAAACAAAGAGAACATCAAGGACAACTGAGGCTTAAAGCAAGAGTTGCTCCAAAGTCTTCCACAAAGATGGACAATAAGTTGGAGAAACTTATTTAGGACTTTGCTAGCTTCAAAGTCCATACTATTGGAGCTAAGCACCAACACACTTTTCCTTAATAGTTGCTCCAAAAAATGGTGCAGTACTTGTGGTAACCCAAGCATAACAAAAAAATAATGTTTGGCTACAAAACCATCTTACATGTACAACATGTGGAATATGCTCTTATTTTGGAGATGCATGAATACTTCACCAAGGAAGAAGACCCTATTTGTAACAATATGGAGTTTATAGACAAGTTAGTCCAGACTAATGAAGTAGCAAATAGGCCAAATTAGCCAAGAATTATAAGAATCATCTAGAAACATCTAGGAGGCTTCTTGGTACCTTCCAAGTATTGTGTAACATGTATGCCAATTGGAAAATTCTATGAGGAAGCTTAGCTTACATGCCAAGTAGGTAGGTTCTACAAGGAAACTTCTTGGGAAGTTTCCCAACTAGCTTAGCTTGCATGCCAAGTAGGTAGCTTCTAAAAGAAAGATTCTCAAAAAACTTCCTGGGTAACTTAGCTTGCACTCTAAGAAAGTAGCTTTTAGGAAGTTTGTTGAGAAGCTTCTCAAGAACCTTTTATGTTCCCTTTAAATACCAAAGCTCAAGCTCATGCTAGGCATTCAAAGTTTCCCTCATTCAAGAGTTCCAGTGGGATCTTTCACTTTGATGTTCCATTCTCCTATTTCTCTCCTGTTCTTTTACATTGGTATCAAAGCAAGAATGGGATGGATTGAATTTATGGACCACCAAATCCATTTTTCCCAAACCATTTGGATTTTTGTATCCGGATACTACCCAAGAATCATTTCATGTAGTTTATCATCTCATGCTTTGGGTGGAATTTTTTGGATACAATCACCTTGTTGGATGAACCTTTGATACTTCTGACTATAACTCATAGAGAATGGTGGACATGTTAGATCCTACATGTTAACTTAGATAAGTGTAGGTAGTTTGCTAGAGTAGTAGCCATAGTGGTAATACTTGAAGTTATCATTGTTATGCAGCAACAAATTGAGCATCTTACTTGATTGTTGGAAGAAAGAGACCATCAACAATAAGAGCATGTAGAGAGAGCACCATTTCAAGAAGGAGAACAATGAATCTGATTTCCAAAGCCCAAGGTATTTGAAGGCAAGAACCACTCATGCATAATGGTGAATTTTGTGTTTGATGCCCTATCATGACAACCTGATTTAAAGACTCATCTTGAACCTCTCATCATTGCGGCAATTACAACACTATCAATTGACCCAAAAGTCCAAATCAAGTTTAAGATTTCTTTATAACAAGATCCTTTATTTCATATGGTACAAGGTCATCTTGGAGCACATGAAAAGGAATAAAAAACCTTCTCTTTCAAGGAAGGCCTTCTTTTTTGTGAGAATTGGATTTATGTTCTAGCCAAGGATGAGCTACAACTTGTGTGTCTTCAAGAAGCCCATGACTTACCAATCATTAGTCACATGAATGTGGACAAGACCTTTGGTACACTATAATGAAAATGGTGGTGGCCTAACATAGCATGAGAGGTTCAAGAGTTTGTCCAATCTTGTGAGAGCTGCCAATGCAACAAGGCTAATAACTAAAAGTTGAGTGCACTCTTTCAACCATTTCCCATCCCATCTGCTTGTTGGGAACACATGAGCTTAGATCTTATCACATCCTTACCAAAGACAAAGTTACATCATAAAACAATTGTGGTGTTTGTTAATAAGCTTAGTAAGCAAATCCATTTGGCACCAACTTTTGATACAATGGATACTCCAACATTAGCCTAGATCTACTCTGACAATGTCTTCAAGCATCATGAAATGCCTCATGTACTCATCTTTGACCATGATCCTTAATTCACCAATAAATTTTTGCAAGCACTCTTCAAGCTACACGGCACCAAGCTGAGCCTATCATCCTCAAACTGATGGGCAAACCAAATGTGCAAATTGCACCTTGGAAGATATACTTTGTGCCTTTATCAATGTTCACCATACCAATTAGGATGAATGCTTTACTATTTTTGAGTTTACCTACAATAACTCCAAGTAGGCTAGCACTGGATTCTTTCCTTTTTACTTCATTTTGGCCCACTTGTTTTGGATTTCCCTCTTGCTCCACCTCCATCTTATGTTCCTCATACTTCCACTTTCTTGACCAAAATATCCCACTCCCTACAAAAAGCAAATCTCATCTCCTTGTTGCTCAAAATTGTCAAAAGTACTATGTAGATCAATATCGTCATGATTGCACCTTTCAACTTGGTGATAAGGTCATGCTTTCTTTCAGTAATTTACCCCTCTCACTTGGTACCCAAGTTTGTAAATTTGCTCATAATTGGATAGGTCCATTTGATGTCACCCAAATCATTTCTCTTATTGCTTATTGCCTTGCCTTGCCTTATCATATGTAAATCTACCTATCTTTCATATTTCCAAGTTGAAACCCTTTGTTTCTAATCCATATTCCTTTTCCACTTGTGTTTTCTTCCTCTTGTCCCTATCAAAAATCATGAGGAAGATGAAGTTGATTGTATCCTTACACATTGCCACATTCAATGTGACTGCCAACAATATATTGAGTACAAAGTCTTTTGGAAATTGTATCTTTTTTCTCATCTCCACAGTGCACAAAAGGCCATCTAGGAGTTTGATACTTCCATGGTGACAAGGATGTCACCAACTAGCTGTGGGGTGGAATATGTAATAATATGGAGTTTACAAATTTCATGAGACAAGACTAATGAAGTAGAAAATAGGCCAAATTAGCCAACAATTATAAGAATAGTCTAAAAGCATCTAGGAAGCTTCTTGATACCTTCCAATTATTGGGTTACATGTATGCCAAGTGGCAACTTCTAGGAGGAAGCTTCTTGGGAAGTTTCTTGGCTAGCTTAGCTTGCATGCCAAGTAGGTGGCTTTTAGAAGAATTTTTTTTGGGAAGTTTCATGACTAGTTTAGCTTGCATGCCAAGTATGCTGCTTCTAAAAGGAAGCTTCTTGATTAACTTAGCCTATAAGCATATGCTTCTTTGCTCAAATTGCAAGTCTCTAAGGCATGTTGTGACCAATTGTCTTGAATTACCAACCCCAAAGGCTCCAATTTGGTTTGTACCTATGCCATCTTACATAAAAGTGGACACTTAATGTACATTGCATGATCTCAAAAGAAATAGATTCAAAGCGTTTGTTGTCATATGAAGAAGAGTGTTAGATAGATATGGAAGTTTAGCAAGTTGAAACAAGGTCTGGTAAGAAGACCAAGAAAGAAGTGACTTCTTTAGACACATTTCAATCTTTAAATGCAAGTCCTAAATGAGTAAGACCAAGGAGTTCCTTTTGAAGAAGGAAAGGAAAGTCCAAAAAATGTGTAAGGCAAAAAAGAACCCATCAAGGAACAACCATGGATTGCATGAGTTTATTTTATTTGATTTGAATTTCCTTTATCTATTTCTATATTGTGCCTTCTTGGTGAAATTGCACTCTTTTGGGATTAGTTTTGCACAAAGGACTTATGAGACTTATAATATTATAAGTTATAACAAAGAACCTAATATTGACAATTTTTCTATATCAATTTATTCTTAAACCAAATCTTTGTGATTGAATTTTTTTCTTATCAAGACTACTATTTGGTAAGTATTAAGGTACTATAAATGAATTATGACAAAGAGCTCACATGAAGTCAATAAACTCAATGTTCACTTTTTCTTACCAAAAAATCAGTAATAGTAGTTATGTTAAAGAAAAAGCATATTAACAAACAAAAATATCATTATTGATGATCTAATGTTGGGATTTTACCCATTAACTTATATTCAAAAGATAAAATCTGATTCAAAATACTATTAGAACTCCACAATATATATCTTCCTAATGGAGAAGTTTATTCTTTAATTTTTGAATCTTAATATAATAGGATTAGTCATTATTTCCTATCAAGTTACACTTGACTACTTTTGGTTCATGGCTGATAATATACAAATTAGATTGAATGTAAAAACTAAGTTGAATTGAAGAGAATTTTATTAGTTGAAAGATCCATAAAAATTCATGTTATGTATATAAAACATGTTTCAAAAAAATTCCTACCAATAAATTTTATAAATTTTATTTGACATCTCACATTTTTTTGGTTTTTTTAGGATGACTCCACTAATAAGAAATCACATTTTAAATCACTAATAAATATTAAAATAATAAGAAAGGTTCATGTACATTACATCAACTAGTTTCATATAAAACTTAAAGTTCATAAGTTGAATTAACATGTAACTCTATTTGTATTTCCTTCTGCTAAATGAGATCCTTAGATGAGAAAATTTTCCTTTATAAAATATATATTAGTGTTGTGTTTAACTCAATGATTCTTGAGGAATAGAATTATTTTTCTTGGCAAAACATATCAATATCATGAATAAGAATGCTTAGTTATTCTTTTCATCTTATGGAATTTTGACTATTACATTACTTTTATTTCTTATTGATTTCTCTTGTAGAGATTCTTGAGTCTATCCTTTTAACCATTATGAAAAAAATAAGCATATTTATAAGTAAGAATAATTTTTTGATGCTTAATCAATATTCATTTGGTGATTATAATATTATAAAAGTTCTTGCTTTCATGTTTTATGTCCTTTTTTCACTCTGCTAAACAGGTAAATGATGTGTAAAAACTCTAAAATTACAATTTTTACATAGTAATGTAATGTGTAAATGAAGAAAATTTATTATATAAGATTAAAGAAGTAATTAATTTCATAGTAAGCTTGGATTCAATTTTCCTTGAATTCAATTTTTTTCATCTATTTTATGTATAATCTCAATTACCTAAATTATCATCAAATATGATGTAATATAGGACTTAAAACTATAAATTTTTGGACTAAAACCTCAATCACACTATTTATTAGCACAAAATATATTTTTGCAAGATGAGTTAGAACTTTAAGTTAGATTAGAATATAATATGATTTCTTCCGACCACCTTGATTGTCCTTTGTATTAACTCAACACCAAATTGCAGCATTCTAGTAAGAAACAAGTCATTTACACAATGATATGGTACAGAAATGGTTAGATAAAAAAGAAAGTGACACAAGGTAGTTCTTTACTATTACATGTTTAACTTCTTGAGCAAAAACCAATCCCAAAAGAGGGTAATATCATCAAGAATGCACATTCTAGCATAAAAGAAAAGAAAAGTCACAATTACAGAAAGAGTTAATTCCAACTAAACCTTGAAAGAGATGTTTCAGTACAATTACAAAGATGCTACTTCCACACAAAAAATGCTCTAAGGAATTGTATTCTACACTTATCCAAAGGTATGCACTCCTCCAAAGAATCTTTGCTCCAATCATTGGTATTTGTCTTTGCCTCTATTGAGTATTATCAACACTATAGCACACCAAAGTCCTCAAGTCATTGCTTCCAAGAAATTACACTAATGCCAAGGATCAAACATTCATGACTGTCAACAACCTTTACTACAAAGACTCCTTGACATACACACAACAGAAAGAATTTAGTCATTGCACTCAAAAATTAAGTAGAATGATGTTTTTTCTCTTTTGCTTTATTCACCTTATGCTTCAACTAAAAACTTCACTTTCGATGTATTGCTTAAGTAGCAAAGTGAATATGGGAGCTACAAATGCTACCACCTATCTAACTTCTACTTCTTGATGGGTACACAAATACCTACCTTTCTCAACTTCCACTCAAAGTTGTAATTGTTGTCACATTGTGGTTTGCTTAGTGAGTGAAATAGTAATTTAGTATTATTTATCTATGTAGTGATGTAGTGGATAATATGAGGGATCATATGGGTAAACAATTACTATGTGAGCAATTAATATAAGATCAAGTGATGGGTTGCATGTGTTATGGCTTTGTTCTCATCCAAGAGTCTAATGCATGTAGGGAGTGGAGACTTAGTATAGAGTAGTATGTTTTAGTCTTACAAGTCAAAGAGTGGTAGTAGAGTGTGTGAGCTAGATCATTAGAGGTTAAAACTAACAAAGAGATATTCCTTTCTCTTGGTCTACCTCTCGTGAACCTTTTCTTCTCAAGCTTATGATTATGCACTATGATCACTTTCAAGCTTGGATTTTAGTTGATTTTAGTCCTACATATATGGTGTTGGTGATGTAGAATCTGGATTTTATTATCCTCCATGTGCTTAATTCCATGCAAGTCTAGGATTTAACCATTACAAAATTTTTTTAAAAAGAAGAGGTCTCAAAAATATTGCTCAAGGCTTTGGAGGTGGAGTTTGGAGGTCCATGTGTCAAAAGGAAGAGTTACCATGTGTATAAGGTCCAAGGAATTATATCTCATCATATTGAATATATGGTTTTTAGCATTTAAGGGAGTTCTAGAATGCAATTTGGAGAGACAAGACCACCACTAGAGAAAGTAGAAAAAATGCTATAATCAAGAGATAAAAAAAAACAAGACTTGAGTGATAAATAATTGATATATTTATCAATTGAAGCAAGGAGACCCTAATTTGTATCCATTCAAACACTTTGAAAGATTTGGAAGTTCTGACATAGCTTTTTATAATTTTTTAGACTTTAAGAGTAGATAGGATGCTTATTATATTGTACAAAAAAGCTAATTGGGTTAATTTTAAACCTCTAATGATCAATTGAAGTTGGCATAATAAAAATCAAAGTGTTTTGGATATAGATTATGATTAGGTTTGGGATTTTGACCACATCTCAAATTTTAGTTTGAATCTATCAATGAAAATTTATAGCATTACAGTTGGCTATATTTTGTACCTTTTTGGGAAATTTGATGAGAATATCATAAATAGAGAATTCAAGGTCTTGGATCAAGTATCTATGGGTTGTAGAGCTCAAAAGTAAACCTAAATTTGGATTAGTTCCATATCTAGGCATTAATTAGAATTAAAATGAAAAACTTCATAGAGGTTAATAAAAGTCCCAAAAAAAGCTCGCAAGTTTTGGTAAGATTAGAATTACAACTAGTGAAATCTGATAGATGAAACTTCAATAAAACAATTTGCATAAGCTCTTTTGTATTGTTCCATCTCTAGTTACAATTGATTGTAAATTTTCCTAGTTGAGGTCATGATCAAAAGAGTATCAACTTGCTTGAGTGTTATTGGCACTAACATGAATCAATGATCCAAAAATTTGACAAAACCAAGAGTGAAATCATGATAAGGATTTTGAATTAGGATTCGAACCATAAAAATTAAGCTAAATTCAAGATATTATGAAGGGATTTGGGTACTTAGAGTGAGGTTTTCTTTAGATCCTTGGGGAGCTTATCTTGCAGGATTTCATGTAGTCCTAGAAAATCTAAATCAAAGCTAAAAAGACAAATTTATCATAATCTAAGTCTTGGAGTTATTTGTAAAACAAAAGGTATGGAATTTCCATATTTGGAGTAGAAGTTGGAAGTAGCTCATGGATAGAACAAGGATGCTTTAAGGTATCTTTGTACCAAAAGCATGAGACTTATTCTTAGACTACTTGTATTTAGATCCTCTTCATATTTTGCATGCCTTATTTTCTTACTCCTAATTGGTTTAGATTAGTGTGTAGGCATTATGCATAGGTTTCTTTTTGTTAGGCATGTTGTATATTTCTCCTTGATAGTCTTGGAAGTGATGACCAATAAAACAAGAGTGTGTGTTGTGATGGCAGGTTAGGTTTCAGTTTTCCTTAATCGATAGAAGGGAGATTCAGAATTGAAAGTAGAAGTACCTAGTGGTTGGGAATATAAGAGTGCACAACCATCCATTATGGATTAGATACAACTTCCTATCCATATGCTCAAAAGTTAAGCACGTGGTGTGTTCTCAAAGACAATAAGGCAAAGCACAACACCATTCTAACTCTTAGGCTTGCAATGCTATAAATCATTGGCTCTAAATCTGCCTAAGTTCCTCTATATCATAATGCTTAAATCTACCATTGCTTTCTAACTACTTCTTCCCCCAAATAACTAACTATGAAGATTCTTTGGGTGGAACTAGACAAATAAAAAAATTCTAATCTTTCACTCATGTCTAAAAACAAAGTTTCCACAGATTCTCCTATTTTTTGGTCATAATGATCCTCAAGCTTAACTATTAATCTATCTATATTTTTACCCTTCAAATTGTGCACAAATTTTTGTAAATTTTGTCACTTTGTTTTGTTTTTCCCTTTTTGTAAAGTTAAGGAAAGGAATTTTCATGTTTTGGAGAAGAAATCTCCTATTTGAGCATTCTTTGGACCCGTCTTTGTACATGTTGAGATATAAAGAACTGAGCTACAAAGACCTGGAAGTTACAAAGAAGAGTGTACAAAGAAGGTTAAATGAGGAACCCAAGTACAAAAAAGAGGTATGCAAAGAATCTTTGCCCAAAGATTTGAAGCGAAAGAGCATATGACAATTTAAATTCTCTCAACACCTAAGCTAAGAATTGCTACCAAGGATCATTTGCACGGTCAAAGAGTTCTCATTTGTAGTTGTCAAAGAGTTGAAGACCATTGGCCAAAGGTCCTTTGCTATAAAATTAAAGTTGGTTGAGTAGTTTCACTTCTGCCAAGTACTTTCTTGCTAGTAATCCAAAGACCAAAGAACAAAGAGCCAAGTGAGAGAAGTAATCTTTGGAGTTAGACCTTCTTTGGTGAGTGATCTTTGTGAACGGAAACATAAGCAGAGCAAGAGAAATGAGAAGGAACCTAGGTGTAATCCTTTGCTATCCAACAATGAACAAGTGAGATATGTATATGAGGAGAGAACTACTCCAAAGCAAGCACTTGGGGTTCTTGCTTTGAAATTGTGTTTGTATTCTCTGGAAATAGTTCAAGAAATGAGAAGTAATTAGCATAAGGAGTCAGATAACCTTTGGGAAAGTCTAAAAGAATGGACAAAAAGACATTGGACAATGGTCATGGGCCCTTGATGCTCAAGTTTACAAAGGATTATTCTTTGACCCTAAGGTTGGAGATGTAAGCAAGGAGATGAACACAAAGATTACAACATCCTTTGTTGAAGGATGATACACAAGTAATAGCTGGAGGGTGGCCAGTTATAGACACCTTACATAAAGATAAATTTTGGCATCATCAATTAAATTGTTTTATTTGAAAAAAAACCTACTTAATGATAAATCAGGTGATCTTCTTCAAGTAGCAATTTACTAAGGAGTAGTCATCAATTAGGCACAACTATTTTGGTTGTAGGATCAGACAATGTACAAAGAGCTTGAAGAAGATGGTAAAGCAATGTATTTGATCTCTTTTGCCATCCATTTCTATATTGGCTAAACTTGCTCAACAATTAAGAGCAAAAGTAGTTTCACAACCACTTTAGGATTGTAAAGTACTTTGCAACCCAATCAGAGGAGGAAGATATTATGGCATGTGAGCCGGCCTATCTCTCACTCAAGATGAACCTCTGATGGTTATTGTTGTAGCACACCATGGACTAAGAAGGCAAAGAACCCCAAATCCATCATACTCTTCCAAGGCTAATACTCCAAGACTCAAGACATTGCTCACTAAAGAACTCAATGAAAGAGAGATAGTTACAAATGAAAGAATGATGAGTAACTCCTCATCCCTAGTTTATATACTTGTGAAATAGTTATGCACCAAAGTTACTAAATACTGGAATAACTCAAGTTACCAAGCTAAAAGTAAAGTAAAGTGAAAAAGCTAAAGGAATATCTGTACTCATTGGAATATTCTCCTAAGTATGTGGTCTTATCTTGATCCACCACTAAGTCAAGGATTCCTTCACATGGGTTATCCTTGGACTATAGAAGAATCCCAAAACAAAAAAGCTTGTGGGTCCAAGAGTTCTCAACTCTTTTTTCAAAGCTTAACACCTAAGAATAATACCAAGTCAACACACTAGTATTATTCCTAGTGTATTCACATTGGTGTTCATCTTTTTCACTTCCTCTAAGGTAAGATGCCCTCTATTTTAGCTATGACTAACTTGAGCTAATCATGACTAATGTAAAACCATCCTTTATCTCTATTTAAATAATATCTCTCAAGTTCTTATAATTACCAACTAAATATCTCAATAGTACATACATGCAAAAATGGGTGTTATAGGCCATCTTGGAAGGCAAATGCAAAGTTTGCTAATATTGGTGAGTTTGTGGAAGTAAGAAAGGACAAGATCCTTAAAGAGTAGACAAAGATCTTTCTAGTAAAGCACAATTCAGTAGAAAAGAAGCCTCAAATAAATCTACAAGTGGTGGAGTTGTACTCCTTCAAAGAGGACAAAGCCAAAGAAGATGAAGATGAAGTAGAAGAGTTGACCTTGCAAGAGATAGAGACATATTACAAAGAAGAGCAAGAGTATATGCAAAGTTGGCACCACCAAAGAACAAAGATTAAGCCAAAGAATGCCACCAAGTCAAAGACCAAGAAGATCTTTGGAGCAAAGAACCTATAATTCCAATTCACCTAGGTTTACCCTTGGAGTTGGAAATGAATTGTGTAGAAAGAGAAGAAGGATCCAAGGACAAACAAGTAGAAATTTAGGAAGAAGAAGTCCTCAAAGGACAAAGAAACCATGGGGACCAAAGAACAAGCCCTATATATATATTTGATGGAGCAATCTTTGTAATGAATTCTATTGTTCCATTATTGCAATATTTGTAGCTAATTCTTCCCTAGTATAAAATAGTTGGGTTGAGGTTGTAGATTAAAATTTTATGGTGAAGAAGATGAATACCAAAGAGTATGCTATGAAGGCACCAAGCAAGCATTGGAAAGAAGAGATTGAAAAGTACAAAGACTTATACAAGGAAGAGTGTAAGAGAACAAACACCTTGAAACACCTTGTTGTAGGAGGTGGAAGAGTTGAAGAGAGAGAAGTCTTTGCTGGTGGGTGCAAAGAAAGCACAAGAAGAAGAGGTCCAAAGATTCAGAGAAGAGATGATTGCCTATGGATAGCAAGCAACATAAGGCAAAAGTGGTTTGAAGGTGAATTGCAAGATCAGATTGCAAAGGTTTGTTGACTAAAGAAGGAAGCGGAGATAGTATAGGGTAAGTTACATCACCTTACAATCCATGATGAAGGAGTTTCCTTTCAATACTCAAGTTAGGGACCATGCAAGAAGATCTTTGGAAGAAGGAGGATTGAGCAACATATCTACCTCAAATGCTAGAAGTTTCTATAAAAGTTTTGGACATGTTCAATGACCAAGCTTAAGCAAAAATAAGTACAAGATGTGTAAGAAATTGAAAATCTGCAATCTAGGAATCACACTTAGTCATTGCACAATATGGAAAAAACATACACACAAAATTTCATGTGGTTTGGCCAAGAATTGACAAATTTCTACAATTGCACAAGTTTTGACATAAGGGTACATAGCAAGACCTAGCTCTAGTTGGAAGCTTTGCCCCAAACCCTATCTAAGAAGCCTATGAGAGAGCTAGAACTAGCACGTTCATGCTTAACAAGATGGTCCAGACCTTGGATGAAATTTGAGATCAATTTGTATCCCTTTTAAAAGAAGTAGTAGAGCAGAGGATGACAAAGACCAAGGTACATGAGTTGAAGGTACAAGTCTAGGCCCTAAACAAGAAGATATTTGAAGACCAAAATGCTTAGTTATGAACCTTAGGGAATATATGAATAGAAAAATTAATGAATCTTGTGATACCTTAGTCTTGCAGATAGCCAATTACAAGAAGAAGATTGAGCTTCTCCTTCAAATAGCTAGAGGCAAAGCTAGCTCTTTGTATTTAGGATTCTTCTAAGAAAGAATCTTTGGAGTAGTAAACCCAAAGAAAATAAGAAGTGCAAAGTTTCATTGGAGAAGAATCATTGTACTCCAAAGAAAAGTGAGCAATCATTTAACAATAGTTGTAAGTAAATAGGATAAGAAATTGTGCAATATAAAAAGAATAAGGAGATCTCAAATGTAAATATTGACATTTGCAGTGTTTGTAGAGATCTTTGCAAGTGTGGGCTTATTAGCTGTTAGATTTCTTAGGCCCAATGGCTTTTTTCTATTTAGGCTACCATTTAATGTAAATTTTCAATTCAGTCAAGAAAAGACAAATAAAAGTGAAAGAGCCAAAAGCTCTATGTTGCTTTTACTTAATTCAAAGTGTCAATTTTAGTTCTTTTTATTGTGGATTTTGAGGAACCTTAGTAGTGAGAATACCAAGTGCCTTGTGTGTTTGATTCCTAGTAATTGGGGCCTTGTGTGTGATCCTTGGTGTAGTGTTGATGAAGCAATGCCTTGATTTATAGTGTTGACAATACTTAGTAAACATGAAGACAAAGAATAGGCATTGATGCAAAAATATTTTGGGAAAAGATATGCCTTTTGGGAAGGGAAGAGAACATTCCCTTTGGAGCAGGAATCTTTGTAGTGAAGTAGAATTTTTTTATTTGACTAGATCATCACCTTCAAAATTTTACTTGGAATAGGTTATTCATGAATATGATATTTAATTTTTAATTTTTTATAGTGCACCTTCTTGGTGATATTACCCTCTTCTAGTAGTGGTTTCTGCCCAAGAAGCTAAATAATGGCATTGTTCTTCAAGTCTAGTCATTTCCAAACTGTATCTTTATGTGAACAATCTGGTTCTTATTGATATCTTACATTTTGTGCCAGTATGTCATCACACTTCTCCTTCAAGCTCTATAGTTGTAACTTAATGTTATGCACTTTGGCCTACATAAAGAAAATTCTAATTATTTTTACAATGAGATCTATCAACTAGTCCTTTATTTCTTGGAAATTTTTTTGCTCTTAACTTTTTTTGGGTCCTCCACTTCCTTCTTCTCTTCTACTTCTTCACCTTAATATCACTTCAACATTTCATTCATTTGGGCTTTGATTTCTCTCTCCTTTTGAGTTTGTTCTTTGTCTTATTTTTTGCACTCTTTGAATAGTTCTTATCATTGACTCTCCTTTGGATTGTGATGAAAAATATGGCTTGGGAATCATTGTCTCTCTCCTTCAATCAACAAGTTTAGTTCCATGTTGAATTGAATGGCAAAAATAACAATTTAATGAGGTCCTACATCCTCTTCCAACTCTTTAACCATATGCTAAGTGTATTCATAGAACACTTGACCCAATTTGCTCCTACATCCTAATACATATCCTCAAAGAAGATGGCTAGATTGATCATTAAGTATGTTGTTTGATGTGGCTTGAACAACTTTACAAGATACACAAAAATGCTATTGTGTGTTGGATCTATGTATGCCATGACACTCCAACCATTAAATGCTCTTTGTTAAAGGAGTTCTTAATCTTCTTTGTCTACATTGCCAAACTTTGTGTTGAATAGCATACCAACTAAATCACTTGCATCACCATTCAACAGCATTTGCTAGAGGTCTTTCATCCACATCCATAAATTTTCCCAAAGATCATCACTCTCCTTTTCTTTTCCATGTATCATCTCATACAACAATGTTTGCAACTTAAAGTTCTATTTCCCATGAGAGAAATGACAAATGTAGTTTCTATAATATATATACCTTCTCACTTCCATTTCCCACTTTTTGATAGCAAGATTGCAAAGGGTGAATTTCACTACCTTCCAAATTTTCATTCCTCTCTTGACCATCTTGTTACTCTTTGTTGACAACCTTCCAACTCAAAGAATCAAAACCACTTGTGCTAACTTTGTTATGTGGTTTCTTTGTCTAATTAACTCTCAATAAGATTATTCATTCACAATGTGCAATCACTCAAGAAAAATTGTGCATTTTTAGATCAAGGCCTTTGATCTTTAATTGTCATCACATTGCCTTCCTCATGTGAAGGTTCTTTTTTAGGTACCGATTGCCTTTGGTCATGGTTCTTAAAGCGGGAAGTAGCAACAATTCAATGCTTAAATAGACTTTGGTACAATCTTTGGGTAAATAATCTTTATCCTCATCTTTGCCTCTTTTAATTCTTCTTTTTGGAATATTGACACTTTGCTCTTTGGACTTCACAATTCTTATCCAAAGGTAGAACCACATCATCTTCAAAAAGAGAAATTCTTCCCAAAACATAAAAATCTATTGCCTTAATTATACAAAATAAGGAAAAACAAACAAGAATTCCAAAATACTAAATTCTTGGGACCATATCCTTCCTGTCTTACAATCTTTTATGTAGAGTACCCAAAATAAACTATTAGGAAGTAAAATTAGCTACCTTAAACCTTAAAATATTTTTCCTTTAAGATAAATACATGAAATCAATGATTGAGATGGTTCTATAATCTATGCTAATAGCTAGAGCTTAGATTTGTTAAGTGAATCATAATTCTAATTAGTACTAACTAACTCAAGTTATTTGAGGTCAGATTATGACAATATAGAGAATATTATAATTTGTTAATAGATTTATGAGAATATTTTCCTTTATCACAATAAAATAATAAACTATGCAACCTTAAAAATTATATACATTTGAAACTTTGACATAGTGGATATGAAATGATATGGAGTCAAAAAGATGCTAATTTTACTTAAGTTGGTCTTTTGCATTAGATAAGGATTAAATATTCCTATTTATAATCTCTAAAATTCTCCCAAAATTTTATAGAGCTTAGGAGTTAATCATGAAGGCCAAGAATTTACTTATATATGTTTTAATTTTTACCATATAAGCTTACTTAGGTTTCAAATGTTACTATGTAATTACAAGAATTTATACATGTAGAGAAGGATTTGAACGGATTTGAGGTTAAGTATTCACTCCTAAGCTTTCCTTCCATGAATTCTATAAGTAGATTATAAATTGTGTTGGATTTCTTAGTGAAAGTAGGAGTGTTTGAATATGAATTCAAGGACTTGAAAGTCCTTGATGATCAATCAAAGCTACTAGTGTGGTATCCACATTTTTTGTTTTTTTCAAAATGGAGAAGAAGAAGTGTATAGAGAAGTCGGATTGCACCTGTATGACCAAAGAAGGCAAAGAAAAGAGTCTTTGGGATAAAACTTGAGGTAACATGGCTTCAGGTCATAAAGCAAAGTACTCAGACTTGCCCTATCAGCATGAAACCCAAAGTCGACTTTGGGTCAAGACGTGAAGAAGAAGCCAAAGACGAAGATGGAGAGAGAGAGACTTAATATCAGGCGGTGGGAACGGATCCAAAGAACCTTTAACAAACTTCTTCAGAGTTGGCGTAATCAAGAAAGTATGGGGGAAGAAATTAATGACCTCGGGATCAAGAACTTCTTGATAGTGACAGGCAACAACTTCACGGAATCAGAAATTTGAGAGGAGTAGTGACTGAAGAGTGACTGATTGGCGCAGGACTATAAAATTACAAGGTGCGCAAGAAGAAGGAGCCATGTCCAGTCGCTACCCGGTGCCTATTTAGAGTCGACCCAAAGTAATGCAAATTGCAAATCTGCAGGAAGAGGAGTGGGTTAGGATTTTGGGGACGATCTTCCACAAGAGAAAAGTGAGGAAGCACACGATGGCACCAAAAGTGAGCAAGCAGAGTGCGGTGAGAGGGCTTGTGATTTGTCGATTAGAGGTAATAGCATGGATTGAATTCTTGACGAGACTTTGTATCACGTTCCTGGCCTGGAACTAGAATTTTCAGTATTCCAGGTTTCATGGTAGAAATTGCAGTCAACAATTGCAAGGATGGGCCGAAGCATGAGGAGAAGAGAGGGAATCCCGCTTGATGAATGGAGGCGGATTGGAGAGTAGTGTTGGGAAGGGAAGCCGGAGAGGTAGGAGGTACCACCTTCTATCGGAAGTGTGATGCTTCAGAAGAAAATGCCAAAGTTAAGAAGTTGTTCAACCGACCCCGCACGAAGAATGGGTATAAGGTGGATAGCTATAGAGATCCTTAGCGGAGAGGAATTGTAAGCACGATGATGGCCATGTTCAAGCTAGAGCAGACCACCTATGTTACTATGCAACAGGCGGTGTTCTTTCACCAAATGTTTGCGGTAGAAGTAGTAGATTGTGCAAAGTGCCTGCATCAAAGAGTAGGGCAGATGATTTCAGGGTGGAGAATGGATTTGCCATGCACTATTTTTCCACCACACTATTTTGTGCCATTTGCAGGGCAGTTTTATTTTGGGTTGAGCTTACTGACTTTGGAAGAGCAAAGTCGAATGAGGTCGCACTTTCATCCAGATTTGCGCAAGGAAGCCAATGCAGATGAGCGATATTATATGGAGAGAGTGCGAGAGGAGGATAGGTACTATAAAGAGAGTGGGGGAGAAAAGATCATAGCAATTGACCTTCCAAGGGCAAGGAAGAGGACCAAGCCTGAGAGTCATGTTGCGACTGTACAACCCCAAAAAGTTCCAAGGCTTAACCCAATGGCGGTGATGGTGAAGTCAAAGGAAGTCGTGCAGGAGGAAGAAGAAGAATCAGAAGGAGAAACCGGATTGAAGAGAGGAGTGTCAGGCAAAGAAGAGGAGTTTATGCTACAAAGCAAAGAATCGAGTAGCGGCAGTGAAGGCAAGGCAGAAGTTCAGCAAGTGATACAGCCGATGGAAGATGTTGGAAAGCCGAGTCCCGAGGTTTCCATGCTGGAACGGTGCAATAAGAAGAAAGAAGAAGAAGTTGAAGCACAACCTCAAGCTGCCAAGCGTGATAATGTCCTGAGTGTATCAGCAGTGGGGCCTAGTAACCTTACTCAGAAGGAGGAAGAAAGTTTTGAGGAGAGAACTTTGAAGGTGCGAAGATCTTGACTTCGGAGCAAGGTACCAAGTATAGAAGAGTCGGAACCCGAAGTCCGAGCCAAGGATGCAAGGAGGAAAGGAGTGGACTATTTGTCCAGAGTAGTATGCCCGTTGTTGGCGATGTTGCAGCAAAAGAAGCTGGAGATGATAAGTGCCAAGCTCGACATACCCGATGAATTAGCGGTGGTAAAAGCTTGGAGTGCCAAAACTTTGTTGTTACAAAGTAAGCTGATAAGAGTGGAGATGGAGGTCGAAGAACTTCGGGTTGAGGAGGTTCTTTGGAGTAAGCACTTTGAGGCGACAAGGGAAGAGCTAGTCAAGAATAGTGAGGAAGTGAAGGAGATGACTGCAATGACTGCGGGATTGAAGGGAGAACTCATAGCAGTGCGTGTCGAATTAATACACTCCAAGGCAATTGCTGCAATGATGGAGCAAGAGTTGGAGAGCCTTAAGAAGAGGGCAGCGGAGAAAGATCAGGCCTGGCAATGAGATTTGACGGAGCATAGTAGAGAAGAAGATTGTTTGAGAGGGTTGGTGCGCAAGGCAGAGGAACAACTCGCTGTACATCAAAAGGAGAAGGAAGCATTGAAAGTTGAGTTTGAAGATGAGCTTCAGATGTATCGTAGTGAATTGGAAGAAGAGAGGAAGAAGGAGAAGTGAGTGAAGTACGGTGAAGTAGAAGGTGTTGTTAAAGAAATTAAGGCCATGCTGAGTACAAAAGTGGAGTGTAAACTCAAAGAAGCAAGGCTGCATGAGTTAAAGTTGCTAGTGCAGGAAACGCGTAAGAGGAAGGCAAAGGATACCGAGTTGAATAATCTGTTAATCCGGCTGCGAGATCATGTAGATAGGAAGATGTTAGAGGTGGTGGACAATGTGTGTCTCAGACTAGACCTGATTTAAGACAGAGTTAGCTAAACTTTGTAGTGAGGTAGAAGAAGTACAAAGACCCAAAGTTGAAGAAGTAGGAGCGCAGGTGTCTTTGGATTTGACATTTGACACTTTAGAGAAGAGTGGGTTGGAAGATAAAGTAGTAGAAAGGTTACCCAAGACCTCAATTGTAGATCAGAGTGGAGAATTAGTAGAATTGGTAGAGAATGTAGGAGTTATGAGACCCCAAGATAGGATAGTCGTAAGTGAGGTTACTTCGGGTTTGGGTTTGAAAGCCGATGATGAAGTAGACATTGGATCAGATTAGAAACAGAATTGAGATTTGAAGAGGCAAATATGAAGAGATGCATTGTCATTTTGGATCTGCAGGTTAGAAGAGTTGTTGTAGAATGGTATTTTTGTTAGAATTGCCGTTTGCTTCAATATTTAAGGGAAGCACTCGTAGTCTTATGTTGTTCAGTGCTCATAATTTTTGACAATAGATAAAGCAAAGTGTTTTGAAGCAGTGCTTGTCGCTTGAGCTTGATTCTGAGTATCAACTTTGCAATTGTGTTTGTGAGTGTGTGGAGAAATTTGAAGTGCAAGTCAAAGTGTTTGGTGGATATTGGATTCCGCAACCTTGATCTTCATTTTGTGTGTTTGATCCTAAGTGAAGTGCAATCAAAGCAATGCCTTGATAGATCTGAGAGGAATTGTAGTGTTGATCTGCATTTGTGAGTGCAATGTGAAGTTGATGTGAAGCAATTTTGATCGAGGAAGTTGTGCCTTCAGTAGATGGGTGGAACACAATTTTGAGGCAAAGTTGTTTTGCAATGAAGTGCTGTTTTTGGGAGAGCCTGAATCATCACAATCAAGATTGTTTGGAAAGATTTGATGGAGTTGTGATTAAGAAGTGCAAATTTGTGACAAGACTGAGAAGCAGTGCTTGTTAATCTATTCTGGGTGTGGTTTCTACCTGAGAGATTAAAGACACAACCAAGAAGAACTGAATTGTTACTTTGCTTTGTATTTGGACATTTTTGACTCGTATCTCTACGGGAACAAACTTTACTTACCTGATTACCGCAAAAGTGATATTTGCTGGGTTGTCACAACTAGCCTTGAATTGTGAGCCAACTTATCTCTCACTCATGATGAAACTCTAATAACTATTAAGGAAACACACCAAGAAGGTCCAAGAAGGCAAGGAACAAAACTCCTCCAAGGAGTTCACACTCCTCCAAGACGCCTTCAAGACTCACTTATTAAAGAACTCAATGAAAGAGAAAGTTGTAAATGAAAGAATGATTAGTACCTCCTCATCCCTTGTTTTTTATACTTGCAATATATTTACATATAAAATTTAATTACTATTAGAGTAGTTAATTTATTACTCATATAGTCATCTAAAGTATAAAGGAATAGATAAATTTAAAGGAATTCCTTACCTACATGGTCTTATCTTGACCAAATAACTAAGTCAAAGATTCTTTCACATGGTCTATCTTTAGACTGAAACAATTTACACCAAAAAGGCTTGTAGAACCAAGAGTTCTCAACTCTTTCTTCAAAGCTAAACATATGGGAATAAAAATTAATACAAAATTAATATATACTAAAATATAAAATAATATTACTCACTCTTTCAACTTCCTTTAAAATAAGGTCACCTTTATTTTAACTATGATTACTTTAGCTGTTCATGGCTAAAGTAGAATTTTTAGTTAAACTCCATATACACCATATCTTTCAACTAGTTGAATTCCTAAACTAAATATCTCAGTAGAGTATACATGCAGAAATGGGTGTTACATTTATCCTTAGACTAAGATTTATCTTCTTTGATGTAATTCAATTTATCATAATAAACCCTATCAAAGAATCTTCCTCCAAACTCCTTGAAATCATAGGTGTAATTGCACCACATCTTCTATATTATGAAAGGTCCATAATACTTAAGCAAAACCTTCTTTTGCACTATCTTGAATAGAATGGAATTAAACAAGATTACTCTCATGAAGTGTTATACCTTATTCTCCCCTTGCCTTTTATCATACCTCTCCTTTTTTTCTGTTGTGCTTGCTTTGCTTAAATCATAAGAATTGCTCTTGCCTCTTTTAATTTGATAAGTTAATTGTGATAACCCAAGGTTGTCCAATATACATTAAAACAACAAGAAATAGATCTTTTCTTTAAAGATATGTTTTTGAAATAGTAGAGAAGTGTCATTATTGTAGTTCCTTATTGTTCCTAGTTTATCCCTCTTGGGCAAGAACCACTCCCAAAAGAGGGTAATATTACCAACTATGGCAAATTATAGCAATATCACCAAAATCACTTTCATTAAGGATATATTTCAACTATTTTCTGAAGGTGATGATGGAGTCACTTTGTAGAGGCTATTTCTACTTCAAAGAATGCAACTAAGAAATAACTCTTTCCATAAGAAACAACCTCAATGGTTCTTTGCATTGGCAAGAAAAATTCAAATGCAAACCTTTGCATTTGAGACCCTAGAACAAAGCAATGCCTTGAAAGGCCTTAAGTGAGTTGTAGTGTTTACATTTGACTTTTGCTACTTTGATTAGAAATATTAAGGATCTCAGACCCTTACATCAAGCACTAGTGATCACACACACTCAACCACTTGTGTTCCTATTACAAAGTTCCTTACCACTACTTACCAAAGACATACAACCAATACTTGGAATGTATCAAAAGTGACAAAAACCTTGAGGTTCTTTCACTTTATTCAACTTACATGGATTGAATATTAACAATGACAAGAAGTCTTAAATAGCTCTTCCTACTACTAGCAAAAGAAATGTGGTAGCTATGGAAGTGCAAATATGTGTTATAATTGCATTTCCCTATATCTAGACTATACATTCTGAATTCTATTATCCTATTTTATCCTACTCTATTGATCTATACATTGATGAATTACCAACACATGTCTTGGAAATTTTCTTAATTCTTTCTAAAGAAACTCTACTTTGTGATCTTTAGACTCATACTCCAAAGATCATAAAACTACAAAGGTGCTTATAACTATAAAGAATCTTGATTTAGTGAAGGTTTCTTTATGCAAGTCTATTATGAAGAACTACCTTCAGCTCTAGCTTTCCTAAGGAGACTTTAATTTAACTTGTAATCCAAGATTTCTACCACTATTGCATCAAGAATTTATTGGAATTTCCTATCTATATGCTCTCTTAGTTTCAAGGACAACCTCTTTAGGGTAACTTGCTCATAACACAAATGAAGGAAATCAGTAAGTAACTAGTCATTTCCACAAGGATTCTATCCAAAAATGGTTGCATACAAAGGATATTCCCACAAATGTAGTTCTTTGTAACATCTTTAATCTCTTGTGCAAAACTACTCCCAAACAAGAACACCAAGAAGGCTCATTGCAGAAATATAAACTAGAAAATCATACTCACAAAATATAAATTACAACTAAGGATTAGAAGTGATGATTCACTTTGACACAAAGGCTTTACTTCAATACAAAGGCATGTCACACCAAGAATCATGTTCTGCTCTTCAACAAGTGCACACATTCTCTCAAAGTACTTTGCCTTAACTTGATTGATTACTATCAACATTATAGATTACTCAAACACATCAAGACATTGCCAAAGGAGAGTTGAACAAAGGATCAAACACATTGAGTTCTTAATATTAAAGATCCAACACACAATATTCAACATCAGCATTATAAAGATTCAATGCAAAGACTCAAGATTGCTCATAGGAATGAAGAAAAGCAAAAAAGAGCTATCCGTTCTAAACTTTTTTACCTCATGATTAACTGAACAAAGAAGCACTTCAAGTATCAAGCTTAACAATCCAAATCATTCAGGAGTTACGAGAGATAAAAACTTGTCTAACTTCTATAATGTTTGCTTAAAAACTACATAGACAACTACCTTCTCAACTTCTTTTGGGAAATGTAACTACTCTAATCCTTGCACTTTGATCATATATCTTCATTGCTTTTATCACCTCCCTTTACCTTCCTATGATGCTAATTTAGAATTCCTTACACACTACTCATAAGTTACTTTTTGCATACCCCAAAGAGTCCCAACTACAAAGATCCTTTGGCTTATTGATATTTCCTCCAAGAATCTATCTCAAAGAATGCTCCAAAATCTAGAAACATTGAAAAGATTTAGATGCTCATAACTCTCACTAAAAACCTTTACTCAATGCCTTCTTAGACTCAATCAAAAGCTCTTTGAAATACAATTCCAACAAGTTAAAGAACAATTAAATTTAGACTTATGATAGCAAAGATATGGACCACTAAATTTTCTACATCTTCAACTTTAAAACCAAAAATTTTCTAATGGATATAATTTTGGCTACAAACTCTAGATCTTGGTGTCAATTGAAAGCCCATAGTAAGTCACTTACAATGAAATGAAGATCACTCCATTTGAACACACAACCAAGAAGATACATGCCTCAATGTGCATACTACAAAATTCCATCATAATATAGATGTTTGAGCCTTTGAGACTTTGGATCTCTATGTCTATAGATCTTTTGGATCTTTGGAAATCATAGTGAAGTGTATTGTAGCATAATTCTTTTGGCTTAACTCCCAAGTTTTCCGGATACAAAGATAAGTGTTGGCTAACCATGCTTTTTTGCCATGAGAAGGAATAAAAAATCTCTCTACTTAAAGTAGAAAGTAGAGGAAAAAAAAACAAAATTTGATGATTTCAAATACCATGCCCTCTTACTTTGAGTCTTTCTAGACCTGAACACTAAGCGTTTTAGCTTGTAACTTTAGCTCAAGGATCTTGTTATTTGTTATCCTACCTATTTTTTCTTATTCCTTGAGTTGTATCATTCAATTCTTAAGTTCTTCTTTGACTACCTTTTGCTTCTTTACCTTGGAAATGGTTGCTAGAGTTATGACCCTGGTAGTTACCTCTTGAATAATCTCATGCTTGTCTATTTCTCTCTTCTCTTTCTCACTTGTAATTTCTTTGTGCAAGGCCTCAATCTGAATTAATACCTTCTCCCTATACTCTGCGATTTGCAACTCTAGAGTGACTATCTTGGCCTTCTCACTCTCCAATTACCTTGGATGTATGCTGTCTTCTACAACTCTTTTGTACTCTTGTTGCCTATGCTTCCTTTGATCCAAATAGCTCACAAATCTCCATGCAATCTTTTGACATCTTCTTTGTAGTTCTTTTGCTCTACAACTAGTGAGATATTTTATCTTGAACTCATGATTCTCCTACACAAGAGTGTATATCTTCCTAAATTATTTTTTAAACAAGTTTCTTACCTTCTCTAGATTCTCCTTTCTGTGGGCCTCTTTGTCTTAACAACACATTTGTTTGTATGGAGGCTCTTTATTAGTAAAGTGAAATCAATTGCATCAAGCCATACTTTTATTTAATGTGGAAGGATCATTTGCATGAACCTTAATGTAGGTCCAACCAAGTTAACAATGAAGTCCACTCTATCTACTATAGGTGGTTCCAAAACCTCTTTCTTGGTGGAGTATAACTAAAACCTCCTTGGTCTCACTCTCAATGTCTACTACATCTTTTCTCCAAACTTCATTACTTGGCCCTACTTGGGGCAAATCTTGGAGCCAAAGAATTTCTTATCTTGAACTTCCTTAGCCTCTACTTCTTCTTCTTCTTCTTTGGATTGAACTTCTTAATGTGGAGCTAACTCCACATGTGCATATTCTTCACCTTCTTCCTTCAAATTCAACTTTGTTCTCTAAAAAGTGAGCTTATCTTCATTTGAAGTAAGATCTACCACTTGAGGATTCCTCTTTGTTCTCTTTGGCACCTTCTTTGGAGTTTTTCTCAATGCATGTCACTTCTTCTTCTTGGAGGTGATTTCCACTATAAATTCCTTCACCCTCATAAATTTTCCAAAATTAATAAATTTGGCATCTTCATCTTGGTGGTTCTTGATTGTGGAGAGTCCTTTGGGTTGATGTGCAAATTACTCCTCTAAAATGAAATGGTTGTTTTCATCTTCACTTAGAAAATTCAGCCTCATATAGAAGTGAATTGAAAATGAGGCAAGATAGGTAGCTCCTATATCTTCCTCGAATTCCTCTAATCATGGATCAAGCTTGCTAGTAGAACATGTAGGCCCATACATTCTCCTTGATATAACTGTTCAATGTAGATCACTTAGTTGATGTTTATAATAGATATTGCACTTGGGGCAAAATAGTTGCATGATGGACTAAACTTTGTACTTTGCAAGTTGCAACTCTCCAACCATACTTGTAGATATTTTTTCTATGAAAGAGTCAATGATCTTTGTATTGAATTTTGATCCTATAGTTTGGTGTCTAAGGTCATTAATATTGAGAGATATGTGTCTCCTCCTAACACTATCCTCTAATGTTCTTCTCCTCAATTACAAAGATTACCTCAAAGATCACTAATTTCTCTCTTTGTTCTCCTTCTAATCTCTTGAATGATAGCAAGTGAATCCAACTCCCAATTCCTATAGCAAGAACATCAAGTGTTTGCTCTAGAGTAAATCACTCCTAGCTCTCATGGTCCATTTGTCCATTCTTGGGGATCAAAGAATCATCTCAAGGATATTCCTCATGGCTTTCTTTGCTCTAATCATCTTTCTACAAAAGGTGCCACAACTAAAAATAATTACAAAGGGTTAAGACTGCTCAAGGATTCTTTGGAAAAGTTCCTATAAATTTTTGAAGAAGGTAAAATTACTTGGCTAGGACTTTTTTTTTATAGTCAAGGGTTCTTTTGTAATGTTCAATAGGTGATTTAGCATTGTCCACACATCATAAATCTTCAATGGGCACCAAGGATCCTTTGTGGTGGTTCTTTATCCATATGGTGGTGGTGGTATTCAAATCAGCATACCAACTTTGGTTCCAAAGCTCTTTGGCTCAAAAGATTCTTCATACTTGTGCATTTTGTACCCTACTCCTCTTTGGACTCAAGACTCATGTACACATATTAAATCCAAAGAATACCCATACAATGGATTTCTTCCACTGAAAATGAAAAAATTACTCTATCTTCATTAAAAAGAAGTAAAATGAAACAAAATTGCAACTCTGCAAAACGGTGTGCACCACACTGATCCATCCTTGATTTCTCTTCATCAAATCCTTATACATTCTTTAATTTCTTGTAAGTGCTTTGGAAGGTAAGAAGATCAAAATTAATAGTTAAAGTACATTTAATACCATATGCTAAATGATATGTAGAATATCCTATCATTTCTTTATGGTTGAAATTTACTCCCACAATACCATATGAAATCTCTTGTTCCTCTATTTTTGTCAGCTTTGGCCAACATCATGCACTAGGTTTGATTGGTTGTCTTTTCCAAGCCATTCTAGTTTGGCTTATATGTATAGTCACTTTATGTATAGTAGAGAAATATTATAGCATGGTTGTAGTGATGCTCCTTGTAAATGTTGATCCTCAATCAAAACCAACTCCAAAATACAATCAAACCTAGTGATGATGCTTTTATAAAGAAATTTATTAACTTCATTTTCATTCTATCTCTCAATGGTATAATCTCAACACATTTGGTAAAGTAGTCAATAACTACTACAATACACAATCTTTTTCAAAGATTCTACTAAAGGAGCTATAAAGTCAATTCTCCATTTCTCAAAAAATCATATGCAATGAAATTGATCTAAGAGTAGAGTGGTTGTAGACTTTTTTTTTACCAAAAACTTTACATACATTATAGGTTTTTCAATAATCAAGAAAATCCTTGAAATTCCACACAAAGAGCACCATACACCTTGAACCTTGAAAGTAATCATCTTTCCTACAAAATGATCCCTATACTCCAAACCATTATTGAACTTCTTGATGAGTAGGATAGAATCTTTCTTATTAATTTCCTCTTTGAAGTAGACTTTTTCCAATTGCTCTTTGAAGTAGACTTGGTCAAAAAAATTCCTCCACCATTATGTAACCTCTAGATCTTGTTGCAAGGGCCTTCTTCTCCCTATCATGCCTCCAATCTTGATAGTTACCTCTTGTTACAAAGTCCAAAATCTCCTTAAACTTTTATTAGATCTCTCGAGTGATTGAAATTGTCATAAGCTCCTCATCTAAGAAAGAATTATCCATCAGCTCAACTCCATCATGATCATAGTCCTCATATAACAAATTAACATTGGCATGTATTTTCCTAGCTTATTTTCAATGATGTAATCATACTTAGATAAGTGTATCATCCACCTTGCTAGCCTTGCCACCACATTTTTCTTGTTGATATTGTATTGTTAGGCCTTGTGATTTATGATAATTGTGACCTTCCTTTTGATCAATTGATGCCAAAACTTCTTGAGACCAAAATTAAGTACTAATAATTTCTTTATTATGATTGAATAGTTTTGTATGCTAACAATTTTTTTACTACCATAAGCTATCAATTGATTATGTCTTTCTTGGTCTTATTGATTAAGAATGCATCCTATAGCTTCATTAGAAGATTTAGTGTAAATAGTAAAAGGCTTACTTTAATCAAGTTTAGCAAGAAAAATAAGTATAACAAGGGATTGCTTGAAATCCTCCAACTATTTTAGAGTCTTCTTGTCCTCCAAAATGACCATGTAGTATACAATCTTCTTCATGTGATGTCAATGCATACGTTTTATTAGAAAATGAAAAGATTAACTTCTTATAATACCCAACTATCCCCAAGAATTGGTGTAACTTTTTCAAGCTTGAAGGGAATAAATTTCTTGAGATTTTGCTCACCTTTTTAGGATCCACTATTGTTTTATCTTTGGAAATGATACCAAGATTATACCTTCTTTAAAACCAAAGATGCACATCTCTAGGTTTAGTGATGCATTTGCCTCATCCAAGTATTGCAAGACCTTGATCAAGTGCTCAAAATGCTTCTCCTTACCTCCTATAGATACAAAAATCATTTGAGAAATCTCTTACAAACTTTACAACAAAAGATTCAAACACCTTATTGATAAAACTTTGAAATATAGTTTAAACATTACAATCCCAAAAGCATTACTTAAAACCATGAGTACCCAAGGTATTATGAATATTGTGAACTCTTGATGCTTTAGTGTTATCTTGATCTGATTATAGTCACAATAACCATCTCCAAGATTATACCTCTCATGACACACAACCACTCCAAGATTTCATCAATGAATGGTAAAGTTTTGTAATCTTGATAATAACTTTAATTTTCTTGTAGTCTATACATACCTAAAGTTAGACATTCTTCTTCTTCCAATCACAATTGCAAACATCTATTTTAAATTCTTCACCTCAAACATAAACCTGACCTTCTTGAGCTTATTATTCTCTTCCTTCATAATCATAGCTAGTGGTAGGCTAATGCAATTTCACTTGTGGCAAACAAGCATTGCCTGCAATTCCACTTCTATAAGATGCTCTTCCAAGGTGATTTCCTTGAGAATCTTATAATTGAAAGCAAACACATGGATGTAATTATACGAAATCTTCTCAAATCTTACCTTGAGGGTGGATAGTCTCCTTTCTATTTCTCAAGTTGCAATGTTGATCTATCAAGGTCCTTCAAAACTTTCAGCTTAGACATAAAATCCATAGCACACAAGAGATATGCATATAAGTTACTTAAATGTATCCTCATTCTAGGAGCTCAATTCCTCCATGCTTGTGTCCACACTTGAAGCTACTTTGTCTAAATCTGATTTTTAATAACCAAAACATGGTCTATTTGAATGTGAGATGTGTTTGTATTAGTGTGTTTAATCTTTGTTAGAAGACTATCACTAGATAATTTGATGTCCTAATTCTTAAGTACTCATTGTACCATTGATCAATTGTACAAGGTACTCTCAACTATGGCCATCCAAGTAGTAAATCTTAGCTTGAAATCATGAGATTCTGAGGAGAAAGTCATGAGATTCTAAACTCCACAATTGATACTACCTTGTCCATCACATCCACCAATAAAACTTATTGCTTGTTTTCTAAACTCACCATAAATTTTGAAGGTTTAAAGAATATCATGCATAACTTCATCATCAACCTCTTTGACATATTATTCATTGCAGATATTCTATTAACAAGTGCATCTTTGATGTTATAATCATTCATACTTCACATCAGTCTTAGACTCATATTCACAAGCCTCTTATAGTGTTGGTTTCATCTGCCACCTCCAATGATATCAAAGCTTTCTCCTTTTCTTTTGTCTTTCTCTTCCTCCTTGAAGAATGCAAACCAAATGACATTTCCTTCCTCAAGGTTGGATTCAAAGCAGTCAATTGACCCATTGTGATATTAGCCTTGTGACTACTTACATGCTTCCAACATATTGTTCTTGTACGGTTGCTTTCAGATTAAGGAATCATCCACTCCCACCTCTTTTGTAAGGTATTTTTTGTTGATGGTGTTGAATTAGTAGTGCAAATAATTTTATTAGGGAACCTAAACCTTACTAGGAATGAATCCTTGTGAAGAATTTGCATCTTTTGTAGAATAAGCTTCTTACTTGTCCTAAAAGCTCCAAATTAAAACCTTTGAAAATGAAGCACTCCCCCTTATATCACTCTCAACCACATTTATGGATCCTATTTTGCACAAAAGTACATGAGCTTTACCATCTCTCTCCTTCCCTTGTTTTTGGATGTGACTTCTACTTCTATAACCAAAAAAATACCTATCATTGAAATAGCTTGTAGTTTGGCCTCCTTTATATGGATAATTACCATAATACTCCTAGGTCCTCTTCTAACATTTTGGTCTTCTTCTCTAATAGTTGCACTATATTGTTAAATGATGATTTGAAAAGGGTTTTTAATAAGATGTAAGAATCAGAGCATTTACTACTTGTAATGATATTGAGTTAACAAATGAGTTGGTAGAATCTAAGGAATTAGTAGAGTCAAATACATGTAGCAAAAAGAAGGTAGAATTAGCATAACCTACAAATGCTAAGAATGCTAGAAGCATCTACAAAGCTTCATGGTAGAATGCACTAAAAGCATCTAGGAAGCTATGGGGTGAGAAGCTTCCAAGTACCTTCCAAGTACATTCCAAGGATCAGGTAACTTGCACATCAAGTTAACAACTAGCTTAGCTTGTATGCCAAGTAGGCAACTTTTAGATGGAAGCTTTGTGGGTAGCTTAGCTTACACAAAAAAGTGATGGATTCAAAAAGGAAGCTTCTTTGGAAGCTTCTCAAGAGCCTTGTGTCACTTCATTATAAATAGCAAAGCCCAAGCTCATGCTAGGCATTAGAAGTTCTATGCAATTGAGTGTTACAATGTGACATGACCTTCCATTCTTCCATTCTCCTATTTCTCCATTCTTCCATTCTCCTATTTCTCTCCTGTCTTTTACATTACTTGTGGTCCAACACTTACCACCAAAGGATCAATAGCCTAACTATAAATGTAAACTTGTGGAGAATGTATAGCCTCGTTCACCACTAAATCACTTTCACCTCCTTCCAAACTCTCCTCCACACAAATTGCCTTAGCTCATAGCTCATATTACCTCAAAAAACTTTCTCATAACTCACCTTACTTTGAATATGTGATTTTACCTCTCATATACAGTTCTTGGTGAGCATAGCTATTATTCTAATCATAATAGTCTACATATAATCAACATGATGCAAAAGCAAGACTCTAACTTCCTTCCTCTTGCTATATATGCTCTCATTTTCTCTCCATCTCCTTGCATAAGGATGGTAACTTCACTCATCTACTTCTCAAAACTTTTATACTTCTCATAACATCAACTTCTCAAGAAGAAAGTTCTCAATAAGTGTGGTAGTCAACTTTCAAGACTCTTCTTGGTCATCTTTCATTTCTTTCTTTGTGTATTTTGACTCATACCACATAAGAGATGCTTCCTCAAAGAAAATAGATAATAATGAAACCCACTTATTTTCCTTTCTCTCATTGTTGTATATGCAAGCTCTTTTGAAGTCTCTAACAAAGACTTCCACATCTTCTCTTCCTTACCAAAGAAGACTAGTAGTTTCCTCAACTTAGCCTCTTATTACCTCTTTAATCTCTATATTTTTTCTATTGCCAAGCACTCTTTAACTAATAGAGTATAATAAACATGATTAAATATATTACAAAATAATTAATTATAGGTAATGCAAAGGGTCAGATTGCTATAAGATTTTCACCAAACAATCAAATCCTAGAGTACATATTGATTGAATTTTTATACATAATTTATCCATCAATTGAAAGGTTATCTCAATTGGTTATCTTGAGAATTATCAAATGAGGTAGTTTTTCCATGGTGGTACTAAGATCTGTCAATAGAGTTTCCAAAAGTGCTACTATTCTATTATACATAACTTGGAAGTCATTCCACTTCATAAACCTCACACAACTCTTTGGTCTTAAATCTCCTTCCTCCTAACCTTGGTGAAAAAGATACAACATGTAGTCCCTAAGTCAAGTAAGCACTTCCTTTCTCTCAATCTCCTACCCTCAAAGCTTAATAGACATGATTTGACCTTGTGAATCTTTTATTTGGATAAAAAGCACTTAGAATCAATTTTTCACCTCAAAAGATTTTTGAGTCCTCTCAATTCTTTGACCAAATTCTACTATAAACTCCTTTTTCTCCAAATCAACCACTACTATCACCTCAACACCTTTGGAAACCTAAGGAATTGAGGAAATTTCAAAGTTTTACTTTTTCTTCTTTTTAACCTTGCTTATGCAAGTTTAGTAGGATAGTCAAAACATATGAAGCTGAAAACCCAAATAGTCTTTAGGATGGAAGAGGAAAAACTTTTCCTTAGGAGAAGTAACCTTGAACACATATAGAGTAGAAAGGCTTAAAGCCAAAGACACAATTGGTCCAAAGCCAAGTACACACCCAAAGAAGGACAACATGTACAAATAATGTCAAACTTGTGGTGAGTGACCTATGCAAACTTGTTATTTATACTTGGAGATCTTCAATAAATGCCAACAAGAATTGTCTTTTTGGCTCTCTCATGATAAGCAATAGATAAAGAGAACAAAAACTAAAAGAGTAATGTTGAGATAAATTTGAACTAAAACAATTGCAAGTTTGTGAACCCTAAATGATGAGAAGAAACAAGTATGGATTGGGTAACATGATTTTGAAGGCTAAATTTATTAAGAAGTTTGAGATGGCAGCACAGTGAGAGTTCTTGAAGGAGGATCACTTGAATTATCTTTTATGGGATAGGTGTTACATTTCTATCAACATTGAACAAGAGTTGAATTTGAGGATTGAGAAAGGAGGAAGCACTTTGAGGGCTCATCTCCATAATTGGACCAAAGACCACTAGCATCAAGTGCTTGTAAAAGATGCTAGAATTTTGAAAGTGCACATCTTGGATGCAACATATAAGGAGATTGGGGACCTGATTGGGAAGTTCAAAGTGTCATTTACAACTCAAGCAAGAATAAATAGTTTCCAAGTAGATGCCTACTAAGACCCAAAGAAGCAAGCAATGGTGAGATTGGTAATGCAACTGTTTCAACCATCAGAGACTATCTTCTTGACTGTCAATCAAGCAATTTTCTTTAAGATGTTATTTGCAAAAGAGAATATGAATTGTGCAAGGGGGTTCCAACATTACATACAACATATGATTAAGACATTCTTAGAGCCACATCCCATGTATTTGATTCCCTTTGTGGTGCACTTTTATGCTAATATGAAATTACTCTTGGAGGATGAAAGGATATTCTTTGAAAACCATTTTACTTCTCCAAATAGTCATGGTAGTATACTTGGTGGATAGGAAAAGCATGATGAGGTTTGATATGAAGATGAATGCTTTGCTCAAGGATTGATGATGGTGCAACCAAAGGAGATTGAACATTCACCACTCTGGCCAAGAGAGTGTCAAAATAGAAGCCCACTACTGCCTTAGTCACTAGTTCACCACCTTCAACAAATCAAGAGAAGAAGAAGAAGAAGAAGAAGAAGAAGAGAGTTGAGTATCCCCCTCAAATTGACAAAGAAGAATCAGATAAATAGCATATAGAGTTTAAGAAATTGCAAGAGTTAATTCCATTATAAGGAGAAGATAAATAAAAAAAAGACAAAGTAGTAAAAAAAGGAAGCCTAGTCTCTCCTAAAGATCCTACTATCCTTTGTGAAGATAGAGAAAGAAGTCTTCCAGTTTCCACCATATAAGTAGAAAGCAATAACTTTAGTTTGACATCAATCAAGACAATAAGAGATGTCATCCTTGATGTACTCAAATTCTTGGATACTATAATGCCTTGTTATGCAAAGACATAGCCCAAGTTCAGAATATTGTGCAGTTGTTAAAAAAAATTGCATATGACATTAGTCTAGCAAAGAACCAACTCTGACATAGGCCATAGGGATTTTTGAGCACAAGCAAAGTTAGAAGTCTTGCAAAAAGAGAACAAAGAGAAGTCAAAAAGTATTCTTGAACTATAGAGTTCCTAGTGAGAAATAGTTCCTTGATCAAGAGCTAATCAAGGCAAAGGAAGACTACCCATTATTCAAGCAAGATGTTAATGCTATCACAAAAGACAACCAATAGAAGAATTAAGAGAATGCTTGTATTATTGGAACTCTGAACAACATAGTAGCTGCCATAATAGCCCAACATTGAGAACTATAGAATTGGCTTAATATCGATCAAGATTTGCAAAAGTATTTTATATTGCATGAAGAAGAGTTTAGAGTAGAGTAGTTATCCATGCAAACTAGATAATCATCATGGTCAAGATATTAGACCATTAGACATCAAGAATAAGAACAAGAGTTTCTGACTATTGTGATTAGAAGTGAGCAAGTAGAGTCAAGGCAATTGAGTTGTCAATGATGGCAATGTGTCAAACTAGATGAGTACTCAATGATTTCATTGACTTGATACTCAAGAATTGCACAATCACATAGCTAAATGATATTTGACATAAGCTTATGATAGAGAGACCAAGGCAACACACTAAAATTTGGTTATCATAAGAACAATAGTAATCAATTATAGAGATTAGGGAAAGTATTAAGTTAGAGTTACAAGAAGTAGCATAAATATTAGAATGTGTTGTGAATAAGGAAGAGTAAGAGCATTGATTATTGCAATCTTCATCCTAATTTCCCATTATTAGTTAGACATCAATTATGATAGTAAACCTTGAACGTTATGTAGTTTTGGTAGCCTTTGTAACTCCCATGTTATTCAACTATTTGGGCTTAAGACTTGACATGTTTTGTCTATAGATACATACTAGTTGAATAAGTGAAAGAGAAAGAGCTCTTTGGTGCTTCCTTAATCTTTGATGTTGTTTCTTTTCATTTGCTTTGTATGGGACTTGGTGAATCTTTATTCATAGTTATAGTATACCTTATGGGTTGATCCTTGGTGTTTCCTTCAAACTATCACAAAGTGGTGCTATGATGGAGTTCCAAACTTTGTGGTTTTTTTAGTAGCCAAAGTCCTAACATACAAAGACTTGGCAAAATCCACTTCTTACAAAGATTACTTTGGGTAACAAATGCCTTTAGAGAAAGGTAAAAAACTTTCTATAAAAAGAGTGACTTACTACCTATGACCCAAATTAAAATCTTGGAAATGAATCTGCACTATCAAGATTTCATGCTTATTGCGTGGAAACCTTGATAACAAGAATATTAATTTTTTTAATGCCTTAATTGTGTTGTTATCCTATTTTGGGACTTGTCTCTAACTAAGGTTAAGGATGTAATACTAATGGACCATTCTATGACATTTCCTTTTGCATCCAACCACTTTGGAATAGAATCTTTGTGGTAATAACTTGTTTCTTACTAAATTATTATAATTTTCTAGTTGCTAGGTTATCATAAAACCTTAAATAACTTCAATTTCCACTTTTGATTTTCTTCTATGCTCCAAAGATGAGTCAATACACTCACACATGCTTTTGATTGTTCTCAAATTCCTCATGCATGAGAACTCAACACTTCAACAATAGACCACTCCTCACAATGTCAATCACTTCTCTTCACTTCCACTCCTTTTGAATTTTTTGCACATAAACTTCAATTCATCCTCTCCTTGGAAAAAGTAAGCCCTTTTCATTGAGCCATTTGCCTTGAGTACCTCTTTGTTTGCACATCTCTTCGCAACTTTGGTCTAAAAACGACACCACTCACTTCAAACTCCAATTCTTTCCCTACAAGAATGATCTCTGCATAGTTCTTGGACTAAAACATAGTTTTTCCATTCTTTAAATTTTTTTGTGCAATCTGATACAAATTGAAGAAAGAGTTAAATTTGTACAAAATTCCAATGAGTATACAGTTTATGCGGACCATTTACCCTACCAACATCTAAAAATTCTAGCTCAATGCATGTAATAACTTTTAGTAGAATCTCAAGTGTACCAAATGGAGGATAAATTGATCTATTATCTACAAAAATTTCACATCCATATTTTCAAACTTGAAATTTTCTCAAAATCAAAGTAATCTCTAAAACCCATGGTCCACCTCACACTATCTCTCCAAGTCATCTCATATAAAATATATACAATATCACCTCAAAAATTTCTTAGGGAGCTAAAACTGTAAAAATTTGTTTTCACCTATCTCCTTTCTTAACGTTCTCTCCAAATGAACTCTCATGGCCTTCTTTGGTCTAATAAAATTAGATGTAGAATGTTCTCATACCTTCTAGAAAGGTGTAAGATCATTAGCTAGACAAATTATCAAGAGGTAGAAATTGGCTTGGCTATCTCTTTAGGGATATTATACACAATGGTCTAAGTAAATCAATAAGTGTGACCAAAAGAGGACTTCAACCAGTATGAAAGAGGCCAAAAATAGATCAAAAAATTTAGAGCCAATTTTGGAGGCTTAAAAAAATGAATTAGGCCTTGAAAAATGGAATTTTTTTTCTTCCCATTGCAAGGAGTCTTGCCTTCTACCCTTCTCACTTTGAACTATTCAGATCTTTCCAACGGTATCACTTTCATACTATTATGAGCTTTCTACAAGAAGATTCCCAAAATATTCCTTATGGTCAAACCTATTTGACCAATCTGATGGGAGCCAAGCTGATATGTCACCAACTCATAGATTCAATCTAAGGTTTCAGCTTGCAGCATATCACCTATCCATGTATCTAATCTAATCTAAGGATGTAGCTTCCTTGGAAGGAATCTTCTCCACTATATGATAAAGTCAAAGTGATCCTTTGAGGTATGGGAGTATTGAGGAATTAAACCTTATGTTTCCCTTGTGTTTCTCTTGAGGTTTCTCTTATCCTTGGAAGATTACAATGGTATCAAAGTATATGCTTTAATTTATTGGAGTATTGAGGAATTAAATCTTGTGTTTCCCTTTTGTTTCTATTGGGCCTTCTTGTGCTTGGAACATCATACAAAGGTATCAGAGTATGTGCTTTAAGTCAAGCCAATGGATCACTCCTCTTGGAAGAACACACACTATTGAGATTGAGTAATTTCAAGGAGAGAAAAAGGAGTGCAATTGATAGATATGGTGTTTGGGAAGGATGATGTGATGGATTATCCTAGAGGATAATTTCTTGCACTTCACTTTCCTTTCTTGAATCCATTCCATATCAAGATTATGTATATCTAGTGCAAGCAAGTGAGAGTGTTTCTCATTTACCATTTTGGAGCAAAATTTATGGACATAGTAATGAAATTTCCAAACCCTATGATTCTACCTATTGTGATATATGGTGGAGAGTGGGATTTGACAATTTACATTTTTTTATGATGCAATGGATCCAAATATACCAAATCTTCTTCCTTTTAACAATCAAGTAAAAATTCATTATGTAGTTAAACCAAAAATTATGTTTAAGGATTCTATAGTCTACAATTTTGATGAGGGATATTATCAATGAGTGATAACCTACAAGGTCCCAATTTTACATACCTCCTCCCAAGTGATTATATTAACCCTCTATTGAAGTGGGAAGTATTAATCAAGCCTTTCAAGGAATAATGTTCCATGGAAGTAGTGGAAAACTAGATCTAAAAAATGAATCAATAATTTTTATTATTCATAATAGAGATCACGAATCATTCTTCAAGTCTGTTTGTATGTGGGTACTTGACCAATAAAGCCCTCACATGGTACAATGCTTTGGAATGATCAATGTTGGCAAAAAGAAGAGAGATCATTTGGATGGTGATGCAAGAAGGATTGTTGAAGGATTTCCAATCTATGTATTTTGTGCAAATGGCTCAAACTTGAATATAGGAGTTGAAGAAAAAGAACAAAATACAAGAATACATGGAGACATTTCTTGATTTACATGCTTTGATAACTAATATGAGCCCAACAAAAGCTCTTGATAATTTCAAATGAGAGTTAAAAGAGCAAATTCACCAAAAAAATAATGGTACAAAATCCTTACACCATTTTTAGGGTTGTTCAGACAATAACAAGAGTGCTTGGAGGAGGTAAATGGGTAGTCTC
Organism: Lunularia cruciata; assembly: GCA_948567375.1. Lineage (NCBI taxonomy): Eukaryota > Viridiplantae > Streptophyta > Marchantiopsida > Lunulariales > Lunulariaceae > Lunularia > Lunularia cruciata. The sequence continues at coordinate 37,513,111 of OX419755.1, read as the reverse complement.
AACACAATACTATTAGGCTGAAACACTTTGGTGGACCCATTCCTATGGAATCAGCATGAGGAGCACAGCCGCTCTAAGTAGAACAAGGATATGTCAAAGAAAGGAGAGATGGAGTCTCACAAGGAGAAGGGCTTGAGCAAAACAATAGCATTGTTACAATTGCGGCCAATATGGGTACATAGCCATCAATTGTTGTGGTCACCTTCCTAGGGAATCTCAGCCTTCATATAGATGACCTTTGAACAATTTGGAGAGACAAATCAAATAAGAGGATATTGAAATCACATAAGAAAATAAACATTAACAATAAATGTACCTTGTGGCTTTACTTGCTCAATGGAGAGGAGTAAAAGTGGGAGGAAGAAAAGGATGAGTGCACAAAGGTTGAGGAAGATAAACATACAGTTGATTGTTGCAAATAGAGTCCTAGAAGGCAATTAGGTGAGAATATTGATAGAACCTAGAGCAATAGAGAATTTCTTGTCTCACTTTCTTACAATAAGGTAAGAGATGGAACTAGAGAAAGATGAAAATAAAAAAGTAGAGTTATCTAATGGTTAGACAGAGAGGATTCAGTCATTACCTAGAAAGGTAGTATTCTCTATAGGAGAGTATCAAAAATAAATTGAGTGGCAGGTGATATGGTTAGCTCATTTTCATATGATCTTAAGCATGATGTGGATGGAGCACTTCAACTCCATGGTAGATTGGAAAAGGAAAATAGTGAGAACTAGCCAAAGGAAGATATCTAGAGATAAGAATGATCCTAAAGGTAAGAATTGCTTCTTTATATCATAGGGACAGTAGCTATTGGTAAGACAAATAGATGTTTCATGGGTTTAATAAGAGAATTCCAAAGTGCACAACTTGTTATACAAATTCCTAAGAATTTAAAAGATGTGGTCAATGAGTTTCAAGATGTCTTTCTTAATGATTTACCCTCAAGATTACCATGCAAAGAGGAGAGTAGATCATAAAATCAAGATACTGCTTGGGAAGACACCTCTCTATAAGGCACTTCATTAACTATCACCTCATGAGTTGGAAGAGTGCAAGGCTCAAATCAAGAATATGTTGTAGAAAGGGTTTATCCAACCTAGCATATCACCATATGGAGCTCTTGTCTTGTTTATGAAGAAGAAGGATGGTATGATGCAAATTTTCATTGACTGTTGGGGCCTAAATCAAAAAAAATGAAGAAAAGATACTCATTACCTTGAATGGATGGCCTATTTGATCAACATAATGGGGCAAAACACTTCAACAACTCAATTTGTAGAGTGGTTACAACCAAATCAAGATCATGGGAGAAGATGTAATCAAAATTGCCTTTCAAACAAGGTATAGTCACTTTGAGTACCTAGTGATATAGTTTGGCTTCACCAACACACCATCCACTTTCATGAGTTTAATGAATGACATAATTCATCTATACTTGGATAATTCAATTATCATTTTTCTAGATAAGATCTTAGTTTACAATAAGACAATGAAAGAGCATAAGCAACATTTATGAGAAGTCATCCATATTCTATGACAAAACTAGTTGTATACCAAATTTTCTAAGTGTGAGTTTGGCAAGTCTGAAGTAGATTACTTGAGCTATAGATTAAATGAAAGAGGTATTTAAGTTTTAATAGATAAAATATATGTCATTCAAAAATGGGATGCTCCAAAAGATCAGACTTAACTCAAGAGTTTCTTGGGATCAATTGTGTTCTATTGTCAAATTTCCAAGGACTTCTCCAAGGTTACACAACCCCTAATAGCAATAATTTGAAAAGGAAAGAAGTGTATGTGGAGAACCACACACAAATTGGCCTTTCAAGAATTAAAGGATGTGCTACTACTTGCACCAATTTTAAAATGGTATGACCACACACATCCAATCAAGCAGTTTATAGATGCATCAAGCATTGCAATAGGAGAAATCCTATAAAAAGAATGGAGTGATGTATGACACCCAATTGCATATTTCTCTTAAAAGGTATTATTGATAGAGCACAACTATCACACCATCAAACAAGAAGAGTTGGCTTTTGTCCTCATGATCAAGCATTGGAAGCACTATCTTGGCAATAAGGCATATGTAATAGAGATAAACCACATACCACTATTCTACCCCAAGACACAAAAGAATTTATCCCATAAATAGATTTTTAAGGCAGAGTGGAAACAACAATTCAACATGTGGAGGGCAAGAAGCAACTTGTGGATGCTTTCACCTAGATGCCTATGGTGAACAATCTGATTGTAGAAGTCAAGATGAACCCATATATTTGGCCAAGGATTCATATTGCTACAAAGACTAACTCATAAATTATAAGAGTGCAATCATCTAAAGGCATAACCAGTACCCAAGGACTCACTTTCTGTGATGGAAAGTTATGGATCCCAAATGCTCTAGACCTAAGAACCACCATTCTAGAAGAATATCATGATTCTACCATTGCACGTCATATTGGAGTGGAGAAGATCTTACATGCAATCAAATGCTATTACCATTGGCCCAAGATGAGCAAACCTATGATAGAGTACCTTCAAAGCTAACTACTCTATCAACAAAATAACTCCTCTAATCATGCTCCCACATGTCTCCTTCAATCCCTCCTTACTCTTACACAATGTTAGGAGCAGGTCAACATAGATCTAGTTTGTAAATTACCCAAGACCACCTTAGGTTTTGACTATATTGTAATCTTTGTAGACCAACTTAGCAAAGTGATTCATATGTGTCTTATGACCAAGGACATAATTGCACCACAAATAGCTCAATTGTACTTAGCTATGGTATTCTCATCATGGATTGTCTCAAGTGCTCATCACTGATCAGGGCACCTAATTCACTAGTATATTTTGGAGAACACTCTTTGGTGTATTCAAAAACAAACGTGCCTATATCCATAGCATAACATCCACAATCCAATGGAAAAGTAGAGCAGGCCAATTGCACTATTGAAGACATGCATTGGAGCTTCATCTTAGAGGAGAAAGAAAGGTGAGATACATTACTTCTATTGGTGGATTTGCCTATAATAATCATTGAATGCATCTATATAGGTCACATTATTCTTCCTTTGAGCTTGGTAAGATCTGCCCAATGGCTAAAAAAATTGATGTTGTCAACATTTTTGTTTGTAGAATCTGATAGGGTGTAGAGAATGCCAAGAACATGTTGCAAATAGCCTAAAATCGACAACAACAATATAAAAATGCACATTGCAAGCACATGGAGTTCAACATAGGAGATCAAGTGTGGCTGTCCACAACCAAACTTATGTTGGTTGACCCTTGTTAGCTCAAATCTCATTTTATTGGCCCTTTTCCCATCATCCATTGAATCGGAGCAATAGCCTATCACCTTGAGCTACTGTCACACATGAAGATCCTAGAGTTCCATGTTTCCTTGCTATATAAATATGCACCAACCTCCCCACTTTCCTTCCATACAAGAAGCTCAACCTTGTGCAACACTCATTGATAGCACAAAGGAATACAAAGTCAAATGCATTCTCCATAAATGCATATGCAATACCCACCATCTGTGTGTGAGAAATATCTCATACATTAAAAAGTGTACCTGTTGTATGAGGCAACATAGGAGCCAATGCACCAATGTTAGTGCAATCTTTCAAGCAACAAGTTTGAAATGAGAATGTTACATCTTAAATGGGGAGAGGTTTGTAAAACCATGAGCTAAATAAATTATCTAAAGGTGGAAATTGGTTTGGTAATATTTTTAGGGATAGCATACATAATGGTCTAAGTAGATCAGATAAAGGTGTCACCAAAGAGGACTTCCATTAATAGGGTAAAGGCTAAAAACACATCAAAAACTTCAAAGCCAATTTTGGAAGCCTAAACAAATAAATTAGGCCTTGAAAAATAAAATCTTCTCCTCCCAACTTAGTTTCATCTAGTTATTTTCAATAGTACCACTTCCATACTATTTTGAGCTTTCTACAAGAAGATTCTCAAAATGTTTCTTGCAGTCAAACCTATTTACCAACCAGATGGGACCCAAGCTGATATGTCACCAACCCATGGATCCTATCTAAGGGTGTAGCTTGCAGGCATGTCACTTATCCATGTATCTAATCTAAGGATGTAGCTCCTTAGAAGGATCTTCTCCACTATATAATAAAGTCAAAGTACTCCTTTGAGGCATTGGAGTATTGAAGAATTAAACCTTGTGTTTCTCTAGTGTTTCTTCTCTTATATTTCTCTTGGGGTTCTCTGGTCCTTGAAACATTACAAAAGGTTCAAACAATGGAATTGAAAATATGAGCTAGCCTATTTCTCCTTCATTATGAACCTCTATTGGTTTTTAATATTATGCACCGTAGACTAAGAATGCAAGGAACCAAAATCCATCATACTTTTCTAAACTAAAACTCCAAGGCATGTCTAAGACTTAAGTCATTGCTCTCTACAATTCCCATTGAGAGAAAGATAGTTGCAAATTTTATGATTAACAATATCTCTTCATCCTTAGTATATATACTTGCAAAGTACTTATACAAAAATTTTATTAACTAGTAGAGTAACTACATTTACTAGGAAAAAATCATCTACAATAAAAATTCTAAAAGAATATCAAATTTTGGGAATAATCCCATAAGCATGTGTTCTTATCTTGACCACACAATCAAGTCAAAGATTACTTCAAGTAGGCTATCCATGGTCTATAGAAAAATTTGTTAAAAAGATCTTGTGGACCCAAGAGTTCTCAACTCTTTCCGCAAAGTCAAACATTTGAGAATAATACAAATTTAATACACTAAAACAAAAATAATGATGCTTACTTTTTCAATTTAATTTAAATTATGGTCATCTTTATCTTAGTTATGACTAACTCTAGTTAATCATAGCTAATGTAGAAACTTGAGTAAAGTTCATATAAGCAATATCATTCAACTTCTTACAATACCAAATTAAATATCCCCAATATGCACGAATGGTGTTATAGAACTCTGTCCACTTAGTAAGGTCACATAACTTATTCAAACCAATAGGATTTTGATAACTTAGCAATAGAATTCTTACCAATGCAAATTTGATCTAGATTCCTTGAAAGGTAGCTTAGGAAGCCAACATGACAAATATAAGGGTCTTTAAAAACTCTAGCTAAGCTTATAAATTATACATACCTTTAATTTAGTCATCATATAACTTAGATGGTCATCAAAATATCTCAAGTTCACCCAAATAGGGACTAAGGATCAACCTTGGGTATTAGAGTGCATCATCAAAGGAATTCCTTTTTGGTGAAGATTGTTTGGGGTAACTTCTCAAGATCCTTGCTAGTAAATTTGACTTGAATTGATCATAAAGTAATTTTACACCAATGACATCATAAAAGAGCTTCACCAAAATCCACATAGAGTTCTTCTAAAGCTAGAGTTTCATACAAATCACCATCTATACTTGCAATTCAAAGTAGAGCTTCTTACTCTTACTTACAATACACTAGCAAACATGTATATCCAATAGACAATTTATGACATCTGATTTTATAATTCTACCTACCTAAATACTTCTTTGAGAACAATTTTGAAGTAAATGGACTATAGATTGAGATTATACATTTACAAAAATGAAAAAGTGTTGAGTGATACTAAGTAGCCAATCAAAAGGTCGGAAGCATGGATTGACAACCCATTCTTAGATATATAGATAAGGAATCCACATAGCCTTATTCTCAACAGTCAAGGCTAACTAAGGAATTATACCTCTTTCTCCTAAAGTCATATTCCTAGGTGTCCATTGTCTAGGCTGAAAATTTGTAGGACAATAAATCATCAAATAAAATCTCTCCTTATTTGAATTTTTAAGAATATTTGTATGTAATATTAAGATTTTATCATAATAGAAAATTAAAAACTTTTCAGAAATTCTAAAAAGATAAAGTCAAAAACTACCTGACTTTTACCTACATGTAGTTTATAAGGTCAAAACATCTAGTCAAGATAATAAAATTTTATATTGATCAAATCGGGTTAAATTGACCATTTAAATACCAAGGAGAAAGAGGATTTAGTACTGATACATTTTAATCTTAGTTAGAAACAAACACTAACGACTATATAATAGTGTAGCCTTTTCTAGTATAACCAAGTCTAATTATTTGAACCTCTAACATACTTATAACAAAGCCTATTTAGCTATAAGAAAGTGTAAACCATACTAACCTAATAATTTTGCCTCAATATGCTTCTTTATGCATTGAATGTACTCCAAACTAAGGTTTCATTTTGGCCTCAAATTGAAGTACTCCTGCTTATAAAAAAGGAACATGACACTATTATATTTAACTCTTTCTAAATATTGAACTCTAATCTCCAATTTGTTATTATACACCTTTTCCAAAAAATTATCGCCAAAATATTTCAGATGGACATTTCTTCCTAATACTTAAAATATATGGAATTAAAGAGCTTTATATATTTCTTTCTTTTAATCTTTTTTCCTCTTGCTTCTCATTTGCTTGTTGTATTTTCCCTTTTACTAAGCTTAGGTTCCTTGAATTTAGACTACCATTATGCTTTACCTTCCCTTAATTTTCAGAGTTGATGTTCATAGTACTTTTTGGCTTCTCTTATTATCATCTTCTTCAAATCAACTCAAAGAGTTTGCAAAACATAAAATTAAACGAGAATTATAATTGAGGTTCTAATACTTAAGATATCTAAATAAAGAGAGTATGCTATTGAATAATTTATTATGGTATTACATGTGACCACTTATCTCAATGATGCTTTTGAATTCAAAGTTTATATTTTCATTCTTCTGCTAAAATATTATACAAAGTTTAATATGAATGTGACTTGTAAAATATTATAACGATTTTATTAATAAATATTTATCATGCATTGCCATAATAATGCTCCCTAGAAACTCTCCTCCATAGTTTTCTAAAATTTCCAAAGAAAAGCCAAATAAATAGGTCTTGCTTCCACTCACTTATTCAATTCATCTTTAACCACTACAATATGTAAATTGGGGTAATCTTGTTCAAAATTCAATTGTTAGCCCATAACTATATATGTGTTAGATCAATTACTACAATATGTACATTGAGGTAATCTTGTTCAAAAGTCAATTGTTAGCCCATAAGTATATATGTGTTAGGTCAATTTCTACAATAGAACTAGAACCTCTATACTAAGCATGAAGCAAGAAAACTTGATTTTTTGGAGTTCAGATTCTTTGTATTTATTTTGATTTAGATTTGAATATTCATATGAGCACTTTAAGAGATTTGTAAGTTTTTATGATTTAAAAAATGATGATTTAAAAAATTAGCAATTTCTAGACTACTATAAAATCAAAAGATAGAAAAAATAAAAAGGTAGATTTATATCATAGAAGAGTAATCTATCATTCTAAGGATTACTTATTGCAAGCCTATTACATCACAAGGTTACTCAATCAATCACAAGGGTAAGCTATCTTATATTAAACCTGTACGTTAGAAATCACAGTGCTATCAACATGGACATATCTTCATTGATATAAAGGTACCTTTTAAAATAAAAGTATTCAAAAGGAAGAAAATTGGCTTGAACTTATAGATGATAGATATATAAATAATTGTTTTCACAACAAAAATCAACAAATATTTGGTAATCAATTCATATGTGATACTAAGAAAAGGATATACAATCTTGTATTCTTATGTGCAAGCTATCTACATCCTTAGTGATCAAAATCTACAAAAAGATGACTTAGTTTCCAAGTTTGAAAGCATTGTGATTTGGGGATTATAGAGTGAAAATGATAATGAGAAAAGACTAGTAAGGAATTCTTAAATGAACATTTCTAATGTAAAATAACTAATTATGTTATCTCACTCAATAGTCAATAAGGAGGAACTAGATTGTGAGATAGTAATCAACCCACTATACAATAAACAATATTTTTTTTTCTTGATTTATATGCATAAAAGAGAGAGAAATTTACTTTGCAATTCATAATTATATAACATATTATAACTCCATTTTTCTAAAAAAACCTCAAAGTTAACACTTTAAAATTTTACTTAAAGATTCATTTTCAGATTAAATTTTTTAAAAGCATCTAAAAAGATTTGAAATATTAAGAGAAAGCTTCAAATTTTGCATTTTGGTATCCCAAGGTGACCTTAGGAATTTTCAATTGGATTATATTGGGATAAGGCTCAGCTTCCCCTTTCTTGGACTTTAAAACTTCCCCTTGATTTGATGTGCATGATGTACCAAAATCCCATTAGTTTCATAGATAAGTGATTATAGAGAGTGGTTGAAGGTCAAGGTAGGTAACTTTGGCTTTACCTTCTAGTAGGAATTTAATTATCTTCTAATTTTAAATCAGGAGAATATTCTTTAATTTTCAAGAAAATCCTTAAAAAACAGTAAAAATGATTCTTTCAAGAGCATGTGAGGTCAAAAGCACATTTGAAAGACTATGGTACTAGTATTCCTTTATCTAAGATATTCAAATTATACTATAGATTTTACCAATCTACTATTGAGACTCCTCCTTACATTATTTAAGATACTATATATAGATGACCTCAAGAAAGAAAAGACATCAAATCATTCAAGGTTTTAGTGTCAGTAGTTCATGTATTTAAAGTAAGTTGTATTTAGTTCTTGGTCTATTTGTGTTTATCATCTTTACTTCTCTTACTGGATTTTAGTCTTTTAATAGAGATAGTCCTTGCACTCCACTTGTTTGCAAATCCATTGACAAGCTTGCAAGTCTTTAGGTTGAATCTTCCTATGAAGAAGGTCTCAAACTTAAGATAGTAGATGGAAATTATCTTAAGTTTTGGCTTTCACTAGAGAGATCAATCATTGGGTCAAATTATGCAACTTTTTGTTTTAGTTAGATGCCAAAGAATTGAGATAAATCACACACCAAGTTGTGCAATTCTTTCTTTTGGTTGAGATGTATAAGGGAGGAGATACAGGAATTGTTTAAAAACAATTGATACCTATTATAATAATTTTTCAATTATCTTCCAAATAAAAGAGTGAATTTTTGTCATGCTAGTGACATCAAAAACTTCAAATACCATAAAGGAGTGGAACAAATATATTGAATGAAAGTATAATGTACTTGCCATAAGAGGTAATCATGTGGAAAAAGGATGTTCTACTTGTGGATGAGCTTGTGAAAACTCTTGTAACTTAGAAGATAGTTGAAGAGACCATTGATTTTCAAAACACTCAAATTTTTAGAGATGTTATGTATCCATATGATAGCAAATTAGATGGGCATACTACATCAAACTATACAAGTAAGTATAGAATGATGTTTGAAAAGTAAAAAAATACAATGAATAGAATTTATGGTGGCTAAAGATAACAACTTCAAGACTTAACTAAAAATGAATAAGGAATTTAAGAGACAAATAAATATCTGAGTTTTGATCCATATGTAATTATAAATCTCAACATTCTCTTTTGAGTATTTGACCTCCAGATTTTAAAATTGAAGCACCTATTATGCTTGTGGTTGATGGAATATCATTTCATTTGCTTTATTTCATGTTAAAAACCTTTGAATTTTTAGCTTTAAATTTTGTAGGATTAATTTAATGCCTCTAATGTAAAAGCAAAATATTGAAGATGTATGAAGATTTCCCTAAGAAGACCTTGAAATTACCTAATGGTTGACAATTAGCTTATGAAAGCTAGATCAAGGAGTATCACATATTATTTTTTAAGAATATTGAGGCAAGGAATAAAACAAGTTAAAATGAAGGTATATGGTATTTTTATCATGACCCTAAAATTTTGAACAAAGATGAAAAACCATTGTTTATAAAGCAAGTTTACAAGAGGATATGGTAGGCTTTGACCATTGAAACTAAAACTTAGAGAAAAATATGGTAAGTTTAGATATCAAGTTTTCATTCAAAGATTTTAAAACCCACAAACTCACTCTTTTGGTTCTAAGATTTTGAAGATAGACCTTGCACTTGGATTTGATATCCATTCCATATATACTTAGAAGTGTTGATGTGGATCTAAATTTAGATCCCATCAAACCTAAATTTCTTAATATATGGTTTGAAAACCAATATTTCAAGAGGACATAGACTATAAGAAATCTGTATCTTTTATTGAACCCACATATAAAATCTATATCATGTGTCAAAGTTTCATTAACTCAAAGGTTAACGTTGGATCCTAAGCAATTCAAATAAATACCCATTTGTTTAAAGAAAGACCCCTTGAATCTAAATTAAATTTCAGTATACCTATTTAGGTTGCAAAGGTTGATTGTAATAAAGACTTATTAAGAGAACCTGCATCCAATGAACAAATTTGTGTTATGGAAGATTAACAATCATGGCCATTTTTTGGGAAGAAAACTTACCAAAGAGCAAAAAGTGGAACACAATCCAAACACAACTCAGAATCCTAGAGCTCAAGACCTCTTATTTTAATTATATTTCCAAAAGATATGTGAGAGATAGTAAGGATAGGTGGAGTGCACTTGATCAAAGGTTTTATGTTGCAAATGATTGCTAAGTGTTTGGAAGTAGAACTAAGATTTATGAGGTACTTACAGCCAAAATTATGGTTTAAACTACAAACCTTATACTTGAACCCCACTCTTATCAAAAAGCCTCAACAGCTACATCCACCTCCACTATTCTTATAACCTAAGAAAATAGCTCTTGATTAAAGGACACTCTGATTCAATCTTTATATCTACTCTTAAGGATGTGATTCAAGAAGATCTTGATGGATATGGTCTTATTTTCCTCAACATGAATTGCAATTGACAAACTTTGGAGTTATAAGTGGAGCTTGAGGATTTCACTTTCAATGCCACTTCTTTCAAGCTTCAAGGCAAACTTAGAGCTTAAAAAACCAATCTTTGGTTTCAAGTTCTCAACTAACTTGGAGAGGAGTAAAAGCTAAATTTCTAGGGGAGTATAAATATTATACTTGATAGGTTGTAAAAACATTTAAATTTTATAAAGCCTCATAGACTAATTAATCATGGGTCAAAAAATCAAGAAGGATGTTAATCCCACTTGATTTTCCATTACACACACTTATCTTTCACATCAAGATAGCTATCTTTACTTGTTTTACTATAAAACCAATTTATCCTTCTTAATTCACCTAACTTGTTCATGAAACTAGTAAGCATACTTAATCCACCATGCTATGTTCTTTTATTTATTAAGAGAAGTAATCACTAAATATGTAAGATAACATGACCAATATCTATAATGAATTGTACAAAGATAAGTCTAATATAAAGTTTCCCTACTACTTGCTAAGAACTATAATGGCATATATAAGGATAAGTTTGATACAAAGTTATCCTACTACTTGTTTTTGTACATAGAGTTGAAGAATATCATTGATCTTAACAACCTAGATATTGATATAAAGTAGTAAACTTCCTTGTATTTTGGAGTTACTTCATGTCTTAGATTTACTTCCAAAGTCCCAAGTTGGGACACCTAAAGTTGAGAAAAAAATAGAAATTAGAGTAGAAAATCTTATTGAAAAGTGGACTCAATTACATCCTAGGTCACTTACTCTAGAACTTGATCAAGGATTGACTTTGGAGGTATTATTGCTAGACTTGAACCCAAATTTAGACCTATAAGAAAACCTTATATTTAACTTCCACTTGTATTTTATCTTACATTATTCCTTAGGTTTCCAAACTTTTGGTACTAGAGCCAAATGCTGGCTATTATTTTTGATCCATTGTTATTCATCAACTCCTTAAGGATGGAGTTCAAACATATATAGATAGCATTTAGATATATATATGGTAAATACAAAATGGAGTGGCTAAAATCTTCTTTAGTTTTGCAAAGAACTTGGAGTAAACTTAGCCTCATTTGGAAGATCTTGTTCCTCACTTGGATTCTCTAAAGAGAAATTTCATTGCAAATGTATTATTTACCAACATGGAGAAATTGTAGATAACATGTTCTACTAGCCTCAAATGCCAACAATCTATAGCTATATAAGTTGATAATGCACATATTAAGAAATAATTGGAGAGTATTAGTTGCCAAGATATAAATTTTTAGAAATTTGACACCAAGTTTAAGTAGTGGGGTCCATTGGCACCATAGAATTGACTAAGCTACAACTTAATAAGCTAAGGATATACATCTCAAGTGGAGATTTGAGGAAATAAAAAGCTTAGGGAAGTTTAAGAAGTTATCAAGAATATGCTTTTAGTTGCACATCAATTTATAGGTCAATCTCTTGGTCTAATCAAAAGGTTTATTTCTCAAATGAAAATTCTTGTGATACAAATATGATCCTTCTTGAGTCCCACTTACAATTGTTAAATCTTTATGTCTTTAGCACTTTTTATCTCCTCAAATCTCCCCTTGAGATGTATATCCTTAGCTTATAAAGTTGTAGCTTTACATAGAAATCATTGGCAGTTCCATAATCCATATAGCATAGCCACAAAATATTATTAATATAAAGTTGTTTCAAGTGAATAGAATTTATGAATAATTTAGATATTATATGAATTCTGGAAAGGAAAGTAAGTAGGATCATAAATTGCTTGTTCTATCTCTTAACTTACTCTCTTACTCTCTAAATTATACATAACTCCTTTCTTGGAAGACCTTTCTATCCATGTATTCTCTTTACTTAAAGACCTATTAATTGTAGTTCATAAATCAAACATTACCTATTTAGGATTTTTTTAGAAACTCAAGAATTTCCAATACAAGCATGAAAGATCTTAATCATATATTACAAGATATAACATTTTCATATTTTCAGAGATAACTCTAACAAGGCCATAAGCATTGTCCTAGTTCCATACAATGGAGAACAATGTGAACACTCAATCTACTATGCTAGTCAACAATTTACCTCAATAGAAAGAAAATTCTCAACAAGCAAGTAAGAGTGCCTCAAGATGATCTTTGTTGTTCAAAAATTTCACCACTACCTTATGGGGAATAGTTTCATATTCCATGTCTATTATGAAATCCTCGAATATCTAATCAATAAACCATATCATGGAGGAAGGTTGGCACATTGGATGTTACTCATATAGGAGTTTTGTTTTATAGTTGAATACCATCTCAAGAAGTCTCATGATAACACAATTTTTTTATCATGTATCCTTGGACATCCTATAGTTTGTTCCCTTAGCATAGATCTCATAGAATTCTATCTTTTCTATATATAAAGAAGCATGCATACACAATCATCTTGGATGGTCCAAATCAAACATTATCTCTCTATGGAAAATTTTACATTCCAAGGACAAGAGAAACACAAGAAAGAAAACACAAAGCTTCAACACTCAATACTTTGATGCTCCAAAAGAGCACCTTGTCTTTATTATATAGCATATATCATAGATGCATTTTTGGAGAATGCATTTGACTTCATATTCCTCCATGCCATCAATGCGTGTTGAACAAGGTCTAACTTCTTGTATAGAAGGAAAGTGGAGTGGTTGGAGTGCATATTTGTGTAGTAAGGAAACATGGAACACTAGATCTTCATGGGTGGCAATAGCTTGAGGTGATAAGCCATTGTGCCAATTTAATGAAGGATGGGCAAAGGCCCAATAAAACAAGGTCTGAGCTCACAAGGGCCAACTAACATGAGGTTGGTTGTGAACAACCATACTTGATCCCTAACATTGAACTCTATGTGCTAGTGATGTGGATTTGCACACTATTTTTGACAATTTTAGGCAATTTGTAACATGTGCTTGGTGTTTTCCACACCTTGTTTGATTCTAGAAAAAAAGTGTTGATAGCATCAACCTTGGTAGCCATTGGACGGATCTTCATCAAGCTCAAAGGTATGAAAGGATGCTTTCTATACATGAAGAAGAATGGTGTTACATGTATGAATGCCTTCATTGAATTGTTGTAGGCAAATTATGCCAATGGAAGTAAGGTGGCTCATCACTCTTGCTCATCTAAGGCAAAGCCCCGGAGCATGTCCTCAATAGTGTGATTAGCTTGTTCTATTTGTCCATCGTTTGTGGATGGTAAATTGTAGACATGGCCAGTTTGATTTTGAAGATACCAAAGAGTTTTCTACTAAACAAACTAGTGAATTGAGTACCTCTATTGGCAATGAGTACTCTCGAGATAAGCCATGGTAAGAAAAGACTATAGCTAAGTACAATTGAGCTAATTGTGGAGCACTCACGTCCTTGGTGGTAGGCCGCACATAAATCATTCTATTGAGTCGTCAACAAAGACTATGATGGAGTCATGCCATGAGGTAGTCTTGGGCAATTCACAATGTCATAAGAAATCCATCCCAAATGAATAAAATTTCCAATAATCTTGCACTCAACTTCATTCAATTAACTAACATCCACTCATTCATAATAGTTATTCTCAAGTTCCACTAAAGTCTCCTTCATATTCCTTTCACTTTCTCTATGAATCCTAAATCTTAATTTTGGAATTCACTCAAGAGCACTCAAAGAAGATAGAAAATGATGCTCTTTTACTCAAAGGAATAGGCCAAACTCATTGAAAAGAGAGCTCATACAGTTCTCTTTTTACCCTTCTATTTATATTATATAAAGGTAACATGGTAATATGCTTTAACATCTCATAATGAATTAAGTTCTCGAAGCTTTTGTTATAAAATGAAGGAATCATATGAGTAGATTCTTAAAATTCTTTACTAGTTCTTAAGGTCTCAAAGTTTCTAGGAAGATTCAGGAGTGAGTATTCTAGACTCCTTTCTTTCCTTTAAAGACCAAGCCAAAATAGCATCATTGTGACTTCATATTATTGATCTCATAAGTTGACTTGGTCAAGTATTCATATTGGCCAATGCATGAGTGTTGTTGTGGGATGTTTTTGTCTTTTACTACATAATACAAGAGATGTCTCAATTGTTAGCATATCTTAATATCCTAGCCTTGTTAGTTACTAGATTTAACCTTGATTAACTTTAGCTAGTTATACCTACATTTAGTTATGAATATCTATAGCAACCTCTTTTGAGCAAAACTTTAATTATCTCTCAAAACTATTCTCATAGCATAGAATGATCACAAAAAAATTATAATTACTAAATGTGCATCTTCATAACTTGAAAACTTGTGTTAAATTTATGTAATAGTCTTCATCACCTCACAAAAATGCATTCAATAAGTGATTTCTAAGTAGGATAAGTTTTCTCTTTGGGCAAGAGAGTTGAATGAAAAGTTGAATAACAAGGATATTTCTTTTGTAAAACTAGCTCATAAACACACCCAAAGGTTTTGAAGGAACTACATAACCTACAATATACACATAACATGCTTCTATATATAAAGCTTGTATATTTTTTTTTTGAGGAAGCTACTACCTACAAATACACATAATAAGCTTCTAGCATGTATATTCCTTGGTTTATAGAATAAGATGCAACTAAGGAATCCAACTATCATATGTACACCTAGTTTATTGAGTTGGTCAAGACAATCAGACCAAAGATATTTTGAGTTTAGTGTGCAAAATGGAGCTCAAATTTTGCCTTTGTAAGCTTTTCCTAAAATCAAAATTGGAGGATGTTTTACTCCCAAATTGATAAGGTCTTTGGTTGAGCCTTCTCATTTGCATAATATTTTTTTTATTTCTAGCTCCAAATGAACTATAAAAATATACATAATGCTCAAATTGGAAACCAAAGGTTAGCTAATTGGGGGTAGTTTTGGAGAAAGCTCTGAAGCTAACTTAGCTTTTGACTTATAAACAATAGAAAAATATGGAAGTGTCTTTCCAAAAGATTCAAGTTATGGACTCTTACTTGGATAGCAGTGGTTGAGAGCTACTAGAACCATTGATAGACGGCATAAGAATCATGATATCTTAGAATCATTGTATTAAGTTGCCTTTGATCAGCTTTAAGGAAGAGATCTTTGATTTGGATGGAGAGAAGGAAGCTACTAAAAGGTGGACACAAAAATAGAGATACAAAGGAGGTCAACACAAGAAGATACCAATCCAAAGGAATAGACCTGGTGTTTGAATTTGACAGATTTCCTACTTGAACCTCAAGTTCACATAAATCTTGAAAAATCCTTTCAATGGAAGAAGAGATAGAATGGACTTCTGGTCCAAAAAAACATGGTGAGAATGTCAATTTGGAGGAGATGTTAAGATTTGAGGAAATTTTCACAAAAACATGCATGGTTATACCTTTAGCAATAAAAATTTGAAGGAAAAACCTTAGAAGTGCATTGAATTTTGATAAAAGAAAAGGAGGATCCACCACCAAAAGCTATGGTTGACAAGGAAGCTATGGTACACATATTTTTTAATGCTTGCAATTTTTTTCCCTCTTTTTGATGAGGTGGAACATTTGCATGTTTTGAGAGAAGAAACCTCTTGTCTAATTATTCTTCAGGTTATAATTTGGTACATGTGAAAATACAAAGAAGATAGGTACCAAGAAGATAGCCACAAAGATCTACATAGTACGAAGGAATGAGCACAAAGAAGTCAAGTCCAAAGAAAGATCTAAACCAAAGACACTATGTCAATTTGAATGACACCATCACCTAGGCCAAGAACCACCACGAAGGCCCATTGGTATCTATTGGAGAATTCTCATATGTGGATAATGATGGCTTGACTATTGAGGACTGTTACCAAAGAGCCTTGGCTATAAAAATAAGTTTTGGTTAATTAATTTCACCCCTTGTTAGGAATTTGTAGAAGCAACTCAAAGAACACTCTACCATTCTTATAACATTTAGAGTTAGAACTTCTTTGCAATTGTAGTGTTTTTGTACTAATATAGAGTTAATAGAATCAACTACATATAAGAAAAAGGAGGTAGAACTAGGATAAGCTAAGAATTCTAATAGTTTTTTGAAGCGTCTAGGAAGCTTCAAGTGAGAATCTTCTAGGAATTTACCAAGGATTGAGTAAATTGTATGCCAAGTTGATAGTTAGTTTAGTTTAGGCAACAAGTAAATGGCTAGCTTAGCTTATACTCCAAGAAAAGCAAGTAAATGGCTAGCTTAGCTTATACTCCAAGAAAAGCGGTTTCAAGAACAAACCTTCCTTGGAAGATTCTTGAGAACCTTGTACCTAAGTGGGCTATAGATACCAAGGCCAAAGTTCATTCTAGGCATTTGGAGTTTCCTTCAATAGAGAATTTCAATGTGACCTAATATTCTTATCTTCCATTTTACTATTTCTCTCCTCGGTCTTTTATATTTGTATCAAAGAAAGAATAAGATAGATAAAATCTATGGATCACCAAATCAATCTCTCCAAAACTGTTGGAATTTATGTTGCCATGTGCTACCAAACATTTCTAGCAGTTCATTACTACTTTCTTTAGCCAAGACCTTTTGAATTTGGTCACCTTGTTTGATGAACTATTGATCCTTTTGATTGAAACTTACAAAGAGTGATGGACGTGTATGCAATCTACATGATAACCTAGATAATTGCAAGTAGATTTAGATTGGTAGAGTAATAGTCATGGTTATGATACCCAAAGTTATCATTGCTATGCAGAAAAAAATCAAGCATCTTAGTCAATTTTTGGAAGAGAAACATCATTATGGTCAATGACAAGAGCAATTGGAGAGAGTAGCATTCCAAGAAGAAGAAGATAGAGTTTGATTCCGAAATTGAAGGTATTTGAAGTCAAGAATCTACTTGGTGTAATAAAGAACTTCTTTTTATTGTGAACTTTATTTTGAAGCCATAAATCTCATAGATGATCAAAGACAAATCCACTTAGCTTCAAGTCAACTAGATGGAGTGGCAAAACTATGGTGATGATTTCAAGTAGAGACCATTGTGCTGATTTTGACATCAAAAGACATCAAAGGTGTAATCATTAGGCCATTCCAAACCATGTTGCACAAACTACACTAGATTGATAGGTAGAATCAAGGCAAATTGGTTTGGTGAGAGATTACAATTGAGAAATTACATTTCTCAATTCCAAAACACCATGATGTTGATTTTGGACAAACAAGAAGGTGAAGCTTTGGATTGATTTGTGAGAGGATTGAAATTGTGCACCAAATTGGAAGTAACCATGCATAAACCCAAGGATCTAGAAGAAGCCATACAGATGGTTGAATGCTTTGACTCCTTGATTGACATGAATTAGTCCTAACTAGACCTCCACAAAACTTGCAAGCCCACCCAATATGAATGGATGAGCCGGTATTGGTGGATTTTGATGCAATCCAATGGAGATCACTTGGTATAGTAGACCAAAACAATTGCAACAAAGTGGTTGTTGCTTCTATTGTTGCCAAATTGAACATTGCATTATTGAATGTCCACTCCAAAATGGATAACCTCAACCAATTGCCCAAATAGAGTTTGTGGAACATGATGATCAAGGAAATGAAAGGCCTTAATAGGAGAGATTGATCCACTTATTGAGAACCTGATTAGTTTCAATGGGGTTGAAGGCTTAACTTATAAAAGTTTGATCCATTTGCAAAGTATGATATTTGATTGTTGCTGTTTAATTTGGCTAAATTTGGGAGTTCTAAGAAGTTTCAAGTTGTAATTTTGCAAGGATAGTACGGAAACATAGACGCAAAAACACAAGTTTTGCACTCAAACTCTGATGCCCCAAAGGAGCACATTCTCTTTATTATATAGACAAAGAGGATCTCCTCCAAGGAAGCTCCACCATAGAATTAGGCACATAGACAGGTGACATGTCAGCAAGCTCCACCCTTGGATTACTTACTTGGATGGGTGACATGTTGGTCCTGGTCCTATCTGGTTGGTCAAACATGCTTTGATTGGAGGGAATCTTTTAGGGAATCTTCTTGTAGGAATCTCAAAATCACGTGGGTGAGGTACCGTTGGAAAGCTCTCAACAAGACAAACTAGGGGGAAAGGCCAGCCTTTCCTCTATTGCATGATTGGGGCTTGGGGTGGGGGGGGGGGGGGGAGGGGGGAGGAATTCACACATTTTTGAGGCCTAATTCTCCGTTTAGGCCTCCAAAATTGCCTTCAAAGATTTCAAGCATATTTCTGTTCCTTCTCTATTAGTAGAAGTCCCCTTTTGGTGATACCTATTTCTGATCTATTTAGTCCATCATGTGTAACATCCTTTCAGATGTTACCAAACCAATTCTCACCTTTTAATCACATGTCTAGCTATTGGTTATAAGGTTTTCAAGTCTATTTTGGTTTCTACCATATTAGTAGAAGTACTCTTTTGGTGATACTTCTATCAGATAGATTTTTTCCATCATGTAAAAAATCATTCCAAATGGCACAAAACCAAATTTCACATCTAGATCATATGGCTACTCTTGGTATTACTTAAGTCCATGCAATTAGCAAAGGAATTATGTATTCTATCAAGCTAGTATTGGATAGAAAATTGATGATGGAGGATGGTAAAAATAAGTCCATATTTACACTTCACATCTTATTGTATTCAAGATTTGGAAGGCCTGGTTCTTCCTTGGTTTGAATGTCATAATGCTCAATTTGATTGAGGCTGACAAAAAATTCAAGTATAACACCAAGGTAAAAACTATCGATTAGGTTGTTTGGCACCTTTGAGTAAAGCACCTATAAATATTTAGTTCTAAGATGAGAAGTTTTTCAATATAGCAATTGTAGAGCAATATTTAGAGGATGATATTTCTATTTTTGTAGTGTGGATCAAACATGTTGTGCAAATCTACTCTAATGAGGATCAAAAGTCACTGGTTGATTGGATAAGTCAAGAGTTTGCAAAAAAAAATTCTTTCAAAGGGATTACCCTTTGATTGAGGTATGCCTTTCAAGATCAATCTAATGCCAAGTAGTACTCCAAAGTAGACCAATCTATTGGCTATGACCAAAGGAGTTAAGGAACTTCAAAAAAAATTGACCAAGTTGTTGGAAAAAGATTTCACATGACATAATACATCTCCTTGGAGAGCACTACTACTCTTTGCACCAAAGAAGGATTGAGAGCTTTGATTCTAAATTGACTACCATGGCCTTCATAAAAAAACCATGAAGAATGCATGTCTCTTTCCATTGAGTGGACCATAATACTTCTCAAAGTTGGATCTTTGAAATGAATATTGGAAAATTCTCATTGATAGGGAAGATGTGCAAAAGATTACATTTTTGCTCAAGTTATGTGCATTATGAATGGAGAGTATTACCTTTTGGGCTCATTAATGCTTTGCAAGTTTTCATGGACCAAATTCATTGGATGTTGGAGGGGCTATTGGATTGATATGTGGTAGTGTTCTTGGATGATATTATAATTTATAGTAAGAGAAAGGCAAAACATGAGAACCATGTATGAGAAGTCCTAACATAACTATAGTAGTAAAAGTTCTATTGCAAGAAGTCCAAGTGTACCTTTTGGCAAAAGAAAGACCTTATGACCTAATACAGTAGCTTGTTGGTTCATAAGGTCTCAGCAAAGGAGATCAAGATAGAAGAGGAGAAAATCAAGGCCATTGAAGATTGGTCTACTCCTAAGGATGCCATAAAAGTTTGGGCATTTAATAGATTGGTAAGTTTTTATCAACAATTCATTTACTATTTTGCTCATGTGGTCTTACCATTGATTGATCTCTTAAGAAAGATATCAAACTTTGAGTGGACAACCAAGCAAGAAGAATCATTCAAGAAACTAAAGGATATGGTGTCTTCAAGACCCATCCTCCAACCACATAATCCTCAACTACCTTGTGTGGTTGATTTTGATGCTTTTAACTTTTTAATTGCAGCCATGTTGCAATAGGAATGTTCAGATGGATTGTATCTTATTGACTTTGTCTCTTGATACTAAATGTAGCAAAAAGGAATTATTTTTCTCAAGATCAAGAACAACTTGCATGGGTATATGCAACAAAGGTGTGGTAGCATTACCCCTTAAAGAAACAAGTGATAATGAAAATTGATCAAATGCACTTATTTTAGACCTTACATTTGGAGTACATGAAGTGTTTGTATCACTAATGGGAAAAATAACTACAATTTTTTTATATCATATTTGAGTACAAATTTAGAAAGCTCTATATCTTTCCAAATGCCCTATCATAACAACCTAATTTGAAGATTCTTCCTACATCTCCCAAATAGCAACAATCATTATGGTGTATACTCAAAGGTACATATAGAGTTCAAGACTATTATGACGGCATAATGTTTATGTACTTATAGTATAATCAATAAGAAAAAGTTGTTTCCACAAGGATAGAAGTTAGAAATGACTAAGAATGAAGGAAAGTATCATAATATCATAGTATTTTTATGCCTTATTTAACCTCTTGGGCAAGAACCACTCCAAAAGAAGGTAGTGTACCCACTATAGTGTACTATAGCAAAAAGAAAACAAAAAAATCACTTTCACTCTAAGTTCTATCAAAAATTGCTCCTAAAGGTGATGGCTTGCTTCACTCAAAGTGCCAATCCATTCCAAAGTCATTACTCTTCCAAGTGCATTCCACCCTTCTCAAAAGGCACTGGTTATAAGGTATACTTCATATTGACAAATGTATTGGTTTTTGGATTCCATGGTATTGCTCATGCTGTGAGCTTCCCAATCCATTCCTTGCACAAGCTCACTCCTTTAGATCCCTTAGTGCACACCTTGATAAAGGATAAGTACCAACTATGTACTAAGTACTTGGGACCTTGCTGTGAAATTCCTCACCTCTACTCTCACCTAGACAATTGATAACACATAAAGTAGAAGAGACAGATATTGCAAAGAATGCAGAGTACTCCTTACTTGTAATCAAAGTATGAAAGAAAAAGAGATTATTGCCTTTAGTCATCATCCTTAAGTACTTATCTGGCTTTGAACCAAAGGGATCAAGAGCCCAAGTGGATCTCTTGAAAATCCTAATCTATAATTTGCATCACTCACTTTAAGGTCTAATCCTATCTTATCCTAATCACTTATATAATGATTAGGTATCTAACACATGTTAGGGAAGGTATCAAGTCTTTCACTCCTAAACTAATTTTAAACTACCACTCCAAAGTCCTAGAAAATTCCAAGTTAGTTTGAAGTATACACAATTCCTAAAAGCAAATACTAATATACAATTTTGAATATCTGACCACTATACAACTTTTAGTGTCTGACTATTATAGAACTCCAAGTGTCAATGTCCTTGAAGGACTTCTTCTTGGCAGAGTGTCTTTTAATATAATTTTTGGATGTGATGGAAAACATTCACTCCTAAGGTCCCTAATTTATTGATCAATTTAGGATTGATATTTAGCTATCTCTAACAAATAAGTTATGAAGTTTTAGTGAACTTCTTGTTGGTGTGCTCCCTCAACCACAAGGACAAAATGTTCATCTTCTCCTCCTTGTAGGTTTTTTTGCTTGTTTGTAGTGCTCAAAGTTGTCCTTCCTCTTTTAGCTTCTGAATGAAGAAATTCCAAGCTTCCTTCATCAAGTGAATCATCTTAGGCCAGTCTTTTTCCATCTATTGAGTCCAAGTATCCCATTGTGCCTTTTTGTACTTCTTGCAAGCAGGTTTCCTCTACTTGCTTGGCCCTTTCTTTGTCCAATTCCTAAGTCAAGCAATCAAGTTGCAATGCCACCTCTTTCAAATACTCCTCAATTGAACTTTTATGGTGAAAACTTGATCATGGTCCTCCTTCAGTTCCTTCCAAGTGCTCTCTAATTCTTGGTACTTGCCACAAAGTCAATCTTTGGCTTTATTCTTGTACTACTTGTACTCAAATTGAAGTGCCTTCTAATCACCTTGCACCTTCCAATTCTTTGCGGCCTGGTGATCATGTTCATTCTCCATTGTGGCACTTCTTTTCTTGAGCTCTTGATTTTCTTGTAGCAAGACACTTACCTTTCTGTGTCTCCCTTGTACAAGTCTTTGGCTTTTGTTGCTTCCTCCTTGACTAGCTCTTCTCTAGCCTTTTGAGTGTAGAATTTCTTGTGCATACTTTGGACAAGTGTGGTGTAATCCACAATAGCAAGACATTTGGCTTGGTATTAGGTAGCAACACCTCCATTAGCTACAATGCAACTACACCTAAATGTATTACAAAGTTTGATCTCTCTTGAACTAGCGTTAGTATTGAAGGTGTTCACTCTTCTCAAGTTTTGGTATGTGCTTGTGGTGTAGGATGTAGAATGTTAGCCTCAATTTCAACATCCTTTCTTTGGCACGCTTGGTGATTTGATCCTCTTCTTCTTGCAAGACTTTGGCATTGTCTAGAACTTCAAGCCAAATTTCATGGGCATTAAAGCACTTGGCTTGATCTTAATGCTCATTGGTGGCCTCTTGTTCTCAAATGGGGCTTAGAAGCATTGGTCTTAGCACCATAACTTCTTATGTCATGTCTTATTTGTTTCTTATAGGGAACTCCTCCATCTCTAGGTCCTACAAGTTTAGGACATGTTGCATATCTTCCAAGTCTCTTCTTCTTCTTCTTCATTGTCTCTTGAAGTGGAAGTTGATGCTTGAAAGATGAAAGACCCTTGTTCCTTCTCTTCTTCATCTCCTTCATCTATTTTTATCCTTAGCCTTTCCTTCAAATGATGATATATTGACTATAAGAGCGCTAGGCCTTGGTGGAGGATAAGTGCTTATTTGGAGTGGTACTTTTCCTCTTGGTAGCCTTTGGTATAGCCGGTTCTTCATTTATAGGCACAAAGAGTCCTATCTTGGCAAATTTGGCATCAGTTCCTTTGTACCTAGCAATCAAAATTGGTATTTAGGTTGGTCACAAAATAACCTACCATCAAAATAACCAAGATGAAAGTGAGTGGGAAACCTCTCCTCACAAGTTAGGAGATTGGTTTCCATGTAGTAATGAATAGAAAACAAATCAAGGTAGATAGCACCTTTGTACTCCTCAAACTCTTTATGTAGGATCTTGGCTTGTCAATCAAACATGTGTGCTCAATCTACTATCTTGCCTAAGTACATATAATAAAAAAATTACTAATTACTGATCAAGTAGGTAGTTTGTTTGGGTTTAAAGACTTTCACAACTGCCTCTACTATGGCTCTACTCATAGGGTCTTCGTAACTAGCTACTCTCCATCCATTGTTATTTGACCTCTTATCATTGAAGGTGGCCTTGATCTTGGCTGTTAGCTCCTTTACAGAAAATTTTGAGTCCAAAGTTCATGGCTCTTACAACTCTTGTACATGGGCTGAGTACCATGTGCTAATGGTCATTTGTCCAATTGTGGTGATTAGCCCTTTGTGTCTTCTTTCTCTTCCTCATCATCTTGTGTATCATGGTAAAGTCAGTCAATTCCCAATTCCAAAGCAAGAACCCCAAGTGTTTTCTCTAGATCACGACAATTCTTTAGTGAATTACCCATTTTTTTACTACAAGAGACCTAAGGATGGCCTTTAGAATATTTCTATACACTCTTGGTGCAATCACCATGGTTTTGAATGGTAGGAAGAAAGAAAAAGTGGTGGCTCAATCTACTCTAAGTATGATGTGTCACTACAAGTGCTACCCCTCAATCAAAACATAGTGGACTCTCTCTTGGTTCTTGGAAAGTGTAAATGTTAAGCAATCAGCTTTGCAAGTGAGTGATTCCAAAAACTGCAACTATTGGCTGAACTCCTCAATTTATAGCCCAAATCCATGGTCATTCTTTAGCCCTTTGGTAGTTAAGGAGCAGGTATGAAGTTGCCATGCATGCATGCAAAGGCATATGCATATCCTTCATGGTTAAGTTTCACTCTCCCACATGCAAAAGATTCTCCACTTCCCATGCACCAAGCTTGCCCACCAAGTGCTAGCAATTAGCTTTTCTATAATGTTCCTTGGTGGCAATTCACATTCAAATCATGATGGTGCTTAAGTACAAGTGCCAATTGGGTACTTGGCACTTGGTATAAGTGCTTGATCAATAAGCACTCCAAGTGCTTAACATCCTACAAGGACTTGAGATTATCCTCCATCTCTTTGAGTGTTGTTCACCCTAACTTGAAATGCCACTTCTTTTTGGGGAAATTTCCCTAGTAACTACTGATCTTTGTGATGTTTCTCTAGCACTTAAGAATGATTTGATCAACAAAACCAATTTTGAAGAAACAAGAACACCACAATTGCTCTACAATTTACCCATTGTTTGTCACATGGGAGTGGACAAGACATTGAGTACACTATATTAGGAATGGTGGTGGTGGCCAAACATGGCACAAGAAGTTCAAGAGCTTGTCTGATCTTTTGAGAGTTGCCAACTCAACCAAGGCCATCAACCAAAGATTAAGTGGAGTACTCCAACCACTCTTAATTCCATCTGCTCAATGGGAACATGTGAACTTAGATTTCATCATATCTTTACCAAAGATAGACCAAGGCCATACCACAATTGTGTTCTTTGTTGATAAGCTCAATAAGTAGATTCACTTCGCATCTATTGTAGATATTGTAGATGCTCCTATGTTGGCCCAAATTTACTTTTATATGGTTGTTAAACACTATGAGATGCCAAGGGTTCTCATCTATGATTGTGATTCTTGCTTCCTTGGCAATTTTGGCAAGCATTGTTCAAGCTCCATGGCACCAAGCTTACCTTATCTATATGGATTTTAGCTGATATTCTACATTAATCATGATTAGCTAGAGCTAGTCCTAGCTAAGATAAAGTGACCCTATTATAGAGGAAAGGAAAAAGTGGGCATCACTATTATTCTATGAGTGAATTGACTTGGTATTATTCCTAGTTATTTAACTTTGGGGAAAAAGTTGAGAACTCTTGGGCCTACAAGCCTTATTAGTATGGATTTTTCTATGGGCCAAGGATAGCCCATGTGAAGAAATCCTTGACTTAATTGGTAGGTGATGATAAGACAATCTACCCATGGATTATTTCCATGTGCTTAGATATTCCTTTAGACTTTGTAACTTTATTTGACTTTTAGCCTAGTAACTTGAGTTACTTTGATAATTACTAACCTTGGTGAGTAACTTTTTCACAAGTATATAAGCTATGGATGAGGAGGCAACTACCTCTCTCATTGAGTTCTTCTAGTGAGCAATGTCTTGAGTCTTGGAGGTGCCTTGGAGTTCTAGCATTGGAGGAGTGTGATGAAGTTGGGGTTCCTTGCCTTCTTAGTCCACGGTGCACTACCTTGATACCATTACAAGTTCATCTTGAGTGAAAGACAAGCTGGCTCACATGACAAGATCTACATATTCTAGATTCTCTTTTTTTTCTACCACCATCTCATGTTCCTCATACTTCTACCTTCTTGCCCATGTTATCTAAGTCCTTATACCAAGCCAAGTCTCATCTCTTTACTACTCAAAATAAACAAAAATAACATGTTTATCTACATCATCAAGATCTAAATTTTTAGATAGGTGATAAGGTTATGCTATTTTCTAGTACCCTTCCTCTCCTTCTTGACTCTAATTGGATGTGTCTATTTGATATTACTTAGATCATTTCTCTTGTTGTCTACAAACTTGCACTTCCTAATCACATGAAGATCCAATCCAGTTTTCCACATCTCAAAATTAAAACCCTTTGTTTCTAACCCAACTTCCTTCTCTACTCATATCTAACCTCCTCCTCCTCCAATCTATATTAATGATCATAAATAATACAAATTTGATTGTATCCTTGCACGTTGTGATATCTAACATAGTTGCCAATAATAAACTAGATAAAAAATCATTTGGAAAGGGTATCCTCTTCATGATGCCACATGAAAGCCTTGTTCTCACCTCCAAAATGTGCAAGCAACTATCTGAAATTTTGAAGAGTCCATGGTAATGAGGACATCACCAACTAGTGGTGGGAGAATATATAATAATATGGAGTTAATAAAAGAGTTATTAGACTATATAATAATATGGAAAAAATGTCCAAGTAGCTATCTATAATTTTGAAGAGTCCATGGCAATGAGAACATCACCTACTAGCAATGGAAGAATATATAATAATATAGAGTTAATCATAGACTTAGTGGAATCAACTATATATTGCAAAAAAGGAGGTAGAACTACATAAACTAAGAATGCTAGGAATCTTTGGTTGAGAATCTTCTAAGAACCTTCCAAGAATTGTGTAACTTGTATGCAAAGGTGACAGCTAGCTTAGTTTACACAACAAGTAAACATCTACTCTAGCTTGCACTCCAAGAAAGGAACCCTTAGTCCTATAAATTCTAAAAAGTGTGAAGTTTTAATTATTTTTGATATTTTTTAGCCTTGTTTGTAGGTAGAATAAGAATTTTCTAGCCTTTCCAAAGGAATATAGGACTTTTCAAAGGAATTTTTATTATCTCCAAAGGAATGAAGTTCATATCAATTGATTGCACTAACTCCAAAGGAATGCAAAACCTATCCAAAGTGATGTAATTCCAAAAAAAGACATGAGAAGGAATGACTTCTAGAAAAGCCAAGACGGATTTCTTAGGTGACCAAAAGGAGTAGGTTTTTTTGCACATGTAGGTTTGAGTACAATCTCACCCTTGCATGTGTGAAAGTTAGAACACCACCTTGGGAAGCATGACTTCAAGAAGAACCAACCTTGGGAAATTTGGCAATTCTTTGAGGAGTTATCAAGGATTGAACACTCTTCTATCAATCCAAGAAGGATGGACAAGGATCAATCACCTCAATATATGTACACAGGAAGGACAAAGAATTATATGTGGATACAACACCTTGAGCATGCTCACATTTGCTCAATTATTTTTTTGCAATTATCTAGCACAAAGAAGGGCACATTAGATTTTCAAGGGCTAGTAGAGTGGAGAGTGAAATCTGAAGGTAAGAGTTCTTGTATGTTTACCATAGTTCACTCATATTAAGGTAAAGGTAGAGGTTAGAAAGTGATAGACCTTTGACTTTAAAGTTTCCAAAGTTAATCCTTGGGAGATGTTCAGAAGGAAATATTTCTTGGAGAGTAAAGGGTTGACATTCCAATTGTGGAACTGGTCCTACACATCCATCCAGATAGGACAAGAAATCAAACAAGGCATTCTTTGATACCAGCTTGGACTAAGGGGAAATCCACATTTATGAACATATACAAATTGGAGAGAAGTGCTTGGAAATGATGCAAGGGCCAAAGGTGGACTGAGGTAGAATTCCATGTTCCTCAATGCCAAGAGGGCATCAAATTTGTCAGCACATCTGCTTAATGTACCAAAGGACAACAAGAATAAGTGGAATGTAGGAAATTATAAAGATCTAGCCCAAGTGGAAGTCATCCTAGCGAGGTTAAAAATATTCAAACCTAGTAGGACAACCTATGTGATGGTGTCATAGGGATTGTATGGTCTCAAGAATGCATCAAGTACCTAGCTGCTTGCACCTAGACTTCACAATTTGCAATGGCACAAGTGGCATGCATAAAATCTAATAGATGGGACTATGAACTTTCAGTGACTACCAAACTTGTACAAAGAACCTATTGCTAAGTTTCCTTTAATTCTTCTTGGCTACAACAACTAATGCAATGTGCTCCAGTTTCTTGCAGTTATTACATAACTCTAATGATGGCTTCTTTAGGTATTTTTATTCAACAATCAATCTGATCTTGTTCTCTCTAGTAACTCCAAGAATGATCAAACTAGCACTCAAACCCTTGATTATATTGAGGTCTGTAAAGCCAAAGTAGATTGAGAAACAACAATTATTCACTTCTATTTAATCTCTTATCACACACAACTGACAACTTTTATTGCAATGTTAAGTATTTCATTTTTCATAGATGTTTTTCTTCATTATAATTTCCACATACATTCCCCACATCCAACTCCACTCATGATGAATACACATCTGCCACCTAATCTGCCTAGAAATAGTAGAGGACAACTCTCAACGGTGAGCCTCAAAGCATATTCAATTGCAATCATGAGCCAAACGATAGGACATGCCTTGCAGGAAATATTCCTAAGAGCACCTAGATTTGACAAGAAGTTCAATCACCATTCATCTCTCCAACCCTCTTTACATGCTAGGAAATTCTTCAGTTTGATCCTACACCCTATTGATGTTCTTCTAACTCTTTCTTGCCTTTTTCTTCTTTGTTGATGGTCTTTGATCTCTCTCCTATCTTTTCCACCTTTTGCTATTTCTCAAGCTGACTCTTGTTTTTCCACTTCCTATTCAATCCCTTCAAACCTTCCTATAACTAGTTTCCTTCTTCTTGATTCTTCTTTGTTTTCTATCCTTTCCACTCTTTTCCTATCAATGGTTCCCTCTATCCGGCTTCCTTTGATTCCTATCCCAATGCTCTCTACTTTCCCTCTATTCCTATCCTAGCCCTCCTTTGATTCCTCAAAAACTCTCTGCTCTGTTCCTTCCTTCCTGTCACAGCCTTCCTTTGATTCCTCAAAAACTCTTTCTTCTATTCCTTCCTTCCTGTCACAACCCTCCTTTGATTCTTGTATGAACTCTCTCTCCTCTTCTCTCTTCTGTTCCTTCCTATCACAAGAATCAAAGGAGGGTATCTCCTTCGATTCCTGTCTGAACTCTCTCTCTTTGATTCCTCAAAAACTCTCTCCTCTATTCATTTCTTCCTGTCAAAGCCCTCCTTTGATTCCTCAAAAACTCTCTCTTGTGATCCTTCTTTCTTGTCACAACCCTCCCTTGATTCCTGTATGAACTCTCTCTCCTCTTCTCTCTTCTGTTCCTTCCTATCATAGGAATCAAAGGAGGGTATCTCCTTTGATTCCTGTCTAAACTCTCTCTCTTTGATTCCTCAAAAACTCTCTCCTCTATTCATTTCTTCCTGTCAAAGCCCTCCTTTGATTCCTCAAAAACTCTCTCCTGTGCTCCTTCCTTCCTGTCACAACCCTCCCTTGATTCCTGTATGAACTCTCTCTCCTCTTCTCTCATATGCTCCTTCATGTCACAGGAATCCAAGGAAGGTATCTCCTTCGATTCCTGTCTGAACTCTCTCACACTTTGTTACATTCCTGTCCAAAACTCTCCTTCCATTCTTGTCTGAACTCTCTCTCCTTTCATTACATTCCTGTCCAAAACTCTCCTTCAATTCCCCAACCTCTCTCTTCCTTCGTTACATTCCTGTCACTATACTCTCCTTCAAAACTTGAACTTTGCTGAAGATGCCACAGTCCCCCAATATTCTCTTTTTTCACACCTTGCCCCTAAAACCCCACTATCCAACTTTTCTTTGATAATAATCTCCTTTGTTCTCTACTCCTATGCAGAAAAGTTTCCAGACAAAAAACTCACAGCCATTTTGCTCATAACCATTATCAGCTCTTGCTAGGCAAGAAATGACCTCCAAAAGTGCCATTTCTCCCCAAAATTGCCACTGCAACCCCAACTAAATTTCTATGGAACCAACACCAAACGGTACTACAAAATTCAAGCACTGGGATAAATGATTTTGTCCCATTTGAGGGTATATAGGGGGCATTTTACGCAAAATCCTATAGGTGATAAAATCCTCCTCTTCTTACCTTCTCTACTTACGGCTACCTACAACATATAGCAGCCCACTATTTTGGCAGCTATCAAAGTTACTACCTAGAAAGTTCACACAAATACTAAAATTCACTATAAGAATCCAAAAAACTATTGCCTACAACTAGCACTTTTACTAAAAACACATAATTTTCTACTACTTTACTACCATACTTAATAGCACTAATGTAACATATAGATTGTTTTCTTGACGACAACAGTCAACTAAGTCTTATTCCCTGGGAAAGGATTTGCAAGGAAGCCAATAGACTTGGTGATGATCTCCCATAATAGAGTCTATTATATGTACTATTCCTTTGTAGAGAAAGGACCACATTACTTAGTACTATTTTTCATACACTTTTACATATGTCTTGGGTTGTTGTATGAAGAGGACAAGAAGGCATTCCTTAGTCATTGTCTTGATGAAGCCTACATGAGCACCCAACCAAGATGGGTGTTGTTCTTGGGAAGGGTGGAAAGGCAGACACAAACTAGAAATAGGTAGAGGTGGCAAGAAAGGACAAAGGGTCAAAGAAGCTAAAGGAAGAAGTAGTAAGTCTAGTTGAAAGATAGATCAATTCAAGGAAATAGAATGCAACCAACTCAACAAGGCAATGCACTCTCATTCAAAGAAGAAGACATGGAAAGATAGAGATCTAGCTAGTTCCATTGAATATGTGTAGGAGATTTCATCTACATCTACTACATAATCTGGTGCTAAGTCAAAGAAGTCTGATATTTGAATGAGGAGTCAATGAAGGATTTTGAAGTTGATCAAAATTTTGGGAATTTAGGAATAGGTGGTCTATTTCCAAAGGGCTATACACCACCAGAGGAACAAAAAGAAGCAAATGTTTGGGGAAGAGACATGCAAAGTGGAGGTTCATGCGCCAAAGGTGAAGGCATCCTTCCAGAAAGTGAGAAGTACGTTGATTGAACCCAAAGGTGAAGTAGACATAGAACAAGTGGCATAAGAGTAACTAGAGGGTGTTGAAAATACAATCTTAGATGTCTTGATAGAGGGAGTGGTTCCAATGAATCAATTCTTGACAAGCGTCTATAAGGAATAAAGGCAATTTGGAGTAGAGTGATTAAGTAACCTACCAATGTGGATGCATACCACCTTGAAGGAATGATAGAGTGAGATTTATGTTCTTCAAAAAGGGTTAGAAATGCAAAAGGAGTGATGGGGGAAGAAAATTCTTTAGTGGAATCAATAAAGGAAGATCTAAACATGATGAAGGAAAAGAATACAACCTTGATGACCGAGGATGTAGCACAAGAGGAAATTTTAAAGGTTGAAGTGGAAGCCCTTTGGAGAGACTGAGTAAAGACAGAGGTCATGGTAGAATTGACCAAAGTAGGACTTGGATAGGAGTTGGCCAAGAAAGAGATAGAATATAGGAAGATGCAAGAGGAAACAATTAGCAAAGAACAAGTGTGGGTGGCGGTGCAAAAGCAAAGGTGGTGGAGTTAAAAGATTTCAAGGAGAAGTTAAGGTGCATGATCAAGGCACCCAAGTCAAAAAGATGGAGACTAATCCAGCAAGCAAGGAGATAGGAGCAGGTTGAGAGCCAAAGAAACCATAAGTAAAGGAAAAGGAGCAACCTTAGGTCCAAAGAAAAGAGTAGATAATTTTTGTAGAAAACTAGAAGTAGTCTTGGATGAGTTTGTAGGATATATCTTGTTGGATGAGAATTAATTTACTTCAAAACTTAGGAGTAAAATGAAAAGAGCAAAGGAAAGAAGTGGGAAGAGGAAGCACTGAAATTTGTAGATAGGATGCAAAGGAAAACCTTAGAGACTAGAGATTACTTAAATTGTACTTTGAAGTCTATAGTGGAGAAGTTAGAAAGAATTTTTGCAAATGTGCTTGAGAAGATAGAGGAAGTTAGCCTTAGGAAGGACTTTGATTCCCTTGGAGTTAGTTTGTGCCCTTTTCAAAGGGATGTATATATGTTCATACTAAGGATTTAGATCAACATGATGTATTAGCATAGTGTTTAGTTTTGAATGGCATGGTATTTAATGCCAAGCACTTGATGTGCTATTTTTTTCAGTTCAATGGTTAATAAGTGAAAGGACCCTTATTGAATCTTTGTAGTAAGCATTTTTTTCTTCTTTGTGTGTGTTTGATCCTTGGAAGTAAAGGTGATATTATAGGAGCAATGCCTTGAAGGCCTTGTGAGTGGCTATAGTGTTGAAATTATTCAAGGAGAAAACATCTAGAATAGTAAGTGTATAAACAAATCTTAACTTTGGACGTAACTTGTTTCCTCAAAGGTTTTCTTGCCTTTGGAAAGGAATTAAAATCCTTCCAAGTGAATGCTTGCCTTTGGCTAGGCAAGTGTAACAACCCGGCAAATATCACTTTTGCAATAATCGGGTAAGTAAAGTTTGTTCACGCAGAGATACTATTCAGAATTGGTCAAATACAAAGTCAAACAGTAACTTGTAGTTCTTCTTGATTTCTTCTTTAATCTCTCAGGTAGAAACTACACCCATAAGAGAGTAACAAGCTCACAATCTTTTCACAACTACACACACATATAATCACAACATAGAAAATTCTGTCCAAACAACTCTTGATTGTGATGATTCAGATTCTCCCGAAGACGGCACTTCACTGGGAAAAAGGATTTTGCCTCAAAATTGTGTTCCATCCCTCCACTGAAGGCACAACTTCCTTGATAAAAATTGCTTCACATCAACTTTGTGGTGCACTCACAAATGTAGAATACTACCAACACTATAATTCCTCTCAGATCTATCAAGGCATTGCTCCGATGCACTTCACTCAGGATCAAACACACAAAATGAAGATCAAGGCTGCAGAATCCAACATCCACAGACACAGTGACTTGCACTTTGGAATTCTCAACACACTCACAAACACAAACACAGAATTGACAATCGGAATTAAGCTCAAGCGACGAGCATTAGAAACAACACTACGCTTTATCTATCTTCAGAAATA
Source organism: Lunularia cruciata (assembly GCA_948567375.1). NCBI lineage: Eukaryota > Viridiplantae > Streptophyta > Marchantiopsida > Lunulariales > Lunulariaceae > Lunularia > Lunularia cruciata. Next base: position 37,479,749 of record OX419755.1, on the reverse strand, counting down.
TGAATACTGAACAACATAGTACTACTAATGCTCCCCTTAAATACTGAAGCAAACGGCAGTTCTTCCTACCTATGCACCGCTTCCTAACATCTCTTCCTACCTATAGATCCAAACTGACAATCCATCTCTTCATATCTGCCTCTTCCTATCTCAACATTGTTACTTACCCCGATCCAATGTCTACTTCATCATCGGCTTCCAAACCCGATGATCTTCTTAGTACTGCTCCTTCTTTGGGTATAGATACAACTACTAATTCCTTCACTACTTCTACTATCTCTTCACTACAATCTACAATTGAGCTCATAGGTAATCCATCTACATCCTTATCTCCTGACCCACTCTTCTCTAATGTATCAAATAACAAGTCCGATGACACATGTACTCCTACTTTTGCAACATCAGGTCTAATTACAATCAATTCCTTTGCTAATTCTACTATATCCTCATCAAGAATTGTAATTGAAAGTATGGGTACACGATCTACACCTTCAATTTGTAACCCACGTTCTCATAATCTCTCATGTTACTGACCCTTACAATCTGATCTTGCATTTTGGGTTTATTCACTACTGCTATTTCTCTTCTAATTCTATCATATCTTCAATCAAAACTGAAATTGAAGTCATGGGTATTCTAAATATTTTTTTCCTTACTCTAACTTCTCTAACGCCTCTGGCAAGATTCTTGAAGTTATCTTGATTGCACTCCGAGGTTTGACTATCTCAGATACAGTCATCTTCATCTTGAGGCGAAGAAGCTTCTAACCCAAAGTTGTGTAAACTTCAAGTCCAAAGTCCAAAGACATCAACCCGAAGACACTAACTTACTATATACATCTACTCCCAAAACTTCAAATGCTTGTAACTTCTTTTATAGACCTCTAAACTTTGCGATTTTGGTGGCAACTGAAAGCCCTGAACAAGACGCTTTCAACGAGATATAGCACGTTTGATTTGGACTTGTCGTCACTGAGATATAGCCCCCGCAAGAATCTCGACCAGTAACTTCCATTCCTCCTTTGGGTTTGCGCTCTTTCAATCCTGGCTGAGTCCGTCTTCATCTGACACAAAGTCGACTTCCTCGGGCTTGATCAAAAGACAAATTTCCTCTCATTTCTTCTCCATTTGGTTTCAATTTGGTTTCAGCAAGACACTTCTTCTTCAAAACTCGTCCAAAATGAAAAACGTGGGTACCACAGCAAGTGATTCCTTTTGCTCAGCATAGACCTTTGGATAGGAACCTCAAACCTCTATGGTTTGTTGTTAGGTAATTATTCAAGTAGAGGCATGTGAGACCAAATTACCATAGTAATTTTGGTGAGTATATACGGAAGGGCTTAGGAAGTGAAAGAGATCCATTTCTTATTGAGCTTGGAGGAAAATTTAAGATACTTGGAATTATAGCTTTGCTTCTTTTGATCCTCAAATTTTAGGAGAACAAATTTATATTTTGATGTATACAAATCAATTGTCAAATTGTAGGAATTTGATAAGAAATAGATCATTCTTACAAAGATATAGGTCCAAAAAGTGGTTAAAGCAAAGAGAGATATCACAAAGCATCCTTTTTTATTACATGTTTTAACCTCTTGGGTATAAACCAATTCAAGAGAGTGTAATGTCAGCACAAAGGTGCACTACAAAAACAAGAGAAACTAAAGTACTCACAATCACATCGAATAAAGCATTTTGATCTTGATAGTGATGATGCAACCCAATCTTGGTCTTTTGCACATAATATATGTTCTTCTCTTCCTTGAAGGCATTTTCTTACTCAAAAAGTATTAAGTTTACATTCTTTGGCTATTATCAATGCTAAAATACTTGCAAGTTCCATTGATGCATTGCTTCTAGGAGTTTGTTGCAAAGACCAAGGATCAAACACTCAAGGCAACCAACACTCCAATACTTGTGCAACACAAAGAATGAGATACTTCACAAAGGATTGAGGAAGCAATAAGGAGTGTGTACTCCTTAATCTTCTTTGCTTTCATCATGGACTGAATGGTAGGCACTTCAAATGCATAGTTTAAGTGCATGTGGTAGTTACTAGTGCTAGTGCATATGATAGTTACTCTAAAAACTAACTAATAGCTATAACTCCCAAAGACTAAACTGCTTAAATTGTCTAACTAATTGTTATGTTTTTCTACTCCTACTAATAATCATCTTCCTCTTTATGTGCTATCATATATAATTCTACAAACAAATTTTCTTAATTTTAACTTTCAACTTTCTTTAATTTTTATTGTTGATCTTTGTTGGTCCGTTGCTAACTAAATAGCAAACTTTTGCCATGGGTGTTTCAGGTTTCCTTCCATGAATTATTGTAATATCTTCATGAGTTACATGGTATCTTGATCCACAAGTGCATTATTAGGATTCTCAAGAATTAGCTTTTCTAATTAGACACATCAACATCTTTAGAAACTCATGGTACCTATTGTTTGTTGATTTCTTCTTGAAGTAATGGCTAATGTTTTGTGTTGTGTTTCATTCTCTCTTATCACTTCATCCATCAAGGATAGTGCTTAACTTATCCTTGTATCTTAACTTCATTTTTTTAATCTTTGTAACCATTCTTCTTTCTCTTTCTTCTAGCTCCTTTATTTGAACTCATAATACACCGAATTTGGTTTTGAATGTAGCTAGCTCCTCCTCTTGTTCTCTATATTTCTATTGGAAATCATCTCCTTAAGTCTAGCTTGCTTTTTAGTTCTCTTCTTTTCCCTTCCACTACATCTAATTTTTTTGTTCAAAGTTATGATTATGCTTGTGTTCTTGTAGATCTTCTTCTTATTATCCTCTATGATAGAATCCACAATTTGCTTCATCTCAAGGAAGTCTTGCTTAGATTCTACATGGTATGCATCTAAGTTCTTCTTCTCACTCTAGAGTTCACTGATGATCACTGATGATTTCTCTTTCTTCTAATTACATCAATCATCATACCCTAATTCCACCCAATCCAAGTTCTTGTAAGCTCTATAATTATATAGAATTGAAGCATCTTCTTAACAAGATAAGTAGTTGCATGGACTTTTGGCCACTATGTAGCATATTGTGGGAAAATTGAATCTATAAAATCTAAAAGTGGGAGTAAAACCTTCCTCATATTCTCTAATGAGGAAAGCCCCAAATTGGTTTGCCTTAAAGAGGTTTTTGTCTTGATCACCTTGTTGTGTATTTCTTGTTCATCTACAATCAAGATCACCACTTCTACTTTGCATGGTTTAGCAACTTCTGCTCCTCTTGAGCCATCTTGAGTATATATCTTGGGATGCTTGGATGGAGTTACTTCCTTCTCATTTATAGCTTATACTCTCACTTCTCTTGACTTAGGTACAACTTGCACCACTACTCTTTTTTTCTTCTTTCATTGTTCAAGTTGCTCTCTAATTGTAGTTTCAATAGAAGGTTTGCATTTGATTCCTTTTGCAATAGGGTTACATTGCACTTTTGACTATTTTGGTATTGCCAACTCACCTATTCTTGCAAAGTGCTCATCTTTGTCTTCTATGGCTTTCAATCAAAGTGATCTAGAAAGAACACTTCACAATCTAACAATAACTTCATGCCAATATAGAAATGGATCACAAGGGAATAAAGTAAGTTAGTCTATCTTTGCAAATATTATATACATCTTTTGTGTGTAATTTAAGAATATTCTAGCATAATTTTTCTTGTAGTAGTGAGAATTTTTAAATTTTATGTTTGTTTTCTTTTTACTCCAAAATTACAATTTTAGTACGTTAATTGTATATAATTAGGAGTAAAATCTAGGTTATTCCTTCTTTCTAGTATGAGAGGCAAATTTAAGGTATTGTCTCTTTGATAAAGAGTTGGAAGAGTGATAGTTAATCCAAATATAAAGAAGGAGTCAAATAAAGAACCAAAAGAATGCAAGGCCACCAAAAATTTTATGGAGTGGGGAGTTCATCCTTGAATTCAAGTACTAGCCATAGCAAGAAGTATCTAATTATTACATATATAGGCAAGAACAGTGCATTTTGGGCCAAAATAATTGTATGTAGGATGCGGGGAGAAACTCTCCTGAAAGTAGCAAGTTGACTGAATCTGAGTGTAAACGTGCTCATTCTGAATCAGCTTCAGCTCCTGTCCAAGATGTACCACAAAAGCAAAGAAGGAATATGTGTGACAAAGGATATGGTCAATTGATAGAATGGAAGGAGTGGAGGTTTTTATGACACTCTCATGGTGTTCCACTCTTTTTGAGCAAACGCTAGAAAGGAAAACTTTTATCATTTTGTTGCTTGGGAAATCTAATCGTGTATAGAGCTAGAGCAAATTTTTTATAGAGTTAGATCAAACACTATTAGGCTACCTAAATAATAGTGTAATTGGTTAGTGTTGTAAGCATGATTGCAAGAGGAAAGCATTTGAGATGGTTGTGTGCTTAGAGTGTCTAAAATAGAAGCACCTTAGTTTCTATCATGGGATTGGGATTACATTTCAATAGACATTATGCACAAATTGAAGGTTAGGAATTATAGACTGTATTATTCTCTTTGTGGAAATCCAATCAATTAGATGGATGACCACTAGGTGCCTAGTCTTGGCAAAGAACACAAGATGCTTGGATGACATATTCTTGATACTCAATATAAACAACTGCAAGATGTGACAAAGAAGTTTAGCATTTGAAAACCAATTAGTAGCAACAACTCCAAGTGAAATCTATTAGGACCCAAAGAAATAATCTCTTATTTAGGCAAAGATGGTCAAGATATTTGCTAAAATAGGACCAACTTATCTAGTTTTTTTTGGGACATATTTTTAATGCAGAAATAAATTTGTTGTTAGAAGAAGAAAGATTGTTCTTTGCTAATCATTTCAAGCCGCTTGATAGTTATGGGAGCACACCAATGGAAAAATACAGATTACATGCAATTTGGGACATAGATAAGCATTTTGCCAAGATAGGAAAATTGCTTGCACCAAAAGAGTTGAAAGCAAAAAAAACTCTAACAAGCAAACACCTATGATTGAGCTAGTTAAAGAAGGGAGGTACGAAAAGAACAAGAACAAGAAATTAGTGAATGTTGTGTCTTTGTCCAAGTCAAGGGAGATATGCCCAAAAAAAACAAAGAAGTCAACATAGGAGGAAGTGTTTACATAGCATGCTGTAGGTACAATAGTCAATGAAGAAGCCCCAAGGACAAAGAACTACCTCAAACCAATGTCAAACTTAACCACACATAGAAGTTGTTTAACAAAGAGTCATGAGAAGAATTTTTATTGCATACTAGTGCATGTTTATTTTCCACAAAAAATGTTATGAAAGTAGCATTGCTCAGCTTAGATTTTGTAGAATCTATTTTCCCACATTATACTATACAATGAATGGATGTAAAGGACATTGTCCACCTTGTTAAGAGAATGTATTTGACTTTATATAATTATAGAGCTAATAGAAATTTAGTGAGAAAACACCTAGAACATGTGAAGACAAAGCTTCAAAAATCCCAAAGGGAAAATGAGGAGAAATTGCAATTACTTATTGAAATCCAATGTGAGAAGGAGTTCTTGGATGTTGAGCTTTTGGGGTCCAAATAAGACTTCATGAAACAAAATCAGGACATATTATTGATTTCATTACAAGGAACAATAAAAAGGAATTGGGAAACTATGTGCATTATCTCTACCCTATGCAAGACGTTGGAGGCAACTAAAGAGTAGCAAGTGGAATTGCAAAAATAGCTAAGGGACAATGAGACTCTTGAAGACCATTCTAAGGAGAAAGAGAGTGAATTGATGTCTCTAAAGACCAAATTTGGCATGTTGAAGATTTGTGTACGGAGTTAGAAACAATGGAGCAAGTATCAATTACTCAACCAAGAACCCAAAACAACCATCAGGAGTAGGGATAATGCAATGCAATCTGAATCCTCTATAGCTATTCAAAGAAAAAAAAACAACAAGAATTGGGTGTTATGAGTTACAAGTATGTCAATGTGTACAATTAGAGAAACTAATTTTAGTGTACACATATAATGCACTTGTAGATCAAGATATCTCATAGTTGACTAGAACAGTTCAGCAATTGATGGTTGAGGACCCAAAACATCCATGGCATAAAGTAACAATCCAAATCATAAAAGAAAAGCAATGCTTGCCAATAGAAGTTAAAGAGAGCACTAAGTTAGAGTTATGGGAATTAGCATGTAGGCTATAGATGATAGCCAACAAGGAAGAAGAGCACCATTAGCAATGTAACTATTGATTTTGATTAGTTAGATAGTTTTAAGTAGTTTAGCATTCAATGACCAAGTTTCAACAATTAGTTTTTTTGGTAGCTTTTGTAACCACCAATTACCTTGGTCATTTAAGTAGAGCAGTCAAAGAGCTTTCTATTCAATTATATACAAGGTGAATAAGTGAAAGAGTACAAGCTCTTTATTGCTTTCTCAATCATATGAGTACTTGTTTGTTCTTTTTAGTGCATGAGTATGAGTGAATCTTTGTAATAAGAGTTGTTGGATGCCTTGTGTGTTTTGATCCTTGTTGTTTTTAGTAGACTTATGGAGGTAGTACCACAATAGAATTTCTAAGTACATAGGACAAATACAAAGAAAGTTCATACAAAGACAAACTCTTTGGAAGAATTCTACTTTGGGTGACATATGCCTTTGGAGAAGGATAGAACATACATTTTGCACCAAATTCCATGACTTATTTTGGTCAAATTGATTAACACCTTTGGGTTGAATCATCATTATAAAGAATTTCCATGCTTTATTTTGAGTGATTGTGAGAACTTTTATTTCTCTTTTTGGTGATGTGCCTTTATGTGGCTTTGCACTCTTTGAGCTCATTTATACCCAAGAGGTTAAACATGAAATATTAAAGAACTACTTTGTGACAAATTACTTTATATCTAACCACTTTGGATCTATATTATTGTGAAGATAACGTATTTTTTACCAAATTCCTAAAATGATGCAAATCCACTTTGCACTCTCCTAGTGTAAAAATATAATGACTGAAGTTAGACTCTATGATAGGGGAACAATAGTCTACACCATTTCCATTCTGCCGTTCTACTTTATAGCTGATCTTGCATCATTTAACTTGCATATTGAATACTTACGCATTCTTATGGCACCCATTAATGGAATTCAAAGTGCCTCTAATTGATTTCAAAAATCCCACTTCAATTATTGCTTGCTCATGGTTATGCACTCTTTGGGTCTTTGTCTGGTCTCTCTTTGTCTTTGGGTTGGCAATGAGGTTTCTTTTTGTCTTTTATCAACTCTTCTTCTTAAGAGATAGTCTATGACCTCACTCATCCTCCTTTCTATGAAGAATTTCTAACTTAAGGTTTAACACTTATCGTATATAACTACCTTACTAAAGTTAAGAATTTACTCTTACCTTAGTCTTACCTTACCCTTTTTGTATGGATTTTAGATTGGTGTTTGAAGTAAATTGCCTTAATAGGTAGAAACCTTTCTTTTAGTTGCATTTGTATTGTGATTTTTTATGTTTCAACTTTGGAATAGGAATATTGTCTTGGTTATACAAGACTAGGTGTAAAATTTAGGATTTCAAAACCAAGCAGATTTTGGATAATTAAACTAGACAAGATGATCAAAGTAATTATTTAGACATTTTGATCACTTTTAAGGCATGTTTTGAACATACTTACAATTTAGATCTTGCTTGAGCTCATTTTGTCACCAACTTAGATGTTTCAATGACTAGTTAAGGTAAAATTAGATTATATTACTTTCTCTATGTAGGATCTAGCAATTTAGTTTTATGATGGTCTATTTATATCTCAAAGATAGATGCTACACTAAGGTTATGGTATTAGTTATAAATATACAAGTTACTTCAATTTTTTTTCTAAAATGTTTATATTCTCCAATTATGATTTAATTTAATGAGTGGTTGTAGTATCTTTGGGTTGAGTTCAATGGCTTGTTTTAACTAGGAAGTAACACCTAGCCTTTATAGTCTAGATGTGATTACCTACAAGGATGATTTATTTCACAAGTGCTTACTTAAGTAAGTGAACTATCATAATATTTTTGAAGAATGCACATATGATAATAATAAATTCTATATAATTTGAAAAATACACAAACCTTATAACTATATAGTGAAGCCTATGCTCAAGCACATAATAGACCTAAATTAAACCCAAGTTTTTAAGAGATTTCCAATCTTATTGTTGAGATGAAGTAAGAAGGATGTATATTATTAAGCCTCAAAATTTAGTAATTGATAAATTTATCAATAGAGCAAATGATGAGAGCCATCTTTTCCCAAAGTTACACATCTATACTTGTTCATCTATACTTGTTTCCGTACCTGAACTTTGTGCAGGTTTTACTTTTGTACCAAATTGGAAGGAAGACATAGTTCACTACAATAACTACATCTTGTTAATATATATGGAGATATATGACAATCATTTTGTAGCAAGTTCCCTTATCACTTGCCAAGATACTTATCACACTCCTACTTCTTAGAACATTGGTCTATGCATGAAGTAGAAGCTTGCATTAAAAACTAGTTTGTGATCTTAATATCATGTTATACAAGTTTTTCTTCAAGCTCAAAATTCTTATGTTGTTTATTGCTAAGTTGGGACTAATGTGATGCTCTCAATATAAGCAAGTCAATTAAGACATGGGATAAAATTATTTTTAAGTTCAAAGTCCTATAATAGTTTAACAATCTAGTGGCTCAACAACTCATGGAGTTGTACTAAGTGTATCTCTTTTTCTTTTTCCAAAGTACTTATCTTTTGTGATCATGTGTCTAAGACTTGACTTAAATAAACGATTGGGCAAAGAGTTACAAGGAAGGAGGTTTTTCTCTAATTAATTTGATCTTATACTCTTCAAATCACTCTTAACTTTCTCAAAGTAATTTACAAGAAATTTATAACGAATAAAGGTGAATGAACCTTTCAATCAAATATGCATTTTAAGACAAAGCTTCATGAAATTACTCACTCATTGATAACACATCCTTTTGAGATCATTTACACTTTCATATAATAATACAGGTATATCTTGCTTTATTTTTACTGGGATGGAGAAGTACAGAGTTTATAAAAGAACAAGCATGTGGATTTATGCTTCTAGAATGTCTTATATAATTTCCTTGGTAAATACCAAGTCTTGCATTCAAAATCTACACTCTAGTCAAGTTTTGACCTAAGGACTATTGGTTGACCTTAGGAAGATATTTCTTCATCTACCCCCATGGCTAGTATGTATCAAATGTAAAAACTAAGGCTAGTATGTATCAAGTGTGGGTTCTAAAAGTGCAATAAGGAAATTGACTCCAAAGCTTACTAAATGAAGTTCTAAAATTGGCTCAATCAAGTAAATAAAGCATTGATGTAAGAAGCAAATCTATCTAAGTAAAGAGTTCTTCTCATATATATTTTCAATTGTAAATTTATACATCATTCTTACTCCAAATGGTACTTAGTTATTTATTCTTCTTCATTGTCACATGACATATTTTACATTTATATATCTTGTCATATATTATAGACTCTTTATTTTTATTGGAAAATAGATCTTTATAAAAAGGACAAAAAATAATATCATATAAGTAAATCTAGCATGATTATACAAGTAAAGTGTAATACATGATCAACTAGTAAAAAGACCAAAATGGGAAGAAAGTATGAGGAAAGTGAAAAAAGGTGACCTTTAACAATGCAAGTATGGAAGTGGTACTTGGTACTTTAAGAACCTAGTACATAGGAATATCCAATAGGAAGCCAAAAGTGTAGGAAGAGAAGAAAACTTTCAAAGAGAATAGAAAAGATTTTACAACAAGAGGCTAGAGCGATAAGAAGAGGTCCTCTTGAAATGAGCATAGAATGTAAAAGGGGATGAGCTCCTCACAAAGAAGTGGGATGAAAACACAAGAACGACTATAATTCACTAGGTTTAGCCTATGCTTTATTATGGCTTATAGCTCATAGATCAATCATAATGGTGCTATTTCTTGACACAAAGTCTATGAAGAGGATAAAGGTCTTAAGCTGAAAGATATCATTTAATGTTAACCTTAAAACCCACCTAACTTCCCTTGATCAACTCAAAAAGTTGCAAAGAATGATTTTGGGTTCCAACCTAAATCTAGATACCCTTTGCCTTATATATTAATTTTGACTACCCAAGATTCACTCCTTGTTTAGTATCTAAAGATTATACCCATTCAAAGCCCTATAGCTCATAATTCAAGACCTTTCACTCATGTGTTTGAATTTAACTTGATCTTCTTAGAAAGGTCTTACTTATTGAAGGCCTTATAATTATATCACTGTATTTCCATACATGTTTATATTAATTTTAAATCTTGTGACTCTAGTCCAAGTTAAAGATACCAATACTTACCACTATTAAATATAACTCCTACTTATTTGAGAATTCTAAATGTTCTAAGTCTTGTGAGTAAGGTCTTTATAGAACCCAAACCTACCCAAGCAAACCAACATTCTAAGAGATGTACAATTAATTTATATCTCACAAATTTGAGAAGTTTTGTCTTTGGTCAAGAACTTCCTATCTACAAGAGAAAGGTCATAAAAAATGTTTTCTAATCTAATAGTTATTTCCCTAATCATATTGAGACTCTTTTGTTTTAGATCCAACTTGAGATATGAGATGCAATTTGAATCTTGAGATCCCATCTTCCATATTCCTAAATTTAGCTATTTTGGATTAATATGTTTGCTTATGTGAGTGAAAATAAGATTTGAGTATCAAAAATAAACTTTGAAATAATATACAAGTTAATAAATAAATTCATTTATAAAAGATAGCATCAAGCTACTCTATTCAAAGACCCACAAGAATTCCGAACAAAAAGAGGATTTTTAGGGTATAATATTACAATAGAACCCAAAATCAAAGATAAAGAAGGATTTTTTTTTCAACTTTGGACCATAAGGCCATGTCTACTAATAAGATTAAGGTGTACTTTACTTGTAAATTTGGAAAAAATTGGAAAAAAAGAACGTAAAGTCACTTCTCTATCTAATATAAAAGAAATAATTCTACTTTATCCTAAATATATCTATCTATTTAGAAGCCAAACCTACTAACAAGAAGACCTTAACTTCTCATAGTATGCAATGAAAAACAAAACCTTCTACCAAGTGAATCTCTCATACTCCAAAGGTGAGAAATCTAGTTAACTTGAAAATTTTAAAGATTAACTAAAGATCAATTCTATTTATCAAAACAAGTACCAAGATTTTTATAGTTGTGCCACCTCTTAGGTTTGAGACCAAAAATAATCAAATGGAAAAGACCCAAAGCTGGTAGAAAGAGCTAATCAAGATAAGGTACGGCTATAACAAGGTGTGTTAATGATCATGACATCCTCTCACATTTAAATTGCTAAGGAACAAGACCTTTGGGTCACAAGGAAATACCCAAAGGGGATTCTAGGAAAAAAATCAATTTAAAGTACGAATGGAAAAGAAAAATGGACCCTTACCACAAGGAGAGCTAAATCAGGAGCCCAATTTGTTTCCATAGCTTCTTTTGATCCTCTTCTTTGAGATCCTTTGATATTAAGTAAGAGCTTATCCTACCACTTATATGGATCTTGGAGGTAGGTTGAGAAGAAGATATAGCCACTTAGTTTAGTGCTATAACTCTAATCATGAACTATGTCATTGGATATGATATTAATAATAACTACCATCATGAGGAAATAATGGAGTATGTGGTATGTTGATGTTCTTCATGGCAAAGATATGAGTTCACAATAGCCAAGTTAGGTAACAAGTAGTTAGGTAACAAGTGGAGGAGTTAGCTCAAGCATATTGTAAACATCAAGGAACTAAAGGTTCAGGCCTTGGAGCACTATAACATACAAAAAGTTCCTTATCACAAGATGAATGAGATTCATTATACCCCAAATAGCCTTTCAAGAGGAGAATGATTAGCTTTCAATTTAATTATGACAAATAATGTGTCTAATAATTCAAGAAAATATCTGGTGAAATTCTTAGGAACCTTATATCACATTTAACAAGAATTTCACTTGATATTGACAAGGGAGGGATTTCAGCTAAAAAGAATTTCATAAAAAATGTAATTACCCAAAGATTAAGATCCAAAGCTTAAGATCCAAAGAAGAAAACTTTTAGAGAAGTTTAATTTACAACACAAGTTTTGATTCAGAATGTAAAGGATATTTGGGTTGGGGTTAATTGGTTGAACAGTGCACTTTGATAGGTACATCAACCAACTTCAAGCGTATAGGGAAAATTTTTCCTTGGTCCAGTTTTATGCATAGAGCACTTGATTGGTTTAGGAAAAAAATTCTGCTTTCATTGCTTCCTTTGCAAAATATGAATCTTAGTAATGTTGAAATTTTGGGGGATAAGAGCAGTGTAATCATGGATCTTGTGAGATCCAAATATAATTTGTTGGAATAAATTTTTCAAGAAGATCTCAAACTTCCAATCAAAGTTGAAGATCTAGATCTCTTATTTTCACTCTTGGTTGCTAGCAATTATAGATGAGATCTAGAAGAAGCAAACTAAATTAGCCAAGAGAGGGTATGGGAGAAAAATGTCCCACTTCTTAAAGATCTATAGGAAAAAATATTTTTGATAAATGTGTGGTATTGGGTTTATAAGTAGTAGAATTCTATAACCAATGGTACTCTTTTATACCTTAGTTGTATAAACTTGATGACACCTTCTTGTGCCTAAACACAAAATTGAATAAGCATAGTCTTGTTTTTGCTTAATTTTGAGTGTTTTAGAGTAAATGTTAGTTGTTACATTCCATGTATGACTTTCTTCTTGCTTATGGAAGAAATCACCAAAATTCAAATGATTCAAAAGTTATGATTGAAGCATGAGCTTGTGCATTTTTTCTAAGCCTAAGCAACCAAAAATTTGAATGTCTTCAATTTAGAATGATCATAATTGATCAATATTTCTGTTGGGCAGAGGTGCAAGGAATAGAAAACTAAATATAAAGCTTCTTCATGTGAAACATCCTAGTTTAGCTCAAGAAGAGCTTTGCAATTTATTAATTTTGCAAGGTATCACTAGTTGATAGGCCTAGTTAATATATGAATTTTTTTGGGCAAGGTTGTGCTAGAGAGTCATTAATGATTACTTTTACTTTCATGGTGTTTAAGTAATAGTTCCTAAGTGTTGTAATGGAAGAAACCCCTAGATCCCAGGTGTAAACAAATTTTTTTATATTAGCATAGTGTTAACTAAAGTGCAATATATTGGTATAAACCAGATTGTTCCCACAAAGATATGGTTCATAAATGATTAGATTTGAAAAAAGTGTCATTATTGTATTTATTTATTATGACTTTTTTGGCCTCTTGGTGAAAAAAGACTCCCAAAAGAAGAAGATAGGGTCACCAAGAAGGTGCATCACATAAAACTAAAAATAAAAAATCATATTCACAACAAATCAATTTGAATTAAGCTTTTGAAGGTGATGATCTAGTCATATGCAAGGAGGCTACTTCACTACAACAATTCCTACTCCAAAGAACAAACTCTACCCTTCCTAAAAGGCATATCTTCTTCCAAAGGTTCTTTGCATCAATGACCATTCTTTATCTTTGTTTTTATAGAGTATTGTCAACACAAGTCACTCAAGACCCATCAAGGCATTGCTTTAGGAAAACTACACCAAGGATCACACACAAAAGGCTTTAAATACCAAGGATCAAACACACTTCACACTTTGCACTCTCATTAAAAATATTATTCAATATCAACAATATAAAGAATTGACATTGATACTCATATTTAAGTAAAGTAACAAATAATTTTTTACTCTTTCACATTTTATTTGTCTAATTGATTGAATAAATATTAACATCAAATGGCCACCTTGAGTAACAAAAACTATTGAAAAATTAAGAAATCTAATGGTCAATAGGCTCATACCTACAAAGATCTCTACCAAAATTGCAAGTGCCAATATTTACAATGGAGACCCTCTTATCTCTTCATCTTATACAATTTATTATCATGTTTAGTTACAATCATTAACCACTTTCTCTAGAAGACAATAATTCTCCTCCAAAGAAGGTATCTACTATCTATCTTCAATGGATTACTACTCTAAGAGTCCCTATTACAATATGTTTCTGACTATGAAGAACTCATCTGCAAAGAAAAATTTGTATGGCAAAGAACTTACTTTGCCTCTAATTATTTAACTAGAATTTCAATCCTATCTTGTAGTCTCCTGTCTCTAATTCTAAGGTGCCACAAGATTCACTAAGCTTCATATATGGGTATTCTTTAAGGTAAAAAATTAAGAAATCCATCCTTCTCTTCAAAAGTCTTCATGCTAAGGGTCTGTACTTGCAATTTTAGTATGTGCAGCTTTGTCTTGGTCATCTTTCCCTTCACTACTTCTTTAGCAAGGATCACGAACTAGTGCCAAAGATATTCCAAGGTCTTCATCATCTTTGTGTTTGTTTCTACACTTTCCTTGGTATTGTAGAGGATTTGTGTAACAATATGGAGTTTAGCAATGAAGTTAGTTAAGGCTAACAAAGTAGCAAATAGGAAAAATTAGCCTAGAATATTCCAAAAGTATCTAGGAAGCTTCTTGGGAATCTACCTGGCTATATTAACTTGCACTCAAGTAAGTAGCTTCTAGAAGCTTCCAACTAGCTTAGCTTGCAAGCCAAGTAGACAGCTTCTAGAAGGAAGCTTCTTGAGAAGCTTCTTGGTTAACTTGGCTTGCACTCCAAGAAAGTGGCTCAAGCAAGCTTCTTAAGAAGCTTCTCAAGAGCCTTGTATGCTCCTTATAAATACCAGAGCCAAAGCTCATGCTAGGCATTTGGAGTTTATCCACATTCAAGTGTCCCAATGTGATCTTCCATTCTCCTATTTCTCTCCTTGGTCTTGGTCTTTTACAATTTGAACTTCAATATTAATCTCCTCCTACAAATTCTAATTGTTAATGGGCCATTTCTCTTTCTCTTTTTGCAAATTTTTTGTAGGACCCTTAGCCAAAGACTTTTTTGTTCTTGCATTTTGATTCAACTTGTCTCTCACTCAAGATAAACCTCCAATAGCTATTAAGGTTGCACACTATGGACTAAGAAGGCAAAGAACCAACTTCATCACACTCCTCCAAGGCTAGAACTCCAAGTCACTTCTAAGACTCAAGCCATTTCTCACTAGAAGAATCAATGAGAGAAGGATAGTTGCAAATGAAATGATGATTAGTCAGTCTTCATCCCTAGTTTATATACTTGTGAAATGCCAAAGTTACTTATTACTAGAGTAACTTATGCTACTAGGCAAAAAATTCATATGAAGTCTAAAGTCTAAAGGAATATCCATACACATGGGAGTAACCTCATAAGCATGTAATCTTATCTCAATCCAACTATTAAGTCAAGGATTCTTTCACATGGACTATCTTTGGACTATACAAAAATCTGAACCAAAAAGACTAGTGGGCTCAAGAGTTCTTGACCCTTTCCTTAAAGCCAAACACTCAAGGATAAACAAATTTAATAAACTAGAATCCAAAATATTAGTGATCTCTCTTTCAACTTCCTCTAAAGTAGGTCATCTCTATCTTGGTTATGACTAACTCTAGCTAATCATGATCAATATAGAAGCTTGGTTAACTCCATATAAAAAATATCTTCAACTACTTGCAATACCAAACTTAATATCCACATAAAGCATACATGCACAAATGGGTGTTATGTTTACCCCAAATTAAGATTTTACTTTGTCCTCTTAGTGAAGGTCTCTTTATTTTCTATGATACAACTTCAACTTATTATGGTTAATATTATCAAAGTGTCTTCTCCCCAACTCCTTGAGATTATAAGTGTAATTTCCTCTACACTTTCTCCATTATGAATCTTAAGTTCTTATGCAAGAACTTCTTTGCATCCTCTTGAATTGAATGGAATCAAACAATATTACACAATCACCTTCCTTGAAGTGCTCTACCTTCTTCTTTCCTTGTCTCTTGTCATAGTTCTCCATTTGTTTCCTTTATGCTTGCTCCACTCAAACCATAGTAAATGCTCTTGCCTCCTCCAATTCCATGAGTTAATTCTTCCTTGACTTCTCTTCATCAATTGCTTGAGCCTTTTTCAAATTCCTAGGTATGCTTTGGAAGGTAGGATCATCAAAGTGAATGGGTAAAAAGGAATCAATACTACATACCAAATGAAATGGAGAATACCCTATGCATATCTTTATGGTTTTCTTATACTCTCACAAAATTTTATGAATTCTCTTGTCCCAATGATGTTTAGCATCCTATTTTTGCATCTTTGGCCAATATGATGCACAAGGTTTGATTGCTTCTCTTTATCAAGCCATTGTAGTTTGGCTTATAGGATGTGATAACTCTATGTGTGATAGAAAAATATCATAGCATGATTGCACTAATGCTTCATATAAACTCCTCTATACAAAACCAACTCCAAAGAGCAACCAAAAGAGGTAATAAAGAAATCTACAAACTTCATATTCATTCTTATTTCTCAATGGTCTAATCTCAACCTACTTGGTAAGGTAATCAATAACTACCACAATATACCAATTTATCCTTGGGTTTCTATTGAGAGGACCAACAAAGTCAATACTCTACTTCTTAATAGGTCCTAGCAATAGAATCGATCCAAAAGATAGAGTGGAAGTAGATTTTCTAGCAAAAGCTTGAAAGATATCACAAGTTTTTTTTATCAATCAAGATAATCACTAAAAATCACACTCCAATTATATCTTGCATCTAGAATCTTGAAAGTAGTCACCTTTCCTACAAAATGACCCCACCACCAAACCATCATGAAACTCTTTCATGTATAGGATAGAACACTCCTTACGCATTGCTCCTTGAAGTAGACCACTCTTTATGAGCACATAGGGTGCCTAACTATGGAGTTTATGGATCAAAGGTCATGCATAGACTTCTCTCTACTAATCCGACCACATGTGCTACCCAACTAGTAGAACCTTCCACTCTTGTTTCTAAGATTCCTTCTATTGGGAAGAGAAGTAACGGGCAACCTAACTTATCATCATAACATTCACTCTTGGTCTATTAGTCATCACTTCCAACATAAGCAAGGAGAAAAAAACAACACACATAGAAGGAGGAACCTGACCACAATGCCTTCACACCAATCCAAGCAAATTAGGCGTACAAACAAGCATGGAAGCATAGAGAAGATCTGATCACAAGAATTTGACAATAACTCTATAAGTTTTGTTGAAAAAGAGCTTTGGAGCCTTCTTGATCTATCATCAAGCTAATTTCAAACTGTACTCCAAGTATCCTCCAATATGTTCTTTGGATTTCAACCAAATTCTAATCCAAGGGGAACTTCTATGTCTTTTTGACAGGGAAAGTCTACAAAACTCATATTGACATAACCTTTTGTGTGTAACTTGGATTCAAGTGGTCTTGGATTTAGTGTAAGCCCTATAAGATAAGCTTTCCAAATGATATGAAATAATTTAAAATTTGACCATGATAGCTCCCCTGACAAGCTCTCAAACTTGGCCAATTTTATGTAACTTTTACCCTAATTTTGAAATCCCTAGTTTAGGGTTTGCTCTTGGTTCTTGGAAAGCTTTCCCCAAATTTCTGAATTAGAGGTACATTGATCCTCACAAGCACTCCAAAAGTCTAAAATCCTCAATCAAAGTAACAAAAAATAGGAGAGTTGTCAATCATTCATGATTGAAGATAGTATTGCTCTACCAAGCTAGTGATGGTATTTCAGTAACACTTATTGCATCAACTCTCACTCTCCATGGACCAAAAGCCAACCAAATTTTCTTAGTAGCAAATTGTGCCCTTTTCTGACCCTTTGTAGAGTTTGATGGCCTAATCCAACCCCAATCCCTAGATGTGGATCAATTCCTGAACTAGGTCAACTTGTGAGCTCTATAGACCCCCAAGTATACTTGATCCAAGATCTTGAATTCTCCTTCTGAGGAATTCACATGAAACCTTTGCACAAAGGTGAAAAATCTAACTGCCAACAACATTGGAAATTTTCATAAGGTGACTTGAACTACAACTTGGGGAGTGATCAAAACTCCAAACCTGATCACCAACTCTTCTCCAACACCTTACATCCCAAAAGCACCAACTTAAATTAGCCACATCTGATTTGAGATTGACCCAAAATTGAAATTTCTTGCACTCAACAATATAAGCACTTTGTCTACTCTCCAACCCCACTAATAGATAATGAAAATGTTTCAAGAAGCTCTCCCAATTGCCTACTTTGCGCTCTTGGGTATGAATTCTACTCCCCTTGATTCAATCAATGATATCCCTTCTAGAATCTGCTCAAATTGTCTGAGTTCAGTCTTCAGATTGTAACCTCTCAACTCTTCTCTCCAATTGTAGTCTTTCCTCCTCAAATGCACTCCTTGAACTCCCTTGAAGGTCAAAAAGCTCCCAAGTTCTACACTTGGGACCCAATCTCTTGCAAGTTTAACACTATTCTCTTCACTTTTTGACAAATGGACCCCACAAGTCCACCTTGAAGCTCATGAGAAAAATTGAGTTGTTCTCCCTCTATAAGAGCACATAAATATTTAATTCCTAGACTTGTTCATAAGTGAGCATTGGAAGGACAACAAGATCCGGATTTTCATCATCAATTCCACCAAAATGTATCACCATCCAATTTCATAAGCCGTCACGGTGTAGAATCTAAAGCTTGATGAGAAAAGGATTCAAGAGTGGCAGATCAGGAGCATAGGACATCTCCTACTCAATTTCTCTCTTTGATGTCTGATCTCCATGCTCTGCTACAACTCTCTCAATGTCTTCCTCCCACTCAAGACTCCTCCAACTAAACACCCCCTTTTGATTCAACTTTCCTCCATGTATATATATAAGAGCACTTGAAAAGGATTAGATCGTAACCCACATGACCAATTACATATGCATACATAGTTTTCTCATATGGAAACAGCTCAACCATAGAATCCGTCATACTACCTACTCTATTAATGTGGAGATAAAATTTCCTAATTTACTTTTCCATGGCTCCACAAACCACAACATGACAACGGGAGGTCCCATCTAAGAATGGACCTCATGTGTACTTGCCACCACCCATGAGTGATCTCTTTTGATACTAGAGTATCCTCTACATGGGCATGCCCCTCCAACAAGTCACCAAGCCAAGTAACAAAACCATTGAAAGTTGAAATTGATGTTGCCATGGTCTCGGACAGTAGTTGAGCCAAGACTGCCACTACTAAAACATACAAGTGTGTGACATACATGTTCCTAACCTGACTGCCAACTTGGTCTTTATGAGGATGTCTTCTCTCAATAGTCAATACTGAAACCCATGGGGTATAACACTACTCCCCCAACTAACACATCATATGACTCAACTCCTATCTTAATGGCCTGAGCTCTCACTACAGAGCTATCAGTCAAATGATTGGGCTGAATCTGAACAACAAGCTCTCCAAATGTGATGTACTATATAGAACCACCCCCTAGAGATGTTTGGATCTGAAATGCACACCTCTCCACATTGGTCTTCCTTAACTCCAGACCTACAACTATAACCTTCTCCAACAAAAGGAGTTGTTGTAATACCAATAGCTAGACATATCATCTAGAGTTGAAAATTGGCTTGGTAAAATCTAGATGTTATGTATTATGGGCTAGGTAGATCAGATAGAGTTGTCACCAAAAGAGTACTTCTAATAATAGAGCCAAAAATTGCTTGAATTTGTAATATATAATACTCCAAGGACAAGAGAAGAGAGAAAACACAGATTGCACACTCAAACAATCGATGCCCAAGGGAGCACCTTCTCTTTATTATATAGACAAAGAGGATCTCCTCCAAGGAAGCTCCACCATAGGATTAGGGACACATATAGGTGACATGTCAGCAAGCTCCACCCTTGGATTACTTACTTGGATGGGTGACATGTCTGGTATAGGTCCTATCTGGTTGGTCAAACAAGCTTTGACTAGAGGGAATCTTTTAAGGAATATTCCTGTAGGAATCTCAGAATCACGTGAGTAAGGTACCATTGGAAAGCTCTCTATGTTGGAGGGGGGGGTAATCTACACATTTTCGAGGCCTAATTCATCCATTTAGGCCTTCAAAATTGCCTTCAAAGATTTCAGGCATATTTCGGTTCCAACTCTATTAGTAGAAGTCCCCTTTTGGTGATACCTCTTTCTGATCTATTTATTCCATCATGTGTAACATCCTTCCAGATGTTACCAAACCAATTCTCACCTGTAAATCATATGTCTAGCTATTGGTTCTAAGGTTCTCAAGTCTATTTTGGTTTCTGCCCTATTAGTAGAAGTACTCTTTTGGTGATACTTCTATCTTATCTATTTTGACCATCATGTATAACATCATTCTAGATGTTGCCAAACCAAATTTCACATCTAGATCATATGGCTAGCTCTTGGTATTACAGACCTCCTTCCTTTTAAGATGCAACATCCTCGTTGTGCAATTGTTGCTCAAATGCTTGCACCAACACCGGTGCATGTGCCAAATTGGCAGTGGGCTCCCAGGTTGCTTCATAGAGGGGGTAACCTTTCCATTGTACTAGATAGTCCACCCGCGGATGGCGAGTACCACACATGTGTTTTTGGAGAATCCGCTCCACTTCATATTCCTCTATGCCATCAATGAGTGTCGGACAAGGTTGAATGTCTGGTGTGGAATGACCCTGGCTTGATTGGGAGCATATCTGCATAGTAGGGAGACATGGAACACTGGATGGATCTTCATGTGTGGTGGTAGCTCAAGGTGATAGGCCACAGCGCCGATGCTACGAAGAATCGAGAAAGGTCCAATAAAACGAGGTCTGAGCTTACGAGGTCCAACTAATGTGAGGTTGGTTGTTGATAGTTACACTTGATCCCCAACATTGAACTCCATGTGCTGACGGTGTGCATCAACATACTACTTCTGTCAATTTTGCACAATCTGTAATCTGTGCTTGGCGCTCTCCACACCTTGTTGGATTCTAGAAACAAATGTGTTGACTGCATCGACCTTGGTAGCCACTGGCTTCATCAAGCTAGAAGGTGTGAAGGGATGCTTACCATACATGAGGAAGAACGGAGTGACCTAGGTGGATGCATTCACTAAATTGTTGTAAGCAAATTCCACCAACAGGAGTAGGGTGTCCCACCTCTCTTGCTCTTCAATCGTGTGATTAGCCCGCTCTATTTGGCCACCTGTTTGTGGGTGGTAAGTTGTGGATATGGCCAACTTGGTTTTGAAGAAACCAAAGAGTGTTCGCCAAAAAAAATTGGTGAATTGGGTGCCTCTATCGGTGATGAGTACTCTAGACAAGCCATGGTGAGCAAAGACTGCATCTAATTATAATTGAGCTAGTTGTGGAGCGGTCACCTCCTTGGTGGTAGGGCGTACATGAATCATTTTGCTGAGTCGGTCCACAAAGACCACAATGGAGTCAAACCCTGTGGTGGTCTTGGATAATTCACAGACGAGATCCATACTCACTTGTTCCCAACGTTGGGTAGGAGTGGGGAGAGGTTGAAGGAGCACTGCAAGAGCTTGATTAGAAGCTTTGTTCTATTGACAAAGTAGGTAGCTACGCACTGTAACACCCATTTGTGCATGTGTGTGGTATTGTGATATTTAGCTTGGTATTACAAGTACTTAAGAGATATTATTTATATAGAGATAAAGTATGGTTCTATATTAGTCATGGTTAGCTAAAGTTATTCATAGCTAAGATAGAGGGGACCTTACTTTAGAGGAAGTAGAAAAGATGAGCACCACTATTTTGGATTTTAGTGTGTTGACTTGGTATTATTCCTAGGTGTTTGGCTTTGAGGAAAGAGTTGAGAACTCTTGGGCCCGCAAGCCTTTTTGTTTTGGATTCTTCTTTAGTCCAAGGATAGCCCATGTGAAGGAATCCTTGACTTAGTGGTTGGGTCAAGATAAGACCACATGCTTAGGGGAATATGCCCTTGTGAATGGATATTCCTTTCTACTTTTTGACTTTACTTGACTTTTAGTCTAGTAACTTGAGTTACTATGGTAATTAGTAACTTTGGTACGTAGCTATTTCACAAGTATATAAACAAGGGGTGAGGAGGTACTCATCATCCTTTCATTTGCAACTATCTCTCTCTCATTGAGTTCTCTAGTGAGCAATGTCTTGAGTCTTGGAGTGTTAGCCTTGGAGGAGTATGATGGAGTTGGGGTTCCTTGCCTTCTTAGTCCATGGTGCGCTACCATAATACCCATCAGAGGTTCATCCTGAGTGAGAGACAGGCCGGCTCACAGCATATAGTCCATCACGTCGTTGCTCATCTTGGGCCAATAGTAATGGCGCTTGATTGCATCCAAGGTCTTGTCCACTCCGACATGAGTTGCAATGGCCAAATCATGACATTCTGCTAGAATGGTGGTGCGTAATTCTGGGACATTTAAGATCCATAATCTGCCATCCCAAAAGGTGAGTCCTTGGGTGCTAGTGATACCTTTGGATGATTGTGCTTCTACAATTGATGGATCAGTTTTTGTAGCAGCCAGAATCTCTTGCCAGAATTCAAGATTAATCTTAACCTCTGCCCCCAAGTTGTTGGCCATTGGCATGCGGGTGAATGCATCTGCAAGTTGCTTCTTACCTTCCACATAGGTGATTGTCATGTTGAAGCATTGTCACCACTTTGCCCACCAAATTTGGCAATGAGATAGATCCTTCTACGTCTTGAGGTAGACTAGAGGTTTGTGGTCTGTCTCTACTACAAATGCCTCCTCGCCCAAGTAGTGCTTCAATGCTTGGTTGCTAGAATGATGACCAGCTCTTCTCGTTTTGTGGTGTGGTAGTTGCACTCTACCAGTAACAACTTTCGAGAGAAATATGCAATTAGATGCCATCCGTCATGCCACTCTTGTTGTAGGACTGCTCCTATTACTATATCCGATGCATCTATAGTCAACTTGATTGGACGTTTTGGGTCATACCACTTCAAGATTGGTGCATGTAGCAAGGCGGCCTTCAATTCTTGAAAGGCCAACTCTTGTGCAGTTCCCCATGTCCACTTCTTCCCCTTGCCAAGTAGTGCCGTTAAAGGCTGTGCAACCTTGGAGAAGTCCTTGACAAATCTATGATAGAATCTTGTCAACCCCAAGAAGCTCTTAAGTTGAGTCTGATCTTTTGGGGCACTCCATTTTTGAATGACCTCTATTTTATCTATCAATACTTGAATGCCCTTTGCACTTACTCTATGCCCCAAGTAGTCTACTTCACACTTGCCAAACTCACATTTTGAGATTTTGGCGTACAACTGATTCTGTCTTAGAATCTGGAGGACGTCTTGTAGATGTTGTTTGTGTTTTGTCATCGTGCTACTGTATACTAAGATATCATCCAAGAAGATGATAACAGACTTATCCAAGTATGGACAAAATATGTCATTCATTAGACTCATGAAAGTGGCAGGTGCATTGGTGAGGCCAAAAGGCATCACAAGATACTCAAAGTGGCCATACTTGGTTTGAAAGGCAGTTTTGTATACATCCTCCTTTGCAATTTGGATTTGATTGTAACCGCTCCGTAAGTCCAGTTTGGTGAAGTATCTCGCTCCATGGAGTTGATCAAACAGGTCATCCATGCGAGGTAAGGGGTATTTTTTCTTCATTTTTTGTTGATTGAGACCCCGATTGTCAATGCACATGCCCATTGTACCATCCTTCTTCTTCACAAACAAGACAAGGGCCCCATATGGTGATACGCTAGGTTGGATGAACCCTTTCTGCAGCATCTCCTCAATTTGAGTCTTACACTCCTCCAACTCATGAGGTGATAGGCGATATGGGGCCTTACAAGGAGGTGTCTTCTCTGGAAGTGTCTCAATTTTGTGATCTACTTGCCTTTTTGGTAGTAATCCTGAGGGTAGATCATCGGGAAAGACATCTTGAAACTCATCCACCACATCCTTCAATTTCTTAGGAATTTGTCTATCAAGTTGTGCACTCTGGACTTCTCTTATTAGACCCATAAAACCTCTATTGGTCTTTACAGACAGTTGCTATCCCTACGACATATAGAGGCAGTTTCTGCCTGTGTGATTTTTCTTTAACCCCAGTGATTGACCATTGGTGGGTTCTCACTACTTTCTTCCTCCAATCCACCATAGGGTTGTATTACTCCATCCATGGCATGCCTAAAATTGCATCATAACGAGCTAATTGTATCACTGGCCACTCAATTGCTTCCTGATATTCTCCTACAAAGAGCGTTACCCGTCCAGGTAATGATTCAATCCTCTCTATTTGCCCATTTGGTAACTCTACTTCTTCACTTCCATCTTTCTCTAGATCCATTCCCAATCTTATTGCAATAGAGCGAGACAAGAAATTCTCTGTTGCTCTCGGATCTATTAATACTCTCACTTGAATACCTTCTAGGATTCCATTCATGACAATCAATTGTGAGGTTGCCTTTTGGGATCTTTGCACATTATTCTTCTTCCTTCCCTCGCTTCTCTGCTTCCTTATTGAGCCAGTAAGGCCGCAAGGTACATTTACTGGCGATCTTCATTTTCCAAAGTGATTTCCACCTCCTCTTCTTCAATGTGCTTCTCCATGTTGTTCAAAGATTGCTTGAACAAAGGCCAAGGGCCTCTAGGGAAACGAGTGTGACAATTGGTAGATATGTGCCCAATATGGCCACAATTGTAACAACCGCAATGTTCTCCTTGAGTCCCTTCTCCTCGTGGGACTCCATCTCTTTGTTCTTCTACCCGTCCCCGCTCCCCTTGAAGCAGTCGTGCTCCTCGATCCCAAAATCAAAGGTTGCCTAATTCCATCGGTACTGGTCCACCCATGTGTGGTATTTCTTCCCGATAATGTTGAGGTGGAGCTACTCCTTCACCTCCACCTAATGCTCCTGCTATTCTTTGCGCACAAGCAATGGCTTCAAATACCGTGCGAGGATTTTGCACCATGACTTCTTGGCAAATCCGCTCTTTCAACCCTTGTTTGAAATTGTCGAGAGCCTCTACTAGACTCATGTCGGTAATTGCAACTTGTAGATCTAGAAATGCCTCTACATACTCTTGTACGCTATTCTTTTGTCTCAATCCCCATAGTCGGGTTCGAGCCATTTGCACAAAATCCACCAATTGGAAATTCTTCAGCAGTCCTTCTTGCATTGCTGTCCATGTGACCTCCCTTCTCTCTGCCAGCATGGATCGTTCCTAAGCATCATACCATGTGAGGGCTTTATCGGTCAAGTACCCACATGCAAACACACCTGCAGCATGCTCTATGATCTTTGTTGAGAACAATCGGAAATATTGATTCATTCTTGAGATCCAATTTTCCACTACTCCCGTCAAACGCTGCTCCTTGTAAGGCTCGATGTTGCTTCTTCATCCGAAGTAGCAATGTGGCTTCATCGTTGATAAGGTTCGTAGGCACAGGTGCCTTTTTAAGTACTTTAGTCGCAAGTACTGGGTTTTGAGATGGCTCTTCTTCTTGCATGGCTTGATCGTTCCTGAGGATCTACACTTGACTTTGTAATGTCTCCATGGTCATCTTAATCTCTCAAAATTCATTCAACATCCCTTTCATTCCTTGCACCAACTCTTGCAATTGCGGATCCATGGTTCCTGCGACACTCAATTGCTAATGTCTACTTCAATACAAAGTCAATATAATCACTTTGGAAGGCGCACAAACTATTGAAACTACCATTGGGACCTCAGAAGCTATCACTTGTTGATAATACTCCTCACCAAAATTCCTAACCACAAAATCTCTAAACATCACTTTCGGCCTCACTACATAATGGATTTCTACTTGAGTGTTGAAAGGGAGAGGATTTGGGACATTCATATCCATATTATCATAATAGAATGTAGATTGTCAAATCCCACTCTCTGTCATATATCACCATAGGTAGAATCACCAGGTTTTGGTGAGTTCATCACTCTGTCTATGAATTCTGCACCAAAGTGATAACCTAGCAATACACTCATCTGCTCACGCTGGATGTACATAACCTTGATGTGGAATGGGTTTGAGAATAGAAAGCTAGGTGCGGGAAATTGGCCTCCTCGGTGCATCCATCCCATCCGCTCTCTAAAGCCCTTCCTAAGTCTAGCAATTACTCTATGTTCTCTACCTCAAATTACTCAGTTTCAGTATTTTGTGTTATTCCAAGAGGGGTGATCCACTCTCTTGGACTAAAACACTTGCTCTGATACCATTGTAATACTCCAAGGACAAGAGAAGAGAGAAAACACAGATTGCATACTCAAACAATCGATGCCCAAGAGAGCACCTTCTCTTTATTATATAGACAAAGAGGATCTCCTCCAAGGAAGCTCCACCATAGGATTAGGGACACATATAGGTGACATGTCAGCAAGCTCCACCCTTGGATTACTTACTTGGATGGGTGACATGTCTGGTCTAGGTCCTATTTGGTTGGTCAAACAAGCTTTGATTAGAGGGAATCTTTTAAGGAATCTTCATATAGGAATCTCAGAATCACGTGAGTAAGGTACCATTGGAAAGCTCTCTACAAGACAAAGCAAGGGTGAGTTAAGGCCAGCCTTTCCTCCATTGGGAGGGGGGAATCTGCACATTTCTGAGGCCTAATTCATCCGTTTAGGCCTCCGAAATTGCCTTCAAAGATTTTAGGCATATTTTGGTTCCTACTCAATTAGTAGAAGTCCCCTTTTGGTGATACCTCTTTCTGATCTGTTTATTCCATCATGTGTAACATCCTTCCAGATGTTACCAAACCAGTTCTCACCTTTAAATCATATGTCTAGCTATTGGTTCTAAGGTTCTCAAGTCTATTTTGGTTTCTGCCCTATTAGTAGAAGTACTCTTTTGGTGATACTTCTATCTTATCTATTTTGACCATCATGTATAACATCATTCTAGATGTTACCAAACCAAATTTCACATCTAGATCATATGGCTAGCTCTTGGTATTACATAATACCAAAAGCTAGATATATTATTTAGAGGTGGAAATTGGCTTGGTAACACTTGGAAGGATGTTATGCATGATCGGATAGGTATTTTAGATAGAGGTGTCATCAAGAGATGACTCTACTAACAAGGCAAGATCCAAGAACATTTTGGAAACTTTAGAGCCAATTTTGGAGGCCTAAATGGATGAATTAGGCCTCAAAAAAGTGCACTTTTCCTCTCCCTTCTGAAAAAGAGAAAAGGCTGGTCTTCCTCTTCCTAGGTTTGTCTCATTGAGTGCATGTGATACCTAACCAATAGAACCCTTGATGCTTGTTCTAAGATTCCTTTTGCCGGGTAGAGAAGTAGCAGGCAACCTAACATGTCATCATAATATGCACTCTTGGTTTATTGGTCATAATTTCCAACATTACCAAGGAGAAAAACACAACACACCTAGTAAGGAAGAACTAAGCATAGTGCACACACACCAATCCAAGCCAATTGGGTATACAAACAAGCATCAAAACTCCCCAAGTTAGCTTGTTTGTACCCCAAAATGTATCACCATCCAATCTTGTAAGCCATCACGGTGTAGAATTTGAAGCCTAATGAGGAAAGGATTCAAGAGTGGCAAATCAAGAGCATGGGATATCTCCTACTCAATTACTCTCTTTGATGTCCAGTCTCCATGCTTTGCTACAACTCTCACTCTCAATGTCCTCCTCTTGCTCAAGACTCCTCCCACTAAAAACCCCTCCTTCTCCCAAATTCTCAACTCTCCACCACCTATATACATCAAAGCACTTGAAATAGATAAGATTGTAACCATGTTGTTGTGTTGTGGTTTGCGTAGCCCTTGAAAAAGTAAACTAATGTGGTTTATCTCTATAAAGATGGAGTAGGTTGTATGACGGATCCCTCGGTTAAGCTCTTGCCATGTGAGCAATCTATGTACATGTATATGATTGGCCATCTAGATTATGGTCTTGTCTTCTTTGAGGGTTCTCATGTATATAGATGGTGGAGAGTTAGGTAGAAGGTGCGTTCTAGTGAGAGGAGTCTCAAGCAAGAGGAGGACATTGAGAGTGAGAGTTGTAACAGAGCATGGAGGCTGGGCATTCAAGAGAGCAATTGATTAGGAGATGTCCCATGCTCCCAATCTGCCACTCCCAAATCCCTTTCTCATCAGGCTTCAGATTCTACACCATGATGGCTTACGGGATTGGATGGTGGCATGTTTTGGGGTAGCATTCACAGAGGCGATGATGGAAAACCCAGATTCTATTGTCCTTCCTGTGCTTACTTACAAGCAAGTATGGAACTTGACAATCTATGTGCTCTTGTGAAAATGACTCAATTTCACTCATGAGCTTCAAGATGGAGTTGTGGGATCCACTTGTCAAAAAGTGAAGAGGTTAAATGACAAAATTGCAATAAATTGGATTCCAAGAAAAAGTTGGGAGGTTTTTTGACCATTGGGGGAGTTTGGAGAGGGCATTTGAGGAGTGAAGACCATGGTTGGAGAGAAAAGCTAGCAAGCTACAATCTGGAGATACTAATCAGACAATTCAATCAGATTATAAGAGAGATATCATCAATTGAACCAAGGGGGTATAATTCATACCTAGGAGGACAAAGTAGGCTATTTGGAGAGCTTCATGATTTTTAAATGGGGTTGGAGATTAGACAGAGTTCTTATAGCTCTAAGCACAAGAAATTCCAGTTTTGGATCAATCTCAAATTAGATCTAATTGATTGAAGTTGAAGCTTTTGAGATGTAAGGTGTTGGAGAAGGGCTGATGATCAAGTTTGGAGTTCTGGTCACTTCCCAAGTTGTGGTTCAATTCATCTTATGAAAATTTCTAGTGTTGTTGGTGATTAGGTTTCTCACCTTTGGGCAAAGATTTCTTGTGAATTCCTCAAAAGGAAAAATTCAGGGGTCTTGGATCAAGTATACCTTGGTCTATAGAGCTCACAAGTTAGCCCAGCTTACAAATTGATTCATATCTAGAGACAAGGTTTGAATTAGGCTATCAAACACTCAAGAAATTTAGACAAGGGTACAACTAACTATTTTGGGAAATTAAGTTAACTTTGGATTCATGGAAAGTGAGATTGGATACAACAAGTTCTACTTAAAATTTGTCATAAGCTTGGTAGAGCATTTTTGTCTTCAATTATGATTGAGTGTCAATTCTCTCATCTTTATTACTATGATTGGAGATTTTAGGTTGATAGAAAGATTTTGAGGATTTTATGTACCTCTGATTCAGAAATCTGGGGAAAATTTGCCAAGAACCAAAGCAAACCCTAACCTAGGGATTTTGAAATTAGGGTAAAAGTTACATAAAATTGGCCAAGTCTGAAAACTTGTCAAGAGAGCTATCGTGATCAAAATGTAGATTATTTCATATCATTGGAAAAATTATCTCATATGATTTCCATTGAATCTAAGTAACACACAAAAGGTTATGTCTATATGAGTTTTGCAGACTTTTCATGTCAAAAAAATATAGAAGTTCCCCACTTGGATTAGAAGTTGGTTGAAATCTGAAGAACAAATTGGAAGAGACTTGGAGTATAGGTTGAAATTAGCTTGATGATAGAGAAAGAAGGCTGTAAAGCTCTTTCCAACAAAAATTATAGAGAGTTATTGTCAAATTCTTGTGATCTGATCCTCTTTGTGCTTGCATGCCTGTTTGTATGCCCAATTGGCTTGGATTGGTGTGTGGGCATTGCGCTTAGGTTCCTTCCTTCTAGGTATGTTGTGTTTTTCTCCTTGGTAATGTTGGAAGTGATGACTAATACCAAGAGTATGTGTTTTGATGATAGGTTAGGCTGCTCATTACTTCCCTATCCGATAGAAGGAATCTTAGAAACAAAAGTGGAGGGTTCTCCATGTTGGGTACCACGTGCACTCAGATCAGTAGTGACAAGTCAATGCACAACCTTTGATCCATAAGCTCCATGGCTATGCACCTTGTGTATTCCCAAAGAGAGAAAGGCAAAGCACAACAACCTGGCCAATTGTATACACATACATAGATTGCTCATATGGCAACAACTCAACCGTGGGTTCTGTCATACAACCTTCTCTAGTAATGTGAAGATAAATCATACTAATTTACTTTTTCATGGGCTACACAAACCATAACACTACAGTGTAGTCTCTCTCCAACCTTCCATTGGAACGCCTACAAGCTCCTCAACTTGTCAGTTTGCACTCCTTGGTAGTTTTGCCTCAAACATTGGAAAAACTCCACCATGGAGTTAAACCTTGGTACTACACCACCTCCTATAGTAGTACCTCCACTTGTAGTAGTACCATCTCCAAAGAGATCCACCAATACTACTAGAACTAGAACTTGTGGATATTGCCAATCTACCCCTAGAAACCAAGCCTAAAGTGATGGAGATATAGTTTGGAGACCAATATTGTTGGTGTGATCCGCATCTATTGCAGATTACACCAACTATTGAACTCTTGGATGAAGTCATCCAACTTAATGGTACCTATTATACCAGAGTAATGCTTAGGCCTTTGGAGGCCCCATAATTCTCATCCATGTCCCACAATGATGGTGCAGACACACCAAGTGCATTCTCAACTAAATCAACTCTTGTGTCAAACTACAACTCAGAGTCAATCTCCTCCCTCATTGGGACTTGAGATACAGGCTAATACCAAGCACCATTCTGAGTAGACCCATTGCTTATTGCAGCACTATCTTCTCTAGAATCCCCAAAGAAATCCATTGTGATGAAGTAACCAAAAAGTGCAACTCGCAACCGTAACCACTTCAAGTTTACCACCAAGTACCAACATACCAACCAAACGTCACTCACTAATGTAGCTCAAACTATGACAGCTACACTAGGAGAAAGTGCAACCTATAACATGCCATCACACCATGCACTCTCACAATATGTAGATCATCACTTCTTGCCTCACCAGAGAGAAACATAAGTAGTCTGGCTGGTCATCACTCCAGCCTCACTACCAAGAGCACACAAGAGTACCAACGCTCTAAAATCAATGCACCTCATACAAATATGGTGCACAAATAGGAAGGAAAGAATGGAGGGGGTCCAATCACAAGAAATCTAAACAAAAGCCCTCCATCTCATATATCAACACTAGACTGACTTTGCCACCATTTGGCATTTGACATAATGCAAGTTATCTACTTCCTAAGCTACCAAGATCACCAAGAATAGCATCAAACTATCTCTCCTAGCCAAAGCTACAGGTGTATAGATGATAGTGGAGAAATCACTAGGACAACAAGTGAGGGTGGACCTATTAGCTAGGGCACTAGTCTAAGAATCAAAGATCTAGGAGTCAAACCCTGTTACATACAATCTAGCAAGGTGGGCAAATTTTGCCAAACAATGACCAAAATTCATTCTAAACTAGGTAGCCTCACGCTAGCAAGCTAGCCTTTGTAGCCTCTCATAGCCCACAACCCTATGCCTTGAAGCCTTTAAACACCAAAATTCAACCAAATGAGGCCTTTCTTCTTGCAAATTTGGCCAACGCTTTTGCACATGATTTGCCTCATTGCCAAATCTACATCAATTCAAAGACCTTTTGCACATGATCACTCTCAAGGAAACCCAGATCACAATCAAGCTAGCAATGATTGGCAAGGCTTGGAGATACCACCAAAAACTTCAATCCCTACACTCGATTTCCCCTTGAACTCACTTCTTTGAAGTAATCAATTTGTTCACACAACTTAAATCACACTCAATTAGATCAATACTTGATCTGTCACTCAATAATCTTCCAAAAATTGGGCATTGATTAGAGTCAAGCCACACCCACTCTAGCTAAGAGAATCTAGGTGATACTTGCCGGCCTCTGTTCACCATTGCTAGGAACTCAAAGGCTCAACATCAGAGAAGTAAGCTCTCTAGAGCTGCACCTCAAAAGTATATGCCTTGGTCTCCAACCCTAACGGTCCCACTTATGGCAACCTAATGGTGCAAACAGTGCAAGTGACAATGGGCCCTACCATATAGTTAGTACTCCAAACACAAGATCTAATTGTCAACAAGTAATCTATGAGTAAGTACCAAAGTACTTCTAACTAGTAACACTACTACTCCTAAGTCCAAGCATTTTGGGTGCGATGCTACAAATGGCATGATAGAACTAACTTTACTTATTGATTACCACAAAAGTTATACTTGCCAGGTTGTCACATTTCCTTGACCTGTACTTAATGTTGTAATTATACTCACATAAGAGTATCATCCACCTTGGTAACTTTCTCTTCCCATTAGGCTTGTTGAATATGTACTTCAAAGCCTTGTGATCTATGAAAATGGTGTCCTTCCTTCCAATCAAATAGTGTTAGAACTTCTTGAGACCAAAAATCATTGCCAACCCTCCCTTTCTATGACTAAATAGTTTTTCTTTACTAAGACCATTTGTCTACTAGCTATGTTATTGGATGATAATTTTCATCTTGGTCAAATAACTAAGAATGCATCCCATAGCTACATTGGAAACATCAATGTAAAAGGAAGAAAGCTTATTCTCATCAGGTTTAGTAAGAATTGGAGTTATAACAAGAGATTGCTTGAGCTTCTCAAAAGCTTTGAGAGCCTTCTTGTCCTTCAAAATCACCATGTATTCTATGCCTTTCTTCATGTAAATGGTTAGTGCATAAGCCTTGTTGGAAAATGAAAAGATGAACCTCATATAGTACCTAAACATCCCCAAGAATTTGCAGAACTTTGTCAAGATTGAAGTGAATGGAAGCTCTGAGATTTTTCTCACCTTTTTGTGATCTACTTCTTTTCCATCCTTGGAAATAATATACTCAAAAATTAGAAATTCACAACCAAAGATACACTTCTTTGGTTTGAGTGATCCATTTACCTCATCCAAGCATTGCAAGACCTTGATCAAGTGCTCAAAGTGTCACTCCTTGCTTGTATAGATATAAAAGTAATCTATGGAATCTCTCATAAAGTTCCCAATGAAAGCTTCAAACTCCTTGTTCATGAACGGCTGAAATGTGGCTAGAGTATTACAAAAATCCTTGAAAGTATAAGTTATACAAGATGTGAATGTGATGAGTTGTTGATGCACTAGTGCAATCTTCATTTGGTTATAGCCTTAAATTTTATGTCTCATGACTCACAACCTCTTCAAAGATTTCATCAATGAACAGAAAGGTGTAGTATTTCTTCTTGGTAATAACATTAAGCTTCTTTTAATCCACACAAACCTAGATTATGTTATTCTTCTTCTTCTTCACAATCACAATTCTAGACACCCAATTAGAATTCTCCACCTTAAAGATAAACTTGGCTTCCTTGAGCTTTCAATCTCTTCCTTAACAATCAAATTTTTTGGTAGGCTAATGCAATGTTTCTTTTGACAAACATGGCTTGCATGTGACTCC
Organism: Lunularia cruciata; assembly: GCA_948567375.1. Taxonomy (NCBI): domain Eukaryota; kingdom Viridiplantae; phylum Streptophyta; class Marchantiopsida; order Lunulariales; family Lunulariaceae; genus Lunularia; species Lunularia cruciata. The sequence goes on along the minus strand of OX419755.1, from coordinate 37,446,355 downwards.
ACCTCTATCCAGTACTCCTCCAAGGTAATTTCCTTGAAACCCTTGTAATTGAAAGCAAACACATGGATGAATTTGCAAAATATTTCCTCAAATCTTTCCTTCTCTTTTTTGGTAATATTTGGTAGATAGTCTACTTGTTGAATACTCAAGTGTCAATGGTTATTTACTATGATCTTTTAAATCTTCTAGCTGATCCATAGCACACAAAGGATATAGACCTAAATGAGATTCAAATTCATTCTCATATGAGGAGATCTCTTCTTCTATGCTTGGTATCCGTACTTGAAGCTCCTTCTTTTGAATTTGATTCTCAATATCAAAAGATAGTGTATTTAAATGTGAGGTGTTGTAGGTATTAGCACAAGAACTATAACTCGATGGTTTGATGGCCCAGTTCTCAAGTAAACTTTGTGCCTTCAATCAATTGTACAAGTTGCTCCCAACCATAGCCTCCTAAATAGCAAATCATAACTTGAATCCTTCACAACTTAGGTGAGATTTTGGACTCTCATAATAAATATTACCATCTTATCTATCACACACACCATTGAACTTCTTGTTTTTTCACCATACCCACCACAAATGTTGAAGGTCTAGAGGTATCATACTCAAATTCTTCATCAATCTCTCTAACATGGCATTCACCAAAGATCCTCCATCAGTGAGTGCGTCCTTGATGTTGTAACCATTCACCTGCATATCAATCTTGGAAGCAAATTCACAAGCCTCTCATGGTGAGAGTTATATATCCACCACTCTTAATGATACCAAAGTTTTCTCCTTGTGATTACAAATATCTTCCAACACATTGTAGTTCCGTTGTTACTTTAAGATCAAAAAATCATCCATTCCTAACTTCTTCCTTGGAGTCTTTATTGCTGATGGTGTTGAATTTCTAGTGCAATTATTCCTTATATGCATAAGAATATCTTTGCTTGGAGTGAATACTTAAGAAGAATTAGCATCTTCTTCAAATTAAGCTCTCTTCTTCTCTTCTACAAAAAGCTCCTAGTTAAGACTTTTGGAATTTGAGCACTCCTCTTTCCCATACTTGCTCTCAACCATAATTATGGATATTATCCCCTTGTGTCTATTTTTCACAAAAGGTATGTGAGCTTCAGCACCTCTCTCCTTCCTTCTATTTGCTCTCTCACATCTCTTTCCTTCATGATAAGTGAAATTTTGGAAATTTGTTTGGATATGACCTTTGCCTCTTTAACCAAAACAATTTCTATCATTGAAATTTTTATTTGGTTTGATTCCTTTATATAGATAGTTCCAATTACCCCTAGTTCCTCTTCCAAAATTTTGGTCCGCCCCTCTCTTCTCCCATAGTTGCACTACATTGATCTTGAGATCTACAAGTTGCTTCATGATGGTTTGAAGTAAATCTTTTGGTGGAGGTGCAAGAACTAAATCTACTAGTACTTTTGGTGCAACCTTTACCACCAAAGGATCAAAAGCCCTACCATACTTGTAGAATTGTGTAAAATGCATAACCTCCTTCACTGCCAAATCATTCTCATTCCTTTCCAAACTCCCCTCCATACAAACCACAATCTTAATAGCTTCTACCTTGGAAGAAGGTTTCTCATATCTCACCTTAATTCAAATCTATAGTTTTAACCTCACCATAATTTTTTTTGGCAAGCATAGCTAGTATCTCAATTAAAACAATCTCAATTATAATAGTCTCAATACCATCTCCACTCTTTTTCAACACTAGATAGAACCAAGACTCTAATTTCTCCACTCTTTTTGCATATGCTCTCACATTCTCTCCATCTCCTTGCTTTATAAGACAACCTCACTTATAAATCTCTCATAAATTTCATCATAGGAAAGTTTTTAGTAAGTAAAGTAATCAAGCTATCCTAAGACTTGGTCATCTCTCTTCTCTTTTTTCTTGTTTTTTGACTCATACCATGTAAGAGTTACATCCTCAAAGAAATCAAGTGATAATGAGACCCACTCATTCTTTCTCATCTCGTTGTTGCCTATGCAAGAACTCTTGAAATCTCTCATATAGGCCTCCATATCTTCTCTATCCTTGGCAAAGAACACTAGAATTTTCCAATCTTAGCTTCACACTACCTTTCTCCTCTCTATTTTTTCTATTTTCTCTCACCCTATAATTAATAGAGTATAATCATAACTAATACCATCTAATACTAATACCATTTGAGAATATTCCACCATAGGTTGTACAAAAGTTTCAAGTTGCTCCAAAATTTCCACCACACAATCAAATCCTAGAGTGCATATTAATTGAACTCACATGGATAATTTATCCATCAACTAAAAAATTAACTCCATAACTAATCTTGAGAACTATTTAATGAAAGTAGTTTCCATATAACAATATTAAGACTCTCTCCAACATCCTTCACCAAGGAATCCCAAAAATTTCCTATTCCAATGCATTCATGGCCCTTTGGAGGTCCTTTCACTCCATAAACATCACATTACTTCTTTGTCTTAAATCTCTTCCCTCTACTTTTGGTGAAGAAGTTCTAACATGTAATCCCAAGTCAAGTAAGCCTTTCTTTTCACTCAATCTCTTTCTTGTAAAGCTCAATATACATAAATTGGCCTTATGTTCCTTCTCTCTACATAAAAGCACTTAGAATCACTCTTTCTTCCAAGTGATGAAGGTTTTTTGAGTTGATTGACATTGATAGGAGCATGCAGAAGGTGTGATTTATTGGTAGAAGCTCAAAGTGAAGAAAGACTAAGGAAATGTGCCACTATAAAATTTGGGATAGAGACAAAGAGATGACAAGTAATTTCCCATCACCATTAAAGAGTCATCTTGAGGGAGATCAAGGAAAAGGTATTGTAGTAAGAGACACGCTTGTGCATCAAGAGGAAGTCAAGAGAGTTAGTTCGGGAGTCGGGTGGAAGAATAGTCACCAACCCAGAGTGGAGGAGAGTAAGATGGGAGGTGGAAAGAAGAACTAAGAATTTGTAGTGAGAAATCATGCAATTTGGAGGTTAGATGTGATTGCAAGAATTGAAATTTTGAGCAGGCTTTGGATCACATTTCTGGCATAGAATTGGAATCTTAGTTGGTTTCATGACCTAGATCATTGAGAGTAAGTGTTTGGATGGACCCAAAGCAAAGGGTAAGAGAGGCTCGATGGACAAAGTTGGATTGGAGGTTAGTACTTGGAAGAGAGGTAGGTGAGGAGCAAGGAGCCACATTCTTGGGGAGATATAATACTCCAAGGACAAGAGAAGAGAGAAAACACAATTTTCACACTCAATCATCCGATGCCCCAAAGGACCACCTTCTCTTTATTATATAGACAAAGAGGATCTCCTTCAAGGAAGCTCCACCATACGATTAGGCACTCAGATAGATGATATGTCAGCAAGCTCCACCATTGGATTACTTACTTGGATGGGTGATATGTTGGTCTTGGTCCTATATGGTTGGTCAAACAAGCTTTGACTGGAGGGAATCTTTTAGGGAATCTTCTTGTAGGAATCTAAGAATCACGTGGATGAGGTACCATTGGAAAGCTCTCTACGAGACAAAGTAGGAGGAGGAAAGACCAACCTTTCCTCCATCGAGGGGGGGGGTTGGCATATTTTTGAGGCCTAATTCATCCGTTTAGGCCTCCAAAATTGTCTTCAAAGATTTCAGGCATATTTTGGTTCCTACTCAATTAGTAGAAGTCCCCTTTTGGTGATACCTCTTTCTGATCTGTTTATTCTATCATGTGTAACATCCTTCCAGATGTTACCAAACCAATTCTCACCTTTAAATCATATGTCTAGCTATTGTTTCTAAGGTTTTCAAGTCTATTTTGGTTTCTGCACTATTAGTAGAAGTACTCTTTTGGTGATACTTCTATCTGATCTATTTTGACCATCATGTATAACATCATTCCAAATGTTACCAAACTGAATTTCACATCTAGATCATATGGCTAGGTCTTGGTATTACAGACCTCCCTCCTTTTAAGATGTAACGTCCTCGTTCTGTAGTTGTTGCTCAAATGCTTGCACCAACACCGGTGCATGTGTCAAATTGGCAATAGGCTCCCAAGTTGCTTCATAGAGAGGTTAACCTTTCCACTATACTAGATAGTCCACCTGTAGATGGAAAGTACCACGCATGGATTTTTTGAGAATACGCTCTACTTCATATTCCTTCGTGCCATCAATGAGTGCCAAATTCTATTCTAAACTCTCTTTCTCAAATCAGCCCTTACTATCACCTCAACTTCTTATTGGACCTTAAATAACCTCAACGTCTACTCTTGATTTCCCTTCATGCTCCCAAGATGAGTCTAAACACTCAAATATGTTTTTGGTTGTTCTCAAACTCTTAATGCCTAAGAACTCAATTCTCTATGTAACAATGTGGAGTTTATAGATGAGTTAGTCAAGCTTAAAGAAGTAGCAAATAGGCCAAATTAACTAAGAATTATAAGAATATTTTAGAAGCATCTAGGAGGCTTCTTGGTATCTTCCAATGACATGTATGCTAGGATGAAACTTCTTGGGAAGCTTCTTAGCTAGCTAAGCTTTCATGCCAAGTAAGTGACTTCTAGAAGGAAGCTTCTTGATTAACTTAGCTTGCACTCTAAGAAGGCGGCTTATAGGAAGCTTCTTGAGAAGCTTCTCAAGAGCCTTGTATGTTCCCTATAAATACCAAAGCCCAAGCTCTTGCTAGGCATTTGGAGTTTCATTTATTCAAGAGTCCCAATGTGATCTTTCTCTTGAATCTTCCATTATCCTATTTCTATCCTTGGTCTTTTACATTCTTATCAAAGCAAGAATATGATCAATCAAATTTATGAACCACCAAATCCATTTCCTCCAAACCATTGCAATTCTTGTATCCATGTACCACCCAAGTACATTTCATGTAGTTCATCATCTCACGTTTTGTGCAAAAAATTTTAAATATGATCACCTTGTCCAATGAACCCTTGATACTTCCAATTGTAGCTTTTGGAGAATGGTTGACATGTTGCATCCACATGTTAGCTTAGATAATTGTAGGTAGTTTGATAGAGTAGTAGCCATGGTAGCAATGCCTAAAATTATCATTGCTATGTAGTAACAAATTGAGCACCTTACTCAATTGTTGGAACATAGAGACCATTAACAACAAGAACATGTAGAGAGAGCATAATTTTGAGAAGGAGAAAAGAAAATCTAATTTCCAAAGCCCAACTTATTTGAAGACAAAAATCTCTTGGGCGCAATGGAGAATTTTTTGTTTGATTGTGAATATTATTTTGAAGCTACAAATCTTCAAGATGAATAGAGTGAGATCCTTTTGGCTTCAAGTCAATTAGATGGATTGGCAAAAATATAGTGGCAATTTTGAGTGGAGTAAGCTTAATGGCAATTTGTTGCACCAATCTAGACATGGAAGAGTTCAAGAAAACAATAATTGGGAGATTCTAAGCTATAAATGTTGCATGAGCTACACAAGATACATTAGTAGAAATTGAAGCAGATTGCTACATCACTAAATTCTAGAACACCATAATGCAAATTCTAGATATATTATGAGGTGAAGCCTTGGATTAATTTGTAAGGAGCTTGAAGTCATGAAACAAATTGGAAGTGACTTTGCAAGAGCCCAAACACTTGGAGGAAATGATGTAGTTAGCCAAGCACTTTGTTTTCTTGGTTGTGACAACTTTGTCTCAACCTTGACCTTCATAGAACCTTCCAACACACTATACACAAGTGGAGGAGCTAGCATTGATTGAGATTGATGCCATCCAATGGAAAACACTTGGCATTGTAAATGAGTAAAGACTACAACAAAATGATGATTATTTTTATTGTCACCAAATTGGACATCATATTGTTGAATGTCCACTCAAGAATAGATGATCTTGACAAATCACCCAAATGGAGATTGTGGAGCGTGATGATCAAGGAAATGAATAATCCCAATAGGAGAGTTTGAGTCACCTATTTGGGAACTTGATTAGTTCCAATGGGATTGAAGTCTCAACCTATGCAAGTTTGCTTCACTTGCAAGGTATGATATATGGTTGTGGTTGTAGAGTTTTGGTTGATTTTGAAAGTTCAAAGAATTGCATGTCCATGCAATTAATAAAGGTATTAGGTATTTTTATCAAGCCAATAATTGGAAGTAGATTGATAATGGTGGATGGTAGAAAGAGTTCTACATTTTGTACCTCACACTCTATTATACTCTCAAGATTTGGAAGGAGTATTTGTAGTGTATGAGGTTTGTAGTTGCACCTCTATACTATGGTGTCATTCTAGATCTACCTTAGCTTGAATATCAAAAGGTTCAATTTAATTGGACCCAACAACAAATTCAAGTACAACACCAAGATAAGAATTACCAATTAAGTTTTTAGGCACCTTTGAGTAAGGCACCTAAGAGTAGTGGGAAGTTTGTCAATAAAGCAACCATGGATGTAATACCATGAGCTAGCCATATGATCTAGATGTGAAATTTGGTTTGGTAACATCCAGAATTATATTATACATGATGGTCAAAATAGATCAGATAGAAGTATCACCAAAAGAGTACTTCTACAAATAGAGCAGAAACCAAAATAGACTTGAGAACCTTAGAACCAATAGCTAGACATATGATTTAAAGGTGAGAATTGGTTTGGTAACATCTGGAAGGATGTTCCACATGATGGACTAAACAGATCAGAAAGAGGTATCACCAAAAGGGGACTTCTATTAATAGAGTAGGAACCAAAATATGCCTGAAATCTTTGAAGGCAATTTTGGAGGCCTAAACGGATGAATTGGGCCTCAAAAATGTGCATAACCTATAAAATTGCCCCCCCCCCCAATGAAGAAAAGGTTGGCTTTCCCTCCCCTGGTTTTTCTCATTGAGAGCTTTCCAATGGTACCTTACGTGATTTTGAGACTCCTACAAGAAGATTCCCTAAAAGATTCCTTCTGGTCAAAGCTTATTTGACCAACCAGATAGGACCCTAGACCAACATGTCACCCATCCAAGTAAGTAATCCAAGGGTGGAGCTTGATGACATGTCACCTATTTGTGTGCTTAATCCTATGGTGGAGCTTCCTTGGAGGAGATCCTCTTTGTCTATATAATAAAGAGAAGGTGCTCCTTTGGGGCACAAAATGTTGAGTGTGTAATTTGTGTTTTCTCTCTTCTCTTGTCCTTGGAGTATTATAATGGAGAAAGCTTTGGAGGAAGATATTTCTATTTTTGTGATGTAGATCAAGCAAATTGCACATGGAGAATAAGATGGGGGCCAAAATCCTCATCAAGCAATGGTTGATCGGATAGTTTAAGATTTTGCAAATGTGTTTTTGGATGATCTGCCAAAGGGATTACTCTTTGATTGTGATATGTACTTCAAAATCAAGTTATTTCCAAGGAGTAATCCAATGAGTAGACCAATCCATTGGCTTAGACCAATCTATCAGCTCTCACTAAAGGAGTTGGAAGAACTTCAAATATCATTGGCAAAGTTGTAAGAGAAGGATTTCATACAACATAGTACATCTCCTTGAAGAGCACCAGTTCTAATTGTCCCAAAGAAGGATGGAGGACTTTACTTTTATATTGATTACCATGGCCTCAATAAAAAAATTATTGAAAATGCATATGCTTTGCCTCAAATTGATGACTTGCTAGATCAATAGAATGGAGCATGATATTTCTCTAAGTTGGTTCTTTGAAGTGGCTAGTGGCAAACTCCCATTTACAAAGAAGATGTGCAAATAATTGCCTTTTGTACAAGGTATGGGCATTTTGAATGAGGAGTTCTACTTTTTGGGCTCACTAATTCTCCAACAATCTTCATAGATCAGATGGATCGTGTGTTAGATGGGCTATTGGATTAGTTAGTGAAGGTGTTTTTAGATAATATAATAATCTATAGTAAGATAGAGGTAAAACACACAAATCACATGTGAGAAGTCCTATGATGACTATGTCAATGGAAGTTTTACTACAAGAAGTCAAAGTGTGCCTTTTGGTAGAAGGAAGTTACTTTCTTAGGTCATAAGGTCTTATCAAAGGGGATCAAGATGGAAGAGGAGAAAATCAGAGCCGTTACTGATTGGTTTACCCCAAAGGATGCCAAAGAAGTGTGTGTATTTAATGGATTAGCAAGTTTTTACGAATAGTTCATCCACCACAACGCTTATGTAGCTGCACCATTGACCAATCTCATGGAGAAGACCTCAAGCTTTCAATGGACCACCTAGCATGAAGAAGAATTCAAGAAGTTGAAGCATATAGTATCTTCAAGACCCATCCTTCAACCATATGATACTCAATTACCTTATGTGGTTGATTTTGGTACTCCTAACTTTGCTATTGGAGCTATGTTGCAACAAGAATTTCTAGATGGGTTACATCCTATTTCCTTTATGTCTAGCTGACTAAACATCACAAAAAAATTACTCTATTCAAGATTGAGAACAACTAGCAATATTATATTCCACCAAGGTATGGAGCATTATCTCTTGGGCAAAGAATTGATCATGAAAACCGATCATAAACCTTTGTTGTAGACATTACATTTGGAGCAAATGAAAAGTCAACATATTAATGGGAGGAGCAACTATAGTTGTTTGACATCAAACTTGAGTACAAAACTGGTAGGTCCCATATTATCTTGATGCCCTATCATGATGACTTGACTTGGAGATGCTTCTTGAACCTCTCATCACCATAGCAACTACGACAATGTAAATTGACTCAAAAGTCCAAATTGAATGTAGGACCGCTTTACAACAAGACCCTTTGTGACAACCCGGAAAATATCACTTTTGTGGTAATTGGGTGAGTGACGTTCGTTCCCGCAGAGATACGATTCAGAAATGTCCAAATACAAAGTCAAAAGTCACAATGTAGTTCTTCTTGATTTCTTCTTTAATCTCAAGTAGAAACTACACCCAGAAGAGAGTAACAAGCTCACAATCTTGACAACTTGTCACGAATACACGCACACACATAATCACGACATAGTAAATTCTGTCCAAACAACTCTTGATTGTGATGATTCAAATTCTCCAGAAGATAGCAATTCACTGCAAAGAATGATTTTGCCTCAGAATTGTGTTCCACCCCTCCACTGAAGGCACAACTTCCTCGATCAAAATTGCTTCACATCAACTGCGTGCTGCACTCACAAATGCAGAATACTATCAACACTACAATTCTTCTCAGATTTGTCAAGGCATTGCTCCGATGCACTTCACTCAGGATCAAACACACAGAATGAAGATCAAGGCTGCAAAATCCAACATCCACATACACACTAATTTGCACTTCAAATTTTCCACACACTCACAAACACACACACAGAATTGACAATCGAAATTAAGCTCAAGCGACGAGCACTGAAAATAGCACTTTGCTTTATCTATCTTCAGAAATATGAATACTGAATAACAATATACTGCAAATGCTCCCCTTAAATACTGAAGCAAATGGCAGTTCTTCCTACCTATGTAGCGCTTCCTAACATCTCTTCCTACCTGCAGATCAAAATTGATAATCCATCTCTTCATATCTGCCTCTTCTTATCTCAAAATTGCTACTTATCTCGATCTTATGTCTACCTCATCATCAGCTTTCCAAACCCAATGATCTTCCTAGTACTTCTCCTTCTTCAGGTATAGCTAATTCTACTAATTCCTTCACTAATTCTACTACTTCTACACTAGGAACTACAATTGCACTAAAGAGTGACTTATCTAAGTATTTATCTCCTAACCCACTCTTCTCTAATGTGTCAAATAACAAGTCTGATGACACCTGAATTCCTACTTCTACAACATCGGGTCTCCTTTCCGCTATCACACTATTCCAAATTTTCTCTAACTCCAAATTGACTAAATCTAATCTAAGACCAACATTGTCTTCTACTTCTAACATCTTCCGGTCTACCCGCTCCCTCAATCGAATCAGCAACATGTTCATGTCTACATCTTTGGCTTTTCTCTTCCAAGTTTCCTACACAAGCAATTTCAACTCATGTAGGCGGGCTTCTTCCAATCTCCCTTCAGCCTCCATGCTTAAGATTGCTCTTAGCTTCCCCCGCAACTTCTCCTACTGATTTTGACTCATATCTTCGAGAGCGCTCTACCTTCAATTCTTCACAATACATCTTCAGCTCGTCTTTGTACTCCGCAGCAAGCATCTTCTTCTCCTCCACACATTGTGTACTCTGTAACTCAGCACTTCTGACTAGCTCTTGTAATTGTTCTTCTTCTTCTTGCCTGGCTGCTAACTCTCTCTGCCATGCTTGATCCTTCCCCACTGCACTCTTCTTCAAACTGTCCAACTCTTGCTCCATTACGATTGTCATCGCCTTCAAATGAACATTCTTGATGCGCACATCACTCACTTCCTCCCTCATTTTGCTCAGCCACATCGCTTGTTCCTTTAATTCTCCGGCTTGCCTTTGTAGTTCTTTCTCTTTTACCTCGTAGCTCTCTTGTAAAATCTTGAAAGTCTTCTTCTTCAAGACTTCCTCCCTCCGAAGTTCTTCAATTTCTTCATTTCTTTAGACTTGTTGCTCCTGCAATCCCTTCACTTCACTCAACAAATACGTCACCACCTGCAACTCATTCATCCCCTTCCTACGATCTTGGGGAATTATTCTCCGATGCTCTTTCAGTAGCTCCAGTAACGGGGTGACCACTTTTTTCAGATATGATATCCCACCAAAGCTTTCTTCATCTTTGTTGCCGTCTTCGTCTTCAGTCTTCACCTCCTTCATTGGCTCCTTCCTCCAAAGTTGCGATCTTTGTATCTTCTGAGATACCATATCTGCACTTTCTTCTTCTTTACCTATTGAACTCGGCCCCGCTGGATACTCCTCCCTCTCCTCTGGTCTCAGCTTATTCACCACCATGGCTACGCAATGACTCATTGTTCCAAGTTCTCTGTCAATCATCACCTGACAAGCTTCACTGACCGCCACCAATTGTTGAACCTTAGGTTTCCCCTCGCTCTCACTTCCAGACTCCTCACTTTTTAAGGTGAGTTCCTCTTCTTTGGATTCCTCCTCTTGCAACTCAGTTTCTTCTCCAGACTTTGATTCCAATGATGCTTCTCTCACCATCTTCCTATTCTGCACAACTAGTCTTTGAGTCTTTCTTTGAGCGGGAGGCGACTTTGCTTCTTCGGGTTTACCGCGCTTCTTCATCTTTGGACTTGTGACGTCTTCGACCTTCCACTATCCGGTCTTCAAGAAATGATCATCATTGGCTCATAGGTGTATCATATACTGTCGCTCTTCTTCATCCACTTCTTGTCTTAAGTTAGAATGGAAATGGGACACCATTCGATGCCGCTCCTCTACTGTCAGCAAGTTCAACCCAAAGTAGAAGTGCGTTGCAAATGGTGCAAAATAATGCGGCGGAGAACTTGTTTGCCAATTGATCACCATCTGCCTCGTTCGGTGGTGAAAAAGCTTTGCCCAATTCACCGAGATCCCTGCAAACATCTAGTGGAAGAAGATTGCTTGCTGCATGTTCACATACATCATTTGTTCTAGCTTGAACATGGTCATCATTGCTCCCATGATACTTCTCCTAATCGGATCCCAATAGGACTCTACCTTGTAGCCATTTGTAGTTCTCCGAGCAAATAACAAGTTGCAAATTTCTGCCATTTCTTCTACAGCATCACACTTCCAATAGAAGGTGATCCCCGTCGGCTCTCCTGCTTCCTTCCCCAATACTAACCTCCAATCTGACTCAGTCCATCGAGCCGGATTTCCTCTCTTCCCTCAACTTCAGGACCTTCCTCACAATTATTGGCAGCTATTTCTGCCATCACTCCCGGGAAACTGAAATTCCAATTCCATGCTAAGAACATAATACAAAGTCTAGTCAAGACTTTAATTTTGGCTACTACATCTAACCTACAAATTGCGAAACTTTGCACCGCAAGCACATTTGCCACTTTCTTTGCCATGATCTATTCTCACGTTCTACGATGCTGAAAAATGATGCCCTCTCCTGGACAAGACACTCTAACCCCTTTGGGATTTCGGAACATTTCACTCTCAATGGGCTTCCGGACACGCATTACTGCAGGACGACTACTCAAAGGAATTGGGAATTTAATTGGCATATTCAACTTGTCCTTGCGCAATCACAATCTTATATTACCCCAAATTGCAGTCATTCTTCAGTCGATTTCAAATTTGACCTCCTCTCTTTTGTGTGTTGATGTCCGGTCACTATCAAGACATGCTTCTTCTACCTCCGCCATTTCTTGAAGTGTACTTTCTTGCCATGTACCAAGGTTGTTAAACGGTCTTTGTATCTCCTGTGCCTTCCAACCCAAAGACGGTGCTCTTTGGACTTTTTCCATCGTACCTTTCTTCTGAGTACCTCCATCATCGGATCCAATGTCGTCTTCTTTGGATGTCCTCCAAAGTTACTTCCGTCCATTCTTCTTCCGCAATTTGGCTTGCAGTGCTTACTTCTTCCCTTAAACACTAATAAATAGAGAAAAACAAAAAAATGTGGGCACCACACCCTTCTTTTCAAATGTTACACGGTTGTCTTACAACACATGACAATGAATATAATACCTTCTCCTTAAAGGAAGGCCTTCTATTTTTTGAGACCCGGATCTATATTCCAACCAAGGATAATCTATGACTTGTGCACCATTATAAGCCAAGTGAACTCCTTCAACCACTTCTCATCCTATCTACTCAATGGGAATGTGAGCTTAGATCTCATAACATCCTTGCCAAAGACAAAGCAAGGTCATATAGCTCTTGTGCTATTTGTTGATAAGCTTAGTAAGGAAATCCATTTGGCACAAACCTTTGATATAGTGGATGCTCCAAAATTGGCTTAGATTTACCTCAACAATGTCTCTAGTATCATGGGATGCCTCATGTACTCATCTTTGATTGTGATCCTTGATTCACTAATAAATTTTGGCAAGCACTCTTCAAGCTACTCAGCACCAAGCTTTTTTTGTCCATGGTCTATCATCCTCAAATTGATGGGCAAATTGAACATGAAAATTGCACCTTGGAAGATATGCTTTGTGCCTTTGTCAATATTCACCATACCAATTGGGATGAAGGCCTTATGGATACTAAGTTTGACTACAATAAACTCCAAGCGGGCAAGCACTTGATTCTCTCTCTCTTCTTCTTGAATTTTGCCCAAGACACACTTGTTCTAAATTCCCTTCTTGCTCCTCCTCCATCTCACATTCTTCATACTTCTACTTTCTTGACCACAATATCACACTCCCTACAACAAGCCAAATCTCATCTCCTTGTTACTCAAATCATCAAAAGCAATATGCGGATCAAAATTGTTGTGATCTTATGTTTGTCATGTCATTTGTAATGTCAAATCTAGATTGCTCGGACACTAGAGTTGCAATGATAGTAGTTAGAGTTATTTCAGCTGTTTCTCAGAGACTACTTTTTGACGGTCAGATTTTTTGTTTGGGGTACTGACTTCATGGTTGGGCCCACCGTTGCTTTGCATTGTTTGCACCATCGAGTGTGCCGTCAGCAGGACCATTAGGATTTCAGACCTAGCTCAAGTCCAAGGGTATACTTTTGAAGTGCAGCTCCAGAGAGCTCACTTCTTTGATGTTGAGCCTTTGACTTCTTGGCTATGGTGGACAGAGGCCGGTTAGCATCACCTGGATTCTCTTAGCTAGAGTAGGTGTGGCTTGACTGTAATTAGTGCCCAATTGTTGGTAGTTTATGGAGTGAAAAATCAAGTATTGGATTCTCTTAGCTAGAGTAGGTGTGGCTTGACTGTAATTAGTGCCTAATTGTTGGTAGCTTATAGAGTGAAAAATCAAGTATTGATCTGAGTTGAGTGGATTCAAGAGTTGTAAACAATCTAATTACATCAAAGAAGTGAAATCAAGGGGAAATCAAGTGCAAGAACTTTGAGTGTTGGTGGTATCTCCAAGCTCGATGGATCATTGGTAGCTTGATTGAAGTTTAATTTTTCCTTGGTATGCAGAAGCTAGTTGCTTGATGGAGATTTGGCAATAAGGCAGACGGTGTGCGGAAGCACTGGCCAATTTTTGAGCATCAAAGGAACAAATTTTGAGCAATGGTTATGATTTTGAGCTCATGAGGTGAAGGCAGGACCAATTTGTTGCGAGTTTGGCTCAAAAAGTAAAATTGAAGGTAGAGTTATGAAGCTATTCTTGTGAATTTGTGATTTGGAGAAATCTTTGTTTTCAATTTGGCTCGAGTGAAGAGTTAGCGGGAGATATGGTGGTCAGCCAAATTTAGGGTTTATGTCAGATTTTATGTCAGATTTTGGCTGGATTTAATGTCAGATTTTAGCTAGATTTGGAGGAGTTTTGTTGGTTGGCCAAATTTGGAGGACTTTTGCCAAGTTGGAGGACTTTTGCAAGTTTGGAGGAGTTTTGCCAAATTTTGGAGGAGGTTTGAAGTGGCAAGAAGAAAGGCATCATTTGGCTGGATTTTATGTCAGATTTTGGCCAGATTTGGAGGAGTTTCACCAAGTTGGAAGACTTTTGCAAGTTTGGAGAAGTTTTGCCAGAATTTGGAGGAGGTTCAAAGTGGCAAGAAGAAAGGCCTCATCTGGTGTTTAGAGGCTTCAAGGCATAGGGCTGTGGGCTATGAGAGGCTAAAAAGCCCTAGAAGGGCCAGCAAGCCAGCTTGTTGGTGTGAGGCTAGCTAGTTTAGAGTAGATCTTGGTCATTGGTTGGCAAAATCTGCCCATCTAGCTAGATTGTGCACAACAGGGTTTGACCTCTAGATCTCTTGTTCATAGACTGGTGCCCTAGCCAACTGATCCACCCTCACTTGTTGTTCTAGTGACTATGCCACTATTATCTATACACTTGTAGCTTTGGCTAGGAGAGGTAGTTTGATCCTATTATTGGTGATCTTGGTAGCTTAGGACTAAGATACAAACTTCTCTTATGTCAAATGCCAAATGGTGGTAGAGTCAATCCCGTGTTGTTTTATGAGATGGAGGGTTTTCATTTAGATTTCTTGTGATTGGACCCCCTCCATTCTCTACGTCCTATTTGTGCACCATATTTGTGTGAGGTGCCCTAATTTTAGAGCATTGGTGCTTTGGTGTGCTCTCGGTAGTGAGGCTGGGGGATGACCAATCAGACTACCTTTGTTTCTCTCCGATGAGGCAAGAAGTGATGACTTGTAGACCGTGAGAGTGCTTGTTGTGATGGCACGTTACAAGTTGCCCTTTCCCCTAGTGTAGTTATCTTGGTTAGAGTTACATTAGTGGGTGGTGCTTAGTTGGTATTGGCACTTGGTGGTGTTGGCACTTGGTAGGTACTTGCGGTTACAACTTGCGGTTGTAGTTTGTGGTTTTGGTTTGTTCTTGTAGTTTGCGGTTGTGGTTACTTTATCACAATGAATTTTTTTGGGGATTCTAGAGGAGATAGCACTACAATACACAGTGAGTTTACTTGGAGTGGTACTCGGTATCAGCCTATATCTCAAGTCCTAGTGAGGGAGTAGATTGACTCTGAGTTGGAGTTTGATACAAGAGTTGATTCAGTTGAGAGTGCACTTGGTGTGTCCGCACCGTTGTTGTAGGACATGGATGAGATTTATGGGGCCTCTAAAGGCCCTAAGCGTTACTTTGGTATAGTGGGTATCATTGAGTTGGATGACTTCATCCAGGAGTTTGATAGTTGGTGTGATCTGCAATAGATGTGGAACCTGACTTTGTTTACACCTTCATGGCATGGAAGGGGTTGATTTAGCATCTAAAGGGTCCGCCAATGGATGACTACCATGAGTTCAGGAGAACTCATTTGGAGGAGATCAAGTTATGGAGACAATATTGGTCTCCAAACTATGTCTCTATCACTTCAAGTTTGGTGGCCAAGAGTAGATTGGTTGTACCTACGAGTTCTAGCTCAAGTAATGTTATTAGAGCTAGTGGAGGTGCACTAGTTGGAGATAGTGCTACTATGAGTGGGCGTACCATTGTAGGAGGTGGTGTGGTACCGGGGTTTAGCCCCATGGTAGAGTTCTTCCAATGTTTGAGGTAGAACTGCCAAGGAGTGCGGACTGACAAGCTGAAGAGCTTGCAAGAATTCCAGTAGAAGGTTGGAGAGAGCCCACATGAGGCATACACTTGCATGAGGCGGCTGATCAGTTTCACTCAAGGAGTTACTGAGGCCCAAGCAGTCCAGTTTTGGTATGGAATATTGGACAGGAAGTTGCGATATAGAGTTCATGATGCTACATTGTTACATGCTACTTTGCCTACTTTGGCAGTGGTCTTTGGTTTGGCTGAGCATATTGAGCTCAACATGGTGGAGGAGGGAGTGGTGACATTTGGATTTGGTAGGGAGACCTCATCCACGGCTGTGACTTCTTCTAGAGTGTAGTAGAGCACACCACACCTAGTTGGTTTTTGAGGACAAGGTGAACACCCTAGATCCTATGGAGCAAGTGGAGGGCCTAGTGGAGTTAGACCCTTACCTTATTTTTGGGTCAACAATAGCCAATGAGTGGTGCTATTGCTTGTTGGACTTGTGGTGGACCTCACCATTGGAGAGAGTGTACTCAAGGCAGTGGACCTGATACCTCGGGTGCATCACAGTCAGCACAAAGACAATGTGAGCATTGCCATAGATTTGGTCACACTAGTGACCAATGTTTTGACCTATATCTAGAGTTACGAAGTGGTAGGGCTGCTATGGCAGGTAGTAGAGGAGCTCCAATTCATGGAGGACGAGGTGGTAGAGGTGGTGGTAGAGTGTCTACACCTAGTAGGACTGCAATACCTACCCTTACTTTTGATACAGCTATGGCTACTCGGATTGAGCAATTGGAGCAGAGATTGGCTAGTATGGCCATTGCTCAGAGGAGATCAGATTTGGGTGCTGAGGCTTCCACCTCATATGCTGGTGATAGAGATGCTTTGGACTTCATGTGTGGAGTAGCATAGGTGGATGCATCTACAGCAGTGACTAGGAGTGCAATACGTGCTCCAGAGCCTAGAGGAGCATTAGTGGAGTTGGACCCACAGAGAGGAGAGGTTGGGAGATAGGTCAGACTTCCCCAGTCTTTCACACTATTTGAGGCATTGCAAACAATATCTATGGCTCCTAGACGTCCCAGTGCAAGTGTGGTAGGTGGTGATGGAGTGCATGATGGACTACTTGCTAGTCAGCCACCTACTACTACACAGACTAAGTCTAGCATGATGTTGGGGGCGGCTCAGCTGATTATGCGGTGTCCTTTTTTTTTGCCAATGACATGTTTACATTGGGAGTTGACCCAACCCCAGTGTTCCGGTTGGCTGCCACGCTATGTGAGAGTAAGGATGATGTGGTTCTTACTGCTAGAGTAGAGGTGGTTGATAGTGGAGTTGACTTGGTTGAGGAGCATGGGATCCATTCAGCGACCAGTGGTTTATGGCAAGCAGCAACGACTAGACTAGAGGAGTTGCCAGCTAGACCGGCCTTTGAGAGAGCATGGTTCACACTTGGTGTTGTCCTATTGGATAACTAGAGAGGGATTTTTTGTTTGGTGGGGCGTTCAAGAAAGGTCTATACACCACAAAAAGTCTTGTTAGACTTTGGTGAGCAGCCCCTTATGTTGGGGAGGGCTACAGTTGTCGGTCTAGAATTACGAAAGACCGATGTGGAGAGGTGTCCATTTCAGATCCAAACATTTTTAGGTGGTGGTTCAACACAGTACATCACACATGGGAAGCTTGTTGTCCAGGTTCAGCCTGGTCATCCGACTGATAACTTGGTGGTGAGAGCTCAGGTTATTGCGACAATAGCTAAGTCATATGATGTGCTAGTTGGAGGAGCAGTGTTATACCTCATGGGTTTCAGCATTGACTATTGGGAGGAGACAACCTCATATAGACCAAGTTGGCAGTCTGGTGTAGGACCCTTGTATGTCGCCTACCAATACGCTTCAGTAGTGGCAATCTTGGCTCACTTCAGTCCGGGACCATAGCAGCATCAGTTTTAGCTTTCAATGGTGCAGTTACTTGGCCTGGTGACTTGTTGGAGGGGAACGCCCATATAGAGGATACTCCAATACCAAAGGAGATCACTTGGATTTGGAGTACGAGTGTGATTGTTCCATCCACCTTGGATGCTCCATTGTGGAGTTCAGAGGAGGCATTGCAGCAGCATGCAAATCAGTTGGTGCAGTAGGCTTGGAATGGAGCCTTTGTACCATCATGAGATGAGTGTGAGGATGAGCCTTTAGAGTCAATTACTTTGACACCTTTGGATACCACACTCATTGCTTGGCAATATCCAATAGAGGGGATATGTCTATTGGAGTTGTTTGGTGGGATTAGCACCGGACTAGCTATAGTATTACAAGTGGGTATACGAGTACAAAGGTACTTGTATGTAGAGAGAGATGAGACTGTTAGGCAAGTCTCTCTATATCATGTGGCACACTTGGCCTATCGGTATCCGTAGTTATTATTGATATCAGCAATCAGAGGGTACTTGAAGGCCCTACCAACAAACATTTCCTTACTGGGAGCACATGATCTAGAGAAATATGGACCTATTCACTTGGTGATTTCTAGATGGCCATGTCAAGGACATACACGTGTTGGCCGAGGTTTGGGTCTTTAGGATCCTCATTCTGATGTGTTTTGGGAGATGTTACAAATACTACAACATCTCCAAGTTCATCAGTCTGTTCCTCCAACTTACTTTTTGGAGAACATTCCTTTGATGGGTGATTCTTGCACCAGAGTGGTGGCAAGTACACATCAGGTCTATTCTTGGATGGGACCTATTGTATTGTTAGATGTAGCCAAAGTGGGATCACGAGCTCATTGTCTTTGTCTTTGGTAAACGAACCTCTTTCCCATAGAGGTTCTACAACGTGCTTATGATGGGATTCAACGACTTGACCACATCCTTGTTGATGATATCTTGGATGTTGGGCATTAGTCTCAAATAGTGGTAGTGGTTGATAGGTCACCTATGGCAATGGTGAACCTAGTTGGACAGCCTAGAGCCAAATTTCCCGCACTAATGAGTTTCCTAGGCTCTCATGCTTTTTGAGAAGGAGGACCTAGATTTGTTTGGGACTCACAGTTATAGTAGTTGGTGGAGCCCAACGCTGATAAGAGATAGTGGGTGATGGGTTTTTGCATTAGTATTACCATTATTCCAGCAATGTTAGAGGCATCTAAGCATTAAGTGTTAGGTCAGGCTATGGACCTGAACTATTTGACCTGGATTGTGAGCCTTGGCTTTGCAAAACAACGTAGGATGTGCTTGATAGGCATCACCACTCGGACACTTGTGAGCCTTGTGCCTATTGAGACAATTCAGGCACATGTTGGGGGTGATGGACCAAGTGGGCATGGTATTCTTGGGACACAACCAGTAGCTACTAGGGAGAGTGGTCGACTTGGAGTCCATCCAGGTAAGCATGGGCTACTTGGATTACACCCTTGGTCCACTTGGGATACAGCTAGAGGATGTGTGGACCTTGCAGCCAGAGTGGGAGTTTTCTACACAAAGGGTGGGACCTCTAGTGGTAGAGAGCATGATATTGTTGCTCCCAAGGGCCCAGTGTAGCAGCCAATCAGGACAACTTCCACTCCTACTACAGTTACAAAGGATACTTGGGAGCCAGATCTTGGACCTAAGCTTATTGGAGAAGAAAGACGGAGGGTTTGGAGGTTTTTGAGGAGCCATATGAGTTGTTTTGCCTTTAGAATGAAGGATTTGGGTGCTCTAAAGGGACCTAGTATATGGATTGAGCTGACTAGCGATATACCAGATTTTCAACATCCTTATCAATATAGTGAGATGGAGAGGACATTGATTCAAAGCCAAAGTAGTGACCTTTTTGAGGCTGGTTTGGTGGAGATTTCACATGGAGAGTATGCATTAGCAACTGTGATGCCAGCCAAGAAGGATATGCATGGCAACTGCATAGATAGGCGGATGTGTGGAGATTACTGTCCTATCAACCGATAGACCAGGGTTGATTGGTATGCCATGCCTACACCGGAGGAGATTTTTGATGCGATTGGGCATGCAAAGGTCTTTAGTACTTTGGATCTTCAAGTGGGATATCATCAATTGCCGATCAAGGAGGAGGATAAGTCCAAGACATCATTTTGGGCTATTGATCCTCACGGCAAGGATGTGTTATATCAGTGGAGGTTCTTACCATTTGGGTTAAAGAATGCTCTTGCTTAGTTCCAAAGGGTCATGGATAGGATCCTAGATGGATTGGATTTTGCTTTATGCTATATTGATGACATTTTGGTCTATAGCACTACTGTGGAGGAGCATGAGAGACAATTCTTGGAGGTGTTTGAGAGGTTGAGATCTCATGGACTCAAATTACATCTTGGGAAGTATAGGTTTTTCCACAAGCAGGTTGAGTATTTGGTCACACTATTTACCCCAGAGGACTTGGTGTTCTGTGAGCCAGCCTGTCTCTCACTCAGGATGAACCTCTGATAGCTATTATGGTAGCGCACCATGGACTAAGAAGGCAAGGAACCCCAACTCCATCATACTCCTCCAAGGCTAACACTCCAAGACTCAAGACATTGCTCACTAGAGAACTCAATGAGAGAGAGATAGTTGCAAATGAAAGGATGTTGAGTACCTCCTCACCCCTTGTTTATATACGTGTGAAATAGTTACGTACCAAAGTTACTAATTACCGTAGTAACTCAAGTTACTAGACTAAAAGTTAAGTAAAGTCAAAAAGTAGAAAGGAATATCCATTCACATGGGCATATTCCCCTAAGCATGTGGTCTTATCTTGACCCAACCACTAAGTCAAGGATTCCTTCACATGGGCTATCCTTGGACTAAAGAAGAATCCAAAACAAAAAGGCTTGCAGGCCCAAGAGTTCTCAACTCTTTCCTCAAAGCCAAACACCTAGGAATAATACCAAGTCAACACACTAAAATCCAAAATAGTGGTGCTCATCTTTTCTACTTCCTCTAAAGTAAGGTCCCCTCTATCTTAACTATGACTAACTTTAGCTAAACATGACTAATATAGAACCATCCTTTATCTCTATATAAATAATATCTCTTAAGTACTTGTAATACCAAGCTAAATATCACAATACCACACACATGCACAAATGGGTGTTACAGTTCAGCAAACAAAGGTGGAGGTTATTGCACGTATTCCTTGGCCTACGGATGTGAGCAGACTATGAGCATTCCTTGGGGTTGGCAAACTTCTATCGCCGCTATGTTAAAGGATTTAGTGCCATTGCCAAGGCCTTGACAAAGCTGACAAAAAATACTGGTACCCACTATTTTTTGTTTTGGATAGTTTTAGGAAAATTTGAAGAAGAAGTACACGGATAAAGCTTAAAGAGGGCTAAACCGGGAAGAAATAAGAAGAAGCAGGAGTTTAAAGTAAACCCAAGGTTGACATCGGGTCAAGAAGCCAAAGATGAAGACAAAGATGAAGAAGAAGAAGAAGAAGAAGAAGAAGAAGGTAAGACTTTGTATCGAGCAGCGTGATCTGTATCAAAGAACCTGCAACAAACTTCTTTAAAGTCGGGCCAATCAAGAAAGTACGTGGGAAGAAAGTAATGACCTCAGGATCAAGAAGTTCTTGATAGTGATAGGAAACATTTTCACCAAATTGGAGATTGGAGAGGAGGAGCAATTGAAGAATGACCAATTGGGGCAGGACTATAAAATTACAAGTTGCACGAGGAAGTAGGAAAATGTCCAATTGCTACCCTATGCCTATTCAAAGTCGACCCAAAGGAATGCAAATTGTAAATCCACAAGAAGAGGAGTGGGTTAGGATCTCGGGAACAATCTTCCACAAGAAGAAGGTTAGAAAACACACGATGACCCCAAAGGTGAGTAAGCAAAGTGAGGTGAGGGGGCTTGCAATTTGTCATTTAGGAGTAATAGCGTGGATCAAAGTCTTGACGAGACTTTGTATCACATTCATGGCCTGAAACCGGAACTTCAGTTTTCCAGGTTTAATGGTAGAAATCACAACGAGCAATTGCAAGGATGGACCAAAGCACAAGGGGAAGAGAGGAAATCCAGCTCGATGGATTGAGGCGGATTGGAGAGTAGTTTTGGAAAGAGAAGCAGGAGAGATAGGATGTACCACCTTCTATTGGAAGTGTGATGCTTTAGGAGAAACTGCCGAAGTGAGGAATTTGTTCAATCACTCTTGCACCAAGAATAGGTATAAGGTGGATAGTTATAGAGACCCCAAGCGGAGAGGGATAGTAAGCGCAATGATGTCAATGTTCAAGCCAAAGCAAACCACCTATGTTACTATGCAACAAGCGGTGTTCTTTCACCAAATGTTTATGGGAGAAGTAGTAGATTGGGCAAAATGTCTGCATGAGAGAGTGGGGCAGATGATTTCGGGGTGGAGAATGGACATGCCACCGCATTATTTTGTGCCTTTTGCAACTCACTTTTATTTTGGGTTGAACTTGCTGACCTCGGAAGAGAGAAATCAAATGCGCTCGCACTTTCATGTGGATTTGCGGAATGAGGCAGATGCAGATGAGTGATATTATGTGGAGAGAGTGCAAGATAGGGATGGGTATTACAAGAAGAGTAGGAAGGAGAAAATTGTAGCAATTGACCTCCAAGAGCTAGAAAGAGAGCCAAGCCCAAGAGTCGTGTTGCGACAGTCCAGCCTCATAAAATACCAAAGCTTAACCCAATAGTGGAGTTGGTGAAGACAAAGGAAGCCACGCCGGAATCAAAAGGAAAGTTGGAAGGTGAAATTGGGTCAAAGGGAGAAGTGTCGGGAGAAGAAGAGGAGTTCACACTACGAAGTGGAGAATTAAGCAGTGACAATGAAGGTGAGGTAGAAGTCCAGCAAACCGAAGGCCAATGATCAAGGCAGGAAAGCCGAGCCCCAAAGTCTCTACTCTTGAACGGGGCAATGAGAGGAAGAAGGGAGAGGAAGTCATGGCACAACCCTAGACTGCCAAGGAGAAGAACGTTATGACTGCAGCCAAAGTGGGCCCCAGTAAAGTTACCTTGGAAGAAGAGGAAAGCTCGGAGGAAGAAACTTTGAAAGTACAAAGATCACAACTTTGGAGTAAGGTGCAAGAGGTAGAGTGGAAGGAACCCAAAGACCAAGCAAATGGTGAGAAGTGCGAAGGAGTGAACTATTTGTCAAAGGTAGTGTGTCCGTTGTTGATGTTTCTCCAACAGAAGAAGATGGAGATGGTAAGTGCCAATCTTGAGGTACGAGATGAGTTGGCCATAGTGAAGACCTGGCGTGCGGAAACCTCGCTGTTCCGAAGTAAGTTGATGAGGGTGGAGATGGAGGCCAAAGAACTTTGGGTTGAGGAGGTTCTTTGGAATAAGCACTTTGAGGCAATGAGAGAAGATCTAGTAAAGAGTCACGATGAGGCAAAGGAGATGACCGCATTGGTTGCAGTGTTGAAGGGGGAAATTGCAGATGCTCGAGTCAAGTTAATCCACTCAAAAGCAATTATAGCGGTAATGGAGCAAGAGTTGGAGAGTCTCAAGAAGAGAGCAGCGGAGAAAGATCAAGCTTGGCAGCTAGAGTTAGTAGAGCACGGTAGACAAGAAGATTGGTTTCGAGGATTGGTGCAAGTAGTAGAAGAGCAAATCTCTATGAATTGGAGGGAGAAAGAGGCATTGAAGGCCAAATTTGAAGACGAGCTCTAGATTTATTGTAGTGAGTTGGAGGAAGAAAGGAAGAAGGAGAAGCTTGCGGTCATAGGAGAATCCAATGAGATAGAAGTAGTCAATGAAATCAAGGCAATGCTGAGCATGGAAGTTGAAGGTAAACTCAAGGAGGCAAGATTGCATGAGCTGAACTTATTGGTGCAGGAGACGTGCAAGAGAAAGGCAAAGGATACAAAGTTGAATAATTTATTAATTTGTCTATGAGAACATGTAGATAGGAAGATGTTGGAGGTAGGAGATAATGTGTGTCTCAGACTAGATCTTGTTAGAGCGGAGTTAGATAAACTTTGTAGTGAAGTACAAGATGTACAAAGACCCAAAGTTGCAGAGATAGGAGTACAGGTGTCTTTGGAGTTGTTCCTTGAAACTTTAGAGAAGAGTGGATCAATGGATATCAAGTTAGAAAGATTACATGAGACCTCAATTGTAGTTTGTAGTGAAGAGATTGTAGAAATAGAAGAGTTAGGAGTAGGATTAGATAGACCCAAGGATAGTGAAATTATCAAAGGATCATCAGGTTTGGGAGCCAAAGTTGAGGTAGACATCGGATCGGAGTAGTAACAATTTTGAGATTTGAAGAGGTAGATATGAAGAGGTGCATTGTCATTTTGGATCCGCAGGTTAGAAGAGTTGTCGTGCATATATACATCGCTACACAACATACATCGCTGTCAACATCATACGCTATAAAAGCACAACTCACACATAAGTCATACATAGACTCTAAAGTGCCACAATAATCAGATTGCTTAACACTTTCAACTCAACTCAACTCAGATCAGTACTTGATCTGTCACTCTATAAACTGCCAACAACTGGGCATTGATTACAGTCAAGCCACACCCACTCAAGCATAGAGAATCCAGGTGACGCTCGCCGGCCTCTGTCCACCATAGCCAGGAACTCGAAGGCTCAACATCAGAGAAGTGAGCTCTCTGGAGCTCACTTTGAAACTATACCCCCTGGACTCGAGCTAGCCCTGAAACCCTAACGGTCCCGCTGACGGCACACCCGACGGTGCAAACGGTGCAAAGTGATGGTGGGCCCCACTTTGAAGTCAGTACCCTGAACACGAAATCTAACCGTCGGAAAGTAGTCCCTGAGAAACAGCTAGAATAACTCTAACTACCATCACTGGAACTCCAGTGTCCAAGCATCTAGATGCGGAACTACAAATGGCATGATAGCTGTCGTGCGTATATACATCGCTACACAACATACATCGCTGTCAACATCATACACTATAAAAGCACAACTCACACATAAGTCATACATAGACTCTAAAGTGCCACAATCGCCCCCTAGCTGGCGGTTAGGTCCCTCTAACTCCAGATAGCCATCTACTCTAAGTATATGGTATACCCTCTAATGGGCAAAGATCAGGAGGCCGGGTGCTATGGAGCCCCATCGTTAGTCGCCTGTCTGCAATCTATACCATATAAAGAATGAACTAGCTATAGGTCAAGTACATCTAGGACATAACCACTATCCCTGAGGAACCACCGTGAGGGGAGGAGTCATACATGCCATATGCCATCCTCTCAAACAGCTATCACACACTAACATAGTAGCAGCTCCACCAGAAGAGCCACATAACATACACCTCAAGCCTGCACGTACAAGTGCCAAGCTTGGGTCCATAGTACCATCAATGTTTGGGAGGTGGCATGGCGCACAATTGTACACATGATCCTTCCAAACAACACCATCACGTCCTTCTAACACAAGGACTCCAGATGGCAAAACCTCGCGCACTCTCAAGATAGTGCGGCCTGTAGAAACATCAAGTGTCGTCGGTGTTGTCTGCTGTAGATATACATAGTTGCCTGGATGAAATCGACGGATCGAGGGTCTATAACCTCCTCCTCGAATGGTAGCATAGCGTAAAGTATCTCTATGCTGAGCAATTGCCAAGTTCTCGAAGGCCATCAGCATCACTCTCCGAAAGATCTTTGCCCGCTGAGAACATGTGCTCATCCATACATCAGGGTCATCCAAGTCCAAAACTACAGTAGCATCTCGACGAATGGCTGCAGGTAAATCTGGATCTCGTCCATAGAGTAGAAAGTATGGAGAGAAGGATGCTAAGGAGGCTTGCCGGCTGAACCGATAGCCCATGGCCAACCAAGGTAACTGGAGATCCCAATCTCCCAAGTGGCCTCTCTGCAAACCATAATTTTGCAATCCTCTCTTCACCGTCTGAACCACTCTCTTTGCTAAGCCATCTGCCTCAGGGTGATCTCGGGATGTAGTACGATGATCAATCAAAGCCTTGTCACACAAGACCTGAAACTCTCCCAAGAACTCTGTACCCTGATCAGTCAAAACCTCAGCTGGTGCACCAAAATGACTAAGAACTCGATCCAGGAACGAGTAAGCTGTCCCTTCACTAGACTTGTCAGGAAGTGCCACCAACTCAATCCACTTGGAGAAGTGCTCCACCATCACCAAAACATACCGATGATGTCTCACAGTCAGCGGTAAAGGTCCGGCGAAGTCCAAACTCCAACGGTAACCCAATCCCATGATAGGTAATGGGTGTAACTGTGGCGTAGGAGCATTGAATGATGCTCTAACTCGGTCACAAACCACACATCTGGCAACAAACTGCTGTACCTCGGTCTGCATACCGCGCCACCAATAATGACTCTGGAGTAAGCTATATGTACGCTTTACTCCAAAATGTCCTAGCTCCTCATGAGCATGACGGACCAACTGTGGTCTCTGTGATGGAAGTGGTACTACTCGCACTCTACCATCCTCCCATACACGCAAAAGGTGTCTACTCTCCAATCTGAACCGTCTGGCTCGCTGAAGAACACGGTCTCTCTCCTTGGCCCCAACTGTGCCACCCACAACACCAGTGCAAAGATAGTCCATCACTAAGACATCATCATGAATGTCTCGCTGAACTGTACCAATATCTTCACTCTCTGGATCTGTGACCTCAATAACTCCTCCTGTATGCGCTGAGAGAGATACCACCAAAGTCTCTACAAATATACACAGAAAGGCCGATGCATGCCAACCTGGCACCATCTCCTCATCTGTCTCACCATGCCAACGTGCTCCGGTCTGATCCTGCTGGCTGGGACATGGGTTTCTACTCAACCCATCTGCATCACGGTTCACCACTCCAGGTCTGTGAACAATCGTGAAATCATACTCCTGTAAAATCAGAGCCCATCGTGCAAGCTTCCCTGAAAGCTTGTCGGACTCCATCAACCACTTCAGCGGCTGATGATCAGTGATGAGAGTGAAGGGGTTACCAAATAGGTAACATCGGAAATGTGCTACTGCCCAAACTGCTGCCAAGCACTCTCCCTCATATGAACTATACTTTGCCTCCGCTGAATTGTTGGAGCGACTAGCATAGGCCACCACAAACTCCTTCTCCTCATCATCATGTTGGGTGAGCACCGCTCCAAGCCCCAACATACTCCAATCAGTGTGAACCTGAAATGGTCGTTCCTTGATCGGTCTCCTCAAAATAGGAGCAGATGTCAACCTCTCCTTGAGCTCTACAAAAGCTCTCTCCTGCTCATCTCCCCAACACCACTCCTGTGTAAGCTTGGTTAGCTTTGTCAAGGCCTTGGCAATGGCACTAAATCCTCTAACATAGCGGTGATAGAAGTTCGCCAACCCAAGGAATGCTCGCACTCTGCTCACATCCGTAGGCCGAGGAATACGTGCAATAGCCTCCACCTTGGTCTGCTGAACACCAAGTCCTCCGGGGTAGATAGTGTGACCCAAATACTCAACCTGCTCATGGAAGAACCTTCACTTCCCAGGATGTAATTTGAGTCCATGAGATCTCAACCTCTCAAACACCTCCAACAACTGTCTCTCATGCTCCTCCACAGTAGTGCTATACACCAAAATGTCATCAATATAGCACCGAGCAAAATCCAGTCCAGCTAGGATCCTATCCATGACCCTCTGGAACTCAGCAAGAGCATTCTTCAACCCAAATGGTAAGAATCTCCACTGATATAACACATCCTTGCCGTAAGGATCAATAGCCCAAAATGTTGTCTTGGACTTATCTTCCTCCCTGATCGGCAACTGATGATATCCCGCTCGAAGATCCAAAGTACTGAAGACCTTTGCATGCCCAATCGCATCAAAAATCTCCTCCGATGTAGGCATGGCATACCGATCAGCCCTGGTCTGTCGGTTGATAGGACGGTAATCTCCACACATCCGCCTATCTATATAGTTGCCATGCATATCCTTCTTGGCTGGCATCACTGTCGCTGATGCATACTCTCCATGTGAAATCTCCACCAAACCAGCCTCAAAAAGGTCACTACTCCGGCTCTGAATCAATGTCCTCTCCATCTCACTATATCGATAAGGACATCGGAAAACAGGTGTGTCGCTAGTCAGCTCAATCCGTATACCAGGTCCCTTCAGAGCACCCAAATCCTTCATACTGAAGGCAAAACAACTCGTGTGACTCCTCAAGAACCTCCAAACCCTCCGTCTTTCCTCTCCAGTAAGCTTGGGTCCAAGATGTGGCTCCCAAGTATCCTCTGTAACTATAGTAGGAGTGGAAGACGTACTGACTGGCTGCTATATTGGGCCCTTGGGAGCAATGGTGTCATGCTCCCGACCACTAGAGGTCCCAACCTCTGTGTGAAAAACTCCCTCCACTCTGGCTGCAAGCTCCATACGTCCTCTGGCTGCATCCCATGTGGACCAAGGGTGTAATCCAAGTAGCCCACGCTCACCTGGATGGACTCCAAGTAGACCACTCTCCCTAGTAGCTACTGGATGTGTCCCAAGAATACCATGTCCACTCGGTCCATCGCCCCCAACATGTGCCTGAATCATCTCGATAGGCATAGGGCTCACAAGTGTCCGAGTGGTGATGCCTATCAAGCGCATCCTACGCTGCTCTGCCAAACCAAGGCTCACAATCCAGGTCAAATAGTTCAGGTCCATAGCCTGACCTAACACCTGACGCCTGGATGCCTCTGACACTGCTGGAACAGCGGTAATACCGGTGCGAAAACCCATCGCCCGCTCTCTCTCATCAGCATTGGGCTCCACCAACTGCTGTAACTGTGAGTCCCAAACAAGTCCAGGTCCTCCCTCTCGAAAAGCATGAGAGCCTGGGAAACTCATGAGTGTGGGAAATGCAGCTCTAGGCTGTCCAACTAGGTTCACCACTGCCATAGGTAACCTATCAGCCACTACTACTGTCTGAGACTGACGTCCAGCATCCAAGATATCATCAACAAGAATGTGATCTAGTCGTTGAATCCCATCATAACTACGCTGTAGAACCTCTCTGGGTAAAAGGTTCGTCCACCAAAGATGAAGACGATGAGCCCGTGATCCCACTCTGGCTGCATCTAACAATACAGCAGGTCCCATCCAAGAATGGACCTGATGTGTACTCGCCACCACTCTAGTGCGAGAATCACCCATCAATGGAACGTTCTCCAAAAGGTAAGCTGGAGAAACAGACTGATGAATCTGGAGATGTCGTAATACCCGTAACATCTCCCAAAACACACCAGAACGAGGATCCTGAAGACCCAAACCGCGGCCCGCACGTGTATGTCCCTGACATGGCCATCCAGAAATCACCAAGTGAACAGGCCCATGTCTCTCTAGGTCACACGCCCCCAGTAAGGAAATGTCTCCTGGTAAGGCCTTTTGGTAACCTCTGACTGCTGACATTGGTAATAACTCCGGATACCGATAGGCCAAGTGTGCCACATGATGTAGAGAGACTCGCCTAGCAGTCTCATCTCTCTCTACATACAAGTACCTCTGTACTCGGATACCCGCCTGTAACACCGCAGCTAGTCCGGTGCTGATCCCACCAAACAACTCTAATAGACATATCCCCTCTACTGGATACTGCCAAGCAATGAGTGTGGTATCCAGAGGTGTCAAAGCAATTGCCTCTGGAGGCTCATCCTCACACTCATCCCCTAATGGTACGAAGGCTCCACTCCAAGCCTGCTGCACCAACTGATCTGCATGCTGCTGCAATGCCTCCTCTGAACTCCACAATGGAACATCCAAGGTGGATGGAACAATCCCACTCGTACTCCATAGCCGAGTGATCTCCTCTGGTACTGGAGTATCCTCTGCATGGGCGTTCCCCTCCAACAAGTCACCAGGCCAAGTAACTGCACCGCTGAAAGCCAAAACTGATGTTGCCATGGTCCCGGACTGTAGTGAGCCAAGACTGCCACTACTAAAGCGTACTGGTAGGCGACATACCCGTCCCTCACCAGACTGCCAACCAGGTCTATAAGAGGCTGTCTCCTCCCAATAGTCAATACTGAAACCCATAGGGTATAACACTGCTCCCCCAACTAGCACATCATATGACTCAGCTATCGTCGCAATAGCCTGAGCTCTCACCACTGAGCTATCAGTCGGATGACCAGGCTGAACCTGGACAACAAGCTCTCCACGTGTGATGTACTGTGTCGAACCACCACCAAGAGATGTCTGGATCTGAAATGGACACCTCTCCACATCGGTCTTCCGTAACTCCAGACCAACAACTACAGCCTTCCCCAACATAAGGGGCTGCGCACCAGAGTCTAACAAGACTCTCTGTGGTGTATAGACCTTCCCTGAAGGTCCCACCAAACGAAAGATCCCCCTCTGGTTATCCAATATGACAACACCAGGTGTAAACCGCGCTCTCTCAAAGGCCGGTCTAGCTGGCAACTCCTCCAGTCTAGCCGTTGCTGCCTGCCATAAACCACTGGTCGCTGAACGGATCCCATGCTCCTCAACCAAGTCAGCTCTACTACCAACCACCTCTGCTCTAGTAGTAGGAACTGCACCATCCCTACTCTCACACAACGTGGCAGCCAACCGGAACACTGGGGCTGGGTCAACTCCCAATGTAAACATGTCACTGGCTGAAAATAAAGGATGCCGCATAATCAGCTGAGCCGCCCCCAACATCATGCTAGACTCAGTTTGTGTAGTAGCAGGTGGCTGACTAGCAGGTACTCCATCACCACCTACCACACCTGCACTGGGACGTCTAGGAACCATGGATGTTGTCTGCAATGCCTCAGATAGCGTGAAAGACTGGGGAAGTCTGACCTGTCTCCCAACCTCTCCTCTCTGTGGGTCCAACTCCATTGATGCTCCTCTAGGCTCTGGAGCACGTACTGCACTCCTAGTCACTGCTGCATATGCATCCACCTGTGCTGCTCCGCACATGAAGTCCAAAGCATCTCTATCACCAGCATATGAGGTGGAAGCCTCAGCACCTGAATCTGATCTCCTATGAGCAATAGCCATACTAGCCAATCTCTGCTCCAACTGCTCAATCCGAGTAGCCATAGCTATGTCAGAAGTAAGGGCAGGTACTGCACCCCTACTAGGTGTAGATCCTCTACCACCACCTCTACCACCTCGTCCTCCATGAACTGGAGCTCCTCTACTACCTGCCATAGCAGCCCTACCACTCCGTAACTCCGGGTGTAGGTCAAAACACCGGTCACTAGTATGACCAAATCTATGGCAATGCTCACACTGCCTCTGTGCTGGTTGTGATGCACCAGAGGTATCAGGTCCGCTGCCCTGAGTACACTCTCTCCTATGGTGAGGTCCACCACAAGTCCAACAAGCAACACCACCACTCACTGGCTGCTGCTGACCCGAAAATGAGGGTAAGGGTCTAACTCCACTAGGCCCTCCACTCGCTCCATAGGATCTGGGCTGTCCACCCTGTCCTCGAAAACCAACTGGGCGTGGTGCACTCTGCTGCACTCTAGAAGAAGTCACAACCGTGGATGAGGTCTCTCTACCAAATCCAGCTGTCACCACTCTCTCCTCCACCATGTTGAGCTCAATACGCTCAGCCAAACCAAAGACTACTGCCAAAGTGGGCGAAGTAGCCTGCAACAACGTAGCATCACGAACTCTACGTCGCAACTCCCTGTCCAGTATCCCATACCAAAACTGGACTGCGTGGGCCTCAGTAACTCCCTGAGTGAAACTGATCAGCCGCCTCATGCGAGTATATGCCTCGCGTAGGCTCTCTCCAGCCTTCCGCTGGAACTCCTGCAAGCTCCTCAGCTTGTCAGTCCGCACTCCCTGGTAGTTCTGCCTCAAACATAGGAAGAACTCAACCATGGGGTTAAACCCCGGTACCACACCACCTCCTGCAGCGGTACCTCCACTCGTAGTAGCACTATCTCCAGCTAGTGCACCTCCACTAGCTCCACCAACACTACTCGAGCTAGAACTCGTAGGTACAGCCGACCTACTCCTGGCCACCAAACCTGAAGTGATGGAGACATAGTGTGGAGACCAATACTGTCTCCATAACTCAATCTCCTCCAAATGAGCTCTCCTGAACTCATGGTAGTCGTCCATCGGTGGACCCTCCAAGTGCTGAAACAACCCCTTCCATGCCATGAAGGGTGTGAACAAAGTCGGGTTCCGCATCTGCTGCAGATCACACCAACTATCGAACTCCTGGATGAAGTCATCCAACTCAATGGTACCCACTGTACTAGAGTAACGCCTAGGGCCTTTGGAGGCCCCATAAATCTCGTCCATGTCCCACAACAACGGTGCGGACACACCAAGTGCACTCTCAACTGAATCAGCTCTTGTGTCGAACTCCAACTCAGAGTCAATCTCCTCCCTCACTGGGACCTGAGATACAGGCTGATACCGAGTACCACTCCAAGTAAACCCACTGCGTACTGTAGGGCTAACTCCTCTGGAATCTCCAAAGAACTCCGTCGTGACCACGTAACTGCAACAGCAAACCCGAACCACCAACTACAACCGCAAGTCGCAACTGCAAGTGCCCCACCAAGTGCCAACACCAACTAGACACCACCCACTAATGTAACTCTAACCGAGATAACTACACTAGGAGAAGGGCAACCTGTAACCTGCCATCATAACACGCACTCTCACGGTCTGCAGGTCATCACTTCCTGCCTCACCGGAGAGAAACAAAGGTAGTCTGACTGGTCATCACTCCAGCCTCACCACCGAGAGCACACCAGAGCACCAACGCTCAAAAGTCAAGGCACCTCACACAAACGTGGTGCACAAACAGGAAGCAGAGAATGGAGGGGATCCAATCACAAGAAATCTAAACAAAAACACTCCATCTCATAACACAACACGGGACTGACTCTGCCACCATTTGGCATTTGACATAAGAGTAGTTCGTATCTAAGTCCTAAGCTACCAGGATCACCAAGAATAGGATCAAACTGCCTCTCCTAGCCAAAGCTACATGTGTATAGATAACAGTGGCACAGTCATTATGACAACAAGTGAGGGTGGACCAGTTGGCTAGGGCACCAGTCTAGGAACAAGAGATCTAGGGGTCAAACCCTGTTGCGCACAATCTAGCAAGAAAGGCAGATTTTGCCAACCAATGACCAAGATCTACACTAAACTAGCTAGCCTCACGCCAGCAAGCTGGCTTGCTGGCCCTTCTGGCCCTTCTAGGCCTTCGTAGCCTCTCATAGCCCACAGCCCTATGCCTCGAAGCCTTGAAACGCCGAAATTCAGCCAAATGAGGCCTTTCTTGTTGCCACTTCGAACCTCCTCCAAAATTGGCGAAACTCCTCCAAACTAGCGAAACTTCTCCAAATCTGGCCAAATAGCGAAACTCCTCCAATTCTAGCCCAAAATCTGACGTAAACCCTAAAGATGGATGTCCGCCAAATCCCCCGCTAACTTTCCACTCGAGCCAAATTGACAAAACGGGTTTTTCCAAATCACAATTTCATGAGAAGAGCTTTCCAACTCCACCTTCAATTTCACTTTCTGAGCCCAACTCGCAGCAAATTGGTCCTGCCTTCACCTCCTGAGCTCAAAATCACAACACTGCTCGAAAATTGCTCCTTCTTTGCTCGAAATTTGGCCAGCGCTTCCGCACACCGTCCGCCTAACTGCCAAATTTGCATCAACTACACGAGCTTCTGCACACTAGGGAAACATAGAACTTGAATCGAGCTACCACGATCCACCGAGCTTGGAGATACCACCAACACTCAACGTTCCTGCACCCGATTTCCCCCTGACTTCACTTCTCTGATGTAATCAGATTGCTTAACACTTTCAACTCAACTCAACTCATATCAGTACTTGATCTGTCACTCTATAAACTGCCAACAACTGGGCACTGATTACAGTCAAGCCACACCCACTCAAGCATAGAGAATCCAGGTGACGCTCGCCGGCCTCTGTCCACCATAGCCAGGAACTCGAAGGCTCAACATCAGAGAAGTGAGCTCTCTAGAGCTCACTTCAAAACTATACCCCTTGGACTCGAGCTAGCCCTGAAACCCTAACTGTCCCGCTGACGGCACACCCGACGGTGCAAACGGTGCAAAGTGACGGTAGGCCCCACCGTGAAGTCAGTACCCCGAACACGAAATCTAACCGTCGGAAAGTAGTCCCTGAGAAACAACTAGAATAACTCTAACTACCATCACTGGAACTCCAGTGTCCGAGCATCTAGATGCGGAACTACAAATGGCGTGACAGAGTTGTTGTAGAACGGTATAGTTGTTAGTAAATGTCAATTGCTTCACTATTTAAGAGTGGCATTTGCAGTCTTATGTTGTTCAATATTCTTATTTCTGAAGATAGATAAAGCAAAGTATTGATTTAGTGCTTGTTGCTTGAGCTTAATTCCGAGTGTCAACTTTGTGTGTGTTTGTGAGTGTGTGGAGAAATTTGAAGTGCAAGTCACCATGCTTGGTGGATGTTAGATTCCATAGCCTTGATCTTTACTCTATGTGTTTGATCTTGAGTGAAGTGCAATCAGAGCAATGCCTTGACAGATCAAAGAGGAATTGTAGTGTTGGTAGTATTCTACATTTGAGAGTGCAGTGCAGTGTTGATGTGAAGCAATTTTGATTGAGGAAGTTGTGCCTTCAGTGGAGGGGTGGAACACAATTCTAAGGCAAAGTTGTTTTGCAGTGAAGTGCCATTTTTGGGAGAGCCTGAATCATCACAATCAAGATTGTTTGGAAAGATTTGATGAAGTTGTGATTAAGGAGTGCTAATTTGTGACGAGACTGCGAGTCGGTGTTTGTTACTCTCTTTTGGGTGTGGGTTCTACCTAAGAGATTAAAGAGGAAACCAAGAAGAACTACATTGTGACATTTGACTTTGTATTTGACTAATTTTGACTTGTATCTCTATAGGAACAAACTTTACTTACCTGATTACCCCAAAAGTGATATTTGCGGGGTTGTCACACTGACCAAGCTTACACAGGAGTGGTGTTGGGGAGATGAGCAGGAGAGAGCTTTTGTAGAGCTCAAGAAGAGGTTGACATCTGCTCCTATTTTGAGGAGACCAATCAAAGGACAACCATTTTAGGTTTATATTGATTGGAGTATGTTGGGGCTTGGAGCGGTGCTCACCCAGTATGATGATGAGGAGAAGGAGTTTGTGGTAGCCTATGCTAGTCGCTCCAACAATTCAGCAGCGGCAAAGTATAGTTCATATGAGGGAGAGTGCTGGCAATAGTTTGGGCAGTAGCACATTTCTGATGTTACCTATTTGGTAACCTCTTCACTCTCATCACTGATCATCAGCCGCTGAAGTGGTTGATGGAGTTCGACAAGCTTTCAGGGAAGCTTGCACGATGGGCTCTGATTTTATAGGAGTATGATTTCATGGTTGTTCATAGACCTAGAGTGGTGAACCGTGATGCATATGGGTTGAGTAGAAACCCATGTCCCAACCAGCAGGATCAGACATGAGCATGTTGGCATGGCGAGACAAATGAGGAGATGGTGTCATGTTGGCATGCATCGGCCTTTGTGTGTATATTTTTTAGAGGCTTTGGTGGTATCTCTCTCAGCACATACAGGAGGAGTTATTGAGGTCATAGATCTAGAGAGTGAAGATATTGGTACAGTTCAGCGAGACATTCATGATGATGTCTTAGTGATGGACTATCTTTGCATTGGTGTTGTGGGTGGCACAGTTGGGGCCAAGGAGAGAGACCATGTTCTTCAATGAGCTAGGTGGTTCAGATTGGAGGGCAAACACCTTTTTTGTGTCTAGGAGGATGGTAGAGTGCGAGTAGTACCACTCCCATCTCAGAGACCACAATTGGTCCGTCATGCTCATGAGGAGCTAGGACATTTTGGAGTAAAGCGTACATATAGCTTACTCCAGAGTCATTATTGGTGGCGTGGTATGCAGACCAAGGTACAGCTGTTTGTTGCCAGATGTGTGGTTTTTGATTGAGTTAGAGCATCATTCAATGCTCCTATGCCACAGTTACACCCATTACCTATCTAGGATTGGATTACCGTTGAAGTTTGGACTTCATTGGACCTTTACCAATGACTGTGAGACATCATTGGTATGTTTTGGTGATGGTGGAGCACTTCTCCAAGTGGATTGAGTTGGTGGTACTTCCTGACAAGTCTAGTGAAGGGACAACTTACTCATTCTTGGATCGAGTTCTTAGTCATTTTGGTGCACCTACTGAGGTTTTGACTGATCAGGGTATAGAGTTCTTAGGGGAGTTTCAGGTCTTGTGTGACAAGACTTTGATTGATCATTGTACTACACCCCAAGATCACCTTGAGGCAGATGGCTTAGCAGAGAGTGGTTCAAACGGTGACAAGAGGATTGCAAAAGTATGGTTTGCAGAGAGGCTACTTGGGAGATTGGGATCTCTAGTTACCTTGGTTGGCCATGGGCTATTGGTTCAGCCGGCAAGCCTCTTTAGCATCCTTCTCTCCGTACTTTCTACTCTATGGATGAGATCTAGATTTACCTGCAGCCATTTGTCAAGATGTTATTGTAGTTTTGGACTTGGATGACCCTGATGTATGGATGAGTGCATGTTCTTAATGGGTAGAGATCTTTTGGAGAGTGATGCAATGGTCTAAGAACTTGACAATTGCTTAGCATAGAGATACTTTACGTTATGCTACCATTTGAGGAGGAGGTTATAGACCTTCGATTCGTCAATTTCATCCAAGAGACTATGTATATCTACAGCACACAACATCAACAACACTTGATGTTTTGATAGGCCGCACTATCTTGAGAGTGCATGAGGTTTTTCCCACTAGAGTCCTTGTGTTAGAAGGACGTGATGGTGTTTTTTGGAAGGATCATGTGCACAATTGTGCGCCATGCCACCTCCCAAACATTGATGGTACTATAGACCCAAGCTTGGCACTTGTACGTGCAGGCTCAAGGTGAATGTTATGTGGCTCTTCTTGTGGAGCTACTACTATGTTAGTGTGTGATAGCTATTTGAGAGGATGGCATATGGCATGTCCTCCCCTCATGGTGGTTCCTCAAGGACAGTGGTTATGTCCTAGATGTACTTGACCTATAGCTAGTTCATTCTTTATATGGTATAGATTGCATACATGTGACTAACGATGGGGCTCCATAGAACCCGGCCTTCTGATCTTTGCCCATCATAGGGTATACCCTATACTTGGAGTAGATGGCTATCTAGAGTTAGAGGGACCTAACTGCCGGTTAGGAGGCAATTGTGGCACTTTAGAGCCTATGTATGACTTATATGTAAGTTGTGCTTCTATAGTGTATGATGTTGACAGCGATGTATGTTGTGTAGCGATGTATATAGACACAACAACTTTCATGTCATTTGAAGTGTCACATCTAGATTCCTTGGACACTAGAGTTGTAGTGATAGTAGTTAGAGTTATTTTAGTAGTTTCTCAGAGACTACTTTCCGATGGTCAAATTTTGTGTTCGGGGTAGTGACTTCACCGTAGGGCCCATTGTCACTTTGCACTCTTTGCACTATCGAGTGTGCCATCAGCGGGACCGTAGGGTTTCAGACCTAGCTCAAGTCCAGGAGTATACTTTTGAAGTGCAACTCCAAAGAGCTCACTTCTCTGATGTTGAGCCTTCAAGTCCTTGGCTATGGTGGATAGAGGCCGGTGAGCCTGGATCATCTAGATTCTCTTAGTTAGAGTGGGTGTGACTTGACTATAATCAGTGCCCAATTGTTGGCAGTTTATAGAGTGACAGATCAAGTACTGATCTGAGTTGAGTGGATTCAAGATTTGTAAACAATCTGATTATTGTGGCATTTTAGAGCCTATGTATGACTTATGTGTGAGTTGTGCCTCTATAGTGTATAATGTTGATAGCAATGTATGTTGTGTAGTGATGTATATACGCACAACATGTTTCAACTTGATGATAAAATCATGCTTTCTTCTAGTAACCTGTCCTTCCTACTTGGTATCCAAGTTCATAAACTTGCTCCTAATTGGATGGGTCCATTTGATGTTACCCAAATCATTTCTCATATTGCTTATTGCCTTGCTTTTCCTTGTCATATGCAAATCCACCCTATCTTTCATGTTTCCAAGTCAAAACCCTTTGTTTCTAATCCATCTTCATTTTCTACTTGTGTTCTCTTCCTCTTGTCCTTATCAACAATCATGAGAAGTATGAGGTTGATTATATCCTTGCATATCACTATATTCAACATGGTCACCAACAACATATTGAGTACAAAGTCCTGTGGAAAGGGTATCTTCTTCATGATACACTTAGGAGCCTCTTTCTCATCTCCATAATACACAAATGGGCATCCAAAAATTTGAAGCTTCCATGGTGAAGAAAAGGCAACCCAAAGCAAAATGAAGGTATGGTAAAATTTGTACAAAATTCCATAAAGCTTGTAAATTTTGGGAGCAATTTACCTTACCAACTTCTAGAGCTTCTAGCTTAATGTGTGTAGTAGATCTCACAATAATCCTAAATATACTAACTCAAGGATAACCCAAGATATCATCTATTAAATTTCAAGTTTAAATCTCAAACTTAAATTTTTTGCACAAAATCACCATAACCACCCGAGATCTATAATCCACCTCACACAATCTCCCCAAGTCCTCTCATTTGTACATGATTTAGAATATCACTTCAAAAATATCATAGGGTAGAAATCAATATACAATAGGGTCAATATCAACAATAGGGTAGAAATTGTGTTTAGTTTTTCTAAACATATGTTCAACTCTCTCTTCCCATAATATGCTCTCTAAGTGAGCTCTCCTAGCTTCCTTTTGTCTAATATAGAATTGTACACAAAAATATTATCTTGCTTTCTAGAAAAGTCCTAGTAATGTTACCAAAAAAATATGAGTCAACTTGTCTCTCATCTCCCACTCCAAATAAACCTCTTATGTCTATTAAGGACACCATGGACTAAGAAAGTAAAGAATTAACTCCATCACACTCCCCCAAGGCTAGAACTCCAAGACTCTTCCAAGACTCAAGTGATTACTCATTAGAGAACTCAATTAGAGAAAGATAGTTGCAAATGAAATGATGATGAGTCACTCTTCATCCCTAGTTTATATAATTGTGAAATAGTTAAAAATGCTAAAATTACTAATTACTAGAGTAACTTATGTTATTAGGCAAAAAATTTGTATAAAGTCTAAAATCTAAAGGAATATTCATACACATTGGAGTAATCTCATGAGCATGAGGTCCTATCTTGATCCAACTACTAAGTCAAGGAATCTTTTGCATGGATATTCTTGTACTATAGAAAAATCTGAACCAAAAAGGCTAGTGTGCCAAAGAGTTCTCGACTCTTTCCTTAAAGCCAAACACTAGGAATAATATAAAGTTAATACACTAGAATCCAAAATAGTGGTGTTTTCTCTTTCAAATTCCTTCAAATTAGATCACTTCTATCTTTGTTATGACTAACTTAGCTAATCATGACCAATATAAAATCTTGGTTAAACTCCATATAAAAAATAGAGAGTTTAACCATGATAATTGCAATACCCAACTTAATATCCTTATAGAACATACATGCACCAATGTGTGTTATAGTATTGCTCCAACAAGGCCTCTTTAGCAACACTTCTACCTTGTCAACTTCAAGATTGCACTACATCCTATTAATATGCATATGTTGGTTCTAGAACTTGCTCTCCAACCACTTTTACTTCTAGTTAATCAACCTTCCTTTTATAGAAGTATGATCATTTTTAGGTACTTAAGCATCGGGTACACCAAGTCAAGTAAAAAGGCCACTCCATTTGATACATTCATCACCAGACCACTTAATTGTAGGATTTTTTTGGGAAAAACCATACATTAACCCTTGATTTGGACCCTATTAAGCTAATATATGGACATACATATGTGAGCATAGAGAACTTTCTATTGACAGTTTTTTGTGTTGTTTGCAATATGTTGGGAGCTTGTTGCTGGTCTAGAATGACAAAGAAAGGTGCTAAAACACTTTTCCATGAGATCAAGCATGGTTGGCAGTATGTTTTAGAGGTATATGAGGTAGATCTTAACATTAAGAAGGTCATTTCAGCATGTTGTATATTTTTTGTTAAGGTTGGATGCACTTCTTCCTACAGTTCTGGTGGTGAGTCACAAAAACATGCCCGTACTACAAACACTTCAACGTTCCTTTTTGGGGAGATAACATCAAGAAACACATGATGAAGTAGCACAAGAATCATTTTATGCATATGAGACTCTTTCAAATGAAGAGAAGAAGGTGTATCTTGATGAATTGATGTGTCAAAACAATACTTTCATGTTCATTTTGAAGGCAAGAATCCAATCTTGTTCACCATTAACAAAGATATTATTGCATCATAATTTCTATTCAATCTTGATGATGACTTTTCTTCTTCTACTTGTGACAAGTCACTCACAATATTTGAGTTCTTCTAAGAAGTTGCTCCCTTT
Source organism: Lunularia cruciata (assembly GCA_948567375.1). Classification (NCBI taxonomy): domain Eukaryota; kingdom Viridiplantae; phylum Streptophyta; class Marchantiopsida; order Lunulariales; family Lunulariaceae; genus Lunularia; species Lunularia cruciata. The sequence goes on along the minus strand of OX419755.1, from coordinate 37,405,959 downwards.
GAAGATGATATGGTAGTGGATGATGAAGATCACAATATCAAGGCATACACAGTTGAGATTAAGCCTTCTCAATGTTTTAATCTCATTGTTGTTTAATCTCATTGTTGGGTTTTCTTCCTTTAGCACATTTTTTAGAATGGCATCTCATGGCCAATGTTACAAACTATGTTTCTCATATGAATTGCTTCAATGGATGCAACAAAGAGTAGTGTGCTATATATATTCTTGTTGTTTGTGTTATGAACATGCAAAGGCTTTTCAAAATTTTATCTAATTGTTGGGCATTTTCTTTGGCTCTTGGTGTTGGTTCTAAGCAAGGCACATCCTATCTAGATGTTTGTTTGCAATTTTGCTACAACAACAAAATTGCAACTTTCATTTGTTGGCAATGCACTCTTTAATCATAAGACTGCCAAAGTTGTCTATACAATTGTCAAGGCACTTGATATGGTCATTTGAATTGGAATCCTAGATGTTGTCAGTCAGCACTAACAGCAAGCACACAATGACAAGGTAGTTGTTAGGCATTGCTACATAGTTTTCTTGAGCTGCATCTTATCTAATTATTTGAGTCTAGAGTGCACACCATCAATTCAATCTTGTCATTCCAGCTGAGTATTTGAAGCTCTGTGATGAGGGTTCTATTGAAATTCTTAAGTCATTAGTCTCATATCTTTGCTTTCAATTTAATCTTATAACATGGATGAAATGTGTTAACCCAAGTTCATGGGTACTCATTGGTGTTTTATGAAGAAACTGACAATATTTCTCAAATAATCTGTTTCAAATGATAGAATTCTTGGATGAAAAGAATCTTGCATGCAAGCCAAGCTTGGGCTAGTGGGTGCTTGTGATCTGCTTAGAAAATTTCAAAATTGAGCTTGATAAAGGGGTCACACATCTCCAAGGTCACACAACATTGTTGGGCTAGAAGCGAGCTTAGACTGAGGGCATTATTGTGACACTTTTAGAGTTTTTCCTTATTAATGGACCACATGATAATGAAGAATGGATGTTCTTAAGTGCCAACATGGAGATACCACCTGTGATTCAAGGTGTAATCTCAACACAGCATGTAGATGCTTGCATGTTCATCAAAAATTTAGGCTCATTTGTTATGGATATGATCCAATATGAAATTGAAGCAAATGAGGTCACTTGTATCAAGGCTTCCATTGTGGTCTATATTTTGGACTTGTGATGGTCTCAACAACATTATTGCTAGCAACAATGATCATAATGAACCTGTAAGAAACATGGAGAATTTGCCAATGATTCCTATCATGTTGGTCCAACTATAACTTGTTGTTGTTGTCATGCCATTTGTAGTGTTGCATCTAGATTTCTCGGACATTAGAGTTGCAATGATGGTAGTTAAAGGTATTTTAGCATTCACTCATAGACTACTTTTTGAAAATCAGATTTTGTGTTTGAGGTACTAACTTCATGGTGGGGCCCACCATCGCTTTGTACCGTTGGGTTTGCCGTCAATGGGATCGTTACGGATTCAGACCTAACTCAAGTCATGGGGTATACTTTTGAAGTGTAGCTCTAGAGAGCTCACTTCTTTGATGTTGAGCCTTCGAGTTCTTAGCTATGGTGGACATAGGCTAGCAAGCATCACCTAGATTCTCTTAGCTAGAGTGGGTGTGGCTTGATAGTAGTCAGTGCCCAATTGTTGGCAGTTTATAGAGTGACATATGAAGTACTTATCAAGCAATTTATAGAGTGACATATCAAATACTGATCTGAGTTGAGTTGATTTGAGTGGTGTAAACAAACTGATTACATCAGAGAAGTGAGCTTAGGGGGAAATTGGGTGCAAGAATTACAAGTGTTGGTGGTATCTCCAAGCTCGGTGGATTGTTGGTAGCTCAATCTAAGTTCAGGTTTTCCTTGGTGTGTAGAAGCTCATTGATTGATGCAGATTTGGTAGTGAGGTAAACAATGTGCGGAAGTGCTGGCCAAATTTTGAGCAAAGAGAAACAATCTTTGAGTAGTGGTTGTGATTTTGAGCTCAAGAGATGAAAGTAGGATCAATTTATTGCAAGTTGGACTTGTGAGCCGGCCTGTCTCTCATTCAGGATGAACCTCTGATGGCTATTATGGTAGCGCACCATGGACTAAGAAGGCAAAGAACCCCAACTCCATCATACTCCTCCAAGGCTAACACTCCAAGACTCAAGACATTGCTCACTAGAGAACTCAATGAGAGAGAGATAGTTGCAAATGAAAGGATGATGAGTACCTCCTCACCCCTTGTTTATATACTTGTGAAATAGTTACGTACCAAAGTTACTAATTACCGTAGTAACTCAAGTTACTAGACTAAAAGTCAAGTAAAGTCAAAAAGTAGAAAGGAATATCCATTCACATGGGCATATTCTCCTAAGCATGTGGTCTTATCTTGACCCAACCACTAAGTCAAGGATTCCTTCACATGGGCTATCCTTGGACTAAAGAAGAATCCAAAACAAAAAGGCTTGCGGGCCCAAGAGTTCTCAACTCTTTCCCCAAAGCCAAACACCTAGGAATAATACCAAGTCAACACACTAAAATCCAAAATAGTGGTGCTCATCTTTTCTACTTCCTCTAAAGTAAGGTCCCATCTATCTTAGCTATGACTAACTTTAGCTAACCATGACTAATATAGAACCATCCTTTATCTCTATATAAATAATATCTCTTAAGTACTTGTAATACCAAGCTAAATATCACAATACCACACACATGCACAAATGGGTGTTACATTTACTCCCGGACTAAGTTTTCACTTTGTCCTCAAAGTGAAGGTCTCTCTACCTTCTATGGTACATCTTCAACTTATCATGGTTAATCCTATCAAAGTATCTTCCTCCCAACTCCTTGAGATCATAGGTGTAATTGCCCCACACCTTCTCCACTATGAAAGGTCCAAAGTACTTAGGCAAAAACTTCTTTTGCACTCTCTTGAATCGAATGGAATCAAACAACATTACCCAATCACCTTCTTTGAAAGGCTCCACCTTCTTCTTGTCTTGCCTCTTATCATAGCTCTCCTTTTGTTTCCTTTGGGCTTGCTCCACTCAAACCATAGCAACTGCTCTTGCCTCTTCCAACTCCATGAGTTGATCCTTTCTTGACTTCTCTGCATCACCTCCTTGTGCTTTCTTCAATCTCCTATGAATGCTTTGGAGGGTAGGAAGATCAAAGTGAATAGGTAAGGTAGACTCAATACCATACACCAATTGAAATGGAGAATATCCTGTGGAAGTTTTCATGGTTGTCCTATACTCCCACAAAACTGCATGAATCCTCTTGTCCCAATGATGTTTAGCCCCCTCCATTTCTGCATCTTTGGCCAACATCATGCACAAGATCTGATTGGTTCTCTCTGCCAAGCCATTGGAATTTGGCTTATAGGATGTAGTTACTCTATGTGTGATAGAGAAATGTCGTAGCATGGCTGTAGTAATGCTTCCTGTAAACTCTCCTCCTCTATCAGAAACCAACTCCAAAGGGCATCCAAACCTAGTGATAATGCGTTCATAAAGAAATCTACCCACTTCATCTTCATTCTTGTCCCTCAATGGTCTAGCCTCAACCCACTTGGTAAGGTAATCAGTAACTACCACAATGTACCGATTGTTCCTTGGGGTTCTATTGAGAGGACCTACAAAATCAATTCCCCACTTCTCAAAAGGTCCTAGCAATGGAATTGATCTAAGTGGTGGAGTGGATGTAGACTTTCTAGCAAAAGCTTGACAAACATGACAAGTTTTGCAATAATCAAGACAATCCTTGAAAATCCCTCTCCAATGGTAACCTGCATCTAGAATCTTGAAAGCAGTCACCTTTCCTGCAAAGTGTCCTCCACATACTAAACCTTCATGAAACTCCTTTATGAGTAGGATAGACTCTTCCTTACCCACTGCTCTTTGAAGTAGACCATCTGCTCCTTGGTGAAAAAGAATATCCTCCACCATTGTGTAAGGTCTAGATCTTGCTGCAAGGGCCTTCCTCTCCCTAGCATGCATCCCTTCTGGATAGTTACCTTTTGTCACAAAATCCACAATCTCCTTGTACTCCATTGGAACCTCTTGAGTGACTGAGATTGTCATGAGCTCCTCATCCGGGAAGGAATCATCCACTGGCTCATCTCCATCATGATCATAGGCTCTAGATAATAAATCAGCATTTGCATGTTTCTTTCCTGGCCTATCTTCAATGGTGTAGTCATACTCAGACAAGAGTATCATCCACCTTGCTAGTCTCCCTTCAACATTAGGCTTGTTGAAGATGTACTTCAAAGCCTTGTGATCCGTGACAATGGTGGCTTTCCCTCCAATCAAGTAGTGTCTAAACTTCTTGAGACCAAAGATCACTGCCAACCCTTCTCTCTCCGTGACAAAGTAGTTCTTCTCTGCTGAAACCATCTGCCTACTAGCATAAGCTATTGGATGATCATGCCCATCTTGGTCTAATTGACTAAGAGTGCATCCTATAGCTACATTAGAAGCATCAGTGTAGAGGATGAAAGGTTTACTCCAATCAGGTTTAGCAAGAATTGGAGCTACAACAAGGGATTGCTTGAGCTCTTCAAAAGCTTTGAGAGCCTCCTTGTCTTCCAAAATCACCATGTAATCTACACCCTTCTTCATGTAGATGGTCAATGCATAAGCCTTGTTGGAAAATGAGAAGATGAACCTCCTATAGTACCCAACCATCCCCAAGAATTGGCGTAACTTTGTCAAGCTTGAAGGGAATGGAAGGTTTGAGATTTTCCTCACCTTCTCAGGATCAATTGCTATTCCATCCTTGGAGATGATATGCCCCAAAATTAGACCTTCTTCACATCCAAAAATGCACTTCTCTGGGTTGAGTGATGCATATGCCTCATCCAAGCGTTGCAAGACTTTGATTAGGTGCTCAAAGTGCTCCTCCTTGCTCCCATAGACACAAAAGTCATCAATGAAATCTCTCACAAATTTCCCAATGAAAGGTTCAAATACCTTGTTCATGAACCGTTGGAATGTGGCTGGAGCATTGCAAAGCCCAAAAGGCATGACCTTGAAAGCGTAAGTTCCCCAAGGTGTGGTGAGTTGTTGATGCTCTGGTGCAATCTTGATTTGGTTATATCCACTATAACCATCTCCAAAACTGTACCTCTCATGACCTGCAACCTCCTCCAAGATCTCATCAATGAATGGCAATGGGTAGTAGTCCTTCTTGGTAACAGCATTGAGCTTCTTGTAATCCACACATACCCGAAGCTTGCCATTCTTTTTCTTCACAATGACAATTGGAGACATCCATTCTGAATTCTCCACCTCAAAGATAAATCCAGCCTCCTTGAGCTTATCAATCTCCTCCTTCACAACCAAAGATATTGGTGGGCTAATGCGACGTTGCTTTTGGCGGATTGGTCTTGCATGTGACTCCACCTTTATCTTGTGCTCCTCCAAGGTGACTTCCTTCAAATCCTTGTAACTAAAAGCAAACACATGGATGAACTTGCGGAAAATCTCCTCAAATCTCACCTTCTCCTCCTTGGTAACATTTGGGCCATACTTGAGGGTAGATAACCTTCTCTCTACCTCCTCAAGTGTCAATGGTGATTTATCTGGGTCCTTCAAAACCTCTGGCTTAGGTGCAAAATCCATAGCACACAAAGGATACACATCTGAATCAGATTCAGATTCATCCTCCTCTATGGAAGTCTCCTCTTCCATGCTTGTGTCCACACCTGAAGCTCCTTCTTCAAAATCTGATTCCCAATAATCAGAAGATGGGGTATCTGAATGTGAAGTGTTGGTGGTGTTAGTCACAGGAACAGTGACTCTATGGTTTGATGGCCCAATCCTCAAGTACCCTTTGTGCCATTGATCAGTTGTGCGTGCTGCTCTCAACCATGGCCTCCCAAGAAGTAAATCATAGCTTGAATCCTTCAAGACTTGGAAAGTCATGAGATTTTGAACTCCCATAACTGAAACTACCACCTTATCCATCACCCCTACTGGTCGAACTTGTTGCTTGTTTGCCATGCTCACCACAAATGTTGAAGGTCTTGAGGGTATCATACCCAACTTCTTCATCAACCTTTCTGACATGGCATTCACTGCTGATCCTCCATCAACCAATGCATCCTTGATGTTGTGACCATTCACTCTCACATCAATCTTGGAGGCATATTCACAAGCCTCCCATGGTGCTGGCTTGGCATCCACCACCCCCATTGATACTGGAACTTTTGCCTTCTTCTTCTTCTTGCTCCTTGTAGAACTCAAACCACCTCTAAGCTCCTTTCTCAAGGTAGGGTTCAAAGCAATTAATTGGCCCACTATGATGATAGCCTTGTGACTACCAACATCCTCCAACACATTGTAGTTCCATTGTTGCTTTGAGATCAAGAAGTCCTCCATCCCCAACTTCTTCCTTGGAGTCTTTGTTGTTGATGGTGTTGAGGTGCGAGTGCTCCTAGTTGACATAAGAGTATCCTTGCTTGAAGTAAATCCTTGAGAAGAGTGAACATCCTCTGCAAAACGAGCTCTCTTCTTCTCTTGTGCCAAAAGCTCCAAATTAAGACCCTTGGAGTTTGAGCACTCTCCCTTCTCATACTTGCTCTCAACCACATCTATGGATGCTATCCCCTTACCTTTGTTGGGATTAGGAGCCACTTGGGTTTCACTACCTCCCTCTTTCCCTCTATTGGCTCCCTCATAACCCCTTCCTCCATGGTAAGTGGAATTTGGGCAATTCCTTTGGATATGGCCTCTTCCTCCACAACCAAAAAAATTTCTATCATTGAAATTTTTGGCTGGTTGGCCTCCTCTATATGGATAGTTTCCATAACTCCTAGGCCCTCTCCCTACATTCTGATCCACCTCTCTCTTCTCCCATAGTTGCACCACATTGATCTTGAGATCCGCAAGTTGTTCTGTGATGGTTTGGAGTGGATCTTTTGGTGGAGGTGCAAGAACTGGAGCAACTACTACTTGTGGTGCAACCCTTGTCACCAAAGTATCAGAAGTTCCACCATACTTGTAGCCTTGAGGAGGATGCACAACCTCCTTCACCACCAAATCACTCTCATCCCCTTCCAAACTCTCCTCCATACGAATTGCAATCTTGATAGCTTCAACCTTGGAAGAAGGTTTCTCATATCTCACCTTGCTTCTAATTTGTGGTCTCAATCCTCCCACAAAATTCTTGGTGAGCATGGCCCCTATGCCAATCATTGTAGTCTCCACATCATCCCCACCCTTCCTCAACACTATGCGAAATCTGGACTCCAACTTTTCCACTCTTTCCACATAGACCCTCACTTTCTCTCCATCTCCTTGCTTGAGAAATGTAACCTCACTCATCAATCTCTCATAACTCTCATCAGGAAGAAAGTTCTCAATGAGTGCTGAAGTCAAAGTCTCCCAAGACTCCTCTTCCCCCTCTCTCCTCTCTCTCTTTTGGTATTCTGACTCATACCATGTAAGTGCTGCATCCTCAAAGAAATCTGGTAATAATGAGGCCCACTCATTCTTCCTCCTCTCATTGTTTCCTATGCAAGCTCTCTTGAAGTCTCTCACAAAGGCCTCCACATCTTCTCCATCCTTGCCAAAGAAAACCGGAAGTTTCCCCATCTTAACCCCTCACTATCTTTCTTTTCTCTCAATTTTGTTTTTCTCTTTTCTTTTCTCTCACTCTATTACTAATAGAGTATATACATGACTAACACCATCTGAGAATAATACACTCTAGGGAACACAAAAGGTTCAGGTTGCTCCAAGATTTCTATAGTAACATCAAATCCTAGAGTGCATATTAATCTAACTCTCATGGATAGTTTATCCATAAGTTGAAAGATTATCTCCATCACTAATCTTGAGAACTAGCTGATGAAGGTGGTAGTATTTCTGTAGCTGTACTAAGACTCTCTCCAAGATCCTTCACCAAAGTTTCCAAAAGTGCTTTTACTCCACTACACTCATGTCCTTTTGGAAGTCCTTCAACTCCACAAACCTCACACAACTCATTGGTCTTAGATCTTCTCCCTCCCAATCTTGGTGAAGAAGGTCCAACATGCAAACCCAAGTCAAGTAAGCCTCTCCTTTCCCTCAATCTCTTGCTCTCAAAGGTCAATGGACATGAACTTGCCTTATGTCCCTTCTCTCCACATAGAAAGCACTTAGACTCACTCTTTCCTCCAAGTGGTGTAGGTTTTTGGATCCTCTCAACACTCTCTTCAAATTCTATTGTAAACTCTCTTTTCCTCAAATCCACCCCTACAATCACCTCAAACCCTTGGGGAACCTTGCATAATCTCAATTTCCACTCTTGATGACCCTCCATGTTCCCCAAGATGAATCTAAACACTCAAACATGCTTTTTGTTTATCTCAAACTTCTCATGCATGAGATCTCCACTCTGCAGAATTGACACTTCCTCACAATGTCACTCAAATCTCCCAACCAATATGTCATAGTCCTCTGAAATTTTCCACACTTGATCACAACTCCAGGGCGTCCCTCCCTGCAAAATTTCAGATCTTTTCATCGAGCCATTTGGCCTAGACACCTTTCTATTCAGCACCCATATTTCAGATTTGGTCTGAAAACCATCCCCCTCACTTCAAAAACTCATAACGCCCTGCGCAAAAACGATCTCTCTCTAATTTTTGTGGCAGCAGGTAGGATACAATGCACTGAATTTTCTTGAAAATTTTCAAGACAATTCACTGAAAATTGAAGAAATGGCAGACTCTGTACACTTTTCCAAAGAGCATGCAGTTGCGGGAGCACTTTACCCTATCAACTTTCAAAAATTCTAGCCCAGTGCGCATAGAAGCTCTCTCAATAATTTCAAGTGTGCTAACTAAAAGATAACCCAAGCTATCATGTGTAGAAATCTCAAGTCCAGATCTCAAACTTGAGATTTTGCCCAAAATCATCTTAATCCCCAAAATCTGCAATCCACCTCACACAATCTCTCCAATTCCTCTCATGTGTACAAGATGTACAAAATCACCTCAAAGACATCATAATGAACTACAGTGTATACAAATGGATCTTGGTTCTCTAACATAAGTTCAGCCCTCTCCTCTCCTAATGTTCTCTCCAAGTGAGCTCTCATAGCCTCCTTCTGCCTAATGTAGAATTGGACGCGGAACATTATCTTGCCTTCTAGAGAGGTCCCGGCAACGGAACCAAAAATGTGAGCCGGCTTGTCTCTCACTCAGGATGAACCTCTGATGGCTATTATGGTAACGCACCATGGACTAAGAAGGCAAAGAACCCCAACTCCATCATACTCCTCCAAGGCTAACACTCCAAGACTCAAGACATTGCTCACTAGAGAACTCAATGAGAGAGAGATAGTTGCAAATGAAAGGATGATGAGTACCTCCTCACCCCTTGTTTATATACTTGTGAAATAGTTACGTACCAAAGTTACTAATTACCGTAGTAACTCAAGTTACTAGACTAAAAGTCAAGTAAAGTCAAAAAGTAGAAAGGAATATCCATTCACATGGGCATATTCCCCTAAGCATGTGGTCTTATCTTGACCCAACCACTAAGTCAAGGATTCCTTCACATGGGCTATCCTTGGACTAAAGAAGAATCCAAAACAAAAAGGCTTGCGGGCCCAAGAGTTCTCAACTCTTTCCCCAAAGCCAAACACCTAGGAATAATACCAAGTCAACACACTAAAATCCAAAATAGTGGTGCTCATCTTTTCTACTTCCTCTAAAGTAAGGTCCCATCTATCTTAGCTATGACTAACTTTAGCTAACCATGACTAATATAGAACCATCCTTTATCTCTATATAAATAATATCTCTTAAGTACTTGTAATACCAAGCTAAATATCACAATACCACACACATGCACAAATGGGTGTTACAGACTCAAAAAGTGAAATTGAAGGTGGAGTTGGGAACTTATCCTTGTAAATTTGTCATTTGGAAAAATCCATCATTTCAGTTTGGCCCGAGTGGAGAGTTAGCGGAGGATTTGGCAGTCAGCCAACTTTAGGGTTTATGTCAAATTTTTGCTAGAGTTTACATCAAATTTTAGCCAGATTTGGAGGAGTTTTGCCAGATTGGGAAAGGGTTCAAAGTGGCAAGAAGAAAGACCTCATTTGGCTTTTAGAGGCTTCAAGGCATAGGGATGTGAGCTATGAGAGGCTACAAAGGCCTAGAAGGGCCAGCAAGCCAACTTACTAGCGGAGGCTAGCTAGTTTAGAGTAGATCTTGGTCATTGTTTAGTTGCCCATCTTGCTAGATTGTGCACAATAGGGTTTGATCCCTAAATCCGTGGTTCCTAGACTGGTGCCCTAGCCAGTTGGTCCACCCTCACTTGTTGCACTAGTGATTGTTCCACTATTATCTATACACTTATAGCTTTGGCTAGGAGAGGCAGTTTGATCCCATTCTGGTGATCTTGGTAGCTTAGTATATAGATAGGAACTTTTATTATGTCAAATGCCAAATGGTGGTAGAGTTAAGCTCATGTTGCTTTATGAGATGGGAGGTTTTCATTTAGATTTCTTGTGATTGGACTCCCTCTATTCTCTCTTTCTTGTTTATGCACCACATTTGTGTGAGGTGCCTTGAATTTTGAGCGTTGATGCTCTAGTGTGTTCTTGGTAGTGAAGCTAGAGTGATGATCAATCAGACTACTTTTTTTTCTCTCCGTTGAGGTAGGAAGTGATGACCTATAGATTGTGAGAGTGTGTGTTGTGATGGTAAGCTATAGGTCACCCTTTCCCTTAGTGTAGTTGTCATAGTTGGGGCTACACTAGTGGGTGGTGCTTAGTTGGTATTGGTACTTGGTGGTGTTTGGTTGGTGGTGTTGGTTCCTGGTGGGGTACTTGTTGTCGCGATCAAGGTTGTGGTTGCAATTGGTGGTTTGTGCTTACTTTATCATGATGAAGCTCTTTGGGTATTCCAGAGGAGATAGACCTGCAATATACCGTGGGTTTACTCAAAATGGTGCTTGATATCAACCTATATCTTAGGTCCCCATGAGTGAGAAGATTGACTCTAAGTTGGAGTTTGACATAGGAGTTGATTCAGTTGAGAGTGCACTTGGCTTGTCCACACCGTTGTTGTGGGACATTGACAAGATTTATAGAGCTTCCAAAGGTCCTAGGTATTACTCTAATATAGTGGGTACCATTGAGTTGGATGACTTTATCTAGGAGTTTGATAGTTGGTGTGATCTATAGCAAATGTGGAACCTGAATTTGTTCCTACCTTTCATGGCATGGAAGGAGTTATTTCAACACTTGGAAGGTCCACCGATGGATGACTACCATGAGTTCAAAAGAGCTCACTTGGAGGAGATTGAGTTATGGAGACAGTATTGGTCTTTAAACTATGTCTCCATCACTTCAGGCTTGGTTGCTAGGGGTAGATTGGTTGTACCCACAAGTTCTAGCTCAAGTAGCATTGGTGGAGCTAATGGAGGTGCACTAGCTGGAGATAGTGCTACTATGAGTGGAGGTACTGCTACAAGAGGTGATATAGTATTGGGGTTTAACTCCATGGTGGAGTTCTTCCAATGTTTGAGGTAGAACTACCAAGGAGTGCAGACTGACAAGCTGAGGAGTTTGCAGAAGTTCCAATGGAAGGTTGGAGAGAACCTACTTGAGGCATACACTCATATGAGGCAGCTGATTAGTTTCACTCAAGGAGTTATTGAGTCCAGTTTTGGTACGGGATACTTGATAGGGAGTTGTGATGTAGAGTTTATGATGTTATGTTGTTTCAAGCTACTTTGCATACTTTGGTGGTGGTGGTCTTTGGTTTGGTTGAGCATATTGAGCTCAACATGGTGGAGGAGAGAGTGGTGATGTCTAGATTTGGTAGGGAGACCTCATCCATAATTGTGACTTCTTCTAGAGTGCAACATAGTGCACCACGCCCAATTGGTTTTTGAGTATAGGGTGGACAGCCTAGATCCTATGGAGCAAGTGGAGAGCCTAGTGGAGATAGACCCTTACCTTCATTTTTGGGTCAACAGCAGCCAATGAGTGGTGTTGTTGCTTGTTGGACTTGTGGTGGAAACCTCACCATAGGAGAGAGTGTACTCAGAGTAGCAGACCTAATACCTCTAGTACATCACAGCCACCACAAAGATAGTGTGAGCATTGTCACAAATATGGTCACTCTAGTGACCAATGCTTTGACCTACACCCAAAGTTTTGAAGTGGTAGGGCTACTATGGCAGGTAGTAGAGGAGCTCTAGTTCATGGAGAACAGGTAGTAGAGGTGGTAGTGGAGGATCTACACCTAGTAGGGATGCGGTACCTACCCTTACTTCTGATACAGCCATGGCTACTTGCATCAAGCAATTGGAGCAGAGATTGGCTAGCATGGCCATAGCTTAGAGGAGATCAAATTTGGGTATTGAGGCTTCCACCTCATATACTAGTTATAAAGATGCCTTGGATTTCTTCTACGGAGTAGCACAAGTAGATGCCTCTACCGTAGTGACTAGGAGTGTAATATGTACTCTAGAGCTTAGAGGAGCATTAGTGGACTTGGACCCACATAGAGGAGAGGACTTCCTCAATCTTTCATGCTCTCTGAGGCCTTATAGACATCATCTGTGGCTCCTAGATGTCCTAATGCAAGTGTGGTAGGCGGTGATGGGGTGCATGATGGACTAGCTACTAGTCATCTACTTGCTACTACATAGATTGAGTCTAGCACGATGTTGGGAGCGGCTCAATTGGTTATGCATTATCCTTTACTTTTAGCCAATGATATGCATACATTGGGAGTTGACCCAGCCCCAATGTTTCAATTGGTTGCCACACTTTGTGAGATTAGGGATGATGTGGTTCCTACAAAGCAAAGGTGGTTGATAGTAGAGTTGACTTGGTTGAGGAGCATGGGGATCCGCTCAACGACCAGTGGTTTATGCCAAGCAATAGCGGCTAGATTGGAGGAGTTACTAGCTAGACCGGCCTTTGAGTGAGCACGGTTTACACTTGGTCATGGTAGATAACCAAAAGGGGATTTTCTTTTTTAGTGGGACCTTCAAGGAAGTTCTATACATTACAAAGGGTCTTACTTGACTCTATGCAGCCCCTTATGTTGGGGAAGGCTACAATTGTTGGTATGGAGTTACAAAGACCAATGTGGAGAGGTGTCTATATTGGATCCAAACATCTCTAGGTGGTGGTTCAACATGATATATCACACATGGGGAGCTTGTTGTCCAAGTTCAGCTTGGTCACCCGACTGATAGTTGGTGGTGAGAGTTCAGGCTATTATGAAAATAGCTGAGTCATATGATGTGCTAGTTGGGGGAGCAATGTTATACCTCATTGGTTTCAATATTGGTAGGAGACAACCTCTTATAGAACAGGTTGGTAGTCTGGCAAGAGATAAGTATGTTGCCTACTAGTATATTTCAGTAGTGGCAGTCTTGGCTCACTATAGTTTGTGACCATTGCGGCTTCAGTTTCACCTTTCAATGGTTTTATTGGAGGAGAACACCCATGTAGAGGATACTTGAGTACCAGAGAAGATCACTTGGATTTGGAGTACAAGTGGGATTGTTCCATCCACCTTGGATGTTCCTTTGTGGAGTTCAAAGGAAGTATTGCAACAACATGCATATTAATTGGTGCAATAAGCTTGGAGTGGAGCCATTGTACCACCAAGAGACCAATGTGAGGATGAGCCTCCAGATTCAATTACCTTGACACCTTGGATACCACACTCATTACTTGGTAATATCCAATGGAGGGAGTATGTCTATTGGAGTTGTTCAATGGGATTAGCACCGGACTAGCTACAATATTATAGGTAGGTATACAAGTACAAAGGTACTTGTTTTTTGAGAGAGATGAGACTGCTAGGTGAGTCTTTCTTCATCATATGGCACACTTGGCTTATCAATATCCTTAGTTATTACTGATGTTAACAGTCAAGGGTTACCAGAAGGCTCTACCATCAAAAATTTCTTTGCTATGGGCGCATGATCTAGAGAGACATGGGCCTAATCATTTGGTGATTTCTAGATGGCCATGTCAAGGACATACACATGCTTTCCAAGGTTTGGATCTTCAGGATCCCCATTTTGATGTGTTTTGGGAGATGTTACAAATACTAACACCTTGAGGTTCATCAGTCCATTTCTCCAACTTACATTTTGGAAAACATCCCTTTGATGGGTGATTCTTGCACCTGAGTGGTGGCAAGTACACATCAAGTGCATTCTTAGATGGGACTTTTTGTATTGTTAGATGCAGCCAGAGTGGGATCATAGGCTCATCGTCTTTGTCTTTGGTCGATGAACCTCTTACCTAGAGAGGTTTTACAACGTGCTTATGATGGGATTCAACAACTAGACCACATCATTGTTGATGACATCTTGGATGTTGGGCGTTAGTCTCAGATGGTGGTAGTGGTTGATAGATCACTTATGGCAGTGGTGAACCTAGTTGGACAGCCCATAGCTACTTTTCCCATACTTATAAGTTTCCCAAGCTCCCATGCTTTTCAAGAAGGAGGTCTTAGATTGGTTTAGGACTCACAGTTATAATAGTTGGTGTAGCCCAACATTGATGAGAGAGAGTGGGCAATGGGCTTTTGCATTGGTATTATTGTTGTTCCAAAAGTGACAAAGACATATGAGCATTAAGTGTTAGGTCAGGCTATGGATTTGAATTGTTTGACTTGGATTGTGAGCCTTGCTTGGCAGAGCAATGTAGGATGCACTTGATAAGCATCACCATTCAAACACTTGTGAGCCTTGTGCCTATCAAGACAATTTAGGCACATGCAAGGAGCAATGGACCAAGTGGGCAGTGTATTCTTGGGACATAGTCAGTGGCTACTAGGGAGAGTGGTCTATTGGGAGTCCATCTAGGTGAGCATTGGCTACTTAGATTACACCCTTGGTCTACTTGGGATGTAGCTAGAGGACGTATGGAGCTTGCAGCCAGATTGGAGGGAGTTTTTCAATTGAAGTTGGGAACTCTAGTGGTTAGGAGCATGACATTACTACTTCTAAGGGTCCAGCCAATCAGTACATCTTCCACTCCTACAACATTGGGATACTTGGGAGCCAAATCTTGGACCCAAGCTTACAAGAGAGGAAAGATGTAGAGTTTGGAGGTTCTTGAGGAGCTACACAAGTTGTTTTGCCTTCAATATGAAGGATTCGGGTGCTCTGAAAGGACCTAATATATGGATTGAGCTGACTAGCAATATACCAATTTTTTGGCGTCCCTATTGATATAGTGACATGGAGCTAGCATTGATTTAGAGCCAAAGTAGTGATCTTTTTGAGGCTAGTTTAGTGGAGATTTCACATGGAGAGTATGCATCAACTCCAATGATGCCAACCAAGAAAGATATGCATGGCAACTCCACAAATAGGCGGATGTGTGAAGATAACTATCCTATCAACCGACAGACTAGTGCTGATTGGTATGCCATGCTTATATTAGAGGAGATCTTTGATGTGATTGGCCATGCAAAGGTCTTCAATACTTTGGATCTTCAAGCAAGATATTATCATTTGCTGATCAATGAGGGGGATAAGTCTAAGACATCATTTTGGGCTATTGATTCTCACGGCAAGGATGTGTTATATTAGTGGAGGTTCTTAGCTTGTAGGTTAAAGAATGCTCCTATTGAGTTCTAGAGGGTCATGGATAGGATCCTAGTTGGATTGGATTTTGCTCAGTGCTATATTGATGATATTTTGGTCTGTAGCACTATTGTGGAGGAGCATGAGAGACAATTGTTAGAGGTGTTTGAGAGGTTGATACCTCATAGACTCAAATTATATCTTAGGAAGTGTAGGTTCTTCCATGAGAAAGTTGAGTATTTGGTTCACGCTATCTACCCTAGAGGACTTGGCGTTCAGTAGACCAAGGTAGAGGCTATTGCACACATTCCTTGGTATACAGATGTGAGTAGAGTGCAAGCATTCCTTGAGTTGGAAAACTTCTATTGCTGCTATGTTAGAGGATTTAGTGCCATTGCCATGACCAAGCTTACACAGGAGTGGTGTTGGAGAAATGAGCAGGAAAGAGCTTTTGTAGAGCTCAAGGAGAAGTTGACATCTGCTCCTATTTTGAGGAGACCAATCAGAGGACGACCATTTCAAGTTCACACTAATTGGAGTATGTTGGGGCTTAGAGCAGTGCTCACCCAGCATGGTGATGAGAGGAAGGAGTTTGTGGTGGCCTATGCTAGTCACTCCAATAATTCAATGGAGGCAAAGTATAGTTCATATGAGGGAGAGTGTTTGGCAATAGTTTGAGCAATAGCACATTTCTGATGTTACCTATTTGGTAACCCCTTTACTCTCATCATTGATCATCAGCCACCGAAGTGGTGATGGAGTCCAACAAGCTTTCAAGGAAGCTTGCATCATGGGCTTTGATTTTACAAGAGTATGATTTCACGATTATTCATAGACTTGGAGTGATGAACCGTGATGCAGATGGGTTGAGTAAAAACTCATATCCCAACCAGCAGGATCGGACCGGAGCATGTTAGCATGGTAAGACAGATGAGGAGATGATGCTAGGTTGGCATGCATCTGCCTTTCTCTCTATATTTTTTGAGGCTTTGGTGGTATCTCTCTCAATGCATACATTAGGAGTTATTGAGGTCAAAGATCCAGAGAGTGGAGATAGTGATACAGTTCAACAAGACATTCATGATGATGTCTTAGTGATAGACTATCTTTGCACTAGTGTTATGAGTGGCATAGTTGGGGCCAAGGAGAGACTCTGTCCTTCAGTGAGCTAGGTGGTTTAGAATGGAGGGCAGACACCTTTTGCATGTATGAGAGGATGGTAGAGTGAGAGGAGTACCACTTCCATCTCATAGACTACAATTGGTCCGTCATGCTCATGAGTAGCTATGGGCATTTTGGACTAAAGCATACATATAGCTTACTCCAAAGTCATTATTGGTGGCACGGTATGCAGACCAATGTATAGTAGTTTTCCAGATGTGTGGTTTGTGACCAAGTTAGAGCATCATTTAATGCTCATATGCCACAGTTAAACCCATTACTATCATGGGGTTGGGACTGGAGTTTGGACTTTGCTGGACCTTTTCCATTGATTGTGAGACATCATCAGTATGTTTTGGTGATGGTGGAGCACTTCTCCAAGTGGATTGAGCTGGTTGCACTTCTTGATAAGTCCAATGAAGGGATGGCTTACTCATTCCTAGATTAGGTTCTTAGTCATTTTGGTCCACCAGTTGAGGTTTTGATTGATCAGAGTACATAGTTCTTGGGAGAGTTTTAGGTCTTGTGTGACAAGGCTTTGATTGATCATCATACTACCTCTTGAGACCACCTTGAGGTAGATGGCTTAGCAAAGAGAGTGGTTCAAATGGTGAAGAGAGGATTGCAAAAGTATGGTTTGCAAAGAGGGCACTTGGGAGAGTGGGATCTCCAGTTACCTTGGTTGGCCATGGGCTACTGGTTCAGCCGGCAAGCCTCCTTAGCATCCTTCTCTCCTTACTTTCTACTCTATGGATGAGATCAAATTTACCTACAGTCATTAATTGAGATGCTACTATAGTGTTGGACTTGGATGATCCAGATAAATGGATGAGCGCATGTTCTCAACGGGCAGAGATCTTTTGGAGAGTGATGTCGATGGCCTTTCAAAACTTAGCAATTTCTAAACATATGGATACCTTACACTATGCTACCATTCAAGGAGGAGTTTATAGACCCTTGATTTGTCAATTTCATCCAGGTGATTACGTATATCTACAATAGAAAACACCAACAACACTTGATGTTTCTACAAGCCGCACTATCTTGAGAGTGCACAAGGTCTTGCCATTGAGTCATTATGTTAGAAGGACATGATGG
This sequence comes from Lunularia cruciata, assembly GCA_948567375.1. Taxonomy (NCBI): domain Eukaryota; kingdom Viridiplantae; phylum Streptophyta; class Marchantiopsida; order Lunulariales; family Lunulariaceae; genus Lunularia; species Lunularia cruciata. The sequence continues at coordinate 37,388,113 of OX419755.1, read as the reverse complement.
TGTTTTTTAGAAGGATCATGTGCACAATTGTGCACTATGCCACCTCCCAAACATTGATGGTACTATGGATCCAATCTTGGCACTTATACGGGTAGGTTTGAGATGTATGTTATGTGGCTCTTTTGGTAGAACTTCTACTATGTTAGTGTGTGATAGTTGTGTGAGAAGATGGCATATGGTATGTATGACTCCTCTCCTCATGGTGGTTCCTTAGGGATAGTGTTTATGTCCTAGATGTACTTGACCTATAGCTAGTTCATCCTTATATGGTATAGATTGCAGACAAGTGACTAAAGATAGGGCTCAATAACACCCAGCCTAATGATCTTTGCCCATCATAGGGTATACCATATACTTGGAGTAGATGGCCATCTAGAGTTAGAGGGACTTAACCGCCAGCTAGGGGGGTGATTGTGGCACTTTAGAGTCTATGTATGACTTATGTGTGAGTTATGTGTCTATATTATATGATATTTATAGCAATGTATATACGCATGAAATTGTTAGTGTTTGCATGAATAGATTCAAGGCTTGTCTCAAAAATGCTGGTTGGAGAGAGATTAAAATTGAGAAAATCAAGCGGGACAACCAAGAGCTTTTGTCCACATACAAAGAAGAACTTGTATTCAAGTTTGTCATCAATGCATGTAAATTGGATTGGATTGACTTTGCCAAAGGTTGTGCACCCTTCAATGGTCATTTTGAAACTATTTGTTGATTTTTTTGGAGGTATTGCAGCCATTTTCCCCAATATTATAACTATTGAATTAGATTTTTTTAACATTGCATGGGAAACAAATAAATACCACCATAATCTTACTGAATTTTCATTAGAAGGAATCCTTCAATCAAAATAATTCAAGAAGTTGCAATGTTTATAGTCCATAAAGCATTGTAGTCTTGTTTTTTAGATTGTCAATAGTGGCCTTTCATAATGGGTCTTATTTTCCCTATATTAAAATCTTGGGTCAATTCTAAATTAAGCTAATATAGGAATTATAGGAGAAACCTTATTTTAAAGTGGCATGTTCATCACTATTTCTATTGTGGCAACTCCTTCATCTTTGTGATGAATTCTTGCAGAGACTTCTTTATCTTGAATCTCCACCTCTTCTTTAGCCCCTCCTCCTATACCATGCACTTCCATTTCTTAAGCCAAGCCTACATTTGAGTTCTATGCTCTTTGTCTTGAGGATCTTCTTGGTCTTAGGCAAAATAGCTTCCTTCCAATTGATCTTCATTCCTTAGAGATGGAGATTCTGCATTGTCATCCTCTAGCTCTCTCTCAAACTTAGTTTCAATCTCTTGTATGGTGAGCTTCTATTCTTCATCTTCAACTTCTCTATTGTCTTTGGCTTGTCTTCTTTGGATGATAGGTCCACCATTTGTAAATTTCTTCTTGACTTGTGTAGCTCTTGTTGAGAAAGACCTTATTTGCTCTATGAGGCCTTATCCTTGTGCATTTCCACATACTTACCTATCTTGGCAAAATTTCATCTGTCTACTAAATTATGTTTGTAGCATTCTTCACCTCATGTTGAGCAATGAGGTACTCTACAATACAAAAGTGGTTGGGGAACCACTTCCTTTCTTTGTTGGTAAGTAGGTTCAGGTCCATGTACAAATGTATGGCAAATTGGGCTAGGTAGATTGCTCTCTCCTCTTCTTTGAGCTCCTTGGACATTGCATAATTTTGCCAATAGAAAATCTTGCTCCCATTGATGGTTTCTCCTTGATATGCATACTCAAAGAACTTGGCATGGTTCATAATTAGGTAAGTAATTCTTTAAGGATAGAATAGCTTTATTAAGCATACCACAACCACTCTTTTTGTAGGGTCCTTGTAATTGGGCATTGTAATAATATGGAGTTTAGTCAAAGAGTTAGCAAAAGCTAATGAGTTAGTAGAATCATCTAAATATAGCAAAAAGGAGATAGAAATTGCATAATCTAGGTGTTTGTATGAAGATTCTTGGTAGACTGTCCTAGAAGCATCTAGGAAGCTTCTAGGAACTTCTTAAGGTTGAGTAACTTGTATGCCAAGTTAAATAGTTAGCTTAGCTTGTATACTAAACAGACGGCTAGCTTTGCTTGCACCCCAAGAAAGGCAACTTCTAGAAGGAACCTTCCTTGGAAGCTTCTCGGGACCCCTATAATTAGCTTCCTTATAAACACCAAAGTTGTAGCTCATGCTAGGATTTGGAGTTCCTTCATTTGAGATTCCAATGTGATCTTCAATTCTTTTATTTCTCTTCTTGATCATTTTATAGCCATACTCCAACCATTGCTTGTTGATCTTTCCTTGTCAAAAGAGTCTACAATTCTCTTATTCATCTCTTCCTAAAAATCACCAAAATTTATATCAAAAGTAAGTCCTTCAAAAACTCCCACAGCCTTAAGTCCTTCAAAAACTCCCACATTAAGGCTTAGGATCATCTTCTGCCTAAGTACATGTCTTTGAACTACTCCAAAGATTTCCCAATTCTTGTGTTGTGTGCTTCTCATCTCCTATACAATTGCAAGGGAACTAAGGTCTCAATTCCAAATGCATGTTTTGGAGCAATTCACTCCTTATATGCATATCACACTTATCCACTATTTAGTCCTTCTCATTTCTCTTTATGCTCTCACCATTTGACACTAACAATGACTACTCACCCAAGGAAGGTCTAATTCCAAAGAATCTAAGTGTGTTCTTTGTTCTTTGGATTACTTGTAAGAAATTTTGACAAGAAGTGAAATTACTCTACCGATACACAATTTTATAACAAAGGTTCTTTGGCCAACAGTCTTCAATGGGTATGCAATCACTATCCTCATGCAAGAACTCTTTAGGGTGTACCAATGGTCCTTGGCGACAATTATTTGCTTAGGTGGTAGTCCCATTCAAATAGTCATACATCATATGGTCTTTGAAATATTTGGGCACAGAATCTTTGCACTTTACTTGCTTTTATTTTGCTGTTCTTTGTACTTGACTTCCTTGTACCACCTTCTTCATACCTTCTTCTTTGTACTTTACAAATTTTCATAGCTCAGTTCTTTGTACTTAAACCTGTACTAAGATAAATCCAAAGAATGATCAAATAAAAGTTTTCTTCCTTAGAACATGAAAATATCTTTTCTTAACTTTACAAAAAGAAAGAACACAAGGCAAAAATTAAAATTTTACAAAAATATGGATGTTGCACTTACACTCATAAGTAGCTAATAGTATTAGTTTTGGACCTTTATGTGCAGTTTTGCAGTCCAATATACTTCTTGTCTCAAAGGTGCCTTTTTTATCAAAAAATTGCATGGTCCAAATAGCCTTTAGGTCTGAAGGTGACCTCTTGAACTTTTGATAAAAAAAGGTATGGTGAGCATTTTAAACCTTTTACTAAGTTAACTTATCTTGGATGAATAAATGTTAGTTAGTGGATTAGATCATATATCCAACACAATGGTTTATGAGGAGTATATGATAAATTGTGATTTTACAAAGTATCTTTGTACCAATGAGACAATTAAAGACAAAATCTATTGGCTAAACGTTGTAATATGTCATAGAGTTACACCGCTATTTCTGTATCCAAGGTTAGAGTATGGAATATTTTGATATAGTTTTCTTTTACCATGAATTAACAGTTTTCCTTTTATAAGTTACTTGTTCATTTAACAAAGTAAAGTAGATATATTTGTGATTATATGTTTGTTTAGCAATGTATGTTATTTATATATAACTAGAATTATGTTTAGCAAGGTCTATTAGTTGGAATTAACATGTTGCTCATGATGAAATTTGCTTAATATACCATCTCTTTTAGGTCTATCATTTTTCTTTTATGAATATAATATATGCTTGAATAGATCTTGTCTTTATTTTATCATTTTCTTCCATCACCTTACAGTGTAAGTATGCTCATTTGTAAGTATTCAAAAGCAATATTACTCCAAACTCTAAATGCACCCTAAACCTCTATGCACCTTCAATGCAATGACCTCACTAAATCTTTCACGGTACTGCAATCGTAAATCCATAAACGTCCTTGCACCTTAATGCGAAGGCCTCATTGAATCGTTAATGGTAGTGCAGATCGTAACCACCTGAACCAATGTCGCTTCATCGCTCTCAAGAGAACAAAAATCTACAGCATTTTTCTGGAATTGGCTTCCGTTATTATCTGTATCCAAAACCCAGTGCATACCACTAAATATTGACGTTTATCAATTAATTTATACAAGAATCAATCTATGGTAATTGTATGAAACCTTCCGGTTTTAAAATCGAACTCTCTTACTCATTATATATCGTAACCATAATAATATACATGAAGGGCATCTCTTTACCTTCAGTACTAAAGAGAAAGAAAAAATTTTAAGTTTCTATACTATTATTGTGTCTAATTCCTCATACATATCCGTCAGATATTATGAATTTTATTTTACGTTTTGGCAACATGTGACCCTCTGGGATATCATTTCTGCAAAATAGACTCACGATCACAATGCTTGTGTTACTGTAGATTAATCGAAGGGCTGGAAATCGGTCTTTTAAATGGTTGTAATCCCTCAGATACTCTGGACAGACCTACGAAGAATGGTTGAGATCCCGTGAGAGACTCTAGATTCATTACTATCTCTGGATCGTTTTATGAAACGTCGCATGGTTTCATTAACGTTTGTGATATGGTTTAGACAAAATCAACCTGACATGTTCGGTAAATTTCCGAAACATTTACTAGTCGCACACCCTGTCCATGATGACTCCAGTACGAACATGTAACATCAATGCCCCTCCATCAAAGAAAGACGATCGCCGGCTCAAGGCATCTTTGAGTGGGTACAAACCCACTCAAACATTCCACTGTGATGTTCACCAACTGCCATGATTTTTCCCTAAACTGTGCTGTTCCAGGCAGTGGATTTCAAGGTCAAGAGACACTTGACAGTGGTATGAGGTGCTACACTTCGACAGGGACGATACAAGAGAAGGGAAGGAAAGCCTTTCTTTGTAGCTCAGGTCCAAAAGGAAGGCATCTTTGATGTCTACTCCTTAACTATCCTATCAAGTTGAAGTAAGCGGTACAAGTAAGATGACTACTTACAATGTCCAGTGTATGCTCAAACTAGGAGGTCGAAGACACTCCATAACAAATCCCAATGTAATAGGAAGTCCGTCACACTGCCTTCAACTCCCTGGACTCCATGCAGTTCCAAACATCAAATGATTGGCTGAGTTTTACCAGAGCTATCTACACTCCGTTACAAAAGTAAAATGGGATAGTAGAAGGATTAGCTTACCAGACAGACCCTTTTGGAAAGATTGTGCAAACCGGAGTGCCTCATTGAGCTGGAGCAACAGTACTTCAAAAGGGACATTGGAATTACACTAGTACAGACATTAAACCAGTGCTGTGCAACCCTGGGAGTGTAAGAACACCGCAAAGAAAACACTTCCCAGCATTAGACCCCGAGTGCACAAGGTAATGTGCGAATCGGTGAATCCTTCATTGACATTGAAGTGATATACGAGAATCGTCTTCAAAGATCTAGACAAGACAACGAAATTTTACAGGCTGTGTGAGCTGCAGGTATCGTGACAACCTCGTAAGTAAGTGGTACTGATATCTGTACCAAGGCCATTATTTGATGAGCATTCATAACTCTTTTAGGATCCACATGTAAATATAGTTGATTCTACCTAACCAGCTCCGACCGACGGATACATTGTTTCCTTCAACAATTCCTGAAAATGAACATAGTACGATTTTCTGCTCCAAACGGGATGAAGAGCCAACTCCTCAGTCGGCCCCTCAGTCAGCCTGGCGTACCAAAATGTTCCAAAGACATCTGTGTCACAACTTTGCCTTGTCTAGAATTGCTGTTCTGCTCGACAAGGAGTCGTGCCCAGGGTAACACAGGTCCGCACTCAGTATACTGATAGCTGCCACCGAGTTATCAGACCTTAGACCAGCGTCGCCGGTAGAAATGTTCTCCTGCACAATTCTTTTTATCTTGGTCTCCAAAATGATTAAATTGGACGCTATACAATCTGCTTCATTTCGACTACCACATGTTTGAGGGAAAGTACTACCTAATAGAGTGGACTGCCCGGGGACTGGTTCCACGTTCCCATCTCCGAAGTCTGAGAGTTGATCAGACATTATATTGACACACCTTTGATGTGAATTTGCCTGCATGTGCAACCATAATCGATTTCATCAATCAGTTTGGACAACAGCACCTCGTTTCCGGGATATGATAAAGTACAAAAGAACTGATGGCGGAAATGATCACTCAAGTTTCAGGGCCTCGCAGATGCTTCTATGGGGGCGTACTTTGAGCCCCGTAAGGCACGAGGCTACGAGTAATAGTATGAGATCTTCACAACAAGTTGGTAACCAGGTCTTACAATATGACTTGTACTGAAACTATACTGCAATGACAGTCTGAACAAAATTCGTAAAGTGGGCTAGATCAAACCACCAGAGGAGAAAGCACATAAGGTACTAAGTTTGAGAATCACAACGAGACAAATTCCACAATCCAGGCCTCACATACGAGTAAGGTAAATCACAGAACCTGTAAAGGATTGAGCTTTCTTACCCCTGATTGTAGCCAATGGATGAGCGCTTTCAATTGCTGCTCTCTGTAGATTGCTATTCGTTCTTTCACTTCAATACCAGCCAGTTTCTGAGTAGCTTGCTTCAATGCTTTTGTCAATTCATCACATCTAGACTCCAGCTCGTCACATCTACCGCAGCAATCTACCCTACTTTCTCCACCACAAACTGGTTGTTCGTCCAGTTTCTGCCCCGTCTGTGGACCTCCCGTATCAAGAGAAATTCTCGTAGCAGTGGGCCACACATGTTGTATTCTGTCACAACCATCACAGACGCTAGCAGCTTCTAGAATAGAATATCTGCTGCTCCTACTTGGCTCAGTGTCAGCTTCCACTCTATTCTCCGTCAACAACAACAGTGAAGGTTGGGAGCTACATTCTTCAGTGGAAACCTGTCCACTCCCAGTTGTTCCAGTCTCTACTATGTCGTCTGTGTCTTGATCACAAGGCCCTGACGTACATCCTGTTTGTTTTACGTCTCTGTATGACGAAATCTCGGAGGGCTCGTGGGCCCTATCGTCAATGTCAGGGTTTCTGGTTACGACGATATCTTTCATCTCGCACCCCATGGATTTGTTACTCTGCTTCCAATCTGCAAGTTCGGAGGCTCCTGAAGATGATCGATCATCCGACACCAGCAAACCAAACCGGTAAGTTTCCTGATCTTCCTCGTCTATGGATTGTACTACTTCGCTGTCGGTTGCTGTCTCTCTCCCATGATAAACTGTAGGCCCTGCGTTTTGGCAGACACTTGAGGATTCACATTCCGGAAAAAAGTAGCCAATTTGGTTGATCTCATTCACGGAATCCCTTCCACTCGTCATGTCTGAAGAGCGCGCGAGAGCTTCGTGCTTCGATGCATCAACAAGGCCGCGTTCGAGAACAGCATATGACTTGGTTGACTGCTTGTCCTCCAGCCGATACTCTTGATACGAGCAAGGATTTAATGCCTGCGAGAGCAGCAGGGACTCCACATCCACCTCCATGGTCTCAGCAGGTTCGAGAGCAAGAAGAGGTGAACCAGGGAAAAACATTGTTGCAACGGCCTGGACCGGGTTTTCGAGATCCGGGAAAGGAGATGATTGGGAAGAAAGTTCAAGCTCGGGGAATGGAGTGGACTGGCCTGTTCCTGATGTCGGAGACAGCAAATGAGCGAGTGGACTACCGGGGTAGAGCTGGTACGTAGCATTGAGATCATCGGCCGTAAATATGTCTGGGGAAGCAAACGGTGAAGCAGAGTACGTCGGCGGAGGCTGTTGTCGGACTGAACCTTTTGTCCCAAAAGAATTGGCAAGCAATTGCGCAAATGGAACATCAGGTGAAGAAGGGGTAGTGACATGAGTTGCCAACTCAGGAGGTGGGGTAAAGGGGGCTGTTGAGGGAGCTGTGGTGAAGGTGGAGAAAACAGGAGGCGATACCAGTGCTGTCTCATGGGCATAAGGCCCCATTTGGAACATAGTTGCGGTTGTCTCAAGAGGGATTTGAGAAGTAGCAGATGGAGCCGACAGAGAAACAGAAAATGTTGCAGGGGACTGAGCGGAAGACTGTACTGCTGAGTTTTGGAAAGATGCGGGTGACGATGGAGGAGCTAGAAGAGAAGGAGAAAGAGATGCATACTGATTTCCACCGCCAGATTGCGGGGCACCATTTGTAGCCCACACACGAGAAGATGAAGCACTTCCATCATGCATGCGCGTCGCTGGTACTATCCTCTTTCCTCTTTTACGAGTACCTAACAGCAAGAATCCGCCACAGCAGCCACTTCTGCCCATCTGACCATCACGGAGAAAACGGCAGAAAATGAGACATTGAGCCATGACAAGGCGAAAAATGCCCTCGATCAATTTGAGGACAGTCAAAACGTAGTATTCCAAAAGAGGCGAACAAGATAAGCGATAATCTTATTGGAAAGCGGCATAGGACTTAGTAGATGGGGAACGTTAGCCGAACACAAGCTGGTGCTGTAAAATTGGAAATCGTTGCACTAGCCCAAACAGGAACCCTAGTTGAATTGTGTGAGAAAGACTGAATTCCTCTAGATTGATGCGTCATCAGTTGAAGTGACTACGAAAGTATCGATTGCTTTCTTTCCAAAATTGACTACCGACATAGCTAACTTTTCCAAAAATGATACAGCCCATGGGCTTCAAGATACAAGGTTGTGTCTACTGACTTTCGCCATTTCAGAGCAAACAGCAACACTAGAAATGAGAAAGAGGACAATTGAAGGTAAGAAGGTAAAGGAACCACCACTCTGGAAGATCATATGCAGGGAACCCAACACAAACACCTCTAACACGTCCTCTTTGACACAATACGTATGTCCATACACCCTGAACCACATACTTCCAGAGTGGAAGAAAAAATCACGGCTCATAAAAACACACCAGAGAGTTGAAGTAAGAAACGATAGTATACCGGAGGGTCGGGAGATCGGTCACGAACTGTTGGTCCAATGGCCGGCCCCACATTGTGATTGTGTGAGTGGTTGGCCATGCTTCCCCTCATTTCAAAGCATCCCCCGACCAGAATCAGCCTCCCCCTCGCGCGCCAGCGTCTAGATTAGCAGAACAAACGCGCTATCTAAGCTAAAATCTAAATGTTGAAAAGAGTTGTACCGACGAAGACTACTGGAATTGCACGAGCGCGGGTACTGCTGACAATTATAGGAGAACCCTTGGTAACCATACTTCACACCAAGACCAACAACAGAGCCTTCTTATCTGCTGACGTTTCTATCCTCTTCTCCTACACAAACTTAGAAGTCAAGAGATCACCACGGACAGATGCTGCAAATCAGAAGCCATAAATTTAGCAGGGAAGCCATAAATTTCTCCCATGCCTCATTCCTGTCCCTCTATTCCCTAGAAAAGAGGCTAGAATATTCTTCCGACCTCATGTACTGAACATCAACAGGCATTCTTCTGTCCCTGTTCACATGCCATCATCCACCCGGTGGAGAAGAATGTCGCTATCATGGTCAGAAAGCGAGCGGCCAACAAGAACGACTATCCAGCTTAACTAGTAAAGGTGTTGTGCACAATATCAAGCTCATGACACCTTGACCACTGAATTCTAGAGGCTGGTCCCCGGGACACCTGGTCACGAGTCGGCCGAGGCCCAGCATTCGATAATCGCCTCAGAGGAAACAACTACAAATGTGAAGTGACGACGACCATGGATGACCATATGGAAGACAGTAGGTGGCAGGAAAAAGTATCTGTCAAAGGTTTGCGCTCAAAAGCCCTCGTTTCTCTTCTGTGGGGGTTGTCATCGGTCTGCACGGGAGTGCCAGTGACGATGATGAAGAAGAATCCGGCGCACAGGCACCACTCCTTGTCGAAGCAAAGCTCCCCTCCCTCCGTCACTACTGTTACAGATAGGAAGAAACAGATAATGTCACGTCCCGTTTGCACAAACAAGAAACGGGAAGGTCCGTCCTCCCGTCTGCGCAGGAGTGTTTACTCTTCCTCCTCCTTACCAGTCACAGCGGTGACAGACATACAGCCAGACAAAGACGCAACGCGTGGTTGGGGGAGAGAGACAACAAATCCAAAGAGCTGCAACACCACATCCCGAGAGCATACACAGGGAAAAAACGGAAAGAGGAGCGAACGAGCGAGTTGTGGATCAGGATGATCTCTCTCGAGCGAAAATATTTGCAACAGAAGCGGAGGAGCTGAACTGAACTGAACTGCAGCTGCTGCTGCTGAGCGTGCGAAGTAGTAAGTCGAGCGTGTTTCCCTCCTCCTTCGTTCCTTTCTTGAGCGAGAGAAGTAGGTTTTGTCAATTACCACTATAGAAGAAAACAGCAACAGCAGTGAAGCGCTCCACGACAGACAGAAAGGAAAGAAGAAAGACAGACAGACAGACGCAGTCACAGAATGGATGCCACTCTAGCTCGCTCGCCCACATGCCTGGCCGATGTTGCCAATCATAACCGTCGGGGGGAATCGGCAGAGCACATCTGCACCGTCCAAGCCTTTTCCCGGCTCATTCCTCCCCGATATAGGGTCCCGATCTCCTTCCCATTTGTCTATATCCCACGCTCTTACTGCAATGACGCCAGTTCACGTGCGGTCGGAGCCTTTGGAAAAAGTCGGCTCTGCTGACGTGACCGCAATGCAATTCCCCCTTCTCCTTTTTCACTTCTTTTACTTTTCATTTTAGGGTTTTGCACTCCACTCCCACCCGATATCTACGTGCCAATTCTGCACGCACCTATTTCCGTCCATTTCTGGACCCACCCCTATACCGTATTCATTCATCCGCTTCTTAGAGTTCTCGAAAGCAAACTGCCCCTTGAGAACCCATTAACTTACATGATTATCTAACCTCTGATTTTGCTTTACTCGCTAACTCCTATCGTAGTAACAATAGTGAAAAATGTTTACATGTACACCTTTTGAAAATTACTGAGCATCTTCCGGTATGGTATGGCAAGAGTCTTCTATATTTGCAGGCGAAAGTACATGAAATGCACCACCACGATGAGGAGGCAAGGACGTAATATACGTTTCCTAAGAAGAAGAAAGACCTGCACTGCACTGCAGAGATTGGTATCAACAAGAAGAAGACAGATCGACTGCATGGGGGGCGAGTTCACTGGAAATGCCTTAATTTGGATGGGACCGGATGGTATGATTGATCATCACACACACTTGTCTTGCTCAAGACAGCAGGAGCAGAGCATGTAGCGTGAGTTATCGTTGACTATGTTGCCAAAACCGGATGATTGGTTTTGCTCAAGACAAATTGATGGTTGACTATGGATTAGTTTATGAAAGTATGATTATCTCCCCAAGGGCCCATCATTCAAGTGTTGGAACGTCCGAACAACAACGACGTTTTCATGGTGCATACTTGATCCTCCTTTGAATGTTTGGAACTGTCATCAACGATGAAAGTGTCGTTTAAACTCCACTTCATCCTTGACTAAACCATGAATTCCGGAAATAAACCACATCTTTTGTGAGTAATGATATAGTACTAATATGTTGACAGGTGAGCCGAGCCACGACTCTTTAATATTTAAGCAGACTTTTTCTTTTGATCTGCATAGGGATTCGCAACAAAGCATGTATAATAAAACTTTTTGAATAAAACTCACTGTCAATCTTTTAACGTTTTAAAATGAGAATATTAATTTAGCAATAAATATATTTCTTGTGGGTAAATGAAATAATATTAATGTTCTGCATGTGGAGAAATATAACAGGTTCAAGCTTTGCATTGTTATTTTCCATTTTTAATCTTGTAAATTAGCTGGTTACAAGTGACTTTCTCAATTAAACCTAACTTGGTTATTGTAAAGAATACGTAGATACGCTATGGTGTACATGAATATATTGAAATATTAGGAAGAAGAATTGACAATTCGTCTTCTTCGGAATTGAAGATGTCGTGCAATGGTAAATACAATGGCCCGTCATACGTGCACGGTAAACAAAGAAATTGCAGCCAAGTTCAAATAAGTAACATGTAGAGTAGAAGAAAATAATAGAAACGTGTTTGCGGATGTCCCCCGTGTAAAAGAAAATTCTAAATAATCACAAGTTCTTGGTAATCATACTACTATAATTTGGAAAGAGCAATCATGAATCCAATGCAAAACTTTAATACTCATTATGAATTTGAATGTGCAGGGAGAGAAAAAATTGGATACGGGAACAAAATGATAAATCTGAACTAAGTAATCAGAATACTCTTCTTAAAGAATTGATTGTTTCGATGAGAATCGCTAGTTATATCAAAAAGGCTATGAAGGTAGAGGATTTAGAAGTGTGGTATAGACTAGCATTATAGAATTGTTTAGTGAATGGAATTGGAAACCCAAAAGTAGTGTTATTTCGAAGTGAATAATTATCTTTTGCATTTCAAACTCTTAATTATTCCATGATTGGGAATTTTAAATAGTTTTAGCCTTGTTAAGGTCGTCAAACAAGACTTCTCAAAAAAAGATCCAATCAATGTAATTCACTTTTAACGCAAATATAGAACAATATAATTTTATAAATCATATAAAATATCCAATTACTTTGATGTCGGATGGGTATGACATTTTGAAACAAAGTCTTAGTGGCCACTTTTTCATACTTCAAGTTAAGAAAATAGAATATAATTTCAGAATGTCACTTTGCATTCTAAACTGTAATGAACCAGGCTATTATTTAGTAAAAACAATTAAAATTTACCATCTATGAGCAATAAAATAATTTTTGAAAATTAATAGTACATTCCACAAATAAATTAGATTAATATGTATTTTTTATTTTATGTATTCTCTGGAAATAAATATTTCACCTAAATCTGAATTTGTATTTATAGTAATTTGATATTCATTTCTTTCTCTTAATTCTTCAGTTTTACATAACTTCCCTGTCAGTATGTAAATGGACTCTTAGTATAAATAAACATATTAGTTATCCTTGTATATTTCCTTTTATAAAACTTAAAATTAAAAGGTGAAAGACTTCATGTAGAATTTTTCACATTCATTCCTAAAATTCAACCATCTAATCCAACCCACCTAACATATATTTTATTCCTTCAGCGTCATTATTTTATGTGTATAATTAAGGAATTAAATTAGAGCATATATTGTCTGAGTAAAAAAAAACTTTGTGAATCCTAGCTAATGTTTACTACATATAAAGTGATTTTTCTATTTAAGAAGGCCATTATTTTTATTTCTTATTTTTTTATCACACAAGAATCTCTAATTTTAGAGTACTCTTTTTGTGAGCAAGAAGGAACCCTTAAGAAGGAACTTCTTTGTCTATGGTGTTGAAGTGTTTCCTTAAAGTCCATTTGAGATGAACTTTGGTATAAGAAAAGAAATGAGTGACTTAAGGAGAGGATGAGAGAGTTATTTTTTAGTTATTATCCAAAATAGTGCGTGATACATATTTGTACATGGCGCATATAAAACTATCACAAGAGGTTCCTTGATAAAAGAGATGCTAGCACCATTTTTTGTTTCCAATTCCTAGGTTATTTTTGAATATTCATGTATGAAACTTCTTAGGTCATTTTTTAATATAATCTATAAGCTTTTGGTAATTTTCATACTTGAAAAAGTAGGAAAGAATTTCTATATGGAGAAAGGACTAATCAAGTTGGTAGAAAGTTAATAAACTTGAGTACTAAGAGGTAAGTGTATGTTATGACTAGAGAACATAAATTTGACATTGATAACAAAAGAAAGATGTGTCCAATATGTCAATCTATCCATAAGCAATGTAATATTGAGTAGTGATAGTGAAAGATGTATGTGATATAAGCTCAAATTATCCCAACATGAGGTGTGGATTAGCAATGGTTGGAAAAAGACACATGGACTTAAGATTCGAAGCCTTCTTCCTTTGGTAACTTTCACAAAAATAAACAAATGCGAAAATTTCTTAAGGCATATTGAGCCATAGCCAAGAGTGTTGAAGAAGATGTATGCTTCAAGATCCATGATGACCTAAGATAAGAATATCATAATATAAATTTTGCAATTAAGCCAGCAAAATAATAAGATATTTTGGAAAATATATGATTTTCTTCCTCTAGCCTTTCATTTTTGGTAGAAAATAAAGTGTATTTACAATCATTGATCATAATCAAGATCAAAAACAATAAGAATTGAAGATATCCTTTTAATTTCATTTGGTACTCTAACTTGTCTTTCTTCTTTGGTTAGACCACATTTGATGTTAGACATAAGAGTGAAATGAAAAAGTCACTTGTAACATAGCCAAAAATAAAAGTATCTCTATAATCATTTGGATTCTAATTTGATGTTATTTAGTTGGATGTCCTCTCCTCGTTAATGATTTTAGCTCTTTATGTAATCTAAGCTAACTATTTGCAAAAATGGAAGGTGATTGATATGTATGATTATAGGTTTACCCAACAAATAAAGCACCCAAATCTTTATAGCATACTCATTGGCTAACTAATCAAGTTTATAAGCATAATAATTTCTTTTTATAGAATTTAATCTCCTTGAGACAAAGATAATTAGGTCTATACCATTGTGCAAGTTATCATTGGAGTATTACAATTAATTGATCAAATAGATACCTCTAATAAATTATTTTTTGCATAACATGCGTTAGAAAGAACAAACAAGGAAATCAAGCACAATCAAAGATAACTACTCAAAAAGAAATCACTCATTCATTCCATACATCACTTTTTTGCTCTCTTATGCCAAGGCTCTACAAATATAGCACAAACAAATATTTTATCAATATATACATAAGAGAACTTTGACTAACACTCACATAGAAACTTGTCAAAGTTCAACAATAATAGTAATGGTACTCTTAAGGAGGAAATCACACTCTTTATTTCCCAAATTTAGATAGTACTCAAAAAACCTCATTCCACTCAATCACTCCATACTCCAAGTTCACTAAGGAATGGATGTCTTTCCTCTCTTATGCACTTCTTTATATACTCACTGAACTTACCACAGTAGGTACACTCAAGTAGGAACTCCCACTCATTATTTACCAAATTTAGATAATACTCACAAAACCTCATTCCACTCAATCATTCCATACTCCAAGCTTACTAAGAAAATGATGTCTTTCCTCTCCTAAGCACTTGTTTATGAAATTATTAAAGTTATCATAATAGGTACAGAGATACCTTGGTAAAATGTATACTCTATCTAAATTATCCTATGTAAATAGTATTAGCTTAATAATCATCTATAATGTTTTGACATACTCTTTGGCTCCTTTTTTGGAACCTCTTAAACATATCTATTAGGAATCTAGTACCTCTTCTCAATTAAAAGTTATAATATAATCAAGGTCAAGCTAAATCTACTTCACTTAACCTACTTTCATTATCAAAGATCACCTAACTTATTAAAGCCTAAAATAACATTACATCTCTTATACACCAAGTCAATTTGATCATGCAAAGTCCAATATGAAGGTCACATTCCAATATAGTCTAATAAAAACAATTTTACAAGATTATAAATAGTCTTAAACCAATAAATATAATCTGAACTTCACTAGGTCGCATTGTGGACCACTAACTTGTGGATTGAATATCCACAAGTTATTGGGTATTTCACTCATTTAAGCCTTACTAACTTAGCTCAAGATACATCTACCTTAGTTTTTACTAAATTGAGTTAATTATGACTATCTCAAAGCAAAATAATTAGTATTAGAGGCTAATGTGCACTCTAATGTATAGTGATATTAACCCAGAGGCAAAGTCAAAAGCATTAGATTCAACCTTTCAAAATAACTTAAGATCATATGGTTGTAAGATCAAATGAGTTGATACTAAGTCCTTGAGTTATTGGAAAGTAATCTTATCTTTATTATTCCAATGGAATTTTATATCCTTGCTTAACATATTGATGAGCGGTGCCACAACATGTGCACATTAATATATGAACTATTAATGAAAACTTGCAAACCTACTCAATTACTGAACATCATGAGGCCTCCAAAAAAAATCAAGCTAAGAAGAGATAAAATATTTAACATATTCTTGTAGTTTGCTCTATAACATATCATGGGTAAAAATAGTCTATTTGTTTTTTGAGTTTCTTATTGTTTTTGTGGAAAAAATAATAAACTTGTAGAATTTTATAGACACCTCGGCTATGTTTAGGCAATGTCATTGTCTACCTCTTACTAAATACAGCTCTTAAAGTTGATTTTGAATCAACTTCAAGAGCTTAGACAATGATTTCAATTGATTTGGTATAGCAAAATACCTTTTGACCAAGGCTACCTTGATGCAACCTTTGAGCAGTATGTGACAAAGTAGAAACTGTTTGTTATTATGCCTTTTTCAGAAGAAACACCTAAAAGAAGTTGTTCTTTGACATTTTGGCAAGGCCAATAGCAAGAGCTATAATTGTAGCCCATGGTTTTATGTTGCTTTTGGCATGAAAATAACCACATTCAACTATTAGCAACATACTGCTCCATAACATCCTAAACAGTGCAAACAATACAAGCTCTTGAAGATTGAATAAGAGCAAGAGGAATTCTTCAAGATGACAACTAATTGTAATACTCTGAGGACAAGAGAAAAGAGAGAAACACAAATTACACACTCAACATTCAGTGCCCCAAAGGAGCACTTTCTCTTTATTATATAGACAAAGAGGATCTCTTCCAAGGAAGCTTCACCATAGGATTAGGCACACAGATAGGTGACATGTCAGCAAGCTCCACCCTTGGATTACTTACTTGGATGGGTGACATGTCGGTCTAGGTCATATCTGGTTGGTCAAACAAGCTTTGACTGGAGTGAATCTTTTAGGGAATCTTCCTATAGGAGTCTTAGAATCACGTAAGGTACCATAGGAAAGCTCTCGATGAGGCAAAACAAGGGGAGGGAAGGCCAGACTTTCCTACATTGGGAAGGTCAACACATAGGCCTAATTCATCCGTTTAGGCCTCCAAAATTGCCTTTAAAGATTTTAGGCATATTTCAGTTCCTGCTCTATTAGTAGAAGTCCCCTTTTGGTGACATCTCCTTCTGATCTGTTTAGTCCATCATGTGTAGCATCCTTCTAGATGTTACCAAACCAATTCTCACCTTTAAATCATATGTCTAGCTATTGGTTCCAAGGTTCTCAAGTCTATTTTGATTTCTGCTCTATTAGTAGAAGTACCCTTTTGGTGATACTTCTATCTGATCTATTTTTACCATCATATATAAAAACATTCTAGATGTTACCAAACCAAATTTCACATCTAGATCATATGGCTAGCTCTTGGTATTACACTAATGGAGTTTAGCAATGAAGTTAGTCAAAGTTAACAAAGTAGTAAATAGTCCAAATTAGCCTAGAATATTCTTGAAGTATCTAAGAAGCTTTTTGGTAAACTTCCCAATGGCTTAGCTTGCATACCAAATAGGTAGTTCTAGAAGATTCCAACCAACTTAGCTTGCATGCCAAGCAAGAGGCTTATAGAAGGAAACTTCTTGAGAAGCTTCCTTGTTAACTTGGCTTGCACTCCAAGAAAGTGGCTCAAGAAAGCTTCTTGAGAAGCTTCTCAAGTGCCTTGTATGCTCCCTCCAAATACAAGAGCCAAAGCTCATGCTAGGCATTTTGAGTTTTCACTCATTCAAATGTCCCAATGTGAGCTTCCATTCTCATATTTCTCTCCCTCGGTCTTGGACTTTTACATTGATATCAGAGTAGGAATGGGATGGATGGAATTTATGGACCACCAAATCCAGTTTTGCCAAAGCAATGGGATTTTTGTGTCCAAATATTACCCAAGCATCATTTCACACAATTCATCACCTTGCGCTTTAGGCAAGATTTGTTGCATATGATCACCTTGTCTAACGATACTTCCGGTTGTAACTCATGGAGAATGGTGGACGTGCTGCATCTATGTGTTAATAAATTAGATAAATTGGAAGTAGTGGGATAGAGTAGTAGACATGGCAGCAATACCAAATGTTATCATTACTATGCAACAACAAATCAAACACCTTACTCAATTGTTAGATGAACAAGACCAACAATGACAAGAATACATAGAGAGAGCACCAATTCAAGATAGAGAAGATCAAATCCAATTTCCAAAACCCAAGGTGCTTAAAGACAAGAATCTTTTAAGCATAGTGGATAATTTTTTGTTTGATTGCAAATGTTACTTTGAAGTTACCAATCTTCAAGATGAACGGAAACAAATTCTCTTGGCTTCTAGCCAATTGAATGGTGTGGCAAAAATTTGGTGGTGATTTTGAGTGGAGTGAGCTAAACGACAGATTGTTGGACCAATCTTGACATGGGAAAAATTCAAGGAGGCAATACTTGGTCAATTTCAAAATTATAAATGGCACCCAAGCCGCACAAGATAATTTAGCAGAGTTGAAGAAAATTGGCTCTATAAGGAGCTACATCATATAATTTTAGAACATCATCATGCAAATTCTTGATATACAAGAAGGTGAAGTTTTGGATCGATTTGTGAAGGGATTGAAATCACAAATTTTTTTGGAGGTGACCATACAAGAACCACAAAACATGGAAGAAGCCATGCAATTGGCTGAGTGCTTTGATTCTTGGTTGCAAAAACTTGGTCTTGACCTCAACCTACACAAAGCCTACCAGTGCACTACGCACGGGTGGAGGAACCAACGCCAATAGAGATTGATGCTATCCAATGAAGACCACTTAGTATAATAGATAGAGAAAGATTGCAACAAAATGGTGGTTGTTTTTATTATTGCCAAGTTGGACATTGTATTGCTGAATGTCTACTTAGGAATGGGCAATCTCAACAAGTTGCCCAAATGGAGTTTGTGGAGAAGAATGATCAAGGAGATGAGGAATCCTAGTATGAGATTTTGGGGCACTTATAGGGAGCTTGATTAGTTCCAATGGTATTGAAGGCTTGACATATGCAAGTTTGTTTCACTTGCAAGGTACAATATCTAATAAAGGTTGTAGGATTTTGGTTGATTTTAGAAGTTCAAAAAATTGCATGTCTATGCAAGTAGCAAAGGAATTGGGTATTTCTATCAAGCTCATAATTGTAAGTAGATTGATGATAGTGGATGGTAGAAAGGGTTATGCATTCCGTACCTTGCATCCTATTACCTTCAAGATTAGGAAGGAGTATTTGGATTGTATGAGGTTTTTAGTGGCACCTCTACACTATGATGTCATTCTAGGACTACCTTGGCTTGAAGGCCATAAGGTTCAATTGGATTAGAATTGACAACAAATTTGAGTATAACACCAAGGTAGGAATTTTTGATTAGGTTGTCTGGCACTTTTGAGTAAGACATCTAAGAATAATCAGTCCCAAGATGGGAAGTTTATCGAGAAGGTAGCCATAGAGGAAGCATTGAAGGGAGATGAGTCTCAGATGGGAAGTCTGCTAGGAAACTAGACATGGAGCAAGCTTTGAGGAAAGATGAGTCCCTAGATGGGAAGTTTGTTAGTGAAGTAACCATAGAGCAAGCTTTGGAGGAAGATAAGTTTGTTTTTGCGGTGTGGATCAAGCTAATTGCACAAGGAAAATTTGAGGAAGGCCAAGAGCCTCATCACGCAATAGTTGATCATATAGTTTAAGAGTTTGAGAACTTGTTTTTGGGTGATCAGCCAAAGTGATTACCCTCTGATTGTGGTATGCCCTTCAAGATTGAGTTATTTCCAAGGAGTTCTCTAGTGAATAGACCAATCTATTGGTTGGATTTGAGGAGTTGCGAACAACACTTACAAAGTTATTGGAGAAGGACTCTATAAAAAATAGTATCTCTCCTTGGGAAGCACCGGTACTATTTGTTTTAATGAAGGATGGAGGACTTTGTTTCTGTATTGATTACCGTGGGCTCATTAAGCAAACAATGAAGAATGCATATCCCTTGCCTTGGATTGATGACTTGCTTGATCAATTGAGTGGAGCACAATACTTTTCCAAGTTGGATCTTTGCAATGGCTATTGGTAAATCCCCATTGATAGGTAGGATGTGCAAAAGACTACCTTTTGCACAAGGTATGGGCATTTTGAGTGGAGAGTTTTACCTTTCGGGCTCACTAATGCTCAAGCAGTCTTCATGGATCGGATGCATTGGATGTTGGATGGACTATTGGATTGGTACGTGGTGGTGTTCTTGGATGATATCCAAGTTGGATCTCCAAAGTAGTTATTAGCAGATTCCTATTGACAAAGATGATGTACAAAAAGACTACCTTTTGCACAAGGTATGGACATTTTGCCTTTTGGGCTCACTAATGCTCTAGTAGTCTTCATGGATCAAATGCATTGGGTGTTTTATGGGCTATTGGATAGGTACATGGTGGTATTCTTAGATGATATTTTAATCTATAGCAAGACAAAGGTAGAACATGAAAATCATGTGTGAGAAGTCCTAAGATGACTACGTTAGTGGAAGTTTTAGTGCAAGAAGTCAAAGTGTGCCTTTTGGCAAAAGGAAGCTACCTTCTTAGGTCACAAGATCTCATGGGAGAGGATCAAGATAGAAGAGGAGAAAATAAAGGCCATTATTGGTTGGCCTAATCCAAAGGATGCTAAAGAAGTACAAGCATTTAATGGATTGACAATTTTTTACCGACGGTTCATCCACTACTATGCTCATGTGGTTGCACCATTGACCGACCTCTTGGGGAAGAACTCAAGCTTTCAATGGACCACCAAGCACAAAGGAGCATTCCAAAAGCTGAAACATATGGTGTTTTCAACCATATGATCCTCAACTACCTTATGTGGTTGATTTTGATGCTTCTAACTTTGCAATTGGAGCCATGTTGCAACAAGAATT
The DNA here is from genome assembly GCA_948567375.1 of Lunularia cruciata. NCBI lineage: Eukaryota > Viridiplantae > Streptophyta > Marchantiopsida > Lunulariales > Lunulariaceae > Lunularia > Lunularia cruciata. The sequence goes on along the minus strand of OX419755.1, from coordinate 37,367,226 downwards.
CCCAAATGGGTTACATCTCATTGCCTTTGTGTCTCACAAACTAAATACAATAGAAAGGAACTACTATGAGATTAGGAACAACTAGCAATAGTATATGCTACCAAGGTATGGAGACATTATCTCTTGGGGAAACAAGCAATCATGTAAATTGATCACAAGCCCTTGTTGCAAACATTACATTTAGAACACATGAAGAGTTGACATCATCGATAGGAGGAACAACTACAATTGTTTGACATCAAACTTGAGTACAAACCCAGTTAGTTCCATGTCATCCCCAATGTCCTATCACAACAACCTGATTTGAAGTCTCTTCCTCTTATCATGGTGACAATTACAATGATATCAATTGACTACAAGGTCCAAATTGAGTTTAGGATAGCTTTACAACAAAATCCTTTCTTTTAGATGGTACAAGGTCATCTTGCAGCATATGACAAAGAGTACAACACCTTTTGTTCAAAAAAGGCCTTCTATCTTGTGAGAATTGGATCTATGTTCCAACCAAGGATGATCTCCAACTTGTATGCCTCCAAGAAGCCCATGACTTTACCAATCATTGATCACATGGGTGTATATAAGACCTTGCATACCCTCCAATGCCAATGGTTGTGATCCAACATGGCATGAGATGTTTGAGAATTGGTTTGATCTTATGAGAGCTACCCATGCAACAAGGCCAACAACCAAAAATTGAGTGGACTTCTTCAACCACTCCCCATTCCATCTGCTCAATGGGAACATGTGAGCTTAGATCTCATTACATCCTTGCCCAAGACAAAGCAAGGTTGCATAGAAATTGTGGTGTTTGTAGATAAGATTAGTAAGCAAATCCATTTAGCACCAATTTTTGATACCATGGATGCTCTAACATTGGTATAGATCTACTTCAATAATGTCTTCAAGCATCATGAGATGCCTCGTGTACTCATCTCCAACCATGATCCTTGATGCACTAGAAAATTTTAGCAAGCAATCTTCTAGATACTAGGCACTAAGCTTGCTTTGTCCACAACCTATCATCCTCAAACTAATGGAAAAACTAAACATGCAAATTGCACCTTTGAAGATATGTTTCATGCCTTCATCAATGTTCATCATGTCACTTGGGACGAATGTCTACTAGCTAATGAGTTTGCATACAATGCTAATGAGTTTGCATACACCTTGAAATTGCACCTTGGAAGATATGCTTCATGCCTTCATCAATGTTCATCATATCACTTGGGATGAATGCCTACTAGCTAATGAGTTTGCATACAATAATTCCAAATATGCAAGCATTGGATTCTCTCTTTTCTTCCTTAATTTTGGCCAAATCCACTTGTTCCAGATTCACTTCTTGCTCCTCCTCCATCTCATATCTCTCATAGTTCCACCTCCTTGACCACCATATCCCAATCTCTCCAACAAGCCAAATCTCATTTCCTTCTTGCTCAGAATCGTCAAAAACAATATGCAAACCACCATTGTTGTGATCTCACCTTTCAAGTTAGTGATAAGGTCATGCTCTCGTCTTGTAACCTACCCCTCCCACTTGATATCCAAGCTTGTAAACTTGCTCCTAATTAGATAGGACCCTTTGATGTCACCCAAATCATTTCTCCTTTTGCTTATCAACTTGCCTTGCCTTGTCATATAAGCATCCATCCTATCTTTCATGCTTCCAAGTTGAAACTCTTTGATCCTAATCCATCTTCTTTTTCCTCTAGTGTCCAACCTCCTCCTCCTCTCATCCCTATCATTGATCTGAGGAATATGAAGTTGATCGTATCCTTGTATATCTCCACATTCAACAAGGCCGTCAACAACATATAGAGTACAAAGTTCTCTATGGAAAGGGTATCTCCTTCATGATGCCACTTGAGAGCCTTTTTCTTATCTCTAGAATGCACAAATGGCCATCCAAGTGTTTGTAGCTTCAATGGTGATGAGGACATTGCCTACTAGCGATGGAGGAATATGTAACAATATGGAGTTTATTGACTAGTTAGTCAAGGCTAATGAAGTAGAAAATAGGCCTAATTAGCCTAGAATATTCTAGAAGTATTTAGGAAGCTACATGGTTCCTTCTAAGTATTTGTCACGTGTATATACATTGCTACAGAACATACATTGCTATCAACATCATACACTATAGAAGCACAACTCACACATAAGTCATACATAAACTCTAAAGTGCCACAATAATCAGTTTGGTTATACAACTTGACTCACACTCAATCAGATTAATACTTGATCTGTCACTCTATAGTTTGCCAACAATTGGGCACTGATCATAATCAATCTACACCCATTTTAGCAAAGAGAATCTAGGTGACACTTGCAGGCCTTTGTCCACCACAGTCAAGAACTCGAAGGCTCAACATCAAAGAAGTGAGCTCTTTGGAGTTGCACTTTGAAAGTATACTCCTTGGACTTGAGCTAGATCTGAAACCCTAAAAATCCCATTGATGGCACACCCAATAGTGCAAATGGTGCAAAGTGACGGTGGACTCCACCATGAAATCAATACCCCAAACACAAAAGTAGTCTACTAATATTTGCTAAAATACCTCTAACCACTATCACTACAACTCCAAGGTCTGAGCAATCTAGATGCAATACTACAAATGGCGTGATAGCTATATCATATGTATATACCTTGCTATACAACATACATCGCTATCAACATCATACATTATAGAAGCACAACTCACACATAAGTCACACATAAACTCTAAAGTGCCACAATTGCTCCGTAGTTGGCAGTTAGGTCCCTCTAACTCTAGATATCCATGTACTCCAATTATATGGTATACTTTATGATGGGCAAAGATCAAGAGGTTGGGTGCTATCGAGCCCCATTGTTAGTTGCTTGTCTGCAATCTATACTACATAAAGGATGAACTAGCTATAAGTCAAGTACATCTAGGACATAACCATTGTCCTTAAGGAACCACTATGAGGAGAGGAGTCATACATGCCATATGCCATCCTCTCAAATAACTATCACACACTAACATAGTAGCAACTCCACTAGAAGAGCCGCATAACATACACTACAAGCCTGCACGTACAAGTGCCAAGCTTGGGTCCATAGTACCATCAATGTTTGGAAGGTGGTATGGCGCACAATTGTGCACATGATCCTTCCAAAGAACACCATCATGTCCTTCCACACGAGGACTCTAGATGGCAAAACCTTGTGCACTCTCAAGATAGTGCGGCCAGTGGAAACATCAAGTGTTGTCGGTGTTGTTTGATGTAGATATACATAATCACTTGGATGAAATTGATGGATAGAGGGTCTACAACCTCCTCCTCAAATGGTAGCATATTATAAGGTATCCCTATGTTGAACAATTGCCAAGTTCTCAAAGGCCATCGGCATCACTCTTCAAAAGATCTCTACCTATTGAGAACATGCGCTCATCCATATATCTAGATCATCCAAGTCCAAGACTATAGTAGCATCTCAATGAATGGCTGCAAGTAAATTTGGATCTCATCCATAGAGTAAAAAGTAAGGAGAGAAGGATGCTAAGGAGGCTTGCTGGCTGAACCGATAGCCCATGGCCAACCAAGGTAATTGGAGATCCCAATCTCCCAAGTGGCCTCTCTGCAAACCATACTTTTGTAATCCTCTTGTCATAGTTTTAACCACTTTCTCTGCTAAGCCATATGTCTCAAGGTGATCTTTGGAGGTAGTATAATGATCAATCAAAGCCTTGTCACACAAGACCTAAAACTCCCCTAAGAATTGTGTACCTTGATCAGTCAAAACCTCAACTAGTGCACCAAAATGACTAAGAACCCAATCTAGGAATGAATAAGCCGTCCCTTCACTATACTTGTCAGGAAGTGCCACCAACTCAATCCACTTGGAAAAGTGCTCCACTATCACCAAAACATATCAATGATGTCTCATAATCAACAATAAAGGTCCAACAAAGTCCAAAATCCTGTGGTAACCCAATCTTATGATAGGTAATGGGTGTAACTATGGTGTAAGAGCATTAAATGATGCTCTAACTTGGTCACAAACCACACATCTGGCAGCAAACTGCTATAGATTGGTCTGCATACCGTGCCACCAATAATGACTTTGGAGTAAGCTATATATATACTTTACTCAAAAATGTCCTAGCTCCTCATGAGCATGATGGACCAACTGTGGTCTCTGAGATAGAAGTGGTACTACTCGCACTCTACCATCCTCCCATCTCCAAAGAAGTTGTCCGCCCTCCAATTTGAACTGCTTGGCTTGCTAAGGAACATGGTGTTTCTCCTTGGCCCCAATTGTGCCACCCACAACACTAGTGCAAAGATAGTCCACCACTAAGACATCAACATGAATGTCTTGGTGAACTGTACCACTATCTCCACTCTTTGGATCTATCCCTCGATCACTCCTCTTGTATGCACTGAGAGAGATACCACCAAAGCCTTAGAAAATATACAAAAAAAGGTAGATGCATGCCAACTTGACACTATCTCCTCATCTGTCTCTCCATGCCAATGTGTTCTGGTCTGATCTTGTTGGTTGGGATATGGGTTTCTACTCAACCCATTTGCATCACGGTTCACCACTCATGTCTATGAATAACTATGAAATCATCCTCCTATAAAATCAGAGCCCATCATGCAAGCTTCCCTAAGAGCTTGTTGGATTCCATCAACCACTTCAATGGTTGATGATCAATGAGGAGACTAAAGGGGTTACCAAATAGGTAACACCGGAAATGTGCTACTGCCCAAACTGCTGCCAAGCACTCTCTCTCATATGAACTATACTTTGCCTCCGCTGAATTGTTGGAGTGACTAGCATAGGCCACCACAAACTCCTTCTCCTCATCATCATTTTGGGTGAGCACTACTTCAAGCCCCAACATACTCCAATCAGTGTGAACCAAAAATGGTTGTCCTCTAATTGGTCTCCTCAAAATAGGAGCAAATTTCAACCTCTCCTTGAGCTCTACAAAAGCTCTCTTGTGCTCATCTCCCCAACACCACTCCTGTGGAAGCTTGGTCAGCTTTTTCAAGGCCTTAGCAATGGCACTAAATCCTCTAACAAAGCGGCGATAGAAGTTTGCCAACCCAAGGAATGCTCACACTTTGCTCACATCCGTAGGTCAAGAAATATGTGCAATAGCCTCCACCTTGGTCTGTTGAACACCAAGTCCTCTAGGGTAGATAGTGTGAACCAAATACTCAACTTACTGATGGAAGAACCTACAATTCCCAAGATGTTATTTGAATCCATGAGATCTCAACCTCTCAAACACCTCCAACAACTTTCTCTCATGCTAAATAACCTAAACACTATAACACTACTATGGAAGACCATAGTAGTGTTATAGACCAAAATGTCATCAATATAGCACCAAGCAAAATCCAATCCATATAGGATCTTATCCATGATCCTCTAGAATTCAATAGGAGCGTTCTTTAATCCAAATGGTAAGAACCTCCATTGATATAACACATCCTTACCGTGAGGATCAATAGCCCAAATGTTATTTTGGACTTATCTTCCTCCCTAATTGGCAAATGATGATATCATGCTTGAAGATTCAAATTAATGAAGACATTTGCATGCCCAATCACATGAAAGGTCTCCTATAGTGTAAGCATGGCATACAGATTAGCCCTAGTCTCTTGGTTGATAAGAATATAATCTCCACACATCCGTATATCTATGTAGTTGCCATGTATATCCTCCTTGACTTGTATTATTGTAGCTGATGCATACTCTCCATATGAAATCTCCACCAAACCATCCTTAAAAAGGTCCATACTCTTGCTCTAAATCAATGCTTGCTCCATGTTACTATATCGATAGGGACATTAGAAAATTAATGTATCGCTAGTAAGCTCAATCCAAATACTACTCGTGTAGCTCCTCAATAGAGCAGATGGTAGTAAAACAACTCGTGTAGCTCCTCAAGAACTTCCAAACTCTTCGTCTTTCCTCTCTTGTAAGCTTGGGTCCAAGATCTGGCTCCCAAGTATCCTTTGTATTATTGTAGGAGTGGAAGACGTACTAACTAGCTACTACATTGGACCCTTGGGAGTAGAAGTGTCATGCTCCCAACCACTAGAGATCCCAACCTCAATGTGAAAAACTCCCTCTAGTCTGGCTACAAGCTCTATATGTCCTCTAGCTGCATCCCAAGTAGACGAAGGGTGTAGTCCAAGTAGACCATGCTCACCTAGATGGACTCCAAGTAGACCACTCTTCTTAGTAGCCATTGGCTATGTCCCAAGAATACCTTGTCCACTTTGTCCATTGCCCCCAACATGTGTTTGGATTGTCTTAATAGACACATGGCTCACAAGTGTTCGAGTGGTGGTGCCTATCAAGCACATCTTACACTGCTCTACCAAGCCAAGGCTCACAATCCAAGTCAAAGAGTTCAAGTCCATAGCTTGACCTAACACCTGACGCTTAGATGCCTTTGACACAACTAGAACAATGGTAATACCAATGCAAAAACCCATTGCCTACTATCTCTTATTGGCATTGGGCTCCACCAACTACTGTAACTATGAGTCCCAAACCAATCCAAGACCTCCATCTCAAAAAGAATGAGAGGTTGGAAAACTCATAAGTGTGAGAAAAGCATCTCTAGCTTGTCCAACTAGGTTCACCACTACCATAGATGATCTATCAACCACTACCACCATCTAAGATTGACATCCAACATCCAAGATATCATCAACAATGATGTGAATCCCATCATAAGCGCACTGCAAAACCTCTCTAGGTAAAAGGTTTTTCCACCAAAGATAAAGATAATGAGCCCGTGATCCCACTCTGGTTGCATCTAACAATACAACAGGTCCCATCCAAGAATGGATCTAATGTGTACTTCCACCACTCTGGTGCAAGAATCACCCATCAAAGGAACATTCTCTAAAGAATAAGTTGGAGAAACAGAATGATAGACTTGTAGATGTTTAATTCTGAAATGGACACCTCTCCACATCGATCTTCCGTAACTCTAGACCGACTATTGCAGCCTTCTCCAACATAAAGGGCTAGGCACCAGAGTCTAACAAGACTCTTTGTGGTGTATAGACCTCTCCTTGAAGGTCCCACCAAACAGAAAATCCCCCTTTGGTTATCCAATAGGATAACACCAAGTGTGAACCGTGCTCTTTCAAAGGCCGGTCTAGCTTGCAACTCCTCCAGTCTAGATATTGTTGCCCGCCATAAACCACTAGTTGTTGAATGGATCCCATTCTCCTCAACTAAGTTAGCTCCACTATCAACCACCTCTACTCTAGTAGTAGGAACCGCATCATCCTTACTCTCACAAAGTATGGCAGCCAACCGGAACATTGGGGCTGGGTCAACTCTCAATGTAAACATGTCATTGGTTGAAAACAAAGAGCACCGCATAATCAACTGAGCCGCCTCCAACATCATGCTAGACTCAGTCTGTGTAGTAGCAGGTGGTTGACTAGTAGGTAGTCTACCATGCACTCCATTACCACCTACCACACATGCACTAGGATGTCTAGGAGCCATGGATGTTGTCTGCAATGCCTCAGATTACTTGAAAGACTAGGGAAGTTTGACCTATCTTCCAACCTCTCATCTCTATGGGTCCAACTACATTGATGCTCCTCTAGGCTCTACATCACAAACTGCACTCCTAGTCACTGTTGTAGATGCATCCACCTGTGCTGCTCTGCACATGAAGTCCAAAGCATCTCTATCACCAACATATAAGGTGAAAGCCTCAACACCCAAATTTGATCTCCTTTGCACATTGGCCATGCTAGCCAATCTCTGCTCCAACTGCTATCCGAGTAGCCATAGTTGTATCAAAAGAAAGGACAAGTATTGCACCCCTACTAGGTGTAGATCCTCTACCACCACCTTGTCCTCCATGAACTAGGGCTCCTCTACTACCTGCCATAGTAGCCCTACCACTCTGTAACTCCAGGTGTAGGTCAAAGCACCGGTCACTAGTGTGACAAAATCTGTGGCAATGCTCACACTACCTCTGTGTTGGCTATGATGCACTAAAGGTATTAGGTCCATTGTCTTGAGTACTCTCTCTCCTATGGTGAGGTCCACCACAAGTCCAACAAGCAACACCACTACTCATTGGCTATTGCTGACCCAAAAATGAAGGTAAGGATCTAATAGTAGGCCCTCCACTTGCTCTATAGGACCTAGGTTGTCCACCATGTCCTCAAAAACCAACTGGGCATAATGCACTTAGCTGCACTCTAGAAGAAGTCATAGTTGTGGATGAGGTCTCCCTACCAAATCCAAATGTCACTACTCTCTCCTCCACCATGTTGAGCTCAATACTCTCAGCCAAACCAAAGACTACTACCAAAGTAGGCAAAGTAGCTTCTAACAATGTAGCATCACAAACTCTACGTTGTAACTCATTCTCCAATATCCCATACCAAAACTGGACTGCTTGAGCCTCAATAACTCCTTGAGTGAAATTGATCAGCCAACTCTTGCGAATGTGTGCCTTGTGTAGGCTCTCTCCAACCTTTCACTAGAACTCTTGCAAGCTCCTTAGCTTGTTAGTCTTGTAACACCCATTTGTGCATGTGTGTGGTATTGTGATATTTAGCTTATTATTACAAGTACTTGAGAGATATTATTTATATAGAGATAAAGGATGGTTCTAAATTAGTCATGATTACCTAAAATTAGTCATAGCTAAGATAGAGGGGACCTACTTTAGAGGAAGTGGAAAAGATGAACACCATTATTTTGGATTCTAGTGTGTTGACTTGGTATTATTCTTAGGTGTTTGGCTTTGAGGAAAGAGTTAAGAACTCTTGAGCCCGCAAGCCTTTTTGTTTTAGATTCTTCTATAGTCCAAGGATAGCCCATGTGAAGGAATCCTTGACTTAGTGGTTGGGTCAAGAAAGATCATATGCTTAGTGGACTATGCCCATGTGGATGGATATTCCTTTATACTTTTTGACTTAACTTGACTTTTAGCCTAGTAATTTGAGTCAATCCAATAATTAGTAACTTTGGTGCGTAATTATTTCACAAGTATATAAACAAGGGGTGAGGAAGTACTCATCATCCTTTCATTTGCAACTATCTCTCTCTCATTGAGTTCTCTAGTGAGCAATGTCTTGAGTATTGGAGTGTTAGCCTTGGAAGAGTATGATGGAGTTAGGGTTCTTTGCCTTCTTAGTCCATGGTGCGCTACCATAATAGCCATTAGAGGTTCATCCTGAGTGAGAGATAGGCCGGCTCACATACCATGTCTCTCCAAGTCTTGCAGCCCCTGTGAGGAAATGTCTGTTGGTAGGGTCTTCAAGCAACCCCTGACTGTTGACATTGGTATAATAACTCAAGATACCAATAATCCAAGTGTGCCACATGATGTAGAAAGACTTACTTAGCAGTCTCATCTCTCTCCACTCTGTACTCGTACACTTGCCTATATGACCATAGCTATTCTGGTGCTAATCCCATCAAACAACTCAAATAGACATACTCCTTTTACTGGATACTGCCAAGAAATGAGTGCGGTATCCAGAGGTGTCAAGGTAATTGAATCTGGAGGCTCATCCTCACACTCATCTCCTAGTGGTACAAAGGTTGCACTCCAAGCTTATTGCATCAATCGATCGACATGTTGTTGTAATGCCTCCTCTAAACTCCACAATGGAGCATTCAAGGTGGATTGAACAATCCCACTTGTACTCCAAATTTGAGTGATCTCCTTTGGTATTAGAGTATCCTATGCATGGGCATTCCCCTCCAATAAGTCACTAGGCCAAGTAACTACACCACTGAAAGCTGAAACTAATGTTGCCATGGTCCCAAACTATAGTGAGCCAAGACTACCACTACTAAAGCGTACTAGTAGGTGACATACTAATCCCTCACTTGACTGCCAACCTGGTCTATAGGAGGTTGTCTCTTCTCAATAGTCAATACTGAAACCCATGAAGTATAACACTACTCACGCAACTAGCACATCATATGACTTAGCTATTGTCACAATAGCTTGAGCTTTCACCACCAAGCTATTAGTCACGTGACCAAACTGAACCTAGACAACAAGCTGCTCACATATGATGTAATGTGTCAACCCACCACCTAGAGATGTTTGGATGTGAAATGGATACCTATCCACACCGATCTTCCGTAACTCTAGACCAATAACTACAAATTTCCCCAACATAAGGGACTATGCACCAAAGTCAAGTAAGATCCTTGTGGTGTATAAAACTTCCCTAAAGGTCCCACAAAAAAATCCCTTCTAGTTTTCCAACAAGACAACACCAAGTGTAAACCATACTCGCTCAAAGGCCGGTCTGTGAGCCGGCCTGTCTCTCACTAAGGATGAACCTCTGATGGCTATTATGGTAGCACACCATGGACTTAGAAGGCAAGGAACCACAACTCCATCATACTCCTCCAAGGCTAACACTCCAAGACTCAAGACATTGCTTACTAGAGAACTCAATGCAAGAAAGAGAGAGATAGTTGCAAATGAAAGGATGATGAGTACCTCCTCAGTCCTTGTTTATATACTTATGAAATAGTTATGCACCAAAGTTACTAATTATCATAGTAACTCAAGTTACTAGACTAAAAGTCAAGTAAAGTCAAAAGTATAAAGGAATATCCATTCACATGGGCATATTCCACTAAGCATATGATCTTATCTTGACCAAACCACTAAGTCAAGGATTCCTTCACATGGGCTATCCTTGGACTAAAGAAGAATCCAAAACAAAAGGCTTGCGGGCCCAAGAGTTCTCAACTCTATCCTCAAATCCAAACACCTAAGAATAATACCAAGTCAACACATTAGAATCCAAAATAGTGGTGCTCATCTTTTCCACTTCCTCTAAAATAAGGTCCACTCTATCTTAGCTATGACTAACTTTAGCTAATCGTGACTAATGTAGAACCATCTTTTATCTCTATATAAATAATATCTCCCAAGTACTTGTAATACCAAGCTAAATATCACAATACCACACACATGTACAAATGGGTGTTACATTTACCCCCAGACTAAGTTTTCACTTTGTCCTCAAAGTGAAGGTCTCTCTACCTTCTATGATATATCTTCAACTTATCATGGTTAATCCTATCAAAGTGTCTTCTTCTCAACTCCTTGAGATCATAGGTATATTTGCCCTACACATTCTCCACTATGAAAGGTCCAAAGTACTTAGGCAAAAACTTCTTTTGCACTCTCTTGAATCGAATAAAATCAAACAACATTACCCAATCACCTTCTTTGAAAGGCTCCACCTTTTTCTTGCCTTGCCTCTTGTCATAGCTCTCCTTTTGTTTCCTTTGGGCTTGCTCTACTTGAACCATAGCAACTGCTCTTGCCTCTTCCAACTCCATGAGTTGTTCCTTCCTTGACTTCTCTACATCACCTTCAATCTCCTATGAATGCTTTGGAAGGTATGAAGATCAAAGTGAATAGGTAAGGTAGACTCAATACTATATACCAATTGAAATAGAGAATACCCGGTGGAATTCTTCATGGTTGTCCTATACTCCCACAAAACTGCATGAATCCTCTTGTCCCAATGATGTTTAGCCCCCTCTATTTCTGCATCTTTGGCCAACATCATGCACAAGGTCTGATCTCTCTGCCAAGCCATTGGAATTTGGCTTATAGGATGTAGTTACTCTATGTGTGATAGAGATATGTTGTAGCATGGGTGTAGTAATGATTCCTATAAACTCTCCTCCTCTATCAAAAACCAACTCCAAAGGGCATCCAAACCTAGTGATAATAAAGAAAATTCATAAAGAAATCTACCAACTTCATCTTCATTCTTGTCCCTCAATGGTCTAGCCTCAACCCACTAGGTAAGATAATTAGTAACTACCACAATATACCTATTGTTCCTTGGGGTTCTATTGAGAGGACCTACAAAATCAATTCCACACTTCTCAAAAGGTCCTAGCAATGGAATTGATCTAAGTGGTGGAATGGAGATAGACTTTCTAGCAAAAGCTTGACAAACATGACAAGTTTTGCAATAGTCAAGAAAATCCTTGAAAATCCCTCTCCAATGGTAACCTGCATCTAGAATCTTAAAAGTAGTCACCTTTCTTGCAAATTTTCCTCCATACACTACCTTCATGAAACTCCTTTATAAGTAGGATAGACTCTTCCTTACCCATTGCTCTTTGAAGTAGACCATCTACTCCTTGGTGAAAAAGAATATCCTCCACCATTGTGTAAGGTCTAGATCTTGCTGCAAGGGCCTTCCTCTCCCTAGCATGCATCCCTTTTGGATAGTAACCTTGTGGTACCTATATTTTTCATTTTGGACGAGTTTTGAAGGAGAAGTGCCTTGCTGAAACCAAATTGAAACCAAATGGAGAAGAAATGAGGAGAAACTTGTGTATTGATAAGTTGACTTCATGTAAGAGGAAGGTGGTCTCAGACTAGATCAGACCTGAAGAAGTTTACTTCGTGTCAGAGGAGGGAAAAACTCGGATCAGATGTTGAGCAAACCCGAAGGAGAAATAGAAGTTACAGGTCAAGATTCTCACGAGGGCTATATCTCATTGAATACAAGTCCAAATCAAGTATACTATATTTCGTTGAAAGCGTCTTGTTTAGGGATTTCTATTGCCACCAAAATCGTAAAGTTTGGAGGTTTGTAGAAGAAGTTATAAGCATAAGAAGTTTTGGGAATAGATGTGAAGAGTAATTTGGTGTCTTTCGGTCAATGTGACTTTGGACTTCGTACTTCGGACTTCGGGTTTACATGACTTCGGGTCTAAAGACTTTACCTCAAGACTAACATGATTCAATCCAAGGTAGTCTGACCTCGGAGTGCAGTGAAGGTGACTTTGGGAATCTTGCTGGAAGCATTAGAGGAAGTTAGAGTAGGGAAAGAAGATAATTAAGATACACATGACTTCAATTTCAGGTCTGATTGAAAATGGAACATGAATTGAAGGAGAAGTAGCAGTAGTTAATAAACCCGAAGTGCAGGATCAGTTAGTAAGTGTCTTCGGGTCAATTACATGAGTAATTAGGGGAAAGTGGGTTACAAATTGAAGGTGTAGATAGTGTATACATGCTTTCAATTACAATTCTTGATGATGACACAATAGAATTAGTAAAGTAATTGATAATAGTTAGACCCGAAGTAAGAGAGATAGGAGTGCAGGTGTCTTTGGATTTGATATTTTACACTTTAGAGAAGGGTGGGTCGGGAGATAGAGATTTAGAAGGCTTAGTTATGATAGGAATTGTAGATCAGGAAGGAGAAGTGTTAGAATTAGTGGAGGAATTAGGAGTTGAGAAACCCGAGGACAGAGTAGTAGAAAGTAAAGTTACTTTGGGTTTGGGTTTGAAAGCCAAGGAAGAAGTAGACATCGGATCAGATTAGTAACCAATTTGAGATTTGAATAGGCAGATATGAAGAGGAGCATTGTCATTTCGGATTTACAGGTTTGTAGAGTTGTTAAGAAGAGGTATATTAGGAAGATAACTGTTTATTGTTTCACTATTTAAGAGTGACATTTGCAGTCAAATGTTGTTCAGTGCTTATAATTTCTGAGAATAGATAAAGTGAAGTGTTGTGAAGTAGTGCTCGTCACTTGAGCTTGATTCCGAGTATCAACTTTGCAATTGTGTTTATGAGTGTTTGGAGAAATTCAAAGTGCAAGTCATTGTGCTTGTTGGATGTTAGATTCCACAGCCTTGATCTTCATTCTGTGTGTTTGGTCTTGAGTGAAGTGCAATCAAAGCAATGCCTTGATAGATCTGAGAGGAATTGTAGTGTTGGTAGTATTCTACATTTGTGAGTGCAGTGCGAAGTTGATGTGAAGCAATTTCAATCGAGGAAGTTGTGCCTTTAGTGGAGGGGTGGAACACAATTCTGAGGCAAAGTCGTTTTGCAGTGAAGTGCCATTTTTGGGAGAGCCTGAATCATCACAATCAAGATTGTTTGGAAAGATTTGTTGGAGTTGTGATTAAGAAGTGTTACTTTGTGACAAGACTGCAAGTCAGTGCTTGTTACTCTCTTCTGGGTGTGGTTTCTACCTGAGAGACTAAAGAAGAACTCAAGAAGAACTACATGTTACTGTTTGACTTCATATTTGACCAATTCTGACTTGTATCTCTACGGGAACAAACTTTACTTACCCGATTACCGCAAAAGTGATATTTGCCGGGTTGTCACATACCTCGTCACAAAATCCACAATCTCCTTGTACTCCATTGAAACCTCTTGAGTGATTGAGATTGTCATGAGCTCCTCATCCAAGAAGGAATCATCCCTTGGCTCATCTCCATCATGATCATAGGTTCTAGATAGCAAATCATCATTTGCATGTTTCTTCCTAGCCTATCCTCAATGGTGTAGTCATACTCAGACAAGAATATCATCCACCTTGCTAGCCTTCCTTCAACATTAGGCTTGTTGAAGATGTACTTCAAAGCCTTGTGATCCGTGACAATGGTGGCTTTCCCTCCAATCAAGTAGTGTTTAAACTTCTTGAGACCAAAGATCATTTCCAACCTTTCTCTTTCCGTAACAGAGTAGTTCTTTTCTATTGAAACCATCTACCTACTAGCATAAGCTATTGGATGATTATGCCCATTTTGGTCTAATTGACTAAGAGTGCAACCTATAGCTACATTAGAAGCATCAATGTAGAGTATGAAAGGCTTATTCCAGTCAGGTTTAGCAAGAATTGGAGCTACAATAAGGGATTGCTTGAGCTCCTCAAAAGCTTTGAGAGCCTCCTTGTCCTCCAAAATCACCATGTAATCTATACCCTTCTTCATGTAGATGGTCAATGAATAAGCCTTGTTGGAAAATGAGAAGATGAACCTCCTATAGTATCCAACCATCCCCAAGAATTGGCATAACTTTGTAAAGCTTGAAGGGAATGGAAGGTCTTAGATTTTCCTCACCTTCTCAAGATCAAATGCTATTCCATCCTTGCAGATGATGTGCCCTAAAAGTAGACCTTCTTCACATCAAAAAATGCACTTCTTTGGGTTGAGTGATGCATTTGCCTCATCTAAGCTTTGCAAGACCTTGATTAGGTACTCAAAGTGCTCCTCCTTGCTCCCATAGACACAAAAGTCATCAATGAAGTCTCACAAATTTCCCAATGAAAGGTTCAAATACCTTGTTCATGAACCATTGAAATGTGGCTAGAGTATTGCAAAGCTCAAAAGGCATGACCTTGAAAGTGTAAGCTCCCCAAGGTGTGGTGAGTTGTTGATGCTCTGGTGCAATCTTGATTTGGTTATATACACTATAACCATCTCCAAAACTATACCTCTCATGACCTGCAACTTCCTCCAAGATCTCATCAATGAATGGCAATGGGTAGAAGTCCTTTTTGGTAACAACATTGAGCTTTTTGTAATCCATACATACCCAAAGCTTGCTATTCTTTTTCTTCACAATGACAATTGGAGACACCCATTATGAATTCTCTACCTCAAAGATAAATCTGGCCTCCTTGAGCTTATCAATCTCTTCCTTCATAACCAAAGATATTGGTGGGCTAATGCAATGTTGCTTTTGGTGGATTGGTCTTGCATGTGACTCCACCTCTATCTTGTGCTCCTCCAAGGTGACTTCCTTGAAATCCTTATAACTGAAAGCAAACACATGGATGAACTTGCGGAAAATCTCCTCAAATCTCACCTTCTCCTCCTTGGTAACATTTGGGCTATACTTAAGGGTAGATAACCTTCTCTCTACCTCCTCAAGTGTCAATGGTGATTTATCTGGGTCCTTCAAAACCTCTAGCTTAGGTGAAAAATCCATAGCACACAAGAGATATACATCTGAATCAGATTCAGATTCATCCTCTTCCGTGGAAGTCTTCTCTTCCATGCTTGTGTCCACACTTGAAGCTCCTTCTTCAAAATCTGATTCCCACTAATCAGAAGATGGTGTATTTGAATGTGAAGTGTTGGTGGTGTAAGTCATAGGAATTGTATCTCTATGGTTTGATGGCCCAATCCTCAAGTACACTTTGTGCCATAGATCAATTGTGCGTGTTGCTCTCAACCATGGCCTCCCAAGAAGTAAATCATAGCTTGAATCCTTCAAGACTTGGAGAGTAATGAGATTTTGAACTCCCATAATTGAAACTACCACCTTATCCATCACCCCTATTGGTCAAACTTGTTGCTTGTTTGTTATGCTCACCACAAATGTTGAAGGTCTTGAGGGTATCATACCCAACTTCTTCATCAACCTTTCTGACATGGCATTTATTGTTGATCCTCCATCAACAAATGTATCCGTGATGTTGTGACCATTCACTCTCACATCAATCTTGGAGGCATATTCACAAGCCTCCCATGATGCTGGCTTTGCATCCGCCACCTCCATTGATACTGAAGCTTTTGCCTTCTTCTTCCTCTTGCTCCTTGTAGAACTCAAACCACCTCTAAGCTCCTTTCTCAAAGTAGGATTCAAAACAATCAATTGGCCCACTGTGATGTTAGCCTTGTGACTATCGACATCTTCCAAGACATTGTAGTTCCATTGTTGCTTTGAAATCAAGAAGTCCTCTATCCCCAACTTCTTCCTTGGAGTCTTTGTTGTTGATGGTGTTGAGGTGCGAATGCTCCTGGTAGACATAGGAGTATCATTGCTTAAAGTAAATCCTTGAGAAGAGTGAACATCCTCTACAAAACAAACTTTCTTCTTCTCTTGTGCCAAAAGCTCCAAATTAAGACCCTTGGATTTTGAGCACTCTCCCTTTTCATACTTGCTCTCAACCACATCTATGGATGCTATCTTCTTTCCTTTGTTTGGATTAGGAGCCACTTGGTTTTCACTTCCTCCCTCTTTCCCTCTATTGGCTCCTTCATAACTCCTTCCTCCATGGTAAGTAGAATTTGGGCAATTCCTTTGGATATGACCTCTTCCTCCACAACCAAAACAATTTCTCTCATTGAAATTGTTGGTTGGTTGGCATCCTCTATATGGATAGTTTCAATAACTCCTAAGCCCTCTCCCTACATTTTGATCTACCTCTCTCTTCTCCCATAGTTGCACCACATTGATCTTGAGATCTGCAAGTTGTTATGTGATGGTTTGAAGAGGATCCTTTGGTGGAGGTGCAAGAACTGGAGCAACTATTACTTGTGGTGCAATCCTTACCACCAAAGTATCAGAATTTCCACCATACTTGTAACCTTGAGGAGGATGCACAACCTCCTGCACCACTAAATCACTCTCATCCCCTTCCAAACTCTCTTCCATACAAATTGCAATCTTGATAGCTTCAACCTTGGAAGAAGGTTTCTCATATCTCACCTTGCTTCTAATTTGTGGCATGGCCCCTATGCCTATCATAGTAGTCTCCACATCATCCACACTCTTCCTCAACACTATGCAAAATTTGGACTCTAACTTTTCCACTTTTCCACATAGACTCTCATTTCTCTCCATCTCCTTGTTTGAGAAAGGTAACCTCACTCATCAATCTCTCAAAACTCTCATCACAAAGAAAGTTCTCAATGAGTGTTGAAGTCAAACTCTCCCAAGACTCTTCTTCCCCATCTCTCCTCTTTTTTTTTGGTATTCTAACTCATACAATGTAAGTGTTGAATCCTCAAAGAAATCTGGTAATAATGAGGCCCACTCATTCTTCCTCCTCTCATTGTTTCCTATGCAATCTCTCTTAAAGCCTCTCACAAAGACCTCCACATCTTCTCCATCCTTGCCAAAGAAAACCAAAAATTTCCCTATCTTAACCCCTCACTATCTTTCTTTTCTCTCAAATTTTTTTTCTTTCTCTCACTCTATAACTAATAGAGTATGTACATGACTAACATCATCTGAGAATAATCCACCCTAGGGAACAAAAAAGTTTCAGATTGCTCCAAGATTTCTATAGCAACATCAAATCCTAGAGTGCATATTAATCAAACTCTCATGGATAGTTTATCCATAAGTTGAAAGATTATCTCCATCACTAATCTTGAGAACTAGCTGATAAAGGTGGTAGTATTTTTGTAGCTGTACTAAGACTCTCTCCAAGATCCTTCACCAAAGTCTCCAAAAGTGCTTTTACTCCACTACACTCATGTCCTTTTGGAAGTCCTTCCACTCCACAAACCTCACACAACTCATTGGTCTTAGATCTTCTCCCTCCCTATCTTGGTGAAGAATGTCCAACATGCAAACCCAAATCAAGTAATCCTCTCCTTTCACTCAATCTCTTGCTCTCAAAGGTCAATGGACATGAAATTGCCATATGTCCCTTCTCTCTACATAGAAAGCACTTTGACTCACTCTTTCCTCCAAGTGGTGTAGGTTTTTGGATACTCTCAACACTCTCTTAAAATTCTATTGCAAACTCTCTTCTCCTCAAATTCACCCCTAAAATCACCTCAAACCCTTGAGGAACCTTGCATAGCCTCAATTTCCACTCTTGGTGACCCTCCATGTTCCCAAGATGAGTCTAAACCCTCAAATATGCTTTTTGTTGCCCTCGCAGTCCTCATGCATGAGATCTAAACTATGCAGAATTGACCCTTCCTCACAATGTTAGTCAAATCTTGCAATTGGTATCTCACATCCTCTAAAATTTTTCAGACTTGATCACAACTCTAGGAAATTTCTCCTTGGAAAATTTCAGATCTTTTCATCGAGCTATTTGGCCTAGGCACTTTTCTATTCAACACACATATTTCAGATTTGGTCCAAAAACCACCCCTCTCACTAAAAAAACTTATAACTCTCTGTTAAAGAATTCCCTATGTTTAATTTTTGTGTCAACAAGTAGTATATAATGCACTGAATTTTCTTGGAAAGTTTCACTACAATCCAATGAAAATTGAAGAAATGGCAGACTCTGTATAATTTTCCAGAGAGCATGCAGTTGCGGAAGTAGTTTACCCTATAAACTTTCAAAAATTTGCATAGTGTGCATAGCAGCTCTCACAATAATTTCAAGTGTTATAATTGCAAGTTAACCCAAGATATCATGTGTATAAATTTCTAGTCTAGATCCTAAACTTGAGATTTTGCCCAAAATCACCTTAATCCCTAAAATCTGCAATCCACCTCACACAATCTCTCCAAATGTGCAAGATGTACAAAATCACCTCAAAGAAATCATAATGAACTACATGGTATAAAAATGGGTCCAAATTATCTTATATAAGTTCATCCCTCTCCTCCCCTAAAGTTCTTTCCAAGAGAGCTCTCATAGCCTCTTTCTGTCTAATATAGAGTTGTACGTGGAATATTATCTTGCCTTCTAGAGAGGTCCCGACAATGGAACCAAAAATATGAGCCAGCCTGTCTCTCACTCTCACTGATGGCTATTATGGTTGCGCACCATGGACTAAGAAGGCAAGGAACCCTAACTTAATCATACTCCTCCAAGGCTAACACTCCCAGACTCAAGACATTGCTCACTAGAGAACTGAATGAGAGAGAGAAAGTCTGACCTATCTCCCAACCTCTCCTCTCTTTGGGTCCAACTGCACTGATGCTCCTCTAGGCTTTGGAGCATGTACTACACTCCTAGTCACTACAGTGGAGGCATCTACCTGTGTTGTTTTGCACATGAAATCAAGGCATCTCTGTCACCAGCATATGAGATAGAAGCCTCAACACTTGAATCTAATCTCCTCATGAGCTATGGCCATGCTAGCCAATCTTTGCTCCAATTGCTCATTGCAAGTAGTCATGGTTGTATCAAAAGTAAGAGCCTATACTGCACCTCTACTAGGTGTAGATCCTTTGCCTCCACCTCTAGCACCTCATCCTCCATGACTTGGAGCTCCTCTACCACTTTCCATAGCAACCCTACCACTTTGTAACTCCGGGTGTAGGTCAAAGCTCCGGTCACTAGTGTGACCTAATCTGTGGCAATGCTCACACTGCTATGGTACCCACAATTTTTTTTTTTGAGTTTCTTTGTGATTTTGAAGAAGTGTATAGACAAAGTCATATTGAACCTAAATGGCATTGGAAGGAGAAGAAGGTGACTTTGGCTTGAAATCCAAGGTAACATGACTTTGAGTCAAAAGCAAAGTACTTGGATCAGAATTGGCCAAGAGAAACCCAAAGTAAGAGGACTTCCTCTTGAAGTGATCAAGCCGATGCAAAGATGGCATAACAACTTCCCTTTAGAGGGGCAAAACAAGAAAGTACATGCAAAGAAATGGTGGACAAGGCGCAAACCACTAACTTGGATCACTCTAGGAGGAAGCTATGTAGAAAAGGTGCAGTTTAGTGACGAGCAATAGAGGAATGGTTGATCAACAAGGAGCTATAAAATTGGGACTTTGTTGAGGGGATTTTGAAATTTCCTGCAAGTATCTTAAGCCACTGAGTAGTCAATCCAAAGGAGAGCATGTAGAGAAGCCGGTTGAGTGTTTGATGTTTAACAAGTCTGAAGGAGTTAGGATCTCAAGACTAGGAGACGGTAGAATTATTTTTCAATTACCACGCACTAGAGATCACACAATGCCAAAGAAGGGTGAGGAAGAAGAGTCCTTTGCTTGCAATAAGAAATCCAATGATTTGGAGATTAGATCTGATAGCTTGGATTGAAGTCATAAGTAGACTTTGGATTGCTTTTCTAGCATGGAATTGGAATTTGAGTTTTCTAGGGTTCATGGCTGAAGTAGCATCAAGTGATTGTGAGGAGGAGCCTGAGAATGAAGGAAAGAGAAGCAAATCCGGCTTGATGGATAAAGTTGGATTGGAGGTTGGTGTTGGGAAGAGAAGTTGGTGAGGAACTAGGGCAACATTTCTTGGGAAAGGAGAGTCTGCAAAGGAGACGGATGAGAACCAAAATTGCTTTACTGCACCATGCACAAAGAACGAATACAAGGTGGATACCTATTGGGACCTAGTCAGGCAAAGCATCATTGGGGCAATGATAGCACTCTTCAAGCCTAATCACACTACTTATGTAATGAAGCATCAGGTAGTCTTCTTCCACCAGATGTTTGTAAGCACGCTAGTGAATTGGGCAAAATGCTTTCACCAAAGAACACGGCAGATGGTGTGGTGTTGGAGAGACCAAGATATGCCTCACTACTTGGTTCCATTTGCTAGCCATTTCTATTTCAAATCAAATTTGATGAAGGAGTCTGAGCAAAGAAAGATGGTGTCACATTTTCATCCAAATTTACAAAAGATTGTAGATGACAAGGAACAACAATATATCCAACAAATCCAAAGTAGTGATGAGCACTATGTGTGCACAAGGCAGTATCAAAGAGTAGCATTGACCATATAGTACCCACAATTTCTTGTTTTGAATAGTTTTAGGAAAATTTGAAGAAGAAGTACGCGGTTAAAGCCTAAAGAGGGCTAAACCGGGAAGAAATAAGAAGAAGCGGGGGTTTGAAGTAAACCCGAGGTTGACCTCAGGTCAAGATCAAAGGAATACAAAGACAAAGAAGAAGAAGGTAAGACTTTGTATCAGGCAGTGTGATCTGATCCAAAGATCCTATAACAAACTTCTTTGGAGTAAGCCCAATCAAGAAAGTACGGGGGAAGAAAGTAATGACCTCAGGATCAAGAAGTTCTTGATAGTGACAGGAAACAACTTCACCAAATTGGAGACTAGAGAGGAGTAGAAACTGAAGAATGACTAATCGGGGCAAGACTATAAAATTACAAGTTGCACAAGGAAGTAGAACAATGTCCAGTCACTACCCGGTGCCTATTCAGGTCGACCCGAAGGAATGCAAATTGTAAATCCGTAGGAAGAGGAGTGGGTTAGGATCTCGAGAACGATCTTCCACAAAAAGAAGGTGAAAAAGCACACGATGACCCCAAAAGTGAGTAAGCAGAGTGCAATGAGGGGGCTTGCAATTTGTAGTTTAGAAGTAATAGCGCGGATCAAAGTCTTGACAAGACTTCGTATCATGTTCTTGGCCTAGAACTAGAACTTTAGTTTTCTAGGTTTCATGGTAGAAATCACAATGAGCAATTGCAAGGATGGACCAAAGCACAAGAGGAAGAGAGGAAATCTAGCTTGATGGACAGAGGCGGATTGGAGAGTAGTTTTGGGAAGAGAAGCAAGAGAGATAGGAGGTACCACCTTCTATTGGAAGTGTGATGCTTCAGAAGAAACTACCAAAGTGAGGAATTTGTTCAATCACCCTTGCACCAAGAATGGGTATAAGGTGGATAGTTATAGAAACCCCAAGCGGAGAGGGAAAGTCAGCATGATGATGGTAATGTTCAAGCCAGAGCAAACCACCTATGCTACTATGCAATAGGCGGTGTTCTTTCACCAAATGTTTTTGAGAGAGGCAGTAGATTGGGCAAAATGTTTGCATCAAAGAGTGGGGTAGATGATTTTGGGGTGGAGAATGGACATGCCACCGCATTATTTTGTGCCTTTTGCAGCACACTTTTATTTTGGGTTGAACTTGTTGACCTCGGAAGAGAGAAATCAAATGCGCTTGCATATTCATCTGGATTTGCAGAAGGAGGCAAATGTAGATGGATGATATTATATGGAGAGAGTGTGAGATGGGGATGAGTATTACAAGAAGAGTGGGTCAAGAGATATCGAGTTAGAAAGATTACCTAAGACTTCAATTGTAGTTGTAGTGAAGAGATTGTAGAAATAGAAGAGTTAGGAGTAGTATTAGATAGACTTGAGGATGGTGAAATTAGCAAGGGATAATTAGGTTTGGGAACCGAAGTTGAGGTTGATATTGGATTGGAGTAGTAACAGTTTTGAGATTGAAGAGGTAGATATGAAGAACTGCATTGTTATTTTGGATCTGCATGTTAGAAGTGTTGTTAGGAAACGGTATAGTTTTTAGGTAACTATTGTTTGCTTCACTATTTAAAGGAGGCATTCATGGTGAAATGTTGTTCAGTATTCATATTTCTGAAGATAGATAAAGCAAAGTGCTGATTTTAGTGCTTGTTGTTTGAGCTTAATTCCGAGTATCAACTTTGTGTGTGGGTTTGTGAGTGTGTAGAGAATTTCAAAGTGCAAGTTAGAGTGTGTTGGATGTTGGATTCCCTAGCCTTGATCTTCATTTTGTGTGTTTGATCTTGAGTGAAGTGCAATTGGAGCAATGCTTTGACAGATCTGAGAAGAATTGTAGTTTAGTTGATTTGAATGCAATTTTGATTGAGGAAGTTGTACCTTCAATGGAAGGGTGGAAAAAAATTCTAAGGTGAAGTTGTTTTACAGTGAAGAGCCATCTTTGGGAGAATCTGAATCATCAAAATCAAGATTGTTTAGAAAGATTTGATGGAGTTGTGATTAAGGAGTGTTAATTCATGACGAGACTGAAAATCAGTGCTTGTTACTCTCTTTTGGGTGTAGTTTCTACCTAAGAGATTAAAGATGAAATCAAGAAGGACTACATTGTGACATTTGACTTTGTATTTGACCAATTCTGAATCGTATCTTTACGGGAACAAACTTTACTTACCTAATTACCGCAAAAGTGATAATTGCCGGGTTGTCACATGATTTTTGGCACCACTGCCAAGGATACAAATCTTGGAAGTGGAAGATTACAAAGCCAATTTCAAAACTGGGTGTCAAAGCAATATGAATGTCTGCATTGAGAGAACAATAGGAAGAGAGAGTTCAAAGACAAATGTTGCAGCATGAAGAAGAAGAATGCCTAAAGATCCACTCCACTTTTGACAAAACCAAATGAGAGGCGTTGGACTTTCAACTTCTTCACAAAGTGCAAGAAGTCTTGCAAGCACTTGACCAAAAGAAACAAAAAGGTAATTGGCAAGGCTACTTTGCATCTCCATCTTCCAAGATGAAGAAAGACTCAAGCAAGCATACATATTTATTATAACCCCATACACCGACTTCCCCTAAAGCTATAAAGGAAGTTGCATTTCTAAGGAACTTTGTTCAAAAAAAGATAGCATGGACACTAACAAAAGAAGAGTGTCAACACCTCCTATGCACGATTCCTCAATTGTCTCAAAGGAATTTCAAAGATCACTCCGAAGGTGTTGAACCTGATTCTTCCACTCGGGTTGAAGTCGACACACTCACAGAAGAAATTGTCAAGGAAGACCCTATTGTGAACTTGACTAATTGGAACCCCTGAGCTATCAACACAGTGTTGATACCAGCCAGCCCCTCGGTCCTAGCAAGTTCAAACTTACTATAGCCGATTCTGCCAAATCAAACAATGACTTTGTTACCTATCACTCAACATGCCTATCAGAAGTACAAGAGGATAGAACAAGACGAAGATCCTGATGAATTTATCAAAAAATTTGAAGTCATCTCCTTTGCTAACAAGGAACATGACTCTGTGGATCATTTGCAAATTTTCCCAAGTCTGCTCTAAAAGAAAGCTTGGAGCTGGTACTATAACACTCATATGTGCATGTGTGTGGTATTGTGATATTTAACTTGGTATTACAAGTACTTGGGAGATATTATTTATATAGAGATAAAGGATGGTTCTATATTAGTCATGGTTAGCTAAAGTTAGTCATAGCTAAGATAGAGGGGACCATACTTTTGAGGAAGTAGAAAAGATGAGCACCACTAGTTTGGATTTTAGTGTGTTGACTTGGTATTATTCCTAGGTGTTTGGCTTTGAGGAAAGAGTTGAGAACTCTTAGGCCCGCAAGCCTTTTTGTTTTGGATTCTTCTTTAGTCTAAGGATAGCTCATGTGAAGGAATCCGTGACTTAGTGGTTGGGTCAAGATAAGACCACATGCTTAGGGGAATATGCCCATGTGAATGGATATTCCTTTCTACTTTTTGACTTTACTTGACTTTTAGTCTAGTAACTTGAGTTACTACGGTAATTAGTAACTTTGGTACATAACTATTTCACAAGTATATAAACAAGGGGTGAGGAGGTACTCATCATCCTTTCATTTCCAACTATCTCTCTCTCTCATTGAGTTCTCTAGTGAGCAATGTCTTGAGTCTTGGAGTGTTAGCCTTGGAGGAGTATGATGGAGTTCATGATCCTTGCCCTCTTAGTCCATGGTGCGCTACCATAATAGCCATCAAAGGTTCATCCTAAGTGAGAGACAGGCCGGCTCACAGTACACCCATGTAACCCAAAAGGAGTTCACACCAGCCGACTGGGTAGACTTACAAAATGGCTTCCTGGAATGATTCTAGGAAGTTGATTATGATACAAGTGTCTTTACGGCACTCAATGACTTGGACCAAGGGAAGAAGGAAAACTTGAGAGATTACTCCCAGCGGTTCATGGCCCTATTGAACCAAGTTTCGAAACAATCCGGTGTGGTGGGTTACTCCGATGCCCAAGCCGTTACTTGGTTTCTCGATGGACTTTCACCGGAGATTCATATCTTTTCCATGGAGAGGAATGTAACTTCCCTAGACAAAGTCCTCAAACATGTTGCCCGATATGAGGCGGGTCACTCCCACTCGTCCAGCAACCAAAGAAATTGAGAGAAGAAATGCAAGATGCCAAGAAGGAGAGTTTCTTGCAGTACATCCCCTTCGTTGGAGGAATCCTCTACATCTTCAAGTTCTTCTTTGGAATCTGAAGAAGAATCAAAGATGAGAAGAATAAGAAGACATGGAGGAAAGAAACCAATAACACCACCAGCAAAGAATGTACCTAAGGCAAATCAGAAGCTCAAGACTCTCTTTAAAGAGTTTTTTGATTTCAAGATCCAGATGATTGGAGCTAAGGACCAAAGAAAGCCTCCGTCATTTGGCCGACCAAATGTATGGTGCATTACATGTGGTAAATCCGGTCACGCTAATATGGAGTGTTTGACACACACTGCATTTCTAGTGCAACAAATTGATTGGGTTCCTGGTTGGGACCAAAGTAAGGAAGATGAGGCTATGTACCAAACCCAAGAGGTACAAACTCAGGCTAGCACATTGTATCAAGGTCCGAGGTATGAACCAAGGGAGTATAACAATAATCCTCCCCCACGAAGACCACCGATGGGCAGCCAAAATAGGCCTCAAAATGTTGCATTGGGTGCTTGCTATAATTATGGCTTGATGGGACATTGGTCTCCAAGTTGTTCAGAGCCAAGATGGAAAATTAGGTACGTTCCACTTTGTGGAAATTGTAAAGGATTGGGACATACAAGAAATCAGTGCCCGCAACCACCAAACCCGAAGCCGCCTATAAAATATATATAGACTCTTGCTGAGCATGGTGTGCTCCAAGCGAAAGGGGATACAAATGTAAATTGTTTAACACTTGAGGAGGAGAGGCCTCAAGAAGGGAGTCCTATTTCAGAAGAAGAATGGCCAAACCTCAAAATTTTGAAGGTACCCAAAAGCCATCCTTTTTGCCAAGGAGGAAAAGATTCTAGCAAAGCCTTGCAGAAAGAATTCAAGGAAGCAATACTCAGAATGCGGGAGATGAGTTTGGAGGAGAACACAAAGACAAAGCTTCCAAGTTTTTATGATGGATATCAAGTCCAAAGTAAAGGACTTGATTCAACCCAAAGTTGGTCAAGCCAAAGAACATTGGGTCAAGGCCATCCATACTCCGATTACCATCTTGAAGCACCTTGAAGTCCAATTTGAACAAGGACAGACTTCAGACCCAAAGACAAAGGCAAAGAAGGTGAATTTGGGAGGAGTCCTGTAGTACGATATTGTGGCTGATTTGGCATCTACAAGTGATAATGTCACATTTAAGCAATTGTGGGAGGACAACAAGTTGTACAAGAAGCAGTTGAGTTCAGCTCTCAAGAAAGTAAGGGCGATGACCAAGAAAGACTTGCCCGCAATTTATCATATTGAACAAGAAGATTTGGGATCTCCCAAAGTGGAGGCAGAGATCACAAGCTGCATGATCACATCCATACCCATTGATTTGGGATTGGGTGTGAATGTCATGACAAAAGACACTACACATTGATTGGGGTATACAACGTTTGAACCAACACCCCGAATTCTGAAATTTGCGGATCAAACCAGGAGACGGCCCTTGGGCATGCTGTCAAATATCACTACAATCATTGGAGAGGTGCCCTTCAAGTTAAATTACATTGTGTTGCGACCAATAACCAAATTTTTTTATCCTCTCTTGATCAAAAGACCCTGGTTGTATAGTGCCCAGGTCATTGTGGATTGGCACTAGCAAAAGTTATGGTTTAAGGACATTTTGTCCAAAGAACAAAAGCTGGTGACCGTGAGTTGGATGAAGGTTCCTCACCTCGGGGAAACAACTTTGTTGGAAG
Organism: Lunularia cruciata; assembly: GCA_948567375.1. Classification (NCBI taxonomy): domain Eukaryota; kingdom Viridiplantae; phylum Streptophyta; class Marchantiopsida; order Lunulariales; family Lunulariaceae; genus Lunularia; species Lunularia cruciata. The sequence goes on along the minus strand of OX419755.1, from coordinate 37,340,082 downwards.
ACAAAGATGAATTCAAAGATTCATCGTCTTTGTCTTTTGAAGACTCCAAAGACAAAGTCCAAGTCAATTACTTAGAATGCTACGAGGTAGAGGTCAAAGACAAAGACCCATACAACATTGCCTCGGGTGAACATGACTTAGAAGAAGGGGGTTTGACTGTAGTTTGGCTTGGATTTAGCTAAGTCAGCCACGTCAAAGGAGTCATCAACCCTGATAATTGTCAAGATGTTGTCTTGACCAAAGGAAAACTTTTGAAAATTTTGAAGATAATCACTTTGAAAGAGTTGGCAGAATACATTGCCATGTTTATAGAATTCCAAGATGTATTTCCCTGGTCTATTGATCAAATGTCGAGTATTCTACAAGAATTTGGAGAACACCGGATTGATCTGGTTGAAGGTGCGGTCCCGGTTTGGCAAAGACAATACCGCTTGAACCCAAAGTACTCACTCTTAGTGAAAGACAAAATTGATAAGTACTTAGGAGCCAAAATAATCTTTCTTGTCTTGAGCAGTGAGTAGGTTTCCCCCATAGTCATTGTTCTGAAGAAGAAGATTGGGAAGATTTGAGTGTGCCAAGATTTTTGCAAGTTGAATGCAGTAACAAGGAAGGATCATCATCCTTTGCCTTTTATTGATACAATTTTGGACCAAGTAGCCGGTCACCCTTGTTACAATTTTCTCGATGGATTTTCATGGTACAATCAAGTATCCATCCGAGAAGAAGACAAGAATAAAACCACTTTCACTACCAATTGGGGCATATTTGCTTACAACCAAATGCCCATTAGGTTGTGTAATGCTCTCGCTACTTTCCATCGGATGATGAATACAATCCTCAAGGATTTCTTGCACAAATTTGTGGAAGTCTTTATTGATGACTTTTGTGTGTTTAGGCAAAGAGATGTACATTTGGATTACCTTTTGAAAGGTGTTATTTGCCGGTTTGTCATTACACCCGGAGAAATGCTTCTTTGCAATGAAGGAGGGAATTCTTCTAGGGCATCGGGTGTCAAGCCAAGGTATTGAAGTTGATGTTGAGAAGGTCAAAGTTATCTCAGCTTTGGAATCTCCAAAGAATATTTGGGAGCTAAGAGCCTTCTTGGGACATGTCGGATTCTACAGACACTTCACTTCAAATTATGCAGTGCTTGCTGCACCCCTTACAAAGCTTCTAAAGAAATCCAAAGACTACTTATGGGAAGCAAATCAAGAAGAAGCTTTCCAGGTATTGAAGAAGAAACTAGTTAAAGCACCAGTCATGAGGGCCCCAAATTGGGATGCCCTTCTCATGTGTATGTGGACACTTTGTCCATGGCAATTGGAGTCATCTTAAGTCATAAGGACAAGAAGAAGAAGGACTACCCAGTTTATTATGCCAACCGACAATTATCAATTTCAGAAAAGAACTATTCAACAACTGAAAGAGAAGCACTCAAAATGGTTTATGCCTATAAGAAATTTAGCCACTACCTATTGTGATACTAGTTTGTCTTCTATGTTGACCATTACGCATTGCAACATTTGGTCAAGAAGGTAGATTTGTCCGAGCAAATTGCAAGGTGGATCTTGTTGTTACAAGAATTCACATACATTGTATAGGTAAGGAAGGGAGCTTTGCATTCAAATGCGGACTTCCTGCCCAGGTAGACCAAGACTTGGAAGTCGATGATCGGTTTCCTGATGAAGAACTGTATCATCTCATGGCTGTTTGAAGTACAAGGTATGCAGCCAAATATCACTATCTGCATACTTGTCATTGTCTTGAGGGGCTGGACCCGGAACAGAGGGCAGTCTTCCTCAAGAAGATGAGACCATACCAATTAAAACACAACATTTTGTTTAAGATGTGCAAAGATGAAGTAATTTAGAGATGTTTGGAGGCATATGGAGTCAAAGGAGTCATTGAATCCTTACAATCTAAAGCATTGGGAGGACACTATGCCCTGAAGAATATTGTGAAGAAAATCCTTTCAGTAGGGTATTGGTGGCCTACAATGTATAAAGATACTTACACCCATATTCAAAGTTGTGATGCTTGTCAGAGAATAAGAAAGCCGACGGGTACTTCCCAGTGGCCTTTGAAACCACTTTTGCCATTGGCTCCATTTGAGAAATGGGGTATTGATTTTGTGGGGCCAATTCAACCAGTGACCAAAGTCACGAGGAAGAGATACATCTTGGTATGCACTGATTATGCTACCAAGATGGTAGAAGCAGAAGCAACACAAAGAGATGATGCAGAAATAGTTGCAGAATTTTTCTTTCAAAACATCATTTCCCGTTACGGAAGTCCTCTAGAATTGGTCAGTGATCATGGAACTCATTTTTTGAACTCTATGGTGGAAGCGTTAACCAAGTACTTCCAAATTAAACATCAAAAGACAACTCCCTAAAATCCAAAATCAAATGGACTAACGGAGAAGGCCAATGGATTGTTGTGTAAAATTTTGAACAAGTTGACAGTCAATTATGCCTACGACTGGGACACAAAGTTACTTGCAGCTTTGTGGGCATTTAGAACAATTGAAACGATTACCACCAAGCAAACTCCCTATTTCTTGACATACAGATTGCATCCTATACTACTAGTTGAATTTGAAGTACCAACATATTGGATTTTTTGCAAAGAATGATTGTTGGAGGAAGAAAGCCAGGATCTTTGGATCCACCAACTGATGTGGTTAGAAGAGAAAAGAGACAATGCAATGCAAACCACAAAGGAATTACAAGAATAGCGGAAAGTCAGGCACAATAAGAGAATCAAGCCTATTGCTGTTCAGGAAGGTCACTTGATATTGTAATATGACAATCGCTGCATATTTTTTCCAAGGAAACTACATTTGAGGTAGATGTGTCCATATCATGTTATGCACATATATGCCAATAGCTCTATTCAACTTGTAGACCTAGAAGGCAATTCTTTTGCCACTTGAGTAAATGGGTGGAGGGTTAGAAAATATTGGACCACGGACCGGACTTTGTATAAAGAACTGGTTGTCGGTGTTCACACAGACGCTCACATTTGAAGGAGGAGCTATGTGGTACCCACAAATTATTATTTTTAATATTTTTAGGAAAAGTTGAAGAAGAAGTACACGGATAAAGCCTAAAGAGGGCTAAACCGGGAAGAAATAAGAAGAAGAGGGGGTTTGAAGTAAACCCAAGGTCGACCTCGGGCCAAGATTGAAGGAATACAAAGACAAAGAAGAAGAAGGTAAGACTTTGTATTGGGCGGTGTGATCTAATCCAAAGAACCTATAACAAAATTCTTTGGAGTCGGCCCAATCAAGAAAGTACGCAGGAAGAAAGTAATGACCTCGAGATCAAGAAGTTCTTGATAGTGATAGGAAACAACTTCACCAAATTGGAGATTGGAGAGGAGGAGAAACTAAAGAATGATTGATCTGGGCAGGACTATAAAATTACAAGTTGCACAAGGAAGTAGAACAATGTCCAATCACTACCCGATGCCTATTCAGAGTCGACCCAAAGGAATGAAAATTGTAAATCCACAAGAAGAGGAGTAGGTTAGGATCTCGAGAATGATCTTCCACAAGAAGAAGGTGAGAAAGCACACAATGACCCCAAAAGTGAGTAAGCAGAGTGCAATGAGGGGGCTTGCAATTTGTAGGTTAGAAGTAATAGCGCGGATTGAAGTCTTGACAAGACTTTGTATCATGTTCTTGGCTTGAACTTGGAACTTTAGTTTTCCAGGTTTCATGGTATAAATCACAATGAGCAATTGCAAGGGTGGACCAAAGCACGAGGGGAAGAGAGGAAATCCAGCTTGATGGATGGAGGTAGATTGGAGAGTAGTTGTGGGAAGAGAAGCAAGAGAGATAAGAGGTACCACCTTCTATTGGAAGTGTGATGCTTCAGAAGAAACTACCAAAGTGAGGAATTTGTTCAATCACCCTTGCACCAAGAATGGGTATAAGGTGGATAGTTATGGAGACCCCAAGCGGAGAAGGATAGCAAGCGCAATGATGGCAATGTTCAAGACAGAGCAAACCACCTATGCTACTATGCAGCAAGCGGTGTTCTTTCACCAAATATTTGCGGGAGAGGTAGTAGATTGGGTGAAATGTCTACATCAAAGAGTGGGGTAGATGATTTTGGTGTGGAGAATGGACATGCCACCGCATTATTTTGTGTTTTTTGCAACACACTTTTATTTGGGGTTGAACTTGCTAGCCTTGGAAGAGAGAAATTGAATGCGCTCGCACTTTCATCCGGATTTGCGGAAGGAGGCAGATGTAGATGAGCGATATATATGGAGAGAGTGTGAGATGGGGATGAGTATTACAAGAAGAGTGGGTCAGGAGATATAAAGTTAGAAAGATTAATAAGACTTCAATTGTAGTTTGTAGTGAAGAGATTGTAGAAATAGAAGAGTTAAGAGTAGGATTAGATAGACTTGAGGATGGTGAAATTATCAAGGGATCATTGGGTTTGGGAACCAAAGTCAAGGTTGATATTGGATTGGGGTAGTAATAGTTTTGAGATTTGAAGAGGCAGATATGAAGAAGTGCATTGTCATTTTGGATTTGCAGGTTAGAAGAGTTGTTAGAAAATAGTATAATTTTTAGGTAACTATTTTTTGCTTCACTATTTAAAGGAGGCATTTGTAGTGAAATGTTTTTCAATATTCATATTTCCAAAGATAGATAAAGCAAAGTGCTGATTTCAGTGCTCGTCGTTTGAGCTTAATTCTAAGTATCAACTTTGTGTGTGGGTTTGTGAGTGTGGAGAATTTCAAAGTGCAAGTTAGAGTGTGTTGGATGTTGGATTCCGTAGCCTTGAGCTTCATTCTATGTGTTTGATCCTGAGTGAAGTGCAATCGGAGCAATGCTTTGATAGATCTAAGAGGAATTGTAGTGTTGGTAGAATTCTACATTTGTGAGTGCAGCATGAAGTTGATGTGAAGCAATTTTGATCAAGGAAGTTGTGTCTTTAATGGAGGTGTGGAAAAAAATTCTAAGGCAAAGTCATTTTGTAGTGAAGTGTCATCTTTGGAAGAATCTGAATCATCACAATCAAGATTGTTTGGAAAGATTTGATGGAGTTGTGATTAAGGAGTGTTAATTTGTGACAAGACTACAAATCAGTGTTTGTTACTCTCTTCTAGGTGTAGTTTCTACCTAAGAGATTAAAGATGAAATCAAAAGGACTACATTATGATATTTGACTTTGTATTTGACCAATTTTGAATAGTATCTTTGCAAGAATGAACTTTACTTACTTGATTACCGCAAAAGTGATATTTGTCGGGTTGTCACATACCATCCCAAAGACAAAGAAGCAAAGTCGTCCGGAAGAGAATTTTTTGCTAGTCAAGCCAAAGAAGATGAGGAAGGTGAACCTGAGGCAAGAAGTTGTAGTGCTCAATGAGTCATTGGGAGATTAATAGTGGAAAAGCAAAGTCGAGTACAAAGAAGAAGACTTGGGAGAAGAAGAAGAACCAAAGTTGACGTTGCAAAGTGAAGAGTCAAGTAGTGGAAGCAAAGGGGAGGTGGAAGTTTAGCAACAAGGAGGAGACAACGCTGATAAGGAAGAACAAGAGCTCTATACGGCAATTGATCTAATGGAAGGAGGAGGAAACTTGTGTCATGAATTACCCATAGTAAGGATAGAAGAAACTCTAGAGGTTGAGCCAAAGGCGGAGGTTCAACAGAGCAAAAATGGGAGAAGAAGTGTTGCTACTACGGTGGCAAAAGTAAGCAATGTTAGTCTGGTAGTCGAAGAGAGGGGAAGTTCAAATGAAGTACTTTTGAGGGTTAGAAGATTAAGACTTTGGGGTAAAGCTCCCATAGAAGAAGTAAGAAGCAAAGAGCCGTAGCAAGCTAAGAGCTTACGGGTCTTTGATGGGGTAGAATACTTGTCATGGGTAGTTTTTCCCTTGCTAGTACAATTTTGGAAGAAGAGAGAAGACTTGAAGAGAGATCATTCAGGAGTGAAAGATGAATTGGCCGTAGTGTAGTACATGAGTGATGAAAATTTGGAGTTGAGAAGGAAGTTGAGTCGAGGAGAGCATCAATTAATAGAGGTTCAGACTAATGTAGAGCTAAGGAGGAAGGAAATTGAGAGTCTAACAAAAGACTTTGTGAAGAGAGACAAAGCCATGGCAAAGCAAGAAGTATATTGGAAGGAGCAGTTGAAGAAGTCTAAGGCCTTGCGGGCAAAAGTGCATGACATGCAAGTAGAAGTTATCCATTTGAAGGTAATGGTTGTTGTCATGGGACAAGAGTTGGAGAGTTTGAAGGCAAGTGCAATAGAGAAAGATTGGGCTTGGCAACTAGATTTGGCCATGCAAGAAAGAGAAAAAGAGCAATTGTGAAGGTTAGTCTAGAGAATGGAAGAACAGCTCAGGCAGAGTGTGAAGGAGAAAGAAGCGCTGAAGGCTGAGTTGGAAGATGAGGTGAAGATGTATCATGAGGATTTATTAGTAGAGAGAGAGAGAGAGAAGTTGTAGATTCCAAGGTAAGAGGCAATTGACAATGTCATTGTAAGAATGAAGGCAATAATAGGGACAATGTTTGAATTTTAGTTGGAGGAAGCAAGACTGCACAAATTGAAGTTGTTAGTGCATGAAATGAGGAAGAAGAAAGCAAAGGACATTGAATTGAACAAGTTGTTGATTTGCTTGAGAGATTGAGTAGACAAGAAGATATTAGAAGCAAGAAACAATATGTGTCTTAGTTTGGACTTAGTACATTTTGAATTAGAGAGACTTTGTAGTATCATGAAGTTAAAGACAAAGTCTGAAGTGGCAAAAGTAGGAGTGCATGTGTCTTTGGATCGGTTACCTAAGACATTAGAGAAGAGTGGGTCAGGAGATAAAGAATCAGATAAGTTACCCATGAGTGCAATTGTAGTTCAAAGTGAAGAAGTAGTAGAAATAGCAAAGGAATTAGTAGAATTAGATAGACCCAAAGAAAGAGAAATACTTGGATGATCATTGGGTTTAGAAGCCAAAGTCAAGGTAGACATTGGATTAGATGAGGATAAATTTTGAGATAGGAAGAGGCATATATAAAGAGGTGTGTTGTCATTTTGGATCTGCAAGTTTGTAAAGTTGTTAAGAAACAATTTAGGAAGTTAAATAACTATCAAGTGATTTGCCTATTTGAAGGAGGCCTTTGCAATAAAATGTTATTCAATGCTCATAATTCTAAGAATAGATAAATCAAAGTGCTGATCTTAATGCTCATTGCTTGAGCTTAATTTTGAGTATCAATTTTGTGTTTTTGTGTTTATGAGTGTTTGGAGAAATTTGAAGTGCAAGTCAGTATGCTTGTTGGATGTTGGATTCCGCAACCATGATCTTCATTTTGTGTGTTTGATCTTGAGTGAAGTACAATTGAAGCAATGCCTTGATAGATTTGGTAGTGTTGGTAGTATTTTGCATTTGTGAGTGTAGCGTTGAGTGATGTGAAGCAATTTTGATCAAGGACGTTGTGCCTTTAGTGGGGGGGTGGAACAAAATTCTAAGGCAAAGTCATTTTGCAGTGAAGCAGCTATTTTTGGGAGAGACTAAATCATCATAATCAAGATTGTTTGGAAAGATTTGATGGATTTGTGATTAAGAAGTGTTAACTTGTAATGAGATTGAGAGTTAATGCTTGTTACTATCTTTTGGGTGTGGTTTCTACCAAAGAAGTGAAAGAAGAATTCAAAACAAACCATGCTTGTTACTGTTTGACTTTGTGTTTGACCAATTCTGACTCATATCTCTATGGGAACAAACTTTACTTACTTGATTACCGCAAAAGTGGTATTTTCCGAGTTGTCACAACTGCTTCTATGCTGGCTATGATGCACCAAAAGTATCAAGTCCGCTGCCCTAAGGGCACTCTCTCCTGTGATGAGATCCACCACAAGTCCAACAAGCAACACCACCACTCACTAGCTTCTGCTGATCCAAAAATGAAGGTAAGGGTCTGGCTATACTAGGCCTTCCACTTGCTCCATAGGATCTAGGCTATCCACCCTGTCCTCAAAAACCAACATGGCGTGGTGCACTCTAGAAGTAGTTAAAGTTATGGATGAGGTCTCTCTACCAAAGCTAGATGTCATCACTCTCTCCTCCACCATGTTGAGCTCAATACGCTTGGCCAAACCAAACCATTGCCAAAGTAGGTGAAGTAGCATATAACAACATAGCATCATGTACTCTACATTGCAACTCCTTGTCAAGTATCACATACCAAAATTGGATTGCTTGGGCCTTAGTAAAACTGATCAGCCGTCTCATGCAAGTGTATGCCTTGCATAGGCTCTCTCTAACCTTCCATTGGAACTCCTCCAAGTTCTTCAGCTTGTCAGTCCGCACTTCTTGGTAGTTTTGCCTCCAACATTGGAAGAACTCCACCATGGAGTTAAACTCCAATACTACACCACCTCTTGCAATAGTACCTCCACTCATAGTAGCACCATCTCCAAGAGATCCACCAATGCTACTAGAGCTAGAACTAGTGGGTATAGCTAATCTACCCCTAGAAATTGAGCCTGAAATAATGGAGACATAGTTTAGAGACCAATATTGCCTCCATAGCTCAATCTCCTCCAAGTGAGCTCTCTTGAACTCATGGTAGACATCCATTGGCAGACCCTCCAAGTGCTTAAATAATCCCTTCCATGCCATGAAAGGTGTGAACAAAGTCGGGTTCCACATCTACTATAAAATCTCCAACTATCAAACTCATGGATGAAGTCATCTAACTCAATGGTACCCACTATACCAGAGTAACGCTTAGGGCCTTTGGAGGCCCCATAAATCTTGTCCATGTCCCACAAAAATAGTATAGACATACCAAGTGCACTCTCAACTAAATCAACTCCTATGTCAAACTTCAACTTAGAGTCAATCTCTTCTCTCATTGGGACCTGAGATACAAGCTAATACCAAATGTCATTTCTAGTAAACCCATTGTGTATTGTAAAGCTATCTCTTATGGAATCCCCAAACAACTCCGTCATGACAAAATAACCATAAATCACAAACCACAAACTACAACTACAATTACCCCACCAAGTACCAACACCAACCAAGCACCAGCCACTAATGTAGCCCTAACTATGACAAGTACACTAAGGTAAAGGGTGACATGTAACCTACTATCACAACATGCACTCTCATGATCTACAAGTCATCACTTCTTGTCTCACCAGAGAGAAACAAAGGTAGTCTAATTGGTCATCACTCCAACCTCACTACCTAGAGCACACCAAAGCACCAACGCTCAAAATTCAAGGCACCTTACACAAACACGGTGCACAAATAGGATGTAGAGAATGGAGGCGGTCCAATCACAAGAAGGCTAAACTAAACCCTCCATCTCATAAATCAACACCGGACTGACTTTATCATCATTTGGCATTTGACATAATTGGAGTAACTATCTCCTTCCGGAGCTACAAGGATCACTGAGAATGGGATCAAAGTTCTTCTCATCAAAATTTGACATAAATCATTCATAAAATTGATGTAAATCTCACATAAAATCTAACATAAATCCATGAATTTGGTTGATCGCTAAATCCTCCACTAACTCTTTACTTGAGCTAAACTAGAAAAATAGGTTTTGTCCAACCTCTCATTTTCAAGAGTGAGTTCCCAATTTCACCTTCAATTTCACTTTTTGAGCTCAACTCGCACTAGATTGGTCTTATGTTCACCCCTAAGCTCAAAGTCACAACTACCGCTTGAAATTGACTCTCTCTAGCTAGTGCTTTTGCACACAATCACTCCTAAGGAAATTAGAACAACAATCAAGGTACCATGATCTACCAAGCTTGGAGATACCACCACCACTGTTAGTTCTTGCACTCAATTTCCCCTTGACTCTCACTTCTCTAATGTAATCAGTTTGGTTATAGAACTTAACTCACACTCAATTAGTTCAGTACTTGATTTGTCACTCTGTAATTTGCTAAAAATTAAGCACTAATCATAGTCAAGTCACACCCACTCTAGCTAAGAGAATCTAGGTGACACTTGCTGGCATCTATCCACCATAGCCAAGAACTCGAAGGCTCAATATCAAAGAAGTGAGCTTTTTGGAGGTACACTTTGAAAGTATACTCCTTCGACTTGAGCTATGTCTCAAACCTAATGGTCCTATTGACAGCAAACCCAATAGTGCAAACTATGGAAAGTGACCATGGGCCCCACCATGAAATTAGTACCTCAAACAAAAAATCTGACCGTAGGGAAGTAGTCTACAAGTAATTGCTTAAATACCTCTAACCAGTATCACTACAACTCCAAGCAATCTAGACGCAATACTACAAATGGCATGACATATTGAGTAATGTGGATGCCAAGTGATGACTTCTAGGAGGAAGCTTCTTGGGTAGCTTCTTGGCTAGCTTAGCTTTCATCCCAAGAAGACAGCTTCTAGAAGCTTCTAACTAGCTTAACTTGCAAGCCAAGTAGGTGGCTTCTAGAAAGAAGCTTCTTGAGAAGTTTCTTGGTTAACATGGCTTGCACTCCAAGAAAGTGACTTAAGAAAGCTTCTTGAAAAGCTTCTAAATATCCTTTTATATCTCAATACCAAAGTCAAAGCTCATGCTAGGCATTTGGAGTTTTGTCTCATTCAAATGTCCTTATGTGATCTTCTATTCTCCTATTTTTCTCCTTGGTCTTGGTCTTTTACACTTGAGAAGGTTCTCAATAGCCTTTTATGCTCTCAATACCAAAGTCAAAGCTCATGCTAGGCATTGGAGTTTTCCATCATTCAAATGTCCTTATGTGATCTTACATTCTCTTATTTCTCTCCTTGGTCTTGGTCTTTTACAATTAAGAAGAGAAGTTCATCAAATATATGATCAAGAAATAATTACAAGGATCTCTCCATGAGTCTCTTCTTTAGGATTGGGTAAAGAGGAAGATTATTTTCCATGATACCTTGCAAGCTCTTGGTCAAAGATCTATAACTTGACTACAAAGTTTCATTGGATGAATGTGGTGCAAGTCACTTTTTGCAAAATCTTGAAGATCTTGATTAGGTGTAATACCAAGAGCTAGCCATATGATCTAGATGTGAGATTCAGTTTGGTAACATCTAGAATTATTTTATACATGATGGTCAAAAAAGATCAAATAGAAGTATCACCAAAAGGGGACTTTCACTAATAGAGTAGGAATTGAAATATGCTTGAAATCTTTGAAGGCAATTTTGGAGGCCTACATAGATGAATTAGGCCTCAAAAATATGCAAATGCCCCCCCCCCCCAATTAGAGGAAATTATGGCCTTCCCTCCCCCTACTTTGTCTCATCAACAACTTTCCAATAGTACATTACCCATGTGATTCTGAGATTCCTACAAGAAGATTCCCTAAAAGACTCCCTCTGGTCAAAGTTTGTTTGACCAACCAGATAGGACCTAGACCAACATGTCACCCATCCAAGTAAGTAATCCAAGGGTGTAGCTTGCTGACATGTCACCTATCTGTGTGCCTAATCCTATGGTGGAGCTTCCTTGGAGGAGATCCTCTTTGTCTATATAAGAAAGAAAGGTGCTCCTTTGGGGCATCAAATGTTTGAGTGTATAATTTGTGTTTTCTCTCTTCCCTTGTCCTTGGAGTATTACAATAATATCATAGAGAGTGTTTTAGCCCAAGAGAGTGGATCACTCTTCTTGGAAGAGCACAAACTACTGAAACTAAGTAATTTGAGGTGGAGAACATAGAGTAATTGCTAGACTTAGGAAGGACTTTAGAGAGCGGATAGGATGGATGCACTGGGAGGACAATTTCCCACATCTAGCTTACCATTCTCAAATCCATTTTACATCAAGGTTATGTACATCTAATGTGAGCAAATGAGGGTATCGCTAGTTTATCACTTTGGTGCAAAATTCATGGACAAGGTGATGAACTCACCAAACCCGGTGATTCTACCTATGGTGATATATGACAGAGAGTGAGATTTGACAATCTACATTCTATTATGATGATATGGATGTGAATGTCCTAAATCCTCTCCCTTTCAACACTCAAGTAGAAATCCGTTATGTAGTGAGACCAAAAGTGATATTTAGAGATTTTGTGGTTAGGAATTTTGGTGAGGAGTATTATCAACAAGTGATAGCTTCTAAGGTCCCAATGGTAGTTTTGATAGTTTGTGTGCCTTCTAGAGTGATCATATTGACTTTGTATTGAAGTAGGCATTAGCCATTGAGTGTTGTAAGAACCATAGATCCATAATTGCAAGAGCTGGTGCAAGGAATGCAAGGGATGTTGAATGAATTCCAAGAGATTAAGATGACCATGGAGACATTACAAAGTCAAGTGCAGATCCTCAAGAACAATCCATGCAAGAAGAAGAGTTGTCTCAAAACCCAATACCTACTATTGAAGTACTTGGAGAGGCACCCATGCCTACAAACCCTATCAACAATGAAGCCACATTGCTACTCCAGAAGAAGAAGACCTGCAACATTGAGCTTTACAAGGGGCAACATACGATGGGAGTAGTGGAAAGTTGGATCTCAAGAATGAATTTATATTTCCAATTGTTCTCAACAAAGATCACGGAGCATGCTGCAAGCGTGTTTTCATGTGGGTTCTTGACCAATAAAGCCCTCACATGGTATGATGCTTGGGAACAATCCATGTTGGAAGAGAGAAGGGAGGTCATGTGGACAGTAATGCAAGAAGGAATTGGTGAAGAATTTCCAATTGGTGGATTCTGTGTAGATAGCTCAAACCCGACTATGGAGATTGAGACAGAAGAATAGTGTACAAGAGTATGTGGAAGCATTTTTGGATCTACAAGTCACAATAACCGACATGAGTCTAGTAGAGTCTCTTGACAATTTAAAACAAGAGTTGAAGAAGTGGGTTTGCCAAGAAGTCATGGTGCAAAATCCTTGCATGGTATCTGAAGCCATTGCTTGTGCACAAAGAATAGCAAGAGCATTAGGTGGAGGTGAAGTAGTAGTTCCACCTCAACATTATTGGGCAGAAATGTCACACATGGGTGGACTAGTACCGATGGAATTGGGCAACCTTCAATTTCAAGATTGAGGAGCACGACTGCTTCAAGGGGAGCGTGGACAAGTAGAAGAACAAAGAGATAGAGTCACACAAGGAGAAGGAACAAGAGAGGAATAATGCCATTGTTACAATTGTGGCCGTATTGTGCACATATCTACCAATAGTGCATTCATTTCCCTAATGGCCCTCGGCCTTTGTATAAGCAATCTTTGAACAATATGGAGAAGCACATTGAAGAGGAGGAAGTGGAAATCACTTTGGAAAACAAAGATTGCAAATAAATGTACCTCGCGGCCTTATTGGCTCAATAAGGAAGCAAAGAAGCAAGGAAAGGAAGAAGACTAACGTGCAAAGATCCTGAAAGGCAACCTTACAATTGATTCTGGTGAATGGAGTCCTAGAAGGCAATCAAGTGAGAGTATTAATAGATTTGGGAGCAATCAAGAATTTTTTGTCTTGCTTGTTGCAATAAGATTGGGAATGGATCTAGAGAGAGATGGGAGTGAAGAAGTAGAATTACTTAATGGGCAAACAAAGAGGATTGAATCATTACTTAGACGGGTAACACTCTTTGTAGGAGAATATTAAGAAGCAATTGAGTGGCGCATGATACAATTAGCTCATTATGATGTAATCTTAGGCATGCCATGGATAGAGCATTACAACCCTATGGTAGATTAGAGGAAGAAAGTAGTGAGAACCAACCAATGGTCAATCATTGGGTTTAAAGAAAAACCACACAAGCAAGAACTGCCTCTATATGTCATAGGGATGGCAATTGTCTATAAGACCGATAGATGTTTCATAGATCTAATAAAAGAAGTCCAGAGTGTCCAACTCGATGGACAAAATCTTGAGAAATTGAAGGATGTGGTGGGTGAGTTTCAAGATGTCTTTCTTGATGATCTACCCTCAGGATTACCACCAAAAAGGAGAGTAGATCATAAAATTGAGACACTCACGGGGAAGACACCTCCTTGTAAGGCCCCATATCGCCTATCACCTCATGAGTTGGAAGAGTGTAAGACTCAAATTGAGGAGATGCTACAAAAAGGGTTTGTCCAACCTAGCATATCACCATATGGGGCTCCTATCTTGTTTGTGAAGAAAAAGGATGGTACAATGCGCATGTGCATTGACTATCGGGGTCTCAATCAACAAATAGTGAAGAAAATACCCCTTACCTTGCATAGATAACCTATTTGATCAACTCCATGAAGCAAGATACTTCACCAAATTGGACTTGTGGAGCGATTACAATCAAATCTGAATTGCAAAGGAGGATGTGTACAAAACTACCTTTCAAACCAAGTATGGCCACTTTGAGTATCTTATGATGCCTTTTAGGGCCCCCCCCCCAATGCACTTGCCACTTTCATGAGTCTAATGAATGATATATTTTGTCCATACTTGGATAAATCTGTTATAGTCTTCTTGGACAATATCTTAGTATGCAATAGCACGATGACGGAACACAAACAACATCTATGAGAGGTCTTCTAGATTCTAAGACAAAATAGATTGTACACCAAAATCTCAAAGTGCGAGTTTGGCAAGTCTGAAGTAGACTACTTGGGGCATAGAGTAAGTGTAGAGGGAATTCAAGTATTGACGGATAAAATAGAGGTCATTCAAAAATAGAGTGCTCCAGAAGACCAAACTCAACTCAAGAGCTTCTTGGGGTTGACGGGATTCTATCATAGATTTGTCAAGGACTTCTCCAAGGTTGCAAAGCCTTTAATGGCACTACTTGACAAGGGAAAAAAGTGGACATGGAGAACCGCACAAGAATTAGCCTTTCAAGAATTGAAAGCTACCTTGCTACATGCACCAATCTTGAAGTGGTATGACCCAAAACGTCCAATCAAGTTGGCTATAGATGCATCAAGCATAGCAATAAAAGTAGTCTTACAACAAGAGTGGCATGACGGATGGCATCCAATTGCATATTTCTCTCAAAAGTTGTTACCAGTAGAGCGCAACTACTACACCATAGAATGAGAAGAGTTGGCTATTGTTCTGGCAACCAAGCATTGGAAGCACTATCTAGGCAAGAAGGCATTTGTAGTAGAGATAGACCACAAACCTTTAGTCTACCTCAAAACGCAGAAGGATCTATCTCATCACCATATTTGGTGGGAAGAGTGGCAAAAATGCTTCAACATGACAATCACCTACGTGGAAGGTAAGAAGCAACTTGTAGATGCATTCACCCGCATGCCAATGACAAACAACTTTGTGGTAGAGGTTAAGATTAACCCTAAATTCTAGCCAAAGATTTTAGCTACTACAAAAACTAATCCTCAAATTTTAGAAGCACAATCATCCAAAGGCGTCACCAGCACCCAAAGACTCACCTTTTGTGATGGCAGATTATGGATCCCAAATGTCCCAAAATCACCACCATTCTAGTGGAATATCATGATTCGGCCATTGCAGGTCATCTTAGAGTGGACAAGACCTTGGATGCAGTCCAGCACCATTATTATTGGCCCAAGATGAGCAACCACGTGATGGACTACATGCGCAGTTGCCTACTTTGTCAATAGAACAAAGCTTCTAATCAAGCTCTTGCATGGCTCCTTCAACCTTTACCCACTCCTACCCAACATTGGGAACAAGTGAGTATGGATCTCGTTTGTGAACTACCCAAGACCACCTCAATGTTTGACTCTATCATGGTATTTGTGGACCAGTTCAGCAAAATGATTCATGTATGCCCTACCACCAAGGATGTGACCGCTCCAAAACTAGCTCAATTATACCTAGATGCAGTCTTTTCTCACCATGGCTTGCCTAGAGTACTCATCACCAATAGAGACATTCAATTCACCAATTTCTTTTGGCAAACACTCTTTGGTTTCTTCAAAACCAAGTTGGACATGTCCACAACTTACCACCCACATAAAGATGGACAAACAAAGCGGGCTAATTGCACGATTGAAGACATGTTCCGAGACTTCACCTTAGAAGAGCAAGAGAGGTAGGACACCTTACTCCCGTTGGTAGAATTTGCTTACAATAATTAAGTGAATGCATCCACCCAGGTCACTCCATTCTTCCTCATGTATGGTGAGCATCCCTTCACACCTTCTAGCTTGATGAAGATCCATCTAGTGGCTACTAAGGTCGATGCAATCAACACATTTGTTTCTAGAATCCAACAAGGTGTGGAGAGTGCCAAGCACAGATTACAGATTGCACAAATTGATAGAAGTATTATGCTGATGCACACCATAGGCATATGGAGTTCAATGTTGGAGATCAAGTGTGGCTATCTACAACCAACCTCACATTAGATGGACCTTGTAAGCTCGGACCTGATTTTATTGGGCCTTTCTCAATTCTTTTTTGCGTTGGTGTTGTGGCCTATCACCTTGAGCTACCACCACACATGAAGATCCATCTAGTGTTCCATGTTTCCCTACTACACAAATATGCTCCCCAATCAAGCCAAGGTCATTCCACACAAGACATTCAACCTTGTCCTACACTCATTGATGGCATAGAAGAATATGAAGTGGAGTGTATTCTCCATCTTGGTACTCACCATCTGTGGGTGGACTATCTAGTATAGTGGAAAGGTCACCCCCTCTATGAAGCAACCTAGGAGCCCGTTACCAATTTGACACATGCACCAGTGTTGGTGCAAGCGTTTGAGCAACAATTGCACAACAAGGACATTGCGTCTTAAAAGGAGAGAGGTCTATAATACCAACAACTAGCCATATGATCTAGATGTGAAATTTGGTTTGGTAACATCTAGAATGATGTTATACATGATGGTCAAAACAAATTATACAAAAGTATCACCAAAAGGGGACTTCTACTAATAGAGTAAGAACCAACATATGCCTGAAATCTTTGAAGGCAATTTTGGAGGCCTAAACGGATAAATTAGGCCTCAAAAATGTGCACATTCTTCCTCCCCTCCCAACCCTAGTAGAGGAAAGGCTGGCCTTCCCTCCCCTACTGGTTTGTCTCATCGGCAACTTTCCAATGGTACCTTACCCATGTGATTCTGAGATTCCTATAGAAAGATTCCCTAAAAGATTCCCTCTGGTCAAAGCTTGTTTGACCAACCAGATAGGACCTAGACCGACATTTCACCCATCCAAGTAAATAATCCAAGGGTGGAGCTTGCTGACATGTCACCTATCTGTGTGCCTAATCCTATGGTAGAGCTTCCTTGAAGGAGATCCCCTCTATGTCTATATAATAAAGAGAAAGTGCTCCTTTGGAGCATCAAATGTTTGAGTGTGTAATATGTGTTTTCTCTCTTCTCTTGTCCTTGGAGTATTACATTAGGACAAACCTCTATTCATTGTAGAAGGAGATGATTTTCCAAGCATGATGCCTAATTCAAACTTAATTTGTTACTCTCTTGCAAGCTCTATCATTTCTCTTGCTCCACCATTATCTCCATTCTGATGGCAAATCATGTACTCTTCACATGGCAAGGTTATCAATATCTTTAAGGAAAAGGATGAAGAGAAGATTTTTACACATTCACAAAGGAGTTTCAAGCAATCTTTGTAGCTAGCATGGAAGATATAGATGTTGATCAACTCCAAATATTTCCAAGCCTATTGAGAAAGAAGGCCAAGAACCAATTCATGCAAGTAAGTCAAAATCTTGCTAATGTGGTGGATTTTCCAACAATTGAGAGCCAATTGCTTGAACAATTTCAAGAGTTAGACTATGAGGCAAATGCGTTTGCCATCCTCAATCGCCTAGAAAAAAATTAGGAATGAAAAACTACATGACTACATAGAAAGGTTTCAAAGTCTCTTGAGTAAGATACCAAGAAGAGGTGTCACCTTAGGATACATATATGCACACACAAGGGTATGGTTTTGAGAAGGACTACTAATAGAGCTTTGGATTTTTGCCCAAGAATAGGAACATGATATATTGATCAAGGTCATGAAGTCTACAGAGTTGATGAGTGAGCTTGATTGATATTTTAGTTAAGCAATATCAAAGCTTAAGTGCAAAGAAGCCAAGAAAACATCAACCTAGATCCAAATTCTTTGTCTTTGGAGTTCTCAATACAACATCTCCTTTAGAGTTAACTTTGTCCAAAGACAAGAAGGAGCAAAGGAAAGAACAATGGGATGATTGATAACAAAGGGCATATGCTACTCCAAACACCTCTTTGCAACTAGGTTCAAAGTTGGAGGAGTTTATTAAGGAGTTCACCAACTTCAAGGTATAATTGGTTGGTGCAAAGGAAAGGCAAAAGCCCCCTTTGTATGCCTAACCAAATATTTGGTGCACAACTTTTGGTAAGTTGGGATACACTAGCACTAAATGTATGTCTACTTGCCCCTCTTTTTAGTGCATCATAGTGAATGGGGTCTTTCATAGGAAGAGTAAGATTACTATATAGACAAGGATGAACATGTCTTTGTAGTGTAGGAAGTACCTTCCAATACAACTCCAATTCCTCATATCACCATTGCTCAATATGAACCCAAGGAGTATGCTACCAATGAACCTTAGAGGAAAATTTTGCCTCCATGGCAAAATGCTACTTCAAGTACATGTTATAACTATGGAGTTCTTGGACATTGATCCTTACATTATTCAAAATCCAAGGAGCAAATATGTTACACTAATTTGTGTGCTAATTTGTAATGTTTCAAGGATAAGAGAACCTACAAGAGAAACGCAAGACTTCATCTCTCAAAACTTTGATGCCCCAAAGAGCACCTTGTCTTTATTATATAACAAAGAGGATCCACTCAAAGGGAACTCCAACCTTGGACCAGATATATGGATTGGTGATATGTTAATAAGTTCCACTCTTAGATTAGTTGTATGGATTGGAGACATGTTGATCCTTGTACTATCTGGATGGTCAAACAAGTTTAACCAAAGGGAATCTTTGGAGAATCTTCTTGTAGGAAGCTTAGAAGAGCATGGATGAGATACCATTAGAAAGCTCTTAATGAGACAATTCATCTATTTAGGCCTTTGAAATAGGCTCTGAACTTTTCAATGTATTTTTGGCCTCTACCCTATTAGTGGAAGTACTCTTTTGATAACATCTCTATTTGATCTATTTAAACTATCATATATAACATCTTTCCAAATAATACCTAGCCAATTTCTACCTCTAGACAATATGTCTAGCTAATGGTATTATAAACCTTCCTCCTTTTAAGACACAACATCCTCATTGCAAAGTTGTTGCTCAAAAGATTGCATTATATTGGTACATGGATCAAGTTGGCTAATGGCTCCCATTTTGCCTCATACATTGGATAGCTTTTCTAATGTACAAGATATTCTACACATAGACATTGAGTGCCACAAATGTATTTCTAGAGAATGAGTTTGACTTCATATTCCTCTATGCTATTAATGAGTGTTGAACAAGGTCTAACTTCTTGTATGGAAGGAAAGTGGTGTGATTAGGGTGCATATCTACATAATAAGGAAACATGGAACACTAGATGGATTCATGTGTGGTGATAGCTCAAGGTGATAGGTTATTATGCCAATTTGATGGAGGATAGAAAAAGTTCCAATAAAATGAGGTCCAAGCTAACAAGGTTGGTTGTGGGTAGCCAAATAGCCACACCTTGTTTGTAAAAGAACAAGACCAAGGAGAGAAATAGGAGAATGGAATATCACATTGGGACACTTGAGTGTGGGAAACTTCAAATGCCTAGCATGAGCTTCAACTTTGGTATTTATAGGAAGCATACAAGGCTTTTGAGAAGCTTCCTTGAGCCTGCTTTCATGGAGTGCAAACCAAGTTAACCAAGAAGCTTCCTTCTAGAAGCCACCTACTTGGCATGAAAGCTAAGCTAGTTGGAATCTTCTAGAAGCTACCTACTTGGGGTGCAAGTTAAGCTAGCCAGGAAGCTTCCTAAGAAGCTTTCTAGATACTTTTGGAATATTCTTGGCTAATTTGGCCTATTTGCTACTTTGTTAGCCCTAACTAACTTTGTCACTAAACTCCATAATGTTACATATTTCCCACCGCTAGTTGGTGATGTCTTTGTTGCCATTAAAGCTTCAAAATCTTGGATGACCATTTGTGCATTTTGGAGATGAGAAAGAGGTTCCTATGTGGCATCATGAAGGTGATACCCTTTCCAAAAGACCTTGTACTCTGAATGTGACAACCTTGTTGAATATGGCAATGTGCAATGATACAATCAACTTTTTACTTCTCATGATCATTGATAGGGAAAGGAGGAGGAGGAGGTTCAATACAAGAGGAAAAAGAAGATGGGTTAGGAACAAAGGGTTTCAACTTAGAAATGTGAAAGATAGGGTAGATGCACATATGACAAGGCAAGGCAAGTTGATAAGCATCAAAAGAGATGATTTGGATGACATCAAAGGGTCATATCTAATTAAGGGGAGGGATAGGTTACTTAAGAAGAGCATGACCTTATCACCTACTTGAAAGGTGAGATCATAATGATGGTAGTCCACTTATTGCTTCTGCCAATTTTGAGCAACAAGGACATGAGATTTGGCTTGTTGGAGGGATTGGGATATGGTGGTCAAGAAAATGGAAGTATGAGGGACATAAGATGGAGGAGGAACAAGAAGGGAATCTAGAATAAGTGGATCTTGGCCAAAATTGAGGAAGAAAGGAGAGAATCCAATGCTCTCCTGCTTGGAATTATTGTATGCAAACTCTATAATTGTAAGACATTCATCTTAATTGGTATGGTGGATGTTGAAGAAGGCATGAAGCATATCCTCCAAGGTACAATTTTCACATTCAATTTATCCATCAGTTTGAGGATGATTGGCCATGGACAAAGCAAGCTTAGTGCCAAGCATTTAGAAGAGTGTTTGCTAAAATTTTCTCATGAATTGGGGATCATGGTCACAGATGAGTATAGGAGGCATCCCATGATGCTTGAAAACATTGTCAAAGTAGATTTATGACAATGTTAGAGCATCCATGATATCAAAGGCTGGTGCCAAATGGATTTGCTTACTAAGCTTATCCACAAACACCACAATTTTTGTATGACCTTGCTTTGTCTTGGGCAAGGACGTGATGAGATCTAAGCTCATGTGTTCCCATTGAGCAAATAGAATGGGGAGGGGTTGAAGGAGTCCACTCAATTTTTGGTTGTTGGCCTTGCTACGTTAGCAACTCTCAAACATCTCATATCATATTGGACAACCACCATTGGCATTAGAGAGTACCCAAGGTCTTATCCACGCCCATGTGACTAGCAACTTGTAAGTCATGGGCTTCTTGGAGGCATACAAGTCAAAAATCATCCTTGGTTGGAACATAAATCCGGTTTTCATAGAATAGGAGACCTTCCTTGAAGGAGAAGGTGTTGTAATCCTTGTTTCATGCTATAAGACAACCTTTATAATTTTAAAGAAAGGATCTTACTATGAAGCAGTCTTAAACTCAATTTGGACTTTGGAGTCAATTGATAGCATCATAATTGCCGTAGTGTGAGAGGAAGAGACTTCAAATCATGTCATCATGATAGGGCATTGGGGATGATATGAAATTGATCAGTTTTGTCCTCAATTTTGATGTCTAACAATTGTAGTTGTTCCTCCCATTGATGATGTCAACTCTTCATGTGTTCCAAGTTTAATGTTTACAACAAAGGTTTTTGATCAGTTTACATGGTCACTTGTTTCTCCAAGAGATAATGCTTCCATACCTTGGTTGCATATACTATTGCTAGTTGTTCTTGATCTCAAGTAGAGAAATTCCTTTCTATTGTATTTATTTTGCAAGACACAAAGGCAATGGGATGTAACCCATTTGGAAATTCTTATTGCAACATGGCTCCAATTGCAAAGTTAGAAGCATCAAAATCAACCACACAAGGTAGTTGAGGATCATATGTTTGAAGAATGGGTCTTGAAAACACCATATGTTCTAGGTTCTAGAATGCTTCTTTGTGCTTGTTGGTCCACTAAAAGCTCAAGTTCTTTTCCAAGAGATTGATCAATGGTGTGGGTACATGAGTATAATAGTAGATGAACTGTTGGTAAAAATTGGCCAATCTATTAAAAACCCATACTTTTGTAGCATCCTTTGGAGTAGGCCAATCAATGATGGCCTTTATTTTCTCTTCTTCCATCTTGATCCCTTTTGATGAGATCTTGTGACTCAAGTAGTTAACTTCCTTCTACCAAAAGGCACACTTTGACTTCTTGCAATAAAACTTCCATTGTCATAGTCATCTTAGGACTTCTTGCATGTGATTTACATGTTCTATCTCTATCTTGCTATAGATTAAAATGTCATCCAAGAACACCACCATGTACCGATCTAATAGTCTATCCAACACTCAATGCATTTGATCTATGAAAATTGCTTGAGCATGAGTGAGCCCAAAAGGTAGAACTCTCCATTCAAAATGTCCATACCTTGCATGAAAGGTAATCTTTTGCACATCCTCCTTATCAATGGGGATTTGCCAATAGCCATTATGAAGATCCAACTTGGAGAAGTATTGTGCTCCACTCAATTGATCAAGAAAATCATTAATTGGAGGCAAGAGATATGCATTCTTCATTATTTGTTTATTGAGCCCATAATAATCATTACAAAAATAAATTCATCCATCCTTCTTTGGAATAAATAATATCAATGCTCTCCAAGGAGATGTATTATGTTGTTTGCAACTCCTCTAACTCCTTTGGTGAGAGCCTATAGACTGGCCTACTCATTGGAGTACTCCTTAGCAATAACTCAATTTTAAAGGGCATACCACAATTGGAGGGTAATCCTTTGGCAGATCATATAAAAACACATCCGCAAACTCTTGAATTATTTGATCACCCATTGTTAGATGAAGATCTTGACCCTCCTTAGATTCTTGTTGTGCAATTGGCTTGATCCACATTGTGAAAATAGACTTATCTTCCTCTAAAGTTTGCTCTATGGCTACTTCACTGGTAAACTTCTCATCTAGGGACTCATCTCTTTTCAAAGCTTGCTCTGTGGTTTCTTTCCTCAAAAACTTCCCATCTTGGAACTCATCTCTCTTCAAGGCTTCCTTTATGGCTACCTTCCCAACAAACTTCCCATCTTGGGACTACTATTCTTAGGTGTCTTACTTAGAGATGCCAAACAACCTAATCTAAAATTCCTACCTTGGTGTTGTACTTGAATTTGTTGCTAGTTCCAATCAAATTGAACCTTATGATGTTCAAGCCAAGGTAGACCTAGAATGACATCATAGTGTAGAGGTTCCACTAAAAATTTCACACACTCCAAATACTCTTTCCCAATCTTGAAGGTAACAAGATGCAAAGTACAAAATGCAGAATTTATCATCCGCCATCATCAATCTACTTCCAATTACTAGCTTGATAGGAATATGTAATTCCTTTGCTAATTGCATGGACAAGCAATTTTTTGAACTTCCCAAATCAACCAAAATCTTACAACCATGATTAGATATCATATCTTACAATGCATAGGCAAACTTGCGTAGGTCAAGCCTTTGATCCCATTGGAACTAATCAAGTTCACAATAGGTGGCTCAAAACGTCCTATTGGGATTTCTTATCTCTCTATTCATTTTACTCCACAAACTCCATCTAGACTTGCCAAAATCACCCATTCTTGAGTGGACATTCAGCAATATGATGTCCAATTTAGTGATAATAAAAACAATCACCATTTTGTTGTATTTTTTCTCTATTTTTAATACCAAGTGGTCTCCATTGAATGGTATTAATCTCTATTGGTGATGGAACCTCCACCGGTGTTTGATGTATTGGTAGGTTTTGTGGAGGTCAAAGTCAAGACCAAGTTGTTGCAACTAAGGAATCAAAGCCTTTGGCCAACCGCATGGCTTCCTCCAAGTGTTGTGGCTCTCGCATAGTTACCTCTAATTTGGTTTGTGACTTCAAGCTCTCACAAATTGATCCCAAGCTTCACCTTCCAACATATATGGAATTTGCATGATAAACTTCTTATAGAGCCAAATTGCTTCAACTCTGCAAACTTATCTCTTGCAGCTTGTGTGGTATTTATAGCTTTGAATTGACCAATTATTGTACTTTGAATTCTATCCATATCAACATTAGTGCAACAATTTGCCTTTTAGCTTGCTCCACTTGGAATCACCACCATAGCTTTGCTACTCCATCTAATTAATTGGAAGCCAAGAGAATCTATTTCTATTCATCTTGAAGGTTAGTAGCTCCATAATAACATTTGCAATCAAACACAAAATTCTCCATTGCACCCAAGAGATTCTTACCTTCAAGCCCCTTGGGTTTTGGAAATTAGATTTGGTCTTCTCCTTCTCAAATTGGTACTCTCTCTATGTGATCTTGTTGTTAATGATCTCATTCATCTAGAAATGAAGTAAGGTGCTTGATTTGTTACTACATAGCAGTGACAACCTCAAGCATTGCCACCATGGTTACTACTATATCAAACCACCCACAATCTATCTAATTTATTAACACATAGATGCAACATGTTGTTGTACTTTACCTTTCTCTCATTGGAACACATAGGATGCCTAGCTATGGAGCTTATGGATCATAGGTCATGCATAGACTTGTCTCTACTAATCTGAGCACATGTGGTACCCAACTTGTAGAACCTTCCACTCTTGTTTCTAAGATTCCTTCTACTGAGTAAAGAAGTAGTAGGAAACCTAACCTATCATCATAACACGTACTCTAGTCTATTGGTCATCACTTCCAACATTACCAAGGAGAAACCATAGCATATATGGAAGGAAGGAACCTAAGCACAATGCCCGCACACCAATCCAAGCCAATTGGGTGTACAAATAGGCATGCAAGCACAAAGAGGATCCAATCACAAGAATTTGACAATAACTCTATACTTTTTGTTGAAAAAGAGCTCCAAAGCCTTCTTCTCCGCCATCAAGCTAATTTCAACTTGTACTCCAAGTCTCTTCTAATTTTTTCTCCAAATTTCAATCAACTTCTAATCCAAGTGGGGAACTTCTATATCTTTTTGATGGAGAAAAGTCTACAAAACTCATATAGACATAACCTTTGTGTGTAACTTGGATTCAAGTGGTCTTGGATTCAATAGAAATCTTTTGAGATAAGCTTTCTAATGATATGAAATACTCTATAATATAATCATGACAACTCCCCTAACAAGATCTTAAACTTGGCCAATTATCTTTAACTTTTACCCTAATTTTGAAATCCCTAGTTTAGGGTTTGCTCCTGGTTCTTGGTAAATTTTCCCCAAATTTCTGAACCAGAGGTATACTTGATCCTCACAAGCACTCCAGAAGTCTAAAATTCTTAATCATAATCACATAAAAATAGGAGAATTGCCAATCATTTATGATTGAAGATAGAACTACTCTATTGAGCTTACAATAGTATTTCAATAACATTTATTGCATAACTCTCACTCTCCATGGACCCAAAGCCAGCCAAACTTTTTCTAAAGTAGTTGATTGTGCCCTTGTCTAACCCTTTGCAGAGTTTAATGGCCTAATCCAATCCTATATATGGATCAATTCTTGAGTTGTGCTAACTTGTGAGCACTACATATATACTTGATCAAAGACCCTGAATTTCTCCTTTTGAGGAATTCACATGAAACTTTCACTTAGAGTTGCAAAACCTAACTACCAACAACACTGGAAATTTTCATAAGGTGACTTGGACCACAACTTGGGGAGAGATCAAAACTCCAAACCTGATCACCAACTCTTCTCCAACACCTTACATACCAAAAGCATTAACTTCAATCAGTCAAATCTGATTTGAGATTGATACAAAACTGAATTTTTTTGAGTTGACATTATAAGCACTTTGTCTACTCTCAAACCCCATTGACAGATAATGGAAATGTTTTAAGAAGCTCTCCTAAATCCCAACTTTGTGCTCTTGGGTGATATGATATCCCTCCTATGAGTTGGCTCAAATCATTTGATTTCAATCTCCATACTGTAGCCTATTAGCTCCTTTCTCCAACCATGGTCTTCACTCCTCGATATCCCCTCCTCAAATTCCTTTGAAGCCCAAAAAACTCTAGAGTTATCTACTTGGGACCCAATCTCTTACAAGTTTATCATTTAGTCTCTTCACTTTTTGACAAATGGACCACACAAGTTCACCTTGAAGCTCATGAGCAAAATTGAGTTTTTCTCCATCTCTAAGAGCACATAAATAATTAGAACCCATACTTGCTCATAAGTAAGCATTGGAAGTATAGCAAGATCATGGTTTTCCATCATTGATTCCATGAATACCGCTTCAAAATGTGTCACCATCCCATAAGCCATCATGGTGTAAAATCTAAAGCCTAATGAGAAAAGGATTTTGGAATGGCAGATCAAGAGCATGGGACATCTCATGTTCAAATGTTACCTCAGATGCTCTACCACTCACACCTTGTTACAACCCTCACTCCCAACATCCTCCTCCCTCTAGAGACTCCTCAACTAAAACACACCCATCTCTCCACTCTCCTTCACCTATATACATAAGAGCCCTTGAACAAGATAAGATTTTAACCCACATGGCCAATTGCATAGATGCACATAGATTGCTCACATGGCAACATCTCATCCATGGGATCTATCATACAACCTACTCCACTAATATGGAGATAACCATAATAGTTTACTTTTTATGGTTACACAAACCACAACACAACAACGTCCATCATTATCTATAAGTTACAACTAAAAGTACCAAGTGCTCTTTAGACAAGGTGATTATATTCAAAACATCTTGCTTAATGCGTGAGATGATGAACTTTGTGAAATGATGCTTGAGTAGCACTTGGACATGAAAATCTCAATGGTTTAGCATAAATGGATTTGGTGGTCCATAAATTCCATTCATCCCATTCCTGCTCTAATACCAATGTAAAAAGATCAGAACAAAGGAGAGAAATAGGAGAATGGAAGATCACATTGGGACACTTTAGTGTGGAAAACTTTGAATACCTAGCATGAGCTTTGGTTTTGGTATTTGTATGGAGTATACAAGGTTCTTGAGAAGCTTCTCAAGAAGCTTCCTTGAACTGCTTTCTTGGAGTGCAAGCTAAGTTAACCAAGAAGCTTCCTCCTAGAAGCCGCCTACTTGGCATGCAAGCTAAGCTAGTTGGAAGCTTCTAAAAGCTTCCTTGTAGAAGCTACCTACTTGGGATGAAAGTAAAGCTAGATAGGAAGCTTCCTAGATAATTTTGGAATATTCTAGGCTAATTTGGCATATTTGCTACTTTTTAAGCCCTAACTAAATTTGTCACTAAACTCCATATTGTTACATTGTTGGATTTTAGAAAAGAGATGTGTTGATAACATCAATTTTTTAGCTATTGGGTAGATCTTTACCAACTTTGAAGGTGTGAAAGTATGCTCTCCATACATGAAGAAGAATGGTGTGACTTGTGTAGATGTATGCACTAAATAGTTGTAGGAAAATTCCGCCAATAGAAGTAAGGTATGCCACCTTTCTTGCTCCTCTAAGATGAAGCTCCAAAGCATGTCCTCAATAGTGCAATTAGCTTGCTCTATTTTTCTATCACTTTGTAGATGGTATACCTTGGACATAACTAATTTAGTTTTGAAGATGCCAAAGAGTGTTCTACAAAACAAACAATTGAATTGAGTACCCCGATTGGTGATGAGCACTCTAGACAAGCCATGGTGAGAAACAACTACAACTAATTACAAGTGAGCTAAGTGTGGAGCAATCACATCCTTGGTTGTATGACACACATGAATCATTTTTCTAAGTTTATCTACAAAGACTGCAATGGAGTTTGCAACCCTTGAGGTGGTCTTAGGTAATTCATCAACCAAATCCATGTTGACCTATTCCCAACTGCACCATTGAGGTGTTCTTAGGCAATTCATCAACCAAATCCATGTTGACCTATTCCCAACATTGTGTAGGAGTAGTGAGGTGTTGAAGGAGTACTATGAGAGCTTGATTAGAAGCTTTATTTTAAAATAAAGCCTACTTTATTTTAATAAAGTAGGCAGCTTTAAACATATTCTATCACATCATTACTCATCTTGGGCCAATAATAATGGCATTTGATTACATATAAGTTCTTATCCACTCCAACATGAAATTCTATTAGAATGGTGGTTCTTAGGTCTAGGGTATCAGGATCCATAACTTGCCATCATGAAAAGTGAGTCCTTGGCTATTTATTGGTTATGCTTTTGGATCATTGAGCTCCTATAATCTATGGATCAGACTTTATAGCAATAAGAATCCTTGGCTAGAATTTTATGTTCATTTTGACCTCTACTACCAAATTGGTTGCCATAGGCATTTAGGTGAATGCATTTTCAAGTTGCTTCTTGCTTTCCACATATGTGATTGTCATGTTGAACTATTTTCTTCACTCTACCCATCAAATATGTTGACAAGATAGATCTTTTTGTGTCTCAAGG
The DNA here is from genome assembly GCA_948567375.1 of Lunularia cruciata. Classification (NCBI taxonomy): domain Eukaryota; kingdom Viridiplantae; phylum Streptophyta; class Marchantiopsida; order Lunulariales; family Lunulariaceae; genus Lunularia; species Lunularia cruciata. The sequence continues at coordinate 37,311,688 of OX419755.1, read as the reverse complement.
TAAACTGGGTTTGTGGTACGTCTCCATTAGAAATGTCTTCTTGCCAAGATAGTGCAAAATCTAGAGGACTTCTTGTAGATGTTTCTTGTGCTCCTTCATCATCCTATTATAGACTAAGATGTCATCACATAAAATAATAACAGAGTTATCTAAGTATAGACAAAATATATTCTTCATAAAACTCATGAAAGTGGCTAGTGTGTTGGTGAGACCAAATTACATCACGAGGTGCTCAAAGTGGCTATACCTTGTTTGAAAGGAAATTTTATGTATATCTTCCTCCACAATCCTAATTTGGTTGTAACAAATTTGCATATCAAGTTTGATGAAGTTTTTTTCCATGTTGAGTTGATCAAATGGGTCATCCATGCAAGGTAATGGTTATTTGTTCTTTACTATTTGTTAATTTAGGCCTTAATAGTCAATGCACATGCATATTGTACCATCCTTCTTTTTCACAAACAAAATAGGAGCCCCACATGGTGATATGATGGGTTGTATATCCTCAATTTGAGCCTTACACTCCTCCAACTCATAAGGTAATAGTTGATATGAGGCTTCACAAGGAGGTATCTTTTCAAGAAGTATCTCAATTTTATGATCTACTCTCTTTTTTGATAATCTTGAGTGTAAATCATCAAGAGAGACATCTTGAAACTCATTGACCATATCTTTCAAATTCTCAAGAAGTTATCCATCAAGTTGTGCACTTTAGACTTCTCTTATTAAATCCATGAAACAACTATAGTATTGATAGTTATAAATATAAAAAATTTTAGAGATCAAAGTCTTCCAATGACTTTAGTCAAAATTAATAAACCATATGGGAAACCAAATAGTCTTGCATAGTATATTGCTTTACAATTGGAAAGTAGAGTTGCTCTTAAACAAACAAAGCATTTTTTTCTTGATTTTGCATAAAAGTCATAAGAAAAGCCATATTTCCTAATTTTTTAAATTTCTTTTCTAAACTTTTTGACTTTTATTTCCATTGGCAAAAAGATTGATTAAAGTTATTTCTTGAGATAATTTTGGATTTTGAATAAAAGAATTGTTTTCTTTCATGATTGATTTTTTTAATTTAAAATTTAAAATTTTGATATTTTTCTTCTTCTATAAAATGTTGTTTTTATAACATAGAGGGGAAATTATTGCCTTTGCATTCTTTTTCTATTCCCAATGATAGTCCATTGGCTAGTTCTCACTACTTAATTTCTCAAATTGACTATGAGATTGTAATGCTACATCCATGGCATGCAAAATATCACATTATGAGTGACATGGGTAGCTTTTAACAAGCTACTCATGTCACTCACCATTAAGTTTTTTCTTAATACTCTTCAATAGAGAGTGCTACTTTTCTAAGTAAGGATTCAATCCTCTTTGTCTGACATTGAGTAACTCTATTTCTTCATTTTAATCATTCCTTAGTTCCATCCCCAAACTTTATTGCAATAGAGCAATACAAGCAATTATTTATTACTTTATGACCTATCAATACTCTCACTTGATTTCTTTCTATGACTCAATTTACAACAATCAATTGTGTGTTTGTCTTCTTCAACCTTTGTGCACTCATCTGCTTCTTCCTCCCTACTTTTACTCTTCTCTATTAAGCTAATAAGACCATGAGGTACATTTACTAGTGATCTTCAATTTCTAATGTAATCAACATCTTCATCTTCAATTTGTCTCTCCATGTTATTCATAGGTTGCTTGTATGGAGGCTAAGGGCTGCTAAGAAGACAAACATGAAAATTGATGGCTATGTTTCCAACTCAATCTTAATTGTAACAATGTTGTTATTTTATTGTTGTCCTTCACAAGTCTTGGGCTCAAGAGATGGAGTCCCCTTGTGGGATTCTATCTCTCCTTTCTTTGATCCATCCCCATTCTCCTTAAGGTGGTCATGCTCTTTGGTCTTAGAACTAAATGTTGCTCAATTTCCATAGGAATTGGTCCACCAAAGTGTGGTGTTTAGCCAAATATTGTTGAATTAGGACTACCTCTTCACCTCCTCCATGCACTCTTGCTATTCTTTGAGCACATGCAATGGTTTCAAAAATAATGTGAGGATTTTGTACCATTACTTCTTATAAAATTTGCTCTTTTAACCCCATTTGAAATTGTCAAGAGCTTCTACTAGACTCATATTGGTTATCACAACTTGTAGATCAAGAAATGCATCCATGTAATCTTGTATGTTGTTCTTTTGCTTCAACCCTATCATAAGGTTCAAGTGATCTACATGGAATCCACGTATTGGAAATTCTTTAGCAACACTTCTTGCATGGCCATCCAATTGATCTCTTTTTTTTTATCAACACTAATAATTTCCAAGCATCATACCATGAAAAGGCTTTATTTATCAGGTACTCATATGCAAACACATATGCAGAATGATTGGTGATATTAGTTATGAATAATAGAAAATATCAATTCATTCTTGAAATCCAATTTTATGTTGTCCATGGAATGTTGTCCATTATAAGCTTCAATGGTGCATGCTTTCTTCATCTATAATAATAATGTAGCTTCATTGTTAATTGGGGTTGATGTCATCAACATGAGTGACTCTCCATGTACTTTGGCCATTGGAAATAGGTTTTAGGATGATTTCCCTTCTTGCATTACCTAATCATGCTTGAAGGTACATACTTGCTTTGCAATGCCATCTTCATCTCTTGAAACTCATTCAAAATCTCCTACATTCCTTGCATCAAATCCTACAACTATGGCTCCATGATTTGTACACACAAAAAATGCTCAATAGCTATTTCCTACTTCAATAAAGGGTTAATATGATTACTTGAAAGAGTGCACGGAAAATTATTACTCACCAAAATTGCAAACTACAAAATCCCTAAACATCACTTTTGGTCTAACTATATAATGGATTTCTACCTATGTGTTGAAAGGGAAAAGATTTACTATATTCAGATCTATTGCATGATAATAAAATGAAGATTGTTAAATCCCACTCTTTATCATATATCACTATTGGTAGAATCATTTGGTTTGGTGAATTCATCACTATGTCCATGAACTCTACTCCAAAATGGTAAACAAGATATACTTTCACTTTCTATAATACCATTAGCTAGATATATATCTAGAGGTAGAAAATGGCTTTGTAATATATGGAAGGATGTTATATATGATAGTCTAAGTAGATCAAATACAGATATCACCAAAATAGTATTTCCACTAATAGGGTAAAGGTCAAAAACACTCAAAACTTTTGAGTCGATTTTAAAGACCTAAAAAGATGAATTAGGCCTTCAAAATTAGAAGATTCCTCCTTCCAAGGGAATAGGTATTGCCTTCTCTCCCTTGTTTGTCTTATCAAGATCTTTCCAACAATATCTCACCCATCCTATTCTAAGCTTCCTATAAAAATATTCCTCAAAGATTCCCTTTGGTAAGATAAGATAAGGATCTACATATCACCAATCTATGTAACTAATCTAAGGATGGAGCTTGCTAACATGTCACCAATCCATGGATCTGATCCAAGGGTGGAGCTCTCTTTGAGGGGATCTCCTTTAATATATAATAAAGACAATGTGCTCCTTTGGGGCATCGGAGTATTGAGGGATGAAGCCTTGTGTTTTTTCTCTTTTGTTTCACTTGGAGGTTTTCCTATCCTTGGAAAAATACACTTGCTCACATTGGATATACATAATATTGATGTGGAATGGATTCAAGAATAGAAAGCATGGTAGAAGAAATTGTCTTCCAAGAACATTCATCTCATCATCTCTCTAAAACACACCCAATCTATCAATTGCACTATGTTTTCTCTATTCAAAATTACTCAATCTCAGTAGCTTGTGTTCTTCCAAGAGGATTGATCCACTCTCTTGGATTAAAACACTCACTTTGATACCATTATAATATTTTTAGTAAATGAGAACTCCCAAAAAAAAACACATGAGAAGAAACACAAGAAAAACACAAAACTTCATCCCTTGATACTCTGATGACCCAAAAGAGCACCTTGTCTTTATTATATAGCAAAGGGAAATCCAACCTTGGATTATATACATGGATTAGTGATATGTCAGCAAGCTCCACCCTTAGATTAGTTGCATGGATTGGTGATAGGTTGATCCTTATCCTATCTGGTTGGTCAAACAAGATTGATCAAAGAGAATATGTGAAGAATATTTTTATATGAAGCTCATAACAATATGGGCGAGGTACTATTGGAAAGCTCTCAATGAGACAAACAAGAGGAGAATACAACACCTTTTCCCATAGAAGTGGGAGTAGTATTCATTTTTCAAGGCCTAATTCATTCATTTAGGCTTCCAAAATTGGCTCTAAAATTTTCAACATGTTTTTGGTCTCTACCCTCTTAGTGGAAGTGCTCTTTTGGTGAGATCTCTATCTGATCTACTTAGAAAATCATATACAACATCCTTCCAAATATTACTAAGCCAATTTGCACCTTTAGATAATATGTCTAGCTAATGGTATTACATAATTGCATAGCACTCAGTCATCTAGTGGCAAATTATCCCTAGCCACCTACGCCAAAACCACCAATGAGGTTTTCACAATGCCAACTTCCACTAAGGTGGATACAAATGTCCATTTTATCATATTGGAAGATTCAAGAGAAGAAGACATTCTTCTTTTTGAAGAAGATAGATGGCTTAATCTAAAGGTAACTTGAGGTGATACCCAATTTAACAAGAATTACATCTTCTTTTGAATAACTAAGCCTCCAAAACCAAATAGGAAGCATATATGAAAAGTCCTGTTTAAGAGCTAAAATTACTTGCAAATTTCACACATAAAGAAAATAAGAAAGAACCTCCAAGTGAGATGCCCTATCCTTGGAGGAGATACCTTCTACACCAAAGGAAGCCAACTAGGTTGAGCTGACCAAGAGTGCCAACCCAAACTACCTAGTGGTATTCAAAAGAAAGTATAGGAGCTCCTACAAGAGGAGATCATAAAGGTGTATATGAATGTTAGAAATGTAAGAGAGGCTAAGAAGCAACCACTAGTGAGCATTATACTCCAGAAAAATTGTATTTCAAGCCAAAGGCCAACATGGCCAAAGGTATGATTCCATAGGAGTTTGCTGCAAAGAAGGCCCTGCATGAAAAGAAATGAAGAAGAACTAGTTCTCTTTTAGGTGTAACTTAGTACAATATTGTTGTGGATTAGGTGTTTGCCAAGGTGGATGTAACATTAGAAAATTGTGGGAGAAAAACAAACTATATAAGTGCCAATTGACCATCACATTCTAAAGGGTACAAAATGTGAAGCAAATTGATCTTCCTATAGTTTACAAGATAGAATTAGAAGATTTAGGTTCCTCAAAGATAGAAGTACAAACAAAGGGTTGCATGTCTATGAGGGTCAGTCTTCATAGAATTTGTATTAGGGGCTAATGTGATGATCAAGGAAACAAACTACAAGTTAAGATAGACTTTGGATTAAGGATTAATGTGATGATCAAGGAAATAACTCATAAGTTAGGATACACCACCTTCAAGCCCACTACTTTTGTCCTCCAACTTGTAGATCAAACTCAAAGGAAATCCCTATCGATGTTGTCAAATGTTTGGCCTACAATAGGCAATGTGCAATTTCATCTCAACTACATCATTCTTTGTCTCATAACCAAGATCAGTTACATAATTCTAATAAGAAGACCTGGGCTGTATGGAGCCTGAGAGACTATAGATTGGTATCAGCATAAGCTAAGATTTCAAGATCCCAAATCTTCACATCCTAAGATAGTTATAGTACATTGGAAGAAGATCCCGCATTTAGGAGAGACTTGTTGTCAAAAGATGAGTACAAAGAAACAACTTCAAAGGTTCTTTGGTGGAGGATGTAGTAAACTACTTAGAGTATTACAAGGTAGAAGATGAAGCAAAAGGGAATGACCACTCAAAAGGTTGGGAAGATCATGTAGCACTACTTAGGGTGAGCCAAGTTAGCCATGTGGAGTGCATTGTTAACTCCCATGATTGTCAAGATGTGATCATAGCCAAAAGGAAGATCTTGAAGATATCTAAGAACATGTCCTAATAGAGTATGAGGACTAACTTTGTTTTAGAAGTACCAAGATGTCTTTGCCTAGAAGATCAAGTAGATCCTTGGCATCTCTTGACAAATTGGGAAGTTGTGACAACCTAGCAAGTAATATTTGTTCTCACAAAGATGCGAGTCAGAAATGGTCAAATACAAAGTAGAATATCCCAAATAGTTCTTCTTGATTGCATCTTTAATCTCTTGGGTAGAAACCACACCCAAAAGAGAGTAATAAGCACTCAATTTGCAATCTTGTCACAAATCATAACACCTATAATCACAATTCATTAAATCTTTTCAAATCAATCTTGATTGTGATGATTAAGTTCTTCCCAAAGAAGGCTACCTCACCATGAAACAATTTTGCCTTGAAATTGCATTCCATCTCTCCATTGAAGGCACAACTTTCTCAATCTAAATTACTTCACACCAATCCAAAGTTGCACTCACCAATGCAAAATACTACCAACACCACGATTCTTCATAGATTTATCAAGGCATTGCTTTGATTACTATCCACTCAAGATCAAACATACAAAATGAAATCAGAGCTTTAGAATCCAACATATAATACACTCAAACTTTGAACTTCTCCAAACACTCACAAACACATACACAAGATTGATACTCAAAATCAAGCTAACGACAAGCATTAAGTTACAACACTTTGCTTTACTCAACTTTAGAAATATGAATATTGAACTGAATTGAATAACAAGAACACTACAAATGTTTCCTTTAAATAGGCAGAGCACTTGGGCAATTGTCTAACTATATAAAATTTCAACTAGTACAACTTGTAGATCTAAAATAACATTCCACCTTTTCATGTCTATCTCTTCAAATCCCAAATCTATTACTAATCTGATTTCTACTTCTACTTCTACTTTTGCTTCTACACCCAAATTACCTTCAATCACTTCTTCTACTTTGGGTTCCACTAGAACTTCTTCTATCTTTATCTTATCTTAAGTCCAAACTAAAATTGAAGGCATGGGTATCCTAACTCTATCCTCCTTTCCTATTCTAATTTCCTCATATGCCTTTGTTAATTCACCCAAAATACTTGCATCCAATGTCTTACTATCTTGGATTGGGTCAAATTCACCCTGAGGTGAAGTAACTTCTATATATCCAAAGTACTCAACTACTCTAGAACCTTCAAATGCTTGTAACTTATGCTACAAACCTCCAAAATCTATGATTTTAATGGCAATAAAAGCCTTGAAAAAGACACTTCCAACAAGATATAGCACATGCAATTTGGACACGTGGTCATTGAGATACGGGGACCATAGTAACCCTGACCTCCAACTTTCATTTTGATGCAAAGTAACCCTATTTTGGGTCTGCCATCCTTCAAGTCCAATCCAAGTTCTTCTTCCTCTAACACAAAGTCAAGTTCATAAAGTTGGATCAAAACACATGCTTCTCCGTGTTTCTTCTCTATGTGAGTTCAATTTGGTTTCAATAATGCACGTCTTCTTCAATACTTAAAAAAAAAATATGTGGGTAACATAGAAGCATCGGATTGATCTAAAAGGAGGTGCAAGTACTATTTTGGTAGCAATAGTATTTGCTTAATCCAAAGTATTCATTGCTAGTCAAAGATGAAATAGATAAATACCTTTGGTCCAATATCATCTTTGTTGTGCTCAATAGTGAAAAGCTTTTGTCCATCTAAGAGAGGAAAGGGAAACCACCTAGAAAACAAAAAGGATGAGAAGACACCATCAAGTTGTACAAGGGTGAGAAAACATAGGTAAAATGGGACTAAGCTCCAATAAATTTGATACAAGAAATCTGCCCTACTACACCTAAGATATCCAAGCTATGCAAGTTGTATGTTCTACAAACAATTAGAGCATCCAAAGAAGCATCATCTAGTGTGATTGCTCTCCTATGGATTGCACCAGCCACTACTCTCTATAGAGCAATGGACATATGTTGTCTAAATAATGCTATAAAGTATGAGAGTGAGAGTGGTACTCCCTTGCGCCTAGCATGATAAGCTCTCATGCACTCCTAGACAAATTTGTCAAATGCCATGTCCATTGCTCCATTGCTCTACTCCAAGGCTAGAGGAACAAAGAGGTAATCTTGCTACATACTCCTATACTTGGAGACCTTGTGAGCTACTGTTGCACATCTAGGAGGATGAGTAGTCACTCCCTCCAAAATTGTATCACGTGTAGGGTCCATAACCATGATATTTGCTACTATCACTTGATCATCTTGGACCAAGTATAAGTATGTCCTAACATGTGTCATCTACAAAGCATATAAATACTCCCTCCAAGCCAAGTATTTACTCTCTTGTGCCATAGAAAACACTATGTCCCTAATAGCATCACGGGTAGCTATCTTCTATCTTCCAAGAGGACACCGCATCATATGGACCACTATTGCATCTAGTGTAGAACCACACTCACAAGTGAGTAATGAAGATGCATATGGGTGGACCAAACTTAGGTAAAACCTCATTGCTATAAAGAAAGTGGTAGGTGTGAGTCAAAATGCCCTAATGCACAATCAAGCTAGGATCTAAGAGCCATCATCCTTGCCAAAGCAAGAGCAAAGACGTGCTTTAGTAGCCTAAGGAATGGACAAGGCAACTAAGAGAGAATGTAGTGTATGCTGACACTATTGCTCCATCAAGGAAGATTATAAACCTCTAGTCTGAGGATATTGAAGCAAAAGATGGAAGTTCCTTGTGTGCCTATGGAGATAGACTATCTCTTGTTTGCCATAACAATATCTAGAGAGAAAAGGATCCCTCCTCCACCTCTATCACATAAGTCTCCAAAAATGACCTATCAACCATTATAAAATGAGAGGAAGGCAAGGATGTCGAGAGAGCCAAACTACCCAAAAATGCTATAGGTGTCATCTCCTCCATAAATAGCAAGTCAATCCTACCACACAAGATTGATAAAGATTTTTATCTATGTGCCAAATCCCCTATCACACACTCAAATGTCCTTGGTCCAATAATATCATCAAAGACTCTTTTAATCCTCCTATCAAAGGCTCTCAAATGTCATTGGCAGGCCAAGGAGGGAGTAAATGTAACACCCATTTGTGCATGTATGTAGTATTGTGATATTTAGTTTGGTATTACTAGTACTTGAGAGATATAATTTATATAGATATAAAGGATGGTTCTATATTAGTCATAATTAGCTAAAGTTAGTAATAACTAAGATAGAGTGGACCTTACTTTAGAGGAAGTGGAAAAGATGAGCACCAATATTTTGGATTCTAGTGTGTTGACTTGGTATAATTCCTAGGTTTGTGGCTTTGAGGAAAGAATTGAGAACTCTTGGGCTAGCAAGCCTTTTGTTTTGGATTCTTCAATAGTCCAAGGATAGCCCATGTGAAGGAATCCTTGACTTAGTGGTTGGGCCAAGATAAGATCACATGGTTAGTGGAATATGCACATGTGTATAGAAATTCCTTTATACTTTTTGACTTTACTTTACTTTTAGCCTAGTAACTTGAGTTACTCCAGTAATTAGTAACTTTGGTGTGTAACTATTTCACAAGTATATAAACTAGGAGTGGGGAGGAACTCATCATCCTTTCATTTGCAACTATCTCTCTCTCATTGAGTTCTCTAGTGAGAAATGTCTTGAGTCTTGGAGTGTTAGCCTTGGAAGAGTATGATAGAGTTGGGGTTCCTTGCCTTCTTAGTCCATGGTGCGCTACCATAATAGCCATCAGAGGTTCATCCTAAGTGAGAGAAAGGCCGGCTCACATAACTATGTGGAAGAAGGTAAGTTGGTCAATGAGCAATACTAGAAGAGAGTATATCAAATGCCACTTGTGGATCTCCTAGTAATGGAAGGTCATTCACATGGATAATATCCTTTGCAAGAGCCATGTTTAAGAAACATGTGATAAAATCCTCAAATCCTTTTGGCACTCCAAGAACACATAGTCCATCTATAGTTGTGATACACCTCTTTGGAAGCTCAAGGTGGGGGGGACACCTAAAGGGAACCATGTGTAATACTCCAAGGACAAGAGAAGAGAGAAAACATAGATTACACACTCAAACATTCGATGCCCCAAAGGAGCACCTTCTCTTTATTATATAGACAAAGAGGATCTCCTCCAAGGAAGCTCCACCATAGGATTAGGCACACAGATAGATGACATGTCAGCAAGCTCCACCCTTGGATTACTTACTTGGATAGGTGACATGTTTGGTCTAGGTCCTATCTGGTTAGTGTAATACAAGGACAAGAGAAGAGAGAAACACAAATGACACACTCAACATTGGTGCTCCAAAGGAGCACTTTCTCTTTATTATATAGACAAAGAGGATCTCCTCCACGGAACCTCCACCATAGGATTAGGCACAAAGATAGGTGACATGTTAGCAAGCTCCACCCTTGGATTACTTACTTGGATGGGTGACATGTTGGTCTAAGTCCTATCTGGTTGGTCAAACAAGCTTTGACTAGAGGGAATCTTTTAGGGAATCTTCCTATAGGAGTCTCAGAATCATGTAAGGTACCATTGGAAAGCTCTCAACCAGACAAACCAGGGGGAGGGAGGCCAGCCTATCATCTATTTGGGGGGGGGGGTTTGCACATTTTTGAGGCCTAATTGATCCGTTTAGGCCTCCAAAATTACCTTCAAAGATTTCAAGCATATTTCGATTCATACTCTATTAGTAGAAGTTCCCTTTTGGTGATACCTCTTTCTGATCTGTTTAGTACATCATGTGTAACATCCTTCCAGATGCTACCAAACCAATTCTCACCTTTAAATCATATGTCTAGCTATTGGTTCTAAGGTCTCAAGTCTATTTTGGTTTCTGCTCTATTAGTAGAAGTACTCTTTTGGTGCTACTTCTATCTGATATATTTTAACCATCATGTATAACATCATTCTAGATGTTACCAAACCAAATTTCACATCTAGATCATATGGCTAGCTCTTGGTATTACACCATGTCTTGCACTTTAACACCTTGACTCTCAAGCCTACTAGATGTAGCTTGGTAGTCAAGTTGTCAAAGGCTTGCCTAATCTGATCTACAAGGCCCACAATGTGTGTATCATCTACCAAGAAAAGAAATACACAACTTGGCATGGCCAACATAATAAATAAAAGAGCTCTAAAGTGAGCCATGGCAAATAAACGTCTCCCTAAAGGATCTCTCTAATGTGTACCCACAATTGACTCCAAGATAGTGAATCCCTCCTAAGAGCAACCATTGTTGTACGTATATACATTGTTACACAACATACATTGCTCTCAACATCATACACTATAGAAGCACAACTCACACACAAGTCATACATAGACTCTAAAGTGCCACAATAATCAGATTGTTTACCACTTTGAACTCAACTCAACTCAACTCAACTCAGATCAGTATTTGATCTGTCACTCTTTAAACTATCAACAACTAGGCACTGATTACAGTCAAGCCACATCCACTCTAGCTAAGAGAATCCAGGTGATGCTCATTGGCCTCTGTCCACCATAGCCAAGAACTCAAAGGCTCAACATCAGAGAAGTGAGCTCTCTGGGGCTGCACTTTGAAAGTATACCCCTAGACTCGAGCTAGGTCTGAAACCCTAATGGTCCCATTGATAGCACACTCGATGGTGCAAAGTGATGGTGGGCCCCACCGTGAAGTCAATATTCCAAACACAAAATATGACCGTCAGAAAGTACTCTCTGAGAAACTATTGAAATAAGTCTAACTACTATCACTAGAACTCCAATGTCCGAGCAATCTAGATGCGATAGTGGCATGACAACTATTGTGCGTATATACATTGTTACACAACATATATTGCTGTCAACATCATATACTATAGAAGCACAACTCACACACAAGTCATACATAGACTCTAAAGTGTCACAATTGCCCCCTTAGCTGGCGGGTTAGGTCCCTCTAACTCCAAATAGCCATCTACTCTAAGTATATGGTATACCCTATAATGGGCAAAGATCAGGAGGCCGGGTGCTATGGAGCTCCATCGTTAATTGCCTATTTGCAATCTATACCATATATATACCACATTGTACATCTAGAACATAACCACTATCCTTGAGGAACAACTGTGAGGGGAGGAGTCATACATGCTATATGCCATTCTCTTAGATAGCTATCACACACTAAAATAGTAGCAGCTCCATCAGAAGAGCCACATAACATACACCTCAAGCCTACATGTACAAGTGCCAAGCTTGGGTCCATAGTACCATCAATGTTTAGGAGGTGGCATGGTGCACAATTGCACACATGATCCTTCCAAACAACACCATCATGTCCTTCTAACACAAGGACTCCAGATGGCAAAACCTCATGCACTCTAAAGATAGTGCGGCCTGTCAAAACATCAAGTGTCATCGGTGCTATTTGTTGTAGATATACATAGTCTCCTTGATGAAATTGACAAATCAAGGGTCTATAACCTCCTCCTCGAATGGTAGCATAACATAAAGTATCTCTATGCTGAGCAATAGCCAAGTTCTCAAAGGCCATCGACATCACTCTTTGAAAGATCTCTACCCACTGAGAACATGCACTCATCCATACATTGGGGTCATCCAAGTCCAAAACTACAGTAGCATCTCAACAAATGGCTGCAGGTAAATCTGGATCTCATCCATAGAGTAGAAAGTATGGAGAGAAGGATGCTGAGAAGGCTTGCCGGCTGAACCAATAGGTCATGGCCAACCAAGGTAATTGGAGATCCCAATCTCCCAAGTGGCCTCTCTACAAACCATACTTTGCAATCCTCTCTTCACCATTTGAACCACTCTCTTTGCTAAGCCATCTGCCTCAAGGTGATCTCGGGAGGTAATATGGTGATCAATCAAAGCCTTGTCACACAAGACCTGAAACCTCCCCAAGAACTTTGTACCCTGATCAGTCAAAACCTCAGTTGGTGCACCAAAATGACTAAGAACTCGATCCATGAACAAGTAAGTTGTCCCTTCACTAGACTTGTTAGGAAGTGCCACCAAATCAATCCACTTGGAGAAGTGCTCCACCATCACCAATACATACCAATGATGTCTCACAGTCAGCATTAAAGGTCTGGCAAAGTCCAAACTCCAACAGTAACCCAATCCCATAATAGGTAATGGTGTAATTGTGGCATAGGAGCATTGAATGATGCTCTAACTTGGTCACAAACCACACATTTGGCAACAAATTGTTGTACCTTGGTCTGCATACCGTGCCACCAATAATGACTATGGAGTAAGCTATATGTATACTTGACTTTAAAATGTCCTAGCTCCTCATGAGCATGACGGACCAACTGTGGTCTCTAAGATGGAAGTGGTACTACTCGCACTCTACCATCTTCCCATACATGCAAAAGGTGTCTACCCTCCAATCTGAACCATCGGGCTTGCTGAAGAACACGGTCTCTCTCCTTGGCCCCAATTGTGCCACACACAACACCAGTGCAAAGACAGTCCATCATTAAGACATCATCATGAATGTCTCGCTGAATTGTACCAATATCTTCACTCTTTGGATCTATAACCTCAATAACTCCTCTTGTATGCACTGAGAGAGATACCACCAAAGCTTCTAAAAATATACATAGAAAAGCCAATGCATGCCAATCTGGCACTATCTCCTCATCTATCTCACCATGCCAACATGCTCCGGTCTGATCCTGTTGGCTGGGACATGGGTTTCAACCCATCTGCATCATGGTTCACCACTCTAGGTTTTTGAACAACCATGAGACCTACTCCTGTAAAATCAAAGCCCATCGTGCAAGCTTCCTTGAAAGCTTGCCGGACTCTTGCAACTACTTCAGTGGTTGATGATCAGAGATGAGAGTGAAGAGGTTACCATATAGGTAACAACAAAAATGTGCTATTGCCCAAACTGCTGCCAAGCACTCTCCCTCATATGAACTATACTTTGCCTCCGCTAAAGTGTTGGAGCAACTATCACAGGCCACCACAAACTCCTTCCCCTCATCATCATGTTGGGTGAGCACCGCTCCAAGCCCCAACATACTCCAATCAGTATGAACCTGAAATGGTTGTCCTCTTATCGGTCTCCTCAAAATAGGAGTAGATATCAACCTCTCCTTGAGCTCTACAAAAGTTCTCTCTTGCTCATCTCCCCAACACCACTCATGTGTAAGCTTGGTCAGCTTTGTCAAGCCCTTGGCAATGGCACTACATCCTCTAACATAACGGTGAAAGAAGTTCACCAACCCAAGGAATGCTTGCACTTTGCTCACATCCGTAGGCCAAGGAATACGTGTGATAGCTTCTACCTTGGTTTGCTAAACACCAAGTCCTCCAGGGTAGATAGTGTGACCCAAATACTCAACCTACTTGTGGAAGAGCCTACACTTTCCCAAGATGTAATTTGAGTCCATGAGATCTCAACCTCTCAAACACTCCAACAATTGTCTCTCATGCTCCTCCACAGTAGTGCTATAGACAAAAATATCATCAATATAGCACCGGGCAAAATCCAATCTAGCTAGGATCCTATCCATGACCCTTTGGATAACTTAGCAAGAGCATTCTTTAACCCAAATGGTAAGAACCTCCATTGATATAACACATCCTTACCATGAGGATCAATAGCCCAAAATTTTATCTTGGACTTATCCTCCTCTTTGATTGGCAACTAATGATATCTTGCTCAAAGATCCAAAGTATTGAAGACCTTTGCATGCCCAATCACATCAAAAATCTCCTCCGGTGTAGGCATGGCATACCGATCAGCCTTGGTCTGTCAATTGATAGGATAGCAATCTCCACACATCTGCCTATCTATGTAGTTGCCATGCATATCCTTCTTGGCTGGCATCATTGTCATTGATGCATACTCTCCATGTGAAATCCCCACCAAACCAGCCTCAAAAAGGTCACTACTCCAGCTCTGAATCAATGTTCTCTCCATCTCACTATATTGATAAGGACGTTAGAAAACTAGTGTATTGCTAGTCAGTTCAATCCATATACCAGGTCCTTTCAGAGCACCCAAATCCTTCATATTGAAGGCAAAACAACTCTCATGGCTCCTCAAGAACCTCTAAACCCTCTGTCTTTCCTATCCAATAAGCTTGGGTCCAACATTTGGCTCCCAAGTATCCTCTGTAACTGTAGTAGGAGTGGAAGACGTACTGACTGGCTGCTACACTAGGCCTTTGGGAGCAATAGTGTCATGCCCCTGATCATTAGAGGTCCCAACCTCTATGTGAAAAACTCCCTCCACTCTGGCTGCAAGCTCCACACGTCCTCTAGCTGCATCCCAAGTGGACCAACGGTGTAATCCAAGTAGCCCATGCTCACTTGGATGGACTCCAAGTATACCACTCTCCCTATTAGCTACTTTTTGTGTCCCAAGAATACCATGGCCATGCAATCCATCACCCCCAGCATGTGCCTGAATTGTCTCAATAGGCAAAGGGCTCACAAGTGTCCAAGTGGTGATGCCTATCAAGCACATCCTACATTGCTCTGCCAAGCCAAAGCTCACAATCTAGGTCAAGCAATTCAAGTCCATAGCGTGACCTAACACCTACCACCTTGATGTCTCTAACACTACTGGAACAACGGTAATACCGGTACAAAAACCCATCACCCGCTCTCTCACATTGGCATTGGGCTCCACCAACTGTTGTAACTATGAGTCCCAAACAAGTTCAGGTCCTCCTCTCAAAAAGCATGAGAGCCTCAGAAACTCATGAGTGTGGGAAATGCGGCTCTAGGCTGTCCAACTAGGTTCACCATTGCCATAGGTGACCTATCAGCCACTACCACTATCCGAGACTGACACGCAACATCCAAGATATCATCAACAAGGATGTAGTCAAGTCACTGAATCCCATCATAAGCACGATGTAGAACCTCTCTGGGTAAGAAGTTTGTCCACCAAAGACGATGAGCCATGATCCCACTCTAGTTACATCTAACAATACAGCAGGTCCCATCCAAGAATGGACCTGATGTGTACTCACTAACACTCTGGTGTGAGAATCACCCATCAAAGGAACATTATCCAAAAACTAAGCTGGAGAAATGGACCGATGAACTTGGAGATGTTGTAGTATCCGTAACATCTCCCAAAACACACCAAAATAAGGATCTTGAAGACCCAAACCTTGGCCAACATGTGTATGTCCCTAATATGGCCATCCAAAATCACCAAGTGAATAGGCCCATGTCTCTCCAGATCATGTGCACCCAATAAGGAAATGTCTGCTGGTAGGACCTTTTGGTAACCTCTGACTGTTGACATCGATAATAACTCCAGATATTGATAGGCCAAGTGTGCCACATGATGTAGAGAGACTCACCTAGTAGTCTCATTTCCCTCTACATACAAGTACCTCTGTACTCATATACTTGCCAATAATACCGCAACTAGTCCGGTGTTAATCCCACCATACAACTCCAATAGACATATCTCTTCTATTAGATACTGCTATGCAATGAGTGTGGTATCTAGAGGTGTCAAAGTAATCAACTCTAGAGGCTCATCTTCACACTCATCTCTTGATAGTACAAAGGCTCCACTCCAAGCCTGCTACACCAACTGATCTGCATGCTATTGCAATGCCTCCTCTGAACTCCACAATGGAACATCCAAGGTGTATGGAACAATCCCACTTGTACTCCAAATCCAAGTAATCTCCTCTGGTATAAGAGTATCTTCTACATGGGCATTCCTCTCCAACAAGTCACCAAGCCAAATAATTGCACCACTGAAAGCTAAAACTGATGTTGCCATAGTCTCAGACTGTAATGAGCCAAGATTGCCACTACTAAAGCGTACTGGTAGGCGACATACCCGTCTTTCACCAGACTGCCAACCTGGTCTATAGGAAGGTGTCTCCTCCCAATAGTCAATGTTGAAACCCATGGGGTATAACATTGCTCCCCCAACTAGCACATCATATGACTCAGCTATTGTTGCCATAGCTAGAGCTCTCACCACCGAGCTATCAATCGGATGACCAGGCTGAACCTGGACAACAAGCTCCCTATGTGTGATGTACTGTGTCGAACCACCACCTAGAGATATCTGGATCTGAAATGGACACCTCTCCACATCGGTCTTCCGTAACTCCAAACCGACAACTGTAGCCTTCCCTAACATAAGGAGTTGCTCACCAAAGTCTACCAAGACTCTCTATGGTGTATAGACCTTCCCTGAAGGTCCCACCAAACTGAAAATCCCCCTTTGGTTATCCAATAGGACAACACTTAGTGTAAACCATGCTCTCTCAAAGGCTGGTCTAGCTGGCCACTCCTCCGGTCTAGCTGGGAACTCCTCCAGTCTAGCCGCTATTGCATGCCATAAACCATTGGTTGTTGAATGGATCCCATGCTCCTCAACCAAGTCAACTCCACTACCAACCAACTCTGCTCTAGTAGTAGGAACCACATCATCCCTACTCTCACACAGCGTGGTAGCCAACCGGAACACTGGGGTTGGGTCAGCTCCCAATGTAAACATGTCACTAGCCAAAAATAAGGACGCCACATAATCAGCTGAGCCGCCCCCAACATCATGCTAGACTTAGTCTGTGTAATAGCAAGTGGTTGACTAGTAGGTAGTCCATCATGTACTCCATCACCACCCACCACACTTACACTGGGACGTCTAGGAACCATGGATGTCGTTTTCAATGCCTTAAATAGCATGAAAGACTAGGGAAGTCTGACCTATCTCCCAACCTCTCCTCTCTATGAGTCAAACTCCATTGATGCTCCTCTAGGCTCTAGAGCACGTACTGCACTCCTAGTCACTACTGCAAATGCATCCACCTATGTTGCTCCGCACATGAAGTCCAAAGCATCTTTGTCACTAGCATATGAGGTGGAAGCCTCAGCACCCAAATCTGATTTCCTCTTAGCAATAGCCATACTAGCCAATCTCTGCTCCAACTGCTCAATTCGAGTAGCCATAGTTGTATCAGAAGTAACGGCAAGTACTACACCCCTACTAGGTGTAGATCCTCTACCACCACCTCTACCACCTCATCCTCCATGAATTGGAGCCCCTCTGCTACACGCCATAGCAGCCCTACCACTCCGTAACTTTGAGTGTAGGTCAAAACACTGATCACTAGTGTGACCAAATCTGTAGCAATGCTCACACTACCTCTGTGTTGGCTGTGATGCACCCAAGGTATTAGGTCTTCTACCTTGAGTACACTCTCTCCAATGGTGAGGTCCACCACAAGTCCAACAAGCAACACCACCACTCACTGCTACGGGCTTGAAAATGAAGGTAAGTGTCTAACTCCACTAGGCCCTCCACTTGCTCCATATGATCTAGGCTATCTACCCTATCCTTGAAAACCAACTGGGCATGGTGCACTCTGCTCCACTCTAGAAGAAGTCACAACCGTGGATGAGGTCTCCCTACCAAATCCAGATGCCACCACCCTCTCCTCCACCATGTTGAGCTCAATACGCTCAGCCAAACCAAAGACCATTGCCAAAGTAGGCAAAGTAGCCTATAACAACATAGCATCACAAACTCTATGTTGCAACTCCCTATCCAATATCCCATACCAAAATTGGACTGCTTGGGCCTCAATAACTCCCTGAGTAAAATTGATCATCCACCTCATGCGAGTATATGCCTCACGTAGGCGCTCTCTAGCCTTCCTTTGGAACTCTTGCAAGCTCCTCAGCTTGTCAATCCGCACTCCCTAGCACTCCAACATGAGGTTAAACTCCGGTACCACACCACTTCTTGCAATGGTACCTCCACTTGTGGTAACACTATCTCCAACTAGTGCACCTCCACTAGATCCACCAACACTACTTGAGCTAGAACTTGTAGGTGCTGCCAATCTACTCCTGGCCACCAAACCTGAAGTGATAGAGACATAGTTTGGAGACCAATACTGTCTCCATAACTCAATCTCCTCCAAATGAGCTCTCTTGAACTCATGGTAGTCATCCATTGGCAAACACCACCAAGTTCTAGATGCTAAAACAACCCCTTCCATGCTATGAAAGGTGTAAACAAAGTCAGGTCCCGCATCTGCTGTAGATCATACCAGCTATTGAATTCCTAGATGAAGTCATCCAACTCAATGGTACCCATTGTACCAGAGTAACACCTAGGGTCTTTGGGTGCCCCATAAATCTTGTCCATGTCCCACAACAATGGTGCGGACACACCAAGTGCACTCTTAACTAAATCAACTCCTATGTCAAACTCCAACTCAAAGTTAATCTCTTCCCTCACTGGGACCTAAGATACAAGCTGATACCGAGTATCACTCCGACTAAACCCACTACATACTGCAGGGCTATCTCCTCTAGAATCCCCAAAAAACTTAGTCATGACAAAGTAATTGCAACCGCAAATTGCAATAGCAAACCGAAACCACAAACTGCAACCGCAAGAACACCACCAAGTGCCAACACCAACTAAGCACCACCCACTAATGTAACTCTAACCAAGATAACTACACTAGGGGAAAGGGCAACCTATAACCTACCATCATAACATGCACTCTCACGGTCTACAAGTCATCACTTCTTACCTCACTAAAGAGAAACAAAGGTAGTCTGATTGGTCATCACTCCAACCTCACAACCAAGAGCACACCACAGCACCAACGCTCAAAAGTCAGGGCACCTCACACAAACGTGGTGCACAAACAAGAAGCAGAGAATGGAGAGGATCCAATCACAAGAAATCTAAACAAAAACCCTCCATCTCATAAAACAACATAGGACTGACCTTGCCACCATTTGGCATTTGACATAAGAGAAGTTTGTATCTAAGTCCTAAGCTACAAGGATCACCAAGAATGAGATCAAATTGCCTTTCCTAACCAAAACTACAAGTGTAGAGATAATAGTAGCACAGTCACTATGACAACAAGTGAGGGTGGACCAGTTGGCTAGGGCACCAATCTAGGAACAAGAGATCTAGGGTTCAAACCCTTTTGCGCACAATCTAAGAGGATGGGCAGATTTTGCCAACCAATGACCAAGCTAGCTAGTCTCACGCCAACAAGCTGGCTAGTCTCACGCCAACAAGCTGGCTAGTCTCACGCCAACAAGCTGGCTTGCTAGCCCTTCTAAGCCTTTGTAGTCTCTCGTAGCCTCAAAGCCTCTAAATGCTGAAATTCAGCCAAATGAGGCCTTTCTTCTTGCCACTTCGAACCTCCTCCAAAATTTGGTGAAACTCCTCCAAAATTTGGCAAAAATCCTCCAAAACTTGGTGAAACTCCTCCAAACTAGCAAAACTTCTCCAAATCTGGCCAAACAGCAAAACTCCTCCAAATCTAGCCAAAATTTGACATAAACCCTAAAGTTGGTTGACTGCCAAATCCCCCACTAACTCTTCACTCGAGCCAAATTGAAAACACGAGTTTCTCCAAATCACAAATTCACAAGAATAGCTTCCCAAATCCACCTTCAATATTACTTTTTGAGCCCAACTCGCAACAAATTGGTCATGCTTTCACCTCCTAAGCTCAAAATCATAGCCACTACTTAAAATTTGCTCCTTTTGTGCTCAAAAATTGGCCAGCGCTTCCGCACACCGTCTACCTTACTACCAAATCTCCATCAAGCAACGAGCTTTTGCACACCAGAGAAAAATTGAACTTCAATTGAGCTACCAACAATCCACAGAGCTTGGAGATACCACCAACATCCAAAGTTCCTACACTCAATTTCCCTCTAATTTCACTTCTTTGATGTAATCAGATTGTTTACCACTCTCAACTCAACTCAACTCAGATCAGTACTTGATCTGTCATTCTATAAACTGCCAACAACTAGACATTGATTACAATCAAGCCACATCCACTCTAGCTAAGAGAATCCAAGTGACGCTTGCCGGCCTCTGTCCACCATAGCCAAGAAATCAAAGGCTCGACATAAAAGAAGTGAGCTCTCTAGGGCTACACTTTGAAAGTATACCCCTGGACTTGAGCTAGGTCTAAAACCCTAATAGTCCTGTTGATGGCATACTCAATGGTGCAAACGGTGCAGAGTGATAGTGGGCCCCACCATGAAGTCAATACCCCAAACAAAAATGTGACTATCAAAAAGTAGTCTCTGAGAAACTACTGAAATAACTCTAACTACTATCATCGGTACTCTAGTGTCCGAGCAATCTAGATGCAACACTACAAATGGCATGACACCATGTTGGTAGTAAAGAGAAGTAAGAGAACCATAAAAAGACCCCAGAAAAGGAATAAGACTTGCCAAGGATCCACCAACCTCCCTAAGCTCTCTAAAGATGGATGCTTGTGAGATGCCATTAAAAGCATTCTCAACATCCACTTATAAGACGACACTCTCGGGATAAATATCTAAGAGTGCCAAAATGCTTAAAGATATAGTCTCACATCTTCCAAGTGTAGCTACTCCAAACTAAGGTGGACTGAGGTTCTTTTGGAAGTGAGAATGATGCTAAAGGATTATAGTGTGGCTAACCAAACACAAAAAGATCTCCAATAGTAATTGGTCTAATGCACCCGTGTTCTTCTCCATCACAAGAAGTCAACTAGCATCTAACACTTGACTAAATGACATAGGAATGTCTACTGTTGCTACTGCTACAGCCACTTGAAAAAACTCAATAAAACCACTAGAAGGATCATTTGCCTAAAATTAATCTCTAAGATGCTCATATACCATCCTTGACAAGTCTCCTAATGAAAGGCAAGGGGCAATGCACAATGTTTGTGCAAAAAGTGATCTATCAAGACATAAAGGTTGCTCTAGTTGATAATCTAAGACCGCTAGTAGTAATCCCTCTCCTACCTTAGGATGTAGTGAGTGTAGGAAAGAGATAGTCTCATTAGTATGATTAGCTATGGACAAAGGGTGTAGCGCTCATGTAGCTCTACTAAACTCTTCCACTTGACCCAATATCATACACCTTTGTAATCAAGTGGACTCTATGGTATCTAATGGCAAAACCTTTCTCCTAAAACATGTAGCTCTAATAGACTACTCTTGTAGGGCCTTCCAATCCCTAGCTTGGAATCACCACCTCTCTATGCTCCATGCATCCTCCTCTAGCATAACAAAGATACCATCAAGGGAGTACAAGGAAGAGAAACCAAGCTAACTTGTTCAAGGGATCACATGCCAAACTATCAAGTGGTAGGCAAGAAGCCTATCTAGCCTCATCATGGAATGTATGAAGTAGCCTATGGAATAGATATGGACATGGAAAACTAATCTTAAATAACTCCAAAATGCAACCCGCCTAAGAAGCTAACTACTCCCACAACTCTATCAATATCCTTGGAACAGTCAACAAATGGGATAGAAGAAGCATGTGTAATCTTGAGTGTCACTATTGTCAATGTGGTTACTTGCCTCACATGAGAATCCTAAGTGGTCTAGTCATAGTCCTTGTGAATCCTTCCTACATGGGTCTTTACCCCTTGTGAGGTAAAACATCAATGACACACCGTGCATGGTGTATCTCAAGCTGCTCTAGGCTGCCCCACATGGGAAGGTGTAGCCATGGCTAGCACAATGCTAATGATAGTAACGCATGATTCTCCTCTCCATACCTGAAAAAGCACAACCCCTCACATCTCAACTCACATGAGAAAATACAATCTCTCCAAACCCTAAAATCAATTAACTTTTATAACTTTCAATTTCCATCTCAACAAATTTCAAACTAAATTCCCATGGAACTCAATCATGAAAACCAAGAGATAAGAAATGAAAATTCTTGACCCATCACTTTGAATGTGTAATGATCACTCAAAACCCTAAAAACACCTAAAAAGCTATATAACTTTCTACTCAATTCTCCATAGTCTTCAATTTAGGTACCAATGGAACCAAAATTGAAAAAAAAACATGATTGATTATTCACTTAGGTGCTATATGCTAGAGATACCTTCTTTGTAATGACCAAAGATATCCTATTCAAACATTGACTTTCAAGAAGAGGTGTTGAAGTAGACACAAAGAAATTAAAGGTCATCCAAGCCCTTGAAGCTCCAGATAACCTAAGAGAATTTGGCACCTTTCTAGGCCATGTGGAGTACTACATTAGACTCATCATCAACTATGCAATTCTTGTAACATCCATCAAAAAGTTGCTCAAGAAGTACAAAGGATATGTGTGGGCTGTGGAGTAGGAAGATGCCTTTGTTGTTGAAAAATAAGTAAGTAGATGCTCAAATAATGCAAGCTCCTAATTGGGAAATATGTCCACGTGTATGTGGATACTACTTTGGTGGTCATATGAGTAGTGCTCACTTAGAAAGATGATAGAAAGAAGGTCTACCCAATATGTTTCAATAGTAAGCAATTGTTTGATGTAGAGACAAAGTATACCACTATAAAGAACAAAGCATTAGGAATGGTATATGCATGCAAGAAGTTCCATCACTACTTTTTGGGGTACAAATTGTCTTCCGCATAGATGATTACTTGTTACAATGCTTGGTAAAGAAGGCAGATTTGTGTGGAAGGTGGATAATTTCTTGCATTAGTTTACTTACATGATGAAAGTGAGGAAGGGAGCACACCATGAGAGTGCAGATTTTTTTTCATGGCTCAGGACAAAAGATCAGGCCAAATACTTGGACAATGATTTCTTAGATGAAGAGTTATTTCATATCTTGGTCACAAAGTGAAAACCTTAGAGCCAAAAATCACCAAAAACCATGATACAATATTTCAAGGAATTTCACTAATAACCAAGACTCTATCTTGTCCTCTATGTCTCTAAGATGAAAAGTAGACCTTAAGGTCAAGCCAAAATGCCTTGCAAGCTTCAAGGTTGCAAGGCTTTCTATACCTCTATTGTTGGATTATGATGGGAAGGAATTTTTTATGTTATTAGAAGGAGTCAATAAAGATAATAAATAACAATCGGTTATAAATTGCAATTAGAAATGCAAAATAGAACCAAAAAATGTCAATGCAAAATCAAACCTCAAACTTGTGAACACAAACAACAATTGCTAAGTAAATTCAATGAAAATAAAAATTGGTAATAAATTGCAATTAGAAATTAAAAAGAGAACCAAAAAATTTCAATGCAAAATCAAACCTCAAACTCATGAACACAACAATAATTGCCTAGTAAATTCAATGAATAAACCAATCAATATCTTATTATGTGGAAGGGAGTGTCAACTTAGACAACTCTTTTGTGAAACCTTTGTTGAATCTCTATTTCTGGAATTATGATAGGAAGGGATTTTCTATGGGAAAGTTGATGTTTATTTTTGGGAACAATCTTTTGTTGCATCTCTTGTGGGAGTAATCTCTCATTCAATCTTCTTCTTTTAAGAATTGGAATTTGAACTATAGTGGTTGAATTTTATGGATTTTGTGGATTTCATTTGACTCTTTGTTTGGCCTTCTACTCTATGGGCCTTTTCCTCAAGGTTCCAATCTTAGCTCCCAATTACCAAGAGCATTTGCTCCAAATCTAGTGATTCATAAAATATAGTAAGTATTGCATTAAAATTCATTAATAATCTTGGTAGCATTCTAAGATATCATTGATAATATTAGTGATTTTTAATGAAGTACACCTAGTTCCATCTCACTTAAAAATAGATCTTTCTTTATGTATATGATACCATATGTGTTAGTAACTTCCTATTTTGTAAAGGATACAATTTTGGTCATGGTGAAATCAACCTTAATCCTTCAATAACTCTATGTGACAACATGAGAGCTAGTGTTGAGTCTATCAAGTACCCTTGTGTAGAACTCCAAACAAGTTACATGTTAAAGGTTGGGCTTGTTAAACCTATAAGCAACGTACCTCTAGATAGATGGGATTCCAAAGGAGTATATTTGACTTTAGTCTTCCTCTTTGACATATCTCAAATTGCATGGAAAGGATCAGTTTGACGGGTTGGAGTTCATTGACTTACAAGGGTCCATCAACAATGGTTCTTAATTTAGTTAGTTTCAGTAGTAATTCAATTATCATTGTATGAATAATACACCTACCCTAAGGTTTAAGCCTCTAGAGTAAACCAAAGCCCTTAGTAGTAAAAAACACCCATAGGTGTAAAGAGTTACGAGTCACCTTTTAAATGACCCTAATGACCCCATACCTTTTTGTGCATATGTGTTTCATCTCTAAATGAGCCCAATGACTCCATGGACTTTTTTACATGTGTGTTTCATCCCTAAAAATATCAGAATGCTGGGTGCATGCACTACTCACAAACTAAAACCAAAATTAAAGATATTGTATTATCTCATCTAGTAAATCAATTTGGCATACTTCTTTTTTGCCCATTTTTTCCAATTTTATATGATGGATAGATTAAAGCTCTATTCAAATATAGTTTTCCTTGCAATGTATTGTTTCATGAAAAGATGATAGCAATGAGTTCACAAAATTAGAAATTCAGGTTCTAGTTATAGCTCCAACTGCCCTTGACTCAAGAGTAGTACCTCCACCATCTTCAAGTATCAATGTTGGCTCTTTGTCAAGGCCTATTGCACTTTTGTCAAATGCAGACAACCACTTCAATATGCTATATTCATTGCTTTTGATGTAGGTAGTACTAAATTTGGCATTGTTATTCCACATGTCAAGACTTTTTCCTAATTGTGTGGAGAGAAACCACCCATAAAGGTCAATAGATGTTCCATATAATATAAACTAGAATACATTTTCCTCTATCGTCTTCTTCTCATTCTTGTAAGCTAGTTGCCTAATGAGACAAAGTGGTCATCTTTGTTGCTGACTAGTCTCCATAGTCATATATTGCACAAATTGATTGTGGATTATCACATAATCTTCATGCTTGCTATAGTGATATCTTTGGCATCTTGTCATATTCTGCTAGAGAAACTAGAAACTAGAAGCATCAACAGACTAGAAGCCACTTGTCACAAGGAAAAATATGCTTACATTTAAATTCTTTTGTGCTTTTGCTTCTAGATACAACACATATAGGACCAGATGCTATTACCTATGCTTTACACAACTTTGCTATTTCTTATCTACTTCTAACAATCAATATCAACTTCAACTAATGTGCAACATGTACAATCAATAACAATATTGACTTTGAACAATCTACAACCTCCACATGAACAAGTGTATAGCTCACTTGCTAAAGTGCAAGCTGCAGTTGAGAACCATGCCATAGCTCATGGATACACAATAAGTTGTTTATGTAGTGAAGTGTCAAAGACTAGAGGACATGCAAAAAGTATGGGTATTTCATGCATGGGCAAGAGTACAAGACAATAATGTGTGCTTCACAAACAACAATAAGAAGCACCAACACAAGCCCTTACCCATCCATGGGACATTGTCATTAAATGATAAACAAGTGGACAACAATGGTTGGTTTGAGTCAAGAATAGCTTGTACAACCACAAGGGCATTGAAGATGTTGCAACATATCCTCAAGCTTGCATTTTATCAAAAGCAAGCCTTGCAACAATAAAAGAGATGTCAAGCTTTAGAGCATCTCCAAAGGTAATGTTGACAACTCTTTGTCAACAATAACTCAATATTTGCTTGACAACCAAAGATATATACAATGCAAAGGCAATGGAACAAAAAATGCAACCAATAGGGAGAAAGATAATTGAAGCCTTATGAATATGCTTTATGCTTCAAGAAGATTGTATTTTTTTAATTATGCATGTGACATGGATGGGCCAGTCACTGGGCTATGATTTGCACTACCTACAACAATTGCATTGGCCAAAGAGTTTCCAAATGTTCTTCTTATGGATTCAATTTATAAGATGAATAGATTTGGAATGCCTCTTTTGCAAGCTGTAGGTATGATATCAACAAACACTATGGTTTTTCTTGCACTTTGTTTCATGAGCAAAGAAAACAAAGTAGATTACATGTTGGCTTTAGACAACATCAAGAATACTATCTTGCCCCAAGTACTTCCCTAGGTCATTTCTATTGATCATGAGCCAGCCATCATGTTATCAATTGCAAGAATTCTTCCTTATGTCCTTTTGTCCTTTATTTGTGCATTGCATATATCCAAAAACATTGTTGTAGATTTGGAGAATAAATTTTCCATGTAAGAAGAATAGATATAATCCATTGACTTTTGGAATGCCTTGGTTGCAAGTTTTTACAAAAGGTCCTTTGTAGAGAGTTGGCATATTATGTAGTTGAAGTTTGAGGAACATGGAAATAGTCATGTAATTTTGTATCAAGAATACATGGATTTTCCACAAAGAGCAATTTATGACAGCTTGGGCAAAGTTTGTCATTGCATCTTGAGCACCTTGTTACCTTACATGTGGAAGGAAAATATTCTTCTCTAAAGACTTAGATTGGTATTTCCGCTTGAAGATCATAAAGATGTGATAAAAAAGCTTAGGTTTTTTTTTCAACATCAAGAGCATGTTATATATGCCAAAATATAGCATTTGATAGTGGGTGTATATTGTTGCACCATACTCATCTTATATGGATGAATGTCCATCATAAGATCTTGCACTTTATGCTCAAAAAGGCATATGATAAGGCATGTGAAGCACAAAATTTAAAGGGCATCATGGAATGCACACATATCAAAGGACAATAGGAATAAGAATACCTTGTGCTCATTTCTTGAAAGCACTTTTGAATGTGAGTATAATATTTTATTAATATGGAGTTAGCATACAAGTTAGTAGAAGATAATGAGTTAGAAGTCTATGTTAAATATAGCAAAAAGAAGTGGAACTAGCCTAAGAATGTACTAGAAGCATTGAAAAAGCTTGTGTGTAGAATAATCAAGAAACATACAAGAATTTTCTTAGTGAGCAGCTTCTAGGAACTTTTAAAAAATAGACTGACTTGTATGCAATGTTGAAAAGAAGCTTCTAGGAACTTTTAAAGTGTAGACTGACTTGTATGCCAAATTGATTGCTAGCTTAGCTTGCACTCCAAGTAAGGTAGCCTCTAGAAGGATCTTTCCTTGGAATCTCCTTGGGAGTTGTGTACCAATATTACCTGTAAATAACCAAGCCAGGCTCAAGCCAGGCTCAAGCTAGGCATTTGGAGTTTCCTTCACTTTATAATCCCAATATGATCTTATATTTCAGTCTTTCATTATCATATTTCTCTCCTTGATCTTTTACATTGGTATCAAAGCAAGAATTAGGATGGAGAGAAATGAATTTGATGGTCCATTTCCAAATCTATTTTTCTCAAATTGTTGTGACTTTTGTGTCCATGTACTACCAAAGCATCATTTGACATAGTTTATCATTTTGCAATTGTGGCAAAATTTTCTAAATATATTACCTTGTCCAATGAACCATTAATACTTCATATTGTAACTTATAAGGACTGGTGGATGTGTTGTATCTATGTGTAAACTTAGATAATTGCAAGTAGACAGTTTGATAGAGTAGTATTCATGGTAGTGATGCTTGAAGTTATTACTACAATTTAATAACAAATTGAGCACCTTACTTGATTATTTGAAGAGAGAAATCATCAACAACAAGAACATATAAAGATTAGCATTTTGAGAAGGAGAAGAGAAAATTGTATTTTTGAAGCCAACATTATTTGAAGGCTAGGATCTCCTACTTTTAGTGGAGAATTTTGTGTGTGATTAAAAATGTTATTTTGAAGCTACAAATCCTCAAGATAAATAGAGACGAATTCTCTTGGCTTCAAGGCAATTAGCAAAACTATTGTGACAAATATAGGTGAACCAAGCTCAATAGCTTTTTTTTGTCACCAATCTTGACATGGGAAGAATTCAAGAGTACAATAACTAGGAGATTCCAAGTAGTAAATGTTACATGAGCCACACTAGATAGATTGAAACAATTGAAATCAATTGGTTTTATGATGAGTTACATCTCTCAATTCTAAAACACCTTATGCAAATTCTAAAGATACTAGAGGTGAAGATCTAGATTGATTTATAGAGGACTTGAAATTACACACCAAATTAGGAGTGACCATGTAGAAGCACAAACTCTTGGAAGAAGCCATGCAATTGGTTAAGCAATTTGATTCCTTGGTTGCTACAACTTGATCTTGACCTAGACCTCTACAAAACCTACAAACACACCATATACTGGTGGAAGAGCCAACATTGATAAATATTGATGTCATCCAATAGAGACTACTTGGCATTACAAATAAATAAATATTACAAAAAAATAGTGGTTGCTTCTATTGTTACCAAATAAGACATTGGATAGCCAAATTTCCAACTAAGAATGGAAGACCTTGATCCATTGCTCAAATTAAATTCTTGGGACATGAAAATCAAGGAAACAAAGAATACCAATAAGAGATATAGAGCCACTTATTGAGAACTTGATTTGTTCCAAGTAGGGTGAAGGCTTAACATATGCAAGTTTGATATATTTTCAAGGTATGATATTTGATTGTTGCTATACAATTTTGGGAGTTTTGAGAATTTCATGTCTATGCAATTAGCAAAAGAGTTATATGTTCTATCAAACTAGTATTTGGTAGTAGATTGATGACGGTGGATGTAAAAAAGAGTTCTAGATTTTGTATCTCACATCATATTACATTGAAGATTATGAAAGAATATTCAAAGTGTATGTTGTAGTAGCTCTTCTACACTATGATGTTACTCTAGGTCTTTCTTGGTTTTAATATCATAAGGTTCAATTTGATTCAATTCAATAGAAAGACTTGAAAACTAATTCAAATACAACACTAAGATAAAACACCAATTAGTTTGTTTAGTACCTTTGAGTAAGACACCAAAGAATAGTCAATCCCAAGATGAAAATGTTGTTAATATAGCAACCATAGAGGAAAATTTTGGAGAGAGATAGTCTTGTTTTAGCTGCGTGAATCAAACCAATTATGCAAGGAGAATTTAATGAGTATAAGTAGCTTCAACAAGCAATGGTTGATCAAATAATGCAAAAAATTTCATATGTATTTATGGATGATCTTCTGAAGTGACTACCTTTTGATTGAGGTATGCTCTTCAAGATTGAGCTATTGCAAAATAGTACTTTGGTGAGTAGACAAATCTATAAGCTCTTGTCAAAGGAGTTAGAAGAGACTTTGAACAAAATTTATTCATTTTTTGGAGAAGGATTTCATATGACATAATACATCTCCTTGTGGAGCACCATTACTCTTTGTATAAAAAAATGATGGAGGACTTTGATTCTATATTGACTATCATGGCCTTAATAAAAAACCATGAATAATGCATATACCTTACCTAAAATTAATGACTTGTTTGATCAATAGAGTGGAGTATGATACTTTTCTAATGGATATTCAAAGTGGCTATTGTAAAATTCCCATTGATAAGGAGGATGTGCAAAAGACTACCTTTTTTACAAGGTATGTGCATTTTGAGTGGAGGGTTTAACCTTCTAGGCTCATTAATGCTCTGGCAATTTTCATGGATCAAATGCATTGTAAGTTGATTGTGCTATTGGATTAATAAGTGGTAGTGTTCTTGGATGATCTTTTAATCTACAATAAGATGGAAGAAAAACACAAGAATTATGTACAAGAAGTCCTAATACCTCCAACAATGGAAGTTTTATTCCAAAAAGTTGAAATGTTTCTTTTGGTAGAAGAAAGTTACCTTCTTGGGTCATAAGGTCTCATTGAAGGGAGTCAAGATGGAAGAGGAGAAAATCAAGGCTAATACCAATTGGACTACTCCTAAGAAAGTGTGGAAATTTGATGGATTAAAAATTTCTTATTGATAGTTCATCCACTATTATATTCATATGGCCGCACTGTTGATTGATCCCTTGAGGAAGACATCAAGCTTTCAATGGAGCACCAAGCAAAAAGAAGCATTCAATAAACTGAAGCATATGGTGTCTGCATAGCCCATCTTGCAACCATATGATCCTCAACTACCTTGTGTGGTTGATTTTGATGTTTCTAACTTTGCCATTGGAGCTACATTGTAAAAGAAATTTTCAGATGGATTACATCCCATTGCTTTTATGTCTCACCAATTAAACACCATAAAAATTAATTACTCTACTTAGGATCAAGAAAAATAAGCAATGGTATATGACATAAAGGCATGGAGACATTATCTCTTAAAGAAAAAAGTGATCATACAAATCAATGAAAAACCTTTGTTGCAAACCTTACTTTAAAAGCACATAAAGAGTTGAAATCATCAATAAGATGAACAAATACAATTTTTTGACATCAAGCTTGAGTACAAACATGGAAAGTTCCATGTAATCCTTGATGCACTATCATAATGCCTTGATTTGAATCTCTTCTTGAATCTCTCATAATTGTAGCAATTATAATAGTATCAATTAACTCAAAAGTCTAAATTGATTTTAGGACTACTTTGCACCAAGACCACCTCTTCTTACAATTGGTACAGTGCCATCTTGCAGCACATGACAAGGAATTCTACACTTTATTCTTCAAGGAAGGCCTTCTATTTTGTTAGAATTGGAGCTATGCTCCAACTAAGGATGATCTACAACTTTGTGCGGCTTCAAGAGACTATGACTTACCAATCATTGGCCACAGGGGTGTGAAAAAGACCTTGGGTATTGTACAATGTCAATGGAAATAGAAATGGCCTAACATGGCACAAGAGGTTGGAGAGTTTATTTGATCTTGTGAGAGCCGCCAATGCAACCAAGCCAACAACCAAAAGCCAAGTGGACTCCTTCAATTACTACAAATTTCATCTATACATTGGAAATATGTAAGCTTAGTACTCATCATATCCTTACAAACGATGGACCGGGGCCATGTAGCCATTGTAGTGTTTTTTGATAAGGTAAGAAAGCATATTTATTTTGCTCTTACCATGGATATGGTTGATGTTCTAACATTGGCCTAGATCTACTTTGATATCATTTTCAAGCACAATAGGATGCCAATGGTTATCATCTCCTATCAAGATCCTTGCTATATTGGTAAATTTTGGCAAGCAAGCAAGTATTTTTTTAACTCCTTGGTACCAAGTTCTCTTATCAAGATCCTTTTAATATTGGTAAATTGTGGCAAGCAATTTTTACCAAGGAGTTACACTCCTTGGTACAAAGCTTGCATTATCTATAGCTTATCATCCTCAAACTAATGGACAAAAAGAATGAGAAAATTGCACTTTGGAAGAGATATTATGTTGTTGTACTTTGCATTTCTCTCTTTAGGAACACATAGGGTGCCTAGTTTTGGAGCTTATATAATAGAGATTGTATGTAGAGTTGTCACTATTGATATGAGTGCACGTGGTACCCAACCAGTAAAACCCTCCACTCTTATTTCTAAGATTCCTTCTACCAAGTAGGAGAGTAATGGGTAACCTAACCTGCCATCATAACATACACTCTTGGTCTATGCATCATCAATTCCAACATTACCAAGGAGAAAATATCATCACACCTAGAAGGAAGGAACCTAAGTACAACGTTGCACACCAATCCAAGCCAATTGGACGTATAAATAAGCATGCAAGCACAAACAGGATACAATCACAAAAATTTGACAGCAATTCTTTGTGATTTTTGTCAGAAAAATGCTTTAGAGCCTTCTTGCTCTATCATCAAGTTAATTTTAGCCTGTACTCTAAGTCTCTTCCAATCTATACTTCAGATTTCAACCAATTCCTAATCTAAGTGTGGACCTTTTATGTCTTTTTGATTTGGAAAATCATATGCAAATCATGTGAACTTCAATTTATGTGTGTTCAATTGTTCTAGGATTCAATGGAGAGCTTGTGAGATAAGCTTTCCAATGATATGAAATATGCCTCAATCGGATTACTACAGCTTCCTTGACAAGGTCTCAAACTTAGGCATTTTCTTGTAGGTTTTCACCCTAATTTTGAAATCTTTAATTTAGGGTTTTCTCTTGGTTCTTGGAAAATTTTCCAATGATACAAAATATACTTCAATTGGATCACTATAGCTCCCTTGACAAGGTCTCAAACTTGGCCGGTTTCTTGTAGGTTTTCACCTTAATTTCAAAATCCCTAATTTAGGGTTTGCTCTTGGTTCTTGGTAAATTTTTCCAAGCTGTCTAAATTAGAGGTACATTTGATCCTCAAAAAACACCCCAAAAATCTAAAATCCTCGATCATAGTCACAAAGTAGGAGAATTGACATCCAATCGTGATTAAAGACAAAAATGCTCTATGATAGCTTATGATAGTATTTTAAGTGAACTTGTTGCATCAACTCTCACTCTCCATGAACTTAGAGCAAACGAAATCTTTCACAATAGTTAGTTGTGCCCTTGTCTAATTCTTTGTAGAGGTTGATGGCCTAATCCAACCCCAATCCTTAGATATGGATCAATTCTTGAGTTAGGCTAAGTTGTGAGCTCTACAAATCCAAGTATACTTGATCCAAGACCATGAATTGTCCTTTTTTCACACAAAATCTTCTCATAGAGATGCAAAACTCAACCACCAACAACATTAGAAATTTTCATAAGGTGACTCGATCCACAACTTAGACTATGATCAAAATTCCAAACCTTATCATCAACTATTCTCCAACACCTTACATCCCAAAAGTACCAACTTCAATCAACCAAATCTAATTTGAGATTGACCCCAACCTAGAAATTCTTGTGCTTAGTATTATAAGCACTTTTTTTACTCTAATCCCATTAACAAATCATGAAAATGTCTCATGAAGCTCTCTAAATTGCTTATTTTGTACACCTAAGCATGAACTCTACCCCCTTAATTCAATCAATGATATCTCTTCTAGAATCTACTCAATTGTCTACTTTTTGTCTTCAAATTATAGCTTGTTAGCTCTTCTCTCAAATAGTGGTCTTTCCTTCTTGAATTCCTTCCTTGAACTCTCTCAATGGTCAAAAAATTCTTGAGTTCTCCTCTTTGGACCCAATCTCTTACTAGTTTGTCATTTAGTCTCTTCACTTTTGACAAATGGATCCCACAAATTCACCTTGAAGCTCATGAGAAAAGTTGAGTTTTTCTCCATCTATGAGACAAAATAAATTGTTAGATCTCATACTTACTCATAAGTAAGCACTTGAAGGACAATAAGATCCAGGTTTCCCATCATCAATTCCATGAATGCCACTCCAAAATGTATCACCATCCAATCTTGAAAGTTGTCATGGTACAAAATCTGAAGGCTGATGAGAAAAGAATTTGGGAATGGTAGATCAAGAGCATAGGACATCTTCTATTCAATTGCTTTCTCCGACGCTTGATCTCCATGCTCTGCTACAACTCTCACTTTCAATGTCTTCCTCCCGCTTGAGACTCCTCCCACTAAAACAACCCCCTCTCCTTCTCTCTCAACTCTCCACCACCTATATACATCATAGTCCTTGAAAAGGATAAGATCATAACTCACATGGCCAATCGCATACATGTACATGGATTGCTCATATGGCAACAACTCAACCGTGGGGTCCATCATACAGCCTACTCCACTAATGTAGAGATAACTATACTAATTTATTTTTTCATGGGCTACGCAAACCACAACATGACAACATGCCAATTTTAGCATTCATCACAATAATTGGGGTACTTGTCTCAAGGCTACTAAGTTTGCATACAATAATTCTAATCAAGCAAGCACTTGCTTTTTTCTTGTCATCTTTAATTATGGGCAGGATCCACTTGTTCCAGATTCTCTTCTTGCTTCTTTTCCATCTCAAGTCTCACTATTTCCACCTTCTTGTCCATGTTATCTAAATCAATCTACCAAGCAAAGTCTCATCTTCTTGTTGCTCAAAATCAACAAAAGCAATATGTTGATAAATGTCATCATGATCTCACTTTTCAACTAGATAATAAGGTCATGCTTTCATCTAGAACCCTTCCACTCCCACTTGATACCCAAGTCTATAAACTTGCTCCCAATTAGATAGGTATATTTTGAGATTACTAAGATCATTTCTCCTATTACCTACCAACTTGCTCTACCTAGTCATATGCAGATCCATCTTCTCTTCCATGTTTCAAAGTTAAAACCCTTTGTTTCTTACCCATCTTCCTTTTCCATTCTTCTTCCTATCTTTATTAGTGATCATGAGGAATATGAAGTTGATCATATACTTCCATGTCATGACATCCAATGTGGCTTCCAATAACACACTAAATATAAGGTCCTTTAGGAAGGTTATTCCTTTGCAATGCCCACATGGAAGAGCCGCTTTCTCATCTCCACAATCCACAAACAACCCTACACAAGTTTGAAGATTCCATGGCAACAAGGACATCACCAACTAGTACTGGAGAAATATGTAATAATATGGAGTTAGCATAAAAGTTAGCAGTCTAAGCTAAATATAACAAAAAGAAGTAAAACTAGCCTAAAAATGTGCTAGAAGCATCAAGAAAGCTTGTTAGTAATATTCTAGAAGCACACAAGAAGCTTCTTGGTGAGAAGCTTCTAGGAAGTTTGTAAGGGTAGAGTAACTTGTATGCTAAGTTGATGGCTAGCTTAGCTTATATGCCAAGTAAATGGCTAGCTTACCTTGCACCCCAAGTAAAGTGGCATCTTTAAGGAACCTTCCTTGGGAGTCTTTTACCCATGTCACCTATAAATACCCAAGCAAAGCACAAGCTAGGCATTTGGAGTTTCCTCCACTTTAGAGTCCTAATGTGATCTTCTACTTTGGTCTTCCATTCTCCTACTTCTCTCCTTTATCATTTACAAGTGTTGTATACAAATTAGTTTCATCTACATTGGTGGTTGATAATATCCTAACCACATGAGCATCAAAATCATGAGCCAATATCATTCAATGCAATGTTGGAATAGCTCATGATGATATACCACAAACTTATGTTACATCAACAACATTTATGGTAGGAGAAAATTGGACAAATTTCTCAACAACAACTACTTATTGTTCACAACCTTGAAATGATCCATGTGCATTGTTGTCTTGTAGGTGCTATAGTTGAAAACAATAGCACAAGAAGAAACCCTTCTATATTAAGGTATGTTAAGGAGAATAAACAACATATGAAATGTACTATTTGCCAATTTCCAAGGCACACACACGGAGCTTGTACATCAATCAATCTACTCAAATGAACTTGATTGAAATATAAAGTTGGTAACATAGTAAATTAACACGCTAGTCTTCTTATAAAATGGTTGTTATGAAGGTCTTAGTAGTATGATAATTGATTACAAAATTTTGTGGTTTAAGATATTGTTTTACCTAAACTATAATGAATTTCTTTGTAATACCATAATTGACTATAAATTTTTTGTTTTCTAGTTCATATGTATAGTTTCAATAATGAATTTTTTGGTTCTAGTTCAAATAAAAAATTTTGATCTTTCTAGTTCTAGACTAAAGAAAAAATTTCTCTGGTTGCCAAGGATCTAATGAGCACAATTTCATGTTTTTGGTAGCTTTATTTCTTTCTCTTTACGTGTTTTGCTGAAGCACTCTAGTGTGAGCCACTAGTAGTTGAAGATCTCTAATTGTAGAAGTTGGATTTGTGTGCAAGACAAAGACATCAAGGTTGTGTAATTATAGAAATTTGTTGATTACATTCAATTAACTCTTAACACTAACATTCTTGTCCATCCCTTGAAGATAAAAATTATCATGTCATCATATTATTAGCTAAACCTGATAGGAAGAGATTATTTCATCCTCCATTTTGTTGTACATGGCCCTTGTATTGACTCAACTTAAAGCATGCACTTCTTTCTTTCTTATGTTGTCAATTCATCTTCTACTCTACTATGGCAGTTAAACCCATCATAGATTTTTTGTATTGGAATTTTTTGAGCCAATTTTTATATCTCACCCAAGACTCTCCATTTCCATATGGTCATTATGCAAGTGATTTATTTAGTTCTAGTATTGATTAGTTTGCCTACTAACAACAAAATTCAAGCAACTTTAGTTTGTTCAACTCTTTTTCTTTCCATCATGTGTTCCCATTATAATCATTTTGATGTTGACATACATTAGTCCTTTTATCTCAATAGTAGCCTTCAATATATATAAATTCTCTATTCTCCAAATGGCTTCTCCACACTCTTGCTTTTATATTCTAAAGCACTCCATGATACAATGCATCCTTGGGTATTTGGATCATCTTGAATGTTAGTAGATGTCCTTATACTTCCATGAGTATTTTTTCTTCTAGATTACAACATGATTGGAGACAAAGCAGACCAATATCTTCCTTCAGGCAAGCACAAACAAACTCTATCTTGCTTTTTATGTCATATTTGCAATGTGTCTATTGCTTCCTATAGATATAAATAACTCACTTTTCATACATACCTATTGCATATACATATTCACATACTTCCATGGTAATTACATTTTATTCAATCCTAAGATAGTACTTTGTATAGTTTTTCTTTACTTACAATCCTTCCTATTTTGCATGATTTTCTTTGACCTAACTATTTTTGTTCATCTTTAGATAGATAGAGATTAACTCAAAGTGGCTTCTAGTCTTGCTCTTAATTTACTTTTCACCTCTCTATCTGCCTTCCTTCTCTATCAGTTTAACTTTTCTTTGCATTCTACAAATCTATGACAAAAAGAACTCATGTAGGTCATTCTCAAGGATGTTTTATTCCTTGGTTTCATTTAAAAATGTTTCCAAAAATAATTTTTGTTAGATTAAGGTGAATGCATCTGATTGTAGTGATATTACCATATCAATCAGATATATTAATGCACTATGAATGAGCATAAGGATCAAAATAATTCTCAATCATCCCCTTCAACCCCTAAACTTGAAATTTTGCAAGTTCAAGTTGTTCCTTTAATAGTCAAATTTTCACCTTTGTTTGTTAGACTTTATGAAGTTTTGCTTCCACTTTGCATGTGCTTGATCGCCTTCCTTGCAAAATCTGGATTTACCTTCTAGTGGTAGATTGCAACATGCATCTCCTCACCACTCCCTTGTAATTTTAGATATTGAGCCATTGCTTTGTATGTTTGGGACCTAGCAAAAACTCCCTCTCCATGAGAATCTATGAGCAACAACTTATTACAAGGAGAGGACCAATTTACTTGTTAGGAATGTTAAAGGTGAAGGTAGTATTTTGGGCCAAAGATACTTCATTGAAAGAAAGTCTTCATAGTTGTAGGATTATTAGGTAGAAGCAATCCAAAGGCCTTTGTAGCTATATATCTTTGTAGTGAAGGACCTTTGGACATGTAACATTTGGAGTTGTAGATAAAACTTTAGATTGTCATTGAGAAGATTTGATACCATCCTTGACATGTGTAAGGCATTAAATTAACCTGCATGTGATTATGATAAAATAAGATTAAAATCATCATGTTATTGTAGATACAAGCATGAGATCATCTAAGTACTTCCGTTGTTAGATCTCTTTGGAGTTGAGATGAGTAAGTATTGAGACTTAAGCTCAATTTTGAAAAAGTTCTTTCTTTCTTAATCAAAGTTTAGTGAAATAATTT
Source organism: Lunularia cruciata (assembly GCA_948567375.1). NCBI lineage: Eukaryota > Viridiplantae > Streptophyta > Marchantiopsida > Lunulariales > Lunulariaceae > Lunularia > Lunularia cruciata. The sequence goes on along the minus strand of OX419755.1, from coordinate 37,273,275 downwards.
TGAGTTTGTTGTCATTGTTTGCTTGCATCTTTAGTATTGGTGAATATCTTCATAGAATAGTTGTGAAGAACTTTGCAATAGGAACACAAGTGCAAGTGTAGTAAGGAATATTTATACTTGATCAAAATGTCTAATTTCTAAGGGTTTTGAAGGAGTGAGGTAATGCCTTGATAGATCAAAAATGAGGTGTAATGCTAAGAGTACCACAAGATCAAAAAGCAAAGAAATTTGGGCGGTGCAAAGATTCCTTTAGAGTTGTGCCTTTTGGGCAAGGTAGCACACAAATTTTGGAATTGAAGTCTTTAGGGTGAAGTGGCCTTTGGAGTTGAGTGAGCCATCTCTCTCAAGAGTTAGTTGGACTTAATTTGTAGTGAAAGTGAGCATTTAGCTTTCTATTTGCCATAAGGGATGACACTACACTCTTTTAAGAATGATTCTTGTCTAGGAAGTTAAATATGTAATAATAATAAAACTACAAGATATCATACTTCTCTTCAATGCTAGTAATTTTTTACTTGTGTCCTAAAGGGAACAACATGACTTACAAATATATCACTTTTTGGCTAACATTGGGTTAAAAAAAGTTTGTAAAAGCTTCTTAGGTGTTTCCAAAATATTCTTAGAATTTCTAGATGTACGTTACTTCTAATTCCTTTTAGCTATACTTAACATTCACTAACCTAATATTATTACATCCATTGTCTTTGGAGTTGGTGTTTTAAACTTTACTTGATTCACTCTTTCTATTGCTTTGCTCCAAGTTAAAGATGTTGATTTCTTATACTTCATAACCCACTTAACATAAATTTCAGTGATAGATTTCTCTTCTAAATCAAGAGTTTTAATATTTTATATCTTCACAAAAGATCCTAAATGGAGTACTTTGCTTTATATGGCTACTTGGATTTTTTTTGGCCTTCTCAACTTAAGTAAAATAATTTTCATACTAATCTTAGTATAACATCCTAAACTGAAATCATAATATACATGTGCAATTATGAATCTTGTTAATTTATATATTCTTGTCTAACCTTAAAAAATATTGGATTAAGAGCCTACAAGGTAGGTCTTTTGTTCCAATAGACCATCAAAACAAACATCTTTTCACCAATGCAATGACATTGTAATCTCCATTACAAATGATATTGTGGTAGCTCAAAGAATTACATAGTCTCCAAATTTCCATTTGCAATGGAAAATGTGATTTCATTGCATCAATAAAAGGTTTTTTCCACTAAATTTTTACAAGTATGATACTATATTATACCATGAGAATGAAGGAAACTTATTTATGTCAAGCTAAAAAGCTCATTAGAACTAATAGTACTCCTAATAAGTAGTTTAATCTTTACGTGCATGGGTTTTTATCTTGATTAAATAGCTATTTTATAAGTATAGCTTCTTCAATTGGTTGGGTTTATCTCATGCATTTTAGATAATTTGTAATGACATATCCAAATTATCCAAAAGATCCAATTCTACTTTTGCATAATTTTTTCTACTCAATATTAGTAAATTATTTATATTGAGTAAAATCAATCTCTATAGAGTCCACTTCATTCTCTTATGTATGGTGTGGTTTTATTACTTCTTGGTATCATAGTTGTATAATGTTAAAAAGAGAAGAAAGTAAAACCTCTTGATTATTTAAATGGATTCTCCTAGTTGCTTAGTTTCCCTTGTTAACATCTCCATTTTGATACATTGCTTCAACTTACTCATGAAGCAATCTAATGATTTCTCTCTCTCATGAATCTCCAAAACTTTGATGTTTCCAAATTGGACTACAAAGGTCGTACCAAACTCATTTAAGCTTTGCAAGTTGACCTAGTGTTGCTCTTGTTGTGTTGATGAGTTGAAATCTGGATAAAAAGATTTACTTGATTCTTGTCAAGAACCACTAAAATCCACAAAGGCATGTTGTTCTTGCTTTACTTGACACTTCTGTAAAGATTTTGTAATACCTTTTACTTTACTTGTAACAAATAGAAGTTGTATATCATCATCTAGTATATTGTAGTCATAAAAATTTCTTACAATAAATTAGAAGATTCTCTATTATACTTATAAATTTCTTTCTATAAAATCTTTTTAGCTTCAAAGAATATACACAACTTACTTATTGTTTACACACCATTGATTCCACTTGTTTTGGTTAAAAATGAGACTACAATGCTCAAGTAAGATGTTTAGTTTATTACTGCATTGCCTTAATCATAAGGTTATTTATAATATTTTGTTCCCATCATTATCAAAATAGTTTATAATCAAAATATAGACAATAAATGTGTATTTTTTATTATAGATGACAACAAAATCATATGTAAACTAATTATATATGAATGCTTAATCAAATAAGATACTGTGAACTAATAAAAATAGGACGTAAGTATCATGAAAATAGAAGAAAAAAGAGAGCATAAACTACATCCATCCCATTTGATACTTTGATACCAATAAAGAAGATTAGAATGTAAGATAACAAGTCGTAAGGATAAAAGAAAGGATGGAGTAAGAGTTCTATGTGTAGTTATTGAATGCTATTTGTAGTTGAGGTAGGTACAAGCCTGCTTTGCGGTAGAGATAGCTTTCATTTTCTTAGCCAAATTGTTTCTTAGTCAAAGTACTCAATTGCTAATAAGGTTGCTCAATACCTTATATCTAAAGAAGATTCTTGTGTACTTTCAAACAAATTTGTTATGGAACTTCTTGATTAATATATAGAATATCTTCTAGAAGTTTCTACAAATTTAGATACTATAAATAGTAAACTTAAGGATTATAGTATATTCTCATGTGATAACTGAGCAATGTCTATCAAAATAGTAGTGTAATATTAGTGTTTCATGGAGAAGTGTTAAAAGAAAAGACATACAAAAAGCACTTGTTGCAAAGAATTCTAATATCAAATCAAGATTTACCCTCGATACAATTATCATAACTATGACAAAAAAAGAATGTGAACCCTTGTTGATCGGTGAGTTGTAGCAACTATAGCAAAAGATCTTAAATATGTAGGAATAAAGAATTAAAGGACAAAAAAGCCACCTTTGATGTTGAACAAGAGACACGAGTGGAGATAATGCACGTATTATTGGCAAATACTTTACGGTGTCCATAAGAAGATAGTGCTTCAAAAACTTATGCATTTTGTAACAAAAGACTTGACCTTTGATACAATGTACAAGGAGTGTCACATACAAAATATCTTGTAAATCACAATGAGATGTATATGTAAGCTATTGCATTTGCTAATAATTGAGAAAAGGCAATAAATATTTACTCTATATTTTCAATTAAAAACATTAAACAATTAAATATCCTTTCATAAACTATAAGTATGTTACTAGTTCTAATTTTTTTTCTATTTGAATTGGTTCATGATCATATTTGACTTTGAATAGTTAGATTAAGATATATTTGATCCAATTATCTTTTCCCAAGATGACAAAGAAACCAAGAAGAAGTTTGTGGATATGAAGCCTTATGCAAACTGTTGAAAAGAGAAGAGAGTAAAATCTCAAATTCCCAGAGTTGAATCTCCATTTTTATTGATGTATTTACTTACTTCTTCATGCTTATCTACATATTCATACAAGATTTTAAATTATATGTAAAATGATTAAATGATTAAATGATTTTCTTTCAAGAATATTTGGAATTTGCAAAATATTATCTTGAAATTGCATGATAAAACTCTTCATGTAACCAATTATTTTCAATTTTAGAAGATTATCTAGTCTTTTCTCTTATTAGATGCATTTAAAAAAAATTAGATATGAGTGTTTTACCTCTTGAAGAGAAACAATCAAGACCGTAAAACTACATTATACATGCTTCACTTATATGTTCACCAAGTTTTTGCAATAACTGTGAGCTCAGCTTGCAATTGAACAAAATTTTACAATGTGCATTTTATATATTAGAGGCACATCAACACTACTCATAATCAAGTAGGAACTTTCTCTAGTTTTGTTGTAACGTGTTTCTTATTGATTAGCTATAACATTGTGAATCATAACTTGTTGTACTAGTTATGATTTAACACTAGTTTCTAATAATCAATATGCTCAATCTGCTGTTATATTATCCAACTAAATTGGCATTTATTGTCATGTTTGCCATCTAGTTCACTACTACTAACAACTTCATGAGCAATTAGAGTTTTAGTTCACCTTAAGTCAACATATATTGGCCTTTGACCATAATTTACAACTAAAACAAGGTTAGGGTTTATTAATAGATTAGTATTCAAGATAATTTAACCAAAAAATGATATTATAGATTGATAGTACTTAATAATAATATAAATTCAAAAATTCAAGAAAATAATAATAATATAAATTCAATAAATAAAATTTGAAGAGTACCATAGACCAAATGTAAAATTGCAAATAAGGAGAATAAAGAAGACCAACAATTCAACATTACCCAAGGCGTTATTTTATCCTTGAGAAAGAGGTATATATATATATATATACTTATATGTATATATATATACATATATAAATTTTGAAGAGTACCATAGACCAAAATGTAAAATTGCAAATAAGGAGAATAAAAGAGACCAACAATTCAAGATTACCCAAGGCACTATTTTATCCTTGAGAAAGAGGTATATATAAAAAATAAATATAAATATAAATATAAATATAAATAAACTTATACTTATATATACATATATATAAATTTCAAAGAGTACCATAGACCAAAATGTAAAATTACAAATAAGGAGAATAAAAAAGACCAACAATTCAACATTACCCAAGGCGTTATTTTATCCTTGAGAAAGAGGTATATATATATATATAAAATCACTTTTATAATAACATTATAGTTCTGCAAGATAGAAAGAGAAATAAAATTTAAGATAATATTAATGAATTAAAATTTTGTATAAATATAGTTAATTTTTTTGGTATTTTCCAAATTTAAATATCATAACATTCTAACAGATGGCTTTGGAGCTTTGACATAAGATAAATATTGTTCCATTGATGTCTCTTTTTGCATAAGAAACTTTGTGATCTATATGAGGATTTGTCCTTTTGTCTATGGGAGGCTTATGTGAAGAAAACTTGCATGGATGGTTGATATGGTTGATAGGGTTGATTGTGAAGCCAAGAAATATACAAATATAACAAATGGGATACAATAAATTTCTATTAATCTTGATATGAAATCATGTGAACTTTATTATACTATAAAGTACATTGTTATAACTCAAGACCACGAGCTAACTTACTACAGGTACCAGATTGCATTTAAATTTTTTCCATGTGTTGGGATAAGGTTAGAAACTTCCAAATAAGAAGAACGTACATTTTAGTTTATATGAATTTAATGTAATTTTACTTTCAATTGCACTAAAATCAATGATAGCTCAAAATTTGGAAGGTTAGCAGTTGTATATGATAATATTTCCAATATTAATACCTATATACAAGTGCAATGACATTATTTGTGGAAAAGTCCTAAACTTAGTGAAGGAAGATCTAAAACAAAAGCATATTATGTAAGGGTGACAATTTTTTTACACATAGACACATTAAGTGATTAAAAAAAAACCCAATCACAAAAATACATGTTTGACTAATGTTTATCGTGATGAATAGGGTAGCAAGTGGCCTCTAAATGTGATAGTAGCTTGTATAGACTTGTTTGAGAAAAGAAAGTAGGATTAAACCTCAAGTTTAGTCATCCTAGTGAAACTTTTACTTTCCAGCATAGAAAGAATTGGAACTTTATATCATATTCATTCAATTTTCTAAGATGTTCCATATGTTTTTGGACTTCCTTTTTATTGTATCTAAGTTCATGGACTCTTATTGTGAGTTTGAGTGTGAGTTTTTGAGTCCCATGTGAACGATTGGGAGCCTTTTTCATTTAAATTATTTTCTTTTCTTTATCCCATGTCCATGGAATATAGTGAACTTCATCGTCATTTATCGAGGTTGCATTCTGAGAGAAGTTTTCTCTAAGTTTTGTTGTTTGGAAATTGTCTCTTCTTTCTAGTGTAAATAACCAATGTTATTGAGCTTTTCTTAATGGTTTTATATATCAACAAGGAATGATGTGTATATTTTGATTTTAGCTTATCAATGCTCCAAGATCAAATACAACACGCAAGGAAATATTTAGTTTGAGATATTATTATCTCTTTTCTTTTCAGCTTTTATTCTCAAACCGCATCCACTCATAGTAGGATATGCATTATTCTTATTGGTTGTTCTTTACTCTTTCTTTTAGACAATCCTAAAACAAATTTCCTAACTCCTACCAAGAGCACGAGTACTAATATATATTATTTCATATGTCTTTTAAAATGCACTACAATACACCCTCTCTTTCTTATCAAGAAGAAGGCGACCATGCAGAAAAAATGAAGGATGGGAAGACCCCATCAAGCCAAACAAGGGAGAGACAAAACAAGTAAAAGGGGCTAAGTCCCAATAGAGTCTATATGAGAAATCTGCCCTACCGCACCTAAGATATCTAAGCTATGCAAGTCATACGGTCTACACACAACTGGAGCATCCAAAGAAACATCACTTAATATGATTGTTCTCTTATGGATTGCACCAGCCATTGCCCTCTGTAGAGCAATGGACACAAATTGTCTAAAATATGCTACAAAGTATGAGAGTGAGAGTGGTATCCCTTGGCACCTAACATGATAAGCTCTCACGTACTCCTTGACAAATGTGTCAAATGCCGTGTTCATTGCTCCATATAACACCAAGGCTAGAGGAACAAAGAGGTGACCTTGCTGCATGCCCCTATACTTGGAGACCTCGTGACCTACTACTGCACTCACCGCCCATCTAGGAGGATGAGTAATCACTCTCTCCAAAACTATATCCCGTATAGGATCTATAACCATGACATCCGCTATTATCACTTGATTATCTCAGACCAAGTATAAGTCTGCCCTGACACATGTCGTATGTAAAGCATACAAATGCTCACTCCAAGCCAAGTATCCACTCTCTTGTGCCATAGCAAATGCTATGTCCCTAATAGCATCATGGGTAGCTATCTTATGTCCCCTAAAAGGACACCGTGTCATGTGGACTGCTGTTGCATCTAGTGTAGAACCACACCCACAAGTAAGTAAGTAAGTAATGAAGATGTAGATAGGTGGACCAAACTTAGGTGAAACCTCATCATTATAGACAAAGTAATTGGTGTAAGTCAAAATGCCCTAATGCATGGTTGAGCTAGGATCCAAGAGCATGCACTTGTTGGAGCTAGAGCAAAGACATGCTTAAGTAGCTTGAAGAATGGATAAGTTGACTAAGAGAGAATGTAGCGTATGCTCACACTATCGCTCCATCAAGGAAGATTGTAAACCTCTAGTCCAATTTGACAATAGTGAAGCAAAAGGTGGAAAATCCTCTCATGCCCATGGGGATGGACTATTTCTTGTACACTGGAATAACATCTAGAGAGAAAAGGATCTTCCTACCACCTTTGTCACATAAGTCTCCAAAATTGGCCTATCAACAACCACAAAACAAGAGGAAAGTAGGGGTGCCAAGAGAACCCAACTACCCAAAAATGTTGTAGGTGCCATCTCCTCCATATATAGCAAGCCAAACCTTCCACATGAGATCGGCAAAGCCATTTGTCTACATGCCAAATCCCCTATCACACACTCAAATGTCCTTGGTCCAATAATATTACCAAAGACTCCCATAATCCTCATATCAAATACTCTCAAACGTGATAGGAAGGACAGCAAGGAGGGAACTGTATGGACGAGGTAGGATGCTCGATGAGAAATACTAGAAGAGAGTATACCAAGGTGGGGAGGGATACCTAAAGGGAACCATGCCATGCACTTTGATACCTTGACTCTCAAGCCTACTAGATGTAGCTTGGTAGTCAAAGGCCTGCCTAATCTGATCTACAAGGTACATGATGTGTGTATCATCTGCCAAGGAGAAAAATACACAACCTAACATGGCCAAAGTAGTAGATAGGAGAGCTCTAAAGTGAGCCATGGAAAATAAGGGTCCCCCCAAAGGATCTCCCTGACTTGTACCAATACTTGACTCCAAGACAATGACTCTCCCCTATGAACCACTGTGCTAGTAGTAAAGAGAAGCAAGAGAGCCATAAAAAGACCGCATAAAAGGCACGAGACTTGCCAACAATCCACCAACCTCCCTAAGCTCTCTAAAGATGGATGCACATGAGATGTTATTAAAAGCATTCTCAACATCCACATGTAGGATGACCCACTCTAGATAGATATCTAAGAGTGCCCTAATGCCTAGAGATATAGCCTCATATCTTCAAGATGTAGCTACTCCAAATTGATGTGGACTGAGGTGCTATCGGAAGTGAGTATGATGCTGAAGGACAATGGTATGATTGACCAAACACAAAAAGATCTATCCAATAGCAATTGTTCTAATGCCTCACGTGTCATTCTCTATCGCGAGAAGTCGATTAACACCTAACATCCGACTAATAAACATAGGAATGTCTCCTCTTGCTATTGCTATAGAAACTTGAAACAACTCAATAAAACCATGAGAACAATCATCTGCTTGAAAACAATCTCTTAGGTGCTCATAAACCATCCTTGACAAGTCTCATGAGGAAAGGCGAGGGATAGTGCACAGTGCTTGTGCAAATAATGAACTATCAAGACATACATGTTGCTTAGGCTGATAATCAAAGACCTCTAGTGGTAGTCCCTCTACTGCTATAGGATGTAGTGAGCATATGGAAGAGGTAGTCTCATCATTAGGACTTACCATAGACAAAGGGTGTAGCGCTCGTGTTGCTCTACTAAACTCTCCCATCAGACTCAATGTTCTACACCGTTGTAATCAAGTGGACTTTGTGGTATCATGTGGCCATGCTTGTCTCCTAAATTTTTAGCCCTAACAGGCTCTTCCTAAAGGGCTACTCAATCCCCCACTCAGAATCAACAAAATCTAGCAACCACTTCTCTATGCCCCGCACGTCCTCCTCTAGCATAACAAAGACACCATTGAAGGAGTAAGAGGATTAGGAACCATGCTAACTTGTCCAAGGAATCACGTGCCAAACAATCAAGTGGTAGGCAAAAAGCCTATCTAGCCTCATCATGGAGTGTGTGAGGTAGCCTGAGGAATAGACGTGGATATGGAAAACTAGTCTCAAATAACCTCAAAATGCAACCCGCTTGAGAAGCTAACCATTCTCACGACTTGATTGGTATCCTTGGAACGATCAATAAAGGGATAGAAGAAGCGTGCATAATCCCAAATGTCATTGTTGTCAATGTGGTCGCTTGTCTCAGGTGGGCATCCCAAGTGGTCCAATCATAGTCCTTGTGCATCCTTCCCACATGGGTCTTTTCCCTTTGTGAGGTAAAGCATCGGTGACACACCAAACATGGTGTATCTCGAGCCACCCTAGGCAACCATGCATAGGAAGGTGTAACCATGACTAGCACAAGAATAATGATAGTAACACATGATGCTACTCTCCATATCTCCCCATATTTGCAACCACAACTCCTCACATCCTAACTCACATAAGAAAACAATCTCTTCAAACCCTAAAAACTATAAACTTTCATAACTTTTAATTTCTATCTCTAAAATTTTCACACTAAATTCCCATGGAACTTAATCATGAAAATTAAAAAGCTAGAAATAAAAATTCTTGACCCATAACTCTAAACCCTAAAAACACTAAAAATATTCATAACTTTCTACTCAATTCTATATAGTCTTTAATCTACATACTAGTGGAACAAAAATTGAAAAATGATGAGAATCTACTATTCACTTAAGTGCTATATGCTAGAGAGAACTCCAAAATGATAGATATTGCTTCTCATTGCTCTCCTCTCTTGTCTCCACACTCTACCACACGCAAACTCTACCACATGACCGGTGGTTTCTCTTTCTTACTTGGTTTTTGGAAATTAGGAGGTTGAGTTTATAGTTACCGGCTATAAACTTCCTGCTGCTCACACTAACTTGATTTATTTCTAGAAGCAAAGCACATCAAATAAATCCCCAAAAGTGAGAAACTTTGTAAACATGTATGCCGTATGAAATTTGCATCCCCTTACTTGGTACACATTAGGGGGTTTCAAAAATAGTTGTATGAAGTTCTGTATATTTTCATATAGATTATTACAAAACATTGACTAAATTGGTACAGGGTGCGGGCGGGAGGAAGAAAGAGTCCTACTATGGAGTTCTAGCCAAGTTCCTTATTATTAGCAAACTCCATAAGAGTTGGTTCGTAGAAAATAAAGGATGTGCAATTTTCCATTATCACACCTTAATGCATTAATTATATATTAGGGTTAATAAAGTGTATGGTTTAGGGTGAATATGGTATGTGTTGGTTGCCACTTGGTGTAATGTATAAATTTAGGATTAAATGAGATTTTGCTCATTGCTTCTTGTCGTTGCTTGTAGTTGTTTGATGGTTCATGTAGCTGCTCGTTGCCGCTAGTAGTTGCTCGTTGCCGCTAGTAGTTGCTCGTTGCCGTTGATAACCGCTCGATAATGTGTTAGTAATGTGTTAATTTAGGATTAAATAGGATTTTGCTTGTTGTTGCTCGTCGTTCCTTGTTGCTGCTTGTCATTGCCCGTTGCTGCTCATGGCCCCGAAGCTCAAAGCTCGTTGGCGTCCATAACCGCTTGTTGGTGCTTGAAGCCGCTCATTGCCGCTGGTAGTTGCTTGATAGCGCCCGTTGATTTTGCATCCAAATGTGAGCCTGCATTGCAATCATGTGTTTGCTAAATTTTTGTTGCACTTTTGAAAAAAATTCCCCGTCCTCCAATTAATTTCTTGGTTGCCGCAAGCAAGACTATGCAAATCATTTTCATAACTTGCATTATCTCCCTCGCTGCACTAATCTATGGAAATGAACCAACACACCAATGCAAAACTACAAAACCCATTGGTTTAGTTTCTTAAGAGGAGCATTTGCACATAGCTTTTGCATTTGCAGATGATGAATTTGAATTTGAATAGTTGAGAGTGACATTTTGTATCAGCTAAAAAATTTAAAAAATCACACTCTAAGAATAAAAAAAGAAAAATGATAACTTTCTCAAGAAGCCACATCATCTCTTTTGATAATCATTTATTTCATTATGTAAATTCTATACATTAGTAATATAGTGCCTGATTTTTATAAATGAATACAAATTACATGTGATATACCATATAATAATTTACTATACATACTTTAATTAACGTTTCATTACCGTACAAGAGTTTGTTATTTACCCCCTAGACTGCGTCACAACTATTTCTGAACGGGTAAATAACCACTCAGTCTACCAAGTCCATATACAGTATTAGATTGTGGGCACTACTGTAGAGTAGCACACAATAGTACAGTATTTAGGTCGTTGCTAGCAGCACTCGCCATAAAGTGTACCGGTACTTCAAGTTCCTTCACGTCAACCTACTTGTTGCTGCCCGTCATGTAACGCGTGGGCTGGCGCCGAAGTAAGATGGAAAGGAATCGAAGAAACTGAGAGAGTAGGAAAAAGGCGACCGCGTAGAGAACACGAAGGATGGGAAGACCGAAACTGAGAGAATTGGAAGGAACATTTGATTTGTCGGAAAAGAGCAGCACGCGAAGAAAGAGGTTTCTATGAAACACTTGAAATAAAGAAGATATGAAGGAGATTGGGGTTTAGGGTTGGACTGAAACACTGCTAATTGACGATTACACATCAAAGGTACAAACAGATAACAATGGATCGATATTTGCTGCAACTGAGCGGACAAGTTGTTACGTGTATACAGGCCATGGCCGTAATATGCCCTATATCGTTTCAACGAGAGGTTCACTTTGAGTACAGTACTGATGAGCAGAATGTGCGGAACTTGAAGGAAGGAAGAAAATTCAGTAGCGTCGTGTGCGCGGCTGCGGACAACGACTTGTTCCTACTTGTTCTAACTCAAGAAGAAGATGTAATAATCCGGAAGGAGCGCTGATTTGAGACATACGGGATGGAAGATATTCAGGTAAGGGATATTCAAATGGTTTTTTCAGAGAACAACGGGATAATGCAGTTTTTGTTCAGTTTGTGATAGTTGACCCAACAGTCAAAAGTCGTGAATCTGGGGTGTACATGCACTCTTACAGTAAAATTTACTCCCCCCGAGCGAGAGTACAAGTAAGAAGAGCTTAGTGTGTACACAGGTCTCGACCTATGAGTTTTCTGTTTTCTGCCTCATTTGCCAGAAATAGACATCATGGACGTTTAAAAACCGCAACTACATTCATGTGACGTTTTCAGCAAGAGATAGCTAGAGTTCATTTTGTCATGTATTGAGCCTTTGCAGTACAAAACTTATTAGGTACAAAATAGACCTCATAATATTCACATATTCAGCGTGGGGCATTATGTGCAGAATGACAATGGATGTGACGAAGCGGCTGCAACTCTAACACCCTTTTGTGCGGAGGTGACAGCCAATAACCCTGTGGGGATTGTGCTTAATTCGCACGGTCCACAACAGGCAACTCCCTGCTCTTCAGGCTGATGCTTTCTTCCAGAGTTTTCTTATGAAATTGCGTGTTTGTACAGATAGTTTCGCTCGATTTGGATGCTTATAGTCTTGCGCTGATGTATCTCTGTTCAGGATCAACCAATGGAAGATGTAGTCGCTATGGAGGCAGTGGATGAGGTACCTGTGGATCCCAGAACAAAGTACGAGATCGGAGCACTTGTAGCCTGCATTGCAAGCTGGGACAGCTTCTATCGTATGTGCCCAGTAGAGAAGCTTCCAATTTCGTAATCAAGTCGCTGTAGTGTAGGTTATATCCGCCGGGCGTCGTACTTACACACTCTTAACTCTGGAAATGGTTATGTAATGACTGAAGACTTTGCTTCGCGTTATTCTGGTGATCAGCCAGTGTGCGGCGCAGTAGATACGAACACGACGCACTAACTTGAATTTGGTACTGCAGACTCTGCAGAGATTGTGGACAGGAGAGAGACCAAGACCGGTGTCGAGTATTACGTGCATTACCTGGAATGTGAGTATATTTCTGGACAGGACGAACCAGTAATCGAGGACGTATGCAGTGCAAGGACGAATGACCTCTCTGCTGCCAAATCTATTTTGTTCATCCCCATACTGCTTCTTAACAACTATGCCAAGTTGGTAAACTAGCCTAAATCCAACTTTTCCAGCACATACCAGTTGGTTACTCAGATTAACTCGCCATCTGCTCCACATAAGTTAATCCTGGTCTTTCTGTCCTACCTTTTGACCTCTGCTAGTGCAACTTTGTTCTGAACTTGCCCCTATATCTATTTTATGGCAGACAACAAGAGGCTAGACGAATGGATTTCCTTCACTAGAATGGAAGATTGGAATCCAGATTCTGGACTTCCATCAAAGCTGTCAATCGCGGAGAAACTTACACCGCTTGTCATTCCTGGAACTCCTGCATTGGCCGGACCTGGGTCTGGAGAAAACAAACTAGACACTCCAGGAGCATCTGACCGGAAGCTTACAAGAAATTTGAAGAGGCGCTACGACGAGCTCAACAATGTACAAAAGGTACTCGAGACCTTCTTCGCTCTGTTTCCTTTGGAGGAGTCTGGGTGGAGAAAACTAATGTGAATCTCAAGCGTTGAGAAAGACCTCCTTTTTAAAGCCGTGATTTTTCTCATGCTTTGCTTGTTTTGTTTTAAGGGAGGATGCCGACGCCAACTAGCCGTGCATCTTGCCCTGAGCAATATTCAGTGTGTGGCCTTTACGCGTTGCATGCCTCATCTTGATAGTGTTTGACTGCCGTAACACTCGGATCAAACATCTTTCAGTTGCAACCAGGATAGTGACAAGCAGTATCGCTTGGTTTTTTGTATTCTCACAGGGAGTTGAGGAGCTTGCACCTATTGATCAGACCCTTGAAAAGGAGCATGAGGAGAAGACAAAGGTGAAGAATATTCAGGTGGGAACTCACAGAAATCAAGCGATTATTATCTCTACCACTTGCAACCAGGCAAAGATTGCTTCAGGTGATAGTTTTGTTCTAAGGAGTGAAGATTTAGGTAGACAGAACTTACAGCAAAAGTATATAAGGAGGGCTAATTGCAATCTTTATAGCTGAAGTGGGAAAGGGGTCTCCACTTTGGATGCTCAGTGGACTAATGTCTATCACTCTACGGGTGGGTTTGCGCAGGTGGTAGAATTGGGCAAATATGAAATCGATACTTGGTAAGGAATATTGGACGGTAGGGGTTGAAAATTTAATTGAGCTGTATCGTGGAGCTCTCGAAACTTGCTAGGTTTGATGGGTTGTGATTGTGTGAAACCAGAACATTCTGGAAGCAACTTTTTGAGTAAAGCATGAATCTGCTGAAATTGTTGTTCTAGTGAGCAAAATTAATGATCGTTGCTCACATTTGCTGCTCAGTTATCAAATATGCTGAGGACAGACGTTGTGTACCTGATTATCAAGCCACAGTGTACACAGAACTGATCCGCTCTGGGTTCTCAGTTAGCTCCTCGTCTTTTCCTCTCTCAGGTACTTTTCCCCTTATCCAGAGGAGTATGCCCATGAACACAAACTCTACATTTGTGAATTTTGCCTCAAATACATGAAGAAGAAAAAGAGTATTGTGCGCCATAAGGTAACATCCACAACATGATACCTCAATCCCTCTGAATCTGTGACACAACGTACTGATACTTAGAATAATTTAGTATTGAACTTCCGTAGTGAAGGGATGCTGGATTTGTTCAAATTTTTTAATAGATCTTGTCTATGCTTTTCAGCAAAATTTGGGAACTAGCCTAATGAGATATTGATAAGTTCAAACTTGGAGGTAAGTAAGTTTTGATACTTGAGACAAAGTAACTGGTTAGCTACATATGAGGGATCGATATATTTAAAGATCGTCTGCATTTTGTTTGTCTAGAGAAAATGTGAGTTGAGACATCCACCAGGAGACGAGATTTATCACACGACATCTAGAGGAGACTTAACACCACAGCCTGACGATCCATCGACAAGCAATCAGATAAAAGTTGCTGGAGCGAGGGGGAAGTCCCTCAATCTGTCCATGTTTGAAGTGGATGGCAGAAAGAGCAAAATGTACTGTCAGGTATGCGTATCATTAGTAGCTGCAAGGAGTTCTTGACATGGTCATCTCATGATTGGAAAGACGACCCTTTGTAACGTCACTCTCATCTTACATGCTCTGGTTTTCATTTCTCTAGAAGCATTGATTTGCCATAAAGTCTGAGATCACATCACGAGGATAGTGTTAACATTCTTGCATTCTAGTAAAGAAGCAATAGATGGCGCTGCTTGTATATACGTTGATTACCTTGCGGACAAAGAAATATGACTTGGCTCCATCTATAAGCAAGCCTATGTCCTGTTGTGTGCAATTCTTTTAAGTAATCTACTGCAACATCATCTAGTGAATGAAGTTTTACAAGCTTAGAATGATCTATTCCAGGATGAGTTTGAGGCAGGGCAATATATAATATGCAAATGAGACAAATAACCCGAAAATGTCCAATGGCCGTTCCGAAACTCGCATAATTTTGTAAGGGATAAAGTAAAGTTCAAGTACCAAAGTTTCTGCTGGCATGGGGGTTCTTCCATCTCTGGGATTCTTCGTCTTAATTACTGGATCAGAATACAAGAATCTAAATCCATCTAACTCACTGGATCGCAAAATGTGTCCAGGACATGGGTACTAATGTGCTACTCGTACACGTTCTGGGTATGCAGAATCTATGTCTGCTGGCAAAACTTTTTCTGGATCATAAGACATTATACTATGATGTTGATGCCTTTCTCTTCTACATCCTAACAGAGAACGACGAGTACGGACATCATTTGGTTGGCTATTTTTCAAAGGTATTACCATACCTTCTTTGCCTGAACAAGTTGATATCAGCACTCGTTGAATGTGAGGAATCCCTCAAAGCAGCGAAGCGCTTCTACAACAAATGACTCTAGATATTCTTATTATGTGGTGTATCTATCACTACGATCTGCAAAAAGTTGTAATATGCTGGAGTTTTTCGATTGACATCTTACATGACCTCTGCACACTCCGAAATGAGGTGTATTACTTGAGAAGCTTGAATGTGGTTAATAAGGCGTGAAGGACCATTGAGATAGTGGTTGTGCTAACAAGGAAATGTTGTCTTACAGGAGAAGTGCTCAGCAGAAGATTACAATCTGGCTTGCATATTGACTCTTCCACCATTCCAACGAAAAGGATATGGTCGATTTCTTATCTCTTTCGGTATGCCACCCCTATTAAATGCTCCCTCATGCACATGGATCTATGCTGCCAACATTTCCATGCAGATAGGACGGTTGTCCAGTCGTGCCAGCTTGTCAGGTCTGTCTATAAGATGAGAGAGTGCAAGCTGGTATAACATGAACAGGTATTAGTTTCACTCTCTACTTTGAGAGCTTATACTATCGAGGGTACAGCTTTTGCTGGGGCTCGTTACTCACTATTTTGTGTTTTAACTTGTCGTATGAGTAGCATACGAGTTGTCAAAGAAGGAGAACAAGATTGGGACTCCAGAACGACCTCTTTCTGATCTGGGTCAGGTACTACTCTGGTTATGATAGTACACGTGATTTTATGCGGCTTTTGTACAAAACAGCTTTGAGGATAATCTTCAGCCCAGTGATTCATAACGACATAGTTTTGCAGGTTTGCTATGGGAGGTCGAAATGACTTGATCAATAATTATCTGACATCGAGTAACCTATGTCGATAATTATAGATATAATTAACAGTCCGGATCATCTACCGCAGATTTGTTTGTTTACTGGTGCGTTCTGTCTGCTGTGGATTTGTCTGTATTCCAGGTCAGCTTCCGGAGTTACTGGACAAGGGTTCTCTTGGAGATACTTCGAGATCATCGGGGAAATCTTTCAATCAAAGTAAGGGTATGCTTGTCTACTTTGTGATGGGACTGAGGTTATTAGAGCAGCTGAACTTGCCATTTCTGTTTGTGGTCTAAATATAGGTAACATGTTTGAAAGCTTAGGTTCAGCTCCGACAAAAGCAGGAGAGGACTTCTGGTGCCTGTTGTTGACCTCATGAATGTAAACTCAACTCGCACAAAGAAGTATTTTGTCGATTGAGCAAGCCTAGTTCCAGAAATAAGGTCTTCACAACTAACCATGCCTATCCCTGCTTTTCGTGATGGCTAGGATCTGAGCTCCATGACCGCAATACGTAATGACGACATCATCAGCACCCTTCAGTCTTTAAATTTAATAAAGTGAGACCACATGCACTTCACGCGATTCTGTCATTCACGTCATTGCGGCTTCATCGCCTTAGTTGGTATCCAAAAGGTGATAATGATTACATTCTGATGTGTTTTACAGGTATTGGAAGGGTCAGCATATCATAGCAGTATCTGCAAAAATTGTTGATGAACATCTCAAGGTTTGTACTTGTACATTCTTCGGGTTTGTGGCCCTAACGGGGAAATTACTGACTAGCATTGCGGAAAACTGTCTTCCCACTTTTGAAGCGCCGAACCTTCAACGTAGCCTGGGAATCCCCAGATTGTGTCGGAATGCATAGCTAATTAGGTTATTTCTGATGCAGAGCGTCGGTGCACAACCACACTGGTCTATTGACCCCACAAAACTTCATTGGACCCCACATGCGGCACCTGCGGTAAGGAAGTCCAGATAGATTACAAGGGTCTCCATGTGCAGGCGGCGTGCCGGTCAACCTGCTCATATAGGAGTTCTCGCCATCAGTAAGTCTCATAGGAGTGGACTGGTCTCCGTGAAAATGCAGCTGTTTAGGACCATAATGTGGCTGCCAGGAATCAACTTGGATGAGTAATTATCATTCAGTGTGCAAATCCGTTTCATATCCTATCTTGTATATCCTCGTCAATTATTAGGCCACTCCCATTGTCCCTATGTAGGGATTTACTGATATGTTTGTTGAATTGACACATGAGGATCGTCACTGTGTTACTGTCAAATGTCAGTCAGTCCAGTCAGACTTAGATGTGGAACAAGGTGGTTCAAAACGGGTTCTTTATTCCACTACACAATATGTTGTTTCACCTAATTAATCCTGGTATCTTGTCTGTTTGAAGCCGAGTTTTCACAACGGGTTTTTCATTTCATTACACAACAGGTTTGGTTGTTTGAGTTTGTGTTTGGTGTTTCCGGACTCATGCACCATAGATGCTGCGGAGATGCACACTATGCAGTCTCTCGTACACTAGCTCTTTTCTCTACTTTCTTCCTTTCAACCTGACCTTTAGCTTTAGAATAGTCCTAGTAGATGCCACTCGTTATGCAAATACTAACATGGAACACATCTCTTTCAAGCTGACCTCTGCTAGAGCACGTACATACAACACCAATATTGTCTTCTTATTAACCACTTCGTTTCACCTACGAAATTCGGGTTTTATAAATTGATCACCCATCTAAGAAAGTGGAAGATTTCTCACCAGATTGAATTGTGTATCCAAATTACCTTACAAGATCGGGATGTCTCAACTGGAACATATCCCATGCCTCAAGATTCCAGTACATTTAGGTCTCGAGTCCCCCGGACCTGCTGGAAGATGGCTCTCGACCAGCTCGAACCCATAGAGATTTGGATTTCCGAGAATGCGAGGAAATCTTTGTTACGAGGTTTTCGTGCAATCCTTGCGTGAATTATAGTAGCCATGTCTGTCAACTGTGGGTCTCAGTGATTGTGTCTCTGCACACGGTGGATGTACGCGCATGTGTAGAAGTATGTCTTGATGCGTATACGAAAGGATTAGAACGAGGCAGTAGTAGCGGGTCTTAGTTCCTTCAAAATATAGCCACTCTATGAGAGGCTGAACAAAGTTGATACTTGCTGTGGCTAAACCAGTGATTGAATTTGCATTTCCAGTAAGTAGCCTCTCCCAAATACTTATAGCTTTCGCTCCCGTCGTATGATGTGTGATATAGAGAATGTAGAAATCTCGAAGAACAGAGAATGGAATGAAAACAGTAGCGACGAGGCGAATGTTCAAAGGAAGGTAATAAATAAGATTCACATTGAAAGAGGTATAAACTATGTAGGTAAACCTGACGTATGAACAGCACTGAACCCATATTCTACTTGAAATTTTTACCCGATTCATAATCTTCCTATTTCTCGAGTAATTTCATTTATGCATACCACTAAGGACGGATATTTTCCATGATGAAAAATGTCAAAGTTTATGAATATATCAAAGTTAAATTGGGATTTAATTTTAAGGATGTCGTTGAATTGAGATGTTTCGATGAGTTCACTTACACCTTGTGCATACCAACAGGATACCTTCAAATCTTCCGTACCACTGCCAATTCTTAGAGCGGAACCCTTACGTTGAACATCTTGTCGCAGTTGGCGATGCAGGAAAACCGCCTGCCGAAAGTACTTAATTATGTGAACTAAATGTGAGTAGCAGTGGTCGTGTGAGAGGAAAAGAAGAAGTGTTCTGGAGCAAAACAGATGAGCACAATTACCCTTCAGGGTAAAACTTACATGAAACATCTCACGATTTTACATGAAACTCGGTTTTATATGTTTAGATTGTGTTGATTGTGTTCACCGTGAACCTCGTGCCTGTAAGGTTCCCAATGGGACTCCGTACCATTTCAGCACTAGTCCTCACTAGTTCCAACTGCTTAGCGGGGACTATATTGCACGCCGGTCTACGACTCAAAAGTCCCGGAAACTCATTTTTGGGTCTTCGCCTCTTCCTCTACCTCGGCCACGACCTCCTCTTCCCCTCCCACGACCTCGTCCGCGCCAGCCAGACCTTCTCATGAAAGATTTTCCGTGTTTCATCTCTATTAGAGAATGTAAGAGATCATCACAAAGAAGACATGCTTTGTGCAGTGTTGCCCCATCTGGAAGGGGAGTAGTATTTTTGTTGAAGTTCACCTCCAGCAGCATTGAACCACATTCATCACACCTCTCGTCAACGGTGGCTATGCGATGTGCATTGTGAGGTAAATAGACAAGGCAGTTACACTTGTTACAGTCAAGCCTCCACTTCGGCGCACTTATTGGGTCAAGTACCAGAGTTCCCTCGCACTCAGGACAGGCACAAACTCCTTGTTTCACCATTGAATGACGACAAGTTGGATGTGGACAAAACGTGCAGGGCATCCCTCCAGATTTCCCTGCAGGCTCCTTAGCAGTAAGTGCGGCTCCAGATACTTTTCCTCCCACCTCAAACGGAGGGTGATTGTAGCAGTAAGGACAGAGAGGATATGATTTCCCATCCGGCCCGGCCAAAGAAAACAACACCAACTCGAAGTTGTCCAGGGGACAAGTAAGCTCCTTGTATAACTGCAACCGACGTCTCCTCGATTAGCGAACAGAAAACGTCTGCTGGTAATCATTTTTGTACCTTTGTTGATTTGCTTTCGTCTCCAATTGCAAAGAACAAGACACTAAAATACTAATTATTTCTCCTGACTCCAGCTCCATTCTTAAAACGTTGACAGAAAACAAGAGTATGCAAAGACGTACCAAGTCTTTGAAATGATCTTCCATACCTTGATTTGACCGTTTTGAGGTAGTGCAAAGACCTCTTCACATGCTGAACAGTAAAGTCGTGATGGTCGCATTGAGATGTATTTCATGTATCGGCCACATTTGCCACACTTACTAAGAGAGCGTCCTGAATCTGCTAAATGGGAAAACTGTGCCTCAAATAAAGCATCCATGCGAGCAATCTGCAGAGCAATTCCAACAGCCAGCCAAAGGCGAGTGGCTATTCATTTATAAACCACTCACAAGGCAATCAAAATCCTCATTCCCATTAGCATAATCCGAAAGTGAGTTTTGCTTAACACTCTAACTTTCCTTCGGCAAAATGAGGCTAGCAAGCTCAGATTTAAATTCACTTCGTTTACTTGCCTCCGAAACGAAGTATTTGAATTTTTTGGCAAACTCCATGAGGGAATGCTGAACAACTGCGGCATGATCAGCATCCCCCTTAGCGATCAATGTTATTTGTTGCTCAATGAAACGCCTAATGTCA
Organism: Lunularia cruciata; assembly: GCA_948567375.1. Classification (NCBI taxonomy): domain Eukaryota; kingdom Viridiplantae; phylum Streptophyta; class Marchantiopsida; order Lunulariales; family Lunulariaceae; genus Lunularia; species Lunularia cruciata. The sequence continues at coordinate 37,252,236 of OX419755.1, read as the reverse complement.
GGTAAGCAGAGATCCACATCAATGTACTGATATCCTCGGATGAGAGTAATCCCCAGCGCAGTAGGGATCACGCGGCGTCCTGATTGCACCTGTAATAACATAGCAAAGAAAAAGAGGACAAGTTCCTTTTGAGAACCAAGAACAGGGTAGTTTGAAGGTGAATGTCCGCAGTATCAGAGAACCAAAAACAACTTTGATGTTCGTGATGCGTTCCCCTTTGTCTTACTCCAGCAGTTCTGTGTAAAGTACTAGTATTACTATTTGTTTGTATCATGAAGTCCCAGTTGCAGTAAATGACGTATCTGTTAGACTTTCACGTCTGTAAAGACAAATAGTTGATGGACATGTAGACAGCACGACCTGGTAAGCAACACCATCTGGATAAGCACTAGCGGAGGTAGGTATGTGAAACCTGTGCATAATTTCGTTCGCAAATGTTGTTGATATGTACTGGAATTGATGCGTCGGTACCGATTCCATTTTTCTCCATCAGCGATATGAGTTCACTTTCCGTAAGGTAGTCCGGCGGCGATGTCCGTCCCTGCGATGTTGTAGGCCACTGTTAAAACTTTCCATGTTGATTTAAAAGAGGGGTGAAGGCCAGGGACACGCTTAGTACCTCAGATTAATTTCATTCCTGCTGTACTTCATTGCGGCAAGCAATAATCCATACCTGATAAAGCTCTGTTTCCCCGCACCGAAGGGATTCCCCTAAAGAGAAGGTTGGAATATTTTCGTCAGGAATAGCCAGCCATGGCATACAGGAAGTGAATCCCGGCGACAAGACCGTTCTTCCCCCTAGGGAGAACTTCTCTCCTCCAGCTGAGAGCAAAACCTTTGTCCTGTCGTACATCAGATGAATTATTAAACACGACGATGGCTTGATAAATTTCAGGTTGTTGAATTGTAGTAACGGCTATGCACCTCCCTTGGACACTGAGACTACCTTATCTCAACTTATATGCTTCTCAGGAAGTATCTGTTAAACACGGTCGAAGAGATTCTTTCTGCAAGATCAGATCTCGCTCTTTACACCAGCAATTGGCGCGAAGTCGCGGGGGTTTCTCCAGAAATGACCATTGTAAGCAGGAGTCAATTCCTTGGAGATCCCATCAAACGCACAAAAGCTAGTATGTCAGAACCCTCTAAACTGGACATCATTAAGGTCCTATGAAAGACCTGGCATGAGGATGACGGCCTAGATAGTTTGTGGGAAGGAAGATTGAGGTAACCACTCTTTAAAGCTACTCATAAGTCAGCAAAGGGGAAATCCAAATTTTCCTGTATACTACGAACCTTTGATTATATCTCCTTCCACTCAGCTTCGCTAGCTGGTTACAAAGGGGCTTGATACCTTGCGACTTGGGGGAAAGCAAAATATCAGGAACCACTTCTTGTTCTATTTCACCAGCTGCCTTCTTCTCCTTGGCCTAATCCCTAAAAGACTCGACTATTCAGGTAACTATTATTTGCATTCCTTAATTCATAAAATCAATTTTATTTCTGATGCTTCTGATCGCAGGCCTGAAAACGATAGCCTGGACAATAAATTCCTGACCTGACTATTGTTCAAGATGGGAGATACAGATATATAGGTATACGAGAACAGATGCCATTCTGGGAACGGGTTATCCAGAACTCATGAGGTGCAAATGATTGATAAGCAAGATGTACATAATTGACAATGCTAGAATAGTGAGAAATCCATAAGGTAGAATGCATCAAATGTAACTTGAAGCAAAGGCATAATTGAAACAAATTGAGAATAACATATGGCTAACAGACTAGTAAACCACCATGAACTCGAGAACTCTATGCAAACAACTGCGAGAAATAGGTAACGCTACGTAAAAGACTGCCAGGAAGCAGTGTGTGAACAATAAAAATAAAAAACGTGGGCTGGAGTCGGGTAGGAACACTGTATACACAAGAGGTCCCATGAATCAGGCAAAGAGCGAAGGAAAAATAATAGAGAGGGAATTAGCTGGGGAATGGAGGAGTGGAACAATGCGAGAGCTCTAGGGTTGTGTGGCTGCAGAAACCTGTCTAAGTGTAACAGGGTAATGAGAGCGAAGCAAAAAAGGACAGGATATAAAGTATATCACAACAAGCGCTATGGACGCTTGAGTCCTGAGACGCTAAACAGCGAAGGGGAAGCAGAAGGCAGCCATAGTAAACTTTCATGAAAACACCTGCGACTTCATCAGTGCCTCACGCAGTGCCGAAGTACCCCTCATACCGAGTTTCTGCTCGAAAACTCATGAGTGCCAAGGCAAACTCGGTTGCTCCCCTAAAGTGCCGCTCAAAAGTAATGGGAATGTCAAAAAGAACAGGGGTGGAAGTGTGGAAAGCAAGGGCAAGCAAAAGTGCAGGCATGCACTTAAGCGCTGGAGTCTTAACCGCATAATGAGGATCAGTCCAGAAAGAAAAGAATCCACATGAGTAAGATGAGGGAAGAAATCGAGACATACCTGATGGATCCCTGAAATCACAAGCATTCATTAGTAGAGAGAAAGTCCAGGACACAACAATGGGAAAGAGTCAAGCAGAGGTTCCCTAGTGATACGAGAGTGGAGCAAGAAAACTTCAGCGCTGCACTGGAAGGGGATGAGTCAACTGAAGCGGGAAAAGCAGAGGTGAAGTGAATGAAGGTGAAGGTGAAGTATACAGTATATATAGGTATACGAGAACGGAAGTATACAATATATATATGAATTCAGAAGTCAAGAAGGACTCCCAAACAACACTATGGTATACAGGCCTCCGGGAACAAACGGGAGATACAGATATATAAGAACTCAAAGAGAAACAATGCTGTTTGGATCCGTACATCTGCGCATCAATCAAAGCATTTAAATGTATCTACTACTATACATCAGTGTAATACTAGCTCTAACCATTGGTGGCTGTTTAGCATCATACTAATGGGGAAAAGCAGCGATTTATCTCACTAACAAAAAACTTATCTAACACCAGGTCAGTTTCTTCACTACTCACTTACTATCAAGTTGGCCATGACTCTGCAGGTAGGCTGTGACAAGGACAACCTTCATGCGACTTCTGGCAGAACTTCTGATCCCGTTGATGGTTCTAGTGTCCTCGAATAAACGGTGTTTTCCTTTACTTTTCCTTCTGAGGGCTCTAAACGGTACATACACGCTCGGTTCTAAAAACTGCTTCTCATGTGTTTGCAGTCAATACATCAATACACAGTTCATGAACCGGACACATTGCAGGTAATTCTATGGAAACGAACAATACTTAGGATCCGTCAAGCTGAAGACTGAAGGATAACGGAGAGCGCCGCTAAAAGAACTTCTCTATGGTAAAGTTAGATCCATATTTTTTGATCTTGTCAAGTCTGTCAGCACGAATTTCTTCTCTTGCCAGCTCATCGCACCTTTTCCTTCCAAGATCCGCTGGAGGTGGAGGTTTATGGAATGATCAAAGACGGAAGTTTTCAACTACCTCATGAATTTGCAGTCGGGACTGACACTTCCGAGAAAGTGGCGAGTGACATATTCGTATAGCCTCCATGCATCACCTCCCAAGTCCGCCTCGGTGGCACACCGCATTGGTGTTATCGGCGGGTGATCACCAGCGTCCACCCCTGCCTTCGGAGCATGAGACCCACTTGCAATCAATGAAAGAGCGTATTCACCCCAGATTGGATGATTTCGTTGCAGTAACAAAGCACCCCGCACATCGAAACTTGATGGATATGACGTGCTCTCTGTGCGAGGATAGCTGGCAAAGGGAAAATGCTCTTTTCGTCAGCAAATTTGTGTTGAATCACTCATGAGAAGAAATCCACTTGACGTCTAGCGCCGTTTGTGATTGCAGGATAAGGAAGGATACTCCACGTTTGGTCACATTATAGTCCTCCATGGAAGAGGTAGATGAAATATCATAAGGGAATGAAAGGGAGGTAATTAACCAACATCATTAGGGTGAAAATTCTCCATAAAGCCCGAGTCCTAGACAGCGCCTCCTGAGCAGCAGAGCCCGGGCCATCACGGCTCTCACTCTATATGACGTCCCTTTCCAGGGATCTCAGGCCCGGTCCGCTAGAGGACGTTTTCCCAGACTACAAGTCGCAATTCCGACCATCGTTTCAACTACCTCCAGTAAGCTCAAGTGCTACTACATCACACTATGAAATAGTTCCTGTGGGCTCGAGTGCTCCATCAAAGCCCAATCTTAATAGCTCAATAAGTAGACATTTCAATTCAAAGTTAATGCAAATACGCTCAGTTTAAAAGCATAAGCTCCTCCTACGGAATAAGGTTTCTACCAGACAGGATGTCACAGGAGTTGGATCTGAGATCGCATGGTGAGGAACATTAGTGCACTCTTGGTTGAGACTACAGTCATAAATGCTTGAACTTGCAAACCTGATATATCCTTGCGTGTAAAGCCGCTCCGCGATTTGCATTGCATGATGAGGACCCATGTTCAAGGCACTTGAAGCAACCTGAGTAGCAAAGATGGACAACCCCCACAAAAAGCGTTACTCCTAACAGACTATCTTCCATATTTGAGTTTCAGAATTGCGGAAATTCATCGCGAGATGCGTCCTACCCACAATTATACCAGTAACGGCAACGATAGAAGAAACAGGTATAAGAACTAAACATACCTTCAGCATATCCACAGTATTCAGACCATTGGGCCGAACTTTCCTCTCCTCTTTTCTGGTAACAGCACTGACTTTCAAAGAACCAGCATCCATCACAATCTTTTGAAACATTAACGCTATCTGTTGTATAAGCAACGCAAAACTAAATTAGGCCTAGTTGATATATATACGTATTTCAACCAAGTCCGCATAACAGGATTTCTGCAGCTAAATAAGTTTAAATTCGCAACCTTACCATTACACTTATAACTTGCATTCATGTAGTTCCAGTGTCAGCACTTCACGGCTGTAACTGCTTCACGGGTCCTAGGTATGCTTCCCTACTAAAAATATTCATAATACTTACTTCAGTGGTTTCCACCGCACTTCTTGAGCACGAACTCGTTCTTACTTACCTCACGGTCAAAAACTCTGCCACGATCCCATTCGAAGAGTAGTTCTTGGCCACTCTTGGTGGCATGTGGCCGCACCACCCAAAACGGTTCCGGCGAGAAAGTGGTTATTCTAATATGGCGATCTACGCAAAAACCAAGTGTGGGGGTCTGACACGGCCCATACCTGTCACAAGAACACAACGAAATTCTATAAAACTTGCAGGGAGACATAGTAAACTTCAGTCAAGGGGATAAAGCTCTGCAAAGTAGCACTTCGTATGGTAGATCTTCACTGAACATCGAATCACAGAAAGCAAACATACCTCTCAAACAGGTTTTGTGTTTAAATGTGCGAGTCAAGTAAACAATCAATTTAAACTTCTATCCAATCTGGACAAAAGTTGTATTAGATTGAAGACAAAGTGCTTGTTCAACTTGGCACGAAAGGAGGACATCATAACGACGTACGATATAACACTCGAGTCAAGGTTGCCATATTTGCCTTGAAAGAAACGAGTTTGGAAACGTGTAAACGCCACGCCAACTTTCAAATCTACTTCTTGTCTAGCATCGACTGCCAATGATTCATTCCGATTTGGCTCCACCAAGTTGCTCATTGCTGTTCTTATATCCGACTCACTAATTGCAGAGAACCGCGCTCGAAAAACCTGCTGACGGGGACTTCTCTTCATGACTGGAACAACGATGTCCATGACTGCACAGTAAGCTTTCTGTAATTAGCGGTACAGTCATTTGTTCTCTTATAGCTACCAAAGTGGTGGATAGATGAATAGAAACTTGTACCAGCCCCGTCTATTTCATTTCATTGAGGACGTAGAAACTTGATCAACGAGATTGATTCCATAGCCTGAGCTAATTATCCTCTCAATCACATCAGAGGAAGAAAACGTTCAGCTCTCGACAATGATTGAAGTGTGGAACCAGATACCCGGTTTGGTCCCTACATGGAACTAGAAAAGGTAAATCTAGTCACGAAAATGCCGAGTATCTTGAGGATGAAATCCTGTGGACCATGAAATCTGAGGCTTCAGAGCAGAAGTCGAATGATCCTTCTACGCTTTATCTTCCTGTCCATCTTCAAAGCACGTTTTAACTGAACACAAACCCCATGAATCCCAAAATTTGTATTTGAAGAGTTGTTTGACTAATCCGAGGGCTACTTGCACATTCGATGGTGCATGATGCTCACTTGCCCTAACCTGAAGGTTCTTGATAGAGCTTTGTACTGCGAATGCATGATTAACCAAACTAGGTTCGGCGATGCCAGGGGCCTACAGGTGGACACTAAATAAGACCGAAGAGCTCGAAGTGCAGCCCACCATTATTGCCGTGCTCGTAGTAGAAAAGAAGCGAGAACTACAAAGAGAAAGTTAGGTCATAACCATGCAGCCCGGGATGAACAAGATTTCTATAAATGGTTACTAGAAGTTGAACACGTCCTTCTAAGATCAGTGCGATATTGTAAACTCCTACTACCAGCAATCATGAGTTGAGGGTAGACCTTCGAAACAGATGTTCTCGCCCTCTCGGTCACAATCCAACCAAAGAACAAGATAGTCACAGAAACGCCCCTCTTGTTGAAGATGCTTGGAGACATGAGCCTGTGTAGAAGAAAGAGGGGGGACTCGGGGAATTAGCAACAAATGCACAAAGTACAATACAGAGCCCACCGCCGCACCCGCACAAGACTAAAAGATCTAAAAGAGGTCAAAAAACAGTACGAGTAAGAAGTAGAAGTTTGAGCAGCTGAACCTAGTTTCGCAAGATCCAAGCCCGAAGGTGCAATCAACAGAAATCAAGGTCAGAGTTTATCCACAGAAGGACGAATCAAGCTGCAAACGAACAATGACGTATCACCGTACCTTCGGGTTTGCTTCTGACTTAATCGTGGGAGCCTCAAAAAGGTCAAAAGGGTCTGTTGTGTCCCAGTTCTGGTACTTGGGAGGAAAATCAATGCTGTGCTAGACCATGTAGAGGAAAGTACGGTCAACGACGGGCATCAGTATGAACACTCCTCTAGTTTTTCATAAGAGGTAGGTAAATCAACAATAAGATTTACACTCTTCGTCTTCACCGATAAAGGAAGCAATGAATTACAACTGTATAGAAGAACGTTGCATCCATCATCCAAATGGATTTAGCCGATTAGCTGGTAGCTGTGTTATAAGAGGAAGTCCAACCTCAAAACGTGACCGATAACTGACGTTACTTTGTATCGCACGTTGGAACCTTTGAAGCTGCCGTCAAACTCATGAACTTCTAGAAATGATCTTCTCGTTGTCATCTGATTATATTGTGTAACATTCTCTGTAGTTAGTCAGCTGACAGTAGGAACCTATGCTGCAGATCAAAGTGATCAGGATAATGCTTGAATGATAACACAAAAAGCCGAAGACTACCATACGAATGACTCTCAAGGGATATGCACGCAAGATTTATCAACGAACAAGTAAAAAGAAACCGGAAAGGGATGTATCAGATAGAAGTTTGTACCTGGCGCGAGGAAAGAATCGTAGCAATTGACAGCGCAATACTCGGCTTCTCAGCCACCTAGAACGTTACAAGCACAGCTCACTAGTGTCATTAACGATCTAACCTCGCGGATTTGCGAATTTCCGAGAGAGTTTCATGTTTATCAAATAGGATCCCGGCCAAAGAGCAAGCAGAACTTGCTTCACCTACGGGTTCCTTTAGATCTGAAGAGAAGGAAAGATGCAAAACATGGCAAGTGGAAAAGGCTTTTTAAACTTGCGAAGTTACGAAACTAGAGATAATACAAGACAATCTATAGTACTAAAATCATCCTCCACTCTGTACGAACCAGTTTCACAGTCCGTGCAAGAGCTGCGCAGGGAAGAAGATTGTACCATTAGAACCGTGGGCGACATTGCGCCAGCTAGTTAGCGACTGGAATCCCTCCAACCTAATCGTGTACAGCTGAAAATATTCGGTGATGGACGAGAGGGTGTGACAATTCTCGCATCAGGTCCAGTCCTTCTAGAATTGACAAATAAGTGTAATTGAGAACTTTTGTGTCTATCTATCCGACTGGACATACGCATTCACACCTAACATACTCCAATGATCCATTTAATATTCGGATCGATCAGCGGAGTTGTTCGACGAAATTCGTTGAAGAATAATGATCAAAGCGATTTCTCAATCTCGCTGCTTCCTCAACCGCGGCTCCGGACTTGAGGGCCTAGGGAATTGCGGTACAGTATATCCGTGGCCGTTCAGCATGCGTCCGGCAGACAACATACTTTTCCAGAACGCAGCCGTCTTCTATACGAGTAACATTTCACAGTAGATTCTCTCCCTAAATGAAGGCAGAACTTAAAGTGGAGTTTCTCAGATTTTAAGGGAAAAAAGAAATTACTAACCTAGTGACTTCCCCAAATTAATTGCTATAGTGGTATTTTTAGAAATTATTCTTTACTCATGTTTACAATTATGTTGCAGTTTCATAGTGCGTAAGCTGCAAACGAGATTTTCATCTTCACTTAGAAAACTACTAAGACCCTACAAATTGAAATATTAAAGCCCAGACCAGTTCAACTCTTACAGTATGGACATGCCAGGAAGGGTACTACCGTAGGCTTTCTCTCTCTACTTTAGTCCCTTCTGAAACGTCCTGATCGAGATGCGGTCCAGAATCGTGTAAGTAAGTAGATCCGGCCGTCCGAGAAGCGCGAATGAAGAAACACCAGGGTAGAAGAAGAGGAAGTGACTTCTACGCGATCGGGGGAGGAGGAGGAGGAGGAGGAAGAGTCGAGGGTTTGGGTTCTGGACGAGAGGAGTAGGAGAGGAGGGGAAGAAAATTTGTTTTTTTTAACAGCATCGCATCGTTTGTTGTCGGGAAAGGAGGATTTAGCTCACAGGGCTGCAGCAGCTTCGTGTTGGAGGATTCATACTTGAATTCTGACGCCAGTGGTCAGATTTGTGAACCTGAGTATTAATTTTGACGCTTATACAAAATGGATGCAATCCCGCGGGAGGAGCTAGAGAGATTGATGATTTTTGAGCAAACTCGTGAGAAGGCCGCCGCTGAGTACCTTCGTAATCCCAACGATGCCGATGTAAGTTTCTCATGTGTTGATGGTTAGACTTTTCGTCATGGTCCGGACAATACTGCCCGTGGCTTGCTTGTCTTGCACAACATACTGATGAACTGTCCAGAGTTCAACCTTTCCGACAGGGCCAACGGAGGCAGTTTTGAATGGATGTTCCTCTAAATTGTTAAGGAATTGCGGTATTTCGGCTCTGGTGCTGATTATCTGCTTGGCTTGCTTCAGGGTCAAATTTCCATCCGTGTCGAAGAGATTCTTGGGTTTCTTTACACTCTTGCATGTAGCGAGTGTATGTCTCCTTGCATTCCAGCCAATATGCTCCATCAGTTCACAGCCTTGAAACTACCTAACTGCAATTGACACAAATATCTGCTGTCGCTTGTTTTGCCGTTATTTTTTCGGCTGTGTGTAGAATTTGACCCGATGGGGAGGAGTCCTGTTAGAGTTGGCACACTTTCGTCAGGGTCAAGATTCAGCTGATATGGTTCAAGGTCTGTATCTTCAAGATTATTTCCATTTCGCAACAGAGCATGGACCGTGACCAATTGATCTTATAACCACTCAGGCTGGGAGCTTTGTATCTTAGTATGTGACCTAATCCGGTGCACACTATGTAGCTAGCTCGCTTGCGTAGTAAAAGAGGCATTGCTTGAGAACGTAAGCAATGTTCTTGCGATTGAACCTGATGCGATCAGTGTGTATGGTTCCAGACGCCGTATCCAAGTTGGAGGAAGCATTGAGGATTGCTCCAAAGAAGCATGATACCCTTTGGTGTCTAGGAAATGCGCACACATCTCAAGGCTTTTTGGTCACAGACACCGGTAAAGCCAATGACTATTTCAAACAGGGAGCTCGATGCTTCCAAATGGCTTTGGATGAGGTATTTGCACAAAGATTATTCTTCTTGAGTTCCTAAACCCTCCCCGTACTTAGTGGTAGCTCGTGGCTTGGTTTCTTTATATACTTTATTTAGCTCATCAAAGTTGCGTTATTTACATTGCACGAAAACAACTTCTAGGGGGATTATAAGATATTACTAGTGTTTACTTGTCCATATTAGTTCGTTGTCTTTCAGGATTTTTTGCAAGTACAAATTTCATACTCATCATTCAGGAGCAGAAACTTATTCGGCCGAATATGCAATCCCTTCACGAGAAACAGAATTCAACAATTACGCCTATTCTTACCTTGTTTTGCAAATTGCAGGATCCTCATAACGAGCTTTATCAAAAGGCTCTTGAGATGACGGCCAAGGTACCACCCATCATGGTTTTTTCATCAAGTTCTCGTTCGGGGTTTTGTTTAAGCAACAGTGCTGAAATATTTCTTGTTACTCACTCTGTGGTTGGCTGATGTCTGTGGAACAGGCTCCGTCCTTGCATCAAGAGCTACAACGACAGCTAGCTAACCAACAGGTTGTATATGGTGGAGGCCCTAGTGCCGGTCCTTCTAAGGTGCGGTTCTACTTTTTACTTCACTGCCGCGAACTTGTGGCAGTCACTTCCGTTCAAACCATTTTTATCTGATGTTTCAAAACATAAGCTGCGTTAAGGTGTACGATTCACCACACAATGTCGGGACCTGACCTTGTTTTACACCGTGATTCGTCTGCAGGCCTCGAAGAAGAAAAAGAAAGATAATGACTTCAAATATGATGTCATGGGTTGGATCGTACTGAGTGTAGGAATTATTGCGTGGATGAGCTTTGCAAAATCTGCCCCTCCACCTCCACCTCCCTCAATGAGATGAAGCCGTTACAGAGCGGGATGTCAGTGGAATGAAACCCATAATACTTGGTTGAAAATGAGCACCTCTGGATTGTGGGTAGTTACAGGATCAAGTCTAGGTTTGGCTCGGCATGCATAGTAGGACAGAGAAGGGAAGACAATCAGGGTTTGTCTGCCGATTTTCGCCCTTCAAGTCTGTCGCGCGTTGAAACGTGTAAAAGGCTGTGAAGGGATTGAGCTTTGTTAAATTGTGCTGAATATGGAAAAAGCTGAGTAAGGTCAGTGATGAGAACAGCTAGTGGGAAACAGATTCTTCCACTGCTTTTAATGCCATCTGGACTTTCGCCGTCATTGTATAGCACATCTGAGCTTCTCAACTTCGCAGAACGTGTCTTTGTTATGGTACTCATGGATGGACGTACATAACCGATATGCATCATTGAATTCTATGCCCTGGGCTTAGGAATAACCTCTTTTGTTGAGCTACAAAATCAGTCTTTGACGGTTCTGAGATTTTCACCTGTATTCAGATTTTGTAAGGACTCGGAATTCTCCTTTTGTCGAGACTACAAATGCACCACAAATGCGCCTACATTGAAGTCATGATGACTTCGAAAGTTTTTCTTAGGCTTGAAGACCGGTAGCGGTCCAAGACTCAACTAGTCGGATCTAGTTGAGTCTCTCGTCACTCGAAGTTCAAAGTCCTGCTCCACCTCGTGGATCTTGCCCAGTGAGGGTTGTAGAAACGCGAAAATCTTCTCGTTCTTAACTGGAGATTGAGGCCGTGCTCTCGCCAATGTGCGCAAGTGGAGAGTCACGACCTTTTGTACTCCTTTAACTTCCTCCTGAAATCGAAGGGTCAAAGAATTCATCAAAAGTTTACTGAACCTCTGACCTACAGAGCCGACACTCACTTGCACCTAATCTCTTGCACCTAAACTCACTAGTTGGGTACCCATGCCATGCATGTATTAATGACTAGATCAACTAAAAATCTTGCAGAGCGTGAAGAGCGGGTTGGTTTAGTGAAATTGTTAAAGTTTCCACTAGTACTTCCTGAACTCAGATTAATGATGCATTGATTCGTAGGTGTTTACCTACGGCCACCCTTCTGCCATGCCATGCTCATCGCTATACATCCTCTTCTGTTGATAGTCTACATTACACCTAAAAGTTCCCTCTCGCCCCCAACCTTCCAATCGCGAGTGAGCGTGTAGAGTGTGCTTTATTCCAGAGCACATCGGGAAGTATGAAGCTGGTTTCAAGGAGCCCTTGAAAGCAAGGACTTAGTAGGATACTCTATCCTAAGTCAAAGATGATCGTGTTTATGCTCAGTGTTTGAAACTAAACGTGAACATCAACATTGTTTTACAGCAACAGATTCGATTTTACGCGAGTCCAGAGAGACCTTACACAACGTTAGCCTTGACAAGAAGTTCACGGAACGCTCTACTAACTTGGGTCCATACTATTCGTTGATTTTCCCATTGACGTTAACAGAAAATTGCGATCAGCAATTCTGAGATCCATAAAATGTGCCATGGAACTTTCAATGGACTTAACAGGAATGTCTGTGATGTCCTTACATTTGCCACTGTTCTAGCATGGCCTATTGATACTTAACCACTGTATTGTCATTCGCATGGCGTATTGTGGCCACCGACCTGGTGATGAAGTGGTGGGATCCAAACAAAGCACATGAGCATGAAGAAGCTGTTGGACCTGTCTATTCTCCTTAAAACTAGACGGTCTTCTTGTGTTGCCATAGAAGCTGCATACTAGTATGAAGCTATCACCATATCTTTTGGACTTAGAAAGTCGTCACGAAGAGCGCAAGAGAATGTGCTGGCGGCAACTGACTCGTGGAGTTTGACCGACAAAGTCACCTTTAGCGGATAGAGAGCAGCAAGAATGCTGCAGAGGTGTGCGATCATCATCGGAGTTTAAGTAAAAAGCACTTCAATGTCTCTCTGAACAGGTGGATGTCGTCCCGAAATTGAGGTACATGCAAGCAAATTTTCGAGAGGGGTGGTAGTCTAAAACGGGCGTTCGGCACCATCTTCCTTCAGGATTGGTACTTGACTAAACACGGCTACGCGGCAGGAACCAGGGAGTTCTGTTACTAGAATCTTTCTGTTGCAGTCTGTATAAGCTACAATAGGCCCGATTGACATGGTGATGACGCAGTGGACCATTGGGTTCCCGAGTCCGATTCTTCCAGGATCAACTTATTACGTCCCACTATGTTCATTTTACGATGCATTGGATTACTAATAAATATCAATTCTGTGGCAATCACGGTTCCATTTGAACTCACTTTCTCACTGCGGGAAAGTGAAAAAGTGGCGGCCGCGGATTCGATTTTCAGTGACAGAGTTCGAGGGGTTCTGTGGATACCCGCATGTTAATCACCGTTAACATGCGGGTAATTAATCAGGCTCTAGAAAGGGAAACGACAGAAACGTGTACTGTAGTGGTGGATACTGTGTGATGTTACCGGACGGACATGGTGGATTGACACAGTTTTTACAGGGTAGGACCAGTTGATACTGTGCCATAGTCGTGCGTTCTTTTGCCGTCTTCGATATTAAATTTGTGGTGTAGACACTCAGCCGTAATTAGAGTTTAGTGCACCAATGAGTATTATATAATATTAGGAATTTAGAACCAAAATCATTTACTCTGTATGTTTAAAGTTCTATATATTAATATTTTCCTATACATCTGTCAAAAATAAAATAATCCTGAACATAGGATTATTAGATAAAAATTATATTATATTATTATAAATCATACATAATTTATAGTAAAGGTTTTCTATTTCCATAATAAATCGTTTAAATTATAAGTAAGTATAAGATTCTGAGCTACATTACAAAATGATTATATAATACCTTTCACACTATGTAACACAACACGCCAAAATATTCATAAGTTTAATCCAATCCTAAAATGGAAAAAAGAAAATGTACAGGAATCGTGCATTTTTACCCATGTGACAGCCGGGTTAAAGATGAGATGTTCTTACTTGAGTCATGTTCGCAAGCACGTTGGATGACTAACGCACTACACTCAGTCTTTCCCCAAATTAGTGTGGATATTCAAGTAGTGTGTATATCTAATTAGTGTGTGGTTCATACTAGTAAAGGCCTTAGAGTAGAAACACTAATTATGGTGAAAATTAAAGTGATATATGCTTATCAAGAATATCATTAAATACTAATAACATCTCTCTTTATTCTATAAAAAATACTAAGTATAATGGAAGATTCTAAAAGGATTTAAAAATATTAGAAAATTATAAAAATTTGTCAATACATTCGGGAGCAAAATCATCCCTAATAGTCCAAGGAACGTATGTCACCATAATCTCTTTTCTACAAGTTATGTGCTAAGATCACGTTCAACCAATCAGACAACCAATGTCGAGTTTGAATGACAAGGCTAACCTTATTAAATTATTATTATTTTTGAAACATTTTCATATTTTCTACAAAAATAATAAATTTTATTTAGTGCGGAAAATATTAATAATATCTAAATATTAGTATATAAAATATTTTGAAAGAATGTGTATTTCTATTATTATTTCAGGAATGTAGTTCTTAGTCAATCTGAATGATATGATACACAACAAATAAAAGGAATTAGGGAAAATCACTGAACTCAAACAGTGCAATCCATAGCAATTAAAAAACGAAAACGGAGAAAGGTATGTACCTATCAGTTCCCCAAAGGAAAATCTGCTTCACACAGCAAGCTTTAGGCCTACATGGTGGAGTCAACCGAATTGAGTCTACCAAGAAAAGCAACGGAATGTCTGGGTACAAATAAACTTGCATATGCATGTTCTTTCAGCGTATAGGATCAGATGGCATGAATCGGATGTCACACTTCTTTATCCTCAATATACAGTCTTTGTGATCACTATAATGTCCTAGGGTAAAAGCAACCCTTTCTATCACGGATATGGTGAGTGCAGACGAGCTTGTTCATCTAGTTCTCAACGAGAGATTATGCTTGTTGTCAAGTTACATAATGTATAAAACTATAAGAAAGCCAAGTTCATAGAACACAAAAAGGATGGAAGTCCAATCAAACCATACAAGGGAGAGAGAGAAAAGAGGAAGAATGGAACTAGGCAATAGTATTGTTATGAGAAATCTGTCCTATCGCACCTAAGATATCCAAGTTATACAAGTCATCAGATCTACAAACTACAAGCACAATCTAAGAAGCATCAACTAGAGTGATTGATCTCCTATAGATTACACCAATTTCTGGAGCAACCGAATAAACATCACTTAGAATGATTGCTCTCCTATAGATTGCACCCGCCAATGCTCTCATGTGGCGATGGTTACATAATGTGTGTTATGGACTTTGGTTGAGTGGATTAAGTGTATCGTGAACAATTTTTACCTCAATTTGCACCTCAAAATACATAAATATCGTTAAATTCTATTAGTATATAATATTTATAAGTTCTTCTTTATCATGAATTATATTTACCGGATCTACATTTAAAGACTTTTGGGGGTCTCTCGTATATATGGCGTTGAAATAAAGGGAGTGGAAAAGAAAATATCTTTGTGTGCACTGCGGTCAATTCTCGACGAGGGTTGTTTTCTTCCATCAGTGACGTGAATGCTAGTGCATATTCACTTTTCGTAGATAAATATAATTTTGCCTGAGGTCTTTATGGTCCTCATAACAAGATGGATGAATGGTCCCAGCTACTGGATCTTGCTATGTGATCTTAGTTGGGTCATACAATGAACAATGAGTCATGTTGCTATGTTGAGTTGAAAATATTAGATTTATATTTGTCTTGTTCTTGCAGTTGCACATCCACCTGAAGATGAAATTCTAATGAGCATTTGACGTTCTAGGATTGATCAGCTGCAGTTAGAAGAGAAGTAAGAATCCACCTGAAGAAGAAAATGGAATAAATATATTGTAGAAAAAGCCTGGTAAGTTGGATCTGCAATGATTAACTACAACTAAATCTACCGCATTGGAACATTGATGAATCCATGAAAGAAAATGAAGTTTCTGACCAAGGTATGAAAATAGCCCTGGAATGAAAATTTAATACACACTCAAATTGTAGATTGCGAATTATCCAGAAAATGCTAGAGGATTTATTGCAAAGAAAGTCTGGTCCATATCAGAGTAGAATACCGAAAGAGATTAATACTGTATGCTGGCGTTGAATTCTTATTACAAACAACCTATCTACTGTAGTCTAGTGTGTCATATCATTTTATGTAACTTTTTACATGATTGTCCATTTCACTTTTTCTTTGATTTTATATTCTAGCTTATACTCTAGGTTCTAGCGTATAGTCATATAGTCCATTGAGACGATGCTTCGGTATTTCTATGACTGTTGTGGATAATCTTATATTCTATGCGGACAATCCTGTGAAAGCTGATTTTCTTTTACAGTATTCCAGAAATATTTCTCTGATAGAGATTGTGCGCCAAAATTCATGCGTGCTTAATTTGGGAGTTTATTTGGTGATTATTTTGTGTCAAGCATGTTTATTTTATAACATATATTATTTTTTATATTCAATATTAAATGGTCTTAAATTTAAAGATATTATATTATATATTTTGATATGATTAGATCTAATAAAATTGGACATCTAAGTGTGTAAAGGTCATAAATTCCTTTTTCAAATGATTTATTTAAAGGATTTAGGGTTTAGGGTGTATCTTTCGATAAACATATTTTTACATACTTTCTTTCGGAAAACAATGTTATAGATTCCTTAAGATCTCTTAGGCTAATTTTTATTCTAGATCACCACAGTACATATTCCAATAACAAGGTGAAGAATGTTAGATAAAAAATTGTTTTATCATGCACGAGTATCTTGTAGAGTTGAGGATCCTTGATATGAATGATCTACTTGAGGAGAAATGTTGATTAGCAATTCATTTTCTTAGTACTAAATAAATTTAAATGTATTTATTTTATTACGAAGGAGTTATTTCAGATCTAAATGATAGTATGCATATTACTCTTGCTTAAGTTAAATATCAATCAACTAAAAAAATAAAACCAATGGGAAATACTTGCATATAAGAAATATAGATGATTTCTTCAAATATTAGATTGGTGATTATAATTTCAGAATTTAAGATTTAATATATTTCTCCATTTGTTACAATCAACACAGCATTCAGAATACGGCAGCAGAATATCGAGCACAGTTCCCGTTAGACTTCATCCCACTTCAAATGTATTTCTAGAAACCAGATTGATAAGAATCTGAATGTATATACTTTATTGTGAAAGAAAGACCACCCACAACTTATTGGATCAATTTGTGGTGATAACATCTGTATTAAATACTGGTTCACGAAAGATTTCACTCTGACCTAATGGCGTACATTTATTATGATGAAAAAATTCACTCAAAACTTATCCGATGAATTTATGGTCATATAATCTATCTGAAATATTGCTCAATGTAAATAATAACTACTCATAATCTATGTATTTATTTGCAATGCATGCAAGTCGCTGATGAGAAGGAGAATTCATACATCAGTTGCATTAAATCAAGAGAAATTTATTCAAAATGTTTTAAAAGAAATGCAACAACATAATATTTATACACAGAAAAAGACCAAACCTTAATATGATCATATTTATTTGTTCATCTTGCGAAAAGTTTTCGTTAAGCTACGCTATTGCTCAATAAGCAGCAATCCATTCTTGATCAGTAAACAGTCTGTGGGTGAGATACATATTCCCTCTCCAATCAAGGGAGAAGGAGCCTACAGTATGCCGGCCGTGAGACCGCATGCTAACCGGCGGTGAAAGACAGGCTGCCAGCTCGTCGCATGGACCGAAGGTACAACTGGCACGGCACGGCTGACTCGGCTCTCCATGTATGGCGAGTTCAAACGGTTAGCTCCCCCCCTCACGGGTGGAAGAACCCGACCCGGCTTTACCTTATGGTGATGCTATAGCAGTAATGCAGACGATGCGTCTGTTGCTGTTGTTGTTGTTGTTGTTGGTGGTGGTGATTCGATTATGATAGCAGGGCAGTATTGCAGGAAGATATGCTGCCTGGTTATTAGAGAATCTGTCGTCGATTGGTGTCTACAGTTGAGGAGTTGATTGTTCATCTGTTAAGGAAGCAAGGAAGGATTGGTTGGTCGGTTCGTTCGTTGGGTCAAGGAAGGAAGGCGGGTTAGGCAGAGAGATAGGTGAAGGAGACGGAGGAGGCAAAGAAGAAGCAGTTGTTGTTGTGGTTCTGGCCTCTTCCAAGGGGTCGATGCGGACAACGACGATAATAGGAGTGCGATGATTTGAATTTGGATTTGGTGGTGACGTCCTTTCTCTCACACCAAAGATAGTAGGAGTAGACGTAGGGTGGTGGGTGGGTGGGACGGAGGGAGGAAGGGGATGTTGACAGTCAGGTGGTCAGGTCAGGTCAGGTCATTCACGAGTGATGACATTCTGTTCCTCAGGCTCGGTACTCGTCTTACGGTCCCCTGGAGGGAGAGAGAGATCAATTGACTGTTCATATCCGGAGCTGCTCCTGTTTCGCTTTAAGAAGAAGAACTTTGTTCTGCTGGCTGGGGCTGTGGATTCTGCGTGAGCAAGTCTCACTCGTCCCTTGTTCTGCTTCTTCATCCCGTTCACAAATTGCGTTCTCGTCTCGGAGCGTTTGTCTATGCTTTTGCAGCAATTACTCTCACGATTGAAGCCGAATGGACGTGGTAGCATCTGGATTGAATTGGCTGGAGGGGCAATTCTGTTAAAGGATAGTTTAAATCCTCCGGGAGGGAGGATAGTGGCAACATTTTGGAAAAAGAAAATTGGAGAGCGGGACCGATGCATTTCGGCTCATCTCTGGAGAAATCTTAGTGCGCAATATAGCGTGGGACTTAAAAGGAGTGCTTTTCTTTATCAATTCCCTATTGAGGCTTTTACAGTCTCTAAGCGACCCTTGGTCATATTCAAGCCAACTGGAGCGTTGGTTGAGCAGGTAACACATTTATCCTCTTTGGATTCTGCTTATTCTGTATACTCTCCCATCAACCTGGCGTAGTCGTCCACGTTTGTAGCTGAAGCTTCTCGGTACAAGAAGAGTGTTCGGAATTATTTGAATTCTTGATCTATATGTAGATTGTGGCAGAATTGATGTGGCGCTCACGGCTTTCTGTGCCATCGATTAATCTATCTAGCTGATAATATGAACGAATGCTACCAATTTGCCTTGCAACAATTGGAAAGGGCTTGGAGATGCTGAAAAGCAATTTGACTTTACTCATTGCATTTAATCGTGGAGACTTTCATAATCTAAAGTTGCCACGAGTTTTAATTGACTGCTGATAGCGCTTAGGTTGATTAACATTCGGGAGCGGGATGTTCAAAATTCAAGGAAAGCTTTCTCGAAAAGTACTGGGGCAGTAGGACAATGCGACAAGTAGTTATGATGCGCTATACTGAAATCAGAAGGAACGAATTTTAGACTTGCTTGTCTTTCCTGACCGGTTGGTCGGAGAAACATAGCGGGGATCTGACGATCGTATACTCATTGCATATATTTATATAGCATGTTCGAGATTTACATTGGCCGAGCTTCTACTTGGTTCCGAATGGGTGGTTTCGATGAGAATACGATAGTAACCGAAGCAGGGAACTGGATTTCTGAATTCGGGATTTCTGAAATCAAAGGGCGTTTATGCCTCTGAAAATTATTTGAGTTGGATCTGACGATCGTATACCCCTTGCATATATTTATATAGCATGTTCGAGATTTACATTGGCCCAGCTTGCACTTGGTTCCGAATGGGTGGTTTCTATGAGAATACGATAGTAACAGAAGCAGGGAACTGGATTTCCGAATTCTGGATTTCTGAAATCAAAGGGCCTTTACGCCTCCGAATATTATTTGAGTTGGGTGATTAGATTCTGATAATCGGTTGTTCGGTTTTGTCCGGGAAACAGGCTTAGAAGGTGCTGAAATGAGTGCATTGCTCAATGATGTGGACTGAAAAAACACGTGGATGGTGTTGTAGCTGGTCGCGCATTCGTCGAACGCGTCCTGAAGGCAGTACGTCACAGGAAAATGTCTCCACCGATCACGAGCAGCAATCGGCCGAAGAAAGAGGACACTGATTTGAGTGGATTTGATAGCAACAAACCAGGAGTAAAACCTTGAAGCAAGGGTTGGGCTGTCAGCAGGGACCAGTTACACTTTTGGTTGGGAAGAAAAGAAGAATGGAGACTGTGGCGGACCATAACAAAAAGTCTATGCTGACGAATCCAGCAGAGTGGGAAGAGAGTTACAGGCCTTTACCTTTTTTATTCTTCGGGCTTCTTGTTGTTTGGGTCGTGCTCGTGGGAGTATGGACTATCAATACTTGGAGCAAACGAAGATGGCAGGTGGCTGCCGTCACTGTGTTTAACCAACTTGGATTGCATGCCTGTAACTAGTCATAGCTTGTCGAGTGACCATCACAATACGAAAGTAATGATGATTTTCCTCGAGTGAAGTCCATCCTGCACCGGTGGTGCGTTGTAGGACATGTTAAATGTGCCATCCGTCATGCACATGCAGCGTACATGCTCTTACTCATGGGTTCTTCCCTTTGGTTTTTCGGCAGACGAGCAATCTGCAGTGGGTACTCACGGCCGTGCCACTACTGAAGGCTCTAGTACTTGGACTTTCTTTCGTTTTCTGGTATGGCTACTCCCGAACTTTGCTCAATTTGGAGTACTACTCAAGGGTCAAGATAGTTAGAAATGCAGTCGACAACTTCAAGCAGTTTCTATCCCGTTTCAGGCTAAACAAAATTGATGTACCTCATGTTCACCTGCGGTTAAAGTATCAGTTACGTCTTGTAACTCAAAGTTCTGGAAGGCCTTTCTTCCTGAGTATATAACCAAGCTAAGGTTTGAAGATGATATATTGTTTTGTATTGAACAGGTACTCATGCTTCAATCTTAGCTCCTGTTCATTCTGGGTGGCATTTGGGGTATTCGTGTCTCGGATCTTTTTCGAGACTGCATGTTTCATAGCCTTTCTCCTCATTTCACATGGTTACTGTATCATGCACGAGCAACTGGCTATTGGTGAGCGGCGCTCCATTGCCGGACTTGCATCACTACTGTATTTGACCCTCACCGGCTACAAGGCTGCCGTACCTCAATTTGCGGTACCTTCCTCATTTTTCACCTTTCTCTCTGTTCTGGGCGTTCCAGTATATGTACGGCTCTTGTCGTCTCGGTGAACACTTGTCTAGGGGATTCCATACCCCGATAGAATGAGGTTTATCCTCGATAAAACGTTGGAAGTGAATGCTGATGTAGAGCATGAAATGTAGCACCTGACCAGTCCTGTGCAACTCGATACAGGTACTCGTGGTGCTCATATACCTCGTGATGCTCTACGTCATATTTTTACATGTTTCTAGAAACTTGACGGTTTTAAGAGAGCAGCTACAGCACATACAGGATGAAGGTGTTCACATGATGCACACTGCTATCTACACCAAGTACACCATGTTTAAGTACGTACTTATCTCTGGCAGAAATTTCAGATCTTGTTGAGTCTCCAGATACAAGCTAAAACAGGAATTACCCATGTGAAATGGGATGACGTTGTGTTTGCTCATGCCCTTGTACGGCAGTACGTCACAGCCACGAAATGGGAGGGTGATTGCTCATGCTCCAGTTTCATTCTTGTGCAGAAAGTTTCAAGGTGCAATGCTCATGATGGTGGTTGCCGAAGTCCTGGTACGTATTTCGCTTCTCTGAAGGGGGACCTTTTTGGAATTTATCTGAGTCTTCTAGATATGCGACCCAGAAGTGTAGTCTATACATCTTTTGAAAGCAGAATTCTCTCTTTATTATATGGTGAGGTACGCTCCAACTGAAACTGTTTTTGTATCAGATGCATGCCAAAGCAGAAGGAGTAGCAAATGAGTACTGGATGCGCCTTCTAATCAGGGAGTGGACCGAAATTGGAATATT
Organism: Lunularia cruciata; assembly: GCA_948567375.1. Classification (NCBI taxonomy): domain Eukaryota; kingdom Viridiplantae; phylum Streptophyta; class Marchantiopsida; order Lunulariales; family Lunulariaceae; genus Lunularia; species Lunularia cruciata. The sequence continues at coordinate 37,230,397 of OX419755.1, read as the reverse complement.
TTTTTACATCGGGTATGGGTCACACCGATGTCCGGTATTAGACAAGGGCGCGCGTACATAGTGAGAATGTTGTGGAGACTTGGAATTGCTTTGCCTAGTATCCTGAGGTTCAAGGCGTTATATAGAGTCTGGTGCTTTCCGGTCGCAGATAGCATATCCCAATGCTTAGGATAACAGCTGGTGGAATCCCTGAAGGAAAGCTGTGTTTTTTGTCACAGCTGGTGAAGATAGTCCAGAGGTCTTAGTGTTCCTAAGTAAGGCAACGTGCTGTAACTTGTTTGAGGAAACCCTTCTTAGAGTTAAGTTCTCTTTCCAGAAAGAGACGCGACATTTACCGAAGTAATGGTTGTCCATCGAGAGTTGGTGAGAACCTTGTCAAAAGGTATAGATTTTTCGGCTGCTAGAAAATATCCTGAGAATTTAGTGCATCCCATGGGTCGCCTTCTTGGCGTGATTGAAGATGCGATGAGCAATGCAATTAGCAATGGGTAGGACTTAATAGAACGTCATGTCATGGATGAAAGGTTGTTTAGCTGGATTTATTTTTGGTCGCAACATCTGAATACTGTAAGGACTTCAACATGTACCCCTGATAATTACTAACTATTTTCTGCCTTTGAACTATCAGATGGACGTTCAGATCCAGGGAACTGACTCCATTCTTCACAGTAATTCCCACGTTGCATGTATCAGGACACCGGATGCTACCACCTATTTATAGCGTTGTAAGTTGTCCAACTTCCTGTTGCAGCAACTAGAAACTTGAGCGTTATCAACCTTGACATTATGACCTTTTCTCCTGTTGAACTTCCAAAACAAGTCTCATCAGTAGTGGATTGTTTGGTGCAGGAGATGAACGAGAAGCAATTTAACAACTTGGATTTCAAAGAATGGCATATCGGAGTGGTATGTGATTTATTACTCCTCTTTTTGATTTAGCTTAATAAGTATGTGTGATCCTCCACATTCTTATGTTTCTTGGTCTCACCGCCTTCACCTCTTGTTATCATCACCGTTGTTTGGTGGTTCCGTCTTACGATTTCGGAATGATGTTGATGCTGATGCTGATGCTGATGTTTTGCAGCCAATGTCGTTATCAAAGAATGGTTCTGTGCAAAGGCCAATGCTTGTGATTGTTCAGAATCCTGGTATGTCTCTATCAGAAGATTCACGATCGCAATCTTCAATTACCAGTATCAGTGCACACAAAACCGTTCTTGTTGACCAACTTCAGGCTGCTGGATCACTTAGTTGTGCTGTATCATCAAATCCTGCACCGACAACCACTTCAATGGAAGTTGGTCACATCGACCAGAACCCACAAACCTCCTCGTACATATGTAGGGAACACTCTTTGAACTCATTGTTGCTTAATGTTAGAGGGCCGAATGACACCGCTTCAGTAAAGACTGGTATCCCCGGGGTCTTGACAAACATGAAACTATCCGAAGAGATTAATAGTGTGAAGTTTCCTGTCAAAGATGTGGTCGTAGATGTAAATGGCTTAAAAAGGTATTCATTACGCCCTTCAGGGCCTGAGACACGATCAAAGGGGGAGAATGTTGAGTTGCAGTCTCTTTTACCTCATTAAATTTATTCAGCAGACCACACACGACTTGCACATACAGAGAAATGTCAATGTTTTTGGCTAAGTTCAATCGTGATTCTAAACAAACCAAACATTCTCCAACCCATGGAAACCCCCTCCGTCAGATTTCGCAATTCAACCATCCCTGTTAATATGCCACGATTCATTTGATGTCCTAAACTTCGGATCGCGCTTTTACATTACTTCGGCGAGGAATGCAGACTACATATGTGCAACCATCTACGAGACCAAATAATGAATCGAAGCCCTTGAAGCTTTCATACATTCATCATCCATGGAGACAGTTTTCTAGAATCACCACACCAGATCTCACTCCTTTCGAATGTCTCTTCCTCATCCGAAATTATTATAGCAAGGCCTTGATGCGAACAGAGTGTCAAGGACAACTTTTGACTGATCAAGGAGGAAACTGTCTCCTGTTTGGCAAGCTCCTTCTTTGCAATTGGTCAAAGTGATGGCGGTGGGAAAAATCCTTGGTTTAAACAATCTCAAGCACTTAATCTCAACAACAACGACCTCCACAATGCTTGACACGCGGTTTGCACCATGTGAAAGGAGTCGAGAAGGCTGTAAACAGAGTTCTTCGACAGGCAATCTTCAACGTCTCTAACAAGCTGCTGCAGGGAGGACATAGATTAGTGTTCCCTGGCAAGGACTTAGAAAACTTCTAGTAATTTAAGGGGATATAGATCTATTTAGAGCAAGAGACGAGAACGGAAGGAAGAGAATGTTACAGGTATAGTTGAGTTCCAACATGGTCCACCGGTTACTCAGCCTTACAAGAAGAATTGGCAGCATATGCCCACTGATCTACGTACGATTTATACCATTCTAAGTACTCAGAATATGCAAGAGAGAAAAGAGAAAGACTTCAATAAACCTCTCCCATTCTGTGAATGATCTTTCTTTCTTTTATGAAATTCAAGTCTTCGAGACATTGGATTGTGTGGTTGAAAATCAGAACTTCCCGTCCTCAAATAAAGTTCCTTGTGAAATTTCGAGATGTATGTGGATATCATGTTCTCTCGTCATCATAAGTAAGATCCTCACTGAATGGTTATTGTATGATTTAACGCATTCGAGGCGTGTTGGATGAACAAGACTCGTATGATGCATGTTTCTTTATTGAGAATTGTACTGGATAAAAACTTATACTCAAATGTTCGTTCTGCATAACACGATTTACAATACCTTCATTTTGTAAATCGTGAAAATGTATAAGAAAATTAGAATTTCAGTTAAAGAATCCACCATATTTGGTATTCTCATCTATTCACTGTATACTTCTAGAATTGTGAAATCATGATCCTGTATGCCAGCATTATACAAGCCATCCAAGTGATTTCTTTCTAAGAATCAAACATTTCTCCGGGAAAAGAGTGATATCCATTAATTGGTTCCGTGCTCCCCGTTCTCTGTTCAGTTAAATGTTAGTATAGTGCGGATTAGCTCGAAGGAAGCACATGAGAATAACAGTTAAAGAGGTTGGACGCTAGGTCCAGTGTTACCAAAGAACAGCTTGGAGCCCTAGAGCAAGAAAGGTCGATCAGAAAGAGCAAATCCATTCATTCCTTGTGCTTCTCAACGATCCATCTCCCTGTTGGAGCGAGCGAGCGAGGGAGCGAAGGAGGTGTAGGAGATTCGATAGATTGATTCGTCCTCCGAATTGCAGTTCGAGGTTCGTTGGCATATCCCTCTTCTATTCCCTTGCTCGAGTTTCCTCGATTCCCCAGCTCGAGTTTTTTGAAGATTGGAAATGAGAGAGAGGGAGAGAAAGAGAGCGAATTCGCCTAGTCGCTGTCTGTTTTCCTTGATTTGATGTCTCGTCTGCCGATTTGAGAGAGAGAGAGAGAGAGAGAGAGAGAGAGAGAGAGAGAGAGAGAGAGAGAGAGAGAGAGAGAGAGAGAGAGAGAGAGAGAGAGAGAGAGAGAGAGGATTTGAGGAATTTGGAGAGAATTAAAAGAAGACAGAAAGATGGAAAAGTTCGGGAAGTCATTATTTAGGCAATTGATTCTATCAGTATAATTAGATGTCAGTGCGCGCTTGGTTCCTCCTGAGATTTGTGTTTTTGTGCGGGTGGGGTTCGATGCGAGAGAGAGAGGTGGTAGATTGATGGACTTTGTCGCCAGATCTGAGCAGATTGACATTTCCGGTTTATGAATGTGTATGAATCTTTAGGAATCATGTCTTTATGACGATCCCATATGTCCGTTGTTAAAATTACAGGAGAATGTCAAAAGTGAAAGGTATAGCAACTGGTGTCGTAAAGTGGATCAAAAAGCCATGGGAAATCACAGGTCCAGTTTCTAGCCCCGAGTTCAGAGAAGCACTACCAGAAGCTGCAGATTACCGTAGACATGCTCCGGCAACACAACCGAAACGTGTCTTCATTCCTCAATCAGAACCTGAGCATGTTTTTGATATCAAGTATTACACAAGGGATAGGCGGCGAACACCTCCAACTACTACTATGCTAGAAGTATCAGCTGAGGAAATTACAATTGACGGACTCCCTCCAGTTGCAGGCAAGTGGTATGAGGCGGGCAAAACTTACCACTTCTCTGATAATCCTGGGGAGGGATACCAAAAATAAGAGTTGTGGATACTATTTTGTTATTCTAATGTGGTAGCGACAGATTTGGACGGAGCTACTTTGGATTCGTGAATGCTGGAATCGGAAACTTATCTTACTCTGCCCAAATTGGTCAAAGTTCTCGTCAGACAACCATGAATTGAGTATGAAACTAGCTTGGTATTTTCACAGTAAAATTACACGGCTTTCTTGATCGTCAGCTCCCTGGCCGAGCCGGGTGCAATTGAAAATGTCTGTTTCACTTTTGGTAGATGACCAAATGCAAATTAGGATGGAACAACAGCAATAATTCCAAAAGTTGAACCGTATAAAGAGGTTGCAAATTTTACGTCTTATTTTGAGTTCGTAAGATATTGCAATGGGTTTCCCGTCTTTCAGACCTACTTCGATTAGCTGTTTAGACTCAGGTGCTTGCTTTCTTCCTTTCCCACCTTTGTTTTAGTCATGGTATATTTCCAAGTTTTTCTGGGGAAGAGAACAGAGAACCAAATCATGGGATGAATATGTATCTGTGATAATCTGGGCATTATAATCTCATTATATTGTTCTTTTCTTCTATGGTCCTCCTTTGTCACGAAACTCATGTATTTCTAGTGAGGAGAAGCCGCACTTTCTTGTATCCAGTCGAAGAGAACAACTGCTTAAGAGTCTTGAAGTTCTAGTGACTCTGCCCTTTAACATTCCAAGGCACTTCTACTATCAATCACGAGTTTCATTGCTCAAACGTCGATTCACTACTTTTGACACCCAAACGCGAGCCTCCACAAGAAGACTAAATTGAGCTCAGGTTTTGCACTACTTCGTTACTGCCTGTCTTCTTCCGTTGACTTCAAACCCACTAATGTGCAAAGTTTGATACTCTCCGCATTGTAGGCAAAATTAGCGGAAGTTGATTTGATTTAACTTTGGTTGGGTTAAATTAATTGCATCTATGGTGGCAGCCCTCTCAAGTTTGAGCAATACCACCCTGGTGCTCAGGAACTGGCACACGACACGCACGGACGAAGCTCATCCAATCGGACGTGGCGTCGGTAAACGGATGCCATGTCATGGAATGCGGTAGTTGCCATGATCGCCAAAAGGGTTAGTAACCGAAACAACTGGATCGGCAGAGTTTGAGGAAATGTTGCACTACAAACTGAGAACTCAAACCCTAAACTCTTTTGGAGTCTGTCAGGAGGCCGCGTGAATTACAATACTGTACGTGGAGAGGGAAGATTATGGTAAGCAATTCCTGGGGATAGGAGAGGAGTATGGGTCCAATCGCTTTCTGGGGAAGCTGAGGATGTCGAAGACGGCAATTGTAGCTGGGTGGTGGTTGGCGCCTCATCGTCCATCTACTACTGGCTGTAGAAAGTTCATCTGCTTGAAGTCGACGACCTTGTTGACGAGGAGCTTCGTTGATTGCAATCTTTTAGGATTTCGAGGAGAAGTTGGGACGCAAACAACTGCCCCAGTTCCACGGGCTTTCGTGGACAAGTTTCCCGATCTTAGTTTTACGGCCGATAGCAGCACTTCTGAATCTAGCAACCCTGAGAGTAGTAGTGGGAAGAGGGTTGTGAAGGGGATCACGAGATCGTGGAGAAGTAGGACAGGAAGAAACGTGACGAAGAAGAAGAGGTATGGCGATCGGATGACTTCAATATTAGAAACATTGAAATCAGACGACGATGTTGAAAGAGCTCTCGGGTCCTTGAATGTGAAGCTGGAACTCAGGGAGCAATCTGTCATATTGAATGAGGAGAAAGAATGGAGTAGGGCACTGGCAGTTTTTGCATGGCTGAAGAAACAGGCGAGCTACAGTCCAAACGTCATCCATTACAATATAATCATAAAGATCCTCGGCAGGGCACAGCAATGGACACTGGTTGAAGAGATATGGGCCGAAATGGAAAATGAGAAGATTGCTCCCACCAATGTGACGTACAGTACCCTAATCGATGTCTATGGCAAGGCTGGGAGGATCGAGAAGGCACTGCAGTGGTGCGAGGACATGAAAGCACGAGGTTTCAAGCCAGACAATGTGACCATGAACACGGTGATCAATTTTCACAAGAGGCAGGGGAATATCGCCCGGGTTGAGGAGCTTTTCAAAACAAAACCCGAGGAGGGGGATGTGGAAACGTACAACACAATGATCGACATGTACGGGAGGGCAGGGCTGTTTGCAGAGGCTTCCACAATTTTTTCGGATATGATGAAAGCCGGCGTTGCCCCAGATACAGTGACTTTCAATACGATGATAAAAGTATGTGGCTTAGCCGGGCGGATCCCGGAAGCAGAAGCTATGTACAGTAGAATGGAGGACAGACGGATTGCTCCAGATGTAGCCACTTTTAACATCCTCATCGCTATTTTCGTCAATGCAGGGAAATTGGAGATTGCGCTTGAGTACTTTGCGAGAATGAAAAGTGAAAGGGGAATACTGCCGGATAGGGTGACTTATCACACTCTTTTGAGCTTTCTGGCAAGTAGGGATATGGTGAAGGAGGCAGAGTCGATTGTTCGTGAGATGGAGGGATCGGGTCTTGCTCCCATGGAGAGTGTGAGTGTCGGATTGGTTCGCATGTATGTGAGAACAGGTTTCCTCGAAAAAGCTTCCCAAACTTTGAGGAAAGCTGCTGCAAAAGGGTTTCTTAATAGCTCCAGCTATGCTGCTATTATAGATACATACGGGGAGCAGAATAGGGCGACGGAAGCAGAGGAAATCTTCTTGGGCTGCCGGCTTAAATGGACCGTGGAGGTGTGCAACACAATGATGAAGGCTTACGGTTTGGCAGGCCTGCATGAAAAAGCCTACCAGGTGTTTTCCACCTTGCTTCCGGAGAACGGACTAGTTCCAGATGAAACCACATTCAACACAGTGCTTCATTCCTTAGTCGCTTTAGTGTCTCCAGAATTCTCGGTTGAGAAGGTTGAGGATGTTGTGGCAAGTATGGGCGGGATGGATTGCAAACTGCAACGTTCAACATCCATCTCACTAATTGGATTTTATGCTAAGCTGGGAATGGTTACAGAAGCCGAGCAGACTTTTGAGCAGATGAAGGCAGATGGAGTAGAGTTGGACAGGAAATGTTATGGAGCATTGTTGAACGCATATGCAGAAGCGGAGCTTATTAAAGAAGCCGAGCAGACCGCTGCCGAGATGAAAGAGGCCGGCTTTCCTGTTGACGAGGTTGTGCTCACCACTTTCATGAAGCTGTACGGGAGAACAAACCAGTTGGAAGAGGTAGAGAATATCTACGCGAAAATGCAACGACCAGACCATTTTGCAACAAATCTCCTGATTGAACTGTATGGAAGAGAGGGGAGAATCAAGGAGGCCGAAAAGATTTACAGGAAGCTAGAAGAGGAGAATGGGGTGAATGAGATAACGTTGACGACGATGCTGGAATCATACAAAAGCGCAGGTCTAGTTAAGCAGGCTCTAGGAATGGCGACGAAGATGTTGAAAATGCTCTCTCTTGAAGATATTATTTCCTACAACAGTATTCTGGGTTTGTATGCCTCTCTTGGAAGAATCACTGAAGCAATGGAAGCTTTTAAATTACTGGATGCAAGAAGAATCGAACCTGACATGATTACGTACACCATCATGGCTGGTGTGTTGAAGCGCATTGGTTCTGTTCGAGAGGCAATTGACCTGTTTGCTACAGCTTCCTCCTCAGGTCTAGTTCAGACTCTTCAGTCCCTGACTACGCTCGTCAGCCTCTATGCTAGAGCTGGGTTGGTTGAGGAATCCTTCGAAGTTTGCAACAAGCTACGAGACTGGAAGTTCGATCTTGACACGGAGGCTTATAACGCTCTAATTTTTGCTTTTGGAACTGCGGGACGGTTTGATGAAAGTCTACGGTTGTTCATGGAGATGCAAGCTAAAGGGTTGGAACCTGATGTGGTAACGTACACTACGGTCATCACCGTGTACGGAAGGGCCGGATTACTGGAGGGAGTGACCAGAATATTCAAGCGAATGAAACAGTCCGGCTGTGAACCTAGCATGGCGACATATAAATCAGTGATTGATATTTACAGAAATGCTGGAAAGTTGGAACTTTCGGCTATGGTATATCAGGAAATGAAGTTTGCCGAATATCTGCGTCAACAAGATCAGAACATGTTGGACCCAGTTGAAGTGTGACTGAAACTTGGCTACTGGTTCCATCGTGGTCATCCATGGGTCTGCCAAAGACGTGCCTGATGTACGTTTTTTCCCATCATTTCTCTTGAGACGGCCGGTTACACCGGTCTGCTTCACTCGCCACTGTGGTAACGTGGCCTTGGAGTTTGACTACGAGTCTCATGACGAAGGTACTTCCCATTCCACTGCCGCTGTAGAAGAAAATTTTTCAAAGTTATGTTGCACAGATTAATGCGAAGCCAGCAAACCAGTTGGCTTTCTTGCCGTCTCATTAAGTGTTTATTTGGAGCGACTTATTTGTGGTTTTCCTCCGTCTTACAGTAAAGAGAAATTCAACAAAACTTCGCATCAAACTTTGCAGAACTGCCTTTTCTCCTTGGAATACCAATGCATATGCCTGTTATGTGCTCGATATGTTTCGCTTGATGTTGTGCAAGCTGAGGGTACTGACTAGCTGATAGAATGCTTGTCTTCTCTGTGAACAGCTATTAGAACTTTCGCATACGCGTTGTGGATGGGTTGTCGTCAGCGAAGATTCAGCAGGAAATTTGAAGTGTTTCGCTTCGGCACAGAATTTGCACGATTGGTGGAAATCTTCAGACCATCGTTGCTTTGTCTTATGGAGAGCATTGCCACAACTTTAAGCCTAGTGCCTCTTTTTGGTGTTATACGCGACGATATCGCAGTCTGGACAGATACAAGACTAAGACACAACTCAGCCTTGAATCGTGCTGATAGTGTTGCAAGCTGATAACCTCTCGGGAAGGATACATGCCAAAAATCAGCATAGCAGGCTAGCGTCCTCGGCAAGGACAGATTTGTTCCTCAAAATTGGATGATAAGAGGAAGGATTGACTAGCTGGTGTCAGAGGTACTCTCTGATCTTCGTCAAAACCTACAAGAAGCACAACGTACTTAACCTAAGCTAGGATGAAGCGCTGGAAGTAAATCTAAAAGTACAGAGTAAGGGGCCAAAAGATACTCTCAAAAGTTTGTATGGAAGTAAATTTGATGAAAAGTATAAGACATTCAATCTTAACAATGTAACTTTAGGGCCATTTGGAATCCTACTGCACAGAATCTAGACATATAACGTGAACTCCTAACTTTGAGTTTTGAGTTATATTCTGCGCTTTGAGGATAAATATTCCTGAGTATCTCGCAAATCGTGAATACGAACACGGGATGTAACCATGATTCAGCTGTCCGAGGAACTTTTATTTCCTCCATTAACACATTCTTAACCCTTGAATTTCTCGTGTATGCTTACAGGAATCCCGAGTCTTTCTTTATCATCTCACCAGTGAGTGACCTCTGTCTGTGATCTCAGGACCCGATCTGTGTCAATTGAGAATATACTTTTTTTATCAAAAGCTAACCGTTCCAGTTAATAATATTTTATAGGTTTATGCATTCCAGAGAAACAATTGTGAAGATTTTGAGGAAATGATAATTGTTTCAATGCAGGTACAATCTGTTAAACAAACTTTACTTTACAAACAAGCTGTAATGTTGTGCATGATGTAACCAAAATCTTCGTATAGTTTTAAAAAATGTAAAGCTAGAAAGTATGATAAGTGGTTTTCATGGTGTTGAAATATACAGGATTATACTAGAATTTCATCGATTCAGTCCTTTACACTAAATTACAGTTTGGAGAGTTAAAGAAATACTTCTGATGCCCAAATCACTAAAATATCACGATGAAATACATATTAGAGCAGAACCTAACATCTAAATTTTATCCACCAGACAGCATACCATCGAATGAATCTAAATCGAAATCATCGAAAGAATCTAAAATGTGTTGTAGCTGATATGTGTTGTTAACCAACAAAAGTTCAATGATGAATGCCTGCCTGGGAATCAGCAGCGCTATGAACAAGAACTCTACCTCCAATACTTCATGGAAACATGATCAGTAGCTCCACCCTGAAGAGAATCCTCATGAATGAAAGTAATGAATCCTCAGAGTAATGAAAGAGAAAGGAGAGTAATTGCATCGCGGAACGACAAGAACAAATTGGTAGGTAAATAGGCAGTAGTCGATACGTTGGCCCCTTGGCTGCCCCTACGAGAGCCCTTCGTCAGTGTGGAGATGAACGGCTGAATTCATAACTTCAGTATCATAGATCCCTGCGTGACTTGGATTCGACCTTCGGAACGCCTAGGGAACCAGCAATGTCGTTATACAATATTCTCAAGAATGCAATCTTCACCAAACTCGAATTTCGGAAAGAAATAATCTCCTGAAAGAACCGCCTTCATGGTGATCAAATTCGCGGCTTCAGTGAAATGGGTACCATCCCATACAACATGGTCTGAGACATTAGCACAAGCCCCTACGCTGGTAGGTTTACCGCCCACTATCTTACTCATGGCGCACGTGAACTTGGGATCATAGTTGTACTTTCCCCCTCCGATCCCACAACATACTCGAGTTCCATATGTAAATCCTGCCAAGGTCAGAAGAGACTTCGTATAAGGAAAATCACTCTCTTATTCTAGGATTGCAGACACCTAGAATTACTAGAGAATTATATCCATTAACATTTGATTTGGCCCTTTATGATGAGAACTAAAAGAGTCCTAGAACCGGTATGTTACGGACTAGGACTATGATACTAAACTACTAGGATCGACATAAGGAAAGTTCTGTCCACAATTCAAATTTTCTATGTCAAAAGTATCCTTTGAATTTTTATTTAGAGCCTTCCGCTTATCGCTCCATATGTTCAAAAATCGCATATCCTTCTTATCTTTCCATATCTTCGAAATCAAATTGTGTACGAATATGGAACCATTCGTTAGAACTCAGTTCTATACCCCCGTTGAACTGGACAAGACCTGACATAATAAACAACATATCGAGAACATGGTGAAATCTGGAAACATGATGAAACCTTCGCAAATAGTGGGGGGCAGAGCAGCCCTCGGCTGCAAACCGTAACAAACATGTGCCATGCATTGTTCTTTAGTGCGAGGCCTCTGCTTGATCTAGAACACAACCGACAACCGCAAATCTGAGCTTCGTTAGGAAGATGCTGGCTGAACACTCACCGTACTTGCCCGGATTGGACAACATGTCATACCGGATACTGTATGTATTTACTACAGCAGTCGAAACTCCAGGGAGCCTTTGCGCCAATGCAGATATTTTCTGTCTCAGGAGAGTGTTATGCATCTGAACCACGTCATTGAAGGCCTTCGAACAACCGCTAGAATCCGGATGCGCAAGCTCCCCATAATTTGCAACAACGACGGGGTGCATCAAGATTGCAGCCAAACAACCCAACGGATAAACATCTTCTACCAGGATGTGTCTCGCTCCTTCTGCATATAGTGCCTGCAGACAGATTTGTTCAAGACTCTGGATAGTTAATATTTTTCGTTCTCCTAGTTTCTAGGCTTTCTGCAGTTTCGAGGATTTACACTGTACATGTTCAGTGATAGCTTTGAAGGATAAAATGCAGTCATTGTAGGGTTTAGAAGAGCACGATCGCAATACATTTGTGTGGTATTCAAGGGCACAAGTGCATATATTTATATCGGAACTCTTAGCTTAAAGTTCTAAAAGCTCACCTCCACAGAATCTGCTATGCTAGAAGATATCTGTGGTAACCTCGCTATAATATCTTCAATTGGCATGCCGGCCTTAAAGTTGAAGCCAATATCGTTGCCTCCAGCTGCTATTAGGTGAAGTCCATCTTCAAAATACGAACGTTGGGGCACAGGCACGGTGCAAGTTTGCATGGACCCCCCTGTGGATAGCAAGCATATGATCTTGAGCAAAGTTCAAACAATTTCGAAACCAGCTTAGTTCACCCTGCAACCCTGCAACCTGCAACAGGGCACATCATGAGATAAACTTAAAAGGAAATCTTGGAGCTCTAACCTGACAACTCTGCTGCTTGAACCTCCAGCTTGAATTTTCTGAACTGATGCAGTTGAACGGAGAGGGTAATCGGCGACCCGCCTTGGTTGTCTCTTGCCGTGGCCCCGGCGGCAGCAAAATTTGCTCCTTGCAAAAAGTTTGTCCCCACCATCTTCATGGACGAGTCCAGAAATGGAAGGCGCAACGCAGTGGCTAAGACGGCAAAAACTCTTCAGGTTTAGAGCGACATTACCTACGAATTATAAGAAATTCGTCTAAATTTTTAAATAAGATATGCAGATGAATTGCTAACCGAGTCCTGAATCAGTTTTCTCAAATCCATCTTCGCTGATAAGATTTCAAGCAATCAGCAACCGGCAAGAAACTGGATAAATTTGGCATTCATTCAACTTCGAGATCTCTTTACCCCATATATCAACATGTAGACGCCCATCGCTCCATCGTTTGGACGACTTTCTGAAATGAGTAATGCCGTAAGGGAGCTTATCCGCATGAGAATCTGGTCTCATATGAACGTCGTTTCCAGTATCTGCAACTGAACTTCCAAACGAGAAAATTGCTGGAAAGCATCCTTCTCCCTTCGATAACAACAGAACCTCGGGGTCCAGAAGGGCAGAACTACAACCGAGAATTACATTTGCGAGGAACCAAATGGTAACAGTACTCCATGAGAAATTCATTCTCATCCCTGCATTCAGCTCTACCAGAAAGGCAGAAGAAAACGTTGACGATGTCTATCTCCCCAAGGTAGATCGCATCCCACGATTCTTACTTCACGAAACCATCGTGGATATACGAACATCCCCAGCACTTTACTCCGCTTCGTGACAGTCGACAGAGCATGTCAGTGTGGTGACGCCCTCTACAATAAATGTTCTGGGACAACGATCCCATTGATCTTCGTCGAGAAACTACGATATCCTCGGTAACGCAGTTATTAGGCAACGGTAGCTGATCGCTTGAAATAAACATTGTTTCAAGAAAGGCGACCGCGTAGGATAACAAGGAGGATCGCACGATCCCATACAACACAAGAGGTAAAGTGGAGCTAAACCCAACAGTAGCGTCGGTATGAGAAATAGGAGCTATGCCAATCATATAGTCTCCCTACTAGCATTCGAAAAAGTATGATCGAATGTGATTGCTCTCTTATGCATTACACCAGCTAATGTCCAACATTTTTAGTACATATATGTTCCAAATATGCCACATGTTATCAATCAGTTGTCCACCGTAACTCAAAGACGTGAAAGGCGACGCGCAAGATAACTAGACGGTTGGGAAGACCCCGTCAAACTATACAAGAGTAAAACAAAACAAAAGAGGTAAAATGGGTATTTTAAGGGTTTTGGGTATAGGGTGGTACCCTTGGGATTACCTATAGACCCATTGATGAGACTAGTTCTTCATTAAGTTCACCACCTCCTACTGTAGTAAACAAAGTACCATTAGAAATCTTAGATTATCAACCCGAGCAGTTTTCATTTCTTGATAGGTCACTTTTTGCAAAAGCGATGTGCATTGCCCCTCAGTTTCTCTTCAAATGGCTTGCCTAGATGGTATGTGAGTATCTTAGAGATTACTTTCAAGCAGATGATCTCTCTAGTGGATTTACCGTGTTGTTCCAAGTGGATGCAGCAATAGCAAGGGGAGATATCATGACATCAGTTAGTTGGGTGATAGAGGCAAGTCTACTTCTTGTGATGGAGAAGTGCACAGGGTGCATTAGACCGATTGTTATTAGAAAGATCTTTTTGTGTTTGGTTAGCAGTACCAGTATCCTTTAGCATCGATGTCACTTCTTATAGCACCTCAATCCACATCAGTTTGGAGTAGCTACACATAGAGGTTGCAAGACTATTTCCTTAGGCATCAAGGCACTCCAAGATATCCATCCAAAGTGGGTTGTCCTTATAGGTGAATTGTTGAAAATGCTTTTAATAGTGTCTCTCGGCATCCATCTTTAGAGAGCTTAGGGAGGCTAGTGGATCTTTGATGAGTCTCATTCCTATTTTATGGTTGTTCTATGGCACAATAGTTCCTCTTTACTACCAATATGAGTGGTGTAAAAGACAGAGGAGAGAAATAAGAGAATGAAAGATCACATTAGGACTCTTGAATGAAGCAAACTCCAATTGCCTAGCATGAGCTTGGGCTTTAGTATTTATAGGAAACATACAAGGCTCTTGAGCCTAAAAGTCACATTCTTAGAGTGCAAGCCAAGCTAATTGGAAAACTTCTCAAGAAGCTTCTTTTTAGAAGCCACCTACTTGGCATGCAAGCTAAGCTAATCGGGAAGCTTCCCAAGAAGCTTCCTCTTAAAAGTCATCATTTGGCATGCAAATTACCCTATACTTGGGTACCATGTAGCTTACTAGATGCTTGTAGAATATTCTTGGCTTATTTGCTACTTTGTTACAACTAATTTGTCAATAAACTCCATATTGTTACATATTCTCCCACCGCTAGTTGGTTACGTCCTCATCACCATGGAAGCTTCAAACTCTTGGATGACTGCTTGTGCATTTTGGAGATGAGAAAGAGACTCCGAAGTGGCATCATGAAGGGGATACCCTTTCCAAAAGATGTTATACTAAGTATGTTGTTGGTGGCCATGTTGAATGTGACGACATGCAAGGATACAATCAACTTCATACTCCTCATGATCGTCGATAGTGACAAGAGGAGGAGGAGGTTGGATACAAGAGGAAAAGGAAGATAGATTAAAAATAAAGGGTTTCAACTTGGAAACATAAAAGGTAGGGGGGATTTGCATATGAGAAGGCAAGGCAAGGCAAGTCTATAAGCAACATGAGAAATGATTTGGGTGACATCAAATGGACCTATCCAATGAAGAGCAAGTTTACAAACTTGGGTATCATCAAGGGTAGGTTACTAAAAGAAAGCATGCCTTATCACAATTTGAAAAGTGAGATCACAATAATGTTGGTCAGTGTATTGTTTTTGACAATTTTGAGCGACAAGAAGATGAGATTTGGCTTGTTATAAGGAATGGGATATTGTGGTCAAGAAGTTGGAAGTATGAAGGACATGAAATGGAGAAGAAGTAAGAAGGGAATATAGAACAAGTGCATCTTGGCCAAAATTAAGGAAGAAGGAAGAGGATCCGTTTGCTCGTTTGGAATTATTGTAGGTTGTAAAAGACCGAATCCAAAGAGAGAAATAGGAGAATGGAAACTCACATTGGGACACTTGAATGAGGGAAAACTCAGAATGCATAGCATGAGCTTTGGCTTTGGTATTTATAGGTAGCATAAAAGACCTTTGAGAGGCTTCTTAAGAAGCTTCCTCAAGCCACTTTCTTAGAGTGCAAGCCAAGTTAACTAAGAAGCTTCTCAAGAAGCTTCCTTCTAGAAGCCGCCTACTTGGCATGCAAGCTAAGCTAGTTGGAAGCTTCTAGAAGCTTCCTTCTAGAAGCTACTTACTTGAGGTGCAAGCTAAGATAGCCGGGAAGCTTCCCAAGAAGCTTCCTAGATACTTTTGGAATATTCTAGGCTAATTTGTCTTATGTGCTACTTTGTAAGCCCGACTAACTTTGTCGCTAACCTCCATATTGTTACATATTCCCCCACTGCTAGTTGGTGATATCCTTGTTGCCAGTGAAGCTTTGAATTCTTGGATGGCCGTCTATGCATTCTGGAGGTGAGAAAGAGGTTCCCATGTGGCATCATGAAGGGGATACCCTTTCCAAAGGACCTTGTACTTCGTATGTTGATGATGGCCTCGTTGAATATGGCGCCATGCAAGGATACGATCAACTTTATACTCCTCATGATCATTGATAGGGACAGGAAGAAGGGGAGGTTGGACTCAAGAGGAAAAGGAAGAGGGGTTAGGAACAAAGGGTTTCAACTTGGAAATATGAAAGATAAGATAGATACGCATGTGACAAGGCAAGGCAAGTTGATAAGCAACAAAAGAGACAATTTGGGTGATATCAAAGGGTCCTATCCAATTAGGGGCAAGTTTACAAACTTGGGTATCAAGTGAGAGAGGGAGGTTACTAGAGGATAGCATGACTTTATCACCGACTTCAAAAGTGAGACCACTATGATGGTGGTCCGCATATTGTTTTTGGCAATTCTGAGCAATAAGGAGGTGAGACTTTGCTTGTTAGAGAGATTGTGATATAGAGGTCAAGAATGTGGAAGTATGAGGAACTTGAGATGGAAGGGGAGCAAGAAGAGAATATTGATCAAGTGGATCTTGGCCAAAATTAAGAAAGAAAGGAGAAAATTCGGTGCTTACTTGTTTGGAATTTGTTAGGAAAATTCTACAATTGCAAGACATTCATCCTAATTGGTATGGTGGACATTGACAAAGGCATGCAACATATCCTCCAATGTATGATTTGCACATTTGGTTTGTCCATCAGTTTGAGGATGATAGGTTGTGGACAAAGCAAGCTTGGTGCCAAGAATCTGGAAGAGTGCTTGCCAAAACTTCTTGGTAAATCAAGGATCACGGTTGAGATGAGTACACGTGGCATTCCATGATGCTTGAAGACATTGTTGAAGTAGATTTGTGCTAAGGTTGGAGCATCCATGGTATCACAGGTTGGTGCCAAGAGGATTTGCTTACTAAGCTTATCCACAAACACCACGATTGCGGTGTGTCCTTGTTTTGTCTTTGGCAAGGATGTGATTAGATCCAAGCTTACATGCTCCAAGCGAGCAGATGGAACGGTAAGTGGTTGAAGGAGTCCACTCGGCTTCTAGTTGCTGGCCTTGTTACGTTGCCAGCTCTCACACGATAAGACAAATTCTCAAACATCTCGTGTCATGTTGGGCTACCACCATTGACGTTGGAGTGTACCCAAGGTCTTGTCCACACCCATGTGACCAACGATGGGTAAATCATGGGCTTCTTGAAGGCACACAAGTCAAAGATCACCTTTAGCTGGAACATAAATCCAGTCCTCATGGAAGAAAAGGCCCTCCTTGATGGAGAAGGTATTGTACTCATTATTGCATGCTATAAGGCGACCATGTACCATTTGGAAGAAGAGATCTTGGTGTAGAGCTGATTGAAACTCGTTTTGGATCTTGAAGTCAACTAACACCATTGAAATTGCTGTTGTGATGAGAGGAAGAGACTTCAAATCAGGTCATCGTGATAAAGCATCAAGGATGACATGAAACCGAGCTGGTTTGTACTGAAGTTTGATGTCATACAATAGGAGTTGTTCCTCCCATCAATGATGTAGACTCTTCATGTGTTCCAAGTGTAAGGTCTACAACAATGGTTTATGATCAGTTTGCATGATCACTTGTTTTCCCAAGAGGTAATGCCTCCATACCTTGGTGGTGTATACCATTGCAAGTTGTTCTTGATCTCAAGCAAAGTAGTTTTGTTTAGCCATATTGAGTTGGAAAGATACAAAGGCAATGGGATGGAGTCTATCTGGGAATTCTTGTTGCAGCACGGCTCCAATTGCAAAGTTAGAAGCATCAAAATCAACCACATAGGGTAGTTGAGGATCATATGGCTGAAGAATGGGTCTTGAAGACACCATATGCTTTAACTTTTGGAATTTTTCTTCATGCTTGGTGGTCCACTAGAAGCTTGAGTTCTTTCCCAAGAGGTTAGTCAATAGTGCAGCCACATGAGCATAATAATGAATGAACCGTTGGTAAAAACTGGCCAATCCATTCAATGCTTGTACTTCTGTAGCATCCTTTGGGATAGGCCAATCAGTAATGGCCTTGATTTTCTCTTCCTCCATCTTAATCCCCTCTGATGAGATCTTATGACCCAAGAAGGTAACCTCCTTCGACCAGAAGGCACACTTTGATTTCTTGCAGTAAATTTCCATTGTCATAGTCATCTTAGGACTTCTTGCACATGATTCACATATTCCACCTCTGTCTTGCTATAGATTAAGATATCATCCAAGAATACCACCACGGACCGATCCAATAGTCCATCCAACACCCAAGGCATCTGATCCATGAAGACTAATGGAGCATTAGTAAGTCTGGAAGGTAGAAGTCTCCACTCAAAATGCCCATACCTTGTGCGAAAGGTAGTCTTTTGCACATCCTTTCAATCAATAGAAATTTGCCAATAGCCGCTGCAAAGATCTAGCTTGGAAAAGTAGCATGCTCTACTTAGTTGATCAAGCAAGTCATCAATCCAAGGCAAGAGATATGCATTCTTCACGGTTTGCTTATTGAGCCCATGATAATCAATACAGAAACAAAGTCCTCCATCCTTCTTTGGAACAAATAGTACTGGTGCTCCCCAAGGAGAGGTACTACGTCATATGAAGTCCTTCTCCAACAACTCTATAAGTGTTGTTTGCAACTCCTCCAATTCCTTTGGTGAGAGCGGATAGATTGGTCTACTCACTGGAGTACTCCCTAGCAATAACTTGATCTTGAAAGGCATACCTCGATCGGAGGGTAATCCCTTTGGCAGATCATCCAGAAACACATCCGCAAACTCCTTAACTAACTATCCAATCAACCATTGCTTGATGAGGCTCTCGGCCCTCCGTAGATTGTTCTTGTGCAATCGGCTTGATCCACACCGTGAATACAGACTTATCTTCCTCCAAAGCTTGCTCTATGTGTGCTTTACTAACAAACTTCCCTTCTAGGGACTCATCTCTCTTCCAAGCTTACTCCAAGTTGCCTTCTTGGCAAACTTCCCATCTTGGGACTCATCTCCCTTCCAAGTTTGCTCTATGGCTACCTTCTCAACAAACTTCCCATCTTGGGACTCACTATTCTTAGGTGTCTTACTCAGAGGTGCTAGACAACCTAATTGGAAATTCCTACCATGGTGTTGTACTTGAATTTGGCATTGGTTAAACCAAATTGAACCTTATGATATTCAAGCCAAGGTAGACCCATAATGATATCATAGTGTAGAGGTGCCACTACAAACCTCATACACTCCAAATACTCCTTCCCAATCTTGAAGGTAACAGGATGCGAGGTGGGGAATGCAAAACCATTTCTACCATCCGCCATCATCAAACTACTTCCAATCACTGGCTTCATAGGAATACCCAATTCCTTTGCTACTTGCATAGACATGCAATTCTCTGAACTTCCAGAATCAACTAAAATCCTACAATCCCGATTAGATATTGTACCTTGCAAGTGAAGCAAACTTGCATAGGTCAAGCCTTCAACCCCATTGGAACTAATCAAGCTACAAGTAGGCGGCTCAAAATCTCCTACTGGGATTCTTTGTTTCCCTGATCATTCCGCTCCACAATCTCCACCTGGGCAACTTGTCAAGGTTATCCATTCTTGAGTGGACATTCAACAATGCGATGCCCTAATTGGCAACAATAAAAACAACCACTCTTTTGTTGCAATTTCTCTCTATCTGCCATGCCAAGTGGTTTTTGTTGAATGGCATCAATCTCCATTGGTGCTGGCTCCTCCACTTGTGTGTAGTGTATTGGTAGGCTCTATGGAGGTCGAGATCAAGACCAAGTTGTTGCCACCAAGGAATCAAAACGTTTGGCCAACCAACATGGCTTCCTCCAAGTGTTGTGGCTCTCGCATGGTTACCTCTAATTTGGTTCTCGCCTTCAAGCCCCTCACAAATCAAACCAGAGCTTCACCTTCCAATATATCTAGAATTTGCATGATGGTGTTTTGGAACTGCGTGATGTAACTTCTTATAGAGCCAATCTGTTTCAACTCTGCCAACTTATCTTGTGCAGCTCGTGTGGCATTTATAGCTTGGAACCGACTAATTATTGCGCTCTTGAATTCTGCCCATGTCAAGATTGGTGCAAAAATTTGTCATTTAGCTTGCTCCACCCAGAATCTCCATGGTAGATTTGCTACTCCATCCAATTGGCTAGAAGCCAAGAGAATCTGTTTTTGCTCGTCTTGTAGATTAGTAGTTTCAAAATAGTGTTCACAATCAAACACAAAATTCTCCATTGCACCCGGAAGATTCTTGCCTTCAAATACCTTGGGTTTAGGGAATCTGATCCAATCTTCTCCTTCTCAAATTGGTACTCTCTCCACCTGCTCTTGTTGTCAAAGATCTTGTTCATCCATTAATCGAGTAAGGTGCTTGATTTGTCGTTGCATAGAAAGGATAACATTGGGTATTGCTGCTATGGTTGCTACTCTATCACAACACTCCCAATCTATCTAATTTACTAACACATAGAAATAACACGTCCACCGTTCTCCATAAGTTACAACCGGAAGCACCAAGGATTCCTTAGATATGGTGATCATATGCAAAAAATCTTGTCCAAAGTGCAAGGTGATGGATTGTGTGAAACGATGCTTGGGTAGTATTTGGATGGAAAAATCCCAATGGTTTGGTGGAAGTGGATTTGGTGGTCCATAAATTCCATCCATCCCATTCCTGCTCTGATACCAATGTAAAGACCAAATCCGAGGAGAGAAATAAGATAATGAAAACTCACATTAGGACACTTGAATGAGGGAAAACTTCAAATGCCTAGCATGAGCTTTGGCTTTGGTATTTATAAGTACCATACAAGGCCTTTGAGAAGCTTCTCAAGAAGCTTCCTTCTAGAATCCACCTACTTGGCATGCAAGCTAAGCTAGTTGGAAGCTTCTAGAAGCTACTCACTTGAGGTGCAAGCTAAGCTAGCCGAGAAGCTTCCCAAGAAGCTTCCTAGATACAAGAAGTCAACATGTGCCTTTTGGTAGAAGGAGGTTACCTTCTTGGGTCATAAGATCACCAGAGGGGATTAAGATGGAGGAAGAGAAAATCAATGCCATTACTGATTGGCATATCTCAAAGGATGCTATAGAAGTACGGGCATTCAATGGATTGGCCAATTTTTACCGATGGTTCATCCATTATTATGCTCATGTGGCTGCACCATTGACTGACCTCTTGGGAAAGAACTTGAGCTTCCAATGGACCACCAAGCATGAAGAAGCATTCCAGAAGTTAAAGCAAATGGTGTCTTCAAGACCCATTCTTCAGCCATGCGATCCTCAACTACCCTATGTGGTTGATTTTGATGCTTCTAACTTTGCAATTGGAGCCATGCGGCAACAAGAATTCCCAGATGGATTCCATCCCATTGCCTTTGTATCTTGCCAACTCAATATGGTTGAACGAAACTACTCTACTTGAGATCAAGAACAACTTGCAATGGTATACGCCACCAAGGTATGGAAGCATTACCTCTTGGGAAAACAAGTGATCATGCAAACTGATCACAAACCATTGTTGCAGACCTTACACTTAGAACACATGAAGAGTAGACATCATTGATGGGAGGAACAACTCCAACTGTATGACATCAAACTTCAATACAAACTAGATTGGTTCCATGTCATCTCTGATGCTTTATCACGACAACCTGATTTGAAGTCTCTTTCTCTCATCACAACAACAATTTCAATGGTGTCAGTTGACTCCAAGATCCAAAACGAGTTTCAGTAAGCTCTACACCAAGATCCCTTCTTCCAAATGGTACATGATCGCCTTACAACATGCAATAAGGAGTACACCACCTTCTCTATCAAGGAGGGCCTTCTATTCCATGAGGACCGGATTTATGTTCCAACTAAAGGTGATCTTTGACTTGTGTGCCTTCAAGAAGCCCATGCTTTACCCATTGCTGGTCATATGGGTGTGGACAAGACCTTGGGTACACTCCAACGTCAATGGTGGTGGCCCAACATGACACAAGATGTTTGAGAATTTGTCCGATTGTGTGAGAGATGCCAATGTAACAAGGCCATTAACCAAAAGCCAAGTGGACTCCTTCAATCACTCGCCGTTCCATCTGATCGTTGGGAGCATGTGAGCTTGGATCTCATCACATCCTTGCCAAAGACAAAACAAGGACACACCGCAATCGTGGTGTTTGTGGATAAGCTTAGTAAGCAAATTCACTTGGCACCAACTTGTGATACCGTGGATGCTCCAACCTTAGTGCAAATCTACTTCAACAATGTCTTCAAGCATCATAGGATGCTAGGTGTACTCATCTCCGACCGTGATCCTCAATTTACTAGGAAGTTTTGGCAAGCACTCTTCAAAATACTGGGCACCAAGCTTGCTTTGTCCATGACCTATCATCCTCAAACTGATGGACAAACCAAATGTGCAAATCATACATTGGAGGATATGTTGCGTGCCTTTGTCAATGCCCAACATACCAATTGGGATGAATGTCTTGCAGTTGTAGAATTTGCTTACAACAATTCCAAACAGGCAAGCATTGGATTTTCTTCTTTCTTCCTCAATTTTGGCCAAGATCTGCTTGTTCCATATTCTCTTCTTGCTCCCCTTCTATCTCAGGTTCCTCATACTTTCACATTCTTGACCACTATATCTCAATCTCTCCAAAAAGCCAAGTCTCACCTCCTTGTTGCTCAAAATGGCCAAAAACAATATGCGGACCACCATCATCATGATCTCACTTTTGAAATCGGTGATTAGTTATGCTTTCCTCTAGTAACCTCCCTCTCCCACTTGATACCCAAGTTTGTAAACTTGCTCCTAATTGGATAGGACCCTTTGATATCACCCAAATTGTCTCTCTTGTTGCTTATCAACTTGCATTGCCTTTTCACATGGGTATCCATACTATCTTTCATGTTTCCAAGTTGAAACCTTTTGTTCCTAACCCTTCTTCCTTTTCCTCTTGAGTCCAACCTCCCCTTCTTCCTATCCCTATCAATGATCATGAGGAGTACAAAGTTGATTGTATCCTTGCACGTTGCCATATTCAACAAGGCCATTGCCAACATAAGGAGTACAAGGTCCTTCAGAAAGGGTATCTCCTTCATGATGCCACATGGGAACCTCTTTCTCACCTCAAGAATGCACCGACGGCCATCCAAGAATTTGAAGCTTCATTGGTGACAAAGATGTCACCAACTAGCGGCGGGGGAATATGTAACAATATGGAGTTTAGCGACAAAGTTAGTTGGGCTTACAAAGTAGCACATAAGATAAATTAGCCTAGAATATTCCAAAAGTATTTAGGAAGCTTCTTGGGAAACTTCCAGGCTAGCTTAGCTTGCACCTCAAGTAAGTAGCTTCTAGAAGGAAGCTTCTAGAAGCTTCCAACTAGCTTAGTTTGCATGCCAAATAGGCGGTTTCTAGAAAGAAGCTTCTTGAGAAGCTTCCTAGTTAACTTGGCTTGCACTCTAAGAAAGTGGCTTGAGGAAGCTTCTTGAGAAGCTTCTCAAAGGCCTTGTATGCTACCTATAAATACAAAAGCCAAAGCTCATGCTAGGCATTCGGAGTTTTCCCTCAAGTGTCCCAATGTGAGTTTCCATTCTCCTATTTCTCTCTTTGGGTTCGGTCTTTTACAGACAAGAAGAGATTTCAAATCAGATCATCATGATAGGGAATCAAGGATGACATGTAATTATCAGGTTTGTAGTCAAGTTTAAGGTGAAACTACTATAGTGGTTCTTCCTATTGATGAGTTCTACTCTTCATGTGCTCCAAATGTAATGTTTGCAACAAGGGTTTATGATTTTTTTGCATAATCACTTATTTCCCCAAGAGATAATGCCTCCATACCTTGGTGGCATATACCATTGCTAGTCGTTCTTGATCTTAGGCAGAGTTAACCTTTTCTACGGTGTTTAGTTGGCAAGACAAAAAAGCAATGGGATGTAATCCACTTGGAAATTCATGTTGCAACACGGCTCTAATGGTATAGTTAAAAGCATTGAAATCAACAACACAAGGTAGTTGATGATCATATGGTTGAAGAATGGATCTTGAAGACACCATATGTTTCAACTTTTGGATGCTTTTTGATGCTTGGTGGTCCATTGAAAGCTTGAGGTCTTCCTCAAGAGGTTGGTCAATGGTGCAACCACATGAGCATAATAGTGGATGAACTGTCAGTAAAAAATTTCCAATCCATTAATGTTTGCAATTTTTTGGTATCCTTTAGAGTAAGCCAATCCGTAATGGCTTTGATTTTCTACTCTTCTATCTTGATCTCCTCTGATGAGATCTATGATCCAAGAAGGTAATTTCCTTCTACCAAAAAGTACACATTGACTTCTTGCAATAAAACTTCCATTGACGTACACTTTGAGTTGCACGCGATATGTATATTCTACCTTCATCTTACTATAGATTAAAATATCATCCAAGAATACCAATGTGTATTGATCCAATAGCCCATCTAATAGCCCATCCAACATACGATGCATCTGATCCTTGAAGACTATTGGAGCATAAGTAACCTGAAAGTTAGAACTCTTCATTCAAAATGCCCATACCTTGTGCAAAAGGCAGTTTTTTGCACATCCTCTCTGTCAATGGGAATATGCAAATAGTTACTTTGGAGATCCAACTTGGAGAAGTACCGTGCTCCACTCAATTGGTATAACAAGTCATTAATTTAAGGCAAGGGTATGCATTCTTCACTATTTGTTTATTGAGGCCATGGTTATCAATATAGAAGTGAAATCCTCTATCCTTCTTTGAGATAATAGTACCGATGTTCCCCAAGGAGATGTACTATGTCATATGAAATCCTTTACCAACAATTCCTTCAATCTTGTTCAAAGCTTGTCTAACTCCTTTGGTGAGAGCCGATAGATTGGTCTACTCATTAGAGTACTTCTTGGCAATAACTCAATCTTGAAAGGAATACCATAATCAAAGGGTAATTCCTTTGGCAGATCACTAGAAACATATTTGTAAACTACTAAACTATTTGATCAACTATTGTTTGATGAGGCTTTTGGCATTTATCAAATCCTTCATACACAATTAGCTTGGTCTACACCACAAAAAAAGCAATATCTTCCTCCAAAGCTTACTTGATGGCTATTTTATTGACAAACCTCCTATCTTGGGATTGACTATTCTTAGGTATCTTACTCAAAGATGCCAGACAACTAAATCAATAATTTTTACCTTGGT
Source organism: Lunularia cruciata (assembly GCA_948567375.1). Classification (NCBI taxonomy): domain Eukaryota; kingdom Viridiplantae; phylum Streptophyta; class Marchantiopsida; order Lunulariales; family Lunulariaceae; genus Lunularia; species Lunularia cruciata. The sequence continues at coordinate 37,205,268 of OX419755.1, read as the reverse complement.
GTTTTACTTCAATTTTTTGTTGTGTCCAATCAAATTGAACTTTATGATGTTCAAGCTAAGGGAAACCTAAAATGCTATCATGGTGTAGAGGTGCATATATAAACCTCATACACTCCACATACTCATTCCCAATCTTGAATGTAATAAGACGTAAGGTACAAAATGCAAAGCCCTTTTTACCATCTATCATCATCAATCTACTTCTAATTATTAGCTTGATATGAATACTTAATTCCTTTTCTAATTGCATGGACATATAGTTCTTTAAGCTTCCAAAATCAACCAAAATCCTACAACCACAATCAGATATCATGCCTTGCAAGTGAAATAAACTTGCATAGGTTGAGCCTTCAATCCCATTGGAACTAAGCAAGTTCCCAATAGGTGGCTCAAATTCTCCTATTGGTATAGGAGAATTTGAGCTCTAATCATCATGCTCCATGAACTCAATTTGGGCAATTTTTTGAGATCATCCATTCTTGAGTGGACATCCAACAATGTGATGCTTAATTTAGCAATAATAAAAGCAACAACCATTTTGTCATAATATTTTTCTATCTCTAGTGCCAAGTGGTCTCTATTGGATGGCATCAATCTCCATTGGTGTTGGCTCTTCCACCAATGTGTAGTGTGTGGATATATTTTGTGAAGTTCAAGGTCAAGACCAAGTTGTCACAACCAAGGAATCAAAGTGCTCAACCAACTATATGGCTTTCTCCAAGTGTTTGGGCTCCCACATGGTCACTTCCAATTTGGTGCATGACTTTAAATCCCTCACAAATCAATTTTGAGCTTTTCCTTCTAGTATACCTGCAATTTGCATTATGGTGTTTTGGAATTGAGTAATGTAGCTTCTCATAGAACCAATCTATTTCAATTCTGCCGATCTATCTTGCATGGCCCATGTGGTATTTATAGCTCAAAATTGTCTAATCATTGCACTCTTGAATTCTTCTCATGTTGAGATTGGCATAATAAACTGCCGTTCAGCTTGCACTACTCTAAATTGCCACCTTAGTTTTTCCACTCCATCCAATTGGCTTGAAACAGAGAGAATCTATCTTCATTCACATTGAAGATTTGTAGCTTCAAAATAATATTCACATTCAAACACAAAATTCTCCATTGCACTCAAGAGATTCTTGCCTTCAAATACCTTGGGCTTTGGAAATCAAATTTTCTCTTTTCTTTCTTGAAATGGTGCTCTCTCTACATGCTCTTTTTGTTGATGGTCTTATTCTTCCAACAATCAAGTAAGGTGCTTGGTTTGTTATTGTATAACAATGATAATTTTGGGTTTTGCCACCATGGCTACTACTTTATTAAACTACCTAAAATTATATAAATTAACATGTAAATACAACATGTCAACCGTTCTCCATAAGTTACAATTGGAAGTACCAAGGGTTCATTGTACAAGGTGATTGTATTTAGAAAATTCTACACAAAGTGTGAGATGATGAACTATTTGAAATGATGAACTACTTGAAATGATACTTTATTAGTACATGGACACAAAAATCCCAATGGTTTGCTGGAATTAGATTAGTGGTCCATGAATTCCATCCATCCCATTCTTGCTTGAATACCAATGTAAAATACCAAGGAGAGAAATAGGAAAATGAAAGATCAAAGTGAAAGATCACATTGGGACTTTTGAATGAAGGAAACTCCAAATGCCTAATATGAGCTTGGGCTTTGGTATTTATAAGGAATATACAAGGCTCTTGAGAAGCTTCATAAAAGCTATCTTCTTAGAGTGCAATCCAAACTAACCAGAAAGCTTCTCAAGAAGCTTCTTTCTAGAAGCCATCTACTTGGCATGCAAGCTAAGCTAGTCAAGAAGCTTCTCTTAGAAATCATCACTTGGCATGCACATTACACAATATTTGGAAGGTACCAAGTACCTTCCTAGATGCTTCTAGAATATTCTTATAATTCTTGACTAATTTGGTCTATTTGTTACTTTGTTAGTTTCAACTAACTTTTCTATAAACTCCATATTGTCACGCTATTTGTATTGTTCCACTCAGATTTCTTGGACTCTAGAGTAGTAGTGTTGGTAGTCAGAGTATTTTGATAGTTACTTATAGACTACTTGTTGATGGTCAGATTTTGTGTTCGGGGTACTAAGTACATGGTGGGGCTCATAGTCATTTAGCACCATTCACATTGTCGGATGTGCCATCAGCGAGACCGTTACAATTGGAGACCAAGGGGTATACTTTTGAAGTGCAACTCTAGAGAGCTCACTTATCTAATATTGAGCCTTCAAGTTCATGGCTATGGTGGATAAAGGCTAACAAGCGTCAATACTATGTCCACTTGGTCCATCGCTCCCAACATGTACTTCAATCATCTTGATAGGCACAGAGCTCACAAGTGGCTGAGGGGTGATGATTATCCTATGTTGCTCCACCAAGCCAAGGCTCACAATCTAGGTTAGATAGTTCAAGTCCATAGCCTAACCTAGCACTTGATGCTTGGATGCCTCTAACACTATTGAAATGGCGGATGATGAGTTTCCATACCGATATGGAAACTCATCACCTTCTCTCTTTCATTGGCATTATGCTCCATCAACTACTATAATTGTGAATCCCAAACAAGTCCATGATCTCATTCTCAAAAATCATGTGAGCTTGAGAAACTCATGAGTGTGGGTAAAGTGACTCTGGATTGCACAATAAGGTTCACCATTACCATAGGTGATCTATCAGCCACTATCACTATAATAATATAGAGTTTATAGACAAATTAGTTGAGACTAAAAAAGTAGCAAATTAGGCCAAATTAGCCAAGAATTATAAGAATGTTCTAGAAGCATCTAGGAATCTTCTTGGTATGTTCCAAATATTGGATAATATGTATACCAAGTAGACAACTTCTAGGAGGAAGTTTCTTGGGAAGCTTTTTGCTAGCTTAGCTCGCACCTCAAGTAGATGGCTTCTAGAAGGAAGTTTTTTGAAAAGCTTTCCAACTAGCTTAGCTTGCACACCAATTAAGTGGCTTTTAGAAGGAAGCTTCCCCTTTAGCTTAACTTCCACTCTAAGAAGATGACTTTTAGAAAACTTTTAGAGAAACTTTCTAAGAGTATTTTATGTTCCCTATAGATACCAAAGCCCAAGGCATTTGGAATTTATCTCATTCATCCCAATATGATCTTTCTCTTTGGCCTCCATTCTCCTATTTCCTCCTTAGTCTTTTATAACTACTATTTGAGACTAGAGCCCAACATCCAAAATATCATCAACATACAATGGACATGTGATCTAACTCTGGCTACATCAAACAAAACTATAGGTCCCATCCAAGAATAGAACTTATGTGTACTTGCCACCACCCATGTGCGAGATTCACCCATCAAAGGGATGTTCTCTAAATGTAGGTTAGAGAAATGGATTGATGAGCTTAGAGATGTTGTAGTATATGTAACATTTTCCAAAACACACCAAAATGGAGATCCTATAGACCCTAACCTTGGCTGGCATGGGTATGTCCTTGACATGGCCATCCAAAAATCACCAAATGAATGGGACCATGTCTCTCTAGATCTTGTGCTCACAACAAGGAAATTTTTGTTGGTAGGGTCTTATGGTAACCTTGATTATTGACATCAGTAATAACTCATGAGACAAATATGCCAAGTGTGCCAAATGATGTAGAGAGACTTGCCAAGTAGTCTCATATCTTTCCACATATAAGCACCTCTAAACCCGTTAGTTGCCCATAGTACCACAACTAGTCCAATGTTAATCCTACCAAAGAACTCCAATAGACATACTATTGGATACTACCAAACAATAAGTGTGGTATCCAAAGGTGACAAGGTAATAGACTTTTGAGGATCATCCTCACATTGTTCTTCTAGTGGTACAAAGGCTCCACTCTAAGCATGTTGTACCAACTAATCCGTATGTTGCTACAATGCCTCCTCAAAACTCAGCAATGGAATATCCAAGGTGGATAGAATGATCTCACTTGTTGTAACAATATGGAGTTTAGTGACGAAGTTAGTCGGGCTTACGAAGTAGAGAATAAGCCAAAATAGCCTAGAATATTCTAGAAGCATCTAAGAAGCTTCTTAGGAAGCTTCCCAACTAGTTAACTTGCGCCCTAAGTAGGTAGCTTCTAGAAGGAAGCTTCTAGAAGCTTCTAACTAGCTTAGCTTGCACGCCAAGTAGGCGGCTTCTAGAAGGAAGCTTCTTGAGAAGCTTCCTAGTTAACTTGACTTGCACTCCAAGAAAGCGGCTCAAGGAAGCTTCTTGAGAAGCTTCAAAGGTCTTGTATGCTACCTATAAATACCAAGGCCAAAGCTCATGCTAGGCATTTGGAGTTTTCCCTCATTCAAGTGTCCCAATGTGAGTTTCCATTCTCCTATTTCTCTCCTCGGTTTCAGTCTTTTACATTGGTATCAGAGCAGGAATGGGATGGATGGAATTTATGGACCACCAAATCCACTTCCGCCAAACCATTGGGACTTTCATGTCCAAATATTACCAAAGCATCGTTTCACACAATTCATCACCTCACGCTTTGGGCAGGACTTTCTACATATGATCACCGTGTCAGAGGAACCCTTGATACTTCCAGTTGTAACTTATGGAGAACGATGGACGTGTTGTATCTATGTGTTAATCAACTAGATAAATTGAGAGTAGTGGAATAGAGTAGTAGCGATGGTGGCAATACCGGATGTTATCCTTGCAATGCAACAACAAATCGAGCATCTTACTCGATTGTTGGATGAACAAGACCAGCAACGACGAGAACAGATAGACAGAGCGCCAGTTCGAGATGGAGAAGATCGCATTCGATTTCCGAAACCCAAGGTGTTTGAAGGCAAGAATCTTCCAGGCATAGTGGAGAATTTTGTGTTTGACTGTGAACGTTACTTTGAAGCCACCAATCTTCAAGACAAGCGGAAACAAATTCTCTTGGCTTCTAGCCAGTTGGATGGTGTGGCAAAACTTTGGTGGCGATTCCGAGTAGAAAGAGCTGAACGACAAATTGTTACACTGATTTTGACATGGGCAGAATTCAAGGATGCAATACTTGGTCGATTTCAGACTATAAATGCCACCCGAGCTGCACGAGATAAATTGGCGGAGTTGAGGCAGATTGGCTCAGTGAGAAGCTACATCACACAAGTTCAGAATATCATCATGCAAATTCCAGATATCCAAGAAGGTGAAGTTCTGGATCGATTTGTGTGAGGATTGAAGTCACGAACCAGATTGGAGGTGACCATGCGAGAGCCATAGAACGTAGAAGAAGCCATGCAATTGGCTGAGCGTTTTGATTCCTTAGTTGCCACAACTTGGTCTCGACCTCGACCTACACAAAACCTACCCGTACCACGAGTGGAAGAACCTGTACCAATGGAGATTGATGCTATCCAACGAAGACCACTTGGCACAGATAGAGAAAGATTACGACAAAATGGAGGTTGTTTTTATTGTCGCCAGTTGGGGCATCGCATTGCTGAATGTCCACTCAAGAATGGACGACCTCGACAAGTTGCCCAAGTGGAGGTTGTGGAGCGGAATGATCCGGGAAACAAGGAATCCCAGTAGGAGATTTCGAGCCACCTACTGGGAGCTTGATTAGTTCCAATGGGATTGAAGGCTCGACCTATGCAAGTTTGCTTCACTTGCAAGGTATGATATCTAATCGGGGTTGTAGAATTTTGGTTGATTCTGGAAGTTCAGAGAATTGCATGTCTATGCAAGTAGCAAAGGAATTGGGTATTCCTATCAAGCCAGTGATTGGAAGTAGTTTGATGATGGCGGATGGTAGAAAGGGTTCTGCATTCCGCACCTTGCATCCCGTTACCTTCAGGATTGGGAAGGAGTATTTGGAGTGTATGAGGTTTGTAGTGGCACCTCTACACTATGATATCATTCTAGGTCTACCTTGGCTTGAATGTCATAAGGTTCAATTTGATTGGACCCGACACCAAATTCAAGTACAACACCAAGGTAGGAATTTCCAATTAGGTTGTCTGGCACCTCTGAGTAAGACACCTAAGAATAGTCAGTCCCAAGATGGGAAGTTTGTCAAGAAGGTAGCCATAGAGCGAATCTGGAAGGGAGATGAGTCCCAAGATGGGAAGTTTGCCAGGAAGGCAACCATGGAGCAAGCTTGGAAGAGAGATGAGTCCCTAGAAGGGAAGTTTGTGAATGAAGCAGCCATAGAGCAAGCTTTGGAGGACGATAAGTTTGTATTCGCGGTGTGGATCAAGCCGATTGCACAAGAACAATCTGAGGAGGGCTAAGTGCTGAATCAAGCAATGGTTGATCGGATAGTTCAGGAGTTTGCAGATGTGTTTCCGGATGATCTGCCAAAGGGATTACCCTCCGATCGAGGTATGCCCTTCAAGATCGAGTTATTGCCAGGGAGTACTCCAGTGAGTAGACCAATCTATTGGCTCTCACCAAAGGAGTTGGAGGAGTTGCGAACAACACTTACAGAGTTGTTGGAGAAGGATTTCATACGACATAGTACCTCTCCGTGGGGAGCACCGGTACTATTTGTTCCAAAGAAGGATGGAGGACTTTGTTTCTGTATTGATTACCGTGGGCTCAATAAGCAAACCGTGAAGAATGCATATCCCTTGCCTCGGATTGATGACCTGCTTGATCAACTAAGTGGAGCACGCTACTTTTCCAAGCTGGATCTTCGTAGCGGCTATTGGCAAATTCCTATTGAAGGAGAGGACGTGCAAAAGACTGCTTTTCGCACAAGGTATGGACATTTTGAGTGGAGAGTTCTACCTTTCAGACTCACTAATGCTCCAGCAGTCTTCATGGATCAGATGCATCGAGTGTTGGAGGGACTATTGGATCGGTCCGTGGTGGTGTTCTTAGATGATATCTTAATCTATAGCAGGACAGAGGCAGAACATGTGAATCACGTGCGAGAAGTCCTAAGACGACTACGACAGTGGAAATTTTACTGCCAGAAGTCAAAGTGTGCTTTTTGGCAGAAGGAGGTTACCTTCTTGGGTCATAAGATCTCATCAGAGGGGATCAAGATGGAAGAAGAGAAGATCAAGGCCATTACTGATTGGCCTACCCCGAAGGATGCTACAGAAGTACAAGCATTCAATGGACTGGCCAGTTTTTACCGACGGTTCATCCACTATTATGCTCACGTGGCTGCACCATTGACTGACCTCTTGGGAAAGAACTCGAGCTTCCAGTGGACCACCAAGCATGAAGAAGCATTCCAGAAGTTAAAGCATATGGTGTCTTCAAGACCTATTCTTCAACCATATGATCCTCAACTACCTTGTGTGGTTGATTTTGATGCTTCTAACTTTGCAATTGGAGTTGTGTTGCAACAAGAATTTCCAGATGGACTACATCCGATTGCCTTTGTGTCTCGCCGAATAAATACAGCGGAAAGAAATTACTCTGCTCGAGATCGGGAACAACTTGCAATGGTATATGCCACCAAGGTATGGAGGCATTATCTCTTGGGGAAACAAGTGATCATGCGAACTGATCACAAGCCATTGTTGCAGACCTTACACTTGGAGCACATGAAGAGCCGGCATCATCGATGGGAAGAGCAACTCCAATTGTTTGACATCAAACTTGAGTACAAACCAGGTCGGTTCCATGTCATTCCCGATGCTCTATCACGATGACTGACTTGAAGGATCTTCCTTTCATCACGGCGGCAATTACAACGGTGTCCATTGACCCTAAGGTCCACAATGAGTTTCAATCAGCTCTACGACAAGATCCCTTCTTCCAAATGGTACACGGTCGTCTGACAGCATGCGACAAGGAGTACAACACCTTCTCCTTCAAGGAAGGCCTTTTATTCCATGCATACCAGATCTATGTTCCAGCCAAAGGTGATCTTCGACTTGTGCGCCTTCAAGAAGCCCATGATTTACCAATAGCTGGTCACATGGGAGTGGACAAGACCTTGGGTACCCTCCAACGCCAATGGTGGTGGCCCAACATGACACGAGATGTTCGAGACTTCGTCCGATCATGTGAGAGTTGCCAACGGAACAAGGCCAGCAACCAGAAGCCGAGTGGACTCCTTCAACCACTCGCCATTCCATCCGCTCGTTGGGAGCATGTGAGCTTGGATCTCATCACATCCTTGCCAAAGACAAAACAAGGACACACCGCCATCGTGGTGTTTGTGGATAAGCTTAGTAAGCAAATCCACTTGGCACCAACTTGTGATACCGTGGATGCTCCAACCTTAGCACAAATCTACTTTGACAATGTCTTCAAGCATCATGGCATGCCACGCGTACTCATCTCCGACCGTGATCCTCGCTTTACCGGGAAGTTTTGGCAAGCACTCTTTCAGATACTCGGCACCAAGCTTGCTTTGTCCACGGCCTATCATCCTCAAACTGATGGACAAACTGAACGCGCCAATTGTACATTGGAGGATATGTTGCGGGCCTTTGTCAATGTCCACCATACCAACTGGGATGAATGTCTTGCAGCTGCAAAATTTGCCTACAACAACTCCAAATAGGCAAGCACTGGTTTTTCTCTCTTCTTTCTCAATTTTGGCCAAGATCCGCTTGTTCCAGATTCTCTTCTTGCTCTCCCTCCCTCTCAGGTTCCTCATACTTCTACATTCTTGACCACTATATCCCGCTCTCTCCAACAAGCCAAGTCTCACCTCCTTGTTGCTCAGAATCGCCAAAAACAATATGCAGACCATCATCGTCGTGATCTCACCTTTGAAGTTGGTGATAAAGTCATGCTATCCTCTAGTAACCTCCCTCTCCCACTTGATACCCAAGTTAGTAAACTTGCTCCTAATTGGATAGGACCCTTTGATATCACCCATATTATCTCTCCTGTTGCTTATCGTCTTGCCTTACCTTGTCACATGCGTATCCATCCTGTCTTTCATGTTTCCAAGTTGAAACCCTTTGTTCCTAACCCTTCTTCCTTTTCCTCTCGAGTCCAACCTCCCCCTCTTCCTATCCCTATCAATGATCATGAGGAATACGAAGTTGATCATATGCTTGCGCGTCGCCATATTCAACGAGGCCGTCGCCAACACACGGAGTACAAGGTCCTTTGGAAAGGGTATCCCCTTCATGATGCCACATGGGAACCTCTTTCTCACCTCCAGAATGCACAGATGGCCATCAAGGAATTTGAAGCTTCACTGGCGACGAGGACGTCACCAACTAGCGGTGGGGGAATATGTAACAATATGGAGTTTAGTGACGAAGTTAGTCAGGCTTACGAAGTAGAGAATAAGCCAAAATAGCCTAGAATATTCTAGAAGCATCTAAGAAGCTTCTTAGGAAGCTTCCCAACTAGTTAACTTGCGCCCTAAGCAGGTAGCTTCTAGAAGGAAGCTTCTAGAAGCTTCTAACTAGCTTAGCTTGCACGCCAAGTAGGCGGCTTCTAGAAGGAAGCTTCTTGAGAAGCTTCCTAGTTAACTTGACTTGCACTCCAAGAAAGCGGCTCAAGGAAGCTTCTTGAGAAGCTTCAAAGGTCTTGTATGCTACCTATAAATACCAAGGCCAAAGCTCATGCTAGGCATTCGGAGTTTTCATTCATTCAAGTGTCCCAATGTGAGTTTCCATTCTCCTATTTCTCTCCTCGGTTTCAGTCTTTTACACTTGTCCTCTAAATCTGAGTGATATCTTTGGCATTGGGGTATCCTCCACATGGTAACTCTCCTCCAATAAGTCACTAGGCCAAATAATGAACCACTAAAAGTATAAATTGATGCCATGATCTTTGACTATAATGAGTTAATACTACCACTACTCAAGCACGCCGGTAGGTGACATACCCATCCTTCACCTTACTGCCAACCTGACATAGGAAGTTGTCTCCTCCCAATAATCAATACTAAAACCCATGGAGTATAACAATACTCCACCAATAATCACATCATATGAATATGCTACTATTGCAATGGATTGAGCTCTCACCATAAAGTTATCAATCAAATGATTGGACTAAATTTAGACAATGAGCTTCCCACATGTGCTATACTGTATAGAATCACTCCCTAGCAAGATTTAGATCTAAAATGAACACCTCTCCACACTAGTATTTTGTAGCCCAAGATTGATAGCTATAGCCTTCTCCAACATAAGGGGTTGCACACTAGAGTCTAGTAAGACCTCTATGGTGTATAGACTTTCCCTAAAGGGCCCACCAAATAGAAAATCTCAATCTAGTTATCCAATAAGACAACTCTAGGTATGAACCGAGCTTGCTCAAAGGCAAGTCTAGTTCGTAACTCTTCCAGTCTAGCTATTGTTGCCTACCATAAACCACTAGTGATAGAATGTATCCCATACCTCTCAACCAAGTCAACTCCACTATTAACCACCTTTTCTTTAAAGGTAGGAACCACATCATCACTACTCGCACAAACCGCAAAATTGGAATATTGGAGCTGGGTCAACTGCCAATGTAAACATATCATTGGTTGAGAATAAAGGGAAGTGCATAATTATTTGAGTCACTCCCAACATCAAGCTAGATTGAATTTGTGTAGCAGCAAGTGGTTAATTAGTATCATCATGCACTCTAGCACCACCTACCACACTTGCACTAGGATGTCCAGGAGCCATGAATGTCATCTTTAGTGCCTCAAAGAGTATGAAAGATTAGGGTTGTTTGACCAATCTACCAATCTCTCTTCTTTATAAGTCTAACTCCATTGATGCTCCTCTAGGCCCTAGAGTACATATTGCACTTTCTCTTCTTTATGGATCCAACTCCATTGATGCTCTTCTAGGCTCTAGAGTACGTACTGCACTCCTAGTCACTATAGTATATGGATCTACCTATGTTGCTCCACATATAAAGTCCAAAATATCTCTATCACAAACATAAGAGGTGGAAGTCTTAGCACCTAAATTTGATCTCCTCTAAGCTATGGCTATGCTAGCCATCTTTGCTCCAACTTCTCAATCTGAGTATTTGTGGCTTTATTAGGAGCAAGGTGTAATTTTTCAAGGACAAGAGAAACCTTTAGAGAAACATGAGGTTTAATTCTTCAATACTCCAAGGCCATAGAGGAACATTGCAACTTTATCGTATAGTGGAGAAGATCCCTTCCAAGGGAGCTACATCCTTAGATTAGATACATGGATAGGTAATATGTTTGCAAGGTATACCCTTAGATTGGATCCATGGCTTGGTGAACTATCAACATGGGTCCCATTTGGTTGGTTAAACAAGTTTGACCCTAGGGAATCTTTTGGGAATATTCTCATAGAAAGCTCAGAATAGCATGGAAGTGGTACCATTGGAAAGATCTTGACAAGATAAAGTGAGGAGGAAAGAAGGTAAACCTTTTCCCAAGGAGATTACAAATTTCAAGGCCCAATTCATTTGGTTAGGTCTCCAAAATTAACTTTAAAGTTTTTGATGTGTTTTTGGCCTTTGTACTATTAGTAGAAATCCTCTTTTGGTGACACTTCTATCTGATCTACTTTGAATATTGTGTATAACATCCCTAAAGATATTACCAACCCAATTTCCACCTCTAGATATTTGTATAACTAATGATATTACACAAGAGCAAGTATTGCACTCTTACTAAGTGTGGGTCCTCTACCACCTCGTCTTCTATAACCTGGAACTCCTCTACCATTTGCCATAGCAACCCTACCACTCCATAAATTTGAATGGAAGTCAAAGAATTAGTTACTAGTATGACCAAATCTATGGCAATGGTCACACTATCTTTGTGATGGCTATGATGCACCAAAGGTATCATGTCTATTGCCCCAAGTGCACTCTCTCTTGTGGTGAGGTCCACCACAAGTCCAACAAGCAACACCACCACTCATTGGCTATTAATGACCTAAAAATGAAAGTAGAGGTCTAGTTGCATTAGGCATTCTACTCGCTCCATAAGATTTAGGTTGTTCACTTTGCACTCAAAAGCCAACATAATGTGATGCACTTTGTTACACTCTAAAAGAAGTACCAATACTGGATGAGATCTCTCTACCAAATTTGGATATCACTACTCTCTCTTCCACCATGTTCAAGTCAATGTGCTCAGCCAAACTAAAGACCATTGCCAAAGTAGGTGATAACATAGTATCATGTATTTTATATCACAACTCCTTGTTAAGGATCCCATGCCAAAATTGGACTACATAGGCCTCAAAAACTCCTTGAGTGAAACTGATCTCATGCAAGTGTATGCCTTGGCTATCTCCAACCTTCTGCTAGAGCTCTTGCAAGCTCTTCAATTATCAAAATGTACTTCTTGGTAATTTTACCTCAAACACTAGAAGAACTCCACCATGTATTGCACCACCTCTTGTAGCTATAACTCCACTTGTAGTAGCACCATCTCCAATTAGTGCACCTCCAATATGGATACACCAGTACTACTAGACCTAGAACTTGTGAGTACTTCCAATCTACTATTGGAAACCAAACTTGAAGTGATGGAGATGTAGTTTGGAGACCAATACTATCTCCATAGCTCAACCTCCTCCAAGTGAGTGCCCTTAAACTCATAGTAATCATCCATTGGCAAACCTTCCAAGTGTTGGAACAACCTCTTCCATGCCATGAAGGATGTGAACAAAGTCAAGTTCCACATTTATTGTAAATCATACCAACTATCAAGCCTCTTGGATGAAGTCAACCAACTCAATGGTACACACTTGTAATACTTTGAGGACAAGCGAAGAGAGAAAACACAGATTGCACACTCAAACATTTGATACCCCAAGGGAGCACCTTCTCTTTATTATATAGACAAAGAGGATCTCCTCCAAGGAAGCTCCACCATAGGATTAGAGACAAAGATAGGTGACATGTCAGCAAGCTTCACCCTTGGATTACTTACTTGGATGGGTGATATGTCTGGTCTAGGTCCTATCTGGTTGGTCAAACAAGCTTTGACCGAAGGGAAGCTTTTAGGAAATCTTATTGTAGGAATCTCAGAATCACGTAAGGTACCGTTGGAAAGCTCTTGACGAGACAAAGCAGGGGGGAAGGAAGGCCAGCCTTTCATTTGTTTTGGGGGGGGGGGGGTGTATGCACATTTTCAAGGCCTAATTCATCCGTTTAGGCCTCCAAATTTGCCTTCAAAGATTTCAGGCATATTTTGGTTCCTACTCTTTTAGTAGAAGTCCCCTTTTGGTGATACCTCTTTCTGATCTGTTTAGTCCATCATGTGTAACATCCTTCCAGATGTTACCAAACCAATTCTCACTTTTAAATCATATGTCTAGTTATTGGTTCTAAGGTTCTCAAGTCTATTCTGGTTTCTGCCCTATTAGAAGAAGTACTTTTGGTGATACTTCTATCTTATCTATTTTGACCATCATGTATAACATCATTCTAGATGTTACCAAACCAAATTTCACATCTAGATCATATGGCTAGCTCTTGGTATTACAACACTGTACCAGAGTAGAGCATAGGCCTAATAAATCTTGTCCATGTCTCACAATAGTAGTGTGGACATACCATGTGCACTCTCAATTGAATCAACTCTCATGTCAAACTCCAAATCAAAATCAATCTCCTCTCTTATTAGGACTTGAGATGTGGGTTGATATGAAGTGCCACTTTATGTAAACCCATTCCATACTATAGCACAATCTCCTCTAGAATCCCCAAAGAACTATGTTGTGATGTATCCCAAACCACAATAATTAACACCAAATATTATAGCCAAGTGCCACCCATTAATGTAACTTTAACTATGAAAACTACACTGGCAAAACAAGCAACCTATAACCTACTATCATAACAATCACTCCCATGATCTCCATGTTATCACTTTCTACTTCACCATAGAGAACATAGGTAGTCTGATTTGTTATCACTCTAGCTTCACTATTGAGATCACACTAGAGCACCAATGCTCTAAATATTAAGGCACCTCACACAAACATGGTGCACAAACAAGAAACATGAATATAAATAATAAGAAATTGAAATGATAACTCTCCATCTCACAAATAAAAAATGGGCTAACTTTCTCACCACTTGACATTTGATATAGTAAGAGTGTTTATCTACTCTTATGCTACTAGGATCACCAAGGATGTGATCAAACTACCTTTGTTAGCCAAAGCTACATGACTACCAATCACTAGGACAACAAGTGCACGTTGGCTAGGGTAGTTGGCTAGGGCACTAGTCTAAGAACTAGAGATATAGAGTTCAAATTCTATTATGCAAATCCTAAAGAGTGGATAGATTTTGCCAAAAAACTACCAAAACTCAACTAAATTGGCTAGCCTTTGCAAAAAAGTTGGCTTGTTGGGGCCTTTTAGGCCTTCATGGCCTCTTTAGGCCTATACTTTGAAGCCTCTAGCACCAAATGAGGCCTTTTTTCTTGCCAATTTATCTTTATCAATTTTGGCTAACCTTTGCTAAATCTAGACACACCTCTGAATCTTGCCAACCTCCACCAACTCAAGCCTCCAATCTAATGGATCTCCAAGTCTTTTGCAAATTTGGAAAACCCCAAAATCTGCAAAATTCAGCCCAATTCCTCTAATTCAAGGGATGGGCTTTTCCAAATCCATCCCTATGTGTTTCACAATCCACCTCCAATTTTGCTTTTCAAGTCCAAGTCATAACTCCAAGCCTTCTAAGTTTACTCTCTTGCACTCAAATTGAACAACCACTGACTCAAAATATATTCAATTCTCAAAAAATTTGGCAAATCTTCTGCACATTGTTTGCTCTCTTGTCAACTCTGCAAGAACTCAAGCAAGGTTTTTACCCACAATCCACACAACTAACAGAGAATTTTGAGTAATCTTGATGGCATATACCAACAATCCCACTAAGCTTGGAGATATAACCAATTTTTGCACCCGATTCCCCCTTAACTCTCAATTCTTTGATGTAGTTAATTCACACTCAACTCGAATCCAAAATCAATCCTCAACTCAATGATCTGCAAACAATAGGCCATGATTTACAATCAAGCCACACCTACTCTAGCTAAGAGACTCCAGGTGAGACTCGCCTTAACCTAGAGCTAGAAGGTGCAACATCAAAGAAGTGAGCTTTCTAGAGCTACACTTTGAAGGTATAACCGCTACTCGACTTAGATCTCTAGCCTTGACAATACCATTGATGGCACATGTGACGGTGTGCATGATGCAAGTGATGGTCGGTCCCATAGTGTAATGAATAGCCTTAATACAAAATCTGGTTAGTGCTAAGTAGTCTCTAAGCAAATACTAATATAACTCTAATAGTGTAGATTATCACTTCAACATCCAAGCAAACTAGCTTGAGTGTTACAAATGTGATGACATTTTTTACCACTAATTACCTAAATAAAATTAAAATTTTTATTTATATTGTGTTTTAATTTTTCCATTAATTTTACTTAATTTATTATTATATATATACTTTAAATTTAGATGATATAAAATAAATGATTAGATTGCTTCAATTGCATTATTGAATTTGGCATATATGTATATTGTTTGGTGAAGACTTTTTGTGTGGTCTAGTTTAATCATGAACAACAACTACCACTCATAATGTGGATTCTATATTATTTTATTGAGCTTGCTAGTTAAAGATAAGGAAATAAGATTGATAATCTGAAAATTTCTATTACTTACATTTATATTATAAAAATTCCATATTGGGATTAATTTGTAGTAAAAGTTAATTTTGTCATGAGAAGATAAAATTGAATAGACTAGTGTTTATATTTGGTTATATTTTCTATATTTTATACAGAACAGACTAGTATTTATATTGTGTTATATATTTTTATTATATTTTCATATAGATGAAAATTAATGAATATTTAAAAATTATATCTAATAACTTTTCATATCTGTCAATTCATTGATATCTCAAAAGGTTGATTACATTAAATAAATAATAATTGAAATATAATATTTTATAGAATAATTCAATATAATATTGTTATATTGAATTACATTGCTTTTCTGAATCTTCTTCTATTACATCATATTTAGTATAATAATAATAGTTATTATTATTGTTATATTATTTTACCATTATAAAAATAGAGACATAATAAATTTATTAATAATATTTGAAATGAATATACCATGAATGGACTTACATAGAACTTGTGAGTAAAAGTAATAAACCTACAATACTAGCAGATTATATTCTTATACTGGAATGCATGGAACTGGATTTATGAAACTGGAAAGTATGAATGACATTTAACCTGTATGAGACTATACATAACATTTTCTTTTTCGGGTTCTCGAAATTTTCGGTTTTGGTCAAATCAAATACTTGTCCATAAAAAGATATCCTCCATGTGTTCAATATTGACGCACCAGCGAGATGAGTGCGAACTCTTCGCTGACTGGGTGCATCTGGAGACTGACACGGAAAAATATCGCACTTATGGAGAGAGTTAAGTGCTGTTCAGAGTTAGTACCGTAATTGAAATTTGGCAGGCCCGGAGTTTGTTTCATTCCTCTGTAGAAACACTATACTTATTACGAGCAAAATTATCGAGCCAGTCAAATCAATGTTGTTGTTGTTGCGGACTGGGAGATCTGTGAGGTGAAGAATCACAAGAAGAGGACATGGGGATATGGAGCCTATGGATGCTATTAGGTGTTTTGCTGTTGCTAACGAGAGTCGAGAGTGATGGAGGAGACGACGCCAGATGCGAAAGATTGGGCTTCACTGGTCTTGCCCTCTGTTCGGACTGTGACTCTCTGGCCGAATATGTCAAAGATCAAGGTAAGCTGCTGACACGTCAATCGAACCAAGTTGTCGAGGTAGAAATCTGCGATCATCGCAATATGGATCTGATGATGAGGAAGGGTTTCCAACGACTGTCAGTGGAAGGAAGAAGATGAAGCTGTACAAAGTAGGGTGAGAGCAGAGGAGATGGATCTTTGGAATGTAAATTGACTCTCTGCGCTGATGCGTTTACCCTAACGCATTTTAAGTTATAAGCAGATCATACGGAGCATATTGCTAACCTCAACGAGAAATTTCCTGTTTAATTTCCTCTTGATTGTTATGGCAACGACTGTGCAGCATTGATTCTTACAGGGCATGGGGGGTTTTGCTTTTGTTTGTGCTACAGAGCTGGTATCAGACTGTCGGAAATGCTGTGCTCAAGAATCTGAGGATTCCATAAGTAAGGTACGTCACGAGCCTACAGCCTTTAACCAAGTATTCAGTAATGATTTAAGTTTGGAGGTAAGAGTAGCCTAAAAGAGGAGATAGTAATCCTAAAGTAAATGGTCTCTGGAATCGGTGGATAAGTTATCCAAATCGCTATATTGTAGTGAAGACTCAAGTTTTTTCCTTTTGAGTTAATTGTCTGGCAAAGCGTTTGGGTAACTTGGGAAGAGAAGGAGCCTAGAAGAATCAATTGAGGGTCACAATGCGTAAGTAGAGTTGTTTCTTGGGGAATTTACTTCTAAAATTGTTCCTCAATGTCATGTTTTAGGACTCTGGAATCGGTGCATGATGTCATCCAAATTGCCGTATTCTAGGAAAGACTCAAGTTTGTCTTTGAGTTAATTTTCTGCCACAAGTCATTGATGTCACTTGGGAAGAGAAGAAGCAGGCTGGAAGAATCAGACTAAAGGCCGCACTGCCAAGTAGAGCTGTTACTGGGGGAATTTGCTTCTGTAATTGTTCCTCAATGTCATATTTTAGGCAACTTCCCGAACATTCTATAGACTTACGTATGCACATTTAGATCCCACTGTTGAGAGAAAGAAGTTTCATCTGGGCTGTGGATACTTGGAGTTGGACATGTTAAGCCACTCATGATAAATATTAGGTCTTTCTCGGAAACCTCCACTTGGTGAGTAACCCAAGCACATGATCATGTTAGGTCCCATTCGTGTCAAGTCTCTTATACGGAACCTCCAGATAGCGAGTGAACGAAGCGAAAGACCTGAATAAGCCCTCGGCAAACTTTGCAAAGGTTTCAACTGGATCTAAGGTTGCTAGAGTGCATTTGAATTTTCGGAATTGTGAGGATTCCTGTGATAACGTGAGGGCTGCCTCTTATCTCAATCGGTACGGAAGGAAAGTTGACACAAATCAGATGTTTCCCTGATTTAATGAAGTTTTGTTACGATCTTCTCTGTAGATGACCTACGCAGCAGCCACCCTTGAGATATGCATGCGGAAACTAGCCTACTACCCCAATGTACAATCTATTGTAGAAGGCAAAATGGCAAGGTTCCCAGGGGTGGATGTGAAGTATCGTTACGGCTCACCACCAAGGCTGATCATGAAGGACGCTCAAGGGAATCATAAGGAGATTATTAGGTTTGTTCTGCCCTTATCATTGGCTTTAATTGACTATCTCTGCATGTATATAAGGTATCAGTGTCGTAGTTCTCGAGGTTGTCCTTTCTAGACAAGTATTTGTACAGAGTATGGGACAATTCTAGTTGCCTATTCTTTCATCAATGCGGCCATCGACGAGTGTATAGACTGTCAACTTGATACTAGATCAAAAGAAATGGATGTGGAATTAATTTCCTGCAGGAAAGAACGATTTGATTTTATACGTGGGAGTAGATCCCAGTTCGTTTTCCTTATTTGGGTTAATGCAGAAGTCTAGCCCCGAGCTTCTGTCGATTTTCTGCTTGAGTGAGGAGGTTTCAAGGACTAGTGCGTATGAGACATTTTCATAGAGTTCATTATGGCATGACAAAACTGTACTGGGACTTGAGCAACTCAGTTTTCATAATCAAGCTGTCTTGTTTTGATGGTCAGGATTGATAACTGGAAGTCAGAGCACATCGAACAGTTTCTGAAGGAGAAAGTGAAGCCTAGTAGTGGGGTTAGCTGAAACTAGGTGTATTTTCGATAGACTGCAAACAGAGCTTAAACTTTGCACTTTTTGTTGTCCTCATACTTTCCAAGTTTTGAAGCTGTCTGTAATATTCATCTCTAGCTCTTGAGATCGTAGATCAGGTACATAAATCGGTACTGGTGATGAAGTAATTTTCGCATACAGTAGAAGCACGACTCTTCCGCATTGTGGTTACAGTTGAATCGACAGCTGATTTGTGGTTACATCGAGACATCTACAAACGTTGTCGGTGACCAACATGGATTACCCGTTCTTGGTTGAAAATTTCTCGCAGCTGAGATTCGAAGTGGTAAGGCTCTCTTTATTAAACCTGAACAGCTCAGACCTGACTGACCAAAGACGCTACCTAGTGATTACACAATTTCGAAGCTTACTACCCTGGACTTGCCAAGCTTGCTACCCTGGAATTGCCTGGAGCAGTTGTTTTCAATGTTATTTACGTTGTGGTTACCACAAATCGCTCTTAAATAATCTTAAACCTCCGTTTGTTAACCAATTTAGATTAAAAAATAAATTAGAAGAGATTCCTAACTTCCTCGATCCTTAGCTCCTTAACACCGATTCAATAATTCTCAGAAGAGAAGAAAGAGTGACCCGCTCTCATCCGATCAGAACCCCAAGGATACCTAGAAGTTCTCTATCTGACGATCTGCTCATTGGCATTGTGGTAATAGTTAAATGTCAACCTCATGTTGGTGGAGTGAAATCATCATCGACTTCTGAAATATATCTCTGGTCATGTTTCTGTTTGTGTGTACAATTCTAAAATTCCAAAGTATATCAAAGAAAGCATCCGTATACTAGCTCACATACAAGGTTGAATATTGCGAGATGAATGCACAAGAGCTTCAAGCTTGATGAACCAATCAAAAGCAGAAGAAAATTCGAAACAAAGGTACCTAATTAGTGACCATAATAACACATAGTTATCGTGGTTACGCCCATAACCCTCTGATATTAGGATTTATCCTAGTATGAGTATACCTGAATTAGACTTAGAAGTAACCTCGTGCTGGTGAAGTGAGATCACATAACAACAACCCTAAACAGACTAAACTGTGTAGAAAATAAGCAACAAACTGTTAAGTTCAGAGAAAATTTGACTTTCGCTTTTGCTTAGAAATTGATTGATTGTTATATTTGAGTTCTATTGAGATGGCGATTATGCTATGTAAGTTGTGCTCCCCCATATATTATACATTTCCAAAAAGTAGTTGCAGTGACATCGCGCAACTTGGTGACATGATTGTCACTTCGCAGCCCATAGCTGGAACCCTATAATTGAAGAGACGTAAGTCATGTCATCTGACCATCTGATTTATGCATACTTGTTGAATTGCCAAAGGGAGTACTCATAGTCACCACGTTGCAAACGCGAAGTGAAGCTTCAAGATATCTGTACTGTACAAGGATGCAATCCAATACAGTGTTATAGTCTAAGAGGGCTATGACATCACAAAAATTAGAGTGCCTCAAGAACTTATGTTGAGTACAGTACCTCAAGAGTGGACTTCTCCAAATTCCTGAAGCGATGTATTTTGCATGACTAGCGGGAATCTCATTAATCAGATTTTGATACGATCAATGTCTAACAAATTTCCAACCTGCATCGAGGCACTCAGGGTAATCAAGAACAATCTAATTCCGAGGAGTGAGATCGGTACCGAACACGGTCTATGTTTGTGTATTTGAACATAGGCGGAGAAGCTTTGAGGACTCGCTTGAAAATGAATTCGACTGGCACGGAGAATTCTCTACTAGAATGTGGAGCAATTTGGAGATCATGATAAGGTACCTGTGTGGAAGAGGATTGATTACCAGTATGATCTTAACAACGGCTGTCACATCAAAATGAAGATCCAAACTAAACTACTGGTTAATTCTATAACTAGTTAAGAGGGTTCCGATGTCGATCTTCGTTAATAGCACGGGGGCCGAGAGTTTGTGTGTAGTCCACACCTCAAATCCAGCATCTTCGATTGAATTTGATAACAGTCGACTCTCGTTAAGTGCAATGCATGGGTTCCGGTGTGGAGATTGCCCTTACAGAGCTTTCTAACTGCAACATTTGAGATATTTGTACTTATCTTAAGTTAAGTTTTGGATAAGTGCACTAATTACGAAGAAAATTACATTGTTGTAAATTAGTTTCCATGTATGATTTTGACATACTCATAATATGTTATGCATAACATGATTTTGTAGTGCAACTTCAAATAAAAAATTAATATATTTTATCATGTCTGTAGTGGGAATGTTCTCGAGATTGCACTTACGAGAAATTCAAGAAATTACTGTTACCGGTCACAAGTTAATTTAATTCAAATTCTTTTATCCGAATCCATTGCACTATGGCGAATCTACCATAAAATCTAAACTCTGTTTTCGAAATAACCAAAAGCCGAATTAGAACCTCTTGCAAACATTATAATATAATATAATATACGGGAGGTGAAAGTCCTCAACTATGGCGCTATGTCATTATTCATATCGATCACTAGCTACCTCTTTTTTAAAATATCAATTTCCGTATATCTTAAGGTGGGAGAGGTTACTATAGCTATAGAAGAATAGTTTCCTCTCGAAATTGAAAGTAATTTCTTTCCTTTTTCCTATTTCACTATGCGTGCCCGTCAAGTATCATGCCCGCCCCGCCCGGTAGGTATATAGACATACATGTAAGGAGCATTAATTGGTAAGAAAGAAAGTCAAAAAAAAGAGAGCTAAAAGTATCGGAAAGTCAACTCACCGACACTTGTGTTTGAATAAATAAATAAATAAATAAACAAAGGTCCACCTTCACTACTACAATCATTTCTTTTTCATTCTTTTTGAAGGTCCAGCCTCAAACAACAAATTCGAATTAACCACTCCCTATCAAATGATGAAATATCAAGGTATGAGGTTTCAAAGACAGGTGAGTAAGCAAATCATCTCCCCGAGTGTGTCAAACACTTTTGGCTGATTCCCAAACTATGAACTATGGATTGGAGAACATTCTTGGCATTATACACTCAAGTATAATTGGTTATGGATCTTATCTTCTTTCTTCTTGTCAGTCCAACTGCAGATCATGGTATACTCATTTTGATCAAAGTGATTGATCTAAGATCATCAAGCATGATGGAGATTTAATTTATCATTATAAAGAGAATGCTATTAAATAAGAGAATAATCGAATATTTTTTCATATCAAATAATTAATAAACCTTATAATTTACATATATAAGCCCCGTCATAAAGTAACGTATCAACATGACGAAAATAAATAAAAATAGATAAAAACACATATTTTTGACAAATGGAAGATGACGGTGGTCCAATTATCTGATGTTGTTAAATTCGAGACCACTTGCTTAAATCTGTTATAAGGTTTATTGTAACTATGTTTACATTCCTTAAGATTTTATTTCAAAAGATCATTAATATTTACTAAGATATATGTTTGTGGTTCGAAAAATTCCTACACAAGCCATGAAATACTGTATTATCGAAATATCGATCAAAAACTTTATGGATTTTCTCCAGACGTAGAAAGACAAATAAATGGTACGGTATAGTAATCCTACTATATTGCACCAATTTCAATCCTTGATACGTACGCAACAAAGATTAGAGTCAGAGGAAATTCATGTAGGTAAATTCTGGTCGTAACTCGTGCTACCTTCACCTCCTCTTCCACAGCTTTTCTTTTGGTCTTCTTATTGACACCAAAGCTTATGGTTCTTGCGTTTATCTTCCTACACAAATAACACATGCATGAAATTCTTTTAGAAATTTCAGAAGAAAAATATTACATCAAACGTAAATAAAATGTTGTAAAAAGCTACTAAACATACAACGGACAACGTGAATACTTTTATTTCCCTCTTTCCAATCTTCTTCCTATAGGGGTCATTTTTGGGACTTCTGGCGCTCCTTTATGTTATAGTTATAAGTAGTTGAATATTGACATTGACGACAGGTTCTTTGAGTTCTCGGAGTCCAAGCAGACGTCCATGATAAAGTGCCTCCGAGTATAAAAATGTGTTTGTAACGAAATTTTTTTCGACATGAAAACACTTTTCTCCGTTAAAAGTTTGAAGAACGCTGAATACAAAACTCCTGCAAGATTAGCTATGGAGTCTAGCGAAAACTTATACAGTTGAGAACATTATCGAGAAGCGGGGAAGCAAGCCCCCATTAACGAAGCTCCTTTGGAGAGATGTATCGATTTCTTGGATCTGCTCTTTGGAACGGTGTTTCGATCAAGCTACAGTGAAATATTAAAAAAATGAAAAATAAAAAAAATCTTGAACTTGCGGAACAAAGCAGATATCTACCTTGATTTTGTGTTACAGATCATGACTTTTGTGTCAATTACCCCGACTATTTGACACTTTGGTTTACACCATATACTAATATTACTGCGAAGTACTAGGCTAAGCAGATTCAGTGTGGAGTGCACATAGGAAAAATACTATACCCTGTAAGGAAAAGGAATACAAGGGCACTAAGAAGCGCAAATAGGGAACATGAGGCTAGAAGCCCCAGGAAAATGTGCTAAACCTCCAAGAAAAAAAATGAAATTAATATATGAAGTAAATTATAGTTGAATTTGTCAAGATATTATTTATAGTGCCAAGTTAGTTTGCTTGGATGCTGGAATGTCAGTGTTGACAGTTATAGTTATTTTGGTAGTTGCTCATGGACTAGTTACTGACTAGTATCTTTCTAGTTAGGGTTACTAACCACATGGTGTGACTCACCATCCCTTGCACGATTCACATAGTCAGATGTGCTATCAATAGCATCATTAGGGTTGGAGACCTAGATCATTATTTTGGTAGTTACTCATGGACTGGTTACTGGTGACTATCTTTCTTGTTAGGACTACCAATCACATGGTGTGACCTACCATCACTTGCACCGTTCACATAGTCAGATGTGCCATCAATGGCACCATTGGCTGGAGACCTATGTCAAGCAAAGAGGTATATTTTCAAAGTGTAGCTCCAAATAACTCACTTATTTGATGTTGAGGGCAAGTGAAATCAAAGGCCCTAGTGTTGTGAATTGGACTTGAGAAGTAAAACTGGACGTGTATCTACAACCCATCCCCTTGAATTAGGCATTTGGAGATCTCCATCTTCTCAATTTGGCCCGAGTTGATAATTAGTGGAAGATTTGGCGGTCAGCCAACTGTGGAAGAGATGCATCAGATTGGCAAAGGAGATCTGGCATTTAGAGGCTTTAGGGCATAGAGGCTTCAAGGCATAGGGTTGTGGGCTAGAGAGGCTATGAATGCCTAGAAGGGCAAACAAGCGAGCTTGTTTGCATAAGGCTAGCTAGTTTAGATGAGTTTTTGATAATTTTTGGTCATCATTTGGCAATTTTTTCTCACCTTCCTAGATTGTA
The DNA here is from genome assembly GCA_948567375.1 of Lunularia cruciata. Classification (NCBI taxonomy): domain Eukaryota; kingdom Viridiplantae; phylum Streptophyta; class Marchantiopsida; order Lunulariales; family Lunulariaceae; genus Lunularia; species Lunularia cruciata. Next base: position 37,181,049 of record OX419755.1, on the reverse strand, counting down.
GGCAGTATGGTTTGAACTCCAGATTTTTGGCTCAAAGACTAGTGTGCCAACCAACTGGTCTACCCTCACTTGTGATCCTAGTGATTGGTTGATTGATACCTATGCACATGTAGCTTTGGTTAGGAAAGACAATTTGATCCCATCCTTGATGACCTTGGTAGCTTAGGAGTAGATAAACACTTCTATTATGTCAAATTCCAAATGGTGTCAAAGTCAATCCGGTGTTGATTAATGAGCAGGAGTGTTTTCATTTAGACTTCTTGTGCTTGGATCCCTTCCATTCTCTACTTCTCGTTTATGCACCATGTTTATGTGAGGTGCCTTGAATTTAGAGCATGGGTGCTCTTTTGTGCTCTTGGTAGTGAGATTGAGTGATGACCTATTTTACTATCTATGTTTCTCTTTGGTAAGGTAAGAAGTGATGATCTACAAACCGTGAGAGTACGTGTTGTGATGACAAGTTATAGGTCACCTTTTCCCCTCGTGTAATTGTTAGGGGGAAATTGAGTGTAAGAATTAAGGGTGTTGGTGGTATCTCCAAACCTAGCTGATTTTAGGTACTTTGATCATGGTTTAAATTTCCCTAAGAGTAATTATGTGCAAAAGCTCTATATGATTTGATGCAAATTTGGTAATGGAGCATATGGTATACAAAAGCACTAGCTAAATTTTTGCGAATAGAGTCAAGTTGAGATAGTGGATGTTCAATTTGAGCTCAAAAGGTGAAATCATTGTCAATTTGGTGCAAATTGAGCTCAAAGTTCAAAATTGAAGGTGGAATTGGGAATTTGGAGATCATTCATTGGATTCCAAACCCTTGAATTAAGAATTTGGAGATCATCATCATTGTGATTTGGCTCAAGTTGAGATTTAGCAAAGGATTTGGTAGACCACCAACTACAAACAAGGTGCATCAGATTGGTGGAGGTTGCCCAAAGGTAGAGGAGTTGCCCCAAAGTGCCCAAGCTAGTGCTCAAGTTGGACACAATTGAGTGATGCTTGGCCAGATTTGGAGAGGGTTTGGGGAGGCTTTGAGGCTTAGGATTGTGTGCTAGAGAGGTTACAAAGGCCTAGAAGGGCCAACAAGCTAGCTTGTTGCATGAGACTAGCCAGTTTAGATGATTTTTTGGTCACCATTTGAAAAATTTACCCACCCTTCTAGATTGTGCACAATAGGGTTTGAACCCCATATCTTTGGTTCCTAGATTGGTGCCTTAGCTAATTGGCCCACCTTCACTTGTTGTCATAATGATTGTTCCATTGATACCTATACACATGTAACTTTGGCTAAGAGAAGTAGTTTGATCCCATTCTTGATGATCTTGGTAGTTTAGGAAGTAGGTAAACATTCATATTATATCAAATGCTAAATGGTGGTAGAGTTAATCCGGTGTTGATTTATGAGATAGAGGGTTTTGTTTAGATTTCTTGTGATTGGACCCATTCTATTCTCTACTTTTTGTTAGTGCACTATGTTTGTGTGAGGTGCCTTGATTTTAGAGCATTTGTGCTCTGGTGTGCTGTTGGTAGTAAGGCTAGAGTGATGACCAATCAAACTTATTGTGTTTCTCTCCGGTGAGGCAAGAAGTGATGACTTGAAAATCATGAGAGTGCATATTGTGATGGTAAGTTAAAAGTCATACTTTCTCCTAATGTAGTTGTCAAAGTTAGAGCTACATTAGTGGGTGGTGTTCAATTGGTGTTGGTACTTGGTGGTGATCCTTGGTGGGATACTTGTGGTGGTTATGGTTATGGTTTGTGTCATATCATCACAATGGAGTTCTTTGGAGATTCAAGAGGAGATAACATTACAATACGCAATGAGTTTACCTAGAGTGGCACTCAATATGAGCATGTATCTTAGATCGTAGTGAGGGAAGAGATTGAATTTGATTTGGAGTTTGATACAAGAGTTGATTCAATTGAGAGTGCACTTGGTGTGTCTGCACTATTATTGTAGGACATGGACAAGATTTATGGGGCCTCCAAAGGCCCTATGCACTACTTTGGTACAATTGGTACCATTGAGTTGGATGACTTCATTTAGGAGTTTGATAGTTGGTGTGATCTATAAAAAATACAGAACCCAACTTTATTCACACCCTTCATGGCATGGAAGGGGTTGTTTCAACACTTGGAAGGTCTGCCAATAAATGACTATTATGAGTCCAAGAGAGCTCACTTAGGAGAGATCTAGCTATGGAGACAATATTGGTCTTTGAACTACATCTCTATCACTTTAGGCTTGGTTTCTAGGGGGAGATTGGCAATACCCATGAGTTCTAACTCTAGTAGCATTGGTGGATCTAGTGGAGGTGCACTAGTTGGAGATGGTGCTACCACAAGTGGGGGTACCACTATAGGATGTGATACAATATCTGAGTTTAACCCCATGTTGGAGTTCTTCCAATGCTTGAGGTAGAACTATTAGGGAGTGCGGATTGACAAGATAAGGAGCTTGCAAAAGTTCTAGCAAAAGGCTGGAGAGAGCTTAGTGAGGCCTACACTCACATGAAACAATTGATCAATTTCACTTATGGAGTTATTGAGGCCCAAGCAATCCAATTTTGTTATGGGATCTTGGACAAGGAATTACAATGTAGAGTACATGATGCTATGTTGTTACATGCTACTTCACCTACTTTGGCAGCAATCTTTAGTTTGGCTAAGCGCATTGAGCTCAACATGGTAGAGGAAAGAGTGGTGACATCTAGATTTGGTAGGGAGACCTCATCCACAGCTGTTACTTCTTCCAAAATGTACCATGCCATGTTGGCTTCCAAGGATAGAGTGGAAAACTCAGATCCTATGGAGCAAGTGGAATGCTTAATATAGCTAGACCCTTATCTTCATTTTTAGGTCAACAACCAATGAATGGTGATGTTGCTTGTTGGACTTGTGATGGACCTCACCATAAGAGAAAGTGCACTCAAAGTAGCGGACATGATACCTCTAGTGCATCACAGCCACCACAAAGATAGTGTGACCATTTCCATAGATTTGGTCACACTAGTGATTAATGCTTTGACCTTCACCAAGGTTACAGAGAGGTAGGGCTACTATGGTAGGTGGTAGAGGAGCTCCAAGTTATGGAGGAGAGGTGGTAGAGGTGGTGGTAGAGGAACCACACTTGGTAAGGGTGTAGTACTTGCCCTTGATTTTGATACAACCATGGCTACTTTGATTGAGCAGTTGGAGTAGAGGTTGGCTAGCATGGCCATAGCTAAGAGGAGATTGGATTTAGGTGTTGAGGCTTCCACCTCTTATGTTAGTGATAGAGATGTCTTGGACTTTATGTGTGGGGTAGCACAAGTAGATGCATCTACCCCAATGACTAGGAGTGCAGTACATGTTCTAGAGCAGAGAGGAGTATCATTGGAGTTAGCCCCACAAAGAGGAGAGGTTGGTAGATAGGTCAAACTCCCCCAATCTTTCACACTCTCTGAGGCAATATAGACAATATCAATGGCTCCTAGACATCCTAGTGCAAGTGTCGTAGGTGGTGATAGAGTGCATGATAGACTAGATGCTACTACAAGCTACTACACACAATGAGTCTAGCACAAGTTGATTATGTGCTTCTATTTATTCTCAAACAATAAATATGTTTACATAGGGACCTAACTCCATTATTTTGGTTGGCTACCACACTTTGTGACAATAGGATGATGTGGTTCCTATTACTGAAGTAGAGATGGTTGATAGTGGAGTTGAATTGGTTGAGGAGCATAGGATCCGCCCAATGACCAATGGTTTATGGCAAGCAATAGCAACTAAGTTGGAGGAGTTACCAACTAGATCTGCCTTTGAGTGAGCACAATTCACACCTAGAGTTGTCCTTTTGGATAACCAAAGGGAGATTTTTTGTTTGGTGTGACCTTCAAGGAAGGTCTATAGACCACAAAGGTCTTATTACACGCTAGTGGACAACTTTTCATGTTGGAAAAGGTTGTAGTAATCAATATGGAGTTACAAAAGACCGATGTGGAGAGGTGTCCATTTCAGATCCAAACATCTTTAGGAGATGGTTCTACATAGTACATCACATATGGAGAGCTCATTGTCCAAATTTAGCCTGGTCATCCAATTGATAGCTCTGTGGTGAGAGCTCAAGCCATTGCAACAATAGCAGAGTCTTATGATGTGCTAGCTGGTGGAGCAATGTTATACCCCGTGGGTTTTAGTATTGACTATTGCAAAGAGACAATCTCCTATAGACCAGGTTGGTAGTCAAGTGAGGGGCGGGTATGTCACCTACTAGTATGCTTTAGTAGTGGTAGTCTTTTCTCACTACAGTCAAGGACCATGGCATTAGTTTCAACTTTCAGTGGTTCCATTACTTTACCTAGTGACTTACTGGAGAGGAACGCCCATGAAGAGGATACTCTAGTACCAAAGGAGATCACTTGGATTTGGAGTACAACTAAGATAGTCCCATCCACCTTGGATGTTCTATGTGGAGTTCTAATATGAATCTCACTAAGTAGTACACATCAACTCCATTCTTGGATAAGACCTACCATGTTGTTAGATGCAGCATGAGTGGGATCACGGGGTAATTGTCTTCATCTTTGGTGGACAAGCCTCTTACCTAAAGAGGTTCTATAGTATGCTTATGATGGGATTTAAAGACTAGACCACCTTACTATTGATGACATTTTGGATGTTAGGTGCCAGTCTCAAATGGTAATAGTGGTTGATAGGTCATTTATGGCAATGATGAACCTTGTTGGACCATCCAAGGCCGCTTTACCCACACTTATGAGTTTCCCAAGCTCCCGTACCTTATGAGAAGGAGCTCTTAGACTTGTTTGGGATTCACAATTACAATAGTTGGTGGAGCCCAATGTTGATGAGAGGGAGCAAGCATTGGGTTTCTGCACCAATATTACCATTGTCATGAGGTTTATAAGGTCTTGAGAATGCACCATGCACCTAGCTGCTCACACTTAGACATTTAGTTACTGCTTCCCAATTTGAATCTATGGCTCTTCCTAGGCCTATAAATATCTCCTCAACATAATCATCTCTATCTTTGTGCTTAACATTGTAAGGAGTTGTGGCCAATTCCCTATTGGCCCCTTTGTAGCTATGGCCAATTCCCTATTTTGGATATCAATACGATTGGGGCTTGGCTTTAAGTATATCTGCCTTGTCTTACCCTTGTAGAGCCCAAAGTGTTCTTTCCCTCTTTTAAGTTATCCTGCACAGTAGTTTTTTCTCCTTATCTGATAGACCTTCTCAGGAACTTGAAGCTCAATTTATAAAAAAATGTGAGTTTGTTTTAGGTGGTCACGCTATATACTACTGACCTTGCTGATTTTCTCAAAAGACTCTGCAAATCCAGATTTTGTTGTCCTTCCTTCATTAAGACCCACCTTCCTTTCACTTATAGAGGAACTCCATCCCTTTTAAAACTTTTTTACCCTTTCTTTTCTTTCCATACAGTCATGATCAACTAATGCTGATTATCTAATCACGTAAACATCCTACTACACAAGATAACAACTTCTAGATCACACGATTGTAAACCAGATCATGTAATGGAGATTCTCAACACAAAAGAGGATAACTAGACTTCACAAGTAAAATATTCCCTCACTCTCATTGTACAGTGCCACCAACTAAAGAATGCTTTCCTAAGCCTAAAAGAATAGAATTACCAATTGGAGCTGGTAAAGCAAGTTGCTGCCCACTACTCAATTATCTTGTATGAAGTATCGACATACTCCTCAAGAAACTATGACTGACGCAAAATAATTTACTCAAGCTATAGCTTCATGGAAAAACCACTACAAAATTTCCTTCCTTCATTGAACTGTCATGCTAAACCCTTCTTCCTCACTAATCTGTCCGGTCATTGATCTTCGAGAGTTCTCTCCTTAGTCAAAAACCCTCTTTCAAAAACCTTTGATATCTCACTATAAAACTCTCAAAACCCTCTCTGTTGTGCAGCCTTTGAGATCTCTTTCCTTTTACCCTTCTCTCTTCCTCAATATCCCTTCTTGCCAAAGCTTTCCTGAATTCTCTTCTTGTCAAACCGTCAATATCTCACTATTCTGCAAAAACCCAAACCTCTTGATCCTTCCTCTTGTCTACCCAACTCTCCTGATTTTCTCCTGTCAATGCTTCTCTATCATGCACTCCCTTGATTCCTCAAAACTACTGCTTCTATTCCTTTCAATTCCTTTCTCCTTCTTTCCCTTGTTGTTGTTAAACTCTTGTCACCCATTCTCTCTTGATGATTTGATTCCCTTGTCACCAAAACTCCCTTTGATCTTTCAATGTCATCCCAAATTCTCTTCTGATTCTTCTCTATCTCTCCCTTGTTACTTCATTTTCTTGTTCAGCCACTTCTCCTTCAAATCCTCAAAACCCTCTCTTTTTGTTGAATTCCCTTCCTATCAAGACTTCCCGATCCCAACTCTCCTTTGGGTTGAGCTGACTGGCCTTCTTGTCCTATACCAACTACTAATTGAAACTCCTAAAGACTTCATTTCTATGGGTGCTAAGTCTTGTTTGTCATTTTTTGCTTTCCCTTCACTAAGTTGACCTTTCTCTAGTTGATCCTTTTCTTCCTCTTCTTGACGCTCATTCTCTTGGCGTTTGCTAGTCATTGAATATATTCTCCTTCTTTGCCATGATTATTTCTCTTTCCCATGGAGTTTCTCAACCTTCTTTTGTATCCTCTCTATGGTACTCTTCTTGCTCTTCTCATAACATAAAAAAACTCCCAAGGCTCATCAACCTCAAGAACATTACAGTCCTTGCCTTGAATACTCTCCAAGCTCCAAATCCAATGCCTCTACTCTTTTTTCAATTCTCAAAATTCCTATCACACTAAATAGCACATAGATAATTTTCCCGATGACACCACTATTATAGTAGTGTTAGAGGCATCTAGGCATAAGGTGTTAGGTTAGGCTATGGACTTGAACTATTTGATTTGGATTGTGAGCCTTGGCTTGGTAGAGCAACATAGGATGTGCTTGATAGGCATCACCACTCAAACACTTGTGAGCTTTGTGCCTATTGAGACAATTTAGGCACATGCTAGGAATGATGGACTGAGTGGGCAAGGCATCCTTAGGACATAGCAAATGGCTATTAGTGAGAGTGGTCTACTTGGGGTCCATCTAGGTGAGCATGGTCTACTTGGGTTACACTGTTGGTATATTTGGGATGCAACTAGAGGACAGATGGAGCTTATAGCCATAGTAGAGGGACTTTCCACACTGAGGATGGGAACTCTAGTGGTTGGGAGCATGACACTTTTGTCCCCAAGGGCTCAGTGTAGTAGCCATTTAATACATCTTCCACTCCTCCATCAATTATAGAGAATAATTGGGAGCTAGATATTGGACCCAAGCTTAAAAGAGTGGAAAGATGGAGAGTTTGGATGTTCTTGAGGAGCTACACAAGTTGCTTTGCCTTCAATGTGAAGTATTTGGGTGCTCTAAAAGGACATGGTATTTGTATTGAGCTTATTATTGATACATCTATTTTTTGACATCCCTATAGATATAATGACATAGAGAGAGCATTGATTTAGAGCCACAATAGATATCTTTTTGAGGTTGGTTTGGTGGAAATTTCACATAGAGAGTATGCTTCAACTTTAGTGATGCCAACCAAGAAGAATATGCATGGCAGCTACATAGATAGGTGGATGTGTGGAGATTACTATCTTATCAACCAAGAGACTAGGGTTGATCAATATGTCATGCTTACATCAAAGGAGATCTTTGATGCAATTGAGCATGCAAAGATCTTCAATACTTTGAATCTTCAAGCAAGATATCATCAATTGTTGATCAAGGAGGAGGATAAGTCCAAGATAAAATTTTAGGTTATTGATCATCATGGTAAGGATGTATTATATTAGTGGAGGTTCTAACCATTTGGCTTAAAGAATGCTCATGCTCATCTAGAGTGTCCTAGATAGGATCCTAACAGGATTAGATTTTGCTTGGTGCTATATTGATGATATTTTGTTCTATAGCACTACTATAGAAGAGCATGAGAGATATTTGTTGGAGGTGTTAAAAAGATTGAGATCTCATGGACTCCAATTACATCTTAAGAAGTGTAGATTCTTCCAAAAATAGGTTGAGTATTTGGGTCACACTATCATCCCTTGAGGACTTGGTGTTGAGCAGACCAAGGTGGAGGCTATTGCACATATTCCTCAACATACGGATGTGAGTAGAGTGTGAGCATTCCTTGGGTTGGCAAACTTCTATTGCTAATATGTTAGAGGATATAGTGCCATTGCCAAGGCCTTGACAAAGTTGACAAAGCTTACATAGGAGTGGTGTTAGGAAGATGAGTAGGAGAGAACTTTTATAGAGCTCAAGGAGAGGTTGACATCTACTCCTATTCTTAGGAGACCGATCAAAGGACAACTATTCTAGGTTCACACTAATTGGAGTACATTGGAGTCTGGAGCAGTTCTCACCCAACATGATGATGATGAAGAGAATGAGTTTGTGGTGGCCTATGTTAATCAATCCAACAATTCAGTAGAGGCAAAGAAAAGTTTGAAGGAGAGTGCTTGACAACCATATGGACAACAACAAATTTTTGATATTACCTATTTGGTGACTCCTTCACTCTCATCATTGATCATCAACCACTAAATTGGTTGATGAAGGCCAACAAGCTTTTAGGGAAGCTTGCATGATGGGCTCTGATTTATAAGAGTATGATTTCATGGTTATCCATAGACATAGAGTGGTGAATAGTGATGCAAATGGGTTGAGTAGAAACCTATGTCCCAATCAACAAGACCAGACCAGAGCACATTGGCATGGAGAGACAGATGAGGAGATGGTGCCAAGTTGAGATGCATCCACCTTTCTATGTATAATTTTTGAGGCTTTAGTGGTATCTCTCTTAGCACATACAAGAGGAGTTATTGAGGTCACATATCCAAAGAGTGGAGATATTGGTACAATTCAACAAGATATTCATGATGATATCTTGGTGATGGATTATCTTTGCATTGTTGTTGTGGGTGGCATAGTTGGTGCCAAGTATAGAGGTTGTGTTCTTTAACAAGCCAAGGGGTTTAGATTAGAGAGAAAATACCTTCTTTGTGTATGGGAGGATGGTAGAGTGCAAGTAATACCACTTCTATCTTAGAGACCATAGTTGGTCCATCATGCTCATGAGTAGCTAAGACATTTTGGAGAAAGCACACTATTGTGCTTTACTCCAAAAAATATATATGTATATGCATATATACATTGCTACACAACATATATCATTTTCAACATCACACATTATAGAAACACAACTCACACATAAGTCATACATGAACTCTAAAGTGCTCCAATAATCAATTTGTTTACACAACTCAAATCACACTCAATCATATCAATACTTGATCTGTCACTCAATAATCTGACAACAACTAGACATTGATTATAGTCAAACTACACCCACTCTAGCTAAGAGAATCTAGGTGATGCTTACAAACTTTTTATTCACTCTAGCTAGGACCTCAAAGGCTCAACATCAAAGAAGTGAGCTCTTTAGAGCTACACTTCACAGGTATACTCCTAATTTTGACCTAGGTCTCACCCTAACGGTTCCACTAATGGCACACTCAATAGTGTGAACAGTGCAAGTGACAATAGGCCACTCCATGTAGTCAATACTCCAACACAAAATCTGACCATTAGAAAGTAGTCTATGAGTAACTGCCAAAATACCTCTAACTATTATCACTGCTACTCTAGTGTTCAAGCAATCTAGATGCAAAGCTACAAATGGCATGACAATTGTTGTGCATATATATATATATATATATATATATATATATATATATATATATATATATATATATATTGATTGGTGCACAATATACATCATTTTCAACATCACACACTATAGAAGCACAACTCACACATAAGTCAGACATGAACTCTAAAGTGCCACAATTGCCTCCCTAGTTGGCGGTTAGGTCCCTCTAACTATACGTATGCCCATGGACTTGCACCATTGGCATACATATAGCTTACTCTAGAGTCATTATTGGTGGCACGGTATGCAGATCAATATACAACAATGTGTTGCAAGATGTGTGGTTTGTGACCAAGTTAGAGCATCATTTAATACTCTTATGCCACAATTACACCCATTACCTATCATGGAATTGGGTTACCATTAGAGTTTGGACTTTACTGGACCTTTATTGTTGATTATGAGACATCATCAATATGTTTTGGTGATGGTGGAGCACTTCTCCAAGTGGATTGAGTTGGTGGATTGAGTTGGTGGCACTTTTTGACAAGTCCAATGAAGGGATAGCTTACTCTTTCCTAGATTGGGTTCTCAATCATTTTGGTGTACTGGCTGAGATTTTGACTAATCAAGGCAGGGTACAGAGTTATTGGAGGAGTTTCAAGTCTTGTGTGATAAGGCTTTGATTGATCATTGTACTACCTTTCAAGATCACTTTGAGGCTTAGCAAAGAGAGTGGTTAAAATAATGAAGAGAGGATTGTGAAAGTATGGTTTGTAGAGAGGCCACTTGGGAGATTGGGATCTCCAAGCCCATGGTGCAAGCTTCATTGAAAGCTTATCAGACTCCATCAACCACTTCAATGGCTGATGATCAATGATGAGAGTAAAGGAGTTACCAAAAAGGTAACATAAAAAATGTGCCATTGCCCATACTGCTACCAAGCACTTTTCCTCATATGAACTATACTTTGCCTCCACTAATGTGGTACCCACATTTTTCATTTTGGACAAGTTTTAAAGAAGAAACGCATTATTGAAACCAAATTGAACCCAAATGGAGAATAAAGGATGAGAAGTTTGTATTTTGATTTGACCCAAAGAAGTTGACTTTGTGTTGGAGGAAGAAGGACTCGGATTGGATCAAATCCAAAGAAGCTTAGTTTGTGCAAGAGGAAGAGGAAGAAGAAGAAGGAGGTCAGACGCAAAAGGAGGGTTCCTTCACATCGGAATGGAGGTTACAAGTCAGGATTACTGCGTGGGCTGTATTTCAATGACAACATGTCCAAATCATGTGTGATATATCTCTTTGGAAGCGTCTTGTCTAGGGTTTTATTTTGCTACCAAAATTGCAAACTTTGGAAGTCTGTAGCAAAAGTTACAAGCATTTGAAGTTTTGGGAGTAGAAGTACAAAGTAGTTTAGTTTCTTTGGGTCTACAAGACTTTGGACTTCAGACTTCGGACTTCCGACTTTGGGTTTACACGACTTTGGGTCATGAGACTTTGCCTCAAGACAATGATGACTAGATCTGAGGTAGTCAGACCTCAGAGTGCAATGAAAGTGACTTCAAGAGTCTTTCTAGAGGTATTAGAGGAAGTTAGAGTAGGGAAAGAAGATATTTAGGATACACATGACTTCAATTTTGGTTCTGATTGAAGATAGGATAGAATTTGAAGAGAATAGTAGTAGTAAATGAACCCAAAGTGCAAGATCAGATAGTAAGTGTCTTTGGGTCAGTTACATGAGTGATTAGGGGAAAGTAGGTTATAAATTTAAGGTGTAGATAATGTACCCATGCTTTCAATAACAATTCTTGATGAAGACATAGTAGAATTAGTAAAGGAATTGATAGTAGTTAGACCCAAAGTAAGAGAGATAGAAGTGTAGATATCTTTGGAGTTACCAATGGAAATGTTAGAGAAGAGTGGGTCGGGAGATAAAGATTTAGAAAGATTAACTATGACAGGAATTGTAAATCAGAATGAAGAAGTAGTAGAATTGGTAGAGGAATTAGGAGTTGTGAAACCCGAGGATAGAGTAGTGTGTGACGTTACTTTAGGATTGGAAGCCGAGGAAGAAGTAGACATCCGATGTAACAAAATTGAGATAGGAAGAGGCAGATATGAAGAGATGTTTTGTCATTTTGGATCTGTAGGTTAGAAGAGTTGTTGTAGAATGGTATAGTTGTTAGTAACTATCAATTGCTTCAGTATTTAAAGGTGGCATTTGCAGTCATATGTTGTTCCATATTCATATTTTTGAAGATAGATAAATTGAAGTGCTTATACAGTGCTCGTCACTTGAGCTTAATTCCGAGTGTCAACTTTGCATGTGTGTTTGTGAGTGTGTGGAGAAATTTGAAGTGCAAGTCAGTGTGCTTGTTGGCTGTTGGATTCCACAGCCTTGATCTTCATTCTTTGTGTTTGAGAAGTGCAATTGGAACAATGCCTTGACAGATCTGAGAGGGATTGTAGTGCTAGTAGTATTCTGCATTTGTGAGTGCAGCACAAAGTTGATGTGAAGCAATTTTGATCGAGGAAGTTGTGCCTTCAGTGGAGAGGTGGAACACAATTCTAAGGTGAAGTTGTTTTACAACAAAGTGCCATCTTTGGGAGAGTTTGAATCATCACAATCAAGATTTTTTTGGACAAAATTTGCTATGTTGTGATTATGGGTGTGTGTATTCATGACAAGTTGTCAAGATTGTGAGCTTGTTACTCTCTTATGGGTGTGGTTTCTACTTGAGAGATTAAAGAAGAAATTAAGAAGAACTACATGTTACTATTTGACTTCATATTTGACCAATTCTGAATCGTATCTCTATGGGAATGAACTTTACTTACCCAATTACCGCAAAAGTGATATTTGTTGGGTTGTCACAACTAAAATGTTGGAGCAACTAGCATAGGCCACCACAAACTCCTTCTCCTCATCATCATGCTTGATGAGCACTACTCCAAGCCCCAACATACTCCAATCAATGTGAACTTGAAATGGTCGTCCTCTAATTGGTCTCCTCAAAATAGGAGCAGATGTCAACCTCTTCTTAAGCTGTACAAAAGCTCTCTCTTGCTCATCTCCCCAACACCACTCCTATGTAAGCTTAGTCATCTTTGTCAAGGCCTTGGCAATAACAGTAAATCTTCTAACATAGCGGTGATAGAATTTTGCCAACCCAAGGAATGCTTGCACTCTGCTCACATTCGTAGGTTGAGGAATACATGCAATACCTCTACCTTATCTACTGAACACCAAGTCCTCCAAGTTAGATAGTGTGACCCAAATACTCAACTTGCTCATGGAAAAACTTACATTTCCTAAGATGTAATTTGAGTCCATGAGATCTAAACCTCTCAAACACCTCCAGCAAATGTCTCGCATGCTCCTCCATAGTAGTGATATAGACCAAAATGTGATCAATATATCACCGAGCAAAAACTAGGATCTTGTCCATGACCCTCTAGAACTCAACAAGAGTGTTCTTTAATCCAAATGGTAAGAACATCCACTAATATAACATATCCTTGCCATGAGGATCAATAGTCCAAAATGCTATCTTGGACTTATCTTCCTCGCTAATTGGCAATTGATGATATCTTGCTCAAAGATCCGAAGTGCTAAAGACCTTTGCATGCCCAATCGTATCAAAGATCTCCTCTAGTGTAAGCATGGCATACCAATCAACCCTAATTTGTCGGTTGATAAGACAATAATCTCCACACGTCTACCTCTTTGTGTAGTTGCCGTGCATATTCTTCTTCGCTAGCATCCTTGTAGTTGATACATACTCTCTATGTGAAATCTCCACCAAACCAACCTCAAAAAGGTCACTACTCCGACTCTAAATCAATGCTTGCTCCATGTCTTTATATCTGTAGGGACCTCAAAAAACTGGTGTATTACTAGTAAGCTCAGTCCAAAGTCCCTTTGCAACACCCAAATCCTTCAAACTAAAGGCAAAACAACTTGTGTAGCTCCTCAAGAACCTCCAAACCCTATGTCTTTCCTCTCTTTTAAGCTTGGGTCCAAGCTTTGGCTCCCAAGTATCCTTTGTAATTGTCATAGGAGTGAAAGACGCACAGACTAGCTACTATACTAGGCCCTTGGGAGCAATAGTGTCATGCCCCAAGCACTAGAGGTCCCAACCTCAGTGTGAAAAACTCCCTCTACTCTAGCTGCAAGCTCCATACATCCTCTAGTTTCATCTCAAGTAGATTAAGGGTGTAATCCAAGTAGACCACTCTCTCTAGTAGCCACTAGTTGTGTCCCAAGAATACCCTATCCACTTGGTCCATCACTCCCAGCATGTACCTGAATTGTCTTGATAGGCATAGAGCTCACAAGTGTCCAAGGGGTGATGCCTATTGAGTGCATCCTACGCTGCTCTGCTAAGCCAAGGCTCACAATCTAAGTCAAACAATTTAGGTCCATAGCCTAACCTTACACTTGATGTATGGATGCCTTTGACACTATTGGAAAAATAGTAATATTAATACAAAGACCCATTGCCCGGTCTCTTTCACCAACATTAAGCTCCACCAATTGCTATAACTGTGAGTCCCAAACTAGTCTAGGATGTCCCTCTTGAAAAACATGGGAGCATGGGAAACTCATAAGTATGGGAAAAGTAGCTATGGGCTATCCAACTAGGTTCACCATTTCCATAGGTGACCTACCAGCCACTACCACCATCTGAGACTAATGCCTAACATCCAAGATGTCATCAATAATGATGTGGTCTAGTTGTTGAAACCCATCATAAGCACACTATAGAACCTCTCTAGGTAAGAGGTTTGTCCACCAAAGACAAAGACAATGAGCTTGTGATCCCACTCTAGCTGCATTTAAGAACATTGTAGGTCGCATTCAAGGATGGACTTGATGATGTGTACTCACCACCACCCGGGTGCAAGAATAATCCATCAAAGGTATGTTCTCCAAAATGTAAGCTAGAGAAATGGACTGATGAACCTGGAGATGTAGTAGTATTTGTAACATCTCCCAAAACACACCAAAACAAGGATCCTAAAGACCCAAACCTTGGCCACCACGTGTATGTCCTTGACATGGCCATCCAAAAATCACCAAATGAATGGGCCCATGTCTCTCCAAATCATGCACCCCCCGCAAGGAAATGTCTACTGGTAGAACCTTTTGGTAACCCTTGACTATTGATATTGGTAATAACTCAAGATACTAATAGGCCAAGTGTGCCACATGATATAGAAAGACTCACCTAGCAGTCTCATCTCTCTCTGTATACAAGTACTTATGTACTAGTATACCCACCTATAATACCATAGCTAGTCCAATGCTTATCTCATCAAACAACTCCAATAGACATATTTCCTCTATTAGTTACTGCCATGCAATGAGTGTGGTATCTAGAGGTGTCAAGGTAATTGATCCTAGAGGCCCATCTTCACACTAGTCGCCTAGTGGTACAAAGGCTCCACTCCAAGATTGTTGCACCAACACATTCGCATACTGCTGCAATATCTCTTTTTAACTCCACAAAGGAACATCCAAGGTGGATAGGATGATACCACTTGTACTCCAAATCCAAGGGATCTCCTTTGGTATTGGAGTATCCTCTGCACAGGCGTTCCCCTCTAACAAGTCACTAGGCCAAGTAACAAAAACATTGAAAGCTGAAACTAATGTTGCCATGGTCCTTGATTGTAGTGAGCCAAGACTACCACTATTGAAGCGTACAAGTAGGCAACATACTCATCCCTCACCTCACTGCCAAACTGGTCTATAAGAGGTTATCTCCTCCTAATAGTCAATACTAAAACCCATGGGGTATAACATTGCTCTCCTAACTAACACATCATATAACTTAGCTACGGTTGCAATGGCCTAAGCTCTCACCATGGAGCTATCAATTGGATGACCGGGCTGAATATGAAAAAAAAGCTCTCCACATCTGATGTATTGTGTAGAACCACCACCTAGAGATGTCTAGATCTGAAATGGACACCTCTCCACATCGGTTTTCCGTAACTCTAGACCAACAACTTTAGCCTTCCCCAATATAAAGGGCTACGCACCTGAGTCTTGTAAGAGTCTAGTGGTGTATAGACCGTCTTTGAAGGTCCCACCAAACAAAAAATACCCCTCTAGTTATCCAATAGGACAACCCTAAGTGTAAACCATGCTAGTTCAAAGGCTAGTCTAGCTAGTAATTGCTTTAATCTAGCTGCTATTGCCTACTTTAAACCACAGGTCACTGAGCATATCTCATGCTCCTCAACCAAGTCAACTTCACTATCAACCACTTCTACTCTAGTAGTAGGGACCACATCATCCCTACTCTCACAAATCATGGCAACCAACCAAAACATTAGGGCTAGGTCAACCTTCAATGTACACATGTCATTGGTTGAGAATAATGGAAAGTGCATAATCAATTGAGACGCTCCCAAAATCGTACTAGACTCAATTTGCATAGTAGTAGGTAGCTGACTAGTAGGTTAGGTAATCATGCACCCTATCACTACCTATGATACCTGCACTAGGACATCTAGGAGCCACGGATGTTGTTTGTAGTGCCTTAGAGAGAGTAAAAGACTAGGGAAGTCTGACCTGTCTACCAACCCTCTTCTCTATGGGTCCAACTTCACAATGCTCCTCTAAGCTTTGGAGCACGTATTGCACTCCTAGTCACTGCAGCAGATGCATCCACTTGTATTTCTCCACACATGAAGTCTAAGATGTCTCTATCACCAGCATGTGAGGTAAAAGCCTTAGGACCCGAATCTTATCTCCTCTAAGCTATGGCCATGCTAGCCAATCTTTGCTCCAACTGCTCAATGCAAGTAGCCATGGTTGTATTAGAAGTAAACGTAGGTATTGCACCCCTACTAGGTGTGGATCCTCTACCACCACCTCTACCACCTTGTCTTCCATGACCTAGAGCCTCTCTACCACCTACCATAGTAGCTCTTCCAATCCATAACTCCGGGTGTAGGTCAAAGCATTGGTCACTAGTACGACCAAATTTGTGGCAATGCTCAAATTGTCTTTGTGCTGGTTGTGATGCACCAGAGGTATTAGGTCTACTACCTTGAGTTCACTCTCTCCTATGATGAGGTCTACCACAAGTCCAACATGCAACACCACCACTAACTGGCTGCTATTGACCTAAAAATAAAAGTAAGGGTCTAGCTACAAAAGCACTCCACTCGCTCTATAAGATCTAGGCTGTCCACCTTGTCCTCAAAAACCAACATGGCATGGTGCACTTTGTTGCACTCTAGAAGAAATAACAACTATAGAGGAGGTCTCCCTTCCAATTTTTGATATCACCACTCTCTCCTCCACCATGTTTGAGGTCAATATGCTCAACCAAACCAAAGATCATTGCCAAAGTAGGTGAAGTAGCCTATAATAACATAATACAGACTCTACATTGCAACTCTTTGTCCATTATCCCATACCAAAATTGGACTGCTTGGGCCTCAATAATTCCATGAGTAAAACTGATCAGCCATCTCATGCGAGTGTATGCCTTGCATAGGCTCTCTCCAGCCTTCCATTAGAACTCCTGCAAGCTCTTGAACTTGTCAATCCACACTCCTTGCTAGTTCTACCTTTAGCAATAGAAGAACTATACCATGGGCTTAAACCCCGATACTAAACCACCTCCTATAGTTGTACCTTTACTCGTAATAACACCATCTCCAAGAGATCCACCAATGCTACTAGAGCTAAAACTCATGGGTATAGTTGATCTACCCTAGAAACCGAGCTTGAAGTAATGGAGATATATTTCAAAGACCAATTTTGTCTCCATAGCTCAATCTCCTCCAAGTGAGCTCTCCTAAACTCATGGTAGTTGTCCATTGGTGGACCCTCTAAGTGTTGAAATAACTCCTTCTATGCCATGAATGG
Source organism: Lunularia cruciata (assembly GCA_948567375.1). Lineage (NCBI taxonomy): Eukaryota > Viridiplantae > Streptophyta > Marchantiopsida > Lunulariales > Lunulariaceae > Lunularia > Lunularia cruciata. Next base: position 37,163,405 of record OX419755.1, on the reverse strand, counting down.
TGCGAACAAAGTCGTGTTCCAAATCTATTGCAGATCACACCAACTATCTAACTCTTGGATGAAGTAATCCAACTCAATGGTACCCACTATACTAGAGTAATGCTTGGGACCTTTAGTCCCATCTATCTCATCTATGTCCCACAACAGCAGTGTGGACGTTCCAAGTGCACTCTCAACTGTATCAACTCTTGTGCCAAACTCCAACTCAGAGTCAATCTCCTCTCTCATTGGGACCTGAGATATAAGCTAATATCAAGCACCATTCCAAGTAAACCCATGGCATACTATGGTGCTATCTCTTCCAGAATCCCCAAAGAACTTTGTTATGACAAAGTAACCAAAAATTGTAACCCTCAATCGAGACCACCGTAAGTACCCTACCAAAAATCACCACCAAGTGCCAACATCTTCAAGTGCAAACCACCAACTAATGTAGCTCTAATTATGACAACTTGTAACTTGCCATCACAACATGCACTCTCATGGTTTGTAGGTTATCACTTCTTGTCTCATCAAAGAGAAACACAGGTAATTTGACTGGTCATCACTCCAACCTCATTATCAAGAGCACACCAGAGCACTAACCCTCTAAATTTAGGGCACCTCATATAAACATGGTGCACAAACAAGAAGCAAAAAATTTGAGGGGGACCAATCACAAGAAGACTAAACAAAAACAATCCATCTCATAAATCAACACCGGATTGACTCTATGACCATTTGACATTTGATATAATTGGAGTACCTATCTACTTCTTGAGTTACAAGGATCATTGAGAATGGGATCAAAGTTCTTCTCACCAAAATCTGATGTAAATTCTTCACAAAATCCGATATAAATTTGATGTAAAATCTAACATAAATCCCTAAAAATGGCTGACCGCCAAATTGTCCGCTAACTCTTCACTTGAGCAAAATTGGAAAGATGAGTATCTTCAAATCTCTAATTCATGGGAATAGGTTCACAATTCCACCTTCAATTTCAGTTTTTGAACTCAACTTGCACCAAATTGGTCTTGCTTTCACCTCTTGAGCTCAAAATCACAACTATTGCTTGAAAATTGCTTCTCTTTGCTCAAAATTTGGCAAGCACTTTGCGTACAATCACTCCCACAAAAATGAGGACTACAATCAAGGTACCATGATCTATTAGGCTTGGAGATACCACCACCTCCCTCAATTCCTCCACCCAATTTCCCCCAAGTTTCACTTCTCTAATGTAATCAATTTGTTTACACAACCCAAATCACACTCAATCAGATTAGTACTTGATTTGTCACTCAATAATCTACCAACAATTGGGTATTGATTACAATCAAGCCACAACCACTCTGCCTAAGAGACTCCAAGTGGCGCTGTTGGCTTTCTATCCACTCTAGCCAAGAAACTCGAAGGCTCAACATCAAAGAAGTGAGCTCTATGCACTTCTAGGATATACTCCTAAATTTGACCTAGATCTCACCCCAACGGTCCCATCAACGGCACACCCAATGGTGCAAACGGTGCAAGTGACGATGGGCCTCACCATGTAGTTAGTACCCCAAACACAAAATTTGACCATTGGAAAGTAGTCTATGAGTAATTGTCAAAATACATCTAACTATTATCATTTCTACTCCATTGTCCAAGCAATCTAGATTCAAAGGTGCAAATGGCATGACAATATATATAGCTTATTATAGAGTTATTATTGGTGGTGTGGAATGTAGACCAAAGTACAATAGTTTGTTGCCAAATGTGTGGTTTGTGACCAAATTAGAGCATCATTTAATGCTCATACACCACAATTACACCCATTACTTATTATTCATAGCTAAGATAATGGTGACCTTACTTTAGAGGAGATGGAAAAGATGAGCACCACTATTTTGGATTCTACTATATTGACTTGGTATTATTCTTAGGTGTTTGACTTTGAGGAAAGAGTTGAGAACTCTTAGACACACAAGCCTTTTTGTTTCAAATTCTTTTATAGTCCAAAGATAGCACATGTGAAGGAATACTTGACTTAGTGGTTGGATCAAGACCATAAGACCATATGCTTAGAAGAATATTCCCATGAATATAGATATTCCTTTAGACTTTAGACTTTATTTGACTTTTAGCCTAGTAACTTGAGTTACTTTAATAATTAAGAACTTTGGTGTGTAACTGTTTCACAAGTATATAAACTAAGGGTGAGGAGGTATTCATCATCCTTTCATTTACAACTATCTCTCTCTCATTGATTTCTCTAGTGAGCCTTGGAGTCTGGAGTGTTAAGGTTGGAGGAGTATGATGGAGTTGGGGTTCTTTGCCTTCTTAGTCCATGGCACGCTACCATAATAGCCATCAAAGGTTCATCTTGAGTGAGAGATAGGCTGGCATACATTTTGGTTCTATTGTCTGGAACTCTCTAGAAGGTAAGATAATATTTCACGTACAATTCTATGAGACAAAAGGAGGCTATGAGAGCTCACTTAGGGAGAATATTAGGAGAGGAGAGAGCTGAACTTACGTTAGAGAACCAAGACTCATTTGTAAACCATTAAGTTCATTATGATGTCTTTCAAGTGATTTTGTTAATCTTGTACACATGAGAGGATTTGGAGAGATTGTATGAGATGGATTGCAAATCTTGGAGCTTACGGTGATTTTGGGTAAAACTTCAAGTTTGAGATATGGACTTGAGATTTCCACAAAAATTAGTCTAGATTATGTGATAGATGGGGCATTTAAAATTATTGTAAGGGTTGCTACATGCATTAAACTAGAATTTTTGGAAGCTAATACGGTAAATTGTTCCCACAAACTATATGCTCTCTAGAAGTTTGTATAGAGTTTGTCATTTCTTCCCTTTTGATTGGATTGTTTTGAAACTTTACAAGAAAATTCAGTGCATAGCATTCTACCTTTTGGCTCAAGAATGATAGACGTTTCATACTTGCGTAAGAAGTTATGAGTTTTAAAGTGAAGGGGGTGTTTTTCAAAGCAAATCCGAAATACATGTGTAGAATAGAAAAGTGCATAGGCCAAATGGCTTGATGAAAACATCTAAAAATTTGCATGTGAGAATGCCATGGAGTTGTTATCAAGTGCAAAAATTTTCAAAAGATTATGATATACAAGTTGAGAGAATTTAGTGACACTATAAGGAAGGGTCAATTTTGGAGAGTTGAGATCTCATCCATGAGGAATTTTGTGAGAGCAACCAACAGCATGTTAGAGTGTTTAGACTTATCTCGGGAACATAGAATGTCACCAAGAGTAGAAGTTGAGGCTATGCAAAGTTCCCCAAGGGTTTAAGATGATTGTAGAGGTGTATTTTAGAAAAAGAGAGTTTAGAATAGAATTTGAAGAGAGTGTTGAGAGGATCCAAAAGAATTCACTACTTGGAGGAAAGAGTGATTATAGTGCTTTTTATGTGGAGAGAAGAGACATAAGGAAGTTCATGTTCATCAATCTTTGAGAGCAAGAGATTTTAGGAAAGGAGAGGTTTCCTTGACTTGGGATTGCATATTGGACCTTCTTCACCAAGATTGGGAGAGAGGAGATCTAAGACCAAGGAGTTGTGTGAGGTTTATGGAGTAGAAAGACTTCCAAAAGGACATGATTGTAGTGGAGTAACAACTCTTTTGGAGACTTTGGTGAAAGATTTTGGAGAGAGTCTTAGTACAACTACAAAGAAACTACCACCTTCATTAGCTAGTTCTCAAGATTAATGATGGAGATAATCTTTCAACTTATGGATAAACTATCCATGAGGGTTTGACTAATATGCACTCTAGGATTTGATGTTGCTTTAGAAATATTAGAGCAACTTGAACCATTTGTGTTCACTATGGTAGATTGCTCTCAAATGGTGTTAATCATGTATATAGTATATTAGCTATAGATTGAGAGAAAAGAAAAGAAAAAATTGAGCTAAAAGAGAAAGATAGTGGGAGGCTAAGATGGGGAAACTTCTGGTTTTCTTTGGCAAGGATGGAGAAGATGTACAAGCCTTTGTGAGAAAATTCAAGAGAGCTTACATAGGAAACATTGAGAGGAGGAAGAATGAATGGCCTTATTATTATCGGATTTCTTTGAGGATGCAACACTTACATAGTATGAGTCAAAATATCAAAAGAGAGAGAGGAGAGATGGGCAATAAGATTCTTGGGAGAGTGTAACTTCAGCACTCATGAGAAATTTCTTCCATATAAGAGTTATGAGAGATTGATGAGTGAGGTTACCTTCCTCAAACAAGGAGATGGAGAGAAAGTGAGAGTTTATGTAGAAAGAGTGGAGAAGTTAGAATCCAAATTTTGCATAATGTTGAAGAAGAGTGGGGATGACATGGAGATTACTATGATTGACATAGTAAGAAGCTATACCTATCAAGAAATTTATGGGAAGGTTGAGACCACAGATTAGAAGTAAGGTGCGATATGAGAAACCCTCTTCCAAGGTTAAAGCTACCAAGATTGCAATTTGTATGGAGGAGAGTTTGGAAAGGATGAGAGTAATTTGGTGGTGAAAGAGGTTGTGCATCCTCCTCAAGGTTACAAGCATGATGGAACTTCTGATAATTTGGTGGTAAGGGTTGCACCACAAGTAGTAGTTGCTCCTGTTGTTGCACCCTACCAAAAGATCCACTACAAACCATCACAAAACAACTTGCATATCTCAAGATCAATGTAGTGCAACTATAGGAGAAGAGAAAGGTGGATCAAAATGTGAAGAGAGAGCCTAGGAGTTATGGAAACTATCTACATAGAGGAGGCCAACCAACCAACAATTTTAATGACAAAAATTATGTCAATTGTGGAGGAAGAGGTCACATCCAAAGAAATTGCCCAAATTCCACTTATTATGGAGGTTATGAGGGATCCAATAGAAGGAAAGAGGGAGGTAGTGAAACCCAAGTGGCTCCTAATCCAAACAAAGATAAGGGGATAACATCCATAGGTGTGGTTGAGAGCAAGTATGAGAAGGAAGAATGCTCAAACTCCAAAAGTCTTTATTTGGAGCTTTTGGTACAAGAGAAGAAGCGAGCTCATTTTGCAGAGGATATACACTCTTCTCAAGGATTTACTCCTAGCAAGGTTACTCCTATGACTAATAGGAGCACTTGCACTAACACCTCAATACCATCAACAACAAAGACTCTAAGGAAGAAGTTGGGGATGGAATATGTCTTGATCTCAAAGCAACAGTGGAATTACTATGTGTTGGAGGATATTAGTAGTCACAAGGCTAACATCAAAGTGAGTCAACTAATTGCTTTGAATCCTCCCTTGAGAAAGGAGGTTAGAAGCTATTTGAGTTCTACAAGAAGCAAGAGGAAGAAGAAAGCAAAAGCTCTAGTATCAATGGGGGTGTTGTATGCCAAACCAACACCATGGGAGGCTTGTAAATATGCCTCCAAGATTGATGTGATAGTGAATCGTTATAACATCAAGGATGCACTTGTTGATGGAGGATTTGTAGTGAATGCCATGTTAGAGAGGTTGATGAAGAAGTTGGGTATGATACCCTTCAGACTTTCAACATTTGTGGTGAGCATGGCAAACAAGCAACAAGTTCGACCAGTAGAGATGATGGATAAGGTGGTAGTTTCAATTATGGGAGTTCAAAATCTCATGACTTTCCAAGTCTTCAAGGATTCAATCTATGATTTTCTTCTTGGAAGGCCATGGTTAAGAGTAGCACACAAAATTGATCGATAGCACAAAGGGTACTTGGGGATTGGGCCATCAAACCATAAAGTTATAGTTCTTGTCATTAACACCACCGGCACTTCACATTCAGATATACCATCTTTTGATTATTGGGAATCAAATTCAAAAGAAGGAGCTTTAGTTGACACAAGCATGGAAGAAGAGACTTCTATGGAAGACGATGAGACTGAGTCTGATTCTGATTCAAATGTATATCCCTTGTGTGCTATGGATTTTGCATCTAAGCAAGAGGTTATGAAGGACCCAGATAAATCACCATTGACACTTGAGGAGATAGAGAGGAGGTTATCTACCCTCAAGTATGGTCCAAATGTGACCAAGGAAGAGAAGGTGAGATTTGAGGAGGTTTTTTGCAAGTTCATCCATGTGTTTGCTTTCAATTGCAAGGATATAAAGGAAGTCATCTTGGAGGAACATAAGATAGAGGTGAAGGAGCATGCAAGACTAGTCTACCAAAAGTAACATTGCATTAGCCCACCAATAGCTTTGGTTACGAAGAAGAAGATTGATGAATTCAAGGAGGCTGGATTTATCTTTGAGGTAGAGAATTTAGAATGGGTGTCTCCAATTGTGATTGTGAAGAAAAATAATGGCAAGCTTTGGGTATATGTGGATAACAGAAGCTCAAAGTTGTTACTAAGAAAAACTTTTACCCTTTTCCATTCATAGATGAGATCTTGGAAGAGGTTGCATGTCATGAGAAGTACAATTTTGGAGATGGTTATAGTAGGTATAACCAAATCAAGATTGCACCAAAGCATCAACAACTCACCATATTCATTGTACCTTGCTGAACTTATGCTTTCAGGGTAATGCCTTTTGGGTTTTGCAATGCTCTAGCCATATTCCAACGGTTCATGAACAAGGTGTTTGAACCTTTCATTGGGAAATTTGTGAGAGACTTTGTTGATGACTTTTGTGTCTATGGGACCAAGGAGGAGTACTTTCAACACCTGATCAAGGTCTTGTAATGCTTGGATGAAGCAAATATATCACTCAACCTAGAGAAGTGCATTTTTGGTGGTGAAGAAGGTCTAATTTTAGGGCATATCATCTCCTAGGATGGAAGAGTAGTTGATCTTGAGAAGGTGAGGAAAATCTCAGACCTTCCATTCCCTTCAAGCTTGAAAAAGTTTTACTAATTCTTGGAGATGGTTTAGAACTATAGGAGGTTCATCTATTCATTTTCCAAGAAGGCTTATACATTGAACATTTACATGAAGAAGGGTGTAGAATATATGGTGATTTTGGAGGACAAGAAGGCTCTCAAAGCTTTTGAGGAGCTCAAGCAATCCCTTATTGTAGCTCCAATTCTTGCTAAAACTGATTGGAGTAAGAATTTTGTCCTCTACATTGATGCTCCCAATGTAGCTATAGGATGCACTCTTAGTCAATTAGACCAAGATGGGTATGATCATCCAATAGCTTATGCTAGAAGACAAATGGTTTCAATAGAAAAGAACTACTTAGTCACAAAGAGAGAAGGGTTGATAGTAATATTTGGTCTCAAGAAGTTTAGAAATTACTTGACTGGAGGGGAAGCCACCATTATCATGGATCATAAGACTTTGAAGTACATCTTCAACAAGCCTAATGTGGAAGGGAGGCTAGAAGGTGGATGATGAGTATGACTACACCATTGAGATTTGACCAAGGAAGAAACATGAAAATCCTAATGTTTTATCTAAGGCCTTTGATCATGATGGAGTTGAACTAGTGGATGATTCTTTCTCGGATGAAGAGCCCATGAAAATCTCAATCACTCAAGAAGTTCCAATGGAGTACAAGGAGATTGTGGACTTTGTTACAAGAGGTAACTATCTAGAAGAGATGCATCCTAGGGGGAGGAAGGCCCTTGCAGCAAGATCTAAACCTTACACAATAGTAGAGGATATTCTTTTTCACCAAGGAGCGGATGGTCTACTTCAAAGAGTAGTGGTTAAGGAAAAGTCTATCCTACTCATAAAGGAGTTTCATGAAGGTTTAGTGTATGGAGAACACTTTGCAAGAAAGGTGAATGCTTTCAAGATTCTAGATGCAGATTACCATTGGAGGAGGATTTTCAAGGATTGTCTTGATTATTGAAAAACTTGTCATGTTTATCAAGCTTTTGCTAGAAAGTATACTTTCACTTCCTCTCTTAGATCAATTCCATTGCTATGACCTTTTGAGAAGTGGAGAATTGACTTTGTAGGTCCTCTCAATAGAACCCTAAGGAACAATTGCTTCATTATGGTAGTTATTTATTACCTCACCAATTGGGTTGAGGCTAGACCATTGAGGGACAGGAATGAAGATGAAGTTGGTAGATTTCTTTATGAATACATTATCACTAGGTTTGGGTGCCCTTTAGAGTTGATTTTTTAAGAGAGGAGGAGAATTTACAAGGAGCATCATTATAGATATGCTACAACATTTCTCTATCACACATAGAGTAATAAAATTCTATCAGCCAATGGCTTGGCAGATAGACCAATCAGACCTTGTACATGATGTTGGCCAAGATGCAAAATGGATGGTGCTAAACATCATCGGGACAAGAGGATTCATGAAACTTTGTGGGAGTATAGGACAACCATGAAGATTTCTACCAGATATTCTAAATTTCATTTGGTACATGGTATTGAGTCTATCTTACCTATTCACTTTGATCTTCCTATCTTCCAAAGCATTCATAGGAGATTGAAGAAAGCATAAGGAGATGATGCATAGAAGTCAAGGAAAGATCAACTCATGGAATTGGAGGAGGTAAGAGCAATTGCTATGGTTTGAGTGGATCAAGCCCAAAGGAATAAAAATGAGAGCTATGAAAAGAGACAACGCAAGAAGAAAGTGGACCCTTTCAAAGAAGATGATTGGCTAATGTTGTTTGATTCTATTTGATACAAGAGAGTGCAAAAGAAGTTTTTGCCTAAGTACTTTGGTCCTTTCATAGTGGAGAAGTGTGGAGCAATTACACCTATGATTTCAAGGATTTGGGAGGAAAACACTATGATAGGATTAACCATGATAAGTTGAAGATGTATCATTAAAGGTAGAGAGACCTTCACTCCAAGGACAAAGTGAAATCCTAGTCCAAGGGTAAATGTAAAGTAAATGTAGTGTAAATGTACGAGGGTACATTTGGGTATGTATGAGCTATTGTGATATTTAGTTTGATATTATAAGTACTTGAGATATATTATATGTATAGAGATAAAAGATGGTTCTACATTAGTGATGATTAGCTAAAGTAATTCATAGCTAAGATAAAGGTGACCTTACTTTAGAGGAGGTGGAAAAGATGAACATCACTATTTTGGATTCTAGTGTATTGACTTGATATTATTCTTAGGTGTTTGGCTTTGAGGAAGGAGTTGAGAACTCTTAGACCCACAAGCCTTTTGCTTCAAATTCTTCTATAGTCCAAGGATAGTCTATATGAAGGAATTCTTGACTTAGTGGTTGGGTAAAGATAAGACCATATGCTTAGAAGAATATTCCCATGAATATAGATATTCCTTTAGACTTTAGATTTTATTTGACTTTTAGCCTAGTAACTTGAGTTACTCTAATAATTAAGAACTTTGGTGTGTAACTATTTCACAAGTATATAAACTAGGGATGAGGAGATATTCATCATCCTTTCATTTGCAACTATCTCTCTTTCATTGAATCTCTAGTGAGCAATGGTTTGAGTCTTGGAGTGTTAAGGTTAAAGTAATATGATGGAGTTGGGGTTCTTTGCCTTCTTAGTCCGTGGTGTGCTACCATAATAGCCATCAAAGGTTCACCCTGAGTGAGAGATAGACTGGCACACAATACAAAGTTCTTGGGGGAGTTTTAGATCTTGTGTGACAAGGTCTTGATTGATCATTGGACAACCTTCCAAGATTACCCTAAGGTACATGGCTTAATAGAGAGAATAGATCAGACGGTGAAGAGAGGATTACATAAGTATGGTTTGTAGAGATGCCACCTAGGAGATTAGGATCTCTTAGGTGGAATCTCTAGGTGATAACCCATGGCCAACCAAGGTAATTGGAGATTGGGATCTCCAATTACCTTGGTTGGCCATGGGCTATCAATTTTATTGGCAAGTCTCCTTATCATCCTTCTCTCCTTACTTTCTACTTGATGGATGAGATTCAGATTTACTTGTAGCCATTTTTTGAGATGCTACTATAGTTTTGGACTTGGATGATCCAAATGTATGGGTGAGTGCATGTTCTCAATGGGCAAAGATCTTTTAGATGACGATGGCCTTTGAGAACTTTGGCAATTTTTAAATATAGGGATACCTTAAACTTTGCTACCATTCAAGGAGGAGGTTTTGGACTCTCAATGCATCAATTTAATCCAAGTGATTATGTATATCTATAGCATACAACACCAACAACACTTGATGTTACCACAAGCCGCACTATCTTGAAAATGCACAAGGTTTTGCCTTTGGAGTCCTCATTTGGAAGGAGGTAATGGTGCTACTTGGAAGGATCATGTGTGAAATTGTGTGCCATACCACCTCCCAAACATTGATGGCACTATGGACCCAAGCCTGGCACTTGTGTGTGCAAGTTTGCAGTATATTTTATGTGGCTCTTCTAGTGGAATTGCTACTATGTTGATGTGTGATAGTTGTTTGAGAGGATGGCATATTGGCATGTTTGACTCCTCTCCTCATGGTGGTTTCTCAAGGATAATGGTTATGTCCTAGATGTACTTGACCTATAGCTAGTTCACCCTTTATATGGTATAGATTGCAAACATGCAACTCACAATGGAGGTTGATAGCATCCGACCTCTTGATCTTTGCCCACCAGAGGGTATACCACATACTTGGAGTAGATGGCTATTTGGAGTTAGAGGGACCTAACCGCCAATTGGGAGGCAATTGTAGCACTTTAGAGTTCACGTATGACTTATGTGTGAGTTGTGTTTCTATAGTGTATCATGTTGAAAATAATCTATGTTGTGTAGCAATGTATATATGCACAACAATTGTCACAACATTTGTAATGCCAAAGCTAGGTTGCTTGTATGCTAGAGTGGTTGTATTGGTAGTCATAGGTATTTTGGTAATTAATCATGGGCTACTTGTTGGTGGTCTAATTTTATATGAGGGCTACTGATCTTATGGGGGGACCCATTGTCACTTTCACTACTCACTCTATCCAATGTACCATCAATGATGCCATTAGGGCTAGAGAACTAGGTCAAGAAGAGTGGTATACTTCAAAGTGGAGCTCTAGAGAGCTCACTCCTCTGATGTTGAGCTTTCGAGTTCTTGGCTATAGTGGAAAGAAGTTGATGAGCATCACATAGAGTCTCTTTGCTAGAGTGGTTGTGGCTTGACTATAATTAGTGTACAATTGTTGATAAAGTGTTGAGTGAAAGATCAAGTACAAATCTATTGGAATGTGATTTGAATGGAAGAATAAACTAAATATTGTGGCACTTTAGAGTTCATGTATAACTTATGTGTGAGTTGTGCTTCTATAGTGTATGATGTTGTCAGCAATGTATGTTGTGTTGCAATGTATATATGCATGGCACATTTAGAATTACATTGATGAGGAATTTTTGATTGGTGGTGGCACTTGGTTTTAACACTTGGTGGTGATCCTTAGTAAGGTACTTGTGGTGGTTATGGTTGCAATTTTAATTACATTGTCATGACAAAGTTCTTTGGGGATTCCAAAGGATATATCACTACAATATTTAGTGAGTTTACATTAAGTAGTGCTCAATATCAGCTTGTATGTTAGGTCCTAATGAGGGAGAAGATTGACTATGCTTTGGAGTTTGATGCATAAGTTGATTCAGTAGAGAGTGCACTTGGTGTGTTTGCATTGTTGTTGTGAAACATGGATGAATCTATAAGGTCCCTAAAAGCCCCAAGCGTTACTATGGTATAGTGGGGCCATTGAGTTGGATGAGTTCATCTAGGAGTTTGATAGTTGATATGATCTGCAATAGATATTGAACCCAACTTTATTCACACCTTTCATGGCATGGAAGGGGTTGTTCCAACACTTGGAGGGTCAACAATGGATGATTTCCATGAGTTTAGGAGAGCTCACTTGAAGGAGATCAAGCTATGGAGATAATATTGGTCTTTGAACTACATTTCTATCACTTTAAGCTTGGTTTCTAGGGGTAGATCCATAGTACCTATGGGTTCTAGCTCTAGTAGCATTAGTGTATCTAGTGGAGATACTCTAGTTAGAGATGGTGCTATTACAAGTGCAAGTACCACTATAAGAGGTGGTGAAGTTTTCCTAAAAGTGGATTAATCTTTCATACTCTTTGAGGCACTATAGACAACATCCATGGTTCCTAAAGATCCTAGTGCAAGTGTGGTAGGTGGTGATGGAGTGCATGATGAACTAGATATTAGTCAACCACTTGCTATTACATAGATTGAGTCTAGCACAATATTGGGAGCAATTGAGCTTATTATGTGCTTCCCTTTGTTCTCAACCATGTTTACATTGGGAGTTGACCCAATTCAAGTGTTCCAATTGGCTGCCACATTTTTTGAGAGTTGAGATGATGTGGTTCATGCTTCTAGAGTAGAGGTAGTTGATAGTGGAATTGCCTTGGTTAAGGAGAATGGGATATGCTCAATGACCAAGGGTTTATAGCAAGCAATAATAGCTAGGTTGGAGGAATTACCACCTTGAATTACCTTTGAATGAGCTTTATTCCCACCTAGAATTGTCCTATTGGACAACCAAAGTAAGATTTTTTTTTGGAAGGACCTTCAAGAAAGATCTATATACTACATGGGATCTTATTAGACTTTGGTGCACAACCTCTTATGTTAGGAATTGCTATAGTAGTCAGTCTTGAGCTATAGAAGACCAATGTGGAGAGGTAGTTATTTCAAACCCAAACATGTCCATGGGGTGGTTCTACAAAATACACCATATATGGGAAGTTCATTGTTTAGATTTAGCTTTGTCATCTAACTAATAGCTTTGTGGTGAGAGCTCAAGCCATTGCAACCCTAGCAGAGTCATATGATGTGCTAATTGGTAGAGTATTTTTATACTCCATGGGTTTTAGTATTGATTATTCAGAGGAGACACCCACCTATAGGCCAAGGTGCCAATCAAGTGAGGGATAGGTTCATTGCCAACCAAAACGCTTTAGTAGTGGCAATATTGGCTCACTATAGTCAAGGACCATGGCATCAATTTTAGCTTTCAATGTTTCTATTACTTGGCTTAATGACTTATTGGAAGAAAATGCCCATGCGGAGGATACCTTAACACTATAAAAGATCACTTGGATTTGGATTACAAGTGAGATTATTCCATCTATCTTGGATATTCTATTGTGGAGTTTTGAGGAGGCATCATAGCAACATGCGGATCAATTTGTGCATGCTATAGAGATGCATGATAGGTGGTGGCAAGTACACATCAAGTCCATTCTTGAATGGGATTTGTTGTATTGTTAGGTGCAACCAAAGTAGGATCACAGGCTCATCATCTTGATCTTTGGTGGACAAACTTTTTACTTAGAGAGGTTCTACAATGTGCTTATGATGAGATTCAACAACTAGACCACCTCCTTATTAATGATATTTTGGATGTTGAGTGCCAATCTCAAATGGTGGAGTGGCTAATAGATCATCTATGGAAGTGGTGAACCTTGTTGGACAATCCAAGGCTACTTTACTCACACTCATGAGTTACTTAGGCTCCCATGCTATAATACTATTTACTAGACATATTATCTAGGGGTGAAAATTGGCTTGGTAATATCTAAAAGGATGTTATATATGATGGTTTAGTAGATTAGATAGAAATGTCACCAAATTAATACTTCCACTAATAGTGTAGAGGTCAAAAACTTATTGAAAACTTCAAACCCAATTTGGAGGCCTAAACGGATGAATAGGGCCTCAAAAATTGAAAAATTCTCCCTTCAGAAGAGAAAGCATTGCAAGTGAGATACCATTAGAAATCTCTTGGTGAGAAAAATATGGAGAGAGAAGGTGTTGCATTCTTCTCCTCCTGTTTTTCTTGTTGAGAGCTTTCCAATGGTACCTCATCCATGTTATTCTAAGCTTTTGACAAGAAGATTCTCTAAAGATTCCCTCATGTCAAACATGTTTGACCAACTTGATAGGATAGGGATCAACATGTCACCCATCCATACAACTAAGCTAAAGGTGGAGCTCGTTGATATATCACCAATCCATGTATTTGATCTAAGGGTGGAGCTTCTTCCAAGAGGATCTTCTTTTGTTATATAGAAAGACAAGGTGCTCCTTTAGGGCATCGGAGTATTGAGCGCTGAAGCCTTGTATTTCTTCTCTTATGTTTCTCTTGGAGATTCTCCTATCCTCAAAATATTACATATGCCTTTCAAGAGGGAGGTCTTGGACTTATTTGGGACTCTAATTATAGTAGTTGGTGGAGCCCAAGGTGGATGAGAGGGAGTGGGCGATGGGTTTTCATATCAATATTATCATTGTTAGAATAGTGTCAAAGGCATCCAAGCATTAGGTGTTAGGATAGGCTAAGGACTTGAATTGTTTGACTTGGATTATGAGCCTTGGCTTGGCAGAGCAACATAAGATGCACTTGATAGACATCATAACTCAAGCACCTATGAGTTGTGAGCCTATTGAGATGATTCAAGCACATGCTAGAGGTGATAGACCAAGTGGGTATGGTATTCTTGGGACACAACCAATGGTTACTAGTGAGAGTGGTCTACTTGGGTTCCATCTAGGTGAGCATGGTCTACTTCGGTTTCATCCTGGTCTACTTGAGATGCAGCTAGAGGACATATGGAGCTTGCAACTAGAGTAGAGGGTTTTTTTACATTGAGGTTGAGGACTCTAGTGGTTAGAGGCATGATATTACTAATCCTAAGGGCCCAATGTAGTAGCCAATTAGTGCATCTTCTACTCTTACATTAGTTATAGAGGATATTTGGGGGCCAAACATTGGACCTAAGCTTACATGAGGGGAAAGACAAAAAGTTTGGATGTTCTTGAGGAGCTACACAAGTTGTTTTGCCTTCAATATGAAAGATTTGGGTGCTCTGAAAGGACTTGGTATTTAGATTGAGCTAACTAGTGATACACCAATTTTTTAATGTCCTTATAGATATAATGACATGGAGAGAGCACTAATTCATAGCTAGAGTAGAAAACATTTTTAGGATAGTTTGGTGGTGATTTTATATAGAGAATATGCTTCAATAACGTTGATGCCAACCAAGAAGGATATGCATGGCAACTACAAAAATAGGTAGAGTTGTGGAGATTACTGTCCTATCAATTGATAGACTAAAGCTGATTGGTATACCATGCCTACATCGGAGGAGATCTTTGATGCAATTGGGCATGCAAAGGTCTTCAATACTTTGGATCTTCAAACAAGATATAATCAATTGCTAATCAAGGAAGAAGACAAGTTGAGGACAACATTTTGGGCTCTTGATCCTCACAGAAAGGATGCATTATTTTAGTGGAGATTCCTACAATTTGGATTAAAGAGTGTTTGTACCAAGTTCCAAAGGGTGGTCAAGACAAGATCTTAGCAAAATTGGATTTTGCTTGATGCTATATTGATGACACTTTGGTCTATAATACTACTATGGAGAAGCATGAAAGACATTTGTTGGAGGTGCTTGTGAGATTGAGATCTCATAGACTAAAGTTGCATCTCAAGAAGTATAAATTCTTCCATGAGCAAGCTGAGTATTTTGGTCACACTATCTACCTTGGAGGACTTGGTGGTCAGTAGACCAAGGTAGAGGCTATTGCATGTATTCTTTGGCCTACGGATGAGAAAAGTGTGAGCATTCCTTGGGTTGGCAAACTTTCAGTATCAATATGTTAAAGGATTTAGTGCCATTGCTAAGGCCTTGAAAAAACTAACCAAGCTTACACAAGAGTGGTGTTGGGGAGATGAACAAGAGAGAGCTTTTATAGAGCTCAAGGAGAGGTTGACATCTGCTCTTATTCTTAGGAGACCGATTAGAGGACAATCATTCTAGGTTCATATTGGTTGGAGTATGTTGGAACTTTGGGGTAGTGCTCACCTTGGAAGATGATGAAGGGGAGGAGTTTGCGATGACTTATTGTAATGTTTTGAGGATAAGAGAACCCCCAAGAAAAACACAAGAGATGAAACAAAAGAGAAACACAAAGCTTCATCCCTCAATACTCCAATTCTCTAAAGGAGCATCTTGTTTATATTATATAGCAGAGAGGATCCACTCAAAGGGAGCTCCACCCTTGGATTAGACACATGGATTGGAGATATGTTAGCAAGCTCCACCTTTTGATTTATTGTATGGATTGGTGACATGTTGATCCTTGTCCTATCTGGTTGGTCAAACAAGTTTGATTGGGGAAATCTTTGGAGAATCTTCTTGTAGGAAGCTTAGAATAGCATGAGTGAGGTAAAATTTGAAAGCTCTTGATGAGACAAAAAAAAGCGGAGAAAGCAATACCTAATTTTCTAAAAGGACAGGAATGTAGCCTTTTTCAAGGCCTAATTCATCTATTTAGGCCTCCAAAATTGGCTTTGAAGTTTTTAGGGTGTTTGTGGCATCTATCCCATTAGTAGAAGTAATTTTTTGGTGATGCATCTATCTGATCTACTTAGACCATCATATAAAAATTCTTCCAAATATTACAAAGAAATTTTCACCTTTAGGTAATATGTCTAGCTAATGGTATAATACATATGCTAGTCGTTCTAACAATTCAAGGGAGGCAAAGTATAGTTCATATGAGGGAGTGTGCTTGGCAGTAGTATGGGCAATAAAACATTTTGATGTGACCTATGTGGTAATCCCTTCACTCTTATCATTGATCATCAAACATTGAAGGGGTTGATGGAGTTTGACAAGCCTTTAAGGAAGCTCGCATGATTGTAATACTCTGGTGAGAAGAGAACTCTCCAAGAGAGAAAATGCAAGTTTCACACTCAATACTCTGATGCCTCAAAGAAGCATGTTCCCTTTATTATATAGCAAAGTGTATCCCCTCAAAGGAAGCTCTACCTTTGGATCAAATATATGGATTGGTGACCTGTCAGTGAGCTCCATCCTTGGATTAGTTATTTGGATGGGTGACATGTCAATCCTTGTCCTATCTAGTTGGTCTAATGGGTTTGACCAAAGAGAATCTTTAGGGAATTGTCTTATAGGGAGCTCAAAATCACATGGGTGAGGTATTGTTGGAAAGCTCTTGATGAGACAAATCATAGGGGGGATAAGACAAACCTTTTCCCCATGAGAGGAAAGAATCTTTCATTTTCAAGGCCTAATTCATTCGTATAGACTTCCAAAATTGGCTCTAAATTTTTCAAGCTATTTTTGGCTTTTTCTCTATTAGTAGAAGTACTCTTTTGGTGATGCCTCTGTCTGATCTTACTAGCCCATTGTACACAACATCCTTCCAAATGTTACCAAGCCAATTTTCACCTCCAAATAATATGTCTAGCTACTAGTATTACAATGATGAGCTTTGATTTTACAAGACTGCATCTACCTTTCTATGTATATTTTCTAAGGCCTTGCATAACATTACGAAGACAAGAGAACTCCCAAGAGAAACACAAAACTTCACACTCAATACTCTAATGCCCCAAAGGAGCATCTTCTCTTTATTATATAGCAAAGAACATCCTTTCAAAGGAAGCTCCACCCTTGGATCTGATATATAGATGGATGACATGTTGGTCCTTGTCCTATCTGGTTGGTCAAATAAGTTTGACTAGAGGGAATCTTTAGAAAATCTTCTTGTAGGAAGCTCAAAATTGCATGGAGGAGGTATTTTTGGAAAGCTCTCGGTAAGAAAAATAGTGTGGGGAGAATATCATGCCATTGAAATATTGCACCTAGATTTCTTGGACATTGCAGTAGTATTATTGGTTATCATATGTATTTTGGTAGTTACTTCCAAACTATTTGTTGGCGGTCCAATTTCATGTTAGTCCTACTGATCATGGTGGGTCCTATTGTCACTTGCACCATTTGCACCATCAATGGGATCATTAGGTTTGGAGATCTAGGTCAAGATCAAGAGTATACTTTCAAAGTGCAACTCCAAAGAGCTCACTTCTTTGATGTTGAGCCTTCAATTTCATGGCTATGGTGAACAAAGACCAACAAGCATAACCTAGAGTCCCTTAGCTAGAGTAGGTGTGGCTTGACTACAATCATTGCCCAATTATTGGCAGATTGTTGAGTGAAATTGTTGAGTGAAATATCAAGTCTTGATCTGATTGAGTGTGATTCAAGTTGATAAAAAACTAATTACATTAGAGAAATGAGGTCAAGGGGAAATCAAGTGCAAGAACTGAAGTTTTTTGAGGTATCTCCAAGCCTTGTTGATCTTTGGTACCTCAATTGTGGTTCAAATTCTCCCTAAGAGTGATCGTGTGCAAAAGCTCCTTTAAATTGGTGTCAATTTGGCTTGAGTAGAGATTTAGCAAAGGTTTCGGCGGTCTGCCAAATGTAAAGAAATTATGTCAGATTTATGTCAAATTTGGTGCAGGATTTATGTTAGATTTACATTAGATTTTGTGTCAAGTTATGGAAGCTTGGCCAGATTTTAAGGCAAACCCAAATTTGGCTCGAGTTTGGGAAGCTTGGACAATTTGGAAGAGGCTCACCAGATTAGGAAAGGGTTTGAAGTGGCAAGAAGAAAGTCCTTATTTGGGCATTTAGAAGCTTCAAGGCATAGGGCTGGGCTATGAGAGGCTACAAAGACCTAGAAGGGCCAACAAGCTAGCCTGTTGGCATGAGGTTAGCTAGTTTAGAGTAGTTTTTGGTCATTTTTTGGCAAAATCTGTCCACCTTGCTAGATTGTACGCAATAGGATTTGAACCCCATATATTTGATTCCTAGATTGGTGCCCTAGCCAATTGGTCCACCTTCACTTGCTGTTCTTGTGATTGTTCCACTGATGCATATATACATGTAACTTTGGCTAGGAGCAACAATTTGATCTCATTCTTGGTGATCTTGGTAGTTTAGAGAGTAGATAGATACTCTTATTACATCAAATACCAAATGGTTATAGAGTCAATCTGGTGTTGATTTATAAGATGGAGACTTTTTTTTAGCCCTCTTATGATTGGACCATTCTCTACTTCTTGTTTGTGCACCATGTTTGTGTGAGGTGCCTTGAATTTAGAGCGTTGGTGCTTTAATGTGCTCTTGGTAGTGAGGCTAGAGTGATGACCAATCAAGCTACCTATGTTTCTCTTTGGTGCAGTAGGAAGTGATTACCTATAGACCATGAGAGTGCATGTTGTGATGGCATGTTATATGTTTCCTTTTCCCCTAGTGTAATTGTTGTAGTTAGAGCTACATTAGTGGGTAGTGTTTGGTTAGTGGTGGTTGATGGTGTTGGTACTTGGTGGTGAATCTTGGTAGGATATTTATGGTGGTTAGGATTATGGTTTGCAATTTATGGTTACTTTGTCACAATATAGCTCTTTGGAGATTCTAGAGGAGATAGCACTATAATACATAGTGGGTTTACCCAAAGTGGCATTCAATATTGATTTGTATCTCAAGTCTTAATGAGTAAGGAGATTGACTCTAAGTTGGAGTTTGACACAAGAGTTGATTTAGTTGAGAGTGGCACTTGGTTTATCTACACTATTGTTGTGGGACATGGATGAATTTATGGGGCCTCCTAAGGCCCCAAGCGTTACTCTAGTACAATGGGTATTATTGAATTTGATAACTTCATTTAAGAGTTTGATAGTTGGTGTGATCTACAGTAAATGCGGAACCCAACTTTGTTCACACCTTTCATATCATGGAAAAGATTGTTTAAGTGATCATGGAGGACAAGGTGGTAGAGGATCTACACCTTGTAGGGATGTAGTACGTGCTCTTAATTTTGATATAACCATGGCTACTCAGATTGAGCAATTAGAGCAAAGATTGGCTAGCATGGCCATCAATCAAAGGAGATCATATTTGGGCAATGAGGTTTCCACCTCTTATGATGGTGATAGAGACATCTTGACTTAATGTGAAAAGCAACATAAGTAGATGCATTTACCGTAATGATTAGGAATGCAACATGTGCTCCAAAGCCTAGAGGAGCATCAATAAAGTTGGACCCATAGAGAGTAGAGGTTGGTAGAAAGGTCAGACTTGTCTAATCTTTTACACTCTTTGAGGAGCTATAGACAACATCCATAGCTCGTAGATGTCCTAATGCAAGTGTGGTAGGTGGTGATGGGATACATGATAGACTACTTGCTATTCAACCACCTACAACTACACCAATTGAGTCTAGCTTGATGTTGGGGGTGGCTCAATTGATTATGCACTTCCCTTTATTCTCAGCCAGTGACATGTTTACATTAAGAGTTGACCCAACTCTTGTGTTTTGGTTAGCTGTGAGGGAAGGGATGATATGGTTCTTGCTTCTAGAGTAGAGGTGGTTGATAGTAGAGTTAACTTGGTTGAGGAGCATGGGATCTGCTTAGCAACCAGTGGTTTATGGCAAGCAGCAACAACTAGATATGAGAAGTTTACCAACTAGACCTACTTTTGAGCAAGCATGATTCATAATTGGAGTTGTCTTAGTGGATAACAAGAGGGGGATTTTTTTTGTGGGACCTTTAGGTAAGGTCTATACACCATAGAGGGTCTTATTAGACTCTAGTGCATAGCCTTTTATGTTGGAGAAGGATGTAGTTCAGGTTCATCCAACTAATCGCTTGGTGGTGAGAGCTCAAGCCATTGCAATCATAGTTGAGTCATATGATGTGTTAGTTGGTGGAGTAGTATTATACCCCATGGAATTTATTAGTGACTATTGGGAGGAGATAAGCTCCTATAGACTAGGTTGGCAGGCAAGTGAGGGATGGGTGTATCACCTACCAATATGCTTCAGTAGTGGTAGTCTTGTGAGCGGGCCCATCTCTCACTCAAGATGAACCTTTGATGGTTATTATGGTAGGGCACCATGGACTAAGAAGGCAAAGAACCTCAACTCCATCATACTCCTCCAAGGCTAACAATCCAAGACTCAAACCATTGCTCACTAGAGAACTTAATGAGAGAGAGATAGTTGCAAATGAAAGGATGATGAGTATCTCCTCACCCTAGTTCAAATACTTGTTTTAACTATTTCACAAGTATATGTACCAAAATTACTAATTACTAGAGTAACTCAAGTTACTAGGCTAAAAGTCAAATAAATTCAAAAAGCTAAAGGAATATCCATACTCATGGGAATATTCTTCTAAGCATGTGGTCTTATCTTGACCCAACCACTAAATCAAGGATTCTTTCACATAGGCTATCTTTGGACTATAGAAAAATCTGAAAAAAAAATACTTGTTGGTCCAAGAGTTCTCAACTCTTTCCTCAAAGCTAAACACCTAGGAATAATACCAAGTCAATACACTAAAATTCAAAATATAGTGCTCATCTTTTCCACTTTCTCTAAAGTAACATCCCCTCTATCTTAGCCATGACTAACCTTAGCTAATCATGACTAATATAGAACCATCCTTTAGAATCATCTCTATATAAAGAATATATCTCAAGTACCCTTAATACCAAACTAAATATCACAATACCACATACATATACAAACGAGTGTTACATTCCAAGACCATTAGTGGCATTAGTTTTAGCTTTAAGTGGTTTTGTTACTTGGATTGGTGACTTATTCAAGGGGAATGCCTATGTAGAGTGTACTCTAGTACTAGAAGAGATCACTTGGATTTGGAGTAAGAGTGGAATTGTTCCATTCACCTTGGATGTTCCATTGTGGAGTTTAGAAGAGGCATTGCAACAACAAGCGGATCAACTGGTGCAACAGGCTTGGAGTGGAGCCTTTGTACCACCAAGAGACCAATGTGAGGATGAGCCTTTGAATTCTATCCCATTTTCACCTTTGGATATCACACTCATTGCTTGGTAGTATCTAGTAGAGGGAGTATATCCATTGGAGTTGTTTGGTCGGATAAGCACTAGACTAGCTATGGTATACAAGCAAGTATACAACTATAGAGGTACTTAAATGTAGAGAGAGATGAGATTGCTAGGTGAGTCTCTACATCATGTGACATATTTGGCTTTTTAGTATCCTGAGTTATTACCAATGTCAACAATCAAAGGTTACCATAAGACCCTACCAATAGACATTTCCTTGTTGGGGGCGTAGGATTTAGAGAGACATGGTCCCATTCATTTGGTGATTTTTGGATAGCCATATCAAGGGAAATACATGTGTTGGCCAAGTTCAAGGTCTCTTGACCCCCATTTTGGTGTGTTTTGGGAGATGTTACATGTACTATGATATATTTATGACATAATCATCAACTTATTTCTCTATCTTACATTTTGGAGAATGTCCCTTTGATAGGTGATTCTTGCTCTCGGGTGATGGCAAGTACATACCAGTTCCATTCTTGGATGAGACCTGCCGTGTTGTTGGATGCATCTAAAGTGGGATCATGAGCTCATCATCTTTGGTAGACAAACTTCTTACCCAAAGAGGTTCTACAATGGGCTTATGATAGGATTCAATGACTAGACCTCATTGTTGATGACATCTTGGATGTTGGGTGTCAATCTCAGATGGTGCTAGTGATTAGTAGGTCACCTATGGCAATAGTGAACCTTGTTGGATAGTCTAGAGCTGCTTTACCCACACTTATGAGTTTCTCTAGATTTATTTGGGACTTACAATTATAACAATTGATGGAGCTCAATGCTAATGAGAAAGAGCAGGTGATGGATTTTTGTATCGGCATTATTGCTATTATAGTAGTGTTAGAAGCATCCAAGTGTAAGCAGTTAGGTTAGGCTATGGACTTGAACTATTTGACATGAATTATGAGCCTTGGCTTAGCCAAGCAGCATAAGATGCGTTGGATGAGCATCACCACTTGCATTCTTGTGAGCTCTGTGCCTATCAAGACCATTCAGGCACATGTTGGGGGCAATGGACCAAGTGGGCAGGGTATTCTTGGGACACAACCACTAGCTAGTAGTGAGAGTGGTCTACTTGGAGTCCATCTAGGTGAGTGTGATCTACTTGGGATGCAACTAGAGGACATATAGAGCTTGCAACAAAATCAAAGGGAGTTTTTCACAATGAGGTTGGGAACTCTAGTGGTTTGGGGGCATGACACTATTGCTCCTTAGGACCAAGTATAGCAACTAGTCAATACATCTTCAACTCCTACATTACTTACATACTTGGGAGCCAGATCTTGGACCCATGCTTACAAGAGGAGAAAGGCGTAGAGTATAGAGGTTTTTGAGGAGCTATACGAGTTGTTTTACCTTCAATATGAAGGACTTAGGTGCTTTGAAAAGGCTTGGTATTTGGATTGAGCTAACTAGCAATACACCAATTTTTCAATGTCGTTATTGATATAGTGACATGGAGAAAGCATTGATGTAGAGCCGAAGTAAAGACCTTTTTGAGGTTGGTTTGGTGGAGTTTTCACATGGAGCATATGCATCAGCTATAGTGGTGCCAGCCAAGAAAAATATGCATGGCAAGTACACAAATAGGCAGATGTGTGAGGATTACCATCTTATCAACCGGTAGACTAGCACTGATTGGTATGCCATGCCTACACTTAAGGAGATATTTGATACGGTTGGGCAAAGGTCTTTGGTATTTTGGATCTTTGAGTAAGGTATCATCAATTGCAGATCAAGGACTAGGATAATTCAAGATATCATTTTGGGCTATTGATCCTCATAGCAAGGATGTATTATATCAATGGAGGTTCTTATCATTTGGGTTAAAGTACACCCCTATTGAGTTCTAGAGGGTCATGGACAAGATCCTAACAGGATTGGATTTTGCTTGGTGATATTGATGACATTTTGGTCTACAACACTACTATGGAGGAACATGAGAGGTATTTGTTGGAGGTGTTTGAGAGATTGAGATCTCATGGACTCAAATTACATCCTAGAAAGTGTAGATTCTTTCACAAGCAGGTTGAGTATTTGGGTCACAATATCTACCTTGGAGGACTTGGTGTTCAATAGACCAAGAGGAGGCTATTGCATGTATTCCTTGGCGTACAAATGTGAGTAGAGTGCAAGTATTCCTTGGGTTTGTAAACTTCTATCACCACTATGTTAGAGGATTTAGCGTGCCAAGGCCTTGATGAGGCTGATCAAACTTACACATGAGCCGTGTTGGGGAGATGAGCAAGAGGGAGCTTTTATAGAGCTCAAGGAGAGGTTGACATCTACTCCTATTCTTAGGAGACCAATTAGAGGATGACCATTCCATGTTCACATTGATTGGAGTATGTTGGGGCTTGGAGTAGTGCTCACCCAACATGATGATGAGGGGAAGGAGTTTGTTGTGGTGTATGTTAGTCGCTCCAACAATTCAACAAAGGTGAAGTATAGTGCATATGACAGAGAGTACTTGGCAGTAGTATGGGCAATAGCACATTTCTGGTGCTACCTATTTGATAACCCCTTCACTCTCATCGCTGATCAACAACCATTGAAGTGGTTGATGGAGTCCAATAAGCTTTCAAAGAATCTTGCACAATGGGCTTTGATTTTACAAGATTATTATTTCATGGTTATTCATAACCTAGAGTGGTGAACCGTGATTCAGATGGGTTAGGTAGAAACCCATATCCCAGCTAGTATGATCAGATTGAAGCATGCTGGTATGGTGAGACAAATAAGGAGATGGTGCCAAGTTGGCATGCATCAATTTTTATGTATATTTTTTGAGGCTTTGGTGATATCTCTCTCAATGCATACAAGAGGAGTTATTGAGGTCATAGATCCAGAGGGTAGAGATAGTGCTGTAGTTCAACAAGACATTCATAATGATGTCTTAATGATGGATTATCTTTGCATGGTTGTTATGGGTGGCACAGTTGGGGCCAAGGAGAGAAACCATGTTCTTCAACAAGCCATGCGGTTTAGATAGGAGGCCACACACCTTTTATGTTCATGGGAGGATAGTAGAGTGCAAGTAGTTCCATTTCCATCTCAAAGACCATAGTTGATTCGTCATGCTCATGAGGAGCTAGGATATTTTGGAGTAAATCATAGATATAGCTTACTCTAGAGTCATTATTGGTGGTGCGGTATGTAAACTAATGTACATCAGTTTGGCAATAAATGTGTGGTTTGTGACCAAGTTAGAGCATCATTTAATGCTCATATGCCACATTTACACCCATTATCTATCATGGGATTGGGTTATCATTAGAGTATGGACTTTGTTGGACCTTTACCGTTGATTGTGAGACATCATCAGTATGTTTGGTGGAACACTTCTCCAAGTAGATTAAGTTGGTTGCACTTCTAGACAAGTCCAATGAAGAGATGGCTTACTCATTCTTGGATCAAGTTCCTAGTCATTTTTCTGCACCAATTGAGGTTTTGATTGATTAGGGTATAGAGTTCTTGGAGGAGTCTCAAGCCTTATGTGACAAGGCTTTGATTGATTTCCCAAGATCATCCCAAGGTAGATGCCTTAGCACAAAGAGTGGTTCAAATGATGAAGAGAAAATTGCAAAAGTATAGTTTGTAGAGAGGCCATTTTGGAGATTAGGATCTCCAATTACCTTGATTAGCTATGGGCTATCAGTTTAACCTGCAAGTCTCCTTAGTATCCTTCTCTTCTTACTTTCTACTCCATGGATGAGATCCAGATTTACCTATAGCCATTTGTTGAGATGTTATTGTAGTTCTGGATTTGGATGATCCAAACATATGGGTGAGTGCATGTTCTCAATAAGCAAAGATCTTTTAGAGAATGATGCAAATGGCCTTTGAGAATTTGGCAATTGCTCAACATAGGGATACCTTTGACTATGCTACAATTCAAGGAAGAGGTTGTAGGCCCTCAATCAGTTGATTTCATCTAGGTGACTATATATCTAAGTAGACAACATCAATGCAACTTGATGTTATTACATGCCGCACTATCTTGAAATGCATGAGGTTTTGCCTTTTGGAATACTTGTTTTGGAAGGACATGATGGTGTTATTTGGAAAGATCATGTACACAATTGTGCGCCATACCAACTCCCAAACATTGATGGCACTATGGACCCAAGCTTGATACTTGTATGTGTAGGCTTGCGATGCATGTAATGTGGCTCTTTTGGTGGAGCTACAACTATGTTAGTGTGTGATAGCTATTCAAGAGGATGGTATATGACATCTTTGACTCCTCCCCTCATGGTGGATCCTCGAGGATAGTGGTAATATCTTAGACGTACTTAGCCTATAGCTAGTTCATCCTTTATATGGTATAGATTGCAAGCATGCGACTAACAATAGGACTTGATAGCACCCGGCCTCTTGATCTTTACCCACCATAGGGTATACCATATGCTTTGAGTAGATGGCTATCTGGAGTTAGAGGGACCTAACCGCCAACTAGGGGGACAATTGTGGCACTTTAGAGTTCATATATGACTTATGTGTGAGTTGTGCTTCTATAGTGTATGATGTTGATATCAATGTATATTGTGTAGCAATATGCATGACAACTATGACACCATTTGTAGCATTGCACATAAATTGCTTGGATGCTAACGTAGTAGTGTTGGTAGTCACATGTATTTTGGTAATCACTTCCGGATTTCTTGTTGGTGGTCCGATTTCATGTTAAGACTACTGATCACATGGTGGGCACTACCATCACTTGTACCATTCACATTGTCAGATGTGACATCAATGGGACCATTAAGGTTGGAGACCAAGGTCAAGATCAAGGGCATACTTTTGAAGTGCAGCTCCAAAGAGCTCACTTTTTTGATGTTGAGCCTTCAAGTTCTTGGTTATGGTGGATAGAAGCTGATAAGCATCACCTGGAGTGTCCTAGCTAGAGTGGGTGTGGCTTGACTACAATCAATGCCTAGTTATTGTCAAATTGTTGAGTGAAAGATCAAGTTCTAATCTCATTGAGTGTGAATTGAGTTCATGAAGAACTAATTATTGTGGCACATTAGAGTTCATGTATGACTTATATGTGAGTTGTGCTTCTAAAGTGTATGATTTTTACAGTAATGTATGTTGTGTAGTGATGTATATATGCAAAAAAAAAGGCCAAAAAATTTTCCAATTGCGAGGGGGGAGGAAATCATTCTATTTTTTAAGGGCCTAACTCATCTATTTTGGCCTTCAGAATTGGCTCTGAAGTTTTCAAGGTGTTTTTGACTCCTAGCCTATTAGTGGAAATACTCTTTTGGTGACATCTCTATCCAATCTTCTTATTCCGTTGTATATAAAACTTTTCTAGATGTTACTAAACCAATTTTCACCTCTAGATAATATGTCTAGCTATTGGTATTACAAATCTCCCTCCTTTTAAGACCCAATGTCCTCATTGTACAATTGTTGCTCAAGAGATTGCTCTAACACCCATGCATGGGTCAAGTTGGTTGTTGGCTCCCATGTTGCCTCATACAAAGGATTCCCTTTCTAGTGTACCAAATATTCCACATGCAGATGGCGAGTACAATAGATACATTTTTGGAAAATGAGTTCAACTTCATATTCCTATGTGCCATCAATGAGTGTTGGACAAGGTCAAACTTCTTGTATAGAAGGAAAATGAGGTGGTCAGAGTACATATCTATGTAGTAAGGAAACATGGAAAACTAGATAGATCTTCATGTGTGGCAATAGCTCAAGATTATAGGCCATTAAGCTGATTCAATGAAGGATAGGAAAAGGCCCAATAAAATGAGATCTAAGCTTCTAAGGGTTAACTAACATGAGATTGGTTATAGACAGCCAGACTTGATCCTCAACATTGAACTCCATGTACCAGCAATATGCATCTACATATAGTTTCTACTGATTCTGGACAATCTGCAATCTATGCTTGGTGTTCTCCATACCATGTTGGATTCTAGAAACAAAAGTGTTGATAGCGTGAACCTTGGTAGCCATCAAATAGATATTTATCAAGCTCAAAGGTGTGAAAGGATTCTCCTCTATGCATGAGGAAGAATGGCATGACCTATGTGGATGTACTCATTGAATTGTTATAAGTAAATTCTACTAGTGGAAGTAAGGTGTCCCACCTCTCTTGCTCATTTAAGATGAAGCCTTGGAGCATGTCATTGATAGTACAATTAGTCCACTTGGTTTTTCCATTGGTTTGTGGATGGTAAGCCATGGACATGGCTAGTTTGGTTTTGAAGATGCCAAAGAGTGTTCTCCAAAGCACACTAGTGAATTAAGTACCTTTATTGGCAATAAGCGCGCAAGATAAGCCATGGTGAGAAAATACTGCAACTAAGTACAATTGAGCTATTTGTGGATTAATCATGTCCTTGGTAGTAGGGCACACATGAATCATTTTATTGAGCCTATTGACAACAACTTTTATGGAGTCAAACCTTGAGGTCCATACTTATTCCCAACATTGTGTAGGAGTAGGGACGGATTGAAGGAGTCCTATAAGAGCTTGATTAGAATCTTTATTTTGTTGACAAAGTAGGCAGCTTTGAATGTACTTTGCCACAACATTGCTCATCTTGGGCCAATAGTAATAGAGTTTAACTACATCTAAGGTCTTGTCCACTCCAATGTGACAAGCAATGGCAAAATCATGATATTCTGCTAGGATGGTGGTTCTTATGCTCTGGCATCCGAGATCAATAACTTACCATCACAAAAGTTGAGTCCTTGGGTATTGGTTACACCTTTGGATGATTGAGCTCCTATAATCTGTGGGTCATTTTTCATAGCAATAAGAATCCTTGGCCAAAATTTTGGGTCCATCTTGACCTCTACCATCCAATTTTTTGCCATAGCATTTAGGTGAATGCATTTATATGTTACTTCTTTCTTTCCACATGTGTGATTGTCATGTTGAACCATTGTCTCCACTCTGCCCATAGAATTTCTCAATGAGATAGATATTTTTATCTCTTGAGGTGGACTAGAGGTTTTTGGTTTATGTCTACTACAAATGCCTTTTTGCCAAGATAGTGCTTCCAATGCTTGGTTGCAAGGACAATTGCCAACTCTTCTTGTTTTGTGGTGTGATAGTTGCATTTTTCCAATCATAGCTTTCAAGAGAAATATACAACAGGGTGCCATCTATCATTCCATCCTTGTTGTAGGACTTCTCCTATTACAATGCCTAATGCATCTATAGCCAGCTTGATTTGACATTTTAGATCATACCATTTTAAGATTGGTGCATGTAGTAATGCATCTTTTGATTCCTAAAAGGCCAATTCTTGTGCGCTTTCCCACATCCACTTCTTCTCCTTGCCAAGTCATAATGTTAAAGGTTGTACAACCTTAGAAAAGTCCTAACAAATCAGTGATAGAACCTTGTCAATCCCAAGAAACTCTTGAGTTGAGTTTGATCTTTTGGAATACCTATTTTTGAATTACCTCTATTTTATATGTTAACACTTAGATACCTTCTATACTTACTATATGTTACAAGTAGTCTACTTCAGACTTTCCAAACTTGCACTTTGAGATTTTTGCATATAAATAATTTTATCATAGAATCTAGAGGACTTCTTGTAGATGTTGCTTGTGCTCCATCATCATCTTGCTATAGACTAAGAGGTCATCTAGGAAAATGATAATAGATTTATCCAAGTATGGAAAATATATCAATCCTCAAACTCATGAAAATAGTTGGTGCATTGGTGAGGTCAATTTGTGTCACCAAGTACTCAAAGTGACCATACCTTGTTCAAAAGGTAGTTTTTTTATCTATCTTCTTCCACAATCTTGATTTGGTTGTAATTGCTCCATAGATCAAGTTTAGTGAAGTGCTTGGCCTCAATGAGTTGATCAAATAGGTCAACCATGCAAGGTAATGGGTATTTTTTTCACTATTTTTTTATTTAGCCCTTGGTAATCAATGCACATCCGGATTATCCCGTCCTTCTTTGCAAACAAGACAAGAGCCCCATATGGTGATATGTTGGGTTGAATAAACCCTTTCTCCACCATATCATTGAATTGAGCCTTACACTCCTCCAAATCATGAGGTGATAGTCAATATGAGGCCTTATAAGGAGGTTTCTTCCTTGGAAGTATCTTGATTCTATGATCTACTCTCCTTTTTGATGGTAATTCTAAGGGTAAATCATCTTGAAAAACATCTTGAAACTCATTGACCACATCTTTCAATTTCTCAAGAATATGTCCATTGAGTTGTGCACTCTTGACTTCTTATTAGACCCATGAAAAATCTATTTGTCTTCCCAATAGATGTTATCCCTATGGCATAAAGACGCACTTCTTGCCTTTGTGATCTTTCTTTGACTCCAAAGATCTTCCATTGGCTAGTTCTCACTACGTTCTTTCTCCACTGAACCGTGGGGTTGTAGTATTCCATCCACAATATGCCTAAGATTGCATCATAACAAGCTAACCATATTGCTCACCACTCAATTGCTTCTTGATACTCTCTTACAAAGAGTGTTACTTTTCTAGGTAACAACTCAATCCTCTCTAACCAACTATTAGGTAACTTTACTTCTTCATTCTCATCCTTCTTTAGTTCTATTCCTAACCTTATTGCAATATAGAAAGACAAGAAATCCTCTATTGCTCCAA
The DNA here is from genome assembly GCA_948567375.1 of Lunularia cruciata. Classification (NCBI taxonomy): domain Eukaryota; kingdom Viridiplantae; phylum Streptophyta; class Marchantiopsida; order Lunulariales; family Lunulariaceae; genus Lunularia; species Lunularia cruciata. The sequence goes on along the minus strand of OX419755.1, from coordinate 37,133,145 downwards.
GGTCTACCAATATTTTCAAAAGATTGCCTTCTAGGACTCTATTTATGACAATCAATTGTGTTTTTGTCTTCCTCCACTTTTGCCCATTTTTCCTCTTTCTTCTTCTACTTTTACTCTTCTCCATCGAGCCAATAATGCCACAAGGTACATTTATTGGCAATCTTTGTTTTCCAATGTGATTTCAACATCTTCTTCCTCAATTTGTCTCTCCGTGTTGTTCAAAGGTCACATGTATGGAGGCCAAGGGCATCTAGGAAGATGAGGACAACAATTGATGGCTATGTACCCAACTAAACCACAATTATAACAATGTTGTTGTTCTGCTTGACCCCCTTCATCTTATGGTATTCTATCTCTTATTTCTTTAATCAGTCCTTCTTCTCCTTGAAGCAATCGTGCTCCTTGGTCTCAAAATCAAATGTTGCCTAATTCTATACGAACTAGTCTTCCCAAGTGTAGTGTTTTAGCCCAATAGTGTTGAGTCAAGACTATTAGTTCACCTCCTCCAAGTACCCTTGTTATTCTTTGAGCACAGGCAATGGCTTCAAAAGAATGTGAGGATTTTGTACCATTATCTATTAGGGAATTTGCTCTTTTAGCCCCTATTTGAAATTGTGAAGAGCTTTTGTTGGACTCATATCAATAATCATGACTTGCAAATCAAGAAATGCCTCCACATCTACACTATTGAATGCACATTTTGGAGTTAGGCAAACATATAGCTTACTCTAGAGTCATTATTGGTGGCACGGCTTGTAGACCAATGTATAATAATTATTTGCCAAATGTGTGGTTTGTGACCAAGTTAGAGCATTATTTAATGCCCCTATATCACAATTACATCCATTACCTATCATGGGATTGGATTACCATTGGAGTTTGAACTTTATTGGACCTTTAATGTTGATTGAAAGACATCATCTATATGTTTTAGTTATCGTGGAGCACTTCTCTGAATGGATTGAGTTGGTGGCATTTCCTAACAATTCCAATTAAAAGATGGTTTACCTATTCTTGGATCAAGTTCTTAATCATTTTGGTGTACCAATGGAGGTTTTGATTAATCAAGGTACATAGTTCTTGGAGGAATTTTTGATATTGTGTGACAATGCCTTGATTGTTCATCATACAACCTCTTGAGATCACCCTAAGGCAGATGACTTAGTAGAGAAAGTGTTTCAAATGATAGAAGAGGAGATTGGTAAGTATGGTTAAGTGGCTACTTGGGAGATTGGGATCTCTAATTACCTAGGTTGACCATGGGCTATCATTCAACCAACAAGCCTCCTTTGCATCCTTCTTTCTTTACTTTGTCCTCTTCAAATGAGATCCAAATTTACTTGCATCTATCTATCATGATGCTACTATAGTTTTGGACTTGGATGATCCAAACATATGGGTGAGTGCATATTCTCAATGGGTAAAGATCTTTCAAAGAGTGATACTGATAGCCTTTGCAAACTTAGCATTTGCTTAGCATAGTGATACCTTACACTATGCTACTATTTGAGGAGGAAGTTATGGGCCCTTGATATATCAATTTCATCTATATTACTATGTATATCTATAGCAGACTACATCAACAACACTTGATGTTACTACAGGCCGTAATATCTTGAAGGGCACAAGGTTTGCCTTTTAGAATCCTTGTGTTGAAAGGACGTGGTGTGTTGTTTGGAAGGATCATATGTGCAATTATAAGCCATGCCACCTCCCAGACATTGATTGCACTATGGACCCAAGCATGATACTTTTACATGTAGGCTTGTGGTGTATATTATGTGGCTCTTCTAGTGGAGTTACTATGGTGATGTGTGATAGTTGTTCAATATTGGTATGTTTGACTCCTCCTCTCACAGTGGTTCCTCAAGGATAGTGTTTATGTCCTAGATGTACTTGACTTATAGCTAGTTCACCTTTTATGTGATATAGATTGCAAACTTGCAACTAACAATGTGGCGTGATAGCACTCGGCTTCTTGATCTTGGCCGACCATAAGGCATATCACATATTTGGAGTAGATGACTATCTAGAGTTAGAGGGACCTAACCACTATCTAGGAGAGTGATTGTGGCACTTTAGAGTTCATGTAGGACTTATGTGTGAGTTATACTTCTATAGTGTATGATATTGGCAATGATGTATGTTGTATAGCAAGGTATATATACATGACTACTATCACAACATTTGTAGTGCCAAAGCTAGTTTTCTTGGACATTGGGGTGGTAGTGTTGGCAGTCATAGTTACTTTGGTAGTTTCTCATGGACTAGTAGATGGCGGCCACATTTCATGTTAGGGCTATTGATCACATGGTATGACCCAATATCACTTGCACCATTTGCATTGTCAAATGTGCTATCAATGGTACCATTAGGGCTGGAGATCTAGGTCAAGCAAAGGAGTATACTTTTGAATTGCAGCTTTAGAGAGCTCACTTCTCTAATGTTGAGCCTTCAAGTTTTTGGCTATGGTGGACAGAGTCCACCAAGCATCACCTCGAGTCTCTTAGCTAGAGTGGGTGTAACTTGATTGTGATAAATGCACGATTGTTGGTAGATTGTTGATTGGAGAATCAAGTTCAAAGCTAATTTGAGTATGATTCAAGTGGAAGAGTGAACTGATTACTATGTGTGGTGCCCACATTTTTTGTTTTTTTCAAAATAAAGAAGAAGAAGTGTATAGAGAAGTTAGATTGCGCTTGTATGGCCAAAGAAGGCAAAGAAAAGAGTCTTTGGGATGAAACCCAAAGTAAAGTGACTTCGGGTCATAAGGCGAAGTACTCAGAAATTCCCTATCAGCACACAACCCGAAGTAAGGAGTCTTCATATCAAGGGGAGCTCAACGCAAGGTGAAGTCAGTCTAACAACCGTTTGTCGGGGCAAGAAATTCAAGAAGTGACCGTTCAAAAACCGGCGGCCCATACGCGCAAAGTAGGATTGACAGTGACAGGTGCATGCAAGAGGTGTGATTTCTTGGTAGAAACTTGAAGTGAAGAAAGATGAAGAAAGTGCAACTCTATAAAAATCAAACTCACAACAACGAAATGTCAAGTAATTTTCCTTCGCCGTTGAGAATTCGTCTTGCAGGTGATTGTGGGAAGGGAAATAGAATTGGAAACGCATTAGTGTGTAAGGGAGAAGTCGCAAGAGTGAAATCAAGAGATAGTGAGAAGGCAGGAGAGATGGGAGGAGGAAAGAAGAACTCCAAATTTTGCAGTGAGAAATCATGTGATTCCGTGGTTAGATGTGATTGCTAGGATTAAAGTCTTGAGCCGACTTCGGATCACCTTCTTGGTGTAGAATTGGAACTGAGTTTTCCAGGTTTCATGATAGAGATCATCAAGAGCAAGTGTCTCGATGGACCCGAGGAAGAAGGGAAGAGAGGAAATCCGGCTCACTGGATAGAGTTGGATTGGAGACTAGTACTTGGGAAGGAAGCAGGCTCAAAGCAGGGAGCCATGTTCATAGGGAAGGAGAGATAGCCCAAGAGGTGAGAGATGCATTCTCGTCAAAGCGGACAAAGAATGGGTACAAAGTCGAGAGCTACAAAGACCCTATCAAGAGAGGAATTGTGAGTGCTCTGATGGAAATCGTGAAGCCAGAGAGAACAACATATGTGATGAAACACCAAGCGGTGTTCTTTCACAAGTTGTTTGCAGGAGAACCGATCAATTGGGCGAGGTGTTTCCATGGGAGAACGCGACAAATGGTGTGAAATCTGCGGGATAAATTGCCTCCACACTACATCGTGCTATTTGCAGCTCATTTCTACCTTGGGTTGAATTTGCTGAACTTGGCGGAGCAAACTCGGATGGTGTCACATTTCCATCCCGATTTGAGAAAGGAGGTCGATGTAGAGGAGCAGTAGTACATTTTGCAAATCAGAAGCACCGACAAGTACTACAAGAAGATAGGGAAGAATGTGGAGATTGAAGTGAGTACTCCAAACTCAAAGAAGAGAAGTCGCCAGGGTGAAGCAAAAGACACAAAGAAACCTCAGAAGACCAGGAGAAGAAACCCGAGGCAAGGCATGGTGGTGATTGAGTTGGAAGATGAAGACTTGGAAGGTGACGCTGAGCTCAAGACCGAAGACTCGGAACACAAGGAGGAGCCCGAGCTAACGCTACAGAGTGGAGATACGAGTAGCGACAGCAATGAAGGTGGAGAAATGACATCGGCACCAGCTTCTGCTGAAGAAGAAGAAGAAGTTCAGGCAGAGATCGAGGCTGAGGACAACACGAAGTTGGAAGACAAAATACCTGAGGCAGAAGAAAAGATCGCAGTTCAGAGAGGAGTCCGCTCAAGACGTAAGGCAAAGTACAATGCAGGTCAGAGTAATGTGCAAGAAGAAGCAAATGCAAGCTCGGGAAGCGAGACATCCATTCCGATACAAAGACTACAGAGAAGAAGACGAGTATTGAATGAACAAGAAGTACAAAGAGAAGTGGCTATGCAAGAAGAAGTAACCCCGAGCGATGGAGTCGAGTACCTACGGGATGTGGTATGTCCTCTACTGGTGAAGTTAGAGTACAAGAGGAAGGAGATGCAGTAGACTTGTCTAGAGGTAAAGACTGTCTTGTAGGTGTTGTCAAGATTAAAAGAAGAGAACTTGGAGTTGAAGAAGAGTATAACCCTGGGTGAGGAGGAAAGGGAAGTACTGCAAGCGGAGGTAGTAGTGAGGACTCAGGTAATTGAAGACCTGAAGAGAGAAGTAAGATATTGAGAAGATCTTGTGAAGAAGAGTGACATAGCAAGGGAAAGACAAGTAGCTGAATACAAGATCTTGAAGCAGCAGTTTGCTGATTCAAGAGTAGAAGTTATCCATGTTATGGCAAGAGTAGCAGCAAAGGATCAAGAGCTCGATAGGGTGATGAAGAGTGTCGAGGAGAAGAAGCAACTCTGGCAAAGAGAGTTGGCAGCACGGTATAGGGAAGAAGAGAGATTACAAGAGTTACTTTGTAATTAGGAGGAGAAGGTTGTACAGAAGGAGAAGGAGAAGGAGAAGGAGATGGTGAAAGCCGAGTTTGAAGCGGAATTGGCAATGTATAGGGAGGACTAGCTTGTAGATCAAGAGCGAGAGAGGAAGATGAGATTGTAGCCGTTGAAGGAGATAGTCCTCAAGATGAACGCAATGTTGAGTACAGAGGCCAACGTTCAAATTGAAGAGACGAGGCTGCACGAGTTGAAGTTGTTGGTGTAGGAGACGAGGTGAAGACAGGCAAAAGACACTAATTTGAATGCCTTGTTGATTAGTTTAAGAACTAGTGTAGACAGGAAGATCTTAGAAGTAGAAGACAATATTGCGATTAGATTAGACTTAGTGAAAATAGAGATAGAAAAACTTCGGAAAGACATTAGAGCCAAACCTGAAGTAGATACAATAGGAGTGCAGATGTCTTCGGAGTTAGAGATGGAGACATTGGAGAAGAGTGGGTCGAGAGATGAAGAGTTAGATAGATTACCCACTAGTGCAATTTCAGATCAAGAAAAAAAATTGCTAGATCTGGTAGAAGAGGTAGAAGATATGAAACCCGAGGAAAGAGTATAGGAAGTAAAGTTACTTTGGGTTTGGGTTTGAAAGTAGAGGAAGAAGTAGACATCGGATTGGATTAGTAACAGTTTTGAGATATGAAGAGGTAGATATGAAGAGGTGCATTGTCATTTTGGATCTGCACGTTAGAAAAGTTGTTGTAGAACGGTATAGTTGTTAGAACTGTCTATTTGTTCACTATTTAAGAGTGGAATTCGTAGTCTTATGTTGTTCAGTGCTCATAATTTTTGAGAATAGATAAAGCAAAGTGTTGTGAAGTAGTGCTCATCGCTTAAGCTTGATTCTGAGTATCAACGTTGTACTTGTGGTTGTGAGTGTTTGGAGAAATTCAAAGTGCAAGTTAGTGTGCTTGTTGGATGTTAGATTCTGCAGCCTTGATCTTCATTCTGTATGTTTGATCCTGAGTGAAGTGCAATCAAAGCAATGCCTTGACAGATCTGAGAGAAATTGTAGTGTTGGTAGTATTCTACATTTGTGAGTATAGTGCGAGGTTGATGTGAAGCAATTTTGATTGAGGAAGTTGTGCCTTTAGTGGAAGGGTGGAACATAATTCTGAGGCAAAGTCATTTTTCAATGAAGTGCCATTTTTGGGAGAGCTTGAATCATCACAATCAAGATTGTTTGGAAAGAATTGAAGGTGTTGTGATTAAGAAGTGTAAATTCATGACAAGACTGCAAATCAGTGCTTGTTACTCTCTTCTGGGTGTGGTTTCTACCTGAGAGATTAAAGACACAACCAAGAAGAACTACATGTTACTGTTTGACTTCATATTTGACCAATTTTGACTCGTATCTCTGCGTGAACAAACTTTACTTACCCGATTACCGCAAAAGTGATATTTGTCGGGTTTCCACACTATGGCACTTAGAGTTCATGTATGACTTATGTGTGAGTTGTGCTCCTCTATTGTATGATGTTGACAACAATATATGTTGTGTTGCAATGTATATATGCACCCCAAATTGTGTGATATAGGTCCACCAAAGATATGGAGAGAGAGAGAGTGACCTAGATGCAATGGGAGTTGTTGTTGCCACTATTGTCTAGGAAGACTCTTGAGATTACTATTGGTGAAATAGACCTTTTGCCAAAAGTAAAAAGTGAGTATAGTTGGGAAGATAGCCAAGGCTATCTCCTTTGCAAGGAACTTCATGCTACATATAGATAAAGACTATCAAATTGATGATAGAGATGGCCAAAATATCCATTGCCAAAGGGATGAAGGAGAGTGTGAGAGGAGAGTTGTGTTATGTATTGCTCCTCCTTCCACTTGATGGTGATGACCACTACAACTGATGCTTGAATGGTAGCCCCTATGAAGGACTTTGTTCATAGTGGGTTTGGTATCACAAAATTAAACAATGGAAGTCAGCCATCCATGAAAAAGATTATATTTTCACTCACCCTCCAAGAAGGTGTCTTGGCAGGTCCAACCATCTATCAATCTGAACCTAGGAATAAGTAGATTGTAGAATCTAAGCCATTATATCTGAGATTGCATCATGAACTCCAGTAGGTTTTCCACCTACAACATATAGTAAAATGGGAATGCTATATGTGTTGTATGTAGATTTGCATGCACATTGGTCTGATAGTCCTAGAAGTAATGGATGTTGTAACCCTAGACCTAGGTGGAGAGCCATAGTAATCTCATTCAATGTGAACCAAACAACACTCAATCAATGGGGAGGTATGGAGCAAAGCTCAAAAGCTTTTCTCTCCAGAAGAGAGAATTCTTACTCTATGAAGTAAAGATATATCAATGAGGATGCTTGTAAGGGTGTGAATGTGTATACACTCAATTAGATCCACTTGAATCTTCCTAGAGTCTAGGGATACAAAGTCCATAAAAAAGGGGAGTGTTGTACATGCGGGCAAGGGCAAAAATTCACCAGCCAACCAAAGAGATGCTTGGAAATAGTAGGTGTTTGAATCTACTATCGTGATAGATAGCCGTAGGAAATGGCTACCCTCATATATAGACCTATGTGAGAGTAGATGAGCAACTAGTATAATGAGTTTGAATATGTTGTTTATGCAATAACATCTTGTAATATGAGACCACATCCTCCCATGACTATAGGTAAAGCTATCTATTGGTTACATCACTCATTTGATAGCTATAGGAGCTTTATATAACTTTAATAGAGTGGAGAAAATTTTGCATGTAGTATTGTCAAAGATACATAGATGGGTAGGGGTTCCTCTATGGGTGGGTAGGTAGGTATGTGCTAGATAGGAGGCTCTAGGTATGTAACATATCATGAGGGTAAAGTAAGCCCCTTGTATGTTCCCCAAACAAGGGAGTAGATGAGCATGTGCTATTTCCTAAACCAAAGTGTATAAGAAAATGAGCTACTAGAATCCTCCATTCCTTGGGAGAGTCCAATATCCTCAAATGTCCTACTTGGAATAGAGCTCTAATGGGAATTCAGAGAGAGCCAGGATTGTTCATGGACTCCAAACCTTACAATTAAAAATATTGACTCATAAACTCAAGGTTCTATGTTCAGTATGATAGCCAATATGCCTCAAATTACATACTCCAACAGGCCTAAGATATGAGTATCATCTAAAAGGGATGGAAAGAGACATGATGGAAATTTATTACAACCTCTTACAAACTTGTATAGAGAGCTATGGAAAATAGTATCCATGTAAGTTATCTCCTTTGCATATGCCTCGGCTGATGATGCGAGTTGTGTGAACTCCATTGTGAGAGTATGTTAGTTATACAACAACTATATTTCAATATTGTAAAAAGTGCACACAAATTGTATCAAGGAGTCAAACGAAGAATTCGATACAAACCTAGACAGAATGATAATGAAGTGATAAGGAAGACATTTGAGACAAAAGAATAGTGTTAGAGACATCCACTTGGATAAACACATAATTGGAAAGAATTCGATACAAACGTAGACAGAAATGATAATGAGCACATTTGAGACCCAAAAAAAATAAAAAATTTAAATGTTAAAGACATCTACTTGGATAAACACAAAATTGGATTTATGTCCAAGGACGTTCATATATACAGCATAACTGTCTCATAGTCACCTAGAGTAACCACTGCATACTCATACCGAATACTAATGTGAATATAAAATGGATACAAGGGAGTTCTAAAATTTTCCACGAATAGTGCAAGAGACTAAATAGAGTACAACATACCCAATAGTTATTGGGCAAATGTTGGATAAGACAGCCCCGATAAGTCTAGAGGAATTATAGTTCTTTGTGATTGTCTCTCTCCTGGCATGCCAAATTTGGGCTTCTCTCTCTACATTTTGCCCATTTTGCCCGGGTCAAAGGAGACATCCTACATTCGGTCCTCGTCCTATACTAATGATTATTTTGAGGTGGTTGCGACCCGGTTATTAGGGAATATATGCACTGCCTTGTACATCCATCAGTTTGGGTGAATGTCAATTAGTAAGAGAATTGATACTGAAGGCATGGCCTGAACCAACGAACAAAGATTGACACTAAAGTCGTGGAGTGAACCAACAAACCTTTTTGCAACAATTGATTTCTTGAGACCAATTTCTCCCTACATGAGACCGATTCTCGCAAGGACTTACTTTCATTGTTCGCCATGGTTTCACAAATCAGAACAGAATGACACGCGATTCCTACTTCAAACTTCAAACTAGCAACTTTAACAGAATGACACGCGATTCCTACTTCAAACTTCAAACTAGCAACTTTAACATAATCTTCTGCTGTTTGGGAAGTACAGTTCTGTAATTAACGCGGATATCATATGTAAGGCTAGCTAGTAGTTGGAACAACCCAATGAAGAAGTACCTGCAAGGATGGGAAGGAATCGACTTCGACGTCGATCAAGGACGTAAATGTGCCGAATTTTGAAAAGTGGGAACTGAACGACATGGCAAAAGCGTCTAGTATGCTTGCAATATTCAATGTTAGCTTAGGATTGCGATTTGATATTGTGAGGTCACCTGTTGCTTTGCTTTCAGCCACCACTTCCAACGTCGCATCTCGATCTGAATCAGGTACAAGCACGCTAAGCCTTGGCCGGTTATATGTTCACATGCCCAGCTCGACCTTTGAAAAGTGTACCCAACACGTCTAAAGATGGGATGGCTCCTTTGATCCCAATCTAACTCACAGACCATACGCACTTCAGCCATTTCCCTGCTCCTCCCAGCAGTGAACACCAGTCCCGGGTGGAATTCCAGTTGGCTGAAGTTCATCGCGCCGTAATTCAGTATTGCCATTCTGGTTTCCTCATCCTCAGACACGCTGGTGGCTCATGTTCCTCAAATTTCAAGCATTTGGATCGGTGAAAGACTTCATAGACTCTATATTTGGCTTTGCGACTCAATGGTCGAAAGTCTACCAAACTTTGACATTTCGACTTACCAGTCCCTCTGGGTGCCACGGTCCAACGTTTTACACTTTTATGATGATTCATGCAGTCGTGATTCGTGTTTGCAAATATTTTTCTCGTTGAGGTGGGGGAGTCGGATTTGGTTGGGATGGGGTGTCAGATTTAGTCTCGAATTGGTATTGGCTTACAAATTTTTTGTCAATGTGTTACGGAACGTGCACCAAGGTAGACTGGACGAGCAATCCGTCACTCAGAGAATTGAGCCTGAGAATACAATTACCATCATCTCGACGGTCACGAGGATCGCCCCAACTCCCCCCCATTGCAAAGCCATATTCGGGACATGCAACCACTGTAAACTTTCTAATTCAGAAGGGAACTAACTGGGAGACCTCCTTTGTGCCGTCGTCCCACTACATGACACTTTACATTTTTTTACAGTGCGCCTTTATATGCAATGACATCCCTTTGTAAGGATTTTATGCCTTTGTATCATTATATTATGACCATGAGCAATATTGGCCTGGGTGCGGTGAGGAGAGGCCGTGGGATGAGGAAAATTAAGGAATCGACTGTTCAGTGCTTCTAATAAAGTTCCCTGATCGTAAACACACTGGCCATGGGTTTGCATAAACGAACATCGGCACCACAGATTGCCATCGGATCAGGATACAACCAAAGGCCTGGAGAGAACAGATCAAAGCGTGGTATCAGTGGCAGCAGGACTAAACAAAAGACATATTTATGCACGTACATGAACTATATATCCAATGGCATCTCTTATTCAGACAAACTTTTCTTGGGTATCCCAATTGAGCCTCCAGGGTACATTAATTATAGTCTTAACGTCATGGTACAACCGCAAGTATGGTGAGCTAGAATTTCCACCGGCAGAGATTCCGGTTATACCACAAGCTTTTCTATCCGGCTGGCCATCTAAGATCGGTGCATGCGCAATCTCAAGATCGAATGAGTAAGCAAGTAGTGTGCAATTTGAAGAATGAGAGAGTCCCCAGGTTCGTATGTCAATGATTTAACTTTTCACACGGTAAGATGGAGATTCCCGGTATATATTAAAAGATACATCAATTCCCAGCCCTTTTTAAGAATTCCGTAAACTGAACCTTTTTTTCAATATTGTACTTCACCCCCCCTACCTAGGCCTCCACGGTTTAAGTTGGCGAATCTCCTCACTGACTCATTACCGTGTGTATGCATATGCATATTCCCTCGAGTGTTCTTAAAGGGTTTTGTGAGATTCTCTAGACACAATTTCAGAACGTTTCTACCAGCGGTAGGCTTTCAAGCGCGCAAGAGAGGTTCGCACCGGAAGAAATTCAGTTTTACAAATTAAAGGAAATGGAGTCCGGCCTCTGCGGGTGAATACTATACAATCCGGCCTGTAGCGAATATGTACGGGAAGGGTCCTAACAAAGAATACTCAGATTCACGAAGCACTGGTTTAAGGATTAAGCAGCACAAAGACGATTAACGCATACTCGTGGGGGTAGTAGGATCCACCTGCTTCACAGTGTGCTTCTTTCTCATGACGATGTCAGTGATGACATTCTCGAGCTCAAATTTATCTGCACTGGTCAAGCAAATCTACTGTTTCTGTTACTGGACATGGTGAACAGCAAGCTAGAGAGCTCACGATTCTCCATTGACCACCCACAAAATATCTCAGAGTACACGTCAGTTGCAGTGCTGATATATGAGACCAATACATGCAATACGGACCTCGAATTCTGCATACGCTGACTCGTGTTTCAAAATATTCTACGAGCATGTTTCTAGAAACAAACGCTGTGCAAAAGATCTGTTCTCGACGACATCTTCATGATTTTGTCCGAACCCTTGAGCTTACAGACAACTTTGTTTTCTCCAGACTTCTAGTAGTTAATTGGAGTTGAATATAGTTCTCCACGTCGACGCAAAGATACTACAGATACGTGAGACATACTACAGCTAGGTCATCTGTAGTTCTTTCAGGCTAACATGACACGTTCTTGTGCTTGTTAGGCGAGACCTTTCGGTTGAACATCTAATTTTAAACAATTCATATGCTTCTATAAGAGAAGAAGCTTACAGAAGCTTTCACGTAATCCATTTTGCCAGTCTCCTGTTCATGGGCCTCATGATCATGTGGTTCCACGATCGATGTCCTCAGCAGGAGGAGCGAGTGAATGCAAAGGGCTCGAGGTTAGGAACTTACAAATTAACTATACAAAGCAGAAACGGGGGAACAACCCCCCTTACCAAAAATATATCATCGCTCTATCCACTGATTGCAATATATTGAACATTAACAGGGAAGTACTTGATCCCCATCTTAAAATGTTGTCAAGTCCCATTGGTCCGTCTGTTTTATGATGAATCTGTTACAGCTTCGGAGAAACGCTTTGACTACAATTATAAAGTACTGTATATCCAATCACCGGTGAACAGGTTGATTTGCATGCACTGTCCGCTGTATCTCTTGTGAGAGTGATTAAAATATGATAATTGCACTTCAACGGTTTTGTCAAACTTACTTACTGCAGTTCCGTTCTAAAGATGAAGCAGTACAAGAATTTAATAGATGTGTGCTGATGATTGAGACCTCATCGGCGTAAGTTTGAGAAAATACAGCCACTTCAAGTGCCCTAAAATATGGAAAGCCACGACATCCTGCAATAATTCAGCTGATTCTGTAGCCAATTGAGTAAATTTTCGAGTTTGTCTTTAAGGCACAGGAAACCTGAATTGTCTGTCAAATACATCGTCTGTTTTGTTGATAACCTGAGTCAATACCTATTTAAAAGTCTTAAAACCCGACGCTGCAGAACAATGGTTCAAGTAATGTGGATGGAATGTAGGTCTTGCTAGTACCCCACTAAATAATATTATCAGTGAGGTCAGAATCTCCTGAAGTTAGTACAAGTTAATAACAATTCTTGCTAGCTACAAATCGACGCTAGCAAACATCTTCCTCTTTTCTTCATTTTGCCAAAAAAATATGCAGCTGCCGGCTGACCTGCTGCAGTAGTAGCATGGATGATAAGCGATTTCAAGACACTATTGATAGTCAATTCGGCCAGATATTTGCGCTCGTCTCGAGTTATCAAGACGCGGACTGCATTTCTAAACACTTTGTGGTTTAGTCAACTAGGAAATATGCAATTCAGTAAAGAGTGAAGAGGATGATTTTGTTCATTCTGAATGTTTGGATTTCCGTTTCTCAACCGTTGGGAATGTTTGTTGTGAGGCGTGAACCAAGAGCGAAGTGAGTTCAATAAGTGCTGTTTGGCCAATGAGTACGCCATCATTTTTGCAGATCAAGTATACGGCGCCGACTTGAACTAACAACACAATTAATTTATAACAATTTAATTTAATCTAAAATATTTAGTATTGAGTTGAATTTAATCATATTTAATTTACAATATTGGCCAAGGGTGTCTCCATGTACAGGGCAAAAGAAAGGAATTCGAGGTCCGTGACAAATCACCGTAAGATGGAGCACTATATCTATAGCTGGTGTCCACAATTTCTCAGAAACAGTTCGTCCTTCCTCAGTTGCGATTCTATTCGGATCTCGCGAGTCGTCGTCGTTCCAAGGTGATACGAAGAAGAAACCACTTAGCCTGGCCATGCGGAGCATAATACAGTAATTGTTGACTTCATGTACAATTTGTCATAGCTTCTTGGGATGACCGAAGCTTCTGTAATCATAGATATATCTATCTTCTATCCATGATCACAGCTGGTTGACACTACCGAGTATCACTTTGCGTTGGAGGAGTTGGAGAGAGTGAGGAGAGGATGATCACAGCTGGTTGACACTACCGAGTATCACTTTGCGTTGGAGGAGTTGGAGAGAGTGAGGAGAGGAGAGATGTGAGAGGAAAAATATATCGTTTTTGAGTGCTCTTTCGTATATGGCATTAGCAATATAGCACTTGAGTGAATAGTCTATTTTGTTCAATTTTCAATTTTGGTATCATTTCTTTCTAGATTTAGATCAAAGACCATGGAGATTGTAAACTATGGAGAATTGAATAGAAAGTTATGGAGATTTTAGTTTTTTTTTAGGGTTTAAAGTGATCATTATACATTGAGAGTGACAAATCAGGAATTTTTATTTTTAATCTCTTGGTTTTTATAATTAAGTTTCATTGAAAAAAATATTCTAATTTTTTGGTTCTTATGATTAGATTTTATGAGAATTTAACTTTAAAATTTTAGAAATTAAAATTGAAAATTATGAAAATTTATAATTTTTTGAGTTTAGAGATATTATATTTTCTTATGTGAGTTAGGATGTGACTTGTTGTGGTTTTACATATATAGGGAGATATGGAGAGGAGCATCATGTGTTATTTTCTTTATTCTTGTGCTAGATATGGCTACACCTCTCCATGTGGGACCGTTGAGAGCGGCTCGGGATATACCATGCTTGGTGTGTCATCAATGTTTTACCTCACAGGGAGTAAAGACTCATGTGAGAAGGGTGCACAAGGACTATGATTGGAGCACTTGGGATGCACATGAGGCAAGCAACCACGTCAAAAGCAATGACACTTGGGATTACGCACGCTTCTTCTATCCCTTTGTTGACCATTCTAAGGATGAAGCTTGAGTCTTGGGAGTGGTTAGCTTCTTAGGCAAGTTGCATTTTGGGATTATTTAAGATTAGTTTTACATGTCCATGTCTAGTCCATGTCTGTTCCTGTCTCCGCACCCTCTATGATGAAGCTAGATAGGCTTTTTGCCTACTTGATTGTTTGGCAAGTGAATCCTTGGACAAGTTAGCATGGTTCCTATTCCTCTTACTCCCCTAATGGTGTCTTTGTTATGGTAGAGGGGGATGTGCGGAGCATAGAGAGGTGGCTGCTAGATTTTGTCAATTTTGAGTGGGGGATTTGGGTGGCCCTTTAGGAGGAGTCTCTTAGGGCTACATGTTTTAGGAGACAATTTTTGCCACAAGGTACCATAGAGTCCACTCAATTACCATGGTGTAGGACATTGTATCAAGTGGGAGAGTTTAGTAGAGCAACATGAGCGCTACACTCTTTGTATATGGTTAGTCCTACTAAGGAGACTATCTCTTCCCTACCTTCACTACATCTTGTGGTAGTAGAGGGACTATCACTAGAAGTCTAAGGTTATCAACCTGAGCAATCTGTATATCATGATAGGTCACTTTTTGCACAAGCATTGTGCATTGCCCCTTGCCTTTCCTCAACAAGCTTGTCAGGGATGGTATATGAGCACCTTAAATATTACTTTCAGGCAGATGATCCTTTTAGTGGTTTTATTGAGTTGTTTCAGGTGGCTATAGCATTAAGAGGAGACATTCCTATGTCTATTAGTCGGGTGTTAGATGATATTCAACTTCTCATAATGGAGAAGGACACATGGTGCACTAGACCAATTGCTATTGGAGAGATCTTTTTTTGTTTGGTTAGTTGTACCATTGTCATTCAATATTGTTATCACTTTTGACATCACCTCAATCCATATCAATTTGGAGTAGCTACACTTGGAGTGTAACAATAAGGAGTTTAGCATTGTTATCACTTTCAACATCACCTCAATTCACATCAATTTGGAGTAGTTACACTTGGAGTGTAACAATATGGAGTTTAGCAATGAAATTAGTTAGGGCTAACAAAGTAAAGAATATGCCAAATTAGCCTAAAATATTCTAAATATATCTAGGAAACTTATTGGGAAGCTTGCCAACTAGCTTAGCTTTCATCCCAAGTAGGTAACTCCTAGAAGCTTCAAACTAGCTTAGCTTGCACACCAAGTAAAATGACTTTTAGAAAAAAGATTCTTGAGAAGCTTCCCGGTTAACTTGGGCTTGCACTCCAAGAAAGCAACTCAAGGAAGCTTCTTGAGAAGCTTCTTAAGAGCCTTATATGCTCCCTATAAATACCAAGGCCAAATCTCATATTAGGCATTCAGAGTTTCTTACACTCAGGTATCCCAATGCAATCATCTATTCTCTTATTTTTCTCCTTGGTCTCGGTCTTTTACATTGGTATCAGAGCAAGAATAGGAAGGATGGAATTTATGGGCCACCAAATTCATTTCTAGCAAACCATTGGGATTTTTACATTGGAGTACTACCTAAGCATTGTTTCACACAATTCATCACCTCACACTTTGGGTAGGATTTTTGAATGCAATCACCTTGTCAGAGGAACCCTTGGTACTTCCAATTGTAACTTATGGAGAATAATGGATGTGTACATCTATGTGTTAATAAATTAGATAGATTGCGGGTGGTGTGATAGAGTAGTAATCATGGCGGCAATGCCAGAGGTTATCATTACTATGCAGCAACAAATCAAGCACCTTACTCAATTCTTGGATGAACAAGATCATTGATGACAAGAACACATAGAGAGAGTATTAGTTCAAGAAGGAGAAGACCAAATCCAGTTTCTAAAACCCAAGGTTTTTGAAGGCAAGAATCTCTTGAGTGCAATGGAGAATTTTTTGTTTGATGTTATTTTGAATCTACCAATCTTCAAGATGAACAAAAATAGATTCTTTTGGCTTCCAGCCAATTGGATGGAGTAGCAAAGCTATGGTGGCAATTCCGAGTGGAGCAAGCTGAACGGCAAATTTTTGCACCAATCTTGATATGGGCAGAATTCAAAAGTGCAAATAATTGGTTGATTCCAAGCTATAAGTGTTGCACGAGCTGCACAAGTTGCATGAGATAGGTTGGCAAAGTTGAGCAGATTGAATCTATAAGAAGTTACATCATGTAATTCCAAAACACCATCATGAAAATTCTAGATATAATGGAAGGAGAAGGTCTAGATCAATTTGTGAGGGGCTTGAAGTCACAAACCAAATAAGAAGTAATTATGCAAGAGCCACAACACTTGGAGAAAGCCATGTGGTTTGCCAAACACTTTGATTTTTTGGTTACAACAACTTGGTCTCAATCTCAACCTCTACAAAACCTACCAATACACTACATGCGGGTGGAGGAGCCAGCACCCATGGAGATTGATGTCATTCATGTCGTGCATATATACATTGCTACACACATACATTGTTGTCAACATTATACACTATAGAAGCACAACTCACACATAAGTCATACATAGACTCTAAAGTGCCACAATCAATCAGATTGTTTACCAGTCTCAACTCAACTCAACTCAACTCAAATCAATATTTGATCTGTCACTCTATAAATTGCCAACAAATGGGTATTGATTACAGTCAAGACACACTCACTCCAACATAGAGAGTCCAAGTGACATTCGCCGGCCTTCGTCCATCATTGCCAGGAACTCGAAGGCTCAACATCAGAGAAGTGAGCTCTCTGGAGCTGCACTTCAAAAGTATACCCCTTGGACTTGAGCTAGGTCTGAAACCCTAATGGTCTCACTGACCCCACACTCGATGGTGCAAACGGTGCAAAGTGATGGTGGGCCCCACCGTGAAGTCAGTACCCTCAACACCAAATCTGACCATCGTAAAGTAGTCTCTAAGAAACTACTAAAATAACTCTAACTATTACCACTGGAACTCTAGTGTCCAAGCAATCTAGATGCAACACTACAAATGGCGTGACAGTTGCATATATACATCGCTACACAACATACATCGCTATCAACATCATACACTATAGAAGCACAACTCACACATAAGTCATACATAGACTTTAAAGTGCCACAATTGCCCCTCTAGCTGGCCCCTCTAACTGTAGATAACCATCTACTCTAAGTATATAGTATACCCTATGATGGGCAAAGATTAGGAGGTTGGGTGCTATGGAGCACCATTGTTAGTTGCCTATCTGCAATCTATACCATATAAAGAATGAACTAGCTATAGGTCAAGTACATCTAGGACATAACCACTATCCTTGAGGAACCACCATGAGAGGAGGAGTCATACATGCCATATGTCATCCTCTCAAACAGCTATCACACACTAACATAGTAGCAGCTCCACTAGAAGAGCCACATAACATACACCTCAAGCCTGCACGTACTAGTGCCAAGCTTGGGTCCATAGTACCATCAATGTTTGGGAGGTGGCATGGCGCACAATTGCGCACATGATCCTTCCAAACAACACCATCATGTCCTTCCAACACAAGGACTCCAGATGGAAAAACCTCAAGTGCACTCTCAAGATAGTGCGGCTTGTAGAAACATCAAGTGTTGTTGGTGTTGTTTTGTAATACTCCGAGGACAAGAGAAGAGAGAAAACACAGATTGCACACTCAAACATTCGATGCTCCAAGGGAGCACCTTCTCTTTATTATATAGACAAAGAGGATCTCCTCCAAGGAAGCTCCACCATAAGATTAGGGACACAGATAGGTGGCATGTCAGCAAGCTCCACCCTTGGATTACTTACTTGGATGGGTGACCTGTCTGGTCTAGGTCCTATCTGGTTGGTCAAACAAGCTTTCACGGGAAGGGAATCTTTTAGGGAATCTTCTTGTAGGAAACTCAGAATCACATGAGTAAGGTACCGTTGGAAAGCTCTTGACGAGACAAACCAGGGGGAAGGGAAGGCCAACCTTTCCTTTGTTGGGGGGGGGGGATCTGCATATTTTCGAGGCCTAATTTATCCGTTTAGGCCTCCGAAATTGCCTTCAAAGATTTCAAGCATATTTCGGTTCCTACTCTATTAGTAGAAGTCCTCTTTTGGTGATACCTCTTTCTGATCTGTTTAGTCCATCATGTGTAACATCCTTCCATATGTTACCAAACCAATTCTCACCTTTAAATCATATGTCTAGCTATTGGTTCTAAGGTTCTCAAGTCTATTTCGGTTTCTGCCCTATTAGTAGAAGTACTCTTTTGGTGATACTTCTATCTGATCTATTTTGACCATCATGTATAACATCATTCTAGATGCTACCAAACCGAATTTCACATCTAGATCATATGGCTAACCCTTGGTATTACATGTTTGCTATAAATATACATAGTCTCCTAGATGAAATTGACGGGTCTAGGGTCTATAACCTCTTCCTTGAATAGTAGCATAGCGGAAAGTATCTCTATGCTGAGCAATCACCAAGTTCTCAAAGGCCATCGGCATCACTCTCTAAAAGATCTCTACCTGTTGAGAACATGCGCTCATCCATACATCTGGATCATCCAAGTCCAAAACTACAGTAGCATCTTGACAAATGGTGGCAAGTAAATCTGGATCTCGTCCATAGAGTAAGAAGTAAGGAGAGAAGGATGCTAAGGAAGCTTGCTCGCTGAACCAATAGTCCATGGCCAACCAAGGTAATTGGAGATCTTAATCTCCCAAGTGGCCTCTCTACAAACCATACTTTTGTAATCCTCTCTTCACTATCTAAACCACTCTCTCTGCTAAGCCATCTGTCTTAGGGTGATCTCGGGATGTAGTACGATGATCAATCAAAGCCTTATCACACAAGACCTGAAACTCTCCCAAGAAATTTGTACCCTTATCAGTCAAAACCTTTGCTGGTGCACCAAAATGAGTAAGAACTTGATCTAGGAATGAGTAAGTTGTCCTTTCACTAGACTTGTCATGAAATGCCACCAACTCAATCCACTTGGAGAAGTGCTCCACCATCACCAAAACATACCAATGATGTCTCATAGTCAATGGTAAAGGTCATGTGAAGTCCAAACTCTAACAGTAACCCAATCCCATGATAGATAATGGATGTAACTATGGCGTAGGAGTATTGAATGATGCTCTAACTCGGTCACAAACCATACATCTAGCAACTGTAATACCAAGGGTTAGCCATATGATCTAGATGTGAAATTCGGTTTGGTAACTTCTAGAATGATGTTATACATAATGGTCAAAATAGATCAGATAGAAGTATCACCAAAAGAGTACTTCTACTAATAGGGCAGAAACCGAAATAGACTTGAGAACCTTAGAACCAATAGCTAGACATATGATTTAAAGGTAAGAATTGGTTTGGTAACATTTGGAAGGATGTTACACATGATGGACTAAGCAGATCAGAAAGAGGTATCACCAAAAGGGGACTTCTACTAATAGAGTAGAAACCAAAATATGCCTAAAATCTTTGAAGGCAATTTCGGAGGCCTAAACGGATGAATTAGGCCTCAAAAATGTGCAGATACCCCGCCCCCCCCCCCAATGGAGGAAAAGTTGGCCTTCCCTCTCCCTTGCATTGTCTTGTCGAGAGATTTACAATGGTACCTTACGTGATTCTGAGATTCCTACAGGAAGATTCCCTAAAAGATTCCCTCCGGTCAAAGCTTGTTTGACCAACCAGATAGGACCTAGACCAGACAGGTCACCCATCCAAGTAAGTAATCCAAGGGTGGAACTTGTTGACATGTCACCTATCTGTGTCCCTAATCCTATGGTGGAGCTTCCTTGGAGGAGATCCTCTTTGTCTATATAATAAAGAGAAGGTGCTCCCTTGGGGCATCAAATGTTGAGTGTGCAATCGGTGTTTTCTCTCTTCTCTTGTCCTCGGAGTATTACAACAACAAACTACTTCACCTTGGTCTACATACCGCGCCACCAATAATGACTCTGGAATAAGCTATATGTATGCTTGAGTCCAAAATGTCCTAGCTCCTCATGAGCATGACAAACCAACTGTGGTCTCTGAGATGGAAGTGGTACTACTCATACTCTACCATCCTCCCATACACGCAAAAGGTGTCTACCCTCCAATCTGAACCATTTGGCTTGCTGAAGAACACAATCTCTCCTTGGCCTTAACTGTGCCACCCACAACACCAGTGCAAAGATAGTCTATCATTAAGACATCATCATGATTGTCTCGCTGAACTATACTAATATCTTCCCTCTTTGGATCTATGATCTCCATAACTCCTCTTGTATGCACTGAGAGAGATACCACCAAAGCCTTAGAAAATATACATAGAAAGGCAGATGCATGCCAACCTGGCACCATCTCCTCATTTGTCTCACCATGCCAACGTGCTCCGATCTGATCCTGCTTGCTGGGACATGGGTTTCTACTCAACCCATCTGCATCACGGTTCACCACTCCATGTCTGTGAACAACCGCAAAATCATACTCATGTAAAATCAGAGCCCATCGTACAAGCTTCCTTGAAAGCTTGTCGGACTCCATCAACCACTTCAGCGGTTGATGATCAGTGATGAGAGTGAAGGGGTTACCAAATAGGTAACATCAGAAATGTGCTATTGCCCAAATTACTGCCAAGCACTCTCTCTCATATGAACTATACTTTGCCTCCACTAAATAGTTGGAGCAACTAGCATAGGCCACCACAAACTCCTTCCCCTCATCATCATGTTGGGTGAGCACCGCTCCAAGCCCCAACCTGAAATGGTCGTCCTCTAATCGGTCTCCTCAAAATAGGAGCAGATGTCAACCTCTCCTTGAGCTCTACAAAAGCTCTCTCTTGCTCATCTCCCCAACACCACTCATATGTAAGCTTTGTCATCTTTGTCAAGGCCTTGGCAATGGTATTTAATCCTCTAACATAGCGGCAATAGAAGTTTGCCAACCCAAGGAATGCTTGCACTTTGCTCACATTTGTAGGCCAAGGAATGCATGCAATAGCCTCCACCTTGGTCTGCTGAACACCAAGTCCTCCGGGGTAGATAGTGTGACCCAAATACTCAACCTACTTGTGGAAGAACCTACACTTCCCAAGATGTAATTTGAGTCCATGAGATCTCATCCTCTCAAATACCTCCAACAATTGTCTCTCATGCTCCTCCACAATAGTGCTATAGACCAAAATGTCATCAATATAACACCGAGCAAAATCCAGCTAGGATCCTATCCATGACCCTCTGGAACTCAACAGGAGCGTTCTTCAACCCAAATGGTTAAAACCTCCACTAATATAACACATCCTTACTGTTAGGATCAATAGCCCAAAATGTTATCTTGGACTTATCCTCCTCCTTGATTGTCAATTGATGATATCCCGCTCAAAGATCCAAAGTACTAAAGACCTTTGCATGCCCAATTGCATCAAAAATCTCCTCCGGTGTAGGCATGGCATACCAATCAGCCCTGGTTTGTTGGTTGATAGGATGGTAATCTCCACACATCCACCTATTTGTATAGTTGCCATGCATATCCTTCTTGGCTGGCATCCCTATTGTTGATGCATACTCCCCATGTGAAATCTCTACCAAACTAGCCTCAAAAAGCTCACTACTCCAGTTCTGAATCAATGTCCTCTCCATGTCGCTATAGCGATAAGGACGTCAGAAAAATGGTGTATTGCTAGTCAGCTCAATCCGTATACCAAGTCCTTTCAGAGCACCCAAATCCTTCATATTGAAGGCAAAACAACTTGTGCAACTCCTCAAGAACCTCCAAACCTCCATCTTTTCTCTCCAACAAGCTTGGGTCATAGATCTGGCTCCCAAATATCCTTTGTAATTGTCATAGGAGTGGGAGACGTGCTGATTGGCTGCTACACTAGGCCCTTGAAAGCAATAGTGTCATTCCCCTTACCACTAGAGGTCCCAACCTCTGTGTGAAAAACTCTCTCCACTCTGGCTGCAAGCTCCACATGTCCTCTAGCTGCATCTCAAGTGGACCAAGTGTGTAATCCAAGTAGCCCACTCTCACTTGGATGGAATCCAAGTAGACCACTCTCCCTAGTAGCTACTAATTGTGTCCTAAGAATACCATGTCCACTCGGTCCATCGCCCCCAGCATGTGCCTGAATTGTCTTGATAGGCTTAGGGCTCACAAGTGTCCGAGTGATGATGCCTATCAAGCGTATCCTACGCTGCTCTACCAAGCCAAGGCTCACAATCCAAGTCAAACATTTCAGGTCCATAGCTTGACCTAACACCTGATGCTTAGATGTCTCTAACACTACTGGAATAGCGGTAATACCGGTGCAAAAACCCATCACCCGCTCTCTCTCATCGGCATTGGGCTCCACCAACTGTTGTAACTATGAGTCCCAAACAAGTCCAAGTCTTGCTTCTCAAAAAGCATGAGAGCTTGGGAAACTCATGAGTGTGGGAAATGCAACTCTAAGCTGTCCCACTAGGTTCACCACTGCCATAGGTGACCTATCAGCCACTATCACCGTCTAAGACTGACGCCCGGCATCCAAGATGTCATCAACAAGGATGTGGTCAAGTCGCTAAATCCCATTATAAGCACGCTATAAAACCTCTTTGGGTAAGAGGTTTGTCCACCAAAGATGAAGGCAATGAGCCCGTGATCCCACTTTGGCTGCATCTAACAATATAGCAAGTTCCATCCAAGAATGGACCTGATGTGTACTTGCCACCACTCTGGTGCGAGAATCACCCATCAAAGGCACGTTCTCTAAAAGGTAAGTTGGAGAAACGCACTAATGAACCTAGAGATGTCGTAGTATCCATAACATCTCCCAAAACACACCAGAACGAGGATCCTAAAGACCCAAACCGCGGCCCACACATTTATTTCCTTGACATGGCCATCCAGAAATCACCAAGTGAATAGGCTCATGTCTCTCTAGGTCATGCGCCCCCAATAAGGAAATGTCTGCTGGTAGGGCCTTTTGGTAACCTTTGACTGTTGACATCGGTAATAACTCCGGATACCAATAGGCCAAGTGTGCCATATGATGTAGAGAGACTTGCCTAGCAATCTCATCTCTCTCTACATACAAGTATCTTTGTACTCGTATACCCGCCTGTAACACCGCAACTAGTCCAGTGCTAATCCCACCAAACAACTCCAATAGACATATCCCCTCTATTGGATACTGCCAAGCAATGAGTGTGGTATCCAGAGGTGTCAAAGAAATTTACTTTGGAGGCTCATCCTCACACTCATCTCCTGATGGTACAAAGGCTCTACTCCAAGCCTGCTGCACCAATCGGCATGCTACTGCAATGCCTCCTCGGAATTCCACAATGGAACATCCAAGGTGGATGGAACAATCCCACTCGTACTCCAAATCCGAGTGATCTCCTTTGGTATTGGAGTATCCTTTGCATGGGCATTCCCCTCCAACAAATTGCCAGGCCAAGTAAATGCACCACTAAAAGCTAAAATTGATGAGGCCATGGTCCCGAACTATAGTAAGCCAAGATTGCCATTAAGCTCTCACCACCAAGCTATCAGTCAAATGACCAAGTTGAACCTGAATAACAAGCTCCCCATGTGTGATGTACTATGTCAAACCACCACCTAAAGATGTTTGGATCTGAAATGGACACCTCTCCACATCGGTCTTTCGTAACTCCAGACCGACAATTGCAGCCTTCCCCAACATAAGGGGTTGCGCACTAGAGTCTAACAAGACTCTTTGTGGTGTATAGACCTTCCCTGAAGGTCCCACCAAACATAAAATCCCCCCCCCCTAGTTATCAAATTGGACAACACCAAGTGTAAACCGTGCTCTCTCAAAGGCCGGTCTAGTTGGCAACTCCTCCAATCTAGCCGTTGCTACTTGCCATAAACCACTGGTCGTTGAACGGATCCCATGCTCCTCAACCAAGTCAGCTCCACTACCAACCACCTCTGCTCTAGTAGTAGGAACCGCACCATCCCTACTCTCACACAGCATGATAGCCAACCGGAACACTAGGGTTGGGTCAACTCCCAATGTAAACATGTCATTGGCCGAGAACAAAAGACACCGCATAATCAGCTAAGCCGCCCCCAACATCATGCTAGACTCAGTCTGTGTAGTAGTAGGTGGCTAACTAGCAGGTAGTCCATCATGCACTCCATCACCACCTACCACACCTACACTAGGACGTCTAGGAACAATGGATGTCATCTATAATGCCTCAGATAGTGTGAAAGACTAGGGAAGTCTGACATGTCTCCCAACCTCTCCTCTTTGTGGGTCCAACTCCACTGATGCTCCTCTAGGCTCTAGAGCATGTACTACACTCCTAATCACTGCTGCAGATGCATCCACCTATGCTGCTCCGCACATGAAATCCAAAGCATCTCTGCCACCAGCATATAAGGTGGAAGCCTCAGCACCCGAATCTGATCTCCTCTGAGCAATAGCCATACTAGATAATCTCTGCTCCAACTACTCAATCCAAGTAGCCATAGTTGTATCAGAAGTAAGTGGAAGTACCACATCCCTACTAGGTGTAGATCCTCTACCACCTTGTCCTCCATGAATTGGAGCTCCTCTACTACCTGCCATAACAGCCCTACCACTCCGTAACTTTGAATGTAGATCAAAACACCGATCACTAGTGTGACCAAATCTGTGGCAATGCCCACACTGCCTCTGCGTTGGCTGTGATGCACCAGAAGTATCAGGTCCACTGCCCTGAGTACACTCCTCCTATGGTGAGGTCCACCACAAGTCCAACAAACAACACTACTACTCACTGGCTGCTACTGACCCAAAAATGAAGGTAATGGTCTAACTCCACTAGGCCCTCCACTCGCTCCATAGGACCTAGGCTGTCCACCATGTCCTCAAAAACCAACTAGGCATGGTGCACTCTACTGTACTCTAGAAGAAGTCACAACCGTGGATGAGGTCTCCTTACCAAATTCAGATGTCACTACTCTCTCCTCTACCATGTTGAGCTCAATACACTCAACCAAACCAAAGACCACTGCCAAAATAGGCAAAGTAGCCTGTAACAACGTAGCATCACGAACTCTACATTGCAACTCCTTGTCCAATATCCCATACCAAAATTGGACTTCTTGGGCCTCAAAAACTCCCTTAGTGAAACTGATCAGCCACCTCATGTGAGTGTATGCCTTGCGTAGGCTCTCTCCAACCTTCCGTTGGAACTCCTGCAAGCTCCTCAGCTTGTCAGTCCGCACTCCTTGGTAGTTCTGCCTCAAACACTAGAAGAACTCCACCATGGGTTAAACCCTGGTACCATACCACCTTCTGCAAAGGTACCTCCACTAGTGGTAACACTATCTCCAGCTAGTGCACCTCCACTAGCTCCGCCAACACTACTCGAGCTAGAACTCGTAAGTATAGCCGATCTACTCCTGGCCACTAAGCCTGAAGTGATAGAGATATAGTTTGGAAACCAATATTGTCTCCATAACTCAATCTCCTCCAAATAAACTCTCCTAAACTCATGGTAGTCGTCCATTGGTGGACCCTCCAAGTGCTGAAACAGCCCCTTCCATGCCATAAAGGGTGTGAACAAAGTTGGGTTCTTCATCTGTTGTAGATCACACCAACTATCAAACTCCTAGATGAAGTCATCCAACTCAATGGTACACACTATACCAGAGTAACGCCTAGGGCCTTTGGAGGCCCCATAAATCTTGTCCATATCCCACAACAACGGTGTGGACACACCAAGTGCACTCTCAACTGAATCAACTCTTGTGTTGAACTCTAACTCAGAGTTAATCTCATCCCTCACTGGGACCTGAGATACAAGCTGATATTGAGTACCACTCCAAGTGAACACACTGCATACTACAATGCTAACTCCTCTGGAATCCCCAAAGAACTCCGTCGTGACAAAGTAACCGCAACCACAAACTGCAACAGCAAACCGGAATCGCAAGTCGCATCCACAAGTCGCAACTGCAAGTACCCCACCAAGTGCCAACACCACCAAGTGCAAACACCGCCAAGTGCCGACACCAACTAAGCACCACCTACTAATATAACTCTAACCAAGATAACTAAACTAGGGGAAAGTGCAACCTGTAACCTGCTATCAAAACACGCACTCTCACGATCTGCAAGTCATCATTTCCTACCTCACCAAAGAGAAACAAAGGTAGTCTGACTGGTCATCACTCCAGCCTCACTACCGAGAGCACATTAGAGCACCAACGCTCAAAAGTCAAGGCACCTCACACAAACATGGTGCACAAACAAGAAGCAAAGAATGGAAGGGGTCCAATCACAAGAAATCTAAACAAAAACCCTTCATCTCATAACACAACACAAGACTGACTCTTACACCATTTGGCATTTGAGATAAGAGAAGTTTCTATCTAAGTCCTAAACTACCAGGATCACCAAGAATGGGATCAAACGGCCTCTCCTAGCCAAAGCTACAAGTGTATAGATAACAGTGGTGCAGTCACTAGGACAACAAGTGAGGATGGACCAGTTGGCTAGGGCACAAGTCTAGGAACAAGAGTTCTAGGGGTCAAACCCTATTGCGCACAATCTAGCAAGATGTGTAGATTTTGCCAACCAATGACCAAGATCTACTCTAAACTAGCTAGCCTCACACCAGCAAGTTGGCTTGATGGCCCTTCTAGGCCTTCATAGCCTCTCATAGCCCACAGCCCTATGCCTTGAAGCCTTTAAACGCCAAAATTCAACCAAATGAGGCCTTTCTTCTTACCACTTTGAACCTCCTCCAAACTTGCAAAACTCCTCCAACTTGGTGAAAGTCCTCTAAATTTGGCCAACTAGCAAAACTCCTCCAAATCTGGCCAAAATCTGACGTAAAATCCAGCCAAAATCTGACATAAACCCTAAATTTGGCTGACCACCAAATCCCCCACTAACTCTTCACTCGAGCCAAATTGAAAACATGGATTTCTCCAAATCACAAATTCATGAGAATAGCTTCACAACTCCACCTTCAATTTTACTTTTTGAGCCCAACTTGCAACAAATTGGTCTTACCTTTACCTCTTGAGCTCAAAATCACAACCACTACTTGAGGAGATTTTCTCCTTCTTTGCTCAAAAATTAGCAAACACTTCCGCACGCCGTTTGCCTTACTGCCAAATCCACATCAATTGAACAAGCTTCTGCACACTAGGGAAAAATTGAACTTGAATCAAGTTACCAACAATGATCCACCGAGCTTGAGATACCACCATCACTCAAAGTTCCTACACTTGATTTCCCCCTGACTTCACTTCTCTGATGTAATCAGATTGTTTACCACTCTCAACTCAACTCAACTCAACTCAGATCATTGCTTGATCTGTCACTCTATAAACTACCAACAACTAGGCACTAATTACAGTCAAGCCACACCCACTCCAGCATAGAGAATCCAGGTGACGCTTGCCGGTCTTTGTCCACCATAGCCAGGAACTCAAAGGCTCAATAACAGAGAAGTGAGCTCTTTGGAGCTGCACTTCAAAAGTATACCCATTGGACTTGAGCTAGGTCTGAAATCCTAACGGTCCCGTTGACAGCACACTTGACGGTGTGAACGGTGCAAAGTGACGTCTGCCCCACCATAAAGTCAGTACCCTTAACACCAAATTTGACAATCAGAAAGTAGTCTCTGAGAAACTGCTAAAATAACTCTAACTACTATCACTAGAACTCTAATGTTAGAGCAATCTAGATGCGACACTACAAATGGCGTGATATCCAATGATGACAACTTGGCACTATAGATAAAGAAAAATTGTGATGGTAGTGCAAATGGTCGTTGTTTCTATTGTTGCCAAATTGTACATGGCATTACTAAATGTTTATTCAAGAATGGGCGATTTTGACAAATCACCCAGATGGAATTTGTGGAGCAAAATGATCAAGCAAACAAGGAATCCCAATAGGAGATTTCAAGCGGCCTATTGGGAACTTGATTAGCTCCAATAGGATCAAAGGCTCGACCTATGCAAAAAAAATTCACTTGCAAGGTATGATATTTGATCATAGTTGTAGAATTTTGGTTGATTATGGAAGTTCAAAAAATTACTCGTCCATGCAATTAACAAAAGAATTAAATATTCCTATCAAGCCAATAATTGGAAGTACATAGATGATAGCGGATGGTAGAAAGGGTTTTGCATTCCATACCTTGCATTATGTTACCTTCAAGATTGTGAAAGGATATTTGGAGTGTATGAGGTCTGTAGTGGCACCTCTTCACTACGATGTCATTCTAGGTCTACCTTGGCTTGAACGTCATAAGGTTCTATTTGATTAGAACCAACAACAAATTCAAATACAACACCAAGGTATAATTTTCTGATTAGGTTGTCTCGCACCTCTAAGTAAGACACCTAAGAATACTCAGTCCCAAAATGAAAATTTTATCAAGAAGTCAGCCATACAGCAAGCTTTGGAGGAAGATGAATCCCAATATGGGATTCATCTTCCTCCAAAGCATTTATCAATGAAGCAACCATAAAGCAAGCTTTGGAGGAAGATGAGTCCCAAGATGGGAAATTTATAAGCAAAGCAACCATAGAGCAAGCTTTGGAGGAAGATAAGACTATTTTTTGCAATTTAGATCAAGCCAATTGTGCATAAAGAATCTAAAGAGGATCAAAAACCTTGTCAAGCAATGGTTGATCAAATAGTCTAAAGTTTTTCGATTCTTTTTGGATGATTTGCCATAGGGATTGTAATATACCCTTTTGATTGTAGTATGCACTTCAAGATTGAGTTATTGCCAAGGAGTACTCCAGCAAGTAGACCCATCTATCGGCTCTCATCAAAGTAGTTGGAGGACTTGCAAACAACCCTTATGGAATTGTTGGAGAAGGATTTTCTACAACATAATACATCTCCTTGGGAGCTATAGTACTATTTGTTCCAAAGAAGGATGGAGGATTTTGTTTCTATATTGATCACCGTGGGCTCAACAAACAAATAGTGAAAAATACATATCCCTTGCCTCAAATTGATGACTTTCTTGATCAATTGTGTGGAGCATAATATATCTCCAAGTTGGATCTTTGTAGCGGTTATTGGTAAATCCACATTGATAGGGAGGATGTGCAAAAGGTTACCTTTTGCACAAGGTATGGGCATTTTGATGGAGAGTTCTACCTTTTGGGCTCACTAATGCTCTAGCAGTCTTCATGGATAAGATGCATAGTGTGTTGGATGGACTATTAGATTGGTACATGGTGGTGTTCTCAGATGACATTTTAATCTATAGCAAGACAAAGGCAGAACACTCAAATCACATGCAAGAAGTCTTAAGACAACTATGACAATGGACATTTTACTACAAGGAGTTGAAGTGTACCTTTTGGCAAAAGGATTACCTTCTTGGATCACAAAATCTCATCGGAGGAGATCAAGATGGAAGAGGAGAAAATCAAGGCCATCATTGATTGGTCTACTCCAAAGGATGCTATAAAACTACATGCATTTAATGGATTGGCCCATTTGTACCAAAGATGCATCCATTACTATACTCATGTAGCCGCACTATTGACCAATCTCTTGGGGAAGAACTTGAGCTTTCAATGGACCAACAAGCACAAAGAAACATTCAAGAAGTTGAAACATATGGTGTCTTCAAGATCCATTCTTCAACCATATAATCCTCAACTACCTTGTGTGGTTGATTTTGATACTTCTAATTTTTTCACTTAGAGTTGCGTTGCAATAGGAATTCCAAGAGGGGTTACATCCCATTGCCTTTATGTCTCATAGACTCAGCAAAAAGGAATACTTTGCTCAAGATCAATAACAACTAGCAATGGTATATGCGATTAAGGTATGGAGGCATTATCTCTTGAGGAAACAAGTGATCATGCAAACTGATCACAAACTTTTGTTGCAAACATTATACTTAGAATACATGAAGAGTCAACATCATCAATGGGAGGATTAAATAAAATTGTTTGACATCAAACCTGAGTACAAACCTGATTGGTTCTATATCATTCTTGATGCCCTATCACAATGACTTGATTTGAAGTCTCTCATCATGATGGCAATTATGACAATATCAATTGACTCCAAAGTCCAACTTGAGTTTAAGATCACTTTACAACAAGATCCTTTCTTTTGGATTGTACAAGGTCATCTTGCAGCATGTGACAAGGAATACAACACCTTCTCCTTCAAGGAAAACCTTCTATTTTGTGAGAATTGGATTTATGTTCACCAAGGGTGATCTCCAACTTGTGTGCCTCCAAGAAGCCCATGACTTACCAATTGTTGGTCACATGGGTGTAGACAAGACCTTGGTTACTCTCTAACGCCAATGGTGGTGGTCCAACATGGCACAGTATGTTTGAGAGTTTGTTCAATTGTGTGAGAGCTGCCAATCCAACAAGACCAGCAACAAAAAACTGAGTGGACTCCTTCAACCACTCCCCATTCCATATGCTTGATGGGAACATGTAAGCTTGGATCTCATCATGTCCTTGCTTAAGACAAAGCAAGGTCACACAATGATCGTGATGTTTGTGGATAAGCTTAGTAAGAAAATCTATTTGGTGCCAACCTTTGATACCGTGGATGCTCCAACATTGGTGCAGATCTACTTTGACATCATCTTCAAGCATCATGGGATGCCTTTTGTATTCATCTTTGACCATGATCCTTGATTCATTGGGAAATTTTGGCAAACATTCTTCTAGATCCTCGACACCAGGCTAGCTTTGTCCATGGCCTATCATCCTCAAACTGATCGACAAACTAAACATGCAAATTGCACCTTGGAAGATATGCTTTGTGCATTTGTCAACATCCACCATACCAATTGGGATGAATGTCTTGTAATTGCGGAGTTTACATACAATAATTCCAAACAAGCAAGCACCAAATTCTCTCCCTTCTTCCTCAATTTTGGCCAAGATCCACTTGTTCTTGATTCCCTTCTTACTCCTCCTCCATCTCATGTCCCTTATATTTTCACCTTCTTCACCACCATATCTCAATCCCTCCAACAAGCCAAATCTCATCTCCTTGTTGCTCAAAATCGATAGAAACAATATGTGGACCACCATCATTGTGATCTCACCTTTCAAGTTGGTGAGAAGGTCATGCTCTCCTCTAGTAACCTTCTCCTCCCACTTGATACCCAGTTTTTAGACTTCTCTCTAATTGGATAGGACCCTGTGATGTCACCCAAATCATCTCTCTTGTTGCTTATCAACTTGCCTTGCCTTGTCATATACGCATCCACCCTATCTTTCACATTTCCAAGTTGAAACCTTTTGTTCCTAACCCATCTTCTTTTTCTTCTCATGTCCAACTTCCTCCTTCTCCTCCTCCCATCCCTATCAATGATCATGAGGAATATAAAGTTGATTGCATCCTTGCACGTCATCATATTCAACAAGGTTGCCGATAATATACCTATAATATAAGGTCCTTTGGAAAGGGTATCTCCTTCATGATGCCACATGGGAACCTCTTTCTCATCTCCAAAATGCACAAACGGCCATTTACAAGTTTGAAGCTTCAATAGCAATGAGGATGTCACCAACTAGCGATGGGAGAATATGTAACAATATGGAGTTTAACGATGAAGTTAGTTAGGGCTAACAAAGTAGAAAATAAGCCAAATTGCCCTAGGATATTCTAGAAATATCTAGGAATCTTCTTGGGATGCTTAGCTTGCACCCCAAGTAGATAGCTTCTAGAAAGAAGCTTCTAGAAGCTTCTGACTAGCTTAAATTGCATGCTAAGTAATCGACTTCTAGAAGGAAGCCTCTTGATTAACTTGGCTTTCACTCCAAGAAAGCACTTTGAAGAGCCTTATATGCTCCCTATAAATACCAAAGCCAAAGCTCATGCTAGGCATTTGGGGTTTTCCACACTCAAGTATCCCAATGTGATCATCCATTTTCTTATTTCTCTCCTCGGTCTCAGTCTTTTATATGGAGGATGTGAGGCTATATCTCTAGGCATTAGAGCAATCTTAAATATCTGTCTGGAGTGGGTCATCCTACAAGTGGATGTTGAGAATGCTTTTAATAGCATCTCACGTGCATCCATCTTTAGAGAGCTTAGGGAGGCTGGTGGATCCTTGGTGAAGCTTACTCCTTTTGTGCGGTCTTTTTATGGCTCTCCTACTTCCCTTTACTACCAACATGGTTTTCATAAGAGGGAGTCACCATCTTGGAGTCAATTGTTGGTACACATTAAGAGATCCTTTAAGGGAGACCCTTATTTTCCATGGCTCACTTTGGAGCTCTCTTACCTGGCATGGCTACTTTAGCCATGCCAGGTTGTGTATTTCTCTCCTTGGTAGATGATACCCACATCGTTGGCCGTGTAGATCAAACTAGGCAGACCTTTGACCACTTGACTACCAAGCTACATCTAGTAGACTTGAGAGTCAAGGTGTCAAATTGCAAGGCATGATCCACTCTCCCACCTTTAGCTTCAAGGGGTGTATCACATCCACAAATAGACTACATGTTCTTGGAGTGCCAATAGGATCTGAGGATTTTGTCACATGCTTCTTAGACGTTGCCCTTGTAGAGGATGTTCTCCATGTGGATGACCTTCCATTACTAGGAGATCTGTAGTTGGCATTTGGTATACTCTCCTCTAGTATTCCTCATCAACCAACTTAGCTTATCCATATAAGCTAAGTTGGTTGTTCTCGTCCTTCCTATCACATCTGAAAGCCTTTGATAGGAGGATTATGGGAGTCTCTGGAGATATTATTGGACCAAGGACATTTGATTATATGACAAGGGATTTGGCACATAAACAGACAGCTATGTCAATCACATTTGGAGGAGTTGGCTTGCTATCTATGGAGGAGATGGCACCTATAGCATTTTTGGGTAGTTGGGCTTTCTTGGCACCCCTTCTTTCCTCTTGTTTTGTGGTTGTTGATAGGTTAGTTTTGGAAACTTATGTGATAGACATGGAGGAGGGATCCTTTTTTCTCTAGATATTATTGCGGCAAACAAGAGATAGTCTATCCTCATGGGTATGCAAGGATTTTCCATCTTTTGCTTCACTATTGTCAAATTGGACAAGAGGTTTATAGTCTTCCTTGATAGAGCAATAGTGTGAGCATACGCTATATTCTCTCTTAGTTGACTCATCCATTCCTCAAGCTACTAGAGCACGTCTTTGCTTTTGCTCCAGCAAGAGTGCAAGCTCTTGGATCCTAGCTTGATAGTGCATTAGGGCATTCTGACTCACACCAGCTACTTTCTCTACAACAATGAGGTTGCACTTAGGTTTGGTCCACCCATCTGCATCCTCATTACTCACTTGTGAGTGTGGTTCTACACTAGATGTATCAATGGTCCATATGGCACGGTTTCCTTTTGGAGGACATAGGATAGCTACCCATGATGTTATTAGGGATATGGTGTTTGCTATGGCACAAGAGAGTAATGATACTTGGCTTGGAGTGGATATTATGCTTTGCAAACGACACATGTTAGGGCAGACTTATACTTGGTCCAAGATGATCAGGTGATAGTAGCGGATGTTGTGGTTACGGACCCTACATGGGATACAATTTTGGAGGGAGTGATACCCATCCCCTTGGATGGGTAGCGGGTGTAGCAGTAGGTCACAAGGTCTCCAAGTATAGGGGCATGCAGTGAGGTCGCCTCTTTGTTCCTCTAGCCTTGGAGTTATATGGAGTGATGGACACGGCATTTGACACACGTGTTAGAGAGTGCGTGAGAGTTTATCATGTTAGGCGCCAGGGTCAAATTATGCATCTCCAGCATCAAATTATGATAAACCACTCTCACTTTCATACTTTGAAGTATATTTTAGATAATGTGTATCCATTGCTCTACAAAGGATAGTAGTTGATGTAATCCATAAGAGAGAAATCACTCTAGGTGATGTTTCTGCCTATGCTCTAGTTGTTTGTAGACCATACGAGTTGCATAGCTCGGATATCTTAGATGCTATAGGGTAGATTTCTCATATAGACTCTATTGGGGCTTAGCCCCATTTTACCTTTTTGTCTCTCCCTTGGTCGGCTTGAGAAGGTCTTCCCGTCCCCTCTTGTTTCCTAAGCGGTTGCCCTTTATAATAATAATAAATAAATAATCAACTAACTTTTCATGCAAAATGGGGCTATATATAGGCACTAATTCTAAGCGCAAGTCTATGACGTTCATGGTATATCTATATTCTAATCATGATCACATCTTACTAGAGTCACTTGTTGTACACAGAAGCCCCGGAGGGAAGTACAGTAATTATGTTTCTAGATCTACGACCTTCCACAAGTCAAAAAGATACATTCTATGCGGGATAAAACGTCTTGAGGAAAGTCCAGTCCCTTCTCGATGATTCAATATCTTCATTTCGTCAGTAGGTAATCGACAAGGCCCATGGCTACTTAGTAAAGTTCCAGTCTCGTGAGCTTTGGTCTACTGATCATGGTCATAAAGAATACAAATGTTTCAATGAAGTGTTAATGAGATATTGAGGAGTCACGTAGGCACAAGCTAGTCAAGGCAAGATGAAAAGCTCCCGATCTCCTCCCTTTTGTAAAAGATGTGTAACAGTATCAATTTGGTTGGCTCAATGCATTAAGGTATGAAAGTTAATTGAAGGCAAGGGCCGGGTAAAATTGAGGAAGATTCATTTAACGTGCATTGCTGAAGGGTGTGTCTTGCCTCATGTTTATTGACGTTGGAAGAGTTATTTCTCATGATATTTAAGATAAGCATGATTTACGTGCATTGTGCACATCTGCAGCATATATACTGAGCACTACTGGAGATTGAATCAGAGCATGCGCAGAGCCACCCTTTGTCTCATGTGGAGATTGGAGAGTCATATTGATAATGCAAAATGCTTTATAAACGTCGAGATCAACATTCTTGATAAGACATGATATACCAACAAGTAGGGCCCGAGTTGACCCGGTTCGACCCAGGTCAAGTCAGGTCAATTTAAGTTAATCTAAATCAGTGCGTAAAGGTCTCTTGTGTCCCAACATTTTACAAGGTATTCAGTAGTAAAAACGTCTTGAGCCTCTAGCAGCACAGTGTACCCAGACGACAGTTTAGGTAATGATTATGTTTGCGATATCGATTATGTTAGTGTCTTCGTAAACAAAAGTCTTGGATCGGGGATTGGTTTGAAGTAGAATTCTTTGAAACCTACACTCTTTCATTTTCATTGGTGTTATTGCACTTCTTTTCCCTTTTGTGAATTTGCGTTTGGTTGGTGTGGGTCTTTCCCGACCTCTTGGGCAAATCGGCACTAGAGCTCCTTCTTCCTTCCGCATTTATGGGTGCTTTGTATTCCTTTCCTTCGGGATACTATTTCCGCTTTCCTTCGGTATACTATGGGGTTCTTCCCATCCTTCACTTTTCCTACGCCCTCGTCCTTCTCTCTATTTCTCTATATACATTACAGACCTGTATCAGTGGGGTACTATTGCTCTATATACATTAGAGACCTGTATCATTGGTTGAGAACAACGACGACTACCAGAGGAGCCTTCCAAGCCATGATAAGCACAAGAATTTTTAATATTCTTTGTCACTCTACCAGAGCTGCCTTCCATAGCCATGATAAGCACAAGAAGTTTTAATATTCTTTGTCAGTCTACTCATGCAAAGCCTACGTCAACAGCCTACGTCAATTTTCTTCACACTCAATCCGCTCAATCTATCGACTTTTGTAAACTAGTGTGACGGAGTCCTGGACTTGTATTAAAGAATGTGTCTTCTTATTTACACCCAACCCTTTTGCTAATTTCAATCTTTCAGTGTTTACTGCACCGAGATAGGTTTGCTTGGTCCGATAGTTTTAGTTAACTTCCAAAAAGAGCTTACTATCATTTTCCATAAGTGTGTCTCTGTCTGGATTACTCGCGTAAAGTTGACTCCGATCATTGGTCAACAAATTGTCATTTTCCATAAGTGTCTCTCTGTCTGGATTACTCGTGTAAAGCTGACTCCGATCATTGGTAAACAAATTGTCATTTTCCATAGTGTCTCTCTGTCTGGATTACTCGTGTAAAGCTGACTCCGATCATTGGTAAACAAATTGTCAATTTCCATAAGTGTCTCCCTGTCTGGATTACTCGTGTAAAGCTGATCCGACATTGGTAAACAATTGTCGTTTACTCTTTGAAGGCACTAATAAACATGGGTGTGTGCACCATTCCCATACAAGTCGGTGACGAACATAGATGTGTGCACCATTTCCATACAAGTTGGTGACCAACTCCGCTTAAAATTCGGCTCTGATAAGTCTGGCCCATCCGGGGGTACATGTATGATAGGTTGAATAGGAAGTTGCGAGAATGGTTCCTTGAGGCACATCTAGGGTAGCTCTGTTACTCGTCAATCCATGAAAAATAGAAGCTAGTACGTAGAAAGAAGTTCTAAGATAGTCACTTTAACTGAGCCTGCGCAAAATGAATAACACGTGGAGAAGGTGGAATTGTCACACAACATAATCTAAAATAGAAACTAGTACATAGAAAGGGATTCTAAGATAGTCACTTTAACTGAGCCTGTCGCAAAACGAATATCACGTGGAGAAGTTGGAATTGTCACACAACATAATCTAAAATAGAAACTAGTACATAGAAAGGGATTCTAAGATAGTCACTTCAACTGAGCCTGTCGCAAAACGAATATCACGTGGAGAAGTTGGAATTGTCACACAACATAATCTAAACCGGCCGAGTTTCCTTCTTGAAATTCACGTATAAATGAAATTAGAAACGGAACAGTAAAACACGACACCGTGTTACCCAAACGGATCGGGTCACGCTCAGAGACCTGAGCCATAAAACCGATTCGTGTCGGAGTAAAAACTACAACGCCCAAGAAGATAAATTATCAAGTCGCAAATGTCTTGAATTTTTGTAAGTAATAGATCTAACTACAGTATCGATGACCATCAGCGACCGACTCCAAACAGCGCGTCTTAGATACTTGTTACACCAGCCAAAAAATAGTATTATATGTGCTTTCTTGACCTTATTTCCAAAGATACTTGTCACAACACCCAAAAGAAAGGAATTGTATGTGCTTTCTTGACCTTATTTTTAAAACGTGCTCCCATCTAGAATCATCAATATTGCTTAAGGCGTCGAACAACTTTAAAATCGACATGAGTCTTGTCTTTTCAAGGTAGTTGCCTGTATTTTGCGACTTTTGGATGCACGAGCTTTATTTCACCCTTGCTATATTTCATGTTGAGTTATAGCCAAAAGATAGAATTGTATCTGCTTTCTTGAGCTTATTTCCAGATGTGTTCCCTCTTGGATCATCACATTAGTATAGGAGAGTCGAACAACTTTAAAATCAACATCAGTCGTGTCTTTTCAAGGCCAGTTAGTTGGCTGTACTTTGCGACCTTTGACTGCATCGAGCTTTATTTCACCATTGCAATGTTTTAGGTTGAGTTATAGCCAAAAGATAAACTCTATGTACTGTCTTGACCTTCTTTACAGACGTGTTCCCTTCTAGAATCATTATATTTGTCCAGGAGTCGAATAACATTAGAATCAACATCAGCCCTGTCATTTCAAGGTACTTGCCTGTACTTTGCCAGTTTTGCACTTATGTGTGATACTATTTGTACGATTGGCAAGAAAAGACACGCTAATCATACTCCCTGGAAAAGCTAATAATGTATGTGTATAGCAACCGTTTCAGTGCGTACGTTATGTAAGCAACTAAAAAGGTTGGTATACTGATTTGAAATTCTTAGGTTAAATTATGCAATCTACAAAAACTATTATCAATAAAGAATATTTCTGAATCCACCTTGACAATTCAGTGAAACAGAAATCAAAACAGTTTGTCCGTCTCAATTGCGAATAGAGGTTTCAACCCGAGACGTATCGGGATAATGTTGTGAGTCGCCGCCACTCTCTACTCGTTCACTAGACAAGAAAGTGGATTTCCCAATTTGTTAACGAAGTCCGGCCACCATGCGAGTTTTATGAGGATTTTTATGAATTTGGTGATTGTACGGATACATGCCAGGAATATATGGCATTGACAATTCTTGCTAGCTTTCTGGAATAGGTTTAACAAAAACTAATTATACATCGTCATTTTGTATATGATTTAGTCTGAAATGAAATATGATTTAATGGACTTCCGATTGTCTGTGGGGAGCCACCATTCAGAATGACCTTGTCCTATTTCCGTCCGCAAACGTTGGAACGCCTATCGCTTCGAGTGTTTGGGGTATCTATGGAATGGGAAGTCTTTCTCGATTGAGGTATAACTTATTGATTGGAGTAAGTGAGTAAATCGTTAATGTGATAAAGGTTGATGCTTTACACCTCAGATTGAGATACTATCTAGGGCGCACGTTCAGCATGGTGATAAAGCAATAAAGGCTTTACACTTAGCGCGAAAAGGTAACCATATAGAACACAAGAAGGATAAGAAGACCCTATCAAGCCATAAAAGGGAAACAACTGTTACAATACTTGTCTTGAGTTGACTAAAGTAACCCATCAAACCGTATAAGTGAGAGACAAAAGCTAAGAAGGCACTGTTGCAATACTTGTCTTGAGTTGACGAACGTAAATTGACGGAATGACGTAGCTTTGATATGACGTAAGGAAGATGTAATCGCAACTCTTTCAACAGCATGTAGTATCCAAGTGCAAGTTACCAGTTCCGCACTGAATCTAACAGCAGCTTACTCGGCGGCTACAGTATATCGGGTATATCCGGAGCCCCGGGATCCGTAAAGATACAGGCAGACTACAGTACAGCAGTTCTCCTTTCGACCGTCCCTACGCTCCAGATGTCGCTGATATAGGTCGTTGACTTTCATGCATATGTCAGCGACGTTGAGTCTCCCTGTAGCCACATTTCAACTACTCTAGCCGCTAAAAACTCTACTCAAGACAGATGACGTCTACTGAAGCAGATGCGATGTGCTTCTTGAATTTTAATGAAACGCGCCGCATATGAAATAAAGACAGCCTGTGCTTCGTGGATTTCAATAAAATGCGACGCACATAGCATAATAACAACAAGAAAGACAGAAAAACCCATCGAGTTACTCGACTTGGATTTCAATGAAGCACGCAGTATAAGAAAAAAGCTACCACTCAGAACAATTGAAGGATGGGAAGACCCCATGAAGTCGGACAAGGGAGAGACAAAAGAGATAAAATGGAGATTAGTATCAATAAGAGAAATTTGCCCTATGGCACCTAAGATAACCAGGCTATGCAAGTAGTAAGGTTTCCAAACTACCGTAGCATCTAAAAAAGCATCACCTATGGTAATTGCTTTTCTATAGATTGCATCCACCATATGCTTTTTGTAGACCAATGGACATAAATTATCTAAAGTATACTATGGTTGCTAAGACAATGGACACAAATTATCTAAAGTATACTATGGTACCTAAGACAACCGGGCTATGCAAATAATAAGGTTTACAAACTCCAGTAGCATCTAAAAAAGCATCACCTAGTGTAATTACTTTTCTATGGATTGCACCCACCAATGCTCTGTGTAGATCAATGGACAAATGGACACAAGTTATCTAAAGTATATTATAAAGTATGAAAATGGTACCTTTGATGTCTAGTCTGATAAGCTCTTGTGTATTCATGACAAACATGTCTATCCTTGTGCGTTCATTGTTCCATATAACTCCAAAGCTAGAGACACAAGAAGTGACCTCGCTACATACCCCTATACATATAGGATACCTACAACATACCCACAATATATAGAATAACAAAAAGGTGGGAAAGCCTTTTTGTTTTGAAACCAAGTCATCCAACTTGACTTAGTTGGTCTTCTAAGTCATCAAGTCATTTGACTTTATGAGAGTAACTTGCTGGTGACGATCTTGGATTTGTGATGTCACAATTCAGTTACTTATCGTGAAAGAGGTCAGAACTCATCCATAAATATTCTTTTTGATTCCATTGGGCATATTTCAAGGCTACATGAACTAAATATTTTTGGTTAATTTTATATATATATATAACCCAAATCCTACACATATTTAAGTTTACTTTCATAAAAAATTTCCAAGATTTTGATAATTGTAGAAATTATTATTTTTATGTATGTTATACAACTTAATCATCTCTTTATAAATAAATTTTGAAAAATATGTTTTTCTGGAGGGTGAAAACATGTATTTTTAGTACATAAATATAACAAAATTATTTTCATGATGTCATCCTTATAGCAAATAAATATAAAAAATTTAACTTATAATAATGTTAAAATTTAAGTGTCTATAAAGCAATAAGAATTTTAAAAGACTTATTTGGAACAAATTGAAATTTTTTTGATTATAGTTGATATAATATTCATAGAATTGTAAATGATTTATTTGATTTAGGAACCAAATAATGCATGCCATAAATGCTGAAATAATAATACTTTGGAAACTGAAGATATATTGGAAGCTCTATTTTCTTCTTCTTTTTAATATTCAAATTCCAAACATGATGTGTTTCATTTAAGTCTTTTTTCTTCTACTTTTGATCAAATTCTAATCTAGTATAAAATTTACACGTTTTTCAAATGTTTGGTGTTCCTTGCTTTCTTAAATGAGTGCACATTGTACATATTATCAACTTTAGAGTCTCATATATTTTTCTAAGTGAAATAAATATTATGTGCATTAAATTATCTTTGAATCTTTATCCATATTTGGTGTTTGTCTACTTAGATATCATTAAGGTTTTCATTTATTATATTTATTTATTCAATAGGATAAACTATCCAATCAATGAGAAATCAAATTCAAATTTTATATCTTTCTTATATACTTTTATACAATCAAGTAATTTTTATGAAGACAAAAACCAAAGATATTTTAAATGAAGCATTATTTGTTATTATTTGCAATAATTCATTTCCCTAGTTTGAGAAAGGTTGGACTTGCTTTGATTCATATCTTTTTCAATTTACTTATATGTGACACTCATATTTTGGGTCCTTCCAATGAGATCTTATGAACTATTTTTCTTTATGATAATTGTACATTTTGGGGTTACAAGTCCATACCTAAAATGATCAAGCTTAGAGTTTATAATCAATCTTCACTCCTTCAAATTTTCCTATAATTTTGATCTCAAATAAGAGACATGAGGATTTTGAGCTCCCTGATAAAGCAAATATTTTGTAGCTCCTTAATTTTTTAGGTTAAAATTATACTAGAAATGTAATTATTATTAGTGATTGTAGTTGAATTTATCATGTAAATCACTAGAAACTCTTATGAGATACTTCAAGAATACTTAAATAATTTCATAGAAGAATATTTCAAAAGTATATAGAAATCTTAATAGTAATTAATAGTCTTATAAATTATTCAAGAACCTTACTAAAGTTCTTGTATATAAGTAGTTGAAGAACCTTACTAAGCATTACATATACATATAGAAGTTAACACATAATTTCTTCAAGAATATAAAAAACATATCTCCTTTATCAACTATAAATATCAGTCCTTGTGTTCTTATTATATAGTACATTCCATATAGTTCTTGTTTAATTTCTTCTCTTCTATTCTGCTTGTTTTTTTTTCTAGATTTTCAATTTTTATTTATATATCAGAATAGTGATAGTAATAAGAGAATAAAACCTCTTGTAAAATGATAAATGTAGTATATGATCTTTCTTTACAATCTCTTAAATCTTGTATGAACATTGTACCAAATTATTATTTATTTGATACAATT
This sequence comes from Lunularia cruciata, assembly GCA_948567375.1. Classification (NCBI taxonomy): domain Eukaryota; kingdom Viridiplantae; phylum Streptophyta; class Marchantiopsida; order Lunulariales; family Lunulariaceae; genus Lunularia; species Lunularia cruciata. Next base: position 37,090,983 of record OX419755.1, on the reverse strand, counting down.
CACCTTTATAATAACTTCTTGCTTCAAATTAAACTCCATTTTTTCTTTATTGCTTTCATTTTGGTACAAGCTAAATTATGTTAAAAAAAATCTTAAATCATGTTAATAGAAAATATAACCATATAAATATATAAAATATTTAAATTTAGATCATATAAGATAAATTAAACATTTCAAACAAAGGTTTGAATACTTATCTATCTTTGCCAAAATTTATGAACTCCTTTGTGCTTGGAACATTTATTTCCTTTATATCATTCTATTTTGTGGTGATTTCAAACAATAATTCCCTAATTTTATCTCAATATTTTCTAGGGATTTGTCTGGACTTTGAATCTTAGTACCAAAGTTTCCATAAGAGAAGATTGTACTCAAATGGAAAGAAAAGTCTATGGTGAGCCAAAATCATTGTGGTGCACACCTTAAGACATTAAAATTTAATCTTGTTTTTTCCTTAGTAAGGATGTGATAGAATAATTTCATGTCAAGGGAAGAAACCTCTTGCTTGTGTATCCTTTGGATTATCTTTGCACATGCTAAGGTACAAAGAGTCTCTCTACAAGATCCTATTGCTCCAAAGAGTCTTCAATCCCAATGGATTTTATTGCACGTACTTTGGGGCTGATATCTTCATGATTACTTGCCCAAATGAAGTGAACTTTAGCAACTTAGAATTTCTAGGTAAAGTTTTCTCAAGGGCTTTTCATTGACACCAAAATCATAACATTTGGAGATAAGTAACAAAAGTTACAAGCATTTGGAGTTCCCAAGGGTTGTTGTAGAGTACTTTGAGGAGGAAGGCTTTTGGGGTTGTATTGACCTTTGGATAGGAAGTCCTTCAGATTTGTACAAATCTTCATAGAAGAAGGCCTTTGGGATTGTAAGTCCAAAGGTGTGTAAATTTCAAATTGTCTTGGAGGAAGACATGACCCTTTCTATGAAACATGTAAACCACCTACTTAACCTACATGTGGATAGGATAATATAGGATTAGAATCAAATTTTATAGTGTAGGTGTAGGTATAAGATCTTTGGAATACTTCTACCATTATATCCCTTTGGGGTTGAGCCAAAAAAATATTTAAGTCTTAAGACCACTATAAATTGAGCTCACTTTTTTCATATTTAAAGCTTAGTGAAAGAACTTCCAAGTCTTTGTGGCTGTTTGTTTGCATTTTGGAATGTTAATTGATTTTTGAGTGGTAGTGAGGAATCTTTTTATTAGAAACACACGTGCTTGAGTGTAGAAAAATTAGTTGTGCTTGTTCTTCCCTCCAAGTTACTCCTCCAACTTAGCAACTACTATCTACAAAGAGCCATACAAAGAGCCATACAAAGTAGAATGGATCCCAAACTCCTCAACCATAAACAGTCACACCATCCCTACTCTCACAAAGTCTAGGAGCAAATCAAAGCATTGGAGTTAGATAAGCTATTAATATAGCATATTGGTGGTTAAGAACAAAGGAATGTGCATAATACACAAAGCTACTCCTGATATTATGCTACAAAAATATTGGTAGAAGAGATGGTTGACCAATATTTGGCCCATCCTATCCTCCATTACTTGTTTCCTAGCCTCACTCCACTCTTTGTGAATCCAATTCTATTAAATATCCCCTAGGCTAAGGAACATGCACTGTACTCTAAGCTATTTCAATGTATACATCCATTTATAATGATATATATATATATATATATATATATATATATATATATATATATATATATATAAAGTAAAAGAGATGCTTATTAGCAACATAAAATATGGAAACCTTAATGCCTAAATTTGATCTCCTTTGAGCCATTAGCATAAGAACCAATCTTTGCTCAAGTTTCTCAATCAGAGTAACCATACCAACTTCAATTTTCAATGCCTAATCAAAGCATATAATTAGGACATTAAGAACTCATCACCCAGGTCTACAATTAGCAAAGCCCAAGAATGTTGTTTGCTTTCTCTATACCTAACTATGTCAAAAGTAAGAGAAATTATTGGGTTCTTACAAAGTGTGTGTCTTTTACTACAAATTCATCCTTGATCCATGACTACATGGCCTCTTGCATCCTTGAACCATAAAGAGGTGTGATCTTTGGGGATATGAAGGAGCGCAACAATGTATTGAAGGATTAGAGATGAGCTAGAGCATTATAAGTACCATGGAATCAAAAAGCAAGATATTTGGTCAATACTAATGGTCAATACTAAATTTTGAAGTTGCAAATTTTGGGAAGCTTAGTACACAATCTTTGGAGTCAAAGATCTTGGAGTGGACTAAAAAATCACCTTCATGAATAATTTGGAACCTACTTGTAGTGAAAGTGATATTTAGTTTTCCTTTTTCCATAGTGCACCAAAAGGGATGACACGACCTTCTTTCAAGAGTGGTTTTCTCCCAAGAGATTAAATAGGAAATACTAAAATGAATTGCAAGATAGTGACATTTATCTATCTTTCCAATTCTAGTCATTTCTAGCATGTATCATCAAGTGAATAACATATTGCTTACCATTGGATCACCTTTTGGTCAACATTTAGTTATCACAATCATGTGGAAGTATGAACTCAGCACTTGAGTAAAGTGTTACATTCATAAAAAAATAAATTATATTTTGTTAGGTAAGATGAGCTTGAAGATCAACATCCCTATATAGCCCTCAAGTCTATTGTTATCCTTGATTCTAAACTTCTATTTGAGGTGGATCTCATTAATTGTCTTCAACATTTCACAACTTTAGTAGATTCATTTAGAATTGGATATATGCATTACTTTAGTTTTATCTTGGGAGGATGACATATCATGGAGTGATGTTTGAAGTTAATTCTCAATTTTGTTGAAAATTGCATATTCATATGGTAGTGCATGTGACAATACTAAACATAGTTGTATACTATAGTTGAGGTTAGTATAGCTACCTATAGTAGATGACATCATAGAAGGTAAAGTTTGTACAAGGCACATGGCAGCTGTGCTAGTAAAGGTTTGCATGAAGTAATCTAATGCTTAAATATAGGTCTTATATTTTAATATGAAAATATTCCATTGAGACTCCAATGGTGGACTTGAGAAGGATTGAGTGGAAATAGGAGAGTAGAAATTAAGAGAAGTAGAGCCAACATGTCTTTGTGTTTCATTAGCATAGAACCTGCATATTAGCCTATAGTTGATTCATTACTCATTTCATGTGACTAGCTAGACCTATATAAGAGGAAGTAGAAGTGTTTGAATATCTTTTAGTGCTCTTTGTGTTTCAATTTCACTATACATAGTTTTCAGTAAGTTATGTGCACACACTTCCTAGCTTGTTAAGATTAATATAATATAATTCTTGGTGTGAGATTTAGATAGATTGTGGGATGAGAAGAAATCTTTCAAATTTGAGAGTAAATTACAATTTGATAAGAATAATGAGTGATGTAAGAGATATAACATATATCAACAAGTTCAATGGCGAGAATTTGCTAATTTGGAAATTTTATGATGATTGCCTTCAAGAAAAGAGACTAGCAAGGGTAATAAATAGAACCAAGACTATAACACAAGCTATAGTAGATTAAAAAGAAACAAATGGGTAGAGAAAGAATGTTATCATAGGAATGTACATCTTTGCAACCATATATAGTGTTGAAAGGGCAAGAGAAACCCCAAGAGAAACACAAGATTTCATTCTTCAATATTTAATGCACCAAAGAAGCACATTGTCTTTATTATATAGCAAAGAGGATTTACCCAAAGGGAGCTAAAGCTTTGGATCAAATACATGGACTAGTGATATATCAATGAGCTCCACCCTTAGATTATCTGCATGGATTGGTGACATGTAGATCCTTGTCCTATTTGGTTGGTCAAACAAGTTTAGCTAAAGGAATCTTTGGTAAATCTTCCTTTAGGAAGCACAAAATAGCATGGAGAATATACCATTAGAAAGATCTCAATGAGACAAGCAGGGAGGGAGAAAGCTACACAAATTTTTCTAGAGTGGAGGGATTATTCCATTTTCAAGGCCTAATTCATTTGTTAGGCTTCCCAAATTTTAGGCTTTGAATTTTTCAGGGTATTTTTTACCTCTGTTCTATTAGTGGAAGTACTCTTTTGGTGACACCTCTATCTGATCTACTTAGACCATCATATATAACATCCCTAATATTACCAAGCTAATTTTCACATCTTGATAGTTTATCTAGCTAATGTTACTATAGAGGAAAAATACTTATACAAATTAATCAACTACAAAAACACAAATAAGATGTGGAGTAGATTGATTATGTTGATGAGAAATGTGCTTAAGTGAACAATGAAATTCTCCAACAAATATTCTAGTAATTATAGATGAAAACTAGAGAGGAGATTTTGGATTTATAAAAAAAGCCAAAATCTCTACTAGTCCATAAGGTAACCTTGGTATAAGAATAGATGACTCCTCAATAATCATAAAGAATATTTGAAGTCTACCATAAACTCATTGCCATACAATAACAACATGGCAAAATATATGAGGAGCAATAAACTATTGAAAGATTGAATACAAAGGTTTACCCTAAACCCTAAAGTTCTCCAAAAAGAAACCTTAAATAACTATAGAGATGTCAAAGAAGAGAGTTAAGGAACCTTAGTGTAAGGATATACAAATGCTCAATCATCACCAAGATTATTTGAAGTTTCCACTAAGTTATTGCCATTAATAACACCATGGATAAGGTACTTGAGGAACGATAAATCATTGAGAGACTTACTACAAGACTGCTCAAGGAAGACACCTTGAATAGATGTGGAGATGATAAAGAAGAGAGTTTAGGAGAGAAATTTCTTCTTATTGTTAATAGAAGAAGCAAAAGAAAGAGCTATAATGGTGGGACTCAAACAAACATAAAAATGTTTCAATTGAAGAAGAGAACAAGCTATAAGAAGTGTAGAAAGAAGAAGCATTGGACAAGAGAATATAGAGGTGAGAAAAACTTCCCAAGAAGAAAACTCCTTAAAGTACCTAAATCTTCAAAGTCAAGCAATGCTCTGACAATATAGAATATTTCTTTTGCTACTAATTCTAACATTATCAGAAATTTTCATGATTGTTTAGATGAGGAGGATTGTTTGGTTTATTAATAGAGGAGCTTTAGAGCACATGACTAATACAAAATTGTGAATCCAAGATTTCAAGAAGATTAAAGAAGTTACTTGGCCAATGTATGTTGTTGATAATAATAAGGTTTTGGTTGCTAGAGTGATATTTCAATTTCTTGTGAGACTGGTGCAAGAACACAAAAAAGAGAATCAAAAGAGCTCTCTACATTTTTGAGTTGAATTAAAAAAATTTCAACATTGGTCAAACAAATCAAAGACAAAGACATCCAAACTACTTCCACAAGAGAAAGTTGCTACATGGAGAAAAGTAGAGCAATTATGATGACCGAGTTCAAAGCTCTATAAATTTCATATAGAGTTACCAAGATATGTAAAATTTCCCAACCTAAATCTATTGTTGCAAGCTATAGGAAGAGTGAGAAGTGAAAATAGAAGAAATAGTGTCAAAAGATAGGTATTGCATTTTGGTACCAAACACTTTATCATCTAAACCTTGCCTACATTAGAAAGATGGAGAGAGAAGAACTAGTAGAAGGTCTCATTGTGAAACCATAAGAGTGTGTAGTTACGACTTGTTTTATTATGATTGATATACTCTAGGAAAACAAAAAAAATTACCTTTTGAAAAATCCATCATGAATGCCGCAACCAAAGATTGGAGAGTTCTTGCACATGATAGTTGTGATCCTATGAGTGTGAACTCAATTGAAGGTTCAAGTGATTATCTTCTTTTCATGTATTATGTGTTTCCTTTTTGCAAAAGATAAGTTAGGAACACTCTTTTGGTATACACATTTTACAAAATTTCTTCTGTTGATTAATTTTACTCTTGTTCATAAAGATATGGCAGAAAATTTCTTGTTAGGAAGGAAAACCTTTTAGTTGAGTTTCCTTTGGAGTTGTACTTATACATGAAATGGTACAAAGGGAACAAGTACAAAGTTGAAGGCAATTGGAAGGAAAAGTGCCAATTAGACAAGACTAAAAGGTGGTTGGGGTCAAAGAACATAAGTATGAAGGATCTTTGGACTGAAAGACCGTACATAAATTTGAATATGCAACCATTTGGTTAAATATTTGTTCTGAAAGACAATTTGTATGCAAGGAGGGGCTTGCATTTGTAGAGAGTGATGACTCACCAACTACTTAGTCATTGAAGAAGAAATACTGAAAATTTTGGCTATAAAACCAAGTGTCCTTTGATCAATTCCACTTTTTGCAAATCAATTTCAATCTCAAATTCAAATGAGCTTAGAAATCTTAAGTCTTAGCAAGCCTTTGTAATTTGTACTGCATTTGTAGTTGTCCATTCTTGGCCTTCATACCCAAACCCAACTTTGATAGCAAACATGGTGTTTGTCCAAAAACCTTGAGAAAGATCTCCAAAGCCATCCTTCATCGCACATCAATCAATGAATGGAAATTCATTCTAAAAGTGAGGTAATCCACAACAAGCATCTTGGCTGCTTGCTCTAGAAGTGTGAGTTGAGTGACTCTAGAGTGATCCATGAGATGAGGTGGAGGAAACAAAGAAAAATTAGGGACTTAAGAGAAAACCACTACAATTGGACCAAAGAAAATTGGAGAATAGTTTTGGAACCAGATCCATCACTAGAAGAGGTAGTGGCATTGGATATGAAGTTTGTAGACAAAGTGCTTACTAAAGATATTAAGGGGACCTTTGTAGATAAGTGGGCCACGAACAATGGATGGGGAGTGGGTAGTTATAAGGAGTGAGCCCAAAGAGCAATAGTGGAGGCAATTATGAAGCTATTCAAGCAAAAGAGAATGCCTTATCTTACCAATAGCCAAGACTTCTTTGAGTACATGTAAAAAGGAGAACTTGTCAATTGGGCAAATAGATTTTACTTCAAAGCAAGGAGTTTACACAAGGAATTCAAAGAAGACTATGGAGCAATGTACCTAGCTTTGTTCATAACATATTTCTTCATGGGGTTAAAAAGGGAGTAGAAAGGGAGTAGCACAATAAATTCCCAAGTAATTTCTATCTAATGGGATACTTTGCCTTGCAACCCAAAGGAAAATTGCTTATCAAGAAGTATAGTGAAGTGTATGCAAAATAGTTAACAAGAAGAGAATTTGTATTGGTGGACAAGAGGGGGCCACTACAAAGGCAAAGAAGAAGAGGACACCTCTAGCAAGGTCTCCAAAACCAAAAAAGTGACCAAGGACAAATACTCAAGTGATTGAAGTATCTTTGGAGGAGGAGACAAAAGACTTAAAAGTTGAAGAAGAAGAAGAAGAAGAAAGATACTTTATATTGCAGTGGTTTATAGTAGGATTAGAGTGAGGGGAGCAATATCAAGATGTAAAATTTGCTCTAAACCCAAAGCAAAGCAGCAACAAGGAGGACTAGAGTAAAAGATCACATTGTCTTAGAGTACCTCCTAGTCCCAACCAAGAAGCAAAAGTCCCCAAAGAAGAGCAAGTGGACACTAAAAAGACAAGAAGAACAACTTTGGAGTGGAAGACGACACAAAGCTAAAGAATACCAGCAAGAAGTAGAAATAGAAGTGGAGGAAGAAGGTGAAGAACCTTTGAGTGAAGTGCAAGCCAATGTAAGAGGAAGATGTTTTCTACAAATCTCAAGTGCTTGTCCAAGAAGGGGTGCATTTTGTCATTCATTTAGTGGGAGCAGCTCTACAATGAATGAAACTCTCTTGCCCAAGTACCAAGAAGTCTACACTAATGTGGTGGATTACATAACCTTGATTCAAAAGACTCCACAAGTTCATATGTGCTCTGAATCCAAAATACAACTGATCAAAGGAAGAGATAGTGAAAGTGCAAAAATCTATACAAGGAAGAAGCAAAGAAGGTGAATACCCTTGTGCAAGATAAATTCAAAGTGAAGAGGAAAAATATCTCACTTGCATCAGATGGTAGTCAATGTGAATAAAAAATTAAGAAGCTGGAAGGAGAATTGGGGGTCCTTTGGTTTGACCAGAAGTAGAAGTATCTCAAGTACAAAGACCGATTTAAGGCTCAAGAGAAAGAAGTGGTAAGTATCTGGGATGAGCTAGACACCACTAAGGTTTGAGAATTGGCCTTGGATTTGTAGATGTTTAAGTACTCAAAGTGGGTGGAAATTGAGTTGGAGCACCTAGCTAAGGATTTGAAGAGAGAAAGAGAACAGAGAGAATTTGATCTAGAGAAGGTGAAGAAAGAAGTGGAGATCTTGAACCAGCACTTGGAAGAGCAGAAGAAAAAGGCCATCAAGCAATTGGGGGAAGCCCAAGATCACTTCATAAGGATATTGGAGGAAGTAGGACAAGGGAAAGCAGCAAAGGCAAAGATACATGAACTTAAGTTGCAAGTCCAAAAGTTAGAAGGGAAAACCTACAAAGAAGAAAGAATGGACCAATTGGCTATTAGACTTAGGGACATTCAGATAAAAATTGTACCAAAACTTGTGAGACCTATCTATTAGAGATAGCAGCTTATAAGGAGTAGACTAAGATACTCTTTAGGAATTTTAATTGTGAAGGTAATCCCTCACAGTACAAACTTTGAGCCAAAGACACTTCATTGAGAAATGGTCTTCATAGTTATAGATTTTTGGAGTAGGAAGTACCTTAACTCCTTGGTAGTTATAGTTATTTATAGGCACTTTATAGGTGTAGGTGTTATTCTGAAGGACACAATTTTGTAAGTTGTATTTGGTGAAAAATTAATACATTCCTTGACATGTGTAAGACACAAGCAAGTAAATAAGATAAGATAAAGATAGGATTATCATTGTATAATGAGGATGAGCCAAAAATATCTTGGCTTTCCTCAATAGTTAGATAAATTTGGCTTATATTAGGAAGAATATAAAAGGTAGTGGCTTAAGTGTAAATATTCATCCATTCCCTTAATTCTAATATAGCAAACGAGTCAAAAGCTCTTCATCATTGTTGCCTTAATTCCAAGTATTGAAGGTTGTCTTTGCCAAAGTAGGGGTGATGAATTTTGGAGTAGGAACAAAGGTGTTTGAGTTTAGGGAACCATTTGTACTTCATTGGGATGTGTGATCAATGAGATTTTGAAGGAGGAAAGCAATGAGTTGACACGTTAGAAATGAGCCATAGTGTTGAAAGTACCATGAAACAAAAAAAGCTAAGACTAACTACTAATGAAAAGAAGCCTTTGGAGTTGTGCCTTTTGAGAAGTGTACTATGCAACCTTTTGAGTAAATGTCTCTATAGTGAACTCGTTGGTTTGAGTTAAGTGAATCATCACCTTTAGCATTAATTTGGAATTTATGTTTAGTGAAAGTGGTTGGATTAATTTTCTATTTGATGTAGTGTGCTACAAGAGCTAACACCACCCTCTTCTAAGAGTGGTTCTTGTCCAAGAGATAGAATATGTAGCAATAGAAAAACTGCAAGATTGTGAAATTTCTATCAATTCTACAATTTTTGACTTGTATCCTTGAGGGAACAACCTATTACCTACCAATATATCACCTTTTTCTTATATTGGGTTATCACATCTCCTTTGCTTCAAACAACTCCATGTATATGTAGAAACTTAATGTGGAGTGAAGATCAAGAAACTACAATTTGCTAGAGATGGTGAAAGAAATTTTTGGTTTTGCATAGAGTGTTAGCTTAATGAACTCAAAACACCTTACAATCCTAAGTAGACTGGTATTTTTAAGAGAGATCATAGAAAATTTTTGAAGCACTATTCTATGATCTTTCACACCAACACTAGTTAAGGTTTGCACAAAACAAGCTATTGGAGTAACTACTAGTAAGCCTAGACATAAGCTCCATGCTTTGCTAAGAGAATATAGTTTCTCATATCACTAAGACCATGATAATTAGTATCTTCAAAATTTCAGAATAGCGGATGGAAAAAATTCAAATTTAAGCAGATTTTTTAAAGTGGAATTCAAAAGCAAAAATTTTTACATTAAGATTAGAGAAAATCATAGTTTAACTAGATAACCATGTACTTATGAATAGTTTCCACAAGTAGGCAGTTATTGTTGTCAAAGACAAGGCTCTACATACAAGAGAATGCTCAACAAACATCAACATTGAAGAGATAGACATGAGTCCATAAAGCAAAGAGTGCCTCTTTTTGAACTTTATCCATAATCCACCTGTCATCAAAGTTCTTGAGAATATTCTCAAGTTTTTTGAGATGTTCATTAGTCAACACTGATTTGGCCTTTTCTATTAAGGAGATCTTGTCCTTCACCATCAATCCTTGAGTCTTAAGCTTGATGATGCTTGGCAAGAGCAACTCATATTTTTTGAGAAGTATGGAGCTACTCATTGAAGGGTTGTTGGGCAATGAGTCTCTTTGCATGAGCAATGTTGATAGAATTGTCATCAAGTTGGGATATGAACTTGTCCAACTTGTGGAACTCCATCTTTTGGTATGCAGAGGCACCATTGGTCTATATCTTCTAATGAGTGATGGCCAGCCTAGTGGGAGGTAGACTATGAACAATCTCTTTGTATTGATCATGCCAGTAAGAAGATTTTGACAGGATGTTCTTCATAGAAGTAACAAATTGGTTGACAAGAGGCAATCCACATTGCACCATTTTGCAAACATCGTGCATCTCATGAACCAAGCAGAAGATGTGATGCATGTTGGGGAGTGAGGTGGTCTTGAAGTCAGTTCTCATTTTCCTCATGTATAACGCTGGATCCAAGATAAGGAGCACCAATTGAGAGTATTTGCCTTCCAATCGCCACCAAAGAGCTCATAAAAATTTTCTTGAACAAGTCAAACTATCAATATGGAGTCACAAACCAAAGGAGGAGCTTCTGATACATTTCCTTGAGAGGTAAGACAAGGATGGAAACAACCCCAAGTTGTTGAATAAGTCATTAGCTCTATCAATAATATTTTGCTCTTGTGTGTCCTCATGATTGAGATAGTACACTCTTTTATGGAAAGGTAAATGTAGGCAATGCAAGTGTAGGTGCTTGTACTTGATTTGACCACTTTCTTGATCCAACATTGTCCATCCTTAAGAATCTCAAGTGGGACCTTGAATTGGGTTAATGAGTGATGAGCTTGAGGTTGAAGTGATCAATGTTGTCCTCATGCTGACGCTCAGAGGACTGCTTTAGGCTCGATTGAGTCACCACATTGGGGACCATGCGGATGTGGAGATCAGATTTTAAATGTCGAGTCATGTTTGATTGCCTCTTCTCACTTTGCTACTAGCTCCAGACACTTTGGGCACATTAAATCTAATCCAACAATGAAGAAGATGCTTAGGGTTGAATTCTTCATTTTCTACTTGAGAAGCAGTCCTTCAAGTGATGATGGAATGATGACTAGTCATTGCAATAAGTATTGATTAAGTGGTGATAGCAATTTGACAAGAACTAACTAGAAAAGCAATGAGATAGAAGTAATTGTGAAGTATATGAATAGAACAAACAAATCAGGATGAAGAATTCATTCAATTGATTTTTCATCAATATTTGGTAATATATCCAAAAGTGTGGAAACAAGGATTATTCCACTTGAATGTGGGAAATCCTAAAAAATTCCAAAATGCTGAAATTTGTGGAAAGTGCAATTTCACACTTTTGAAAACACTAATGATAACTACGGATGCAAAGAAGCTTCATGCACTATGTCAAAAATACCCACACTTGTTAAAGTTTGCATAAAGCATTGAGGAGTATATATAGGTCTTACTTTTCATTGTGGAATCATTTCCACGGAGTTGTTAGTGAAGGAGTTGGAGAAGGATTGAATAACAAAACGTGAGGATAGCAATCTTGAGAGGCGGGTCAAATTATATCATTAGCTTAAAAACTTGCATGTAGATAACCTGTTCCTCATTTCATATAATTAGACATGTAATAAGAAGAAGTCCAATAGGATAGCAATTGGGAGAAACGGGTATGGATTGTTTCATTAGCTAAAACCAGGATATAGGTAATATATCCTTCATTTCATAGGACTAGACCCGTTAATAAGAAGAAGTCCAGCAGAAAGCAGAAGAAGTGTCTTTTAGTGTTAATTGTGTTTTGTATTCTTCATTTCATATTGACTAGACCTGTTAATGAAAAGAAGTCCATAGTAAGAAGAATAAGAACAAGTAACAAATAAACTTGTTCCATAGTATAAACAAGTTAATAAAAAAAAGAAGTTCTTTTAGTGTTTATTGTGTTTTGTAATTAATGCACAAATTATAGTGCTTCTTGAGTTTTGTAATTAACGCGCAAAACTGCAGAAGAAGTGTAGAAGTATCTTTTAGTGTTTCTTGTGTTTTGTAATTAATGCACAAATTTGCAGAAGAAGTGCTCGGATATCTTTTAGTGTTTATTGTGATTTGTAATAAACGCACAAATTTAAATCAGTTTCAATATGTAAGTTTCAATGTTTTCAATAGATACCATTTAACATCCACAAGCTAGGTGGGTTCATATCTTCGTTCTAGTGAGATAATTTATCTGCTTAGTGTACACACTCTCCTTCTTGTCATTGTGATCAATCACATATGAAGCCATTGCATATTGGTACCACGAAATCCTAAAACGCCGAGCTTAGACGAGGTGGGCCATCGGTAAATGGGTCATGAGACTCATGCAATCCGATTCTGTCTAGTTCATAAATGCGTAGATGTTTATTGAAGCGAGACAAGGAATTTTTGAGTCGATTAGTCGACTAACGTTTCGGGGCGGCTTTAGGATAGAGAGATTCACAACACCTAGCAAGAAGAACACGGTATCCTCGTAACCCCGTGAGGAAAAGGGAAAACCAGACAAAAAAGTCCGGGGCCCTTTTGTCTTCGCATTACTTGCGGGCAGGCATATACTTTTCAGTTTCTGCGCTCCACTTTTTATTACAACAAAATGGAGGTACCATACCATTCGATCTAAGATTTCTCTCTTTCCGTCAACCTCACATTGTTCTTGTGTACTACATTGACACCGCCATGATCTAGCCACATTTGCAATGAAGAACGGAAATAGGACAGACAATTATCAACTTTTCATTCCAACAAGGTGGCGGTACCACACCATTCGATTTCTAGGCTTTCTCCTTTTCCGTCGACCGCATATTGTTCTTGTGTACTAAATAGTCGAAACCCGGCCTTCCCATCCTCCTCGTTATCCTATGCGGTCGCCCTTTTACTACACCGAAACCTATCCGGCATGCCTGGTCACGCATGCAATGAAGAACGGAACTAAATCGCCTTGACCCATACGCTACATAGGTAAAATTCCACTGGAGATCGAATCTGGAGTCCTGGTCCAAGGGATTTGGTTCAGTTCCGATGGTGGGCAACTGTTGCGGAAAGGTAGATTGTTTTCTTACGGCTGTTGTAACCAGTAAACAATGGTCTTCAGAAATGCATGACAACGAACTGCTCTGGTTCCGTGAAGATATTGTACAGGATCCATGGCCAGGCAGTGAAAGGTGTAGGGATCACAAATAAATAGTCAATGTTGCGAGGGTTGCCAGGACGGTGAGAAAATTGTGGTCGATAAGGAAATCTGCCTTTATGAACTCTTATAAACCCTTACCAATGGACAACGTGACCGCAAATTGTACGCTGAGGTAGGACTGACAGTGGAATGATGTCATGTGGATGACGTTTTGCTGATGGCGCTCGATTAGGCGATACCTCTCTCTCTTTGCACAGTCTCGAATTTGACTTCCCACTTCGAATCTGGCGTTTATTTATAACCTCCGGGAGAACTGGAGGTTAGACACCATTCTCTCTTGAAGAATCTAGACATAGCTAGCCCGAGTCAAGAAGTCGGCTGCATCGAATGATGTCGGAATGCTTATGGGACAGGATGTAGGCACGAAGTCGAGAACGATGTTAACACCACGTACCTTATGCCGGTTTTAGAAGTTTGTAGCGTTTCTTTCTTGGAGCTACAGAGCTTTAGACATGCCCGAAATAATGAAGGGACCCAGTAACGGGGATGAGATCCCGCAGGATGAAATTGAAGCGGATGGAGCATTGAAGAGACAAGAAATCCTGAACAAGAGAGAGGAGATGTTACAGCGGGAGGAGAAAATTTTGGACAAGGAGGTAGATCTGATGCAGAAGAGAGAGGATCTGCGACGGAGGAAAGAACAGCTGCTGGTGAAAGAGGGAGCTTTGGTCATTTCAAATATTGCAGGAAAAGGAGAACTGGAATTCGACGCTGAGGGCAACAAGAAGCAACCGCTACCGGATAAAGATGTCTCCTTCTTCGAGATGTTTAAGTACGCCGATAAAGAGGACTATTTCTTGATGTTCTGGGGATTAGTAGGTGCAATAGGGGATGGATTATCTTTACCAGTTGCACTGTATATCACAGCCGGTATGATCAACGCCTTCGGAAGTAGTGGGCCAGATACAGTCAATCCAGAAGCCTTTGAGAAGCTCACCAACAAGGTACGGAAGAATAGCCCAAATTCTTAGTTGGAATTCGGGCACAAGGCTCAAGTAGTTTAGGAACGTCTAGATCTTTACAGCTCATATCCATGTGCTTCCTCTTTTTCATCTGTCATTTGCATAAGTTCCCCAACTCTGGGATGAGCCCTCATTATAGATCATGCCAGATTAGCATTTTGAACCTATTATCATGATCGTAATTCGTCATCAAACCTGTAACTCACAAAAGCGTTTTTGGTGCAGTATGTCATCCGATTCTTCTACCTCGCTATTGGCTGCTTTGTCGTATGCTTTCTAGGTGAGCTCCCAAGGATGAAATGTGGACTTTGCAAGAAATTTTCCAATGTCACCATGACATGAAAGTGATGACGCGCTCTACTATCTTCGTTCGAGTTGAAGTGACTTAGCTAGATACACTTTTGTCACATTGGGTAGTAACTCCGGAGTTACTCGTGCATTTGAGTTGAATTCTCGCGTACCTGTTAGTAGAGTATTCCAAATAACGTAATGTTACTGCTGACTCACAGAGGCGACTTGCTGGATGCGAACAGGCGAGTTACAGGCAAGTCGACTCCGCTCGAGATATCTCAGAGCAATTTTGAGACAAAACCAAGGATTTTTTGACACTGCAGGAGCGGACACAGCTGAGGTAGTCAACAGTGTTACGAATGATACACTTACCATTCAAGCTGCGATTAGTGAGAAGGTATGTTGCCTTATTGACTTTGATGTGCTTTTGTAAATGATATCAAAGATGCAATATTGCCAGTGACTGCATTGAAAAGAATTCACTGGTTGGCCGTAAACCGACTGATTATATTTACACGGCTTCCTTTGCAGTTGGGTCACTTCGTGGCGAATATATCCACATGCATCGGTGGCTATGTGGTTGGATTCCTTATGGTGTGGAAGATGTCACTCATTCTTTTGGCCTTTTCACCCTTGCTCATCATACCCGGAGTAGTGTACGGAAGAACCCTTACTACTCTAGCTCGAAAGATGCAAGCCACCTATCTTGAGGCTGGAACCATCGCTGAACAAGCAATTTCTTCAGTCAGGACCGTCTATTCCTTCGTCGGTGAAGACAAGACCCAAACATTGTTTTCCCGAAGCTTGGATAACACAGTTTCATTCGGGAAAAAGATGGGGTTGGCCAAAGGTTTCGCAGTGGGTTTGAACGGCATCAATTTTGGTTTGTGGGGATTTATGTCATGGTACGGGAGCAGGCTAGTAATAAACGAAGGCACTGACGGTGGGAAAATTATCACCGCTGGTCTTGGAATGTTGACTGGGGGCTTGTAAGTCCTCTAGACTCGCCAATCTTGTCAATTCATATTTCGTTGCATAAATCCTATTTTAAATGGTGGGGTCGCCTCTTGAACCTGCCCAGAACTGCGGCAGCGATCTGACTAAGCCTACGGTTTGCATTGCAGAGCACTTGGAACTGCTCTCCCAGACCTGAAGTACTTCTCGGAGGGTCGCTCAGCTGCAACTCGCATATTCAACATGATCGATAGAGTGCCGGAGATCGACTCGGATAATTTGAGCGGTCAAACTTCAGCGAAACTGGTAGGGAGGATGGAGTTCCGCAATGTTCAATTCGCTTATCCAGCAAGAATGGATCAGCAGATTTTCAGGAACTTCAGTCTCACTGTTCCTGCAGGTATAGTTATATGTGGTTATCTTCCGCCCATGCAGAATAAGTAATGTGCTGGCGTATTCGAACTACAGCAATTGGAAGCAGCCGCGTAGAGCTTGAAATATAACATATGGTGCTCCTCAAATGCAGGATTGACTGTGGCGTTGGTTGGAGGCAGTGGATCAGGCAAGTCGACTGTCATAGCTTTGTTGGAGAGATTTTATGATCCGTTGGCTGGTGAGGTTTTGATCGATGACATAAACATCAAAGAGTACCGACTAAAATGGCTACGGACGCAAATTGGCCTAGTCAGTCAAGAACCAGCCTTGTTCGCCACCACGATCAAGGAAAACATTCTGTTTGGCAAGGAAGGTGCTTCTATGGAAGAAGTCATTCACGCGGCAAAAGCATCCAATGCCCATAATTTCATCTCAATGCTGCCCGAGGCCTACAATACACAGGTAAAGAAACTCGCTCTTTGAGCTCTTGCATAAGATCAGTAAGCGTAGCTAAAAAAGTCAATGAAATGCTAACATACACGGAACATTGAATATTATGTCTAAGATTCCTTCCTGCTCGGATGCAGGTCGGAGAACGTGGAGTTCAGATGTCAGGAGGACAAAAACAAAGAATAGCTATAGCCCGGGCTTTGCTGAAGAACCCCGCTATACTGTTACTCGATGAAGCTACAAGCGCACTAGACTCCGAATCGGAGAAAGTAGTACAAGAAGCATTAGATGCAGCCTCTGTTGGGCGAACGACTATCGTCGTAGCGCATCGCCTTTCAACCATTCAGAACTCCGACTTCATTGCCGTAGTATCCGGTGCGTAGAAACGTTTTAACTGAAGCTGCACTGAATTTGGTTAAGATATTGTTGAGAGTGCAAGTAACACTCATGGCTAGCCAATGTGGTGTTCAGGTGGACAAGTGGTGGAGCAAGGAACCCACGAGAGCCTTTTGAGACTCGAAGGAGGAGCATACGCATCTCTGGTCAATCTGCAACAGACTAAAAAACACAACCCAGATAGTACTGATTCAGATTTCATACCGTCAAAAATGAGTTCGGATATCAAAGAAGAGAGCTCGAAAAGTGGGACTAGCTGGCGGCGGTCGAGTTCAACGGGTATGGGCCACTCACAGCGACTAACACATCTGCGCACTGGGTCCAGTGGCCGTGTTTCCTTCGCTGAATCTCGTGGATCCGGGACCTATACTGCAGCAGACGTCGTAGATGTTGACGAGAAGCAAGGTAAACCTCCGTCGTTCACGAGGCTGTTGGCTATGAACAGACCTGAGTGGAGACAAGGCCTTCTAGGAACCATTGGTGCAGTGGGCTTTGGTGTGGTGCAGCCGACGTACGCCTTTGTGCTAGGAAGTATGATATCGACTCTGTACTTGAAAGATTTTGACAAGCTTCAAAGAGATGTCAAAATTTACGCAAGCATTTTCGGTGGATTGGCCGTCGCATGCTTCATCGTCAACTTTCTCCAGCACTACTACTTCGCTGCGATGGGAGAACTTCTGACCAAAAGAATCAGAGAACGAATGCTCGCTAACATTCTTACGTTTGAAGTTGGATGGTTCGATCGAGAGGAAAACTCGAGTGGTACCGTGTGTGGACGGCTAGCTTCCGAAGCCAATGTGGTAAGTACTCATATATATTTAATAATTTAACTTATATAATTCTAATTTTTTAATTTATTATCATTTATATACTCATGCATGAATTGCAGCTTCTTCTGAAAGGTACTGCCGGCCGGTCCTTCCTACACTCACACAAGAATCAGCTTTGCCTCTGATTATTCAATATGATTGACAGGTTCGGGCTCTAGTTGGAGACCGCATCTCGTTGGTGATACAAACTGTTGCAGCCATTCTGCTGGGCAGCATCGGCGGACTGGTCATCGCTTGGAAACTAGCGGTTGTTATGATTGCCGTGCAACCCCTCGTGATTCTGTGCTACTATTCCAAGAAGGTGCTGCTCACGAGCATGTATAACCTGACACTGATAGCTCAGGAAGGTGCAAGTCAAGTAGCGAGTGAGGCTGTCATGCACCATCGGACTATAACGGCGTATTCTGCACAGGAAAAGGTTATGGGACTATTCGAAGCAATGCAGGAGAAGCCCCGCAAGGAGTCCAACAGAAGGGCATACATAGCTGGGTTTGGTCTTGGTTCAGCTTTATTCGCGACGTACTGCACATGGGCTTTGGACTTCTGGTGGGGAGGCCAACTCGTGAAGAAGCGGGAGTTGAGCTTCGGAGACCTATTCAAATGCTTCTTCATCTTGGTGGCATCAGGGAGAATGATAGCAGAGGCAGGCAGCATGACGTCGGACTTGGCCAAGGGTGCTAGCTCGATCGTCACAGTGTTCAGCATATTAGACAGGAAAACGAAGATCGACCCCGACGATGATAAAGGTCTGAAGCTTGAGACAATCGACGGCCATGTGGAATTGAAAGGGGTCGATTTTGCATATCCAGCCCGTCCAGATGTTTTGGTGTTTCGGAATTTTAACCTCAAAGTGAGAGCTGGCAAAAATGTCGCCCTGGTGGGTCAGAGCGGCTCTGGGAAATCCACCATCATCGGCTTGATTGAAAGGTATTAAATCAATTAAGAAGCGTGAACATAACTCCTGATATCCAATTTGATGCATGAATTTCCGGCCGCCCCATACTGATCAACATGTCCATGACTCTGACAGGTTCTATGATCCTATCAAGGGTAAGATCAAAATCGACAACTATGATATCAAAGAAATTCACCTCCGAAGTCTCCGCTCGCACATTGCTCTAGTAGGTCAGGAACCCACTTTGTTCTCCGGGACGATTCGCGAAAACATTTTATACGGGCGAGACAACGCTACCGAAGCCGAAATTGTAGAGGCAGCCAAAGCCGCCAACGCTTTCTCCTTTACCAGGTACTTGAAACTTCTCTCCTAATCCTCTGGACTCTAAACTGTTCCCTTTCGATTAACATGTGTTCATGGTGCCTCTACGTTAGAAGGACTAGGTAATTAGAGAATGACAGGAGCAGAAGAAATAAGATGCTGAAATGTCAAATAGTAGGTTCCTATGTTTATTGCCGGTGTGGTACCTTGACTTATCGGACAGCAACTTCCGTCCATAGCTAGTCAGCCATGCTGCAGCCTCACTACAAATGTTAGCTTAGCTCCTTGTTGAATTTTCTGGTTTTACGGTAGTGCTTACGATACCGTTCTGGAACGAATAATCACGACGTAAAGTTTTGTAATTCTGCTTGTGGTACTCATTGGTACTGGGTGCACTAGGCCACCACAAACTCCTGAAGTATAGCAACCATCATTAATCCAGCATTAATTATCTTTGTCCACTTACATCGACAGCATACTAGGCAAAGGAAGTTCTTGCAAAGAAAGCCGGAATTTGAATTTGCATGTATGCCCCCCTTATATATTCCTTCTTTGGCAGTGCTTTGAAAGAAGGTTTCAATACCAACACTGGAGAACGAGGTGTGCAACTCTCCGGAGGACAAAAGCAGAGGATAGCGATAGCCCGAGCCATACTCAAGAATCCCGCTATTCTTTTGTTGGATGAGGCCACAAGTGCTTTGGATGCGCACTCGGAGAAAATTGTGCAGGAAGCGCTTGACAGAATTATGGTTGGTCGTACATCCATCGTCGTAGCTCACCGTCTCTCTACCATTCAGAACTGTGACACCATTGCAGTGATTCAAAACGGAGCCATTCTCGAGCAAGGCACCCACAATGATTTGCTGGCGAAGGGAGAGGGTGGGGCATATTTCTCTCTTGTCAAGCTCCAACGGAAGGAACCTCAAACACTGAATGGAGGAGAAAATCAGTGACTGACCGACAGATAAATGGTCTAAGATTGCAGTCTGGCAGTAACGGTTCTACAACGCTTTCTGCTAGATTTTCAATTTTCGAGTCTCTGGTGAACCCTCCTCTCTAGTTAAATTTCAGAACGTCGACAGTATACCATAAAGATGAGAATTCCTATACCTATATGGGAATACCTATACCATAAAGATGGGAATTCCAGTGGACTCGTTAACTTCAAAGGTATAGGTTAAGCAAAGGCTTTAAAGCCCAGATTCGTGGAGAAGAAAGCTTCCAGCTTAGTTATATACTCTGTTGAGAACAGAGGTCGTAGCTAACTGTGACCTATGTAGTTAGTGTCGATGAGGATGCCACACTTTTTCTTGGCATGGAGACAGATCATCTTCAGTGATACCGAATAACCAGCCGGGTGTGTAAAGCACCGCCATTTTGTCCTACACTTGATTTTAACGATTTCACGTCATCTTTTGACTACTTCGATAGCGTCTCTTGTTCATTTAGACACGAAAAACCGTAACATATGCTGAGCAGCTATAAAATTCGGGAATCGAGGAAATAATTTGAACTTCTTAATCTACAGAGCAAGCATATCCATCCTACTCTAACATCGCGAATCACAAGAAGGTTTGAATCTTTCCTCGTCGAAGTACCTGTTTTCTTCGAGTAACCTAAAAGAAAACAATTTTCCCGGCGTATGAACAGCACACATACGATGACAATTCAGCATTTCTTTCCCGTATGTACTTTGTAAGATGTAGTTCAGATATCTTAGGTGCAGTAGAAAGATTCCTCATACCAATACTATTGGAGCTTAAAGTCTGGCCAGAACTGGCATTGAAACCTCATTTTCGCGTACCATTTCTTCCGAGTGAGACTTTCTTTCTCAATGTAACAGAAACGGCTTTTGGCTCTTCTAGACCTGTAACTCGCATCCGCGTATTCGAACCCTGGTATCCCGAGATGATCTTTCGAAAGTCAACCATTCGTTAGGACTTACATCCAACAAGAGAAAGGGAAGATTCCAGCCCGTTTAAAGAAAACTCCCTCAACCATTGCGATGTACCGAAAACTGGTAACTGAAATAGCTGAGTTCAGAGTGATCTGCAGCCAACCTGAACACATCGTACAAAGTGTTCAAGAAGTTTAATTTTGTTTCGTGCAGTGTAGCTAGTGCACGACATGAACTCTACATGACGTGTTTGAGCAATGGGTTCCAGACCCTACCTGGTAGCCCACTCAGTAGTGATTCCCTACTACCTGATACGAACCGAGAGCATCCACATGTAAGTAAGAAATCGAACGTATGGACATAGGCAGATTGAACTGAAGCTACTCTACCAAGAAAATACACGGGAGAGAGGAATTGATAGAAAGCGGGGAAATTGGTACATTTCATTAGTAGCAATTGCAGTGAACTACTCTGCATGATGTAAGAGGAAAAGGATCAAAGGGTGTATAGAAAATATAGTTTTAGTGGAGGATGGCTGGGGTGCAGGGAAACGTGAGACGAGTGAATGGTATCTTGGCTGGTTAGGAGGGAGGCGTGACAGAACCTGATATGGATATATGAGGACAGAAGCCGTTCGCGGAACGGGAGATCTAGAACTCATTAAATGCATATGATGAAGTGTAAATGAAATGGCAATAAAATGAAAGCAGAACTGACTGAAAAACACATGCGAAAAAGAGATGAAATGTAATTCATAAATAGCATGCATTATCAAGCATCGACCACATATAACTACATGTAGAGAATCTGTCCACCAACGTCAACCAATGTATACTGAGAAAACGAAGAGTCAACTCATATAAAGAAATCGGATAGTGTATATACCAGCATGTTCTATGGGCGCAAGGAAGGTATGCGGGCACGATGACGACCTCGTGTAGGAGGTACTTAATACGAATTCAGTTCTTTACTCGCGTGTATCAAATAAGGAAACAAGTCATGTGGGATACCCATGAGACCATCAAAGTTGAGCATGCACATTAAGTTAGGACCTCTGGACGGTCCGGACATGGCGGAACAATCGGGTGGTTTAAAATGAACACTCACCATTGCAGTAGTTCCCATTCCTTTCATTTGTCAAGCCGATTGATCTTTGCCAGACTAGCAAAAAGATCAGGCTCCTATTCCTGAACTTTCGTAAGCTCAACCTCTCCACTCGCTGTGAATTTAGCGATTTCTAGAGAGCGCATACAGGGTCCATTTTATTACTCTTGACCTCCAAGGAGTCGCCCTGAATTTTAAAACGGGTGGCCAGCAAGAGGGCATGGCTATGCTGGTCTGAACGACTCAACCTCATACGATGATTTGCGAGGACACTAGAGTATCTTTCGTTTCGGACAGACTATGCTCGATGTAGAGAACACGACTGGCCTCAGTTTCCACCAACTGCTGTTCAAGTACTGCAATGCAAGGACTACAAAACCACATCGTAAAATTGTGGAGAAATGGATGCCACATGCCCGCTCCATAGTCGATTATAGTAGAAGAGTTTAACAAGAGCTACACACAAGTGGAATCATACCACCGATCTCAGATGTCTAGTATGAATAAACCATAAACCATCCCACATCTAATAAACCTGAGGAATAAGCAGTTTGTAGAATCTGTAGAGCGAAGAGTTTTATCACCAGTTTTCTATGTAGTTAACTTGAATTCCGTACTGGTGGAAATGGGGACTTACAGAAGCTGTAAGGTGCAGAAAATCTCTATAGCCATTTCAAGTGTAGAGATCAGGATTCAGCCAGTCCCTGCACCATGGCAAGCTCCACGCGTTAGAGTTTAGTTCGAGCTTGGTGGGTAAAGAATAAGTTTGCGTTAGCCATCCAAAATATCCCGCAAAACCGTGTGTAAGGTATGAGGCTACTTGGACACTGTACTAAGCAAGTACTCTATACAAGCGTAATAATCATATCTACGAAAGCCATCCACGAATAGAAAAGTCTAGAACCATATATTCCTATTGTACCTACTTCATCACAATGAGATACTACTGAGTTGTCCACAGTTTGATTACCTACTTGCGGATATCGTTCAAATGATCATCAAAGTCAACAAGACGTTGCTCTCTGTTCTCAGACACATAGTCAGATAAAATACTGTTGGCTGTTGGTTCCTTCAGCAATAAATCACCGCCTAGTCGCCACCCTCGAACCGTATCTCGAGTGTACAGCTGTACACCAACAACTTCTTGCGGATCAGTTCAACCCCCGAAGAGCATAGTGAGGCCCAAACATTAAATAAAGTTCATAAACATTCTTCGTGAAAGACCTGCTGGGAACTTGCGGAAGCGGTTAGAGCTCACTAACCTGGACAACAGGTTTCTTATTGCCTCCTTTCCCTAAAGACCCAATGAGTCTGTTGTCAAGCTGTGCATTGCACAAATTAAACAAATACAGTTGCGTACTTAGTGATAGCTCGAGGCAACGAAACAGGCCGAACCCTACGAATTGCAATGCTTGTTCAATTCTCGAAGAGTAGGTGTAGGCGTCGCCAAACTGAAATGCAAGAAAAACTACATCGACGGAAAGGCCTAGAAAATTAACATATTTAGCTTACTGGATATAACCATGTCAATAAAGGCATGGTAGTCTAATTAAGGACTTTGCGCGAACTCCTTAATTAGACCTACGGAGATATTACTCTTGAGAATACGAAGATTCGGGAAAACATCCAAGGTCAGTCAAATTACAGAAGACACCGAGTAATGAATATAAAAGCCGTTCATTACGAGCCACGTGATACAACCTTTAGACTTCAATGTACACGCAGGTCCAGAATCTAGTGAAAGAGACGCAGAAACCTTACCAATAATACGCCTGCTTGAGGACAGTAACGAGCGATTTGATCACCAATTTTGCGCGCCAGTGGACTCAGCTCATAATCGTCAAACCGTTCGTTTGCGTGATAGTAGCCGGCAATAACTAAGCCTTCTTTGCCAGCGGCCAGATACTCCTCTACCTGCATTTCAAAGAATGAACTCGTGTGTTTCCCATGCGAGTCTGGCAGGTGAAATTTCCACAGTTCCTCCACGGAACAAGCTAATGTGCCCTAACTCGTAAACAAATGCAACTGATTTTTGATATGATCTAGGTTGAGTAATGAAAGGTTACGAGCTTATAGACATAAAGAGGGCATGTCGTCCACAGTTGCTGATTAGTAGTCGAGAGTAAGGAGCAAGATCTGAGTTCTGATGCACAATTTTTCCTCATTTCTGCTCCAATCCAAAGTGCTCTGTCACACGCTATTCGCGATAAAGGGTTGACATCGGTGATTCTAGACCAGGTAGCCGATCTCCTCGGTCTGAAAAGTATTGCCTCAAACGTAATTGCAACAATTTACTCTCCAACAACTGGCCAGTACGCACTGCGAAGAAGGATATGTGCAGGAGCAAACCAACAAACCTGAGTCAGAGCAAGCTCCAGCATTGGCAGCATGCCCAGCTGTCCATGAGAAAGCGGCACCGCATCCAGAATTTCAACTTGGAAGTTGCCATCTTCATTTCCTGCTCCAGTAACTTTGCCAATCAGGACCCCATTAACAGCGCTACTTTGATGCTTTAAAGCATGTAGCACAATCTTTACATATGCTCTTTGAGAAATTTCGTACTTACTACTTCCTACCATTCTCTCTCCCCCGCGATCTGTTGTCTATCACTGCTGTGCAACTGTGCCCTAATGGTTCCTGCGATTCTCCTCCCTTAGGTCGACGGAGCTATTCCTTTGTCTCTGTGTCCTGTCACGGGGATCTTCTGCAGACTGAACGTTCAACGCTCCTCCGCCATTTCCCCGAGCGTTTTCAAGTGAAACGCTAATACGAAGAATTGCAACAGTACCGTGTGAAGAACCTGATTCCACAACCCTGTGCTGCGAAACTACAGTTTTCTGTCACGAATGAAGCAGCGTTTCCTTCGTAAAGATCAAGTAGCCGACTCGGCTTTAGAGTGCCACTGGAGACAAACTACGGAATCAAAGAAGAAGAAAGCCACTTCCATTCTCTCATGTGAATTCGATGTCAAGAGGAATCTCCTTACTGCTATGCTACTCCATACCCACAACAGTCAAAGTGGGTGTGCTACACTGGATACTTGGCTAATCCATCTACTTTTCCCCTCCCAAAATTAATCTCATCAGTTTGTCACACTTCTGATGAGTTTTCAACCTTGAATCAGTCACTTTTTCTCATATTTCAGAATATTTTGAAAAGACTTATTCCAACCAAGAAAACTCTTGTGGATGTTTTGTGTCATACATATCCAACAACTGTGTTTATTAACAACTGATTGTACGGGTGTGGTTGATTGGAGCTTGGTACACCGAGCAGGAGCTTGGTACACCGAGCAGGAGCTTGCTATATTAATATAGAAAAGCATGAGTCCATATGAGCTGTTGTAGGTATGAGTTACCAAAGCTAACACCATGTCCTCACGAATGCTATTTATTACTTCAATGATAATGATTTATGCATCAAGGTGTCGTTAGAAATTTTTTGAATATTAGAGAGGATTTTAACATATTGGGTTCACTATAAAAAGCTGTATGTTTTCCAATAGACTGCACATTGATGTTACATGCATTCATTTTACACGCAATCGTCAACCAAAACTAGAATCTAGCCTTAAGAGGACGTCTATTATTCCGTTTGGTCCCATCACTCATCTTAAAATATGTTTTTCCAGAGCTAAAATTGGAATTATGGTTTGTTTCAATTTTAATTCGCTTTTCCTGAATGCATAAAAACTAAGGGACTGTGGAATATAAAACTAGAATAAGTATGGTTTTAATTTATAGTAGGAAATCATATTTATAAATATATAAATACCCTGTATATTCTTTAATTGAAAATATCGGTTGTATCAAACTTTATTCCCTTAATTCTGGACTTCTAAAGAATATATTAGAAAGTTTGCATCTGAATAAAAGTTAAGAAGAACATAATTTAGATCAAAGAGAAAGAGTTCACACATCATACAAAACTATAAGAGGAAATTCCTCATTAATTACCCATCTAGAACATCTACAGGACCACAAAAAAGACAAATATACAAGAACAAAACTAGAGCATAATAATTTCTATTCATTACACTTGTTTCTAGAAAAATGTAATATTTCTCGTCATCAAGTAAAAGAGAAGTGTCGTTCATGGATTAACAGAGGTTTCAGATTACAAGCTGTTGTGAGTTTCATAAATATCCTTAAAAAGATTTACATGCAACCAATAAAAATTTTATGGAAAATCAGGTTCAGGGTTTTGTCCATTACCATAAAAAATTTATACATGATATAAATCATCACCGGTGGGGTTTTATGGTAAAAATTTTATAGATGATATAAAATATCCATAACCATAAGAACTCACGAGCAATGATATAAATCATCACTCGTGGGTTTTTATTGTATTTTCCATAAACCTGAATCGAAACTAACCCACATTAATTAGTAGATGGAAGCTCGAAGTTCAAAGTATTAATTAACCAAGATTTGAAATTAGCCATAGAAATTAAAATTGAGCGCTGAAATTGAGGCATTGAAATTGAAATCCAAGATCGAATCCCATTTGCATAGGGAAGCTCTGAAATCTCCTTACCTATTTACATGTGAAACCTTTTATGTGAATGCCTCCACAAGGAGTAGATTAGAATCTATAAATTTGTAACAGTTTCACGGTCCCAACCACACACAAATACTCATTCAATCCTCTGCCACCAAATCATGAAATGTATCCGATGAGTAACCAACGAGAGGACGAGGAGTGATTTTGACGAGGAGGTGGACGACAATGTTTGGCATGAAGAAGACCATAATGATGATACCTTAAATGTGTTCTTTAGGTGGTGGAATTTCAACATATGACTTAATGATATTTGCAACATAAGACTCAATGTGTTTGCACTTTTGAGTTTGTTTTAAAATTCTTTTGGGAATTAGACTTGGGAGTATTTAGATAACTCACGGGGATAAAGTGTTCTCATTTCAAGCTTTATTGGTTGATCCAATAAAAGAACATAGTATGTTTAAGAATTCATCTTGCAAAGACAAACCCTATGTGATCTAGGTTGGTCTAGCTATGGATAGATTTGTGCATCATGGGAACAATGCTTCAGCAACAAGGGGTTTGAATATTTGGTGGATTATTGCAAGCTCAATCGTGAGATATACCACTAGAGTAATCACAAAAATTATTTTTCTTTCTGGGAAGGAGGTGAGGTGTACAATAATGAGGAGAAAGCATAAATATCTTCCATGTTTTCACAAAAGGGTTCTCAAGTTGCATAGGATTAGTAGATGGTGCACTTTTCCTTTGGCTCAAAAACCCACTATTCATGGAGTAAATTTAAAAAATGCATTCTATTGATGGTCAAGTGGTATGTAATGGCAAAAGGAGAATAGTACATTTTGCCAAAGGTAAGCTCCAAAATCTTATTTGACTATTTTAGTGATTCTTGTTTCAAGAAATTGTCAATAATTATGTTTTTTTATTTGGTTTCATGTATGCTTTGATCATACCATGATATGGCTTGCTTTATCACAACATTTGTAGTGCAAAAGGTAGTTTGCTAAGATGTTGGAGTGTTATTCTTTGCAATTAGAGCTATATTTGTAGTTGCTCAAAGGCTACTTAATGGTAGCCAGATTTTGTGTTAGGGCTACTAATCACACTATTGGGGCTATCATCAATTACACCATTTGCACCATCAAATGAGCTATTAGTGGCACCATTAGGGTTGGAGTTCCAAGTCAAGCCAAAGAGGTGTAATTTTGAATTGCAGCTCTAAAGAGCTCACTTCTCTAATGTTGAGCATCCAAGCTCCTAGCTATGGTGTATAGAGGCCAACAGATGTCACCTAGAGTCTCTTAGTTAGAGTGGATGAGACTTGACTAATGATGTTGACAATGATGTATGTAATATATATATATATATATATATATATATATATATATATATATATATATATATATATATATATATATATATATATATATATATATATATATGACAACTTGAGAACATCTCCAATTTGGAGTGATTTAAGCATGCAAGGAGATTGTACCTTTGTTTTTACCAATCAAGGGATGCAGGCTATGTGCCAATGTGTCACCTTGGTCCTTTGTTCAAACAAGCTAGTTCTTAAGAGAAATCTCATTTCAACCAATGTGTGGCTCATTCTCAAGTCTTGAATGAGCATTGCATAGGAGTTCTAAAGCCAAGACAGCAAGTGCTGAGAGAGATCCGGGATCAATTGAGTGATCTATCAAGGAATTCATATTTGTTAAAGTGTGGTAATAGCATGAATAATTTTGCACAATTTTTTTATAAACAAGCAGATTTTTGGGTAGAAGAAGATGGCAATTTTGTAAAAGAGATAGATTCAAACCTTGGAGTTGGAGTTCCTTTCTATAGAGAATATAGAGAAGAAAATAGATATGTTGTTATGTAACATTGTTTGGTTTTCAATCGCAAACCGTGTAGTCTCTTGAATCCAAGAGAATAAACACAATATAATATATATTATTTGCTTTGTATGCATAAGGGTTAAGGGTTTAGGTGAGGTACTTGAGGTGTTTGAGTTGCTTGGGATGCTCAGGGTAATCAAGTGTGATATAATTTACTCATTTTGGATTTTATTATTTGTGATACTATCTATCATGATGAAGATATATCTATATCTCATTCACATTGGGTCGGAGAGTGGGAAAATGTGAGAGTGAATTAAATATATTTAGAATTGAAAGGTTTTGAATTTTGGAGTTCCATGTGCAGATATATTCATAAGATATATTGATTTCTGAGGAGGTGTTCTTGAGGAGATTTTTTTGCTTGATATATAAACTTGTAGCTCTCACGTTCATAGCATTCAAGTACTGGGGAAGGAAGTCATAGAGTATCGTTTGGGGAAGAAGTAGAGTTTGTAACTTCATAAAGATTTTGATCTATAGAGTTTCAAGAGGAAGTTCTTAAGTTCCATAAGTAGGAAGTAGGAAGTTTGGAAGTGAGGGTAATGTGTAATGTAGAGAAATCATCAGTCTTTATTTGATGGGTAGAGAGGATAAAAGAAGAGAAGAGACTTATGGTTTCAAATAGGAAATGTAAAGAAGAGCCATAGAGGGAAGTAGGGTTTGAGTTATCTCAATTCTTTTTATTCTTTGAAGAAAGATAGATACATAAAGAGTAGAAAAGCAAAACTTTGGAGACAAATAATTAGAAGAGAGAAAAGGAAAGAGACAAGAGAAACAAGGTTTGTTTTGGAAAGAAAAGGTAGAAGGAAGTAGGGTGTTAAGAGTATTTTTCAAAAACAAAGAAGGGTTTTTGGAGAGGAGAGGCAAGGTTTGTGTAACAATATGGAGTTTAGCAATGAAGTCAGTCAGGCTCACAAAGTAGCACATAAGACAAATTAGCCTAGAATATTCCGGAAGTATCTAGGAAGCTTCTTGGGAAGCTTCCCGATTAGCTTAGCTTGCACCTTAAGTAAGTAGCTTCTAGAAGGAAGCTTCTAGAAGCTTCCAACTAGCTTAGCTTGCACGCCAAGTAGGCGGCTTCTAGAAGGAAGCTTCTTGAGAAGCTTCCTAGTTAACTTGGCTTGCACTCTAAGAAAGCGGCTTGAAGAAGCTTCTTGAGAAGCTTCTCAAGGGCCTTGTATGCTACCTATAAATACCAAAGCCAAAGCTCATGCTAGGCATTCAGAGTTTTCACTCATTCAAGTGTCCCAATGTGAGTTTCCATTCTCCTATTTCTCTCCTCGATTTTGGTCTTTTACATTGGTATCAGAGCAGGAATAGGATGGATGGAATTTATGGACCACCAAATCCACTTCCGCCAAACCATTGGGACTTTCATGTCCAGATATTACCAAAGCATCGTTTCACACAATTCATCACCTCACGCTTTGGGCAGGATTTTCTACATATGATCACCATGTCAGAGGACCCTTGATACTTCCAGTTGTAACTTATGGAGACCAGTGGACGTGTTGTATCTATGTGTTAATCAACTAGATAAATTGAGGGTAGTGGAATAGAGTAGTAGCAATGGCCGCAATACCTGATGTTATCCTTGAAATACAACAACAAATCGAGCATCTTACTTGATTGTTGGATGAACGAGACCAGCAACGACAAGAATAGATAGACAGAGCGCCAGTTTGAGATGGAGAAGATCGCATTTGATTTTTGAAACCCAAGGTGTTTGAAGGCAAGAATCTTCCAAGCACAATGGAGAATTTTGTGTTTGACTGTGAATGTTACTTTGAAGCCACCAATCTTCAAGACAAGCGGAAACAAATTCTCTTGGCTTCTAGCTAGTTGGATGGCATGGCAAAACTTTGGTGGCGATTCCGAGTAGAAAGAGTTGAACGAAAAATTGTTACACCAATTTTGACATGGGCAGAATTCAAGGATGCAATACTTGGTTGATTTCAGACTATAAATGCCACCCGAGCTACACAAGATAAATTGGCAGAGTTGAGGCAGATTGGCTCAATGAGAAGCTACATCACACAATTTCAGAATATCATCATGCAAATTTCAGATATCCAAGAAGGTGAAGTTCTGGATTGGTTTGTGCGAGGATTGAAGTCACGAACCAGATTGGAGGTGACCATGCGAGAGCCACAAAATGTAAAAGAAGCCATGAAATTGGCTGAGCATTTTGATTCCTTAATTGCGACAACTTGGTCTCGACCTCGACCTACACAAAACCTACCAATACTACGAGTGGAAGAACCGATACCAATGGAGATTGATGCTATCCAACAAAGACCACTTGGCATAGCAGATAGAGAAAGATTATGACAAAATGGAGGTTGCTTTTATTGTTGCCAAGTTGGACATCGCATTGCTGAATGTACACTTAGGAATGGGCGACCTTGACAAGTTGCCCAGATGGAGTTTGTGGAACAGAATGATCAGGGAAACAAAGAATCCCAATAGGAGATTTCGAGCTGCCTACTAGGAGCTTGATTAGTTCCAATGGGATTGAAGGCTCGACCTATGCAAGTTTGCTTCACTTGCAAGGTACAATATCTAATTGGGGTTGTAGGATTTTGGTTGATTTTGGAAGTTCAGAGAATTGCATATCTATACAAGTAGCAAAGGAATTGGGTATTTCTATCAAGCCAATGATTAGAAGTAGTTTGATGATGGCGGATGGTAGAAAAGGTTCTGCATTCCGCACCTCGCATCCTGTTACCTTCAAGATTGGGAAGGAGTATTTGGAGTGTATGAGGTTTGTAGTGGCACCTCTACACTATGATATCATTCTGGGTCTACCTTGGCTTGAACGTCATAAGGTTCAATTTGATTGGACCCAACGTCAAATTCAAGTACAACACCAAGGTAGGAATTTCCGATTAGGTTGTTTGGCACCTCAAAGTAAGACACCTAAGAATAATCAGTCCCAAGATGGGAAGTTTGTTGAGAAGGTAGCCATAGAGCAAATCTGGAAGGGAGATGAGTCCCAAGATGGGAAGTTTGCCAAGAAGGCAACCATGGAGCAAGCTTGGAAGAGAGATGAGTCCCTAGAAGGGAAGTTTGTTAATGAAGCAGCCATAGAGCAAGCTTTGGAGGAAGATAAGTCTGTATTCGTGGTGTAGATCAAGCCGATTGCACAAGAACAATCTGAGGAGGGCCTGGTGCCGCATCAAGCAACGGTTGATTGGATAGTTCAGGAGTTTGCATATGTGTTTCCGGATGATCTGCCAAAGGGATTACCCTCTGATCGAGGTATGCCCTTCAAGATTGAGTTATTGCCAGGGAGTACTCCAATGAGTAGACCAATCTATCGGCTCTCACCAAAGGAGTTGGAGGAGTTGCAAACAACACTTACAGAGTTGTTGGAGAAGGATTTCATACGACATAGTACCTCTCCGTGTGGAGCACCAATACTATTTGTTCCAGGATGGAGGACTTTGTTTCTGTATTGATTACAGTGGGCTCAATGAGCAAACCGTGAAGAATGCATATCCCTTGCCTCGGGTCAATGAACTGCTTGATCAATTAAGTGGATCACGCTACTTTTCCAAGCTAGATCTTTGTAGCGGCTATTGGCAAATTCCTATTGAAGGAAAGGACGTGCAAAAGACTGCCTTTCGCACAAGGTATGGACATTTTGAGTGGAGAGTTCTACCTTTCGGACTCACTAATGCTCTAGCAGTCTTCATGGATCAGATGCATCGGATGTTGGAGGGACTATTGGATCAGTCCGTGGTAGTGTTCTTAGATGATATCTTAATCTATAGTAGGACAGAGGTAGAACACAGGAATCATGTGCAAGAAGTCCTAAGACGACTACAACAGTGGAAATTTTACTGCAAGAAGTCAAAGTGTGCTTTTTGGCAGAAGGAGGTTACCTTCTTGGGTCATAAGATCTCATCAAAGGGGATCAAAATGGAAGAAGAGAAGATCAAGGCCATTATTGATTGGCCTACCCCAAAGGATGCTACCGAAGTACGAGCATTCAATGGATTGGCCAGTTTTTACCGACGGTTCATCCATTATTATGCTCACATGGCTGCACCATTGACTGACCTCTTGGGAAAGAACTTGAGCTTCCAATGGACCACCAAGCATGAAGAAGCATTCCAGAAGTTAAAGCATATGGTGTCTTCAAGACCCATTCTTCAACTTTGATGCTTCTAACTTTGCAATTGGAGTTGTGTTGCAACAAGAATTTCTAGATGGACTACATCCTATTGCCTTTGTGTCTCCCCGACTAAATACAGGTGAAAGAAATTACTCTGCTCAAGATCGGGAACAACTTGCAATGGTATATGCCACCAAGGTATGGAGGCATTATCTCTTGGGGAAACAAGTGATCATGCGAACTGATCACAAGCCATTGTTGTAGACCTTACACCTAGAGCACATGAAGAGTCGACATCATCGATGGGAAGAGCAACTCCAATTGTTTGACATCAAACTTGAGTAGAAACCAGGTTGGTTCCATGTCATCCCTGATGCTCTATCACGACGACCTGATTTGAAGTCTGTTCCTCTCATTGCGGCAGCAATT
Source organism: Lunularia cruciata (assembly GCA_948567375.1). Classification (NCBI taxonomy): domain Eukaryota; kingdom Viridiplantae; phylum Streptophyta; class Marchantiopsida; order Lunulariales; family Lunulariaceae; genus Lunularia; species Lunularia cruciata. The sequence continues at coordinate 37,058,024 of OX419755.1, read as the reverse complement.
ACGACGGTGACAATTGATCCCAAGATTCATAACGAGTTTTGGTTAGCTCTACAGCAAGATCCCTTCTTCCAAATGGTACATGGTCGGCTAACAATAGGTGACAAAGAGTACAACACCTTCTCCTTCAAGGAAGGCCTTCTATTCCATGCGGACCGGATTTTCCAACCAAAGGTGATCTTCGACTTGTGCGCCTTCAAGAAGCCCATGATTTACCCATCGCTGGTCACATGGGTGTGGACAAGACCTTGGGTACCCTCCAACGTCAATGGTGGTGGCCCAACATGACACGGGATGTTCGAGAATTTGTCTGATTGTGTGAGAGTTGCCAACGTAACAAGGCCAGCAACCAGAAGCCAGGTGGACTTCTTCAACCACTTGCCGTTCCATCAGCTCGTTGGGAGCATGTGAGCTTGGATCTCATCACATCCTTGCCAAAGACAAAATAAGGACACACCGCCATCGTGGTGTTTGTGGATAAGCTTAGTAATCAAATCCACTTGGCACCAACCTGTGATATTGTGGATGTTCCAACCTTAGTGCAAATCTACTTCAACAATGTCTTCAAGCATCATGGAATGCCACGCATACTCATCTCCGACCGTGATCCTTGCTTTACCAGGAAGTTTTGGCAAGCACTCTTTCAGATACTTGGCACCAAGCTTGCTTTGTCCACGGCCTATCATCCTCAAACTGATGGACAAACCGAACGTGCAAATCGTACATTGGAGGATATGTTGCGTGCCTTTGTCAATGTCCACCATACCAATTGGGATGAATGTCTTACCGCTGCCAAATTTGCCTACAACAATTCCAAACAGGCAAGCACCGGATTCTCTCCTTTCTTTCTCAATTTTGGCCAAGGTCCGCTTATCCAGATTCTCTTCTTGCTCCCCCTCCATCTCAGGTTCCTCATACTTCCACATTCTTGGCCACTATATCCCAATCTCTCCAACAAGCCAAGTCTCACCTCCTTGTTGCTCAGAATTGCCAAAAACAATATGCGGACCACCATCGTCAAGATCTCACCTTTGAAGTCGGTGATAAAGTCATGCTATCCTCTAGTAACCTCCCTCTCCCACTTGATACTCAAGTTCATAAACTTGCCCCTAATTGGATAGGACCCTTTGGTATCACCCAAATTGTCTCTCCTGTTGCTTATCGTCTTGCCTTGCCTTGTCACATGCGTATCCATCTTGTCTTTCATATTTCCAAGTTGAAACCCTTTGTTCCTAACCCCTCTTCCTTTTCCTCTCAAGTCCAACCTCCCCCTCTTCCTATCCCTATCAATGATCATGAGGAGTACAAAGTTGATCGTATCCTTGCGCGTTGCCACATTCAACAAGGCCGTCGCCAACATACGGAGTACAAGGTCCTTTGGAAAGGGTATCCCCTTCATGATGCCACATGGGAACCTCTTTCTCACCTCCACAATGCACGGACAGCCATCCAGGAATTTGAAGCTTCACTGGCAACGAGGATGTCACCAACTAGCGGCGGGGGAATATGTAACAATATGGAGTTTAGCGATGAAGTCAGTCAGGCTCACGAAGTAGCACATAAGACAAATTAGCCTAGAATATTCCGGAAGTATCTAGGAAGCTTCTTGGGAAGCTTCCCGGTTAGCTTAGCTTGCACCTTAAGTAAGTAGCTTCTAGAAAGAAGCTTCTAGAAGCTTCCAACTAGCTTAGCTTGCACGCCAAGTAGGCGGCTTCTAGAAGGAAGCTTCTTGAGAAACTTCCTAGTTAACTTGGCTTGCACTCTAAGAAAGCTGCTTGAGGAAGCTTCTTGAGAAGCTTCTCAAGGGCCTTGTATGCTACATATAAATACCAAAGCCAAAGCTCATGCTAGGCATTTGGAGTTTTCTCTCATTCAAGTGTCCCAATGTGAGTTTCCATTCTCCTATTTCTCTCCTCGGTTTCGGTCTTTTACAGTTTGAGATCTCACATTATTGTTTCAAAAGCAAAGAAGATGAGAAAAGACAAGAAGGAGGAGGATAAAATATAGTACGTGGTTTTGGAGAGGAAAAATAGTTTGGAAGTTTCAAAGGGAGAGGAGAAAATAGAAGAGAAAAGCATAGAGTTCAAGAGGGTTTTGTAGGTTGGGTTTTTAGAGAGGAGAGACATCACTTTTGGGTACATTACCAATGTACCCATTGTATGGGTACATTACAGTTTTCATGACATTCAAGGACATATTGTGACTATGTGATTGTGAGAGAAGATAGATGGTTACAATAGTCATGGCCAATTATCAACAAATACTTGAGGAGAATCATATGGAGTACACCTAAGAGGGAGCATTCTTGATTAAATTTAATGTTCTCAAAGATGGTATGACATACCTTGCATGACGTTGGTTAGATAAAAACCATATCAAATTGTACAAGATATTGTACAAGAGCAAGATTAGAGAAGTACATTTTGATACACTAGGCCTAAAAAGTTGCAATTGGGATTCAATATCTACATTTATATGGAAGAATTAATTTCTTTCAGTCATTAATTTTAATTGCAAGCTCAATTTTAGTTGCATTTCAATGTTTTCTACCCAAACATTTTTGTCAAAACGTGAACTTGAATTTGTTTGTCATTGCAGAAATGGTTGAGAACCTAACACGCAACATGTGTAGGCCACATAGACCATGTAACCAATGTGGTCTACGTGGTTTGCACAATCTACATGATCTGCATAAAATGGAATTGTAATTACTTGCAAGTTCCATCTTGCATTGAGTTTGCAAGATCTTGGGACAAAAATAGCTAATCAAGGAGAGTAGGTGGTAGAAGGATCACATTGAATGAATAGGTGATATGAAAAGCTTTATGTTTGCAAGGAAGGAGGAGAACAAGAAGGAGGAGAACGGTCCTCATACTTTGGTGGAGGATTGGTTGCATGTGAGTGACATGATTGCTAGAAGGTATTAAGCATGACAATATGCCTTTCTTGCATTATGAAAGTCTTTCATTGCCTTCTTATTCCAACTTATAGACCAAAGGTTGTTTATGGGAACATCATTTTGGGAGTGAAGACTAAGATGCTAGACTTTCCTTCAAGGATTATGATTGGGTGGAGATGATTGTTATATGTTGTTGAGTGGGACTTGGTAGTTATACATAATCAAATTCATCCATCTCGATGGGTATTGGTTCAAGATGACATATCTAGGACTGTTTCTTGTTCATTTTTTCATGGAGAGAGGGATATTGGGTGTGGACAAGGTGGTATATGAGAGCCATGGCAAGGAGGAAGAGATCTTTGTTCATGGTAGAGAGGTGAGCATGAGCCATAGTATCTAGGAGGGGCAAAGACACCACCCTCTTTAGCTGGGAGTGAGAGTAGAGAAGGAGGATTTGTTGAGGGTGAGAGTGGATTAGCATATGGGATGCACTTGAGTTTAGAGGAGCAACTTCTTATTGAGAAGGAGAGTTTATTGGCAAATAGAGATTTACATATCATGATTGAGGAACACCTTCTTATTGAGAATGAGTGTAAACTTGAGGAGAAGGAGACATAGTTTAGGGTAGAGGAGCATCATCTTTTTGAGAGGGAGAGTAGGCTAGTTGAAGAGGAGATACATTTCCATATTGAGGAGTGTACTAGAGTAGAGAGATTGGCTGAGTTAGTTAGAGTTATAAGAGAGATTGAGCTAGAAGTAAGTGATAGGATTAATAAGTTTGTGGAGTTGGATGTACTTGTGTGTGTGTGAAAGAGAGAGAGAGAGAGAGAGAGAGAGAGAGGATAGTGGAGTTGGATATCCTTGTGAGGAAGCATGAAGACTTTATTGATATATTGGGTATAATTTTAAGTAAGCAAATGGCTATGGTTAAGGTATCTAGAGAAGGATGTGAGGATACTAGGGAGGCTTTGGAGCAGACCTAGTTGGAGTTAGCCACTACAAAGAGGACTTTGGATGAAGTGAGGACCAAGCTAGACACCACTATGACATTGCTAGAGGGGGCTTGTGAGGAGTCTAGAACTTGGCTTTAGGAGGAGAAGTTATGATACCCTTGTGCCATTCCTCCTTTACATGTAGAGACTTAGACAAAGGTAAATACTAGTAGGGTAGAGGCTAGGAGATATCCTCTTGTAGATATTGTAGTGCATATAGAGACTCAAACCTTAAGCATATCAAGAGTCACTAGGAGGACTCAAACACTTGGAATAGAAATGTACTCCCATGATACTCATATGTCTTCCACATCCACTTGAGGTACACAAATGGTGTGTGTTCTTATCAATGGGTCTAAGGAGGAGTCTTATTTGTGCATGGGTGATATAAAGAATATATCTTGGAGACCCTGCACTTCAAATGATCTTGCACTCCTACCTCATTTGAGGAGTACTACAACATAGATATTGTGGCTTTAGGGTAGGAAGACTTCTTTGAGTGAGTAGGTCTTTAGGCTGAGAGATATGTGAGAGAGTGGATGAGCTTATCTCGAGTTCCATACCTCATATCCTTTATCATATAGATGTGAGGAAGAAGATTTTAGTTTTAGATGTGGGATGGTTGGCCAATATGAGAGTTCCTACTTGTCCTATGTTCTTAGATTGGTATGCAAGGACCATGAGGAGAGGATGGAGATAGTGAACTTTGAGTAGTACTTTGTGATATAGTCCTCATCCAAGAGTTAAAGAGTTTATGGACTGTTGTGTGATTGACTTCAAGTTTATCATTTGGACTGATGGACCAAAGTGAGAGGTCAAGCAATTATTACTATCCATGTGGGATCTTGGTTTCTTTCCACCCATAGTACACATAGGCTCATGTCTCATGGTATGCCTTAGTGCAAAGGATGGGTTCTTAGACCAATTTAGAGGTTATATGGTGAGACCTTATAGTACATTTATATCTTTAGTTTTGTCCATTGATGACATATTGATAATTGATATTGATGCTCTACCTTATTATACAAACTACCTCTATGGTATTATTTGTAAAAAACCAAGAGAAATAGGAGAATGGAAGATCAGAATAGAAAGTCACAATGCAAATGCTCTAGTGAGATAAACTTTGAATGCCTAGCATGAACTTGGGCTTTGGTCTTTATAGCAAAGCAACACAAGGCTCTTGAGAAGCTCCCAAGGAAGATTTTCTCTCAAAGCCATCTTCTTGGAGTGCAAGCTAAGCTACCAAGGAAGCTTCCTACTAGAAACTGCCTACTTGGAGTACAAGCTAAGCTAACCGTTAACTTGATGTGCAAGTTACTCAATTCTTGGAAGGTACCTAGAAGCTTCTCACTAAGAAGCTTCCATAGTGCTTCCAAAATATTCTTAGAATTGCTAACTATATTTGGCTTATGCTACTAACTTATTAGCCTTTCCTAACTTGTCTGCTAACTCTATATTATTATATAATTCCCTACTGCTAGTGGTGAGGTCCTCGTTGCCATGGAATCTTTAAACTCTTGGATGACTATTTGTGGATTATAGAGATGAGAAAAGGCCTCTCATGTGACATGATGAAGAGGATACCCTTTCCAAAGGACCTTATGTTCTTGGTGTTGTTGGCGGCTACATTGGATATCACAACATGTAAGTATACAATCAACTTCATATTCCTCGTGATCATTCACAAGGATGGGAGGAAGAGGGAGTTGGGCACGAATGGAAAAAGAAGATGGATTAGAAACAAAAGGTTCAAACTTTGAACATGGAAGACAAGATGGATCCACATATGATTAGGCAAGGCAAGTGGATATGCAACAAGAGAACTCATCTCATCTTAGTAACATCAAAGAGACATATCTAATTAAGAGCAAGTTTATGAACTTGGGTATCAAATAGGAGAGGAAGGTAACTAGAAGAAAACATGACCTTATCACCTAGTTGAAAGAGGATATCACACCATTGTTGATGAACATGTTGCTTTTGTTAATTTTAGCAACAAGAAGATGAGACTTGGCTTGGTGTAAAGAAATGTGGACAAGAATATGGAAGTATGAGAAAATCAGATGGTAGGGGAGCAAGAAGGGAATTTGGAACAAGTGGGTCTTTCCCAAAATTAAGGAAGAAGGAAGAGAACCATGTGCTTGCTTTCTTGCTTGGAACTATTGTAGACAAACTCAACAACCACAAGACAAGTATCCCAATTGGTATGGTGAACATTGATAAAGGCACAAAGCATATCTTCCAAGTTGCAATTTGCATGTTTGGTTTGCCCATCTATTTGAGGATGATAGACAAAGCAAGCTTAGTGCCAAGTAGCTTGAAGACCACTTGCCAAAATTACCAATGAATTAAGGATCATAGTTAGAGATGAGAAATTCTTGCATCTTATGGTGCTTGAAAACAATGTCAAAGTAAATCTTGGCTAGCATTCTACGGCGGGTGCCAAGTGAATCTGTTTGTTAAGTTTATCAACAAACACCTTAATGGCAATATGGCCCTGATCTATTTTTGGCAAGGATATGATGAGGTCAAGACTAACATGTTCTATCAAGCAATTAGAAAGGGAAGTGGTTGAAGTAGTCTACCCAATTTTTGGTTGCTAACCTTGTTGCATTGGCAACTCTTACAAGCTCAAACAAACTATTGAACTTCTTGTGCCATTTTTGGCCACCACCATTGATGTTAGAGTGTACTCAAGGTTTTATCTACACCCTAGTTACCAATGATTGGTAATTAATGTGTTTCTTGAAGTTGCATAAGTTATAAGTCACTCATAGACGGAATATATATATTTGGTTCTCACAAAATAGAAGATTTTTCTAGAAGGAAAAATTGTTGTACTCTTTGTCATGTGCTGCAAGGCAAATTTGCACCAACTAAAAGAAGGGGTCTTGTTGTAAAGCAATCTTGAATACTATGTGTACTTTTGAGTTGGTTGACACCATGGTGATTGTTGCTATCATGGGAGATTAAAATAAACTTCAAATCAATACATCATGATAGGGCATTAGGAACAACATGGAACCTACCAAGTTTGTACTCAAGTTTGATGTCAAAAAATTCTAGTTGTTCTTCCTATCAATGATTTCAACTCTTCATGTGCTCCAAATGTAAGGTCTTCAACAAAGGTTTGTGATTGGTCTGCATGATTATTGTTTGCCCAAGAGATAATGTCTCCATACCTTTGTGGCATATACCATTGCTACTTGTTCTCAATCTTGGTCAAAATAATTTCTTTTTGTTGTATTTAGTTGGCAAGACACAAAGGTAATGGGATGTAAGCCATCTAGGAATTCATGTTGCAACATTGCTCCAATGGCAAATTTAGAAGTATCAAAATCAACCACACAAGGTAGTTGAGGATCCTACGGTTGGAGGATGTGTTGTGAGGACACCATGTGCTTAAATTTCTTGAATCCTTCTTCATGCTTTGTGGTCCATGCAAAGCTTCATCTCTTCTCTAGGAGATTGGTCAACAAAGCGGACACATGAGCACAATAGTGGATGAACCTTTAGTAAAAACTTGCGAATCTATCAAATGCCTAAACTTCTATGGCATCCTTAAGAGTAGGACCATTTTTTATGGCCTTCATTTTCTCTTCTTTTATCTTGATCCCCTTTGTTGAGACCTTATAACCCAAGAAAGTAACCTCCTTTTACCAAAAAGCACACTTCAACTTCTTACAATAAAACTTCCACTAACATAGTTGTTGTAAGACTTCTCATACATGGTTATTGTGTTCTATCTCTATCTTATTATAAATTTCTTGGGATATCATCCAGAACACTACCATGCATCAATCTAATAACACTTCTAACATCAGATGCATTTTATCCATGAAAATTATTGGAGCATTAGTGAACTCAAAAGTAAAATTTCCATTCAATATGCCCATACCTTGTGCAAAAGGTAGTCTTTTGCACATCCTCTCAATCAATGGGAACATCCAAATAACCATTTCATAGATCTAACTTTGAGAAGTATTGTACTTCACTTAATTGATCCAACAAGTCATCAATTCAAGGCAAGGAATACTCATTCTTCATAGTTTGTTTATTGAGACCATTGTAGTCAATATAGAATCAAAGTGCTCTATCCATTTTCAAGGTAAATAGTACTGGTGCTCCCCAAGGAGAAGTAATATATTTTTATGAAATCCTTCTCCAACAACTCAATCAATGTTGTTTGAGGCTCTTCTAACTCTCTCAATAAGAGCCAATAGATTGGTCTACTCATTAGAATACTACTTGGTAATAACTTGATCTTAAAAGGCATACCTTGATTAGAGTAACACTTTTAGAAGATCATCCAGAAATATATTTTCAAACTCCTAAACTATTTGATCAACCATTGCTTGATGAGAGTTTTGATCCTCATTGGATTTTCCTTGCAAGATTGGTTTGATCTACACCAAAAAAATTTTCTTCCCACAAAGTTTACTTGATAATTGCTATACTAACAAACTTCCCATCTTGAGATTGAATAGTACTAAGTGTCTTACTCAAAGGTGCAAAACAATCTAATTTATAATTATTATCTTGGTGTTGTACTTGAATTTATCATTAGGTCCAATTAAATTGAAACTTTTGACTTTCAAGCCAAGGAAGACCTAGAATTATATCATATGTAGATGAGCTACTATAAATTTCATGCACTCTAAATACTCCTTCCTAATTTTTAATACTATACAATGTGAATTATAATATGAAAAACTCCTTTTTCCATCATTAATTTGCTACCCAATACCGGCTTGATAGGAATACATAATTCTTTTGCTAATTGCATTGACATGCAATTTTGCAAACTCACACAATCAACCAACCAAGATCAAATATCATACCTTGCAAGTGTATTAAACTTGCACAATTAGAGGCTTCAATCCTATTGGAACTAATCAAATTCCCTATAAAAGATTACGATCAAGAAGAGAAATAGGAGAATGGAAGCTCACATTGGGACACTTGAATGAAGAAAAATTGTGAATGCCTAGCATGAGCTTTGGCTCTTGTATTTATAGGGAACATACAAGGCCCTTCAGAAGCTTGTCAAGAAGTTTCCTTGAGTTGCTTTCTTGGAGTGCAAGCCAAGTTAATTGGAAAGTTTCTCAAGAAGCTTCCTTCTAGAAGCCGCTTACTTGGCATGCAAGCTAAGCTAGTTGGAAGCTTCTAGAAGTTACCTACTTGGAGTGCAAGCTAAGCTAGCCAGGAGGCTTCCAAGAAACTTCCTAGATATTTCTAGAATATTCTAGGTTAATTTGTCTTATATGCTACTTTGTTAGCCCTACTAACTTTGTTGCTAAACTCCATATTGTTATATATTCCCACACCGCTAGTTAGTGATATCCTCGTCGCCAATGAAGCTTCAATGGATGGCCAATTGTGCATTATGGAGATGAGAAGGAGGTTCCCATGTGGCATCATGAAGAGGATACCTTTTCCAAATGTAAAAGACTGAATCCAAAGAGAGAAATAGGAGAATGGAAATTCACATTGGGACACTCAAATGAGAGAAAACTTTGAATGCCTAGCATGAGCTTTGGCTTTGGTATTTATAGGTAGCATACAAGGCCCTTGAGAAGCTTCTCAAGAAGCTTCCTTCTAGAAGCCGCCTACTTGGCATGCAAGCTAAGCTAGTTGGAAGCTTCTAAAAGCTTCCTTCTAGAAGCTACTTACTTGAGGTGCAAGCTAAGCTAGCCGGGAAGCTTCCCAAGAAGCTTCCTAGATACTTTTGGAATATTATAGGCTAATTTGTCTTATGTGCTACTTTGTGAGCCCGACTAACTTCATTGCTAAACTCCATATTGTTACATATTCCACCGCCGCTAGTTGGTGACGTCCTCGTTGCTAGTGAAGCTTCAAATTCCTGGATGGCCATTTGTGCATTCTGGAGGTGAGAAAGAGGTTCCCATGTAGCATCATGGAGGGGATACCCTTTCCAAAGGACCTTGTACTTTGTATGTTGGCGACGGCCTTGATAAATATGGCAACACGCAAGGATATGATCAACTTTGTACTCCTCATGATCATTGATAGGGATAGGAAGAAAGGGAGGTTGGACTCAAGAGGAAAAGGAAGAGGGGTTATGAACAAAGGATTTCAACTTGGAAACATGAAAGACATGATGGATATGCATGTGACAAGGCAAGGCAAGTCAATAAGCAATAGGAGAGACAATTTGGGTGATATCAAAGGGTCCTATCCAATTAGGGGCAAGTTTACAAACTTGGGTATCAATTGGGAGAGGGAGGTTACTAGAGGATAACATGACTTTATCACTGATTTCAAAGGTGAGATCACGATGATGGTGGTCCGCATATTGTTTTTGGCGGTTCTGAGCAACAAGGAGGTGAGACTTGGCTTGTTGGAGAGATTGGGATATAGTGGTTAAGAATGTGGAAGTATGAGGAACCTGAGATGGAGAGGGAGCAAGAAGAGAATCTAGAACAAGAGGATCTTGGCCAAAATTGAGAAAGAAAGGAGAAAATCTGGTGCTTGCGTGTTTGGAATTGTTGTAGGCAAATTCTGCAATTGCAAGACATTCATCCCAATTGATATGGTGGACATTGACAAAAGCACGCAACATATCTTCTAATGTACGATTTGCACGTTTGGTTTGTCTATGAGTTTGAGGATGATAGGCCGTGGACAAAGCAAGCTTGGTGCCAAGTATCTAGAAGAGTGCTTGCCAAAACTTCCCAATAAATCAAGGATCACGGTTGGAGATGAGTACACATGGCATCCCATGATGCTTGAAGACATTGTTGAAGTAGATTTGTGCTAAGGTTTGAGCATCCACAATATCACAGGTTGGTGCCAAGTGGATTTGCTTACTAAGTTTATCCACAAACACCACAATTGCGGTGAGTCCTTGTTTTGTCTTTGGCAAGGATGTGATGAGATCCAAGCTTACATGCTCCTAGTGAGCAGATGGAACGGTGAGTGGTTGAAGGAGTCTACTTGGCTTTTGGTTGTTGGCCTTGTTATGTTAGTAGCTCTCACATGATCGGACAAATTCTTGACCATATTGTGTCATGTTGGGCCACCATCATTGACGTTGGAGGGTACTCAAGGTCTTGTCTACACCCATGTGACCCGCGATGCATAAATCATGGGCTTCTTGAAGGTGCACAAGTCGAAGATCACCTTTAGCTGGAACATAGATCCGGTCCTCATGGAATAAAAGGCAGTCCTTGATGGAGAAGGTGTTGTACTCCTTATTGCATGCCGTAAGGCGACCATGTACCATTTGGAAGAAGGGATCTTGGTGTAGAGCTGACTGAACCTTGTTTTGGACCTTGGAGTCAACTGACTTCATTGAAATTGCCGCTATGATGAGAGGAAGAGACTTCAAATCAAGTTGTCATGATAAAGCATCAGGGATGACATGGAATTGACCTGGTTTGTACTCAAGTTTAATGTCATACAATCGGAGTTGTTCCTCCCATCAATGATGTTGACTCTTCATGTGTTCCAAGTGTAAGGTCTGCAACAATGGTTTGTGATCAGTTTGCATGATCACTTGTTTCCCCAAGAGGTAATGCCTCCATACCTTGGTGGCGTATACCATTGCAAGTTGTTCTCAATCTTGAGCAGAGTAGTTTTGTTCAGTTGTATTGAGTTGGCAAGACACAAAGGCAATGGGATGCAGTCCATCTGGGAATTCTTGGCTCCAATTGCAAAGTTAGAAGCATCAAAATCAACCACACAAGGTAGTTGAGGATCATATGCTTGAAGAATGGGTCTTGAAGACACCATATGCTTTAACTTCTGGAATGCTTCTTCATGCTCGATGGTCCACTGGAAGCTCAAGTTCTTTCCCAAGAGGTCAGTCAATGGTGCAGCCACATGAGCATAATAATGGATGAACCATCGGTAAAAACTGGCCAATCCATTGAATGCTCGTACTTCTGTAGCATCCTTTGGGGTAGGCCAATTAGTAATGGCCTTGATCTTCTCTTCTTCTATCTTGATCTCCTTTGATGAGATCTTATGACCCAAGAAGGTAACCTCCTTCTGCCAAAAGGTACACTTTGACTTCTTGCAATAAAATTTCCATTGTTGTAGTCGTCTTAGGACTTCTTGCACATGATTCATGTATTTCACCTTTGTCTTATTGTAAATTAAGATATCATCCAAGAACACCACCACGGACCAATCCAATAGTCCATCCAAAAACTCAATGCATCTGATCCATGAAGATTGCATGAGCATTAGTGAGTCCGAAAGGTAGAACTCTCTACTCAAAATGTCCATACCTTGTAGAGAAAGGTAGTCTTTTGCACATCCTCTCTCTCAATGGGAATTTGCCAATAGCCGCTGCAAAGATCCAACTTGGAAAAGTAGCTTGCTCCACTTAGTTGATCAAGCAAGTCATCAATCCAAGGCAAGGGATATGCATTCTTCACGGTTTGCTTATTGAGCCCAAGATAATCAATACAGAAACAAAGTCCTCCATCCTTCTTTGGAACAAATAGTACCGGTGCTCCCCAAAGAGAGGTACTATGTTGTATGAAGTCCTTCTCCAACAACTTTGTAATTGTTGTTTGCAACTCCTCCAACTCCTTTGGTGAGAGCCGATAGATCGGTCTACTCACTGGAGTACTCCTTGGGAATAACTCTATCTTGAAGGGCATACCTCGATCAGAGTGTAATCCATTTGGCAGATCATCTAGAAGCACATCTGCAAACTCTTGAACTATCGGATCAACCATTTCTTGATGAGGCTCTTGGCACTCCTCCGATTGTTCTTGTGCAATCGGCTTGATCCACACCACAAAGATAGACTTATCTTCCTCCAAAGCTTGCTCTATGGATGCTTTACTAACAAACTTCCCTTCTAGGGACTCATCTCTCTTCCAAGCTTGCTCCATGGTTGCCTTCATGGCAAACTTCACATCTTAGGACTCCACTTCCTTCAAGGTTTGCTCTATGGCTACCTTCTCAACAAACTTCCCATCTTGGGACTGATTATTCTTAGGTGTCATACTCATAGGTGCCAGACAACCTAATCAGAAATTCCTACCTTGGTATTGTACTTGAATTTGGCGTCGGGTCCAATCGAATTGAACCTTATGATGTTCAAGCCAAGGTAGACCCAAAATGATATCATAGTGTAGAGGTGCCACTACAAACCTCATACACTCTAAATACTCCTTCCCAATCTTGAAGGTAACAAGATGCAAGGTGCAGAATGCAGAATCTTTTCTACCATCCGCCATCATCAAACTACTTCCAATCACTGGCTTGATAGGAATACCCAATTCCTTTGCTACTTGCATAGACATGCAATTCTTTGAACTTCCAAAATCAACCAAAATCCTACAATCCCAATTAGATATCATACCTTGCAAGTGAAGCAAACTTGCATAGGTCAAGCCTTCAATCCCATTGGAACTAATCAAGCTCCTAGTAGGTGGCTCAAAATCTCCTATTGAGATTCCTTGTTTCCTTGATCTTTCCGCTCCACAAACTCCATTTGGATAACTTGTCAAGGTTGCCTATTCTTAAATGGACATTCAACAATGCAATGTCCAACCTGGCAATAATAAAAACAACCACCATTTTGTCGCAATCTTTCTCTATCTGCTGTACCAAGTGGTCTCCGTTGGATAACATCAATCTCCAATGTTGCCGATTCTTCCACTCATACGTAATGTACTAGTAGGCTTTGTGTAGGTTGAAGTCAAGACCAAGTTGTTGCAACCAAGGAATCAAAGTGACTAGCCCATTCCATGGCTTCTTCTACATTTTTTGGTTCATGCATGGTCACATCCAATTTGGTTTGTGACTTCAAGCTCCTCACAAATTGATCCAGAACTTCACCTTCTTGTATATTTGGAATCTACATGATGATGTTCTAAAATTATGTGATGTAGCTCTTGATAGAGCCAATCTGTTTCAACTTTGCAAATTTATCTCGTGCGGCTCAAGTGGCATTTATAGTTTGAAATTGACCAAGTATTGCATCCTTGAATTCGGCTCATGTTAAGATTAGTGTAAAAATTCGTCATTCAACTTGCTCCACTCGGAATTGCCACCAAAGTTTTGCCACACCATCCAATTGGCTAGAAGCCAAGAGAATCTGTTTTTGTTCATCTTGAAGATTGGTAACTTCAAAGTAACCTTTGCAATCAAACAAAAAATTCTCCACTATGCTCACAAGATTCTTGCCTCCAAACACCTTGGGTTATGGAAATTGGATTCAATCTCAAATTGGTGCTCTCTCTATGTATTCTTGTCGTTGTTAGGCTCTTTCATCCAACAATCAAGTAAGGTGCTCAATTTGTTGTTGCATAGCAATGATAATATCTTGTATTGCTGCCATGCACACTATTCTATCCAACTACTCCCAATTTATCTAATTTATTGACACATCAATGCAACACGTCATAGTTCTCCATAAGTTACAATTGGAAGTATCAAGGGTTCCTTGGCCAAAGTGATCATATGTAGAAAATCCTGCCCAAAGCACAAGGTAAGAATTGTGTGAAATGATGCTTCGGTAGTATTTGGACACAAAAATCTCAATGGTTTGGCGGAAGTGGATTTGGTGGTCCATAAAATCCATCCATCCCATTCCTACTCTGATACCAATGTAAAAGACCACGACCAAGGAGAGAAATAGGAGAATGGAAGGTCACATTGGGACACTTGAATGAGGGAAAATTATGAATGCCTAGTATGAGCTTGGCTCTTGTATTTATAGGGTGCATACAAGGCCCTTGAGAAGCTTCTCAAGAAGCTTCCTTGAGTAGCTTTCTTGGAGTGCAAACCAAGTTAATTGGGAAGCTTCTCAAGAAGTTTCCTTCTAGAAGCCGCTTACTTGGCATGCAAGCTAAGCTAGTTGGAAGCTTCTAAAAAATTCTTTCTAGAAGTTACCTACTTGAGGTGCAAGCTAAGCTAGCTGGGAAGTTTCCCAAGAAGCTTCCTAGATACTTTTGAAATATTCTAAGCTAATTTGTCTTATTTTCTCCTTTGTTAGCCCTACTAACTTTGTCGCTAAACTCCATATTGATACATTCCCATTAAGTGGTTCAATATCTCTTACTATGACTCTTTGTTTCCTTGATCATTGTGCTCCACAATTCCATTTGGGCAATTGGTTAGGGCATCCATTCTTAGTTAGACATCTGGCAATGTGATATCCAATTTGGTAACAATAAAAGTAATCTTTCTCTATCTATAATACCAAATGGTGTCCATTAGATGGCATCAATCTTTGTTGATGTTGGTTGTTTCATTCATGTGTGGTGTGTTGGTTGGTTCTTTGAAGTTCTAGTTGCAACCAAGTTGTGGTAACCAATGAAGCAAAGTGCTTTGCCAATTACATGGCTTCTTTCAAGTGTTTGGGCTCACACATGGTTACTTCCAATTTTGCATATGATTCAATCCCTTCACAAATTGATCTAGAGCTTCACCTCCTAGTATCTTTGGCATTTGCATTATGATGTTTTGGAATTGCATGATGTAACTCCTTACAAAACCAATCTACTTCAATTTTGCCAATCTATCTCATGTGGCTTGTGCAACATTTACCACTTGAAATCTCTTAATTATTGCTCTCTTGAATTTGTCCCATGTTGAGATTGGAGCAACAAACTACTGTTGAGCTTACCGTCTCCAGAATTGTCACCATAGCTTGGTCACTCTATCTAATTAATTCAAAGCTAAGATAATCTTTCTATGTTCATCCAAAAGATTTGTGGATTCAAATATCATTTGTAATCAAACACAAGATTCAAAGCCAAGAGAATCTTTCTATGTTCATCCAAAAGATTTTTGGATTCAAATATCATTTGTAATCAAACACAAAATTCTCAACTACACTTGTTATATTCTTGCCATCAAATACCTTCAGCTTTCAAAATTGGACTTGCTCTTCTCTTCCTCAAAATGCTACTCTTTCTACTTGCTCTTCTTGTTGTTGATTTTCATGTCTCTCCCTTCCAACAATTGGGTAAGGTGCTCAATTCATTGATGCATAGCACCAATAACCTCAAGCATCATTGCCATAACTACTATTCTACCAACAACCTATTCTAAGTTAGAACATAGATGCAACATGTCCACTAGTCCTTGTAAGTTACAATTGGAATGATCAATGATTCATCATAAAAGATAATTGCATTCAAAAAGTTCTACCCAAAATGTGACATGATTAGTTATGTGAAATGATGTTTTGGTAGTATATGGATACAAAATCCCAATGGTTTGAGGGAAATGGAGTTCACTATCCACAGATTCTATCCATCCCATTCTTGCTTTGATAATAATATAAAAGACCAAGAAGAGAAATAAGAGAATAGAAGATATGAATATAAAGTCACTTTGGAAATATTCAAGTGAGGGGAACTCTTAATGCCTAGCATGAGCTTGGGCTTTGGTATTTATAGCAAAGCACCATAAGGCCCATAAGAAGCTTCCCTCTCAAGACTTCCTTCTTGGAGTGCAAGCTAAGCTACACGAGAAGCTGCCAAGGAAGCTTTATACTAAAAACCATCTACTTCTTGGAGTACAAGCTAAGCTATCCATCAAACTTGATGTGCAAGTTATTTGATCCTTGGAAGGTACCTAGAAGATCCCATTAAGAAGCTTCCAAAGTGCTTCTAGAATATTTAACCAAGAAGCTTCCCAAATGCTTCTAGAACATTCTTAAAATTCCTTACTACATTTGGCTTATTTTACTAACTTATTAGCCTTTGCTAACTTGTCTACTTACTCCATATTATCACATTATCCATCCCCCTAGATTTAGTCATATTGATACATCTAGATCCTTATACTCTTGATTAGTGGAGCTCCTTGGAGCTCCTCTAGATAGATTTAGAGTATCCATGGAGCCAACTATTATGTTTTTGGAGGACAAGTAGACCTCAAGTACATTTAGAGATTACAATGTAACCACTTATGATAGTTAAGTGGCATAATTTTGTGAGCCAACAATGCATCCAAAAAAGAGGTTATGGATATAGACACATAGTCATCTTTTCTACATTGTATCCTATATTTACATTGGAGACTTAGGGATGCACTATTATGTCATGGCATTATAATATATATAATAAAGATACCCTAAACATAAAATAATTATAGGATAATGTAAATAAAAATTCAGAGCATTCAACTTAGTACTTTGAAACTAAACTATCGGAGAGTTTAGCCTATCAACCAATGTAAAAGCTATAAAATTAAACTATCTATAACTCAACTATATAAGAAGTTACCACAAGTGTAAAAATTTAAAGTCTATACAAGAGGTAATAAGAATTGAGCAACATTATATAGTCTACCCAGGCCATGTAGAGTACATTTCTTCACCAAAGTAGATTTCTCCACCAAAGTATATCTCATCATCAGGTTATATTTCACAATTGATTTTGAGAGTTGGGGGTTGTGAATAAGAAAAAATATTTGAATTGCAGTCTATTAAATTGCATTGAATGTAGTAGATTGCATTCAAATAGATTACATTCCAATGAGATTTAATTAATTGTATTCAAACAAAAGACTACATAACATTTTGTCATTACAATGAGATCTAATTACTCATCTTCATTAAAATATCTGTACAAACATTAGCTTAAACTTAAGTGTACTAAAATTTTGAGAATTAAAGAGTCTTTAAGAATCTAGCATCAAAAGAAAAATGAGGAACCATGTAGACACTCAAAAACTGTATATAATATTGTGAAAAAATGGTGTACACATTGTGAAGATTATGAAACATTGGTGTGTTCAACATTTCCATGCTTTGGTGCAACTATATTTCATTCTCTTCTTCATCCTCAAAATTGTAATTTGGCATAGAGAATTTAGGATCTACATCATAACTGTTGCTACCATCCCCATCATATGGATGTAAATCTATCTTTGACAAAACTTAAATTATATTCTTTATCTCACTTGGAGTCCTCCTCGCTCTGGCTAATTCAAGAGTCATGGAATAAAATCTCTTTGATTTTGCATTCCCCTCTTGTATTTTTAGTTTCTTGACTTTAGACCTCATTTTCTTTGTAGCATATACTTGCTCTACTTCCCCGTCCTCCTCTCCACTTCTATAAGGTATTTATGTTTTTCCATTTTGGCAAAATTTTGAGCCTCTATCTCTACAATCTTACATCTCTCTTGAGCTTCTATTGATTCACTCTTCCATGCACTATAGTTTGCTAAATCTTGTGATGATGTAGCCATTATAGGAGTCATCTTTGTATTCAACCAAGATATTTTTCTTCTCTAGTGAGATTCACTATCTCTCTCTCTCTCTCTTGAAATGCATTCTTCTCCTTTGCTTGGGTCTCCTCAAGTGGAACTCCATCCTTCAATAACTACTATTAGAATTGCTCTTCCTAATCAATTTTGCTTTAATTGGGCCATCATGACAATCTATCCTGAGATTACTTGGGACCATGAATGGAATTGAGTCCACATTAGACTTTGGAAAATCCTCCATTTTGTTTTCATCTCCATTCTCTCTACCATGAAGAGGCCTTGAGTGAGTCCTTTCTTCCTTGGGTTTATGTACCACCTAAGCAATATCTCCATCTCTAATATTTTCCACAACACCAACAACACTAACTAGCACATGAGAAAATATATAAGCATGATTTCCAAAGATCAAATTCATGGTCAAGGAATTGAAAAATATGACTGAATTGATTATATTTTTCTCCATCCTCATTTTACTCCATGTAAATTAGCCTTTCACTTGTACTCTTGGTTCTCCATACTTTTACTTCCTTGTAAGAATTCATCTATCTATCACACTTCTTGTACAATTTATCTCCAATTAAGGACATTGGAAATCCTCTCTCATGTTGCACCAAATAGGTGGCTATGTAATTGAACAAATTCATACTTTGAAGCAGCTTCTTGCAATTGCCAACTTGAATCTTATTGAAGTGATCTTTGTCCTCTAAGTAATCCATAATCTATGCATATTGATTGTCAATCATATGGAATTGGTCTTCCTCTTCCCACACTTAGTTTTGTTCTTATCTACTACCATCTTCAATAGCTCTTGGAATTTTGGTGGTGTTTGCAATGAAGCTATGGACTTGAGAGCTACTAGAGTTGAAATGGTGGGTCAATTGGACAATGTCTTACTTCCAAACATTGAAATAGGATGAGATGGAGCTTTAGAGGAACCATGGCTTGAATTAAAATTCTCCATTGATTGCAATAGTAATACGTCCATGAATTGCAAATGTTATGGTGCGGCACTCTACCAATTCTACCAAGGCTATGTTGACGTTCTACTTTGACTACTCTTGCTGCACAAATATCTACTCCCTATGGGATTTCAAGATAGGTCTTGGGTTCTTTGTCCCCCAGTTGAATCTTTGGCATACCAATTCAAAGTTGCACATGAATAAAGCATTCACAATGCAAAGAGTAAAGAATTAAAATTTCAATTAGCAGTTCTCACAAATTTTTTATTATTAATTGTCTCTTTGTTAAAAGTCAATCTCAAACTTGATAAGCATTGTTACAATCTAATCTTTGTCCTGATTCCACTAATGGAATTGTTGATTTGGACGGTCTATAAATGTTTTAAATTGAAATCTATGTGTATTCTGCTTTCCTAAGTTACTTTTTAGGGAATTTACATATAAGGGAACAAAAATGAAAAATAATCAAGTAGGAGAAGAATCCAAAAATATTTCCAGATAGGGGAACAGATTTATTTTTCTAGTAGTATGTTTTGAAAGTCTTGCTTCTAAAATTTTTGAATGCAATTACTGTGCAATTCTTGTTCTGTATTAAATTTTATTATTTTAGTAATAATGCTGGGCACGTGTCCTCATATTATGAAGACATGGTTATGTGTTGGTTTTTCCTTGGCTATGGAGATGAACCTTCCATGGCCTCCTTGCTTGTCAAATGGTTGTTGATAGGGATAGACATGGCAAGGAAATAGAGAAACTGCTAGAAAAATGAATTTATTCCTTGTTTGGAAATATTTTCAGATTTTACCCTATTTGCACCTATTTTGAAAATTTATTCCCCTATATTAAATTCCCATACTTTTTGCTTCTACCCATAATATTTTGTATGGATGTCACAATGCTGCAATAGGAATAAATATTAGTCGCTTTTAAATTTGAAACCCCTTTATCAAGTACAACTATAAACAAAGGGCACTCATAAAATGTCTAAATAATTGTACCACAATCACTCCATCACTATCAATCAACACATCTAACTACCGCAATATACTATATTGTAATCACTCTAGGTGATGTTTCTTCGGATGCTCCAGTTGTTTGTAGACCTTACAACTTGCATAGCTCTGATATCTTAGGTGCAGTAGGGCAGATATCTCATATAGATACTATTGGGCTCTAGCCTCATTCTATGTCTCTCCCTTGTAGGGCTTGATAGGTCTTCCCATCCTTCTTGTGTTCTTGTGTTCTTGTGTTCCATGCGGTCACCTTCTCCATTGGACCACATCTAACTTTCTTTACTCAGGCTCAGAAACTTTGGATATAAGCAATGTTGATGTCTTTTTATAGTTCAAGTCGTGATGATACTAAAAAGTACCAATTATGTTAACTCTTCAACATTTGCAAGTTGTTAACTCTTCAACATTTGCAAGTTTGCCCATTAAAATTATTTCCGTTTTAGTTTATAATTCTGTATAGGCAACTTGTAATGCAATACTTTTTTGGATTTAAATTGCCGTACTTTAACACGATAGACTCTACTTTAATTTAACTGCATTCTAATGATCGAGGCACCTCAACGTGTTCTCTTGTTGATATTACATAAGAATCCACCGAGTCAAGGTTGAGTTTCTATCCTCTATGTTTCCTGTTTGTATTCGCGGTTTGTTAGACTCGTAATATGGACTGCTTGTTTTTACCATGAACGAAGATAACTCAGGTGAATAGTACAACTGTATGAGTTAATATAATAAAGCATTAGAAAAGATAGAGAATTGAAATGTATGCATGAAAATAGCTTAGTACAGAAAAGAACTTCAAAGAATCATGAAGATTTTATATTGAGAATAAATCAACCAAAGAAGAAGAAAAAAGTTCTTTTCTTCATTGGGGTGGATCATCCTCTTTAGAAAAAGAGCAGAGGGAGGACACTTTTTGTAATTCATATTAATCAAAGAGAAATTTTACTAAAGGCCATGATGCTCGTTGAACCAAATATAAGAAGCTTGTAGTAAAGAAATCTAAAATGAAAGAATTTGAAACCACACTAAGATGAAAGATAAATTATCCTACCTTGGTAATTTACAATTATCAATATAAAGTCTAATAAAGGTCATAGTGTTCCTTGGAACCCAATGTACAAAGCATGTGAAAAAGAAACTCAAATGCAAAATTTTGAACCACAAAATAAAATTTTTAATTTCATCATGTTATACATATTTATATAAAAGTAATAAATTAGTGAATAAAAAATAGGACAAGATAAAAATTTCTTATGTTGGTTACTAATACTTCTAGAAAATGTTTTGTAAAATTACACTAAATTTTAAAAAATATTAGAAAGGTGGATCAAGTAGGCTAAAAATGTACTTGTGAAATTTATCATAGATCTTGGGAGTAAGATGTCAAAGGTAGTCTTCTATGATAATAAAAAATTTAGCAAAAAGAAAATGATTTAAACAGGAATTGAAATGGAAAACAAGTTTATACCCATCTCAAGAAAGAATAATAATGCACTTCGAGAGTTACAAATCAAACAAAGAGATGAAACATTTAGAGGAATAGACCTTTAATCATCATGTATTATTGACCTTTACTCTCACAAGGAAATGAGAATCACTCATTTTCTTATGAAATTATCTCCTTTCATCTCAAGTATTGGACAGTCGAGTGAAAATCCAAACATCTCACTTTCTTTCACCTTTTCCAGGTCACACGAGAAACAACTATGTTCTACAGTGATTCAACTTCTCTATATGACGATTAGCATTTAGGAAAACCAAAGTGTAGGGAGATGCAATTTCAGCGCGAGCCAAGATTAACGTGACACGAGAAACTGCAAAGGGGCAATAATTAGGTTCTTTTCCAACTTGTGGTGCAGTTTAGTGTATGTGTACATCTAGAAAAATGATTTGAAATGAAAAATGACACCTATTTTGTCTCACCCTTGTACGGCTTGATGGGGTCTTCCCATCCTTCGTGTTTTCTACGCGGTCGCCTATTCGAAAAATGATTCACGATTGCAGTTTGAGTATATGTATATAGCGGACCCCATACGCCACGTGGTCTGAGGTGGCGTCCAGTGAATAATATGTGGAGAGAGAGTTCGTGCCGATGACTATCATTCGTGTGTTTTCCGACGGTGATGTTCTATGTTCAAGTAACTTTTAGGACTATAGTGACAACTGTAATTTATCCGGACATGTTCGGAAAACCTTATGACACGTAGGACTAATGCGCCACGTCAAGGGCGTGGTCAAGTCCTTTTGAGTACAGTCTGTGCTTGGGGTCGGCCAAGTCGAAGTGCCAAATATGGGGTCGGGTAAGTCTATCTCTGCAGTTTGGGCAGAATCGATTGCTTATCAATACCGACCGTGCGTCGTAAAGTGCTACTGTCCTCTTATCCGTGCAAGTATGATTTTTCGTTTTCATGGAACCTCTCTCTCTTGTCAGTCTCACGGAGAGTTGATGTTGAATACTTGTGGACAAGAATTCGCGATCGCCCTTTCGTGTGGAGATGAAGGTGAATTTGGGCCCGTGGGGTGCAGTGAGTAGAGTAAGTAGATACGCTGCTGCGGAGAATCATAGCCAGGAGGAGAGAGAAGCTGGAAGGAAGCCATGCTTCGTCCTAGTTGGTTGGGCGTCTCTGGGGCACCAGGTTTGGCAGGCAGCAGTAATCCGCTGGAGGATCGCAGGAGGCGAGTACGATTGCCAGTGCGGGCTGCTAGGACAGATGGTGCGAGTGAAGAGCCATTTGTTTGGAAGAGGACTTTCTTTTCAGAGTCTCTAGAACGCAAGAAGAGAGTAGTAATAGTCAGGCATGGCCAGAGCACATGGAACGAGATTGGAAGAATCCAGGGTAGCTCGGATTTCTCGCGTTTAACCTCGAAGGGAGAATCACAGGCAAACATTTCCCGTGAAATGCTGCAATCGGATTCGTTTGATATTTGCATACACAGTCCTCTTTCTCGAGCCAGACACACTGCAGAAATTATCTGGGATGCGCGCAAAGGCAAGGTCATCGCGTTGAACGACCTTCGAGAGATTGATCTTTATGCATTTCAGGGATTGCACAAGGAACAAGGGAAAGAACTGTTTGGAGACGTCTATAGGATGTGGAAGGACGACCCCGTAGACTTTATCGTTGATGATCACTATCCTGTTCGTGAACTGTGGGAACGTGCAGCGAATTGCTGGAGCAACATTCTCCGTCAGAAAGGAAGCTCGCTTCTGGTAGTTGCCCACAATGCTGTGAATCAAGCTCTCGTAGGGACAGCAATAGGGTACGGACCGAAGTATTTCCGTCAGCTGTTGCAAAGTAATTGTGGTGTAAGTGTTTTAGATTTCGTTCCAGGCCACCCAAATGTCTGCCTGGAGCGTTTAAATCAAACGCCAACCTCTCCACTATCTGAATCAAAATCACGAGGCAGTCGGATCATACTCGTATCTCGCGGACCAGCTGAATCCTCAATTATCTCAACTAAAATTGCAGAGCACTTGCTGAAAACTCCAGTCCATTCTCTTTTCTCCAGCCGGGAGGCTAGCTCTGTGACTACAGCTAATGTAATTCGCAAGTTCCTCAGCGCTCCATGGTGTGAGCCAACATATTTGGATGAGTTGAGCGACAACCCTAAAGCCGGGTTGGATGAGTTTTGGACGAGAGCTGGCCAGGCATGGCAGATACTTATTCAGCACTTGGGAGCTCTCCAATCCGAGAAGGAAGGTGAAGGGAGAACAGTCGTAGTCGTGGGAGCGGATCTTGTGCTTGAAGCGCTTGTTTGTCACTGTTTGGATCTAGACAAGAGTTACTCTGGTTCCTTCCAATTTCATGCTGGCAGTCTGAGTGTGATTGACTTTCCGAACGGGGCTCTCGGGAAAGGTGTTGTTCGGTGCCTTAACTACACTGCTCACCTTGATTCCTGGGCAGTACCCGTAACCTCCAATCCACTCTAGATCTAAAAGTTCCCAATGTCCATCTTTTCGGCTTTGTGTTCATCTACCTCTCCATACGTCAACGTTTCTCTGGAGTCGAGATCCAGAAGTGAAACACATTCTCAACCAGGATTGATTCTTTTATGGTGCAAATGGGCGAGAACTCTCGAGGAATGAATGAGTGTTACATCCACACTCTATCTCGTTATCCAGTTCACGAGATCCGCTCCCACGACTATCGGACAATCGGACAATCGGACACTGTCATGGATCCCGAGAAACGTAACCGGTAGGAGAAGTCCGCTATCAAAGAGTAGATTTTTGCAAATCAGATCTCACTCTCTGTAAACAATTCGTTCTTCATTCTTCTGCGCGAAGCAAACGATGACTCCCTTACTCTACAAATTACTCAACGCTTGTGTAGCTTTCTCGCCTTTCTTCCCAACTTTCAAGTACCTTATCGTCCATGGCTACCGTTATTCTCATCATTTCTTTGTTTCCACCCTTCCTTCGAACTTTTCACTCTGGGTACACTTCATGGTGGTTTTATGAAGGTTGCGTACACATGGAGTTACGTGGGATATTCCTTTCTAAGATACCGGATATACTCTGGTTACTTGTGGGAATACCCTAGGGCTCAGGTCGGTGTTTCTCGGTAGGTTTGCAAGTATTTCGGAAAACCTGCAGCACGATGGTAACCGGTTTCTCCAATATATAGAGATAATCACTTTCAGGTTTAAGCTTCTAGGATGAGAAGTATATACATAAATATATAAATAGATATATATATATATATATATATATATATATATATATGTTATTTTAATTATTTTTGTGCTTTTTCGCTTTTTTGTTTTGGCCTTCGTGGATAAGACCATCTTGGGTCTGGGTATATCCATCCATCTTCTTCCAAATCGGAATGATGTTCTTTTGAATCAACCGAGAAGGAATTACAATTGCATATTCTCCCCCACATGTACTCATAAGATAATATTTATCGATAAGAAAGTTAAATTTGCGTAATTTTACCTGATATATTGTCATACGATATTATCAATGGTTAGTAAGAACAGAAATTTTAAAATAAAATAGAAAGAGATGAGGTTCAGGGACTTAAAGAAAATATTATAGTTGCACTTTAAACAACCATTTACTACATGAGATAGGTTTTCTGAGCCAAATGATACTCTCTACTGCTATGTATTCTAGGATTATATTCTAAGTACACCGAGAATCAGAAATAATAGAATAATATGCTCAACCTTCTTATTATTTGGGAAAAGGTGAATCTCGTTCTAATAATATAGAGCAAGGCGATGATGATCGTGACTCAAATTACCAAGTCTACCTATTCTAATTGTACATGGAAAGTAAAGTCAACTTCTTGGCTATAGAATTTTTTTATTATAAATGATTAATCATGTTACTTATCATTAAGGGTATTAATTTAATAGTTATGAATCATATCAACTTCTTACATCTTAATTCAATTTTTGTAAAAGAAGGAAGTTCAATATACACTATATTATGCTATATATATATATATATATATATATAATCAAAGAAATCAATTAAGTTGTCATGCGTACATATGGTACACACATAATTGTCAATAGTTGTCAATATCATACACAATAGAAGTCATATATAAACTTTAAAGTGCTACAAAAATCAGTTAGATTCACATTCAACTTGGATCAAAAATCAATCTCTCATCTCATAGACTACCTACACCGTACATTGATTACACTATCAAGCCACACCCACTCTAGTTAAGAGACTCTAAGTGATGTTAACTTGCCTTTGTCCACCATAACTAGGAACTCGAAGTCTCAACAGAAGTGAGTTTTTTGGAGTTGCACTTCAAAGGTATATACCATGTACTTGACCTAGCACTCCAATCCTAAACTTGCCGTTGACAACCCATCTAATAGTGCAAATAGTGTGACTGACAGGAGTTCCAACAGAATGACCAATAGTCCTAACACAAAAGCTGGCTGCAACTACTAATATAACTATGACTAACATTCCATCATCCAAAGCAAGCTAGCTTCGGTGCTAGAAATTGCTGGAAACTAGCAAAAGCAAGACAATTTTCTTATCTTGTACGATCACCGTCCTTATTTTATTTTGTTCATTTTAGGATTACCAAAACACAATGCAAAAGAGCTTGATCAAGCGCTTTTGCAATGTGGTTTCACTCTCATTTACCAAGGTTGATGCTTTTAAGTTTAGTAAATTAAGGCATGGAAGATTAGCACGTTAGTTATTATGCTTATTATGCTTAGAACACTGAAACATTTAGAGTAATGGCTTTGTTATTAGTTCTTAGAACAAATTGAACCAAACTAAAACAATGCAAATTTATGAGATCAAAATTAATTGTTGGTCTACAAAACCAAATTCTTACAAGAAAAAACTCTTATGATACATTTTTGAGTCAAAATTTGATATTAAACCGAAAGGTTTCATAAGAATCAACCTCATACATGTAATTAGTTAATTATTGTTAACTTATATAGGTCCCTTTTAAAAGGTTTTAGATTTTTTTAATTTTTTGTAATGACTTGTACAATTTTATTTACCATAGAAGTCCTACAACAATGAATAGTATTTTTTTTATCATTTCTCATTTATATTACATGAATTGAAACAAAAAAAAACCTCATTTAAGGAGAGTGGTCTAAAATGGTCCATAGATCCAGGTCTTTTGTAATCTAAAGGCTTTTATATTTTACTCAAAATCTAATGGAGTTCTTCTTTATAAAAATGAGAAATTGGTTATCATACATGTTACTAAATCCTTCTTATCCTATATTTTTACATTTTATTATAACATGAAAATCTATTTCACTTTACATCATTTCAATGTCATGTGTATATACCTCTCTACACAACATACATCATTATCAACAACATACATTGTTATCAACATCATACACTATAGAATCATAACTCATATAGAAGTCATACATAAATTCTAAAGTGCCACAATATTATGATGTGTATATATTTTGTTACACAACATACTTTGTTGTCAACATCATATACTATAGAAGCACAACTCATCCAAAATTCATACATAAACTCTAAAGTGCCGCGATAATCAATTTAGTCTAAACTCAAATCATATAGAACTCAGATCAAAAATCAATACTCAACTCAATAATTTACCAACAACTTGCACTAACTTTTGCACATTTAGATGCAACAACTGATTGCAATCAAGCCACACCCACTCTAGCTAAGAGACTCTAGGTGCTCACTTGCCTCTATCCACCATAGCAAAGAGCTTGAAGGCTCAACATCAAAGAAGTGAGCTCTTTAGAGCCACACTTTGCTCAACATGGATCTCTAGCCCTAATAGTGCCATTGATGGCCCATCTGACAATGCAAATGGTGCAAGTGATGGTGGGTCCTATAGTGCAAAAGATTGAGGAGAGAAATTGGAGAGCAAAAGATCAAAGTGGAAGATAACATTGGGATTCTTAAGTGAGGGAAACTCTGAATGCCTAGCTTAAGCTTGGCTTGGGTATTTATAAGTAACTTGGGTACAAGACTCCCAAGGAAGGCTCCTTTTAGGAGCCTTCTTACTTGGAGTGCAAGCTAATCTAGTTGTTTACTCTATGTACAAGCTAAGCTAGCTGTCAACTTGGCATACAAGTTACTCTATCCTTGGAAAGTTCCTAGAAGCTTCTTGGGTGCTTCTAGAATATTCTACTCACAAACTTCCTCAATGCTTATAGTACATTCTCAGGCTAGTTATACTTATTTGTGTTATATTTAGCTTAGCCTACTAACTCATTAGCTTCTACTAACTTGTTTGCTAACTTCATATTATTGTATATTCCCGTGTTGCTAGTTGGTGATATCCTTGTTACCATGTCCTAAAAGTCTTGTAGGACTATTTGTGCATTGCAAAGATGAGAAAGAGG
Source organism: Lunularia cruciata (assembly GCA_948567375.1). Classification (NCBI taxonomy): domain Eukaryota; kingdom Viridiplantae; phylum Streptophyta; class Marchantiopsida; order Lunulariales; family Lunulariaceae; genus Lunularia; species Lunularia cruciata. The sequence goes on along the minus strand of OX419755.1, from coordinate 37,030,105 downwards.
CTCCCATGAAGGAGATAGCTTTTCCAAAGGACTTTGTACTCAATGTGTCATTGGCAACCATGTTGGATGGTGCAACATGCAAGTATACAATCAAATTCATACTCCTCATGATTGTTGATAGGGATAGGAGGAGTAGGGGGTTGGATATGAGTGGAAAAAGAAGATACAAGTGGAAAAAAGAAACATAGGGTTTGAGCCTTGAACATAAAAGACAAGATGGATCTGCATATGACTAAGGAGAGCAAGTTGGTAGGCAATGGGAGAAATTATGTAAGTAATCTCAAATGGACCTATCCAATTTGGAGCAAGTTTACAAACTTGGGTATTAAGTGGGAGAGGAAGGTTACTAGAAGAAAGCATGATCTTATCAACTAGTTGAAAGGGAAATTGCAAGGATGTTTATCACTATATTGCTTTTTCCAATTTTGAGCAAGTAGAAGATGAGGCTTTGCTTGGTGTAGGGATTTAGATAACATGGACAAGAAGATAGAAGTATGTGGAACTTGAGATGGTGGACAGCAAGAAAATAATTTGGAACAAGTGGATCTTACTCATAATTAAGGAAGAAAGGAGAAAAGCCAATACTTTCCTACTTGGATTATTGTAGGCAAAATTAGCAACTATGAGACAAGTATCATGATCAATGTGGTGAATGTTGATAAAAGCATGTAACATGTCCTTCAAAGTGCAATTTTCTTGTTTGTTTTGTCCATCAATTTGAGGATAATAAGTGGTAGACAATGCAAGCTTGGTACCAAAAAGTTTAAAAAGCACTTGCCAAATTTACCACTAAAGCAAGGATCTTGATTAGAGATGAGAACCCTTGGCATCTCATGGTGCTAAGAGATAGTGTCAAAGTAGATTTGGGCAAATGTTGGAGTATCAATTGTATCCATGGTAGGTGTCAAATGAATCTACTTTTGAGCTTATCAACAAACACTATGATGGTTCTATGGCCCTGGTCTATCTTTGGCAAGGATGTGATGAGGTCTAATCCTACATATTCCCAATAGGTAGGTAAAATTGGTAGTGGTTGAAAGAGTCCACTTGGCTTTTGGTTATTGGCCTTGTTGCATTAGTAGCTCTCACAAGATCAAACAAACTCTTGAACTTCTTGTGCCATGTTAGGCTACCACCATTGATGTTGTAGGTGTACCCAAGGGCTTGTCCACATCCATGTGACCAACAATTGGTAAGACATGGGCTCTTGAAGGCAAACAAGTTGTAGATCACCCTTGGTTGGAATATAGATCCATTTCTCATAGAATAGAAGGCGTTCTTCAAGGAGAAAGTGATGTATTCCTTGTTGTAATTGCTACTATGATTAGAGATTCAAGAAGAGTCTTCAAGTCAAGTTGTCCTAATGGGCCATCAGGGATGACATAGAATCTACTAGTTGAGTACTTGAGTTTGATATCAAACAACTATATTTGTTCTTCCTATTGATGATGTCAACTCTTTATGTGCTCCAAATGTAATATTTGCAACAAAGGTTTGTGATTGATTCACATGATCACTTGTTTCTTCAAGAGATAATGCCTCTATAGCTTGGTGGCATATAACATTGCTAGCTTTTCTTGGTCTCAAGCAAGGTAATTCCTTTTTAGGTTTTATTAGAAAGACACAAAGGCAATGAGATGCAACCTATTTGGAAATTCATGTTGCAACATAACTCCAATGGTAAACATAGAAACAAAAAATCAACCACACAAGGTAGTTGAGGATTATGTGGTTGGATGATGGGTTGTGAAGACATCATATGCTTCAATTTCTTGATTATTTCTTTGTGTTTGGTGATCCATTGAAAGCTTGAGATTTTCTCCAAGAGATTGGTCAATGGTGCGGCAACATGAGCATAATAATAGATAAACAATAGGAAAAAACTTAACAATCCATTAAATGCACACACTTCTATGAGATTATTTTGAGTAGGCCAATCAATAATGGCCTTGATTTTTTCTTCTTCTATATATTTTTTCTTCTTCCCCTTTGATAAAACTTTATGAACCAAGAAGATAGCTTTTTTCCACCAAAAAGCACATTTTGACTTCTTGCAATAAAACTTCCATTGACATAGTTGTCTTAGGACTTCTTCTATTGATTCTTGTTTTTGCCTCTATTTTACTAGAGATTAAAATATCATCCAAGAAAACCACCATGTACTAATTCAAAAGCAAACTTAACACCCGATATACTTGATTCATGGCTGCTAAAACATTAGTGAACCCAAAAGGTAAAACTTTCTACTCAAAATCCATATACCTTGTGTGAAAGGTGGTATTTTACACATCCTCCCTATCAATAGTCACTACAAATAGTCACTTTGAAGATCCAACTTGGAGAAGTATTATGCTCTACTCAATTGACCCACAAAGTCATCAATTCAAGGCAAAGGATACACATTCTTCATGGTTTCTTTATTAAGGCCATTGTAGTCAATAAAAAATCAAAGTCCTCCATCCTTCTTTGGTATAAAGAGTATTGGTGCTCTCCAAGGAGATGTACTATGTCATATAAAATCTTTCTCCAAAAATTTAGTTAGTTTGACTCTTTTGATGAGAGATTATAGATCGGTTTACTCGAAGGAGTATTACATGGCAATAGCTTGATCTTGAAGATCATACCTTGATCAAAGATTAACCCATTTGGAAGATAGTCCAAAAGCATATTTGCAAGCTCTTGAGCAATAAGATCAATCATTGCTTGATGAGGCTATGCCTCTCACCGGATTCTCCTCGTATAATTTTCTTGATGCACACTATAAAAATCAGAATATCTTCCTCCAAAGCTTACTCTATAATTGCTATATTGACAAACTTTGTATCTTGGGACTGAATATTCTTAGGTGGTCTTACTCAAAGGTGCTAGATAACCTAATTGGTAATCCTTGCGTTGGTGTTTTATTTGAAGTTTTTATCACGTTCAACCAAATTGAACCTTATGATGTTCAAGCCAAGATAGACCAAGAATTACATCATAGTGTAGATGTGCTTCTACAAACCTCATACACTTTGAATATTTCTTCCTAATCTTGAATGTAATAAGATGTGAAATATGGAATGCAAAATCTTTTGTACCATTTGTCATCATCAATCAACTTCAAAATATTAGCTTGATATGAATACATAATAATTCCTTTGCTAATTATATTGACCTATAATTCTTTGAACTCTCAAAATGAACCAAAATAATATAGTCACAATCAAATATCATACCTTGCAAATGAAACAAACTTGCATAGGTTAAGCCTTCAACCCCATTGGAACTTATCAAGTTCTCAATTAATTGTATATATCTCCTATTGAGACTTTTTGTTTTCTTAATCATCATGCTCCACAAACTCCATTTGGGCAATTTGTTAGGGCTATTCATTCTTGAGTGGACATTCAACAATGTTTAACTTGATTGTAATAAAAGAAACTACAATTTTGTCATAATTTTTCTCTATCTGTAGTGCCAAGCAGTCTCAGTTGGATGGCATCAATCTCCATTGGTGCCAACTCCTCCACCCATGTATGGTGTTTTGGTAAATTCTCTGAAGATCAAGACCTAGTTGTGACAACCAAGGAATCATAGCACTCAACCAACTACATGGCTTCTTCCAAGTGTTTTGGTTCCCATATTTTCATTTCCAATTTGGTGTGTGATTTCAAACTCCTCACAAATCACTCTAGAGCTTTACCTTCTAGTATCTTTGAAATTTACATTATGGTGTTTTGGAATTGAGTTATGTAACTTTTCATAGAACCAATCTGCTTCAATTTTGCAAATCTATCTTGTGTGGCCCATGTAGTATTCACCATTTGGAATCTTCCAACTATTGCTCTCTTGAATTGTTCCCATATTAAGATTGGAGCAACAAACTATTGTTGAGCTTGCTCCACCTGGATTCACTACCATAATTTTTCCACCTCATCTAATTGGCTTGAAGCCAAGAAAATCTATCTCCAGTCAGCTTTGAGATTTATAGCCTCAAAATAAAATTTGTAATCAAACAAAAAATTCTCCACCACAATTAGGAGATTCTTGTCTTCAAATAGCTTTGACTTCAAAAATCAGATTTCCTCTTCTCCTTCTTGAAATACTACTCTTTCTACATGCTCTTGACATTAATGATCTCTTTCTCCCAACAATAAAGTAAGGTGCTCAATATGTGATTGCATAGCAATGATAACTTTGAGCATCATTGCTATGACTATTACTCTATCAAACTACATACTTGCAGTTATCTAAGTTAACATGTAGATAACATATTCACTGCACTCTATAAGTTACAATAGAAAGTATCAATGGTTCATCCAACAAGGTGATCACATCTAGAAAATGTTGCCCAAAGCATGAAATGATGAATTCTAAAAAATGATACTTTGATAGTATATAGATATAAAAATCCCAATGGTTTGGTGGAAATGGATTTAGTTGTCCATAGATTCCATCCATCCTATTCTTGCTCTGATACCAATGCAAAAGGCCAAGGAAAGAAATAGGAGAATGGAAGATTGGAGTGAAAAATCACATTGAGACTCTCAAGTGAGTGAAACTCAAAATGCCTAGCTTGAGCTTGACTCAAGTATTTATAATTAACTTGTGTGTAAGGCTCCCAAGGAAGGTTCCTTCTAGAAGCCACTTTACTTGGAGTGCAAGGTAAGCTAGCTATTTACTTGGCATATAAGCTAAGCTAACCGTCAATGTTATGTACAAGTTATTCTACCCTTGGAAAGTTCATAGAAAGTTCTAACCAAGAAACTTCTTGGTTGCTTCTAGAATATTCTACTCACAAGCTTCCTTGATGCTTTGTATACATTCTTAAGCTAATTCTTACTTTTGCTATAGTTAGCTTACCTACTAATTCATTAGTATCTACCTCCTTGTCCACTAACTCCAATTATTACACACAATGTGACCAATATTTCTAATACAAAATCTGGATATCATTAAGTAGTCTCTAAGTAACTACTAATATAACTTTGACCGCCAAGACTATCACTCTAATGTCCTAGCAAACTAGCTTTGGTGCTACAAATGTTGTAATACTTATTGTGTATATCTATATATAGGTAAATGAGAGCAAAAGCCGTTCTGGGAACGGGTTATCCAAAACTCATGAAGTGCACAAGTGCACATATTAGATAAACAACATTTAGTGGAATAATAGTGCTAGTGTAGTATGAAAGTTTTAGTGTAAAATGCATCAAAAATAGCCTGCAGCAAGAGTATAGGTGCAAAAAAGTAACATGTAGCAATGGCATAAGTGCAAGAAATTGAGAACACCATACTGCTGATGGACAATAATGAACTTGAAATCAAGAGCAGCAAGGCCAACGTGAGTGTGGGTTAGAAAGCTTGATGTAAGAGTTCACCAGTAGAAAATAATGAAGTCAGAGAGCAGCAATGCAACCAAAAGCGAGAGGCATAGGAAACGTGCTATGTGCTGTAAGAGCCCGCCAGGAGGCAGTGCGTGGATGAAGCGAGAGGAATAGGAAACTTGCTATAAGAGCCCACCAAGATACAGTGCGCAGATGAAGATGAAGAACCTAGGATGGAGAATGTGGGATGGAGTGGGGGAGGAACACAGGAAACATTAGAGAGCGAGGCAGGAAGCAGTCAAAGAGCAAAGGGAAAAGACTAGGGAGTGAAATAGTACAGGAATGTGTGGATGTGGCAGGCATTTTGCGAAGAATATGGCTGTAGAAATAGGTAGAAATGTAAAGAGTGTAACTATAGTGGAGCGTAAGAGGACAGGATAAAGTATATCACTCCCAGTGCTATGGACACTGGAGTCCGGGTACGCTAAACAACTAAAGGAAGCAAAAGGTGGCCATAGTAAACCTCCACGATAACACTAACAACTTCATCAGTGCCTCACGCAGTGCCGAAGTAGCTGAACAATTGTTAGTACTCCTCGTCCCGAGTTTCTGCTAAAAAACTCATGAGTGCCAAGGCAAACTCGGTTGCTTCCAACAACGCCGCTTGAAGTAATAAACAGCCATCTATCAGCAGTACTAAATGAAATAACGAACCGCCAGGGGAAGGTTACAGAAATGGAAGGCTATAGAAATGAACAACTGGAGCTTAAAGTCCTAAAAGAGCAGAAATCGGACAAATGCATAATGTAGGCATGAACAAAATTGTGAACAAGGGAAAGAAGAAAGCGATCAAAAGCAGGAGAATGTGAGTGATGTGAGACATCCCTCAAAAAACACTTGCAAGGACAAAGTCTATCAAAGTGAGCAGTAAAAGAGAGCGAAGCACAAAGAAACCAGGAGGAGTTAGTAAGAAAACAAAGGAATGAGCCATTTAGAAGAGTGTGAAGCTGAGAGCTAGAGAGCAGAAAATAAGGCAAAGAGCAGAGAACAAGGCAGAACGGACAGGCATGAAAAGGTGGACTAACGAGGGAACGCACTATGAGCTGAGCAAGAACTAGAACCCAAATGAGCAGAAAGCAAAGGAGAAGGAGAGGGTTTCCGAGGGAAGGATGGCCTTGGGTGCTGAGAGAGACTTGGGAACTGTGAAGGAACCAGGCGAGATGGTCACACATGTGAGATGATGCCACGTGTAACTATGCTACGCATTACTCTGCTTATAATATCGATGTATCTTATCAATGGGAGAGAACAGATATATTGAAACGTGCAGTCATGTAAGGAGTGTGAGTAACAAGCTGTAATGGAAGACCTACAACTCAAAAATACACCATTCCGTTCGGGGGAAACTGAAAATAACAGACTGTTCAGAACACATACAAGGGAACCATGAAGTAAAACAACAGATGTGAGTTGGGGCAAAAGGGAAGAAAGTGGATAGTCACATAGCTGAGAATGGGCGATGCATCAAACATGAGACATGTATATATGTATATGAGAACAGAAACTGTTCTGACTAGTGCCTAAATAAACAGTCAGGAATAAGTTCTGATCACCGCTATGGTAAACAAGCCTACAGTGAAAGCTAATGGTGGGCTCAAACTAGAGCTCCCCGCCTGGAAGAAAAAACGGATGTTCTTAAAACTCTATAGATACTAAGCCCAGGAAAACCATGAATATCTTTTTCCATTCGTAAGACAGAGCGGAATTTTTTCTGGATCATATGAAGAGGGTAATGTTCAGAGATAACGCTATTTATAAGTTTCCTACAAGCTGAAAGGTATGACTTTTTGGAATTACATATCCTTCAATATCTAACACACTTCAATTTTATAATACCTAATTTACATTTAGAGGAAATGTCGGAAAGAACGTGAAGGAGCGAGATTGTCTTGATTTGAGCAAAGTGAGGTAGCTCTTTCTTTTCATAGATAGAGACAAAGATATTGAAGTCATCCTGGGTAATGCGACAGTCAAGGTAATCACAGTGAGTGCCAAAATGAGTTCAAACTAGCTCACAAGAAAGTCTGGGATAGATCCCTCCTCCTCTAGCTGCGTCCTCCATATACATAAAATCCTTGAAATGATCAAGTCCCGAGCCAACCACCAGAAGATCATCAACGTATTGGCAAACTTGGGACAGGTCGTGCAACAGTGCAACATCATTGGCATCCAATAGTCTGCGGATGAAATCAAGTTCATAGGTGAAGAGGTATAGGTTAGCCACAAAGACAGCACAAGGTGTCCCCATAGGAATCATGATCTCTTGACAGAAGAGCTGATTCCTGAAAGTATTGTAGAGGTTATCAAAAAGAAATAGCATCCAACAGATGAGAGTTTCCTCATCAACAGCCATGAATTTGAGATGTTTTGCTGATTGAGAGATATTATTTCTGTTTTTAAGCATCTATATTTGAAGTCAAGTGTAGAGGTTTCTACCAGTAACATAGTTTCCCTATTCAGAGTGAACCTATAATGGAAGATAGATCTGATGAGAGTAGCCAACCTTGTTTTGAGATTGTGAAGGTGGATCTTTGTATAAAGGGTGGTGAAATCAAAACTTTGAAAAAGAACTTTTTCCGGGGTGGCAGGAGACTGCTGCGAACCAGAGTCTATGGGAGAAGAGGATCTAATCTTGCGCAGTCTTTGCACCTGCTCCAGTAAAATGGGAACACCAGAAGAGTCGTCCAAGATCCAGCTAGAGTCCACCAACAGCCCCACACGTAAGAATTCAGTCCTCCAGAGGTCATTTGCAGAAGGTAGCAGTGCTTTGAAGAATGAGCTTAACCAGCAAGAAAGCTCAGATAAAGAAGTATATATATATATAGTGCTACATAACAAATATCATTATCAACATCATACATTATACAAACACAACTCATATAAAAGTCATACATAAACTCTAAAGTGCCACAATTACCTCCTAGTTGGTAATTAGGTCCCTCTGACTTTAGATAGCCATGTACTCCAAGTATGTGATATGCATCATGGTGGACAAAGATCAAGAAGCTAGTGCTATTGATCCCCACCATTAGTTGCTTATCTATAGTTCATATGACATAAAGAGTGAACTAGCTATAGATCAAGTGCATTGAAGCCACAACTACTATCCTTGAGGAACCATCGTGAAGAGAAGAGTCACACATACCATATGACATCCTCTCAAATAGCTATCACATACCAAAACCTGGTGCACTCTCATGATAATGCACCATATGAATTGTCATTGGTGTAGTTTATTGTAGATGTACATAATCACCAAGATGGAATCAACAAATCAAGGATCTATAACTTCCTTCTCAAATAGTAGCATAGTGTAAGGTATCCTTATAATGAGCAATCACTAATTTCTCAAAGGCAGTTGGCATCACTTTGCAAAAAGTCACTATCCATTGAGAAAAAGTGTTCATCCACACATTTGGATCATCCAAATCCAAAACTGCCTTAACATCATAATGAATGGCTATAGGTAAATCTAGATATCATCTATAGAGTACAAAGTAAGGATAAAAGGATACTAAGGAGACTTGCTGACTATACCAATAGCCCACGGTCAACCAAGGTAATTTGAGATCTCAATCTCCCAAGTAGCTTCTTTGCAAACCATACTGACACAATCCTCTCTTCATTGTCTAAACTACTCTCTTTGCTAAGCCATAGCCTTAAGGTGATATCAAGAGGTAGTATTGTGATCAATCAAAGCTTTGTCAAACAAAACTTGAATCTCTCCCAAGAACTTTACATCTTGATCAATCAAAACCTCAATTGATATACCTAAATGACTAAGAGCCTAATTTAGGAATGAGTAAGCTATCTTTTCATTGGACTTGTTAGGAAGTATCACCAACTCATTCCACTTAGAGAAGTGCTCCACCATAACCTAAACATACCAATGATGTCTCACAATCAACAATAAAGGTCCAGTAAAGTCCAAAATCTAGTGGTAACCTATTCCTATGATAGGTAATGGGTGTAATTGTGGCATGGGAGCATTCAATGATGTTCTAACTTGGTCACAAACCACACATATGGTAAAAAATTTCTATACAATGGTTTGTATATTGTGCCACCAATAATGCTCCTAGGGTAAAATATATGTATACTTTATCAAAGCTTCTCATGAGCATAATGTACAGATTGTGATCTTTGAGATAGGAGTGTGTGATACCATTAGCTAAAAAAATTAGCTACATGTGAAAATAGGCTTGGTAATATCTTTAGATGTTAAACATGATGGTCTAAGTAGATAAGATAGAGGAGTCTCCAAAGAGTATTTCCACTAATAGGGAAAAAGCCAAAAATATACCAAAAACTTTAAAGCCAATTTTGGAGGCCTAAACAAAGAAAACTAAGCTTCAAAACATAGAATATTACCACCTCTCCAAGGGAAAAAGTGTTGCATTCTCCCTCCTTGTTTGTCTCATGGAGATTTTTTCAATAATACCTCTTCCATGCTATTTTGAGCTTCCTACAAGAATATTCTCCAAAAATTCTCTTTGGTCAAACTTTTTGGACCAACCAAATTGGACAAGGATTGACATGTCACCAATCCATGCATCTAATATAAGGGTGTAGCTTGTTGAAATATCATCAATCCATATATTTAATCCAAGGGTGTATCTCCTTCTTTTGGGGAGATCCTTTTTGTTATATAATAAAGACCAGATGTTCCTTTGGAACACCAAAGGCTTGTTTTAGAGTTTCAACCTTGTGTGCTTCTAGAGTTCCAATCTTTTGTACTTCTTAGGCTATTACAAAGCGGTACTACCTGCACTCTACCATCCTCCTATACATGAAGAAGGTTTTTGCCCTCCAATCTAAACTACATGGCTTGTTGAAGAACATGGTGTCTTTCCTTGGCACCAATTATGCCACCCATAACACATAGATGATGGTAATTCATCACTAAGACATCATCATGAATATCTTCTTGAGTTGTACTATATCTCCACCCTTTGTATCTATGACCTCAACAATCCTTGTGTTTATATTGAGAGAGATATCATCAAATCCTTATAAAATATACTTAGAAAGGTATATGCATGCCAACCTAACACTATCTTCTCATTTGTCTCATCATGCCAACATGCTCCAATCTGATCCTACTGGTTGGGATATGGATTTCTACTCAACCCATTTGTATCATGGGTTACCACTCTAGGACTATGAAAAACCATTAAATCATACTCTTATAAAATCAGAGCCCGTTGTGCAAGCTTCCTTAAAAGCTTGTTAGATTCCATCAACCACTTCAGTGGTTGATGATCAATGATGAGAGTGAAAGTGTTATCAAATAGGTAACATTGGAAATGTATCATTGCTCACACTATTGCCAAGCACTCTCTCTCATATGAACTATACTTCACCTCTATTGAATTATTAGAGCAATAAGCATAGGCCACCACAAACTCCTTTTCCTCATCATCATGATGGATGAGCACTACTCCAAGCCCAAACATACTCCAATCAACATGAACTTGGAATGGTCATCCTCTGATATATCTCTTAAGAATAGGAGTAGATATCAATTTCTCCTTGAGCTCTATAAAAGCTCTATCCTACTCATCTTCCCAACATCACTCTTGTGTAATCTTGGTCAGCTTTGTTAAGGCCTTGGCAATGGCACTAAATCCTCTAACATGTTAGCAATAGAATTTTGCTAACCCAAGTAATGTTTACAGTCTACTCATATCCTCAAGCCAAGGAATAAGTGCAATAGCCTCCACCTTGGTCTACTAAACACCAAGTCCACCAAGGTAGATATTGTGACCCAAATGCTCAACTTGCTTGTGGAAGAATCCCAAGATGTAATTTGAGTCCATGAGATCTCAATCTCTCAAACACCTCCAAAAAATATCTCTCATGCTTGTCCACAAATGTATTATAAACCAAAATATCATCAATATAGCACCAAGCAAAATCTAATCTTATTAGAATCTTGTCCATGACCCTTTGGAACTTGATAGGAGCATTCATTAACCCAAATGTTAAGAACCATCCTTGATACAATACATCTTTGTCATGAGGATTAATAGTACAAAATGCTATATTGGACTTGTCCTCTTTCGTGATTGGCAATTGATAAAATTTTGCTTGAAGATCCAAAGTACTAAAGACCTTTGCCTGACCAATCATATCAAAGATCTCCTTTGATGTAGCCATAGCATATCAATCAGCCCTATTTTTTTGATTGATAAGATGGTAATATCCACACATCCGCCTATTTTTGTAGTTGCTATGCATATCCTTCTTGGTTGGCATTACTGTAGCTGAAGTATACTCTCTATGTGAAATCTCTACCAAACCAATCTCAAAAAGTTCCCTACTATGGCATTGAATCAATGCTCTCTCCATAATATTATATCTATAAGGACATCAAAAAACTACTGTATCACTATTCAATTCAATCCAAGTACCATGTTCTTTTAGAGCACCTAAATCATTCATATTGAAGGTAAAAAACTTGTGTAGCTCCTCAAGAACCTCCAAACTCTCCATCTTTCCCCTCTTGTAAGCTTGGGTCTAATATCTGGCTCCCAAGTATCCTTTGCAATGGATGTAGGAGTGGAAGATGCACTAATTGGCTGCTTTATTAGGCCCTTAGGAGTAATAATCTCATGTTCCCTACCGCTAGAGTCCCTAACCTCCATATGTCTTCTAGTTTCATCCCAAGTAGAGCAAGGATGTAACCCAAGTAGACCACTCTCACTAGTAACCATTGGTTGTGTCCTTATAATACCATACTCACTAGGTTCATCACCCATAGCATGAGCTTGAATTGTCTTAATAGGCACAAAGCTCACAAGTGTTTGAGTGGTGATGCCCATCTAGTGTATCCTACACTGCTCTACCAATCCAAGGCTCACAATCCAAGTCAAATAGTTCACATCCATAGCTTGACCTAATGCCTAGATGCCTCTAACACTATTGAAATAGCAGTAATACCAGTATGGAAACCCATTTCTTGCACTCTTTCATTGGCATTGGGCTCTACGAACTACTATAACTATAAGTCCCAAACAAATCCAAGACCTCCCTCTTGAAAAGCATGTGAGCCTTGGTTGGGGTGCCTAACAAGGTTCACCATTGCCATAAGTGATCTATTGACCATTATCATTGTCTAAAGTTGGTTCTCAAGATCCAAATTATAATCAACAATAAGGTGGGCTAGCCATTGAATCCCATCATAGGAATGTTGTAAAACCTCTTTAGGTAAGAAGTTCATCCACCAAAGATGAATAAGATGAGCCATTCATCCCACTCTAGCTACATCCAATAACATGGCTAGTCGCATCCAAGAATGGACCTAATTTGTACTCACACCTACCCATGTGCAAGGATAACCCATCAAAAGGATGTTCTATAAAATGTAGGATAGAGAAATGATTTGATGAACTTGGAGATATTGTAATGTAACATCTCTCAAAACACACTAGAATAGAGATCTTATAGACCTTGACCTCAACTAGCACAAGTATATCCTAGACATGGCCATCTAGAAATCATCAAATGAATAAAACCATATCTCTCTAGATCATATGCTCCCATCAAGGAAATATCTATTGGTAAGGTCTTTTGGTAACTCCTAACTGTTGATATTAATAATAATTCAAGATATTGATAGGCCAAGTGTGCCACATGATGCAGATAGACTTGCTTGGCAATCTCATCTCTCTCCACATATAAGTACCCATATACCTACCTATAGTATCACAACTAATCCAATGTTAATCCCACTAAACAACTCCAATAAGCATACTCCTTGTATTGGATACTGCATGCAATAAGTGTGGTATCCAAAGGTAATTAGGCAATAGATTCTAGAATCTCACCCTCACATCAATCTCTTAGTGGTACAAAGGCTCCACTACAAGCCTACTATACCAACTAGTCCATATGTTATTGCAATGCCTCCTCAAAACTCCACAATAGAACATCCAATGTGGATAGAACAACCTCACTTGCACTACAAATCCAAGTGATCTCCTTTGATACAAGGGTATCTTCCACATGGGCATTCTACTCCAATAAGTCATTATGCCAAGTAACAAAACCAATGAAAGCTTAAATTGATATCATGGTCCTTAATTATAGTGAGCCAAGAATACCACTACTAAAGTGCATTGGTAGGCAACATACACGTCCCTCACTTGACTACCAACCTGGCTTATAGGAAGTTGTTTCTTCCCAGTAGTTAATACCAAAACCCATGGGATACTCCACCAACTAGCACATATGACTCTTCTACATTTGTTGCAATGAATTGAGCTCTCACCACAGAGCTATCAATCAAATGACCAAGCTGAATCTTAATAATAAGCTCTCCACATGTGATGTACTATGTAGAACCACCCCTTAGAGATATTTGGATTTGAAATAGATACCTCTCCACATTGGTCTTTTGTAGCCCAAGATTGACAATTGTAGCTTTCCCTAACATAAGGAGCTATGCTCTAGAGTCTAATAAGACCCTTTGTAGTATATAGACTTTCCTTGAAGGTCCCACCAAACAGAAAATCTCACTCTAGTTTTCCAATATGACATCTCTAAGTGTGAACCAAGCTTGCTCAAATGCAAGTCTAATTGGTAACTCCTCCAACCTAGTAGTTACAACTTGCCACAAGCCTCTTGTAACTGAAAAGGTCTCATGCTCCTCAACCAAGTCAGCTCCATCATCAACCACCTTTACTTTAGATGCAAGAACTACATCATCCATACTCTCACAAAGTGGTGCAGCTATCTAGAACATTAGAGTAGGGTCAACTCTTAATGTAAACATATCAGTGATTGAGAACAAAGGAGAGTGCATAATCAACTAAGCCACTCCCAACATCATGCTAGTTGCAATTTGTGTGGTAGCATGTGATTGACTAGTATCTAGTCCATCATGCACTCTATCACCACCTACCACATCTATAGTAGGATGTCTAGGAGCCATTGATGTTGTTTATAGTGCCTCAAAGAGTATGAAAGACTAGGGATGTCTAACCTATCTACTTCTCTATGAGTCCAACTCCATTGATGCTCCTCTAGGCTTTGGAACACATACTACACTCTTAGTCGTTACGGTAGATGCATCTACCTATACTACTCTACATATAAAGTCTAGGACATCTCTATCACCACCATCAAAGGTAGAAGAAGCATTAGTGTCTAAATCTGATCTCCTCTAAGCTATAGCCATGCTAGCCAACCTCTACTCCAATTGCTCAATCCAAGTAGCCATGGTTGTATCAAAAGCAAGGGCAGGTACTGGGCTCCTACCAGGTTTAGGTCCTCTTCCACTTGCAATAGTAGCCCTACCACTCTACAACTCCAAGTGAAGGTCACAATATTGATCACTAGTATGACCAAATATGTGGTAATGGTCATATTATCTCTAAGTTAGTTATGGTGCTCCAAAGATATCATTCTCATTACCATGAGGGCACTCTCTCTTATTATGAGGTCCACCACAAGTCCAACAAGAAACTCTACCACCTATTTGGTGTTGTTGACCAAAAAATGAGGGCAAGGAACTAGGTATACTATGCCCTCCACTCATTCCATAAGATTGGGGTTGTCCACTTTGCCTTCAAAAGCCAACATGGTGTGGTGCACTATATTGCACTTTAGAAGAAGTAACAATTGTATGAGGTTTCCCTACCAAATTCAGATGTCATCACTCTCTTCTCCACTATGTTGAGCTCAATGTGCTCAACCAAATTAAAGACCACTGCCAAAGTTGTTGAGGTAGCCTATAACAATGTAGCATCATGTATTCTACATCATAGCTCCTTGTCCAATATTCCATATCAAAAGTGGACTACTTGGGCCTCAATAACTCTTTGAGTGAAATTGATCAACCATCTCATACAAGTATATACCTTTTGTAGCCTCTTTTTAGCCTTCCATTGGAACTCCTACAAGCTTTTCAACTTGTCAATCCACACTCTTTGTAATTCTACCTCAAACACTAGACTAACTCCACCCATTGGGTTAAACTATGGTATTGTACCACCTCATGTAGTGATGCCTCTAGCCATAGTAGCACCATCTCCAACTAGTGCACCTCTACTAGATATACCAATGCAACTAGAGTTAAGACTTGTGAGTATTACCAATCTACCCATAGACACCAAGCTTGAAGTGATGGAGATGTAGTTTGGAGACCAATATTGTCTTCATAGCTCAATCTCTTTCAAGTCAGCTCTCATGAACTCATGGTAGTCATCCATCAATGGATCTTCTAAGCACAAGAACCTTCCATGCCATAAAGGATGTGAACAAAGTTGGGTTACGCATTTATTGTAGATTTCACCAACTATCAAACTCTTGGATGAAATCATCCATGTAAACGACCGAAACCGAGGAGAGAAATAGGAGAATGGAAACTCACATTGGGACACTTGAATGAGGGAAAACTCCGAATGCCTAGCATGAGCTTCGGCCTTGGTATTTATAGGTAGCATACAAGTCCCTTGAAGCTTCTCAAGAAGCTTCCTTGAGCCGCTTTCTTGGAGTGCAAGCCAAGTTAACTATGAAGCTTCTCAAGAAGCTTCCTTCTAGAAGCCGCCTACTTGGCGTGCAAGCTAAGCTAGTTAGAAGCTTCTAGAAGTTTCCTTCTAGAAGCTACCTGCTTAGGGCGCAAGTTAACTAGTTAGGAAGCTTCCCAAGAAGCTTCTTAGATGCTTCTAGAATATTCTAGGCTATTTTGTCTTATTATCTACTTCATAAGCTCAACTAACTTCGTCGTTAAACTCCATATTGTTACATATTCCCCCGCCGCTAGTTGGTGACGTCCTCGTCGCCAGTGAAGCTTTGAATTCCTTGATGGCCGTCTGTGCATTTTGGAAGTGGGAAAGAGGTTCCCATGTGGCATCATGAAGGGGATACCCTTTCCAAAGGACCTTGTACTCCATATGTTGGCGACGGCCGCGTTGAATATGGCGACGTGCAAGGATACGATCAACTTCGTACTCCTCATGATCATTGATAGGGACAGGAAGAGGGGGAGGTTGGACTCAAGAGGAAAAGGAAGAAGGGTTAGGAACAAAGGGTTTCAACTTGGAAACATGAAAGAAAGGATGGATACGCATGTGACAAGGTAAGGCAAGTCGATAAGCAACAGGAGAGATAATGTGGGTAATATCAAAGGGTCCTATCCAATTAGGAGCAAGTTTACGAACTTGGGTATCCAGTGGGAGAGGGAGGTTACTACAGGATAGCATGACTTTATCACCAACTTCAAAGGTGAGATCACGACGATGATGGTCCGCATATTGTTTTTGGCAATTCTGAGCAACAAGGAGGTGAGATTTGGCTTGTTGGAGAGATTGGGATATAGTGGTCAAGAATGTGGAAGTATGAGGAACGTGAGAGGGAGGGGGAGCAAGAAGAGAATCTGGAACAAGCGAATCTTGGCCAAAATTGAGAAAGAAGGGAGAAAATCCGGTGCTTGCCTGTTTGGAATTGTTGTAGGCAAATTCTGCAGCTGCAAGACATTCATCCCAGTTGGTATGGTGGACATTGACAAAGTCCTGCAACATATCCTCCAATGTACGATTGGTGCGTTTGGTTTGTCCATCAGTTTGAGGATGATAGGCCGTGGACAAAGCAAGCTTGGTGCCGAGTATCTGGAAGAGTGCTTGCCAAAACTTCCCAATAAATCGAGGATCACGGTCGGAGATGAGTACACGTGGCATCCCATGATGCTTGAAGACATTGTCGAAGTAGATTTGCGCTAAGGTTGGAGCATCCACGGTATCACAGGTTGGTGCCAAGTGGATTTGCTTACTAAGCTTATCCACAAACACCACAATTGCGGTGTGTCCTTGTTTTGTCTTTGGCAAGGATGTGATGAGATCCAAGCTCACATGCTCCCAATGAGCGGATGGAATGGCGAGTGGTTGAAGGAGTCCACTCGGCTTCTGGTTGCTGGCCTTGTTCCGTTGGCAACTCTCACATGATCGGACAAAGTCTCAAACATCTCGTGTCATGTTGGGCCACCACCATTGGCGTTGGAGGGTGCCCAAGGTCTTGTCCACTCCCATGTGACCAGCTATTGGTAAATCATGGGCTTCTTGAAGGCGCACAAGTCGAAGATCACCTTTGGATGGAACATAGATCTGGTCTGCATGGAATAAAAGGCCTTCCTTGAAGGAGAAGGTGTTGTACTCCTTGTCGCATGCTGTCAGACGACCGTGTACCATTTGGAAGAAGGGATCTTGTCGTAGAGCTGATTGAAACTCATTGTGGACCTTAGGGTCAATGGACACCGTTGTAATTGCCGCCGTGATGAAAGGAAGATCCTTCAAATCAGGTCGTTGTGATAGAGCATCAAGAATGACATGGAACCGACCTGGTTTGTACTCAAGTTTGATGTCAAACAATTGGAGTTGCTCTTCCCATCGATGATGCCGGCTCTTCATGTGCTCCAAGTGTAAGGTCTGCAACAATGGCTTGTGATCAGTTTGCATGATCACTTGTTTCCCCAAGAGATAATGCCTCCATACCTTGGTGGCATATACCATTGCAAGTTGTTCCCGATCTCGAGCAGAGTAATTTCTTTCCACTGTATTTAGTTGGTGAGACACAAAGGCAATCGGATGTAGTCCATCTAGAAATTCTTGTTGCAACACAGCTCCAATTGCAAAGTTAGAAGCATCAAAATCAACCACACAAGGTAGTTGAGGATCATATGGTTGAAGAATAGGTCTTGAAGACACCATATGCTTTAACTTCTGGAATGCTTCTTCATGCTTGGTGGTCCACTGGAAGCTCGAGTTCTTTCCCAAGAGGTCAGTCAATGGTGCAGCCACGTGAGCATAATAGTGGATGAACCGTCGGTAAAAACTGGCCAGTCCATTGAATGCTCGTACTTCTGTAGCATCCTTCGGGGTAGGCCAATCAATAATGGCCTTGATCTTCTCTTCTTCCATCTTGATCCCCTCTGATGAGATCTTATGACCCAAGAAGGTAACCTCCTCCTGCCAAAAAGCACACTTTGACTTCTTGCAGTAAAATTTCCACTGTCGTAGTCGTCTTAGGACTTCTCGCACATGATTCACATGTTCTGCCTCTGTCCTACTATAGATTAAGATATCATCTAAGAACACCACCACGGACCGATCCAATAGTCCCTCCAACACTCGATGCATCTGATCCATGAAGACTGCTGGAGCATTAGTGAGTCCGAAAGGTAGAACTCTCCACTCAAAATGTCCATACCTTGTGCGAAAAGCAGTCTTTTGCACGTCCTCTCCTTCAATAGGAATTTGCCAATAGCCGCTACGAAGATCCAGCTTGGAAAAGTAGCGTGCTCCACTTAGTTGATCAAGCAGGTCATCGATCCGAGGCAAGGGATATGCATTCTTCACGGTTTGCTTATTGAGCCCACGGTAATCAATACAGAAATGAAGTCCTCCATCCTTCTTTGGAACAAATAGTACCGGTGCTCCCCACGGAGAGGTACTATGTCGTATGAAATCCTTCTCCAACAACTCTGTAAGTGTTGTTCGCAACTCCTCCAACTCCTTTGGTGAGAGCCGATAGATTGGTCTACTCACTGGAGTACTCCCTGGCAATAACTCGATCTTGAAGGGCATACCTCGATCAGAGGGTAATCCCTTTGGCAGATCATCCGGAAACACATCTGCAAACTCTTGAACTATCCGATCAACCATTGCTTGATGCGGCACTTGGCCCTCCTCAGATTGTTCTTGTGCAATCGGCTTGATCCACACCGCAAATACAGACTTATCGTCCTCCAAAGCTTGCTCTATGGCTGCTTCATTCACAAACTTCCCTTCTAGGGGCTCATCTCTCTTCCAAGCTTGCTCCATGGTTGCCTTCTTGGTAAACTTCCCATCTTGGGACTCATCTCCCTTCCAGATTCACTCTATGGCTATCTTCTCGACAAACTTCCCATCTTGGGACTGACTATTCTTAGGTGTCTTACTCAGAGGTGCCAGACAACCTAATCGGAAATTCCTACCTTGGTGTTGTACTTGAATTTGGTGTCGGGTCCAATCAAATTGAACCTTATGACATTCAAGCCAAGGTAGACCTAGAATGATATCATAGTGTAGAGGTGCCACTACAAACCTCATACACTCCAAATACTCCTTCCCAATCTTGAAGGTAACAGGATGCAAGGTGCGGAATGCAGAACCCTTTCTACCATCCGCCATCATCAAACTACTTCCAATCACTGCTTGATAGGAATACCCAATTCCTTTGCTACTTGCATAAACATGCAATTCTCTGAACTTCCAGAATCAACCAAAATTCTACAACCCCGATTAGATATCATACCTTGCAAGTGAAGCAAACTTGCATAGGTCGAGCCTTCAATCCCATTGGAACTAATCAAGCTCCCAGTAGGCGGCTCAAAATCTCCTACTGGGATTCCTCGTTTCCCGGATTATTCCGCTCCACAACCTCCACTTGGGCAACTTGTCGAGGTCGTCCATTCTTGAGTGGACATTCAGAAATGCGATGCCCCAATTGGTGACAATAAAAACAACCTCCATTTTGTCGTAATCTTTCTCTATCTGTTGTGCCAAGTGGTCTTTGCTGGATAGCATCAATCTCCATTGGTACCGGTTCTTCCACTCGTGGTACGGGTAGGTTTTGTGTAGGTCGAGGTCGAGACCAAGTTGTTGCAACTAAGGAATCAAAACGCTCAGCCAATTGCATGGCTTCTTCTACGTTCTGTGGCTCTCGCATGGTCACCTCCAATCTGGTTCGTGACTTCAATCCTTGCACAAATCGATCCAAAACTTCACCTTCTTGGATATTTGGAATTTGCATGATGATATTTTGAACTTGTGTGATGTAGCTTCTCACTGAGCCAATCTGCCTCAACTCCGCCAATTTATCTCGTGCAGCTCGGGTGGCATTTATAGTTTGAAATCGACCAAGTATTGCATCCTTGAATTCTGCCCATGTCAAAATCTGTGTAACAATTTGTCGTTCAGCTCTTTCTACTCGGAATCGCCACCAAAGTTTTGCCACGCCATCCAACTGGCTAGAAGCCAAGAGAATTTGTTTCCGCTCGTCTTGAAGATTGGTGGCTTCAAAGTAACGTTCACAGTCAAACACAAAATTCTCCACTATGCCTGGAAGATTCTTGCCTTCAAACACCTTGGGTTTCGGAAATCGAATGTGATCTTCTCTATCTCGAACTGGCGCTCTGTCTATCTGTTCTCGTCGTTGCTGGTCTCGTTCATCCAACAATCGAGTAAGATGCTCGATTTGTTGTTGCATTGCAAGGATAACATCTGGTATTGCCGCCATCGCTACTACTCTATTCCACTACTCTTAATTTATCTAGTTGATTAACACATAGATACAACACGTCCACCGTTCTCCATAAGTTACAACTGGAAGTATCAAGGGTTCCTCTGACACGGTGATCATATGTAGAAAATCCTGCCCAAAGCGTGAGGTGATGAATTGTGTGAAACGATGCTTTGGTAATATCTGGACATGAAAGTCCCAATGGTTTGGCGGAAGTGGATTGGGTGGTCCATAAATTCCATCCATCCCATTCCTGCTCTGATACCAATGTAAAAGACCGAAACCGAGGAGAGAAATAGGAGAATGGAAACTCACATTGGGACACTTGAATGAGGGAAAACTCCGAATGCCTAGCATGAGCTTCGGCCTTGGTATTTATAGGTAGCATACAAGTCCCTTGAAGCTTCTCAAGAAGCTTCCTTGAGCCGCTTTCTTGGAGTGCAAGCCAAGTTAACTAGGAAGCTTCTCAAGAAGCTTCCTTCTAGAAGCCGCCTACTTGGCATGCAAGCTAAGCTAGTTAGAAGCTTCTAGAAGTTTCCTTCTAGAAGCTACCTGCTTAGGGCGCAAGTTAACTAGTTAGGAAGCTTCCCAAGAAGCTTCTTAGATGCTTCTAGAATATTCTAGGCTATTTTGTCTTATTATCTACTTCATAAGCTCGACTAACTTCGTCGCTAAACTCCATATTGTTACAATCCAACTTAATGGTACCTATTGTACCATAGTATTATGGAGCCTTTGGAGGCCTCATAAATCTTGTTCATATCCCATAACAATGATGTAGACACACTAGGTGCACTCTCAATTGAGTGCACAACTCTTGTGTAATTGGGACTTGAGATACAGGTTGATATCAAGCACCACTCCATTTAAACCCACTATGTACTATAACAAAATCTCCTCTAGAATCCTTGAAGAAATCCATCATGATAATATACCCCAAATTGCAACTCTAACCACCAAGAACCATCCACTAATGGAACTCTAACTATGAAAACTACATTAGGAAGAAGTGCAACTTGTAACTTGCCATCATATAACACACTCTCATAGTTTGTATGCCATCATTTACTACCTCACTATCAAGAGCACAATAGAGCACCATTACTCTAAAGTACCTCATACACTCATGATGCACAAACAAGAAGTAAAAAATGGAGTGGTCCAATCATACAAAATCAAAATGATAACCCTCCATCTCACAAATTAAAATTGGACTGACTCTACCACCATTTGGCATTTGATATAATAGAAATGTCTACCTATGCTTACGCTACCAAGATTACCAAGGATGGGATCAAACTGTCTCTCTTAGCCAAAGTTACATGAGTATATGTATTATCTACCAATCATTAGGACAACAAGTGAAGGTGGATTAGTTGGCTAGGGCACCAATCTAGGAACCAAAGATCTGAGGTTCAAACTCTATATATATAATCTTGAAGGGTGCGTAGATTTTGCTATATAACTACCACAAACTCAACTAAACTTGTTAGCCTCACACCAACAACCTAGCTTGTTGGCCTTCTAAGCTTTTGTATACTCTTTAGCCCAAACTCAGCTAAACTTGCTAGCCTCATGCCAAAAACCTAGTTTGTTGGTTATTCTAGGCTTTTGTAGCCTCTTTAGCCCACATCATTATGCCTCTAAATGCCAAAATTCAGCCAATGAAATCAGACCCTCTATAAATCTAGTAACCACCAACAACTCAAGCACTAACTAGGGCAATTTTAGTAGATTCGAGCAACCTTCAACTCCAGAAAACTTCTACCAACTTGAGCTCTTAATCTAGATAACCTTTGCCAATATGGTAGATCTCCACTACTGGTTGATTGCCAAATCCTTTGGAAAGTATCAACTTGGGCCAAATTGAAAAGATGTGTACTTCTAACTCCCTAATTCGAGGAGATGGGTTCTTAAATCTACCTCCAATTTTGCACCTTAGGCTCAATTTGCACCAAATTGACTTTGATTTCAACTACTAAGGCTCATATCAAACATCCACTATCTCAAATTGACTCAATTTTGAGAAATTTGGATAGCACTTTTTCACACCATCTATTCCACTGTCAAATCTATAGCAAATCAATTAAGGCTTCCGTCTGCAATCTACACAATTGAAAGGAAACTTGAGTAACAACGATCATATATACCAACGACACTACCAAGCTTGGAAATACCACCCAACACACTCAATGTTTATATCCAATTTCCCTTAACTCTTACTTCTTTGATGTAATCAATTTAGTCTCAACTCGAATCTCACTCAACTCATATTAGAAATCAATCATCATTTCAATAATCTACAAATAACAAGCATTGATTAGAATCAAGGCACATCCACTCTAGCTAAGAGACTCTAAGTGATGTTTGTCGGCCTCTATCCACCATGGCTTGGATCTCCAACCCTAACAGCATGGTTAACAACCCATCCAACAATGCAAGTGACCGTGGGTCTCACGGAGCAATCAATAACCATAACACAAAATTTGGCCACCATTAAATAATCCTTGAACACCTTTTTATATAACTCTAACCGCCAAAACTATCATTTTAATATCTCAACAAACTAGTTGGAGAACTACAATGTCATGACATTAAATGGATGATATAATTTTGATTGAAAAAGTTTTTATTTCAATCAAAATTATATTATCAATCCAAAATATTCAAATAAAAATTTTAATTTATATTTATATTAAACCAAAGATTTGAGTATACTTGCAAATATTTTATGTTCAATAAAAAAAATTTGATATATAATGTGGGTTATTTGATTCAAATTATACAATATTTAGAATATTAAAATTCATTATATTGAAGAAAAGAGATAAAATATAATCACGCATAGCTCTAATACTCTATTAATGTCTTTTATGATTTAGAATATATACGAAGAAAACTTTCAAGATATAGAATGGATTAAAGTATATGTGATATAACTAATAAAATTCATTTCATTATATTTTTATTTTTTTATTTTTTTTATTTTTTCAATTTTCAATTTTTGATCCAAATTAAATTACAATGACTAAATATGTTAAATTCTTCAATTTAGTAGAATGTCCACTGAAATCGTAAATTGAAGAAGAAAAATGACTCAAACTTCATAGGGCTACATTGTATTATAATCATATTAAATAAAAGAAATTATATGATCCAAATACTACATAATAAAAATTAATTATTATCTCAAAATAGAGATTTTTGTCAATTCATGAATTGTTTTGTATGGAAGTAACTATATAGAACTGAATCTATTGTGTTTGTGTGATATTGCAGTCTTCATTCTTACTTGTAAAGAAGATGTTACTTGGAGATTTAGGTTTTTAGATTTCATGGCATTTTTATTAGTTAATTACTATAGATATTGCATATTAAACCATATTGCATATGTTTACGAAATCATCCGAGATAAAAAGAATAGATTATCTTCACATACAACTTAAGAATTAATTTTTAAATTGCCTAGTATCACGTGTGTGATTGTCTCTCAAGAGAAACAAACGAAAATCGTCTGCTGAATTGGTAAACGAGACTAAAAACAAGAGTTATCCATGAGTCTACAATTTACGTAAGTTGAATATTTAGATGGATTATTCACCTTGATACATCCTATTGGTGATCGTGCATTTTTAAACAAAATATTTTAAATAATGACAGTTTATTACACTTCATATTGAAATTCAAATCTCCATATATCAAAATCCAAATACTACTATGCAATTTCGAAATCCACAACTCTGCTCTACTCATATAATCTGGACTTGAAGCATTTACCTTTAACTCAATTAAACTAATCCAATGAACTCTCTTAATCCCGGTCCAAAGTTCCCAACTTGATTTAAATTCTATGATTTCATCCCCTTGATCTAATCCTAATCAATTCCCTTTTTATGGGGTCAACTAAAACACAGCCCAAAAGCAGCGTGTATTGGACAGGAATATAAAAGTGTAACACAAAGTTAGAACATGAACATATTCCAAATTTCTGAGATATAGAACAATATTCATAATATAAATGAGAATCCAAATGCGAGAACTACACCAACACCACAAGATAATGCACTGTTTCATTCTAATCCGCCTGCATAAAATTCTCCCTTCTTAGCTTGTCCTTTAACTATTATAGACCAAGCTTATTTTGATACTTACAAGAAAAGTAACGTAAAACTCATGAAAACAGAATTCCTACCACACCAAATCAATCATAAAGAATTAAGCTATTGCTGAATCAATCTGATTTAACGAGCTTCGTTGGAAACTAATACAGCCTTCACGTACTAATACAACCCATGCATACCATGCAACTTCATATTATTCCGAAGAGTTCGAGTTATCAGATCCGACGGTGAGAAGTGAATACATCCATCTCCGTTAGAAGCTACCTCGCTTACGTCAACGCAAAAGTGGCCGACAGCAGAACTGTCCCCAAGACAAAGGCAATGCAGTTCTCATATTCCGATGGATGTGACGTGTTGGATGGAAGGCTGGGGTAGCGTCAGCCGCTACCAGGTGGCAGAATAGGATCGCCTCTCATGCACAGAAGTTTCCTTGACGAAGTTCTACCGTGAAAGTTACAGTTGGAAGCGAAAGTCATTGCGTTCTTCATGACACTGAGTGGACACATGAGTGGAATTACGTCTGTTTATAGGCGTTGGGGGATAGATTTCTTCATTGAAGTATCATTACGATCGGAGTCGATTGTCAGGTCGAAGGAAGGAAGAAAGGAAGGGTCCGAGAGTTGAGTTGCGGCTCAAAGGAAAATATGGCCAAATTTCTACATGCACAAATTTGGGTTAGAGTAGTAGTAATAGTAGTAGTGTTGGTGGTAACTCCGATTGTTCCTCGGGCTCGAGCGTTGCAGCACGTGTTGCCAAGGGAGTTGATTGAAGCCAGCATTAATTCAAGCTTGGAAAATTCTAGTAGCGATTTCGACAGCTCGTTCAGGAGTATCAACAGGCGGAGCCTGCTGAATTGCTTCGATCTGAATCCTTTCGTGAAGATTACTGTGGATACCGCTGGCCCCCTCCGCAACGTGCAGGAGGTGACCGTTAACATTTCTGGTGTAACAAACCCCGGAGACAACGACTGGCTCGCGGTTGTGTCCCCAGCTGATGCAAGGTATGCATCACAAACATTTTGAACTCGAAGTTGGGAATTTCTGGTTGAGCATGAAAGAACTGCAGTGTTATAAATCAGTCTACGGGATTAGACAGAAATTCCCGTACATGCTCTGTACTGGTTATGTTGAACCGTTCAGAAGACGATCAGTGTTTATTTGAGTGCTAAGGATCAAATGATCACTTCAACTGTCAACTGGATCTTTTGTTCACGCTGTTTATGGATGGTTCTTGTCCTCACTTGGAATGATTTACGGAGCCTGTCACTTTACTCTGCATTGCATTCCAGTACCTCCAACTGTCCGGACGTTGCGGTTTTGTATGTAGCGACCGGAGACACGTCTGAGCAACCATTACTGTGCCACTATCCTGTCAAGGTAATGCGCTTGTCCACGAAGTGTCTGCATTTCAAAAGTGGCTTTGGCTGTTAAGCACTACGGTAGTAGTAGAGGACTGCCAGACCTTCCCACACGAGCGGGAATTCGATGAATTGAATAGTGAAATTGTTTGTAAAGTCTCGTATTTTCCTCTCGACCAATTATGGTAGTCCTCTGCTTATATACTCATTCTGTTCTGCAGTTCAAGTATCTCAGCGACGATCCTGGTTATCTGTCATGTGAGAGAAGCAACTGTGAGCAAGAAGGGCTATTCGGCTCTTGTGTCGTTGAGTCTTGCAGCGCTTCGATCACCTTCCGGCTTATCAATATTAGATCGGACATCTCCTTTGTGCTCTTCACAGGTGGTTTGCAAGTTCCATGTGTTGTAGGAACGGCAGGACCTTTGGCATTCCGAAACCCCAAAGCGCCATTGTATGGCCATCTTTCAAGTGTCGATTCTACTGGAACAACGGTATATACACCTCCTTCCAACACTGTTTCAAGTTCCTCAATGTTCTCTCAACTTGATCGTTCAGTTCTGCTTGGGAAATATTGTGCCAGGAGGTTACATGTAGTGAACTGTAAAATGGTGCAAAAGGGACGAAGATAGGCAAGCCTCGGGCTCTTGCTTCTGAGGACCCCAAAGGCAAGAGCCCGAGTCTTGACTATCTTATGCCGGAAATCTATGTAAGGTTTCAATGTAACTGCTTGCGTCGAACATTACAGCTGACTGCAACTTCCGATATGATGTGAGGCTAAACAGTCCAGTTCATCCTGTTGGGGGATCGTTTGCTGCACCAGAGGATACTGTCAGTCCAACCACATCATGTTCATGCAACTTCAATAACGAATGTGAATAAAATAAAATAGGTGAGTCTTTACATGCAAAATTACGCATGTATCTCTCCTTTGCAGATGCGAATTACATGGACCAGTGGAGATCCGGAGCCTATGATAGTTCAGTATGGGAATGGGAGTACAGAGCTCTCTGCAGTCAGCACTTACACACGTAGCAACATGTGTGGTATGAGTCCAGAATCTTGTTCGCAAAAGAGTGATAGTAGAGTGATATGCTGCAAGCATGAAATGTTCACAAGGTTGCTTGTAGTTACAGGGTATGACGATTTTAGATTTCTCCAGGGTTTGTATCCCCATCTGATAGACTTTCCTTGCTTGCCACTAACGTGCTTCTCAAATGTTTTGCAATGCAGAGCCGAGTGCAGCAGCTGATCTTGGTTGGCATGACCCTGGGTACATACATACAGCCATTATGAAAGGATTATCACCCTCAAGTCAATTTCTATATCAATATGGAAGGTCAGAAGTAGCTCTCTGCGAAAGCTTTTTGGCACTTGCTTCAATTTAGAGTCAATACGAGTTGGCAGAGACTTTACGAGGGTGTAGAGATTATTCTTCGTCTGCTGAGATTTCCCTCTCATCATGTAGTTCATCAATTTCTGATCAATATTCGTGAATAACAGCCAGACTGAACTTTCGACAAGCATTTTCTTCACTACGCCGCCAGCAGCTGGTGACAACAACGTTACTTTCATTATCTATGGAGATATGGGTAAAGCAGAGCGCGACGGGAGCTCTATCCACTTTATCCAGGTGTGTCTTCTGCTACATCGAAACATCAACAAAGGATAGTTTGTGTGATTCACGAAACAGACTTCACTGAACTATCTAGTATTCACCGCATTTGAACAGCAACAATCTAGTACTCCTAGTCACTGGTAGTACTCACCTGGAGAAGCAGCTGTCTATACTAATTAAAATATCAAAATATAAAAGTAGCTCCACTGCATGGCAGCTACTTAATGGATTGCTAGATATCGTTACGAAACACCACAAGAATCACTTACCTGCATCGTTTGCCTTTCAGCCAGGATCGATATCTGTGATTGATGCTGTGACAGCAGCGGTAACGGGATCGAATGTCGATTTCGTATTCCATATCGGAGACATAAGCTATGCCACGGGATTTATAGTGGAGTGGGATAACTTTTTGGAACTCATTGAACCAATCGCATCGCGGGTTCCTTATATGACAGCCATTGGGAATCACGAAAGGTACGAGCGCTGTTCATGAACTCTCTGAAGGTAGTAGAGGCAAATAGCTGAGCTAAATGTTGCTGCCAAGTGCTCCATAATCAACAGCAGTAGCAAAACCAAAGTCTCTTGTCTAGATTGTTACTTCTCTCCGAATTTCAAAGCTGTTATCAACTCCTAAGTTTCATCCAGGGGAAAAATTGAAGTACTCTTGTTTTGTGTTGACTGCGGTGCAGGGATCATCCATTCTCAGGGTCCTATTACAGTGGTACCGACTCAGGAGGGGAGTGTGGCATTCCCTATTATAACTACTTTCAAATGCCCAATCAAGGTGCAGACAAACCATGGTATTCACTGGAGTCTGGCCCAGTACATTTTACCATCGTATCTACCGAACATGACTTCAAATATGGATCTGACCAGGTAACTGTTTCCTCATGACTACTTCTCAGAGAAATTCAGATGTTCTTATAGAAGGCGTTATTTACTTTTGGAATCTTACTGTACTTTGAGTTGTTGTATCTTACTGAGTTTCTCTTCACCTCAACGCTTTGTTCACAGTGGCTTCATGAACCAAGTTGAAAATAGAGCACGCTTCAGACGTCTTCGTAGGTTGAACTAAGGGAGATATCAATATTCATTATTTGAATCCAATTGTGAAATGATCTGAACTTCATTTGCTGTTTATAGTTTGGGTCCGCTTTAACAGGACTTGTCGTCTGTACCTATTAATTTTAGTGGTAGAAACATTACTAACTCTCCGGATGAAACACATTTGGACGTGGTTGTGCAGTACCTATGGATTCAGAGTGATTTGGCATCTGTCGATCGGGCAAGGACTCCTTGGGTTGTTTTCGCAGGGTACGTTACCGACAACTAGACTT
This sequence comes from Lunularia cruciata, assembly GCA_948567375.1. NCBI lineage: Eukaryota > Viridiplantae > Streptophyta > Marchantiopsida > Lunulariales > Lunulariaceae > Lunularia > Lunularia cruciata. The sequence goes on along the minus strand of OX419755.1, from coordinate 37,001,027 downwards.
GTCTTTGTCCATTCTAGCAAATCCAGTACTTATTCTTTGTATTTCTGTATGAAGCTTTTGTGCCTTCTCCTGACATTCTTGCTGGAAGCTCCCGCGATTTTCTGGCTTACTCTTCCACTAAATTGTATGGAGAATGCTCGATTTGGCCTTCCATTGGCCTTCCATTGAGTGATTCGTCGGCAATTTCGTTGAGGGATTATGTATCTTAGATGTTGCAACATGAGATTGTGCAGGCACCGTCCCATGTATACATCACTGGAAGACAGTTTTTTCAACGGAATACGCCCCGCTGTAGATACAGAATATAGAGATGCAATCGAGCCCCTGCTTCTGGCTGGAAAGGTCGGTTAGATGGTTTCATGAGGTTGAACAACCCCTTGAAAAGTATTCAATAGACGTCGATGGAATGGGGACGGAATGATTTCTATTTCTTAACCTCTCTAATCGCATAGCGTTGGGACCTGCGGATTATCATCGATCACAAGATGTTCTTAAACTAGAGAGTCAATATTTTTTACACTTGCAGTAGTTGGAGGAGGTTATCAAGGAATACTGCATGTTACTTTACTGTAAAAGTACAGAAAAATCGTCTTAGTTGATTGTGGAGAAGTTCTGACCTAAGTGAATTGTTCTGGAATAGGTTGACTTATCTTTAGCCGGACATGTGCACAACTATGAGCGCCTCTGTGCTGTATATCAAGGCAATTGCTTGTTGAATCATGCAAAAGACGCAATGGGACTTGATACTTACAACTTCACCACCTACGCTGCTCCCGTGCAAGCAGTGCTTGGCATGTCTGGATATGAACTCGATGGCTTCAGGTCCGAGGTATGAATCTGTCGTCCCATTTTATCTCAACTATTAAAGAGTTCACAAGTTTATGGATTTCAACTGACAAGGTCACAATTCTGCTAAGCAGGTGGACGTTTGGAGCAAAGTACGCATCACTGAGTTTGGATATGCGGGAATTCAAGTAACAAAGAGCCGGCTTTTACTCGAGGTGAGTAGCGGATCCACCCCCTAGACTGCGATGAAGACTGACAGTTCGGCGATTCCTACTGAAAGCCTTTTTTGCCCAATCCAGTTGCTTGAATCCTAATCAATTGCTGGTGCTTGCCGGTCTCTTCGCAGTTTATATATGTGAATGGCACCGTGGGCGATACTTTCCAAATCGTGAAGTGAGCAAAAGCACATGGAACCAGTCTTTCAAAGATCTTTACATTGATTGAGTGCAACAAAACTCCTACATCGACACACAAGAATTTTGTGTGGATCCAATCAAAGGATGAGAAATAGTACTCCCGTCTTGCTTTGATATTAGCCTTCAGCAAAGTGGAGAGAACATAGTATAATGTAGTGTGATTTCATGGAGGTGACTGTCCAAGGTAGAGGCTCCTTTGACCCTATCGTTGTCCAAAGTACATTGTTTGTGTAAATATCTCTAGTCTTGTGGCTGTCCTGACCACTCCTTAGCTTTTGCTGTATCACAGGTAGTTCACTTCTGATATTAGGCAGTTCTACCCCACTTCTGAAAGGACTGCGACATCATCCACTGGTGATTTTTTTGTCACTAAGGATCGATAATCTACAACCATTTGGCGCTGATAGAAGTACGATTGTGTTTGATCCTCCACTCCCATCAATCCGTGGTAGACTATTTATTCTACTCCAGCGGCCTATAGTGATAGAGCGCCTAGTTTCCTCATGAAAATGTCAAGATAAGAGGGGTCTCGGGTTTGGGTTTAGGATTGTACTTATGGAAATCCGATATGATTATAAAATTGTTGGAATTGAAGTAATTGACGAAGGATTGTATGGAACCAGATATCCTTAGTCTTCAATACCAGATACATGATTTCCTCATGATCACTTGAACGCCACTTCCCACGGTGGTTGGTAGCGATGGTATATTGTGGAAAACACACACCCAATTTACTCAACTTTTCTAAATAAGCATCAAATTAGAATATATCAAGATTAAAAGAGAGTCGGGAATTATCGTGTTAAATCTATTCTTCCTCACTTGATTCTATAACAAACATTAATGTATAGATTTCGGGAGAAAATTCCATGCATAGTACTTGATTTCTAATGAGAGTGTCTAGCTAGTCCAAATGAACGTCATTTTACCATTTGACTTGTGTGATTCCCACTTAGATACTACTAAACTAAAACTGATCCTCTTCGTTCACACCTTTGAGTGTTTGAGAATGCTACTCTTGGTCTACCATTTCCATAGCATCTCTCTCGAAATGGACGCAGCTATAACTCCCTTAGTGTCATGTAGGCCAATTGGGGAGTTCAAATATCGCAATTTCAGAAGGTCCGCAACAACCCTTTTCCCTTTCTCTTCCATGTTTCGCCTTCAGAGTGTAACAGTTGTGGCAACCAATCCAAAGTGCCTTGACTTCAATTGAATTTATAGTCGGAAACAGTTAAGGTCATGTTCAATGACTGCAAGGAAAAGTAAACTCAATTTGGGAGCCAAAATAATTCTTACTATTTGTAGCATTTAATCATATGGCGTTTCACCAGTTATATGTGGGAGTAACTACACTTCCTTAGTGCAGCGGATGCGCCCCACCACTTACTCATCTCCAACTCCTGGCAGCTTTGACACCCCTAAGTAGTAGTAAATGAGTATGTTCTAGTTTTTAGATGAAAGCCAATGTAAATGAAACTAGCAAACATGTACACTCAATTGACGATTATGACTCCTGATTTTATACTTCTAACTGGCTTAGTATTTCTTGAAGTACAATGCAATGTTTGGAGTAAATGTATTCTCTTCCCCGGACTTTTGCTATCCTTCACCATGATTTAAACATACTGTGAAGAGGTAGTTCTGGAGAGAGGGATGTAGGGTGCGAGAAGACAGATTGCTAACGACCTACGCGAGGTAACGTCCGGCCCTCGAACTTGACAACGCTGAGTCACATCAGGCAGCGCGGAAACGGTCTCAGACAATAGCCAGTCCACACACACCCCATGTTCTGTTAGTCTGGACTCCTCTGCGCACTAAACTAAACCGACTTTCAACATCGTCCGATGGAGGATTAAGGTAGGGACAAGATACGTGAATAACCTCAAGTGTGGATGGCCAAGCAAACATAGAAGCATTGGTAGAGAGATATCTGTTCTATATCCAAACATAGTATCTATTCCATCCAAATGACTACACATGATTTAATTTGTACTCTATTGTTCGCATCCTTGTGTCAACTCCTTCAAACTCCTCTATGGTTCCTTTTCTTGTCCATTTGTCTTCCCCTCTCTAGTAGATTTATATGACTTTATATATTTTCTACAATCTCCACTTGTGCTAGACTCAACAAATCTCCACTCATGCTTTGTCAAATATGTTGCCATGTAACTATATGGATATTGTTTTGAATAGGCTTTTAACGAGTACCACCATAAATTGGATTGAAATGCATAATTTCATCTAAATAATCTAAAATTTGTGCATAATGATGAAAAACAATGAATCTATTATCGTCCATTTTCACTTTGCTCACCTTGGCTCATTGAAACTTTATTCTCCACCAAATATATGAATAATACTATACTCCAAAGTTCACAAAATTCACCTCTCTGTGATGAAATGGAAAGGGGATTGGAAACTCAAGCAGAAAGAATTGAAAGAACGGGACAAGGAGGAAAAGCATTAGGCAAAGAGATTCAAGGAGTTTAGAAGGTTTTGGTGATTGTGTATATAGAATTAGTGAACATTCAGATACTACGAGGAGTAACGGTGACTCCCTTTACACGTAATTTGCGATTATGTGAAATCGCAAACATATCATTAAATGTTTACTCTGTGGTGAGAAGATGTACTAAAATTATTATTAGTTTACGTTAGTGTGGTATACTAAAAATTATTTATATTTTATATTAATTATAATATTTTTTTAAAATAAATCACAAAAAATAGAATTTTTTATCTCGGATCTGTTGAATTTAATGTAATAATTTTCTCTTCAAAACGATTGACGGTGAATTCTAATTTACATAAAAATTATCTTTTGTTTAAAGTATGAATATTTTGATAAAAATATTTACTTTGTATGCAGATAAAAATAGATTAAAATGAGTACAGGCTCAAAAATTAACCCAGATTAAAACTTAATCTGGGTATATATATATATATATATATATATACCACTAGTCCTTACTTGTGAAGGATAGCAAAGTTGTTGTGGCTCCCCGCTTGTCCCTTCCCTTGCAGCGCTGCACTTTATTTCGAGAAGGTTTATTTTGCAGGTCCCTCCCCGAGAAGCGCTGAGTTTTCTTACGAAGATGTTTCTTTCGCTGATATCGATGCTGTTTATTTCGTTGATGTTTCATGTATCTTGCTACTTCGGTTCATTTTGTTGGTCCCTTCCCGTGCAGCGCTGCATTTTTCTTACAATTGATGTTTGTTTCGCTGATGCTTATCATATCTCACTATTTCTGACCTTTGAGCGGCATTGTAGGGGAACAACCAAGTTTGCCTTGGCACTCATGAGTTTTAGAGCAAAAACTTGGTATGAGGGGTGCTGACTCTAGCTCAGCTACTTCGGCACTGCGTGAGGCACTGATGAAGTTGCATGTGTTTTCATGGGGACGTACTATGGCCGTCTTCTGCTTACCTCAGCTGTTTGGCTTCTCTGGACTCAGGCGTCCATAGCGCTTGCTGTGATATATCGATATCCACGTCCTTCGATGCTTTGCTCGTCTTCCCTCGTTCTCTGAGCGATTTATCCTCCCTGTGCTCTGCCTCATCCACCTTCTCTGATTTTTGTTTCCTGACTCAGCTCTTCCCTGACCCGATTTATCCTTCTTGTGCTCTGCCTCATCCACCTTCTCCGATTTTTGTTTCCTGACTCAGCTCTTCCCTGACCCGCGATATTTGTCGACTATTTCTTGTCTCTTGCCACCAGTTCATCTCCATCCTTTTCAGCTGTCCGTTTCTTCCTGGAGTCTTTATTTTTCTACTTATGCGGGAGTATTGTCTCGGTTTCTTTGCAGGCTGCATCTCAACTATGCGAGTTGCTATCTAACGCGAGTTGCTATCTAACGGTTTCCACGTGACAGTTATTTTTGCATTTCATTCGATGATGTTTCTCATATCTATTTTGCATTTCATTCGATGATGTTTCTCATATAGATATGCTGGTGTTTCAATATGTTTATTTCGATTCTGTCATTGCTTCAGGTTACCTTCGATGCATTCTAACTTCAGGATTTCACTACTCTAGTCTTGTGGGTCGCTGACCTTCCCGTGCATTCTACCCTCGGGGTTACATATTCCTAGTGTTCAGTATCATATACATATTGTTTATCGCTCATTTGCACTTCATGAGTTCTGGATAACCCGTTCCCAAAACGGCTTCCGTTCTCGTGTATATATATATATATATATATATATATATATCGGTTTAGATTCCAAAAACCAAACTTCATAAAATTTGAGAGAAAAGCAAGACCAACGACAGTGAACATGGCTACGATCCACAACTAGTTGTGGATCGTATACGTTATGGATTTAATAAGCAAACTCCTAATTTACTTAGATCCCGAGAACACCTAAGGCATATGCGGGAGCCCCATTTACTATAATTTCATGAATCAATTTGGGATTGAGGTGTAAGCGTTCTCGTATGAGGTTTAATAACGTCTGCAAAGCTACACTTTCTCCTGTTTACCACTTCACGTGCACCAGCTCTAATTCGTCACAGAGTGTGCAAAAGGAATCACGTTTTCTTAAACCTAACCAGATCGAGGATGGGCTGCTCACTGAAGACTGACACAGCACAACCTCGTGCTGCGATCTTTCTAACACGGAGAAATCGGACATTGAACCAAGGAATTCAATCGGCTACTTCGCTAGACCCGGAACTCGTGATATGAAATTTAAGGGAAATTTACTCCGGTTCCAATGCTTCTCATGGTGCCTAGCTCCTCGTGTCCACTTGCGCAAAATTTGAATGCAATCCGTCCGCCCTCAAGAGCAAATTGTTTAGGGTGTTTATAGGAATAATGCGAGGTTGATAGGGTTGGGGTTAAAGTTAGGGTTAAATGCGAACACCCAAGCTATTACTGGTCTAATTGGCTTTGGCTAAAGGTCCCGGTAGGATTATGTCGGCTGTTGTAAGACAGAAGTACTGTAGAGTAGTTTATCTCTTGGACAATAGATGTTCGATTCCGACACACATCTTACAAGCTTCTGAATATACAGCCAACCACAGAAACATGAATGGGTACCTGGAAAGCCCTCAATGCGGACAGGGGAGTGTCGAGCTAAAGAGACCCATTTTACGTCGAGGCCGAAGAGAATAACTTCCAACATGTCTTGTTTTAAGATGATGAGCTGTGAGTGAGTGACTACGAAAATCCGCGTGGAGCTGTACCCACTGTTCAAAACCGGGTACTTTGCAAGGGAATAGTGGGCTGGGGATGGTCAGTTGGTCAAGGTGAAGGTGCTCTAAACGTCCCGTCATTGTTTACAATCTGCAAGGTTTCTGAATGTAATTTCTTCAGCTATTATTTTCGATGTTTCACTTTGGCGCAATTTGTTTATCAGAAATGGGGTGAGCTGGATTCGCTTTGGAAGACTTCCGCTCGATGTTAAAGTTGGAAAGTAAAAATCACTATGACTAACATGAAGAATTGTGGAGTAAAAGATAACTATTGGTTACTTGTAATGAGATGACCACCACTTATCCTAAAGGTGTGCTAGACTCGACCCATTCTCTAAACCGTTGTACATATGCAGCACTGAACGTTTTAAAGTTGCGTTTTTATTAGTGTGGAGGATGGTGTTCTTTCCAGAGACTTCAACATAATACCTCTCCAGACTACACACACAGAACTCGTGTGAGAGCGTTAGATCTCTAAGTATCGGCATTTCATTTTGCATCGCAGAAACGATCAAGGCATTGGAGCATTCAAATCGTCATGTTCACACCACACCGCTTGTTCAACAAACTGATAATAGCTGATAGTTTGTAGGATTATACAGGTTACTTTGGTCAAACTTCACAAGAAGTCAAGATTTTTATGCACCCGTCTGAGAAGAATACACCGGAAAGAACATGTCTTGAAACTTCAACTTGAGTTGCATGAATTTCCTCTGTAGATTGAATTGCCCAGACAAGCTGACAAAACCACAATAAACCAGCTTATATAATATTTGCAACCTACAAATCCAGAAGGTATAGCCGAACTAGCGATTAATCAAATACCAGAATCAAAAACAATCTCCATATACCATTACACCTGAGACAGTCAAACTCATCGATGAGATAAGGCTGAGGCCTCATCCAGTGTAACAACTGTAGCCAGATGACATATACCTGGGCAGTCGCAAGTAAAACGGTAGCTAGTAGTCCACTCAAGCAGAGAATGATGGTTGTCATGATGTCCAGCAAATGGATGCCTTTATATTGTGGTAAAGACCGACACAAGACACAGCCCTTTTAATAAACCCAGACCACCAACAGACATCCAAATACAGGGCCTTCATTGCAGAGCCTGGAAATTGGCCGTTGGGTAGTAATATACAATATGGCCCTACATTCTAATCAAATATTCGGCTCTGTACATCCGCAAACTTAGCTTAAACAACCAATCATGGACTTTGAACTCATGGCCTCTGCTAAGAGAACTTTTCCTGAGAGCTAGGTTGACAATATAAAAATGACAGCTTGGTCACGTTATCAACATATCGAATGCGTCTGTTATAAGAGAAACTTCACCTGACAAACACTTTGACATCGCATTTGCTGGTGGTGTAGAGTAGAACGTAGCTGACACGATTCAGGTTCTACCTTACCATATGCAGTGCTTGAGTATGTTATGACTTGCTGACCGCAGAATATCTCGGATGTTGATGAAGTAGCCCGAGTGGTTTCCAGTATCATCTTGAGCTCGTCGCTACCAGTGAGAACCCAAGAGACCAGGTAATTGATTGGAAGAACTTTCTTTAACTATCAAAAACGCGAACATACCCTGTGACTGACTGTCTGCAAACAGGACACCGTGGATTGACTCCCTGCTCGACCCTTTGAGCACAACTTACACAGCAAACACGATGTCCGCAGTATATGAACGCAGCCCTTCTCCTCCGCAGTAGACAGACAATGCACAACTCCCCATCAGGAACATCCGTTATATCCTCCAGTTCATACTCCACCACAAGATTGTCTTGCCTTCTCTCTTCCTCCCTTCTTTGTCTTTCTTGATGTCTGGCCTTCCACTTGGTCCAATTTCTGCATCCAATGCAGTTGACAAAAAGTCAGTCAGCAGAGGTCCAAAGATCACCAAATAGAGACAACATCTAATGCTTTAGGACGGGCAGCGCAGTATGTTTTGTCATGTAGTGATCGGATGCAGTATATTGGAGGTACTAGCACCGTAGATAACCTCTGAGTGGCAGCCTTCAATATCCAAGAAGCAAGCCACGCGTTGCACTGCACTGCGACTTTCCCAAAGGGATACATACTAACGAGAGACGAGGGGCATTTTCTTGACTTCCGTAAAGGGGCAACAATGAAGCTTCTCAATACTTTACATAAAGCTAACCAGAGTGACAATGAAGCGGAAACTGCAATCCTGAGCTACGGAGTACTGGCAAACTACTAGGGAAAGAGCGAACATTCGAATGTGACTATTGAGCGTTTTTAAAGCATGTTCGAAGCCTTTAGACACACTTACTTCACAAAAGCATATCCCAGAATACCAAAAGCTACAGTACTCATAGCGATACCAGTCCACATAAGAACTTTCGTTCCAGTAGCCAATTCTGTCACCAGTTGCTCTCGTGTGCCGTCTGTCCTGCATATGCAAGTTCACTTTGTCAGATGTTTAAACCTTCGCAGGGTGGGAATCGTACCTGTAGGTCATAAATGAATAGAAACCTAGGTTCTGTGGTTTCTACTGCCCCACGGAACAACTCGAGTTATTGCCTACTAAACTTTAACAGATGACTAGAGTAGATGAAGGGAGGTTGTGAAACCTACAGGAAGCAGGGTAGATGCTTGCAAGAATATATCATGGGGCTCCCATCAGGAGATGCGCTTATCAGCCCGACGGCAGTGATGTCCCTCCCAACTGGAAGAATCTTCTCCTCGTCCAGCAGTCCAACCTGTAAGGCAATGCGTCTGCTATTAGAAACAAAGAACCAAAAACATTTTGTGGAGGTATGAAACGGAATGCCCATTGCAATTTACCAACTGATGACTAAGTTGAGATCACGACCGGGTATCGCCGTCCAAACATGGCCTGGAAGAACGTGTAGGATGTTGCTGGGACGGGGTGCAATTTATGATACACGGTAAGAAGAGGTAGAGGGTGCTTTGGAGGGTCATCCAACTGGACATGTACGTAGACTTCTTGAGATTGAGAAGAATCGCAATGAACTTCACTTCCAGCCAGTACAAACGGGACCTGCACATATTCCACGCAAATCTGAGAACCTGGAAGTTTCTCCAACTACAAGTAACACGCATCATGAGCAAAATTTTCTTACGGGATGTTGATTGAAGCTACCCATGGCCCGAACGATGCTATCCTCCCGTCCAACTCTTACTCCTCTCTTTAGCAGGTGGAACCTCAGAACCATTCCCGATACCATCCCAACAGATCATCTGAAAATCAAATCAAAGATCTGGAAAATTTACCAAAATCTTGCAGTAGTCACAAGCGGACTTTATCCAACAGGTTTGAGGTACAAGAACTAAATCTGGATATATGAGGCGGACCAGTCTAGCCGTATCTATAAGGTGGAATTTGATACAGAACAGCCAGATACAGAACTTAATTCTATATCATCCTCAAGTTTGTTCAAGAGGTTTGACAAAAGGCAACTATATTCATCAAAAGTAGGACGTGTTTCAAATTGACTAAAATAAGAATTTAAAATAGACACAGAAGATGGCAACCTAGACATACGTATCTTGCTGACCGCACACACTGACAAAATTGTCACACAAAAAATGTCTTAAGACGAACGAAGGACTTTAAGACGAACTTCTGTGTATCTGAAGCTCTTTTATGCGTGGAAGTAGTCGAACGAGATAAAACAGCGCATGGAAAGGAACAACAGCAGATCTATACACAAAACGTACTCCACCGCATACCTTCCGCCTTGAGACGGTGATTTGCTCCGCAAGAGAGCCCCATCCCAACAGGCCCTTCCACTCACAGCCCCACCCACAAATGCCCCTCCATTCATTGTACAAGCACTGGAAACATACAACACAATGACGGAAACAGAGGAAAGGAGAGATTGATTAGAGCTCTGTATGAGCGTACCATTCGCCGTGTAAACGTGATCAAATCTTTCTGGGTCATCCAGCCCAATAAGCTGTTCATCTCAGTGTGCATGTACTGAGACAATGCAATAACCAGGCACACAGTGTAAGCCCTTCACAGAGAGGCGACTGACAACTAAGTTGCCCTATGCATTACACATTTCCAGGTTCGTTCGTAAATGGTCCTCAAAGCAATCCCTCAACCTCACACCATCACAGATTTGCTGTACAGGAAAATCTGGTTAGCTACAAGGCGTGATTTAATCCCATCAACCGACCACCACTTTGCTCCGGCATGAAGATCCAAATAGTGCACCATGCCCTAAAAACGAACATAGCACACGTAAAGATGACTGATTGGAAATGGAGCATAAGGGTAATGCCTAGGCCGATAAGGCACGGCAGTTAGAACGTTCAAAGTAAAAGAAAGTTCAGCTGAACGCAAATATGTGCTCCAAGAAACGATTTACAATAAGTGAACTCATGCCATGGACGGTTATGCGATTTCTGAAAGGGGGAATTCATTTGCATGAGATTTAAAGGAAAGCAAATCCTGAGAGAGTAAGGCAGCTGTAGTGAGTACCGTTTGAGTCCTTTCCAGATACACTCCAATTTCATGCCCATTTTGAGCGACCAACGCTTCGCTGTCTGTATTCGTTCCTCGAGACTCCACCGTCGCCGTTGTGTAGACTCGTCCCGTCACTATCACCAATTTCCCTTCCACCTGCGCGGCAGGTTTCGTCGATGGATTCGCAGGCGCTGTCGATATGTCGGTATTAGCCGTACTCGACAATCGCGGACCTGAATTGATATTTCGAGACTCTAAACTCACCATGTTATCCTTCGGCTCAATGAGACTGCGCAAATCTGCGATTCTCATGAGGGGAGTGCCTTGTACTTGCTTAAGAGCTTTTGAATGAGAACGAAACTTTAACCAAGTTCTCACAGCTAGTACAGCCATACCTAATCCCAGTACAACTCCATCCCCAGCCAGAGCCATGCGCGTAATGACCGCACATAATTCTTCATCATGATGAGACATTCTGCCCCGATTATCTATCTCAATATGTCCCTATAACGAAAATCTGTAACCAAAACGTTCGCCTGCCACCTTGCTTCTGCTATTGGCAACATACTCGCCGCATGTTCCACCCTGCTAGCTGCGACTTGCTACAAGTCTCTGTCATAAACCACTCTTATCGTTCAGGCACCTCATAATAAAAAGGTATCCTGACAAGGTGAAATACTTCGTCCGCAAAAACTGACCCGGCAGGCTACCAGCAAACTTCACTGACGGCCGCTGTTTCGGCATTAACTTCGACCCTTCCGTTTCCAACTTACACGCGAATTTGCCCTCAAACCCTCATATTCCTGAATAAACCCTGGTTGATCGAAGAAATCTCCATCGCCAATGTACCAATTCATTCCATTTTCTACGTGATCCGTTCCATCCATAAATTGACCCTTCAAATTGACCCCTTACTTTGAACTAGAGAAGGAATTTCTGCTTGCGGTGGGAGATTTGCTGCCAGTCCATCGTGACTGATCTCTCTTCCCCCCAGCCTCCAGTTTCGTCCGGAAAATTTCACCAGTTTCAACTTCCTTCCCCTACAAATTGAGATTACACCACCCGGCCAGCCTGCCCGCGGCTTTGTGTCTCGCATTCCGTTACCATCACGATTATAAACTGGTACAATGAAATGATCCTTCACTTCGACTTCCCTCACTTCTCGCTCTCGATCCATTACATATTCCTTTGTCCGAAGGAACCACAGTATCTTCGAAGACGCACATTGCAAGCGAAGGGCTGCTTCGGTCCTTCGGGATCTTGACCTCTACTGCATTCCACCCAATGCTTTGTCCAGACAAATACCACGGACTATATTAAGCTTTCGTGGGCACGTGGCAAAATCTTCATCCGATGAGTTTCCAAATCATACAAAAGGGGAATAGAACACATGATGGATGGGAATCATGAAAAAGCTCCTTATTTTTACTTAATTTAAATTTTTAATTTATAATTCTTGCTATTTTCATATAATTTTATTTACTGAAAATGTTATGATGAGTAATAAACCTAGATTACAACCTGCTCTAAAGAATATTATTTTGGAATGATAAGATTACATCAAAATGAGTTAATATTGATTTTTAATATGTTTATTCATATTATAATTATCTCGTATTAATAATTCTGACTTTTGGCAAAGGTTCCTTAGGGTTATTTTTATGTGAAGGTTGAGATGATATTGATTTGACTGATTTGAAGCAGTGGATATAAATGAAACTGAAATAAAATATCTCTTTACAAGAAGCAAAATAATTCATCTCAATTGTTAAATTTTATTGTCATGGTTTTTTATTAAATGTATAAATCTTATTTTAACTAATGAATATTCACTCTTTCTATTCCATATAATTTTCCTTACCTAATTATTGAAAACAAAAGTCAAACCGTTGATAGTAATAAAGAGGTTATTTTTCTAGAGGAGCTTGTATCCATGTCTTTTAATATTTGAACTATACACTAATAATAGTATTCTATCTTTAAGATTTGTCACTCAATATTCTTTATTATCGGGAACAATTTACAGAGTTGTTTGTACTGATCTTGCATTTCTTTTTCAGATCACCTCGTAAAAAGCCAGAAATATTGTTCGAGAAAAAATATTTAGATCATTGAAAATATCCATTCACTTCTTATACAAGCCTTTATAAGTGTAATAAATAAAGAAATAAACATAGACATTGCTCTAACTCTGGACTTCAGTGAATCATCTTGTCTTCTTGGGAGAATTTAGTTAAAAGTCTTCAAACAAATGCTCATGTCTAGATGCGTTTATCAAAAATATTATATCTTCTATATACTACCTATAAAAGATCCAATACCTCATGAGATGGGAAAATTTAATTTTCAGTATGGGCTATTTTATATATGTATATAGAACACCTGTTTTGATGTCTTGAAATTCAAATTTGATGAAGTTTCAAACTCGGATAAGAAGTCATACTTGGGTCAGAAGTCAAAATATACCAACTTCCACACACTTGGGATAAGAAGTCAAACTATAGGAAGTTCCTTTCGAGGAAATCGAATAGGTGGCGCGTTGTCGTACAAAAGATGAGGGTGAACTTTGCAACACCACAAAATAAAATAGCTGTCCGACGAAACAAATTCCTATATCCAAACATCATTGGGTTGAAGAGTAAAAGGCGACCGCGTAGGAAAAGTGAAGGATGGGAAGACCCCCATCAAGCCGTACAAGGGAGAGGCAAAAAGGATAACATGGGGCTAAGCCCCAATAGAGTCTGGATGAGACTCTATTGGACTGAAGATACGCAAGTACAAGTGTTCTCGCTTACAAAAGGTTCATCTTTGAAGGTAAGCACGCTATGCTATGGTAATCTATTGCAAGCTATACTATATTCCGATTATATTGTGAAAGGGTTCAATACCCAATTTTTTAGTATGATTACAAGTAAGGATGGACCTATTTATTCCAAGGTATAAAAAATTTCAAACATTGAAGACGGGATGTTCTATTTGATAAATATATTAGAATATATATATATATAGAGAGAGGAGAACTCAACTTAAAATATATTTGGATCAAATTATTTCATCATAATCATCTCGTATATTAGTTCACGTATGTCTTCTATTTAACATTATGATTCACTTTTACAAGCTTTGCAAACCGCCCTTTATAGTAGGGAGGTAGGCACTATTTGTTTTAGCCCTCCAGCAAGCACCTCCATAGGTCAATATAGGTCTAATTTAGCACTAGTTTAAAATTTAATAAAAGGTATTTTAAAGCTCTCTCAAGATCTAATATAGATTCTTTCGTACAAATTCCATATAATTCAAAATGAAATCGATTAGATGTGTGTTATCGATTTCACTTTGAATTATATGCAATTTGTACGAAAAAATCTATATTACATGTGTGTTGTCAATTGATCTAGCTTTAAATTTGCAAGTGAACCACTTATATTTGTATAATTAATTTTTACAATTGGTATCAAAGCTTGGATAAGGGAGGTCAAAAGTTCAAGGTGAAAGAATTCAATAAGAAGAATAATTTTAGGTTATGATAACCAAAGGTGAAAGATGTACTTGTGCAACAAGATTTGTACGGAGGATTGGGAAGAAACTTGTAAATAAAATTGATAGAGAATTGATAGATCAACTTAGAACTATGAGTACAATTTGCCTAAGCTGTGCAGACAAGATGCTATAATATATCATGAGCAAGAGCTCAATACCTAAGCTATGGATAAAATTGGACAGCACGTAGATAGCTAAGTTCTTAATGGATTGACTGTACCTGAGTAGCAACTGCATACCTTGCGAATAAGGAAGAGCACTAGTGTTTTGAACACCCTCAATAAAATCGTTTATGAATTGATTAGCATTGATGTCAAATTAGAGGATTGAAGATAAAGTTATTCTGAATTGTAATGGATATCCAGTTCCTAAAGAATCCAAATCTTCATTAGTTTCCTCTACTTGTTTACTCTTAACTCCCCGCTCTATTTTAGCTCTTGTGAGTTCTCTTTGTGTAGCCTAACCAAAGATCTTTGGAAGTATTGCTATTCACTTCATTACCTCCGTTGGTTGAGCATCCGGTCAATACTTCTTTATATCAACAAAAAATAATTGAGTTAAAAGAGAGGTTAATGCAATTCTCTTATCAAATCAGATGAGAAACACTCAGTAGTGAAGCACCATAATCAGAGGCCCTATGTGCAAAAAGTAGTACTATGCATAGTGTACACAATGTAAGAAAATCTAGATCTAAATTTGACAAATCAAATTTGATCAAATCTAACTTTGACAAATCAAAGATAAGATGTTTTATTTTGATGGAGAATTTGATTTTGTTCTTGAAGTATTATTATGAAGGATAGATATTGAGATGCATGGATATTTGACTCTACTTGTTCATAGCATATACCATATGTGTCTTGAAAAGTGAAATTACGTATAAGAAAGAAAATAATTGGTTGCAAATCAGTGTATAGGATGAAAGAAGTATATTGTGAAGCTAGTGGAACTAGACACAAGACCAGACTTATGCTAAAAATGTATGTCAGAAGGAAGATATCAATTTTAATGAAATCTTTTCTCTCGTAGTAAAACTCACTTCCATTTGAGTTATATTATCTAATGTTGCACATTATGACTTAGAATTTGAGCAACTAGATCTTCCATAACTTTCTACATGGAAATTTAGAGGAGGGGATCTATATGAGTCAAGCAGAAGGTTTTCAAGTCCCTAGGAAGAAGAATTGGATGTGCAACTTGAAGAAATCACTATATGGACCAAAATAGGGTATTACCTGATGGTGTAAGAAATTTGACACTTTCATGATCACCCACAGCAACACAAGGAGTGAGTTTGATTGTTATGTATTTCAAATGAGTTTAAAACATCATTCCATATAGTTATATAATCTTGTTGCTTTATGTAGATGATATATTGATTGCAATTCAAAGAGATCTCTAACATTAATAGGTTGTATGATCACTTGAGTGTAGAGTTTGATATGAAGGACTTAGGACTTACAAAAAATATTAGGCATTGATATATATAGGATAGAGAGATGTTTGGAGTGTGATATCATAAGAGAAGTAAATTGAGTAAGTATTGATGGGTTTAGCATGTATAATACAAAGGTAGTGAGTATTATTTTGTAGCTTCTTGTTTCATACTATCTTTAGTACATTGTCCCAAGATTAAGCAAGGGAGGAAGTCTATGTTGTGATTTCATATGCAAGTTCTGTATGTAATCTTACGTATGCAATGGTTTGCATTAGATTAGATAAAAAAAATTTTTGGAGATAAGGTGATGTATAGATACATGGTACATCTAGGAAATGAGCACATTGAAGCTGTAAAGTGGATTCTTCAAAACCTAAATAGAACTAGAAGTATTGACATCCAATTTGATCTCAACCATGAAAGTGGAGAATAGACCATAAGCTTTGTTGATGTTGATTTTGTTAGAGAGTTTTGTTTTGTTGACAGACAAGAGAAGGTCTTCTATAGGGTATGTCTTCACACTGGTTAGTGGATGTCTAAGTTGGAAGTCAACTAATAGTTAACCATCCTACTTTTGATTATTGAAGTTAAGTATATGGTTGCAATAGAAGTAGTTAAGGAAGCTATTTGGATGAAGACTATTGTGAGTGAGATTGTTCTAATACAAGTTTAGATTTCTATTACATTGTGTTAGTTAGAGTGCAATACATTTGACTAGGGATCACGTATTTCACTCAAGGAAAAAATATGGAGATGTGAAATAGTACAAGATTAGATTCTATTACGTTGTGTTAGTTAGAGTGCTATACATTTGACTAGGAATCAAGTATCTCAATTAAGGACAAAATATGGAGATGTGAAATATAGCAATCTCATAGGTGTCATTAGTAGTAAAAATATGAATTTGCAAAATATATGTGTGGAAGAGAATGCTACATATATGTTGTTGACAAAGCTTATATCTGTTGAAAAATTTAGGTTGTACTTAAATTTACTTAGTATTGGAAGTACTTGATATAGATGCATTTGAGAGATGCAAGAGAGATTGCAAAAATAGAATGTTTCATATATATAGAAAAAAATATATGATAAGATTTAAATTGTTGATACATCTATTTTATGTGTTTCTACGAGTCCTCTAAAGGGCACTACCGGCCTGCCTCTTATAGCCTCATAGGGGTTCTAAGGGGGTGTTCGTGCAAATCCAATTTGTTATTCGTTTAGTGAATGTACCACAATTAGTAAAGGGTCTTCTAAGGTTCTGTCTATATCTCATATGGATCCTTTTGTATTGCACCGTGTCTCATTTAGAGCGAAATCTATGCTTGTGTGTTCTATAGTGGACGTTGCTTCCAGTTCAGAAGTGAACCATTTAAATGTGTATGTTCTATGTTGGATTATATACACATTTTGTAATAAGATCAAACAATATTTAGATGGTACTAAAAGTGATCTAGTTTTCTATTTTTCATTCATCTTGTAAACTTAAGAGTCGAGTAACTAACAGTAATTGACTGAGAATCAATTACAGACTTATACAACCAAAGAAAGGATTCAAAATTTAAATAATTTCACTATAAAAATGAGATATAATATATTTTGCATCCATTCAGATCATTACAAGATACAAAAATTATCCTATTAAATGCTTATTTACCACATTGTTATACGAGAGATAGTTGTGCGACTCACTAATTTAATCATGTTTGCTTTGAACCGTGTATTCGTTATCATCATGCTTTGTGTATAACATATTCCCTGATGGAGATATTCTTTGATATGATTTGGTCATTTATTTCTGCATTTGGATTTGATCATCTTTCTATAGAGAATAATTTTATTTGTTTATTTTACATGTTCTTTTGTATTTTTTACAATTTCTTACTGGCATTTAAAACGTACTATACACAATATTTTAACAACTAAAGTTCGTTTTTAATATCTTTAGGGTTATGCTTTAATACCATTATATATTTAGAAAAAATGCAGGTATTGCATAGCTTGTATTGCAACTAAAATTTAGTTTGATATTGTATCGCATTTCAACTATACTTCCAAAATACGAGAAAACAAGTATTATTTATAGTATAAAAGTCCAAAACAAATGTACTGTCGGATTTATTGCATTATCGACCACATATTTGAGAGTTTGTCTTGAAAAAATGAATGATAAATTTGAGATGAGCATTAACTTCCTATTTCGGATATGTAGTCAATGTCTTCAAAGAATCGATGATAAACTTTAGATGATCATTAAATTTTATTTCCATATTCTCATCAAAGACCCGTGGAATATCACTTCACCGAGTATTGAGAAGTTCCTGCCTAACTGCATCTTGCGCATCTACAACATCTTGATTTTATCTAAAGCATCCTAGCTCGTATTCTAGCGTAGGTTTGCCTATGTCAAGCCTAAGTCGGACTCTTAGAATAGAGAGTTTGAATTCCAAAATTATGAAAGACAACGGTAACTATTCCATAAAGGCTTTATGGTGTATGTGTAAAGATTTGATGGACACACCACACCATCCAATCCATTATCGGACTAATTTTATGGCTATGGAAGCATAGCCCATCAACAGCTTGGAACATCTCTTGGCATGTCATTGAAATATTTTTTGCGAAAGACAATAAAAACTTTTGAACAGAATTAAAGAGGAAGGCTTTCAAGATAAGCATGTGTCAAATTTAAGAAACATATATTAGAGAAAAATTTCGTACATTTTCATTTACAGATGAAAATTAAAGAGTGATGCAGCTGGAATTGTTGAGAGAAATAATTAAATGGGTGTGCTGCATGGCTATGGACGACCAAAATACTACTATAAAAGACATATTTTAACGACATGAGTAATGAACACATTAAAATGCCCATTAAGACAAAGCAACTAAACATCTCCTTATGAGGAGTTGGAGTTTTGCTTCACGACTCCAAACTGCAGAAAGGATGTACGGTGAGGCTCTCATGGCACTGCTTTACGTACATAATAGATTCCATATTAAAGCAGCAAAAGGGTGTGAAACTACCTTATGTTCCAGACTCTGTACCGATAATAAGCCCAATCCATCTTGTCATTCCACCTTTTGAGCACTTGTTTATTAAACCACTTACGATGCAGAAAAAAACTACGATCGAATACGGTATGCTACCCTAGGTCTAGTCAAATACGGTATGGTTACCCTACGGAAAAGATAGATTTATTTACTTTTGATGTATACGTGCTGTGGAGGTTGTTGCCAGCAGAATCTGTGTGACGTTCCTGTATGAGGGACGATTCTACCTTTGAAGCTGGGTATTAGGAAATGAGTTTAGAAACCGTTCGAGGAGCGGGATGTCCGCATATTCTACCTTTGAAGCTGGGTATGTGGATCGGGATCTACTTTTCAAAGTGCGGCATGCTTCATTAATTTCTGAGTTTACATTGCTGTTTAGATGTAGTAATTGAGTTACTTATGTTCGAAGTTGAGGACAGAAAATAAGCTCCTGTTGTCTTGAAACAGAGATTGTTCAGGACGTTACTTGAAGATGATACATTGTTAGTGAGAGGTGCCCTTGATTGTCCCGAACACAAACCCATTAAACATCCCATCTTGTTTCAGGTGGTGAACAAGCTCACATGAATTTCAGATATAGAGGTTGCTACTGCAAAAAAAGAATAGTTACCAAACTTCTTCAAGAACTATGCTTGAAGCTATGTTGCTAGTCAAGCCAACGACTGTCGATCCCTGTGAAGACACGCATCATCATGCTTTACTCTTCCCAACACTAGATCTAGCATAACCGCTGGGAATCTGTCAATTGCTCGTTCAAGGTCGAGATAGCCCAAGTAATTATCTGTCTCTGCAAACAAATTGTCGAGTGATTTCCAACTATTACTCATGCATGTACACATGATTGAGTCATATGTACTCATGTAAGAGAGACCCTGTACAGTGCTTCTTGGTCGTTCTAAATAATATTGCACCCTTGGAGCTCCTTTAGAGAAAGTTTGTCTCCGGGAAGGATATGAACGGTTTTTCTACTAAGATGTGCTTCAGTCATGAAGTTATACGCTACACATACATTATGACATGCCTCTGACTACAGTACCGCTGATAAATAGTCTTTAGCACCTATCTTAATCATCAAATCTGGCCATGAATACATGATATGAATATGGACGCAGAGTCCATTATCTTGGGATTTAAACAACAAAGTTGCAATAGTTACATCTTGAATGAGGTCCATACCGCTATGTTGAATCCTTCAATCCAATCTGCGAAGTACCATCTACAGAAACTCAATCGGCTTCCTTAACAGCAGCCAGCAAAACTTCATACCTGGGATAGCCCTCGTGTCATGACTAAAGTAACCACGATGCTGGTCGCAAGTAGCCAAGCGAGGCTAGAGGATGAAAGAAGGGTTGTGGCTCCATTGGATGGTGAACTGGCAGCGATCACACAGTTCATGACATCGGTATATAAGATGGCTATAGCATCTAGTGGTTGATGAATAGGGCGTGAACAAACCTCTTCAGTCACATTCACTGCTTTCTCACCCTGCAAGACAAGGAATTGGTGGTTTTAGTGCTTATCACCAATCCAATGGAACAAAATTCGACAAAAACGGAATGAAATGATGTGCAAGGTTACAGGCCATACCATAGCAATGTTTCTGAAAAAGTATATTGACGGAGGTATGATACTGTCAGGAGGATACAACATGTTGATCATATCGTTTAACACAACATGCGGTTGAGGGATTGCCATCTCGAACCAGTCTGCACAGGTCAGTTCAGTACCGTTGGAGAGCGTGTCCTGCTTTCTTTACGTGAGTTTAGAACTCAAATGCTATGGGTGTATACAGGATTCACTCCGCCCTATCCCTGAATCTTGATCAACTGGGAGCGTTCTAATCAGTGTCCACAACGGGAGAGACTACGTCAAATGAAGGAACTCTAGGCTTCTGTACCCAGTGCTCACCAGCAGATAGATCCGGGAGAAGGCTACATTTGCAACTGCAATGATCTCTAAGACAAACGAAAGGACGTCTAGACTATGGAGGTACTGGATTCAGCTGAGTCTTGATTTGAAACCTACCTAGGCCACCGCTGAAACCAACTCGTTTGTCATACCGGAATACTCCTTGATTTGCCAGGAAAGGATAGCTGTCAAACTCGGTCACTATTTTTGCATTATCAGTGAAGTTATCCAGATTGTAGATGAAGGGATCTTCCGCAAACGATTCATCCACCACCATGTCCACTTTCTGCAGGTTCAAACATGTGAATGGCATTGTACGAGGCAGTGAAGCCTGGCATTCAAGGATCTTCACGAACTTCGCTTACAGCCTAAGTAATATCCATATAGCCTTACAAACAATGTTATCAGAAGCTATATTTAGCAAGCTAAGTTGTTCATATTCACCTATTTAGGACCGTAACTCTTGTACTAATAAGCTCTGAACGACAATGGAGTAGTTCTACGTTATTGCAGGTGGCCCCAATTCATTGGAGTTGACCCAGTGACTAAAGAACAGTAACAGGTACCTTTAAAATTTCATGAAATGACGTTACTTCCGAGGCTATAGACATATTGAACTGCTTGTTTAGTGTGTCGGTATTCAAGTTGAACCCCCCTGCATCCAAATCAAACTGAAACATCCAAATGCAGAGTTAATTTCTACGATCATGAATCCATATAGCTGAGTACATTATTATGTACTCAGCTATATGGATTCACGATCGTAGAAACAAGAAGAAGGAGAAGTCGAAGAAGGATGAAACAAGAATTGTCGCTTAGAGCGCAGATATCTGTACCTGCATTTTGTAGTCTGCGCCAGATATGATCCAGGTCCCCTGTAAAACGATTAACCAGAGTTATTTTCCTTTCTGTTCCGTGTAGCTTCTCTGTGTATGTTGGAAACCGGTTAAAAGCGCACAAAGTATGCAAGCCCTCTTGATTTACCCCGAAGTAGCTTAACCAAGCGACGACGGGTTTTGACTTTGAATTGCCCATACTCCCATTCATACATTGATAAGATATATTCACCTGCAGTGTGCAACATCAAATAATGAGCATTGAATGGCAACCAGACACAGAGTTCTCTGTACTTATGCCCTGGTGCAGAAAATTTGGAGTCTTGTTATCGATTCTTTCAACTTTAACTCATAACTTGATCACATGCTAACTAAGAAGAACACTAGGACTTATCAGATTACAGCATAACGATGACAAGAGTGCATAAGCGTCGGTAGCCTACATAGGTGAATATCTTGTTTGCTCTGTCTTCAGCGTTGAAAAATGTCGCCATGTACTTGATCCACTCTGCACGCTGATGCAAATGGACGTTGGTAGATAGTGAGCGGACGGACAAGAAAAGAAGAATAAAAGAAAAGAGAGGAAGAAAACGCTCAATCGTCGGGAGATATTACCAGCAATCGCAGAAGAGTTAGATCGATCGGGCGTCTCGCTGGTGTCTAGCTACCAATTTCATAGTCTACTCTTTGGTAAATTCTGCTGACGTTTGAAGCTTAAGCGAAAGAACCTAAGATAAAGAAGTAGAGGCAACTCCTCTTGACATAACCATCTTCAGCATACACCTAAAACTATTGACACTGCTATACAAGTTTGACCATGCCCCTACTTTCATTCCTCTCGAAAGTTTCGAACTTGCTACCTTCAATGGTCCACCGTCAAATGTAGCATCGAATCTCACGTCATTCCTACTAGTACCAGGTTTTAACTCGGCGGCTTCAAACATGACCTCGGTGGTGTTCCCAGCGGCATCAGGTATCACTTTAATATCTCCATCCACTATATACTTTTGGACACATGACGACGAAACGAGGCTAGCTGTTGACGCCGTCAGCGACAAGTTCCTCAGCGTTCCTAGGAGCTGTCAAAGAGCTGAAGTTAGTCTCTAAGGCACAAATACTACAAGGAACTACACAATCAACAGGCAATCCACTACACCATAAGGTGAGAGTTGCTGAAAATCTTCTGCGGCATGTTTCCAGCTAGCAGATGGATGCAAATTTGCTTTGACAAAGAAATGTTGTTCTTTACCATGGAGAAATTTGTGCACTTATAGTTACAGTGGTATTATTCTCCTTACTACATGACGAGTCTCGTTAGGACTTTTGGGGCAGAAATCCTAAACAAATATCCCCGGGCCAACAACTCAACAACAAAGATGAAGACTTAGTACAATCGTGTACCTCCAGAAATGCCACTGCAACACATTCACAAACATCCAGACATCAATGTAGGAAAGGAGTGAAGAATTGTGGAAAGCGAGGTGGCAATCAGTAAACTGAGAGAATAGAGAGTTTGCAAAATATGACTGGCTGCTTTCTTAGACAAAATCAATTGCTGAAGCGAAATAGAACACAAACCTAAGACACTTATAGTTCCTGCATCGCCTATTGGATATACATCAGCGTAAAATCTGGAGGTTACAAAATGAACAACAGTTACTCGCGCAATAAATACTTCAGTCTTCCACAAGGGAGGGCCATTAAAGTAACAGTGACTAACCAGGAATTGTTGAATCGGATGAGGGTCCTTTCACTGGTACTCTGAATGTGCGTGTTCCAGTTGGTACATTAAGTGAGGCAAGATTCGGGGACGGAGCTCCACACTGTCCAAATTCCAGTTTCGAGTACTTCGCGTTATCTCAAGTAAGAAATGATCCATCAACGAAATCCATATCCTATTCATCATTCCCACAAGGTAGTGCTGGTGAATCAAGTCTAGAGAAGCAGGAGATGGCTGTCCAACATTGTGCTTCAACGTAATAGTTTTATGGTCTAGCTCTGGCAAGAGTTATGTTGCGGCAATCTGACTAACTGAGACTTGAATACATTCAAGAAACCCGTTCGAGCTAGCGCCACGGAGCTTGGCATGCCAAACTAGCGTGACAAGAAGGGACTGCAGAAAAGCTTCGAGCTGTCGATTCCAAAACAGGCATGATTGTACCGTTTGATCTCCCCTCTACTTTAACAGCTCGTTGGGACATTCAAGCTGGACGTTTCTACTAGGAAAACTTACCGGAGCTACGTCCAAAAGTTGACAAACAGCATGCAATATTTATTTGGATTCATAACAAGGTCCTCACCACTGGACACCCCGAAGCACTCAGGAACTTGAGAGGTGATAAAGGCCCTTCTAAGGTTGATCTAGTTTGAACAAACTGGTGTGCACAAGATCTTCCTCCTCTCCAACGTGATTCAAGACAATGAACATTTCACCGTGCACTTTACTTTCCGGCGCAGAAACTAACAGAATACTCTATCTACTGTTGGAAACAGCAAGATAGTTCCCGAGCTAATTGTCTCTTGTGAAATAGAATACAACTGGTGGGGTTGCTCCAAGGGTCTGATGAACACGACGGGCCTCAAAAATCGGATCCCTATTTATCTCGCGATGTTTCCATACAGAGAGATTCAGTCCCAACTAAGAGGAAGACATGAGTAACTGAGCAAACTGAGTGGGGGAAAGACAAGTGAAGGCAAGGGGCGGGCCTTCTCGTCCGTCGTCTTTCTGAACTCAAATTAGGTTTCAAACTTGCAAACTGCTAGGAATCCACGAAAAGCACACCTGATGCAGGACGTAAGTCAAGTTGTAATGCTGATCCTTGACGATCTTGTAATAATTGCCATAATTGACCGCAAAACCTGTTGCGGTCACTACTTCTTGAAGATCAAGCGGGAGCGGCAGGACGAAGTTCTGAGTGAGCACGTCTTCCGATATCATCTTCTCATAATAGTCAATGTTAGGATCAAATTCATCAATGCACAGCTGCAGCATTGACTCGTTTGATTGTGCTTGACTCCCAGATACTAGTGTTGAAGCAAGGAGCACACCGGTGGAGAGGAACCAGTTGATGAACGCCATTTTTATCATTTACTGCCATGGCCAACCCAACCGGTAAATGTTCATTAGAACATTTTTATTACATGTTTTCAATCCTTCTTGGACAAATTATAACCAGAGGTGCCATTGTCCATGTCGATTCGAAGTAATTAAGACCAGAGTTGGGAGGAAGAAGGCTCTTGATTGAGACTGACCATGAAGAAATGACGTTCTTAACTCTTAACGACAGAAAGTGAAGCAGATACCATATACGTCGTTGCAATTATATTCTACATAAAATTAACATGAGTAAGTCAGTCTTCATACGGAACAGCAAAATTTACAGGACGTTGTTACCTCGAACCACGCTGGAGTTGGACAAAGCTACGAATGAGCAGAACCAACGAGCCAACGACAATTGTGAGTCTCTTTTCTCCTGCAGAATGAACCGGTACTACGTACGATAGTCTCGCTGACAGACTGAACTGAGTTGCAGGCACCTTCGCCTGAGCCAAGAGTCACTGGCGTCCATGTGCGTGGAGCTTAAACTAGGCCCCCTGCTCGGCATCAACTATCACATCCATTTGTTGCTGTCATCGTCCTATTCATCAAACAGATAGATACTACATAGTCGCTGACTTGTCTAGTCTGGTTGATTTCGCAATTGAAGGTCATATCTGAATGGTTCATCGGCAAACATAGAGCTGCAGAAGTGTACATCCAAGACTGTTGCGGTTAGCTCGTTATTTTGTGGATTGATGGTCACTGTTGGTTGGACGTTGCTTGTCCTTCGTCTGCAGAGAGTGAGTCCACTGTCGTTTGCGCGTAGATAAAGTGCAGTTTGTTTAACTTGTTTCGTCATCTCAAGGATGCTTGAAGGTCCCTCACTCACTTGTTCAGCTCCAAATGTCAACGTCGTACTACTGTATGCGGTTTTACAAGAGAAATTCCTCACTGCTTCTTCGGCTCCAAATGTCAACGTGTTAGCATTGTATATATTAGTTTCTGAGGCAATTCTATGGAATAGGGCTGGCCCACGTACATTGCCATGAGTTCAGTTCCTATGTTGACTCCTGGTAGAATGGATAGCAAAAACTCTTATCGAAGAAGTAGGTCCATTCATTGGAACTTGCTTGGCAAGCAAGTGGCGTTGAGTGATGGACAGACGAAAAATGTGGAGAATACTAGTGTACGGTAACTAATAGAACCGGGGCAGACAGAAAGAGAGAGAGAGGAGAAAGAGATTGATTGATTGTCTTGCAGACCTCGACAAGCGTGTCCTCGATTCTCATTCTGTAATAGAATGCACCGAAGAAGAAAATATATAGTAGGGGGTTGCTGATGACTCAAAACATTCCCGACAATTCAGCACTAAGTTACTACCTCAGTCCGACACTCAATCGATAGCAGCTCAGGACGCAGCTGATAAAAAACGTCATCAACTGTGTTGGGCCACAGATTCAAAAGTGTCCTACAGTAAACACATTAAAGTCGATTCTGTATCTGGCTGTTTTCTAAAACAGCCTTCTCATCTGTGGGGCCAGATGTCCTCATCCTTACTGTAGGAATCCTCCTCACGCGTCACGATCACCTCTCAGCTACTCAAAAGAAGAATGATCTCTGGGCCCGGGCAAGTTCAGATGGGACTACCGGCACTGTCCAGGAAAGCATTTACAGCTTTTTCACCTGGTGAAATGTTTTAAATATGGGGAAGGTTCCGCAAATTTTGTACTTATGTGCGTGAGATGGTAATTTGAAATTGTCTTTCACAACTGCTCTCTCAATGTCATCGATTTTGAGCCCGTCATCGTAGTGTGAGTTTAAAACTTACAGAGAACGAGCAAGCGAAACGGCAAACAATGATCAATTGGAGTTTACTCTTTTATGAGTCTAATTGGGGGTTTCAATAGTAAGAACGGTCAGAACCTTCCTGGTAGTGGAGGGAAATCTGTAAAAGCATTTGTGGAAACCTGTAAAAAGAATTGGCTTAATAACTAAATACTAAATGAGAGGAAAGGGCGACGGTGTAGAAAAGATCGAAGGATGGGAAGACCCCAAAAATACAAAGGACTGGAAGACCCCATCAAGCCGGACAAGGGTGAGCATGAATAGGTAAAATGGTGGTAAGCCCCATCTGCCCCACCGCACCTCCAATATCAGAGTTATACAAGTAGTATTGTCTACAAACAACATCACCTAGTGTCATTGCTCTCCTATGGATTGCACCCGCAGTAGTCTTCTATAGAGTAATGGACACATGCTGTCTAAAATATGTTACAAAGTATGAGAGGAAGAGTGAGAGTGGTACCCTTTGCTTAACATGATAAGCTCTCAAGCACTCTCTAACAAATGTGTCAAACTCGATATCCATTGCTCCATATAATTCCAAGGCTAGAGGAACAAAGAGATGACCCCGTTGCATGCCCCTATACTTGGAGACCTTGCAAGTTGCTGGTGCACTCGTTGCCCATCCAAGAGGATGGGTAATCACTCCTTCCGAAACTATATCACGCATAGTGTCCATAACCACAACATCCACTACTATCACCTGATCATCTTGAACCAAGTATAAGTCTGCACTGACATGTGTACTCTACAAAGCATAAGAACGCTTCCTCCAAGCCAAGTATCCACTCTCTCGTGCCATAGCAAACACTCCCTAATAGCATCATGGGTAGCTATCCTCTATCCTCCAAAATGCCACCGTGCCATATGGACCGCTACTACATTTAGTGTAGAACCACACTCACAAGCGAGTAATGAAGATGCAGATGGGTGGACCAAAACTAGGCAAAACCTCATCATTGTAGATAAAGTAGCGGTGTGAGTCAGAATGCCCTAATGCATGGTCGAGCTATGATCCAAGAGCCTGCACCCTTGCTGGAGCAAAAACAAAGATGTGCTCTGGTAACTTGAGGAATGGATGAGTTGACTAAGAGAGAATGTAGCATATGCTCACACTATTGCTGCATCAAGGAAGATTGTAAACCTCTAGTCCAATACGACGATAGTGAAGCAAAGGATGGAAAGTCCTCGCATGCCCGTGGGGATAGACTATCTTCAGTTTGCCATAATAACATATGGAGAGAAAAGGATCCCTCTTCCACCTTTGTCACATAAGTCTCCAAAATCAGCCTATCAACAACCACAAAATGAGAGGAAAGTAGGGGTGTCATGAAAGCCCAACTACCCAAAAATGCTATAGGTGCCATCTCTTCCATAGATAGCAAGCCAACCCTCTAGACAAGATCTATAGATCCCTCTATCTATGTGCCAAATCCCTATCATACACTCAAATGTCCCTGGTCCAATAATATCACCAAAGACTCCCATAATACTCCTATCAAAGGCTCTCAAACTTGATAGGAAGGACAAGGAGTGAGGAATTATGCAGAGGAGGTAAGTTGGTCAACGAGAAATACTAGAGGAGAGTATACCAAATGCCACATATGGATCTCCTAGTAACAAAAGGTCATCCACATGGAGAACCTCCTCTACAAGGGTGGTATCTAAGAAGAGTGTGACAACATCCTCGGATCCTACTGGCACTCCAAGAAGACATAGTCCATTTATAGATGTGATACACCCCTTTGGAAGCTCAAGGTGGGGAGAGATACCTAAAGGGGACCATGCCCTACACTTTGACACCTTGACTCTCAAGCCTACTAGATGTAGCTCAATGGTCAATTGGCAAAGGCTTGCCTAATTTGATGTACAAGGCCCACAATGTGTGTATCATTTTCCAAGGAGGGAAATGCATAACCTAACATGGCCAAAGTAGTAGATAAGAGAGCTCTAAAGTGAGCCATGGCAAATAAGGGTCCCTCTAGAAGATCTCCTTGATGTGTACCAACAGCTGACTCCAAGACGGTGACCTCTCTCTTGTGAGCAACCGTGTTGGTAATAAAGGGAAGTAGGAGAGCCATAAAAAGACAACACAAAAGGAATAGGACTTGCCAAGGATCCACCAACCTCCCGAAGCTCTCTAAAGATGGATGTGCGTGAGATGCTATTAAAATCATTCTCAACATCCACTTGTAAGATGACCCATTCCAAATAAATATAAACTAAAACTTGTTAAAACTATTACAAACTAAAACAAACTAGTTATTGGTCAATAACTAAAAACTTTAATGGATGATGGGATTTGGGTTTGAACATGAGTGGTTTCATTTATAGATTTTAGTGGTGGTTAATGATGAGAATAGAGAAAGTTTATTGGTCAAAACAAGGACATTAGATGATTAATATTGATCAAAATATTGACAATTTGACAAAGACAAATCAAGAGAAAGTTAGAGAGTTAAGAAGCATTATGAGGAACAAGGACAAACACCCTTGAGATATTCAAACTTTCCCTTGCATAATCCAATTACAAACAAATCCAATAGAATTGATTATGTGTCATGTGAATCATTTATATCTCAAATTGGAGCATGCAAGTCATACTCATGTTGGATGGTAGTTCTTTGCCTTCAGCACTCTATCTTGGAGTGTAGTATGTCAAATTGCAATGGCGCTCACTCTTGGATTGAATTTTGAAAAATTGCACTAGTAGAGACCATGGAGTACACAAAATGAGATCTTTGTCTGAGTTCCCATCCCAATTCATCGCTTTGTCTATCTATGGAAGAAGAAAAAAGTGTCAATTTCCAAGATCTGCTTAAGAAAATGGTTACTTTTGCTATGTCCTCTAAACTCAATATGAGCCGCACCAATTTGAAGATGAAAGGTTTTATATGTGTCCCATCATTATGGGCAGATTTTAGATTATTTAGAAGATGAAGAGCATTTTGCACAAATTATAGATGGCATTTGCAAGAAATTGGTTTAGAAGAGCATCACTTTAAGCTACATGGCAACTTATTAGGTCCGACATGAAAAAGGGTTTCCCTAGTCTATGATAAGAGATAGATTAAACAAGAAATGTGCATGCTATATGAAATTGTACAAGGAAGCTAAGGATTAGAAAGACAAGCGCATTGAGGAAGGACTCATTGAGAAAGAATTGAAGAGGGGTTGGAGGACAACTATAATACCAATAGCTACACATATTATCTAGAGGTGAAAATTGGTTTTGTAACATCTAGAAGGATATTATATATGATGGACTAAGTAGATCAGATAGAGATATCACCAAACAAGTACTACTATGAATAGGGCAGAGCCAAAAGTAGCTTGAAAACTCTAAAGTCAATTTTGGAGGCCTAAACAGATGAATTAGGCTTTTAAAAATGTGCAAATTCACGCCCTTAAAGACTAAAAGCTAGCCTTTCCTCCTCTTGCTTGTCTTGTCAAGAGATTTCCAATGGTACCTCACCCATGCAATTTTGAGATTCCTACACAAA
The DNA here is from genome assembly GCA_948567375.1 of Lunularia cruciata. Taxonomy (NCBI): domain Eukaryota; kingdom Viridiplantae; phylum Streptophyta; class Marchantiopsida; order Lunulariales; family Lunulariaceae; genus Lunularia; species Lunularia cruciata. Next base: position 36,971,002 of record OX419755.1, on the reverse strand, counting down.
TATTCCTTAAAGATTCCTCCAATCCAAGCTTATTTGCCCAACCAGATAGGACCAACACCAACATGTCACCCATGCATGCAACTAATCTAAAAGTAGAGCTTGTTGATATGTCACCAATCCATGTATCAAATCCAAGGGTGTAGCTTCCTTTGAGGGAATCCTCTTTGCTATATAATAAAGACAAGGTGCTCTTTTGGGCATCGATGTTTTGAGTATGAAGCTTTATGTTTTTCTTTTGGGTTTCTCTTGGGAGTTCTCATGTCCTCATAACATTATTGAAATAATATGGAGTTTAGCGACGTAGTTAGTAAGGCTAAAGAAGTAGAGATTAAGCCAAATTAGCCTAGAATATTCTCGAAGCATCTAGAAAGCTTCTTGGGATCCTCCCGACTAGCTTAACTTGCACCCCAAGCAAGTAGCTTCTAGAAGGAATCTTCTAGAAGCTTCTAACTAGCTTAGCTTGCACGCCAAGTAGACAACTTCTAGAAGAAACTTCTTGAGAAGCTTCTTGGTTAACTTGGCTTGCACTCTAAGAAAACGGCTCAAGGAAATTTCTTGAGAAGCTTCTCAAGGGCATTGTATGCTACCTATAAATACCAAAGCCAAAGCTCATGCTAGGCATTATTCACTTTCAAGTGTCCCAATGTGAGTTTATATTCTCCTATTTCTCTTCTAGATCTCGGTCTTTTACATTGGTATCAGAGCAAGAATGGGATGGATGGAATTTATGGACCACCAAATCCACTTCCACCAAACCATTGGAATTTTTGCATCCAAGTACTACCCAAGCATCATTTCACGCTTTGGATAAGATTTTTGCATATGATCACCATATCTAAGGAACCCTTGGGGCTTCCGGTTGTAGCTTATGGAGAACGGTGTACATGCTACTTCTATGTGTTAATAAATTAGATAGATTAGGGGTGGCATGATAGAGTAGCAACCATAGCGGTAATGCCCGAGATTATCCTTGCTATGCAACAACAAATTGAGTACCTTACTTGATTGTTGGATGAACAAGATCTTTGACAATAGAAGCACGTAGAGAGAGTACCAATTCAATAAGTAGAAGTTAGAATCTGATTCCCTAAACCCAAGGTATTTGAAGGCAAGAATTGTCCGGGTGCAATGGAGAATTTTGTGTTTGACGGTGAATGCTATTTGAAGCTACTAATCTGTAAGACGAGCAAAAATAGATTGTTTGGGCTTCTAGCCAATTGGATAGAGTAGCAAAGCTATGGTGGAGATTCCAAGTGGAGTGAGCTGAACAACAAATTGTTGCACCAATCTTGACATGGGTAGAATTAAAGAGTGCAATAGTTAGTCGGTTCCAAGCTATAAATGTCACACGAGCTACTCGAGATAGGTTGGCAGAGTTGAAATAGATTGGCTCTGTAAGAAGTTACATCACGTAATTCCAGAACATCATCATGCAAATTCCAAATATATTAGAAGGTGTCATGTGTATATACATCACTACACAACATACATCGCTGTCAATATCATACACTATAGAAGTACAACTCACACATAAGTCATATATGAACTCTAAAGTGCCACAATAATCAGATTGTTTACAACTCAAATCAATTGAACTCAAAATAATACTTGATCTAATCTTCAACAACTTGCCAACAACAAAGCACTGATTACAGTCAAGCCACACCTACTCTAGCTAAGAGAATCTAGGTGTTGCTCACTAGCTTTCTGTCCACTCTAGCCAAGAACTCAAAGGCTCAACATCAAAGAAGTGAGCTCTTTGGAGTTGCACTTCCAAGATATACTTGTGATTTCAACCTAGGTCTCATCCCAATGGTCCCGTTAATGGCACACACAATGATGTAGATGGTGGGCCCCGCCATGATTTCAGTACCCTAAACATAAAATTTGACTGTCAAAAAGTAGTCTATGAGTAACTACCAGAATGCCTCTAACTACTATCATTGGAACTCCAACGTCCGAGCAATCTAGATGTGACACTACAAATGACATGACAGCTGTTGTGCGTATATACACCACTACACAACATATATCACTGTCAACATCATACACTATAGAAGCACAACTCACACATAAGTCATACATAGACTCTAAAGTGCCACAATTGCCTCCTAGCTATCGGTTAGGTCCCTCTAACTCCAGATAACCATCTACTCCAAGTATATGGTATACCCTATGATAGGTAAAGATCAGGAGGCCTGGTGCTATGGAGCCCCATCATTAGTCGTTTGTTTGCAATCTGTACCATATAAATGATGAACTAGCTATAAGTCAAGTACATCTAGGACATAACCATTGTCCTTGAGGAACCATCGTGAAGGGAGGAGTCAAACATGCCATATGCCATCCTCTCAAATAACTATCACACACTAACATAGTACCAACTCCACCATAAGAGCCACATAACATACACCTCAAGCCTCTATGTACAAGTGCAAAGCTTGGGTCCATAGTACTATCAATGTTTGGGAGTTGGCATGGCGCACAATTCTGCACATGATCCTTCCAAACAACATCATCACGTCCTTCCAACACAAGGACTCCAGATGGCAAAACCTCATGCATCTCAAGATAGTGTGGCCTGTTGAAACATCAAGTGTCATTGGTGCTGTCTAATGAAGATATACATAGTCTCCCAGATGAAATCAATGGATTGAGGGTCTATAACCTCTTCCTTGAATGGAAGCATAACATAAGGTTTCTCTATGTTGAGCAATCGCCAAGTTCTCAAAGGCCATTGGCATCACTCTCCAAAAGATCTCTACTTGTTGAGAACATGCGCTCATCCATACATTTGGATCATCCAAGTCCAAAACTATAGTAGCATCTCGACAAATGACTACAGAGATCTTGTCCATAGAGTAAAAAGTAAGGAGAGAAGGATGCTAAGGAGGCTTGCCAGCTGAACCGATATCCCATAGCCAACCAAGGTAACTCGAGATCCCAATCTCCCAAGTGGCCTTTCTGCAAACCATATTTTGCAATCCTCTCTTCACCGTCTGAACCACTCTCTCTACTAAGCCATCTATCATGCCATTTTTAGTGTCGCATCTAGATTGCTCGGACATTGGAGTCCTAGTGATAGTAGTTAGAGTTATTTCAGTAGTTTCTCAAAGACTACTTTCCAACAGTTAGATTTTGTGTTTGGGGTACTAACTTCACGGTGGGGCCCACCATCACTTTGCACTATTTGCACCGTCAACAAGACCATTAGGGTTTCAGACCTAGCTCAAGTCTAGTGGGTAGACTTTCAAAGTACAGCTCCAAAGAGCTCACTTCTTTGATGTTGAGCCTTTGAGTTCGTGGCTATGGTGGACAGAGGCTGGTGAGCGTCACCTGGATTCTCTTAGCTAGAGTGGGTGTGGCTTGACTGTAATCAGTGCCTAGTTGTTAGAATTTTATAGAGTGATAGATCAAGTACCAATTTGAGTTGAGTGTATTTGAGAGTTGTAAACAATATGATTATATCAAAGAAGTGAAGTCAAGGGGAAATCGGGTGCAAGAACTTTGAGTATTGGTGGTGTCTCCAAGCTCGGTGGATCATTGGTAGCTCAATTGAAATTCAGTTTTTCTTTGGTGTGCAGAAACTCATTGCTTGATGCAAATTTGGCATTAAGGCAAATGGTGTGCACAAGCACTGGCCAATTTTTGAGCAAAGAAGAAGCAATTTTTTAGCAATGGTTGTGATTTTGTGTAATACCAAGAGCTAGCCATATGATCTAGATGAGAAATTTGATTTGGTAATATCTAGAATGATGTTATACATGATGGTCAAAATAGATAAGATAGAAGTATCACCAAAAGAGTACTTCTACTAATAGGGCAAAAATCGAAATAGACTTGAGAACCTTAGAACCAATAGCTAGACATATGATTTAAAGGTGAGAATTGGTTTGGTAACATCTGGAAGGATGTTACACATGATGGACTAAACAGATCAAAAAGAGGTATCACCAAAAGGCGACTTCTACTAATAGAGTAGGAACCGAAATATGCCGGAAATCTTTGAGGGCAATTTCGGAGGTCTAAACGGATGAATTAGGCCTCGAAAATGTGCAGATTCCCCCCCCCCTCCCCCAACGGAGGAAAAGTTGGCTTACCCTCTCCCCTACTTTGTCTTGTCGAGAGTTTTCCAATGGTACCTTATATGATTCTAAGATTCCTATAGGAAGATTCCCTAGAAGATTCCCTCTGGTCAAAGCTTGTTTGACCAACCAGATAGGACTTAGACCAGACATGTCATCCATCCAAGTAAGTAATCCAAGCGTGGAGCTTGCTGACATGTCACCTATCAGTGTCCCTAATCCTATGGTGGAGCTTCCTTGGAGGAGATCCTCTTTGTCTATATAATAAAGAGAAGGTGCTCCCTTGGGGCATTGAATGTTTGAGTGTGCAATCTGTGTTTTCTCTCTTCTCTTGTCCTCGGAGTATTACAATGGTATCAGAGCAAGTGTTTTAGTCCAAGAGAGTAGATCGCCTCTCTTGGAATAGCAGAAACTACTGAAACTAAATAATTTGAGGTGGAGAACATAGAGTTGTTGCTAGACTTAGGAAGGACTTTAGAGAGCGGATGGGATGGATGCGCCGGGAGGCCAATTTCCCGCACCTAGCTTTCCATTCTCAAACCCATTCCAAATCAAGGTTATGTACATCCAGCGTGAGCAAATGAGGGTATCGCTAGTTTATCACTTTGGTGCAAAATTCATGGACAGAGTGATGAACTCACCAAACCCGGTGATTCTACCTGTGGTGATATATGATAGAGAGTGGGATTTGACAATCTACATTCTATTATGATAATATGGATATGAATGTCCCAAATCTTCTCCCTTTCAACACTCAAGTAGAAATCCGTTATGTAGCGAGGCCAAAATTGATGTTTAGAGATTTTGTGGTTAGGAATTTTGGTGAGGAGTATTATCAATAAGTGATAGCTTCTGAGGTCCCAATGGTAGTTCCGATAGTTCGTGCACCTTCTAGAGTGATTATATTGACTCTGTATTGAAGTAGACATTAGCAATTGAGTGTTGTAGGAACCATGGATCCGCAATTGCAAGAGCTGGTGCAAGGAATGCAAGGGATGTTGAATGAATTTTGAGAGATTAAGATGACCATGGAGACATTACAAAGTAAAGTGCAAATTCTCAGGAACAATCAAGCCATGCAAGAAGAAGAGCCATCTCAAAACCCAGTACCTGCGACTGAAGTACTTGGAGAGGCACCCGTGCCTACAAACCCTATCAATGATGAAGCCACATTGCTACTCCGGATGAAGAAGACCTGCAACATCGAGCCTTACAAGGAGCAGCTTTCGATGGGAATAGTGGAAAATTGGATCTTGAGAATGAATCAATATTTTTGATTGTTCTCAACAGAGATCACAGAGCATGTTGTAGGCATGTTTGCATGTGGGTACTTGACCGATAAAGCCCTCACATGGTATGATGCTTGGGAACAATCCATGTTGGCAGAGAGAAGGGAAGTCACATGGACAGCAATGCAAGAAGGATTGCTGAAGAATTTCCAATTGGTGGATTCTATGCAGATGGCTCAAACCCGACTATGAGGATTGAGACAGAAGAATAGCATACAAGAGTATGTGGAGGCATTTCTAGATCTACAAGTCGCAATTACCGACATGAGTCCAGCAGAGGCTCTCAACAATTTCAAACGAGGGTTGAAAGAGCGGATTCGCCGAGAAGTCATGGTGCAAAATCTTCACACGGTATTTGAAGCCATTGCTTGTGCGCAGAGAATAGCAAGAGTGTTAGGTGGAGGTGAAGGAGTAGCTCCACCTCAAAATTATCGGGCAGAAATGCCACACATGGGTGAACAAGTACCGATGGAATTGGGCAACCTTCTATTCCGGGATTGAGGAGCACGACCGCCTCAAGGGGAGCGGGAACAAGTAGAAGAACAAAGAGATGGAGTCCTACGAGGAGAAAGGACTCAAGGAGAACAACGCCGTTGTTACAATTGTAGCCGTATTGGGCACATATCTACCAACTATTGCACTCGTTTCCCTAGAGGCCCTTGGCCTTCATACAAGCGATCTTTGAACAACATGGAGAGGCACATTGAAGAGGAGGAGGTAGAAATCACTTCGGAAAACAAAGATTGCCAATAAATGTACCTCATAGCCTTACTGGCTCAATAAGGAAGTAGAGAAGCGAGGGAAGGAAGAAGAATAATGTGCAAAGATACCAAAAGGCAACCTCACAATTGATTGTCATGAATGGAATCCTAGAAGGTAATCAAGTGAGAGTATTAATAGATCTGGGAGCAACAAAGAATTTCTTGTCTTGCTTTGTTGCAATAAGATTGGGAAAGGATCTAGAGAGAGATAGAAGTGAAGAAGTAGAGTTACCAAATGGGCAAATAGAGAGGATCAAATCATTACCTAGACGGGTAACCCTCTCTGTAGGAGAATATCAAGAAGCAATTGAGTGGCAAGTGATACAGTTAGCTCGTTATGAAGCAATTTTAGGCATGCCATGGATGGAGCAATACAACCCTATGGTGGATTGGAGGAAGAAAGTAGTGAGAACTGTAACACCCATTTGTGCATGTGTGTGGTATTGTGATATTTAGCTTGGTATTACAAGTACTTAAGAGATATTATTCTATATTAGTCATGGTCAGCTAAAGTTAGTCATAGCTAAGATAGAAGAGACCTTACTTTAGAGGAAGTAGAAAAGATGAGCACCACTATTTTGGACTTTAGTGTGTTGACTTGGTATTATTCCTAGGTGTTTGGCTTTGAGGAAAGAGTTGAGAACTCTTGGGCCCGCAAGCCTTTTTGTTTTGGATTCTTCTTTAGTCCAAGGATAGCCCATGTGAAGGAATCCTTGACTTAGTGGTTGGGTCAAGATAAGACCACATGCTTAGGGGAATATGCCCATGTGAATGGATATTCCTTTCTACTTTTTGACTTTACTTGACTTTTAGTCTAGTAACTTGAGTTACTACGGTAATAAGTAACTTTGGTACGTAACTATTTCACAAGTATATAAACAAGGGGTGAGGAGGTACTCAACATCCTTTCATTTGCAACTATCTCTCTCTCATTGAATTCTCTAGTGAGCAATGTCTTGAGTCTTGGAGTGTTAGCCTTGGAGGAGTATGATGGAGTTGGGGTTCTTTGCCTTCTTAGTCCATGGTGTGCTACCATTATAGCCATCAGAGGTTCATCCTGAGTGAGAGACAGGTCGGGTCATAGAACTAACCAATGGTCAATCATTGGGGTTGAAGAAAAATCACACAAGCAGAAACTGCCTCTATATATCATAGGGACAGCAATTGTCTGTAAGACCGATAGATGTTTTAGGGTCTAATAAGAGAAGTCTAGAGTGCACAACTTGATGGAAAAATTCTTGAGAAATTGAAGGATGTGGTGGATGAGTTTCAAGATGTCTTTCTTGATGATCTACTCTCAGGATTATCACCAAAAAGGCAAGTAGATCACAAAATTGAGACATTTTCGGGGAAGACGCCTCCTTGTAAGGCCCTATATTGCCTATCCCCTCATGTGTTGGAGGAGTGTAAGACTCAAATTGAGGAGATGCTACAGAAAGGGTTCATCCAACCTAGCATATCACCATATGGGGCCCCTGTCTTGTTTGTGAAGAAGAAGGATGGTACAATGCGCATGTGCATTGATTATCGGGGTCTCAATCAGCAAACAGTGAAGAACAAATACCCCTTACCTCGCATTGATGACATGTTTGATCAACTCCATGGAGCGAGATACTTCACCAAACTGGACTTGCGGAGCGGTTACAATCAAATCCAAATTGCAGAGGAAGATTTGTACAAAACTGCCTTTCGAACCAGGTATGGCCACTTTGAGTATCTTGTGATGTCTTTTGGCCTCACCAATGCACTTGCCACTTTCATGAGTCTAATGAATGACATATTTTGTCCATACTTGGATAAGTCTGTTATCGTCTTCTTGGATGATATCTAAGTATACAGATGATAGAACACAAACAACATCTACGAGAGGTCCTCCAAATTCTAAGACAGAATTAGTTGTACGCCAAAATCTCAAAGTGTGAGTTTGGCAAGTCTAAAGTAGACTACTTGGGGAATAGAGTAAGTGCAAAGTGCATTTAAGTATTGAAAGATAAAATAAAGGTCATTCAAAAATGGAGTGCCCCAGAAGATCAGACTCAACTTAAGAGCTTCTTGGGGTTGATGAGATTCTATCATAGATTTGTCAAGGACTTCTCCAAGGTTGCACAGCCTTTAACGGCACTACTTGACAAGGAGAAGAAGTGGACATGGGGAACTGCACAAGAGTTGGCCTTTCAAGAATTGAAGTCCGCCTTGCTACATGCACCAATCTTGAAGTGGTATGACCTAAAACGTCCAATCAAGTTGGCTACAGATGCATCAGGTGTAGCAATAGGAACAGTCCTACAACAAGAGTGGCATGACGGATGGCATCCAATTGCATATTTCTCTCAAAAGTTGTTACCGATAGAGCGCAACTACCATACCACAGAATGAGAAGAGTTGGCCATCGTTCTAGCAACCAAGCATTGGAAGCACTACTTGGGCGAGAAGGCATTTGTAGTAGAGACAAACCACAAACCTCTAGTCTACCTCGAGACGCAAAAGGATGTATCTCGTCGCCAAATTCGGTGGGCAGAGTGGCGACAACGCTTTAACATGACAATCACCTACGTGGAAGGTAAGAAGCAACTTGCAGATGCATTCACCCGCATGCTAATGGCCAACAACTTGGTGGCAAAGGTTAAGATTAACCCTGAATTTTGGCAAGAGATTCTAGCTGCTACAAAAACTGATCCATAGATTGTAAAAGCACAATCATCCAAAGGTGTCACCAGCACCCAAGGACTCACCTTTCAGGATGGCAAATTATGGATTCCAAATGTCCCAAAATTACGCATCACCATTCTAGCGGAATGTCATGATTCGGCCATTGTAGCTCATGTCGGAGTGGACAAGACCTTGGATATAGTCAAGTGCCATTACTATTGGCCCAAGATGAGCAACAACGTGATGGACTATGTGCGTAGCTGCCTACTTTGTCAACAAAACAAAGCTTCTAATCAAGCTCCGGCAAGGCTCCTTCAACCTCTCCCACTCCTACCTAATGTTGGGAACAAGTGAGTATGGATCTTGTCGGTGAATTACCCAAGACCACCTCAGGGTTTGACTCCATTGTGGTCTTTGTGGACCGGCTCAGCAAAATGATTCATGTACGCCCTACCACCAAGGAGGTGACCGCTCCACAACTAGCTCAATTATACTTAGATGCAGTCTTTGCTCACCATGGCTTGTCTAGAGTACTCATCACCGATAGAGGCACCCAATTCACCAATTTGTTTTGGCAAACACTCTTTGGTTTCTTCAAAACCAAGTTGGCCATGTCCACAACTTACCACCCACAAACAAATGGCCAAACAGAGCGGGCTAATCGCACGATTGAAGACATGTTACGCGGCTTCACCTTAGAAGAGCAAGAGAGATGGGACATCCTACTCCCGTTGGTGGAATTCACTTACAACAATTCAGTGAATGCATCCACCCAAGTCACTCCGTTCTTCCTCATGTATGGTGAGCATCCCTTCACACCTTCTAGCTTGATGAAGATCCGTCCAGTGGCTACCAAGGTCGATGCAGTCAACACATTTGTTTCTAGAATCCAACAAGGTGTGGAGAGCGCCAAGCACAGATTACAGATTGCACAAAATCGACAAAAGCTCTATGTTGATGCACACCGTAGGCACATGGAGTTCAATGTTGGGGATCAAGTGTGGCTATCGACAACCAACCTCACATTAGTTGGATCTTGTAAGCTCAGACCTCATTTTATTGGGCCTTTCTCGGTTCTTCGTTGCATCGGCAATGAGGCCTATCACCTTGAGCTACCACCACACATGAAGATCCATCAAGTATTCCATGTCTCCCTACTACATAGATATGCTTCCCGATCAGGCCAAGGTCATTCCACACAAGATATTTGACCTTGTCTGACACTCATTGATGGCACAGAGGAATATGAAGTGGAGCGGATTCTCCAAAAACACATGCATGGTACTCGCCACCCACGGGTGGACTATCTAGTACAATGGAAAGGTTACCCTCCCTATGAAGCAGCCTAGGAGCTCGCTGCCAATTTGGCACATGCATCGGTGTTGGTGCAAGCATTTGAGCAACAATTGCACAACAAGGACATTGCATCTTAAAAGGAGGGAGGTCTGTAATACCAAGAGCTAGCCATATGATCTAGATGAGAAATTCGGTTTGGTAACATCTAGAATGATGTTATATATGATGGTCAAAATAGATAAGATAGAAGTATCACCAAAAGAGTACTTCTACTAATAGGGCAGAAACCAAAATAGACTTGAGAACCTTAGAACCAATAGCTAGACATATGATTTAAAGGTAAGAATTGGTTTGGTAACATTTGGAAGGATGTTTCACATGATGGACTAAACAGATCAAAAAGAGGTATCACCAAAAGGGGACTTCTATTAATAGAGTAGGAACTGAAATATGCCGGAAATCTTTGAAGGCAATTTTGGAAGCCTAAACAGATGAATCAGGCCTCAAAAATGTGCAGAATCCCCCTCCCCCCAACAGAGGAATGGTTGGCTTACCCTCCCCTCTACTTTGTCTCATCAAGAGATTTCCAATGGTACCTTACATGATTCTGAGATTCCTACAGTAAGATTCCGTAGAAGATTCCCTCCGGTCAAAGCTTGTTTGACCAACCAGATAGGACCTAGACCAGACATATCACCCATCCAAGTAAGTAATCCAAGGGTGGAGCTTGCTGACATGTCACCTATCCGTGTCTCTAATCCTATGGTGGAGCTTCCTTGGAGGAGATCCTCTTTGTCTATATAATAAAGAGAAGGTACTTCCTTGGAGCATCAAATGTTTGAGTGTGCAATCTGTGTTTTCTCTCTTCTCTTGTCCTTGGAGTATTACATTTTGAGCTTAAGAGATGAAAGCATGACCAATTTTTTGCGAGTTGGGTTTGGATTTTAGTGTGTTGACTTGGTATTATTCCTAGGTGTTTGGCTTTGAGGAAAGAGTTGAGAACTCTTGGGCCCGCAAGCCTTTTTGTTTTGGATTCTTCTTTAGCCAAGGATAGCCCATGTGAAGGAATCCTTGACTTAGTGGTTGGGTCAAGATAAGACCACATGCTTAGGAGAATATGCCCATGTGAATGGATATTCCTTTCTACTTTTTGACTTCACTTGACTTTTAGTCTAGTAACTTGAGTTACTACGGTAATTAGTAACTTTGGTATGTAACTATTTCACAAGTATATAAACAAGGGGTGAGGAGGTACTCATCATCCTTTCATTTGCAACTATCTCTCTCTCTCTTATTGAGTTCTCTAGTGAGCAATGTCTTGAGTCTTGGAGTGTTAGCCTTGGAGGAGTATGATGGAGTTGGTGTTCCTTGTCTTCTTAGTCCATGGTGCGTTACCATAATAGCCATTAGAGGTTCATCCTGAGTGAAAGACAAACCGGCTCACATTTTTGGTTTCGTTGCCGGGACCTCTCTAGAAGGCAAGATAATGTTCCGCGTTCAATTCTAGATAAGGCAGAAGGAGGCTATGAGAGCTCACTTGGAGAGAACATTACGAGAGGAGAGGGCTGAACTTATGTTAGAGAACCAAGATCCATTTTTATACCCTGTAGTTCATTATGATATCTTTGAGGTGATTTTGTACATCTTGTACACATGAGAGGAATTGGAGAGATTGTGTGAAGTGGATTGCAGATTTTGGGGATTAAGGTGATTTTGGGCAAAATCTCAAGTTTGAGATCTTCACTTGAAATTTCCACACATGATAGCTTGGGTTATCTTTCAGTTAGCATACTTAAAAATATTATGAGAGCTACTACGCACACTGGCCTACAATTTTTTAAAGTTGATAGGGTAAAATGCTCCCGCAACTGCATGCTCTCTGGAAAACTGTACAGAGTCTGCCATTTCTTCAATTTTTAGTGAATTGTCCTGGAAATTTCCAAGACAATTCAATGCATTGTATCCTACCTAATGCCTCAAAAATTAGATAGAGATCATTTTTAAGGAGGGAGTTATGAGTTTTTGAAGTGAGGGGAGTGGTTTTCAAACCAAATCTGAAATATGTGTGATAATTAGAAAGGTCTCTAGGCCAAATGGCTCAATGAAAAGATCTTAAATTTTTCAGGGAGTGACACCCTAGAGTTGTGATCAAGTGTGCAAAATTTCAGAGGACTGTGACATACTGGTTGGGAGATTTGAGTGACATTTTGAGGAAAGGTCAATTCTGCAGAGTGGAGATCTCATGCATGAGGAGTTTGAGATAAACAAAAAGCATGTTTGAGTGTTTAGATTCATTTTGGGAACATGGAGAGTCATCAAGAGTCAAAATTGAGATTATGCAAGGTTCCCCAAGGGTTTGAGGTGATTGTAGGGGTGGATTTGAGGAAAAGAGAGTTTACAATAGAATTTGAAGAGAGTGTTGAGAGGATCCAAAAACCTACACTACTTGGAGGAAAGAGTGAGTCTAAGTGTTTTCTATGTAGAGAGAAGGGACATAAGGCAATTTCATGTCCATTGACCTTTGAGAGCAAGAGATTGAGGGAAATTAGAAGCTTACTTGACTTGGGTTTGCATGTTGGACCTTCTTCACCAAGATTGGGAGGGAGAAGATCTAAGACCAAGGAGTTGTGTGAGGTTTGTGGAGTTGAAGGACTTCCAAAAGGACATGAGTGTAGTAGAGTAAAAGCACTTTTGGAGACTTTGGTGAAGGATCTTGGAGAGAGTCTTAGTACAGCTACAGAAATACTATCATCTTCATCAGCTAGTTCTCAAGATTAGTGATGGAGATAATCTTTCAACTTATGGATAAATTATCCATGAGGGTTCGATTAATATGCACTCTAGGATTTGATGTTGCTATAGAAAGCTTGAAGCAACCTGAACCTTTTGTGTTCCCTAGGGTGGATTACTCTCAAATGGTGTTAGTCATGTTTATACTCTATTAGTAATAGAGTGAGAGAAAAAAAAAGAGAAAAAAAATGAAAAATTGAGAGAAAGATAGTGAAGATGGGGAAACTTCCGGTTTTCTTTGGCAAGGATGGAGAAGATATGGAGGCCTTTGTGAGAGACTTCAAGAGAACTTGCATAGGAAACAATGAGAGGAGGAAGAATGAGTGGGCCTCATTATTACCAGATTTCTTTGAGAATAAAGCACTTACATGGTATGAGTCAGAAGAAGAAGGCAAAAGTTCCAATATCAATGGGGGTGGTGGATGCCAAGCAAGCACCATGGAAGGCTTGTGAATATGCCTCCAACATTGATGTGAGAGTGAATAGTCACAACATCAAGGATGCATTGGTTGATGGAGGATCAGTAGTAAATGCCATGTCAGAAAGGTTGATGAAGAAGTTGGGTATGATACACTCAAGACCTTCAACATTTGTGGTAAGCATGGCAAACAAGCAACAAGTTTGACCAGTAGGAGTGATGGATAAAGTGGTAGTTTCAGTTATGGGAGTTCAAAATCTCATGACTTTCCAAGTCTTGAAGGATTCAAGCTATGACTTACTTCTTGGGAGGCCATGGTTGAGAGCAGCACGCACAACTGATCGATGGCACAAAGGGTACTTGAGGATTGGGCCATCAAACCATAGAGTCACTGTTCCTATGACTAACACCACCAACACTTCACATTCAGATACACCATCTTTTGATTATTGGGAATCAAATTCTGAAGAAGGAGCTTCAGGTGTGGACACAAGTAGGGAAGAGGAGACTTCCACGGAGGAGGATGAATCTGAATCTGATTCAGATGTGTATCTCTTGTGTGCTATGGATTTTGCACCTAAGACAGAGGTTTTGAAGGACCCAAATAAATTACCATTGACACTTGAGGAGGTAGAGAGAAGGTTATCTACCCTCAAGTATGGTCCAAATGTTACCAAGGAGGAGAAGGTGAGATTTGAGGAGATTTTCTGCAAGTTCATCCATGTGTTTGCTTTTAGTTACAAGGATTTGAAGGAAGTCACCTTGGAGGAACACAAGATAGAGGTGGAGTCACATGCAAGACCAATCTGCAAAAAGCAACATCGCATTAGCCCACCAATATCTTTGGTTGTGAAGGAGGAGATTGATAAGCTCAAGGAGGCTGGATTTATCTTTGAGGTAGAGAATTCAAAATGGGTGTCTCCAATTGTCATTGTGAAGAAAAGAATGGCAAGCTTCGGCTATGTGTGGATTACAAGAAGCTCAATGCTGTTACCAAGAAGGACTACTATCCATTGCCATTCATTGATGAGATCTTGGAGGAGGTTGCAAGTCATGAGAGGTACAATTTTGGAGATGGTTATAGTGGATATAACCAAATCAAGATTGCACCAGAGCATCAACAACTCACCACATTCACCACACCTTGGGGAACTTACGCTTTCAAGGTCATGCCTTTTGGGCTTTGCAATGCTCCAGCCACATTCCAACGGTTTATGAACAAGGTATTTGAACCTTTCATTGGGAAATTTGTGAGAGACTTCATTGATGAATTTTGTGTCTATGGAAGCAAGGAGGAGCACTTTGAGCACCTAATCAAAGTCTTGCAATGCTTGGATGAGGCAAATGCATCACTCAACCCAAAGAAGTGCATTTTTGGATGTGAAGAAGGTCTAATTTTGGGGCACATCCTCTCCAAGGATGGAATAGCAGTTGATCCTGAGAAGGTGAGGAAAATCTCAGACTTTTCATTCCCTTCAAGCTTGACAAAGTTACGCCAATTCTTGGGGATGGTTAGATACTTTAAGAGATTCATCTTCTCATTTTCCAACAAGGCTTATGCATTGACCATCTACATGAAGAAGGGTGTAGATTACATGGTGATTTTGGAGGACAAGGAGGCTCTCAAAGCTTTTAAGGAGCTCAAGCAATCCCTTGTTGTAGCTCCAATTCTTGCTAAACCTGATTGGAGTAAGCCTTTCATCCTCTACATTGATGCTTCTAATGTAGCTAGAGGATGCACTCTTAGTCAATTAGACCAAGATTGGCATGATCATCCAATAGCTTATGCTAGTAGGCAGATGGTTTCAGCAGAGAAGAACTACTCTGTCACGAAGAGAGAAGGGTTGGCAGTGATCTTTGGTCTCAAGAAGTTTAGACACTACTTGATTGGAGGGAAAGCCACCATTGTCACAAATCACAAGGCTTTGAAGTACATCTTCAACAAGCCTAATGTTGAAGGGAGACTAGCAAGGTGGATGATACTCTTGCCTGAGTATGACTACACCATTGAGGATAGGCCAAGAAAGAAACATGCAAATGCTGATTTGTTATCTAGAGCCTATGATCATGATGGAGATGAGCCAGTGGATGATTCCTTCCCGGATGAGGAGCTCATGAAAATCTCAATCACTCAAGAGGTTCCAATGTAGTACAAGGAGATTGTAGATTTTGTGACAAAAGGTAAACATCCAGAAGGGATGCATGCTAAGGAGAGGAAGGCCCTTGCAGCAAGATCTAGACCTTACACAATGGTGGAGGATATTCCTTTTCACCAAGGAGCAGATGGTCTACTTTGAAGAGCAGTGGGTAAGGAAGAGTCTATCCTACTCATAAAGGAGTTTCATGAAGGTTTAGTACGTGGAGGACACTTTGCAGGAAAGGTGACTGCTTTCAAGATTCTAGATGCAGGTTACCATTGGAGAGGGATTTTCAAGGATTGTCTTGATTATTGCAAAACTTGTCATGTTTGTCAAGCTTTTGCTAGAAAGTCTACATCCACTCCACCACTTAGATCAATTCCATTGCTAGGACCTTTTGAGAAGTGGGGAATTGATTTTGTAGGTCATCTCAATAGAACCCCAAGGAACAATCGGTACATTGTGGTAGTTACTGATTACCTTACCAAGTGGGTTGAGGCTAGACCATTGAGAGACAAGAATGAAGATGAAGTGGGTAGATTTCTTTATGAACGCATTATCACTAGGTTTGGATGCCCTTTGGAGTTGGTTTCTGATAGAGGAGGAGAGTTTACATGAAGCATTACAACAGCCATGCTACGACATTTCTCTATCACACATAGAGTAACTACATCCTATAAGCCAAATTCCAATGGCTTGGCAGAGAGAACCAATCAGACCTTGTGCATGATGTTGGCCAAAGATGCAGAAATGGAGGGGGCTAAACATCATTGGGACAAGAGGATTCATGCAGTTTTGTGGGAGTATAGGATAACCATGAAGACTTCCACTAGATATTCTCCATTTCAATTGGTGTATGGTATTGAGTCTACCTTACCTATTCACTTTGATCTTCCTACCTTCCAAAGCATTCATAGGAGATTGAAGAAAGTACAAGGAGGTGATGCAGAGAAGTCAAGGAAGGATCAACTCATGGAGTTGGAAGAGGCAAGAGCAGTTTCTATGGTTTGAGTGGAGCAAGCCCAAAGGAAACAAAAGGAGAGCTATGACAAGAGGCAAGGCAAGAAGAAGGTGGAGACTTTCAAAGAAGGTGATTAGGTAATGTTGTTTGATTCCATTCGATTCAAGAGAGTGCAAAAGAAGTTTTTGCCTAAGTACTTTGGACCTTTCATAGTGGAGAAGGTGTGGGGCAATTACACCTATGATCTCAAGGAGTTGGGAGGAAGACACTTTGATAGGATTAACCATGATAAGTTGAAGATGTACCATAGAAGGTAGAGAGACCTTCACTTTGAGGACAAAGTGAAAACTTAGTCCGAGGGTAAATGTAACACCTATTTGTGCATGTGTGTGGTATTGTGATATTTAGCTTGGTATTACAAGTACTTACGAGATATTATTCTATATTAGTCATGGTTAGCTAAAGTTAGTCATAGCTAAGATAGAGGGGACCTTACTTTAGAGGAAGTAGAAAAGATGAGCACCACTATTTTGGATTTTAGTGTGTTGACTTGGTATTATTCCTAGGTGTTTGGCTTTGAGGAAAGAGTTGAGAACTCTTGGGCCCGCAAGCCTTTTTGTTTTGGATTCTTCTTTAGTCCAAGGATAGCCCATGTGAAGGAATCCTTGACTTATTGGTTGGGTCAAGATAAGACCACATGCTTAGGGGAATATGCCCATGTGAATGGATATTTCTTTCTACTTTTTGACTTTACTTGACTTTTAGTCTAATAACTTGAGTTACTACGGTAATTAGTAACTTTGGTATGTAACTATTTCACAAGTATATAAACAAGGGGTGAGGAGGTACTCAACATCCTTTCATTTGCAACTATCTCTCTCTCATTGAGTTCTCTAGTGAGCAATGTCTTGAGTCTTGGAGTGTTAGCCTTGGAGGAGTATGATGGAGTTGGGGTTCTTTGCCTTCTTAGTCCATGGTGCGCTACCATAATAGCCATCAGAGGTTCATCCTGAGTGAGAGACAAGCCGGCTCACAGTACAAATGGGGTAGAGTGTGCAGTTGAAGGTGAACACTCTGAAGTCAAAGTAGAGGAGTCAACAAGGCAAAGAAGAAGAAACAGCGATGAGACCTCATAAGACAAGGAAGGTAAACCCAAGGAGAGGCTTGGTGGTAATCATGTCATCGGAAGAGGAATCAAATGGAGCGGCCGAGTGCAAGGAAGAAGACTCGGACAAGGAAGAAGAACCCAAATTCACATTGTAGAGTGGGGAAACGAGCAGCGACAATGAAGATAGAGGGGAGATGCAATCGGTACCCAAGGAGGACAAAGGAAAGTGCTATGAAGAAGTGCTTGTCGTTTGAGCTTAATTTCGAGTATGAAGAAGTGCTTGTGTTTGTGAGTGTGTGGAGAATTTCAAACTGCAAATCAATGTGCTTGTTGGATGTTGGATTCCGTAGCCTTGATCTTCATTTTGTGTTCTTGAGTGAAGTGCAATTGGAGCAATGCTTTTATAGATCTGAGAGGAATTGTAGTTTTGGTAGTATTCTGCATTTGTGAGTGTAGCGTAGAGTTGATGTGAAGCAATTTTGATCAAGGAAGTTGTACCTTTAGTGGAGGAGTGGAACACAATTCTGAGGTGAAGTCGTTTTGCAGTGCCATTTTAGGAAAGGCCTGAATCATCACAATCAAGATTGTTTAAAAAGATTTGATGGAGTTGTGATTAAGTGTGACAAATTGTTGTGGTGAGACTGCAAGTCAACGCTTGTTACTCTCTTCTGGGTGTGGTTTCTACTTAAGAGATTAAAGATGCAACCAAGAAGAATAGAGATTGTTACTATTTGACTTTGTATTTGACCCATTCTAAATTGTATCTCTGCGGGAACAAACTTTACTTACCTGATTACAACAAAAGTGATATTTGTCGGGTTGTCACATGATTTTTGGTGCTGCTGCCAAGGATACAAATCTCAAAAGTGGAAGAATACAAGCCAATTTTGAATCTAGGTCTTAAAGCAATATGAATGTCTACATTGAGAGAACAACAAGAAGAGAGAGTTCAAAGACAAACGTTGCATCGTGAAGAAGAAGAACCCTTGATGATCCAATCTCCTTTTGACAAAACCAAACAAGAGGCATTGGACTTTCAACTTCTTCACAAAGTGCAAGAAGCCTTGCAAGAACTTGACCAAAAAAAACACAAAGGCGGTTGGTAAGGCTACTTTGCATCTCTATTTCCCAAGAAGAAGAAAGATGAATATGTCCACCAACCCTAAAGTTGTAAAGGAAGTTGCATTTCTAAAGAACTTTGTTTGAGAAAAGACAACACATACATTAACGGAAGAAGAGTGTCAACACCTTCTATGCACAAGTCCTTGATTGTCTCACAGGAATTTTGAAGAGCATTCCGACGGTGTTGAGCTTGATTCTTCCACTCAGGTTGAATTGGACACACTCAGAGAAGAAATTGTCGAGAAAGACCCTATTGTGAAATTGGCTAATTGAAACCCCTAGGCTATCAACACGGCATTGATACCAGCTCCTTGGTTTTATCAAGTTCAAACTTACCATAGCTGATCCCACCAAGTCAAACAATGACTTTGTTACCTGTCACCCGACACGCCTACCAAAAGTACAAGGGGATAGAACAAGACAAAGACCTTGATGAATTCATCAAAGAATTCAAAGTCATCTCCTTTGCCAACAAGGAACATGACTCAGCAGATTGCCTGCAAATTTTCCCTAGTCTACTCCGGAAGAAAGCTCGGAGCTGGTACATCCATGTAACCCAAAAAAGGTTTGTACCAGTGGACTGGGCGGACTTGAGAAACAATTTCCTAGAATGCTTTTGGGAAGTTGACTATGACACAATCATCTTTGTGGTGCTCAACGATTTGGATAGAGCCGAGAAGGAGAAGTTGAGAGACTACTCCAAGTGGTTCATGGCGCTTTTGAATCGAGTCCCAAAGCAATTGGGTGTGGTGGGTTATTCCGATGCCCAAGCTATTACCTAGTTCCCAGGAGGACTTTCATCAGAGGTTTGGATCTTTGTCAGGGAGAGGAATGTAACTTCCTTGGACAAGGTACTCAAGCACGTTGCTTGCTATGAGGCGGCTCACTCTCACTCTACTTGCAATCAAAGAAAATGGGAGAAGAAAGGCAAGAAGCCCAGAAGGAGAGCTTCTCGTAGTATATCCCCTTCTTTGGAGGAATCCTCCATGTCTTCAAGTTCTTCTTTGGAATCCAAAGAAGAATCAAAGCCAAGAAGAATACAAAGACGTGGGAGTAAGAAACCATTGACACCCCTAGCAAAGAGTGTACATAAGGCCAATACCAAGCTCAATGCTCTCATAAAGGAGTTTTCGGATTTTAAGATCTAGATGGTTGGGGCGAAGGACCGAAGGAAGCCTCCATCATTTGGCAGATCCAATGTATGGTGCACCATGTGTGGCAAGTCAGGCCATGAAAATACGGAATGCAATACTTGTAATGCATTTCTAGTGCAGCAAATTGATTGGGTTCCGAGATGGAATCAAGAAGAGGAAGAGGAGGCGGTGTACCAAACCCAAGAGGTACCACCTTAGCCGAGCACATTGTACCAAGGTCCAAGGTATGGACCAAGAGAGTATAACTCCAATGCTCCCCCACAAAGACCACCAATGAGCAACCAAAATAGACCTCAAAATGTTGCACCCAGAGCATGTTACAATTGTGGCTCGATGGGACATTGGTCTCCAAATTGTTTGGAGCCAAGATGGAAAATTGGGTATGTTCCTCTATGTGGAAATTGCAAAGGATCAGGTTATACAGGCAACCAATGCACTCATCCATCAAACCCAAAGCCCCCTATAAAATATGTACAGACCCCGGCTGCACTTTAGGCAAAGGGTGATACCAATGTAAATTGTATAACACTTGAGGAGGAGAGACCTCAAGAAGGGAGCCCTGCCTTGGAAGGAGAATGGACAGACCTCAAAATTTTGAAGGTTTGAAAATTTTGAAGACAATCACTTTGGAGGAGTTGGCAGGATACACTGCTCTATTTATAGAATTCTATGATGTATTCACTTGGTCTATTGATCAAATGTCGGGTATTCCACAAGAATTTGGAGAACACCGGATTGATCTGTTTGAAGGTGCAATTCTGGTTAGGTAGAGACAATACTGCCTGAACCCAAATTACTCACTTTTGTGAAAGATGAAATTGACAAGTACTTGTAGGCCAGAATAATCTTTCTCATCTTTAGCAGTGAATGGGTTTCACCCATTGTCATTGTCCCTAAGAAGAAAACGGGGAAGATCCAAGTGTGCCAAGATTTCCACAAGTTAAATGCATTCACAAGGAAGGATCATCATCCCTTGCCTTTAACCAATACAATTTTGGACCAAGTAGTTGATCACCCTTGTTAGAATTTTCTTGATGGATTTTTGGGGTACAATCAAGTATCTATCTGAGAAGAGGACAAGGACAAAACCACATTCACTACCGATTAGGGCACTTTCACTTACAATCAAATGCCCTTTGGGTTGTATAATGCTCCCACTACTTTCTAGCGGATGATGAATTCAATCTTCAAGGATTTCCTACACAAATTTGTGGAAGTCTTCATTGATGATTTTTGTATTTTTGGGCAAAGAGATGTACATTTGGATTACCTTCGCCAAACTTTTGAAAGGTGTCATTTTGCAGGTTTGTCATTACACTTGGAGAAATGTTTCTTTGCAATGAAGAAGGGAATTCTTCTAGGGCATCAGGTGTCAAGCCGAGGTATTGAAGTTGATGTTGTGAAGGTTCAAGTAATCTCAACTTTGGAATCTCCAAAGAACATTTGGGAGCTGAGAGCCTTCTTGGGACATGTTGGATACTACAGACGCTATGTTTCAAACTATGAGGTACTTGTTGCACCCTTTACAAAGCTTCTAAAGAAATCTGAAGACTACCTATGGGAAGCAAATCAAGAAGAACCTTTCCAGGTATTGAAGAAGAAATTAGTTGAAGCACCAATTATGAGGGCCCCAAATTGGGATGCCCCTTTTCATGTATATGTGGATACTTTGTCTGTGGCAATTGGAGTAGTCTTAAGTTAGAAGGACAACAAGAAGAAGGATTACCTCATCTATTACGCCAACCGACAACTTTCAATTTCAAAAAGAACTATTCAATGGGTAGTTGGTTAGATCTAGTATGGATCATACATGGTCGATAGTTGGAGTTGGCGGCTCTCCTAGGGTGACTAAAAGAGAAGCATTCAGAATGGTGTATGCTTGCAAGAAATTTTGCCAATACGTGCTTGGATACAAGTTTGTCTTCTATGTTGATCATTATGCATCGCAACATTTGGTCAAGAAGGCGGATTTATTCGGGCAAATTGCAAGATGGATCTTGTTGTTACAAGAATTCACATATATTTTACAAGTATGGAAGGGAGCTTTGCATTCAAATGCTGACTTCCTGTCTAGGTTGGAAACTCAAGACCAGGAATGGGAGATCAATGATCGGTTCCCTGATGAAGAGTAATATCAATTGACAGCAATGTAAAGTCTAAGTATGCAGCCAAATATCATTATCTGCATACTCTCCAATGTCTTGAAGTGCTAGATCTAGAGCAAAGTGCAGTCTTTCTCAAGAAATTGGGGCCATATCAGCTGAAACACAGCGTTTTATTCAAGATGGGTAAAGACAAAGTACTTTGGTGATGCTTGGAGTCATACAAAGTCAGAGGCGTAATTGAGTCTTTACACTCCAAAGCATCAAGAGGATACTATGCCTTGAAGAAACTGTAAAGAAGATTATTTCCTTGAGGTACTGGTGGCCTATGATGTACAAAGACACGCATGCCCATATCCAAAGCTGTGACACTTGTCAGAGAACGAGACAGCCGATGGCTACTTCCTAATGGCCTTTGAGACCAATTTTACCATTTGCTCATTTGAGAAATAGGGAATTGATTTTGTGGGACCAATACAACCAGTAACCCAAGTCACAAGAAAATGCTACAATTTGGTTTGCACTAACTATGCTACCAAGATGGTCAAAGCGGAAGCAACTCGTAGAGATGATGCAAAAACAATGGCAGAAATTTTCTTCCAAAATATCATCTCCCGATATAGATGTCCTCAAGAATTGGTCAGTGACAAAGGGACACATTTCTTGAACTTTGTGATGGAAGCATTAACCGAATACTTCCAGATTAAACATAGGAAGATGACTTCTTATAATCCAAAAGAAAATGGCTTAACTGAAAAGGCAAATGGGTTACTCTACAAAATTCTGAATAAGGTGACTGTCAAATATACTTATGACTAGGATACAAAGTTACCAATTGCATTGTGGGCATATCAAACAACAAAAAAGATCACAACCAAGCAAACTCCATACTTCTTGATATACGGCTTGCACCCCATACTACCATTTGAATTTGAAGTACCAACATATCGGATTCTTTGTGAGGAACAATTGTCGGAAGAAGAAAGTCAGGATCTTCGGATCCATCAACATGTGGTTAGAAGAGAAAACAGACAATGCAATGCAAACCACGAAAGAAGTACAAGAACTGAGGAAAGTCAAGCACAATAAGCACATTAAGCTTGTGACTATTTGCGAATGAGATTTGGTTTTGTTATATGACAATTGCCAAAAAAAATTTCTAGGCAAACTGCATTTGAGATGGATGAGGCCCTATTGAGTCCTTTAGCTTTACAAAAATAGGTCCATTCAACTTGCAGACTTGGAAGGGCAACCATTTGCCACTTAAGTAAACGGGTGGAGATTTCAGAGATATTGGACCATAGACTTAGAGGTGTCCAAGACACCCGAGGTCTATGTTTGCGGAGATGCTCACATTTGAGGGAGGAGAGAGGTATATGGTACCCACATTGTTTTTTTGTTTTGTTTTTTTCTTATTTATGAAGAAGTGTATAGAAGAAGTCATATTGCGCCTATATGGCATTAGAAGGCAAAGAAAGGTGTCCTTGGGTTGTAACCCAAGGAAAGTGACTTCGTGTCAGAAGGTGAGGTACTCGGATTTGCCCTGCCAGCTTGCAACTCAAAGTAAGGAGACTTTGTCTTGGAGGTGCTCAACCTAAGGTGAGGATAGCGTAACAACTTTCCTTTGGGTTGGATATTCAAGAAGGTACCATGCACAAAACCGGCTGGCCTATGAACGGGAGGAAATTGACAGTGATAGGAGCATGAAGAAGGTGTGATTTCTTGGTAGAAATTTGAAGTGAAGGGAGACGGAGGAAGCACACCACTATAAAATTTGGGCTAGGGATGAAGCGATGACAAGTAATTTTCCATTGCCATTAAGAAGTTGTCCTGTAGGAGATCATGGGAAGGGAAGTGTAGTCAAAGACATGCTAGTGTGTAGAGAGGAAGTCAGGAGAGTTAGTCTAGGAATTAATAGGAAGAGTAGCCTCCAACCTAGAGTGGAAGAGAGAAAGATGGGAGGTGGGAAGAACTCTAAATTTGTAGTGAGAAATCATGCGATTCAGAGGTTAGATGTGATCATGAGAATCAAAGTCTTGAGCAGGCTTTGGATCACATTCTTGGCATGGAATTGGAACATTAGCTTTCCAAGTTTCATGACTGAGATAATTGAGAGTACGTGTCTTGATGGCCCCGAGGGAGAAGGGAAGAGAGGAAATCCGGCTTGATGGACAAAGTCGGATTGGAGGTTAGTACTTGAAAGAGAGGTGGGTGATGAGCAAGGATCCACGTTCTTGGAGAAGGGAGAAGTAGTTGAAGAAACCCAAGAGGTGAGAGATGCCTTCTCTTCAACACGCACAAAGAATGGCTACAAGGTTGAAAGCTATAAGGACCCAATGAAGAGAGGTATCATAGTAGCAATGATGGCTATCTTGAAGCCAGAGCAAACCACTTATGTGATGAAACATCAAGCGGTATTCTTCCACAAGATGTTTGCAGGGGAGCCGATCAATTTGGCAAAGTGTTTTCATCAACGTACAAGACAAATGGTGTGGAACTTGCAAGACAAGTCGCCTCTACACTACATTGTGCCGTTTGCAGCCCACTTCTATTGGGAGAGAGACACAAGATGTTTTCATACTTCCACCCTAATTTGAGAAGAGATGTTGATGAGGAGGAGCAACAGTACATCTTGCAGATAAGGAGCAATGATGAGTACTACCTGCAAACGGGGCAGAGTGTGCAGTTGAAGGTGAACACTCTGAAGTCAAAGAAGAGGAGTTGACAAGGCGAAGAAGAAGAAGGGCCAACAAGACCTCGGAAGACAAGAAAGGTAAACCCAAGGAGAGGCTTGGTGGTAATTGTGTCATTGGAAGAGGAGTCAAAAGGAGAGGCTGAGTGCAAGGAAGAAGAACCCAAATTCATGTTGTAGAATGGGGAAATGAGCAGCAAGAGTGAACATGGAGAGGAGATGCAATCGGTACACAAGGAGGACAAAGGAAAGATGGAAATAGAAGAAGAATGTAACCTATACGCAGAAGAAGAGTTCTAGAGCAGGAGGAGAAGAGGGTGACCATTCAACAAGGATTTCGCTCTAGAAGGAAGGTCAAATATGAAGTGGGACCAAGTAAGGTAAGAGAAGTGGAGAGTGGAAGTTTGGGGAGCAAAGAAAACATTCCCATAAGGAGATTGCAGTTGAAGGCAAGTCTTGAGTGAAGAAGAGGCAAAGAAGGAGAAAAGTCCACAAGTCGAGATAAACTCAAGTAGAGGAGTAGAGTATATGTGGGAGATTGTGTGCCCATTGTTAGCAAAGTTGGAGCACAAGAAGAAGGAAATGCAATCAAAGTGTCCGGAGGTGAAGATTGTGTTGCAGGTGTTAGCACGCTTAGAAGAAGAGAACTAGGAGTTGAAGAAGAGTATAACCCGAGGTGAGGAAGAGAGGGAAGTACTACGAGTAGATGCAGTAGTACAAGATCAAGTAATTGAAAATTTGAAGAGAGAAGTGGGAAGTAGAGAAAGAATCATAGAGCAGAATGTCATAGCAAAGGAAGATAGATAGCAGAGTATGAAATCTTGAAACAATAGTTTGTTGATTCTCAATTAGAGAGTATTCATACTATGGTAAGAGTAGCAGAGAAGGAGCAAGAGCTTGATAGAGTGATGGAGAGTGTAGAAGAAAAGAAGCAGCTCTGGCAAAGAGAGTTGACAGTGAGGTATAGAGAAGAAGAAAGACTGAGGAAGTTACTCTATAATCTGAAGGAGAAGATTGTGCAAAAGGAGAAGGAGAAGGAGACAATGAAAGCCAAGTTTGAGGCAGAACTGGCAATGTATAGGGAAGATTGGCTGGCATATCAAGAATGGGAGAGAAGAATGAGACTTGAGCCATTGAAGGAGATTGTAACAAAGATGAATGTGATGTTGAGTACAGAAGCCAACGTCCGGATCAAAGAAACAAGATTGCACGAGTTGAAGTTGTTGGTGCAAGAGATGAGGAGGAGAAACGCAAAGGATAAATACTTGAATGCCTTGCTGATTAGTCTCAAAACTTGTGTAGATATGAAGATATTAGAAGTAGAAGATAATATCACGATAGATTAGACTTGGTAAAATTGGAGATAGATAAACTTTGGAAGGAGGTAAGAGCAAAACCTAAAGTAGATGAGGTAGGAGTATAGATATCTTTGTAGTTACCATTGGAGATATTAGAGAAGAGTGGGTCGGGAGATAGAGATTTAGACAGGTTACCTATGACAAGAATTGTAGATCAGGAAGGAGAAGTAGTAGAATTGATAGAAGAATTAGTAGTTGTGAAACCCAAGAATAGAGTAGTATGTGAGGTTCCTTCAAGATCAGGATTGGAAGCCAAGGAAGAAGTAGACATTGGATTGGAGTAGTAACAATTTTGAGATATGAAGAGGCAGATATGAAGAGGTGGTTTTTCATTTTGGATCTACAAGTTAGAAGAGTTGTTGTAGAACAGTATTTTTTTTAGTAACTATCAAGTGCTTCACTATTTAAAGGTGGCATTCATAGTCATATGTTGTTCAATGCTCATAATTTTTGAGAGTAGATAAAGCAAAGTGCTATGAAGTAGTGCTCATTGTTTGAGCTTAATTCCAAGTATCAAGTCTGTGCTTGTGTTTGTGAGTGTGTGGAGAATTTCAAAGTGCAAATCAGTGTGCTTGTTGGATGTTGGATTCTGTAGCCTTGATCTTCATTCTGTGTGTTTGATCTTGAGTGAAGTGCAATCGGAGCAATGCCTTGAGAGATCTGAGAGGAATTATAGTGTTGGTAGTATTCTACGTTTGTGAGTGCAATGTAGAGTTGATGTGAAGCAATTTTGATCAAGGAAGTTGTGCCTTTAGTGGAGGAATTGAACACAATTCTGAGGCAAAGTTGTTTTGCATTGAAGTTCTATTTTTGGAAGGGCTTGAATCATCATAATCAAGATTGTTTGGAAAGATTTGATGGAGTTGTGATTAACTATGACAAATTGTTGTGGCAAGACTACGAGTTAGTGCTTGTTACTCTCTTCTCGGTGTGGTTTCTACTTGAGAGATTAAAGATTCAACCAAGAAGAACTGAGATTGTTATTGTTTGACTTTGTATTTGACCAATTCTGAATTGTATCTTTGCGGGAACAAACTTTACTTACCTGATTACTGCATAAGTGATATTTGCCGGGTTGTCACAATCTATTGGATCATAAAAGAATGTAGATTTTCAAATTCCACTCTCTATCATATATCACCATAGGTAGAATCTCTGAGTTTGGTGAATTCATCATTATGTCTATGAACTCTACTCCAAAATGAAAAACAAGATATAATCTCACTTGCTCATTTTGGATTTACATAATCTTGATGTGGAATGGATCCAAGAATAAAAAGAAAGGTGTAGGAAATTGTTCTCCAAGTGCCTCCATCCCATCCTTTCTCTTAAATGCCTCTAGTCCATCAATTGTAGTACTTTTTCTCCTCTCAAAATTACTCAATCTTAGTAGCTTGTGTTCCTCCAAGATGGGTGATTCACTATCTTGGATTAAAACACCTAATTTGATACCATTGTAATAGTCTGAGGACAGGAGAATCCCAAGAGAAACACAAGAGAGAAAACAAAAACTTCACACTCAATACTCCTCTGCCCAAAAGGAGCACCTTGTCTTTATTATATAGCAAAGAGGATTACCTCAAAGGAAGCTCCACCCTTGGATTAGGTACATGGATTGGTGATATGTCAGCAAGCTACACCTTTAGATAATTGCATGGATGGGTGATATGATGATTCTTATCCTATCTGGTTGGTCAAATAGGTTTGACCAGAAGGAATCTTTAGAGCATCTTTTTGCAGGAAGCTTAGAATAGCATGGTGAGGTATTGTTGAAAAGCTCTCAATGAGACAAACATTTGGTGGAAAATCAAGCTTTTTCTCTCCTAAATAGGCTGGAATCCTCTGATTTTCAAGGCCTAATTCATCCATTTAGGCCTCCAAAATTGACTCTAAAGTTTTTAGGATGTTTTTGGCTTGTGCCCTATCAATAGAAGTATTCTTTTGGTGCCACCTTTATTTGATCTACTTAGTCCATCATATATGATATCCTAGATGTTACCAAGCAAATTTCCACCTCTAGATAATATGTCTTGCTATTGGTATTATAATATTAGTCCGAGTATGTGTGTGGGTCCAAGGAGTCTAAACCCTAGGTATTTGTGAAGAATCAATGATATGAGTATGTACTCTTGAGCTCTAAGAGCTTCTTGCATATCCTTTGATGTTTATATCTCAACCTCATGTATCTTATGAGAATAGGTCTCATGAGTTTCCAAGTCCCAATATGAATAGAAGTAGTGAAATCTCTATGCCTTATCTCTAAGGAAGGTCATGAAACCATCTTAAGCCACCTCTAGTGCATTCCTCACCAAGTCTAGAGTTGCACATGCCTTTGCTAACTGATCATGTGTCCTCTCTAAGAGTCTTTATAGTAATTTGAAGCTCATGTAAGTAGAAGTTATCTTGAAGCCCATAATCCTCCATCTCTATCACTAGTCTATC